>VCII01000093.1:2668321-5336643 GCA_006030095.1 Triplophysa siluroides
TAGGAACTCATTCTGTCTAACATCTGTATTCATGGGTTTAAAACAACATGGGGGATCACACAAGTTTTTCTGTGCTTGAATGACAGATGCAAACAATAACGTTAATTCCTGGAGATGGAATCGGACCCGAGATCTCCACTGCAGTAATGAAGATATTTGAGGCAGCTAAGGTACGTTTCTATTTTATGCACTTGGAATGCAGCTTGCGCTGCAAGTGACCATCTTAGTAGCAAATTCAGCATTGTTTTCTGCGGCTTCATCATATTTTTAAGTCAACATTTGCCTGTAATGCGAGCAGATGTATTTAAAGGTACAGTAACTTTTTCTTCTCACCAAGGCCCCTATTCAGTGGGAGGAGAAAAATGTCACTGCCATCCAGGGGCCAGGAGGCAAATGGATGATTCCTCCGGAAGCCAAAGAGTCAATGGACAAAAACAAAATGGGATTAAAAGGTAATTTGGTTGATATCTCGCATCTTTTGTATTCAAATCTTTTAATTTCTCACTTTCAAATTTCACCTGGATTTTTTACCGCAGGGCCCCTGAAAACACCCATTGCTGCCGGTCACCCGTCCATGAACCTGCTTCTTAGGAAGACCTTTGACCTGTACGCCAACGTGCGTCCTTGCGTGTCCATTGAAGGCTATAAGACTCCCTACACTGATGTCGATCTGGTCACCATTCGGGAAAACACAGAAGGAGAATACAGCGGGATTGAACACTTGGTATGTTTGTGCAGCCCTCTTAACTATCTAACTCTCATCCCAGGTCTGTTTTTTCCAAATCTAAATGTCTATTTCAAAGCCCCAAAGTTGCACGAAAAAGCAATGCAAACTCTTCACAGCTCAGAATTATTCATGAAGTAAATCGCACTCTTGAGGTCATACCAAGATTTCTCAAACTGGTTTGGCTCAGGATACACAGTTCACATGCTTCTTATTGCAACTGTTTGAGTTTATTTATACTCTTTAGAGCACCAGGCCCCCTTAGGATGACCTTTGTGCAGTAACGGAGATCTTTCCCAGCAGCTGATTGGCTGAGTGCACAAATGTCAAAGGTTGCCTTATTGTCATCAGCACCTGTGCCGTCTAATGCTGTTTTGAACAGTTTCTCACGCAGCGCTAGCGGGAGTTCAGTGGGCACACGGCTCACATATCAGGGCCGTTTGTTCATTAGGTAGGTGCTACACTAATGTCCTAAATCAGTCGTCTCTGGTCCCACTTTATCGTGCGTGAGTGTTACATGTGAAAATGACCTTGGTTGGTGTCATCGTGTTCCATTCATGCAATCTTTCCTTTGTCTTTGTATGAACAATGCTGACGAATGGATATTAAACATGTTTACTTGTTCATATCAGCAATATGACACTTGCTCTGCGTACCACAGATTTTCACAGAAAAGAGTCGTTTTGTCCATATGTGAACTAACCTTCTCCAAATCTGAACAAAATTGGTGGTGGTGTTTTTATTTGACGTGGATATGATCTCAGTGGTGCTTTTGTGACTTTGTTTTAGATTGTGGATGGTGTTGTGCAAAGTATTAAGCTGATCACAGAAGACGCCAGCAAACGCATCGCTGAATACGCCTTCGAATACGCCAGGAATAACCAAAGAAACAGCGTCACGGCGGTTCACAAAGCCAACATCATGTGAGTTTCGCCTTAAAATGATGACGAAAATGTTCAAGATGCAAACTGAAATGGACTTAAAAGGTCGATTCTGTGTGATAGTGCCACAAATAGGATTCTTTGAAGTTTAAATATTGTTATTCATGCCCAAAGACCAACAAAACACTTAGGTTTTCAATTGTTGTTCTGTGCCGTAGGAGAATGTCCGATGGTCTGTTCTTGCGCAAGTGCAGAGAGGTGGCTGAGAATTTTAAGGATATAAAATTCACAGAGATGTACCTGGATACAGTCTGTCTCAATGTATGCAAATATTTATCTAAAGGTACTCATAACTAATGGTTTGTTATGAACTCGCTTATCGTGTTTTGTGACTCTCCACTAGATGGTGCAAGATCCCTCTCAGTTTGATGTGCTGGTCATGCCTAACCTATATGGTGACATCTTGAGGTGAGTTACCAGAATATAAAGATTATATAGGATTTGCTCTGACTTTAAAATGCATCTTATTTTTCCACATTTATGTATTTCAGTGATTTATGTGCCGGGTTGATTGGCGGTCTTGGAGTCACACCTAGTGGAAACATTGGAGCCAATGGAGTTGCTATATTTGAATCGGTACGTATTTGATCTTGTTACACAGCCTTAAAACTGGCCCTGCATTGAAGTAGTCAAATATCACAAATGTGATGCTCTCAACTTTTAAATTACACATGCATTTTAAGGCTCTTTCACTCTTTTGTGACAGGTACACGGAACCGCCCCTGATATTGCAGGCAAAGATCTGGCCAACCCCACCGCCCTGTTGCTGAGCGCCGTCATGATGCTGCGCCACATGGGACTTCACAGTCACGCTCAAAAGATCGAGACCTCCTGTTTTGACACCATACGAGACAAGAAAGTAAGATTTTCACCAGTAATTATCGTCGTCAGATTATTTGCTTTTTAAAAAAAAGGTTACATTCACGTTCAGTAACTGATTTGTTTATTTCTGTCACAGGTCCTGACAAAAGATCTTGGGGGAAACTCTAAGTGCTCCGAGTTCACGGGTGATATTTGCAGAAGGGTGCAGGACATGGACTGATAATTGGCTTTGTCGAATATTAATGCCAACTGTGTTTGGATCTAATCCATAAAGGACAGACACTCAAAAAAGTTAATCTTCGTATCATTCTCATATCTGCGCACAATTCTACTATCTCCTAAGTGTCTATGTATTTTCTTCAAAACCACAAAGCACTGTCTTAAACTCGTCAGTCGGTGACTGTATTTGTGAGCTGTTTTAATCTGTCAAAAAAGGAATTGCATAATCTATACTCTATTTATTGACTGGATATTTTCTGGGTCGATGTATTTTAATTTGCAACCCTGTCATGTGGTTCATGACAGAGTAATCTTGTGCAAATGAGCAAATAACAAATACATTATGCTAACCGTTATTTAAAATGATTTCTGGTTTTTGGTTGTAAGAGTGATAAATGTATTATTACAAGGTAATTTCTGAATTCTATGCTTCAGAGAACGCTCTATTGACTTAATAGTATCAATCATTTCACAATTGATGCATAAAGACATGAATGTAGTTGGAATATAAGCTTCTTTTTTCATGGGCAAAACAATGTATCTCTTTATTTTTTATATTATGCTTGTTTAGAATTTCACAAAAATCCATAAACAAAACACAGAAACACATGTTACACTTCATATAATATTTAATTTACGTTTTGAAAATACAACCCCAGTTTAAATATTATATTTGGTAAGGCCATAAAAATGAACGAAATAATGTTTGATATAATTTCTGTAAAATGGTAGAAAACATTTTTCATTCTCTGTAGAAGCTCTCTATTTCACTGTGATACTTCTGCAACACCACAGGGCGGCGTATTTTCATTGTAGGTCCTATAAAAGAGAGTTTATAAATGATATCTCAATATGATCAAAGGGATTAATACTACTGAGTTAAAGTATTGTTCTAGCTTTAATATATGTGAAAAATCATCATAGAAATATTCAGCCACAGAAAAAAATCAGTAATTCATTTTCAATGGTAATCTACAGGGTTTTATCAGATGCAAGCCCCTGGTCAGAAGTTAATTCTGGTTCTGTGTCTGTGTTCAGCTTTAATATAACTCCATTCCATTCCATTTTCTACCGCTTGTCCGAACTACCTCGGGTCACGGGGAGCCTGCGCCTATCTCAGGAGTCATCGGGCATCAAGGCAGGATACACCCTGGATGGAGTGCCAACCCATCGCAGGGCACACACACTCACTCATTCACTCACCCACTCACACCCTACGGACAATTTTTCCAGAGATGCCAATCAACCTACCATGCATGTCTTTGGACCAGGGGAGGAAACCGGAGTACCCGGAGGAAACCCCCGAGGCACGGGGAGAACATGCAAACTCCACACACACAAGTCGGAAGCGGGAATCGAACCCCCAACCCTGGAGGTGTGAGGCGAACGTGCTCTTTAATATAACTATTTATTTTATATTTAATTTAAATTAATATTTTATTGTATATTAATGGAATTAAATCATATTAAAACTAGTTAATAAAGTTATTGATTCTTTGTGGAGGTCTACCGGAAGTTAAGTCTGGGCCACATAACATTATGTCGTTGCCGCTGAAACCGTCTATAGGAGAAAGCTTGTGAAAACATGCTAGTTTTTTTATCTTCTGTATATACAGACAAAAATACTGATTTATATCAGGATTTTAGAGTCTCGTATTAACACGTTTAAGATAAACTGTAAATATAAACTTAAAAACATTTAATAAAATATAAACATTTCACTGTGGAATCACAGAAACCCATTGTCAATGCATTACTGCAATGATTTTTGCTTGTTTTCACAATCCGTGGGGTGAGGATATTTACACATGTACAAATCTGGTAAAGCTAATGGCGAGTATACAACACTTACCTAGTTCTCCTCCAAAAATTGAGAAATCCTTTTCCAGTATGGTCCATTTCTGAATGCGCTGGGCATTTGACGTTGCTCTTGAATTGACCCGTCCGATACCCTCTTCAATAGACTGGTACACCAGCTTGTCTATTCCTCCGGTGATGTCTGACACTTTTGTTGCCTGACTTCCTAACCGTTCACAATATTTCACAGCCTCTAAACTGAGAATATCCGTGGGCTCCATTGTTTTTGGATTAGCTGTACACTTTTAAAGAAAGAGAGTAGGTTTTAATGGTTTATTGGGCGGATTGTGTCTGTTCTCTTGGCAAAATTTACCTTTAGTGTTAGCAACATGGAAAGATATTTCCTCTTGTCTCCGATCAACATGGCGCTGCTGATTATAGGCAGCTCCTGTTTGACGGCATCTTCTATGGGAAGAGGGGGAATATTCTCTCCTCCAGCTGTGATGATGAGCTCTGAATGAAAAAAACTAAGATCTTAATCGAGTTGTGATTCAATCCTACAATAGAAAAAGTGTGCATATCACCTTTTATTCTTCCAGTGATGTAAAGAAAGCCATCTTCATCCACCCTTCCCAAGTCTCCAGAATGGAGCCAGCCGTCTTCATCCAAAGCCTCCTTTGTTTTATCCTCCATGTTAAGGAAGCCCATGAAGACATTACGGCCCCAGAAACACACCTCTCCAATGCCGTCAGCATCTACATTTGCTAGGTTATATCTACAGCCTGGAACCACCTTACCACAACTACAGAACAAGTTAAAAACTAATATTATGAATATGACCATTAAAGGTACAGTTCACCCAAACATAAAATGGTGTCTTTCATTTACTCTTTGTTGTGATGTAAACAGAGAAAGATATATGGAAGAATGCTTGAAACCAAACAGTTCGTGGCCACCATTGACTACCATAGTAGGAAAATTGCTTTATACATTTCTTTGTTCTGTTCATATCAACAGAAGATATTTTGAAGAATGTAGAAAAGCAAATAGTTCTGGGGCACCATTGATTACCATTGTAATTTTTCCTACTATGATAGTCAATGGTGGCCAAGAACTGTTTGGTTACAATCTTCCAAATATCTTACATATAACAAAGACATTTATACAGATTTGGAACAACTGGAGGGCGAGTAAATACTGACAGAATTTTCATTTTTGGGTGAACTGTCCCTTTAATGCCTACAAAGTTCAACTTCTTTCTACATAAAGTAATTATAATCGACTTGGCTGAAAGACTGAAAGAGACGTACCTTTGAAATCGGTATGCATGTGGACTGGACATGAAGTGTGGTCCCGAGCTTTCACTCATGCCGTAGGCTTCATACAGCCGTAAGTTAAGGCCGAGGAAGAACTGAAGTGTTTTGCTTCCGATAGGAGCGGCCCCCGAGAAGAACTTCTGACAGCAGGAGAAGCCAAGCTCGGCACGAATCTTCTGCAAGACCAAACTGTCTGCGAGCGTAAAGAGGAACGATTTCTCCTCATCCCTGTTGTGAAGGCAATGATCAGAACATCATAGACATGAAAATCTTCAGTGTGGTTCCACCTACTTTGTGAGTCTTTGATTCGCCTCCAGGCTGACAGACATGGCCCATGTCACCAGTTTTCTCTTCACGTATCCACACTGTGAAATCCCCTCTTCGATCTTTTCCATGATTTTCTCCCAGACACGAGGAACGCCCATGTGGGACGAAGGGGTCACTTCTCTTAGTGTGTCTATTAAACTCCCCTGAATGGTGAAAAAAACCTACATCACAATAATGCGTAGTTCACTTTTATCCTGTTTAATAATTGAAAATCCACATTTACCTTAAGAGCATCTGGCTGAGCAAAGTACACAAGCTCACCCCACTGGATCCCCGTCCACAGGTCATATATCTGAGCGGCAATGTGGCTCAATGGAAGATAGCTGACTACAGATTCTTGCATGGTCTCAGCCGGCTGCATATCTCCAGCTCTGCTGGCATGATGGGCGGTCCATGTGATCTGTAAAACGCAAAAATCGTTGATAAACTACATTACTACATCTTAACTCTTGTGAAAGACACAATAATGGCTTACGTTGTCATGGCTAAGCATCACTCCTTTCGGCCCGCCTGTAGTCCCAGACGTGTAAATGAGAACGCAGCACTGATTGGCTCTCTGGCTACTGATGATGTCATTGAGTTCTTGGTCTGCAACTTCCCGGCCCAGTGCCATAAACTCCTCCCACTGTCAAACAACATCAAATGTCAATGTAATCATTTGGGTGACATTGTGACCCGCTCAAACTCACATCGGACACTCACCGAATAAACATTGGGTAACTTTTCCTGTAAAGATCCTGAATATTGTACTATGGCTTTCAAGTGCGGCAGCTGACCCTTTACCTATAAAGAAAATAAAAGCATTAGGTTCCTCAGAGGATGTTCTAGAAAAACATAAGGACCTAATGTTACGTTACCTGCAAAATCTTCTCCAACTGCTTTTGATTTTCCACAACAATGATATTGGCTCTCGATTCACTTGCAACATAGAGGCAAGCGTCTGGTGAGTTTGTGGCGTAGATGCCCGTCATTATACCCCTGTCAAAAAACGATGATGTTACTCGGCACATCTACCTCTTATTTGGTCAAATAATGTTTCCTTTAAAATTTCAAAATATTAAAAAGTTTCCCTGGATTGAGCCTGATACCCTGAGCTCATTGACACCACATACATTAGGCATCATGATTTTACATTAGCAAAATGAATAAAAGTTTTAAAAATAAATAAATAAATATATATATATATATATAATATATATTAAGCCAGGGTTAACCATGGCATAGAAGCGTTTGAATCGTGTTTCTTACCCTGCAAAGACAGTTCCAACAGCAGATATAAACCACTCGGATGAATTGAACCCCAGGATGGCTACACTGTGGAACCTCTCCAGACCGAGCTAAAAAAATGATTGAACATGCATGTAGTGCACATAGGTACATTCATGCATACAATAACTTAAAGGGATAGTACACCCAAAAATTCTGTCATCATTTACTCACACTCATGTCATTTCAAATTTGTATGACTTTATTTCTTCTGCAAAACACAGAAGAAGATATTTTGAAGAATGTTGGTAACCGAACAGTGCCGGCACCCGTTCACTTTTAATGTATGGACACAAAAGCAAAGCAATTGAATGGAGACTACCATTGTTTGGTTACCAGCATTGATGATGAAAGAAATGTCATTTTGGGTAAACTATCCATTTAAGAAATGCTATTATTTGTGCAAATTCTTATTTTATTTCTAAAACAATAAAAATGAAATGAATGTGTCAATGCCAGTATATTGTGACAGCCCTAAGCTTTATCATACAACATACTTTTTATTAGATACAGTGTGTGTGTGGTTGAATTCATTAGTTATGTGGAGAATAACGTGTTTACAAAAGTTTCATCATCCGGATCACCTTTAAAAAGCTTTTAGCCGCCATTCGACAGAGGTGATATAATATTCCGAAAAGGTGATTTTTTCCCATTCGTTTCCCCTCTTGGTTGCCAGGGCAGGCAGGTTTCCGTACTTTTTAACCGAGCGCATAAACATCTGATGAACTGTAATGGGTTGTTCTGGACAGAGTTCATCTATTCTTAGCTGAACTGATCCGCTGGCCTCTGTGGTCCATAGAGATTGGGCCGGGGCCAATTCTGCACCTTCCAGAACCTCCTCGCCGCTCTTTTCACTCTGCTGCATTGAATAGGAAATAACCACAGCAAAATACGTAACATTTCAATCATGCACTAGAGTTTAAATGTTCCATTAAATTTGTAAGCTCAAAAAACATCATTTTGCTGTCTATGATATGGCCAAGCTCGCATCACAATAACTCAAAGCAAAAAACAAATGATCACTACTTACAAAATCCATCTTCACCGTCTGCTCCAAAGGGTCTGTCATGGGCCCCTAATGTAACCACTCTGAAACACAGAATGGGGACGTTGACCTAGAGGACACCAGACTCTGTCTCTCTCTGCTGTTCACATGAATCACATGGTGCTACTGCTCAGCAGCATTGCAAGTTCATAAAATGACACGTCGTGGTTACCAAGTAATAAACCTCCGGCAGTCTTGGCAGTCAACGTGATCAAAACTTGAGAAGTTCCCATTGATTTTGGAAATGTCTTACTACCACCAGAGGACACGTTGACATTGGTTTAAAAGAAAATAACCAGCTTGATCCACATTGTAAACAAAATTGCCAGAACTGGCCTCTGAAATGATTTTATTTCCGCTGCTCATTTGTTGCACATTGTTATGTGGAATGTCCACTCACTTGTCTGCAAAACTTTCCAAACAAGACATTTGACTTGTTGTTCTCAGGTTCAGATCATACACACATTTTTCACATTATACACAAAGTTTCAGATTATAAACAAATGTGTTCAATGAAACTATAGTAATAGGGCTGAAGTCAGGTCACACAAAATGAAAAGTCTGTCAGTTTTTAAACCTCATAATGTTCTATTTCCTCTCTTTTTCACCGTTATTTGTTGATAACCTAAAAAACTGTGTACAATATTCACATTTTCTATCATGCAATAAAAGTGAATGGGGACCAGAGACTGTAAATCCCCAAGTTTATCATTTTGTTTAAATCATCAAATCTTCATATCATATTTTAACTTGAATTGAATGGAAAAAAAGCATCTTGGATATTCTGCTACATCTAGTGCCATCTAGTGCCCAGGCTCTAGTATCTAGTGCCATGACGGAAAGTCATGCAGGTTCTTATATTTGGACATTTATACGACGCAAAAAGTAACCTAAGCCTTTGTAAAATAGAGAGTGATGGAGATATTTTTGACTCAATGAAAGTTGATGAGAAATTGTTTTAGTGGGAAATGTTTGTGAGTGACACAATGCATATTAATGAGTTTGTGGCCTTTTAAATGCAAATATGTTACAGTTCTGAAAACTAGAAAAACTCTCATAGCTGAAGTTTAATTATTTTATTTTGGATTAGCTGTAAAAACTTTATTCAACAATTAAGGTTTGCTATTTCTGATGATAAAATGTTTTTCTTCCACAAGACAACATATTTCAAACACAGACATTGTCAATGTTACTAGGTACCCTTTCCAGAATCATTTTCCGGATCAATCCACATTTACTTTGACTCGATGTGAATATTCGTACACGTGTACACTGAGTGTGAGAGCTGTGCGCTTTAAATAATGTTCCTAGTGTACAGTGATTATGAGGGTTGTGCTCTCTAACAATAATATTCGTGCACACTGAGCATGAGAGATGAGCGATGTAAAACTAATATTCGCATACGTGTAGACTACACTGACTATTAGAGCTGAGCGCTCTAACAATATTGGTCGTGTCCGGTGTGCACTGCCCTTGAGAGCTGTGCGCTCTAAAAAATAATATTCGTCTACGATGTACACTGAGCATGAGAATGACGGTAACACATACATGATGGTTATGTTTCAGCTTATTGCAACTATGGTTTCCCCATATAGTGTTGTATGATATGGCAAACCAACACATACTGTCTTTTAACCTTCAAATGCAACTTTATAAACCTGCCATATATTATTTAAAATTACTATTTGTAATTTTTAGACAGTAAAAACTTTTTATATGAAGTTAAACAAGTTTGATATGATTAGGTAATCAGGTGATGTCATCTCTACAATAAACGTCAGCACAAAAATGGGTGTGTTACATGTGAAATCATGGAATCAACGAAGGTGCATATTCTCTTTGGACCGAAGCTGCAAACTGCAGTACAATGACGTGTACATTTGCATTTATGTAAACCATGCAGCAGGCTTTGTTTATCTAATAATACTCAATAAATGAAGAAGGGATGGCTCTTTGTAGAACATCAAATAGTTACTTTATTTTCATGTGACCATTCATGGGGAATATGTACCTTTATGGATGTGTTAAAAATCACGCACTAAAAATAAAACAAATGTTTTAAACACTTGAAGAGAGACCACGCATGGGTATTTAAACCACCAAATGTTGATATCCGTTGGTAAAACCTTATTTTCACGGAATAGCCCAGGTACAAAAGTCATGTATTAAAACAAACAAGTGTTTTGTAAAATTTTGAGGACTTTTAACTAGCGACTGAGAACATATGCACAAGCATAATCCGTTTTATTTCCGTAGTTCTTTTCACAATGTGCAATGATACACAAAACACAAAGAAGATAAGAGAAACATATAGGAACAATTCTGAAGTGCAAAAATATGTTTTAAAATATCTTTGTATAAATCCTTGTTGAGTTAATTTGATGTTGTTGCTTGAAGTTTAATTTATAATATATTGAATAATGTGTACTTTAAAGATTATTAGGTGAGCTTTTTAAACAACTCAATGGTATCTAATTTACTGAATTGGTCTCTAGTGCCATGACGGATTGTGTTATTGAGCTCAACTGAGTCTTTTCATGGCTTTTAGACAAACTTTTATTAATACGCTATTAAGTTGCCATGTTTAATTCGTATACGATATGTTACGTATATATACATTCATCTTGTTGTAACCTGAATACACCTGCACCTGCAAATCTCAACAGGCCAATTAGAAAACAAATATTTAATGCAAAACAAGAGACAAATTTCTCTCAACATTGCCCTAAAAGGAAAAGGCTGCAGTTTCTGCATTTACAAGCAGCTGTGTTGTAGAGAGGGATAAGAGACTGATATGGTAAAAACAGTATGGTAGATACGCTCTAAATTTTGCTCTGCTGAAACTTTCGTTCCGCTTTACAAACGTTTTGACAAATTCATGGTGAAAAACCAATAACTACCAAAATGAAAACACATAACAGTGGAACGACCAAATAAAATAGAAAAGAGGTTGTGTGACCGAGTCTTCCTGACCGATTCTTGCTGAACAGAAAGAGAAACACACAAAACATAAAATAAATCATTAGCTGCATTTCAATCAATGTTTTATTGAAGGTTTACTAACGTTTTTGACAGTTTCATGCTGAAACACAATATCACACAAAAAAATCATACACTATCAAAAACATCGTTTTCAATGATTGTAAAATTACGTTTTTTTACAGTGCAAAACAGTGGAATTAACAAAACAAAAAGAAAGGTTGTGAAAGTCCAGGCCAAATGAGCATGCTCATCTTCCTCATCGGCAATGTAAAAAAAAAAAGAGTCCAAAAACATCCTGAGCACCGGATAAAAAAGTTTCGATGTTTGAGAGTCAAATTGAATCAGTAACAGAAGTGCAGTGTTCAGTCGGAAAACGATCAGCCAGATCATCATTCTTTGCGCCCCGCTGCTGTTGTAAAGATTGCTGGTGTTTACTTTGTCAATCTATCGTCAAAAAAATCATTTTGCAGTCAATGTGTTAATGTACTTCTTATTCTTTGCTCAAAGGTTCCACTGATTTGATCTCTTGTGTTACACAATGCATTGTGTTCATGAGCTTTAAACTCTCCTCTGTCAAAAGTTTGTTCATACTTTGTCTCAGAAAAATAACTTTTTTTTCAGGACCTGCCAAAGAGTTCGAAGCACGAGTCGAAAGAGCAAGACTGTCCACGATTCATTGGAAGATAAGTCAGCATCCCGCTTTTCAATCTGTGGCATAACTATAACATGCACATCGCCGCACACAACAATAGTCATGATGGATTCAGTCAAATGTTTGTCAATTTAGCGTAACAATGTTCAAGTGTTTCAAGTCAAACATAGGCTATGGGGCACACACGCTATGACAATGATCACTTCAGTGGCCATATCGCATGTGAATTGTATTAAGAGGGAGCTCTACTCCAACCTTTGCCAAACTTTGTATACGGATCCTTGACTGATCATGTTATACAGAAAATGTTAATAAAGCGATTAAAAACGTAGTTTAAATAAATAAACATCAATATTTTATGATATTTAATCAACATTTTATTAAAGTCTTTACATATAAACATGGACACAGTCATGTTGAAATCACAATAAACACCACAAAGAAAACGAATTAACAAATAAAACGATCAAATGAAAGCGGCTGTAGATCAAAACATTTGATCAATATTTCGTGTAATCTTTCAAATAGAAGACTTCCTGATCAATTCTTGAACTCCAGGACATACAACCAAATTGTCATCCTCATCTTCCTCATCCTCTATGTCAATTTAGTGGTCTTTTTTGGTCCTCGTGCCAACCAGAATCGCGATTAAACGTCATGTTTGCTCCGTGCTGAAAGGGAGGACTGCAAAGTGTCTATCAAGCAGAAGACGGCGTTGTTATTTATTATTCAGTCACGCGCGTGATGGGAACGGCTATGAGAGACAGTTGCCTCCCTTTCGAATTTCCACTTCTAGAGCTCTCTGCCCTTCTAAGTGAGTAAGGCACTTGAGTTCGATGGATGACCTTTTAAACTCTCCTCTGTCAAAAGTTTGTTCATACTTTGTCTCAGATAAATAACTTTCTTTTCAGGACCTGCCAAAGATTTCGAAGCACGAGTCGGAAGAGCATGACTGTCCACGATGCATTGGAAGATCAATCAGCATCCCGCTTTTCAATCTATGGCTTAGCTATAACATCGGCGGCGCAACGAAGGTTTGGCAAACGTTCAGGGTGCATTGTTAAAAACAATTGAAAGCAATATGTCTAGGTGCAGACATATTTCGAATGGACTCTTTCATTGGATTCATTTTGGCTTGATAAGTCTACCTTATAGAATTAAATATTGCAGTTTGTCAAATCTAAAAACAATGATTACTGTTAAAATCGACTTGTATCCTCAGTTCTCCATCCAGATTGAGGGACTGGGTTGGTCCTTCAATTTCTTGCTGACTGACCCAGGCATAGTCGTCGGACCGGTGCTTCGCCACCTCCAGCGGTATCTGGGAAGGTTTCTTCAGAGATTCTTTGGAGGCGAACCATGAACAGACTTTTGGCAGAAGACGACATTGGAGCACAATAAAAAAAACAATTGTAAGTGGCAAAAAATTCCTCGTGTTTGGTATTTTGGTTACAGTCAAGAATTAAATGTGCTAAATAACGACTTTGTTGCTATTGCGACAGGTGCTGCTAAGAGGAGGACGGAACATATGATGTCGAGGCGCATTTGGCTGTATCGCCTGGACTTTCACAAGCTCTTCTCGGAAGATTTTCTGCCATTTCATTTGTTAACCTCGCCGTTTTGTGTTTATATTTTGTGATAACCAAATTATCAACATGAATCTGTCAAAAATGTTCAGAAAACATTAAAACAAATTAAAAGCAGTGACCATTTCTGAGTTTTATTTTAATTAGACATATTTGAAACTTTGTTTGTGATTTTACATTTGTCAGTAGGGTACTTTCAAACTGAGGATTTCATCTGTGAAGTTGCAGTGTAAGCTGCAGGGGAGCTAACCGATCTAACATTATACGATGTATCGATTTGATTTTAACAGCTGAACGTAACAGTAATGTTCGTTTAGACTGTGCGCTCTTACAATAATATATACACGTGTAAACTGAGTTTAAGAGCTGTGCGCTTTAAATAATGTTCCTATAAGTGTACAGTGATTATGAGAGTTGTGCTCTCTAACAATAATATTCGTGTACACTGAGCATGAGAATGACGGTAACACATACATGATGGTTATGTTTCAGCTAATTGCAACTATGGTTTCCCCATATAGTGTTGTATGATATGGCAAACCAACACATACTGTCTTTTAACCTTCAAATGCAACTTTATAAACCTGCCATATATTATTTAAAATTACTATTTGTAATTTTTAGACAGTAAAAACGTTTTATATGAAGTTAAACAAGTTTGATATGATTAGGTAATCAGGTGATGTCATCTCTACAATAAACGTCAGCACAAAAATGGGTGTGTTACATGTGAAATCATGGAATCAACGAAGGTGCATATTCTCTTTGGGCTGAAGCTATGCAAACTGCAGTGGAATGACGTGTACATTTGCCTTTATGTAAACCATGCAGCAGGCTTTGTTTGCTTCAACATTTCTAAAAAAGGACAAACGAAGACTGCTAGTCAGTGCTTAAATGTATCTATTTGCATTAAAACATTAACCCCTTCATCATTCCAGATTCACATTAGCATTTAAGATTAACGACAAAGTGACAATATACATTTTTTATAGTAGGCCTATGGTTGTAATTTGACAAGTTGTACAATTTTAGTTGTGTCCCAAATGACACAAGACACATTTTATTTTAGAAATAGATTCCATATTAATTTAATCTATTTTCCAAACAATTCAAGTAAATGTTGACTGTTGTTGATGTCAATTCCTTATATCCTGCCATCTGAAACACCTTATCATATGAAAGTGATACCGCTTGTGAAAAGATGACTGACCCCCCCCTTTAGTTTTTACATTACAAAATAATAAAAATTGATACATAATTAATAATCTTAAGATGTATCACAGTTTCTAAACTTTATCTACATTGTGACAAATGTTGATCACCATGTTGGTTAATTTAAACTCCAAAACAAAATGTCTCTCAGAATTTGTTTAACATGTGGCAGTTACATTAAAAAAATGGCATAATATCAATCAAATGTTAAAAGTTAAATGTCTCTTTACATCTTTGACTAAAACTGTTTTCATAATGATTCTGTTATATATTGATGTAATATTTGAATCTATTTTTCTTGTGCTTGATTTATAATTAATACTTTATCTATTACAAATAAGAGCGTTTACCAATGTTGAAACTAGCGTTTAATTGTAGATTGATCTTTTGCAGTGTTCACATATGGGCCAAAAAACCCAGCGAACTGTGCTCGGACCCCTGATAAGGACCAAGTGTGAAAACGCTCTAAAAAAGATTGTTGTTGCCTTTTTAAAAAATGCTCAACTACTAAACTCTCACCTTTTTGGTGTGAAATTTATTGTAACCATATTGCCCTCTTGTGTTCTTAGACTAACTTCTCCAGAAAATAGTAAACATCTTCAACCTGAAATAATAATCTAATGCTATAAAGTAACATATTAGGTGCACTAAATTACACAATTAGGCAACCTGCCAAGGACATCTTGCATTTTGGGAAACAGCCAAGGTTGACCAAATAAGAATTGAGACGCACCCACTGTTTTTTATCTGTCCTGTTTCTTACACGATACTGCCATCTAGTGTCATATTTAACAAATAGCATTAACAAATGTTAAAAAATATTTCCTTTGGTGTGCGATAGATCTATATAAACAGAAGATATTTCGTAGTACTGATGTGGGTTGATCTTGTAGTTCAAAAAATCAAAAAATCTCTCAAAGTGTTAACTTTATTTGTTAAGTCAAACAAAGTGAGATGTTCCCAAAGCATCTGAAAACCAAGTGTTTTCCGGCCTATATTTATAGTAAAACTTCTGAAAGATGTTCCCTTCTAAAACCAATCAGGTAATTTCCTGTTATCTCTTAATTTTATTAACCAATTGTCGTTTTTCTGCCACAAATAAATCCCAGGCAACAAGGTACGTATTTAATGGGGGTGCGCTCGCCAACCTCTTTTTTAATAAAGTTGTGTACAAGGTCACTGGAGTTATTAAAAAGCTGGACCATGTCCATATCTTATCTATACCAGGTCACCTTAACCGGTATGCGCATTTAGTGGGAACTAAAGCTGTGACCAACCATTTTGAGTAGCTTTTCTGACCAGCAATCCGATTTAAGATTTACCTTGTAGTCTAGATAGCAGACAATTAAACTTACAAAACAATTAAATGGGTTGGAAGTAAAAAAACTCAAGCCTATGCTAGACTACATATCATAATTTTGGGCAGTCCCTGCATGGGACTCCCGCCCTTAAGCTTCAAATAAAATGATACGTGGTATTATAACTCTGACTGCATTACTCTTCAAGAAGTTAAACATGCAGGATTTTTTATTTGCTAGTAAAGTATCCCTTTAACATTTAATATTTGATTGCAAATCCAACGCAATGTAAATTGCATTCAGGCTCTTTAATTGGATTCCATTTAATATATACATTTGGTAGGAAATAAACCCATGACCCATCAGCTGGGCTTCAGTACATCTTATTTACAAGAGCGGACTGATTTAAGATTAATTTGATATAGTTTCGCAGACAATAAAGCTGCAGAAACCACTGATGTATAGAAAACGTCTTGGTTACGGATGTAACCTCAGTTCCGTGATGGAGGGAGCGAGACGTTGTGTAGAACCGACAGATGGGGTTCGCCCTTGAGAACCTATCACTTTGACTGGTTTTGAAACAGGCCAATGAAATTGGCGAATTAAATTTGCATGCCGGACTCCGCCCCCGGATATCCGGGGTATGAAAGGGAGACGGCATGCTGTATTCATTCACTTTGTTCTGGGGAGCCTGAGAGCATCTCACAACTACTGCAGCGGTTGGCACGTGTCTGTGGCCACAACGCTGTGCCGTATTACAATCTCAGTGAAGCGACGGTGACAGGCCTGGGCGTGTCAGACGTGAGTGCTTTCGTGAAATTTGTCATCTTCCAGTGGATAGGTGGGCATAGGGTCCCAGAGCATTTTTAGAAAAGGTGGGAAGCCTCTACCTTCGGTCCTCACAGGCGGCGTCCTTAGTTTCTCTAACAGCGAGAAGCCACCTGGTGCTGCAAGGCCACTGGGTAAGTGCACACCTTGAATGGGGAAAGCACTACAGAGACCACTTCCTACCATCGGGAGGAGTTCTAGTGGAGACACCCGCATGGTCTCACCGTCAGGGGAGAGCTCATGGGAAAAAATATGCGGACTGAGGTAGTTAACCGCGAGGTGGAGGTCCACCTAGGGAGGTCATGGGTTACCAAGGTGGGAACCAATCATGAGGATAGATCAGACGGAACCGCCCGAGTGGGGGAGTAACAACGTCCGGTAGCACTAGGTCCGGTTAGAGCTATGTGTGGATAACTCAAATGGTACCCGGCCTAAGGGGCAGGGCTGCTCTGCCAAGCCCGCCTACAGGGGGTGCTTGCTTAGTGATGGATGGAATGCCTGTTCTTTGCCCCGTGGGGGAAAGAATAGAGGATAAGAAGCACACTGACCCACCTATAGAAAGGGGGGAAGGTGCTTTCGCAGGCATACATACCGACTGCCTGTCCTACATGTGGCCATGCAAGACACGGGGTTACACCGGTTCAACGCGGAGGTTGTAAAACCTTGCGAAGGTGTTCGGCGCAGCCCAACCCGCAGCTCTGCAGATGTCTGCCAGAGAGGCGCCCTGCGCCAGTGCCCACTAGTGAGCTCTCACTGATAGCCCTCCCCTTCTGCTGACCTCCAAAACAGACAAAGAGCTGATCAGAGCTCCTGAGGCTCTGCGTGCAGTTCAAGTAGAGGCGCAGTGCGCGTACTGGACACAACACGGATGGGGTTGGCCACAAGAGGCGCCACTTATAGGCGTATAACCGCCAAGTGGCCGGGGCCCTAGCCTGAGTAATGGTCTCAACCATCGCTGGGGGTAGGCCAATCAGGATCTCCTTGTCCCGTCGAGGAGCAAGACATGGAGGTTCCAGAGGTCTGGCCTGGGATGCCACAACGTGCCCTTCCCCTGAGAAAGCAGGTCCTTCGTCAGGGGGATTGGTCAGGGGGGAGTTGTCGTCAGAAGCATTAGCTCTGAGAACCAAGTCTGGTTGGGCCAGTGTGGCGCAACTATTAGCACTTGATGCTCCTCTTCCCTGACCTTGCACAGAGTCTGTGCAATGAGGCTCACTGGGGGGGAAGACTGACTTACGCCTGTCCCGCGGCCAGCTGTGCACTAGAGTATCCGTGCAGAGGGGGGCCTCGGACAGGGAATACCATAGCGGCAATGGGTGGTGTCTAGGGAGGCAAACAGGTCTACCTGAGCCTGCCCGAACTGCACCCAAATAAGCTGGAATACTCGGGGGTGGAGTCTCCACTCTCCCCCAGGCGTCGACTGATAAGAGAGCATGTCGGCTGTCTGGTTCAGGTCGCCTGGGATGTATGTGGCTCTCAGGGAGCGGATCACCTGGTGACTCCACAGGAGGAGGCGTCGGGCGAGTTGTGTTAGCTGCCGTGAGCGTATGGCACCCTGATGATTGACTCACGCTACGGCAGCTGTGCTGTCCGACCGGACCAGCATGTGCTTGTCCTGCACGAGAGGTTGTAGCCTCTTTAGTGCAAGTAGCACAGCCAACAACTCTAGGCAATTGATATGCCAGCGCAGGTGGGGGCCCGTCCACCGCCCCGACACTGTGTGCCGTTGCACACTGCACCCCAACCCTGCAGGGAGGCATAAGTCGTCACCACGACGCGCCTTGTAACCCGCCCAAGTGGGACCCCTGGGGATCGGCTCTGCTGACTTACCTACCTAGTGATGCATCTGACACACCATCGATTTGAGAGTGCTGAGGGCTGCCGAGCATACTCAACGTTGCGTTTCGCCATGACGCAACGTCGGGTTGCCGAACACCCTCGTGAAGAGGGTTAGAGCGGCTGTGAAATACACCAAGAGGGAGAGGAAAAACTCCTTGAATAGGGCTGTTGCCCGGATCGACCAACCAGCGATGGAATGGCTGGGCCCAAAGGTATTCTCAGTCTCCCTGGGATCTTCCCATGAGGGCCGCTTCTGCTTCCACACTGCAGCTGCTGACGGGGTGGTGGTCTCCTCTTTGACGTCTTCCTGGGGGCCGCCTGAGTGGGGGGCACCAGAGCCGGAGGGCGTCGAAGAGGACCATACGATGCACGGGATCTCGACAGCCAGAGGGTGGCCAAGTCGCGGCGTGGAGGCTATGCTTGATAGCCTCTGTCTGCTAGAACTTCTGCTCGACAGTATCACCAAACAGCCCCCCCTCGCGAGATGGGTGGGTTGAGGAGGCGGGCCTTCTCGGCATCACTCATCTGTGCAAGGTTTGGCCAGAGGTGTCTCTCTTGGACCATAAGTGTGGACATCGTCCGACCCAGGGCCCGCGAGGTCGGTGGGGGGGTGCGGAGTTCCTGCATAAGCGCTGGGTCAGTCTTACCCTCGTGGAGCTCCCTCAACGCCTTGGCCTGGAACTGAAGGATGGCCATAGCGTGGAGAGAGGGGGCAGCTTGGCCCTCAGCAGTGTAAGCTCGACACCAGAGATGCCGCAACCTACATGCTTTGGACGGGAGTCTAGATCGAGCCACCCAGTTGGCAGCCATCTGCAGTGCACCGAGACGGCACGTTCCACCTGGGGGACATTGATGTATCCTTTAGCTGCCCCACCATCAAGGAAAGAAAGGGTGGCGGAACTAGTTTGACGTGCACGCGAAGTTCCTCATGCACTTCCGGGAAACACGGCACCGAGACCATGTATCCAGCCGCGAGCACTGGGAGAGGGAGTGCGGTGCACTGCAACCCAATGTTCGAGGCGGCCCGGGAAAACATGGCTGACATTCCGACATGCGTTTCTTCCTGAGCTCGTTCCCGGAGGAGGGAGCTGCAAGGAATCGTAGGAGTCAGATGCCAGTAAGTCACCCCCCGATGCTGCAAGGGACATCTCATGATCACGCACCGTTTCCGATACGTGGTTGAGGAACGAGACGGTCGGACCGTCTCTTGGGGAACGGTCAGACGAGACGAGGTGCGAACGGTCCGCGAGCCAGTGGCTGACGGGGGGCGGAGCCCGGCATGCACATTTAATTCGCCAATTTCATTGGCCTGTTTCAAAACCAGTCGAAGACAGGTTCTCAAGGGCGAACCCCATCTGTCGGTTCGACACAACGTCGAGAGACCGACAGAAAGGGAACCAGGTCCCAGCTAGATTACAGAACATCGTGTGCTTTTTAATCCTAAAACGACTCATTGTCGGCCCAAAACTCGTAACAACAGATGTTGCATTGACACCGGACAAGAACCACTCAGAACTTATAAAACAATACTTTGAATAAAAACAGCTATAATGCTTCACTAAAGTCAGCCATTTGTCAGAATGGCTTCAATGCAATGTAAATCAGCTCGTTTTTATCCCATCCCATTATAGTGGTTCACTCAGTTTCTCAGGTCGCGGAACTTCCGGTGCTCGCGCTCGAGAACGTTCTGGACCTCCGCTGCATGTTGTGCATATATATAGAGCGAGAGAACACGAGAGCGCTGTTGCCATTCAACACCACAGCTACAGACAGCGAGAAACTAACCGAACCGGCTTTCCTTTTTATTCATTTGTGTGAGTATCGTCACAATTTTGACACCCATTAAGCAATTTGCGAGGCTTTTGTTGACATATTCCGTTCACTTTTCTATTGATATAACTGATAGTTTTTAACACCGTTAAAACAACTTGCGCATGTGTATCGATACAGCTAAACTACCATTTGAAATGCTGTAATATTGCTGAATGTAATTTAACTTAGGTCAGGTGGCACGATTAGATGGTTCGTTTCGTCTTGCTTTGCTGTATGTTTTTGCAGCGGACGGACTATTGATGTGTTGTGTCTGTGTATTGAAGCGGAGTCCGGTCGAAAATGGTTCGAGAAACCGGTTACTACGATCTGCTCGGCGTCAAACCCACAGCCACACTGGACGAGCTTAAAAAGGCATACCGCAAACTGGCGTTGAAATATCACCCGGATAAAAACCCGAACGAAGGCGAGAAAGTAAGTCGATGTGTCGAGCATATCATGTTTCGCGTTGCCTTGTAAATGACAGCGGCAGAAACGACAGGAACTTTCTGGAAGAGTACGGAGCGCTTGAGCGGATTGCAAGCTGTTTTGCATTGCATTGAGATTTTATTACCCATGATAATGCTCGTGCATTTAAACAGTTCAGGCTTCAGACGGTGTGTACTTAAAGTAATAAATAATAAAATGTAGAAACGAGAAAAAATGCCCTTTTTTATTCCTGAGTTGCATTTTGTTGATTGGTAATATTTGGATCTGTTAAATTCCACAGTTCAAACTTATATCACAAGCCTATGAGGTCCTGTCAGATCCTAAAAAGCGAGAGCTTTATGATCAAGGTGGTGAGCAAGCTATCAAAGAGGGAGGAATGGGAGGAGGGGACTTCTCATCTCCTATGGACATTTTCAACATGTTCTTTGGTGGCGGAGGCAGAATGCAGAGAGAAAGGAAGGGTGAGCCACTTATCAGTCATGTACCAGGTTGTAGTGGGTTTTGGTTATGTTTTGTAACGTTCAGTCTTTATTCTACGTGTACAGTATAGCCTATTGAATTAGAAATGGGTCAACAAAGTCAAAACTAAAGTGTATTGCTGTGTTTTCTTGAGCAATGTTTCACTTTTACACAGTTTTAAACAAATGTTTGAAATAATTAAAATGTTTCATTATTTCTTACACTTTTTAGTTTTGTACAACTTAAGTTATGTTATGATTTTCCCCTTATTTAGGAAAGAATTTGGTTCACAAACTCGCTGTCGTGCTAGAGGAATTATACAATGGCTCAACAAGAAAACTTGGTCTTCAAAAGAACGTTATCTGCGAGAAATGTGAAGGTAAGAGCAATGTTACAGACAAATGTTCCTGGTCTTCCAATGAAAAGCACCTTTGATGTGAGATGTTTCATTGTAGCCCCAAAATATTAGATCCATCTCATATATTAGATCTGTATTGCAGGGTATGGAGGCAAGAAGGGTAGCCTTGAAAAATGCACAAGTTGTAAAGGAAGGGGCGTGCAGGTTCAGGTACAACAGATTGGACCTGGGATGATCCAGCAGATTCAGAGCATGTGTTCAGACTGCCAAGGACAGGGCGAACGATTCAATTCCAAGGACCGCTGCAAGAACTGCAACGGACACAAAGTAGAACGCAAGAAGAAAATTCTTGAAGTCCACATTGACAAAGGTGAATAAAAACGTTGGCCTATAGACTTCAGGAACTTTATACATACTTGGAGAGAAGTGTTTGAGGAGAATACCAATTTTTTACAGGGATGAAGGATGGCCAGAGAATCACATTCCAAGGAGAAGGAGATCAAGAGCCAGGACTTGAGCACGGTGATATCATCATTGTTCTGGAGTTGAAACAACATCCTGTTTTCCGAAGACAAGACAATAACCTGATCATGAAGATGAATATCAAGCTAGTGGAGGCCCTCTGTGGGTTTAAGAAGACTATCCGTACGCTAGATGACAGAATACTCATCGTCCACTCATCTCCGGGTATTTCTCATTTTCTAGATATTCATCGTAGATAAGAAATGTATTTAACGGTCAGATATTAAAATATTGTCTTTTTTTGTAGGTAAAGTAATTAAACCAAATGACCTCAAATGTATTCAAAATGAGGGCATGCCTGTTTACAAAGAACCTTATGAAAAAGGTCTTCTCATCGTACAGTTTAAGGTACGTTCTCAGCTTAGCACCTTGAGTAATTTTTTTTAAAGAATCATTTTGACTTGATATTAGCACTCAGTGATCAAATGCTCTTGTGTTGAGACCGTCACATCTCACAGAAGTGTTTGTTCTTTCAGATTGAGTTCCCGGATAAACACTGGCTACCTGAGCACATGCTGCCTGACCTGGAGAGGTTACTTCCAGTCAGAGAGCACATCATGCAGTCGGATGATATGGAAGAGGTTGACCTCTGTGAAATAGACTATGAGAACCAAAAGAGAAGCTTCAGTGGTGAAGCCAATGAAGAGGACGAACGTCCCAGAGGTGGTGGCGTGCAGTGCCAGACTCAGTGAACACGTCATATTTAATGGGATCATTTGCGTAGCCGTCTCTTCTTCAAACGTGACTGCAGATGTCAACAGCATTTTACCATGGATCAATTTGGGTAATACCAAGCAATATGTACAAGCAAGGATATCCTCAATACTGAAGACTTAATACCTTATCTATGGACCACGTTCCTGCCACAATATTGTGCTTCGGTTACAAGCATCCTATGAAGAGAAATGTCAGCCGTTTTGCAGATAATCAAGATGAGAAATTAAGTTAATGGAAAGATGTGTAAACCACAGACATGAATTTAATACCAACGGTGTAATGTTCATTTTTGCATGTTAATTATTTTTGCAGGTATGCAGTGTGTTTACTTTTATGTATGTTCAGATGTGCAGTGTTCACAATGTTTTGCCTTCGTCACAGACAACCCAGTTGAACATTTTTATTTTACACAAAGTTTATGGTTCTATACATATTTGGCCTTTATCAAGCACCCTCTAAAAATGTTGTTATATTTTATACAAATATTCCCCAAGTTTCCATTTGCCAAATTTAAGAAACAAGAATATTGAGAAGACAAAAAATTGGAATACAAAATCTGGATCCCAGAAACATCCAGAATGAAAAAAATCTATAATTATTTAATAATAATATAAACATATAATGTTCAAGAGGCAACTCTAAATTGAAAATTCGGTCATCATTTACCTTTAAACCTGTTTGACTATCTTTTTTCAGAACACAAATAGAAAAAAATAAAAAAGTCATACAAGTTTAATCTTTTTTGTTGGCAAAAGTAGCTACATATGAGCTTAAGAGGCCATTGTGAATGACCTACAAGTATTAAAGTCACAATGACTCTGTTGTTGTTATAAAATATTGGACCGAAATCAGCTGTATTATGCAGAGGATAACTTTATTATTTTATCTGAACTGATAACATGATAGAAAGAACCTGCCATATATCAATCATAATCACATTTAAAGCTCATTCATTGTAATCAATGAAAACTAAGGCACTGAGAAGTCGCACAATCTCTTTGTATTCAAAGCATTATTCCTCATCCCTTCTCCTCAGTGTTGCTTTCTTCTGAAGGAGCATCCTATACCAAATGAAAATGTGTCAGTTTCACGCTTCATAACATTAAAGCCCCAATCATAAATGTTCACAGTCATAAATACACACCCTCCGTCAGCCTGGCCTTCCCTCCGGTGGGCTGGCACAACACTGTGGAACATCCCACACACAACACAACTGTCTGTGCGTGACTAAACACAGTTGTGATTTTATAACAACCTGCGTGGAGATAAAAAAGTGCAATCTTTAGTTAAAGTCAATTGAACTTAATTCAAGTGAAATATATGGAAGCACGATAAGGCACACACTGTTTATATATAGGCTGATTTCATACCTGGACATTTTACATCCATAAAGTAAGAGTTGGGACTTTGCACAAGTCTTTTCTTTTTGTGCTGCCTTCTCTCAAAGTCAAAAGACGGGTGGAGCAGATCTCTGGCCAGCTGTTATTGCAAGAGAAGAATATATTTGATGATAAATCATTGAAACATTACAAAAGATGACAGGAAGTAAAAATGTGAATGTACATGTTCCTATTAAGAGTATGATAGTCAATAATAGTGATTTATAAAATCTACAATTACAGTGACTTACAAAATCTGAAATCTATAATGCAAGTTAACAGATTACTCTAACATTAGCAACAACACAATATATCAAGTCACAGATAGTCTTGTACAAATATGCGCGACGTCAATTTAACAATGTATTTCAAATACAATAGAATACTATTACAATAAACGGTTTAAGATCATAACTAACTACTACACGCTGTCTGAGAGGAAAACCTTGTTTACCAAGAAGCCATATTGAGTTTCACTAGTCAGCTGTTGGACTTAAAAATGTAATGTTTTTTCATCCAAAAAGTCAAATAAAGCATCAATCCGGCTTTCATTGTCGCGTTGCATGCTGCGGCGCAATAGTTTAAATGTGACACGTGTGAAATAAAACATTAGGGCCTGAATTCCTGCCAGCGCCATGTGTGTCATCACAAACTTTCCCTTGCTTACTGCACACATTCAATAACCAATAACTAGATTCAAATGAAGATAGCGGATAAAATCGTTTAAGTGAACTACTGAAAGGACTGTAGATACTTACAGGCATTGTTGAAAGTTGATAATATTCGCATTCGTATATCTGCTGCTTTCATCGACTGACTGCAGGGTTGCCAGACACGTCGCTCATATGGGAAACAATAAACATGCCCAGGCATGATCCACTGTAAAACACGCCTTGATGCGTTATCTAAACTATCATCATCACGGGATTAACCGGATATTACTGCAGTAATACAGTGTTTCAGAGCATGAGAGCAACAGCACCTGACGGCATTTTTACGACACACAATGTAACGTTATAACAGTATCATTCCTACCCCCAAATAATACTTCTATTTTGAAAAGTAGATACAATATTAGTAACAACAATACTACTAGTAATAATATAATAATTATAATACTTAAAAAAATTATTATCGCAGTAGTAGTAATAAAATACAGGACTTGATTACTTTTCGTAGCACTGGCAACCTTGATGACATCCTTGATCCCACAAACTTCGATGGAAAGTAGATTTCTATGATTTTCGCAATCAGTATAACACATCTATTTTTATTATATAAATTGTGTTATTTTTTATGATATATTTGTTTAATTATTTAACATTTAATAAACCCGAGACAGTCAGAATTTTGTGCCTCGCACCCTCTAGTGGCACTAGTGCTACTTTACTATGTAACCAAGAATGGCCGAATGAAATACACTTGCATGCAGCAAGTGTAAATTAATCACCGTGAATATTACAAATTAATCAATTTAATGAACGATATTCATGTGAAACCTAAAATAATGTTAAAGGATATTTGATCACGAGTTTGAGGCCATCCTTAAAGGATAGAATAAGAGTCCTATATCCTGAAATAACCCGTAGAGAGATCTTATTAAATTCATGGATATTGATAACGAACGGATAAGAACCCAAATTCATGCATGTCATTTTATTTATATTATCTTTATTTTAACGTTATTTACGATAACTATTTATTCTCACAAACACTGTTGGAAAGAGAATCCATAAGCAAACATTTTAAAACATTAAACAGTCAATTGCCGTGTTAATATATTATTTAGAACCACATTCTCCTTTCAAAACGGTTTATCTTATATTTCCTTGCCTTTTACAACTAGGATGCAAACACTGTACACATGACGGGTAACCACGCTATGGCACTAGAATAGAGTCCTCCTAGAAACTACATTGACCAATCACGCAAGGGGTGTAGATATTACGTCAGTCCGCAAGACCCCGCCTCCGCGCAGAACGTATGCCTTTCTGTCAGTGCTCGGTACCATGAACAAGGGAAGCTGTGCACGCTGTCATTCATAGAGGGAATACCGGCTTGGTAAATGGCGAAGACCTACGATTACCTGTTCAAACTCTTGCTCATAGGGGACAGCGGAGTGGGAAAGACATGTCTCCTCTTCAGATTTAGCGAGGACGCCTTCAACACCACGTTTATCTCCACAATCGGTCAGTTCCCCGGTATTCTGGGCTGAAGGTATCGCATGGGGTCCTGTTATACGCAAGGACAATAGTGTCCTGATGCGCACACACATTGAGATTTCTACATTAAGTTGCGATTTTGTGTGCATTGAAAAATCACATTAGCAGACAACTGGTTTTATTTAGACCCACGTGGTTTTGTCTAATATTAAAACATCTGGATAGATTAAGTAATGGAGAGGCCTTTGTGCAAAAGAAAAACGTTTGGCTTGCTAATGTATACAAATTGAAAGGGAAATGTATAAATAAAAAGCATATATTGTTTTATAAATCAGAATGTGCTTAGAAAAAGATTGCATATGTACATTGGAAACAATGCTGTTGTCACAGTTAATCTACTTTTAACATGTTTAATCCTGTTCACTAAGGGCCTTGCAAGTTCATTCACAAGTCCACACAAAAGAAATACACAAACACTTTATTTAGGGTGTTATGCATACTGTGTGCTGTCATTGCTTGTGGAGCAAAGTCTCACGTGCTATGTTAATGTAGATGAGAGGGAGGTTTTATTTTTTAAAGCGATGACTGACTGGTGGTCATAGCCAGATGCTGTTTGCCTTTTGGTGACAGTTTTCTTTGTCTGAGAATGAAAGAAAGGTGGTTGGGTGATACGTTTTCAATAGCGTGTCATGTGGAACCTTAACCAAGTCATCATCTGGAATAGAAGATGTGCATGCACGATGACGTTTTTTTAATAAAAAGCATATAAAATAGCGAATAAGTCTTGATGTAACTGCGTGAACATTGCACGGATGTATTTTTGAGTCTGCTGGCACAGAGTTTAGTCATTTCCTTTGTCAGTTTTTCCATCTGAATAAAACGTCACCACCCCCAGCGCTTTTGTTCAGCGCTGGTGTCTTGCAATGGTGGTCTGTGGGACTTTTAGAGTTCGGTTGCGCTTGCAACTCAGCATGCAGGTGCATTCTGGGAAATAGAAACCGCAAAAATTGATTTCGTCGCTTTCATCGTTGTTTTGCATGAGTTTTGATGGCAGTGCCGGAGAGAAGTACAGTTGTTTTGCAGGGTCAGAACTGCAGTCTCATGGTACAATTGACTGTGAACAGAGGGCTATACTGTTTGAGACTGCATCACGGTCTCGTGACATTCACTCAACCCATCTCAGCATTCTTCCGCCAATGTATTCGAGCATTTGACTGGCATCTGTTTCTTGTGCCAGGATGTCCATGACCCCAGTTGAGCTCACACAACACGTTTCCCCGCACTTCTACGGTGCCCTACTTCCTGTCACTGTGTGTGAAGGTTTTGCCCAGCAATTTTGCCAAATATGAAACGGTCCTCCTCAGTTTACACACAAAAAAGGAACTTGTGGGACTGTTCAAAAATAATAGGCTAATATAGTTTAAAAGCCTCTTTAAAGAAATATAGGCTATGTTTTTACTATATTCAGTTTAGTGTTGCCTTGGAATAACAAAAATGAAATGGTTCTCTAACAGTTACACCTCTGATAAAATGAGTTAATTGAGTTAAAGAGTTAGTTTAACCCAAAAAACGTTTTATTTTCCCCATCATTGTATCAATGAAATATAATTGAATTGCACATCGTAATACCTGAGGACAAGATATCAAAACCATTGCTTGTCATACCCCTGATGTATAAAGTAACAAACGTAGCAGTAATCGAATTTCAATAAAACTCTGTTTTTGTTGTTTAAAACAACACAAAATGTCATCCATCGTTTCTTTGATTTTTTAACCTTAAACTCACAGTGAGTGAGAAATCTGAGAAGCATCCCGGACAGCAGGAAAACACCCATCTCTCCACACCATAAATGTCAATGAAATGTCTGATATGAAAGAGCTTTAGACAATCTTGCTTTAGACGTGAATCAAAAGATTTGAACTAGTTTTAAGGAGCCAGCTGGGAACATGCTAAAAGAAGCAGTTTAACACCAAAAACGTTGAATAAACTCTCTGCAGTGCAACATTGAGGATGTCATTGGGTCCATGTGTTGCCAGACATCTCTCTACATTTACTCTGTTTTTCTGTTTACAGGAATTGATTTCAAAATCAGAACTGTTGAGTTAAATGGGAAGAGAATCAAACTCCAAATATGGTAAGCGTTTGTTTGTCACGACTATGTAGCGCTGTGTAATATTTTTTGATGGATTTCGTTCACCAGTCAGATATTCAGAACTGGCCATGCACTTAACTTTCTTTTAAGAAATATTAAAC
Source organism: Triplophysa siluroides (assembly GCA_006030095.1). NCBI lineage: Eukaryota > Metazoa > Chordata > Actinopteri > Cypriniformes > Nemacheilidae > Triplophysa > Triplophysa siluroides. The sequence goes on from VCII01000093.1 coordinate 2,697,283, forward strand.
GTACTAATATTCTAAGAAAATATTTTTGTAACTTTTTATAAATGAATGTAGGCAATTCATGTTCCGGCCGGGTACATCAAAACAGGCTTTAGACTAAACTGGAAAATACATGTTTGCATGTCTCTTAGCTCTTGGTTCATCTGTGTTCTGAATGGCCAAAAAAGATCGTTGGTCCTTTTCTTGTCACGAATGTGAAGCAGGAAACGACATCATGTCTGAACTTCCTGTTAGCGGTAATGCTCACCCACCCTGTCCACCACTTAAGTGACTAATGAAGGTTAGGATGGCTGACAGTAGTGTTGTATATCCGTGCTACTCTATCTGTCTCTATCTGCATGCTCTACTGAAGGAAGGGACGAGGCGAGGATGCATATTTGCGTGTCACCGGAGATGCAGGGCAACATTTTAATGATCTCTTTTCGGTTTAACAGGGACACAGCAGGACAGGAAAGATTTAGGACTATCACCACTGCGTACTACAGAGGCGCTATGGTAAGTCCATATTGATAGTTTTGCTTAGAAAAGTGTATAAATACAATTGTCTTTTATTTTAAGCACACGGATGTTTCTCGGCTGGCTTTCAGGGCATTATGTTGGTGTATGACATCACCAGTGAGAAATCATTTGAAAACATAAAGAACTGGATTCGTAATATCGAGGAGGTAACATACAACATGCTAGTTAATATTCAACTGAAGATTCTTGTTTTGTTGATTAACAGTGTTTTGTTAATAGCCCTCCAACATGAGCAGAATATAAATAAAAAAACATGATTCGAGGTTTATTGTGTAATTTTAAGAAAGCTGAACTCCTCTGTGGCTTATTTCAGCACGCATCATCTGACGTGGAGAAGATGATTCTCGGAAACAAATGTGACATGAACGACAGAAGACAAGTGTCCAAAGAGAGAGGAGAGAAAGTGAGACTTTTTAAAGTGTTTTTGTAGCTTTACGTTTTCAAATAGGAACTTATTTATTGTGGTGTGAGAGTTTCTTGGTAAAACTGTTGTCCTTTTGTTATTTTCTGTAGTTGGCGATTGATCATGGGATCAAGTTTTTAGAAACAAGTGCAAAGACCAGTGTAAATGTCGAGGAAGCTTTTTTCACCCTTGCCAGAGACATTATGGCCCGACTCAACAGAAAAATGGTAAGTCATGTTGTGTAACTGTATCTTATATAATGGAGATTTCTGGGACTGGATGAACCGTGGTCAGTGAGCATACTTTATACACGATAAACCACAGCTATGACATATTCAACAAATTACTATTAGCATCGCTGAACACAGCACCCATAGCTAATGTTTTTTTGTTGTTGAATGAACTAAGTAAAACATCACATTACTGTTTACTTGTACTATTCCTTTCTAAAGAAATTATACTTTGATGGCACATTGATACAGGCCTGTTTGGTCATATATGGTATTTTTTTACTACGCAACCCTTTAAATAAAGCTTTTTTAAATGAATGTCTAGGTGAGCCTTGGATGTTAACTGTTAACTGATGTTAACTGTTTCATAAAAGCAATAAAATGATACTTTAGCCAAAAATAATAATCTTTTATCATTTACACACCCTCTTGTCATTTCAAACCTGTATGACTTTCTTTCTTCCGCAGAACACAAAAGAAGATATTTTGAAGAATGTTGTTAACTGGCCCTCATTCACTTGCATTGGTTTGTGTCCATATATACGATAGAAGTTAATGGGGTTGCTGTTACCAACATTTTTCTAAATATCTTCTTTTGTGTTCTGCAGAAGTCAAGGTTTAAAATGACAAGAGGATGAGTAAATAATGACAGAATTTTCATTTTTGGGTGAACTATCACTTTAAGCCCTCAGGGTTGTCACATATCGCGAAACTACACAATATAGCATTGCTTTTTGTACCCTAATGTACTGTACATAATAAACTTAAATGTACTGTATGCTCTGTTAATAACTTGTATAACATTTCTAACATCTGTATCTAAATTCACAAGAATGACGGGGGTCATGCAGACGGTGGAGGGCTGGTGAAGATCTCAGAAAAACGCTCCAAAAAGCGCAGCATCTTCAAGTGTTCACTGCTCTAACTCTCTTGCTCCGACTGGAAATGTTCACTCGATGTGACTTAGTGGCAGCCACAAATGCTCTGCTGGTATAACATATCACACGAGCCACTGCAAACAGCCACAATATCAGGCTCAAGGGCCGACTGAGGTTCCAAACCCTTATAGTCAAGACGGACCAGAAAGGAACGGCTGCATTTTGAGAAATTTGGTTGCTTCATTCTGTTGTTTGAGTCATAAAAAGAAACCTTTTCTTTGTTGTGTGGTGATAATCGTGAAACTGATTGTGTCAAAAGATAACAGATGTGAAAAAATGAATGGGTTTGTTCTAATGTTTTTAAAATGATTGTATACAGATTTTGCATATGCTGTCTTAAAACTGCTGCTGAAGGCTTGGATCATGACATATTTATGTGTATTTCTAAATTAGTGGAAGTTAGTTTTGCCTGAATTAGGGAGTCAGCAATTTGTCTGTATGATATTTTTTAGTTATGTATACACTGTGATCTTACACTGGTTCAATAATGTCCCCCATAAGCAAAACGCACTTTACATGTGTTTTCAATGAGTTCTCCTCACAGGCACATGTCCATAGCGCAGACAGACGTCAGTTCACCCAATGAAAGGTTTCAAAGATAGAACATGATGACTGCCGAGCATGAGGGGTAAAGGAACATCTACAGGTCAGGTAACAAGATCTGTGCTTGTACTACACAGACCCATAGCATCTACACATAACATTTGAAAACATTGAATTTATTTCCACATACAAAGAAAAGGTGTTTAATGCACATATTTTTAATAAAGTGTGCAAATTAGGTAAATATCTTTAATCGATGGAGACTTGTTACATTTTAAAATGTGTTATGATGAAGTTTAGATCATCATATGTTTATTTAGCAGTGTTGCAGTTCATGTATTCATATGACAAATAGTATATTAATTTAAAGAAAATCAAGTGTGGAAACTAGAAACATTAAAGATGAGGTCATTGTGTCAGTTATCTATTATCATTCTATTTTCCTTTTCAATGAATATGAAAGTCAGAAATGCATGCTTATGAAAAGTATTCAACAAAACGACTACTACCTTATTAGCCGAAACTGTTTTTTATTTGATATTTATCTGTTTGGATTATGTGTTCAATGTACAAGTGATCTTTATTCACTGTTTACATAAATAACATCACTGGATGCTCTTAAAAGAAATGTGCAGTTGCCAAAAAGCAATTTTGCTCGCACAGTCAACATGTGTAGCTGTTTCAGTTAAATGACACAAGGTGGCACTGTTGCCACTGACTGGACTTTTTTATTTGTTTAATCTGCACTAATGGTTACATGAAATGTAAATGTGAGAGCCTTAAAATGTTACAGCAATAAATGCCTTCATTGGAAATTCTTCCAACTACTTGTGCTGATATTGGGGACCGTGATGCCTTGAACCTTTATCCATTCATCTGAGTTAGACTGTTTAAACCGAGTCACTGCCATACTTAAAAGAATGTTCTTCTGATGATCGTCATTTTACTTTGACAAATGTAGCATATGACCACTGACATTCAGATGGGACCATTGTTACGCATGCATTTTTCCTTTGTATCTGTGATCGTATGACCTCATTTTTAAGACATTTAACATTTTGTTACTGGACTCTAAAGGGACGTGCTATCGAAGAAAAGCCATTTATTAAAAGCTTGTGTTTCAAGCATAACAAAGAAAATACGACTTTGATGTGTGGTTTTATTAACTGTACAATTTTATACTACGTACAATCAAAGTAAAGCTGTGTTATCTCATTGCTTGTCTAGTTGCATGTACCTTTTAAGCAATTCATCATGCAGAACAGCAGATGTCGCTGTTATCTTAGCCAAAAGTCTATAAAACACACACCTCTCACAGCTTGATATTGCTAATACTTTTGAGGTAGACACCTTTTGTCCATGTCCATTCATTTTTTTTGCCTGTATATTATCATTTTGTACTTTTAACAATGGACATTTTTCACGTTTCATGGTTTCACAGCGGTGGAAGTCATAATAGGGGTTAACTTCTATAGCAGTGAATGCACAAATATATTTTTTGCATTTTCATTTGGTCAGGTAGCAAAAGAAAAACTATTTAAATTTTAGCCATTTTCAACAAAATGAAAAAGAGAATTGAGAGAGTCTGATAACGGCAGTCAAAAGAGAGCCTCGTATTAGAGTTAACTGTTTTTTTTATTTGATGGAAAGGTAATATAATGCGAATTGAAGTATAGTTTTATAAATGTACATACATAAGAAAAAAATACTAAGAAAAAATGTACGATGCTGATGACCGTTGCACATCACAGGCTTGTGAAAAATGTCCATTGTTATATAGTCGCCCAGTGCTATGATATATTTCATAATACATACTATTTCATACCTTAAATTTACACACTTATAAACTACTCTTAAAGCACACAATTAATAAACCATTAACAATACAATTTTGAAGATTGGCTACTTGGTACTTTGATTCAGATACCTTCGCAAACATTGCTTATGCAGTTCTCTAGTATTACATGTGCATATATGGAATCTAAAGTAAGACTTTATTTGTTTAGCGTATTATATCTTTTTTAGCTCTTTGACTGCTACGGCTCGCTTGATGTTGTATCTTCTGTTGTCATCGGTGCAAGGTTTCCTGGATCAGCAGAGTCTTCACATGCTCCAGCGAGGTCCCTTTCACTGCTGGATCCGTGGGATCTTTTCAAGCTGTTCCCTAAAGACTTGCAAGGTTTTGTGCACCAGCTCTTGGATCTTCCAGGAAGAAACATTGCATCTTCAGGCTGAAACAGATGGCTACCAGTTAGGGTACCATTTTCATTGCTCTTCACCTGTTCTCCAGTATTCTTCTCTTGACTTCCCTCCTCTCCAAGACTTTCTTCAAGAACACTTTCTGGCTCCTTTGTCAACCCCTGTTCTGTATCTATCAGGGTTTGGTTCACTCAGTCCTCTCACTTTGTTCTTCATTCCCATTTTTCTGTTGTACCTGATCTGCATCTGGAGATCGATCTTCGCTAGTCATCTGTTCAGAGTGTTGCCGTTCATTTAATATGATCCCATCTTTCATTATCAACTGAGTATTTTTGTTACCCATAACTCCATCTGAACTCTCCCCATCCTGCATTCCCAACTCCTGTTTGCTGTATATGGAGGTCAGTCTCAGGCTCTGATGCCTAGGCAGGTCTAAATGTTGCTCTAGCCTGCCGCTGTTGCTAAACGTGTCAATTTGATCCACCAAGGGCCTAACCATCGATACCTTTGGTGTCTGACTGGAAAGACTGGAGTGCACCTTGTGGTCACAGCCAGCACTCCAACGTCTGCTAGATGGAGACCCATCCACTCCTTCGCCCCATTGAACCTCATCTCTTTCACTTGCTTGATCGAGCAGAATCGTGCTCCGGCACCTCCGTACAGAGGACGGGGTTGTGCTCTGGGTTTCCACTGGATAGTATTTGTATGCTTGGACCTTTTCTAGAGGGAAGGAAAACGTTGACTCAAGTTTAGCTTTCTCCATCATCAGTGTTCCTTTCAGAGTGGCACAATTTGAAGAATCAGTCTGAATCTTGGGTTCTAAAGGGTTCGTCAAGTCTGACTGTGTCCCTTCAACCTGATTGACATCCCCAGCCCCCTTCTCACAGGGGAATATACGGATGTCCACACATGACCCAAGACGTCTTTTCATACCTGGAAGATCTACTTCCAGGTTCTGCCCGTATTCCTTTGTGTTCAGGTTTGTAGTGCTTATTGGTTTACTCAGATCCCCCTCTTTCTCCTCAAGTGGACGGTCATCAGCACCCATGTAGTATCGATAAAGGCTGTACCCGTCAGCGCTGTTGATGCTGCTATGACGTTGGAGAGAGGAGGGGTCACGAAGGGAAGAGGCTGTTGAGCGTGTCCGGTTCAGTTCTGAGTGGTCGATTCCCACCAGTCTTTCCAGGGCATTTACCATTCGACCATTGATTTCTTCCAGTTGGGACAGACGAAGGTCCACTGTCTGCAGCGAGGCCTTCATTGTGTTCTCCCTTTCATTCACCTCCTCAAGTCGCATGGACATGTTCTCCACTCTGAGAAGGATAAAGAAGAATATAGAACTGCCAAAGAAAATAAGTGTGGACAAAATTGTTGGAAATACCTTTCATTTGTAACCCTGATTCGCTCATCATTGGAGGACATCTGCTCATCCTCTTTTTCTCTGAAATACTCCTCCACACATTGCTCCTCAAACTCGTACAGCATCTTCAGCTCCTCATTGGTAAGAATAAGCTCTTGAAAAACAAAGAGAATAGTAGAAACATTTATTTTAGGAGGTTAACCCTCCAATTTTCACACTGTACCAAGTGCTGGTCTAGCTGGTGGATCTATTGTTCACCAGCGAGAAATGCAAGTTAACCTTGCATCTTGTCATCTTTCATGTTAATTTTCTCTAAAAACTCAATTGGTCGTGAACACACTTAGCCCTTTATCCTTCTCGTCTAGTTCTCCTTCTTTCTTCTTGCCACAGCGGCAGCAGAGTCTTCGTAACAGGATGTACAGGTGGCTAAAGATGATGAGAGGTGGAGGCAGCACAGGTCTGTCATGGAAGGTCATGATCAGCTGATACCGCTGAAACTTCCACACCTGGTTGGAGATGGACTTAACCTCAAAGAAGGTGTTGCTTTACGAAAGAAACAAATAAAAATGGGTTCTTATGTAAATCAACATTACTGGATTGTTGGGATACACAACTTCAGACATTTTGGCGAGTTGTAATAGTAGATATTTATTTTTACGTTTCATGTATTTCAGCTGATGTTTGAGGATTCTTGCCATTGACACTGTGGCCTCAAGAACTTTGCTTCAGGTGAAACCAGCCATCAAAGCATTTGAACATACCAATAACATTATGGATCACTGAAAGCTAATATTAGCCAATACCGACATATATCATGCATAGCTAGTAATATACCATCAAGCAAACCACAGCAAAAAAAAGCTAAATTCATTGCTCATCCGTCTTAAAGGTCCAGTGTATGAAATTTAGCGGCATGTAGAGGTGAGGTTGCGAATTGAAACACCACTCCCCCTTCGCTTTCAAAGCACTGTGGTGGCTGACACAGAACTAAGATGTTGTCATGTTTCCGCTTCTTTGCCGAAGGAGATAACATATTTACGAAACGTGCTCTGTAGAGCAGTTTGTCCGTTTAGGGCTACTGTAGAAACAACATGGTGAATTCCATGTAAGGGGACCCGCTGTGTATGTAGATAGTAATAGCTCATTCCAAGGTAATAAAAACATAACGTGCTTCATTATGTAAGGTCTTTATACACCTCAAGACATAGTAATGTATATTATATTGCATTTCTATCAATAGATCCTCCAAAAAAATTACACACTGGACCTTAAATTGCTTGAACATTTTTTTGAATTTGAATAATTATGAATTGTTTACCAAATATTAGTATTCTTACTTGAAAACAGCAATGAGCAAGTTGACAAGAAGGATGTTGGCCACTAACAGATAGCAGGCCATAATGGCAGGAGTGAGCCATGCTCCAGGAATGCAGGGCGGAAGTTTTTTGCCATCTTCATCATACAAGTTGTCACCACAGGGGGCTGTTTAAAAAAATATCTTTCTTGTTGTAGGACCTGTCATACATTTTAACACCAATTTTATGACGTATCATTTTCCTTACGGTTTATTTCCATTGCGTAAACTTTGGGAGATTCCAGAAAGGAAGAAAAATAAAGAGGAAAAGGATTTTAGTGCAACAGGAAAGCAAGAGAATGTTTGTAAGTGTGGATCAAAACCAATATCTGAATCAAGACCCAAACATATATAAAAATAATACTACCAATACTACTGTCACTTATAAGTATACTATTCAAATACCATAATAGTACAAATTGAGAGATTATTTTTCTTCTCTTCAAGTTATGAAGACATTATTAAATAACAGCAATAACAACACTAGCATGATTATGTGGAAACTGCAACCAGCAGGACCACAGGGGTAACCGACTCGACTTTGGGTATAGGTGGATTGTTTAAGGTTGATCTACGGAAACAAAATCTTACTATAAATTCTAGTCTTACGGTCTATCGAATCTGCAAACACCTCTCCATAGATCATCCAGTACGGCATGTAGAAGATGTTGCGGGCCAAGCGCCACGTGGGCTCCTCATCCGGGTGGAGAATTGCCTGCCGTGCCACTCCAAAACTCATCAGTACCACCAGCATTATCACCACAAAGTATAGCATGTCAATCATCTGCCAGACATAAAGCAGGTCAGTCAACAACAGAACAAAATCATTTGATTTCTAAGTATACATGTTCAGGAACTATAAGCAAATCGCCTTTACCATTTTTCCTATCATCATGACGTAGGGTCCCAGGTACTTGTTGACCCCAAATATATCCAGAACCCGGATGTACCAGAAGATGATGTCCACGCAGTAAATCACACGGCCATAACCCATGTAAGGTTCCTTCTGGAGTCTCAGCAGTAGTCCGAGCAAGAAAGTGGCGATGGCTACCATGTCTGTGATGTTCCAGTACTCCTCACACCAAACATTTATCTTTTGTTTCAGCTTCCCTGGTTCGGACATCAAGATCTGCAAACGGACATCCAGAACATACTCTATAAACTAGTTTTGTGCATCATTTCTTCTTGCAAACAGTTTGAGTTGGGACTGTAACTTTACCTGTCTGACTTTCTCAAGGCCCAGGGTGATGATGTATGATATGACGATCCATTCTTGCATGCACGGCAAGCGCTCCATCTTCACCAGCACTACATAATTGTACAGCATGAGATAGCCAAGGTAGGAAATCTGTCCAATACAAAATATGGGCTAAGTGTATAGCTATAGAGAATGTGAAGCTGACATCACGCCCTGCGTTTTATGTTGCAGTTCCGTCAGCTGCTCCGCCATCTTGGGAGGCTCATACTCCGCTGTTTTTATTGTTTTGATATGTACCGTTACTTGTTTTGTTTGATATATGGAGACATCAAAGGTGAAACTACCAGGGCCTTTTACAGAATGACTCCGCGTAATGGTATTGTAGTTTTTATACAGTAAGACCAACCTACCATAGTTATATTACTTAATCAAACAAGAAAAAACAAAACACACACATTGAACGCAATAGCAGGCTGCCTTCCAACATGGCTCAACATTCAAGCTCTAAACTACTTAGCAATAAATTCTACAATTAATATGGTTATAATGCAAATACATACAGTACTATACTCAAGGATTGCACAATTCATTTATGTTTTGAGCATATTTGGAAAAAATTAATTCTTTTTGAGGGGCTATTTACACCGAGTACCAATCGCCCGCCTTGTTGGTAGAAACTTTTTGCACTAACTCCGCCTACCAGTATCTGATTGAAATAGAGGAAGTATAAGAACGACTCCATTTCTTACAGTGAATTCAGTGGCATAAGGTGTAAAGTGTGTGCAGCTTTGATGCTGGAGACCGAGGTTTAAATCCACTTTTTGCTGAAATCGCTCTTTTAACCTTTTTACATCACATCGCATTGTTCTACAACAGAAATAGTTTTAGAGACATTATTTAAAGTTCGAAAAACTACAGTGTTGCTTTAAGTGTCAAGTTGGTCCCAGACGTTTCTTCCAAAATTAAAATTGAGAGATGAGACGGATGTTAAAATACATGACTACTATGGGGGTGTAAAATGGAGACATTAGTGACATTGTCTGGCTCTTTTTCTCAAAATTCTAGCAGACTTAAAGGAAAGCATTTTCTCTGCTTTTATCTCAATGATGTCTAGAAGAAATATTGAGATCTCGTGTGATTTTACTTTCTCGTGGTAAAATATTGTCATTAAATCTTTTATGATCCAATGTTTAGTTGGTTTAGGCCAGTGTAAAAATTCAATTAATCAGTTGAACAGTAATAAATGACTGAATAATGATAAAACATAATTGTGAATATACTTTGAGCAGAATATTAGTATTTTTCTAACTAACATCCTGCAGCAATAATACTTAACAAATGTACTCACAGTATTGAACCAAAATTTGGTGAAAGGAGCGTTATAAAACTCATAGATTTTCCTGCCAATAGGAATCCGCCTTATTTTCTCATTGCCCTCTTCTTCGTCTCCTTTCTTTGAAGCTGCATCTGCATTTGCATCCTGATGGAAAATGGGTTACAGTGTGTTAAATGCATTTCTTGATGCCTGAAACACCCTGGAATTGTTTAAACTTGATTATACATAAGTACACGGTTTTTGATATACAGGGAAGAATATATAGAATATGTACAAACTGCATCATGCACTTCAAAGCCATACCTTCACTACAGCATTAATAATTTAAAACGTGTAACCACACTAGATCGTTGTTGTTGTTTACTGATGCATTAAGTTGAAATTATGTCTCTTATATTATATGAAAAGATTTCAGTTATGTCTGGTGCACTGATCTACAGGAGTGGGTTTGTTTGTGATGCCTTTACCCGTCCAGACTTCTCATCATCTTTGGACTTTCTGTCCTCATCTGCAGAGACTTGAAAAGACACGTCATCACCCAGACGGAAATCCAACAGCAGGATAAACGGAGGGAAGATGAGATTCAGTATCACCTGGACACAGGAAGTCACATCACATTCAGGTATACACATATATCATACTGATGAATCACAAGGGATCCTATTTTTGGTCAAAGCAATAAAGTGACAGAATTACGATCTCGTTCTTGATCACTGAATCTACAATACTAATTGAAAAAGCTACTCTCTATTACAATCCTGTAATGAAGAAAAAAATCTATATTCACAAATTTAGAATATGAGAAATGACATTATGAATGCAGCGGACCTTCAGTCCCGGGTTTTTGCCCATCCTCAGGCTTCCCATCCACATGTCGGTGAGAAGCATTTGACTGCAGGTGTGGGCTATGAAGTCTCTGTGTTTGGCAGCCACTGCCAGCTTCAGACATGTGGAATTGCTCCAGTTTTTCAGTTCATATGTCAACAGCTTCATGGCCAGCTGCTCGTCGTGTTTGTAGGACTGATCCAGCAACTCATAGGCCAATGTTCCAAACTCCCTAAAGCAAATGAGTAACTGTGCTTGCAATGAACTTTTTTAATGTTATTGATCTGGTTCAACTGTTCTGATAAATGGGAAACAATATGGAAGCCATTTTAAAGGGACTCACTTGGAGTTGTTATCCAGATCCTGGGAGATGTCGTCCACCATTTCGCTCTGAGAAGACTCATGAGCCATGGTTTTGTAAAGCTTACATGCCACCAGGGCTTTAGCCATTGCCTCTTCCCCCCTCTGCCATAAGAACAGCGCCATCTTCTGCCTCTTCATCAGCACTGCCCACATCATCAGCTCATGAAACGGGTAATGGAAGCGGCTGACCTCTGGATCATCTACATCAATGTCCTCTTCTTCTTCTTTCTTCTTTTTCTGCTTCCTCTTGCCCTTTGACCTGGGCTCATCATCCTAATGAGGTGAGTTTGTGAGTGGGATATTTTTTTGGAGCTATTATGTGGTGAATGTACAAAAGATGAAAGAGAATTTACCTCCATCCCAAGAAGCTTGAGGGCTTTTGGCTACCAAAAACAAAACAAAGTGAAATATTAAGCAAAAAGCAATAAAAAGTTTGGATTTGACCAATGTGTCCTTCCTACCCTCTTTAGTCCGTAGAGATTGTTGTAGAGATTTCGAAAGCTTTTCCTAGTGTAGTTGGAACGATAAGCCCCGCCCATCAGGTACTCCATCACCAATCCGATGTCAATCAGTGTGGTTTGGTAATCTGGTGGGAAGTTCCCCTTAAAAATCACAAGAAAAAATATTACCTATCGTGAGGTGAATTTAAATGGCATTTCAATCTTTTCTATAAACCAAAATTCACTCAGCTTTACCTTTTTGACATCTCTTAATACAATATGCAGAGTGTTCGCAGGTCCAAGTTTCTGTTAAGAAAAATAATGCAAGCCATTATTTTGTGTAAATATAAAGTAATTATAAAATATTATAAAGGCCTGACAGCAGGAGTTGTTGATTTTTTTAGGCGAGGATTAATGCATTGTTCTCATGCTCTGTTGTGCGTCCTTTGTGATAATCTCTAAAATGATAATGGTCACAGTACTTACAGTGTTGTATAACTCCTCTAATCGAGGGATGGTTAGAAAATGGTGAATGTTTACGCCGTTTTCTATCAGGAGCTTGACAAAGTCCACTCTGTCTAGAACCAAAGCGTCCATCATGGCCTGCTCGAGAGAGTTCACCTATAGAGAATGACACGTGATAAAGAACACTTGATATACATACTGTACTGTGTCCATTGTCTAGAAAAACAAGACGTGAATTTAGGGGATGGTGAATATTTATTCCAGTGGTGTTGCTTGTTATAACCGGACAAATGTTGTGATTTGTAATGAGTGATAATGGTTATCACTCATTACTTGAAACCCTTATGATGTTATGAGTAAAATTAGTTACTTATGAAACACAAAATATTATTTTCCATGCAAATGTCGACCTTAAGATGAAAAAAAGTTCATCAAAGGTTTTCACAATACTGATAGCTCAGACGTCAACATACCCATGTGAAGTCTCTCTTAAAATTTTCAGAGCATTTAGTCAAGTAAGTGAATTGACACATCCATAGCACAATTCTTCAATCCATACCAGTCAATATTCTTCATAAATAGGCACATGAACATTAAAATAAATATTTGGTGGTCTGTGAAGAGCCATCCCTTGTCCATTTGTTGGGTATTATTGCTTCCATTTTGCACATATTAATGCACAGAAATCCTACAAAGTAAGTTGTCTCTCAAATACCTGGATCCTTTATTGTCACATCCATAACGCATTAACTTTTAAAATAGAAAGCTCATGCAGAGACTGATATTTTTGTGGTCTGGATTCTATCAGATTTAGTCCAAAAAAAATACGCTTCAATATTATTGGTAATAAATCTGTACATTCTCTAAGAATTTCAAGTTTTGAAATGTTACATCCATAACGCTGGAATTGCCCGTATCATGAAAGTGAATTGTGACCGCATCATTTATATTTTATTGTACAGAAGAAAAGTGTTATTTTGTTTTCAGAACAAAATAGAAAAGCATATAGGTTTAGAAAAATTCTAGGAAAATTGTAAACTCTTTTTTGTAAAAAATTTTTGGGGCGTACCATCCCTTTATAGAGTGATGACTTGCCCAAGTGTGGAGCATTTGGCATATTTAGGGCCAGTCCAATTTCTGACATGCCATGACACACTATCTTACCCAGTTGAGTAGTTCTAGTTTCCTGGGGTCTGTTTCCTCTGGTTGTTCTGCTTTGGCTTTTCCTCCTTTGCCTTTTTTTCCTCTGGCCTTCCCTGTGTTACGTTGAGTTACTCTTTTTGGCCTGTCTCGGTTTGCTGCTATGCTGCTAGCGATGGCACCGGCGAGCGCACTCGCAGGCTGCAAAAACAAATATTTTCTTTGTTACGAAATGCCTGGCATCCCAGGAATAAAACTGCTTGATTTGTTTTTGATGTTTTTAGGATGCTTTGGATTGGAAACACTCACTGGTAGGTTGTGTCCGTAAACAAAGATCTGATTGCGTGCGATGTCCACTCTGTTCCAGGCCAAAGCCAAACTCAGCTGATCTGGAGCCGACGCGTTTGTTCCTGATGACACCAAAACAAAGCTCCCTTGAGTTATTTTCCAACCTGTTTTTGGTATTACATGTGGTCTGCGCGTGTTTAGGATACCTTTCAGTAATGCCGTGAGGATAGCCATCTCAATATCATCCTGTCCTTCAGCACCCATTCGGAAAACCGTTATCTACACAAGTTAGAAACGGGAAACTTTGAGAAAGGTGTAAACATATTGACACAGTTGTACATTCATTTCAATATAAGGTTCGAATGTGAATCCATAAACTATGTGAAAATCAAATTTGTATTTTTCATGGATGAGTGTGTATACAGGCACGTAAATTCAGTCCACATGCTTCAAGACCAAATTTCCAAAGTCTCTAGGCATAATTGCTGTATTTTATCAGCGTCAGCAGGAGTTAAATTCCTCAAGAATCTAATTCACACACTGGATAAGCAGCTAATGTGCTCTCAAAGCAAACAATGCTGCTCGTCTGATATGAGACGTCTGGTTTCAAATGCAATTACCTCTGAGCTGGAGTCACATGCGAGACGATGTTAAATGCAATCACGCTGGCATGGATTAATGGAGCAGATCCAAGACGTTTGCAAGTTAGTATGCATCGCTAATGAAAAACGTACGGTGGTCAGTTAGATTCATACCTTATGGTTACAACACACAACAATCGTGTTGTTCTTGAACTTTTAGTTTATCAATCACTTTTGCTTACTCTGAGCACAAGTGGATATATGCAGAGTGAAGGTTGGGTTGAGTTTATGTTTTTTTTTTAAAGCTAAATATATCTGGACATTTTAAGAAGCTTGTCCTCATACCATCACCTGCTAAGCAGGGGCGGTTCTAGGGGGGGCCAGAGGGGGGCAGGTCAAGTGTCCTGACACGGCCCCCCTAAATCTGGAATGATATTTCATGAACTTGTTTTCAAATGAAAAATGACTGAAAAATAATCATGACAACAAATGTTAGTGTGCCCCCTAAAAGCATAAGTGGCCCCTGCCTGGCCCCCCCAGTTACAGTAGTCTAGAACCGCCACTGCTGCTAAGATTGTGTACAGTGGATGATGCCATTTAAAGTGAAACAAAATTAAATCTATATGTAATCTATCTGATTGTGACAGAATTTCAAGTTGTTTTAGAAATATATCACATATATTTTGTGCATATACAGTATAGATGGTTCCATCAGACACCCGCCTGGCCCGAAGTTAACTTCTGGTCTGTGTTTGGTTATATTATATTTAATTTATTTATATTAATATAATACACTTATAGGTTTTTTGTGGAGGTCAACCAGAAGTCAAGTTTGGGCCACATAGCGTTTGTTTAGGATGTTGTTGCTGAAACAGTCCATATGAAAAATGCAATATGTATTATTTTGAAATGTAGCACATGTCGTATATATGTGACATGTTAAAATTGGTTAAATCCATGCATGAACATTTATCACAAATTATAATAGGCCACCTATCATAATAAAGATAAAACACAAATATTTTATATTTTAAACTAAACATTTTATATTAATCAATTAAATAACAATAATCTATCATATTACAAACTGAAACAACTAAACAGTCTCTATTACCCAAATTTGAGTCGACACATTAAACTTATCACAGAAATCAGAAATGAATTAAGCATAATGTTCAACCATTAAAACCTATTTTCTATGAATGACTGCAAGTAAGTAAGTGTAAATGGGCATCTGAATAAAAAGTTTTCTTGTAAAACCGCATATTAAAAAACTCTTGGATAACAACATTAAATATTATTTATTATTAGAAATACTATTGGCACAAACCTTACACTGGGTGGTGGTCTACTAAAACTGTATGTGTTTTACACGTATTTCCATATATCAGGTTTTCTGTCCAGTCCATCAAAACCAAAGGCTTTTTAACGAATGTAGATGTTTTACTTGACCTAACATACATCAACCTCTCTCTTTTAGCCCATAATGCCTGACAAAGTGATATGATGATATTCAGTGTGGATTAGAGAATAATAACCTTCCCATAGGGGGAATGAACGTGGCTGGTCGGCACAAACAGGTGGTACGACACAGATCCCGGTCCAGATGTGTAGAGCTGGAGATTATCTCCTTTCCTGAAGTAGTATTACTAAATACTTAACACATCACTCACCCTCAGTTAAAGCCGCCAACACACACACACACATATTGCCATAAACCTCAGATTCCAGTGTTCACTATTAGATACCAGAGTTCAGTGTTATAATGCATCTTTGATGGTTCAGGGATAGATGGTTTGTAAAAGTGAGAAGTGCTCTAGTTAGTGGTTCCCCTGACCATGAACTGCAAAGGCTCCAAAACATGCAAAATATTTAAAAAGCAATTTTTCCTCCAGTAAAGACCCCATTGGAACGGACATGTGACCCATTTTTGGGTCGTGAAACACTACTCTAGAAGGCACGGTGAAAGGATATTTGATGATAACATGAAATACAGCCCAGAAAGGACCCAATAGATGAATGCATGAGAAGGACAAATAAATGAAGATGCATGACAAAATGGATACTAGGTAAAGTTTATTGATGATGATATTTTGACAGTCATTCAACTATTGCACTCGATAAAATGTATTTTTTAATTTTGGAAACATATGGTTCTTCTTATACTTATTAACTTATTCAACGCTCCAAATCACGAGAAACCTACAGTGAGTTAAAGAGTTGTTAAAGGGACAGTTCACCTAAAAATGATCATCATTTATTCACCTTCATGTTGATCAAAACCTGTATATGACTCTTTTGTCTGAAACACAAAAGATGAAATGTTGAGAAACGTCTCAGTGTTTTTGTGTCCATACAATAGAAGTCAATGTGAGTCAATGTTGTTTGGTTAACAACATTCTTCAAAATATCTTCTTACGAGTTCTGCAGAAGAAAGAAAGTCATATAGGTTTGCAATGACACGAGGATGAGCAAATGATGTAAGAATCCCTTTAATGGATGTTAATCTTAATTTTCCCTTTACATTTTCGCATTCGGCAGATGTTGTATCCAAAGTGATTTATAATCCATTCAAGCTACACAATTTATCAGCGCGCGCTTTCCGTGGGGTTTGAACTCATGACCCTGGCTTTCCAGCTCTTTCTAACGAAAAAGCATAATCTTGTTTTCCCACACAGACTTACCAGCTCTCTTTTCTTCATGCATTCCAGGACCATGAGCAGGATCTGTGCAGTCTGGGACTTGTTGTAGTTAAAGGTCTTCTGGATGGTAACCAGCAGTTGTTCTTTTGCATTATCATTTACCAGTCTGAAATTCAATTCAATTGCAAAATTGTAACCTTTCCAATTATCTGTGGTTTGCTACCTTTTATTGCCTACAGATTCTTACCCTTCAGCTTCTGAATATTTATGTGCAAAGGAAATGATGTCAGAGGCTCGGCCGCTGCCGTCGCACACCACCACAGGCACGGGCGGTTCCTCGCGCAGACTCTCCAGCACGATGGAGATGACGTTCGGACCTCCCTCCACAATCAGACAAACCAGCGGGACGCCCTGACCTAACCCTAAAACACGGAGACAAAACAAAAAATATAATTGACCTAAATGTTTTTAAATTCTCAGTACAGGGATTGCACATATCATTTCACATTAGACAGAATGTATGATCATTTGTGTTTAATCTTATTTTCAATAACAATAAATGCACACGTATTAATAAGAACAAAAAGCCCTTTTATGATTAATAAAAGAGATGTATTTAAAAGTACAATTATTTTAATGTGCTGTTTCCGGATCGGCCGATGTAAGTGGTGACAGCTGAGCCTCCCTTTGCTGTCCCTGCCTTACCAGTAGCTCCAGGCATAGGATGACAAAGGGAAACCCACAGGTCACAGACGCCTTTCAACCCCATCAATGATCATCAGAATGTATCTTGTGCCATTCGGACTCTTCGCGCTCTTTCCCATGTGCTTAGAGGTGCCCAAAACCCAAAACAGATAAGACAAGGTCTGGGCACTTACGAGTGTTAATCTTCTGCAGGGAGATGTGTTTCTCCAACTGCCTGCGAAGTTTGACCTCCGGCCCGTATTTCCCACACGTGCCGTTGTCGGAGAGTATAAAGTGGGAGTGACTGTTGTTGAGAACGGCGAGTTTGCTCAGAGGGTTCGAAATCGCCTGGTACGGTTTGGTCACCTGAATGGGATCAAGACGTTGGAGGAGAACGAGTACTGTTATAATAATATGCTTGATATTGTTCCATAAAATGATATTTAATGCATCATGCTTACGTCTTTTCCAATTAGATCCTCTTTGCTTTCCAGGATCCCCCATGGAGCGATGCCTATAGCACATACCTTCCCTCTGGATTTGGAAGAGTGGTCCTTCAAAGCATCTCCGACGTGACGGATCACACCTGCATTATGAATGAGATCGACATATTAAGAAAACTTTGATCATATCTCCAAGGAAAAGCAGATCGGATTGGCATCTCTTGAGAATGGTGCATCCTAAAGATTCTGTCGAATTGGTCAATAATGGTGTGGATTAATAGTTGTGGTATACTTACCAGTGTTTACTCCACCAGTGAAGATCCACGCTCCAGTGGTCACAGCAGCTTTTATCAGACCTTTTCCAAAGACCTGCTTGAGTTTGGGCTGGAGGTCAAAGTTCTGGAGGCCTCCGTGGACTGATATAAGAAGAGTGGGCAGCTCCAGCTGCCATTCCTTCACCATTAGATGCAGCAAGTTGTCTGGCTTGGTATCATACGATACCCTTATATACTGTAAGAGAGATTTAACAACTGTTTAACTGAAGTAAACATGCGTTTATCCTCAATTCACAAGCCAAGTATACACAGTTATGTACTGTAAAGTGGTTTCATGGACTATAGCGGTTTGGTGAACAAAAGGGATTCTGTCATTATTTATTCACCCTCATGTCATTCAAAACATATGTTTCTTTCTTATGTGGAACACAAAAGAAGATTTTTGGAAGAATTGTCTTTGTGGTTTTGTGTCCATACAAGGGAAGTCAATGGGGACCCAAATGTTGTTTGGTTACCAAAATTCTTCAAAATATCTTCTTTTGTGTTCTGAAGAAGAAAAAAACTCACACAGGTTTGAAATGACATGAGGGTGAATAAAAACTGACAGCGAAATAGAAATAAATACCATGGCCTTGTTCACGAATCCTCCTCCCTGAAATTCGATGGTGCCGTATGCGTCGGTAGGGGTGGTCTGAGTATGTCTGACCGCCTGCCATTTCTCTTGAGGCGGGTCCACCTGCACAAGCTGGCTGTCTTCTGAAGGCCTGTTGGTCACAGAACCCGCCGGAATGGCGGTGTGCAGATTTACAAGGTAACCGCAGGCGCACCTGATAAAACACAAGGCAACAATGGCACACATTACGTTTCAATAGTCTTGATAGAGGTTTGTTATCGCACGTAACAATATGCCGCTTGAGTAACACAGTTAGCTGGCATTTAATTACGGAAACCATTTCTTGGATGTGTTTTTGTCTATTAGGCTGTGTCTAAAGAGCGGTCAATGTTCAACTGACACATGCATCAGTGCACATCCTGGCCTCCCTCCACCTACAGGAAGTGTGGTGGACAAGACCGTGGCTCTACAAGCATGCACAGTGATCTGTAAAAAGGGCTTATGATGTCAGACGTCGCCCCTCATTACATAAGACTCCGAATAGCCTCAAAACAGAATGAGTCATAGAGGTAATTTGCCTCGCACAATAGCGTCATTATTTGTGGTTCTATTGAAATCGTTTGAAATAGAAAAGCTCACCGGGTTGGGTCCTTGGCTGGAAATATATGGATGCATTCTCTTTTGTGGAAGATTCTCTCTATCCATGCTTTCTGGCACTGAGAAACAGAAAGAAAAAGTGGTGAATAAGACTGAAGAACTGAAGAAAACTGTAGAAACAAAAGGCTTTAAATTGACCATAGATCCAAAGCTTAATTTAAGATACCATTGTACATGCACAATTTTATGTAAAACATTTGACAATATTTTTGTAACGTCAGTTACAGAGAATTTAAATGATTACAGTTAATCCTCTTTGAGATTAAAATCCGTACTAATGTATGAGATGTGCAAGCTGTATACCGGCACACATAGAAAATATGTAAATACAAAATGAGTGAAAAGCATTTGGTCACCATTAGGAGGGAATTAGACATATAGCAATAAAGTGTACTTCTAGGAATATTAGTACACAGATAATCTTTACTGCTGGTCTTTACACTTTCTGCTGCTAACATTGCAAAGCCATTAACTGGTCAGAATGTTCAGATAGAATCCATAAACTCAGTCAATGGCCATATGCATGCCATTTCACAATTTGCCTGAAATTATTGGTACATAGCAAATTAAATTACAATCTGTGCTCCATGCCATCTCTTTCTGGTCGCATTTCAGCACTGGACAAAAATTCAAAGCAATGTCTGCCTGGGCTTTTGTTATGGGTTCAGCCCTAATGAAGACAAAACTTTTGAGGCAAATCTCAGAAAATCAGTCACAGAACAACAGCCATGATACAGAAACAGTTAATGTTGTTGCTACGTAGAGCAAAAAATAAAATAAATAAAAGAATCTAAATAAATTAATATACATATATATTGGGTAAAATGTATAGTTTAAAAAATAAGTGAATATATTTATATAAATTATACTCTTTTCAACATTATGTTTCAATCAACATTTTGAGTCAACACATCTTTGTAGAAGCAGAAGATTTACAAAATATTCGATTGAAAAATATTTGTATACAAGTTATATACAAATATAAGTTCATAAAAAAACATAACGTTTTCTTCTTAAACATCTAATGCAAACTTTAAGTAAATGTTGGAAGGTTATTTCTTAGATTTCAACGGTTTCTCTTCTTAATTTGTTGTTTACTGAATAATATGCACCCTTGGAAGTAAGGAAAGCATCATATTATTTATGCAGAACATAAAACACAAAATGAATATGAGTTACCAATAGTTCCTACAGTCCTCATTCCCATCCCATCATTCCATAACATCAGCAGGATACATGAACCCTCAGATCCCGGTTATCTAGCAGGAGTCCTACCTGTAGAGCTGCTAGAAGGAACCCAAAGTGAACCTCTCAGTCTCAGCGTCCCTCCCGGAGCTCAGCAGCTGGTGAGGGGTGTTCGCTCCCAGTGCGCCAGCACCCAACGAATCCCACAAGACATGAAACTTCATGACTTTATGAGGGGCTGTTCATATGATGAGCATGTGAGCAGGCTCTTTGTTCAAGAGAAGTCCCATGACTCCAGTTGAAGGTAATCCTTTTGGGAGTCCCATGACCCCTCTTTCCTTGCCCACAGGGTATTTTTTATCCCTCGCTGGAGCACGGCACCACAAATCTACTTTGATAACTTCGCAACCCCTCCGAAACCTCCAATTCTGCTTTGAACACATTTGCGTTTATCAGAGATTCATGCAGAGAGTCATGTTTTTGTCATGAATAGGGAATCTAGAGCAGGGCCGGCAGAAAAGCACGGGCACCCTCCTCTGACCACATTGATTTCAAGCCTAATTTGCATAATTGAGAGAATTGGGCACAGGCATTCTTTTGAAAAGAGGCCTAGTTAAGACATCACTGGACTCCAGACGGGGTGTAAGGTCACCCAACAGTAATCTCTAATTTACCAATCATATAGTGTGGAAAAGAATGATTCGGATGGTCTAAGCATTGATGATGCTGCTATTTAAAAAAAAAAGTTATTTATATAAGAATTTCTTATGTGAGATCATGTTGCAGAATAGAAAATCCCTCAAAACACATACAAAGTTCTTTTTACATGTGATCACACTGATTTCACATGTTTTATTGTGTTTTTGCACATGTGAAATTCATAGCTTTTCTGTAAAAGATGTTTCATACGTGGATTTAAAGGGACAGTTCATCCAAAACTGAAAAATGACTCTTTTACGTATCCCCTGGTCATTTCAAACCTGTATGACTTTAATTTGTGGAACAAAAAAGAAGATATTTTGAGGAATGTTGGTAACAAAACAGCATTGACCCCTATTGACTTCCATTAACACAAAACCACTGAGACATTTCTCAAAACATCTTCTTTTGGGTTTCACCGAAGAAAAAATAAATACAGGTTTTAAAAGACATGAGGGTGAATAAATGTCAGAATTTTTTTATGGGATGGACTGTCCCTTTAAAAAGACATCTCATAACCCCAGTGATATTATGTATTATACTAAATGTGGCCATGATAAATATTCAATTAATTTATTAGCAAGTCAGTCAGTTGCGAAAGCATGACTTGGTTAAAAAACAGAAGTTGGTTTACATAGTTAACAATTTTTCAAAAGGCTGGATTAATGCTGGTCTATTTGAAAAATAAAATAGCATAGTCTTATATAGTTCAGGTAGTTAAAAAGGTTGGTGAAGGACACCAAAACAACAAATGCAACAACAACATATACAAATGTCCATCTTAGAAAACACGAAAGTAATGAGATCATTGATTTAAAGTGTTTTTCAATACGATCTCATCCTGTGCTAAAATAAAGCTCTCGAAAACAAAGGGCTCCTGCCACCGCCGAGGTCCAGCCAGTGTGACGTGCTTATTTCGACTTATCTAAACTCATTATCCACAGCAATTAAAACGCAAATCCTTCTTCAGCCTTGTTAAAGTTTCCTCAGAACACTTACAAAAGGACGAAAAATCGGATTTCTTGCTCAAATATGGCAACAATCAACACCATTGAGTATTTCCACAGAGCCAGACTTCAGACTTCATCCTGCTAAACATTGTTGCTCAACTAAAGACATTTGTGTTCATAAATAGGATTGCGGCAGAGATTTGTGAGAGCCGAAACGGGGCAATCAGATTAAACATATTTGCGAAACGTTCCCACAGTTTTGGTGTGTGTCTCCATTTTTCCCATTGTGAACTTAAAACACTGTAAATAAATGCATGCTTATTATGTTGTAGATGTTAATATCCTACCCAAAACTCAACATTGCGAGTCACATGTCAGGTCTGGTGACCCATTCTATGAAGCTAATGAGAAGTTAAAATGGTGTCCAACCTCTTGACAATTCCACAAATTCAAAATATATATTGAATGAATATTAATGAATATTAATATAAAAATGGGCCTTGCACACCTAAAACGTTTTACTACAATGTGTACATTATTGTAAGAGGTAACATATCTACACAATAACTTAACTAAAACAAAACTTAAACAACATTTTCAAACTTCAGTTAGCTTGAATATTTTACATGTATTAACACATTTTTAAGAATAAAGAGCGAATAAGCAAACAGCAACATTAAATAAGATTAATATATGCTGTTAAACATTTTAGGCTTTATATAGGACAATAGATATTCAGACCACTTGATAAGTTAGCTTTAATATGCTGAACGTTTTTTTAAATAGTTTTTTTCCTCTCTCGGTTCGTCTCTGAAAAGGTTCATTGTCTCTGTGGGCTTGGAAATCCAGTTAGCCATTATCACATGAGACCAACAGGTCACTGGTTAGCCCTGAGACTTCTCAGTCATAAGACACATTTTTTTAGACAAGAATAATTGTGAGACTGTTTTTGTCTGTGCTGTGTCTGATCGAAGGAAATGGCACAGACAGAAACGGTTACTGTAAACTTTAGAGATAAAACGTGAAGGGTTTAAGCAGAAGACATTCCCAAATACTTTCAACCGTGTGTTTGCATTCATGTCATCTAACAATTGTTTTACAAATACCATACTGTAAGATACAGGAAAAATGTTTTCTTACTTGGACAGTTATTTGTTACTTTTCACTCGAAAGCAGAAATTATAAGTAAGGGGGTTGAAGTGCCTAATCTTGCCCAGCTGCTGGTGCTCATACATGGGCATTATGGGGGATTAGAGATGGTGGTGTTGCTCCAGTCTGATGTGACTAGAGAAAGTTGTTGCTTTTACTACTGGACAGATATACTTTGTGTTTTTCCTATAGGGATGGTTAGGTCTAGAATTTAGATAAGTAGGTGATGTAAAGATGCAGTTCTATGTTATTAAATGTGTTTCTACAAAGTGGTACAACATTATATAAAGGTATTGAATTGTATTGTATTGTATTGTATTGTATTGTATTGTATTGTATGGAATGGTATGGTATGGTATTGTAAAAGTTTGTATTGTATAGTATAGTATAGCATTGTGTAGTGTAGTGTAGTGTAGTGTAGTGTAGTGTTTGTCTTGTCTTGTCTTGTCTTGTCTTGTCTTGTCTTGTCTTGTCTTGTCTTGTCTTGTCTTGTCTTGTCTTGTCTTGTCTTGTCTAGTATAGTATAGTATAGTATAGTATAGTATAGTATAGTATAGTATAGTAGTCCTTGTCTTGTCTTGTCTAGTCTAGTATGTTTTGTTTTGTTTGTGTTTTGTCTGTTTTGTTTTGGTGTTGTGTGTGTGGTGTGGTGTGGTGTGGTGTGGTGTGGTGTGGTGTGGTGTGGTGTGGTGTGGTGTGGTGTGGTGTGGTGTGGTGTGGTGTGGTGTAGTGTAGTGTAGTGTAGTGTAGTGTAGTGTAGTGTAGTGTAGTGTAGTGTAGTGTAGTGTAGTGTAGTGTAGTTGTATTTTGTATTGTATTGTATATAGCTTGTTATTGTCATGGTCCCATCTGTTCCTTTACCTGTTTCTCTCGTCTTTCCCCCCGGACTTCACTTCCCAGTATTCTCCAAGCTCCCTCACCTGTCACTCATTTTTAATCACCCACACCTGCCAGCGATCTCCAGCTTCATCTCCTCTACCACATACTGACTTTGTTCTCCCAATGTTGTCCTGTCTCATCGCTGTTTACATTGCTCAATGTTATTCTCGTGTGCGTATTGTGTTCCTTAAGAAATCTCTGTTTTTGTAATTCTCTACACGTCTCTGGTATTGCGTGACTATTCATTACATTGCATTATATTATATGACATTACATAAAAAATTATTTGATTTAGTTGCTGTCGGACTGATACAAGTTGTATACAAGTTGTATCTCCAAAACTGCCACTTTACAGGATTTTTTTATAGGAAATAAAAAAATCACTAATAAAACAGCGTTGTCAAAGTTGACAAGCTCTTTTTAATACTTTTTATTGGTTAAATATTTGCAAAACCCACAGACAAACGTAGCGGGTGACCAATATTTAATGTAATGATTTGTTTTTGTGTAACTAAAAATGACATCATATATTAAATCAATCATAACTATCAGAAGCCCAAATGAATCAAATGTAAAAAGTACAATTTTGTACAATCATAAATCCATGCCGATTGGTCTGTTCTTTTTCACTCTTCCCCAATTCCTTCAAGCTGATTGGTCTAATGGGTTGAAGACTCGATCCTTAAACTGAATTATAAACTTGTGAATACAGGCAGCAACAAACATCTCATACCCCTGAAAATGTAGAACTCCACACCAAGCACACAGATGGCACTAGGGACAAGGGGACATGACCCCCTCAGATTCACAGTGACCAGATCAGGGGGACGTCACTGTCGCTACGAAAGGCGTCACACATCGGTAAAACTGAGGATTAATCAGGTACGCTATGTACATTAGCCTCAGTAGTGGCGGACGGGATCTGGTCGGCCACCGATGTTTACGTTCTCAGTGCTCTCTGTGTGCTGCTGCTAGCCTGCTTCGACTCCTGATCAAATGCCATCGTCTTATGACTGAGCTGCCGATTTTTATGGACTGAAAAATATGGACTGCATAACTGCCATAAAGGCAATGAAGAGATAAAAAACAATCACTCGTTCTTCAAAAACCTAATAATGTAAATATCCTACGCCTGTTGACTTTTCCCAGATGTGGCAGATTAGTTTTGTTATTTATTTGTATAGCTAGTCTTCTAGTCTAGTATAGATCGTGCATTGCTAGTGTTGATAGGTCTTTGTTGATTGTTGATTATCCATGATTTCAAATAAGGATCCTCCAATGGTTTTTTAGTGCAAACCATTAGCCCAAATTACGCAAAGTAACTTGAGCACTGGTTAAACCCCAAAGTACGCAAAATAACTAAATGAGTTGAAATCATTTACTGACAGCTTGGTCCCCCCTGTTAAAAAATCCCAACTGATGCCATGCCAGATCAATTCACTCCTAAACACCCCTTAAGCACAGTGTTTGCTCTTACCTTCTGCGACCCAGATGCTGAACGTTTGATGGAGGCCCGTTTGATGGAGCCGCTAGTACTCCTGCTTCCTCGTTCCATGTGTCCGGTCCTCTTTCCCCTCACAGACACTGTCTCTAGCCTCCTAACACTGCTTTCCCCATCTCAAATCACCGATGTCCAATAAAGTGATCTCTGCTGTGGCTTCGTGCAGGTTCGTCTCCTGTCTGTCTCTGAATTTACCCACCCTCAACTGATAAAGATGCATACGGGGGATAAAACATCTCTCGATGACACGCCTGACACATAGACCTGTTTTCCTCTGCATGAACAGCTTATAATCAGGATTAATGCTGTCGGCTCTTGGTAGCTCGTGAGTTTAATGGTGCATTTAATAAATGGTTATTGAAGGTAAATCTACTTTTGGGACACTGTGGCACGAAAAGGCTTTGAGAACATGCGATCTTTGAGGAGGGGGTTTTCACTCCAGACAGATTTAGCTGGAGACATGTGTGTCGTGATAGATGTGGGTTAGGTTGAATGTGAGGTGTGATAGGACAGATGTGTATCACAAGAAATTGTGATTTTACTACAAAACGTAAAAACAGTGGCCAAAAGGGATGTCCAACCATTGCTTTTTATCAAAATATTAAAGATGCATTAAAAATGCGGTATGTATGTTGTATTGGTGAGTTTGGAGCTCAGCTCGGCAAAATTTGACAGACAAACCACGAGCAAAGTATATACAGACAGCAGAATGTCTACAAAATATTACCAAGAGAGAATCAACAAATATTAATAACAGATTAAACTGCTTTCAACGCATGTTTTGTATCATTATTAAACCCATAATCACTGATTTGCTGTAGTCATTTTGTACAACAAATACCACCCACACACATTTTCGGCCATTATTGTATCTTCCAAAAAAATAAATGTTGGCATTATTATATGTATGTCAAACGGATTTATCGATAAAAAATGTTGCCACCTAACCAATAAAAATATGTTCCCTCTATATGATTGTTACCCCAAAAATGAAAATTCTGTTCCAAATCTGTATCAAATCTTTGTTCTGGACATAGAGAAAGGATGCTTGGAAGAACGCTTGTAACCAAACAGTTCTTGGCCCACCTTTGACTACCATAGTGGGAAAAATTGCTTTATATTTTTCTTTGTTCTGTTGAACACAAAAGACATTTTGTAGGAAAGCAAACGGTTCTGGGGCTCTATTGACTACCATGGTCATTTTTCTGCTATGGTGGTCAATGTTGGCCAAGACCGTTTTGGGTGAACTGTCCCTTAAATGAAGCAAAAGTGTAATGTAAATGCGTTTTGAAAATTTTTTTTTGAAGGAACGGTGCCGTGGCTTTCCCTTACTTCAAATTAAAATACTTTTGCGTGGTTTTAACAAATATGAATCAACTATTTTTCAGCATTTCTTATTTTAAATTGACGATTTAATATGTAATATTCTGATACAGAAAGTAGAGAATAATTCGTGGTGTAGGTCTCTTCCTGCTAGGTCAGTGTTACTGTGAAAAGGGACTTCTTATATTCATGTTCAAAAACATCTTCTGTTAGCACACACTCTACCGTTGAGGGGTTTGTGTATGTGTGATTGTATTGCTTCAGCAAAGTGAGAACGAGTGTAAAATTATCCTTCATAATCTATACTGTAGGACTATATGTCCTTTCTCATGACTCCAGAAGTGTTTGAGAGAATTGTGTTCTTGTTTAAGCGATTGTATATTGATCATGTGAGTTTTGTTACATATCTTCTGCATTTTGGATGTAAGGCAGGTCGGCCTGTGGAACTCCTTGAGAGTGCTAAGCGGACTTCTCCTGGAAAAATATTTTTTCATTGCATTCCTGACTCTTTGTCTTCATTCATCATAACTGGTCGGAGGGTCTTCTACTGTAAATCCCCTACAGTCAATAGATACTGTACATTTTTCAGCAAAGCCACAAAAAACGTTAAAACAATTTAGGTAGTTGTAATACGTGATGCAGTTTGGAAAGGTAGAATACTGCCCTCTTACGGCTACTGTTGCAATTGCAGTAATTTTATCATAGTGGCATTTGATCATTTACATTTATGCATTCGGCAGACGCTTTTATCCAAAGCAACTTATATTGCATTATACTATACACTTGTTTCTAAGTATGCGATCGGCACATGAACATGTAGTTTATCTGTATTGTGCTTATAGACATAAACAGTAACATGATGACTTTACTGGGTGACTACATTCAAGTTAATATAAGTGTTGTTAATGTTGTTTGACTGTTCCCGCTGTTGTAAATGTATCGATTAATTCACAAAAAAATGAGACATGATGTCACCGGTCATCAGATTTGAAATGTGATTAAAGCCCCTTTACTTGAATAAATCCGTTTTTGTTATGATATAACAGCAGAAACACTAGAACACCTGATGGGCTCTAATAAAGTGATATACCAGAGTCCATAAAACTCAATTCAATCTAAGGGATTTGCTTACCATCTCAATAAAACGACAATCGTCCACTAAATCATTCGACACTTTTACAGATTAAATACCGCAGTTGAGTGCATTTGATAATTGTGCATTGATATCCACACAACAAAAAGTTGGAAAGTCTATAGAAAACAGAAACACAAGCACATACCTGTGCTGACGTCTGTGAACTTCACTTGAGATGTGATTTTGATGGAGAATCAATAAAGGTTCATTCAAAGGCTCGTTCAGGAGAAGCCTTCATTGCCCTCTGCGAAACCATTCTTCTATTGCTTTAAGTACAGATAATGCATAATATCTCCACGTAAGCAGGCACGAATAATCTCAATGAGCGCAGATGGCTCTGGTCTTGTTAGGAGCTCATTCTAATTCCCCAAAACGGTTGTGGTCACCAGAGTTCTTCACAAAACCAGAGGCCCCAAGTTATACAGCATTCAGCTGAAACCAAACTGTATGTTTTTTTTCTTACTAGTAAACACAAATTCAAAGAGCGTGGTACCCTATGGGTACCTATATATACTATACAGTATGTATGGGCTATGTGTTAAACTGCAGCTATGTTGGAGTTTTTGAATGACAGAATCTGAACATGTGAGAATATTTGATGCTTGAAGACAAGCAGCTATGTGGCCGAGAGTTTGCACATGATCCCTCATCTCAGGAATGTGCTGAAACTCAATCCGATTTAAACTGGATCTCTATGCGCTGACATAACCCATATAGCTAGCTGACCATAATTGACAAGGCAGGATTATGAACAAGAACATTATTAGGCGTTCTGTGCTGACAGTAGTGACACTATCTTATTATCCTTTGAAGAGAATTGCAACTATACCATGTATTGAATATATTTTTAATAATTTTGTGCTTTTATGACAGTTTATATGTGTATGTGGGTGGTTGACTCTTATGGTGTGCCATTGCACAAAACAAAGAAAAAAAACAAAGAAGATGCTATTTTATATTATAAATATAAATATAATATGAATAATATAAAATATATTATTTACAGTTTGTTTTCTAAATATTTGCTGTCACAACATTGGACACAACACGTTACGGTTTATTTGTCAACCATGCACATATGTATATATATATATGTGTGTGTATTTCTACCTTTTTATATATTGGCGACTGTTTTCTATTGTTTTATTGTTTTCTGTGTAGCTGCTGTAAAACAATATAAATTGTAAAAGCTATAGAAATAAACTTGACTAAAGTTCTGTGGTAAACCTCTGTAAATCCATTAACACTACTACTGTGTTTTAGGAAGAGTATTTTTTTCAGAAGGGTACGTTACTAGTTTCCGTTCAATCCAATGCAAGTCCCATTATAGCCATTAAATCCAATAGAATATCTGTGGTGGTTTCTATAGTTTTTCAGCAATGTTTAGAAAATTACGACATTTATTATATACAACATTTATATTTTTATTTGCAAAGTAGTTGTGTGTTTGCTCAATTACTTTAGATGTCTGTTAGTTTGTCAGTGATTCAGTATAGTTGTCACTGTCTAACTGCCCAACAGGTGTTTTCGACATCCCCCAGCACTCGTGTGGGTGTGTTTCTCACCACTAGAGGGCGCTCGCACAGCACAGATTCCCATTACTGCCACAAAGTGGTGCCTTGAACTCGCATTTCCTGCTCTCTTTGTCTGGCTTTTTTTCGTTGTTTTGCATAGTAGACAAGTTTTAGGTCAAACAGTCCTGTCTACCGACTACATGAATTTGCTTCCTGTGTAAACACCTCGAAACTCCGGTATGTTTGGCTCCTGTCTGTATGAGATATCATACATTTTTTTGAGAAATTATATCAGGTATGATTTCTCAACGTCACAAGCACCTCTCCAGTGTATATGTGTGTATATGTTTACTTTACTGTGTAGTCGAATTACAGTAGCTACGCATTGCAGAGATAAATAATGCATCAGGTGTCTGCGCTACCTGGAAGCTGACGGCCCCACCTGGTTACCGTAGCAACAGACATCAACCCCGGCAGGCACAAAAGGTGTGTGTTCACTCTCTTTAATCTGTACACATGTCTCTGCGTGTGTAGTGTACAGTGTGCATGTGTGCGTACGCGTGCGTGTTTGGATTGGGGGTGGCGTCATAACTTGATTGGCACCAGCTTTGGGTCACGCACACTTGAAAGTCTTCTGAAACGATGAGAATCTATGCAGGAGACAGGCAGGTGGAACCATTCAAGTCTGCCTCTGGTTGTGTTTTTTTTCAGAAGGTCATTCAAAATGCATGCAAACTGTGAGGAGGAGACACAGGCTGGACAGCGGAGAGAAAGAAAACACTTGACTCAGAGATGATATCGAGGCATGTTAAGGCATGTTTCAAAATCTCCAAACAGTAGAAAAAGAGGGTTTTGGTGAACCTGCGACTCTTGTTTAACAAGTCAGTCTTGCATACAGCAGGCTGTAGATATGAGGGGAATCTTAAGACTTTAATCTGTGCATCAAGTTCATAGCCTACTTCATTCAAAACTCGCCTGGTGTTAAAACAAGCACACAATGAACAATTGACCGTTTTTAAGCGACAGACATAACAACGTCACAGTATCTCGTGCCGAGATCGGACGCACCCCATTATTAGCACATTACTCTGTAATGCATACTTTCGGGATGACAGCATCACAGGAACGTGTCTCTCCTAATAACCCAACACCTTCAGGTAAACTTCACCCACAGCTGGGGAAACGGAGGCCAGTGGCCTCTGGTTGGCTTTCTTGCGATCTTGGCAAGGCTGCGTTTTGCATAGAGTTGAACTTCAGACACCGAAACCATTTGCATAGACTAGATGAGTTTGTAAGACTTGCTATGTAGGCTTATTGTGGGATTAAATGTGTCTGTAATATTTGAACATGTAAAATAACTCATGCCCTCATGTCCTAAAACCCATTATGCAGTATTTCTCTCATTACCGTTTCTTTCAATTTCCCTATTCATTTTGTCCGAAATTTAAGTCTGACATGCGGTTGTGGAACGTCAATGGATCTGTACTGTTGTTTGTGGTGTGCGCTTGCGTTTCTCAGGACATGTGGAAAGCATCAACACAGTTGTAATGTTTTCGGGGCACATAGAGACTGAAGCGATAGAGAGAATTTCTCCATTTAGCAATGAGGTGGTGTGAATGTTTCGTCAAACGCTTGTGTTGAATGATGCAGAACAGAGTTCACTACACCACAGATGTGAAACACAAGACTTTCCCCTCAAACAAAACTGATAAATGAAATGCGTAAGTGCTTTTGATGCGCTTGGGAAGCTTTCACATTCTTACGATGGGGCACAGGCACCACGTTTTTTAACTTCTGACGGCACAAAAAATCCATGTGCATTGCCCAAGAACTGGTTGTGTTGATACATTTCAATTTTCACATAAAAATCCATTTTACGAGTTGACAAATTTGCATAGTGTGAATCGTACAGTAATGTATGATTTAAGAAGAAAACAAGAATCAAGTCCCACCCCTTAATGTCACTGGGGTGAAAGAATCTTATGAATGAGATCGTATGAATTCATACAAATGAGCAAATTAATTAAAATAGTTATGAATTATTGTCAGAGGTGTTGCTAGTCAGAAATAGCCAGGGGAGGAGCATTGTTCTAGAGAGCATTTTATTGGTCAAAATAACCAAGTGCAAATATGAGTCATTGAAAGGAAGGGGGAGAGTTGGAGTGAGCCGTTGATTG
This sequence comes from Triplophysa siluroides, assembly GCA_006030095.1. Lineage (NCBI taxonomy): Eukaryota > Metazoa > Chordata > Actinopteri > Cypriniformes > Nemacheilidae > Triplophysa > Triplophysa siluroides. The sequence goes on from VCII01000093.1 coordinate 2,729,288, forward strand.
CAATTCACAACTCCACCGCTAGATGCCGCTAAATACACTGGACCTTTAATTTACTGCACAACATTATTTAGTCAAAGTTAAGGTGTACATTGCCATATGGATGATCTTAAAGCCAACAAACATGGACTAACACCATAAACACCAGTTCTGATTTTGTTAGATTATAGATATTTACAGCACAGCTGCAATGTTTCAATTGTTCATAAAAAAAGTATATAACCAAATTCAATGCAAATTATTTTCCTTAGCTGTGTATGTTTCTGTGTTTTAAGTGGGCGGACCCCTGTTTCAGAGGACGAGGAAAAACGTGGTTATGTTGACTGGCTTGCAACTCAGCAAGCCCTAACAAAGCAGTAAAACACAACAGTAATGAGGATCACAGCTTGTTTCCTGTGTGGAATCGTGGGGGTTGGGGTGGGTGGGGAACACAAGAGAGAGAAGAGAGAGGTGTCATATCACTCTCGTGAGAGGCGTACCATAATTGCACAGGATGTTTTTTGTAAACATGTGAGTTTTCGTGCTGTTAACCACTGGTGTTTTCCTGAATCTTTTCTCGAACAATCTTTAATACGTTCTTTAATACGTCAAATCATTTATTGATCATTTATTGTAAGTCACATGATTTTGAATTATGATGATGTCACTACATTTACATTTTTGGCAGATGTTTTTTTGTCCAGATCTTTCTCTGTGTACATCAGAACAAAGACATTTATACAATGAAGTTGGAACTATCCATTTTGGGGTGAACTGTTCCTTTAATATTTTTCATTATTCATAAATATCCATAAAGAACTTTTTTACTGATCAGTTTAACAAAACATCACTTTTAACTTCTCATATACATTAAAACCTAAACTTCTAATTTTTTTTGAGAAAATAATGAGGGGTTCTGGCCCATGCCAAGCTTTCCCCCTCAATGTTCGGGTTCTGGATGACTGCCAGGGCGTTGCTATGTGGTGGGGTAGCTATGCAGTTGCTTGGTTGTTGTGGGTAGCTGCTTACTGGTTCAAACCAAAAACGCCCTCAATGATCAAAAACCTCTAAATGATATTTTGGCGTCTTTTGAAATGTTTTCGCGGTAGTTATATTGTCCACCGGGCAAAAATCTTATATCTGATTGCTAGGAAAACTAAAACTAAGAGCACACTCTCTTCATGTTATGCACTGAATTTTATACTTTAGATTAGGCCGACACTTTTATCCAAAAGCGACTTACACTGCATTTCAATATTTTGTCCAGTATTGCATTTTCTGGCAGTCAAACAAATGATCATGGCAATGCTCCCACCGTGCTCTTCTATGAACACCTGACACTCGGTTTCGTGTTTGTATAGCTCTCTAACGCAATCACAGGTAGCACTTTCCGACCTTTCGCCTTGAAGGCTGAGCCATCCAAACCGAGCAGGTGTTCTTCATGAAACTAATATGTAGGTGGTGTCCCATTCTTTTGCTGCTTCAAAGGTGCAAAGCTTCCCATATATCCCCCATACCACATGTCCCAGATTGGGTAGGGGGTGGTTGCACGCATCAGAAGGGCTTTAGAGGAGGAGCCGCCCAGCCGTCTGTCTGTGGTTCTAGGGGAAAAGGGAGTGTGTCCTCGAAACGATGCGTTGGAGCAGAGGCTGCCTCGTGGGCCTGCACTCCCACCTCCCGTTCAATCCCCCTCTCTTGCCTGGGAGTCCATGTTCAGGGTAAACAGTTCTCAGAAATCCTCCCGGGGGGTGAGGGCATTCCACGAAATCCCCAACTTTGAGTTCTGTGTAAGAGGTGAGAAGGAACCCCGCCGAGCCATGCGTTTGTATGTTCAATTCCTTTTCTGCTCAGAGAACAAAGTTGGAGGAAAGGTTGCGCCCCCACACAGGACACACGGGTAAACGAAAGGAAAATCTCTCTGAAAAGGCTTCCTCTTGCTCACTAGCTTGGAATTGATGGTTGGTGATGGATTTGATGGCTAGTGAGTTGTGAATGACCATAAATTCCAAACAGGGGGCACCCTGCTTGACCCTAAGAGATAATTGCGTAAACATTGTGATGTCATTGTTTACTTGGCTATTAACCTAGAAGTCATTCAAGACATGTCACCAGTCAACACTTTGTCCAAGTAAAAAAAAGGTTGCTTCTCTGCTTGGTGTGAAGTTTTAAGTTAAGTCTCTATTTTCCATCATTTGAGGCCTCCATGTTCACTAAGATTTTTGAAATATGATAAAAAAAGTCAAATTACATAAAAGACTGCAAATTTACAAGAAATGTTTTGGTTTTAATTTATTTTAGTTTTTTTTACAGTTAAATACAGTTAAAAGACTAAAAATAAAATAAAAAAGCTGCAAATTTAAAGGAAAAATCTGTAATTTTATATGAAAAATACTATTTTACTGTGTTTTTCTGGTGCCCCAGCCTCCAGAAAATGTCATTTTTTACTGGATTTTTTACAGTGTTGTTCGATTCAATCCTAACTAATTCCCAAGGTTCGATTGAAGAAAAGATGCCTTCCAAAATGGAAGGCCACTCATCTCCAAGTCAGCTGTGTAAACTTTTAGTATCAAACTAACGTCTACAGTCATGAAACCAGATGTTTGTTCCTAAATTAAATACATTATTGTCATTTCTTTTCTCCTGTTTATTCCTAAGGCCTCGTACGAAAGAGCCTGTGGGAAAAAACTACTCTCACATGCTCCGGTAAATATCTCACAGAGTTCACGCCAGTGTACAAGCTTGATGTTTGTTTCTCCGGCAGACTTCTAAGAGGAACAATGAAACTGCAGTATGGGCCATTTCCAAGACTGCGAGACAACAAGTGTAAAAATAGACGTGGAGAAACAGTACGCTGTCTGCTCCTCACGAGAGAGACATATGGTACGACTGCATGCCTACTTTGCACAACCAAACAACACAACTTTATTTATGGTAAGACAAACCCTCATCTCCAATCAGGATGGGAGGAACGCTTAAACAACAAGCGTTTTATAGTCCGAATTATATAAATGAATGTCAACAAGAGAATATAATCACAAGAGATCTCCGTCAGTCTTTGTTTTGGCTTGACTGGCTCGTGAAATAAAAGCCAACTGCATTGGCGACTATTGTGGACGGTCAATATTTGTTTCGCCAAGCCATCTGCATTATCCAAATTAAGCTTTCCTAATAATTTCTGACTCGGCAGAATGAATCCATCGCTCAGCACATCTCAAAGCCCCATTAATATTACAGAACAGTAATCCCATCGAGGAACGATACCTTTGAACATTGTAAATGCCATACGCAAATCATCAATAGAAAGGCTTGGATAGCTGAGCCAAACATCCTATTTGCTAAGTGGGGGTAGATGAATGTAGGTCAGTGTGTTGAGTATGTAAACCGCATAGCTCAGCTCGATTTCAGGCTGATTTGCGGTGAACCTCGGTGGCATTTGGTAGATTACTCTGCATGTTAAAAGAACAAATTACAAATGCAGTGACATTCGAGGTGTTTTTAAATTTCACCCACGCTGATTTGTTTCGCTGCTTTATACGTCCTGTTTTTTGACAACGGCGTGACATACGGTCGGATTTAAAAGGCTGATGGGAACAGATTGCACACGCGGACAAACGCAAGTAATTGTGGGCCAGAGATGCAAAACAAATATGCCTGCCATCAAGATGGATGCAGGAGGGTTATTATCTGGTTCTGAACAGAACGTTTGGGTGGAGGAGACAGAGAAGACAATTGCTGTTTATCGTGGGAGCAACGGCTCAACTCCGCAGCAGTTGAGATGTAACGATAAGAAATGAGCGTGGCAGAAAAAAGCAAACAAACGTGTCCAGCAGATTTCTAGACGTTTCTGCGATTCTACGATTTACTTTTTACAACTTCAGTATAGGGAATATTCTTCTTGCTTTGATGTGACAAAATATTCTCACTCACTCTCAAACTTTCTACCCAGTTAAACATTTAGTTAACACTTTAACATCGGCTGTGAAAGCTGTTCTGTGTAATACACTGATATTGTGTGTGTGTGTGCGCATACCTCCTAAACACTTCTATGAAACGTCCTCTGAAGTCCTGTTTGCAGTCTCCTGGTCAATCTGCTTGTTTTAATAACCAACTCGGGTCCAATATAAAATGGTAAAACTAACGCTTCTGTTATTAGTGATAATATGGTCTGATGCCAGTCCCTCCGGTGTCATTTCCCTCGCCATAGTAGAAAACAAACGTGATCTCTAACAAAGATTGACGTTTGCGTATGCACTAGCAGACCTCCGTTACACTTATCGATCCGAATGTTTGTAACTGATGAAGTGAAGTTGACGCCATTGTTACTGTTTATTGATAAAAGCCAAAGCTTATGTACTCATGTACACTGAGAGGGGGACCGGCCAATCACAACAGCTTGAGGAGCGGAACTCGCTGATACGGTATGGGTGGGACATCTTCACACACACTCTAAGCGGGGAACCAATCACGACAGACCGGGTCAGCTTTACCAATCAGAGCGTTTCGGAAGGCGGGACTTTGAAGAAACCGGAAGAAATCCAGTCGTTCTGTGAGAAGAGACAGCGGTGGACGATAGACTTGAAATATGTGAAATATAAAGGGTTTTTTGAAACTAGAAACATGAACATGCATTGTTAAACACCCCAAAAACACAACCAAAGCTTCGAAACCAGGGAAAAAACGGGGCCTTTAAAGGTTTTTAAAGGGGTTCAAGTCAATTTTGGCTGATGTTGTTTCATTATCAACGTTCTTGAAAATATCTTCTTTTGTGTTCTCCAGCAGAAAGGAAGTCATACAGGTTTAGAAAGACACGAGGGTGAGTAAATGATCAAACAATTTTCCTTTTTGGGTGAAGTATCCCTTAAATCTTTTTATAAATGTAACATTGAGAATAAACTACAGAAATGGAAAAGACATGTCCGCCTCAAATCCCCAGACTTCTTCCTGCTTTTCGAAATCTACAGTCAGCATAAACAGGATTTCGAGATTTTCTTATACAAGCTAGTGATTGGCCCAAAGTGGCATGAGAAAGCCACTCTCAAACCTCCCCCCATTAGCATCCATTTAATCTCGCTGATGATAGCTGTCTTGCTTTGTATTTATAGGGCCTTATCTGTGGATGTATTAGTTAGGATCTGAAGCACAGATGGTGTGTGAGAGCTGAGGGGGGGGGTCATAAAAAACGGGCAGGAAATGTAGTAATTGGCTACGCTTCAACAGAGTGGACAGAATATACCTGCTCGAGTCGACTACGGTCAAAGGCTAAATGAGATTAGCGAGTGCCATGTGCAATCTGTTAATGGAAAACTCAATATATCTAAGTGTAGTCATTTAGCCAAGCCCAAATTTTGCATTCAGGTTTTTAAAATGCAAAATGAAACACCCACAACCCCACCTTTTCTTAAATCGTTATTAAACACCTTGAAAGCAGACGTGTTTTTATTGTTCTCAAATATTTGACCCACTTTCGCAACCGAACATTGTGCTCTTTTCGAAGAACCCGGTGGAGAACAAGCAAAAGCATACTTTAAAAAGAGGAATTCCCAGTGACAATATTATTCAGTGTCTTGTTGCTACACAACATAAAACAAATATTATTTACTCAGCAAATGTGTTCTGTTATATTGTAACTTATCTTTAAGCGTTCTTGTTTCAGCTAAAACAACCGATACTATAACTATTACTCATACTTAAGGAATGACTTTTGAACAACCCTAAACATTAAATCACCCTCAACATTATCCATTTGTGCTACATGAATGATATATCAAACTATGCAGGTTGTTAGGGAGAGGTTTGCTATTACATTTTTTGTTTGTTATCAGACTGGTGACATGCAAACGTTTTACATCATATACTAAAGTTTACTGTGTTACTACAGTAAACAAAGATGTAAGCCAGATCTTTGAACCATAATTTAGAGTCTCAAGCTGGTAAAAAACACCCAGAACACCCAAGCAACTATCTAGCAATGACTTAGCAACCATCCAGAACATCCTAGCAACAGCCAAACAAGTCTGGTCCACCTATAACAGTTTTGCACAGAAAAGTACAGGTAACGTTTTTTTTATGTATAGAAATCAATTTGTCAGACTTTTAAATACTTTTGCTTAAAGGAACTTTCCACTTTGTTTTGGAAATAGGCTCATTCTCCAACTCCACCAGAGTTAATAAGTTGAGTTTTACGGTTTTGGAATCGATTCAGCCGATCTCCGGGTCTGGCGATAGCACGTTTAGCATAGCTTAGCATAGAGCATTGAATCCAATTAGACCAATAGCATCGCAGTGATATCACACACCTTGTGTAAGCAGTTGGTCACGTTGGATATGTTGACGGAAGTTAGCCTATTTCCACATGCGCTGCGTGATTTCACTGCGCCAGCTGCGGCCATGTTACGGCAGGAAACTTCCTAAATCATATCGGCCTAGAAAATCGGCACTTTTCATTTACCGCCGGTCTTAGCACACGATATAAGTACAGAAGAGTCAAGTTTTAAATAGGAAAAATATCAAAACTCTTTGGTCATTTTTGAACGCGATGCTACTGGTCTAATTGGATTCAATGATCTATGCTAAGCTATGCTAAAAGTGCTATCGCCAGACCCGAAGATCGGCTTAATAGATCACAAAACGGTAAAACTCAACTTATTCGCTCTGGGGGAGTTGAAGAATGAGCCTATTTTCAAAAAAGTGGAATGTTCCTTTAAGGACAAAAACTGAATGCAATTTCGATAATATATATATATATTCTAAGCCTTATTTAATGAAGCCCTACACATATGTCAGAGATAAAAGTCAGAACAAACTGATTCTGTTCACCAGCCACATTTTTGGGAGGAATTATTTTCTGTTTCGTGTTTGAATAAACATCACTCAGCTACAATCCCAAAGCTATCTACTCTCAGCACACAGCGCGGCCTCCGCAGGTAATAAAATGTCAGAATTATAGGCGGAGTCCACAGTTTTTATGACTCAAAATGTTCATCATTCACTTGTCAGTCCTGTTCTATCTGTCTGAGTCTGCTTCTGAGGAAGTAAACTGCATCCGTGGGGGCTGGTGTCTCACTGGTAATTTTAAATGGGTGTGTTTGGGTTGTGTTGCAATTTGCATGGTGCCTGGCGTCTGGGTAAGACTCTGACTGAAACTGGAGTCAGTGATGTTGGTCACTCGGTCGTGGAATTGCTGGTTTTCTCGAGGTTTCTTTAGGTAGACGTTGGGTTTGTGGAGAAACTGAAGAGCTGTTGTACTCCAGTTTACACAGCGGTAGCAAACACTGGATGCAAATTTAATGGATTATTGAGAAATACTCTCTTTGACAGACTAAAGGCTAAATTGTGCATTTAACCTCAAATAAACCAATGTGAAATAAATAGCAAATATTTCAACACATTACATTTCAAATTGCTCATATATCTTTTTGTGTTGGACCAGGTGTTGGATCACTATTTGGCCTACAGCTTCAAACATTTTTTCTAAAGATTGATGCAACTTTTTGTTGTCTCCAGTGCAATCCTGTCCCATCAAAATATTTTCCAAGTTGGATTACTAAACCTTTCTTCTCATAATTGTGAAGACTTTCGCTCTTGAAACTTTTAAGGGATAATTTTAAGTATTTAAAGGGAACTCACCCTCAAGTTGTTGCAAACCTGTATACATTTCTTTGTTCTGATCAACACAGAGAAAGATACTTTTCTGGGACATCATTGACTACCATAGTAGGAAACATCATTGTTTATTTTTATGTTTGTTCTATTGAACACAAAATGAGATACAGTATGTTGACGAATTTAGGAAAGCAAACAGTTCTGGAGCACCTTTGACATTGTCATTTTTCCTATATGGTAGTCAATGATGTCCCAGAATTTTTTCCGAATATCTTTCTCTGTGTTCATCAGAAGAAGAAATTTATACAGATTTGGAAACAATTGAGGGTGAGTAAATCATGACAGAATTTTCATTTTTTGGGTGGAGGGTTTCCCTTTAAGATTACAGATGTTCCTCTGAGCTCTTTCGATTTGTCCCTTTTGGAAATCTGCCCAGTCACCCATTTCACCACTTGTTTTGGCATTCAACCTAGACAAGTTATAGTATAACACAAGATAACCGCAACATTTTTTTCATGTTGCCCAAACAGTTCATATTAAGCATATCACAAACATATTAAAGAATGAGTGATCATATTATGTTGTCCAAACCCTGTATTTGCGGTTTCCCTTTATAAAGGTGTATAATTCCTTAAGCGCTAAAATAATTTTTACTTTTTAAATACGTTTTCCCCCATATAAATATGCAGAGACAGCTATAAATAAGCCATTTGTAGGTTGATTTCCAGAGTAAACACTGTGTCGGCTACTGAACCGCAGGTCATTAATTATGTTATGACTGACTAGGAAAGAACTAAGTGTGATTGTGGTGTTATGAGTAAGAAAATGCATAACCCTTTTTTATAATTTTATTTCTTGTTTTTATATTTCCACGACCATTATTGACAATTATTGGATAGCATCTATAAGGATTTTTGTGTTGCATTAAACACAGTTGCAAGAATCTTAAAGTATTTTCGATTTGTTATATGTTTCAGTTAAAACTCTAAAATAATCACCAAGACATTTACATTTATTACTTACTAATATTTGTCCTTCAAAACCACTTAGAGAATCTTTCATGAAGATTAAATAATCTGAACCAAAATCAATAAATTCCCAATTCCCATCCCTTAGACAGCAGTGACAAAAACTACCCACATCAGCTTCGAGTAAAATGACATACGTGTATCTTCTCTTTCAACTTTACATTGAAGAACAACATCTAGAGTTGTCTGTGATTGAATAGGTTTGTCTGCGTGCGGAACACACAGGGGAGGTCGGTCAGGTTTGTCTCTATGCATCAACTCCCCCCACCTCCCTGCAGACACTGAACCCAGCAATTGTGAATCCTCCTTCTCTCACACAACAGTCTGTCTCCCCCCTCCTGTCTGATACCTCCTCCCCTTCCCTGAGGTTAGACCCAGCACCCACTGCAACCGAGTGCCAGATCAATGCTACATTACTGTGCATCAAACTGTTATATTAGGCTAATTTGTGATTTGATTTCAGTGGTTGCTCTAATATTGTAACCAGATACACATTATGCAACGCCGCATCCGCGGGGCATCCTACGCAACTGCGAACAGGGTGTTGTAATGGCTAAAGAGTTTCCTGAAAACAACAGGTGTCCATGTAAATAAAGCATGCAGAGGTCAAAACGAATGCCAAAATAGGCTTACAAAATAAAACAGTTTATTATGACTTGGGGATCGTGTTATTTTGTAATGGATTTAGCTTTGGCAGTCATTGAAAAACATATATGCATGTAAATTGTACTATTTACCTACATTTACAAGTACAAACTTTTTTTTACATTTTCGCTGTCAGTTTTATTAACTCCAATGCATAATAAAATGTTGAAAGCTACCTGTTAATACAATTAAAGCAACAGATGTATGTGAATCGTGCATCTGTGTCCACAAAGCCAATAAAGTATATTTATTCTGACATGGGGGTTTTCAAAGTGTTTGTCTGGTAATGGATTTAGATTTTTTTTGGCGCTCAGTGTTTCATGAATATGTTTCATTCGTGTTTCAAAAATATTTCATGCATTATAATACTTAGTACCTTTCATTTATTGTAGCACGACAATATTTGATGCGCGTACGCGTGAAAAAGCGCTTTCACCGTCACCAGCTGCGCTCATTTCCCGACGCGTATCTCCCACATCTAACCCAGACAGCCGTCTGTGGACCGACAGCTATCTGTTTTATAACAATGTTTGCTCGAAGTGATAATGATTCGCTGGCTGTGTATTCGGGTACCATCGCGTGTCTACCAGAGCAGTCTAGCACAATTTGGTGACGCAAGGGTTGCTATTAATATCGCAGGAACGGGATGTACTCTTCTGTACCGGGTCACTTGAGGACAAGCCAAGTGCACAACATTTCTGGACCGCTGCGGCGTGCAGGACTGAGAAAAAGGATATAAGTTGACAGTGGAAAGCATACTTTCCGCGATTTGCGCGTGCAGGAGAAGCGCACGAGGGTCCGCGTCGAGCCATCTGGGTTCATACGGGAAGGAGTTGAAGCCGCGCAGCCTCGCCCACTTTTGAACCCGTTGACTCGCTGCACTCCGATCAAAACAAGAACACGAAGAATGTGCACACGACGGGGGAGGGTTTTTGTTTTCTAACCGAGGAGCAGGATACACCTTATTGTGCCAGAGTCCTTCATATTTGATGCGTTAGATGTTAATGTTTAGAAAAAAGTCTAACAGTGAAGAATAATTGACAGATCTGTTGATGCACTTAAAAAGAGATAAGTTGAGTGAAATCAATACAATGGCAGTACATTAGGACTCACTTAATAAACTAAAGCATTCAAGAGTGTCAAAGCGAAAGTATGTTTGGCTTGATAAACACTTTCCAAGTACCACGGTTGGAAAACAATCCAAAATTTAAAGGCATTGTTCACACAAAAATGAACATTATGTCATCATTTCCTCGCCCTAAGGTTGTTCTTAACAAGATTGTTGTTCTGCTGAACATGAAGAAAGATATTTGCAAGAATGTTAACCAGACAGTTCTGGGGCACCAATGATCATAGTAGGGAATGAACTACTATGGTAGTCAATAGTGCCCCAGAACTGTTTGGTTACAAACCTTCTTGCAGATATCTTCTTTTGTGTCCAAAGAACAAAACAATAAAGGTTTGGAACAACTTGAGGAAGAGACTTTTCATTTTTGGGTGAACTATCCCTTTAAGTCCACATGATAACAAAACTGACCATTTGTTAGTACACATTACTATTTTGTGGTGAACAATTCACGCCAAAAAAGTTTGCAATCTTTAAATCTGTCATGTACTTCCGCTCTGGAATGGCAGTCTTCGATGACGTCCGTTTGACAGCTCGGGCAGAACATCCCCTCCAACTGTCAGTCTGCTGCCAGCTCTCTAGCTAGCCACGCCCCCTTTTTCTTCTTTAATATTCTGCTTCATTAATCACGATACTGAAGTCGGTCGTATGACGCCTTGTGACATCACATGCGTTGTTACATCTGAAAGCACCGTGCTACTGTCAGCCGACAATTTCACAGTTGGCACATGCGTAAATAGTGATGCTACAAAGGCAACAACTTTACTGCCTCTTGTTTTCTATATTTCTCCATGAATGTCATAAAGCTCTGTCGTAAAGCCCACCAATATGTCGAATAATAAGATGACATGAGGTTAAATAGGGTAAATATCTCAAATATTTCAACAGACAGTATTCAAAATATTGTGGAGATTAAATGTGCAGCTTTGAATGATTATTCTTACTATTCCCTGCTGTCCTAACACACCAGAACACACCTGCAGCTTATTTTTGGGGTCACGACCTTCCCCTCGAGAACCACCAGGGTAAATAATACCCGATAACTCACAATAATTGCACTTTTACCTCACTGAGTTGGGCAACTCTAGAAGTAAGACCGGATTTGTTTACAGCACTTAATTGTTTATATCTCACCAAAGTCCATGTTTAAATGTCAAGAGTGTGTGTCATGTGATTCAGTGACTAATGCATTTCTTTCAAGGCCATATATTGCAGTCTTACCTTCTGAATGCCTGCATCTCTCCTCAATGACAATATAATACTTTATAAACTGATGAGGTCAACTAAATAAAACTTAATAAACTTTCTCCACATGTTTATAAGGGAAAAAGCTTTAATTCTGAACAGCTTTATGTCATGCAAACCTGATTATGAGGGTGTAGCCACAGACACACAAAACAGGTTTCTTCCGATTCTACATGTGTTTAAGCAGTAAATTCTCCTTCTCTGGCAGAACCTCTGTTCAGAGAAATCCCAGAATTCCTAGAATGGGGCCCAGGACAAATTGTAAGGGTGGGCCCCAGCCCCCATACCCACAGCATAAAGGCAAGTTTCATGGGCCTCCATCGTAAGAGAGCCCAGTTCAGCATTACTGGTCGTGACAATGACCCTGCCTGCAAATGGACGAGTGTCACGTTTGCTGTAATGACATCATCTTTTCACACCCACACATGAGCCGTATATCACAGTGTTGAACTGAGGTCATTGTCAGAACCCTGAAAAAACAATGGATGTTAAAGCAGCTGTGAAGTCCAACGAGTTCAAAGATGGCATTCATCTGCTTCCAGCTGCAATTCTCATCTTGGAGATTTCCTGACAAACAATATGCTTGAAAGCAGAAGACCGATTGCAATATAGTACACCCCAAATTATATCATTTAAAATATAGATGTTTACTATCGGGACTTATGGAGTTTGAGTTTTTATAACAAGCCAGTGGTCATTATATGCTTACATATTCTTGGTTTTTTGTGGTTTGCTGGTCTGCACTAAGAACAATTCCCTCAAGCGAAATGTCCCCAGAGGAGCACTGGTACGGAAAATCCACCGTTTTGTTTTTGAGACAAGAAAATATGACGTTGAAAAAATATTGATCATCAAAGTTATAATAAAAACAACCGGGTCAGGTTATTTAGGTGAACGGGGGCAGTCTTTTAAATTGTCAGTTGACTTAAAATCCAACCAGTGACCTCTGGGCTTCAGAAGCGCTAGTTCTCAATGAAATTAATGAGGGTCTTGTTAATCTTTCCTCTCATTAGCTGCCTATAACTAAGGCCACGGCCTAACGCGTGACAATCTGTTTGGCATTTCATATGTGAATCCTATTGACATCTGCTGTTATGTGTGGATGTCAGTATAATGATGTATTGTCAATTTTCACTGTTATCCTGCGAAACAATGTTGGGATTGTGTTGCATTGTGGTTTTAGACTCCGAGTTAGGTACAACAGTACAATTTCAGAAGTGAAAATCCCATTTAATTCCATTCTTTGCACTGGGGTGTATTAGTGCTGGTTCCAATCCTTATAATTTTAATCCGGAGTTTATACATTTTGGCAGTGACCCTGACACTACAGTGCAGCAGAGGAATCAACTGGAATCAGAGAAGTACCACGGAAATAATGGGGAAAAAAGCTCAGCAATGAACAGCCAATCCCACAATGGATTGCAAAAAGTCTCGCTCCCTACACTCTCAAACTACTTTAGTATTTCTTTATATACACAAATATTTTCTATAAGATTTTATGAATGTATAATACTACAAAGTAAATGTTTGTGCATATGGGTAGTTGACGAATAAATCGTAGATGTGTCCAATGGAGTGCATGGCAAAATTTTTATATTACAGGGTTTTATATTAATTATATTTATCACATAAAATAGCATAACAAATTCTACATTTTGGCAAATTAGTCTGTAAACTTCCCATATTGTATTGATTTGTATGTTTTAATATTGCTATTCCTCTCAGAGCCGGCTGGTTTACTTGATTGTTTGCCGAGTCCTAAATAAATAGTAAAAAAGCCTTCTGGCACTCTGCGTGCTGAAAAACGGTTTAGCCGATTAACAACTCCATTATAATGACAAAATCTTTGGATAAAGAAAAAAGAACAAGGTTCATTATATCCATGTATATCCTAAGGACCTGCCATTGTGTGACATATAGCCTACATAGTGCACAGTGTACATAGTACATAAGCATTATGTATAGCTGCTGAGTTTGAATAGGGGCATGCATGAGGCCCTCCACATACGCCACCATAATGCACAACCCGGGGTCAAACTGTGCGGTTGAATGGACAGAGGGCAAGGGAGACGTATAGATGAAGGCTTTCTCATCTTCCTCCATCAGCAGTATGCAGCAGTCCTCGCCAACCAGCCTGTTGATTGATGCCTCATGAATAGACCCGCTCTTTACGGACAGCTAGCGGACACAGCCAAAGTGTGTTTGTTTCATTTTGCTCTTTTAGCTTGTATTGTGAGAACTAGACAAAGCCTTTCTCTAAAGCATTGTGATGGAGATGGTTACTGCTCGATCAGCAGGCATCCGCCACATAAAATCAATCAATGCTAAGCACACCACCGATTTTTGCTATTTAGCATAACTAATATGATCTACTTGAGGACTTTTATGATGAATGGGGTAGATACATTCATAGCACTAAGGCAAACGCTGTTGAATTGTTAACCTATGAAGTGATGATGATACAAGATTTTATCGTTGAATGCATTGGTTTTATTCTTGGTTTCGAATATCATTTTCATTTCCTGTTCGAAACACGAGTTAAAAGTACATTCATGAAGTGCTGTGGATGACAATGGTTGTATTACATGGAGAGAAAGTTGATATGCATATAAATATCTTTGTGCCATGTGTAACCTGAATATCAAGCTGGATCAGAGCCAACCTCTGGACACTGAAGAAAATTGCAGTTTGGACATCTTCTGTGTGAAATATTTAATTTATAGCCCAGTTCATATGCAAACCCTGTGACCATAAGAGCAGAATGCAGAATTTACATCCCTCATCCATGGTGTGTTCATTTTTGCTCATGTGAGCATAAGTTCAGGTGCCAATAGAAGGGAGGTGTTCTGACCTATTTAACACATTTTACAACATCACAGGAAAACAGAACTTTTTTACAAGGTGGCGATTTCGTATGAATTCATATGATGTAACAAAAACATACAATAATTAAAAAATGCAAGCATGAAGGTCCACCCCTAAACACATCTGTTCAGATTGTATGAAACGGCGAGATTGTACAAATTCATACGCATTAAATAATTTTGCTTCTTTCCTGAAAGAAATAACGAATTTACTAAACTCACTCTGTAAAGTTTGTCCCTTTAGGGCTACTGTAGAAACAACATGGTGAATTCCATGGAAGGGGACCCGCTTGGTATGTAGATAGAAAAGGCTCATTCCAAGGTAATAAAAACATAACGCTTCATTATGTGAGGTCTTTACACATCTCTTAACACGTATTTACGTATATAATATTGCATATTTCCTCCCTAAACATTACACACTGGACCTTTAAGCATTTATAGCAAAATTACACGATATTCCTGTTAAGCCATGTTTAACATGTTAAACCTGTTGCAGTATCATTCTAATCACGTTATGATTCATTTAACCTCCTTGTCAGCAGTTTATTTAGAGCATAAAGGTTTTGGACAGGCTCTCCGTTTCTATCTTACTGTTAACTCTAGTGCTGTACTCCACGGTTATGGAACAGACAAAACAATAGCACGGCATCTGGTTAAAGCTTAGCTCTGATAAGGGCCAAAGCTGCCAATGTACCCTTAAGTAAGATGTTTGTTCTGGGTCATTTGAGATACAACAGTTCAGAACAGCGTGATCCGCCGTAGTCACCGGGGTCAAAATCTTGCCAAGGACACGGTTGGAAATGTCAACATGTGAGATGATTGACTAGTCATTATGCAAGTTATGGGCACTGTTGACATTATTGAGAAAGTTCATGCCGACTATTATTGTCAGGATGGGTTTGTTTTGTAAGTGTGAGTCACAAGTCGCGTGAGGGGGCACTCCCCTTTCTCCGTCCCCAGCCTTTCACAACAAGTGCTGCTCAGTCCGCAGAGGGCTTTTGTTGCTGTTTTCTTTGGGTGCTGATCTGAGACCAGTTCTGTGGTTTCTCGTTTGATGGTTAAGATGATGATGGGGCTGAGACGTAGCTGATCCTAGATCAACACGAAAGGGCGCTTTCTACTCTACAGACGAACAGGAAGAGACTTGTTGTATGCATGATGGGAAATGATATGTTTCCCAACTGTAGATCAATAGAGCTGTGCTAAACCGCAAGTAGAAAACAGCCTCTGAGGTTCACATGTGTTACACTTGCTGAATTGACATTTAAATGCTATCCTATTCCATAGAATTTCAAGCATTTCCAATTTACAGCTTACACGGAAAAGAGACCAAGCCAATGGTATTGTGTGACCTTCAGTCTTTTGAGGTGTGTTCGCCGATCAGTCATTCAGATCACGTTGTTAAGAAGCGTGCAGACGGTTGGTGATTATGAGAGATATTGTACACTTAAAGCTCCTTTATTATATTCCCTCCTCGCCTGTCCGGTAAGAGAAAGAAATGACACAACTGAAACAAAGAAAAGATAACCGTTGCTACTTCGACTTTGCTCACTTCAGCCTTGGTGAAGCAAGTTGCTTTAAAAGAAGTATACATTATATACAACAATGTATATCTATCTACAATAAATAAAAGAATTACAGACGTATAGATTTGAATGACCTTTCAGAACAGACAGGTCACCTAAAATCGGTCTATAAATCTTATATAAACATAAGAAAGCACTAAATGAGGCAAGAGTAAGAATTAGAGGGATAGTTCATGCAAAAATGAAACTTCTTTCATCATCTACTCACCCTCATGATAAGCCTGTATGACTAACTTTCTTCTGCAGAGCACAAAAGTAGATTTTTTGAAGAACGTATTTAGCCGAACAACACTGCCCCCATTGACTCTCATAGTACCGACACAAAACCACTGAGACATTTCTCAGAATATCTTCTTTTGTGGTTGAGGTTTTGAACCACGTGAGGGTAAATAAATTAATGCCTCATTCATTATGTAAATATAAATGTGAAACTGTCAAAATGTCAAAATGTACGATTTATATATGCCATGTGCCTTTAGAAAAGTCTAATCAGCCAACTATGGTCCTTGTGCTCTAGGACAGCATGGCCTTGATCGGTCTGTTCCACCTGCCAGCGTGGTCATGCCGTCCTCACAAACTGTACTTAAGACCAATGGAACTGCATCTGAACAGCTCGAGAGAGCGTGTGCCACAATCATCAGTAATAATGCACGGCCTCACACTAAGGTGATATTTTTGATACTAAACAGGCAGGAGAATAGTTGACTCATCTTATTCGTGGGGTGATACTGAGAATGTGATTCAACCTACTCTCGAAACATTTCGTGTCAGATCGAGCTTGAATTATAACCGGAGAGCCGAAAGAGTGGATTTGTTCGACGTGTGGGTGCATTGAGAATCATTTAAGTTTTCTGACAGGGTGCTGAAGTGTCTGTTCAATTCATACTGTATTGTCAGGTGCACGAATACATCATTAATACATGCAGTGCTGTTATATTTCTGTGATAGTGCATTGTGATATCACAGAGCAAACTATTTGTAGACTCTAGGCCTACACAACACATTCAGATGTAAACTATTGTGAGTTATAATTACTGGTATTTTTCTGCTGGGTTGGGGGTTGCATTTACTTCCATTTGAGATTTCAGGCAGCCATTTTGTGAAATAGGAACTACATTCTGGTCGTAATGCTGTGAGAGGATTTGCCACATGAACTGCAAGAACACCAAGTACGTGTGGTGGTGAAAGAATATGTAAAGTAATACAACCAGATGGCCCTGTGAATGCCATCGAGCCTTGCTCCCAATGAACACTTTGGAACTTTCCAGAGAAGCCTATTGTGAACGGGGATGAAAGAGACGACATGCTTTCCCACAAGGGAACAGTGCATCACTAGAGTTGAAGTGTTGGGCCTTCTCTATCTCCCCTCCTACCCTTCATATAAGAAAAGATGAAGTTACCGCTCAAAAGCTGATCTTCATTTTCACCCCACAGTCTGCAAGTAAACTAGAGGAATATAAATATATTTTTCAGTCTGGGATTCTGTGTCATTTATTTTGAAATGTTTCATCACTTTAAGGCCCTTGGAGTGCCTTACTGCACAATGTCTTCTACATTAAGTCAGAGTAAATGTAATATGCAATTGTGAAAAAGAGTGAAGTACATGACAAGCCCAACAGCTTACAGCAGGTCCGAGGTCTGTCACGTGAAAGAGATTTTATTGAGTCTCTGTAACAGAATACATAAACCAATGCACCATGAGACTAACCTGTTTTCTTTAAGAGAAATTGTATGTATTATGCAATATATTAAAACAAGGCCAGAAAATGTATAAATAAATAAGATGCATTCATTTGAGATATGACTTTATTTCAAACTACGTACAGTGCATTCAAGGTGTACATTCACATATCTATATATATTAAATGTATACATCACATGCGTTGTATTGACGTCAATAATTTACATAACACAGCACATAATGCTTCAAATTAAACTCCATCCTCACATCTTTATTAAAACAAAGCTTATTTCTGCATCCATGTACTTACTTCACTTTCCCTCACACTTTGTTAAGTTTTGGGGGGCAAGGAAGGCAGAGCACTGAGGGACACGTCGCCATCCAATGATCGCGCGCCCGCTCTGACGACGTTGCCGAACGCTACCGGCCGACACGCCCCCAGCATGGATACAATCAGCTCTAATCGGCGCACGGCATACTGTCACTTTAACGTCGTGAGGACTACGGCCACGATGGGAGTTTTCATATTGAATCAAGGCAAGTTTTCGACGCTCTCATCACCGGAAACTTATCTCTAGAGAAAGAAAGCAGTCGGCGTTGCGCGTTCACGGCTCGATCTCGCATGAATTGCGCGCAGGATGTCAGTGTTGCTGAAAAGCCGGTAAGAGTAGTGCAAAGTGAGTTTGCTCGTGAGAGCTTCCTCTTCAGCATCACACAAAGGGATCTACGGAGTTGAATGGTCTGGTGTCTTTGGGTCTGAATGTCATAAAGAAACATTGGGGCATTTTTTCTCTTTCAACGAAATGGATCACTTCGCAGCAGAGTGCCTTGTGTCAATGTCCAGCCAAGCGATTGTTCACGCACCAAAAGGGAATAGAGAGATCAAGCCCGAAACTGCGGCTGCACAGAGAAACGAAGACACCAAGGAGCACCTGAAAGACAACGCTTCTCTCTTTGTGGTGGCTAGGATTTTGGCGGATTTCAATCAGCAGACCCCCGCCAATTTTGCCGAGCAGGCAAAAATAAAGGAAGAGAGCGTGACACCGACACCAGCCCCGACCAGAGATGATGGGAACTCTGCCACACCTACCGCCACCATCACCGCCGACTCTTCGCTTAAACAAAGAAGCAAACGGTTTAGGGGTCGAATTGAGCAAGAACCCCCGCAGAAAAAGCACAAATGCCACTATTCAGGTTGCGAAAAAGTTTATGGCAAATCGTCCCACCTCAAAGCCCACCTAAGGACACATACAGGTCAGTTTTCATTCCTGCCAAGTGTGTTTGCGTCTCGCATATCAAATGTAAACGTTGGATTTACTCGCGGGAATGAAATAAAACGGAACGGCGCGCGGATGTTTGGCCGTTTTCGCGACGTGCTCACGTTCGTACAGTTCAGCACATCGTGTACCGCGAGCTTTTAGTTGATGGGACAACTGTTGTGCCGCGGGAAAACGCGCGCGATATCGCGATATAAAACATATTTACGCATCGAAACGGCTGTTTTAAAGGAAAGAAGAAGTGTTATTTCATTGAGGTAAGTAGCATGGTACATAGTGTCACGCCCACAAAGCTATATGGTAAACAGCAACAGTTCTCCCCCAGTGCCTCGCCTATATCCCTTCTCAGCAAACTCCCCACACACATGCCCAATATCCCATATCCAACATAGGCGCGTACACGTGCTCGTGCATACAGACGCGCGCAGCGCTCTATGCATTAAATAACATCATTTAAAATAAAAGCCAGCTCACATTTGATCGTGGACTTTGTTTGGGAGAAAGACACACAACTGAAACAAGGCACCCCGTGATGTAATCGCCCATTAAAGCCAGTCTATATTTTCAGGAGGCGTTGTTGGTGGTCAGCGTAGTCAACCGGTCGCGGCGCAGGCGGCTAGGATCCATCCCCCCAAAAACTGCAGACGCGCGCGCGATTGAACTTTTTAACGTTAGTCCGTTAGACATATTGCGGGGGTGAAAAGAAATGTAAAATGAATAAAAGATGGGGGGTTGGTGAGACTTCTGCGGTTGCTGGTTTGACTGTTCTTTGTTGTGATGTGCCACACCCCCGTCAGACAGGCTGCCAGCTGATCTGGCCAGCAACAGACTCGACCAGACGAGCTCAGAGCCGCGGTGTGCCTCATCGCACACCTTAAAAGCCCTGTCCCCCTTTATAACTGACACTTATGGTGGGAAAACCGTTTAGAAAAAATGACACGTGCCACGGTTTTATATGAATGATCGTATAACAGCCAGACAATAGAAAGACCTGACTGGAAACCCAGAGATGAAATGAAACTGTGACTTATGGCCTTACATCAGAGATAAAACCACAGAAGGGTGTAAATACTTATCGGGTTTACTGAAACACACTCTGGTTGCATAGACTGATGAATGTGGGGTAGGTAGATGTGTTTAAGTACATGTGATCTGGAAGAGAGTCATTTTATAGTTTCTTTGTCTGATGTTGGGGCTGATATGAATGTATAATGGTTAAAATTCAGACAGACATCACGTTGCCATTGTGCCAATTCTGCATTCATTGATTTTTTTAATGCTTGTCTTGTTTGCATTTTCTGCTTGGCGAACATTGTTTTGTTTTTTAAGAGCATGATTAACTTCTTAGCTGACACATTTGATCAACTAATAGGCTTACGGGCTTTTGAGCAACATTTAGGGAGCTTTATGTGGAGTTCTTGGGCCGGGTAATATAGCAAAGAATATCACATATATCATGTGTAACATAGCTTTGAACTATGAACAACACTCGAGGTGGGTGTGTCTCTGCTCAGTTGCTGTTCCTTTGAATTTTACCCTGCTTGATAATAGGTTTGGTCTTTTTACAGTATATATAATGACATGTTTATGTCAGCACACACGCACCACCAGTGTTGGGTGTAACTAGTTACTAAGTAATTTAATTACTTTTCCCTTGAAAAAAAGTAAGAGATTACTTTTATTTTTTCTGTAATTTAATTACAGATACTTTTGATGTAATTCAACGAAATACTTTGTGTAATATATGTGTGTGCAATAGTGGAATTGACATAAAATTTCTACGTCCAACTTTAAAATCTGTGCTTTAATGTATAATTCTCACATTTGTAATACTTTGGTCAGTTAATAATACTACTTTATGTAGTTTAATATAATTTATTTGAATGAATTAAATAAGCCAATTCATGTCTATCGGTGAATCACTTAACTAATCGAGGTTGATGGGGGATATAGAAAGTAATTAGTAATAAGTAACTAAATACTTTTTGGACAGGTGTAATTTGTACAGTAATCTAATTACACTATTGAAAATGTAATTAGTAACTAGTAATTAATTACTTTTTCAGAGTAATTTACCCAACACTGCGCACCACACACCAACCTCATTTGAGACATATTGTTCTGTTAAACTCCTAAGTGTTTATTTGACTCCAGTTAAGTTCCAACGTGCTTTTGTGTTGAAATGTCAAAATAAGTCATCCAGAGTAGATAAACAGCACAATTTACTCTATTTGATTTAGTTTGTGCAACTTCCCTCTCTTTCACTTGTGATATTCGCTAGATTGCTAGACTTCAATAGAGTATTCCTAGAGTCGCTACTCCGCAACCGGGCCATGATTCGGTTAAACAATGAGCGTTCCATCTCATTTGTTTTGGTAATCAGAGAATGTGGGTCATTTGAGTTCAGCAGCCCAGGCTCAGCCAACCTGCACCGTTCTGGGCGCCTTTCTTAAGCACTCAGCAGATTTTCCATCAGTCTCTACCAATAGAGCAAAGAGAGGATAGATCTTTCTCCCAGAGACGCACCACTTTTGAACTGAAGGGGGAACACAGTGTTATTAAAACAAACTTTGGGGAGCCAAGAGTACTGGAGACCTCGGTTGACTTCAGCAACGCCCTGAATTCCCTGCTCTCTTTGGTTTGAACCCTGCTTTGAATCATTTGTCTCGCTCCAGCAAAAACTGGGCACATGGTTACATCCAGACCAGATATTTTAGATCATGGTGTTGTAGATGTGTTTAACATCATATACAGTAAGATAAAGCTTGGGCTCTTGTTCTGCATCCAGAGAGATGCCACCATGCTAGTCATGCTACGTTGATTAGCAATTTTCTGAAAAATGCAACAGGTGTTGATGTGTGTTTTTACTATTATTGATATCAACTTTTTGCTTGTTTAAACCATGTAGTCCTTGAAATAAGGTTAGTAATGCGTTAGTAATTCAGAGTCAGTGCGAGCGCACTTTGTGTTTTTTGCATTCGATGAGTACATTGAGGGGAAGGGGTGGGACTAGACATCACATGTGCTAGCTTGCTGGAGGAAGGCAGCGTTTTATGATGGAGCTGGAGCAGATGTACTGTCATGATCAAAAGAAACAACTTGGTTTAATGCTTTGAAATGCATTGCGGCACACATGCAACTGCAGTTGTTTAAATAGTTGTTCAGTAATAATCTTTAACGGAAGGAATATTTGCCTTTGTGCTTTAAAAGGTTACATTGTTAGGTTAGTAAAGATAATAATGTCAGCGTCAGGCCTTTTTATGTTTTATTTAACTTTACAATCGTTTGTTACTAGCTCATACATCCTTGCAAGAGCACTTGTTTGCAGACTGAAATGACCCTGTTCACTAACTCTCTTAGACCACAAATGTTTGCCAAACTAACTATTTAAGGGCGTAGGGCAGTTTGTAGCTTTGTCCTTTTAAGAAAAGACTATGTATTGTAAGTTTGTGCACTGTGGTAACCTGTGGTTAAAGCGTGTCCCCACTGTGATAGGGTTAGTGGCATAACCTCCCATTGACCTTCAAAGGATGATTTCTGTACTGGCTGGATGTTCTGGCAGGTGAACGTTTTGTCTGGGTGGATCCTTAATTTTGATCTCCACTTAACTGCGGTTTATAGTCATGTTAAGATGAGATTTTGGCCTAGGAAATGTTTAGCATAATATTTGACATATGTGTGTAAGGACCGTGCAAAATATCAAAACAACGACACATTGGAAAGTTGGAGAAGGTAGAAAGAACGAATAATTTTAACTTTAAGAACATGTGGCTGGATAAGGAAGGACTCATTCATCATTCTTATAAACAGATGGACAGAATCTAAGACATGCTTGGGCTGCATTCAGTGGGCTTTTAACTTTAATGGTGCGCAATATGCTTGCTGTCGATAATGTATAACGTTCTCATTATTGTAATAGACTGCACTTGACATGTGATGAGGAAAGGAATTTGAAAAAAGCCAGTTGAAGGCATGTATGCAGATGAAATGGGTGTGGGGCCATCCGGGAACAAAAAACGATTTTCGTGAAACCTGCAAGTTTCACGTCAGAAAGAGGAAGTAACATGACTTGAATAGGCCGCCAAGGCCACGGCTGTGACGCATTCTGGCTGTTTGGTATGCAGAGAAGACATTTTGTCCTTTTGGTGCATGTGACTTTTAATAAGTTTAGTTCCCTTCACTTAAGAAGTGTTTTGCATGCAACACCTAGCATGCAACTCAAAATTAACAGTTGTTTTATCACTGAAACAATGCATTATGCAAAATGTATGCATGTTTACAGTTGCAAAAAATAACATTTTCGCATAACCTTTTTCATATAATTCAGAGAATAGTTCTGAAGTATCCTAAAGGCTGAAATAAAGTTTGTTGGCTTTACAAATTTCACTCTTCTGCAACCCCATGACAGAGCCTCGTGATCAGAACGGGTACACACGGCTCCATGTTCTGGGTTAATCCACCTCGCCCAATAATCTAATCTACTCGCTGTACAACTCTGTAATGTCATCTGGGCCCAGTTACCAGACTCATTATCCTGATTAGGATACTCCTGTATCGCTAGTCCTTGTGAATATCTGCATAAAAGTGGAAGGGCACGTTACCACATCAAGCACGCCAAGTACGGCGTGAGAATCTTGAATATTGATGCCACGGCTCAGATCTTTCTCTTATGATGTGTTGTGCAAGGGAGATTAAATGAAATAACCTCCAAGGTTTTGTATACTCCCATTCTCTCCTGAATTGAGACGATAAGTACAATGCGAAGAGCGGTGCGACGTTGAAAATGAGGGTAAATGGGCTACACAAATTGCTCATTGTGCTGTTTGGGTTGGTGTAGCGAAGGGGAACACAGCAGGTTGAGGGTCTAAGGTTACCAGACAGCTTTGTCTGATCTCCTGCGAGTATGCGGAGGCGGGGTTCTTCTGCAACTCAAACGGCTTGTCCTCGGCTGTAGAAAATGACAAGTTTTGTCATAAATTGACAAGCAAGATTGGCTAAAGAAGCTTTGTCTGGGGAGGAGGCTATGACATTGTCAAAACAAAACTGATGACCTTACAATTATCCTTCAGTAGCTACATATGGCCATTTTTAAAATGCTAGATAAAGCAACGGAAATTCATGTTTTAGGTTGCTTCTATAGTCCCATTGTCCTGTATCATGACATATGTGGTTAAGTTGACAAAGAATGATCTCATTTTAAGTCATGTCTGTTGGGGGAAAACCTCTAACTCGTATGGACAGGGTCACCACCTTAAGTTCATGCTGTCGCCGTATGTTACTCATAAATACATACGCTTCAAACACCATCGACCTAGACATTAACAAAAGCCATAATGACATATTTCACAGTTGACCTACTACTTTGTTTTGGCTGTGAACTCTTAAAGTCTTACATTGTGGATCGAAGGCCTTGCTGTATCTCGTGGGGCTTGGTATAGAATTTATTGTATGAACTGAAAACTGCAGGTTGGCGAAAGTTCTAACCTAAACAATAGATCTGACCGCTGGTTCCAGCGCACATTAGGGCAGCGAGTTCCTTGAGCACCTCCACGCCCCTGTTTATAGTGAATGCATGCAAAATTAAAGTGATTTGTCAGGCAATTTTTTCCTTTCCTGTATGCTGGGTTATTTAGAGATGCAGTCATCCTGCCCATGGCTCAGGTGGAAGGGGTTAAGAGGATGGGTGTGACTCGGGTACTTCTGCCCTGTGATGGGCACAATGCCACGGATGGGGCAGGCCTGGGCGTAGTGAAGAGGTGATGGCTTCACGACAGGGATTGTGTCCTCCATGACTAAAACTATTTTCCATTCCACACCCCTGGCCTGCTACCTTGAATGTTTGTTAGAAATGATGCACAAGGTTGCACAGGTTTGGCTGACCCACTTGCCATTCAGGATGTGCACCGGCTTCCCTAATTGGAAATAATTGTACTTTGGGCATAGATCATATGCTTTTTTCTGTGTGTATCTGTTTACTTTTTGAGCGTACATATAAACAAAGAGATGAGGTAAAGTATGTAATTGAAGTCAAATTAAATGAATAAGGTTTCTTTATATCCATGTTCTGGTACAGTCTCTTTCTTTCAGATTTTTTAGCCATCCTGTGTGACTGGTAGAAAGCATGCATTGTTGTATATCTCTCTCAAATATGATAGGCTGAAGTGGCGAAGCCCCTTGGGTGTTTCATCATGCGCTCATCCACCCTTTCGCAGTCATCCATCTCTCCTAAAGCAGCCCTCACTGACGGGAATACAGCTCTCTTATTTTTCTGTGCTATGAAGAAGAGCATACATTCTCCATCTGCCACAGAAACCAACACGCTAATTCTGAATTTGCCATACGTTAGACCACGTCAGTCATGGTAAATGCACCGGAGTTGGTATTAGGCAGCCACTTCCTATAAGCACCTCTCATACTCTGCTGAGCTCATGTGTACTTTAGTTCGCTTTGGCAGAGTCTTATGAAAGCCGGTCTGTTCCTACCCAACCCTCCCCCCATTGCCCTCTGTCCTCTCCACCCGCCCGTAGGGCCTTAAGGTGAACTGCTGAGGCATTGTATAGTTGGAGCTCTTTGCTTTTCTACATTAGCTACATACAGGTGTCGATTTCTCAGGGCAGGAAAGAGGGTATCTGCTGTATTTTTTTTACTTCCTGAAGCGTGAGCCATCGGCTTAAGGTCTCACGCTAGCTCGTCGCGGGGCGCTAACTCTGCAGTTGGTGGGTGGGGACGTACTGTATGCAGAGGCAGGAGTGTGGGGGTGGGTACAGGGTGGGATCTGTTGTCAAAGCTTTGCATTGATGTAGGTCATTTGCTCAGCTGCATCTGCTGGCAGCCTGATTCATGGATTTTTCTGATGCACCACCAATGCATGCGTTTGGGTGTTTGAGATGGGGACGGAAAGAAAAAGAGGGAGAGGTTGTTCTCAACTGCATGCCAGACCTTGGGTTGCCTCCCAGGCTTTTATATTGACATTAGCGCTTGCTAGAGAGATGTTTGACCCTTACTGTCCAATAAATCTGTATGTGGAGGATCCTGGCCTGTGTGCTTTGCCAGGCGATGTTGCGGGATGAAAAGGATCATTCAGTGGTCAGGGGGGGAGTGGTGGGGAGGGTTGAACTGGGTATTGCGCATTAGAGGGAAGACACTGCTGTCAATGGTGTCTAAGTATTGAAGCTAAACTTTGAGTATCTTAAGGGGTTGTGTTATGTTATGATGTTTACAGAGACTAAGGCAGCTTTGATAAAATGTTTCGGTTTGATAGAACAGTTTCTAATAAATATCAGGATTTGGAAAGGGGAAAATTGTTTAAAGACCAGCCTTCACATGCACTTTTAACAGTTTATACTGGATTTAGTTTAGTGTACTAAGATTTACCGTGGGGTGTCTGTAAACAGGAGGCATAAATGACAGCCTAACACGCCCTGCCCTGCCCTGCCCTTCCCAGTTACCGTTTACAGGCTTGTGACTACAGCTGTCTTCATGCCCTTTGTTAAACGGGATTAAAATAATCACGCCTTCCCGTTTTCCAGCTCATTTACAGGTTTAAAATGATGAGTAGGTCAATGCTGGGAAATGCGTTCCTCTCACAAGGTGGAAAAATAAAGGAGATGGAACATAAATCTGCAGTAGTTGTGGCTGCTTTGTGCTTCCTCGTATAATATGTCTTGGACCATGTGCACACATATGCTGTATAGGCTGGGACGAGTGAGTTATGTCTACTCGCCTCGGAGGACTTGATTGAAACGCCTGATGGCGAACACTATCCCGTCAGACTCAAGGCCAGCGCTATTGTTCACATTTCCCAACAGCGGGAGGAGAATGTGCGACTGAAAGGCAAGTGGTTTGTCGCGTTTTCCAACAAAGACAAAAGATGATGATAAATTCAAAATAAGTTGCTTTTGTCACCGTATCTCCAGACGTGTTCGGTCAAAGCCCGATCGCTGCACCTGACCTATACTTAATGTCTCTAATACACCCACCTCCATTAGCATTAATCCTCACTTTCTTTAAAGGCGCTGGCACGAACACAGCACCGAAAGCTTGATCTGACTCACCGAGTCTCAGTGTGGTTAGACAACCTCCCCTCACCCCCTTCCTTCACAAACACACGCACATGTACTTCTGTGTTTTTGTTCCATTCCCACACTCGACTCTAAATGCTGTCATCTGGGTCAAACCAACAGGAACGATTTTTGGTCCGTCAGCAGTCAACCCTTCATACGCTTCTTATTAAGTTGCGTCTAAGATATGATGATAATTCCCCTTTGCTAAGTTGCCAGAGGCTGTAACGTCCAAGCTATGTTTGGGCTCAAGTCGTTTGTTTTTGGGTCTCCAATGAACTCACTTCTTGGCAACCGTAGTCAAATGGAGGGCGTGACCCATATTTCTTTCCCAGCATGGTTGATGATGGGATTGCGTCCACTCCCATAATTCCCTGTGTCAGTGGGGTAGCGATGAGGTCATTGAGCAATCCTTACAGCTTGGGTGATAATGAGGAAGAAATAAAACTAAATTGCTGTGCTGAAACGAGCAGAGAACTTTCTTGCAAAAATTAGGGTTTAGGAAACACAGAATTGAGAAGAAGCCAGTCTAAGTTTGCCTCCGTTTCAAAAGCAGTCTTGTCATTACAAGACCGTTGAGAGTCTGGGCTGACAGACTCCTGCATGACCCACCAGGAATAAATTACAACCTAGTGAGTGCTGCAGCTGCATTTGTGGTGCAGTTTTAGAGATCAGATTTCTCATGGTTTGCCATGGATAACGTACCAGGCACGCTTAGGGTGCATGCTAGACCTGAGGCTAGGACACTGTGAGAGGCGGTGTGCTCCAATTCAAAACATCTGATCTAATCAGAATATACAGTACATCATCTGCAACATTAGGTCTGTTACATGTGATATTGCAAGCTTCATGTCTTGGTGTGTTTGACATGTTTTATTGTTTTATTTTTGTTCTTCCTCTGGCTAAATATTTGTGAATGACTATGTGTTAATCCTGTCTTTAAGATTATCTATCCAAACAATTTATTCAATTTTATTACATAAAATTAATAAATACAACTATTTATTAAAATTACGTAAAAATAGGAAAGCTTTAAAAAATATGCAAAATATCATCAATTAGCAATAAAGGCAACACTATTGAGTTACATTTCATAAGGTGATGGTATATAAATTATGGTTTATAATTTAGGTTATTCCAAATTACGGATTCATTTAGGTAAAGTTTGGCAGTCTTTTCCGAACATGATGTACACTACAGGTCAAAAGTTTGAATAGTAAGTCAAATAGACTTTTAAAGGCAATTTGAATGTACTTAAATTTTAACCGTCATTATAGACGGTTTCAGCGGCAAGAATATAAACAAATGTTATGTGTCCCAAAACTAACTTCCGTTAGACCTCCGCAAGGAATCACAAACCGTGGAGTAGTTTTAATTGAATACGATTAATATACAATAAAATATTAATATAAATAAAAAAACATCTATTCAGTCAACCGTTTCAAAGCCTTTTTTGTTTTATAATAAAACAATTGTTTGTTGGAACAATTATATTGTCAACAAAACAATTTTCAAACATCTTAAACATTTGACTAATGTATGGCTTTTATACTTTTATCAGCTTGCACTGGCCCTGACCTTTACAACTCAAAATGAATTAAGTAAATGGTGCAAGTTTTCTACCGTTTGCTCGGCTTGTCCTCCATTTTATGTGGTTCATCGTGTGATGTCTGTAAGGGTAATGATGGTGTCTGGAGGGCAAATGCAAAGTCTTCATATGAAAATCATGTTTGCTGCCCTTAAAACTATAGTAAGGTGTGGACTGGAGAAGACCACAGCGGTTAAGATTTGTTTCCATGACTGTTTGCCTGTCTTTCTCTCACACCGGCTGGCTTTCTCCATCACTATCTACGACTCCCTGCGTAAATGGCTTTACGGTTGAAGAAACCTGAGGAATGTTATCTCGTTCACACAGAGATGCTGGTCGCTCTTGTTGGAACAGGTGAACGACACCAAGTCTCCCAGATCGGCATTCAGTCTGCACTTGTGTTGCCTTGATAGTGCCATGATCAGATGTCTGTACTTTAGACCGTTTACCTCAAAAGGCCTCCTTCTCCTGTTTCCTAATGATATATCACAAAGGCCAGCGAGGAAGTCTGAAGCTGTTCCTTCTGTGATCTGAACTCGAGGGTTTGTGGTGCGTTTATGTGCTTGTGACGAGAGTTTATTTACTGACCCAGTGGCCCCGAAAGGGAACAGTTATGTAAGGCTGCTGTTCGTAACATAATGGTAACGCCTCTGAAGGGAAACACAGTTTCTCAGCTACCTTAGCTATGGGATGTCTCTACAAGCTACTGTGATGTAACCGCAGCAAAGGGTAACTGGGTCACTGTGTCCGTTGCGGGGGTAGAATCCAAAGCCTCTCCTAATTTCCATCCCTTGTTGCAATGACATGGGTTCATAGAGTGCTGGTTGCACCACACCACAGAGGAAAAATCCCATAAGTAGGATCACAGAGCGGTAAAAGTGGCCAACTCTTTGCCACATTGCAAAAAATATATGGAATTGAGATTTACATATTTTGTGGCAGATTCTTGCATTTGCATGAACAGCACAATGCAGATGCACTATTCGCTACTGCCTTGTTTTCCCCAAAGAACAAAATAAGAAGTATTCAGAATGTCCCCAGTGTCACCCTTTAAGATCTTGACGTGCTGGCAACAACTGGCGTCTGTTATGAAACTGCCACACGCTGGACAACACAAGCACTTACATAAGTCTGCTTCATACCCACGTCAAGAGTGCCCTCATTCATAATGATATTCCTGGAAATGTGCCCCACTTAAAATGTTCGCCTTGTTGGTGTGACCGTGACTAAGAACATTGCATTTGGAAGGCAATGTCCTTTTGTTACGAAAGCATGTTTTTGTGTAACAGTTTCTCACACACCAGCTTACCTGCACATTAGTCTCAGGAGTGTTCTGGACTAGCACAGTCAAGTGTGCAGGACTGAATGTTATCTGGCATAAAACAACCTTATACTGTAATAACACTTAAACCAATGGTGCATCAGCTGTAAACATTTTCAAACTGTAAAATGTTTTACAAGACAACATTACATTATTTTACAATCAAATAAAATGTAAATTATAAAATGTAGAAAGTATGATTTTACCTTATATTTTTACACAAATATATTGTTAAAATTGTTTTTAGTAACTTAAAAATACAAGTCGCCATTACATTTACTGTGAAAAACAGTAAATGGAATTTCCCATAATTCCCTTCGTGATTCTTTACATTTGATGATATTTTATTTAAATTGTCATATTTCTTTTTTTGTGTGCCAGCTATGCACATTAGGGCATTTTATGTTACATTTTACGTGGTTTAATTAATGTTAAAAGCATTTTTCTTTTAAGGAATTCTTCAGATTTTTGTTCGTGTCCATGACACTGTGCACCATCCCTATACAAGTATTGGTCAGTGGTCTATTAAAAAGGCCTCTTGTCATGAACTTTGATTCATCATGTGGCTGTCCATTTTACTATTATCAGTCAGAAAATAGATTTATGTTATTAAGTATATACGTTAATGAAATGCACAGCAATTCATAACCATATTAAACAAAAAATGCTTAAATTGACGCAATGCATAACATCGTGCTCCAATATTTTTTACAGTTTTAAACTGCAAAAGCTATTGCTAGGGCTGTCAAAAGATTAATCGTGATTAATCGCATCCAGAATAAAAGTTTGTGTTTACAATATATATATCGTGTGCTGTGCATAATAATTTTGTATTTATTAACACATACACATACACATCCATGCATATATTTAAGAAAAATCAATTGTTGGTAAATATAAATAAATACATGTAAATATTTCCTAAATATGTATACATGTGTATGTGTTTGTATTTATAAAAACATAATTCATATGCACAGTACATAGACATATATAATGTAAACACAAACTTTTATTCTGGACCATTTTTTTTAACAGTTTATCTGTCATATAGAAGTATAGAATATACAGCCGTCTTCAGTTTACCCAGTTACCCTGTAGTCTGCTAACTCTTCGTTCTCAAGAACATAAGTAGCCTTTAAAATGGTTAGACCTGCACCTGTGCGCTGTATTGCAGTCGCTGGTCACGCCTCCACGACAACCAGCCCTGCTCGTCTCTGTTTTAACCTGTGAAATATTCATGCTATTGCAACTCTTACACCTTTGCTGGGCAGCGTCGCACTTTTTTAAACCTATAACTCACAATTTACAACCTCGGATTCCCACAGACTCCTCCGTTCATTAATTCGATTGTAAATTACAGGCTGGCTCCTGTCGTCCCTTAAGGGGGAATCTCAACCCATCCA
The DNA here is from genome assembly GCA_006030095.1 of Triplophysa siluroides. Taxonomy (NCBI): domain Eukaryota; kingdom Metazoa; phylum Chordata; class Actinopteri; order Cypriniformes; family Nemacheilidae; genus Triplophysa; species Triplophysa siluroides. The sequence continues at coordinate 2,760,696 of VCII01000093.1, forward strand.
GCGTTCCACCCTCAAATGTTTCCTTAAGAGCCGAGCTAATGTTAGATCTTCTCTATTGATGTTTTACTTCACAATAATGGCTAGAATGATGATGTTTAAAGAACAACAGTGAGGTTAATCTTAGGTTCATTCATACGGGTGTGTCACGTCTGTGGGTTAGATTATTTAAATTGTGGTTTTGTATATTTTTCACGTTTGTGTGTGTGGGGCAAATGAGTATCAGATTATGTGTTTTCGTGGGAATGAGAGCTCAAGAATTTATTCGTGTAACTTGTAAAGTGTTTGCATGAGTGATGTGTTTGTGGGGGTGTGTACTGATGTAGGTTAACCTGCATAGACATTCCCTTACTAAACAAAAAATGTATGGAAATATACTAGAAAATATAAAACAATATATTAAATAACATTTTTCCACATATTGTAATCAAGTGCTTATATTATAATCAAATATCTATTAAATTAATTGAATAAATTGAATAACTTAATAAATATATTAACACTTAATCTTAAAGGAAAATGTATTCTCTTAGCCTAAGAGTGTTATGTACACAAAGCTTATTTATACACAATCTATATTCTCAAGTCTGCACGTGTTGTCATGCGGTTCTGTCTACGTTTTTCCATCGGTGTGTTTCGCATGCGCGTGGTGGGAGTGACAGGTCTTAGATTTTAGACGAGGGCAGTCTAGACTTGCTTCGCCTGCTGTTCTTTCCTTTATAACCTAACCACAATTGGGGGAAGGGACCCAAGCAGAGCTGCCGTCCCTCACATAAATTTGGCATCACGTATATGTTCATTTGAAGTTGTTTTTTAAGTGGAAGCCTCTAAACAATGGCAGCGGCATTAAGCTGTCTGGATCGCTGTGTACTTTGCCTGTTCTGTTCAATTTAACTGGGTATTGAGTGAAATGTCTGGCTTTTGCCATTTAGACATTGAACATTTTGAAGTTCACACATACTTCACTTATACATTGTTCAACAGGGTGTTCAAGACCTGCGTGGGGGGCCGCTAACAGGGTGAAAATGTCTATCGAAAATATGATGAAATAAGAAAAGCAGATCTTTCTATTGCAATGTAACCTGTGAAATGTAACTTCGATATATGCTGTATCGCGGTATATCGGTATACTGCATCTATATGTTTCATGCGAAGCTGCGAAGAAACCAAACCGTGATATATGGTCCCATCTGGCTTTGGGTGGATTTGTGTCAAAGCCTACTTTTATTGCCTGATGAGGAAAGGGGTGGGGTATAATTTCCCATGCTTTTGAGGTGCTGATAGATGTCAGTGTGCAAGCCGAGGCAGGGTACCGTAGTAAAGCCTATTAGCCTGTCGGCTTCAGCAACATGTGGTGGTGGTGATGATGTGGGAATTGAATAACTAAGCTAACTTCGCAAGCTATTTTGATGCGTTCCGATAACACAAACAGTACATCCGTGTCTATGTGTTTGTCCAAAAATCCCGTAAGCCTCTCAAGAGATACATGTCCTGCTAGCATTCCCATAATTCTCCAATTAGCATGATGCCACGCTTTGAGGGGTTGAACATATGGTTCAATTTTAATGCAGTGCATTCTGGTTTTTTCAGCTTAGCGATTGTAAAACGTTTTTCGCAGACTTTTGTAGGGTTCTATAGGAGAGGATTAGCCACTCGCGAGCTCATAAATAGTTGTGCAGCATCAGGTCTTTCACGTCGGTTTCAAAAGTGCCCATTTTGAGATCCAAAAGCCCCCCGCGTGACCTGGTTTTCAATGGTCCAGGTCATCCCCCATGGTTTGTGTTGTCATAGCTGAGAGTTGAATCTTGAGTCTGTGACGGTTTAACTTTTGTAGTTTGTAACAGGGTTGACTCTGGGGCTTTATGGGCCCTGAGCGCTATTGGAGTTTTTTTTGTGCGCTGTTCTTGGTTCAACTTTTGCTCCCGTGTATCTTTAAAACAGTCATGAAATGAGAAACCACAAAACTGGTTCTAGATCAGCGTAAAAGGCCATATTATATCAACGAGGCATGTCTGCACTGACTTATAGGGGGCCGTGTAGAATAAAAAAAGGGCGCAGAAGGGCTTTCGGTGCTGAAAGAGTTCATTGTCCACACAAGGGCTGGGTAAAAAAGTCTGGGTTCAGTTGGCGTAGTCAGCCCTGTTTATCACTGCTAGCGACACATGGTGGTGTTTATGACGTGGTCTCCTTAACACCTTCTTGTTTGGAGCAAGTGTATTTTTCTTCAACAAATCAAAGTCAAAGACAGATGTTCTGAAGCATGCAACTTATTTATTGATGACAAATAATTATTTAAGATGATACAGTCATCTATAGGAATGTAAAGTGTCCCGTCTCTGTTTTGAAAAACAAGTTTTATGTCTTTGTGATAACGAAAAAGTTGAGTAGACACTAACGTTTATGTGTCCTGCTTTTGTTACAGGAGAACGCCCCTTTCCTTGCACCTGGCCCGACTGCAGTAAGAAGTTCGCTCGCTCCGACGAGCTGGCACGGCACTATCGCACCCACACGGGCGAGAAGAAGTTCGGCTGCCCCCTGTGCGACAAGCGATTCATGAGGAGCGACCACCTGATGAAGCACGCGCGCCGCCACTCCGACTTCCAGCCGGCCATGCTGAAGAGGCAACACGGGGGAGGCCACGCTACAGTCTCCAGCAGCACGCGCCCCGGCTCCCTCAGCGATTACAGTCGCTCCGACGCATCAAGCCCCACCCTTAGCCCCGCCCTCAGCCCAGCCAACTCGCCTTAACCTGACCGCACTTTCTGCCCACAGCGCCTGGGTCTCGCCAGGCTTTTTGTTTTCCTTCCCTAAAAAAATACTGGCGGCATTAGCCCCTATGCTAACCCCTCCCCCCTTCGCTCGCTGTGGTGTACTGTACTGTACTGTACATAACTGCTTCTTGTAGTGCAATTTTCTTGTGCAAACCCTAAAAGAGAAAAAACCGACACAAAAAAGAAAATGCCTTTTCCACATGGCAATATTTACACAATGTACCATATGTCTGTATTTTTATAGCTTCTGGCCGCGGCCTCTGTTCCATTTAGGTTGTTGTTTTGTTTCTTTGATATAGAAGCCGCTCTGTTCATGTGAACAACAAAGTTGAAAGGTTTGACAGGTAAACTACGTTTCATCTTTCTTTTATTTAAAACGGGTGAGGGACGGGGGCACACATACACCTCAGGATCCAGAACAGTTTTTTTCTCCTTTAATATTCACGTTGACTGCACAATACAAGCATCGCTTTACTCGGAAATTCGACAGAGGTCGAATTTCGCGCCCTGCTCAGGAATGGCCTCATTAGCTTGAAAGAATGAAGAGAAACATAAGTTAAGAAACAGCCTTACACTCGGACGAAAGGAAACTTTGCACTCTTGTTTTTGCTCGGTTTTCTCATCAGGGGGGACGGATTATGGGTTGTAACAGTCGTTTAAAATCAGCTCTTATTTTTTATTGTTGATTTTTCTTGTAAATCTGTCGAAGAGTGGCAGAACCGCCCAAGGGTTGGCATAGTTGTTATTAAGACTGGAAATGACTCGACTTTATTTTCAACCGGCAAACCTTGTACAAAGCCGTGCTCGTTTCAAAGGGAATCCTCACGAATGTAGTGATCGGTCCGCCTTTACATGCACGAGCCTCCCCGATGTGGAGAACAGACAGCTTCAACTTCTCTCAGTGGACTAAATGAAAACGCCCCTTCGCAATTCAGAGGCTAAAGTTTCAAAGCAGCTGTTTCCTCAATAAAAACAGCACATTCGTCAACTTCAGGGTTTTTTCGCTACAGTACACAACACATTCAGACGGACTTTCTGGGCTGCAGTAAGACAAAAAGCACACGAGCAAAATGCACCAAATGCCAAGGTGTGAACGAGAGAACCGAGAGGTTTTGCCCAGAGGAAGCAGGGAGGTAGTGAGGGAGGGATGTTGGCATCCTCTCAGGTAACAGCAGAAGCCCTGGACCTCTGCACGGCTCCATCTGCAGAGGCCTTCCACTTAGGAAACTGCATCAACCCACACAGGGCTATTCATAGAACACTAGCCAGGGAGACGAGAGCTATTACGGTGCAGCTTTACGCACTCGTCTCACTCGCTCGATGTGTCGAGAACGAGTGGGAGTTAAAGGGAAATAAGGATGGAGAGCTAAAGCAAACATTTAAGTCCTTACATTGTGGACTAACCGGGTGCCACGCGACGAAGCGAAGCGAAGTGATAACATCTAAAATATCACAAGTTAGACATCGGTTTACAACTCGGTGAGGACTAAGTGTATATGTTTAGGTAGCGGGACAATGGGCGGTGAGAACAGAAACATCCTACACTGAGAACAAAGACGGCTATCTGCAGGAGGCAGAGACGAGGGGGTTGACCCATAGCGAGACAGATAAAGACCGAGAGGCTTTATCACAAGCGGAGCACTCTTGCAGAAGAAAAACCCAGTCAGCTCCCTCAGAAACAAACTTCCCATCCCCTCCCACCAACAGCATCCCACAATGCATTGCGGTAGGGAAAATGGCATCATCTGATTGGACGCTATTCAAGCAGCGTACCAACGGGGGGTTTATAATACAGGAAGTCGGGTTCCGAATGAACAGCTCGGAGACAATGGCTGTGATAAGTTATCACGTCAGACGTGAGAATGTCGGAGATTGAGGGAATTCACAGATCCGTGTTTTTGGCACTTTGGGCAACAAGATTCTCCTTCTTTGAAATGACTGTACTTTACAAGCTTTTCCACAAGCACAGGGAAACCTTCACACACACTCTTTTTACTGTCGCGGACTCGCTGTTACGTCAGCGTGACCGCTAAATGCATTACCTCAGTGAACCATAAAAGCAGCTGCTTTCAAACTTGACTCTCATTAAAACGGGGGCTTTTAAAAGAACTCACATTACTACTAAATTTGTACATATGTTCATACATATCCGTCAGCTAACCGTCCATTGTTGCTACAGTCGGGGACGAAGGGTCACTGTGAGAATCTCTCTTGCGTTTTTAGCCCCGGCCGGGCTCGCTCAGGCGAAAGACACACAGAGTCCTTTAGGATGTCCGGCACCGCTATGAAAACTATTGTGGCGCTGCTTCTTTCTGTCACGTGTTCCCATACACGCAATCTTCTTAAAGTGACACTTTTGAGTTTATTATTCAACACCAGCCATATTGAAGTCTCATCCCTTTTATTTCTCCACGCAAAAATTCCAATGCAGAATGACCAGCATCAGAGCTGCCCAGCTGGACGAGCGCTCCAGGGCTTGACAGGCAGGTGGGGAGGCCTGTGAATGCCAGGCCTTGTCCCCCCTTTATCCTTCCCAGCCCCCCCGATCCCCCTCCCAGGGGCCCCTCATAATCACGGCTTTCTTTCGTTCTTTCAAGTCCAAAAACACCCCCAAACAAAATAAACAGTGCCACGGCAGCAGTGTTTCTGCAATAAAACCGCACGGTAAGCCGCGTGCGGACACGCCCTGGAGGTACCCCTCTAAAGCGATCGGTGAGTTTAGCTAGGTGGCTTTTAAAACTCATTCCTTCCTTACAATTTCAGCTTTACTGTTTAGTATGTGAAATAAAATCGTATGGCGATTTATAGTAGCTCTGTTCAATTGCCCTTCATTGTATCTGTGGATACACCCCGCTGCTGGTCAGTGGAGAGTTTCACAGGCTACAAGGGCAATGAAAGGTCCAACCTGAAATCCTATTTGTTAGTACTTCAAATTCAGTAAGACTGGTGCCAGCACCTGTTAGATACCATTAAGGATGCTCTGTAGGCAACACAAATCTCACATTTGGGTACTGGTTAAAGTATACGCAACAAAGTATATATATTTTCCTGATGAAACATACTGAAGAAATGTATTTTCTCAACGTAAAACCATTCACAGTTTGGGTCTGTATGGGTTAACAGATATGTACGCTCTTAGGTTTGTATTTTTCACTGTAACAATACTACTTGAATGAAACGCAAGACCATTGAACAGTCGAAAACATGTCAAGGTCATGACAGGTCACAACCCCAGCAATCACAAACCATTGGAACATTGTATTCATTTCTCATTCATTTATTAAATATGTCTGCGTTGGGTTGTATTTTTCTGATTATTTTATTATGTTATTATTGTTATTATTGACGTATATTGTTGTTGGTGTTTCATAAGTCTCTTCTATCTGCTGCGCCAATGCTTGCGCTAGTTGAGAGAGCTCTGTCAATAGCAGCATATAGATGTAATCTCCCCTTTTTAGAAGTACGGAGGGATATAAAATAAGAGAGGGAAATATCGTCCCGTCTCAAATGCATCGCATGAGACCCAATGCTGATACTCCTGTTCAATATCGCATAACCACAGAGACCACACCATTGTGAGTAGATAGTCACACATTCATTTTGTTCGTATTTTTCTTTGTTATTTAACATAATGCCACCTCGGTGTTCATAATGTATCATTTTAAACGTACCTCTATAAAAAGTCAAGAAGGTTATGGTTCTTTTTTGATGTGGCTGGGAAGGGAATGTTTTGGGAATTCATATCTGAAAGAATTGTACATGTAAAAACAATATTTTTATGAATTATCAGGGTCTAACAACAACAATCATTGCATAAACGTCCCAGCTCATTAAGTCATGTATTTGTTTTGTATACAACTGCTAGCATCTGAATAAATTTAGCACAGACAAGGCAAGACGTGATCCTACATTTGACAAACCGCATGCGAATGAGTGCCAAAGGCATTAGAAGGGGATCTTTATTTCACCACAAACCTATAGACAATTCTACAATGATACGTAAATGACCTTGTACAGTTTTCTATGAGTGATGTACATTTTTAAGTGTATGTAGCCGAGTGAATGGTGTGTGCTGAATTCGATGCGCGAGTATTTCTATTATTTTGGCGTGATCTTGATGTACTTTGATTATATTGTTTTTCTTTAGTTACGTTTTACATTTGTCATTGTACAGTACAGAACAAATGCATATTAGTGAAAACTCGGACATTAACCTGTTCACCATGTTAAGCAAAAGCTCAACCATTCCAAAGGATTGCAATTACGTTTCTTATAAATTTGCTGCTTATATCCAACAATGCATCAAAGCTTCATTTCTTGTATGTATTTATTTTACAATTAGTCTTTTTGACTGTGATGTATGTACTACATGACTCTTCTTGTCCGGTACTTAACATTTCTTTTTCTGTTGTGTGGATTTCTTCCCACGTTTATTTCGGTTATCGTCTACGCGGTCTGTCCCGACTCAGCCATGCCACGTTCTGATAAATTAAGCAGAATCAAAACCCTCTCAGAGAATAGACAAGACAAGATGGCTAACAAGTCTGTGCGCTTAGTGATCAGATAAATATGGTCTTCCCCTGCAAAGTGACATCAGTGACTGCTGATAAGGATATTGAAGGAAGAAGTAGGACGCCTTTGCCAAGAATATTGTAGTGCCATGACCTATAGTTTGGTAGAATGGCCCTTACCTTTAACATTATCGATAATCTCGCACTGAGTGACTGCACTGGAAGTCTCATGTTGATCTATTTTTACCAAAGGCTTCAGGAATGAACTTATGAATGTTGCAGTAGTTGGAATTCAGCCTGCCGTTTGATGGATTGGGAAACATTTAAGTGTTTCAATAGGGAAAAGTCATTTACTTACCTTAAACAAGATACTGTTTTCCTTCACGAACTTTTTTACTTTAGTAAAAAATCAAACTAGGCTTTAAAAAGAAATTCCAGATTAAACTAGTAATTGAAGACCAATAAACTTGATTCATATAGAACGCGTTTTTGCGTCTACACAGGCGGGGCAACACTTAAACATTCAACTTGACAAAATCGGTCAAACGCGTTCGTTTAGCGCGTTGACATAAAAACGATGGAAAAGTTCCGTGTGAATCGCCGTAAAGCATTTTCACTGTGCGTACGCAGTTAGATATTTCTCCAAAGAATCAATAAGTAGTCTCACAAATTCCAGTGATTTTGTTTTCAAAGCTTCAGAGACGTCAACACGCTTTAGGAATTGCTCGAAAGCAGCAGCACCTTTAAAAAGGAATATTTACAATGTCCCAGACTAATAAACATAATTTAGTTGAGGTCTTACTAATAGATGCCTCTCATTTCCAAAGGGTGGAAGTGGATTTAGGTTTTAGCCGTGGCTAAGATTTGACTGTTGTTTATGTTTAGTCTCGTGCTCAACACGGGAGACACTAACTGCTTTTGAGGGCTGTGGTCATTTTTACAAGTCTGGTTGTCTGCCAAGGTGTGTGGTTAGGTTAGAACAAACTCGCTCCTGTGAAAGCGCCATTTGTCTCCGAAGCCCAGGTGTTATGGCGTGACGGTGATCTAACTCCACGGTTAAGCTAAACTCGATGTCACTCGCTCGGGCAGAGTCTGTCAGACAAAACCCTCATTAAAAGTCATTTCACATTGACATTTCTTATAAAGTCGCATAAATGCTCTGCGAAACCAACTCTGAAATTCAAACACTGTGAAAAAGCCATTCGAAAGACTGAAAAGTACTTTTTACATCTTCCACTGCAATTTCCATGCAACGTTACTCTTCAGGCACGGCATCCGTGAAATAGGCTCTCGCCGTAGATGTTCCTGATATGAAATCAAATTGAATCCAATCCCTACTTTTCCAAACCTACCATTTAAGAGATTTCAATAAGTGTTGTATAGTGAATCGTAGTGAGGCTCCAGGGGCCTCATGCTAATCTCTAGATGTTCGCCGCGTGAACTCGACATGCCTTCCTATCGTATGTATCTGTCTGTATTTTAACAATATATTTTAATGACACCGTGTGATGCCTGCTCCAGTGATTACATGCCGCCGAGTTCCTGTCTCTCGGGACTTCTCTACTTTGTACAAAAGCTCTTCTCTAGCAACGGCCAGTTTCACTCTCCATAATCTCAGTCAGAAAAAACTGCCGCGAAATGTCACTTTTATTTTGCAATTAACCAAATCACTACAGTGAAGTATTACAATTGTACAGTTCCTTGAATTCTTCAGATGATATTATTGTTGCTGGTCTCTGGTTGCTCTGCTGTACTTTTTATGACCTTTTGTTTTTTACATGTTAGACATTATTGTGACGATGTCCTATGCAAATATGAGAATTAACAAGAATTTGTCAAATAATGTATGTTGTCTTAACTTGTATGCATGAAATAGTGAAGTTTACATTTGAGAATAAATTCATAAATAAGACGAAGGGCTCCGATTATGTCGTTTTTTTTATTTCCAGGCAACTTTGCACTAAATAAATCAATTAGGCGATACAGAATGATGTTTATGCAATGTAACGGCAATGTTTATATTAGGTCCATGAACCCTTTGGGGTTTTATTTAGAGATTTAGACCATTGCCAAACAACACTAGAAGAATTGCCCTTTCTGTCGGTCTCTCGACGTTGTGTCGAACCGACAGATTGGGGTTCGCCCTTGAGAACTGACTATTTTAGAAAAGGCCAGTGAAATTGGCGAATGAAATTTGCATGCCGGACTCAGCCCCCGGATATCCGGGTATAAAAGGGAGACGGCGTGCTGCATTCATTCACCTTTGGGCTGAGGAGCCTGAGAGCCTCTCATGACTGCTGCAGCGGGGCGGCACGTGTTGGGGCATGAAGGACACAACGTCTCGTTCCCTCCATCAGGGACCTGAGGTTACATCCGTAACCATGACATTCCCTTTCTGTCCGTCTTTCGACGTTGTGTCGAACCGACAGATTGGGGTTCCTATGGAAAATGCTTCTCCTGGGAGCGACGGTGATGGGCCTGGGCGTGTCCGAGCTTTGTGCTTTATCGCGAAATTCGTAACCTTCCAGTGGATAGGTAGGGGGTCCTAGGGCTTTTGGAAAGGTGGGAAGCTCCTGCCTTTGGCTGTCACGGGCAGCGGCCTTGTTTCTCTAACAGCGAGAAGCGGTACCGCAAGGCCACTGGATAAGCGCTATCTCCTCAAGGGGAGGGCGCGCTACAGAGACCACTTCCTACCGTAGGTAGGAGTTTAGTGGAGATACCAACATGGTCTCGCCGATTAGGGGAGAACTTATGGGAGGAATGTGCGGACTGAAGGAGTTTACCGCAAGGTGGAGGTCCACCTAGGGAAGGTCATAGGTTGCCAAGGTGGGAACCAATCATGAGGACACATCAGACGGAACCGCCCTGCTGGGGGGTTACTACATCTGGAGCACTAGGTCTGGTTAGAGCTATGCGTAGATAACTCCTAACAAAAACTTACATGCTTTGGACGGAAGTCTAGGTCTAGTTTCTAAACTAGTCAGAAGTTGATAGGTTCTCAAGGGCGAACCCCAATCTGTCGGTTCGACACAACGTCGAGAGACCGACATAAAGGGAAATATATTTTCTATTTATTAACTGTCTATATATTAAATCATTGAATATATAGAAAAGTACTTTTTTAATATATAACAAAGTACTGAATACTACACAATTTTGAAAAATATACGCACTTAGTTATTATAAAATTTGCTCTTCTGTATGCCTGGTACCTTACAGACACTGATACCAAACGGATGACACGCACAGTATTTTTGGCAGTCTTCAGTGCACTGCAGTCTCCAACTCCACATATCAAAAGATTTGGCATGCAGCCATTCTAAGCGTACTTTGCATCACAAATTCTCAAACCCTTTATAAGGCAGCCAATGGCTGTATTTCTTTCTCACCGGGAGGCCTATAAGAACAGAGAAATGGCCATTTTGTGAAATAATACGTCTGCCTGTAGGAAGTGCAGTACACCTTGTTTTTGGCATAATATCTGCACCCATGCAAATATTTACGGGAACGGATGCAGTGTCAACAAAGGCCACAAAACAGGTGGCTTTAGGTTTTCTGTCTAGTCATTCGCAACGCTGAACAAGACCTGGGCTGAAAAACACAGAGGTTCAATACAGCAGGATATTAAAGGAACAATGTGGCTGGCACGTGCACACGGTGTCATGCATGTGTATTAAAGCAGATGGTCGCCTTCACTTAACCTGTAGTGTTTCCAGAGATTTTTATATCAATTCTGCTTTTCTTGCACTTTATAGTATTAAAAATCTACCCTAACATGTATTGTGCAAACACGGGTTAAACAGTTCGCTGTTGGAAAAGTGCAATACTCCAAAGAATAATGCAAACTCAGAAAAGTATTGCCAAAAAATGACACGGAGAGTCAAATTGGTGCAAGATATCAAAGGAATAAAATGTGGTTGGCACGTGTATGCCGCGTCGTCCACCATGTGTGTAAACTGATATATTTCACCATAAAGAAATACATCTGTCTGAATATCTGAAAGGATGCAATTTCAAATAAGAACTGATCCAAAGGAAAGAATGTGTGGCTCACATTTTGTCCTAGTCAGTTATGTGATGAAGCAACACTTTGAAAATTCACAACCACCCACTAACTAACCAGTAAATCTCTGGTCACGTTTTCATTTCCAAGCCTACGGAAAATCAAGACAACACTTGTGAAATCTGATGTGATCTGAAATCTGCTCACCTCTTTTGGTTCTGTCTGTCCATCGTGAACACATGCAGGCACATTATTCTTACCATCTCGATATCAGACACATATACACTATTTCACACTCCTCTTGCTACAGTAAATATATACAGTAGTGTATATATGGGTATAGTGTGACTAATCATGTCTTTAAATATGTTTTGAAAACAGGCATAATGCTACTCTTGGCAATGTAGTGTACTGTAGTGTACGTCTTTTTCACGAGTGCAAAACAAGTCTTGAAATCTTGTTGGTAATACTTTGCAGTATGTATAATTCAGTCTGCAGGTTAGTTTACTAATTTTGTCGCGGGACAATTGACAAATATGATAAAAAACATAAATTCTATGCAAGCGATACACTGAAGAAGCACTAATATAACAGTTTTAATTTATTTTGGATCATTTACAACATAATGTTTTGACAACATAATTCCCATAGTTATATTGATGTTAGCATTCTATAATTTTGATAAGCTTTCTATCACTCTACAATGTGGAAAATATTGATATAGTGACCCTAAACTTTTGACTGGTAGTAGTAATTATTTTATTAAAATATCAAGTTTTGTCTATTATATTGATATTAAATAATTTATAAATAGTTTTATGCACATCTTAAATGGATAGTTCACACAAAAATGGAAATTGTGTCATCGTGTACTCCAACACAGTCTGAACTGTAAACTATTAATCCGTTTTCATGGACATGAATTTGCCCCTTTTACGACTTTCATTCTAAAGTATTTTAATAGGCTGTATGTTTCGTATGTATAAATATATATCAACGCAATCTGATGGGAATTCATAACTATTTTACAAGGTGCCTCATTCTTGTGAATTCCTATTTCCTAAGATCGCATAAGTATGTTTTGTAATGATTTGACTTTGCCCCTTTGATGCTAGGTTTGGGGGCCGGGTTAGGGTAGCTATTTATAATTGCTTTGCCACCTCCTAAAACTTGCGTTTTTAGCAAAGTGAGCCTTTGCTGGCATGTTGGTAGCCACCTCCTAAAATACTGTATGTACGACTCATTTTGATATCAGGTTATAAATGTACATACACACGCGGTCTATTAAAGGTTGTGATGACTGACATGAAAAAGGGGGAAATTCGTGTCCATGAACACGAATGAATAGATTCCAAATTCCGTTCCTATGCCAAGAATTGGGTTGCACCGTCATGTTGGTCCAAACCTGTATATAAATTGTTGTAAAACACAGATATTTGGAAAAATGTTAGCAATTTTCAGTTCTAGGACATCGTTGACTACACAAAATGCAATGCTAGTCAACGGTGCCCTAACTCTGCGTTCCAAAATTTTTCCAAAATATCAAATTTAGTGTTCAACAGAACAACTAAATAAAAACAATCATTGGTTTTACTATGTTAATGAATGATGTCCCAGATCTGAAAATTGCTAGCATTCTTCCAAATATTTTTCTTTGTGTTCAATAGAACAAAGAAATGTATACAAGTTTGAAACAATTAAAGGGAGAGTAATTGTGACAGAATTATAATTTTTTTGTGAACTTTCCCTTAAACGTTGTATTCTGTAATTTGTAAGAACACATTTGTTCTGATTGGTTGGATTTAGGATCCTTTGCTGTTTGCATAAGCTGAATGTTTACATATGTTAACAGCCTTGTCACACATTTCTCTCCCCACGCGTACTTAAGCTCCTAAAAAAAATATGTTTTTAATGTTGCATCAATGTTAAGAATGACCAATTGAACATAGATTCAACACTAAATCATGGCATAATTTTGCGAGATTACATGCAGTGTTTGATGACTTTGTAAATGCTAATGTTATCACATAAGGGTTATGCTACACATATTCTTAATTTCCTATGTAATTGCTTTCAACATGAAAGTATCACAGCTCATTTTGCCTCTATGATGTGAAAGAAAGAATTGGTGTGGGACTATATCCAGCAGTAACTGATTCGCTCATAAAGAGTGGGCTAAAAATAGAGGAGGGCTTTGTGATGTCATCTGAAAAAGTCAGAGCAGGTGGGGCAAGTCTTTACATTCTAATGGCTTTGATAAATGTTGATAGATTACAATACAAACACTTAGCAATAACATGCTCATATGAATCATTCACATAGATAACTAGGTGAAATTGTTGTATGGCATCTAAAGATGACTGTGCTGTACTGCTCCACCTGTTTTACCCTAAAAGAGCTGCATTCAACAGTTAGACGGACAGAAATAAAGACATTAACACACACGCAGCATTTCATTCTCTCAGCACAGTGAATGATCATACTGCAGTAAAAATCTGAGTATATAAGAACTCTCTGTTCCTCTGCTCTGTGTTTGTGTGTGTGTCAAGCCAATGGTGGTGGGTGGCGGGGTAAAGATAACAAGTGAGAGACAAGACATTTCATTCTTGTAATTTCTCTCTCTTTCGCCATCTATCTGCTTTCAGTTTTTGCCAGCTGGCACGCTTAAACCCTCGCCTGTTGTCGATGAGGTCAGCGATAATTTGACCAGCATTTCATTCAGCTTTTTCAGTGCTGCGTCTTTGCTGTCAGTTCTTCTGAATTTAAACATAATCAAGGTCTATAGGCTACAAAGATAAAGCAAGGAAGGTGTGTGTGCTGGGTTCTTTATGATCAGCTCAGACTGTGAGTGGGTGTCTCTCTGTGGGTGCTGTCGTGGTGTGATAATCCTCTCTCACCGTCTCCAGCATGGCATCGGGGCAGCACCGGCTGGCACTGGCGCTAATGCAACATGCCGTGCCTGTCCAGGAAGTGGTGGTACCAGTGGGTTGGAGAAAGAGCATGGGCAATGTTAGACTGGGCTTCCAGGCCTTAAAGGGCCAGCGTTCACAAAAGTATAAATAATTATTGATTATTAATTCCAATCAATTCCCATCTATTTTTCTATACTGCTTTGCACGATGTTGCATTGTTGCAAAGCAGTATAACATACATACAGACAGTAGAAACAGAAGTAGAGAGAGATATTATTGTGAACAAAATATATATAAATCATAGAAAACATGTAATATAGCAATTTTTCTCATTTTTCCATTGATGAAACTTTCATAAGTTTGTTGAAAGTTTGTAATTCAAATTTCTAAATTTTCATGGGATTTATGATAATAGTACTGACTGTAAAACTGATTTTCTGATCAAAACTGATCACTTTCTAAGTTAAAAGATGACATAATTGATGACAAAACAAAACTGAAAGGTGGTGATTCATTTTCCACAATGAAAGTGAACGGGGACTGGAGCTGTCAAGCTCCAAATTGACAAAAAGGCACTTTAAATGATTAATATTGTAGTTCAGACAACCTGCTTTATACTCTAAATCTTCCGAAGCCATAAAATAACTATAAACGTAAAACAAACAATAATATCGTCGCTGTCCTTCTGAAACCTTGGATGTCCAAATTCGCTGTTTTTCAGGAAATGGAAAAAAAAATATTTTTTTTAAATGGTTAAATACTCTTCTGTCGAAGTATACAAGCACTTTTTAATACTTTTTATATTTTAGATATTAGCAAAACCCAGTGACAAACATAAAGAGTGACTAATAATAATGATTTATGGCAAAAAAAATCACAAAATATGGAGAAACAAGGTTTTAGAAGGACAGCAGCGAGATGGATTGAAAAGTTTCTAAAGATCTCATAATATCACAATATCACATTTATAATATTTAGAAAGTTTAATATATAAAGAATATAAATATTACTTCTAAGATAAATATATATATATAATATTATATTTATTTATTTATATTTATTTAGAAAATGTAATCTAAGTTAGGTTTATTTATACATTTAAAATTGTACATGTATTGATCTCCATATTTTTGTCCTTTAATTAGTATTTTTGTTTTTACAAAGAGACGCAAAACCATTGTGTGATCTAAAGTTGAAAGGGTTGGTGAAGCAACGCTGATCCATTTTCTATGCTGCAACAGCCGGGCCTCCTATAATATAAATGCTCAATGATCTTGGCAGAAAAACACGCATGCATATTTAGTAGCAGCTTCATTTCCTCTTTTTGTTCTCATTATATGGGAGCCAAGACTGTTACCAACATGAAAGTAAAAACGATCATTAGCGTTTTTGATAAGAGCTTTTGTTGTACACGTGACACCGGCACCTGGGTGTGTCTTCATTTTAGGGCCTCGCTGTTCCAGCCAAAAGAGCAAAGCTGTTATGAACTATAAATTATGTAAAACTAAAGAAAAGACTGTTTTTGTCTTGCTGTGTCTTTCAGAAAACAAGACACTCCCACCCGTGAGTATTTTGGTTGCTCGCTTTTCCAGCTCAACCACGTCGCCTCCGCAGGGTGAGCTGGTTGACCTGTTGAAGACCTCTCTCTCTCTTTCTCTCTCTCTCACACAGTGTCTGCTCATTTTACATGGGTGGAGGGTGAAGCAACTGCAGGGTAAAGCTATAAAGTCTTGTCTCCTTCTGTTCTTTTATTTAAAGAATGTAAAAAGCATCTCTTATCAATACATGCCACACAAAGATATCTAGGTCGCAGTTCATATTATCTACTGTAATACAACATTAACACCCCATCTAAATTTAATACTTTAACTACAGGTGCCAGTGCCAATGTGTGGAAGGTAAAATCCAGGAAATCCAGCGTTTGTGGGTTTACAAAGTCTATTACATTTTACATATTTTGATGAACTTGTTTTTAATGCTTAGTCTTTTATCCACACACTCTAAAAAATAAAAACTTACATTTTGACTTGAAATTGTAAGATAATTTGCTGTACAACATTTCACGTATATTTTCAACTCAATAAATTAATGTAAAATATCTTTCAACTACACTAATAAAGGAAAATAAGATGAAAAAACTTAAATTGTTAAGATGGGCCACCAGAGAAAAGGTAAAGATATTTTTTGTAAAGTAACATGATATGTTTTCATATTATTTTTACACCCGACATGTTTTACAGTAGGTTTCTGTAATTTTACATATTTCAAGAATATGTGAAAATTCAGTAAAACAAAAACAGAAAATTCCATATAATTGCAGTTTTTAAGTGTACAAGACCTAAAAAATGGACTCCTACTAAAGATATTTGCTCAAGTGACTGAGATTTTGATAGGAGATTTTTTGCAGTACACATGCCAGCAGCTATTGATAGATTCCATTTTCTCAGGTTTGCTTTCAGGGTGGTGAAAGTTGTAGAAAAAGTTGTCATTTCTATATTTGTATGACTTGGAAGGATTTCCCTACTATATGTTTAAACTGAACATCTTGAACCAGATGGAATAATACTACTGTGAAAGACCCACACAGTAGTGTACTATAACCGCCTTGTGCTTACGTACTGTCAGGACTGGGGGTAACAAAATACATATAGCTTAGTTACGTAATTAAAATAATACATTTGAGTAACTGTATTTCATTACAGTTACTTTGAAAAGTATTTTAGATTACCAAAGTGATTACTATGATTTTTTATGTAATTTCTTTCATTTTAAACATTAATATAAAGTGTAACAGGCAATAAATGTAAACAGCAATCTGGGATTCTCTGACTCTGACAATCTGCAAAAGCATCCTAAAGTAAAGTTTCATTCCCCTTGCCGAATATGCAAAATTTGAATAATTTGAACAAAATAAGAGGGATATGGTTTCAAAGAAATGTCATGTTCGTTTTATTTAGCACTGTCCTGAAAAAGCAATTTCACACAATATATGTTTTCATATACTGTACTCCACAAGACAAACTGACAGAATTTATAGATGCTGTATATAAATACCCTTGAATCTTTATTGTCTGTCTGTCGTTACCTGAATGATCGAAGACTGTTTTCATGTTTTGTGGTAGATGTTTGTGAGCTTCTTGTTTGAGCGACCTTTTGTCTCACAGTTCTGACTTCTTTTCTTAGAATTGTGAGACATACACTCACAATTGTGGACTATAATGTCCAATGAGGGAAAACTGGGTAAAACTGATGTTGTTTAAAATAATATGCAGAGGAAAGCCAAGTCCTCTGTTTGGTGATCCCTTTGTGTTACGTATACCGTATTAGTATTTCAAAGTATTCTTAAGAATTTAGATTAAGTTACAAAACGTGTGTAATCTAACGAAATACGTCACATATTACTTTTTAAAACATGTATTTTGTAATCTGTAGTGAAATATATTTTTAAAAGTGACCTTCAGCCCTGTGTACTGTATAGTACATAAACGCACTGGCAGTTATGTCACAAGACCTCTAACATTCAGTCCTATATACACATGACAGCATCATGTCCCCGTTGAGAACACTGTACATTGTTTATCTCCATTAACACTAGATAACAACCATCTCTGCAAAGACACATATTGTGTGCACTGGATGAACTTTTGCTATTTTTTTCATTTTTGAGCAATTCATTATGGAGAGTGTGTAATGTTTTGAGAGTTACACACAAATGCAAACTAGGTCATGGGAGAGCCATAAAGGGGCCGTTGTGCTGATTGATGGCTCTGTGTTTTTGAGCACGCTGCTTAGAGCAGAGATGACTGTTCAGGTGACCATCTTGAAAAGAAAAAACATCTTTGCCTAGCCCTCCAGAGGTCAGCACACTAAATGCAAGTCAGTTTTGTTTTCTCATTCAAAATAAGATTCTACTGGTACAATGACACAGTACAAATACAATGAAACCATTAGAAAGTCATTTTGCAACTTTGAAAAAGCTTAAGAAAACATTTCAGTACCTGGATGAGTTATACGTCCTGCATTATAGCCAATGTATATCTTCAGTATCTGCTCTCAGTCAGTTGTACGAATATTTGTGTAGGTGTGTCTGAGATCCTTTTTAATAACTTGTGGGTGTATTATTTTTTAAATAACCCGCATCATGCACATGACATTTGATGACAAAAGGCTAAGAGAACAATTATGCATTTTAAACTATTTAGCAAAAGCAAGTAAAAACATTGCAAAATCAATGTAGTTTTTAGAATACAACTGTGTAAAAAATCCTGTAAAAACTGTAATTTTCCAGCAGCTGTAGCGCCCGTTAAATACTGTTAAATAACAGTTTGTCATGTAATATTACACGTCTTTATCCTTTTGTGTAAATGTACAGTCTTTTTCTCGAATTTGTCTTTTTTGCAGAAAAATCTGTAAAAAAATAACAATAAAAGGATTATTTTTTACAGTAAAGACTAAATATCTTAAGGTCATTTTACTTTTCAACTAAATGTATCTTGTTATAGGAATGTTTAGATTGTACTTAAAAACAAGACAAAAATAATAATAATAATAATTTCAGTACAGCAGAAAGTTAACACACATCTTTTTTTCATATAATGAAAGCGAATGGTGATCTGGGGCAGGTTGCATAAACTACTTAGACCAGTCTTACAAGTTAGTCATCAAATTCTTTTCTTCAAGACTGATCATAACTTCTTAAAGTCAGCTACATAAAGAGGTAGATCGGTCTAATTGAAATCTGAAAAGTAAGACTGATTGGTCCTAAATAATTGCAAGTCAGTGAGACTGTTAAGACGCATTCTTAACTTAGAGGCTAAGTTTATACAACTGCCCCCTGAAGCTGTCAAACTCTTCAAATAACAAAACTACCATAATAGGCCCTTTTCACAATGACGCAACTTAACTTCCGCCTTTTCGCAAAGCAGTGTATCATAACACCAGTCTTGCAACAAACAAAAAGTAACTTCATGAGAACTTCCATTTTGCCGTCAAGCTGGAATTTAACAACACAGAAAAAAACTGACAGAACACTTATTCAAGTACTTATCCTATCACCTTCGCTTACACAAAAAGAAAACAAAACACTTATTCATAATCAAACAGGTAGTGTTCAACGAAGAATTTGTATCCTTTATCTAGCTTTGATCTTATCGTAAGCGAAAATTTGTCTACAAGATGTTGTACATCATCAACCCGTATTTGTGGCAGCTGTGCAAGGGACTTGGTAAACTCCAAGTAACGATACACTACTTCGCGGCAGAACGGAAGATGCGTGACGTCATGTGAAAAGGGTCTATATAGCTTATGTTAGCCTTCTTAAGCCATACTTACATAATTTATAGAACAGACCAACATTTAATTTATTCATTGACTATTTATTAACCAAAATTTCCATCTTTAATTTTTTCATAATTCAAATATGGCACAACATACATTTATCACCAATGATGCTATAAGTCACTGGTTCTTGTGTTGTGTAATCTGAATAGCTTAGGCTAAATGAGATTTGAGAGAGCATGATTTATATGGACTACTGTCACTTCTATGTGTTTGTCAAACATCCTTTTGTAGCTTAAGGAAGACAGAAAGGGACAATTTTACCACAGAACTTTTTGCCAAATCATACTTAAAACATCATTCTATAACCGGGAACGCTTTTTTAAGTGTTTTAAATTCCAGGCCTCTAAACTACTCTGTGTACAGTATGTTAAGAATGTGTGTCTCAAGCTGTAATGCAGCACGACAAGGTCCTCATTGTAAGTTTGGGGCCCTTGACAGATGTTAGACAGGTGACCTGCGGGGCAGCTGTTCGGTGCTGCGTTTCATACAAATGCATCTTTAAGACGTGTTTCACAACCAACACCAAGTACTGAATCAGCGCAGGACGTGCAATTTTAAACAGGATTCTATTCGAGTTTCACAGGATCAATCATACTAGAAGGCAGACGGTCTCATGTCGGTGTTGTATGCATGCAGACTGAAACAGCCGCCTAGGGCACTGCTCAAATTACAGGACACTGAGGAAAAACACACTCGCAGGCACGCAAGCCTACTGGCACATGCAAGTCGTAGATGCACACGTGCATGCACCTTGCTTCCATAGTGCAAAAATGGGTACCACTCTTTTTTGGGTCCCTTTTATTCATGTTTGTGCATATCAACTTTTCTGTGTGTTAAAAAGTATACTGACTGGAAAAGGCACCCGCTTTATAGAATAACTCAAACAATTGAAAGAACCACACGGACACCGTTGTAAACAATAAACTAATCTTATTTTGTCTCTTTTCTCCGGCTATTTACATTGGTACCTAATGTGCAAATGAATAATTTAAAGTAGTGTAAAACTCTCAAATGAATACAAAATCTTATTTTACAATTCTAAAACGGTGAGAGTCCATGAGCTTGTCCAATATGAAGGAGGGCGAGGAAAAGCAGGAGCATGGGACGAGAAACACGTACATGATAGACGAGTACAAACATAAGAGGAAAACTAAGAAAGCAGTGGACATCCTTGGCCAGGAAAGACAGAAACACAGAGACAGAGCGTGGGTTACCTGGACATCAACACACAACTAATACAGCAAGCATATCTTATCTATGTAGACATACACTTGGGGCCTTTGCTTAGCAGAGACAAAAAGTGGCTAATGTGCTAGTTGTTCGCAGAAAGTCTAAATGTGTTTCGAGTAGACCAGTTACCTGCAGCATGCTAAATTACTAGCATGTGAGGACTAGCATCGTGAGCAGTGGAATGTTTGGTGGAGAGTTAGCGTGAAGGTAGCTTTTAGTTGATGGCAATGCTGTGATAAATAGATGGGTTTCCATTAAAGATTTGAACAAAAAATATGCTACATTTTCTAAATGTTGATTGAAAAATGTAGCTAAATGACAGTATTTTCAATGTTAACGATGTTATATGACACAAATGTAACTTTTTGTTCTCGTAATAAGTTATTCTTGCCAAACTTCTTTGGGTTTTATGGTGGGTTGCGAACCAACCTCAGAGGTGCGTACCGCCACCTACTGGTCAGGAAGTGTGACATCTTAAAGGGATAGTTCACCCAAAAATAAAAATGCTGTCATCATTCACTCACCCTCTTGTCATTTCAAACGTATATATTATTTTGTGTTCTGCGGAAGAAAGTCGTAAAGGTTTGAAATGACAAGAGCATTTTCATTTTTATCATAGTTATTTTTGGGTGAACTATCCCTTTAAAATAATCTTGACGTGACTTTCTCATACGCCATGTGACCTGTAAATGCGACAAAAAATGCTTCCATGAAAAACACCTTATGCGAGCATACAAGACGTGTTTCCATTTGACGTATTTTCAATTTGTGCAATTTGAGGTATTGGAAACGCAGGTAATGTTTCATTTAGACGAGTCAAAAATATCATTGCAGGTAGATTATTTGTTTCTTGAAACATCCAATTTTAGAGTATATATTTTTTTGGTAGTTAGCACAAGTGCAATGTTAACACTGTGTCCTACCAAGCGCAACGTTTTTGTCTAGAGCTAGATGTGACTGCATCAAGCAACATACGAGAATAAATTTGATTGGGTTTCCATTTCTACACAAAAATTCCTGTCAACATATTACATGTAAATGTGTACATTTGTAGAGTTATGCATAATTTTATTTTTCATTGTTGTCACATAGCACTTAAAAAGGACACAGTGTTACACCACTGTTAGCAATGCTATCTATAAAACTTAAAAGTAGCCTACCCTCCAATATCTAATTTATCTTTATCTATAAATAGTGATCACTGTAACTGCATGTTTAAAACTTCTATCTGAGGACAAATGAAATGAATTTTTTGGCATGTGAGAGATTAGCATGGCAGTGTTAGCATGAATGCTAATGTTGATGAACAATTGGCACTTATAGCCAAGCTGTGCCATTGAAGGTAATAAACAGTTGACGCATACAAACTCTCCACCTTTAGTCCACTGCTGAAGCATAAAAGGGTTTGCATTTCATACTTATATCCTCAGGGAACATGTCTCAAAGACGTTTCTTAATATTTATGATGTACTAGCATGACTAGGTTATACAGTATATTGCAAATACAGGCAGCAGTGAATGGAAGTCAAATGCTTACTGTATTACATATCAAGTAGGACACAATAGTGAGGATTCAGGTGATATCATGATGGAATGCAAACCCTCCCATGAAAAGGATTTATATTACAATATGCTGCATGATATAAAAACAAAGTGTTTGTATGTACAGATAGCTTTGAAAAAAATAAGAGACCACAAAATGCCTTTAATCTGCATTTCTACATGTATGGCGGCCATTTTATTCCAGTGTAAGGTAAATTTAAACATAAAACGAAAACCTCCGGAGCGACAAAGTCACCTAACAGAAAATGTGAAAGACTGAGCGAACGCAAAACCCACGAAGGCTGAGATAAAAAATCATAAATATTATATTTTTAAAAACCTATTCTTAAATAGACGTAAAACGTGAGTATTTTGTTGTTTAAAAATGCATATAAACTTATCTTTGCAGTATTTGATGTCTTCTGCATCTTTTGTGTTCTTTATCTTTATTTGAAATTTGGAAAAAAAACAATGTTACAGAATAAAACAAAAATGATAATTAACGATAAATAACAAATTCAGGAAAACTGACAAAAAATTTGGAATGGTCTCTTATTTTTTCAGAGCTGTACATACGGGTTACACCACAATATCAATCTGCAAGGACATTTTGATATGTCACATATTGAATATTTCCACAGTAATAATTATTTTACAACAATCTCATTTAATCCCACCCACTTCCCTTAAAATTACATGGGAAAATATGGCTGATGTAATGAATGCATAGATAAAAGCGGGAGGGATAGCGGTTGTTACCAAACTTATTGCTTTAAAAAAAATCCAGTATTGAACAGTGCATCTCCCTCCCTTAATTATTTGCAATGCACAGCAAAATCTATGGTATTCAATATTGAGTTTCCAAAGAGCTATGCTGTGAAATATTGCATTATAATGACCTCTAAACAGAGTTGCCACGTTGATGATTGGGTAGCTCTTTTAGAAACTGACATGACATATCTCTTTCAGCAGGTACAAGGAGTTTTACAACACTGACTGAGCGAAATGCACAGGCGAGAGCTTTTACTCTAGAACAAGTAAAAGATTGAATTCAATCGGACATAAGACAAACAATAACACAATCTCTGGCCAAAGCTGTAAACTGATTCTGGTTGCACTTCCTGTCATTTTAAAGCAGTGTGCGTTTGCTATCGAGAGTAAAGTAACAAGAATACAAGGAGGCTGATCTTAAATATAGTAGGAAAATGTTATGCCAGTTCTTTGTATCGCTTGCAAAGTGCTAAAAGGTGGTGACGTCGCGGTTGTTTTCACACACACCGGTGGTAGCCGTACACGTGACACGCTATCCCGGTCGATGCACCTTCAACTCCCGTTCCCTACGTTTCAGCTCTTCTCTATAACAGTAGGAACAGAAGTTCTCAGTCTCAGGCCGGCCATAGAAGGTACAGTTGTCCCTCTTGCAACGTTTCTGCTGGAAGCAGTACATCGGACAAACAGCGCTCTGTCCTTTGGTTTTGTCCTGCCCGAGCCAACCATGGGGCACCGGGTCCTCATCCGCGAACTCCAGACAGTCCCGGATGTCACCGGTGTTGAAACCATTGGTGTATGTGTGTGACTTGTGTTCCCCGGGCATGTTGTAGGGGAAGGTGTCTACGGCATTGACGGTACGAATCCCAGACATGCGGGCTGGACTGTAGCTCTGAGAGGACAGTGAACGGTTTTGTTGAGGGTAGGTGGCACACGTTTTGAGCGTTCCCACCAACGGCTTGTAGGACTCATCCTGATAGCTGGATGACTGCAGATTGACATCTCTCAGGTGGATGACACTGTGCCGCTGGATAGGTGGCGTATGGCTATAGTGGGCTGAAACGGGGACCGGTCCGGATCTCTTACCATTACTAGGAGAGGAGAAAGGGATGGGAGACATGGAGGATCCTGAAATGGATGCTGTAATGGGTATTGGGATAGGAGAAGCGGAAAGCTTTGGGCTTCCTCTTTCTTGGACCTTCACGGCCTGTATGGGATTATGGCTGGGGTGCAAAACCGGCGAGCAACTGTCAGGTGGAGAGCTATCCGAACACTCCCTTTGAAAAGCGCTCTCCTGCTCCGGCTTCTTCAGTGCCACGCCATTAGTCTGTGATTTCTTCTCGCCCTCTGCTTTTCTTTTCTGTTCCTGTTCGGCACTGAAACGTTCCTGGGCGCTGCTCAGATAAAAGCTGATCATCTCTTCGTGAAACTGGTGCCTGTGGCTGGTGAGCAGCAAGCCGGCGAAGATAAACTTGCGCTCACCCTGCATGGCTGCCCGAAGAATGTTCAGGCTTAGTTTGACGTCTGTGCTGTACTTCCAGTTGTCCAGTGTCCGGTCACCCGAGTTTTTGCCCGATCCTGTTTGTCTCTCGACAGGTGAGCTACCAGATGCACGGTCGGTAGGAGAAGGACTGGTCGTCTTCTCTGAAGAGGACGTACTGGCCGATTGACCGGACTCCTCCTTGCTGCCTTTTCGTATTTTCGAGTCTTTTTTCTTAGGTTTCTGCTCGCCGTTCTCCATAGTTCGTCCGTTTGCCAAGTTGGACTTGCTGATCTTGCCATGGACGAGTCCTCCCAAGCCACCCATGTTCTTTTTAAGTTTAATACCCAAAGTCTTGCTAAAGCTGCCCAACTTGTTTGCTACCGAATCTGCTCGAGTTTTGTCTTTGTCTTTCCGCTGCTTGTCCTTGTCCTTCTCCTTATTTGATTTGCCGCTATTGATGTTGGAGTTACTGCAAACAGACTCCCGGTCCGAATCCATGGATTCTGCCAAAGATTGTACGTCCTCGCCCGCAGAGGCAGTGGGCGACTCAGGCTGAGCCAAGGGAGCCTGTAAGACACATCATCAGGGCTCACAAGTGAATTTCATGTCAAACAAACTGCTTGTTAAATATCACAAGACCACTCACCCTTGTTTCCGATGGAATTCGAATCCACGTTACATTCATGTAGTTGTGCAGAAGGTTTAGTTTAGCTTCTAGTGACAGAATAAGACTGGAGAGAAAAGAGGACATTGTCAGACATTTCAAGTTTCTTTCTAGTGTCAATACAGAATATTGAAAAATGCCCTGCTGCTGAAAGAAAAATAGCAGATTTGGTCATGGATACCTTTTGTCCTGTCCTACTTGTCATTGAAAATTACACAAATTCCAAACCAAGTATGACAAGTGCATAGATCCAGTCACCAAAGGATGACAGTAATTAGTTTATATTCACCAGCCCATTATGAAACCAAAAGAACGGATGCCAACTCATACAGCACTTTCAGCACAGATGTTTATTTTGGAACTCGGTTCTTCCTTCTGTAATCATGTCTTGGGCAGTGCTGTAGCACATTATTTATATAGCTTAATTGACAGACCTCTGGAAATAGACTAGACCATACGCAATACTGCAATACTGATAAAAAGTGCTTCCATGACATTATATTAGACTGCACAAGCTTTGATGAACACTGTCTGTCAAGGGAATTCGACCTCTATGAGGATAATGTGGCCCAGTGCCATGGCCTGCTAGACAGATTTAGTCTTAAATCCTTCATATGGTAGAGATAACGTATAAATGATGCCTTGTTTGGCCTTTCTTCCATCGTTCTTTATCAAATACGCCTTATTTTAGGTCATTTCAGTTTGCTATGTTTGTGTACTACTGGAATGTAGGATGGGGATGAGAGAGAGGGAAAGAGAGCATACTTACTTCGCCAGCTTGGCGTTGTCGTTGTCATCCCTCCCCCATTCCCAGTCCCTCCCCGGGTCCACAGCGAAGTGCAGAGCTAGCAGCTTGTGCTCGGAGTCGGTCAGTGGGATAACGGCTAGAAACGAGGGACAAAAAGAAGATGTTTTTAGAGGCAAAACAGATGTTGTGTGCATATCGTATTGCAGTTTTTTTTACTGACTTATTCAATTATTTTCTCTTTTGGTTTGTGTACATTATGTTTCGAATTATATTAGTAAAAAAATTGAATAAGACGAATGGTGTTAAATTAAAAGATTTATAAAAAATAGCTTTTACTACCTTTTGAAATAAATTTTGGGGGTTGAATTTTGGAAAATTTTGGGTTGAAATTTTGAACTAAATTTTGGGGCTAAATTTCAGAACATTTGTGGTTGAAATTTTGAAATAAATTTTGGGGCTGAATTTCAGAAATTTCAAGGTTGCATTTTGGGGTTGAATTTGAGAAAATTTGGGGTTGAATTTCTGAAAATACTTCATTCACTGTGCTCTGAGTCCGGAGATGTAATTTCTACCGAGCTTGAGAAACAAAAATCGTATTGTCCAACATTCCATCAACCATTTGTCAGAAAAAGGGACAACCGTCCCCTCGCATTCCCTTTTTCCTTTCACTCCTTTCATCAAGTACAACTCACTGTTCCTTTCAAAGCACAGTCTGATGCAGAATGACAGTGAAAGCGAGTGTGGGTTGATAGAAAAGAGCGATTCAGTTCTTGAGACTGTTGGAAACTACAGCATGTTCAAACAGAGGACGTTCCAGACCCTTCTGTCACAACCCTACACAAACACTGATGGAACAAACTGTCTCTGCTCCTCATGATCGCCCTGGCGTTTGCCAGGTGACTGCTGGGTACAACTCACTGTGTACCAGCGATGAACATACTGCTCTCTGATGACTCATTTAAATAACACTATGGGTGTAATCTTCAATGAAGAGTGGGCGTCAGTGAGAGACATCGAGTCACAGTAGTCAATAAGTGTGTATGTGTGTGAAGGAAAGAAAGAAAAGGTCAAGGATTGATTGAGTACGTGTGGAGAAGTGTATCATTCAGACATCTTCCACAGTAAAGACAAGTGCACCCTCGAACACACTTCCTCCCTGTCGAATTTTCAATGAGCGCACGACTTTGCCTCCCACCCATGTCTTTTAATTCACAATCCTGGCAAACTAAAAGTGCCAGAAATGCCCAGCTGGTCTAATAAAGATTCTCATCGTCCAAAATCACAGTCCCCGCATAGAGTTCTTCCCACTTTTTACACACTTCAGCGGGACATTTTGTTTTGAATAGCACAACAATGAGTGATTCAGTTCCCAAAAGTTAACAGAAAGGTTTTGAGTACCACTATACTACTCGAGGAATTCTTCGGGGAACGTTGGGGTACCACTTTTTCAAGCAGAAAATTATCCCAGATCAGCACCCTTTATCAACATATCAAACAGTGCATTTTCAAAGGGAAAATATTCAAAAAGAAAAATTCTTTCATAATATATTTATCATCATGATCCTTTCTGCAGTGTAACACAAAATAATGTATTTAGAAAATGTCTTTGTTGTTTTGTGTCCATACCATGGAAGTCAATGGAGGCCAATGTTGTTTGGTTACCAACATTCTTCAAAATATCTTCTTTTGTGTTCTGCCGAAGGAAGAAAGTCATACCGGTTTGAAATGATATGACAGGGATTAAATAATGAAGAAAAATAATCTATGGACTGAGGTTAGTGGCTTGCATCTTCTTCGGGTAGTTCATGGTTAGGATAAGAAATACGGTTGGGACTACATTTCCTAGTTAGGACTTTGGGTTAAGACCAACAAAAGTTGTTTACAGAGTAAAAATCGAACTCTAAAAACTATTTACCCCAACCATCCTGTTTTTTTTTTGTCTGGGCAATCCACACACAACCTCTGTCGCATTCGCAACCTCCTTTTGCTATTTTGTGGGTCAAATTCTTGCGGGGTTACACCGGGACAAGAAAGAAACTATCCAAGATCCAAACAAAGAGGAAAGTAGGTGGAATTCTCAATTCGGGCCAGACACTGTACAAAATACTACTCACTCCCTCGCAAACGTACTTGCAGACTCATATATTCAGCTAACCAACAAAAAGGCGATTGTGCTCCCACCCCCCTCCCAACATCGCACACACAGATACAGTTTCCAGCACAGCGAGGTCAGACGGTGAACGCTAGCGCTATGTGGGGTTGTGTCCCGACTCCTACATTGCAGCTGTCTTCCCCTCATCGGCCCGGCGAACACACTCCTGTGGACTCATACGCACTCCGAGCTCCTGTTGTTACCATCTGGGCGGTTTCCAGGTCCAAACATGACCGCTGCCAGTTCAACCTCCAGGGACTGGAGTATAATGTATTTAGTATCCCGTCTGGCAGTAGTAGAAATCTGTCCTCGACTGACCCAACTCAGCAGCATACACACAGAACCATTACGTCAAGGTCCCCCGCTTTCAAGGAACGAGGGCCGATTCAGCTGATTCCTGAAGCGTATGTTGGAATTTGGAGGGTGAGAGTGAGGCATAAAATAGAGGTGGGAGTGAGACAGAATTCATGACTAGGTACCCCTATGCCATCGACCTGTTGTTATAACCGGACCAATTTGTCTGGTTCAACAAAAAACATTGAAGCTTGACCAAAGGAAGTGATAATGGCCAAATAAGGGGCACCCTCCCACTAGAAAAAGTACAAACTGTTCAAGAAATGTCAACATCGAAGTTGTAGCTGCAAAAGTAGCCTTTCAAGTTTTTACGTTGTTTCTACGCCATTCAACACCGTTGAGATCACTAGATTCATAGCATGTACAAATGCATTACAATCAAAGTTTATTCCATTGAAACAAAAGGAAGTTTGACGTATGCCGAATGGGTCCGGCTGCACGACGTGGCAAAGTTAGATAGGCAGTAAGTGGGAATATCGGTCACGCCAGGCAAGCACGATATAATCCTTTTGAATGAAGATGATTTTCAGGGATTATCTTTTTTTCCTTGATTCCTCCCCCTCTGGTGGAAGATATCAATCACTGCAGTCGCCCCCACCAGGGAAAACAATTAGTCTGCTTCAGTCACGCAAAGCACGCTCGTGCTTAATGAGGTGAGAATTCAGGAGTTTGCCATTTTCGTTCCCAGCTGTGTATTTTACAGCCACCATAAACAATAATCATGTGGCTAAACAAAGATTTATCCTGGAAACAAAACAAAAAAGCTAGGAAAATCTGATCTCCAACACATTTTCCAGGGCCATATAAACCCATTTACACATACTGTATGTACATTCATATAGTTTTTATAATAACGTCATATTCAAACATACATTCTTTTAATATAAGAAAAGAATAACAGTACTCCATTAAAGGGACAGGTCATCCAAAAATTTTAATTCCGTCATCCTTTATTCACCCTCATTTATATCTGTATAAATGTCTTTGTTTTGATGAACAAAGAGAGAAAGATATTTGACAGAATGATTGTAACCAAACAGTTCTCGGCCACTATTTACTACCATAGTAATAAAATTGAAAATGGTAGTCAAAAGTGCCCCAGTACTATTTGCTTTCTCACGTTCTATAAAATATCTTTCTCTGTGTTCAACAGAACAAAGAAATATATACAGATTTGAAACAACTTGAGGGTGAGTAAATGAAGACAGAATTTTCATGTTTGGGTGAACTATTCCTTTAAGGCCCATGTGTTTTGTTGCATTTTATTCTTATACAGTCCATGCATGAAATAATATTTGCCAAATTCCAAAAAAAAAAATTCAAACATTAAGCCACATATCTTTAGATCAAATGGTTTTGGTCACAATAAAGGATTCTATCAAGTTACAGATATGCATTTCATTGAACTTCGACACAAAGTATATGTTTTGCTATTTTAATGCCTTTCGCAGTTTTACCAAAACAAGTAAAACTGTGCACCGAGCGTGGGCTGCTGATCATGACACAAGAAGCTTTTCACTTTTATAAGACGAAACTTTAAAAGCGGGGTGTCAAATGCCAAAGAAAACGTAAAACAGGCAGATCTTAAAATAGCAATGCACGTTTCCTATTGGCTGACTCCTTTCATATGAAGTGCAACCACAGAGGAAAAATAAAGGTACATTAAGTCATACTGGCAAGGCATTACACAGAAGAAACATTGAATATGTCTGCAGCAGACTTTAAAGGCTTTATATAAACGGAAAAGTATAAACTTGAATAAAGAATGGCATATCACAAATAAAAGAATAGAAAAAGAAAAGTATACGTACATTTCTGCGAAACTAGACAAGGCATGGTGTAATTTGTCTGTTTACACTAAAAAAGTCTTGCATGTTGTATCTGTACCCAATCTGTACACATTTCATATTTCGTTGCTGTCCTTCTGAAACCTCGTATATCCATATTTCATGGTTTTTATTTTTGGACATAAATCATTAACATCACCCTTTAATGTTTGTCACTGGGTTTTGCAAATATATAACCAATTAAAATAAAAAGTGCTTGTCAACGTTGACAACACAGTATTTGATCATTTTAAAATTCCCTGAAAAAAAGCGAATTTGGACATCAGAGGTTTCGGAAGGACAGTGACGATTTATTACAAAGCTATGTGAGGGGGGGAAATTTGGGACCAATGAAATTCGCTGTGGGCAGAGCCAACCAACAAAACACCACAATACCCGAAACCTAGTGTTAGACAATGTCTTGTGGAGGATGGTGTCAATGCCTGGTTAAAACACAGCGTAAGCAGTAGGTGTCGGTTCGGTTATAGCAAATACAATTAAAGCAACATTAGAGAACTTTTGCTTATGTTTCCCCATGTGGTTGATAAGCACAATTGTCTGTTATCAGTGTTGTTAATACTTTCATTGTATAAGCTTCCCCGTGGGTAGTGCAATACAAGTTAATTTGCTGACTAGGCAGAAACCGCTGTTACATCGTGTCTCTTCATAAAGTGTGCATGTACTAAAGCACACTTTTGGCTCCCGGGGGGTATACTACTGGGCTATACTAATAGCTCAAACTAGATTCTGAGTTAGCAGCTGGTTGTTAGCCCTTGTGACGAGGCAAGATCATGCTACGTAAGCTATTGAGACCCGGCAACATTAAATTATCTCTAGTCTACCTTACGGCAATTCATTTTGAACCAGTAACATTAGTGCGCCAATAAACAAGCTGAGCACAGCCTAATAACTAATAAGCTAAAAAGTACAGGACAGTAAGAAAAAATGTACATACAAGACTTTCTAAAACAGTAGCAGGAAGGCTAGGTCTCCATCTGTTTTGCACCCCGTTGTCACGAAATGGTGTGGAGAGACAGAACCCAGATGCAGGCAGTGACGGGTTAACAAACTTTTAATATAAAACAAACATAAACCCACAAAAGGTAAAAGCACAACTAATAAAACAGGAATCAAAACTGAAAATTTCCAAACAAGATCCAGAATAATTATAAATGATAAGTCCAAAACACGAATCCTTTACAGGAACCAGTAAATCCACGGAATCAGGCAAGGGCGAGTAAACCGCATGTACAAAGAACAATGCGCCGACGAGGACTGGGAATTTAAACAGGACTTATAAGGGGAAAAACTAATGAAGACTAATAGGACAGGGACGGTAACGGGCAGTGACAAGACTAAACATTAAATGGAAACAGCAGGAAGATAATGTGACAGGTGAGGGAGATGAAACACTACCGAGAAACAAGGGGGCGGAGCTAAACGAAAGACAGGAGGACATGCGGCGAAATGTCAAAACAAACCACCACGTGTCTCCACACAAGACGAAACACGTACACAAGACACGGTTCTGTCACGACCCTGTCCACAAGGGTCGAAAACTTAGGACAGGAAGGACAGGATCCTGACACCCGTTGCCTCTTGCAGCTCGCACAACCGAGTCCATCAGATATTGATTCGTGTTCGGCTCGTGTCCGATCACTCTCTCTCTTTTCCTCTTTGTTTTTTTTGCTGGCTCTGCCATGATGAAGGTTTGGAGACTTGCATTGAACTAGATCGTTTCGTCTTATTGTTAGCTGTTGGCTAACTTCACCCAGGCTACGAGTCTAACGTGACGTATGCCGTAAAGCAGGTGAGGGGCGGGGCTTGTGAACCTACCCGCACACCAAAGTGACAAGTGTGATTTCCGCCGAAAGAGGGCTGCTTAGGTAGCAACGGCAGTAAAATACGTCCAGTTAAGAGTTATCCTACCACTAAAATAATTTTAGAGAGATTATTTTAAGGTCGAAAAATTCTCTATTGTTGCTTTAACTTAATATGAAAACAACATGTTTATAAAGGACTCCCACCATAACCTAGCATAAACGCTATCTCATTTCTGTCTCACACTTTCTCTCACTTTCACACACAGCCACACACACACAAGAGTCTCAGTGTTCTCAAGAAACCGCTGGCACTTGAACACACAGGGCAGACAGGCACTCCCTGGCAAACCAGAGCGGAAGATCCGGGGGATGAGGGGGGTAGGAAGAGGGGGTGGGGTGCTCAGCCACACAGACAGACAGACCCTCCGTTGGGAAGTTTGAGGAGAGGGAGGTGGGGATGCGGGAGGAGGAGATTAAGGCCTAGACTAAACGTAGTGCAATTTGGTTTGGATTGGGCTGATCCTAAGTGGAAAAGTAGTTCTTTTGAAAAGGAGCGATAGAGACGGATAGAAAAACAGTCAAGAATAGAATCAGGGGAAATTAGTCATTTTTTATAACTGACGAGTGTGTTTGTGGGGAGAAGAGACAGACCCCACAAGGAAAACAGCTCCAAAAATTATGAAATGCAAAAAGGGTTTTGTGTGAGGAAGATAGAAGATATAAAAACTGAATGAAAAATAATGGACGTCGATGTCTGTGTTTGGGTTTACTTTATTCAAATTTAAGGAGACATTTGGTTACAGAAATAAGCAAATTCTGCCAAACCCTTACTTTGAGGACACTTCTAGACATCCCGGAAAACCATAATTCCTCATCACACGAAAATAACAAATTATTCCCGAGAGTCATAAAGAGCGAGGAATGCGATGCTTCGTGTTTGGTGTGAACTCAGCATTAGTTTAAAAATAAATCAAAAATAATATAGAGTCTTTGTCTAATTAAAATGTTATTTGAAACATGAGCTATAATTTGTAAATAAAAGTGTCCCCAAAAATAACACAATCTAACAAAACTATTGGGTACAAATACAATATATATTAGCTAAGGGTTTGTTAAAACAACAGAAGTCTATGGTGTCAGTATTGAGATATCTAAATAAACATTCAAGCGTGCATTTTTGTAAAGGGGTGGCAAACGTGTTCCTCAGGCCTCGGGGCTTTAACTGCATCCAGGCGCACAGCAACAGATGACCTAATTCAGCTCAAACGCTTCTTCAAAGAACGAGATACACTCTTCTATATATCTCACACCTTCTTAACATCAGAACTCATACATTTCCTGTATAGATAAAATACACAGTTGGAAAGATTTTTTTTTTTCATAGGAGTCAGTCACTCATATCCTAAAGAAACATGACTGGAGAAAGAAGCCTCTAATCTGTCAACCGCTGCTTCAAATCGACCACATGCCCGTGGGGTCAGCGGGTACGCCAGCCTGTGCTAGGAGGTTTCCCTTGGTAAACAGAAAGAACGCCATCTAGTGGGCTGAAGACTTCTGAACGTGTTCTCTTATGAACCCCCCAAACAAGTGGATTATTTACATAAACTACAGACAATGCTGTCTATGTGCTGTGTAAAAAACATTTGAGCACATCAAACAATGTATTTAAATAACAATTCAGAATTATCAATTTATATCAAAACTATAAAATCAATAAACTAAAACTTGATTATAGTTTTTGTGTTTGAAGGTCTCATGTTTGAAGGTCTCAAAATGTTGACCATGTCTGTGCCAGCGCAAATGTCTTAACTGTGAGAGAGCTGCAGTGAAGAGAACAGTTTGTACAGTACTGACAGCATCAGTTTGTCAGTGAAAAGAGGTTGGTTGGAGAGCAAGTGTGCAGGAGAGAGAGAGAGAGAGAGAGAGAGAGAGACATGTGTTGCCCGCATAAATAGCTTTGCCATTCAGCCATAGACAACAACAGCCTGTGAACTGAAATTGGCACCACTGCCGTATACAAACAAGGCTTCCGATGGGAAATGCATGTACAGATCATAATAACGTGTATTTGTGAAGTCATGCACCACTTGTACTGTTGCTCATATGAAACTGTGAGTGCAACAGATGTTACTAAATTTGCATTACATTGTATGCATAAGAAGCTAAATAAGGCCTAAAACAGATACTCTAATTTAATAAGACAGCTTACGTCTCAACACCCTGTGAGAGTTACTGTAGTTCAATAAACATGTTGGATAGCATAATTGTTCATTTTTATCTGTCTCTCTCAGTCTCACTTTCTCAGTTTTTTCCATTTCTCACTTCTGACCGACTGGAGTCCATGACATGTGCCTTTAATAATTGATCAAATGTAATAAGGTTTCAGGTTTGCATTATTCATTCAATAGGAGATGGAGTTTGAAACAGATCTGTGCTTAAACATCAAGGAACTATTATTCTTGGAAGGAGACAAATAAAAGAAATCTATGAGAAATCTCATTGATTTTATGATTGTATTCATTTAATTAAGGTTCTACTTCAATCTATTTTTGGTGATCTACTGCATTAGGCAACATGTGCCACATACAAAACAAGTTAAACATGTGAAATAGTCTTCACACAAAATCAAACAATGCATTAGGCTGTGATTGTTAAAATCTTCTTTTTTAATTTCATTGAAAAAGTGCAAAATTAAATGTTTCGAGCACTGGCACTGATTTAACCCTTTCGTTCGTGAATTTATGATAGACTTTTTTGTGTTTTTGCTGTTCTTAGAAAATGTACAACAACATTTTTTAGGAGATTTTCAGATGTCCACTTGTTAACGCTGTAGTGATCTCTATACATGAAAGGGTTAAATCCGATTATTGCATACCTCCCATTATTTTCATCATTTTTTAGGACTGTCAATCGATTAATCAATATGGAATAAAAGTTTGTGTTAACATAATATATGTCTGTGTACTGTGCATATTACTTTTGTATTCATAAAAGCATACACGTACATACAAATATTTAAGAAAAATATTTGTAATTAATAAACAAATATTTAAAATAAATTAATAAACATGTATATATATCATTTCTAGGGCTGTCAAAAGATTAAACAAACAAATGTTTGTGTTTACATAATATATATCTGTGTGCTGTGCATAATAATTTTGTATTTATTAACGCATAAACATCCATGCATATATTTAAGAAAAATCTAAAAACTATTAAACATATATAGATCATTTCAATTGTTGGTAAATATAAATAAATACATGTAAATATTTCCTAAATATGTATACATGTGTATGTGTTTGTATTTATAAAAACATAATTAATATGCACAGTACATAGACAAATAATAGACATGTAAACACAAACCTTTATTCTGGATGCGATTAATCACGATTAATCTTTTGACAGCCCTAATAATTTCAATTACTGGTTATTATAAATAAATTAATATTAATATTTCCTAAATATGTATGCATGTATGTGTATGTATTCATAAATACAAAAATACGCACAGTGTACACAAACTGTATATTATGTAAACACAAACTTTCATTCTGGATGCGATTAATCGCGATTAATTGTTTGCCCGCCCAAATTGTTCTCCATCATTATGACTGGTTAACCACAAAACCTTGGGCAATTTTTATATACTTTCATTGTAACTGGACACGCCCACTTAGTCTATAAGAAATGGTGCACTGCTGTCAGATTGGATCAATGCTACATCATGGTTTGATGGGCTCCACTGCTGTGATTGGTTGATGGAATGATGTAATGTGTACCTTGCTCTCTCTGCTGATCTCTCTGCTCCATGGACACCAGGGCGGAGAAGTGGGCCTGGTCGTAAGCCAGCACCAGCGGGGAACAGTGACAGCGGTTAGGAGGCACCTCCAAAGGCAGGTACAGCCCTCCGAAAGGAATGGGTGCGAAAGCTACAAGACAACAACAGAGATGTTTAGAAAGCAGATCGTCCTCAAAATTGAAATTCTACTCATTCACTCTAAAGCATAAGCTATGAAATGTATTGTAATATCTCTTTTACACAGAAGGAATTCATTTCAAAAGCTTTCAAGCGTAATGCAATTACAGTCACCCATAGCTATGTTATCACATTTTTAATAACCATTGATAACAGTAGTTTGTATTCAGCAATTTCAAAAGGTTTGCTCAAATAGAAAATGTTATGGAGATGCGGAGTTTTTGTGACATACCTTCACCTCCAGAGTCTCTGAGCATGGTGTCCGCTATCACCACTATAGGTCTTCTAAGGACATGGGCCAAGACGAAGACGTGGAACTCCTCCAAGCTTTCATAAACCGGGTCTTCTGAATTGTCCACTCTTTAAGACACACAACACACACAACTGCATGAGACCATGTGATGCATACAGGACCTGTCACAAAACCTTTCATCTT
Source organism: Triplophysa siluroides (assembly GCA_006030095.1). NCBI lineage: Eukaryota > Metazoa > Chordata > Actinopteri > Cypriniformes > Nemacheilidae > Triplophysa > Triplophysa siluroides. The sequence continues at coordinate 2,797,241 of VCII01000093.1, forward strand.
TACAGAAATTAGACAGAAGCTATACCAAACACAAGTGACTCATAAGTATCTTCATGCAATTTCATCAAAAACCGAACAGGCCTCTGATTAATACAACACAATTTGTATTACTACTTTTATCAGAACAAACAACATGGTAACGGCAATGATGTAAAACAATTGTATGTATGTATTAGTATTATGTATGTATGTATAGGAGAATACGCATTAAAAGATGTTTCGATTTTATACAGCCAAGATGGAAGCTTGTTTTAAAGGAGCAGCGTGTCCTTTCTGCACCAAACTAAAGTGAAAAAAATATGTTTTTTCATTATTTGGATAGTCCCACCTCAAACTCACGCCATTGGTTGAACCAAAACTGCCATTAATTCCAACTGGTGCAATTACTGTGCACTTACTTTACAGCACCTTTAAAAAGTAATAATTCCAAAACAGCCAAAACAAAACCAAGCCCATATTGTAATTTCACTACTGAGCCTGTGTGTAGAGTTGACAAAAACAGGAAGTTAATTCTGTACAATGCTTTCCTAATCAAAACTTCAAGGCACGGTTCGAACTGTCACCGCCACTGTGTTTCACTTCAAGTTCAAGAGAGATGACAGATTAAACGTGAGGGGTAAGTTTCCTCTTGAAGCAAAGTTTGGTCGAAACTGCACCAACCACAGCGCTTTGTTGACAACACTGAGTGAAAGAAACAGACCAAACTGCTTCCTGCAGGTACAGAAAGTTTCCACCACGCTGTTACCTGTGACCCAAGATAAACTCTGCATGCAGTATTCACACAGCGCTATATAATGCACATTTTATGAATATTGAAAGTGGTTCAATTGAGGATTCAATACAAATTCAAGACGGTAAATAGAAAGTGTGACCACCAGGTGGCAGTGTCACACATTACATTCATTTACAAGCTCCATCTCCACTATTATGAGGGGGCAGTGGGTTCTTCTTTCCATTTAAAGAAGACTCTTTGGATGTTCACTGGTGCTTTATATTGTGTCATGGAATTGTGTCTACTAAAGGTTAAAGGTGGAGAGCGAATCTCTAGTTTGCATGTGTGTGTTTGTGAGTAGGTGTTAGGAAAGCACAACGCTTGCTATTAAACTAGAAAGCATTTGTCTCAGATGTTGGAGTGCATCTCTCATCTTGGCATATCTGGGCACAGTTTGAGACTATGCTAGAATGTCTAAAGCTCTATCGAAACATAAAAGGAGGCATGTGAAATGACTGTTCTCTTTTTGTCTGAGAGGCAACTGGGTTTGTTTTCTGCTTTCTCACCTTTAAAGCTCGGAAGCTTTGTGCTTTCCCATGGGGATGTTTTAATAGCAAACCGTATACATTTGATGTACATGTTTTCGTTCTATATGGTTACACACTTTGCATAAGAGGATGTGTAGAGTAGGTGGGTATGGAAAGAGAAGCCGATGTGACATAATAATCTGTATTTGTGTTTCTATATGTGTGGGTGAGTTACCCTCCACTGGAGTTGCCGTTCTTGCTGAAATGTGTACGTGGCTCACTGGAGGCCAGCTTCAGCAGTTCATTCCACTCTCTCTCCCATTCCTCCTCAGTATACACCAGCCCCGACTAGAGAGAGAGAGAGAGAGAGAGAGAGGAGAGAGAGAGAGAGAGAGAGAGAGAAGAGAGAGAGAGAGAGAGAGAGAGAGAGAGAGAGAGAGAGAGAGAGAGAGAGAGAGAGAGAGAGAGAGAGAATCAGTATGCACATATTCTAAAGGAAACACACCCACACGTTCTTTCTTCTCCATCCTCTCATACACTCACAAACATTTCCACTCCATCCACAACACCTCACACCCACTTATTTAAAATTACTTTAAGGGGAAGAATTCACTTACAAAATGAAATGTCATTTTTACTTGTTCCAAACATATATAGACTGACTTTATTGCACAATACAAAACTTTTTTCCTTGTTTGTTCCAAATACAAAATATTGTCGCATGTCCAGATACAGTTTTTTAGGAAATGGAAGAAAAACACTGTACTTTTTAAATGATCAAAAACTGTGTTATCAACTTGACAAGCACTTTTTATGTCAGGGATAATCCATGGCTAGCCGTGCATTAAAGGATTTTAATGCACGACGTGGCAGCGCGGAGGGTGGTTTCCTTTGCGAGGTGCATTAAAATCCTTAAAACCACGGGGCTGTTGAATGCTTCACTCTGATTGGTTGACAAACGTTCTATGGGTAAGCATTAACTTTCAGTAAAATGCACACCTATGAAGGTGTTCCAGGTCTGCTGACCGCATTACAGTTCCAACAGAAAGGTTATAACCTATAGGCCATCACCGCACATAGCACCATGCTCTTGATCTGATATTTATAATGTCAAACTATACTGTTAATGGAAACTTGTGCAGTTTCGTTTAACAAACAAAGCATTTAAAAAACACAAAATACATATATTGAAATCAAATAACTAAATAGATGCATTAATAAACACTGAGCCTACTTGTTCGTTTTCCTCTTCATGCTGCTTATAACTGATAACAAATATATTTTTTCAAATGTTTGCGTAGTTTTTTTACTCCGGAAGATACGAGGAATAAATAATTTATTATCACTGGCTTTTCTGTCACATTACCGCAAACACGCAGATGTGCGCGCGATCTCTCGCTCTCTCACACACACACACACACACACACACACACACCACGTAGCTCAAGCTTCGCTCTAACGGAAATGAGATGCGCAAGAAAGTAGTCCCACCATAAACAGCATTTTAATGACGATAACATGACAAACGTTGAATTTAATAATTTGAACATTGTCCCCTGGTGTGGTAACTGCGGTATAAGCGGAATAATTGACTCTACAATTTGCCGAGTTAAAGCTGTTTTTGATGTTTACAGTGTCATTTTTGATCATACTGGTGAAAATGAAAACGTTATCATCAAACATTGATCAAACTGACTGGAACTGCCTGTGCATTAAACAGGTTTAATTCACGCCATCCAGCCAATCAGAATCGAGTATTCAAACAGACCGTGGTATAATACTTTTTATTGGTACGATATCTGGCAAATCCATAAAGGTGACAAACGTAAAAGTGACAAACATAGAGGTCCACGAATATAAATTATTTTTCATAAAAATTAACAAAATATGGAGATACAAGGTTTGAGAAGGACATCAGATCCTTTCTTCAGCAGTGTGGCTCATAGAGAATTCAAGGATTTGGTATCGATCAGACTGCTGATTTCCTGCCCTGTGTTCTGCTGTAACAGCAATAAGCTCTTACGCTAAAAGCTGTGGGGGAAACGTGCAGATGTGTTTATGGGGAGAGTCATTACAGAGCAGACAGGGACTGCACAGTGATGTTAACATTTTACAATTACGCTCTTGGCAAATGCCTCGTAACCAGCGCTGTTTGCGAGAAGTGCATTTATTGTGTTTGTAATAAGTAGCTAAGCAGGCCGCAAGGAAACAAACCGAGCGCTAAAACAAAACAGGCTGACGTAAACACCAAACCACTAACCGTGCAAAAACAAGAGCAGTATGAGGTTGGTTTGATTTTTTTTTATTAGGGATGGCAGGTCACCTAGGCCAGACTAAAACATATGGTTCAATGCTGGCTTATAAGTACTGTTTCAAGCCAAGACGTATTGTTGGGAAAAAAAATGGCAGTTATATCGAAGATACAAGTGCACAGGCGTAAAGCGAGAGCTCAAGGTTAAAAAAAAGAGTTGACATCTTTTAGGATACGCATATAAATTGTGTCAAAATAGTACATTAAGGACCCAGTTCACAGCAGTCTAGTTATGATGTAACCAGAGCTTTGGTTGTTTGGTTGGAAATTGGTTGTTTCAATATATATATAAAAATAGGAATGAATGAAGGGAAGCTTTTGCTTGTTTCCTGCACTGCTAGTTGCTGACCTCTTTGTTCTGTTGAGTCTGTTGCCATCTCCATCTTCTCTTCAGAGCTTCTCTCTCCGCCCCGTTCTTCATCATGGCATACAGACTCTTCCTCAACACCAGATCTCGGTCATGGAAACCCCACATTCCTGAAACACACATCGAGTTAAACCCATGACACATCATTACCCTGAAGCCTTTGGACTGGATAACAATTATTGCTTTTAAATAAAACAGGTCAACTGTTTTGATCCATTGGACAATGATATGAAGTTACTGCCTTGAAATGCATGTTACCGACATCTTGACCAATCGCTACTTATGTCGCTGTATTTGAGCTTGAAATTCGGCAAACCAGAAACAGTGTTACCTAAGGAAGCCGCGTGCAGAAGGCAGTTTCCATCTCCAGTTGTGGCCAGTGGAAGTAGCTTCTTACAGCTGGTGCACATCGTGGACCACCAGTTCAAACGACCTAAGAATAACAAAAAAAACACATTTTTTATGACTTTGTCGTTGATCCTAGATCAGGGATTTGCATCCAGCATAACAGCCAATTTACGCAATTCTGGTAATTTCTGTAATGACTAGCGACTCCATTTCATCTGGAACTGATCTGAGAACAGCATTTGTTTCTCACCGGCTTGCTCTAGAGCCACCATGGTGGATTGCTCGATGAGGTCGCGCTCGATGAAGCTGCGGAAGTCCTCACTGTACACGCTCAGGTCGGGCAGCTGGAATGTGTAGATGGGCATCTCCAGGGGGAACTGCTCCCTGGCACAATCCCCCGAAACCTGCAGTCGGGCCAGAGACATGATGGCAGAGCTGGCATGGGAGATACCCCGAGACAGACGCTTCTCTGGAAGAGAGAGAGAGAGCATAGAGAGAAGGTAACAACTGTTCTGCATCTATATTAAACCATGTACCTGACAATGTGAGCTATTCAATGTGTGTTGTTTTCTAGTGTCACTGCACATTAAGTTGGAATTGCAGAAAAGATGAATAAGGAACAACACAGCCTGACACTTACCCTGAGCGTTGTCCTCCTGTTTCTGGAGGCATTGCTCAGGTTTGCTGATGTGCTGCGGGGTGCCGCTTCGCTCCGGCTGCTTGAAGTAACGGCCCTCATTGAAGACGTGGGGCAGGTTGGCAGTGTGGACTTGCCGGAGCTGCTCATAGTCATTCAGAGCAGCGCTCAGGTCCCAGTTTTTACCTAAATTCACCAAACAAACACACAAACAAATATCTAAACAACGTTTTCTCAATTGAATTGTATTGGTTTTGATGGAAACTATAATGGTGTCCAGTGGTATGTGATACATTCTATTGGTATGGTGTTATTTTTTCAGCAGGGGATACTGAAGAGCTGTATATTCCTAATCATTTATTAGAATATATTCAGGCCAGAAACATTTTCAACACAAGTACATAAATGCAAATAGTCGAACAAGCTCAAATTCATGTTCAAATCATAACACCCTGCTGCAAAAAAACAATAGAAATCATTAAAGAAGTTATAATGGTTTTAAGGGATTTGTATTGGTTTTAATGGACACTGTACTGGTGTCTGCTGGGATGTGACGCATTCTATTAGTCGGATGTTAAATCCCACTGGAATAATGCTTTCCTGCAGCTCAGTGGTAAGAGCATTGCGTTAACAACGCAAGGTTGTGGGTTCGATCCGAGGGGATTGCACAAACCTATATAAATGTATAGGATAATGCAATGTAAGTCGCTTTGGATAAAAGCGTCTGCCAAATGCATAAATGTAAATGTAATGCTCAAAACGCACAACAAAAAGGAATTTTGTAATGGTTTTAATGGAAAAGGCTATTGGGTTGTAATGGAAACCATTAGAATTTATGTGATGGTTTCTACTGAGTTTCCATGTTTTTTTTCAGCATGGTATAAATACATAAATCAATATATTGTGCCTAACTATAAAAATATGCTAAATAACAAAGAAGAAAAAATATGGCATCTCTGTCGTTTCACAATCATCTTCATGTTAGTGATCTTTTTCTAACTTAAATCAGTATACTCTCAATTGGTAGAGAATGATGTTATCAACATAAAGATTACAGGGTTCAAACCCCAGGGAACACATACTAATAAAATACTATAGTTTCAATGCACTGCAGGATGCTTTGGATAAATACATCTGTCAACTGTGTATATGCGAATTAAGAGTTGAAGAAAAAATCGGGAACAATGTTTGCACAGTCACTAAATGTGAGGTCATAGTCAATAAACATGGCCCTGACTTCCTCTTTCATTTTACCAGGCCACTGTTTGACTAAACCTGCCAACAGCCGTAAGGCTTTTTAATCTAATCCCAATTACAGCGGCTGCCAATGCAAGAGCCACAAAACAGTCACGCTTCACTTCAAACTCTGAACAATTCAGTTCCACTGCACATCAAGTCTGATAATAGACATTAAGCACTTCGATCGATCAAGCTTCGATTTACATTGCGCTTTTGAGGCAGTAAGAAAGTTTATACTAAGGACTAAGAATGGAAATGTAGAGCTAACATTCACAGAGGGATGTAAATTAGTTTTACATCAACATCAATGTGACATCATGAAGGTAATTTGGAACTAACCTTTGCGATTTTACAACATCGTGATGATTTCTATGACTTTATGTAACAGGATTGAATGTTATTAAGTTTATTAAAAAGAATCACTTGCCTCACAGAACTAATAAAATCTATTTCTGATGTTGCAGTGATGCAAGTTCCTGGCAGGAGATGTCATTGTAGAACTGGCTTTTGATAATTAAAATCATATTACAAATATTAACCAGGGAAAAGAAAGAAAACAATTCCCCAACGTTTAACTTTTTTGTTTTATAACATAAAACAAATTTTCCACACACTTTCAATCACAATTTTCAATTTAAAAGTAAACATTAATGTAAACATCAAGGTAAATATGAATAGTTAACAAACAGCATAAATAGTTAAACGCTGTTCAAAACTATAGTCCTCCAAAACAGTTTCATTTAAAAAGCAAGTGATAGATCTTAGTGACCTCTGGGCATCAAAGGGTTATTGAAAATGTAAAAATGCTTTGTAAAAAAGTTGTGAGGCTTAGGTTTATGAAATAAACATACACAGTATTATGCTCAGTATAAAACAACAAAAGTCAAAAGATACGTCCCCATGTGTAGTGTGTTATAAATATAATTTATTCTCACTCTCTAACTAGCAGCAATCTGGAAAAACCACGTAGCCTGTTGTATAGCATCCAAAGCCACATCAATACAAATCTCATCGCGGTTTATGGATTTGTGCGTCCTTTAGCCAGCCAGAGATTTTAAAAGACACTTTAAGGTTTAATCGAATGACCACTCAGAGCCTCTGATAAACGCACATGTGCAGTTTGCCAAGGATTATGGGTATCCATCAATGCACAGAAGGCGGCAGACAGCAACTTCCTGTCGAAGATCTTTCACTGTCTGTCCTTCACATCTACAATTGAGTTTTGAACACATTATCACATATTGTGGATTCAGTTTGACCATATAAGGAAGAACATTTCAATCATTTACAAGGAGGAAATTGTGATCTCAGGTCAGTGCTTTCAAATTCTGGTGCTGGATGAGTTTTCAGCTTCCAGACTTTGATCAAACGCATCTGATTTAATATAAAACGCCCACTGTGACAAGCAAAAGCAAATCTGTTTACAGGGTATGAAAGAAAAACTATTTTCAATAATGACTTTAAATCAACAAACGTCGGTGGGTGATGCTCAAACAATATTTGATATATTTACTGATTCCAGACATTATAGTATCTGCACAAGAAATCTATTGAAAGATTTGGTTCACGAAACTTACCAAGACTTAAATAACTTTTTGAAATGGATTCAGCCAAATGTTAGAGATGATATTACTATACTCTGGTGATTCTAAAATAAATACATCTGTGAACTATATGTGGCTGTATTTTTTGTGCTACCAAATGAAATGAAGAAAGGAGCTGGACAACCGAACAAGTTTAATGTAGTGCTCAGCTGTGTCTCAGCTAATGAATGACCACATTCACAAAGCCTTGTTGCAGTAATTAACCTTTGCATTTCCCATTAACCAGACATTATGATTTATCTACAATGGAGAAAAAATGTTAATGTCTAGTGTCAACGTGCAAATGACAGATTTGATATGAGCAGATGACACAAGCTGTTAAGAGCATGTGAAGCAATGGAAAAACTGCCGCATTTGTGACAGGATAGTGTGTGTAAACCGAGCACATCTACATCAACGACAATATAGAAACAGATATTGTAAGCTTAGTGCACATTTGAATACTGCATATAGGTTTCAATAATTGTATTTGAAACAATTGTATGTCAAAGAGTGGGACACAAAACACACATGTTTTAAACTCACCACCCTATAAAAAAATAAATGTACTTTAAGATTATTTTATTAGGAATACTTAAGCCAAAATAAAAGATTAAGATATTATTCCAACATTTTTATTTATTCAGTATTTCTATGTGTAATGTGTACATTCCAGTGCTGTGTCTTCAAACCTCAGGAGTGACATAAAGTCCTCCAACAGCAATGTGAAAGACTGACATTATGACAAGACACATGAAAACTGTAATAAAAGTCCATGTTATCACACTAAAAAATATTTTTTGAACTTTTCCTATAAATACATGTACAAATATTGCTGCTGTATTGCTTAAAAGTGAATGTGAACTTGTTTTCTTTTCTGTATTTGAGGTCAGAAAAAATACAGAGCGTATTTTCTCTTTATTTTGACCCGTTTCTCCAGTTTTCATTGTTTTTCAGTTTGTAAATAAATGCAAATGGGAACTTTATTTTTATTTGACATTTGGGACAAATATTGTTAACAGTTCACAGAAATTAACTAAAATTATAATTTTACTTCAACACCTATAAATAGTAAAAAATAAAAAAAAATTAAGCAGATGTATTTTTATTTACACGTTGGACTGGTCTCACAGACAAGGCTTGAGGTTAGTCCTAGACTAAAATGAATCTTTGAGCTGTCTTAACCGAAAACAACTTGCCCTAAAAAATATATCAATGCCATTGTTTTGTCACAAGATGCACACATGGTAATGTTTTTCCTAAGATGGGCTATTTTTATGAAAATTACTTGAACATCCCAATTTAATCAAGGCATAGACCTGGCATAAGTTAAGCCTTGTCTTTGAAACCAGTCCTTTATGTAGTTAGTACTAATACTAGTATACTTGGGTGTTTTATTACATGGGACTAAACTGGCTTTTAAGTGTAACCTTAGTAACAGTTGAAAAATTTGAGTACACAACTTGTTTACAACTGAGAAGCACATAATATATATTATGGGAAGTACATAAAATGCAGACTGACGGGTAATTCGCATTTCAAACGCGGTCGCGATGCACGTTAGCGGTGCGATGCTCCCGTTTGTCTAGGCGGTTTTAGACGTGAAATGTGAATCTCACCTAAACATTAAAATAAGTAAGTAAATAAGTAGGCTACACTAATAATACTCATTTGAATAAACTTGTTGTTTGTAAGGGCACTCTGTAGGTTATATTCATTATTGTTATATCATTATTTTACATTTTGAATGCAGCTTTTGTATCAAGGAAAGAGGTAAACATCTTAAACATATCAGCTGATAAAGATGGAGTCATGCATATTGCATTTGTGGCATTTAGAGCAGGTTGCAGCTGTATTAAATATCCATGGATAAAAATGTGCACACTATAAACAGAATACATCAAAACAGTACTATTATTATTTTATTCCAAATGATAGCATTCCTGGAAAGGTTGCTATACCTTGTCAGTCCTTTAGATGGAGACAGCACACCCCTCACAAGCCACAACTGTTTTTTGTAAAGTGCTCTTTAATCCATTGAATCTTCCAAAGATTAACCGAAACCTTTATCACACAATATTTCTGACCAAAACTCTTAAAAACAACAATGACTCCCAAATCCACAGCTAGAGTTATACTAAAACATCTGCCAGTGATGGCTGAGTCATGTTTCCCAGAACACCACCATAAGCACACAAGGCCTGTCCTGCAAGGGTGTGACGGCAGAGCCGTGGGTACGTGATGGAAAATAGCTTTCCACAACACTGTCAGTAATGCCGGATCAACAGGGAACCAGAGGAGGACGGGCAGCAGAGAGGAAGAACAGCCAGGTGAGGTGATGTACTAATGATGTACTGACACTGACAACCAGGCACACAGACTTCCTAAAATACAATCAGTCCAATCAACCCTAAACCAGAACAGAGGCTAATCTAAACCCTGTGGCAAATCTGTGACCTGATGTGGTTTGTCTTGTCAGAATGAATACAGAATATAATATGTGGCACAATATGGGTTACTTTGAAACTGTCCACAAAGCTTGTACTTTAAACCTCAAGAAAGAAACTGTATGTGACAATACGTTCTAATATGTGTTTATTTCATAAACATCCATGCCAACTCAAGTATAAAGTTATTTATTTTACATATTGTGGTCTCCATATTGTGGTCTCCTGTAAAGGTCACGTAAACATTTTTATAATCTCATAGAAAACCTGTGCATGATAATACATCCACGCCAGTAGGTGTCAGTGTAAAGTCCCATATTTGCAAGTTACAAAATGTTAAAGGGTCACATGGCGCGAACACATGTTTTTCTGTGTCATTGGTGTGTAATAAGTTGCCCATGCATGTATTAGACACGTAAAATTGCAAAAATTTAAGTGCCAGAGCAAAAGAGGCATTCTATCTAAAAGCGAATGCTCACCCAGACCTGCCTGAAACGCCTCGTGTAACCACACCCCCACAAATCTACGTCAGTTCTTTGTATGATTTGACTAAGACCGCCCAAATGTATACGCAAGTAAGGTGGGCGTACCTGTCAGTACAATTGCCTTGGAACCTGATGTTCCAAATATGGTAAGAGGCGTTACATTTCCGTCACACGTTTGCAGTATTCGACCAATCACTACGCACTGGTTAACTGGCCAATCATAGCACACCTCACTTTTCAGAGCGATGAGCTTTGTAAAAAATCTGCGCGTTTCAGAGAGGCGGGGCAAAGAGGAGATACAAACATGCACGTATGTGGAAAATACAGCGTTTTTGAACCGTAAATCGTGTATACACATTGCATTACATCTAAAACAAACCATAATATTCGTTTTAGCCGCGTCATATGACGCCTTTAACTTAGGTATTTATAGAGGAAATGTGTATTGTGTATTATAGAAATCTCAGTAGAAATACCCAAAACCTGGTTACTTTTGAACAACACTGTTCTTTGAGGCATACAGACAACATGAGGCATCTCACACCAGGTTATTAGGAGGGTGGAGGGCTACAATATGTCCTGGTGAACAGTTCAGGCAAATCTAAAACTATATTAGTCTTTTGTTTTTTCATTAAAATACCCATGCACAGGTCCCGTACGTACCATAATAGACATTAACGGCATAGTTCGCCCAAAATCCCCCATGTCATTCCAAACCTGTGTGACTTTCTTCCTTCTGAACACAAAATAAGTATATTGAGGAACGTTGATAACATTGGCCTCCATTGACTTCCATTGTATGAACACAAAACCACTGAGACATTTATCAAAGAAGAAACAGGTTTGAATGACATGAGGGTGAATAGTTGAGCTAAGAATTAAAATTTTCGGGTGAACTGTCCCGTTTTAAAATGAGTCTAGACACCATATTTAACCTAAAATGAACAGAAAATGGGACGACATTAACTGACAAAAATGCATTCATCTGTAAAAATACTGCATGTTGTATACTTTAAATTCAAGCATTTAGACAGATCCATCTAAAATAATAAATAAAAACGGCTAAAGGCAAATGAGACTTTTCATCAAGACACCGTTTCAATCAAACAGTCAGACTGTGAGGCTGTGTCTTGTGACCTTGAAAATTGACTGAAGGCGAAGTGGGGGCGAGCTATCTCTAAATCAGTGCTCTTGATTTGTGCTTGGTGGGGTATCCAGCCTTCACTGCAGTCAGCTTTACGCAGACGTACACCTGCAGAGTCACACTCACCCAGAGCTTACCAATAACACACAGCTGCTCTATTCCACAACCTAGTGAGCTGACTACAAAGGCAGCATTTTAAGGGATCCTTACAATGCTCACAATACAAAGTCTGTTTCAACAAATACAGTACTTGGTTTTAGCCAAGAATTTGAAGGGACAGTTCACCCAAAAAGGAAAATTCTGTCTTCATTTACTCACCTCAGATTGTTCCAAACCTGTATACATTTCTTTGTTCTGCTGATCACAAAGGAAGATATTTGGAAGAATGTCAGTAACCAAACAGATCTCGTCCTCCATTGACTCCCATAGTATCTCTTTTCCTAGTATGGCGGTAAATGGGGGATGGAATCTGATTGATTACTGACATTCTTCCAAATATCTTCCTTTGTGTTCAGCAGAACAAAGAAATTGACACAGGTTTGGAACCATCTGAGGGTGCGTAAATGATGACAGAATTTTCATTTATGGGTGAACTATCCCTTTAAGGCTGCATCACATGTATATGAAGTGAAAGCAATCCCATAATGCACCCAAAGACTATAGGTATTATAAAGACGATGAGGTGGGATCACGGGAAGTGCAACACGCAGTGCGGACGGTCTAACTAAGGTTGATCTGCCTTCCAGTATAAAGAGTCAAATTCTGCTGCTTATGTAGTGGATAGCATGCTGTCTTAGAAGGCTGCTACCCATGTAGTCAACATACTAGCTTTCAAGAACAGCTTCTGTACGCGAGCACAATAACACAACACGTAGAGAAGTGATGAGTGCACGTAGGTGTTATGTAAATATCATGAGCCATCCTGCGCTTTGCCAGTGTTTGTGTGATGGCTTGGATGCTGCCGACAGCTAATAAGGTCACTATCTCTCTCTCTCTCTCTCTCTCTCTCTCATTATGGCTGCATTTAATATTTCCACACATCTCGCAAGTCCTGCACAAATGCATGGTGGAAGATTTTTCTACAGCGAATCTCCAGGTGTTAACCATGGAGTCCTCTTCCGCAGACTTCCAAGCACATTCCTGCCTTTCTGGGAATCGGTTCAGCCCTGCGCTTAAGCTCCGTAGGACACAATGGATTGCATAACAGAGCAGTGGGACAATCGTCTTTTTACGTTCAGGCCTAATAAGCTATAAACATGTAAAAGACTGGACTTGTTTTCCAACCATTTTTTTAAACAAAGTGTGTTGTGCTTGACTGAAGCGGCGGCCGTTTATTTCGGCTCTTGGTGGGAGAACCAGAGGCGGTTAATACCCTTTCATTCATAATCACGGCTTGTTAGAGGCCAGATTGTTTTTTGAAGTGAAATGTCAGCAGCGAGCCCATTAAAAGAGCATTAGCAAAATGCTAATTCTGAATAACAAGTTTTTCTGTTTTAACAGCACGTTGTTTCATTGGAAGTGATCTGAGAGCAGTTTTGCATGTTTGCAGAGATGGATGGGTAAACATTTGAGCAGGGAGGTGCTGATCCTAGATCTGTGTCTGAGGACACATCGGCTAAAAGCATTGAACAGCTATCTGTTAACACAGTCCTCAGAGAGGGGTTGAAATGCACGGTAGCACAAAGATCGTAAAAATTGCTTACGCAACATCTAGAATAGCTGGTTCGGTAGATTCAGTGATCAACGACATGAATTATGAAGGCAAGAAAAATGCTGGATTAGACAAAACAAGGAGCTGAGTGCTTAATCTACAAACATGCCTACGAAGTAGCAATATACAACAAAATAAAAGTCTTAAATTAAAATATATCTAAAGTTTTATCATTTGAACAGCATGCAAGTTTTTTTTACTAAAACACGTTTCTTTGTCATTTAAAAATAAATGTCACTTGTTTTAATATTTCGTTTCTTGTCAATTTTCTTGACATTTTGGTCACATTGTTTTGATTTTTATAAAGTTGAATTTTGATGTTAATTTAATAAATTATTTTAATTACAATAATTGTTACTAAAATTAACTACAAATTATTAGAATTGATAAATACCCATAAAAACATAACAAACTGTATTTGAGTTAACTTCCTGTCTGTGTTTCATTATGATATAACAATTTATTTAATATTTTATTTATAGTACTGCTTTATTGAATATTAATTATATAAAATGTAATTAAAACTACTAAACAGTTATTGATTCTTTGCAAAGGTTTACCGGAATTTACATTTACATTTAGTCATTTAGCAGACACTTTTATCCAAAGCAACATACAGAGAGTTCAGGGAGCAATACAGCGAATACAGGAATATTGGTCTCAAATAAATTAAGTTCACGTTACAGTATGTTACGACGTGTGGTACATCTGTCCTGGGCCGTCGAGTGATCGTGGTGGCCTTGGCCAGGCAGGTGAGGACAAATCTTGCACCTGGCGAGCCGTCTAGCTGATGCTGAACAAGCCTTAAGTCAAAGCAGGTGTGTGTTTGGGTGTATATGTGTACTTATATTCACCCAATAGCCATAAGTGCCATAACAACAGTGTCATAAAAAATACAGTCAGGGATATGATTCATACATAACTCTTTTTTCATTCTTGGGAGAATGTTATACTTATCTTGCTCAGTTCCGAAACTGAACTGTGTCTAAATTGAATTACATATAGGCATTCTTTAAGAAATACCTCTCTTCACAGAAACAGCTTACTGGATAGATTTACATTAGCATGTTGCTAAGCCAACGAAGGCTGCACTGAGGAACGGAAGGAATTTTTCGTACATCAGCTTAAATGTAGGCCAAAATTTGGTGTCTTAATTTCCCATCGCAAAAGAAGCATGTCCACAATGTCTAAACATGCTGTCTAACAAGGCAGTTCACCAGGATTTGGACCAGACCCATGCGGTTTATTCTTCTCATCTCCTTTACTGAGGGATATGCTCATCTCTCTTGTTCCGTTACACCGTGTCTCAAAAGGGTGCCGTTCTTTTCGTCTGCCAGCTCTGTATTCTTTGACAGAGATTTTTTTATCTTGCCTTCCTGTTTGTCGATATGTCTCGCGCTCTCTCTCTCTCTGGCCTGTGTCCTCTGGACAGACTGCACGTCTGTGCTAGTGACGGTGGTCCTTCACCCCCGATGAGTTCCACTCAATGGGCACAAAGGTCTCCTGGGGGACCCTGCTCGTAAAGCCGTCGCACGGGGCCTTAAATCTGCCCACCGCGACGGGCCATCCCTGCTGCCAATGAGAGCAGACAGTAGACCGACACAAAGCCCTTATCACAACAGAAAACCAAAACCCATGAGACCCTCAAAAGAGTGAAACTGCTACTGTACAAGCCAAAAGGGCTACAGTTAAAAACCAGGATGAAGCATGACACACCGCTACTCTTTGACCCGTAGAACAGTTTTTAATGTAGATGATAAAACGATCTTGCTAGAAAACAACGTATACTACAATAAACAACAAATACAAATTTGACAGAGCATTTTGCTCTTGACTGAACCATAAACCGAACGTAACACACAGGACAAATATCAAGCCCAGACGTACAGACGCCGTACAAACAAATGCAAAGACAATTTTACAGCAATATCCCAGCAGCAAACTATTAAAGCACATCAAAACAGACACCAGACGCTGTCCTTATTTAGCTAATCCCCAAAAAGTACCAAAAAGTGTATAATATTTATAAAACGTTACTGTATGGCTATAAATCTTCACTTATTTAACACTGCAATTGCCATCATTATAAAAAAATTAGAAAATGCCTGACATAATGAGGTTAAAATGACATCTTAAAGTCGCCTAACAAGAAATGCGTATTTTCCTGTTTGAAAGTGCAACGCTGCATAATTTATTGCACATGGCTCGTGTAACATTTCCTGCACTTATTGATTTAATGATTTACAGTAAACTCAGCATGGGGGTTATAAATCAAAGACACGGTTGAAACTATGAAAATGACAGCAAAACTAAACCAATTCTTATAAAATCTATATTCCAATATATTGTACTTTATCTTGTATTACTCTTTTTCATTTTTAGGCTATACGTTTATTTATTTTATGTTTAACATATTTTCAGTATACTTATTCATGCGGCTGCTTTGATGCACATTTTGAAAAGCGCTACAAAAAACTCCACTTGCACATAAACTGCATATATTCATAAAAATGGTACTGTATACATTTAAATGTAACTTAAACTGCTATAATGGGCAAATACAATAATTAAAGTATGTGTTGCCAAATTTGAATAATGCATTGTTAAATATACACAATACACTACTATATCGCTGCTTTCCTTCTGAAACCTTGTATCTCCATATTTCCTCATTTTTATTGTTTGCCATAAATCATTATTATTAGTCACCCTTTATGTTTGTCACTGGGTTTTGCAAATATCTAACCAATAAAAAGTGCTTGTCAACTTTGGGAACACCGTATGTATGTATTCATGTAAAAAGTCCAGTGTTTTGTCCATTTCCTGAAAAATTGTGAATTTGGACATAGAGTTTTCAGAAGGACACTGACGATATATTCTATAGACATTGTAGCAAAAGTAACCCCGAAGTAACGTAAAAAACGATGAAGATCGGGTGTCTTACCTTCTAGCAGGTCTCGTGCCAGACCCGGTTCTGCCCCTGTGGACCGAACAAAGTCTGACAGGACCGCATCCATGTCCAGAGTCATCGAAACATGTGGCTGCGCTGCCTGCACTGCAGCTTCACGCTCTCATCTGCATGAGTATAACATCAAATATAATACAAATCAATATACAATACAATATGTAGAGAAAACAAATACATTAAACACAGAGTGAAAGAGAGAGAGAACAGAATGAGAAATTGCTGGTACTTCATGCTATTAGAAACTCATTTTGATCACATTTAGATCAACGGGATTTTTATTAAATTGTTCTGATGAACACAGAGAAAGATATTTAGAAGAATGCTTATAACCAAACAGTACCATAGTAGGAAAAATTACTTTAAAAATGTTTTGTTCTGTTGAACACAAAAGAAGATATTTTGAACAATGTAAAACAGCAAACAGTTCTGGCGCACTTTTGACTATTTTGTCAATTTTTGACTATTCTATGATAGTCAATGGGGTCCAAGAACTGTTTGGTTACAAGCGTTCTTCCACATTTCTTTCTCTGTGTTATATGTTAAGTCAATGGCGCAAGTGCTTGCATGCGTATGAGTGTTTATGGGTGTGCATGAGCTGTCACACCGCCATATAAGTGAGTCAGACCGCTGGACACCGGACACGCTGGTGTGATGTTCTCTAAAACGTATTACAGCGTGTTCGCGTCCCGGCTGAAGTTGCTGCTTTCCGCCGCTCTGATGTCAGAATTCACACAGCGTGTGGTATTCTTAAGCCGGGCCATGCTGGCTGTGACATTCTGCTCAAAGCCTTTTTGTCATTGGTCTATGAAATGCAGCGTTGTTCGATGTTGATGAGATCAGCGCGCTCTAAACCAAGCTATGCTGGGCGGTGGGGGTAACACCTACGGGTGAGCTGCAATAACAGAGCACTGTTTATCCAATGCGTGTGCGGTGTGCAAGTTGGTCGGACGGCTGACCGGTAGCTTCTGCACCACGTACGGAGTGTGACACAAAAATTAAAGGAATGCGAAGCTGCCCACGGTGGATAAAAATGACTTTCCACTTTCACTCAACACAAGCTTAACACAAATACGTGAATGCAGATGCTTAAAGCTACATAAGCTTGATTTGGTGCAACATTGGGTGTAGTGCTTTTATTGTAAACAGCGATTTGTTAAATCAGTCTAATAGTTTAAATTGATCAGAGAATTTAAGCAGATGCTGTACATATGCGGCACAAAGCAGTGCTGTTCAATCGTATTTGAAATTATACTTTCATAAGTTAAAATTTCGTTATAACATTCAAATACGGTAGAACAGCACTTCTATATACCACTGCTGTGTGCCGCATATGTACGGCATCTGCTAAATGTAACTATTTTCTCATATTTCCATTAAGTCTCCCCAACCGGAAACGGCAGAGGGTTCTGACCGTGAAACGTGGAAGTCATGCATGCATCGAGCCCATTAAATCCACGGTACTTTAAATTAGATTAAAAAACCCGCTCCAATAACATCCTGCAATAACCCAACCAAGATCAGATAATGTACCTTGCAAGTGAGAAAGTACATTAACAGTACTTATTTGATGACTTTTGCCAGCAGGTGGTTTGGATTATTGGTTTTCACATCTTAAGAGCCAGATGCTGTCAGGTTCAACCAGACAACAGAATGACATAACTCAGAGAGAGTCCGTTGACCTTCAGTCAATGTGGTTATTGTGGGAGATTACATATACTGTATGTAACAATTCTAATGTTTTATTGACGTAATATAATAAAATATTATATTGATGTGATAAAAAGCTCATAACCTAGAGAATATTTAATGTAAATCACTGTAGGGAGATACATCAGATTTGACTAGGCTGCTATTGGACAGCTACAGCATGATACAGCACTTGAATTGGTTAACATTATTTTCCATGCACCCTTGGGCATAATTATATCAGCGGAAAGGTTTGTTAAAACAATATTTTACAATATATTTAGATTATGACAATTTATGTCAAATAGATTAATCACGATAAATCGATGCCAAAGTAAATGTTTGTTTTCATATAATATAAATGTGTGTGAGTGTGTGACGTGTATTTAAATATGCATATATAAATACACAAACATGTAAATATTTAAGAAATATGAGTCATGTGTATATATTCATACATAATGTAAACTATATTTTAATTCATATTTTACATATGTGTGCATTTATGTACACATATATATACACGCCACGCACATATATTATAAAAACATTAAACACACACATTTATTTTGGAATTGATAAATCACGACATATCAATTTGACAGCAATCTATAATATATATATTTTTTTATATATATTTAGGATTTTTTCCTCAAAATATATTTTTTTAAGTGTTTATATTTATAAAGATCAACATAACCAGACTCTTCTTAGGCCGACAATTTTGAGAATGTAACTTGAACTGTAATTTTGCTAAACTAAAACATGACTTAAGTCAAGAGTAAATTCCCCCCCCTGCTGCTTACTGTGCAGGTATAGTTTACACGCATACACTTTAAGCGTGTTGAACAAATGTTTATATGCTCTACTACTTGTAAGTCACTTTGGATAAAAGCGTCTACCAAATGAATAAATGTAAATGTTACATGAAATTTTCACCACTGCCTATATGTTTTTTAAACCAAATAAATGTTCCTTATATCAAAATGAGGAAACTATACTATACTATAAAACTAAATATTTTTTTTATTATTTATCTTAGCTGTCTCTGATACATCCTGCACTTTGCATAGTGTGGTATGTGTTGCGCCACACTGTAAGCGAAAAACATTTCTCAAGCGCTCAAACCATTAAATCAAAATTCCCAGTGAATCCATATTTAAACCGCATTTAACTGGAACGTACTGAAGCATGAATGTTTGTAAAGCACCTCACCCAAATAAGAAATTGCGGATCTGCTGTCCACCACCTGACCTGTTCTGTAATGTATAACAGCGAACGATCTTTACCAACTTAAACCCAAACATAAATATGCCAAAAGTTATAACCTAAAAACCCTTAGGATTGTGAGTTTTGGGCCAATTTTCCTTTTGGAGATGTGCTTTTAAAATGGCAAGTCGTTGGATTGAAAGAGATTTACTAGAGACATTACTGTGGCTTCTTTATTTAAAACAGAAATGCTCACTGCGTGTTATCATAAGAAGGTTTCAATATGAACCCATCTGAAGCACAGAATAAAATGGAAAATGTTGATGATTTGAATCAACCAAATAACAAATGGAGAGCAGTTAATGTTTGAAACGAATGCTTGCAGTTGCTTGACGGTGTAATGTCTGTCTGTGTCAGCCACATCAGGACGACATATTTCTGGCTAATGTCTTCATACAGGCAGGTCCGGAATGAATGTTTGGAAGGGTTGCTTTTTGCTGGGGCATGAGTATATCTTTTATAAATGATGGCCATTTGATGGGTGTTCTGAAAGAGCTGTTGTTTCCATGTGGGCCTTGTCATGTTCCGCTGAAAACAGCTAAATATGTGACTAAGAGACATGAATAATAATTCAAATTCGAAATCTTACTTTTTGTGTTCTCAATGGGAGATGAGCCACCTCACCGCCATGGTTATGTCCAAAATCACGCAGTCCTCTTCTCTAGTCCATGGCTGGCAGGTGAGGAAAACTTCAGGCTCAAATTCAGGCCTAGAAAGAGAAAAACATTAACAAATATATTAGTGTGATACCCTGGTTGTAACATAAATGTGCTTTATGAATCCAGTAAACAAACAAACAAACAAATAAAAGTGTGCTGTCACACAACGTGCTTATTTGTAACCTAATATTACATATTTGAACATACTTTTAGCTATTTTTAGGTATATCATTTTTATTCTCGCACATTATGCTCAGGGGCGGTTCACTTGGCACACTTGGCCACCCCCTGGCCCCCATGAATCTGGAATGATATTTCACCAAAACAGAGCAATTTTGAGCTGAACTTGTTTTCAAATGAAAAATGACTGAAAAATAATCATGATAACAAATGTTGCGCCCCCTAAAAGCATAAGTGGTCCCTACCTGCCCTCCCCCATTTACAGTAGTCTAGAACCGCCACTGATTATGCTCAAATAACCCACTAAAACACGCCCCTACATTTTAATATTGCTGTTGTTTGTTTAAATAATTCCTATATAAACAGAGTTTTTAAGGCATGGGCGATCTGTATTCTATTTCATTCTTCCCAAACAGCTTTTGGAAAGTAAAATACCAAACTTTAGAGTGTTTACATTACCATTTGAGTGAAAGCTAAATATTGCCATTTCACTGTCACTAACATGTCCAAACAGTGACTGGAGGCTCTTCAATAAGCCCGTATTTAGACTTGAGAGGCGAGTAGACAGTATCGCAGGTAGATACACAGAGACAGACGTATAAACACATACTGTACGATCAGGGCCTGACAATGAATGACGTCGACAGTTGCAATATGGTGATACAATTTCACTTCACACAGATCGGCTAAACAGATAACATTTCGGACAGAAGATCAGAATGGTTTAATGATGTAATGTGCTGTCCTCTACTCATAAAAACACTTTCTTCATCAAGCTTTGGGTTATGACCGAACGTAGTCTCAAGTTTTGGCCCATCGTCTCACACCATTCGAATAACAAACATGAAAACACTCACAAATTGCGCAGCTTGTTTAGATTTGACAAATAACTATGGATCAGAATATCGCAGAGAAACAAGCAAAAACTCCCCATCAACGTCATCGCAAAACCTTGTCCTTGATAAACCATCCAACCAACCCCTTAACATCATGACAACACAAGCATCTCTTATAGCAAGACAAGCATCTTGTATGCAAATGCGTAGGGCCCCGCAAGCTTGGGGACCCCCTAGTGGCTATAAGCGGTAAAATAATTTGACGCTTGATTTAGACACTCAGATATACACAATGAAGCACATGTAACAAAGCAGTGAAAGAAAGCAAATAAAAATAAATCTTATACTTATTTTACGAATATAGCAAAACAATGCTATGAGAAGAAGCATGAAAAGAAGAATCTTGCACCTTTTACCTTCTTATACTGTAGCTAAAAGCATTCTGTATTATTCTGAATAAAACAAAGCACACTTTTTCATCCAAAAACCAAGAAGGTTTATTCTTATAACAAACTGTAGATCATTTGTTATGTGGTTCATGTAGCTTAATGAATCCTTTTTGGTCGTCGACTTAGGACATAGTGTTTGGAAAATTTGACTCACGTCGTTGACCGTAATCCTTTGTGCATCTAGAAGCGACCGTGTGAAAAACGCCGTTGTTTCCAATGGACGCTACATGCGCCAGGTGTAAAAGAGCTGGCTGAGATTTGAGCGGACATACATCATCGCTCCGTGTGCATATACCCCATTGTGATGGTTTTACAGTAGCAAAAATATCTGTAGTAACTACACTATTGTGGCAGCTACCATAATATCTGTTGTGTGTTGTGAGTGTGTTTGCTTATACTATCAGTCTTGAGGTTATTCTGAGGGCAGTGTGAATCCAACTTTGCACAAAACAACATGACATAAAAACACACACGCTACTGTATATCTGGTGCCTCAGCAGCTCAAATGGTCTTACGCAGCAGCAGTTTGAGTTGTGGCTATAACGTCAAGAAACAAAAACCAGAAATATCCCTCGACGATGCAGCATAATTCACAACTAAACTACCAATCGCTACGTTCATGCACAGCATGCATTTTGCCTTCCCCCATCATTTCAGTCATTTCATATCGGCCACCAGCCATTGACAAAATGTCTGACTCTCATTCAAAGAGACCTCTAAATGAAAGGTTAAAAGAGTCAAGGTCAAGTGTTATGAGAAGACCAGAAATCCTTTGCTTCCTATCAAATCCATACTTGCATAAAAATACATCATATGATATACAGTATGGTTTGCTTTCCTATAATTATTTTTAGCATAATTAATAATAATAATAATAATACTTCTGTATACAATTTTTCATGTAGCGTATTTGTTTTAGTGTCTTAGGGGGTAAAAATGTGTCATCTTCTTGTCTAAACGGTAAACATTGCTCTGCAAAACTCTCAAGAGATTCGCATTTGCCGCTGGGGTCAGGAGGAAAGTATAGCAAGAAGGTTTAAAGACCAAGAATTATCCTCTAGACACCATCTTACAGGATTTCTCTTAACTCTGGAGTTAAAATGTGTCAAACCTGCTTCTACTTTTAGAGATCGACTCTGATAACCTTTTCCTGCACGAAACGGAAAAAGTGAAGAGCAGACAACGCATTTGACGGATTCATGGCTCACTATTTGTCATAGATTTGCACAAGTCTAAATTTGGTATTGTTATCTAAATTTAAAGGTTCAGAGGAAGGAAAAAAGAGAAGAAAAACATCATTTTGGGCAGTGAAACTGTTTCCACTTAACACATTAAAACCCACGCAAGCATTCGCAAAAAACACATACGCATTGGAAAAAAGGAAACATTGCGTCGTTTACACACCGTGCCGCATTGACCTGTCTGCACAATAGCCTTGAAGGTTTCTTTCTATTCAAGAGCTCGATTTAACTAGCCAGAAAATATACACAGAGCAACTGTGAGAGAGAGAAATAAATATCACAGAGACCCCCGTTCACACTCACACCTACAATCTGAACTGATGAGGGTGGCCTTCTCACCCGGCTTCATTCCCACCTCTCCCACATCACTCGCAGTCAACAGAGAAAGCATTGTCACCATCAACAACAGCCACGCACCCGTTCACCACAGTTCTCCCGCTGATGATCAATGTTTCCACAGCTAAATTTAACACAGTAACCTTCGTAATTGCGCTCAAAGGCTGCAAGGTTTATTTTGAGTGTCAGACGTCTGGCAGCGGTGATAAAATGTGCCATCACACCCATCTGATATGCAAAAAATGGCCGGCTATTATTTAAAATTTCCTCACAGCACTATGTTGAGTAAGCGTACTTGTGTTGTAAAAAAAACGGGGGAAAAAGGGGGACAAAGTAAAATGTTTTACTTTTGATTCACAAATTGTTTTTATGTGCTTACATTTGGATAATTCTGTAATGTTGTGTTATTTGTATGGATCTATATAAAAGCTAGGAGAGCATGATAATGGGTAAAATGAACATTACATTTTAATCATATTTATTAATCGTCACAATTTTTTTTATTTCACTTCACCATATGTTGTTATGTCGCTGCTAAATTGACTTTGTCATGATAATGTTTTGAGTTTGCCTTTAGGACATTAATATCACAACAATTATGCGTGACAATTTTGTACATTTTATCAACAAAATGCAAGTGGCACTTCCCCGTCTCAAAACTGCTGTCTATAAAACATGACACGCATACACAAATCAATTGATCGGTAAAGCTCAGGTGAAGATCTGTTAAGCAGTATCCATGACAGTCCGATACATAATGAGTAACATCCATCGTCCCTGCCAATAGAGACACAGGCAGACACTCCATCCTTACACAACATCTGTGTGTTTGTGTTATTCAAGCCTTCCCAACTACTTCCACTAGTGCCTCGCAGGTACACATACAATACACATACACGCACACACACACGTGTTCCACCACACTGAGTCTGCAAAATTCAGATGCCATTATTTTATGGACGAGGAGAGAGACAGGTCTAGCAGGCAGCCCCATGGAATTCTGGGATACAAGCCCAGTGATGAAAGTTAGGGACGTGTCATGCCGTGCGCATTCATCCATGGGTGCTTTAACAAGGCCAGCCTCACATAGTTTACAAAACTGTGAAGCGTTTCTTACAAGAGCCTCTCTGTGCTTCTTTCTTTACACAGCAAACAAGGAGATATTCAAACTCTACGACTCATTTCTAGTTTCTAGTCATTATCTTTTTTATTATTAATCGAGTTAAATAAAGTAATTTGTACATAATTACTTGGAGATACTGCCCTAAACAGGGCCCAAAAAGTAATTTAACATCAAATACACACTTATGTTATCAGGTAACTGAATAAAATGAAGAGGTCTTTAATTAATACATTTATTTTTTATTATTATTTTAGTTTTTTAGTTTTTATAACATTAAATTAAATAAACTGTATATATTATATTGTATAATTTATAAATACTGTATATAGTATATATTTTTTGTTTAATTAAATACAGACAGCCACAGCAGATATTTCATCAGAACATTTAATTAGAAGTATGTTTTATTGATTTAATTTGTATTATTATATTATTATTATTATTATTTATTTTTTTAAATAAAAACATCTATATTCAAATATTAAATGAAATGTCTGTATTACTGTATATTTTTTTATTAAATACAAGCAGGAAATTATATTTGAAAATTAAAACTGAAAGTTTGGGGGAAATTTCGGGTGGAAATGTTTGGTTTCAATTTCCGGTGAACAAGACATGTGTGTGGGAAGGGAATTATTATATTAAAAGCTTTCTGAATATAACTCCTGCATCATTTGCATCGTTTTACAGATGTCACCTTGCTTGATATTACTGTGCATTGCAGCCTTACACTTAGTGTCTTAAGAATCCAAATACACTGTTCCAAATTTGAAATGAGTTTTGTGGAGAAAAATCTAATTGTGTAAGTATATTAGTTCATTCTCAAAGTGACTCTAAACTTTTGAACGGTTATTACGTCGGTCAGAAATTCACTACTCATACAGTACATGTAATGTTTATGAGAACCGCCCCTAGATCAGTATCTAGGTTCATTGTGTATTTGTTCAACCCCAGAGGTCTAGTTTGTTTAAAGATCCGACCAATCCCCGGTGAGTCATCAGACCTAATCAAACATTGTTAAAATGTGCTCTCCACATTCCTAAAGAAACACAACCTGCTCATTACGCAAGAGTATAGGTGTAAACATCAGTCTCACCTCATTACATTTAACCACACAAGAGCTGACTTACACCCTCAATCAATAAGAGAGGAAGGAAAGCCAAATGTGTGCTCGACTGTCACTCACTGAAGCCATAGAAATCATGCTAACACAAGCTATCATGTAACATCTTTACTTTCACTATAATAAAACCTTAGTTAATTTTCCTAAGGCTATATCATATCACCTCATGGGCTCTGTACACATTTGAACACACCTCCCAGATAGCACAGGGTACATTTAAAAGTCTGCTAAAGATCTGGAAAACATATGTGTAAAAATGTTTTACATACATTCTAAATCATAAACGTCTTACAGGTATCTTACAAATGACTATATGACATCTGACAGGAAACGTCGCAGAGATGTATTGCAGACAATAAAAAAGATAATTTTGCAGATGTAAATGTAGTCATCAAATAGACGTCTCAGAGATGTATGTGTTATTAGGGAGGCTACGAACATGTTAGAAGAATGCCACACAGAAATACTTTTGCATAGCAACCCCCTAGCAACCATCCAGACCACCCTAGTAACCGCATAGCAAGTTTATTAAAGTCCGGGAAAAGTGAATTCTGAGAATTGTTTCTAAACACATTATAGATGTTAGAAATGTATTGCTGAAACACATTACAAAGTCTCAAAAGGATGTAGTTCTGAATTGTGGGGCTTAGCCGCCTTAGTCTGCCCAACTAAACATTTATCACGCCAAATAACAAGCAAATGGTAACGCAGACGCGAATGGACGGAGGAGAATAACACGAACGGAAGGAGGATCACTACGTGTGATCGCGATGTGCTTCAGTGAATGATGTTTAATTAACAAATTTCGAGACGAGCGCAAGCAGATAATCCACCCGCTGGTTCGCAAAACTGTTTTAGGCCATAGTCACACTGACTTCATTTTTGAAGCTGCTAGCGTATGTTTTAAATTATAATCCTATGGATTAAACCGTGTTTTCAAAAAAAGTCCTGAGCGCTTTTTAAAACGCCACCGCCAGCGTCTTTTTCTGCAGCTCAAAGCGTCCTTTGAGGTTGAACAACGTTCAAACGTCCTGTTAAGCGCCTTTTTCATAGCTAACCAATGACAGAGACCTGTCGTTTCCATAACAACATGCGCGGAACGTGATTGGTCAAGAAGGCTCTGGCTCGAAAAAATTAAATGGCGGCCGAAACGCCTGTTGGAGCATAGTTTTGTATAAATGTAAGTTTAATTTTCACTTTCAATAACTTTTGATTGCATTTCTAGCGAGAAATTAGTATTGTAGTTTTTGAATATGTGATTGGTTATAGCAAAGACGCTCTCTGTTAATAATTCAAATAGAATTATGTTACGCTGCCTTTGAAGCCTGTCTCTCTATGCTGCCTCCGTGCACAAATGCTATCTTTGAACATTGCCGGCTGCTATTTGTAACAACAGCGCGCTCTGGGTTCGGGGTAATGCCTGGGCTCGGACAGGGGGAGTGTAACGTGACTTTGAATTCGGAAGAAACTGCCAGGCTCGGAGCCCTCTCCTCTGACAGCATGGCAAATACGCATACCTTTTAACATCTTGAATTATCTATTAATGAACATTGTGCGTTTTTCAATTAAAATCCTCCCATAAAACGTATTCACATAATTCACATATAGCCTACTGGGCTAAGGACTCGGGTTGTGCGATTCAAGTAGGCGTGGCTTCAGTGCCAACAGCGGACACGCCCCCAGCGTTTGAGAGCAGAGAGTCCTGCTTCTTTTTGCAAGTTTTTGATTATTTATTTTATTTACATAGATGTTTTTTCTCTATTCAAATTTGGCTGGGTGGTTAATAACACACTTTTCTGTTGTGTGACATACTCAGAACACATATTTTAATGCCACTTACTCGGACTTTAAGCTCCTCATGTATCCCAAAGAAAATGGAAGAATGTAGTTAATCAAAACTGCAATTAACAACTGACTTGAATCCCTGAGGGTATGCAAACAGCCTGCAAGACTAGCTGTGCACATTGTGTATGATGGCATACGGTGTTTGCACTGCTGACAAGTGAGAATTTAGCACAGACGAACGTGCTCACACAGCACTATTTCCATCAAACATTATCTCTTTACATTTATCTGGTTCAATGCACCACCTACTTATGAATATTCATGAAGACTGAGGTGTGGCCTCCTAATGAGCCAACTGGAGGAAACAGGCAGTGATAGGGGATAGAATATTCTACAGTAGAATAATAATCAAAGTGGCTGAGGAATGGTGCAGTTCTGGAGACATTTAATGAAACACATAAAAGGATGAGCCTTATTTGTATCCAGAAGCATAGACATCAATGATAAAGGCA
This sequence comes from Triplophysa siluroides, assembly GCA_006030095.1. Lineage (NCBI taxonomy): Eukaryota > Metazoa > Chordata > Actinopteri > Cypriniformes > Nemacheilidae > Triplophysa > Triplophysa siluroides. The sequence continues at coordinate 2,824,919 of VCII01000093.1, forward strand.
ATATACAAGGCAATACACATTAATGGACAGAACTGGGATTCCATTTTGGATTTAGGTTCCATTGCTCATAAGGTTAGCACACTGTAATATTTAGCGGGCAGTGTCAGAAGATAAATGATGATTGCAATACCTATTAGGTTACAAATCCCAAAATGACGCTAATTACGAGAACCTACTTTAACCGTGTTCATCAGTGCTGGGCGACGAATCAGAAAACACTAAAGTGTACAGGGATTTGAAAGAATCAGCACCCCTCCTGCGAATCCTCACTTTATATTTAGCAACAAGCCAGAGAAATTTAGCCCTAGTTTGAGAAAAACAGGCTTCGTTTCCAAGTAGAATGCAAACTAACCACTAAACCAGCACAATCCAGCATACACCAGTCTGAACCAAGAAAATTATAGATATATCGGTGAATATATATATACCGATATTTATCGTTAATTCTTTAACGTTGGAAGCTAATTACCGATATATTCTAAATATTAATAAAAAAATCCCTAAGACTAAAACAAAAAGCAAAAAGTGGGCAATTGCTTTTTTGAAAACATTCACTGCAGAAAACAACGTAGTTGTTTCCCCAGAAAATCATGTACCACTAGTTAAAGATTCTTTAACCTTCAATCTTTTCTAGTATATCTTTTATTTAATAAACAAATTATAAAGTTTAAATTTTTTTCGTAATAGCCACATGTCTTATAGGTCTCAAGACAGAAAGTAATATGCTTTTGTTCCTATAATTTGCACATTCATAAATACTGTATCTACAGACTGTACCTACATCAACAATGTTTGGCTAATAACAGTAAGTGAATAATCATGACAAAAGGACTTTTCTCAATTTTAACTGTGAACAGCGTGTATCTGAAGAAGTTTAACCAGAGGAAATTATTTATGATTTATCGGCTATAATATATCGGCCTCAATTTTATAATCGGCCGATACTGTCATGATCCTGCCTCAACTTGTCATGGTTTTCTAGTCTTGTGGCAGGGTCAAGACAGTCCCACGTGTTTCTGTGGAAGCGCATGGTCATTGTTTGTTTATGTTGGCCATACCTTCTCCTGTCGCTTGCCTTGGCCCCGCACCATTGTTTCTCCGTCATCGTCCCATTAGTGTTTCATTCCCCTCACCTGCCCATTGTTTACTTCCCTCGTTAGTGTTCCCCTCTTAAGTCCCTTGTTTTCTCTGTCCTCTGCTGGTTCGTTACATCTAATATCATTGGTTTGTTCCCAGTCCCAGCAATTACCCTTTTCCAGTCTTGGTTTATCTTGTCGTGTTTTAGGATTATATTTGTATTCGTTTGGACTTTGTTTGTTTGCCCCCTTGTGGGTAGTATTTGTTTGGAGTCATGTTTAATTTAGGGTTTTCCCCATTAGTGGGTTTCAGTTTTTAAAAGTTTTGTTTGTTTGCAACTTGGCTGTCTGCATCTGGGTTCTTCTGCCATATCCCTGACAGATACTGATAACATTAAAAAAATGACCATTTATCGGCCGATACCGATATGAAAAAAATAATGTAAACCCAACAGATATTTGGCTGCCTGACAAGAGTGTAATGAATCAGCAATGTCCTGGTGCCAACTCGGTGACATCAATCCCCATTTAGACTGACAGCAGTCTGGGCAGACCACCAGCCTTTCACTAAAGATGAGTGACGGCATTTAAAAGGCCGGATTTCAGATAATGCTGTTACAACCTGCACTTTTGTCGCTTTGGCAGGTCATAGCGAGAGAATAGAATTAAGGACATACATGAGGGAATGTGTCACTGAAATCAAAGACAATCTGTTAGGACAAAAATGGCAAATGGCAGACAATAAAATGAAAAAATAAAAATAAAAAAAATACACTGTGATTTCTAAAAGTTGCCATACTTAAACTAGCAAACTCTGCAAGACTAGTGCACTATCCATATCTTGTTAAACTGCAGGTGGCCTCAGATGTGAATCAAAGTCTGTCTCTAAGGACGACAGTCTCATGGGTTCACATGACCCCCGTGAGGTCTGTGGAACAAGGTAACCAGCTCCGCACCTGCACACCTGGGAGGTATATGTTTGTTTCTTTTTTGTGCTGAGTAACATCGGTGGACAACCCAGCTGCACAAGGCAGTATCTCAATGTGTCGACAACACTATACACAACATTTTTCTCACTACACAGATGGTCTTTTGTTCCTGAAAAATGTTTCTGTATGCTGTTTGTGCATTCTGGATGTACAGTACGTGTTAAAAAGCAAAAACCTGTATACGATTTTTTTCTTCTGTGGAACACCACACAAAAGAAAATATTTTGAGAAATGATTCATGACTCATTGCCTATACAATGGAAGTCAATGGGAGCCTAACTAACTAATCACTTAACAAGATTCGCAACCAATCTCATATTCAAGTCTATCTGAAATAAAGACTTCTTTTATCTAGCTCCCGTACCTGCGTAAGCATGTGTTCTGTGTTATAAAACATGCCAATATGCTGTAATGGGTAAGACTGGGCAGACATCCTGTGCTGTATTAAGGCAACTGCCCACCGGATGCCAGGCACAACAGATGGAGGATCTAACAGGCTGTGCCACACCCCTCTGCCAGCTTCAGTTTGATGCCAGCTTCTCAAATTGGACTCTAATGTGCAATCTAATAAGAGTGATGACATAATATTTTCATTACATACAGCTAATGCTATTCTTGGTTTCGATTCGGAAAAGTATGACATCATGTTTTTCATCATGTAACATCATTTCGATGATTTCAAAGGCAAAATAAAAATAAAAAATTTACATTTCTAACTCAATTTGGTTCACAGGAGTAAAATGAGAAAATATTTAATAGTTTTTTTAATTGCTTCTGCTTCTCTCTCGCCATCACTGTTTAAAATATGAAATTGCAGGTTACTTAACATACTCATCTCTATGTGGGTTGAGGGTTTTTAACCCACTGGAAGTCTACTGAAATCATCACTGAAAATGAATTTTAGCGGGAGGGACACTATTATTTTAGAGAGCAGCTAGACTGGTCTCAAGACACCAGATGTTTGCATGATGACCTGTCTATGGAAATGATAATGATGGCCATTTAAAATTAAACAGCTATGAATGAGCCATTTCGTCACTATTACATTTTTTGGTGTGTCCTGCTGTCCTTGTATTCTCAGCAACAGATTGCTCATAGAGTCAGATCATCCGTCATGTGGTTTAACTCATAAGTGCATGTATCATGACAAAAGAGGAGGTTTTATTAACTTAACCTGCATGTATAATATTTCTATTTAACTTAAATGACATTATATAGTATCTAAAGAATATGTGCATTCAAGTCACATTTTGTCAATTTTGTATAGTGACTGACTCAACAAAAGACAATTCAGTGTCCAATGTGAATCACTGCGTAGATTCAGCCAATAGGCATGCTGCTATGGTCTCTGGTGGTTAATGGACCGTGATGAAATCATCCATTTGTTGTAACTGTTTTTGGGCCCATGAAACCAGTGAGTCACGTGTGTGTGTTAGGTGTGGATAGAAAAATTGAGATGTCACATCATGTTCAGCCTAATATTATGACGTCTGGTCTTACCACCCATTTTCTCTACACATGTCTGATGAGGTAAGAGGCTTATGAAGTGCACCAGCTACATTATCATAATGTATTCAGCTGTAATACAGCCACCTCTTTTCCTGAACAAAAGAACGCTGCAATAATTTCGGTTTGCAAAGACCGATTTAAAAGTCAATAAAAGGCTCATTTCAGAATCATATCAATTAAAATTAAAAATATAAGCTAAAACACTCTTTTATCATTAAGACAGCCAGTATGCTTCTGCGATATATGAAAAACATAAATATGATTAAAAACACAGCACCAATGCATATCATTTTTTACAAAATATATGCTTTTAAAATGTACAATTGTGATATTTCTCTAAAGAAAATTGGCTAATATTATTGATGACTCAGTGTGTCCTCAAAGGCTCTCTGGAATACAAACGCCCATCCCCCAAAACTTGAAATATCAAGTATCGAGTAGCAAATCTCGGTTGTAGAGGGCTGTGATGTAAACCACACACTAACATCCCATCCCACTCATTTTTTTATTTGAGATAATAATGTTTGTGTGTCTAAAATCTATCCTTCAGCATCCCAGTAGTGTTAGACAGTAGACACATCTCCCACTTCACAGCGGACAGGACCAAAAGGAAAGATTTTTTTTGCCCTTCATGTGAGCTCTGAGAAATGAGCTTGTTCAGAGATAAAACCATGTTTGTGTTTGTTCACAGACAGTCTGGTATGTGGGTAATGGAAGAGAAACATTCTGGACCAATCAAGATGAGGTCAGACCAAACTTGGCACCCATACACTTTTTTGCAAAAGTGAGTAATAGATTTTGAACGGTGACATCTAAAACTAGACTAAAAGAAATAAAGTAGGTCACAGAAACAACATAAATCCATAAAGAAGCCAGAAGGGATAATGGTTAAGATTAGGGATGCTTGATTATGAAAAAATCATAGGGATGTAACAATATTATCGATATTGAGTTATCGCAATTACAAATTGTCTCAATATTATCACGGTCACATGACTGTATGAACCGACAGGTCTTCCGGACCTAACATAGAGAATGTTTTTTTAGGTCATTCGACTCATCTCATTCTCCAATTCATACCTCTAAGCAACAGACTAGAGGATAAAGAAAAGAGGATGCTTATGGCACGTTTCCAAGTCATTGTTAGCCATTTTAAATATCTCAATAAATATCGTAATGTTGAGTGTACACCGAGGTATTACCGTACAGTGAGATTTTGTTATTGTTACATCCCTAACTACAATTATTTTGCCCAATACTGTGATCACGATGATTTAACTCACCGACTTTTGAAACAGCATAAAAAAATAGTAAAACAAATAAAATGTTGCACTTATAGATCCTTGGAAAATGGAATGCCGGACAATAAGCGTTTCACCTTTTGTAATGGTTGAAAGTCGTATTTGCACAATATTGTATAGAAACATGCAACAAAGTTAGCCTTGTTTGTATATTTCTTTTTTATTTACATTTACATTTATTCATTTGGCAGACGCTTTTATCCAAAGCGACTTACATTGCATTATCCTATACAGAGGTATTTGCAATCCCCTGGGATCGAACCCACAACCTTGCGTTGCTCTTACCACTGAGCTACATAGAAGCGAGATTAGGGCTGTCCAATGATTAATCGCACACAGAATAAAAGTGTGTGTTTACAAAATACATACATGTCTGTGTACTGCGCATATATTCATTTTGTAATTTTGTCAATTATGACGGAATTTTCATTATTGGATGAACTATCCCTTTAAAGCCAAACTAATAATTATCAATAAATATCACAATACAACAGAATCACAAAATGTATATTTTAGTATAGATCGTAACACACATGGAGCAATACGGTAAAGGTACGCAGTCACGCTGGACACAAACCGCAATCACAGGAAGTGCTTCTGCTGTCCGGACCTGCACTAAAGCACCAGACTCAGTGACTGAATTTCAATGCCGAAAAAAAAAAAACTCAGGCCATTCAGACTGCGAATCAATCACTCAATTCCCATCTCCCCTCCTCCAGCTACAATGGTAAGCCTGTGTTGCTGGTGTGTGTGTGTTGGTATGGATGCAAAAAGCCGGACGGAAGTATGGGAAAGAGGATACACGCCGGATCTGTTGTGAACACGAGCATTACCGAGAGCAATTCAATGTGTTCGCCAATCATACTCGAATCGTACCAGGGGCACCGTCTTCAGCGGTGACCACACAACAATGGATTCAAGCACTCCACTATTTTCTAGAAATCAGGATTCTGTTAACCCAACGCTAGAAAATAATAATTAAAGCGTAGCCGAGAGTCAAAGCCTGTTGGAAAAAACAGCATATGCTGGGTAAGGTATGTTTTGATGCTGGTTTGCTGGTTACATGCTGGTTTAAGCTGGTCATGTGCTGGTCCTTAGCTGGTCATGACCAGCTTAAACCAACACAAACCAGCATCAAAACATACCTAACCCAGCAAATGCTGTTTTTTTCAACAGGGAAGCCGAACCTACTGAAAAAGAAATAATAGCCACTTCGAAATGAATGATTAGCCCTGCCAGCTGAGAAAACATCTATCTGCATATTTGATTTCTTTTCAGCACTGTGGCATTTGAGGAAATGGCTTCGTTAATTTTAGATGGGTTTGTTCGTTTGTCTGACACGATAGTTTAGATGTGTGCAGGCTCTATGCAAATACTGCCCAGGATCAGAGAGGTCAACGGCACTGCATGCTTTACAATCTTTCGGATGGATATTAACGCTATACTTTTCCCAGATGCCTCGGCTCGTGACCTGGCGCGTGACGGCATCTCAGAACGTCTGCCGCCTCTGGTCAAACCCGTTTGGGTGTGTGAGTGTTTGTCGTCTGACAGACAGCGCAAACATTAAGTTCTCGTGGCTGCAGAAGGTGTTGGGCACCCTTAAAAAGAGGTGAAGAAGATGCAAACATGAGACAATGAACGGTAAAACGGCTTTTTGGCTTTGATTCACTGTAGGGGTGGGTGATATAGAAAAAAATTCAAATCACGATTTGTTCTGGATTGCCCAAAACACTGCAGACGAGTCCAGCTATTGAGCTCCACTCAAAGCAAAAAAATTTACGTTTTGAATTTTGTTTTGCATCTTGCTGCGGCACTCGGAATAAAGCTGTGGAATGGCCGTGGTAGAAAAATATTTGCGGCTGGGTATTTCGTAACGTGGATCTGCGACTTTGAGCAGTCTTTTAAAGCCCTCATTTTCCACAGTCTTAATGGAAATCATGTCTTTGGCCAGGTAAAATGTCACCGCATCAGTTACATGTTTCCAGCGCTTGCTCGTTCTGTCATACGGTGTTCCTTTCTCAAATGCGTCTTTCGTTAAAGTCGTTTGTTTAAGCCTTGTAGTTTCTGGCTGCTTGGTTGTACCTGATGCTCTCGCATGGGGTCCCTTTATAATTTGGCTGTCGGCATACTCTTTCGGGTACTTTCTTTTTAGGTGGTTAAAAAGGTTCGTTGTGTTGCCATCAGACGTGCGAATCTTATCATTACAACATTTGCAAATAACTGCTGTTTGCGCCGTGTCTGTTGGGGAAAAAACAAACCATTTCCATATTACAGATGTTGAATTTTTTTTTGGGAACAACTCCTCCGCGTTTTTCCTCCATCGTCACTGACTGAGTCGCTTAATCTCACAAAATTTACGAGCAACGCACATGAGTTTGTTAACTTGACGCCATCTATTGCACGGATGTTGATGAAATCAATAGACAGCAAGGGATATAACGTGTCGTGCACTATAAAGGACGATGTAACGATTTTTCCGATAAAGTGGATCGTGCAGTCATTTTAATCGTTCGCAATCAAATATCGTCATATCGCACACCCCTAATTCACTGTCCAACCATGTACGACTTTTGACCTTTGCAAACCTCTTGTCACAAGATAATAGATAACTGAATGATGTCACCACTACAGGTAAGGTTGTCAGGTTTAAAGACATCCAAATAACTCAAGAAACAGTCAAAACCAAACGTAAATCCACAGGTTAACAGAATCCTTGGTAAAACGGGCACAAAACCAGTCAGAGTATAATCCATACGGCAAACAGCAATCAAAGATAATTCAATAGCCAACATAGACTGGTACAACCGACAACAAATGACAATTAGACTCAACAAAAACCAAAGGAAGCAAGTGCACGTGTGTATATATATTGTCCAGAGTGATGGGTTACAGGTGTGGGTTCAATCAAAGGTGACGTGAGGTGCAAGGGATGATGGGAAATGAAGTCCAATGGGTTAGTACTATGGTGAAAGGGAGCGTGGAAATCGGGAAACAGTCGTGGATGCAGGGGGCGTTGCTGACGAAGGCGGGGCAAACGACCCAATTGTTAATTTCCAGATAACAAGGATAATTGATTTAATGTTGAATCTATATTCTTAAAGAAATATTGGTAAACTCATGCTTTCAAGCAAAGATGTGTAATATAACTGTACCTTTTTAGCCAATCACCTGAGCCATAAATGCCATGTGACCACATTATATTACAGCCCTTTACAGAAGTCGGTGAAAAACTGGCATATTGTTAGGGCCCGGGGTCATTTATAAAAAAACAGTCACTGGTCAAATACAATATCTTTAAAATGTAAATGTAAATATTCATGTTTATTCATTTCCAAACACATGAATTGTCATTTCCATGCGCTAAGTGTCAAGTGGAAGCTTTGCATCACTTAGCAGTGGTCAAATTACTTTTGAACTCAAACGGACTCAAACTGAATTAAATTACCCTGGACTGATATTTTCACTTTCTATACAGTAGCAAGAACTCGCCAGAATTACATCATACCCCTATGTAACACAATGCAATTCCATATGAATCAGCATAAAGACAAAATAAAGAATTGACTATCTCTTTTAGCTTTAGCATCTTAGCACATTTTGTCAGATGCTGTTCTGTGTTTGGGTCTGAGTTCTCCATTAATTGGCAAAGGAACAGTCAGAGTCCCGGCATTGAACGCAGCGGTGGGCTGACTGCGCCAGAACCAGGTCTTTCCTTCACTGTGTCTTTCTCTTTTGCTTCTGTCCTAGTTTTCAGGCATTTAAACAGGAGCTCAGCTAATACAACATGAGATGACCCAAATCTAGGAGGGTCTATCAGGTGCTGTACATTAATACATTTCTGAAGAGTAGAGGCAATTGATTTCCCTAAGTGAGACATAATTTGTTATAGAGTGCCATATGGAGCAAAGTGCTGGGAGAAAGGAGTTGTCTCAGTGCAATTTCAAGGCCGAATGTCGACACGGAGGTGCCAGGTTGTCTGCGGAGGAAAACGACTACTGGTGCAAACGAGATTTTAGAAAAAAACCTTTATATATATCATTCACTGTTAGAACAGTTGTGGTTATTAAATGTCTCATTGGGATTTAAAGGAGTAGTTCACTTTACAAATACATTTTCATTAAAATGTACTCACCCCCATGTCATCCAAGATGTTTATGTATTTGTTTCTTTAGTCGAAACGAAAATTAAGGTTTTTGATGAAAACATTCCAGGATTTTTCTCCATATAGTGGACTTCAATGGACTCCAAATGGTTCAAGGTCAAAATTACAGTTTCAGTTCAGCTTCAAAGGGCTTTAAACGATACCAGACGATGAAAAGGTCTTATCTAGTGAAAAGATCGGTCATTTAAAAAAGAAATGCTTATTCTTTATAAACACAAATGCTCGCCATGCTCTGTTCTGCGATGCGCGTTCATGACTTCACAAAATACGTAATTACGTTGAAAAGGTCACGCTTGACGTAGGCGGAAGTACCGAGTCAGTGTTTACAAGTTGAACGCGCAAGTTTTTAACGTAATTACGTATTACGTGAAGTCATGAACGCGCATAACAGAACAGAGCAAGGCGAGCGTTTTTGATTATAAAGCATTTACAGATTTTTAGAAAATGACAGACCGTTTCACTAGATAAGACCTTTATTCATCGTCTGGTATCGTTTAAAGCCCTTTGAAGCTGCACTGAAACTGTAATTTTGACCTTCAACCATTTGGAGTCCATTGAAGTCCACTATATGGAGAAATATCCTGGAATGTTTTCATCAAAAACTTTAATTTCGTTTCGACTTAAGAAAAAAAAACACAAACATCTTGGATGACATGGGGGGGTGAGTAAATTATCATGAAAATGTATTTTGAAAGTGAACTACTCCTTTAAAGACAAATACTAACATGTTACAAAATGTAGCAAGATCAAGTCAACACCAACGCATCTGTAAAACAGCCAATGCAATCTCAAAATGGAAATGTTGCATTAACAACATTTATCTGTACGCCACTGAAACCTGACCGTTTTAATCACATTCAGAAAAGTCTGTAAAGCTTTCAACTTCTACACTTTATTTCATCAGGAGGGATGCAGAAATTGAAATAGCTACATTAGAAAACAACATGATGAGATTACATGCAATTCACCATGATGTTTCTACATAGCCCTAAACAGACAAACTGCTCTACAGAGCGCTTTTCATATATTCGTTATCTCCTTCGGCAAAGAAGCGAAAATGTGACGCCATCTTTGTCCTGTATTAGCCACCGTAGCGCTTCGGAAAAATTATAATAATAATAGTATTTGCAAAGTATCACATGCTATTTGTTCACATTTAATAAACAGCTCTGAATACATTTTAAGTAAAATGTATATGTGTTGATAATTATTTATAATAGGTTAAATAATATGAATAAGTTCATTGATCATTTTATTATTATAATAATACTGATGATATCATTAATTAATAGTATTTAATGTTAATAATAAAAAAACACAAGGCTGTGTTCACATGCACATAAATCCGATTGCTTTTTAAATCCTGATATCAGCGTATCATGTGCTATCGGAGCCATTGTCAGTCCTTTCTAATTGTCAGTCTTTTCTTCTAAGATTCTTTAAATAAAGCACATTAGATGCAAACATAAAGGTTTAAATTTAGCTGAAGAGGGTGTTATTAATGTTATTTCCCTTGAAACACCATCCCCAATAAAAGCTCAAGTCAATCCCTGTAGGTGTACATGACAAACAGAAGAATATAAATGCTGCTTTTGTGGACAAGTGCTGTGTGCTTGTCTGATAAGGGCTTGGCTTTTTACCTCAGTCAGATCACATCGCTTGACCTTTTCTTTCTGAAATACGCTGTATTTCACGAACATGACTTGAATACCTGAAAGGAGCAGTGAGTAATTTCTGGGTCACCGGCAAGTAATTGTCAAAATAATGATGGTGTTCAAAAAGGTTTTCCAAACATTACATTACAACCAGATGGAGTCACACTTACAAATCTAAAACAGTCCCAAATCATCCAAGATGCTTGCTGTGGTTCTCAACCTTTTCTGAGGGTGTGGATCTTCTCTCAATCGCAATAAAAAAACTGCTTGCAAGTAGAATATTTTGTAAAGGGGAAATAAATAAAATGCAGTCATCCAAACCCTTCATGACCCTTTAATCTAAACAAACCCATTAATAACAAGCCATTTGTCATGTCACGTCGCGCCGGTCTAGTCCGGTGTAGTCGACACTGTGTTAGAACACACACTTGTTTTAAATATAATAGCACTATTAGTACGCCTGCATATGTTTTATATTTCATTTTTAACACTTGACTACGACAACCAACCAGAAGTAAGGATTTTCTATATCATACTGTACATACATGAAACTTAAAATGTTAAAAGTGTTGAAAGGTTAGACTTCAGATATGTCAGTGAAGTGTAAGATGTGAGGCCATATAGATAACCGGTGACCTATTTCTACTTAACCGTATGTCAGAGTGTTGTTCTAGAGTGCCTTGAGAAGTCCATTAGCATATAAAATAATGCTGACACCACGGACTAAAACTTTAATTCAGAGCGCACATGTCATGGCTGATGACCACACCGTCTTCCATGGCTTTCTTATGCAGAACACAAAAGAAGACATTTCTCTAAATATATTTGATTTGTGTTCCTCAGAAGGAAGAGTCTTATACAGGTTTAGATCCACATGAGGGTGAAAAAAAGATGATGGAACTTTATTATTAGGTGAATTATCCCTTTTAAATTCTTTAACGTCCAAACCATTATCAGACTTAAGATATATGAAACGTCGATCAACACTAAGAAGAAATGAATGACCCTCATATTGTTGCATGAATGACTATAATTCAGCACTCTGTGATCTTTCAACCAAGGATGCTTGCAAAGTGCTTTTTTCTAAGAGTATTCACAAGCATTCATATTCTTTCTATGTGCCCAGGAACAAACTAGGGCATCGTATTTGGAGAATTTCTGCATGCTTCAACAGGGCAGAAGTAGGACATACCTTAACATAATCTGATGAGACCACCAGTGTAAGAGGATACAAAGCAGTATACAGTAGGAGTATTAAATGGGGGTAAAAAAAAGTACACAGATGTTTGGACCAGTTAATGTCAATCGTATGTGGAAGAGTAACTGAAATGCTAAAAAAAAGTCTGGGTGGAGGTGAGTATATTGGCATGAATACACCTGCACCGGACACGCAAAGTGCTGGTGGCCAGTGATGACAACTGTGTTGTGGCGTCTTCTTTGACTTGAGGGGAAGCGTGAAAGAAAATGACAACCCAAACACAGAAACACACAGCAGGCGAAGCAAGTTCGACAGACATCATCTGAACCAAAGCCCTGCTGAGCCCTTGTTTCCCATCAGCCCCCTCCCAGGAGACCGAAAGCAGCTGCTGTGTACTGTGTGCTGGGCTTGATGCAAGCGGGGAAAAATCTCAAATATTGTGGGGGGTGACCGATTATAAACATTCTCAGCTTGGCTCATGAATATAAATTAGGTGGTGGTATAACGTTCACACAGAAATACTCACTCAAATACAGGTAAATGGGTGTTAACAATAATCATTATTTTATTTCTAGAGAATATGTCAATAAGAAACGATAAGAAAAATCAAAACACATTGTAAAACAAAGTTCGCTTGAAATTAGGTATTTAAAAGGGTTATATGACACGGCTAAAACGAATATTATCGTTTGTTTATGATGTAATGCAATGTATTTTCCACTTACCGTGCATGTTTGTACTGTATCTCCTCTTTGCTCCCCCCCTCTGAAACGCGCAGCTTTTTTACAAAGCTCATCTCTCTGAAAAGCGAGGTGTGCTATGATTGGCCAGTTAACCAGTGCGTAATGATTGGACGAATAATGCAAGCGTGTGATGGAAATGTAACGCCTCTTACCATATTTGGAATATCAGGTTCCAAAGCAATTGCACTGACAGGTACGCCCACCTTACTTGGTATACATTGGGGCGGTCTTAGTCAAATCATTCCACGAACTGACGTAGATTTGTGGGGGTGTGGTCACACGAGGCGTTTCAGGCAGGTCTGGGTTTTAGATAGAATGCATCTTTTGTTCTGGCACTTTAATTTTTGCTATTTTTCGGGTCTAATATATGCATGGGCAACTTATAACACACCAAAGACACAGAAAAAACAGTTTTCGCACCATTTGACCCTTTTAAAGTATGCAACAGAAAGGATAACAATCATTCTGGTGTGTAATAAAGTCCATTCAGATTGTGCAGCAGTTCCCAAACGACAGATAACACAATGACAGGCCCCGCAATCAATGCTAATTTATTTTCCACTGTCTACTCCCATATAGACGTCTTGTAGATTCCTGGAAATGCATCAGTGTTTTTTTTAACTGTCTATAAAATTGTCTCAGCTCTTTTATACGACACTTGCATTAAAATGCAAAAATTGTCAATTTATTTCTGCACCAACAAAGATTGTATATTATTTTTACATTTATATGCTTATTGTGAAGGAAAACCTGTGAATTCTACATAATTAAGCTCTGTGATTCTATTGGTAGATAAAGCCTGTTTATAATAGCATGATCAAAATAGCATTTGTTAAGCCAACTTTTGTCCCTATAGCGCCAATTCTGAAACATAAAATTGTAATTTTACTGTTTTATTTAAAATAATTGTATGTTTTTTTGAAATGTAGTAAAAAAAGTTAAATTACAGAAATAAAGTTGGATGTAAACTAACATGAAAGACATGTAATTGTAACATGTAACAAAGAGTTATTTTATGTTTCATTTTCTGGGTGCCCAAGCTGCCAGAATATAACCTTTTTAACAGTATTTTTTAACAATGTATCTTTATATGGATATGGATGAACTTGATAAATCAAGTCAATTGACGTTTTTCAATGAAATTGTACCTTACATCTTCCATAAAACTGAGAGCTTTTGCACTAGGTCCTTTTGTACATCTTGCCCTATTGCACAATTACTGTTTTTTTTTTACAAATGTTTGATATTTTTATATCTATAGTAATATCATATTTTATATTTTCTTATTAAGAATATATTGTTCTGTTTTTTCATTATTTATTTATCCATCAGTGTTATGTTAGGGCAAATTTCTTGTAAACTCACATTACTTGGCAATAAAATAAAACCCATAAGACCTTAAAATATTAACTTACCAAATATCAAATGCGTATAAATTCAAACACAAACAACAAATATCAACGGCTGTAAATAACAGTTGCCTTTATGTGCTGAACTTTTCCCAGTTTCTTCAGAGAACACTGCCACCTCCGCCATCAAGGTAAAACACGAATCTGATCTTAGATCAGCGAATGTGTTCTACTCTCTGTAGCTGTTTGTCTGTAGCCCTGAATGAAACCATCCAGAGCTCTGCCCTCAGGCCTCCATCACAAGCCTGTCTCCAGCCTGTCCACCTCCAGAATGATCTTCAGCCTCACACCACAGAGCCCTGAACTGACCTCATATCTGTCAGATTCAATGTCATAGCAAACCTATCAGGGTCTCAGTCCGGGAACGGCTGTTCCTGGTCTAGTCTCGGAGCTGTCAGCCAGATTCCCTGCCTCACTTTGAGCATCTCCCCAGACTGTCAATCAAAAGATGATGACCTCACTTAGCCTTATAAGGACAAGCTGATATTTCGGATATTTCAAGAGGACACCTCCAGCCTAAAATCTCTGTCTTCTGATGCTTTCATGCATTTGACATGACTTCCAGCAATACTGTAGATGTCATGAGCATCCCTTGGCAATCGAACCAATGACCTGAGTCTTACTAGCGCCATGTTCTAAACCAATCTTCAATTTCACCTCCACAGGATGAATTTTATTCACTTCCAAATTTCAGTTTCCCAGTGATACAATAGCAGCTGTATAACTGTAGCTTGGAATATTCAAATAATCCAAATAATAAAAGCTGCAGGCCAGATAAATGCGCTACACATTAATTTAAAGGCTTATCATGCATTATTATAGGAAAATTTTACAGAGACACGGACAACAGTGATGTCGTGTACTCCGCCGTGTAACCCTAGCATAAAAACTTCTTTAACAACTACACAAATTCACAAATCACAGGTCAGCAAATATGCTGCATAAAGAAAGAAGGAAAGTGCCTCAGAAGCAGTAAATTCAGTCTCATTCCAGAAACACCGTCGCTCAACAAGCTGCTTGACTCAACATTTTCTTCTCTCAGCTCTGCTCTCATCTGAAGTGCTTCTGTGGAAAATATCAACAAAATTCAAGAAAAAAACCCAACCTTAAACACAGGACTGGCTAGTGGCCATTGCAAACCATTCATTCAAACGTATTTATATGAACAATGTGAACATATGTTTGACCTTTTCACACATGAATTTAAATGAACAAATATTTGAGTACAACCATTTATCACCATGAGGCCAGCAGTTAATCTATCAAAACATGAGTGCAGGGATCATGTTGGTATGCCACATTTACAGACGCTAAAAGAACGAGAAAAGAAAACAAATGCAAATCCATCTTGAATGTAGTTCTTTACCAACATGATCAGGAATTCGTAACTATTTCACAAGGTGGCTAATTCGTATGAATTTGTATGATGTTAATCTTACAAAAACATACGGTTATTAGAAAAAAAAAACTGAAGCTCCTCCCCTAACTCCACCCCTCAACCTAAAAAAAGCAAATTGTACTAAAATGTCTGAAAATTAAATTCATACTATATAAGCCACCTTGTAATAGTCACAAATTACTGTGAGGTTACGTTGCTTACATAATAACTGCTTGTAGATAAAGCCTACACATCCTCTTAGTTTAAGCGTTACAATAAACACACACAAACAAAATGCAAATTTCTAAATAAATATTTGCGATCTTAGTTGTTTTTCATCCTCATTTAACAAAGTAACAATATTTTAGATATTTTCAACATTTTTATTTTTAAAACTATTATAAAATTTGAACAATATAGTCACATGGATTGATCCCCTGGTTGGTGACCTTATAGAGTTTAGCCTAACCAACAACATAACTGTAACTCGTATGATGGTTCCTCATCGCTCCTCTAGTTTTATTCCGAATTTCATTAGGAATTTTTTTTATCTTTTCCGATTTTGATAATAATAAACTAGTGCTCTCAAATCGATCAATTGCGATGAATTGAAATAAATTCCAAAATAAATTTTTGTTTTTATTTAATATGTGCTGTGTATATATAAATGCACATACACACAAGTATATAACAAATATTTACATAAATATATTTAAATGTAATTTATATTGTGCATAAATGTAAATAAATAATACACATACTTTAAATATATACATACACATATATACATTCCACACACATATATGATATAAACACAAACAATTATTTTGGAATAAATTAATCCCGATTCATCAATTTGTCAACACTGTAAAAACTTAAAATATATATACTTTTTATAAAAAAATAATGCGATATAGTTTATGGACTTGGACAAATACATTAATAGCCAGTCAATTTTCTCTATGTCAATATTGGCAGACAGGAAAACTGCATTACTGGAAAGACGACTAAATATTTGTTGATAATATTTATTGTTTTATAACACTAAATATTGACTAATCAGCTGCACAATGCATAAAAAATTGCATTGAGTTCTCATTGTCAGGGCAGTTCTCACAAACCCCAAGGTACCAACCCCAGACAATACACGAACTACTTAAACTACTGAAGTGCCCGTGTGGTTTAAAGATGGCTTGATTTGGCAAAAAAACACCCTCCTATTACTGGAATTTATCTGGAATCTGACCATATGTGTAGCATGACGACCGGAACAGACGTCAGCACTGAGATGAGATGCAGTCCCCTCTGATCAAGAACACCAACAATCGAGATCACAGAAAATTTCAATCATTACACGCTGACCCTAGGGCCCCGGAAACCACTCACGACTCCTCCCTGTGCATTCTCTTTCTGGACCGCTCATCCCCACAATCCCTTGCACCCTCTGGTCGACCTCTCCCCGCCCTGTGGACAGACCACTTAACATTGCATCCCCACCTGTGGGGCCGCGGAGGGAGCGGGTGACACTTCAACGAAGCTGTGCGGTGATTGAGCTCTGATTGCTGTGGGCCACTTGACTCATTTCATCTCATCTCGGGGACTAAAACTTCTGGAGAATTAGGTGGGAGGTAGATGGAATGCTATAGAAAAAACAAGCAGCTTTTGCCCTCCATGGGATGAGCTTCATTTGCTTCTCTTTTGAGCCCATTTTAAGTAACACAGGGACAGTCTTGCTATCTTTACGCAACCACAAAATGGCACAAAGTCGTCCACAAGTTAAATAGAGAGTATCTACAACTGTTCTCAAATTGGTGTATTTAAACCACTTTCATTTTAACACTCTAAATATAACCCAGTCTAAATAAAGCACTTATGAAATGTGGAGGTTGTTTTGCTTTCTAGAATTACGTCTTGTTTGCTGCAATTTGTATTTCACTCAAAATGAAAACGGTCGTACAAGATTTGCATATGCATAGGTACAAATGTGATTTAAGAAATACTGCATAGAGGAAGATTTTAAGCAAATAATGACTTGAGTTTCATAAAACAAAAAAAGCTAGCTACTGAATTTCTGTAGAGAACTTAGAGCACACAAAATGTTGTGTCGACTACAAATTATTGTCCTTTTATCATTTACTGCCGCTGAAAGAGAGCGTTCCATATTTAACCAGTATTTCTATTGTTGCCTTTTCTGTCCAGTGTCTGTTGAATTTCAACAAAATCAAACCTCAGGAGTTACATAAAGTCATCCAACAGCAATGTGAAAAACTGACAGCAAGACACAAGGAAACTATGATAAAAAGGTTATCACATAAAGAAAATAAACTTTTCTTAAATAGTACAAATATTACTGTTGTATTGCTTGTTTTCTTTGCAGTTTTTGAGGTCTGAAAAAATCACAGAGCATCTTTTCTGTTATTTTCAACTGTTCCTCCAGTTTTCATTTTCTGAAAATAAATTAGAATAGAATAATGTATTTGTAATTTAGGAGGAATATTCTTAGTTCACAGGATGATCATTTGACCTAAACATATGTCTATAAATAGTAAATTCAGAAAGCTGAAAATTATTTTGAAATGGTCTCCGCGTGTATTTTTGAGCGAGCTACCCTGTTGAAAAAAACAGCATATGCTGGTTTAAGCTAGTGATGTGCTGGTTTGATATGGTTATGTACTGGTCCTTAGCTGGTTTAAGCTGGTCAAACCAGCATCAAAACATACCTAACCCAGAAATGTTAAAATGTTAATAAAATAAAACACTAATTTGTATTTTTATGAATGGCCCAAATTCAATGACTTAAATTTTGGAACAAAACTTTCTCTCCCTTTTAAAAGTTGATAAGGCTAATTGTCCATTATGCTAACAAACTCATGATAATTAGCATTTATCATTAGGGCTTTTTGCACTGAGGTACGATTTTGTAGTTCCGAAACTATTTGTCATAAGTACTCGCTTTTTGTCGTGTTCGCACCGCGGAAACCGGAAAGAATTTTACTTTAGAAATGCCTTCTAGAGGGACAAAATTAGCTCCTTCTCTGAAAGGTCTAGACCAGATAAAAGTAGACGATAGCAACGCAAACCTGTTGACTGGAACAGTGTTTTAAACTGTTACATATACTGTACATATACAGAAAGCTAAGTTTAGCGGCATTTTCTTTAGCTCATGCTAATGTCTTGATGTTGTCTATTAAATTGTCGTAATAGATTTTGTCTCATAGGCCTCCTTCTTGCTTTTTCAACCTCAACTTATATGTCTACATTACACCTCGGTTATCACGAAACCGTCCACGGACAACACAATTTCGATCGCTACGTCCTCCATTTTTTATGTTTTTTAAACGCTGCACTGCTGGCTGGTTTACGTCACTTCAGAGGTCCTAATGCAGGTGCAAATAGAACTAGGAAAATGGCCTGAGAAAAAACATCTTGCCATGCTTGTGACATCGACAGAATTCCATCTTGCAACAGATCAGTTGCCAAACATTGTTTGTCCCCTGGTACGTGCCGCACACGGGCCCTCACTGGTCATTTCATCTGTCTCTAAATTATTCTGTTTTAGAAATAAATCACGTCACCTACTATGGTGAAACATTTAATAAGATGACACAACCTCTTCTGCCTCCGGAGGAGGGAGGCTTGTGGGCTGCCATTGCAGCGGAATGCAGTTTCATGTTTGTGAGGCAACGTGCCGTCTCGTTTCTCGCATCACGCTGGGACCTGTTTGGTCTTTTCTAAATTTCCCCTCAGGGATCAATAAAACATATCTCTGTCTCTTCATCAATTCTTCCACTCCCAAGAACAATTTACGGCGGTCAGATGAAGTTGTAAGTCAAAATTAAAAGGGGCATAATTTGTATAGCAGTATTAGAAATTAATATTACTTTTTTTTATGCATTTGGCAGACGCTTTTATCCAAAGCGACTTACATTGCATTGTATTATACATTCGTTTCTGACTATGTGCAATGCCCTGGGATCAAACCCATGACCTTGGCATTGCTAGTGCCATGCTATAACCACTGAGCAACAGGAAAGCTATTTGCATGCTCAAAGACCATCCAAAGAGATGAAAAACATTGGCCTATTTACGCCCTACACAGACATTTTATCTGCGAACATCTTCACTTAGATAAACGATTGATGATAACATCAAATAAAAAAGGGAAATAAGAAAATACGTTTTAAGTGAGTCAAGTGCTGGAGGTGTCACAGAAATTCGGGACATGTCACGAACTGTAATGTTCGTGTCAGTCAGCACGACTTTTATTTTAAGTTTATTCCAAATTTCATGTCTATGCCACGAACTGCCGTGAGCCTGGGTTGAATGATCATGTGGGTGCAGTCCGATGCTTAAACAATTACACAAATGCGTAATAGTGGTCGTGATTGAATTTATATGTAATAACTTCTTGGTCTGACAGGTAGTCTTAAAGGGATATTTCACCCAAAAATGAGAAATTCTGTCGTCATTTACTCACCCTAATGTTATTTTATGCCTGTATAAATGACTTTATTCAGATGAACCCAGAGAAAGATATTTGGAAGAATGTTATCAGTTCTGGAACATCATCGAATACCATAGTAAGAAAAATTATATGATAGTCAAAGCTGCCCCAAAACTGTTTGTTTTCCTAAATCCTTCAAAATATGTTTAACAGAAAAAAAATTATACTATGGTAGTGGATGATGTCACAGAACTGAAAATTGCTAACATTCTTCCAAATATCTTTCATTTATCTCACATTTATACAGATTTGAAACAACCTGAGTGTGAGTAAATGAAGGCAGAATTTTCATTTTTGGATGAACTGTTCCTTTAAAGAAACAGCTCACAAAATGAAAGTTCTGTCATTATTTATGTACTCAGTACTCCCCCCATGCATGCTTTAATACCTGCCATTAGAATCAAAACAAGATATTCAGCTATTTTTCTTCAGTTTCGTCTAAACGGATCTTAACTTGGGTTGTTTATGACTTTAAAACCGTTTAGCGTACATTTGTAGAACAATGGAGGTAAAGATGGTCAGTGATTCAACACAAAGCCATATGACTTCAGAAGTCTTTAATTTTGTTGCCGGCCCTTTCAGGACCTTAAAAGCGGCACTAAAAACTGTTACTAACAGAGATGATTCAATCATCCTCATTTTGAGCTACAGTGAATAACAGTAAGCCTAAAAGATATAATAATATGGGTTTGGTAGATGAGTGATAATGACTACAAAAGGAAGGATGTCATCATTCATCTATTTTAAAGATAAAATACATTCTGTATTACTATTAGATCGATGACAATGTATTAGATCACCTTACAACTCTTTGGGTTTTGGCCTGCAACAAACAGCATTACTCAAGGCAGAGCAAAGCCACAATATCACCTAAATCAACTGAAGCCTCAAATAAAAGATAAAGTAATAAAAAGCCGAATAACCCAACTGTGGGCCTATAAGCTCACCATTGGTTGATAACTCTGGGGTCTCTGTAAGGGTCCAAGGTGGGCTGTTGACAGGTATCTACGGCTTACATAACCCAAAATCGTACATATTACAAATATTTTATAAACTAAATAATGGTCTGTCTGCATGGTACACATAAACCAAGGTATGCGATATATGCGTATAGAGGCAATGAATCCAACATCATTATACCTTCAACATCGAATATATTTCATCCCTGTTTTTACATCCATAAGCGGATTTTTCTTTCAGCGGTTACGCAACAGTCCCAACCCATATTGATATAGAGTCATATTATCTCCACAGACAAAGACAATTTCATCCTCGCAAAGCATTTGTCGATGATGGGCTGGAAAGACGCCCTCACCTCATATCCACCAAATATAACCGGCGGTTCATTTTCAAACCCAACGTCCTCGTTCATACCCGGCCACCGTTGAATTAAAACACACCGTATACCCGCAAGATGTGCTTTATAGCGGTCCGGGCACGTACAGAAGACAGGTGCACCTGCCCCGGGTGCGCAGTGATTCCTTCTGCCTCTTTTTGCAGACGGATGCTTCTTATCCGCATATTATTTACCCCGAGAAAACCCGAAAGACGTGTCTTACCGTTCCTCAGTCAGTCCTTGTGATAATCCTCATCGTAAATATCAGTCCGCTCGAGAATGGCTTTAAAATCATATGCCCAAAACGAGCCTCCGTCCGTCTCGCTGTCGCTGTATTCTTTCACATCCTCATGTCATTCACTGATGCAGCAGTGCCACCGAAAACACGCCCACCACATCTCTTTCCCCCTCCTGAATGACGTAAGGAGCCACAGACCCCGCCCATTCATCGCTTTCACGCCTTTTCAATGACGTTTTAAGGCGCTCCAGGCACCGCCCACATCTGGAAACGCTCGAAAATACTGGCTCTGTGATATTTACACGCAATGATTTTAATTTTAAGTTTGCATTAAAAATATGAAAATACAGCGATTTGGTTTTTTTATTTGTTTTGAAGTAAAACTAAAATATATCTAAAATCCTGTTCTAAAAGAAGAGACAGAAACTAAAAACAGAAAAACTTTTTACATTATTTAATCCTGTCTAATACAAATTCTTTATTCATTTTCCATCTCCCTTAGCCTTTTCATTAAATGGACTTTTATCACAACGCCAGGCAACAAAATTGATTGGCTAATCCTCTCCATTGAAATAACAATCAATTTGGAAACATTGTTTTTTCCACTTTACTCGGAGGTCATTTTTCTCTGCTGTTGCATTATTGTTGGAAAAAGTGAGACGACATACCAAAGCTCAGTGTTGTAAGTCAATAATATCCGCATATATATACATATGAAGAATTTGGTTCAATAAGATAACTCCGGTTTAAAAAAAATATCATTTTTTTTTGTTATCTCATTTTGGGACCAAACTCTTATATATATATATATATATATACATATATACGACAGAAATAAACGTTGTTTCATATAATTTTTTATGTTTTTTGTATTTTTATGGAAAATATACGATTTATCAAAATTATTGATTAAAGACAGAAACTGATCAATAGCGGGTGATGTACGACCAGAACGAGTTACGAGTACGACCAGAAGATGGCGCTTTGTGCTCACTCACATGTTTAACACATTTGATTTAACATTTCCCCTAAAATTACTTTTTTTAAATCGAGATTTATCTTTAATATCTTTTAAAGTTATCTTTGATTGCTTTTTGTGTTGGTTGATTTAACGATTTATCCTCATAATATGATAAATCATAATAGTGGGACATTCATTATGCTATTTTGCCACAATTCATATAAATATATTATATCATCGTGTCATGTTAATGTAAATCTATCATGTTTTTCTTGCTCTGTAAAAATATTTTTGTATTCTTTGGGCAAATAGTTGCATGGTAAATATCTGACATTTGTTTGAGCTTAAACATTAGGAATATAAAAGAATGGAAGAATAAAAAACACTTGCAAATTTAAAGAGACAGCCTAGTTTGGATTTTCTGTAGCTAGGTTTCCACCATACAGTAGACTCTACCGCTATCTGCTGGTGATATCGTTATATGAAACTTAATGTTAGTTTAAATACTGTAAAACATTTAGTTATTTTAATTGTCATTACATTCTTATAAAACCTCATTTAGAAAAAATAGAATAACATATAAATTAGCTATAGGTTCAAACAGGGTAGGACTGTGACTCATATGCTGCCCATTCACCCATGCACTACTCTATAAAATAGACACAAAAACAAACAAAAAGTCTTTATTTGAATCAGCTGGGTCTGTACAGAGCATTATGCCAAGCTTTTAACAAACGCCATAAACGCAAAGCCATAACATAAAATTGAATGGATAACTGAGGTTAAAAAATGCTTTCATCAGAGGTCCAGCGGGTGGCGCAAGACTTCACTGCTCCTAACTTATCCATAATGTTGTCATATGGCCTTAAGCATATGTTGACATCAAAAGTTCTTACATTCGCTCGTGGTGAAATTATGGTTGACTCTAGATTAGCAAACAAACATATATTTAATATATATTTAATACGAGACTGACTTGTACAAGTTTTCAAACACATCAGTCATTTTTACTTTCAAATGCCATTTTCGTGCTATAGAGACGAAGTGTAACATGTCTTCCTCTGAGATGTAGCTTAAACTTGGTTATGCGCAGCCAGTTCGACAAAAGGTGAGGCAAATGGAATTGAAAGTCGAGACAAAATCATAATTTTTGAAAAATCAAGTTATTACCTAATGCATAACTCGAAAATTAGTACTTGGAGACATGTAGGCCTACAGGCAATATACGTAATCAAAATGATCGCGTTCCAAACTGGATACATTGCCCTCCGAAGGGCCCTTCGGGAAGGGGACACCACACAAAACGTAACTCCAAATAAATTTCAAAAGGACAGATGAAGAGATACAATTGAGTTTTCTCTACTAGAGTTTACACACAGAGCTTTACTCTTCGAAGGGAGTAGGGCATAGGGATGATTACTTCAGAATGGAAAGCAGTGCAGTTTCTAGAGCCCATGGTGGCCAATCAGGGCCTGATTTTAAATATCACTATTTAGTGATTTACGGTTTTATTTATTCCTTTAGCAAATGCTTTTGTCCAAATGACTCAAGTTAAGGAGCCTTTTGAAACATCTGTTTAAGAGCCACCCATAACCAAGCTATGCTTACATAGGAACTGGGTTTTTTTATAGTTAGCATCTGATTAAATTATTAACAGATTCTATAAGAGAATTATCGTTTTGTGTCTGACAGATGTGACTACAACTCAGTTTGGGCCTCTAACATGGAGCTAAAAATTATTATACTAAAGCAGCAATCTGCATAAGCACTGTTTAAAACAGGAAATACAGTATACCTAAAACTAGCCAAGGCTATATATGTGAGCTAAAATACTGTAAATAAGGCTCAAATAAATAAAATAAAATAATTTAATAAATAAATAAAATAAAATAAAATAAAAACAACAAGTTTTTGGTGTATCTGGTGCAATTTCGCCCAAAATGTGAAAAGCATTTGGTGAGAAGCTAAAATGTTTTAATTTAAAACTAATAGAATAAATGCAAATAGACATCAAATTAAAATGTAAGTCAATGAGTATTTGGAGACTGTTCAATTTTAAACTGAACAGTGGATGCTATGTGTGTGAAATTGGAGGAAAGTTTGTAGTTTGTTACAAGAAGTGTAACAAGAACAATTTATTTGCAGATGCCAGTATTTTCTTAACCTTTTAAATTGGCATATAGGCCTATGTTTGTTTATTGCATACAAACAAACCCATTTTGTGATACAATGCTAGAAAGTTTTAAGGAAGGTTGAATACTTCAGCTCATATTTATTAATTCCATGCATACCGTTGTGTTTTATAGTGCATAACGTTTCCTTGTTTATTCTTCTGTCAAATGTGAAATAGACCACAGAAATGGGTGGACCCCAGAGGACTGTTGACCAATCCCATTATAAGCAACTTGTCGGGCAAGTTTTGTTATTTAGACGGCCCTTTGTCATTGGCAGCGCAGGACTGACCCACTTCGTTGAATAAACTTTCTGTGCATTACGAATAGATGCGCTTCACAACACCGCTAACGATGAACGCTGATTTGACGCTGTTTATTGTTTTCTGCTCTTTCGGTTTTATTTACGCAAAATCGTCGCTGCTGTCCTGTCCCAGCGGACAGTTCCTGCTGGAAAATCAGTGCGTTTTATGTCATCCCACCTGCGCCGAGTGTGGTGGTCATGAGTTATTCGAGTGCACAGCTTGTGGTTTAGGTAAGTGATCTCACTTTTATTAGATAACGTTTGTTGAATACTGAAATATCTATTGAATCAAACAGGTGCCTCCATGGGGAGAGTTTGATTCAAGAGAGAGCCGCCAACACTGCGCATGCGCAGTAAGCGCTGCTATGTCTTCTCTGTGCCAAGAAAACCTCAAATGTACTTCAAAACTAAAGCTAGATACAAAAAATCATGTTAGAATATTTGTGTAGATAAAAAATGTTTTTTTAGTATACAGTATTTAACATGGACAGTAAAATGAATTATTCATTGCCTCGATGCTGCGTTATTGTGTTGTTGTAATATTACACATGGCTTCAAAACAGGCATTAATGTGCTTTTATTTTATTTAAGCTTGGGCTGGTATGGTCATGGAGTGGTGCAACTATCTGGTAGCATTGTGCAGGTTCACAAAGGGCTTTTCCAGGAGACAATTGTAAAGGCAAACCTCCCAGTTCTCTATCCACAGCTGCTGTAGTGAGACAATACGTGACAAAAGATCGCCCTACCTCAAAGAGAGTATGTTTATTGACCCCAAACATGAAAGTGTCTTAAATAGTTTTAATTATGGAAAAAACTAAAGGTAATGTCATACTGTTCTTTAACAATGACCCACGCTGCATATACATAGATCATTTAAAGGTCCAATGTGTAATTCTTTTGAGGATTTATTGACAGAAATGCAATATAACATACATAACTTTGTCTTCAGAGGTGTATAAAGACCTTACATAATGAAGCGTTATGTTTTTATTACCTCAGAATGAACTATTTCTATCTACATACACCGCGGGCCCCCTTACATGGAATTCGCCATGTTGTTTCTACGGTAGCCCCAAACGGACAAACTGCACTACAGAGTACGTTTCGTAATACTCTCTCGGCAAAGAAGCGAAAACGTGACGACATTTTAGTTCTGTGTCAGCCACCGTAGTGTTTCGAAAAGGAGGGGTGGAGTGAGCCGTTGGGTGCAATTTGCAACCTCACCGCTAGATTTTCTTTTGAAGCTCAGAAGAGAAAATGGTGAGACCCTTCCTTCATTGTGAAAGAGGATAAGGTTCAAAAAGGGTTCAGATTTGAGAGTTAAAACATACCTCAAGTTATCTGATACCTCTGACAGTAGTTACTTATTGACTTATTCTTTCGCCTCAGTCCCAGCACTGTGGACTGTGAGACTTTTATTTTGTTTAAAGAGGCACTTTATTCTTCATTGTGTCAAATCATTACGCTCATGTCGTTCAAAAAACATATGCTGTAATTCAGTCACTGAATCAGTTATAACTGATTCAAATCAATAAAAAAAATGAAAAAATGTATACGATTCAGAAACGTTTCTTTATAGATCACCGAAACAGCAGCCTAATGTATAAGGGATAGTAAATAATGGCAGAATGTCTTCAGGAAACCAAGCTGTTCTTTTGAATTCTGTTTAGCAGGCGTTCATGGTTGCCGTCCCTCCTTTTCAGGCATCTCAAAGAAAAAGTGCTGTAGCTCTTAAATCTCTCTCTGTGAGTTGATTTGATGGGGGAGGTTGTGGACCTCATGCTTCCACCAGTGTGCGATAACTACAACACTGCCAGAAGGTCCAATTTACTCTCTGTAGCCCTTGTCTAAGTGTCCCAGACTTGGCATAACCTGTCAGATCCCCGCTTGTGTTTCTATTTAAAGAGGAGGTTTTGATAGACACAAGCAGATGAGGAGATATTGGTTTCTTCTGCTGGTGTTTTGTAAGTGCAGAAAAATAAGTGTTTGTTTCTGTCTTCCACTACATATTTGATGCAGTTGGTACCTGTCAAGAAAATATTTATGGGTTATATTTTACCCCGAAATCAAAAACTTATACGCATTTTTTTAGATTGTTTGCATTAATATGACATCCAAAAAAAATGGTAATGGTCTCATTTAGGAGTGTTGCAATATTGACAAAATCCGTCATATTAATAAATGTGAATTTTTGTATTGTGTTAATGCAACACCTGATAATATCATAAATAATACCGTCATCTTAATACTCCAACATAGATGGATACATTGGATTTTAAGTATGTTAAAGGGACAGTTCACCCAAAAATGAAAATTCTGTCGTCATTAACTCACCCTCGAGTTGTTCCAAATCTGAATAAATTTCTTTGTTGTGATGAACACAAAGAAAGATATTTGGACGAATGTTTGTAACCAAACACTTCTTGGCCACATTGACTACCATAGTAGGAAAAATGAATAGTCAAAAGTGCCCCAGAACTGTTTGCTTACATTTTTCAAAATATCTTCTTTTGTGTTCAACAGAACCAAACATATATAAAGTTATTTTTCCTATTATGGTAGTCAATGGTGGTCAAGAACTGGTTAGCATTCTTCCAAATATCTTTCTGTGTTCATCAGAAAAAAATCTGATTTGGAACAGCTTGAGGGTGAGAAAATAAGACAGAATTTTCATTTTTTGGTGAACTGTTCCTTGAAGTAGATTTTGTGGATGATTCCAGATGAGGATGCCAAGGAGCGCTTCTTATATCAAGGTCACTGCAGACTCCACTGCCCACGCAAATTTTATCCGGACCGGGGCCAGTACACCTGCCTTCCATGTATGTCCAACTGTGAGATCTGTGTCGACACCAATGTGTGTGCTAAATGCAGGGAAGGCTATAAGCTTCAAATTGGGGTCTGTCTGACAGTCCTGTGTGGAGTTGGTGAGTACAAGATTTGACCTCATCTCTTAAATATATCATATTTAACATATGACATTATAATTATACATAATTTTATTTATGCAACTTTAATAAACATTCATTAAAACGTTAAAAAGTTCATTTCTATTGGCTCTTTATGTCTGATACTGATGTGGTGTGTGCTTGAATCACAGGTCAGGTTCAAGACCCAGATACTCGAGAATGTATAGACTGTGGTATCGGCTGTAAAACATGCTCTACAGGTAAATAAAACACACCTTTAAAGCTCATGCAGTCTAGTGGATTTATTTATCTGAAACACTGAAAAGGCATATAATATTTCACGAAATACAGTATTGTTTAATAAAATGCTCTCAATCTTGCAATCGCATTTAATTTACTTGTTAGCAATGACATCAGTTGTTTTCTACCCACAACAGATGACCCAGAGGTTTGCAACAGCTGTACGGACGGCTACTACCTGTAAGTTTCTATATGTTTGTTCTTAAGCTTCATGCGGTCTTTCGAAGCTTCATGCAGAGACAGCGTGTTGAGAACAGAGGCACGATTGTGCGATACCACCTCCAGGCTATGGTGTGCATCAGATTTCCTTTTTAGTTAAGTCTCAATCCCGGTTACCTGAGATCCACGCTGTTCGGCACCTCTTATGAGTTCACCCCTCAACTCACTCAGTATGTCCTCTCTTGACCCTCTCTCACTCTCTCTCCTCACTAATTTGAGCTCGTCCTCGCTCAGTTAAAGCTGATGAACGTTCTTGGACGAGGGGCTTGTTTTGGAGTTTTTGAGTCATGAATGTCCACTCAGAGAGGAAAAGAGCAATGTTAATCCCCCCCGAACATTCCTCATGCTTTCATGGTGCTTGCACTGGTTGCCATGGCAGCTGTTGTCTCGCTCAAACATCTTGGTTAAGTGTTGAGTTCCAAAGTAAAGGCACCTCTGTGTCTCACGCAGAACACTTGATCGACCATGCCTATCAGCCGCTTAACTACAGTAAGATGTGTGTTTAACAACTCTTAACAAAATGTATTTGGGTCTTCATAGAAAATTTGATGAAATGCATACTATACATACTGTATTGACCAAAGAAGGTGAAGATTTAGGCCTTAGCTTGTTGTTTCTACCATATTCATTGTAAAGCTAAGCATTACTTTTCAGATTAATTTTATACGAGAGGGACATTTTTCCAAAACTTTTACTACACAATTTAATTTTCCATTTTATTTCAGTACAATAATTTCCATTAAAAAAGTATTAATATTCCAGTTATATAACTACTTTACCACTTTTTTGGAAACATTTTATACGATTTACACAGTGAACCACAGATTCTTTTTCAAATTCCTTGTCTCAATTATTACACAAGTTTATTGCTTTGAGATATTGGAGAATTATTTCATATATTTCTATTGTTTATTTTGTAACGTAGTGCAAATAGGTGATGTACTTTTATAGGTTTTGATTTCATTTTTAACAGACCAAATTGTTTTTTTTATATTTTAAAATAATAGCACACAGGACACACAGTGACTAAAAATGGTAACTTTAAGTTTACCTTTGGCTTCATCAGACAGATATAGTACAGTAAAACAGGACATTTTTGGAACAAAAGGAATATTTTGCAGGCCAGAATTGAACCTGAATGTGGCCACTGTGCCAAGGTTCAGACCTAAACACAAATTAAATCAATAGATCTAAAAAATAGTAATGCTAATATGTATGTATACCTTGGAGTGTGTGATGAATCTGTGAGTGATAAAGTATTCAAATGTTTTTCCATGCATTTGTAATATTGTTGACACACGTGGCAGTACAGCTAATGCAGTAAGTTTGATTGATCACTTTAAATACCTGGTAGGTTTTGTTCTTTCCTGTTTATAATTTACATATGTATAGATTTGATCAAAATAATTTATTGTGATAGAATTACGACGTTTTCAAACTCAAACGGCCAGACATTAACTTTCATTTCTGAGTGTTACTGAAGTTTCAGGTCAATTCAAAGCTTTAAAGAATGAATAACCGCAGTGACACTGCTGCAGGTGCTGTGGTTTTTAATTTTTGTTTGCTCTGGGGATGAGAAAGTTATCTGGTTACCGATCATTCTTATTGTCCTCCAAAAGCATAGACAGCTCTCCGCCCCAGGCTACCAGAGTCATAAACTTTAATCTAGTCTTTAACCTACAGGAGGAGTTTGTGAGTATTAGATTTAAGAAAATATCTGAAATCATTCTTGTTCAGAAGCTCCTGCGAAGTTATATAAACAAGTATAATATAATTGTAGCTATCATCCCTCATGGAAAGAAGTCGGTAGAATTTTATTAGAAAGAGAGTAGGGTATACCGCAGGGGTCATTAGTAGGTCCATTCCAAGAGTTTTCAGGAATTACATTAATTAATTTTGTGTTCGTATTTGCGGTATTACATGATTATTTGACCTGAGTAATGCTTATTTCTAAATCTTCTGTCAGAGAAGCCACTGCAAAGTAAGTCTGGTCCCGTCATTACAGAAATAAGCTGGTCATTTTTGACTTGTTACTCCTTTAACAGCTCAGCATGAATTTTTCAAAAAACAGTCCTTTCCTCAAGAAACGTGTTGAAATAAAACTTTTGTTTTCTGTTTAAACAATTAAGGGAATGTTCAACCTCAAAATGTGACAAACCCATTGTCCATTATCTCTCTTAAAGATACAGACACCAGTGTCGTCAACACTGTCCCCAGAGAACCTACGAGGATCGGGGTAGAGGACTGTGCATGAGCTGCGTGGAGCCATGTCTGGACTGTCGGAGCGATGCCTTGTGTCTCACATGCCAGCCTGGATACTTCCTCAACAGTGTGTACTTTGCTTCTCTGATCACCTCAGTTCGCGCTCATTTTCCTGTCTGATAACCATTGCTGTTTTAGTGACTTCCCTTTGAGCGTTCATAGTAGAGCCTCTCATCATTATTGTAGTATTGAGAGATAAAATGTAAACCTCTTTAAAGCCATATTTAATTCCTCAGATTTTAATGCTGTACGTTATCTCGCCATGTGATGCAAATATGGTTGATGCACAATCGGCTCAGGTCAGGTGTTGTCAAGTTTCTGCATGCATACAAAATTTGTGTTTGAGGATTTTGCATGTGCTGTATATAATGGGCATGACACTTTTACCAAAGTGGCCAAACCATGCAATGAATTAGACTTTTTCTGAGTTAACCCCATGACCTTGCCGTTGCTAGTTCCATGCTCCACCGGGAAGGCTAGATTTCCATGTAGGAATATTTCCTGTGTTTTAGCTCAGGCTCCCTTCTCTACGTCTGGCTCTCCATGCCAAGCACTGTTTTAGGATCCAGTTTCTGATGATCTGGGTCATTATTTCATGGCTGGCCAGTCATGTAGAATGTGAAGAGCGTGTGGAAAAGACACAAAGAGAGATAAATGGAGACCTTCGCAGATAAAAAGAGACTTGTAGGTTTATAGAAATGTCAAACGTAAATGTATTATATTAGTCACTATTGAGAGTGGGATCAGAGGAGGACAAAACTTTCATTTTTTTTACTCTTTTATGACTTGTGACCAGTGTTTAAACCAATATTTATTGTGCAAACGTCTATCAAACAGATCAAATGTATTTCAGTAGATGTCTGTGGGAGTCCTTTTAAAGGTTATTTCCATATTCTACTCCTCAGATGGCAGCTGTGTTAAAGAGTGCTCATCAGACACATATAAAGACACCAGAGGGTGGCGATGTCAACCCTGTCACAGCTCCTGTTTGACATGTCATGGACCTGGAGTGAGAGATTGTGACAGATGCAGTGGCTGGAGCCGTCCGGTGTATGGAAAATGTCCAGTGATCACCTGCCCTGAGGGACAATATGTTGATGGTAAAAAGCAAAGGAGTCTTTCACTTTGATTCACGTTTCCAATGAAGCTACGTTTGCTATTAAAGGGACAGTTCACCAAAAAATGACAAATCTGTCATCATTAACGCACCCTCTTGTCATTTCAAACCTGTATGATTTTCTTTAATTTCGCAGAACACAAAAGAATACATTTCAAGATGGGTTGGTCACCGAACAGCGGCGGCACCCATTCACTTCTATTGTATGGACACAAATCCAATGCAAGTGAATGGGTACCAGCTGCCAACATTCTTCAAAATATCTTCTTTTGTGTTCCGCAGAAGAAAGAAAGCTATACAGGTTTGAAATGACAAGAGGGCGAGTAAACGATGACAGATTTATAATTTCCGGGCAAACATCACTTCGAGATGTCAGATGTGAGTCTGCCCTCTGCTGGACATATTTTATTACTACACCCCTGTTATGCACATTCAGTCATACTGCTAAAAGGATGATTGTGCTGCTTAAATAACACACGTTTTCATAACACCATTCATATAAGTACTGTGATAAATATAAGTGGTCTATTCGTTTTTTAAGGTTGAAAAAGATGGTGTAAATAGAGCTATTTGCATTCTTAAAAAGGTATGTTGAAGTTGATGTAATCCTGCCCTCTATTGGACACCTGACACTACTACACCTTAAATTGTATTCCTTCGCTAATAAAACGCTGATATTGTGCAGTAACCAATATACCATCTTCTTTCTTCCACAGGTGAGAGTCGTACCTGCCTTTATTGCGATCCGTCCTGCAGGACATGCTACGGTCCTAGAGCTCAGAACTGCATCACCTGTGCTACCGGTAACGTATATTTTGTAAGTCGCTTTGGATAAAAGCGTCTGCTAAATGACAAAATGTAAATGTATAGGTTAGCTTTCCCTTACCTCCAACATGATAAACAGATCTTAAATCACCATTTTCTTTAAGTTTGACACAGTGCCGCATTATTCGTTTTTTTTAACTCAGTTGGTGGTAGTTGTGTATTTTGAATCAGGGAACACAAAATGATTAGACACAACTGATAAAAAAATAAGCAACTTGTAAGCTGCTTGGATAAAGGCATTTTAATGTCCAGATGCATAAATGTAAATGTAATTATTTTATTTTTTTATGTTTAAGTTTTTACTTCAAATGGATACAGTCAGCAATATCTGTTTATGACAACATCCCTTTTTACACAATTTAACGACAGAATAATTTGCCAATAACACAGTTATGAGAATAATATCCTTGGACCCCTTTGAGCTTTTTACGTTTCAACACTGAGCTATTTACAAAAGAAGGGGTGTGTTGGTCACATCAGTGGGGAAAACAAAACAAAACAAAAATGATTCTACAACAAAAATATTAGGTTTATATATGTACTCAATCCATTTAGTAGAAAAATCAACAAATAAGACACAACATTTTGCATTGTAAATACTCTTCGAAACATCAGTCCTTTGTGGAGGGTATGGTGTATACCTACATCGAGTTTGGCTGATGCAAGAATTATTTTAAACATATATTTCTTACACTCTTTATCCAAGACATCATTGAGATATTACCCAAATAAAGTGCCTGGAAATTAAAATCAATTGGCGTTATTTAAGTTATTTGTTATTTGTTATTTGACTGAATCAAAATGATTTTATTTATACCGCATTGAGACATTTTCATTTTTACTTTGTGGGAAATGGCTGATTTATTATGGCTGATGCATATCTCTAATTCTGAGTGAATCTCAAACTCTCTTTCTTGTGATGTTATTTGCAGGTACATGTTGGAGGCACAGGATGTAGTGTGCGTGGGCCGCTGTCCTCTGGGTTTTTATGGGAACAGCAGCAGTCTGATATGTGAGAGATGTTCTGCTAACTGTGAGGCGTGTGAGAGCAGAGAAGAGTGTGTGAGCTGTAGTACAGACTCCTACCAGCTCTATCTGTTCCAGGGCAGCTGCTATTCAAACTGTCCAGAGTGAGTCCTGGTGTCTTACACTTTCATGCTCTAAACATATAAACCTCCTGCCACATGCTAGATAAACATTAGTCATGATACAATTGCATCAGATATTAAAATAAAGAAGTCCTTTGATAATTATTTGTTTGATTAAAAATTGACACGGATATTAAAGCCAATATTTGCCTAAATTAACTGAACCGGAGGCTGTCAGTCACATTGTTCAGAAAGCCGGTGCTGGAAAACTGAATCTAAGTTGTGTCTGTTGTGCTTTGTCTCAGTGGTATTTCGAAAGCGAGCTGGGAACATGTGAAGCCTGCGATGACCTCTGTGTGACCTGTGACGGCTCAAGCACGCAGTGTCTTTCATGTAGAGAAAGCCTTCATCTGGCCAACGGGCAGTGCAGGCAGAACTGCGCCCCCATGAGTTACGTGGGGGAAGACGGCTCTTGCAAGCGTTGTGCTCCTCATTGCGATTCTTGTACCAGTTCTGACACATGTAAAAGTGAGTGACTGTTATTGTTGCGTGTTTAACCGAAAAGGGAAATGATGTACTACGCCATTAGCGTGTTTTCGATTATATTTTAACATGTTTTTAGCATGTACTGTGGTATTCGTTTAAGGAACTTACACCATGACACATGATAATAATTCACTAATGCTACTAATAGCATATCAAAGTATAGTTTTTGTAAAGATTTACATACATCGTTATTTTATGATGTGGTTAAAGAAAGATGTAGGATGTACATCATTTACTCACCTTCGAATCTATACATTTATTTGTTCGGATGAACGCAGAGAAAGATATTTGGAATGCTTGTAACCAAGCAGTTCTTGGACCCCATTGTTTGGTTGAACACAAAAGAAGATATTTTGAAGAATGTGGGAAACTGAACAGTACTGGGGCACCATTGACTACCATAGTAGTTTTTTTCCTACTACGAAATCAGTAATTAAGATAAAACAGTCTACTTATCTCGATAATAATGATTCAATAATTCTTTATTTCACGATATATCAAGCTGTCAGGTACGTTTGTAGAAAATTCTGTGCAAAATATGCAGCTTTAAGGAAGTGGTTGAGAAATTAAATGACCTGTTTAACCTTCTACCGTCTACTCTATAATTTTCCTTCTTGTTTCATAGAAAACACGAGACATTTGTCAGTAAGCAATCAAAACCAGTTTCAAAGAACAAAGTAAAAAATGTTCCTCCAGTAATGTTACCTTGTGCGTGCATCATAGAAACATACACAGGTAAACACATGATATTGAACCGCAGCTGATGTAAATAAATCATGCTTTCAGGGTGCAGCTTTCTCTATTTGCTTCTCAACGATGAATGTAAGGCCGTCTGCCCGAAAGGCTACTTTGAGGATTTGGATCAGGGCATTTGCGTGAACTGCCATCCCACCTGCGCCACCTGCTCTGGACCTCTCTCAGACGACTGCGAGACCTGCGCTCCTCTCACCCCAAAACTCTACGAGGGCACGTGTTTGGAGGAATGTCTGGCGGGCACATATTACCACACATCTGATAAGGAATGCCAGGGTGATGTATCAACTAACAGTTCTGTAAGATAAGATAAGAAATGTCATCCAAGCTGTTTGCGAAATGCTTGTTACACATCATCTGGATCCTGAACGTGGCGTTTATAGTATCCGGGTTGGAAGTGTTGATAGATCTTACACACACATTTTTTCTGGCTTAAAGCATCTGCTAAATAAAAAATATTTTTAAATGTATTATCTGCTGTTTTTACTTAATTTTTGGGCTCTATAGAGTGTCACCAAACCTGCGCCCATTGTGAGGGTCCTGAGCCCACCCAGTGTCTCCAGTGTGAAAAGGGTCTGGTGCTGGACCCCAACACCATGATGTGCGGGGTCACCGGGGATTCCGACTGCCCGCTCAAAACGTTTCTTCAAAACAACCAGTTCACATGTCAAGCGTGTCATCACCTTTGCCAGTCCTGCGAGGGACCGGGGCCCTTTGACTGCCAGACCTGTGCCCTGCCCTATTACCTTCACAGTATGACCTTTATCCAAATATTAATCTTCCTGCCAACTCATTCCTTTGATATACATTTTTTGTTGAGAATCAAAGCGTCCGATGACATTGTATGTAAGGTTGGAAGTGTTTATACTAGGTTTAAATGTTCATAAAATGGGCTTTGGCTTTTACTGCCTCAAGTTTTGCTTGCTTAATCGATTCGGCTTAGTGGTGGTGTTCGTGTTTGCGTTTCAGACGGATCGTGTGTGAGCAAGTGTCCGGCGGGCACTTACAGCGCCCACGAGGAGGCAGATGGGGTAGAGCTGGGTTTCTGTATGCCCTGCGATCACGTGTGCGCAACATGCACGGGAGCATCTCCCGAGACTGCCTGAGCTGCGCGCCGGGCTACCTTCATCTGCTTTCTCATCTCTGCGTGAGCCACTGTCCTACGGGGTAAGAGACCGCTTCATGTAGTCGCAAACTTTGTCCCAAATGATGGGCTGAACGGCTACATGGAAGCATTAACTGTTTTTGTTAACTGTTTGTTGATAAAAAACTTTATTACTGGAAAGAGGTGTTTTTATGGGACGACTGTACGGTAAGTCCAAGAATCTTGCCAGGAAGCTGTAATAGACCTCGATGCCACATTATAAAGCCAACACATGCTATTGATTGAGCTGTGATGAGCAAACATTGACAGCATTCTATATGTCAAAGGTGGTAAAAGCAAATAATAATTTCTGTTGAACTGTTGAAACATGGCGTTACTTTAATGACAGTAATGGTAAATAGCATAGATAACGCTTCTGTTCAAAGAAAAAGATCAGATAACGGTAATTCACAAACATATCATCTCCCCTATGAATCAGCATTGCTTTAATGGTCACGTGTTAAGTTAAGGAACAGTTCACACTAGAATAAATGTTTTGCCATTCATTTATTATACCATCCTGGGTGTACACGTCCTTCTGGCGAACACATTTGAAGTAATAATAAGTCTGTTTAGGCTTTGTAACGGAAGTGAATAGACACCCACTACAAAAAGCAAATGTAGTCATGTTTGGACCTGAACAAGATTATCACTGTTCTCACTCGTAATGGCCGCACGCAAACTCAACGAATCTCAAGGTCACAAGACACGGGACAACCAACGAGATTCAAAAGGTGAGATTTGTTGAGCTTGTTTGATACTTTACATATTAAACTTGATGGAGGCTGTATTTCATTTTTTGAGATATTACAGCTCAGGTGAGCTTTGTGAGAGGTGCGATCGTTCCTGTGAGCAGTGCACGGGTCCAGGACCGGATGCCTGCAGGGTGTGCACACCTCCTCTGCTGGACCTGCAGGGCACCAGACAGTGTGTTGAACAATGCCCACAGCGCTTTTATGAGAACGGGCACAGGTGCACGCAGTGCCACACCAGCTGCCAGTCCTGCACAGGTCTTTTCCCTATTTTAACAGTGCTGCAGACTAACCTCAGACTATTAGCTCATCAAAGAAACCACATTGGCCTTTTATACATGTGCGTGTATTATTTGCAGATAACACCCCACAAGGCTGTGTGACATGTGACTGGGGCAGCGTCCTGCAGGACAGGGTGTGTTACCCTCGCTGTGAAGAAAGACGATATTACTCACAGGCCGTAAGTACTCATGCAGGGGTTTGTCCAGAAGTTTGTGTACTGATGATTATGCTTTATGACTTCTTATTGTGCGTAAAAGTGTTGTGGAGATTATGGATGTTTAATCATGTTGCTGTAATCTGTTACATTTCATTAATAATATATATTATTTCAAATATATCAAATAGCATGTTTTCCGTATCACAATCATTTTAACATCACTTCGTAACATTAGAAATGCTGAGAAACAGAAATGTAATGAACGGATATTAAAGCTGCAATCTGTAACTTTTGTCTCTATATCACCATTGCTGTTTAAAACA
Organism: Triplophysa siluroides; assembly: GCA_006030095.1. Classification (NCBI taxonomy): domain Eukaryota; kingdom Metazoa; phylum Chordata; class Actinopteri; order Cypriniformes; family Nemacheilidae; genus Triplophysa; species Triplophysa siluroides. Next base: position 2,862,527 of record VCII01000093.1, read on the forward strand.
TAAAATTGCTGGTTACTACTTTAAGTGCTTTTCTTCTTTTTGTTTGCCCTATCAAACCCGTCATAATTTCATTTTGTATAAAAAGCTGTGAAGCGGGGAACAAAAACATGTAAACGGTTTGAAACACTGTTTAAGCACTTGCTCAATAATAGATTTTTGTTTAGTTTTAACCAACAACAGACCCTAAACATGCGGTTTCTGCCAATCTCATATTAATCTTGAGTACCTATAGAGTGGTTTTGCATACTTCGTATCTTCGAAGAGTATTTAGTTTGATCACATTTCAAAAGATAGATAAAGCTGTATGATTATTTCCGAAAACATACGGCGCGTGCAGGGGGGAGGGGTAGGCTGAACTAAAGCACATGTGCACCCATTGCCAACAAAACACAAACATCAGTTTCCCTCACCGCATGCGGTTCATGACCGGCATCTTTTAGCGTTTTATCCACCATTTATATAACATTCATCGCCCCAAATATAGTGAACAAACAAACACCTGAACTTCGCAAACGTATGCTCTCTCTCTCTCCTGCACACAAGTGAAAGTGACGTCTGCGCATGCTCCTTCTCCTGCTCTCCTTGCTGCCGCGTGGGCATGCTGCGTGCTTTTCCAGGAGAATTGTCTAATAAGGGACTAAGAAAAATTGTTATGAAACAGTTTTATATGTTACGAAACCTGTACGATCACTGAGGGAGTGTATTGATCACAGAAATACTACGTAATATGCCCAACTTGTTTTTTGATAAGTTGACCACAGCTAGCACGAGAGACAGCACGTTTAACATTTTGAAGAAGTCAGAATGCATGACACATTGTTGCACCACCCCATTAAAAGTACACCATATGACCAAAAACTATGTGGATTACCAAGCACCACACCTTTACATTTCTGTTGAACATTTAATCTCGAAACCATTGGCTTCAATAGAGAGCTGGTCCAGTCTAACAGCTTCCTCTATTCTGGCAAAGTACTGGATAGATTAATTACAATTCATTATTAATTCATAAAGGTTGTTGTGCAGACCAGTTTGTCTACACATTGTCTTGCTGGAACAGGGTTCACTAAAGTGTTTCATAATAGTACCAGGTTCTTTAGAAGTCTATTGTTCATTACGTCCCAGTAAAATAACAATTCCTTTTCATGACCCAACTTTGGATCAAAAAGGGCTGAACCCAACTGTTGGGTTATAAATGAAACTATGCTGGATTGTTATTTGTTCCAACCGAAACTTTTCTTTCGGTTAATTTAACCCAACAGGTTTGTTAAGTTAAGTTTGTACCTTTTTAACTCAAACCTTTTTTGTACCTAAAAATAACCCAGCCTTTTTAAGAGTGTTGGGTTGTAGCAACGTAGCATTTTTATACTGCTTGCAATCTAGATATTTGAAAATAAAAAGGAATAATGTTCGATTTTGTGTTTCAGTGGTAGTTAAAGGAAGAACACACACATTTCTGTGACATCGTTGACTACCATATTATGACAAATTTAAATGGTAGTCAAAGATGCCCCAACACTGTTTGCTTTCCTACATTCTTCCAAACATCATTCAACAGAACAATAAAAAATGATAGGCCTAGAATACATTATCCTACTCTGGTGGGAAAATGTGATTTATTAACATTCTTGATGACAATGATGACAGAATTTTCATATTTAGGGGGAGTTTCCCTTTAACATTTAACCCTAAAGGCTAATGATTCAAATTTGGTTTCCTGACATAAAAAATTTGCCGATGCTTGTAAAAAACTGTATTATTATTATTAATAATATTAAAAAATGATAGTTCAATAAATGTCAGCCAACAATTGCCTTGCAAGCATAGAAATTCTATCAATACAATTTAAAGTATCCCAGGATTCACCGCTTGAAGTTGGATAACAGAATGTCAACCTTGAAGACAAAGCTGTAATATAGACTCTAATCCAGGGGTCTCAAACTCAATTTACATAGGGGCCGCTGGAGATAGAGTCTGGGTCATGCTGGGCCACATTAAGTATTCCACAAAAAAAGGGTTCAATTATTCCAAAAAAGAGGAGCACAACTTATCCGGTCTTCTCGATCTTTATTATTAACAGTTCCTCAACATGAATGTTTCTACTCATGACATATTGAGAAAGCAAGAGAGAATAAGAGTAAATAAATAAATAGCGTATGTTGTCAAATCAAATGTGTGTATGGTTAGCCGTTCTCACGATCTGTTAAAGTAACATGTTGCCAGATCTTCATAGATAAAAACAACCAACGAAGACTAACGAAAATAAACCTAAAAAATCCAAATAGGTTATATTTTATAAGATCACAAAAACTCAAATATCCGTAACCGAGCAATTTTTATACAAATAAAGTGCTGACATTTATGAGCTAAAGACCAAATATCAAGCATAAAAAGCACTTCAAAAAATAAATGAACATGGCAACATTTCAAAGGACTGCTGGACTTCCACTAATGAACATTCAACCTGAGATTAAAATGAACTGCGAGGAGGTGCTTAAACAGTTGTGGCATTTCTTGAGTATTTGTTTATGCGTGTGTGAGAGCTTTATATTGGGTGGGGTTTCTGTGTGTACCCTGAGATAAAATCCTGCGGACGCCCCTGACTTCAGTCATATAGAAAGTGAAAGTAAAAAAAACTAGTTTTCTAACGCTGCATTAACAGCGCATATGCTAAAAAGGTTGGAGACCCCTGCCATAAGAGATAAAAAAATAAAAGCGTGGCAAGAAAAAGGTGCGTTTGAGAACAACGTGCGGGCCGCACTAACACTAACTTTGATGTCAAGTAGAGGGCCACAAAATCATCCCGCGGGCCTCAATTGGCCCCCGGGCCGCGAGTTGGAGACCCCTGCTCTAATCTATTCTGTTCCTCGCATAAAGTGTTAAGTCATGACAGCACCTTTGTGACATTCATCAGAAGTTTCGTTGAAGGAACTTATATTGTTTACTTCCAAGGTCTGCACAGAGTAATATTTGACAAATATTAAATAAGAAAAACTGTAGATTGTCTTGATAATATAAGAAGGAATAAGGAACCAATAATAAGGATACATTTTACATCCTGTACGCATAAATGTTATGCAGAAAAGCAAATGTTAGTTCAACTTCAGCTTCCAAACCTAAATATAAATGACACATACAGTTGTGTTCAAAATTATTCAACCCCCAATGCTGTAAATGGTTTTAGGGAATTTAGTGTACATTTGTAATTGTATTCAGAATGAAATCCTACAAGGACTTCTTAAAGAACCATATGCAACTAAAATGACATCAATTAGTTTTGTAATACAGTAGTAAATGTTTCTTTTGTGAATTCTTCATTGACATAATTATTCAACCCCTTAAAGACTACCATTCTGAAGAACAGAGGTTCAATGAAGTGTTTTCAATCAGGTATTGAAAACACCTGTGGATATCAGGGAGCAGCAATAAAGCCTAATAAGCACCAATTAGGCAGCTTTAAAATGACTGTGATACTCAGCTCCTTCTAGACATTTACTGGTGTGGTTACAAACATGGTGAGGTCAAGAGAATGGTCCAGGAAGACAAGAGAACAGGTGATTACTCTTCACAGGAAGGGCAATGGCTATAAGAAGATTGCAAAGATGTTAAACATACCAAGAGACACCATAGGAAGCATCATTCGCAAATTCAAGGCAAAGGGCACTGTTGAAACGCTACCGGGTCGTGGCAGAAAGAAGATGCTGACTTCGACTGCTGTGCGCTACCTGAAGCGTAGAGTGGAGAAAAGTCCCCGTGTGACTGCTGAGGAACTGAGAAAAGATTTGTCAGATGTGGGTACTGAAGTTTCTGCTCAGACAATACGGCGCACCCTGCGTAATGAAGGCCTCCATGCCAGAACTCCCAGGCGCACCCCCTTGCTGTCCCCAAAGAATAAGAAGAGTCGACTGCAGTATGCCAAAAGTCATGTGGACAAACCACAGATAGTGTTCTGTGGACTGATGAAACAAAATTAGAACTGTTTGGGCCCATGGATCAACGCTATGTTTGGAGGAGGAAGAACAAGGCCTATGAAGAAAAGAACACCTTGCCTACTGTGAAGCATGGCGGGGGGTCAATCATGCTTTGGGGCTGTTTTGCTTCTGCAGGTACTGGGAAGCTTCAGCGTGTGCAAGGTACCATGAATTCTCTTCAGTACCAGGAGATATTGGATGACAATGTGATGCAGTCCGTCACAAACCTGAGGCTTGGAAGACGTTGGACCTTTCAACAGGACAATGATCCCAAGCATACCTCCAAGTCCACTAGAGCATGGTTGCAGATTAAAGGCTGGAACATTTTGAAGTGGCCATCGCAGTCACCAGACTTAAATCCGATTGAGAACCTCTGGTGGGACTTAAAGAAAGCAGTTGCAGTGCGCAAGCCTAAGAATGTGACTGAACTGGAGGCTTTTGCCCATGATGAATGGGCGAAGATACCCGTAGATCGCTGCAAGACACTTGTGTCAAGCTATGCTTCACGTTTAAAAGCTGTTATTGTCATGATTCCACCTCTTCTGGTTTAATTCTTGGTCTTGAGGTGGAATCATACAGGATCCTTTGTTTCTCTAGTCTGCGTCATCGTTCCTACCCTCCTTTTCCTAGTTTGTGTTAATTAGTTTATCCCTTGCACTGTTCCCTCTTGATTTGCTCCCCTTTAAAACATCCTTGTGTTCTTTGTCCTGTCTGGTTCATTGTATGTATGTATGTAAGTGTTACCTTACCTGTGGTTGTATGCTGTGCCTGTGAAAGTCTACTGTTTCAAGTTCCTTGTCTCCCGAGTTCCTGTTTCCCTTGTCATAGTAAGTGTTAGTTTAGTGTTTGTTTCCAGTGTTTGTTTTCTTAGTCTAGTGAGTCAGTGTCCTTGTTTTAGTTTTAGTTTCCAGTCTTGTTTTCCCCCTTGTGGGTTTTGTTTTGCCTGTTTTGTATAGTCTTGTCCTGTTTAATAAATACCCCTGTTAACCCCTTCACCTCCTGTGTCTGCCTGCAATTGGGTTCTACCATAGAGATCCATGACAGAATGAACCAGCCAAACCGAACCCAGCAGGCAGTAGCCAACGACACGAACCGTTGGTCATGCACCTCCAACCCAGTGTGGTGGGAGGCGATTGCCTCCCAGTCACACGCTGGAGGCGGTCCGTTCCCGGCCCAGTGCCATAGGCCTCTGCAGGACTATGCTCGGGAGGTCGAGGCCAGGAGGGCGTCTGTACCCGAGGTGCTGGTGAGTGCCTACCTAATGGCCGGGATGGACAACCCACCATCTTTTCCTGAACGGGAGGAGTTGGTTTATCAGCCGTTCCCACAGTTAGTGGAACGGCTGCAGCTTCGAGAGGAGTGTTACCAAGACTCCTCTCCCAGCTGTTGTCCAATCTCCTCCCGTCCGGGGTTGGGGTCCATTCCGGAGGACCGTGTGGTGGGTACTCTCACCTTGGGGAATTCCACAGTCTTCCTCCTCACCTCCTGTAGCCCCTCTGCCGCCGACGGACCTCGGTGGCAAACGGGGGAGACGGGAATCCTGGGGGTCCTCGTCGGAAGCCTCCAATCCCGAGCCGCCCACCCCATTCACCTCGTTTCTTCAGCCGACCACCAGGCGGGTGGCTCGGCTGAAGAGGAAGAGGCAACGGAGGGCAGCTCAGAACCAGGGGGTCCCCCAGTCCGGAGGTCCCGAGTCCGGTGGTCCCGAGTCGGAGGTCCGAGTCCGGAGGTCCCGAAGTCCGGTGTCCCGAGTCCGGTGGTCCCGAGTCCGGAGGTCCGAGTCCGTCCCGAGTTCCCCGTCCCGAGTCCGGAGGTGTCAAGCCCCAAATGTTTTTTGGGGGGGCGCCGTGGGGATGTGACGGTCCGTGCGGCCTACCCGGCCGCAGACTCTCCCCAGCAACAAAGCAGCCGGCACCAAGCCCAGGCGCCCGGTCCAGCAACCGGCACAAGCCCGGTCAGCAACCGGCACCAAGCCCGGTCCAGCAACCGGCACAGAACGCTGCCCAGCAACCGGCACAGAACGCTGCCCAGCCGATGTCCAGCCGGCATTTTGTCCTGCCCGGCATTCCAGCCGGCCGTCCAGCCCTTGTCCTGCCCGGCATTTCAGCCGGCCGTCCAGCCCTTGTCCTGCCCGGCATTCCAGCCGGCCGTCCAGCCCTTGTCCTGCCCGGCATTCCAGCCGGCCGTCCAGCCCTTGTCCTGCCCGGCATTTCAGCCGGCCGTCCAGCCCTTGTCCTGCCCGACATTCCAGCCGGTGTCCCGTCCGGCATTCCAGCCGGTGTCCCGTCCGGCATTCCAGCCGGTGTCCCGTCCGGCATTCCAGCCGGTGTCCCGTCCGGCATTCCAGCAATTCCAGCCGGTGTCCAGCCCTACAGTCCTGCAGGGGACTAGGACAGTTCCCCCAAGGACTTCCCCACCCAGCCCTACCCCTTCTGGACTTCCTATGTTCTCTTGTTTGCCCCCACCCCCCCTCCCTTTTTTGTTGTTTCTATTGTCACACCCGAGTCCTCTCGTTGTCATGTCATGTTTGCCCCTTATTTTGTTAACCATGTCTCTCTGGGTCCTGTCTTTGTCTCAGTCTCTCTTGTCTTGTTTGTGCCTTTGAGGAGCATCAGGTTGCTGCTCCTTAAGGCGGGGGTCCTGTCATGATTCCACCTCTTCTGGTTAGGTAATTCTTGGTCTTGAGGTGGAATCATACAGGATCCTTTGTTTCTCTAGTCTGCGTCATCGTTCCTACCCTCCTGTTTCCTAGTTTGTGTTAATTAGTTTATCCCTTGCACCTGTTCCCTCTTGATTTGCTCCCCTTTAAAACATCCTTGTGTTCTTTGTCCTGTCTGGTTCATTGTATGTATGTATGTAAGTGTTACCTTACCTGTGGTTGTATGCTGTGCCTGTGAAAGTCTACTGTTTCAAGTTCCTTGTCTCCCGAGTTCCTGTTTCCCTTGTCATAGTAAGTGTTAGTTTAGTGTTTGTTTCCAGTGTTTGTTTTCTTAGTCTAGTGAGTCAGTGTCCTTGTTTTAGTTTTAGTTTCCAGTCTTGTTTTCCCCTTGTGGGTTTTGTTTTGCCTGTTTTGTATAGTCTTGTCCTGTTTAATAAATACCCCTGTTAACCCCTTCACCTCCTGTGTCTGCCTGCAATTGGGTTCTACCATAGAGATCCATGACAGTTATAACTGTAAAAGGATGTTGTACTAAGTACTAAGATTGAATGTCACTTGGGGGTTGAATAAAACTGATAATGATGTGAGCTCAGAAAAGACATTTGTGGTTATTTCATTATAAATGTTATTTATATTTGTCTGACCTACACGTGCCTCTTTGATTTAATTGTAAGCAGGATGACTGAATGATCATAATCAATGTCAAACCGACCAAAACAATCAATTTCAGTGGGGGTTGAATAATTTTGAACACAACTGTATGTAAACTGCACAATGACAGCATTTATGTTTAGAACATACAGCCTATGAATATCCACATGTTGATGCATATCAGTGTTATATTCAATATCAATAATTACAGTAAAAATCTGTTATAATCAATAATAACCGATGCTTCATGTTCATGTAAACCTTAACTTGCTAATATTATTATATAAAATAATAATAACTAATTTCACTGCACATGTGTTTCTTGATGTGTTAGGGGGTTTGTGAGCCCTGCGATGACTCATGTAAACACTGTTCCGGAGCTGGACCGCAGAGCTGTCTCACATGTCACCCGGGTTTCGCTCTGCATGTCAGCGACAGTCAGTGTTTGCCTTGCTGCCCGTCTGGGGAGAGAGCGAGGAACTGTTGTATCTGCGATTCTGGCTCCGGTAATGCACTTTTACTGATTTAACTTTCAAATTGTGTAATGTAAGGACATATTTTGGTGTAAAGTAATTTGGCCTCTTACAATTAGCGAATCATTGGACATTGGAGAGGGTCGCAAAAATCACGATGTCATAATACACAAATAAGATTGATCATATTTGCAATATTATAATGCTAGCTCACAATTAAGGTTTAATTATGTATTTATGTATAATTTACTGTGATTACCATGGTAAGTACATTCAAATAAAATAGTGTTACTGACAGTGTTACCTCTCGAGTAGCACAGTATAATAGCTGTATAATATCATTCTTTTAAAACAAAGATGCACTATTTTAGAAATTTCGTCATTGAACTTCCTTTCATTTACCTTAAGAACGTACTCATGTTTTGTCTTAAGACCATTTTTTTAATGTTAAGACTTAAACGTCTCCTCGTTCTTCTGCTTTCTTCACAGCATTGTGTGTTGAGGCCCCTACACAAAATGAGAACCAGGATGAGATGGTTCGCAGGTCCCAAGCGATACAGCACACATCCGCGGCCTTACCTGCCGCTCTTCTGCTAGCTGCGGTCCTGGTACTTGTTGTGTTCGGCCTGGTCCAGGCCCGGGCCAAGAAGAGGTTATGCTGGAGACGGAGCTACGAAAGGCTGAGCGGGGTGGCCACCGCACAGCCTAACAATAGACCCATGCCTCATGGAGTACCGGAACCAGACGACAGCGGAGATGAGGCGGATGTGGTTTACACCAGCCGAGACGGATCTGTCTATCGCCGTTACGGTTTTATCCCTGAACCGGATACGGAGGAGGAGCAGGACGAAGATGAGGTTAATGAAAACACACATCTGAATAGAGCCTAATATGCGGTCACTCTACAATTGAGTTTTACTAATGTTTTACACGCACAGTTCTGTGGTGAAAACCCATTTGATTGGAAGATGGTAAAGCTGGATAAGTCTTAGTAAACATGATACCTTTTTATGTTTATTTTTTCCTATATTGTATATATTTATATGGCTGTGCAGAATGTCTGTTTAAATGATGATTTTATATTGAAATGTATCTTTTAACCCCAAGTTCCAATCCGATGTGACAGTGTTTGTTTATAAAGTGTTGCCAAGTGTTCGTTCTTAAAGAGACATTTCACACAAAAATGAAAATTGTGTCATCATTTACTCACCCTCTTTTCAATTCAAACCTGTACGGCTTACTTTCTTCTGCAGAACACAAAAGATATTTTGAAGAATGTTGGTAACCGAACAGCGGCTGTACCCATTGCTTTTATTGTACAGTATGGACACAAAACCAATGCAGAAGAAAGTCATACATGTTTGAAATGACAAGAGGGTTAATGAATGATGTGGAATTTTCGTTTCATTTTCATTTCAACTATCCTTTAAAGTAGAGATTCAAGCATATTTTGATAATAAAGATTAAGTCTATTAAAAAAGGTCTTGTTGCCGTTTTTACAGATTAGTTTAACATATTGCTTTGGAAATTCACAGCAATGAATGAACTATCCAAAACAGTCATGACGGCCTAATAAGTGACCAATTTTATGCATTGTAAAACTTTGAAAACGTTTCTGTTCATTGAAATCAAATCAAATATTGACTTAAAAATTATTGGAAAAACTTAACTCATAGAAAAATTGAAATCTTGCAACAAAAGTAAGTTTAAAGCAGCAAAATTATATTAATAAGCAAAAACTAAAATTAAAATGAATTAATCTTATATAGCAGCATTAAAAATAAACCAATAAATTATAAAATGACAAACGCATATACCAAAATTGCTAAAACTTTAACTAAAATTAACGCTAAAAAGAAAAGCTCATTTTAAATATGAATAAAACTCCAATCAAGACTATAATAACTCTGGTGTCTTTTTATGCTGTCAGTCTTTCACATTGCTGTTGGATGACTTTATGTCACTCCTGAGGTTTGATGGTTGAAATTCAACAGATTCCGAACTGGAATGATACATCTAGATATGCTGAAAAAGAAACATTTAGAATGGTCTCTTCTTTTTTTCCCTGGCTGTATATATAAAGTATCTATGCAGTATATATATATTTGTTTTAGCCAGACCTGAAATACACCTGTAAACTCAGACACACCCTCCTTAAGCTGTACTGTTTGTACAAATAGATGCGGGGCAGGTAAAGACATCTTGTTCCATTAAAATAATTACAAAAATGCTATGCACACTGCCGTGATAAAAGAACAATCAATGCGTGAATCACAAAGGTTTCAATAATTGTTGAAGATTATAGTCTTTTGAAAGGCTTGTAAAACGTTGCTTGAAATATTTTCATGTTTGCAGAGCTGATGAACACGAAAAACACCCAAAACATGCTGATAAAAGAGATCTGTTAGCCCATGAGCAACTACTTTAACACTTCCAATGTTATTTTAAAATACTCCACTAAACTGCAAACATAAAGATAAGACCGTTTCAACTAACAGTGTAAGACAGCTTAAGTGTTTGATTTAAACTTGTACATGATCATCAGAAATGTTTTAACATTTAAGAAGTTTGTTTTTAATCCTAAATGCTCTATCTGACCTTAATAAACACATCTACTGGTAGTTGATAGCCACACCTCTGTTGTACAATCATTTTTACGCATTTTGACAGTGGAAAGCCCTTCCCCTTTGTGTTTGATCTGCCTTCCTCCAAGTATTGAGAAATTTCCGTTCTATATAAACACAAGAGCCACTGTAATACCTCATTCACATTGCTTTTCTCCAGGACATACTTTCTGACAATTGTCTTCATAACACCACGGCTGAAAATGGGATTTACCAGGCAAAGGTATCGGAAAATAATCTCCATCTTTTTGGTGACTGTAACAGTGCCTCTCTTCTTACTGATTTCTCAGAATAACAAATGCTCTGAAAAGCCAAAACGGGACCTGAGTCACTTACTAAAGCAGAATGTTGGAGAACTTCAGGCTTGCTCTGCTATCATCCAAGGAGACATGGACGGGGTGTACCGCAAATACTTCGGCAAGCTCGTGGGCTCCAAAAAGAGAACATCCTTGTTGTCCGAGTCCTTCTATCTTAATTCAACCAAGGACTGTCAGGCGTTCATCCGAGACAGTGGATTTATGACTGTTTCTCTCAGTGAAGAGGAGAGAGACTTTCCCATTGCTTATTCCATGGTGATCCATGAGAAGATCGAGATGTTCGAAAGGTTGCTCAGAGCTGTTTACGCTCCGCAGAACGTGTACTGTGTTCACGTGGACCAAAAGTCTACGGCGGTCTTCAAAGAAGCCGTCACGGCCATCGTGTCTTGTTTGCCCAATGTTTTTGTGGCTAGTAAACTAGAAAGCGTGGTCTACGCCTCCTGGTCTCGAGTTCAAGCGGATGTCAACTGCATGCAGGATCTACTTAAATCACCCGTTCAGTGGAGATATCTGCTCAACACCTGCGGCACTGATTTTCCTATTAAAACCAATATCGAAATGGTGCGGTCCATGAAACATCTCAACGGGAAGAACAGTATGGAGTCTGAGGTCACAAGTGAAAACAAAAAAGCCCGTTGGCAATATCATCACAACGTCACCGACGTGGTAAGACGGACAGACGTTAAAAAGACGGCCCCGCCAATAAAGTCACCCATGTTCTCTGGAAGCGCTTACTTTGTGGTTTCAAGAGAGTTTGTGGAACATCTTTGCAAAAGCAAAGAGATTCAAGAATTCATGGAGTGGGAGAAAGATACGTACAGCCCGGATGAGCACATGTGGGCTACGTTACAAAGAATGCCTTCAGTGCCTGGATCCAACCCTCCAAACAGTAAATACGAGCAGTCGGACATGAACGCAGTCGCTCGTCTGGTGAAGTGGAGCTACCATGAAGGCGATCTGAAAAATGGCGCTCCTTACCCACCATGCACTGGGATACATAGACGGGCAGTGTGCGTCTATGGAGCTGGCGACTTGAGATGGATTGTCAGGCAAAAGCAACTTTTAGCAAACAAGTTTGACCCTGAAGTAGACGACATTGCGATCAAATGCATGGAGGCTTTTTTGAGATACAAAGCTATTTATGGACGGTCATTATTAACGATGCAAGAATCTGAATTTTTTTTATGATTCTATAGGTTTGATTGTGTATTTATGTAAATATTGTATGTAAGATTCGGAACTTTGAATTGAAAGTAATATATTACTCGTAATATATTAGTAATATATATATATATCATGTAATAAATGCGCAAAGGAATAAACAAAAAAAGTCCAAAGGTCCAAAAGTAGAAATTGGTTTCTATGAAGCGGGTTTTCCTGTGTGCGCAATTTATCTGGCTTGCGATCTGCCAGGACCTTTTACTGTTGCCAAGTATTTCAGTTTTTCTAAGCTCGCGGGTTTCCGGCAAGCTTTAAATGGCCATTTGGCAGATTGTTTTACGCAAATCTGGCAACTCTGGGATCTTCCCCTCTAAACTAATGTAAACGTAGGAGCTGCTACACCATTGATAGCGCTCTAAAAAGGCAAATAGAACAATTAAAGAGGAAAACGGCACATGTTAAAGTGTGGTGTCATCATCCGTGGGTTACAATCAGTCAAATATCGTAGAAACATTGTCATGAAAATGATCGGCATAACGGCTGAACGGTAAATAAGCATCACACGCACCTTGAGCTGCGCGTGCGTGTTAACTCCTGGTCTGCTGCTATATCAGTTAAAGCGATTTGAAAATGAATGATATTTTTACTGAAGTAACTATAGTTGAAGTATTCCTGTTAAAATATAAACAATAGAACCCTGCCCAAAATACAACATCAGATTGTAGTATGGATACTTGTTGTCTACTTGCATGTGATGGATTATATTGGTGGGATGATAAATCCTATTGGAACAAAACACACTACAAAGAGGAATTTAATACAAAAATTCTCAGCAGGGATGTTATTTGCAGTTAAACCACAGTATACACGAATTTTACATTTTCTATATATAGGAAACATACTCTAATTAATAATCTTTAGTAAAACCACAGCAACTAAAAATACCATAGTTTCATTATACTAGCTGTAGTTTATGTTTGTAGTTAAATTATGGTAATAAATCCAGCAAACACATGGCTTCTACACTTTACTATTTACCAGAACCTTACTACTTACTGGTAAATTATTGCTAAAACTGGTAAAGGGAATATAAAAAATAAAAAACACTGCTCATAAATACATATAGGCCTAGGGGGCTAATGAGGATAATTAGGCTACATTGGTATACAGGATTATGTATAAACTAAAGATATATGTGCTTAACATTTAAAGCTCTTAAAGGAGTTCCTCACTGCAAAATTTGCCCCCATTGACTTTCCATAGTAGGAATAAAAATTACTATGGAAAGTCAATGGGGGCAAATTTTGGAGTGAACTACTCCTTTAATACAACTGATACTGTGAGCTACTCAGTGTATTCAGTAGGTTGCTTCAGAGGCATAAGATATGGGACAATAAAACAATGCACGACTGACATAAAGGAAATTTACTTTTAATACTTGAGTACTTTTAAAAGCAGGTACTTCTGTACTTTTACTTAAGTAAGAATCCGACTTTACAACTTTTACTTGTAGTGGAGTAATATTTGACCAGTAGTATCTGTAGTTTCACTTAAGTAGGGAAGCTGTGTACTTCGTCCACCACTCATAATATATCAGTAATATATTATCATATATATATATATATATATATATATATATATATATATATATAATGTAATAAATGCGAAAATGAATAAACAAAAACAGCACTTTATATACAGGTAGAGCCAATCTACCATGCAAACAGATTTGAGGTGATATATTATTCATAATATATTCATAATATATTATCATATATATATAATGTAATAAATGCGCAAAGGAATAAACAAAAAAAGCACGTCGAATTGAATTTAATCAGATTGTGAAATCTGAATGTAGTGTTTACATGACAATCTTCAAATCCGATATAATCTGCTGACATGCGCACACTGCACAAGTGTTCATGTAAATACCCACTAAAACAGTGTTTAAAGCACATGTTGTGTATATTTTATTTTACAAACGGTATGAAAAAAATGTACAGTTTAATGACAGAGGGTTTTACCATGGTAAAGCCATGACAGAACTACCAAGACCCACCAGAGCGTCTGCAGGCAAACAATAATTAAAATAAATGTTTAGCAAAGGTTAATAACGGGTAAACAGAGAAGGGCGTGTTGGACGCATTATAATATTTACAAAATGGAAACACAAACAGAACAATTATTTTATGACACCACTATAATTATCGTACGCGTCAAAGGGTTAACAACATTATGAAAAGTTAATTTAAGACATTAAGGACAGGGTGGAACCCTGCAATGGACACAAATCCGACTCACTGCAATTAACGAACTTTAATCCATTACAACCAGGGCCGGCTCTAGGCATGGGCAGGGATGGGCTGAGCCCACCCAAACGTCTGTCTTGCCCACCCAATGAGAATAAAAATAACCCATCAAAAATTGCAGTTTTTGCAGTCTTATGTTGGTAATGCTATTAACTAAGCTACAAACAGCTATTATTTGCTTACAATAGGCTAGAATTGAACCTGTTGACTGTCAGTAATGACTGAAAGCTCGCGCTTCAGAAATAAATATGTCTCCCTTCATCCCCAATTCATGCTGCAGGTGGTAGCGAAACACGACACTGCAAAATAGTTTAGTTTGGGCGCTCTGCGCGGTCACAGACCTCTTAAACAAACAGCAGAAATGATGTAAAGTTCATTGTGCAGTGTAATTAGATTCATTCAGTAAAACGGGATTGTTCTTGCCCACTTTATAGGATTATTTATGTCCGGTTTACATAACAGCTTTATTAATGCGTAAAACCAGAGTAAAATCAAACGCACACAATTACTATATGAAAGGCAACAGGGCTCTCAAGTTTTGAACTGAGTTCAGAGTGAGATTTTGGCGACGTTTGGGTTTGGGTCTGATCGGATAAATGTTCTGAAGCATACATTTGTACAAATAAATACATATTTATTTAATTCAGCATTTCTTAGTGCAGGTTTGTGTGTGCGTGTGCGTGTGTGTAGGTGGGTGTCCTTGTGTGTTTGTGTGCGTGTGAGTGTGAGTCAGAGAGAGACAATGGTTGTTTATTATAGGTGTTGGTAACAGGTTTTGAGGCCTTCAGCACAGGGGTTGGTGGCTCCCATTTGAAACACCGTGGTTCCAGGCCAGCCATTTTCACTGTCATGATGGATGACAGAGTTCCATCTAGTGCCAAGATGTTCCTGGTTTTGGTTTTGTTTAGGAGTTCTCTTGTCTGCAGACTGAGCACTAGAAGGAGCTGGTGGTTCCCATTGTGATGAATGGCCATCGGGTGGATGACTCCTTCATAAAGAAAAACCTACAGGTGCCTGCTCTACTTAATCCTCTTTTTCCCTGTTTCAAGTGGGTTCTCCACTGTCTCCTCTGCGGTGTCCTCCACAATCTCATCTACTGCCTCCACAACGGTCTTCTCCACAGTCTCCTTCTCTGACCTGGCCACCTTTTTAGGTAGCTGATCCCAAAGAATGCTCATTTTCCTCTTCCCTGACATCTTTGAAATAGACAAATGCAATAATTAACAGGGATCTCGAGTCTCACGCATTTCAACCCGTTCACACACGACACACCTTGTATTTACCTTGTATTGAACACGCAGAGAAATGTCCAGGATAACGCCAGCAATAAAAATAAACTCAAATGAGGGTTATTTCATAAAATATTATTTTTTACTTTTTCTAACATTTACAAACATTAGTTTTGTGTTGCTTAAAACTAAACATGAACTTGTTTAGTTTTTTTGCGATCTTTCTGTTTTAAAAACGCAGTGTATTTTCTGTTGTTTTGACACGTTTTTTCCTCCAGTTCATTTTCTGCGAAAAAATAAATAAAAAAATATGAAATGTGGGAGAAATTTTGTCAGACGTTCACAGAAATAAACAAAAATTCTTATCAGAAAAAACGCATTTAAAAATCTTTAAATTAAGTCTCTTTATTTGTTTGAGGCTGTACTATTTCTGGTAAATGCCCTCACAGGATACCTGCTAGCCCATCCATTTGCACATGGCAGGAACTGGGCCTGATTACATCTATGGAAACAATTGAGGGAAACATATTTTCACATAACTAAACAAAACCTTCTTGCCAGACAGGAACAGAAAACAAAACAAAACAAAACAAAACAACCGACTCAAACAACGAGTACAGCTTCAAGCACTGAAGCACTACAGATGTATTTCCCTTCAAAAGCAGTGGTTATACATTTCTGTGTTTAAAAAGAACGTTGCTCTCGATAAGCACTGGGTGCGTTCTGTATAAATATTGATCATTAGGCTTTGTGACTGATATAAGGTTGAAAAGGAATAGCCACTGTCACGCAACGCAGATTTGCGGAGGAAGTAGACGCTGCTGAACATTATGTGAAATGGTTTCAATGGAAAAAAAACTAATATCTTATTATTAATTCTGTGATGATTTAAAATTTTCTTTATCTAAATTTGTAGGTATTAGCATATTTATATTAGCATATTTAATGCCTGTTTTGTCTTATTTTAAATCATTTTGTCACATTGAGGTTGGCTGAGAAACGCAATAGGGCTACAATAGGTCTCGCATGAATGAAAAAGTATACTAACATTAATACTGTAGCCAATATAATATAATAACAGCGGCACATTAACATAGAAACACTCAGACATACCTGGGACACTGGATATTCAGTTTTGCGTAAAGCAGGCCTTCTGTTAGCATGTGTCAACACAACTTTTATAGTAAACGGATGGAGATTTCTGTTGAACAGGACATGGCTGCCCATTTACTCTGTAAGCAATCCGGCGTTTGTACTTTGTAAGTGTTAAAGTAAACTGTTGTTTTATAAGGCTGAACAATGTCTGATAGCCTATAGTCTATTTCTTAAGGTAATAAAAATCACTATTGACCCGTCAGTGAATCAATCTACAGATTCATCAGTAAGAAAACAAAAGATAAGCAAACGGAAATGATAAGATCTCCAAAAAGAGATGAAGCTGTAAGCTCAATATTAAAACTAAACGTAGGTCTATCGTCCCCTTCGAAACACCATGATGGTTTTTCTTAACGCTGTGTACATTTTTGGGAAATTTTTTAGGGAAAAAGTTTTGATCTACAAATAAGTCAAATGGAATTAAAAAGGTTTGAGGCTCAATATCTCAAAACCACTCAGAAACCAGGTAGTACTTTATATTCCAAGAAAGTTTTCTCATTTTCGATACTAGCCTACTGAAATCTGTACTCACTAAAACAGTTTGGTTAAAATTGACCCAACAAATAACCCAATGCTGGGTTACTATAGCGCCGACCCATTGTTGGGTTATTTTAACCCAATATATCGGGTAACAAGTTCAACCCAACTGTTGGGTTATCAAATAACAAATTTGTTGGGTTATTTTTACCAACATGTTTTTTATTATTATTTATTATTAAATAGCAGCACCACCAGGCTTGGCATATTCCAAAATGTAAATAAACAATACGTGTCAACTGCTTCTAAAAGACGGTCTTCCTCCAGCATCATGCTTCCCACAATAACGAAGACTTAAGGGGAACTGGTTTTATCCCCAAGCTGCATGACATGAAGGTCATCCATTGCTCCTCCTGATACTGAATGATGTTTGTTCCAACCTATAAACAGATATTCTCTCTTGTAAATATGTACACATACACAGTATTATTATTTGTATTATAATAATTATTTATAATTAAAACTGTATTGTCAAAAATGATGTACAATCATGTGGGGAAAAAGTTCAAGCACTCTTCAATATGATGAACATTTCATAGGTCTTTACATCGTAGCCTGATGACCTGAAAATTAGTACACAATGTTAATTTTGTGTGTCACACGATATATTATATTAATTTATTATTATGTACAGGCTTCATTACATATTTGTTTAAATATAAAAATGAAACATTTTAGGTACTTTTAAACATGACTGTACTAACAGGATGTTTTTTTAGACATTAATCTCTTACCTGCAAATTTGCAGTTCTGCTCCCACTTCTGAAGGTTTCCTTCGCATACAATATCTCTAAAAGATAGATAAATATATTGAAAGCTTGTCAATGAAGGCCATTGCTGCAAGTCTGTTATTACCAGTGTTGGCTTGCTCACCGGGAGACTGCATTAATTTATTAGATATTATCTATTAGAATGATCTTGCTTGTTCTATAAACACCATGCACTGTGCTGTGTTTCTGTTTTTCTTATTTGCTCCTGCAAAGCTGCTTTGGAACAATGCACATTGTGAAGAGCGCTATAAATAAACTTGAATTGAATCGAATTACCAGAAAACGAAACTGTGTCTGAAGCAAACCCCCACTTGTTTCGGTCAATGAACTCCAAAAAAAATATATATGTTCCTATAAAATATGATAAAAGTAATAAACGTAACGAAATTAAATTAACACACTCTTCATTTGAATTCCAGTGCTTTTGACTGAGTGGCGCTGCAGCGGTTGGGAGCCCTGACGCTTTAGCTGGCGTTCCTACGGTGGCCGCAAAGTGCAAAACAAACCACAAATCGCAAAACGATAACAAATCTTAAAGCAAAATAACGAAATCACAATTACAAATCTGAAAACGCATTATCAAATCTAAAAACAAAATAGCAAACCATAAAACACAACGTCAGAAAACAAAAAGACAAGTCAGAACACACGACGACAAATCAGAAAACACAACAACAAATCAGCCAAACAGGAAAAGGTAGGTCTTTTGTTAAAATGGGATAGCTACTGCTGATTGGACGGACCCCCATGCCAATCAAGATATACAGGAAGTACAGTTCTAATTTGTATCTGGCGGCAGTGTACACTTATAGGATGTACTTTCCTTAATGTGGGTTCAAATTTGGCGTTCTGCCAAAGTTCTGCAGATCATACAGAAAAAATTATTTAAAAGAGACGCGACAGGAAATGATTCGGCCGTGTCAACGGATATTGCAGGCATTATTAAAGCAAGACAGCGATAGTTTAGCTTAGCTATTTGGGAGTGTAATGATACTTCGTATTACGATATTTCGCGATGCAAAAATGTTACGATGCGCATCGTAGAGAGATTGGGATATTTGCCGATATGTTTAATTCTATTCGTTCGGCGGTCAAGACGCTACCTACTCTGCGCCAGAGCGTCACGTGTGCTTATCTCACATATGTGGTAGAGAGAGAAGTCTCTGGGAGAAGGGGATGAACAAGACACAATCTGTGTCTCCAAGTGGTTTACAAAACGTCATATTTTACTTCACAATCGCCGGTAAAACACAGCAAACTTGAAGCGTGACTGCAGGCGAGTCACACCGAAACTCATTACAAAGGCAAAACAAACGTTTTTAAATGCCAATGTTAATTTATCCGCTAACGTGAGCTGCTGCATAACGTGATATGCAACATAAAGTACGCCAAAAGAAACCATCGCTGTTCCGATCAGAGAAGCGATGAAGTGAGTCATACTGTATATTATATAAATGTATTAAAAGATTGAGTGACATGCTAAAAATAAGTTTGTGATTTGCATGATTGAAGAAATGTAATGTAGTTTGTGTGATATGTCTTTGTGAAAGATATTTCTTATTCATTACTGTCTCAAGCAAAGACAACTCTGCTTTAAAGAGACACCAGCCAATAGGACTTGAGCGTGAGCTCTGTCAGAGCGTTTCATTGGTTGAATCTATTGAATGAACACATGAATGAGTCAATGGGCCCTTTTCACACGACGTCACGCATCTTCCGTTCTGCCGCGAAGCAGTGTAGCTTTACTTCCACTCGCGCCTCAGAATGGAGTTTATCAAGTCCCTTTCACAGCTACCACAAAAACAGCTAAATGATGTATAACATCTTGCAGACAAAATTTTGCTTACGACAAGATCAAAGCTAGATGAATTAAATTCTTCGTGGAACAAGTTTGATTATGTTTGATTACAAAGGTAAGTATTTTGTTTTCTTTTTGTGTTAGCGAAGATGCTGGGGTAAGTACTTGAATACGTGTTTTTTTTTCCACTGTTGTTAAATTCCAGCGCGACAGCAAAACGGAAGTTCTTCTTCTTGTTTGTTGCAAGACGGATGACTTTTGCTTTGCAAAAAGGCGGAAGTTAAGTGACGTCATTGTGAAAAGGGTCAATTGAGTTAAAAGGAGACTGAATGAACTGGTATATTTGAATCATGGTCTAATATTCTCTGTGTTACAACAATGCATATCCAGTAGTTACTCAACTTTTCTGAAAATAAAGGTAATGAATGACCTGGTTTAATTTAACTTCAAGGTAAAGTAAATTATGTTGAAACAGTTAAATCTTTTTATGGAACATTTAATTACACCAATTAAATGAGTTATCCAGATAGATTTTAGTTGACTAATATAATGTAGATTTCGTTGACTAAAAATAGACTAAAACTATGATAAATGGGGATTACTTAAACTAAATTGCATTTTAGTCAAAAGACTAAGTCAAAATTTGCTGTCAAAATTGACACTGATCTTAATTCTAATTTAAGTTTAAGCCTTAAAATTTATTAAATTGTATGTGCAACAAAATAAGTTACTGAAATTCTTTATAGGCATGGGAAAATGAAGCCTCATAAAGCATTGAGACATTGTGCTGCGGGCTGACGTGACCCAAAAAAAACATAACTATTGTTGATTGATGAGAGAAGAGCGAGTTTCAAAGTGTTAGCATTAGTCATGAGCAGCGTGGATGGATTTCGTTACAGGCGGGGCAGACTCAACACCTACGCCCACGTTAAACCAGACTTTAGAATACCGAAAGCTGAATTCAATAGAAAAGACAAACTTTTTCTAGAGCAATAAGGGAGGAAACAAACATGAGCAGAAGAAAGTACAGGTACAGTATAATTTAGGAAAATCGGTGTAGAAGGCATGCTTTGTGAATACACCATTAATAAAAGTGATATTGTTTGTATTCTTACAGATGAATGTAGGCATAATGTGTCTGCAAAATGGTTGCTTAAAACCATGTGATGGATCTGCCATGAGCCTTAGCAAATCACAACAAAGAATTGATTCCATCGCCACAAACCAGGGAGCAAAGTAGTCTTCAAGTGTGACAGTTTTTATTAAATCCTGCTTACGCAAGATAAAATGTGATCAAGCCTCATCAGAGAGGAAAAAGATGCAAAAATTGTATTCCATTCAAATGAGATCATAGGAAAGATCTGGTAAACAAAAAAAAGGACTCATTATGCTTTAGCCGCTCATTAACAGAGGACAAAAAATCCAGCATCACCTTTCTCAGGGTACAACAAGTAACACCCCTTACAAGTAACAACAAGTTACCTCACAACAGTAACAACACAAACCCTGAAATGAACACGATACATTTAACTAAATTTAGAGCCATGGATAAACTTTAGTCAATGCAAAAATAATTAAAGCTGCAAGCAGCATTTAGCGGGTTCGAGCAGTCTAAGGCCTCTATTGGCCTTGCCATTGTCAACTAGGCTCAGGAATGGCACCGGAACAAATCCATGACGAATGATACTCCTCCACACCAAGAAATATGACAGAAACGGTCGGTAACTTTTAATACAGACCATGCATGCTTACACCTGTATGCAAAAACAAGTATAAACTGATAATACCTGAGGGACGAGTTAAATGAAGCAATTCTCATGTCTCTACGATGTTCTGTTGCAGAGATATAGATCTTGCTAAGCTGTTTGGTTGCCATGGGCGTGGAATAGCACCTGCCAATTAATATCACATCAAACCACAGTCAAACGAAACAACCCCAGTGTCTCTACGATGTTCTATTGCAGAGATATAGGTCTAGCCTAATGGTCACTAAGTGAACTTGTTTAGTTGCTATGGGTGTGGCATGGCACCTGTCAATTGATAACACACTAAGCCACAAGTGAAACGAACTGAGCCCTGTGTCTCTATGATATTCTACTGCACAGATGTAGGTCTTTTTTGTTAATCCAATGCACATTCTTCAAAATAGCTTCTTTTTCTCCAGTTTGATGCTCGGTTTGAACTTCAGCAAGTGGTGTTCACCACATGTTGATGGGAAAATGGATTGAGTTTATGCCATGTGACTGGCTGATTAGCAATTGATTAGCAAATTGTGTATTTTTTAAAGACATGTATAAAAAAGTTGTTTAAATGAATGATAATTCACCTTTTTGACTGTTGTGAAGGCATGCCTCTTCCGATGAGAATCACATGTTGCATGCTTGTTTTGTGTCATAATATCTATAATAGTACTTAATGGCAAGTCAGTTGGATTATTTATTAAGGAGTAGCGACCTTCAACGTACTCGTTTCACGCTTATATAATAAAGGACCCTGTTATGGTCCCACAACTAAAAAAACTCAAACATGTTTTTGATGATTATTGACCTAGAGAGTCCAAAGAAATGCACTGTGGTGGAAATATTTAAACTGCTTGAAAATCCTTTAACAAGTTAGCAAAAGTAGGTTTTTTTTACATCATCGCCAATAACTCACAAACCATTTGATAGAAAGACAAGTAGACAAGGACTACTACCATCTGACCGAGTCTCAGCTCTGTCGGCCTTACGGTTTGGGCTGCAGTATCAGTTTTATGGCAGAATAATAATAAGAAGAAGAAGAATAAAAATCCTAACAAATACAATAGGTTTCTAGCCCTTCGGGCTCGAACCCTAATTATATTAAACAAAATCACATTGATCAAGACATCACATTTTCCAATGTCCCCTCTAATACTTAAAAGTTGGTACAGTCTCATTTCCTTAGAATTCCCATAAAACAGATCAACTTCCTGTTTGAATCTCTTTGTCACTAGGCTGGTCCATTCCAACAACACACCAGGTATTAAACATTTCAAGTCATCTTAACTATAAAATGAACTTTAACAATTTGAGCTATGTTTTCATAAATCACATTCTAGCCACAGAGAAATTTTAACTGGTTTTAATGTTTTGATGTTTAGCTTTCCTGTAGCTCAGTGGTAAGAGCTTTGCGCCAACAACGTGGGTTCGATCCCAGGGGATTGCAAATACCTATGTAAAATGTCTAGGATAAAGCAATGTAAGTCGCTTTGGGTAAAAGCGTCTGCCAAATGCGTAAATGTAGCATGCTTTTTTTTCTCCTAGAACACCAGAGAGAAGTGTCGCTGGAGAATCTGCTAATGTTTGCTACTGGCCTGACATCACTTCCGCCTGCAGGAATAACACCACTACCATGCATCACTTTTCTTCCCAATTCACCATTCCCAATGGCAAATACATGTGCGAAGACCCTAAAATGACCTCTCTTAGACGCATATGATAGTTCGAGGACTCATGGATTTCGGATTTTAGAATTCTCCAGGTTTTGGATGTATCTAATAACCTGACAATATGTAGAATTGTTCACAGTTCTTGAAATGGCAAAGGTTCCACTCTGTGTATTGCATTGATTGTTAACACTACGTATTGCCTATTACATAGGCAATACGTATTACAGCTAGTTCTACTCGAGCTGTACTCAGTAGTTTCTACTGACATTGTTAATACTTACTCATGCTCTGAAACCTGATGTTCCCATCAATGTGAATGTGAATGTGAAGTTGTAAACTGGGGAAGCCACGATCCCTTCATCCATACCTGCTGAAAGTAAAAATGCTGTGTAAATAACCCCTTACATTAATATGTAAAACTGTGCTTCAGTTATTCAAATGTCAGATTCCACTCTTGCGTATTGCATTTTTTATTTTCTAATTACCTTCTAGTAGTGTCTACTGATTGTTAAGAATACTTACTCATGCTCAGAGACCTGCTGTTTCCTTTAATGTGAAGCAAAGTTGTAATGCTTCCTCCCACTGTAATTGATTGTGTTCCATTGCAAATTCTAGATATTCCTGAATATTTTTGTCTCCACATTACAGAGTTGTTAGTCTTGACTCAGGAAAAGCCCTTAACTCGACATCTTCAACTGGAAAGCCACAATCCCTTGATCCAGTCCTGTTAAAAGTAAAACTTAGGTGTGAAGGAATATAGCAGAAACATTTGTGACTTTTGTCTTACTGTATTTTAACGCTATTTAATCAGTGCTGTGAAATGCATTTGTCTAGATTTACGACTTTTGAACCTGTGAGGTTGGTAATACAGCTCATTTGGGACTCCACCAGGGCACATTGCAAGTCTCAAGGGTCAAATCCTGTGCTTATTCCAGAGCTCCACACATTCATCCAAGTCTGCCTGCAGAATATTTTGGAAGCAGAACTGAAGCAGGCACTGGTGTTCATTGCTGCCATTAAAGTGTCCTTCGCTTCAAAGATCTCCAAAAATATCTATCCAAAATTGAGCCCTTGAACACAAAAACCAGATGATTCAATCAGAAGTAATTTTGCATGTTGTGACATCAACTAAATTATTGCATTGAATTTTTTTAACAGAATGCTCAAGGATAAGAAATGAAAACAAACCTCGCTTGTCTGAAGATAGACCACCAAGATTCGATGCGCTGACTGCTCATTGATGTACCATACACGTGACTCCTTGAGCCATCATGGTAGTCTGTATGGTGATGGAAAAGAGGGCACTGCATCGCTGCCAATGTACCGTTTTCTGTTCCACAGTCCGTTCTTAGTCTCATGGGGACAACACGATGCGTTGGACGCAGGTGATGAAGTAAAGCGCAATAACTGCAGGGTCATTGTTAGCCCACAAATAAGCCACAAAACACGCCTCGAAAAACCATCAATACATCCTGATATAGCGATACCAAACGGTTTTAGTTTATCGTAACCATCAACGTGCCATAGATAGTTCGGACCCATGGAGTGATAGGTACGTCGAACAAATCTACAACGAGTCCTCTGGTCAGTCCCTCGTGGATTCAGTTCTTTAAACAACCGCATAACGTCATCTTGTTTCACATACAATTTGTGTTTCTGCTGAAGCGCGAACCACATCACTGTCCTGGCCCACGCAGCTCTGGTAGCATTCCTGACATCGCATAATAGGGAATAATTTTTTCGTCTGAACAAACCTGCATTCTTCTGCATGTAATTGTGATTTCGGATTTTGTTATTTTACTTTCAGATTTGTAATCGTTTTTGCGATTTAGGGCCACCGTACGAGTGCGCCACCAAATCTTACCTAAAAGTTTTGGACAAAGAAAACAAACCGAAACAAATTCCAAACAATTATTCTTATCTACGTTTGAAATAGCTTGGTTATAAAAGCAAGTGTTGGCTTTGACAGTCATGCAGATGATGAAAACAGTCGACAGAGATGTTTGTGTGGCTATGAAAAAACACGCCATACAAATGTATTAACATGCTAATTTATTTTATTGCTAGTTATTATATGCTAATTTAAGTATATTTAATATTAATTTACCTCTTGTCTGTCAGCAGTGGCGCCGGTTGACCGTTGTAAGTAAGGGATATGTACAGGCAGCCTGCTGTTATCGCAGAAATAAGCCCCGACAAGTCCTGACTGCTTATTACATGGATACTTGCCAAATAACTGGACATGAAATGTGAATTAGAAATATTTTATTAGCTCATTTTTACTACCTACACAGAAACGCTGTTAACTGTACTTTCGGTTTTAAGGTAAGAAACGACGTTCAAATGTCACGAACATTCAATTTAGTTAAATCATTTGTAAATATAATATCATGTATGTTATTGAAATACATATTTATATTTAATTTGTCAAAAAAACCTGTCAAAAATATTTGTTCCGTCCGGGTTACCGTGTGTTATTAGTTTTTTGAGAGGTTGTTATATGGGAATAACGAACCTGCAAATGTCGCGACTGGCCAATCAGAATCAAGCATATAAGCCCCGACAAGTCCTGACTGCTTATTACAAGGATACTTGCCAAATAACTGGACATGAAATGTGAATTTGAAATATTTTATTAGCTCATTTTTACTACATACACAGAAACGCTACTGTACTTTCGGTTTTAAGGTAAGAAACGACGTTCAAATGTCACGAACATTCAATTTAGTTAAATAATTTGTAAATATAACATCATATATGTTATTAAAATACATATTTATATTTAATTTGTCAAAAAAACCTGTCAAAAATATTTGTTCCGTTCGGGTGTTATTAGTTTTTTGAGAGGTTGTTATATGGGAATAACGAACCTGCAAATGTCGCGACTGGCCAATCAGAATCAAGCATGCGTTTTCCCGGACATGTATTCCAGTTCTGGGAAATATCAAATCCTGTGACAGAGAAAGGACACGGAAAACAGGAGGAAAAAACTAGGCCTATTAATGTTTAACATAATAAAATGCATTCAAATAAGAGGAAACAAATAACAGGAGCATGTTAAACTTTTCATAAGGTCTAACGTTATTAGAAATAAAATAAATAACTTTTGACTAGTGTGTGCAGGACGTAGTTAATTTATGTAAATGAGGAAAGCAAAATAAAGTAGCCTACTGTGTCATATTATACCCACCCAAAAAATCTTTGTACAGTGGACTACCAATAAATTGAATAAAAACTTGGGTTTATACACCACAGACTAAACAAGATTAAGCATTGCTTGGTAATGGTTGCCCTATATTGTTATTCTAAATGTGTACTTTTGACAGCTATTCAACCAAATCCATCACATACCTTTCTATCAAAGTTCTCTGACACTATCAAGATCAATATGTTCTGATACTGTTGAACTCAGTGTTTCCTATTTTATTACCATTTTCTAAACTATACAACATATCTACTGTGATAATGTGAGAAATGTTGAAGGTGTCTGAATACATTTTGGTTTGACTGTGTGTGTGTGTGTGTGTGTGTGTGTGTACACATATATCATAGATGTATGCTGCCCTTTACATACACTTTAAATTTGGGTTAAAAAATCTCGATTTCTTCCGCACGGTTGAATTTATTCCACGTTATAATACTTTTGACTATATTTTCTTTGCATTCTGTATTTTTGAGGAAATCAAAGTCTCTCTGTTCTTCTTTTAGTGCTGACACAGACAGCCTATTCATTAACAGTAACATATACAATGGTATAAAATGTAAAACTCTTAAAATATACCTTAGAGATAGCTATAAACAGTATAGTTTTTCGGGTTATATAGGGGAGACTGGGGACGGTTGCAACACTTTTTGTATCTTGTTTTTCAGAGAAACAAGTCAAATGTTGTTGAAACACTCAACAGGGACAGTTGCAACATTCATTAAAATATTCTTTAACATCATTTTGCAATCTTTATTTGTGAAAAAACAGAGTCTTTAAAAGGTTAAAAGCGATTTACATCAGTGTTGTCATAACACTAGCAGATATGAAAGAAATTGCTATTCTAGCTTTGCCACTAGCAATGCCGTTTAGAAGCTAAGACTGATTTAAATTATTTAAATGTATAATGGTTCACACAAACAGTTTACAAAACAGCAAGAGAAAAAAAAATGTGAGCATTAAAAAAATACTTTTTCATCTTGAAATTTGGTTTGGCTAGGAATGGTCACATATGTCAGATTTTTTCCAAAGGGCTGAAGGGTCTAACTGAGCATATCTGCCGTATGAGCATCATCCCTCTAGCTCCTTCCCGACTGGAGGAACGGCCATGTTGCAACCGTCCCCAGTCTCCCCTTCAAGATGCATCAAAGTGTAAAACTAACATAACAATGGCAGATGGTGGACGCTTAATGTAATAGTGAAAAGTCTAGACAGATCATTTTACTTTTTAAAGGTTTGCTTTCCCACAATCAAATAATTCACCTTATATTCAAATGTCTTTCTTCTGTAAAACACTAAAGATAGCCTACTTTGAGAAATGTGTCGGTGGTTTTGCGAAATCAATGGGAGATAATGTTGTTTGGCTACCAGCATTCCTCAAAATATCTTCTTTTGTGTTCTGCGAATAAGAAATAAAGGTTTATTTTTGGCTATCCCTTTATGATGACAAAACTAAAGTGGCGATACAGCGCCCTCAACTGGTGTCTAAAAAAAATTAATTAATTTGCAATACGGAGGACCACAAACCCACGGATCAATAACACACACAAAAGCCTATTTTGTTCTAAATAAGCTCAAATTATATTGTACTACTACAGCCTATACAAAAGATATTTCTCACTTCCTGCAAGAAACAATGACACGACAAAAGCAGTTGGTGAGTGTTGAACAGCGTTCACTTGTTTCAAACAATGACAATGTGATTCTTGTGTGGAAGTTTACTTGCAACATAACATACAAGAGCCCCACCCTCCCGAACCATTGAATGAAAGTGAACCGAAGATCCGTTTCTGGTGCAACATATTTTCACATATCATCATCTCAGTCTTCTGGTCATCTTTGCACGTTTTACTGGTGCACAAATCACACGAAAAACCCAGCAGTAAGCAGATGACAGGTGACGCCGGACTGAGGCCCTAAAAATAACGTTTCCATCATAAAAATATATTAATCTTTCTCCTTATCACTGTTCGAATATAAATATACATATTTATAGAACATGCATCAACGAGTTCAAACGGAGTGCCTTAACTACAAGCGAGATATAATACTAGAACAACGTTGACAGTATCTACGTATTGAAATGATACATAAAAGATTAAAATGCTTGACGCACAGAAAACAGATGCCTTCTGACAGATGTCTGGCATACAAATGCAAAGGGGCGGGGACAAAAACTGCTTTATAACGTAACAGGTGATAGTCATAAAGGCACGTGTCTGACATCAAGATCTTGTGTTCTCCAGTTAAAAGAAATTCTACGTTCTTCTTCCAGCTCCTCGGTTCCTTCAGCTTACTCTGGCACCGCGGCGGTCGCTGTCTCCACCTTTCCTTGGAAGTCCTGGTCAATCCTACAGTGAAAAAACATGGATGATGATACAATGCACGCCTCATAATCAAACGATCTTATAACTTCGTCCGATTTGAAAACAGATTGTACAATCCACAACATGGATGAGATCACATGATGACAAAATACGTCTCATGGCTCAAAGGGTTAGCTTGATCATCAAATGTCTCTTTGATTCCGGTTAAAAGTGCTGTGCAAACTCAACAAGCAGGATGAGCATTAAAATCGATCAATGTGGAACTCAAGTCAGTTGATTCTGCATTGTCTATTATGCAAACTGGGGTAAAACACTTTTTTTTTACACTTTCTGTAAGTTGCTGTCGCAAAGTTCTTTTTAAAAAGTTTCAGACGTATACAAATCTATGTTGCTGACCAACATGCGAAAATAGATAATGATTGAAATACATATTACACCAATGCTTGAAGCCACTCTGTGTAACAATATAACACCTCTCAATGCTAATTCTACGGTAGATGCTCAAGAAAATTCAAAGGATTTTGTGTTTAAAAAAAGTGTTTAAAAAGCTGTGACGGTTTGAAATCAAGTAGGTTTATAGCAAATTCTCAACAGGTTTCTGACAGACTGTACTGCAAAAAACCTTTTGGTTCACTTGACGGATTCTCAACGTCTTTGCGACACACCGTTTACAACACAAAGCTGGGTTAGCGTAAACATAGCCTTAACTCCAGCATGTAACGCTTAAACCAAAGTGTTTTGGGGAAAAGGTGTTCAGTGGCATGCGGTGAACAGTGAGAATGTGCATTATTCAGTCATGCTTTAACACAAAAAGATTTAAGAAAACACTTATGTGGAGGTTTAAATAGATGGGAACCACCGTGACTTAAAATGCTGTCATCATTTATTCACCCTCTTGTCATTTCAAACCTGTATGACTTTCTTTGTGCTGCAGAACACAAAAGAAGATATTTTGAAGAGTGTTGCTAACCGAACGACGGCGGTACCCATTCACTTGCATTGGTTTTGTGTCTATATAATAGAGGCAAATGGGTGTCGGCGCTGTTACCACGCTTTGGTTACCAACCAATCTTTG
Organism: Triplophysa siluroides; assembly: GCA_006030095.1. Lineage (NCBI taxonomy): Eukaryota > Metazoa > Chordata > Actinopteri > Cypriniformes > Nemacheilidae > Triplophysa > Triplophysa siluroides. The sequence continues at coordinate 2,892,197 of VCII01000093.1, forward strand.
TTTGTGCTCTGTGGAAAAAGAAAGTCATACAGACTTTGTTATGACAAGAGGGTGTGTTATTGATGACAGAATTTTCCTTTTTGGATGAGCTACCCCTTTAAGTGTTTAAATCCTTCACCATAAAGTCTGAATTTTTGTTATAGTCATACATACCATACTGACAACAGCAGTACCGATCCGACAGAATGTCAGAATCTAAATCTGTGTGATGTTTATTTTAAACACAGTTAGTGCGTTTGTCCAAAGAAACATGTTGAATAAAGTTCATCCATAACAGTGGTGTAAGAAGTTGGCTTAAGACATTGACGTTGATCAAATCAATTTATGAAACTAGAATTGGAGGATCTTTTCAAGGCTGAAATGGTGCATGTCTAACTTATCAGCTGCCTTTGTGATAGAAGATTATAACAATATGGCACGTAGTGAAAAATTAGACAACCATCAAGAAGGGAAAGGAAAAAGCTATTTTTTTGTCCAAAGTATAAGCACACAACATAAATTAGCCAAATGATTGTTAGTTTTGTGCAATGCAGATCAAGTCTACAGAGATCTGGGAGGGATCTCCGGATTGAAAATACAGATACCTTTTCGTTTTTTTCCTATTTTTTTCTTCGTCAAACCTTAGAGGAAAGGCAGGGAGAAGGGGTTAGGGCATAAAGAGTTTCTGGAGAAACTACAGCCAACAGGAGGCAGCACTTGGATGCAAAAGGACTTTATATCAGTACGCAAAAGATTAAAAACTGCCGAGACAGAAGAGTATCTTACGAACTTATGTACCGTAACCGAACGATACAGCTGTTTTGTTAAACTGTCGTTTCATTTCAAATGTATGTACTGCAGAAACAAAACACTTCCTGTAGAAAAGGGAAGTGGTTCTCTTCTAGATAAAAGAATGAATATGGAGCGGAGCAAAATAAAGGGTAACTTACTGTTTAATGCAGTCTGGTATGGACACATACTCCATCGGGACAAGCTCAGCCAGGTCGGTAAGGCTGAACACATATTTGATTTTCTGGCTAAACTTTGTGCTGCAAAAGCAAGTTTTAAACATGAAAAGATTTCAATAAAAACAGGTTTTAGAAATGAACGGATACTAAGACACGTACTGGAACAAGGACTGACCTTATAAATGGTCTGGTGAGGGCCAGAAGGGTGCGAATAAACCAGGACGGGTGCACAATTAACAACGACTTCAGATTCTTTCTTAACCTGTGACACAGAAAAGTGTTCAGAAAATGAAGACAACCATAAACTCTCCCAACTGCATGTGGGATAAAGCGGGTATTTACCTCCTATCTATTTGCTGATAGCACTTCCTAAGCCAACCCACACTGGGCATCTTTCGGCGTGAAGTGGCTCCATTTAGATATACAATCATATAGTTCTCAGCTACAAGCAGCTCCAGGGTTCCTATGACGTACCTGAAACAAACACACGGAGTTAGTTTCACAAACATCTGGGTGTGAGGTGTAGGGACTGATCTACGTATATAAATGACTGGATTGCGCCTAGGACACTAAACCAACGGCAGGAGGTAAAGCCACCGGAAGCGATCACGCCAGATGGACAGAGAGCGCCATTGACTTACAGTCAAAACGACGATTTGAAATAAGCAGTTTTTCAGCTTATTAGGTGCGCGATACATTTTTAGTTCACATGTGTGTATAAATGAATTGTTACTTCTGATGTTTTTTTCCAACGTTTATGTAATCCAACCAAATTAATCTGTAATCAAACTGGGGTCAGAGGACCACCAGAGGTCGTGGAAGGGGTGTAACAATATATCGAAGTATTGCATATCTTGATACAAAAATTTGGCTAATCGTAGAGCTGTTAAGAAAAGAAAAAATATAGAGCTAAAAGAATAATAAAGCTAAAATAAATAAGTACATTATATAAACTATTGAAACATAAAATGTGATTACAACTAAACAAAAAGCTATTAATATATTAAATTTCATTATTTGATTAAGTAAATACATAAAAAATGATTAATATAAAGATCAAAATTAATTAAATAAACATGAAACATTTAACACAGTACAAGTGCATTACAATAAAGAGAAGAAAATATATATCAATATATAACTTAGAAGTAACTATTTTTTATAAATCAGGTGCTATAAATATTTAAAATGCGAAGACGTGGTTCTTCACATGAGGATGATCATACTTCGGGGGTCCGTGCCATCTAAAAGAATAAAAAACCCTATGCAAGGGGTCATACAGTTATTTAGGAAGGACAGATCAGCTCAACTTGAAAACAACCCGACTTACTTGAAGAGATTGTCCATGATGTATCTGTAGTTTGGTTGATTGCTCTCGGGCATAAAGCAAACAGCAAAGACGATGATGGCGTTCAACCCATCGCCATAGTAACCTGTGAAAAGCGAAACTACGTTTGCCTACAGAAAGCTATAAATATTTATCTTGCACATTTATATTAATTAAACAATCGGACTAATCCAAATCAGAATAACCAACATGGTGCGATAGAATCTGGAGTCCGTGTAAATGCAAATGGAATCGGAAAGCAAAATATTAATTTGGGAAAAAAACAACAGAAGCTAGATGACAAAAGAGGTAAAAAAGCAGAGCCATATGGTTTCAGTCTCTTGCGGCTGGAGGATGATGTAGAAGGTCTATTTCATTATTCATTATTCATGGCAGGTCTGTGGTGGGCTTGTCCCCACAAGAGTACAATAAACGCTGCAGTATTACTTTGAGAACAACATGAGGCGCTCTTTCCTAAATGTACATAAAACTAGAGAGGTTCATCTTAAAAAGGCAGTACAAACATTCAATCGATCTGACTGGTGTGTCTGATGGAATTGAATGACCAGTCGATTTTGATTATTAATAATAGAAACCCACTTCCTGAATGATTCTGTTAGTTTTAGAAAAGCTCAAAATGCGGTCACTGACCTCCATGGCTGATGACTCTCTTGTAAGGCTCAATGGCCTTCATGTCCACCTTGTGGTCCTGTTCTCCGATGCGGAACACTCTCCAGCGACGGCCTTCCTCTCGCTCCTCTGTCCTGGAGTACTCCTGCACCGTCTCCACTCCTTTACGCAGCAGGTCGGTGCTTTTAGGCTTCGGGAGGTCATCTGGCAAGAGAATCACTGTGTCATACGCTTCACGATTTGCTTTTTTTGCATGCGTGTCTGTTTTTGTGTATGCTGATTTTCTGATTCACTACCATATGAAACTTGACAGTTTTCCAGAGAAACTCAGGCAAACATTACAGAGTCAAAACTGGACCTAAAATCATATCTATCCTGTAGGCTGTTGCCTTATCATATCCAGTCGAAGTCTCGTTTTAACACTAAACAAAAAAGAAAACCTTTGTATGCCAAAACTAGATCAAACCAAACTACGTTTCCTTTTTTGGAAAGCAAGTGGGATTTTTCCATGTAGATGTGGTGGCCATGATGTTGCTATCTGCTATGTGATTGATATGTTGCGAGTAGTTTTTAGTCTCTACGATATCTTGGTCAGATATACGGCTCTTGTTTTCTGCCTTCAAAGTCAGTCAACACATTTTTTTCCCTAACTACCAATTTTAGCACACTTCCGCATAACAAACCTCATGACCTGATTTATCATTTGTACCTGTAGTACAAACAGATTAAGAATATGTATGCGCAACAGTTTTAACTTGGTGTTGACAAGCCAGCCTTGGTAAAAAAAAAAACAGTAGGTGGGTTTTTAACATCCTACCAACTAGAACACTAATATGCTACAGTATGCACAATTTGAGGACAAGAAAATAAAGGAAGTGGAAAAAATGAAATGCTAATATCAATAACCAAAAAAAAAGGGGGTTTTGTAATCGAAAAAACTAATAATACTTCAAGACTACAAAGAAAGACCTAGTAAGCCTTATACCATTTAGGTGTTGTTTTTAAGGAAAATAAAATGAACATTAGGCAATATATTTATGTATATATATATACCTAGTTTGGCACAAAATCTCGGCTGACATCGCATGTATCATTTGCAGACAATCCCCGGAGTGCACTGCATCATGCTCAGTGGAAGTGTTTATCCAAGATAGGACTAGTTTTGGTACACAACTATTGGCTACTAAGGTCAAAGCAACGTGTGAATTTCATTTTTTTTATGGTAAAAAAATACACACAAATATTTTTTTTTTAATAAAAACTATTTTACGATCTGTTCTAAGAAAGTGTAAGACGGCCAAATGCACCATGGTTTTTGATTTAGAAATATTATCAATCAATCAATCAAAATAATAATAATGAAGAAAGATTATAATGAAGAAGAAGATCTAGAAATAAAATCCAAAGAAAAACTCCCTCAAACTCTTTTTACTTTAACAAAAGCAGCAATGTTGATCAGCAAACCAAAGCAAAATGAGCTTGATCTAAAGAATCAGAACTGATGAGATTGGAGAAAACCCCATGCACAAATCAAAATCCAACCGTTAACATTTTCCACCACAAAAATAATAAATGGATAAAACTTGATTTAAAGTGCCATTCCATACATTTACAAGTGACATTTCCACATGAAATAAAATAATAAAACAAGCTTGGTTGAATTTGATCAGGGTTCAAATAAGAGACAATCCATGTAACCTTACCACAAACCGCAGGCCTGAGGCCTGTCGCAAACCAATGAGAAGAAACAATCCTTCCGGTACAGACAGAGGAGAGCAGAAGGACAGAAAAACAAGAACACACAACACTATTTAACTAAGTGGAACTTCACACCATCCGTCTAAGAACCATGGATGTATTGTTAGTATCTGAGGGTGAGGAGTTTACACGACAGCAAAAAAGGCTCAAGTTACTTGATTTTTATAGTTAGGTTGTCGATCAGGATTTTTTACATTTAAAACGTAAGAAATACAAATAAAAGCTGTATTTTAGTAACTATTAGTATACCTTCCCACTCAAACTCGTTGCTGTTGTCGGAGGGTGTGTCGATCTCATCCAAGTCCAGTTCTGTGCTCTCATCCAGCTCATCCGACAGGACCGAGCCCTCACTGCGGTCCAGATTCAAACTGATGTCTGGAGCCAAAAGCTTCTTTTTGGTTTTCTTTGCACTGTTCAGTCCATACGATTGCGGCGCTGCAATGGCAGAAACACAACCGAAGAGTGTCTAAAAGGATCTAAATTTAAAATGGTGTATCCGTTTTCATCATTATGTAAAATCAGTTCAAAGTGCGGAGGTGTGAGGTGGAGAGTAGTTGAGTTTTTTTAATCTCAAGTACATCTTTCAAGTATCTCTACTTTCTCAGTGTTTTTACTTTGGGAAAAAAATGTACTTCGCTACATTTTATAGGATAATCTAGTCTCAGCCTCAAACGTGGTCGTTGGCTGAACATCTGGGCCCGTATTCACAAAACATTTTAACTTAACACTAAGAGCTCTGCTAAACAGCAGTACACGTTTTTAGTTAAGAGTTTCCACTTAAAACCTATTCACAACGCTGCTGAGAGCAACTTTTACAAAGGAACAGAAAGAAATCTTAAACTAAGAAAAAGTGCGGGGTTGACCTCGTTGCTATGGATGATGTCAGAAAGCTTACTGACCATAAACACAGTGATTGGCTGATAGAGGATGGGTCTAATTTAATCATGGCAATATTAAGAGTTAGTTTACAAAAACAGATAACAAGTTTTTACTGTGCATTCCAATTAATATCAATCAAACCGTTAACTTAAGTAACAATAACTTTAATAATAAAGCTAACAAATACAAAAACACCTGATTTTACAATAAATAACATGATTTTTTAATTATATAAAAAAAAAAGAGTTATCTTTTGCAAATAAACTATTTATATATATATATATATATATAATAGTTATATATGTATGTATATATCACGTTCTTTAACGGTCTGCCTGGAAACAACAAGAAGCCGACTGATCGTAGTAAGCTGTCGCGTTTACATCGGTTGCAATAAGAATTCATCACGATCGACTAAACGCTATATCTTCAATGTATGCGAAGATCACTTCTTCATAAATACAATTATTCTATTTCATAAATACAATTTCAATTTTTTTTACCTTTTACAATAAAAATCTAGTACTTTTATTCATGTATGTTTACTGAATAAAAAATGTTCAAATACTAATAAGTATTAAAAGTAGTAAAGTATAAGATTATTAATGTTCTTAAAAATTTAAGTAATTGTTTTAATAAGCAAATCTAGTGGAGTAAAAAGTATGATAAGTATGATCAGGTTTGAAATAAACTTGAACAAATTACGGAACAAGTGTTATTTATCTTGTCTTTAATAGATTTCTGTGGCTTATTTGGAGGCTCAAAAATACATTTTGGGTTCACTTTACACTTACCAGGTGCACCGTCTCCAGAGGAACTGGTGAAAAGCTCACCGTCGAGCTGAATATCTTCCTCCTCTGGAAGTGGCCTAGCAACCCAAATAAACATACTCAGCCCTGCTGTGAAACCTCATATATCTACACAAACATAGCCATATTATGTCACAGCCTACCTGGGAAAATCTTCATCCTGCCACTCCTCCTTAAGCTCCACCCCTTCCATTCTCAGCCTCGCCTCGGTTGTAGCGACCGACTCCTGATGCTCAAAACTGATGGGGAAAAAATGATCGATTAGGCAACCAGTTTGGCCTTAAAACACATACACTTAGCACCAAAATATAGCTTGTGATAAACTCGCTTAAAAATAAATCTGTATGTGTTGACGGGGCCAAAAGTCCAAGATGGATATTAGCTGGTACTCATTCACACATGCAGAAACTGAGAAATGGTTGAAAGAGGTTTGATCTGACAAACAATACTTTTAGGACATTGAGTATTGTGGCATATAAGAGTAAATGGTCAAATACTTGTGAACTCCCACAGTATGCGATGTCTCTTAAGGGCGCTAATCTCAAACACAAAGGCATTTAAACTTCATAAGAATTTCATGCATAACAAATTCTGTTTCATACGCCATAAGCTCTTTTACAAATCAAACCGACCGAAAGACCGTTCACCTTCTTTGAGAAAAGATTTGGGTGGTGACCCTGAAAAGGGCATAAATTCCTTCACCATGTTGGAAGTTTAGCTTTTTGTCGTAAGGACAAACAAAACAAGGGTGCCTTTCTCGCTAGAACTAAAGTGATTTCACAGCGAGATCGTGGACACGGCATTCCTCAAGATCACAAATGCCAAAAATGAATCACCATAACACTGGATGTATTGCTGTTAAGGTAGATAATGTGTTTAAAATTGAGTCTACACCAAACAGCACAAACCACAGACACAAAAGTATGCAACAAGCAATTGATACAGTAGTGTGCAGCGTTGTCAGATGATGGTTTGGTTTTACGGCTAATTTAGTGTACAGTTATTATGTCTATTTATTTGCATTTTTATTACAATTTAGTTTAAAATGATCATATCTCTTGATCATAAATGATGAACCATAAAAACGGACATAAACAGACAATTAGCCACGCTGAAAACGAAAGGTCAGGGTGGTTGCATTTCGGGCTGTCAAACGATTAATCGCAATTAATCACATCCAGAATAAAAGCTTGTGTTTACATAATATATGTCTTTACACTGTCCATATTAATTTTGTATTAAGAAACACATACATGCATATATTTAAAAATAAAATATAAAAATCAATTCCAAATACTTGTAAATATCAATAAATACATCTAAATATCCCCCCCAAAAAAGGGAATTCAGTATTCCACGCATACAAAGAAAGTGTGCATACTGTGCACAGTGCATACTGTAAGAAACACACCAACAAATCCTTTAATCACAAGTGGGCCTGTTTGTTTATTGTTGCAACACAAGGCTGATTTAAACGCATTAGCTTCAGTAAAGGAGTCATTCATCTACCAGCTGTTTAGCCATTTCAAAGCGAGGCTGACATTCAAATGGGTGGGTGGGGGGACGTGCATACTGGTTAACTGTGGCAGGGAGCTAATTGCCATGCCATCCATGTGGTAGTCGTCATACTCCTTCAGAGGGGATGTCTGCTGCTCTTTTAGCCACCCTCCCTATGAGATCTGAGAATTGAGTCAAGCTGCGATTCGCACTGAACTGTTTGGAAAAGACTGTGTCATGGGACACATCAGGGCATGTTCTCTCACGTCACTGGCATAATTCCTATTGTGAATGTTTCATTATGTCTGTGCAAAGATTTCATAATCCAGATTTAGGTGAAACTGAAATGTAGATGTGACCAGATTCACACTTCCTGAAGGAAATACCGGAGCTTGCACGACAGAAAATGTTAGCAGCCGAAGCAGGCTAAGGCCAGTGTTACAATTGTAACCCTTACGATACTTAAAGGTCCAGTTTGTAATATATATTGATAGGAATGCAATATATTTTACATAACTAGGCTATGTGTTCAGAGTAGCATAAAGACCTCACAATGAAGCGTTTTGTTTTTATTACCTTAGAATGAGCTATTTCTATCTTTATACACTGTGGATCCCCTTACATGGTATTCGCCATGTTGTTTCTACGGTAGCCCTAAAAGGACAAACTACACTAGAGAGCGCGTTTTGTAAATACGGTGTCTCTTTCGGCAAAGAAGCGAAAACGTGACGACATCCTAGTCCTGTGTCAGCTACCGTCGTGCTTCGAAAGGAGAAGGTGAGCGGTGGAGTGAGCTGTTGGTTGCAATTCATAACCTCACCACAAGATGCCGCTAATTTTTATTCACTGAAAATGTAACCATGGTTTTACTATAGTAATATTTATTTATTTTTTGCAGTAAAACTACAGTAAAAAAATTTACCATGGTCTCACAAGAACAAGTTTTAAACAAAAACACAAGATTACAACATCTTTGCTTACAATACATTCATGGTTAATGTTGCTAAGGGAGATCAATGCAACAATAATGAATGACAATAAATAAAATGAGAAATAAAATGAAAATTATACTTCCTTTCAAAAACATACTTTATAAACACCTGCATTTGTATATTTTAGTCAGTCAATCTGAAAGGAAAACACTTATGTAAGGTCTTATTTTGTGCCCTGAACTTATCCACACACTTGAAAAGAGGCTTTACAATAATCAAGAACACGCAGGGGCGGTTCTGGGGGGGGGCCAGAGGGGGCCAGTGCCCCCGTGTCAGCACACTTGGCCACCCCCCTGGCCCCCCTAAATCTGGAATGATATTTCACCAAAACAGAGCAATTTTGAGCTGAACTTGTTTTCAAATGAAAAATAATCATGACAACAAATGTTAGTGTGCCCCCTAAAAGCATAAGTGTGCCCCCTAAAAGCATAAGTGGCCCCTGCCTGGCCCCCCCAGTTACAGTAGTCTAGAAACGCCACCGAGAACACGATCTGATTCTTTCTTTAATACACTCAAGCAGGAAAACAGCACGTTATACATAGCCCGCAGGCACACCTTTCGGATTTTAGTCCATACCCTTCATAACAAGGTGACAATAGCAGCATCAAAGTGATTGACAGGCAATGGCTGCGTCTAAAATCCTAGTAAGCCGCGTGCCTTTACTGACAAGTTGGGGCAGAAGTGGTGCATAATTTAGCAAATTATAACTGCGTTATGACAATGCTTTCTGGGTAGAAAGATCAATTCATCATAATACAGCAAAGTACAACATTACCTTCCATTGCGCTCAGCTGATGAAAAGAGCGTCTGCGGTCGGACTGGAGTTGACGTCCTCACGCCTTGTTTTTGTCCATTGTCTGGAGTTGCTACTTCCTGTGGCGGATCTCCGGTTTGGATCGGAGTGTCTCTATTCTGCACCGAATCCCCTGCCATGTAATTCTCAGATATTTCCTCCCCAGAATAAACAGATGATGAGGGGCTACTTATATTTCTATTCTCCAGCGTCTCGAACGTCCGATTGGGTGTGTCGAAATCGGGGTTAGTTTTGTTGGCGTTCAGATCACTTAAATCTCTCTGGTTTGACACGTCTCTTCGGACACTATCACGTCTGTGGCCATGGTCGATAACGTCAGGGATACGTCTGATCGATCAGCGCGAGCAAAACAACTCCCAATAAAGAAACGAAAAACAACCCCTAATATTCAACCTATCGGAACTTTACGTAGTCTTGGACATGTTTAATTAATATTATTGCTTATTTATAAAAGGACTATATTTAAAATACAACTGCAATTAAGGAGTTTGGAAAACAATCGTGCCCCTTTAAGTAGCGTTTATCTTCCCGGTGAGTGTCGCGTTTAGTGGGCCATCAGTGCGCAGTCGGTTCCTTTTCCTCTCCTGTTTCCTTCCTACAACTGCTGTTAGTTAAACAAACATAACGGTGAGAAACGTATCGATCATGTCAAAGTCCGTGGAAATATAACTTCAGACGCCTGGTTACAGTCTAGGGGTTAGTTTTAGTAGCTGACAAACTCCACAGACCCATCTTTAGTGTTCCTTTAGCCGGGCGTCATTCTTCTTTTGGAAGTCTTGGGTGAATTGAGATGAAGCCTGACTTAATAATACACGTAACATCCGTCCACATTTAAATAACTTTCAAAGTAAAAGTCCCCCCGGTTTATTTCTTTACGAGGGCTGTGGCCGAAATAGCCCCTATACCCTATTATAGTGCACTATTTTAAGGGACATCCGTTTTGAATAGTGTCCGTATTCATAGTGGACATTATCGAGTGCACTCGTTCAATCCCATGATGCATCCTATTCCTAATAACGAGCCGATGGACACCCACTATCGTGATGCTCGCGCTGAATGAATTCACACGAAAAATTCCCTCGTTTTCACCCCATCCTTAAAGTGGACTATATTAGTGAAATAATGTAGGGAATAGTCAATGAGGGTAGCCTATAGTGGGCGATTTCGGACACAGCCGAAGTCTTATAAGAAGTATCCAGAAGTCACTTAAATGCACATAACAGTTAAACTATAAGATTTAATTGACATCCCTAGATTTTTCCATACGTTTTAATGGCGGATTCTTATTTTGTCACATTGATTTCAACCCGTTTTTCGTAAAACGACTATAAAATCTGGAGGGGGGTGACCCCCATATGCCGATGAAGCACCTGACCATACATTTTAACGTAAGTTGCTTGGCAATAGTTTGTTTACTCTGATAATTATAGTAAAAATTGAAAGGTGCTGTAATGTATGTTGGCCTTTGCAGATTTTTTCCAGACTAAATTGAGAGTTGAAGAGTAAACGCCATTTCCTTTCAAAACCCCACCCTCAGAAGACTAGCACGCGGCGCAGAGTCCAGGTGTTTGTGCGTGTCATTTCAATGTTACAGGTAAGGTTGTGTAAGTTTAAAACACACAAAAGTGCACTTGTCTTAATTGTTTGTATGACAATTGTCAAAAGTAACCGTGAGAACATAGTTTTCGCACGACAAAAGACAAACTAACTTGACACTCCTCGCTTCCACATATGAACTATAACGAGCAAAATAATTGACAACGAGCCATATTAAATCTAAACGCGACCTGTTGTAATTTCAGCAAACCTTTTCTTAGAGAAATTAAGCATTCGGGTATTTTATAAAAACAATCGCTAACTGCGTCTCGAGTCTTTAGTGATATAGTCCTGCTTTTTATTTAAAAAAAAGACACGAAATGATTGTATTACGACTACCCAATCATTTAATATCTCTCTAAATTATCGGAACACTTGGCGATTTAAAACATACAAGGCTATAATACACTACAAGACTTTTGCTCAGATTTTACCCAGATTTTCAGTCTGGATTTGTTGCAGAAAGTCTGTGCCAGTCTGCAGATTTGATCAGTTAGTGTTTCTATCTGAAACTTTCAAAAGGTCTGCAAGTGTATGTGTCTGGTTTAAAAAAAATCTGTTTTCAAAAGTATTTTAGTCTATTCCAGCCATAAAACGTAATGAATCACACAATAAAGACTGAATTTCGTTGAAAATAAAAGACTTCCGGTTTGTTGTAGATCACCGAAAGGCTGAAAATAATGAAATGTTGAGGGTGTTGAACTGTAGATGGCGACAGAACATCAGCAGAAACGAGCCAGAGAGACCGATGCAGTGACTGAGTGTCTGTAAGTAATCTTTGAAAAGTAGACCATCGTTTTAAGATAAAATATTCAGTGTAAACGTAAAAATAGGAATATACAGTTCTAATATATTTACCTCCTTTTATATGCTTATATGTCATATACGTGGGCCTGTAAATTGTGTTATTTTCAGCCATCTGGTAAACTTAAAAAACAAAAATATAATTATAATATGTTAAACATTATATCGTAAAGTAAATATTGTCGATAAGGCCCCAAAGCTGGACATTATGTCATTAGACTGTATTTTATTTAGACTTGTGATTTTCAAAATGCAACAAAAGTAGACTTACAGTGACCACCCTAAGTGTTTAGCCAAAAATGAAATCTTTAGGTGTTTTGTTGGGCGCATTTTTTATAATTAGAAGTGAACTAAATTCTGTGACTTTGTAAGGTATTCGGACACATAACATGAACACTCTAAAATGGTTATTTTTACCATCACTTTTCACATTTCTTAACTATTTTTAAAAGCAAAAACGTAGGACACATTTTTAAATGTCAATGTTTTATGCTCTTAAATTAGTATTTTTAAAATCAAGATTTTACATAAAGATAATATTTAAAGATGTGTTTTCTAGTAATGAAGAATTTTGACGACTACAAATTGTATGCGTATAAATATTTTACTTAAAAAAAAAAAACATAAACAATTAGATAAAACAATCAATATTCCCCCAGGATGTAATACATTTAATGATGAAGTCTATGATTAATTGGTCTTGTCTTATTATCAAATGAGGTTACTTCATACTGCATGATGAGAACCAGCAATTAGTGTATGCAAATTAGAGAGGACTCCACGCTTTCCGTAATTTTGTGACAGAACAAAGAAAGATTTACTGAGCTTCTATAGGTCACTGACTGCAGCCCACTATCTAATAAAAAGGAAAAACAGTAAACAAGAATAAGATTCTGTGATTAAAAACACAGCATTACAAATAAATACGCTCTTGGGTTCTGCATGTTGCACATATTCAATGCGCCCGTATTAAGGTGTATTTGTTGGTTTATTTGTACATGGATATTGTACTATCTTGATTGCTTAGTCTTTTTTGATCAATGTGAACATGCCCCGTAATACCACAGATATCTCAACTGTGTGCACAGGATCATTGAGTATAATCACTAATTAACCACTGCTATTTGCTCTGTCTGATGGGACGGCCTCATTAAGTAACCTATAATCCCACAATATTCAAAGTTTACGGTACCTTTTTATTTCCGCTTGCAAAGATGTTTGCAGAGGCTTCATGCAGCCGTTATTCACAAATAAAGACCAGATGCCGACTTTGATGTCGACAAACGTGCGCATTTGTGCAGTCAGAATCATCCCGCGCATTTGGTGATCATCCCTTCATTTCTCATTAACTAGAACAAATTTGCTTAACAGGACATTACATTTTGCAAACAAAATGTTTTCTCTTTCTATACTTTTATCTTCATTCATCTTATTTTTTATTTGTAGTGTTTTGTTGTCTGATGTTGGAGAAAAGAATTGAATGATATCCTGAAATATTTGCTTGCCTTTCATATTAAATGGTTGTTACCAAATATTAAAGCCTTGATTTGAAGCCAGGTTAACAGATTAGATTAGATTAGATTAGATATATACAGTATGCATTTTTTATTTTAAATGTTTTTGCCATTATTAAAATGGCTTTTAAACCTGATGTGGCATGAAATTATTAAATACATATAACAGAAACTGCAGGGAACAATAAAATATTAATTTGCTTGTACGCCGATGAATAACTAAAGTAAAATATTCTCACTCCTCACAGACGACTATCTGTCCCATGAAAACCTCTCCTCAAACATTTGGAAACTTGTGTGTGAGTTCTTCAATGGGATTTGATACAGTTGACAACCGGAGCGAGCTCTGGATCCCTTTTCACTCACTCAGTCTTATAAATGTTTCAAAAGCAAACTTTCTTTCCTTGAGTCAGGGCACAAGATGTTTGATGTTTTCCTTTTGTGCAGCGCGGCGAGATGAAGCAAGTTCTTAATTTATGAGGACATAACAAGGAAGCTATTAAGCAAACATATTTCCCTGCTTCGGCTGGCATGAAAGAGCCACTGAGGGCAAGAAAGCAGACACTTTGGCTTTCAAAAAGATAATTGCCTAAATGTTTACAAGTTACTCATAGCAAGAGTTTAAATTGCACTAACGGTTACACTAACAAAGCATCATTCAGCCCACAAATGCACCCAGCTTACAAATGACCCATTATTCCATATAAAGGTACAAAAGGAATTAAAAGGCAACTTGTTTTTTTCCCTTTCACTGCAGAACCAAGAGGCTATAACCAATTTAAGGTGTAATATCGCAGGATAGAATATCCAATTTCCACAAGTGGGGCAGTGGGAAGTATTTAGGCTATAGCTGAAGTACACGTCTTAATGAGAAAAGACGAAAAAGAATTGACGTGCATGATTTATGCAGTCTGTTTCTACGAGCGCATGAATAATCATTTATGATTGCTGAGCCTAAGAAAGAAGCATGTTGAAAGGAGGAGAAACTGCTAAAAAATTTAAGAGCAGAAGTTAAATGAATATTTAAGGGACAATGAAATATTTAGGGGAAACAAATGAGAATAACATTTAAAACAGCATGATAAATAATAGCGAGAGTTGTAAGGAAAACTACGTCTGCCTTGTTGGGTGGAAGTGGTTGCCACAAGGCCTTAAACATTTGTGCCACGCTTGCGCTGCCGTCTGATCCCGGCCCTGGCAATTTGTTTTCCATATGCTGGTCGTTACAGGGGCACGGGCAGTATGAGGCCTGGCACGATGAGGGGGAATATTAGGTTTTTGTTGAGAGTGTTTTGGATGGATGCCATGGGCTAGTCAGAATTTAATGCCTTGACTGGTCTGGTACAAGTAGAGGGCAGGACATTGGCATTGACAAGATGATGTTTTATGCCAGGGGACCGGCCTACATCCGGAGAGGACAAATAAAAACCAAGAAAAGTAGGCTATTGGGATTCAGTTAACTGGCTTGCTTTTTGTCGCTCTAATCTTTTGCACAGGGCTTCACAATATATGAAAGTTAAAGTTATTGTGATATGAATATCGCAGGTGTTTGCAATAACATTGTCAAGTTTGCAAACATTTTTTAATATTCTGTCAGCTGGGGCACCAGAAAAAAATGAAAAATAAGATTTTTTTGTGAAGTAAATAATTAATTTTACACCTAACTTGTAATTTATTTTACAGTATTTAAAGTAACAAAATTCTGTTACATAAACGGTACAATTACAGTTTTTTAAGTATACTGGAACTGTAAAAAAGGACAGTCCACTTTTAGAAGTTATGTGAATAATATGAATATATATATACAAATAAAAATATGAAAACATATATATAATTTTCTGTTTGGAGAATATATTGAATATAATTAAATTATTTTACATAAAGCATTATTGTATATCAGATCAGACAAGCCTGGGTTGTTGACGTGTCAACAAAATAGTTAACTAATGATCTAGAGTTCAAGATTAACACATTTTTCTGAATTTGACAAATAAACTTTTGCATACCCTTTTGACCAAATAATTTGGCAATATATGATACATTCTGTAATCAAAGATATTGGCGAAACAATAAAATGACAATCATCTGCAATTGTAATTCTTTTGACTTTCCTATTTAGGAACTGTTCCGTGACTGTAAGTAGATAATATACAGGTGTGTTTTGAGTTTTCTGGCACCAGTCATCTGCCTCTTGTTTAATTTCCCTTTTCCAGATCTGAAAATAATTAAATCAGCAAACAAATAATTAATTGAGTCAATGAGAACAATTAGTTCAAAGACGCCTTTGAGAATTGGCCGTGCATAGTGAATTGGTTAATTATCATACTAGAAAATAATTGAGTGGAGGAGCTCTTTGTTAGCGCGTGCATGTTTGTGTTTCGCGCATGTGTGTGTGTGTACGCATGTGTGCTTATAAAAAGACTACGCCAGCAATGTGTGTACAGCAGCATCATTAGTAGTTTTGAGTACATATTACCTGAATATAATTAATCACATTTTTTTTATTGTGTCATGTTTCAGACCTTCATAACTTTCTTTTGTGAAACACAAAAGTAGATGTTATGATAGAGATAGTGGTCGCTCTTGTCCATGCAGTAACAAATGGGGGATGGATAAAAGCACCATAAAAACCTTATAAAAAGGTTCTATATTCATCCCACATGAATCAATAAATATTTTGAGATCTTAAATCAGCAGTTTCAGATCTGATTCCATATAACAATTTATTAAAAAATGTATTTTCATATTTCTCCCAGATTTCATGGATTTGGAAAGATAGGATTATTCTCAATATTGTAATTGAAAGACCACTTAAATTTGTGACCCATAGCTGTTGTATAACTTCAGAAAACTTGGAACCTAGTAAACAAGAACATAGGACTGCTTTCATGATACATTTTCCTACTTTAGCATCCTTTTTTATGTTTGAAAGCTACACCATTTGTAAAAGAGTGACATTGTGGTTTTCTATTCCACTATAAATCCTAACTAGGGATATCAAACGATTCATCAATCGCATCCTGAATAAAAGTTTGTGTTTACATAATATAAGCCTGTGTACTGTGCATATTCATTTTGTATTTATAAACACAAAAACATACACATAGATGTATTTATTTATATTTACCAATCATTTAAATTCGAAATAAAATTTTATGAATTTTGATATGTTGTATATTCTAATTATATGCATGTATGTGAATGTGTTAATATGCACAGTACACATATGTTATGTAAACACAAACTTTTATATTGCGATTAATCGTATGACAGCCCTAATCCAGTACCTCTGAGATTTTTTATTCTTGTAACCCAGAAGTAAGCGCCACAGTGGTTCCCTCGACCGAAAGCCTATGCATTTTTCCCGTAGACTTTTGAAAGATCGCAAAAAATAAGCTTTGTGATTAACAAAGGTTTATGATGTTAACACGTTTAGTCTTTCTAGATAATCTATACAAATTAACTCCGCATTTGTTTCTTTTGATGCCGAAATACAATCGGCAGAAGTAAAAAGCTAACACGATGCTATAAACAAACTACACTTAAGGTTGCTCGATATCAACATCACCACCACCGAGCCTCCAACAACTCTTTCAAACTTTATTAAAAATGTGTTCCCTGGTAAGTAATTACTTCGTGAATGAATCCACATCTACGTTTTAAGAGATTTGTGTCTCTGTTGCATTATTTGTGAGCATTATATGCGCGATGACGTCTAACATCCCCAGAAGAAGTCGCTTTTAGCTACTTGTTAGCAAACCGCCGTTTTTAAGACGCAATAAGGCTTTAGAAAATCACAAGCGGGTTATAATTGTTAACAATATCATGGAATATACATGTAATTATATTTAGAGATTAGCTAACCATAGACCTTATTTCTGGCGATTTGCCAAAAACATTCAAAAAACCCATGCACAGACTGTGGATCCGAGAGTCCTAAAATGCTAACTCGCTTGCGGGTTTTGCATACAAAAATACGTCATCTCGGAGCATCCCTATAGGTTAAAGTAAAACTGTAATTTTTAGATGAACTATTTCCAAAGAAGATGCCGATTATCTCCCCTTTTAGAAGCTGAAATTTTGCAGGTCATCCTCTAGACCTGGATTGATTTTCTGTTTACTTTAATCATTGCACGTTACATTGTGGACTTGACCAAAGTAGTGCAATGACACCCGTGTTAAACGCTATTATAACGCTTACTGAAGGTTGCGACACTAATCGCAATGACCTACACAGCCCATACATCAGAGCGCGTCTCTCCTGACAGTGTGCTATATCGGGGGGACCGTGTTGCCGGTGGGGCCGTGAGGCAGAGCGATAGGAGCCGTCACTGTAACCCTGTCTGTGGTCGGAGATCATTACCCCCGTGACTGATGTGCGGGGCAGCTCAGAGTGAACGTGTTTATTTCCCCGTGCAGGGGCGGGTGCTTTGGCCCTGTGAGGAGGAGACGCGGCCCTTCACGTTCAGTTAACGTGGTCATGGCTCTCGCGTAAAAACCCGCCTCATCCTCCATCCTTATTTGTGGGATCATTCATCTGTGTATGCTGTGCTTTATTTTGTGAAAGAACAGACGTGTTGTCCTTTATTTTTGTTCTCTTTATACAAAAACAATAGATTGCAGAGATCAAATTGAGTTAGGCAGTCATTGACAAAAAACTGTTTTGTTAAATAATTTTATTTTTGTTATAAGACTTTTCATTATACTGCTTATTTTACATCTTACCAGAAAAGGCATGTTTTTATTTCAGTTTAAATGCAAAGGGTATAGTTCACCCAAAAATGAAAATTGTCAATATTCACTTATTGACTGCATTGGTTTGTGTCGGTACAATAGAAGTGAATAGGTACTGACATTGTTTGGTTACCAACATTCTTCAAAATGTCTCTTGTGTTCTGCTGAAGAAGAAAGTCATACAGGAGTGTGAGTAAACAATGACAGAATTAGTTTTTTTGGGTGAACTATCAGTTTAACATTATAGGCGTTAAAACTATAAGGATAGAGTTTGGTGGTCACTATAAAAAAAATATTTCTCCAAGAATACTGTGACTGACCAATCTGAATAGTTTTCTAGAAGGCGTGTGATAAATAACAATTAATGTAACAAAATGCATTCTCTTCCAGAAAATATAAATTAAATATTCAGTAGGCATATTAAATCCAGACCAGTTTTGTATGAAATGGGGATAAGATGGAAAGCTCTTTATTTTTTCCATAAATCAGTACTATTGATTACCGATAATAACTACTAAGCTTACTAAAAACAGATCGTCAACTTTGATCTTATCACTGTCGGGCAAAAACCTCATATTTATTAAACCGTGCTTTCAGACTTGTCTTCCTTGTTACAGGAATTGAATAAACTGGGCAGGTCAAGTTCACTAAAGCAATAAGCCCCAAGAAGCAGTGTGTTACAGTGCATTGTATAACAGTTAAAGGCGTTGTGGCACGACTCGACGCGGAGTGCCTAAAACCCTGTAGCTGTTATAAAATGCACTGTAACACACTGCTTCGCTGGGCTTATTGCTTTTATAAAACGGTTCTCCATATGCTTAGCAAGTTTTCATTAAAATAAAGTAAATAAAATGATATTTAGGCTATGTGGTGCGGTCAGCCTTTATATATTGGGGTATTTTATAACGGCTTAGAACTCCGGTCAGCCAATCAGAATCAGGGATCAGAACTGACCGTTTCATAATTTGTAATAAACAATGATCTCGATTGATCTCTATGACAGGGGTTCCTAAACTTTTCTGCCCACGACCCCCAAAATAACAGTTTCAGTGACTCGAGACCCGCACTGTCCTCGTAGGTGGTTTAATATACAAAAGTTGCGTGCAACTGTGCACATGCACTTATTAGGTCTATCCAAACATGCGTATAAGGACAACACAAAAGAACGCAGTGTAACAATATTATTTTGTAGTATTTTACTCACTACTTTGCTTGTTGTTATACTTAAACCATGAACTATTTCTACAGATGGTGAAATTTCATGAAACTGATTCGAGTGCTGATGTATGTCCTCTTTATGCAAACACCAGCCTCTTTTCGATGGCTGATGGCTTTTTATTTGTATGGTTTTATTTTTAATTTATATTTGTATATATTGATACACTTATTGATACGGACAAGCGGTTATGGATGGATGGATGGATACACTTATTGATTAAATACGCTATTCCTAAAAAAAAGATTTCTGGAAATCATCTTGCAATCTCACCCTCGCGGCCTTGCGAACCCCCCAGGGGGCCTCTACTTTGGCAACCCCTGCTCTGATATGCTCAATGGCAATATTCTTCTGCATCTTTTGTCAAATACAATATACAGTAGATGCTTGAATTTAGATAAGCCATTTAATATTTCTTTTATTGGTTTTCTAAAGGTTTGACTTTACTGTAATACAGTAGGTTATGGCTCGAGTCTGATTAAAGCAATTTAAACCTCATTTTGTAAATCTGCAACTGTTTGTAAATATAACTGCAAAATAAAAATTGCTAAATTTGTCACCAGTTTTTTCTCAAACAGGATTGGGCAGCTGTTCTGCGGTGGTCTCGCAGTGGTACAGCCCCAATCGTTCATCTTGAATTGACACCGAATGCTGGATTTCAACCATAAGTCAGGTTTTACTACTAAGGTGAACCGTGGCATTGCATGATACGCTTCCAGCGACGGTGTGGTACTTTCAGATGAGCCCATAAAGCAAAATAATAGTAGTGTTTGCCTCTGAAAGACGGCCGCATTCAACCCAGAAACTGTAGATACCCCAGCTTCACAGTTTTAAAGCTTCTGGCCAGAGGGGACCACCCCAAACCAGCTGTCCAAAAATCTTCATTTCACACATTCAGCGTTTTTAACACTGTTTAATTCATCCATTTACGACCCTGTGATTAAAATTTCTGGTCCTGTGACCCAAAGGATCATTGCCAGGGATAATAAATGGGATCAGGGCAGAAACTTGGGGAAGATGGCATACTGACACCTTCAAGGTTAAGCTGATAGAGGATGGTCAGCATAGAGAACAATGGGCTGTGTCTTGTACCTTATAAAATGATGAATGAAATGAGATTTTCTAGCATAAAAATAAGTGCCTTGATAATAGAGTCCGTAAAGATATAACAACTAGTGTGTCATAAATTTGCATATTTAAAAAGTAAAAGAAAGTTCTTGAACAACTTTATCGATTTAATCTGTGTTGATGCAGTTGTGCGCTGGAGTTTATTGTTGGACTAGAAATATAACATTTAAAGGGACAGTTCACCCAAAAGTAAATATTCTGTCATCATTTACTCAGCCTCGAGTTGTTCCATTCTATAAATGTCTTTGTTCTGATGAACACCGAGGAAGATATTTGGACGAATGCTTGTAACCAAACAGTTCTTGGCCACCGTTGACTAACATAGTAAGTGCCCCAGAACTGTTTGCTTTCCTACATTATACATTTCTTTATTCTGCTGAACACAACAAAATATATTTTGAAGAAAGCATTTTTTCATACTATGGTAGTCAATGGTGGCCAAGAACTGTTTGGTAACAAGCATTCTTCCAAATATCTTTCTCTGTTTGCATCACAACAAAGAAATTAATTTTTGAAACAACTCGAGTGTAAATAAAAAAAAATAAAAAAAACATATATTATTTTTGGGTGAACTGTTCCTTTAAGATTAATTAATAAAAAAATTAACATTTTCAAAACTAGACAACCCTAATGTATTTATTTACCACTTAGCATCATGCCCATTTTAAACTTTATTTTAAATGATTTATACAGAAGTCATTTAAGACATTTTGATATTTGTCAGATTTATATTTATCCATGCATAAATATTTAGATTTATGGGACCAGTGTGATGATCACTGATGTCTATTGTCAGTGGCATATTCCCCTCATAATATTGGCTCATCATAAATTGTAGGTTATTTAAGCAAATCGACACGGCAAATGCAATGCAAAATTAAATATAAATATGAATATAAATACATCTGAAATGAACAAAGCCCTCTGTGAACAAGATTTTGAAAAAAACAAGAGAAAAGCAACGTTTGTTCCTTTCCATCTCAGCGGTTTGTCTGTCTGTCAGAAACACAGCTCCGGACGTTTTTGTAGGCTTGACAAGCGTGCTGTCAGTGCCTTCCGTTTGAAGTTTCCTTGCTTTGACTTCAAAATTCTCAGGATACAAGCGCAAGCTCCGTTTGAGCTGATCCGTGTGGGTAAAGCCTATTGACAACCATCAATCCATTGATCTTTAGCAGGGGACTCAACCCGATGGCGTAGCAGCTAAACTTATAATTGCGTTTGCTGCTGTCCGCATCATAAATGTTTAACCGATTACCAGCTCGTGACGCCAAATAAACATCGATGGCGAATGCACAACTCCCTCTTCATCCTGTTTTTGTCAGGTCCCATAAAGAATTGATCAAATCCTTCGTAACCATACCGAAAATGACTACAAAAATACTTACCCCTTTCTTTCTTTAAAGGCAGAAGAAGATGAAATATTTTCTCTCTGGTTACTGAGACCTCTTTCTGTATTTCAAGTGATACTGACCTAAAAAGTTTGATCAAAGCCTGTTGGAACCCCGCCGCCTGCAGCAAGCAATAAATTGGACCATTCGATGTTTTCGCACCGACAAATTATCCTCCCGAGTCCTAACATTCTTGGTAGCAACTCAATTAGATGGAGGCAGACGTAGCGAGCATTCAACATTTAATGTTTAATAGCTTTTTCAATATTTTTCCATCCCTAGCCCTAGTTAGAATGGAAATGCTCCATTTCATGAAAATAATAACTATTTGCTTATAATTCCCACATAAACGGTGAGTTTGCACGGTGTACGTGACATCTGCCTGAGATGGTTCTCCTTCTGTTTAAATCCCTGCAGGCCGTTCTGTCGTGTTGAAGTGGCTCACAGCATCACTCCTTTCATGTGGCTGTTAAAAGACAATATTTCTCCTTTATCGTGGAGGATATACTTTCTCCAGACGCTTTCCTTTCAGCTGTAGGCACGGATTATCTGAAAAAAAGAGAATTGGGCAATCAGTCTCCAAAAAGTCACATATTAACTTGCGTTTGCTACAGTTGGTTGAGGTGTGTACATATAGCTTTTATTTATAGGTTGTTTTGATAATATGAAGTCATTTTTATTTCTATATTGCCAAAATTAACAGCATTCATTTATTAAAGTAATGGTTTACCCCAAAATGTGCATTATTATTTTGATAATTTTGCTACAACTTGGTTTAAAAGGAATAGTTCACCCACAAATGAAAATGATGTTATTATTTACACACCCTCTTGTCTTTTCAAACCTATATGACTTTGTTTCTTCTGCAGAACACAACAGAAGATATTTTGAAGAATGTTGGCAACCGAACAATGGTGGTACCCATTGACTTGCATTGCTTTTTTGTCCAGACGAAGGAAGTGAATGGGTACTGCCGTTGTCCGGTTAACAACATTCTTCAAAATATCTTCTTTTGTGTTCTGCAGAAGAAAGAAAGTCAAAGCGGTTTGAAATGACAAGAGAGTGAGTAAAGGGATAGTTCACCCAACAAAGGAAAGTGCGGTCATTAATGATATATGTTCTTGTTAGTTTTTTTTCTATGTAGAAGTTTTTTGAAATACCTTTTCTATACAATGACAATTCATAACTACTCTCGGTTCCCAAAAATCATAAAAAAACTACTATGATTTGTACTGAAAATAATATGTTGAATCCTATTGGTTCAGAATGACATGGACGTGAGTAACCAATTACCTCTTCACAGTCCTCAACACATAACTGATTGTATTATGAGCAATGCTTGGCCTGTATGATGCCATTGAACGATTTGCTGAAGACGGTATCTTGGGAAAAACCTAAATAGATGACATGCTCTCGTTGAATTATGGGGCCACAAAAATAATCATATCAAGATGTATGTGTCCGTATAACGTATCTGCATCGACCCTGCCCATCCATCACTTCATCAAAGAGCCAAGGTTCGGGAGTGACAGGTATATGTGCTTAAACTCTCATTGTTTTGGGAGAGGGCATGTTATATTAACCCTTGGAAATGAAGTTGTGGCAGCCAGATTTTTAACGCTGACTGATCTAAGTGCTTTTCAAGCATCATTTGTCACAACCGGCCGGACGGTCGCGCGGTGTGATGTGAAGATATAACTGATCTTCATAACTAGACACTTTATGGTTCTAGACAGCTATTTCAATTCATTTTGCCAGTATGACGGTATGAACAGTTTTAAAATATGAATGCTGATGTAAATCGATTGTTTTATTAATACTTGCTATCTTATTTGCATTTGTTTAATAAATGTGGTGTGCAAACCGTTACATCACTTTCAAGATGGCTTAATGTTGTTTGATTTTAGAAGCTATATATCTATAAACACTCTTCAACTATCAGTTTTTAAAAACAAATGTTAGTCGAAATGTGCAAAAGTTATTGGCATAGCACTTTTTAATCATTTAAATGATTGCAAAACATAAATGCGGCCTTGTCATATATGAATGAATATTTAAACGTTGGGCACTATCAATAAACATCACTTTTATTGCTCTACTTACTAATTATAAAGAGTTACAAGCTGTCAAAATGTTATGCATAACAATTCAGACCTGCTATCGCTAAACCGCAACCCTGCGTTAATGTTAAATGTTGTTTTGCACATCACAGCCTGGTCTTCATGATGCATTTTATTGACCAAACTTATCTAATTACATTTGGAAATGAATTCTCATGGTTTATTTGTTTTAATGCTGCAACGTTTCTTACTTGATACAGATATATCTGCAAAATTCTGTTGAATTAAGGATGTGTCAACATACGCTAGTGGAAAGCATTGGGTTTATAAGATCACTGAAGCGCCGTAGCAGTCAATTAAATTAGTGAAGCACATAGGAGACATAAATAACGCCAGACGGGGTGCGAGCGAATAAACCTTCTAGCAAAATAACAGCTCAACAACCCATTTACTGCCCTACAACAACATCATAATCCCTCTGTCTCCAGGGTTAAGTGGAATGCCAATACAGTATTGACAAAATGTCAGATATATATCTGTCTAGTGCTCAGTCTTTGCTTACACACTTCCCTCCTAGTTGAGGATATAGGATATGAAGGTAGACGCACAAGTTTATTACTCAAGGTCAAGCCATGCCGTGACAGGCTTGGGTTACGTTGATTCATTTGTAATGTGAAATAGCGTTACGCTGACTTGAATTCGCTAAACAGTTGCGTTGTGTGTAGCTAAACTTAACATCCACTTTAACGTTTTAACAGCGTTTTTGAATTTGTTTATTGTGATTTTATTTAGAAGGAATATTTGTGTACATTTTATAATGATCACTGTTTTTCATGAAAGGAGAAGGACAGGTGAACTTTATGTATTGAGACACGCAGTGATGTATATTTGTTGTGGCTATGTGCAGAACTCTATTTTTCTTGAGAACAAAAGACCAAATTCCCAATTTCCCACATTTGCCGAGTTTCAAGAATCGTAGCCTTTCGGCAAACCGGCGTTGACCTAAAGTTGACCTTTCCGTTTTCACAGCGCCTCCTTTGTACGACGGCAGTTCTCTCAGCTATTTCATTGTTCCATTGTTCATTAAAATCGGACCTTTCCCAACTCTCTGAGGTAGCTGCAGAATTGCAGATCTCTCTATTTCTCTTCAGAGAGTCTGTCCGGCTCAATAGCAAGGCAAGAATCCATTGGTTTTGGCGCTGAATGCAGCTGTGAGTGGGAATTGGCAGTGGTATAACGGCTTTTATTGCTTCACATTGGCTCAGTGGGTTCGAGACTACCACTGTGCATAATTAACTGCCAATGAAATGTTCCCTTGAGTCAATCTGTCTGCTTTATTAACAAAGTAATGTGGTTATGCTTTAATTGGCTCTTTTATTGTTAGCCAAATGAGATCAAATGATAGAACACATGGTTACAAAGAGGAGACCATTAGTGGTCACAAGCTCTATGAGTAGATGTTAGGGAAGGTGTAATATCTTGATCTCCTGCTTGTCTGATTGGTTTTTGTTTGTTTCCGTAAAAAAGTGACATGTTTGGATATGGCTGTGTGTTGTTTAAAGCTGGTTGTGTGACTTGATTCTTAAGGATAACACAACCTCAAAGTTTAGATCGCTGAATTGCATGTTTACCACTGGGAAACATTATATTAGCATTCAGGGTGCTAGTGTTGGTGCGGGCAAGCGGATTAGCGAAGTCACATTAGCAAAACAAAAGCATGTGGTTCAGAGAATGTTGGGAAATGTTATTTTGTGTCCTCGTAAAAAATACCTTGTTTTAACTAATGTAACCATAGTTGTCAACTATTGTATCCAAATCTAGTAAAAAACGCATACTCTGGCAGCTTGGGGGCCAGGAAAGTACGGTATAATAAATATTTTTTGTGATGTAAAATTGCAAGTACTTGTAGTAATTTCCCATGTTATTTTACACCCCATTTTTTGCAGTCTATTTCTGTAAGTTGATATTTTTTACCATATTTAAAAAATACATTAAAATTCTGTAAAATAAAACCGTAAAATTCTGAAAAATTACAATGCAATAAAAGCATAGTAGCCTTAAATTCATTATGATGTAATTGTGTTTTTTTTGTTGTAAAACTATAGTACTATAATAAAACTCAAACTATGTAAGTAACCACAGGTAATTTTACTAGGACAATGTTATCTTTTACCGGAAGTGATATATTTAAGTATTAAATAATATACATTTTATCAGCAGTGCACAGAATTGTAAAACTTTTACTTAATTCAATATTCACCTTATTAAAACAACCTTATGATGATCAATAATAATTGTTATTTGGCTTGAGTTTGTAAACGACACCCACCTTAAGAATTTAGAGGCTTTTACTGGTAAAGTGAATGTGTATTGGCGCGCCTGTGCGTTTATTTCACAAGTACAGTCATACTGAAGTGACTTGAAGGCAGCGTAACATGGATTTAAATGAACGTCATGACATAATTGATTGCATCACTTTAAGGTCTTTTGTGAGCTAATTGAATCGAAATACAAACATATTACATCTTCAGTGACAAATTTGCTCAGGCGTGATTCAGAACTGCCGTTTGCTGTAGCTGATGGTTTTACCTGAGGCAGAACCAGCTCTCACAGCTATAGAATAATGACATTGAGAGAGTGTCAGATTTACGATTGATTAATCTTGTTTCATAGTGAACACCAGAGATTTCTGCTATTGTACCGATTACGATGATTCACTGTAGGACATTTTTATCCTATAAGACACTGAAAATCAGTTTAGCTACCACAACTTGTAACAGTGCTTTTTTAGTGTGCTTTACAAGCAGAGGAAAATAAAGGTACAGTAGGTAATTTTTACCTGAAGCTGTATCCCTAAAGAAAAACATTTCAGATAGTTACCACAACTATCTATTCACTGAGATTTACTTAAATACAAATAGCATTTTTAAAGATTTTATAATCTTGTGTTGTTTTTACAATTTCCACCAATAATAAGGCTTTTGTGTGACCCTGCATACACACTATTTGTTGTCAATATATGTGCAACATACAGCAACTTAAATAATGGATTGCAATACCTGCTCTGTGTATATATGCTCGGAAAGAATGGAAGTTACAATTAATATTATTTTATATGGAAAATATTTATATTTGAGATATTTTGATGATTATAGATGTATAAAGATGATGTTGGTCCATTCCTATAGGCAAAGTCTTTAGTCTTTAATGGTGAATCTACACATACACACATTGTAATTCTAGTAGCTGTAAAAGTGACTTTTCCATGTTATTTGTTCAGAAGTGTAGATCATTAGTATAATTGTATTTATTTCAAGTTATCCTGCCAGATTTTTAAGATCACCCAGTGGAGAAGAACACCTGTCGTGAGCAGATCATTATTTACACCTTTACTGTGGACAACGCATGCTCATCCTGGAAATGTCACAAGTCTCATGAATTAGATCTTTGTGTTTCGGAGGGCCAGTTTTCCACCTGGCCAAACTACTGTTTGCACATGGACGCCAGCCAGGCTAAATCATCATTTGGCGATTCGGAATCATCAGGAGGCATTGGTGGATAGTCTGATAGCGTTGAATTATTCACAATGTGTCTGAAAAAAGTTCTCGGTCTACAAAAAATACTTCATCTCAATGGAGGCTATTTTTCTGAAAACACACCTTAGAGAACCCAACCAATGTCATCAAACGCACCTTTAAAGTGTTCAGGTGGATCCAGCGGCCCGTTTCCTGTGGTGCATTTTGCCATCATTGATTTTAGAGATGGTGTAACTCTAAACAGCAGGCGCAAATCAACAGAGAATTACCAGCAAACTAGGTCTTTGAGCGCAACCCTCTCCTCCAAAAATAATGCATCATTAGCATCCTGCCAGAGATAGATGGCGACTTTCTGCATCAACTGTTGGCCACCAGAGGGAAGGACCGGTGGGCTTGCTCGCCAACGTTCCTTGGCCTGCGAGCTGACCTGCCCATGGTTGTTATTTAACAGTCAGGAGGCCACAACCTAAAAAAAAGCCTGAAAAGAGACCAAAACTAAAAAACAGACTTGGCAGGAGAGCCAGTGTCCCATCCTCCCCAAAGAAATTAGGGGCAGTGATCATTCAGAGGCGACCCTCTGCGAATGCTTAAACGTTATGGATGCATTCCGCCCCGTCCTCCATTGAGTTTTTGAATACCCGCCCACCCGCATCAGGACCATGGTTGGAAGTGTCCAATTTTACTGAGCGGCCCTCCGCTTGATGGGTCAAAAGTGACGGATGGGAGCCGACTCTGTAAGAAGGTTACGTTTAAACACGATGCGAGGCAATGAGGGGGCATACCGACTGCTAAATCATTGTCAGGGAAACGAATGATAAGGTATCATAAGACAACGAATAGCATGACAGATCGGGCGCAATCTCGCGCATCTTAATCACCCGCTGTCTGTCTCGCCTAGCATTCATCTTGATTTTGCATAGACATGCACATATTCCGCCGCCTCTTGAATGGATGTATCAGCTTGTCCGCGAGAGTGTCACACAAAGCTTTATTTAAATTGTACATGGCGGGGTTCTTTGTTGTGCGCCCGGATGAAGAATGGAAAGATATAATCATGACAAAAGATCTCTCGGCTGCTTTGAGCTCCTGTAGAGTGAGAGAACACGAGAACGCAGACATATGCTCGCGTGACTGTATCATTCAATTGTATTAAAGAACATTTTGCCATTTTAAAGCTTTTGTTGCTGTTGCAATTTTTGACACTTCATAGTTTTTTATAAAACTAAGGCTCAATCAATTTACCATTTTAATTTATAATAATTTGTTTATACATATATTTGGTTAGTTTGATACCACGTTACAGAATAGAACAGAACACATAACTAAAGTTGGATGTAAAACAATAATGGCGCCTGAATTTATGATATTTATTTTGCCTCTTAAAAGAGATGGTTCACCCCCCAAAAAAATGATGTCGTCATTTTTACCCCATTTTTATTCCATGCCTGTTTGGCCCAACACGAAAGAAGATATTTTGAAGAACGTTGGTAACCAAACAACTTTGGGTCCCCCATTGACATCCATTGTATGAACGCAAAACCACTGATACATTTATCAAACTAAATTATTTTGTGTTTAACAGTAAAAAAGAAAGTTACAACAGGTTTTAAAATACATTACATTTTTATTTCTGTGTGAACTATCCCTTTTGGCAAAATGGTTAACGTGTTGAAATTTCAACCAGATACTAGTACTAAATGATTTACATTTACATCATCGTTTGTGTAGTATTGACAGAATATCAATATCGTCATATGTGTCATATTAACACTTAATAATAACACTTATTGTCAATAACCAGTATATTTTGACACCCTAATGGAAATAAAGTAGTACATTTAGGCCAATGTATTTATTCTTTCATCTGACAAGTAAAATAATATCTTTAAATTGCTTTTGGCGGCACAAACATTTATTGTCTATTATTTAGATTTTTTGCAAATTGGGTATTTAATTTGAAATGTTTTTAGATTCACAGCCTTATTGTAAATGCTCGACTTATATTGTAAGGACCGTATTGGAAATTCATGCAATATTGTCAACAAACGACTTTATAATTAGCAGCCAAGTAGCTCTTTCGTCTCATTTGCAACCAAACATCCGAGACTGCTGTGTTACAAATCTGTCGCACCTGTTGTTGTAATTTCAAAAACACACAAGTGAGAACAAACAGAAAATAAGCCGGAGAATGCAAGGAGCGACGGTGGCATCTTGACAAGTCTTTAAGTAATTCCTTCAAGAACAAACACCCCGGGGCTTCCTGGCTTCATTGCTTAAGTTGTTGAGAGGATCTTCTCGCACGGCATGATGAGAGCGGCACACTAAGTGCGTGTCGAGATAAAGGAATCATGATGTATAGAGAAATTCAACTTCTATTCAGTTCAGATGGTGCTTTATAACATGCTCAAAAATCTTAAACGTCATTTTTTGTCTCTTTGGTTTTCCGTATTGGTGGAAATTTGATCAGAGCTGTCATACAAAATGTATGTTTAAATAGCATGGCAAATTTGGATGGAGTTGCTTATTTCGTCTTAGTAATTGGTTTTGTATTTGGGTCAAGGTTTTCTTAAAATTTACTCGCCATCATGTCATTGCAAAACCTGTAAGACTTTATATTTCGATATTTTGAAGAACGTTGATAACCAATCAACATTGACCCCCATTGACTTTAATTGGGACACAAAACCAATGAGACATTTCTCAAAAGATCTCCTTTGTGTTCCACAGAGCTTTGCACGAAATAAATGATGATAAAAATACATGTAAATATAAACATTACAGGCTTACAGTACAGTATAGAAATCTCATCATTAATACCACGCCAAGCCAAAGAGAAAGATAACCTCAGCTCTAGGTTTTGTGAACACCGAGTGTCTAGAAATCTCAAGGACACATCGGCTCTCCCAGATTAAACAATATTCACTCTCTGACAAACATCTCATTCCCAAAACCGGCAAGCCAGAGGAAAACGAGCCCCCCCGCACAGACCCCTCTCCACGCCTGACAGAAGAGTGGGGGAGATTCTCTGGCCTGAAGGAAAGACCAGACAGTGAAATAATCTTTAATCTCTGTCCCTTCCAGGCACCAGCGACACCTGTTATCCTTGGTGGCGTCGTGCGAGAGGGCAGCGCAGACCCTTGTTTTAAGCCTGGTAATTATTGTACTAATTATTCACATAGGTGCCGGGTGATTACGAACGCTCGTTCAGGTGAACGCGTGTCCCGCGCAGCGCCAGATGAGACCGTCGCGGCTCTGTGGAACAGTTGTTACAGTCCCTCCTTTCCCTTCCAGGTATTTGACCTCGTGTGTGTTTGCAATCTTCACTCGGGGAGCAAAATAACACGCGGAAACTTTTAATTGCGGAAAAACACCGCTCAAAGACACGGGCTTGAGCCATCTGTTAAGTGTTTAGATATACACGCCATCGTCCTCTGTGAGCAAAGAGGAGGTGTTGTTTTTGCAAAAACAAGAGCAGAGGGTTGTCACGTTTTTTTTCTTCAGCAAACGCTTTCTGCGGAGGAAACGACGCTTATTTGGGTTACACCAGTGACGGTTGTTTGTGGTAAACTGTGTTGTTGGAGAAGTGAAAACACTGTAAAACAAATGCAATAGGAGTGGTGTTGCACTCAAGAGCGCGGCTTCCATTATCTTATTAATATTTCAAGAATCAAATGATTATTTTCGTGTTTAAAAGACTGTATATTTAATTAGGGCCTGGAGGGATTGTGGTGCCTTTAAGCAAGATTTAACTGTCATCGGACTGAATTTAATTCAATTAACGGTGAGAGACCAGTGTTATAGATTTCGTGTTCTCTTTGTTGAGCGGCATAGTGTTCATGAATTTTTCATTTCTATCCGGCAGTTTGGAGCCAATTAACCAGCAGCCCAATATTGTGTTCTATTTTTGTCACAAGAAGACAAAAAGATGATTTATTTTTACCCGGAAAGATATCCAATGCTCATTATTGAAGAAAGAATAGGCTTTTATGTACTGTAGGTGTACGCCTCTTTTATTCCAGCGCACTTCTTAACTAGCTTAAAGGGGAAACACGGAATATTCTTACATTATTTACTCACCCTCATGTAATTCCAAATCTGTAAATATGACTTTCTTTCTTCTGCAGAACACAAACGCAGATATTTTTTTTTAGAATGACGGTAACCAAAGAACATTGGACCCCATTGACTTCCATCGTATGGATGCAAAACCTCTTAGACATTTCTCAAAATATCTTCCATTGAGCTCCACAGAAGAAATAGTGTTATACATGTTTTGAATGACATGAGGGTGAATTAACAATGACAACGTTTTTATTTTTAAGTGAACTACCTCTTTAACAAGAAGCTCTTCCATGGCGGCCATGCTGGTTCACTTTGCCGTAGTACAAACATTTTAACTCCAAGGGTTTTGAAATAAGCTTTTTTTCTTAGCTTTTTATAATCTGTAGAACCTTTTTCATTATAAAGAACCTCATAATAATAAAAGAAAGATTGCGTAGCTTTCCTCATATGGAACTATAAAGCAAAAAACAGTTCTTGGATATCATTAAATAGCACCTTTATTTTTAAAAGTGTTGACCAGTCCATCATATTTTTCTCAACCATATTTTTTGCTCCACTATCTGATACAACAGTAAACTTTTCATAAAAGATCTCGAATAATGAGTCAAATGCAGACGCAATCGTACAATTAAAATGCCGCACCGCTGAAAATGATGTTACATCTGGCATTATGAGGTCGTACTACAAAAATCATTGGCACATTCTTAATCCGCATAATGCCATTTACAACATTTTCTTTACGCGTGGAGATTGATGCCAGTCGGCTATAAAACGAAACAAATCAGAGCGGTTTAATGACCACTTTGAGGACCTGCTGTAATGTTTGAGTAATACACAACAGATCAAAAGGTTAAGTGAGAACGCAAACGGCGCATTTATCCTTTTAAGACTGTTTGGCGAAAATTGCTTCATTTGACAGCGTTAATGTCCGTCCTCCTTTATCACTCAAAGTGCCTGAATTATAAATACGAATGTGCGCTCGGCCCGGCCCGCCTCAAATCCCCGGTGGTCACTCTGCGTGCTCGTGTGGCGCGTGATGAAGCGTTCAAACGTGGGGGACGTAAGTGACAATGACACTACAAAGCTCGACAATGAAGCCAGACAGGACCTCATTATATCGTAGAGCTGTTAATGATAAACCGTTGCAGGTCAAATGGGGAATGCCTGAGTACACCTAATGTCCTGAAGGGACCAGGTTAATATATTAAAGTGGCTTATTATGTTTTTGACTCGCAGAGAGAACTTAAGGCAAAAGTTTGTGGTTATATAGACCTTGAATTGCTTTTATGAGGACTGTTTTCCTGTGTTGACGTGTTATTGAAGTTGGGACCGGGCATACCATAGGGCTACATAGGGTAAAATCGTACATTTTTGTGTTTATTAAAATATATGCAACTCGCTGTTTATTTAAATTGTGTAAATTATTGCCATGTGAGGATAACATTTTATTTGAACTGCAAATTTTTACAGGTATTTTTATTAATATGTTTTTAAAATATGCTATTTAGTTTGTCGTCTTGAAGACTACACTATTATTTATTATGAATCATTTTCTAATTATTAGTGTTGCTTGAATAATGGAATACAATGAAGCAAAGTTTAAGAAAAGTTTTTAGAGCGTTCTAGTTAGGTTAGGGAATTGGTCTAGGAACTTAAAAAATATATATTTATGTAGGCTTAAGAAAACTTTCCATAACAAAAGCAAACCTTGTTAAAAAATAAAGTTCTGGGAATGTTCTGAGAACCAACAATTGCTAGCTTGGCTGGTTCATAGACAGACCCAAAACTACTATTTTGTTTCCATTTCTTTAAATATTTGCTCACGACGTGTATCCGCGGGGGAAATGTGCTTGTGTAATGGTCAAACTTGGAATCTTTGTCCCTTCGGCCTGTTTGTCTGACAGTGGTCACATGTCATAATAGTCTGCCCGGAGAGCTCAGGTCCAAATACCTAAATTACTCTGTGATACATCAGAGCTGTCCAAAGATCTCCTTCCATCATTCAAGTGCAGAAATATATCCTCCTCTCTAGCCTTTCTACCCTTTTTCTACTTTTTTTTTCCGTTTTCTCTTTCCCAATTAGGTGAAACAGATTGCTCGCCGTGCATTTAAACCCACAGACCACCTCGAGGAGAGCCGAGTCCAATGACAAACATAATTCTTCAAGGAAGTTTGGAAAGACTCGGGCAGGAAAATAGACCCGGGCGGCGGGGTGCCTCGAAAAGGTCAAGATTTGCTGTTTGGAAGCCCAGCTTAAACGTAAATGCTCTGTAATACCGGTTCTGGTGATTGCTTTACTCTCTAGACAATGTCAATTTTGTGGAAGGAGTTGCAGATTAAGTCGCCGGCGTGTCAAGGGCCCTCGTAAGTGCCGGTGTCTAGTCTTGGAAACGGGTCCTAAAGCCCATGCCTATTACGGCAGGCACCCACAGGACAGATGTTTAAAGCTTAGGGGCGCAATGGAGAATAATAGCACATTAGATTCCTAATGCCTGCGTTGATGCTGTGTTCATGCGAGAGGGACGTCTCTGGTGGTCCAAACACCTTGCCCCTCTTTTCTCATCCCTCCCTGATCGTTCTTATTTTTTAGCTCCATCCACATCCTCCGTCTCTCCTATGAAATCCTACCCCCGAGCAAGACGCCGCACGCGCCATTCATCAAGATATGACCGTGCGGATGAAGCAGAGGATACAATGGGCTAATGAACTCATTAAAACATGTGTGTGTGTCTGCGAGTGGGCGGACATGGACGTTTGCGTTCGTGTCTGGGTGTGTTTTAAATGCATATGTTTGTGTGTATAAAAGGACTCGTGGTGGAAAAATGGGCCGAGGATGTAAAACCATTAGCCCCACCTTACAGTTTCGACTGCGCGCATCCATCTTTACAGATATGATAGCTGTTTAGAGCCGTGATGTATGTCTGCGATGTGTTTATATGCCAAGAAAACTGACTATGATGAAGAATTATTCCAGATTCAGATTCATCATTTTAGAATCGGCCCATGCCTTCAGAATAAAACACACATGTGTACAAGTACAGTACATGTGGTACATTTAGATCCTTTATGTTTGGCTTATTGTAGAGACGGTACATTTGTGTGGGAGATTCACACCAAATCTTATGTTTATCATTAGATTTCTTTATTAATGGTTTAAGACAAAAACACGTATTATTGTTTATATATTGTATACCCCCAACTTAACAATTTATTACAATATTTAAATGATAAACATGAACTAACAATCAACAATACTTCTCTTTTTATAAATCTTCATGTTCATTTCAGCATTGATTTATACATTTTTATAATAAAAGTTGTCACTGTTAACATGACTTAATGCACAATGGCTAACATCAGCAATTTGCATTATTAACTAATATAAGCAAAGATTAATAAATGCTAAAAATCTTCATCACTCTTATAGCAAGTTCATGCTAGCTAATGCATTTATAAATAGTAAATAAAACATACTTAATATAAAGTGTTACAGATTTTTTTCCAATATTTGATTTAATTTTTTTTTATGATATTTTATTAAAAAACACTGTGCTGCAACGTTTAACTTGGTGCGTGTTTTTTGTCATTCTCATTGAATCATAGAACATATCAATTAATAAAAAGAAATAAAGATAAAAATGAATATGTAACAGAAGATGGGCAGTACAACATACGATGTATAAATATATTGTTTATTTGTTTTGCTTAGTTGTCACAAACATTGTCAAATAAGGAGAAAAAACACATATGTATTATGCACAATCTCTTTTAATTATGATCTGCAAATATTTCTGACTGTCTCTGTGAAATTCATCCAGCCTTCATTAACTGCGATCTGTGCTCTGGATCAGTCAACTAAAAGGTCGCTTTAACATATAAACGGTGTGCCACGCTGCGCTGTTAACTTTATTTTACATCCTTGTGTCTACATCTGTAAGGTACATTTTCTTCTATACCCCACCACCCCCTTTCCTTCAGAGACCCCTTATATCCTTCACGCCCCACCCGGGGCTGAAGATACACCTTCATGACAAGAGACCGAGGGTAATTCACACCGTTGGCTTAATTAATCTCATGTCTGATTTGATGAATGGCTCCCAAATACGGCCGTAATGGTGCGGTATCTCTGAGCTCAGAGCCTCTGGTGTTGACAGAGACTGTGTGAAAGTCAAAATGTGGAATCGCTCTCACTCTGGGCTTTGTTTGCAAAGTTACTCCATGCTGCCGTCCAACACACACACATTCACACGATGTATGAACGCACGGACCTTTCTCCCACCTCATGCTGTGCTACTCAGTTTTGACAAAAAATGATTTGTTGTCTGTAAAGAAAAAGCGGCAAGCCTCAGGGGGTAAACACATTAGCGTGAGTAATCTAATGTTGATCTATCTAATGAGAGGTGCTTAAATGATTTTAAACATACTACCCTAGTTACACATTTGGGATGCGTTGAAGTTGACTTTACAGTGTGTGTAAAGCCATCGGTATAGCAAGGTCATAATAATGAATGGTTGTTCTTTGGTTAATTACCTTTATAACATGCTAAATCCCTCAATGGTGAAAAATGTACATTTGTAGACCGTTTTAAGATCTGTTTACTGTTCTGGTAAAAGTACCGTTTTATTTCTGAACATGTTGCCGTTGGTTTTGTCATGATCGTCCAGTTGATCCACAGTGTTCAATACAAGTTAAAGGAAAGTTCACCCAAATTTTACTCAACCTTATGCCATTCCAAACCTGTGTGACTTTCTTGTGCAGAACACAAAAGAAGATATGTTGAGAAACGTTGATAACCAAACAACATTGGCCCCCGTTGACTTCCATTGTATGGACGCAAATTAAACACCAAGACATTTCACTTAATATGTTTTGTATTTTGAACAACAAAAGGGTAAATAAATGAGGACTGAACTTTTTATTTTCTGGTGAACTATCTTTAAGCCGTTTTGTCAGCCTCTGTGTCTGTCGGTTAACACGCAATAGTTGTGAAATAACTGTGTTTTGTCCAAACAAGCTAAAATTGTGTTTATTATAATAAAGTTACAAGTCGGCTAACTTGGTTCCCAGAACATAATTTTTAAGGTTTGTTTTGGTAAGGTTACATTCTGGGAGCCAAAAACGCACGTTTTAGTAAGTTATATTTTTGGTTGAAAAATAATAACCAAAAAATGACATCATTGCAACGTTTTGGGAATGCTATTTTATGGTTGAAAAAATAAAACCTAGTTAAAAAAACAACCGAATGGCAATCAGAAATTAACTTTAGGTCATCATTTTGTCTTCTGGGAATAGATGTTTACAGGGCAAGCATTTCCAGAGACTTTAAGCATAAATGTAACTGTAATTCGCTTACATTTTTGGTACATCAAAATGACTTTGCATAAACTAGAATACACGTTTTTTTGTCTCGCACGGTCTCATACTGAAATCTCACTGCTGCACTACTTACACTGCTTCTCAGCTAATTCTACACTAACTTCTATTTGTAGTTTATCCCTAAACAAAGTCATTACAAACAGTGTCATCTAGTTAAATTTCCTTGTAAATGTTTCGTACAATTCAAATAACCATAAACACTTCTTTCATTCATCTTTTGTTACGGTGTCTCTAAGGAATACGAACGTAGAACCAAACGCAAACAATAACACTCGCACAATTATAAATACACGCACACATTATTAATCTCCATGTAAAATACTTTTCTGCTCAAATTATTGACAATCTGTTATGCCGAATGAGGGATGGGAATATCCATGACACTGACAGTTGTTGGTTTGGGATAATAAAGTAAAACCCACCTCTTTAATCTTTAATGGGCCCCCTCTAATCCCCTAGTTTAACTGGCGGACCCTGAGGGAACGTTTCGCCCTGTCTGCAGTATCATAGCGCAATAGAGAAGCAACACTTGCGCTTTGATTCCCGCTTTGATCCGTCCAATGTGATGCTAATTTCAGCATATGGAAATTTACACTCCTTTTGTACACGCACGCGTGTGGGTGGGTGAGTTATTGTTTCTGGCATTATCTGATTCAGCGTGCCAAATATCACATCTTTCCCACACATTAGCCTGATCCAAAACCCTAGCCGTTTTAAAGGTTAAGGCCATCAGTGAGATTTAAACTGTGTAGTTTTTACTGCAAACAATTATTGTAAGTCAAGCTAACTTAACGCTAGTAAGTTAGACCCTTGTCTTAGCATGACTAGCGTGCAATGCTAGCAAGCCGGTAAATAGTATTCATTGACCAGGATGGCAGATGGGTTGATGCTGTTGAGACGGGTGAGTGAAGGGGCACGGTGATGAGATTCAGGGGCTTGCCCAACCATGGACTTGATTAAACTAATCTCAGCTCTATGAAAGCCGCGCAAGGCGACAGACCGCCATTATTCATGGGCCTGGGGTAATTACAGCCATGCAGGCAGTGAGCGGAAGGTGGGGGTACAGTGATGAGACCCCTGGTCCTTTAAGCTCTCATACCTTCAGGCCACCAGCCAGCAAGTACTGTTTACTGTTTAAATTCACAATGGCCGGTGTATTTTCATGTGCTGGCCCCCTCCTATCTTCATCCAATAAGTACACCATACAGAACCATAGTGAGGCTCATTCATCAAATGGTTTGGGCCATCGTTGTCCCTGATACACAGTGGCCTTATGAATATTTGCGGTAGTTTCTATATAATAACTAGTTGGTGGCATTTGAAGCAAGATTATAGTAAACACAGATCAAAATAAAGTATTCCTTTAAAATTAAAGGAATACTTCACCCAAAATTGAAAATTCGGTCATTTACTCACCTTCGAGGCGTTCCAAAGCTGTATACATTTCTTTGTTCTGATGAACACAGAGAATTTTGTTTGGAAGAATGCTTATAACCAGACAGATTTACCCCCCATTGACTCCCATAGTAGGAAAAAAATGCAATGGTAGTCAAAAGTGCCCCAGAACTGTTTGCTGTCCTACATTCTTCAAAATATCTTCTTTAGTGTTCAACAGAATTTTTTTAATACATATTTGGAGCAACTCGAGGGTGAGTAAATGATGACAGAATTTTCATTTTGGTTAGAAATATCACTTGACAACTTGCCCCAATGTCCCTTGCTGGCTAATACTAAGAAAATATACAACATTAAGAGTAAGAGAACTGTTTTCAAAACGCCTGGGCTCTGATCACAGAAAACACAGTTTAGACCGATTTAAGCCTCCAGCATTCCTGCCCTAATACCATTAAAGAAGGAGACAGTCAAGACCTGCAGGACATTGGCATTATAAGAGGAAGATGCCGGCGGCACTGGGCAGAGATCAGTGCTTTAAAACCCTCAACTGTCCATCTGTTATAAATCTATCTATTGAAGTCTGTCTCTCTCACAGCTCAACAAATTCACTGTGATGAATTAATCAAGATGAAGAGCCACTTGTGCTCTGCGGTTCAAGCTGACTAAAGCTGTCTAT
Source organism: Triplophysa siluroides (assembly GCA_006030095.1). Lineage (NCBI taxonomy): Eukaryota > Metazoa > Chordata > Actinopteri > Cypriniformes > Nemacheilidae > Triplophysa > Triplophysa siluroides. The sequence continues at coordinate 2,931,336 of VCII01000093.1, forward strand.
CATGTCGGCCGGTTTGTCTTGTCGAAAAAACGTCAATGCCAAGACATTAGGAAATCAGCAGTTTAATTTTATTAGATAGTATATTAAACAAATACAGTAAAAGTGGATAGGCAGAGAAGATTTACGTTATGTGGGAGGATCTGAATTATTTACTGTGCTGTAGCCTCTGAGGACCACAAGAGATAATTTATCTGATAAAATAACATGCATATTCATATCCTGCCGTGTTTTTCAGAAAATAAAATAAAACTGTGTATATGTGCAACTCTAAAGAAAAAAAAAACGTTATAAAATGACATTTATTTGTGATTATAGATTTGCATTAGTTTATTAAGAAAATGGCTTGGGGTGTAAATCATGCACATCTTTATTTGTTTTTATTTATTTATTCGTTCATTTGATCAAGTTGTTTAGTACATGTTGTTTATTTTTACATCATTTAATTTACAAATAAATGATACATTTTAACATGTTTTTATTTACTAGAAGACAAATGTCCAGTCTTTTAAGATTATAAATCTGAATTACCACACTTATTTATAAAATAATCTTAAATGACATCAAAGTAGAAGTTAGACATCATTCTTTTTAAATGAATCGATCTACAATATTATCTGGTGTAAAGCACTTTAAAAACGTATAAAATCATATAAAAGATCTGTGAAAAGAGTTAAACAAACACATTAGATACATACAAAATTAAAAATATTTTTTTTCACAGATAAAATATAATAAAACGATATTAATATTATAATTTGCATTTAATATATCATTGCAAAAAACTATACAAAATGGTTGAAGTGTGCATACAGTATTAAATCTTACACATGCTCGGGTGCTGATATTTTACTTACCATGTTATTTACACTTTCATGCAAACTGAATTTGTGACGTTTGTTTTGCGTAATGATGGAAGTCATTTTAGATGTATACAATTAAAACTTGAATACCTCTATTATTTTAACTTAATTTTACTTTTAACTTAAATAGAAAAAAACTAATGCTTGTTGTCAAATCTGCAAATCTATATCATTCTTTTCTTACGGATTACAGCTGTTGTCATGGACAGCGGGTGGGATGTTTCCTCGTGTCAGTGTATGATGTGAGGGGCCGGGCTGAAGAGACCCATGGGGTTTCTCTTGGAGGAAGCGGGAGATGATGGGGGAGATAGGAGTAAGTAATTAGATCCTGGGGTGAGTGCAGATCTCTCAGACATGACCAGCGTCGAGTCCCTGGCTCTGTAGATCCACTCCAGGCCGTGTTAGCTGTCTCTTTGAGCTTCTCTGGCCCACGGTCCTTAGGATGTTTTCCAGTATGACCGCCTGCAGACCAGAGCCTTCCCTCGAGACCGCCATCCAGTCATTAACAACTGGCCATATTGCCGAGATCTAAGAGAACAAGTTCAACACATTCAGATCTGGGAGCAAATGTAAAAAACAGAGCGGTGTCTGGTGTGGAGTGTAGATGTACGCAATAACAAGACGGCGGTCAAAGGTCCGATTCTTTTGTTTGAGTGGAAGGGAGATGAAAGTTTTGTTTTGGAAAGATGCTTTTTTGTTTGTAGCTCTTATCATCTCTATGAAGCCTCTGAGCTAAAAAACAAGTTCGGAAGCCAGCCGCCATGGGCTGTAAGCCTCACAAACTTAGATTATTATTTTTTGTCTCCCAAGGGATGTTTGTTCAGAAATGAAAATCAATGGGAAATGTCAAGGGAAAAAGAAATATGTACCTGAGTCTGCAAACTTGGTGGTAGATGCTTGATACACAGTTTTGGTAACTATACGTATGGGTTTTGGTTTAGTTTACAGAAGAAAAGACATGTGTACTGCCGCTGTTTATTCTTTTAGATTCATAATCCATATTTGTAGTGCCTTAGTTATAGTTTTGGGGCAACTTTGAAATATTACCATATGAAGCATTTTATTTTTAAGTAAATTAATAAATAAATGAACCAGACCGACCATGTTTCTCAGGTTAAATCAGGTAAAATGGTAACATAAAAAAACTAAATGAAGAGTCGGAGTCAAACTTGGATGCCTAAATGAGCACCACAGCTCAACATATCATGCACTGTATAAAAATCCTGTGAAAAAATGGCAATATTCCGGCAGCTGGAAAGCCAAAAAATATTGTAAAATTATATATATTTTTTAAGTAAAAAAACATGTTTTTAAATGCTATTTTACACCCTTCTTGTAAATGTTGCAGTCTATTTCTCTACTTATCTTTTTTTACAGGATTTTCACACATTTTTTAAATACTGTGAAAAATGTCACAGTACATTTTTACTTTGAGTGAAACATTTTTTAGAGTTGGTGCCAACCACTAAACCACAGCTCCAACTCTATTGTTTATTCATTTTTTAGAAACAAAAATATATATATAAATACCTAGATTTGAAACTAAAATGCGATGACAACTAAATAAGGGTCTCTTATGTTACAGACGTTGGTCTGGTCCACTGTGTAAAGCAAGGAAATACATAAACACAGCCCGGGGGTCCTAACACGCTCTCCAAGATCTCCATTTATATTTTACTGGTCTCAGTGGTCCCATTCCAACCAACTGCTGTGGACTCAGCATCTATTCTAATTCGGTCAAACAAGCACAACATCTCTGGCCGTTTCTGCCCTCCATTAGGATGACTTAAGTGATTTTCTCTTTGCGTGCGGCTTAAGTAAATCAAATACGTCTCTCAAGCCCAGTTATTAAAAGCAGTGTCCTTTAGTTCGCCCACCCCTTTTCTATCAAAGCACAGTAATCCTGATTTACACAGTTTAAAAACCTCCGCCACATCCCGCTTCCTTCCCAAGGAGATCGAGTAATTAAATTGCTACTTTTTACAAGTCGTACTCAATAAATCTGAATAAATTAACAAGGCATTACTACGACTGCTACATTAAATTTGCATAGTGTATTTAATGAATATGCAACCGCTAGTGAAAAGGTCTGTGACTGTGAACCTTGCAAATTAGCATAACTACTTCTAGCATGTTTCTTAAATAATGCTCTCATTTGCACATCACTGAGTTGGCTAATTCTAACTTCAGTCAGGCTAGCCTTGTAATTAAGACTCCCGCTTTAATTTTTAATGAAGTTTGTGTTACATCAATCCTGACAGTAATGAGGGGGACACAGAAACAAAAAGGCTTCTAATAATTAAATTCACAAACCAGTTCTAGGGATAATAATTCCTGAGGAGGAATTACATGACTAATTATTAATTAAAAATTCATACTGTTGCGTGGACCGGCTCAGTTAACTGCTTGTCTTGTAGCCGCTTATGCCGGGATGTAAATCGTCATCTCGACCGTCGCATCCACTCGGAGGTCCCGGATCCTTTTTAGTGCACGATTAATCATGTTGACATCTCGGACGAAACGCCTTCTGTTGGCCCGCTTTACCGAGCTGTACCTGAGTTGGTTTAGCTCCTGTTGAGATTCATTACGGAGGTCGAAGTGCATAAACAAACCAGCGTCGGGAAGAATGTTGCTGGAGAAATAATATCGAGCTTGGCATCGACGTCGCGTTGCGATGATGAGCAGATTAGCGTTATTTCGTTTTGTTGGCCAGAAAGTTTTCAAAAGTCCATCAAGACTCACGATGTGAACTTGAAAAGTACAAACCTTCGCGTTAGCTTTAAAACATATAGCATTAGCCTTTCAGCCTCTCGAATTCACTCGGCATTTATTTAACCGAAATTTCGCAAACGGCTTATTTAACAGTAGGCCTATGTTGTTTTTGACCTTTTCGAATTGGTTATTATCCGCAACATGCGGCCGCTCTTGATCTCTCTCTGTGGTCTGAAGCGCTCCATTTTAACATCATTAAAGTGCTAAAATGGTCCTCACATCTTCGCAGTCTTTGGTCCCAATTGAGGTTTAAAGGCAGACTCAGATTTGCCCATTTAAAAGGCAGCGTGGCTAATTAAGCTTGGCTAATCAGCTGGTCTGTGTCAGCCTGAGTTTTAGCGCCTGTCTCAGCAGATATCGGGACGCTGTTATAACGCTAGGCTAATTGCTACAAAGAGCATGACTGATATCTGCTGAAATCCACTTTGCCCCCCGACTGCCTACGCATAACTATTGACCACAAGAGAGAGAAGTGAATACCTGCTGCTACTGCTGTTAGCATATTTAGCGGCCTTGCTTTGTTAATTCTGTCCATGAGTTCATTATTGCTATGCAGTACTTTTTGAACTCTGGTGTACCCTTTTGTACAAATACTATTCAGTTAAAACGAAAAAAAAAAAAGCTACGATCAAGTTCAGGCATGAAATTGCTTTATTACGTTTATAAATTTTAACTTTCTTTCTTATAAAATGGCTAAAATCAATTAAGCTGAGGTCAATTTAGAAGGCAGTCAATTTAAACTTAATCAGATTAAATAGTTTTGGTAATTTAAGCCTTTTGCTGACAAATAAACATGCATTTCTTGGTTGTTCTAAAATGCATATACTTTTCCATAACAAAAGCAGTACATACTTTAAGGGTGTAGTATAAGTAGACGAAATGGGACGCAGCAAGTGTTTATTTATGATACAGACATTGTAACAATTGTTAATTTTTAATGCTTTGCAATGCTTGTGCAGCTTTTTAGTCTTAATGTTTAAAGGGGTCATATGGCGCGAATACGTGTTTTTCTGTGTCTTTGGTGTGTAATAAGTTGCCCATGCATGTATTAGACATGTAAAATTGCAAATATTTAAGTGTCGGAACAAAAGATGCATTCTATCTAAAAGCAAATGCTCACCCAGACCTGCCTGAAACGCCTTCGGTATGTGGCGGGGAAAACATTGAACAGAGTTTTCCGCGCCGCATCGTCACTGCCGCAGCCATTTGTTCGTTGCGAAAAGAAAGCCTCTTTGTTTGCCCTGCCAAAAGATGAGACAACTAAAAATGAATGGTCACATTTTATTTACAACACTGTTCCAAAAAAGTACAATCCGAATGTTCAAGTTTGTGCAGCGCATTTCACCGACGATTGCTTCACGAACGTAGAAGAGAGATTAAGACAGGCTATGCACGAAAGCTTAAAAAGTGGGGCCATTCCAACCATTAAAACTTTGCGGTGACAGCCTGGCGCTTCAGATTCACAGCCTTCGGATCAGATTCTGGCTTGATATAAGGAATTACCGATGACATTGTATCAACTGTAAGTACAATTGCTTTGGAACTTGATGTTCCGAATATGGTAAGAATCGTTACATTTCCATCAAACGGTTGCAGTATTCGACCAATCACTATGCACAGAGAGGCGAGGCAAAGAGGAGATGCAAACATGCACGTTATGTGGAAATAATGCGTTGTTTAACCTTAAGTCGTGTATACACATTGCATTACATCTAAAACAAACAATAATATTTTTAGCAGTGTCATTTGACCCCTTTAAAGTGGACGATACAAAAATGGTAACAAGCAATGTATCTTTTTTTTAGTTTAGTGTAATATGTATTACCTTGTTTTATAACGTACGATGAGCACGTTCTTTTTTTTTATAGTATAGGGGTTTTATATAGCATTACGGTTGGGCCGATAGACGATGCCATTGTACATCGCCGATGGCTGACAGACATCATGAAGTTGAGCTGGCATTGTGATTCCAACAAATGTTTCACTTGCGTCACATGACTCTTGCTGCTCTGTGCTGCAAATCGCGTTGTAAACAAATATGAACATGGCTAAAGGGGGACATAAGCTTGCGCTGTACAGATCAGATGCGCCTGAGCTTGCTCTGTATAAAGAAGGCGCTCAGCTTGTGCAGACCCGCCTCAGACGTGTGTCTGAGCAGCTCGTGTTGTATAAAGAAGACGCGCCTGAGTTTATAACTGTGAAGCTCGCGCTGTACTGATGACACACCCTGACTTTATAACGCTGGAGCTTGTTTAAAGACGACGACAATGTCATCATACATCTGGATGTTTCACTGTAGACATCGCCCAATGCCAATTTTGTAGACATCGCCAAACATTGAAAGGACATATTTAGTCAAGTTTATTTTGTTTAAGGGCTGTAAAATGATTATTTGCGACTAATCGAATGCAAAATAAAAGTTTTGTTTACATATTATATGTGTGTGTGCAATAATTTACAGTATATAATAATTTATATAATATATATACAGCATACTGTATTTATGTGTATATATGTATTTTTATGTGTGTGTGTGCGTGTGTATCAATTTAATAAAATTATATTTTATATATTAAATATTTCAAAATACTAAGTAAATAAATCTGTATTTCCTAAATATATACAGTACATGCGTCTATGTATTTATATAATTATTATACACAGTACCTACACATATATTATGTCAACAAAAAAAATATTTTGCATACATCTGATTAGTCACAAATAATTGTTTGACAACCCTACATTGTTTCAAAGCAGCAAAACAGCTACAGTACAAATAGAAAATTGAATACATATAGAAATAAGGAAGGGAAATAGTTTTATAGAATACACAATACACAGTATTATTGAAAGTCTTGTAAAGACTAGCAAAAGATCAATTATCAACACTGTATGAATACTTGTCTGTGGGTTTTTTATCTGACTGTAATATTCAGAGCTCTAAGCGTGTCTTTGTATGTAAGACGCACATCAGTGCTTATATTCGTAGCATCATGGTAATCGATGTTATTTACAATGAGAGTGTTTCTATTATACTTCGAGTAAGATAACAAGTAAGGTGCCAAATTATTTAGCTGAGTGATTCGTTTATGTGACCTACTATTCAATATTATCATTCACTACAAAAGTAGTTCATATTTCCTTAAAGACCCCGCCCCTTAATGGTGTCATGACATTTGGAGTCTTCTCTCTATTAAATCACACTATTTCATACATTTAAGTGGATATCTATTGAGTCCATTAACTGGGGTCAAAGTTCAGCCAGAGTCATAACTTATGTTACGCCGTGAAATGGGCTTTCGTGATATAACAGGTCTGTAACATTCAGCTTGAAGCCAATCCTTGGAACCAGTGCTGCTTTCACAGAGGCTGTGTGCGTCACTAAAAGTCACATTTAATGGAGTTCAAATCTCTTACTGATTTTAGCTAATGGAGAACAATGTGTTTCAGCCCTATTTAAGATGTAATAGATCAGACAGTGATACATGATATTGTATTAATATTTGATAGGGAATCAACATTTGTATCAACATTTGTAGCTGTTTATGTGTGATTTATCCTCCTAAAAATGTATTCATTTTGTACTCAGCCCTCATTTGGTGAAATGGCACTTTAATTATAATATTAATATAAAGTATTCTGTATAATTGTCTAAACTCAGTTTTTGTCATTTTAGATGTGGATTCATCGTGGCCCTGAGTCACATCATAGAGGCCGGGAATGGATGCTGCTTGATGACAACCCTTTGAAGACCATAAACTTTCCATAACTTTCAAAACCTGACCACCAATCAACTTTCCTCGTGATCTGACCCCAATAACTGTTATACAGGTACATTTTTTTTTGTTCATCCAATGCCACAAATCTCTTTGTTTTCGGTTTCTTTCTCTGTTGCTAAGGAAACAGATCTTTGAAAGTCAATTATTTGGGATTGTAATGGTTTTTGCCTAGATAGGGGAATTGGACATTTCCCTAACTATATGAGTTAGGCCCTTAAAGCTACAACGGTGCAAAAGTCATACACATGAAATAACTGATTCCTACCATCCAGTGGTACTTGACATTTCTCTGATACGCTCGCCGTGGTTTTTCCGTTATAACCCCAGTACGGCACGCTCCCCCGATGCCCGTCTTTGCCCGCTCTGACAGAGAGGATGTGATTAGTTTCAACATTTCTTTTGCATAACAAGGCCACGTTCAAAATTAGAACATGATTAGAAAGCAATTGAAACTGGATCGCAAAGATGGGTTACCTTGAGGTCTTAAAGATGGGGTGACTGCACGACGGGAAATCTTTTCAGATTGTAAATGAACTGCAGATTTTTAGACGTTGTCTGGCTAAATTGTTTGTGTCGTGTAAAGGATTGGGGTCTATTTTCAAGGTTTATCTTTAGAACGCGCTATAGCAATTTTTAAGGCTTAACTTTTCTGCACAAAGTTGATGTTAAAGTGCGAGAAGTTTTTCTCTTTCAGTTCAGTAGTAGTTATGGGGAAAAAAATGTATTCAGGTTGAATTGATTTTTCCAAACTATAATATGAACAAAATTGCAGATCAGGTGAGTTGGATGAGTTGGATGAGTTAGATTGACGGGAAGGTGTTAGGAAATCACAGTATTGCCAGTTCACCGGCTAATTTTCATGTTCCGTTTCATGTGTAGAGTGTTTCTTATTGGATTGAACCTGGCGAATTCTGCTTGTGCCATTAATTCCTAATCTTTGAAGGAGGCTGATTTGTTCCTCACCGCTTTACCATTGGCTTACCAGACGTCCCCTCCTGAGAATGTCATTACATGGAATGTAATTAGACGAAGCGACCATACGTCATGATTATATTTAAAAGAGAGTAAATCCATTGAACCATAATCTGTGATTGTATTGCACATAAACCGTAAATAGAGGAGGTTTGACCTTTAGAACTGTCTATCCGATGTGGTTGTTTTGCATCAGTGTCGTTTTAATGTTGCTTTTATTACCAGAGTTGCGACACAAGGCATTTAACAGCTTCTCAATAGAATAAAAGCACTGTTCACTAAAAACACGAATACAGTTCTGGTTCATAAGATAAGTAATGTGATGGTAAATGCCTAAAATGGAAAAATGACAAAGAAATAATCTAGATCCAACCAAGTAAGAAAAACTGCGTTTTTTGTTTCTTGCAATTTATGTTATTGATATTTGATGCATTAATGTTTATCTGGAATGTCTATACTTTCATATTCAGATTTCCTATAGCTTTGAGGTTTTTCTGCAAGCTATAATCTCAAAAAATGATGTGGTAACACGTTACAGTAAGGTTGTATTTGTAACCATAGCAAATGCGTTAGTTGACATGAAGTAACAATGAACACTTCAACCACATTTATCAATCTCACTTAATGTTAACTTCTGTAGTGTGTTACTCACATTTTGAAATACTTTTAACATCTTTTAACGTTTATGCACAATAGACTAACATGAATAATTTGATTGACATTGACTAACATTTACAAAGAATAACAAAGGCTGAAAAACTATGGTGCTTAGTTCATGTTAGTCAAAGTGTACAAATGGAGGATCTATTGACAGAAATGCAATATACAGTTACGTACATGACTATGTGTGCAGAGGTGTATAAAGACCTTACATAATGAAGCGTTATGTTTTCATTACCTTACATTGAGCTATTTCTATTTACATACACCGCGGTCCCCTTACATGGAATTCTCCATATTCTTTCTACGGTAGCCCTAAACGGACAAACTGCTCTACGGAGCGTGTTTCGTAAATACGTTATCTCCTTGGCAAAGAAGCGAAAACGTGATGACATCTTAGTCCTGCGTCAGCCACCGTAGTGCTTCAAAAGGGAGGTGTGGAGTGAGCCCTTGGTTGCGAAACGCAAATCTCACCGATAGATGCCGCTTAATTTCATAAACTGGACCTTTAATGCTTTTATTAGTGTTAACAAATACAACCTTATTTTAAAGTCTTACCAGTTATTTTATCACGGATACTTTCGTTTCAGTGTAGTAATGTCGGTCATGGCAACTGTCTGGCGAAACTGTTGCTTATACAGAAGTACGGTTGTATGATTTGTCCTGGGACGGACTCTTTTGTATTGTCCCCTTTGGAGGTTTTAATGCAGGGCTACTCTCTCTGGACACACAGAATAAAGCATCTCCTGTATTATTTATCACATATGAGCTTAGTGGTCTGGCTGATGTCTTAATCATCATAGTCCTCTCAGGCTATTTAAACACATGGGGCTACATAGGACATTTCTTTTGTACATTTATTTGGATGTTTAGTACTCCTTTGTTAATGTTAATGAAGTTTATTTAAATCTGCAGTCTATAACTTCTGCCTTGTCATATCTATATAAACCAAAATTACATCTTTAATCCTTAAATCTGGTCAAAATCGTACCCAACAACTCAAATTATAAATTATTATTTTAATTGTAAGCTTACCGCTTCTTCGTACAAGTTTTTTTATGTACTTGCTCAATAACTGTTTTTGTTTATTTACACAAAAAGTTAGAGAATTCAGGTACAAAATCCTTTTTTTAATGAAAATGGTGCACCCTGATGTGGCAGCCACCACCGTCACCCTACGGTTCCGATTACCCATAATCCCGCTGTTCTTCATTAAACACTTTCAGCCTCACTAATCGATGAAGGGCTCTCGATCAACAGTTTTCTTGAAGAAACGACGTGACGGCACCTCCAGACATTACATATGCATTACAGAACTTTTCTTTGGCCAGTCAAGGGTCTGCTGCTCGCCGTTTCACAAAAGTAACCACAGGTCTTCATCGGCATAATTAAACAAGCGAGGGCGCTTCTGTATACGCATTTGCCATTAGCATTCTTTAGCAGCAAGCCAAATATTCCAGTACGGCGAATTCCACGGTTTCTCTTGCCCTTTGATTAGCTATGGATTAATAGTCCCATTCCGGCTTCCTCCATGCGCACACTGTTTTCGGCTCAGGTTATCACGTCGTATTATTAAACAAATGAATTAGTGCCTGGAAATGTGTCATGCATATTACTTTGCAGCGGGAGGCAACCGGGGCCGGTCAACACCCGAGGAGCTCAGGAAAGCTCTGCCATGCTCAGTTGACTGTTTGCCTGGCCCTATTAACAGCACCATGATTTACTGGGCGGCCCTTGTTTGTGCTCGACAATGGAGATGCTGTTAATTCAGGCCGGTGTAAATCAGGCCCAATTAAAGTATTTGGATGTCTGTGACGGGCCCTAACTGCCTAAAATGATACTCGGCCATAAACAAAGACGCGGGGTGGGCAGGGACAACAGAGGGTGCTCTAGCATGAGTTAGCGAGTGGGAGCGCACCACGTCTTAAATATAAAGCCTATTGTGTGTTAAGTGGCTAACCTCATTAACACAATGCTAATGAAAGGGAAAAAATATGCGTCTGCGCCATTTGAATTTTTACGACGCCTGATAGCTGAGATGTCAAGCCTACAATCGCGTTATTGTGGCACAGCCAAGGTCTCCTGGATGACCGGCCCCGTGTTTCTTTCTTGCGAAACACTTTATTCTTAACTTCAGGACAAAGAAAGTCTAGGGCGGCTAAAATATGGATCCACTCCTCATTATTCCATTACCTGCCCTTAGGTTAGACTCCACATTGTCCTGACATTAAAAAAAGGTGTTGTTGTTTATCAGCGTGGTAAACACTAATTTAGGCTGGGGTGTGTGGCATGCGGCTGTGATCTTTAGTGGTATTAGTGGCGTCCTGGGAGACCGAGGCGTCCCCAGACGCGTTAGATGAAAGATAGACGCAATGCCCCTTCGCCTGGTCCCAGTTGGCTAAGTGCTTCTCGCTCATTATCAAGGTCTCTATGAACGTGGGCCGCGCCGAGCCGCCCAGCATCTCCTGATCATATTAAAAGAAGAGCTCATGCGATGACGGCATGCTGTTTACCAGAGTGCCCCGTAAGATAGTAAGTGATATTGAGGAGGTGTGTGAGGTTGAATGGTTTACAGATGAGGGAAGGTCACTGGCGTATGTCGTTAACCTTAACTTGTAAATTGTGTTTTTTTGTGATTCGAGGGTACATTGTTATCTGAATAGTGTGTAATACTTGGAAAACATTGTGAATCTTTTCTTTACAGGGTAAAGGTGCGTTCACACCAAGGTCGATAACTATTTTAAAGTCGTAAAAATAGTTTTAAATTTAAGGTAATAGTGGCGTATGTACTACAATGATAGTGATAAGGATGCAAAGAATTGATATTGATATCATTAGGATCACATTCACTGCCATTTTTAACGGCTGATAAACAATGAAACTTTTATAGCATAGTAAAATACGTTCAAATGTAAAGGACTCGTACATTTAAAAATCTGCTATTTGTGTGGTCACCAGTTATCTAAACTGTTATCTTTCTTGGTGTGAATGGGCCTTAAAGGGATATTTGGGCTAGCAAATAACTATAGTGTCATCATTTATTCATCCGCATTTCATTCAAAACATGTCTTTTACACTTTCTTTTGTGGAACACAAAAGAAGATATTTTGAGAAATGTCTCAGTGGTTTTGTGTTTATACACTGGAACTCAATAGGGGTCAATGTTGTTTGGTTACCAACATTCTTCAAAATATCTAAAGTCATACATGTTTGAAATGACATGAGGGTGAGAAAATGATTGGAGGATATTCATTTTTGGGTGAACTGTCCCTTTAAGCTGCATTTTCATAGATTTTATGATGAATTTGTTATTTTTCAAATCAGATTGACAGATTTTTAATGCTTTGTCTTTGGCATGTTTTTCTTTTTATTCAGTGTAGAAATGAATGGGGAAATAAACTAAATGGAATTGGGAATATTTCAAGCTGTTTTTCATTTTTTTTGTCCTCAGAGCACTACAGTTCAGTTTTTTAGAGCATTTTATATAAAGATATACGAAGGGACTCTTTGGTGATGCTTTGGTCTACGTATAAAGTGTAATGAAGGCAGACTGACATGACTTCATCGTGTTTCATGTCATACAATGTGTTGGAGTTGACTATAAGCGACTTAAAGTCTATGGGGGTCAAAGGTTAAGTGCACTCAAGGGACCCTCAGGCCAGTTCTGAGTGTTACAGTTCATTTTATTTGACCAGACATATTGATTCATGTCATGTTTATAGATTGTGTGTGAAATTACAGCGGTCTTCTCGTAAGTATCCAAGTCAACATCACACACACCGTTCATAGGCTTGGATTCGCGTTGTGTAGATTTCCTCATCACAAAATACTGGGAATCATTATTGGATTAGTCTTTTACCAGTTAGGTTGTGATTTTTTTTTGGTTACGGTTTGTGGATAAATTATACTTGTATCAGTGTGTTATAAACCAGTGTAGTTTTAACCCAGAATGTTTTTGCAGTTGTCCGCTATTATTTAACAATCCGAGCAGACGTGGCTTGACTCAAGCGAACCGCAAACTGGCACATGACGGCCCTGCGTCGGTAATAAATTATTATGTAGAGGTTTCTAACCCACACATTCCTGGTCACAGTCAATAGCACAAGGATGGGCCTCAGGTAGAGCGCTCATCACTCCTGCTGGTATTCTCCATATGGACCCAATGAACTGGGGAGAGATGAGACCCTCCACACGCAAGGTACCAATCGCTCGCACACGCGGGGAGATAAACAGGAGATGTCGTTCATTTTAGCAGCAGTAACCAGCTGTGAGTCTGGTTGTGTCTAACAAACGTGCCAGCTGTCTGTCAGATGCGGGTGGAGGGTTTTACATAATCCCTCTGTTAGCGCCGTTTCTCTCGCTCTCCCTCACTTAGACACACATAATCAGACACATTCCTGCATACACCGCGATAATGATGGGATGCATGGCATCTGTTTGTGTCTATCCAGGCAATATGAAATCATAAGAGTATTTAGAGCAGAGGGTGGGCACTGTGGTGTGTGCCGGAGCTCTCCGTGGTGCTGAAACGCCTTCTGCTGTATAGCTCTATCTGAGTATGCAAATGTTAGTCATGATGTGTATTCACTAGTAATGCCTGAAAGCTTGGACTGCGACTTACTGGGGAAAACTTTACACATGAATAACAAATGATTCATCAGATTTCGCTTAAATGTATTGCAAAATGAATCATAAAAATTATTTGTGGCATCAGACTTCTTTGATGTGTTGACCTCAACATCCATTACTTTTACGATAGCGTCGTGTTATTTAGCAGCACTTTGCTCTATATTGTGATGTTAACCCAGAACATTTTTTGTTTTTTTTTAATTCTATTGTTTATATATATACACTATTCGCTTATACAAAAAATGATCCAGGCACCAGATATAATTTTTTATATTTTTTTACTAGTGGGTCCAGGACAGTGTAGTTCATTGCAACTGAGGATTGTAAAATGAAAGTAGTAGTTCACAACCCCCATTGACTTTACATAGAATTTTTATTAAGTCAATGGGGGCTTATTTGAAAGTGAACTACTCCTTTAAGTAAACTGTGACATATTTATAGGTAAAATTCTTCATACAGTGGACTACCAGTGAAATTCACAAACATAATAATTCAGACACTTTGACCTGACCGTGCTTAAGTGGTTTATCTTTATTTGCGAATGCAACCTTTTTACACCACAGACTGAACAAAATGAACATAACATAAACACTGAACATAAAATGAAGCATTGCTTGGTAATTGGTTGCCCTAAATAGGTATTATCAAATTGTGTACTTAAATTTAACAGCTGACAGCTTCTTAGCCTAATACATTAATTAATTTCTCTATTTAATCTGACATTATCAAGACGATTTTGTTCGGACCCAGTTTAACTCTGAGTTCTTATCATGTTTTATTACCATTTTTCAAGCAAATAAACTGTGATAGTGTGAGTGTTGAAGGTGTCTGAATAAATGTGAGCTTGACTTTATACCATTTATTTATATATTAGTTTTATGCTGGTTTCACAGATGAGGCTTAAGGCTATTCCCAGACTAAAGTTAATGTCTGAGTTGTCTTAACTTAATATAACTCCCGTAAAATACCTTTCAGTACCCGTCAGTGCCATTATTTCGTCTCAAGATCACACCAGCAATGTTTTTTACTAGGGCAACTTAAATATCCTAATTTAACGAAGGGTTAGTCCTGGCTTAAGCTCTGTAGAGTTTACCAGAAAAAGCAAAGACTTAAAATGCAAAAGTGCAGTTTGATATTTCTTAAACAATATCAGGCTCCTATGTTCAGTGAAATTACTTTAATGGCAATGGATATGTCCCTGTGCCATTGAACTGAAATAACTAAACATCAAATGGCCCTTAGAGGTGTTTGCATCTGTTCATTTCACTGCATGTTGTACATGATGCCTATAAACTGTATATGACAAATAAAAACAAAGTAAATAACATGTACTAGATAATGTGTATATGATAAAAAATTCAAACAAATGAATAAAAAATGTATTATATTGAATAAAGGTCAAATGGTTTATATCTGTAAATTCACTTCTTTCTAAACCCAACTCTCGCCCACTATGTATGCCTGCCCCACCTGATGGCCAAATAAAGCAACTACCTCTATTTTTTTGTACATGCATTCCGCTTTTGATTCAAGCTGCTTTGTCTCTCTTCGGTTGCTTTTTTCCCACCTTATTTTTTTGAAGGGAAAAAATCTGGCGAAGACAAATGAGTCTTGACCGGCCTTTTAGTAAAACCCCTTTTGATTCCCTCAACGTCCCTTGCTCCGCTCAATTGAGACATTCTCCACACCTGATGTGCTGTATAATGAATGCTTAATTTATGTAATGAGTCCATTAACTGTAATCCCAGCATATGTTCGGCATGCCCTAAAGGCGTCGTCCTCCCAGGTACTTCTTTTTGATGTCACTGAGAAGCAGCTAATTAATTTTACATGCATACTGATATGGGACTCGGTTTAGCGGCCAGCCTTTGTATTTATCTCTCTAACCTTTCTGGGAATATCGCGAATAATAACGACGGTGTTGATCATAATCAGCGTATCACAAGATTTATTGTATTTTCAAAGTAGATTTGATATTTTGGATTCTTTTGAATTTGATATTTTACAATGCCAATGGTACACATTGCTTGCATTAATAGTAATAATTAAATCTAGATTACACACATTTTTACCGTTCAACGCACTTATAAGAAAAGTGACTTCTATTGTAAAAAATAACCACATGTTTAACCATATTTGTACAGTATGTTATTACAATAGGTGCCATCATCATGCCATAAAGCATGGTTGCTACACATACATACGACAATAAAAATACCACAAAACTATCGTTTATTTTCAGCGCGCTTCGCGTTGTTTATACAACAGAACTTTCCACGAATGTGACGCATACGCTTTTTTTATTGTATTTTCATCACATGTTAATGTCTTATTTAGGCCACAAGTCCATATCAGCTCCGTTTCTCTGCAGTCAACATAAAATGACACGGGTTCCTTTAAATTATGCCGTGCGATACCGCTAACAAACCATAAGCCTATAATTAAGACAAAGTCCATCAAGCAAATGAGGGCAGCGTGAGATAATAGCGTTTAACTGGATTTGCGCACTACCCCTCCCCTATAGTTTCCTCGCCACTAAAAGGGTTTTGAGCATCATAATGAGAGCCCTCTGTCTGCTAATTAATTGACATACTCCTGAATATTCATTCTCCGCATCACAAACACGCGCTTAATTGCGCAGTAAAACATCTCGGGGGATGGAGATCGGCGCAGACTTCATTAAAACAACGCTGATCGGACTCAGAAAGGGACCATGACTCAAGTAAAGGTGTGCGTCCGACAGGTTACCTCTCCAATTGTAAAAGCCAGTATTTAATGATATCCTATATTTTTGGAAAAAATATATATAACGGTTACAAACAACGCATTGGTTTTTAATGATCGAATTTTGTTTACTCAAATGACACGGGCTTTAACAATGTGGATCTAGTAGAAAAAAGTTCAATGTAAATGATGTAAACCCTTGACTTGGATTGCATGTTTGTATTAACAGTTTCAGTTACGCCGCCAGCAATTGCAGTTTGTTTATTCGTTTGTTCCTCGGTAAATCTACATTGCCTGCAGAAACACGAGACTAATAATGTGATAAAATAGCCTACACGTTGAATGTGCCGAGAGCTCAGCACGGTTCGGCTCGACAGCAGGTTTGACATGCACTTTACGGAGTTACAAGGATGCTTAGCTACTACAAATAATAAGCTGTTAAAGCAATAATAATAATTATTGAATTTAAATATTCCCATACAATACAATAATTGTTTTATAGCCGTATTTGTGGTAGAATATATTCTGAGTTTTATTGAGTATTTATTTATTTTTGTATATTGTTATTATTATGTTTTGGTGTTTAAATGTTGTATATTCCAAAACCGTATAGCGTCATTGACGGTTCCTTACGCGTTACGCAGATCGAATATTCATCTGTCCCTCTTTTTTCCTGGGTGGCAGCATATTCCAAAGTTGACTCAGTTTGACAATATTGTTTTGCTATCATTCGCTGCCTCACAATGAATGGCATCGATCCTCTTTTAACAACATTTGTTTCCTATTGTATGGCGGAGGGCAGACGTGTGAAAGTGGCTGTTTGATTCTCTTTTTCATCCGCGTGACCTCAGCTTTTGTGTCCCATCGCCCTGGGAATGTCACGCCTCGCTACTCTACTTTTAGATGCTTCAAAAAGTGGCTTTGTTTATCTGCCTTTTTCAGACGCACACAAAATTGTTCTCGGTCCCCCCAGCTGTAAAAGATGCTTAAGACCAGAGCCCCCGGTTCACAAGTGCAATGCAATTTGGCTTAGACCAACCTTTGTTCAGCTTGTACAAATGACCAAACTCACTCGCACATTATACAGTTGATCTACTGCTGCAGGGACTCAGAAGCCATTCAAGAATCTTGGTGGCATTTTCAGTTGGCCATTCGAGCATGCACTATCCACGGCGTATAGAGCTGGGGAGAGAAAAAAGCAACAAATCTTTGGTGGATAAATACGCACGGATCGTCTTCGTCACATTGGTTAACCGCAAAGTTAAGGACAAAGCTGATTTCCATGACAGCTGCCGGAAAATCTTCCCGCAAAAAATGGAAAATGTTCAATGAGTTGGGTGGTCCCTCATCACAGGTTGATACTGTGCTATTGTGCGCATGATTAACTGTGAAAACATTTGCCTACATGCCTGTATTGGATCGGCCGAGGAGCGCGCGGGCATGTGGGGTTATTTGCATAAAATTGCGTTTTTGTTGCGGTAGATGTAAGAGTATAAATAAAATATTCGGAAACGATTTGTTACAGTAGCCAATATATAATACGCGGAATTATACATTCGTAATAATACTATACACAAAAAGTGCAAATCAATCTAAAAGCAATAAACACTCTATTATATGCTGTTAGTTTCAATTATTCAATTCAGAAAACATAAACAAT
This sequence comes from Triplophysa siluroides, assembly GCA_006030095.1. Classification (NCBI taxonomy): domain Eukaryota; kingdom Metazoa; phylum Chordata; class Actinopteri; order Cypriniformes; family Nemacheilidae; genus Triplophysa; species Triplophysa siluroides. Next base: position 2,949,395 of record VCII01000093.1, read on the forward strand.
GAAGTGTGATCAGTTTGCAGATATTTTAATTTGTATGACTTGTTTCGAGTGCTTTTTCCCTTGAACACTAGAAAGTCACAGTTGTTTTTCTATTGTTTCTTGTCTGGGTAAACATTTGGGCAGAGAAATAAACACTTTTATTGTACGCGCGCACACACTCTCTCTCACTTTCTCACACACTCTCTCTCACTTTCTCACACACACTGAAGGTGTCGAATACTTTGTCACACACTCGAATGGCAGATTTATTGAAGAATACTTGCTCTGTCACAAAACCTCGGCTTGATCGACGTTGCTTCCCAAAGATAAACTCATGTGAAAAAAGGCTGGAAAATCGGAATCCTTTGGCCCTTTTCTGTCAATACACAAACAGAGGAATGACAAGTTAAAAGAAGTACTTCATGGTGCAGGGAGAAAAAAATTGCTACATAAAAAGGGCCGTGTTGAAGACGCAGCGTGGAACTGCATGACTTCCTTGGAGAAAAAGTGTTTGTGAGACGGTGATTGTGTGGCAACCAAGGAAACTATAAGGCTTTGCTTGGTACTTTCCTCCTGTTTTGTAAATATTAGCTGCCTGGTAAAAGTTTTTTTTTCTCTCTCTCTTCTCAGGCTTCCCTCGGTTTAGGTCCAGATTTTCCCTCCAACATCTTCCAAAAAGGCATCAGAATAAACAATGCATATTGCCTCTAATCGCTTGTATGGTCGATTCTCTTCGTGATCCGTCAGAGCAGTCAGGGGTCTCATTGGTGGATTTATGGTGGAAAATTTGCATAAATTATGAGCAAATCCGCGAGCGCGTGTGTGGTCCATCGTATTGCAAACTCACCAAGCGGAAAGGTGGCCCTTGGTGAGCCTTGAAAAAAAAAGCTTGAATGGCCATTGCTCAAAATAGGCTTCCATTTGGTTTTCACATTCATATAATTGACTTATGGATATTTTATACAGTTTTCACAACGCCACTCTGAAGGCTTTATTTGCATATCTGAAGTACTTTTCAGTTTGCTTTACATGAGCACAAAAGGCCGCCTGGCATCATGAAGTTTCATTTCAAGAAGGTTTTTTGTTTGTTTTGTTTAAATGTTTGCGCATTTTCTTATGCACCGTTCGGGTCACGTCATTTGTCTTCTTTTTTTTGTAAGAAAACACAGTTTAATTCGTCTAACAGTTTCAAGCATTATTAAAAAAATATATTGTACGTTTGTCAAGCAAAATGCACTTTTTACTAAATGATTCGATATTGACAAATGTTGACAGTGTTAAAATAGTGTCGGTACACACGGTCCTGTCTTTTTCTATTTATCCGTGAAGAGGTTTCTCAAGTATTGCTGTTAATATAGTAGGCTGTGCCTGCGCATTTAAAACCCCAATAATGAGTCTCTCAACAGATTTGGCTACATTTTTTAAATTAGGCGAATATTAGTCGTTCCCAAAATTTGCTGGCACATTCGTGTTCGCGTTAATGCGTATTTGCATAAGCAAGAACCGTGTAATACTAATGAACTACACCTAATTAATGTGTAATTATTTGGTAAAGCCGCTTGTAAGTAGGCTAAACATTATCAATCATTTCTATTACTATAAAAAAAATATATAGTGACGTCTGTAGTGACATAACATGCACCGTAATGCAAAGTGTTAACGATTTTATTTTGTATAAATCTATTCCCTGATTGTGTAATTTACTTCCTAAAACATTAGCACTGACAGCTAGATCATTTCCGTGTTGCTAATAAACATATGCGTATGGGATAAATGACATCGAACAGGCATATGGCTCCCTTGGCTCATTAGATAACGGCGCGCTCAGGTTAGCCATGTGGAAATCGCCAAAAATGTGTTGTTACACGCTTTAATTTGCTGTCCACATGTTTACGTTTGGATGCAATTGACGTTTTTGCTCTAAAGAGCCGCAACAAAAGCGTGCAAAGTCATATGCGCTGTGTCATGACAGGAAAACAACAAAAAAGTAACTGTGACAATACAATGCATACTGCAAGTAAGTTCCAGTCAATTTCCATGTCAAACATCCCATTGCTCAGTAGCTCCATTTGTACGTGTGAATTGTAGACCAAGCACCCTGCGAAGCACACAGAAAGGTTCACACACATACCTTCACACACTGTTACCGGGTGCCATCGCAGTTCAATTCCGGTTGCCGAGCCTTTTCACCCCTTTGCTCTGTCTTCAAATGGAAATGATTTCTATTGGCCCAAGGTGTCCATGTAAATAGGTGTAAATGAAACCAGATTATGCCTTTCTCCCAGCCCCCCTCCTCCCAAGACGATTGTCATGTGATAGCAAAGAAGTGGCACATTAATGAAGCGCCTCTACAGGGGTCTTTTCTGCCCATGTCGCCACATAAAACTATCAGATGGTTAGAGGAAGGACGTGGATGCAGCCACTTAGCTCGTCTTATCAGGAAAGAAGGAGAGCGAGAGTGAGAGAGAGAGGACCTAGTCCATTCAAGCTGGCCCGGGAAGAAGGAAGCTTTGCTTTCTCGAGATCACAGCTCCTCCAAGAAGTGAACTTGTTTTTATACGACGTGTCTTGGCGTTCCTTCACATAAACTGCGGATCGTGCCTAACTTTAATCCACTGAAACTTGGACGGGCTGCATATACGGTAAATTCAGCGTAGCTTGCTTTTCATTTCGTTCTGTGCTCCTTTGAAGACTTGTGAAATATCTTACGGACACACAGGTAGACTTTCTGCTGAATTTCTTGCGCAACTCAATTTCGTAAGGATGCCTAGACCCGGGAGAAACACTTACAGCGACCAGAAACCTCCGTACTCCTACATTTCTCTCACCGCCATGGCTATCCAGGGCTGTCCGGAGAAGATGCTCCCCCTTAGCGAAATTTACAAGTTTATTATGGATCGTTTTCCGTACTACCGAGAGAACACCCAGCGCTGGCAAAACTCCCTGCGCCACAACCTGTCCTTCAACGACTGTTTCATTAAAATCCCCCGCCGCCCGGACCAGCCCGGCAAAGGCAGCTTCTGGGCACTCCATCCCAGCTGCGGCGACATGTTTGAGAACGGAAGTTTCTTAAGACGCCGAAAACGCTTCAAGGTGATGATGACATCCGATCACTTGGCACCCAGCAAGACCTCGGAGGCAGCCCACTACCTCCAGCAGCACGCCAAGCTCAGGCTCAGCGCGCTGGCAGCGACGGGCACCCATCTCCCCCAGATGTCCAGCTACAACTTGGGAGTGTCCCAGCCGTCCACGTTCAAGCATCCCTTCGCCATCGAGAACATCATCGCCCGAGAGTACAAAGTGCCAGGGGGGCTGGCGTTCTCTACCATGCAGTCCATGTCCGCCGGGTATCCCCTGCACAACCAGCTCACCACATCTTGGCCCCATATGTACAGCACGAGCGTGATCGACAGCGCGGCCCCCATCTCGATGGCCAGCAGTGATTACAGTGCATACGGCGTGCCCATCAAGTCTCTCTGCCACGGGGGACAGACCTTACCGGCGATCCCCGTCCCGATCAAACCGACTCCGGCGTCGGTGCTCGGCCTGTCGGCTTTGCCTCATCACATACCTGCGTTCCTGTCGAACTCTCCACAGTCTCTGAGTCCGACGTCCCCGCAGACAGCCACCAGCCAAAGCAGCCCCGCCACCCCGAGCGAGACTCTGACGAGTCCCTCGACACTCCAGTCGGTCGCTGTGCATTGACACAACAGGTGTCGTTACCTGAGAACTGGGCCTCGTGGTCAGCACCTATTCCAAAGCTGAATTTTAATTATGGTCCTTGAAAAAGTATGCCGAAAAATTCTCGCTACACAATCAAGGCAAGAGCTATCTATGTTGCAGTGATGTTTATTTAAGTGTATGTGTTTCCAGTTTAAATGTTGATCACATGGATCGAACGCGGATATAATATTGTAAAATTGTCATTGTTTTTCTTTTCCAAAATATCGGAGAGTTTCTACATTTTAAATATACAGAATTTATGTGCTTATTTTATAAGTTGACTGTTGACATATTTCAAGCACTGCACTCTGCTTCATGTTTGGATTGCACAAGTGCTAGTCGATTCACAAAGCCTATACGGACAATTTAGGTCTTTCGTGAATCATTTTAGTCTTCAAATTTGAACAAGAATCACATTTGCAAAAAATGTGCTGAATTATACGAAATGTGTATTCACACAGTCGTCAGCATAGGTAATCTATTTCGTACAATGTTTGGCTTGAAATGCTAATATATGTTTAGTTAGTAGTTATGCTACTAACTTCTTCGACAGCTAAACTCATTTCAGTCTGCATACCAAATATACATGTCAACTTGATAGAAAACAACCCCCCCCCCCCCACACACACGTACAGTATTTGCTACAATGTCAAACTTGAACAAGAAAATAGATGTAAGTAATAGGGTCGTCGCTTTAATGGCGAAGTAAATATGTGAATAATTGCAAATAAGTGATATTGAATTGTGTAAAATGCACTTTTTAGTTAGATGTTTTACATTATATTTTCCAGGAAATGTTTTGTGAGCATTTAATTTAAAGCCGTGGTGACCATTTGTATTAAATGCCGTACATTTGTACTTTTTGTTCAGATATGGAGCATGCCTTTTCCAGACTTTGTGTTGTTTTGCTGAATGCATGCGTGCTTTTAAAAGGTGTGCAAAACGTCTGCATTAAATTATAAACTTGGTCATCAAACTATTTTTTCATTAAAATTGTGTAAAATGTATTCTCGTGTTGTTTTTTATTCAGCTTATATATTTTTACCCTTTCTCCAGGCACTTATAAAAGGGATATTTTTTTCTTTTATTAAGTGTTTACTTAAGTATTATTATTATTGTAAATAATAGCAATCGTACATCGGCATATCTGCTCTTTCTCTCGAGCTTATGATAGTTAAACAATGTCCTGCGGTGTTTGTTTTTTTTAGAAAAATCTATATTTTAAAATTTGAATTTTATTTAATGTAATAGTATGTGTTTGTGTTGTCTCAGTGTATGAAGCTAAATAAATTCAGGTAGATAAGGAAGGTAAAATCACTTGTCCACCGATCGAAAAAAGCACGAGCTCCTCGAGGAAAACCGCAACCGACCCCGAGAAATAAATGAATGAAGCGCTTGATTAGGATGCATGAAGTTACTACGCCACAGTCACAGCGCATACAACCAGACTCATTCATCAGAGCAGCTATTTACTTTAAGCTTTACAACACTTTGGCACGTCGTATTTAAAGATTTTATTTAAATTTGATCGAAAAATTGGGGGGAAAGCGCGACTTTCGGGAGGGCGGCTTGATTTTTTTGTACGCATTTAATTCTAAGCACATTTCTTTATAATTTATTTTTGTATGTTTTTAAAAACGAATTGAAGTTCTAGATATATTTAGGCAGGTTAAATTTGGCATGCTTAAATGAAACTTTTAAATAGCTACAACCAAAAAACATTTCCATTTTACTGTTAATTCTAGATTTTTTTATTTTAATACCTTTTTTAAATTATATTTAGTAGCGATTTTCTCACTCTTATTTAACTCCTTTTCAACATTTTACCCTCCTTTTTACTCTCACATTTAATGGGGGGTCCATTCATAAAGGATATGTCGCGGTCAGAATGCGAGAAACAGGTGCATTGTTTGCATCCCGCATAGAGAGCAACAGCCTTCTCCGGGATATTAAGCAAATACATTAGAATTCCGTCACTTTATGCAATTGAGCTGATCAAATAAAGGGTCCCTGGCCACTTCATTCACCCTCATTCACTTGAATAGAAAGTGCAAAGAATTGCTAACTTAGACTGGGCCACCGATGTAGATTTAGTCTTTTTTCAGAAAGACAAAAAGGCCGATTTCTCACAAACACATAGCTGACTGGGGGACTAGGAAACGAGTTCTGAGACCCTTTTGGAATTTAAATCCAGCCCCTCCCCCTGAGAGACTGTTTGCACAACACTGCAAGTTTTTTTCCACTCTCCTCCTTTTTGCTTTCCTCTTCTTTTTACTTTCTTTGACATTGTGTTGAATTGTTGTTTACTCTAGGTTATCATACTGATTATACAAGCATATGTTTAAGTTGAAAGAAAAAAGGTGATCGCGTGGAGAAGCATTTATTTCCGTTTTTAACCCGAAATGAAATAAAAAAGCATGATAAAAAAACTAATATGCATGATTTGCATACCTTAAACAAATAAAACCATTTCCACAAATATTATTACCAAGTTTAAAATTTAAGTTATTTAGCCATTTTATTTCAAACAAACACATAAATGTGCTAAATCATTGGCCAATCTTCTGCTAATGTCATCCAAATACAAATTGAAATTAAAATAATACATTTTAAATTGTCTATTCACACGTAACTTTGTCCTATATTGTATGTGTATATATATATGGACATTATACATATGAAGAGTTTAGTTCCAAAATGATATAAAAAAATCATGTTTTGATATCAATCAAACTGCTCTTGGTTTGTTTTTATTTAAGCCATAATGACTCAAAAAATACAGCTAACTAACATGATAAAACACTATAAAACATGATAACCTAATTAAAAACATAATTAAAAAAAAAACGGTGTTATCTCATTTTCTCTTCATATATAGTCCATATACACACAGACATGTCTGGTTTATTATCTGGGGACAGTCCATAGGCGTAATGATTTTTGTACTGTATACACTGTATATTTTATCCCCTAAACCTAAAGATCATAGAAACCTTTTAGAATTTATTTATTTTCAAAAATATTGTTCTTTACGATTTATAAGCTTTTCTGACACGGGACCTTAATTTTGGTCCCCAGGGTAACACGAGTCCCCATGAGTTGATGTGCATTCTAGTTTAGGTCCCCACCGGGATATAAAAACACACACAGGTGTATATATATGTATTTATGTACTTATATATAACTTATTTACTTATTATTTGTTTATTTATTTATTCGTCCTTTAATATGAAAAACTATCATAATACATTTTACATATCTATACATATCTATATGTGGATCTATATGTTGACGCTGCAAAATGTGATCATTCAAATTCTTGTCTAGAAAGAGACATTACATCTATTCAATTACAACATTTCAATTCATGTAACATAATTCTGATCTTATGTTGAATATCTGCCCTCTTCAAATCAACTCTGTCCGACCATCCACTTTCTGTCTCTCTGGTCTCCACATTAAACTGAAGAGCAGAAGCATTATCTTGTTGTGATTCCAGGCTCGTGATAACCAAGGGCCTCTGTTGTCTTCGAGTGGGCTTTCTCTGTTCATTAACACCGACGTGAACTCTGTTGTGTAAGCAAAGACAAAATGATGCCCCCCACCCACCCACTGCATGATCCACTCCTACGACGAAGAAGGTCATACTAGGCAGGGGATAAAATATAGAGCATTCCACGCAAAACCCCAACGTGGTAGTTTAATTAAAAGAATTCATTATAGTGGGAGCCCAAGGTAATTAGCATGCATAATTTATGATTTGCTTAATGCATGCCGGCCGAGGCGTCAGTAATAAACTCGACTTAACCTCCAGCGGAAAGAGATGAAATGGACAGTGGACGGTTATTTATAAGGTGTTTATCGTCGAGCGATAAGTCAAACGTGAGGAGAGACGTTTGATAGAACTTTGGTTGATACTTGGCTTTTTCTGAACCCGGAAAGGCTCGGTTTGTTTTTGCAGAGAGAGTGAGAGAGAGAGAGAGATTGCTCATGAACTTGGGCTCAATCAGCAAAAGTTAACACATAAAACATGGTTTTGTTGTATGGGTTTGCAGATTTGGAATGTGTAAACTCCCCCTCCCAACTGTTAGCCCACAAACACATTATATCACAACACAACCACATTATATCACAACACAACGGGTCAAGTTTCTTGCATTGTGTTGGTTGTTACCATCTTGCTTTTTCTCACAACAATTTAAGCAAGTCTCATTAGCAATAGCATCATACCTGGAGATCTCTGAGGGTCTGCACTGACAGAATAAGGCCGATGTTGTTGTTCACTCCGCACTCGTCATGTTTCTACTCATATAATGGGCTGTCAAAATACTGTTTGTAAAAGCGTAAAAATTAATGGACGCTAAGCAAAAGCTGCATCCAGTTTACTCTGCAAATGTGACAATCTGCACTGCTTAAGGAAGACGTGATGTGTTAATGCTTTTGCTGATGGCTATTTTTCTTTTTAGCCAGACGTTGATTTTTACTAAAAACAGCTGGGTTAAATAAATACATATAGGCTACAGTGTGGTGCATGCAATACTTTCAGTTCAATACTTTTCATGTGTTTGCTGAGATGCTAAGAGCTATAAAAGAAACCATTTATAAAAGACTTGATAATTCAGTGATAATTGATTCTTGTAAAGAACTGCAGGAAATACAAGTACAATTGTTTGATAACAGGTGTCCCTGTACCTAAAACAACCATTGATATGTTCATAATTTTGATAGGTACATGTACAAACTCTCATTAAGGTTGTGTAAGAGATTTCGAGAGTCAGTGGAGATCCGGCTTATCTCTGAAGCCTGTTTCCAGGTACGTTGGACATCATTGGGGTTGGGCCCGAGACAGAGCATGACTGGGCCGAACACCCATGTGTGCATGAAATTAGAATGTCAACATCTGATTCATGCTAGTGAGCAGTGACTGTGAAACAAATTATGTCAGTGGGAGGCGTCTGCCATTTTCGGCTCTGGAGTTGAATGTGGGGCGAGACTGGATTCCTGTAGAAATACAGAGGATGAAAAATCTGTAGTATTTTTAATGAGACTGAACTAATTCAGATTTAAACCCTTGCACAATTTTAAAATTATTAAGATTTTAGATAAACTATTACTATTATTGAAATTATGAATTGTTTGTATATGCATTTCTGTGTGTGTGTGTGTGTGTGTGTATGAGAAATAGATAAATTATAATACTTTGAAAAGTTAAAGTTTTAGGTGGATGCAGATAAAATATATTAGTGATGCTTTTCCGTGTGTGAAACATACTGACTGTATCATTTTAATTCCACATTTATTTAAATATAAATACATAAAATGATAAATAAACAATACAAATAAAATAGATTTTATAGATATAATACTATTTTAAATTAGTTTATGATTCATTTTACAAACTTATATCACAAATTGCATATCACCAATACTGTATTTCTCTACCGAGACCGATAGCGATTATTCAGAGTAATGACTGCCGATAGATAGTATATTGGTTTACTTGCATTAACTAAATTCTGAAGACTAAATTTATATTTTTTTACTTTCTGAATGTTTGGAATTCGTATAATGACTATTATTTGGCGATAGTTTGAAAAAATACTTTTTCCGGCCAATACGATTATTGCCCGATATATCGGTGCATCTCAAAGTTATCGTATATAAAATTTTTCTTTAATACTGTGCAGCCCTGATAGCTATATATTCGCTTTGATGTCTCTCTCATTACTCATCACACATAATAAAATAGTTTCTACTCATTGTAGCAGGGTGAAACACCCAAACAAAGTCAATAGTGCCCCTTATACAGAATACCACAAAGTTGAAAAAATATTATTATTAATAAAACTAACCATTATAAGCTAACTTTTGAGAATGATGACAGATGATGTTGAGCGTTTCCTCCGTTTGGCTGCACCTGGTCTCTTAGCTTATTAAGATGTTAAAGGCATTTCCTCTCTGTTAGTGTTAATGGGGCTGACTTAGCATAGCAGGGGCAGTAAAAGAGTCCCTAATTGTTATTCAAGATAAGGATGTGTATTGTCTCAGGAAGGCGATAACAGGAACCATTAGCTGGGATCTTAGTTTTTAAAGGTCTCTACTTTCACCTGAGCTGAGGCTGTCCTGTCATACCAGTTCATGAGGTCAACTGAACTGCAGTCTCAAAGCACAAATGTTTGACTTCACTACTTTGCGCCTAATTTATCACCGTGCTGCAGACACCTACGAGCATGTCAGCTCACTTATTTATAACCTCTTTAAAATGTTTCAGTATTCGAGTTTACTCCATTTTGAGTCTCCAGATGTTTTTTTGGATGATTTGTTGTTTCGATGTTCAATAAGAGAAGCCGTAAATTAACACGTGTTCTGACACTAGCATGCAGGAACATCTAACCGCAAGCCAAGCCTCTGTTACTGAGTGAAGACACGCTGAACCCCACAGCATCTGCAGGCCCGCACGTGTTCAGACAGAACCCAGTGTGAGTTTGTCCCGCTTCTATTCATCACGCTTTAGGCTCTGGCTCTGTCAGGTGGGGCCTCGGCACGCCACGGCACCAATCACAAACCAGGGTGCTTTCAACTTACGTTTTCAAAACGTTGATCCAGACATCTCTACTGAGTCCGGCCGACAGCCCACTATGTTAAATATTCGGTTGCTGTGTTTTGACGTAAATGAGAGAATTAATGCACGCGGAGGTTAATCGTACACAGGTTGTTTGTTTTGGAGGACAATAGGACTTTGGCGAAATTCCAAGTTATTGCAATTCCGAGCTTGTCTGTGTGGTGTGTCCTCTATTACATTCGATATAGCTGGGTTATATATTTGGGTATACACCTCTTAAAAGAACAGTATTAAAAGCTGCATTATTGTGGATTTTATCATTCAAAACAAAATTCCCAGTGAAATTTTATTTTTGTTATGTAGCATGGGAATGCAATAAAAATTTAATATATCAAGGGAGGGTTTGGCTATTTAATTAAGGTCAATTTTAACTGAAAACTTAATTGAGCAATTATGTTCTCAGAACAAAGTTATTTATGAAAATGTCAGGGTGGGGCAAGTTGTCACATTGATATCAGGCAAGTTGTAATGTTGCAATTTTATACATTTGCATTTTGTCTTAACTGAAATGCTAAATTGTTTTGTTGTTTACATTTTTACTTAAAGGTGTGTTCTTAAATTTGTAATATTATCAGTTGTATTAGTATGACAAGAGAAATAGACAATGGTACGTGTTGGAAAGAGTGCTTAAGGTTTTAAAGTTGTGTTTACCCCTTCATTATATTTTTTTAAAACATCTATCAATCAAATATATCTAATAAATAAACATTATATTTTTCTAATTGCTATAAGGTTAGTTGTAAATGTGTAAATATCTAAAAATGTCTAAAGAAGTAAATGTATAAAATAGATATTCTTTCTCTCTCTTTCTCTCTCTCTCTCCTGTCAAAGCCCATTTAACCAGAAACATAAACATCTCCTTTTAATGATGAGACCTAACAGATTTGGCACCAGGGTGTTTGGGAGCTAAAGGGTCTTCGCTGCGAGGCGTTAAATATGTTAGGACAGTAACAGCCTCTGTGGATTTTTTACCATCCGTGTTATTTCCCCTGCTGCGACAAGCTAATCTATCACCGTAGATCTTATCTCTGATTTGGCCGTGGAAACTAACGCCCCTCACCGTCACTTCAAAGGCCGGCGGGGCGGCATAGGTGCTGGAGGGAGGCTGCGAGAGTTGAAGGCTACATCCAGGGGTGAGAAGGGATGATGCTGATTAGTGGTGTTAGGGGGGATCCACTACAGGGGGATTGGGTGGGGTGCGTTGGAGAATATTACGGCCGGACAAGAAGCCCTGTGGGTGGGGAGCGGGTTGGAGGTGTGTGCACTGACAGCAGCTGTCTCGTTATGATCTTTTTTCTGTGTATCTTGGTACTTTTGTCTCTTCTTAATATTGCCGTGTCATGGCACCAGCAGAGCCCAAGCAATTTATTACACGCATAGAATGTCAGCAGTAATTGCTACTCAGAGTTTCTAAAAAAGGAGCTATTGGAATTATATAGTCAAAGAAAGTACCTCTAAAGGGGTCAGGACACTAGATGCATAACTACATTATGGTTTCACATGAACGACAATGTTTTTTGTAAGGTGAATTGTTGGCTTCTGACAGCATAATTTCTTAAAACAATGTAAAAAAAATGCCCTATGTTGCTTATGGCAAAATACATTTGATTTTTTTAAAGGCGTAGTTCTCCCCAAAATGAGTCGTACAATAAGTAGTGCAACTGTACAAAAGTAAAACAAAATGGCCTTAAAGGGAAAGTTCACTCAAAAATGAAAATTCTGTCATCATTTACTCACTTTCTTGTCATTTCAAACCGGTAAGACTTTCTTTTTTGTGCAGAACACAAAAGTATATATTTTGAAGAATGTTGGTGAACGAGCAACAGTGATACCCATTGACTTCTATTGTATGGCTGTAAAACCAATGCAAGTCAATGTGTTCCGGCATTGTTTGATTACCGACATTCTTCAAAATATCTTCTTTTGTGTTCTGTAGAAGTAGAAGAAAGAAAGTCATCCAAGTTTTTAAATGACAAGTGAGTAAATAATAACAGAATTTTCATTTCTGGGTGAACTATCCCTTCTAGGCCATTTTGGTTTACTTTTGTACAGTCGAACTATTGTGTTTTGTCGCCTGTGATATTTAACCCAGTGGTAAAATATCATGAGATCAACATCCATAAACCCCTGGGCTTCATCGCCGTGCACTTGAAATCCACCACATTGTCTTGAATGGCAGAGGAAGCTGATAGTTGACTAGAATGGGCCCCTGTGACATGCAGATGGACGCCTCTTGTTGTCGAATAACAAGGCCCCATTGTCCCGCTAATGTAACTCCATCGGTCTTTGATCCAATCCCATGTTGTGACGATCGGTGTGAAAATTCTCCGTCAAGAGCACGATCCACTACTTTGTCTTTTGTTATCGTGATAATCTGCCGCATTCAAATTCGACTTTGTTCTTTTGTGTCTTTGTCGGCCGAGCACAATGCCGGGTTAATTAGCAGCCGCCGCAGCTCTCGCCGTTCCTCCGCTCTTAATCACACGTGAAGTGTCCTCGTCTTAGTTAGCCACTCTCATCAGCGGCTCGCTGCGAATGCGGCCCGAGGTCCGGCTCTTAACAAACAAACAAAATAACAAACAGAGCGTTTGTAATCCCGTCTTGAGGAGACGGCAGAATCGAAGCAGTAGGGATGTAGTGCAGTAGGATTGAACTTCAGTAGTAAAACCATTGAAAGTTTCTCATGTTTCGATATTCTTGAAGCAGGGCCAAAGGCCCAGTTTGACTTTGTTGTCTGGATGTTTGTTAGTGATGCATGTACGCATTTGGCACATGCTTTTATTCATTTCATTCATGGTCTTGGCTTACAATAGAATCTACAGATTTTAAATGAAAGATGGATCCAAGAGATCTTGGAACCAGAAAGAGATCTTGGAATCGTAGAGGGGCTAGCAGACACCCTAGCAACACCCTAGAAACCACACAGGACACTGTAGGAACACAGTAATGTACTAAAAAACACTTTTTGTTACAACAGCCTGGCATTTTGTAGCACTCTCTTATAAATATAAATCAAATTAAAACTTAATAAAAATCTATGAAAAATATGAATAGTAGTTAACATTTTATTAATAAATTAAATAATCAACAAAATACTAAATACAACTACATAATAAATAAAATAAATATTTGATCTGGTGTGGTTGCACAATCTACACATGCAAGAGATTTGTTTCAGTTCTCAATTCTGATTGGATGTCGTGAATTTATTCTATGAGTATGTATAATACTTGAGATTGAAACTCATAAGTCCTCCTATCATTCAGCCGGTTCATATCAGAGTTCTCTTTGTCCAACACACCCGGATGCAAAGCTTTCCGCCTGTCACATTCTTTCTCAATATTACCCTTCTTTAGAGCAAGATCTCCACATTCCCTGGTGGTCTAATTTATGTTAAGTCACCAACCTCCCCCATGGCTGTTTTGAAACGTCTGCGAATGGAGACTGTATCGGTGCAGTACCATAGTCTCCGGTGAGATCATTCCCAATGGAAAAGAACCGCGCACCGAAACCATCTGCAAGTCCATGGGGCAGTTTGGAAAGAAAGACCAGACTTCTAAGGATCTCCACTCACAGCCCAGTTTCTCGTGCGAAGTAATTAATTCGGTTTCCGAGGAAGTCAATGGCTGTCCTTGGATCAGTGGCAAACATATTTAACACAAGCTTACTTTCCCTCTAAGGAAACTGCATTATTCTGAAATGGACAATGAAGTGCTACAGTGTTTTGAAGTTTGGAAAGTGTTGTTTAGGTCTTAGAAAATTGCCGGTAGTTGTTATATTTGTTTGAAGGTTTTTAGCTCAGTAGATAACTAAACAACTTTTTTATGATTATGTCCCAAGTTAAAGCAGATAACAAAGTGGAGTTTGAGTAATTTAAATAACATATCTGTATAGATGTCATGCATTGTTTTGATTTATTTTGCATTCTTGAATTTCAAGTCACATGACCCTCATGGTGATGTGTGTTAGTCGTTGTGTCTGTTTACACATGTAGATGCTAATGAAACGTTAATAAACAAGGACGCATTCCTGAAGTCAACAGCTTTCCGCTTCCAACGCAATCCCAAAAGTTCTCCAAGGAGCGTTTTCATAGCCCAATCGTACAAAGAATTTAGGTCGTTTTAATTAACTGAGAAATGCATGAAATGATGAAACAAGATGAAATGAAGAAAAATCGTATGGTTTTTAATAAACCATTACAAGAAATGTATTTCCGGAAGCAATAACTTTGTGTGGACCTCAGCTGTATGAATAACTGATCGAGTAGTGCTGGTACTCGGTTCAATTTAACTTCTGTTTCATAATTTTTGTGATTCCAGCTACAGATCAGATACTGGTCCAATCTTCAATTGTCATGTAATTTAGATTAAGAGGTTTCTACACATGCGGTGTAGAAGTTTACCTCAGGGCACAGCATAACTCACACAGCACTGAATTGTGGTCTGGTTTTACATGGTTAAAGTTGAATATTTTCCTGAAATCAACCTTTAAAACTGTACAGAAGGTGGTAAAGCTAAGGTTTAAAGTGTTTTCAAATGAAAGGGTTAAACATTTTTGCCCTCTGCTAGCTAGATTTTTGCAAATATTACAGTAGAAATTAAATTGTAGACGGTTTCATTGGGCGCACACACCTGTCCCAAAATTAACTTGCTTTCTGTGTTTGTTGATCGGTCTGGCTAGTGCCTAATAATATGACTATTTAATTTAATTTATATTCATATGTTATTGTATAATAATTGTATTAAATAAGCAATTTATTATACATTAATTAATATTGTGTATTAATATTGTATGTTAATTATATAAAAAAACTGTGTTGAATGGGTCATGTAACTTTGTTGCTTTAAAGTTTAGCCAAGTAACGGTTCTTCTACTGGCAACCCAAAATAATACTGGCTAACTTGCTAGATAATGTCATTTACTTGTTATTTCTTTTGCTTGTTATCAGAAATAAACTACAGATACTCTCTTCTTTACGGGTGTGTGACGATAGTTACGTTAAGACCACAAAAGCATGTATGCACAGTAAAGTTTGTTGTTGTTGTTTTAAAACCGTCTGTAAATAAGTACCAAATAATGGAAATGCAGAATAACGCCTCAAATAAATAAAAGGGCAGTAAGGTGATCGACTTGATTTTCATTCATGTTTCCTTAAAAAAAAAATTCTGGCCCAGTTTTACAGACAAGGCTTAGCTTAGGCCAGGACTATGCCTTTGTTAAATTAGGATATTAAAATGATTTTAATGAAATGCCTTAAAAACATTACTGGTGTGCATCTTGAGACAAAACAATGGCAATGACATATTTCAAGATTTTCAGTTAAGGAAGCTCAAAATTTCATTTTAGTCTGGGAGTAGTCTTAAGCCTTGTCTGTGAATACTTGGCAGACAAATAAAAATAATAATAATAATAACCCTTTCTCTCAACAGGTGGTGGTCTAGCTTTTGTTGAAACCAGTAACTTTGTATTGGCACCTATTGTATTATTGCTCCTGTAAGACATATCGCTTATTGGATAATTTGGATATTTTGGATAAAAGCGTCTGCTAAATGACTAAATGTAAAATGTAAATGTAGTTTTTAGTAATAACGAGACCCCCGTGGGTTTACCCAGTTATAATGGTCTTACTATGGTTACCAGAACAATTACAATTTTTATAATGTGTCTCAACAGCGATCCAAGGCTTTCCACACAGCCAGTTGACACGTAGCCAAGCGAGTATGGCACCATTGTGGCTCTTGTCCGTTAGCCAGTTAGCTCTGTGTATGAACAGTGTAAATAACCATCTCAATAACAAACAGAGGAATGCGGGAGCCAATGCGTTAGTACCGGGCCGCTTTAATGACATTGTCAATGGGGCCAATGGAACTCTCTGCTAATTTCTTTTCTTTGGCTTCATTAGGTGCCACTGCACAGGACAAATAAATCACTGAAGCAAAGTGGGAGAGAGAGAGGTCTGTTGTTTTGTCTCCCGGGTCAAAAAAAAAGTCAAACAGAGTCACCTCTCTTGCCCCCATCGATGACTTCGGCAAACAATGCCAATGGTTCTGTTATGGGGCAAGTGGGTCGATAGAGGAAAAGCGGGTAAACCAAAAGCAAGTTTTATCCTGAAAGTTAACTCGAAGGACAGTTTCGTTGAACTCTCTCGTTAAAATTTGTCCCCATTTCTTTCATCTGACCTTTAAAACTCATCACCACGGCAGAGACCACAGCGATTTGAAGAAGGGCTCTTGAGCGTGCACCGGGGGCCCTTGGGCTGGCCCCTCTAACACCATGTCCCCGGGAGGGGGGCCGCTCACTCTTTTGAGCTCCGCTCCGGAGGGGCTGTAAAGCGCTGGCCTCCGCAGGCCACAAATCAGCTCCTGAAAGCAGGCATGCATCTTCAAAGGGTGGGCTGCCCCTCTGTGATATACGGCCCCCGCCGAGAACAAGTTAGCCACGGCCAGTGTCTTTGCACCTGGGCCATTATCAGGCGACCGGGATCATCTCCTCTCACCACACATTCAAATGTACAAGTAGCAGATTAGGCTGACTCAATCTTCTTTCCTTCTGAAGACTAGGGCGAGGGAGAGAGACCGAGAGAGAGAGGGAAAGAGGGAAGAAGAGAAAAAAGAAAACCCCTTGGACTTCAAAAAGAACTCTCCCTCTTTCTAAGAGAGTGAAAGGGGCAGGAGATGAAATCGGAGGGGGGCTTGTGTATTCAGAGAACTAATTCAGAACTGATTCCTCTAATACACTCCTGAAACACTTTTAATTGTGTTAGTTTGCATTCAAAAGGCACGTTTGCAGCTTTTAATTGGGGAGCGCTTTGAAATAATTGAAATGTGTGACTTTGTGAGGGACAATTTAAACAGTTCTAATGTGCTTTGCTGGTAGGTGCTCACTGCCCATTATTTCCTCATTCTGACACTGTGGCATTTTGAAGGGGTCTTAGTGATGCGCTCTCTGAATAAAAAAGCTATCAAGGATTGGCACAATGCAGGCTACGCTGGCTGGTGCTGTAAGCACTACATAATACCTAGTAATTGCAATTAGATTTGAAGAAAACTCTTATTGTAGCGAAGTGTTAATGACATTTAACCAAAAATATAACAGTGTTGTCAAATTCCCTGGATTTGTTTCATAGCGATGGAGCGCAAGGATTTACTTTTTCACTGTCATTTGTTTTGTTAAATGCTGTCTCACACTTACCACAGCTTAATGTGTGGCAACATACGTTTATAGCAAGCTAAATATTTGCAAATATTTACTTTAGAATCAGATACACAGCGGTCCATATCGAAACTTATTTTTGTGCACAAAATGGTGTAGTAGATGCAATTTGTAACTTTATTTACAAAAAGTAAAAAAACTGTTATTAAAGTTAAAGATGACGAAACCTGCAATTTATGTTTCAACCATAGATGGCAGTATAGAGGCAAAACGTACATACTGCAGCTTTAAATACTAAAAACATGACATGGCAACTTTAGCTAAACCATTGTTAATATATTGAATCATCTGTTTATATTTGACTAAAACCCTGATGATAGAGTCCAGACATCAGAAAAATGTCAGTCTAAGCATGAGACAAATGTATGCGTTATGGATGCAAGTTATTTTATTTTATTCTATTCATGCTAATTTTCATATTCATTTATGAGGAATATGGACCGTTACGGATATGACAATTCAATTACCTTAAAAACACAAAGATGCTGTAAAAACATTTTAAAATATTAAAGTGCTTTAATGTGATATTATCATAAAGAGACTAATATTTCATGGTTATATAAAGTGCATTGTACGAATCCAAGAGTTACATACAGTATATAAAAATAATCAGACTTAGAAAAGTCAAGTTTTTTTTTTCTCCATTCACCTCAGTCGCAGATCAAGATCTGTTTGAACTTCAACATTACGTTGGAAAGCCGAGCTGTTCTCACATCAGCACAGAGCTGTGAGCTGTCAATCTCCTCCCATCTCTTTTCTGCCTTCCTCTTTTAAAGACTTTTATTTGTCATGGCAAGGTCTGTCGGGTGTGACAGTGTGTTGTAAATCAGCCTTATACTGGGTTACTCATCCATGTTACAGCCTTATAATGGATCCAGGTTGAAGAGATGAGAGTGTGGGGAATATTTTGGTGGATATCACAAAAGAAGGAAGTGCATTTCTCAGATTGGTGCACTTTTTCAGGCGCATTTAGAACATTACACCTCTCGGACGGGCTTACGTCCCATTCACGTCAGTTTATCATGCAGTCTGCTGTTGCACTTTCAGTTCATGTTTCAAAGCAAAGCCCTGAGAACTCTCGTGAATCGCTCTTTCTCGAGTCATTCTCTCTTGAATCATTTTAATCCTCAGGAGGGCTAAAACTCTGGCTGTCATTTCGCCGGCCGGTGCCAGCAATCGGCCTCAGAATAAAACCAGCGTAGCGTGAATATCATTCTGTGGCTGCATGAGCTGCCTCGTTGAGCCGTGGGTTTGAAGAGCGAGGCGTCACGGCCCTCCCAGAATGCCTGTCGTCCTCTCGGCAACCTTACAGTGAAAGGACCACCCACTTAGGCTGGAGAGGGGATTTGAAGCTTCCGTGCCTGTGGTGGGCTTGAGCCCCTTTTTGGATGCTGTTTGCTGTTCGGCCGATTGTGTTGCGGTTCTTTCCCCTCTTCGCTCCTCAACGTCCTGCGGCTAAGCTGCCGTTTTTAAAATATTCGCTCAATGGATGAAATAGAATGAGTGTTCATGTGGATAAGTGTGGAGAGATGTCCAAATCAGATGAATTGGAGATAAGATGAAGTCAAGATTCATGTTGATTTTAAGAATTTGTAAGAGACGTTTATTCTTTAACCAACTCAGTAGTGACTGTAAAACACAAACTTTTTTTTTTAATTCATTAGGCCTGTCGAATCGATTAATCACGATTAATCGTTTTCCAAATCAATTTTTTTGTTTGTTTAATAATGTGTGTGTGCTGTGTATATGTGAATACACAAACATACATGTATATATTTTTGAAATATTTGTAACATTGATTTATACATACACTTAAAAATGTAAACTATTTTTAATCGATTAATCGCGATTAATCAACCTAAATTGTTACTTTTTTGCAGACATCAAAAGTGATTGGCTGGGAATTTGAGTTTTTTTTGGGGGGGGTTTGGTTGTTAGCACTAACAAGTTGTGTTAGCAGTGCAACAGGAGCATTCGACTTTTTATTTTTTTATTTCTTCTTTATTTCTTTGCAGTTAGTTTATCCACAGCTTTTTCCAGAAATTTCCGTTCTCCCAACTTTGCTTTGCTCGCGACACGTAATACACTGTGGTCTTGTATGTTTGGATTTCCGAATCCAGCGCTCCACCCTACCGCATTTGTCCCCAACTCCCCATCTTCATTCACGACCTGTTTTTATCAACGCTCTTCACAAAGCGCAACAAAACAGGGGGAGGGTTGCGATCTTCCCCGTCAGGGCCTGACATCAGCCGCAACATTGTCCGTGAACCTTCGGTATCTCCGTCCCCTAGTGCAATATACAAATAATCATTTCCATATGCAGTGAAAAGGGTCACGGCATTAACAGAGGGTGGGATGCTTTCGGGGGGAAATATTGTTCAGCAATGACACAGAAGTAATTTGGGTCTCACCGAGTGATTCCATCAGGGCCTTTTGTAGCCTCAAAATGTTTGACCCAGGGGTCTCCGTCAGCCCCGTTAATGGTCGCCGGAGTACTGTGACAGTTGGAGAAAGTGAAACATCTCACGGCTAACAGTGGGCCTCAAGACGTTCAGGCATAAATATTTAAACGCTCCCGGCTTGTCCGGAATACTAGGGGGTCTCCATGCCTTGTTTGGACATAATGTGAATTTGAGAGCAAATATGAATCCATGGAGAGAGCCAGCATGGCCACACTTCACAGTTTGCGAGTTTTCAGGGAAGTTTTAAGATTTAACTCGTGAAATGTGAGAAAACTATCAAAAATGTAATGCAAGATACATGTGGAATTACATTTTTTTGGGTCGTACAAAATACAAACATGGTTTTAATCCATTTACGTCTTTGGTTCAGAACTCGCTCTAAAGATTTAAATCTAAAGTAAAACAGATTAGCAATGTGATCTCATTTGCCAAGTGTTGCCAAGATTACAGCTATCCTTTCCTCATTGTGCGCCTAATTCTAGGGATACTCATAAGACTCCATTTCTCAAAGTAAACTTAATTAAATATTGGGGCTGTTGAGGTGGTTTGACGTGCCATGAATGATCGTCCCGGCGAACAAAGCTGTTACACAAGCCATCGAATTATCTCTGTCAAAGTTTGGCGTAATCTGACCTGATCCTCTTAAAAATATTTAAATGAAGACATTTGCACATCAATGGGCGCCATGGCAACCCTGTGTATATTCTCCTTCGTGGTGCCTCTTTAACATACGGCTTTAGAAAAGCACATCTCCACCGTCATGTTTACAAACAACAAAACAAACAATTCCCCAAAGAATGAACTGAAGTATTTTAAAACATCATGATGGATGGAGAGAAAAATGTGGCGAGAGAAAATAGAGAAAAAGACAATTAAGCTCAAGGGGAAAAATGAAGCGGCTAAGTTTACTCATGAATGTTGTTGCTGGGGGAACCTCCCTCTAGCAAAGACTTGTTTAGTTTGTTTGATATTCTCCTTCAAAGACCCAGTCCCTGATAGATTCTGAGACTGTGTTTGAGCATATGTTTCATGCAAATCAGAAGTATGAGGTAATGTGGGTATGTTTGCTCTAAAAGTGAACAACTCTCCCCCTAGTGGTTGAAGAGAGAATCTGCAGGCAGGAAACTGTGGCAACATGTAGAGTGCCAGAATGTTTAATGCCCGGGCAAACAAAAGCTTTCCCCTTCGGAAGTTGGCCTGTGTCTTCCTCTCCAAATAAAATCTACTCGAAAATAAACAAGTGTATGAATAAAACAATAAGAAATTCAGGTCAACAAGTACAACTTATGAACGTCATGCAACTACTTCCGTAAATATGGAGATGTTTGTGAAAATAATAGCACATCCCCATGTACTTTATTTCCATACTGGGAAAACTGTTATGTATTAATATAGCTAGTGGCCTAATTGGGTTCTGGGAGAGCGGATTCATTAATTTGTGGCTAATAGGCACAAACATGAAAAAACAAACTTCTTTACTTTTTCACTCAGAGCATAACATTTTTAAGCAACTAATGTAAATTATGCAGATTGTGTTGATTATGCCGACATGAGAGAATTCTGTGGGAGGCATCTGAAAAGACGACTTTTTTTGGCACAAAACCAATTGAACATTTCCATAATTAAATCATGTTTTTCTTAAATTATGTTCTATTTGGCTTGAGTCCCTGTGATGGATTTATACAGTTCATAACAAATACAGTTTAACACCTTTCTGCGCGTTACAATATCACAAATAAAGGTTCTTGGGATGTTTTCCTATGAACCTACTTCTTATCGGAAACCTTGTTTTCTGTCTGTTTATTCATATCCATGAAATCTATTTAATACATGGTTGTCAGAAGCAAATGTTTATTTTCTTTAAAATATGAGATTTGTTAGCTTTCGTAATGTTTTTCGTTCTTCTTTATTAAAATTAAGATGGTGACAAACAGTGCCTACTTAAGTCGTCTCATGAAAGATCTACAGGTTCTATCTATCTACACTGAAAACAAATACTTGTAGAATTAACTTAATAAAATACTCGTAACAATTTGCACAATTTTGTTTTTTTAATTTGCTGCCATAATTCAAGTACAACTCACAAACCAGAATAAAGTAATTTTTACTTATAAAATACATTTAGTTTTTGTTAAAATATCAAGTGAATATTATTTTAAGTAAACAAACAAAAACATGTGTCTAACTCAAACTTCGCGGATCACTTACTTTCATATTGAAATATAAAAAAATGTTTACAACATAGAGGGTCAAGTAATAAGAGACTGGTGGTCTCTGTACTACTGGCATTAGCACAGTTACTGCTCAGTAAGTGAAACAATACACTTCATGACTACTATCGTGCCTCCCTCAGCCTAGGCACAAGTACAAAGCATGCTGGGAACTACAGATCAGCTGCCAAGGTAGTTATATCTACAAAAATGATGTATGTAGTCTCAACACAAAATAAATAAGTAAACTTAATTTGACCAATTTAAATGGGTTCATCATAATAAAATTGAGTTGGAAATACTTAATAATTTGTTCAATTAAAATTACTCAAAATAATTCAAACAAAATTATTCCCAAGATAATTTAGTTATTTTTTTGTTATCTATCTACGTAAGCTCTCTACTGCAAAGGAACGGGTGTGAGCTGGGGGGTGGGATTCTCTCTCACCCCAAAGCCAGATTGTTATAAATGCTGTTTATGATCCTGCCATGACAGCTGTGAAGGGCAGAGATGGCAGGGGATGCAGTCAGGGCTTATTTCCTCTCAGTCTGCATGCATTATGGGATTGTTAATGACCCCCGCACTATAATATGGAGACTCAGCACTCAGTCATCATATAACTGACTGTTTAGTGGATTGTGTTTACATTCCCACTCCATAAGAATAATACGCACAAATACAGTTATTAGTAATAATGCTGATTAGTGCAAAGTATTTCTGTACACAAATGTAAATATAATCATTTTGTATTAATTTATGAGGATATTTTTAACCTGAATCAGCTGTAAGAAGAAACATGCAACACAATGCGATGCCCATTTGTAACTATTTTACGGGCAGCTAATTTCTATGAACTGTAAATACATGCACATTTTCTTAGGGCTGGGTTCTTCATTCTTGCGGTTTCCCTATAATCGTATACATTTCTGTACAGTACCAATGAAAACAAAACTGCCTCCTCATAAAATAGTTACACTGTATAAAGAAAAAAAACATTAATAATTTGTTGTGAAGTAAAATTACTTATTTTTCATGTTATTTTACACCCAACTTTGCAAATTTGCAGTTTATTTCTGTTTATTAATTTATTTATGCATTTTAAAAAGACGCGTTTTGACAGTGTCCTGAAATATGTAATTGTTCAGCCTTTATAATGTTTATGCAATCTACATTTAAATTATACCTTTATATGTAAGTCTTTTGAACTTTCAGCGTGAAAAATGAACTTCTATAGGATAACTGTAAGGAAATAATGTGTTCTCTTTTGTTATACTTAACCGATTTTCCTACATTTCCTTTTTTTGTCAAATGCAAAAAAATAAAAATCTTGATCACAAATCAACACCCAATGAAACCAGGAATCGCACTACTGAAACGCTCTCTTTAACGCTCGCCTTCAAAGAGAATCCAAAACTCCTGCATCCCGTCACACAAACTGACAGCTAACAATGAGAGGCTTATAAGTTCAGACAGCTTTTCCTCAGAGGTGAACAATACAGCCAGAGGAACCGTCCTTCCTCTCTCCCCGCTGCTGCCATATGCTTTATAGCCAACAATAAAATATTTAAGTGCTAAATAAATTGGGATGGCTTTGAATTGCCGGCCCTATATATGTCAGCGAAGACATACTGTTATTTTTTAGCAACCGCGAGCCCATAGTTTATCATAACGCAAGCAGCGTGACAGTGGACCGGTACACATCATTGGCTTCTCTTGCTTAGTTAGATGGTGAAGGTCAGAGTTCCTAAGGCTTTTATGGCTGTTTAACTTTGGAGAATTATCACATGTGAAGAGACGTGCTGATTTACGGCCCAGAGAGAGGCCGGGGATAGACCGCGGAGGGTTTGGAATCCGCCAGGCTCGAGCCGCAACCCTGTGCATATCTACACAGACCTTCATTAGTTTGTATTAATATTTAATAGGTTTATCGGTAAAATGCTTGGGCTGCTTTTGCAACCAAATAAGGAAAAACGCCGTGATTGGGGTATTTTTTTTTCTCACTTGACTTGACATACTTACACTACTCCCCTCTTGTTATACAAAAACCACCCCTTCTTACTAAGCTTGTGTAGGCATTTAAATCTTTCTCCTATAAACTGATGGGGAAGTTGTGTGCTAAAAAAAACACAAGGTGACATTGAAATGCCATTTGTTAATTAGTATTTTGCTGATTGAGCAGATTTTCTGCTGATGGGCAATGGCCTGGCTCTATTTCTGTGCGAGTATCAGCATGCAGACTTCAGGGGCCATTCTGAGGCCTGTCAAACCCACACTGGAGGTGTAGAAACCGCATCACGATGTACCAATGGGAGCTGTCTTTCTTAACCTATATGCATTTATAGCGCTTCTATATGCATCGTCATGGGCTTTTGTGGACCAATCCCCAAAATATCTCCTTTTTGCTGACCATTAAGAAACATTTGAAAGTAAAACTTTTGCAAACTTGTTCCAATACTGCCAAACTTGGCGCTGCAACAAAATATATTTTTTGCATCTGTGTTGCATGTGTGCAAGTTTGTACTCATGGTTTAAAAGAAAGCATGTGCTTATGAAAAAACACTCTAAACTAAACTATTGTGATAAAACAATGCAATCTGTATTTGACTGAACACATCTCTGTGATTAGTTGAGGACAACACATTTCGTTTTACTTTTAACTCAACCTTGTGCTGTACCTTTTATTTATTTAACACATACTTTATGAGAGTGTATAATGTAACATGAAGAACGTTGGTTATCTTCTATACTTAAGTTAGTAAACAGTATACTAACTTAAGTATACAGTGTATACTACAGTGTCCAGCAGCCATATAACCCTGTAGCCCAAGACTGGCTGCCCACTGGAGCTAAGCAGGGCTGAGCCTGGTCAGTACCTGGATGGGAGACCTAATGGGAAAGCTAGGTTGCTGCTGGAAGAGGTGTTAGGGAGGCCAGCTGGGGCTGCTCACCCTGTGGTCTGTGTGGGTCCTAATACCCCAGTATAGAGACGGGGACACTATACTGTCAAAAAGCACTGTCCTTCAGATGAGACGTTAAACTGAGGTCCTGACTCTCTGTCGTCATTTAAAATCCCAGCCAAATTCGCCCATTCGCCTATGTACATCATGGCCTCCTAATCATCCCCATATGTGCTAATTGGCTTCGTATCTCTGTCTCCTCTCTACCAATAAGCTGGTGTGTGGTGGGTGTTCTGGTCGCAATATGGCTGCCGTCGCATCATCCAGGTGGATGCTGCACATTGGTGGTGGTTGAGGAGATTCCCCCCTTCCATGTAAAGCGCTTTGAGTGTCCAGAAAAGCGCTATATAAATATAATTAATTATTATTATTAGTATACACTGTAAAAAAATCACCAATTTCAACTGCCTTAAATTTTGAAGTTAAATCAAATTAGCTTCATGAGTCAATTGAACTTAAGTTATTGAACTGATTTTACTAGATTTTTGTAAGTCAGTTCAATAAAGTTCACTTGACTCGTAAAGCTAATTTAATTTAGGTAAAAAGCTTCATTAAATAACTAAATTCATTACATTGATTTTTTGTTGATGTTTACAGTGTATAATATACTAATTGTATAACCATAACTGTTATTAAAAAATCTTTCATAAAACATTTTTTTTACATTTCTTAAACTATTTGAAGATTTTTCTAATTTGAAACAATATACAAATATCAGGCCTCAACTCAAAACATTTCTAGTGAATGGTTGCACCTACATTTTTCCATCGGCTCAATTCAAGTTTTCTTAATTTAAGGAATAAACTTGCCACAATTTGCAGTTGTGCCAAAACATTTAGATGTAACCAGTCAATTTAAATTGAGGCCTGGTTTCTGTTTTACAGTAAATGTGATTTAACAGTAGTAACAATAACTACTGTAACTACTGTATAACATTTCAGCAGTACATATGGTTAACATGGTAAGTTTTTTTAAGATACACATATACTATGTCTCACATTCTATCCCAGAATTATTTTGAACTGTGGATATATGCTGTAGATAGATAGATAGATAGATAGATAGATAGATAGATAGATAGATAGATAGACAGACAGACAGACAGACAGACAGACAGACAGACAGACAGACAGATAGATATAGACAGGTAGATACATATAGGTAGGTAGATACATATAGGTAGATAGATGCAGATAGATAGATAGATAGATAGATAGACACAGACAGACAGACAGACAGACAGACAGACATAGATACATATAGGTAGATAGATCCAGATAGATAGATAGATAGATAGACAGACAGACAGACAGACAGACAGACAGACAGACAGACAGACAGACAGACAGACAGACAGACAGACAGACAGACAGACAGACAGATAGAGACACAGACGAATAGATAGAGACACAGACGGATAGATAGAGACATAGATAGATAGATAGATAGATAGATAGATAGATAGATAGATAGATAGATAGATAGATAGATAGATAGATAGATAGATAGATAGATATAGATAGATAGATAGATAGATTGATAGATAGTAGATAGATAGATAGATAGATAGATAGATAGATAGATAGATAGATAGATAGATAGATAGGTAGATAGGTAGATAGGTAGATAGATAGGTAGACAGATAGACAGATAGACAGGCAGACAGATAGACAGATAGACAGATAGATAGATAGACAGATAGACAGATAGACAGATAGACAGATAGACAGATAGACAGATAGATAGATAGATAGATAGATAGATAGATAGATAGATAGATAGATAGATAGATAGATAGATAGATAGATAGATAGATAGATAGATAGATAGATTAGATAGATAGATAGATAGATAGATAGATAGATAGATAGATAGATAGATAGATTAGATAGATAGATAGATAGATAGATAGATAGATCTAGATAGATAGATATAGATAGATAGATAGATAGATAGATAGATAGATAGATAGATAGATAGATAGATAGATAGATAGATATAGATAGATAGATAGATAGATAGATAGATAGATAGATAGATAGATAGATAGATAGATAGATAGATAGATAGATAGATACTGTACATAGATACTGTAATAACGTTCAAACCACTCGTAGGCTTAAACAAGAACTGAAGAAGATGAACTCACGGGAGAGGAAATCTTGCTGGGAACATCATTAATCATAATTAAACCAAGTGTGACAGCAGCTTAGAGGCCCTTTGCCAAAGCGCCCTCTTCTCGTCCTATAGGAATACCATCTCAAATCTCCATTCACGCGAATCAGGTGAAGAATAATGTGCATAATATGACGTGTGAGTTTTCGCACTATTATGTCGGTGCGCTGCGTTTGGCCTTGTATTAAGGCAGATCATCAAGAGTTTTGACCTCTTGTAGTGGAGAGCCCAGAGGCTTCTGGGATAGCGGTCTCTCTAAGTTATCTATGTCTGCTTTGCAGGTTCTTTGCACAGGGCTAAATACCATTTAATTTAGCCATGCTCCCATATTCATCTTCATGCCGTGATTTATGGAGTTTGCATGACTCTGTTTTATTAATAGAGGTTCCTTCCCAAGAGCAGACGATTGTTGTTCTTTTTTTAGCCCTTTAGGATGAGATATCTCTAAAAGAGGAAGGTTGTTGTCTATGGACGTTCATATGGAAGTTTTTTATCTGTCAGACTAGTCCACATGCATTGAAACATTACGTCATCTTTTTAGGTGCCATGCAAAATGGAATTTCAAATCCTAAACACTAAGTTTACACAATAGAAACAGCAGCATAGGCCTTAGCAAACACTTTTTGTCTTTTATTTTAAAACATTCTGAGTGGCATTTTATTCAGCGTGTTGGGTTTTGTAATCATATTTACAAGACTGGAGGATTTGTTTTTGCGGGGTATGTTTAACCTGTTTTCCAGGCTGAGGAGGAAGATGAATTAGTCAGTGTACCGTCATGTGTTCTCTGGGGAGTTTACCCCTCCTATCATCTTGCTACCACTGATAGACACAGTAAACAACACATGGATAAACAACCCAGATGATATGTCTTTAAATCCTATAAATCTTCTTTAGTCACATCCCCTTTCTGCCTTCTATGTGTTAACTGCCATTCGGTTTGTTTAAGTGCTTGCGTCATAGTAAAATGAACACCATGACAATAATTCTGATGGTCAAGTTGTGTCCAAAATCACGTACTTTCATGTACAGTAGTATGCAAGTGTCAGAGACTTTAGTATGTAAGAAATGCCTGGATGGTTTATTTGCCCCCCCAAAAAATTGTATGCTTCGTATGGACACAATTCTATCCCAAAAGCCCCTAAGAATGTTAAAAGGTCAAAAATATAAAAACTTTTACAAAAATATTGTAAAGCTGGAAGCCGGGCAGATCTTTTATAGTGACGTGTATCAACACATGAATATTGCACGTTTTTAACAACACCGAAGTAAATTATTTTGTGCGGTTGATGTTAATATTACAAAAAAAATGAATGATGTAGTTTGTGCAGAATGTTTATTGCAAATTTTTGTTGTGTACTGTTAACAGTCAACACTTTGACAAAATACGGATTTAAACATGGTGCATAATATCACTTTTGTGTACAATTATTAATATTCAGATGTAAAGATTAATTTGAATAAAGTGAGTTACAATGGGAAGGTTTTTAACAGTATAGTTAAAAGGATGTTTGTTGTTCTGCTAAATGCAAACATATAATTTAAAGAATGTTTGTAACCAAACAGATCTGGGGCGCTATAGACTTACTATACTATAGTAGTTTGATTTGTCACATTCTTCAAAATATCTTCTTTTGTGTTCCACAGGAAAATGTACATTCAATTTATGATGGTATGAAACAATTTGCGGGTGTGAATATGATGACAAAACTTTCTTTTTTGCGTGATCTATCCCTTTAACCTCAACGTTTGAGCCACAGTCCAAAATTCTGGGAGAATTCTAGCTCGAAACTTGGTCAGTTGATGGATGGCCTACAACAGGTTACATCGAGGTCAGCTGCCTAAAAAATGTTCTGAAGATGTTCTGAAGAGCTGTCGATAAATGCCCTCAAACATGTTTTTCTCTTTCATTTTCTTCTTCGCCGCCAAATGAGTGTTTTCCATCTTTGTTAAAGGGGACTTGGTAATTGCCCTGTGATGCGAAACTGGATGACAAAGTGCTCATACCATCTGTAGCAGCTGCTAACTGAGGGAAAATGCCCTGGGAGCCTGCGGGCTGTGCTGACACAAGCCCTGCGAGCTCTGACGTGTGGGGTGAAGCGGGTCCAGCCGTCCCACAGGTTAAATAATTCAGGCCTTTAAACCTGAAGCAGTCTGCACAAGCCACGATGAAGTGAACAGTCTCAGACACAAGACATGAAACAGCTACATGTGTTCCAATTAGGTGTTCTACCAACTTGAGACGCGGATGACTTTCTTCATTTGTTGCTGTGACATGTCAAATTTGGCCAGAAATTTCAATACCGTGTCAATCTGTAAATTCACGGCACTGCTTAAATGAATGCAAATTAGGGATGCACGATACTAAATTTCTCTACCGATACTGATAGTCGATTATTTATATATGGTGATATCTGCCGATACCGATTCTGAAGATTAAATACAATTTTTTTTAACTTTCTGAATGTTATTAATCCACATAATGACTATTAACACTGAACATCAAACTGGTGATGTTTCTTAACATTTTCTATATACAGAGCACACATTCATTACGTTTCCTGTCCTCTTTTGATTGACAGGATATATCAGCACTGATCATCGGCTGTTTTAACTATCGTCTGATAGCCGATAGTGTGAAAAATTGCTTTTATCGACGAGACCGATTATTGGTTGATTATTATATTTAATGCAAATGCTAATGTTTGGATAAATTTGTTAGTGTTTTCTAGATTAAACCATCTAGACATCTTTAAGACACAATTATACAGCAATATTATACATCTTGAATTCACCTTATTATATTATTTTCAACCTATTATATTAATTCCACTTTAAATCGCATAATCTAATTGAATGAGATTAGGAGCCTCAAAGTAGTCTACTATTCGTTGCTATAAAGACTTCAAAAAGGTAATCTGAGATATGAATATCATATAATTTTTTATTTATACACACTAAATCAATTGTTATAAAAACAGTAATATGCTGGCAGCTGAGGCAGCAAACATTTTTTTTTCAGTAATTTAACATTTTTACAGCATTCAAAAGTATGTAAATAAACTGTAAAATTACAGTTTTTAAAGTGCATTATGGTATATACTAAAATAATGATTGTTATAATGCAATGTTTTGTAAATCATAATTTTTTTTAATTATATTTTAACCATTTTTTTATGGCTTCCAAACATTAATTTAAATATTTGACATGGCCTCATTCAGTTGGTTTTAAGGTTATATTTTCACAGAATTAATATAATCACAGAAGTTATTAACATTATTTAGGATGGTTTTATATAGAAAACAGTAAATCCCCCCAAAATATACATGACTTAGCTAGGCTTTTACAAACTCGGTCACAATTGTTCTTTGAATGATTTAGATGTATGAAGAAAGCTTAAAGATATTTTCAGAAACAAATGTAAATATCCAATTTTGCTTCTTAAATAAATGACTATTTGCAATGTAAAGTCATGGACCACACAATTTTAATGATATATGTCTGGAGGATGATAAAGCAGGTAAACAAAGCCGTAGATTCAAGCCAAAACTATTGTATAGAAAGAATTGTATCGATATTGAAGTGACCGCCACTAGCACCCTAGAAAGTAGTGCACTACACAACACATTTTCCGTCACACATCCATCTACATCAACCAAACATATTGTGGTTTGCCATGATCAGGCATTTCGTCCAATAGAAGTAAAAATGTGAATATTATGCAACAACCCACTGCTGATGGGTTTTTGTCTAAATGGAACAATCAGAGTCTGATGTGCTGCTGTCACATTTATGGTTAATAATACTATCTATGACAATGTGGTAAGTTATTTTGTATTTGATAGGAAAGCCCCAAGTGGCAGACAGCCGGATTGTGTTTGATTTCATAAATAATTTCAGTCATCGGGGACGCACATTGTTCTAGGCTTAAACATGTTGTTTACTGATGCCACATGTTTGAGGGACAGACACTGCTGTTGGTACACAAGAAGAGCCCTTCAGGATTTGAATAGAGTGTGAATCTCACCCCAGGCACCAGTGCTTGGCAAAGATATAAAAAGACTTTTGGGAGGGTTGGCTGTGTTTGTGTCTGTGCAGTCATTCTTTATGTATGTGTGTGTGTAAGCAGGTTTTGTCCAGAATGAGGTATTTTTGGCCATCGACATTTCCTTAGATAGCCATCTTAGATGCATTGATGAGACACGCCTCCTCAAATAAAAAAATGTCAAACATTTTTAAAATGAGAAATATTATTTGTAAACTTCCCAACAGCTTGTGCTTCAATGGTTTTGCTGTCCCTAGTGGAGGGTATATGAACAGCAAGAGTCACCGTTTCCAATTTGCCATGTCTGATTTATTTTATGTCCTGCTATAAAAACGCTACACATCATCATCGACACCGATGCGATTGGTTTGTTCTGCTGAATCTAAGTCAATGTAGAAAAGATAAAAGATTTGGCAATGGCCAAAATCACTCCCACTCTCTCAATTGTCTGGGAAACTGCAAGAAAATAATACTTGTAAATCCCATTTCCATCTAATTTGAGAAAAATAAGAGATTGGATACTGAGGTGCTTTGAGCCTCTCGAGTGTCTTGTAGTGACAGGTGTGAGAGTGCACGGTGACTAGCGTGTCTCATAAGAGAGGCTTCGGGAAAGGCGGCATCATACAGTGTTCATGAAGGACTTTAATCTATTGACAGAAGAAAATGTGTAAATAAAATGTCTGCAGAATGTCCCTGCGCTCTAACCATTTAAAGGAACAGTTAACCTGAAAATGAGTCTCTTTACTCACCCTCGAGTTGTTCCAAATCTGTAAAATTGTCTTTGTTGTGATGAACAGAGAGAAAGATATTTGGAAGAATGCTTGTAACCAAACAGTTCTTGGCCACCATTGACTACCATAGTAGGAAAATTGCTTTATACATGCCTTTGTTCTGTTAAACACAAAAGAAGATATTTTAAAAATGTGGGAAAGCAAACGTTTTGGGGCACTTTTGACTACCATTGTCATTTTTCAAAACGGTGGCCAAGAGCTGTTTGGTTACAAGCATTTTACAAGCAATTGTCTGTATTTATCAGAACAAATACATTTGTGCAGATTTGGAACAATCGAGGGGGAGTAAATGATGACAGAATTTTCATTTTTGGGCTCAGTTTTGCTTTATTTGAGGCCCAATGCATTTCATCCTTTTCTGATACTGTTTACTGTTCACCAAACTCGTAATTATGAGTTGAAAACCGAATTTTAAGGGTCCGATACGACCCTAGGAAGTTTACACATTTTTTTGTTTGTCAATTTAATAAAGCCCGGTGATCTTTCCTTGTTCTAAAGTGTTTGCAAGAAACAAACACTTCATGCTAACAGACCCATTTTATGTTTTAGCGGAATAAATGGCCAAATTGTATTGATTTGTACAATGAAATTCGGAGGTTGTTGTATTATCTGCTCTGGCTCTGCTGTATTTTGGGATAAACCTTCGTGCTTGCTCTTTTTTAATTATTGAGCATCTTGTAAGATCCACATTATACAAATTCATGTTTTCTCGTGAGATCAGGTTGGAAAATACAGTACTATTGAAATATTTTCAGGTCATTAAAAACAAAGACTATTTACGGTAAAATGAGTGTTGAAGTCAGCTACGCAGGGTGCCTTCTTGAAAGCGATGTGTTAAATAATGTTATATAAACATTTCTGGTTTTTATAGAAATTATTTTTGAATTTTTCGAGATTTGAATTTTTCAGACGCTGTGTCAATTAAAAATGTTTTTATGAAAAGGATGTTTTATCCCCCATGTGCTTGTTCCATTCTGTTATACTGCATAACAGCCCTAAGTTATGTTGTCCAGCGCTTGTACAGGGTGTGAAGTAAGACATCGTCCTCATCCTCTCCGCAATACACTTTTAACAAGTCAGCATGGTGCCAATTAGTACGTTTGAAGCAAACATATGCCCCCCCCTTTGGGTTCAGATAAAAGTGCATATAGATATATAAACTGCAGAGGACAAAAGATTGCTGAGTGTTTGTATGTAAATGTTTAATTAACCCGTGCGTAGATGACTGTGATGCTATAGAGCGCGAGTATTAATCCGCTAATAGCACAAGTGAGCTGATGCGGACTGGAGTGCGCACAGCATGACACATTAATTGGAAATGGTGTGATGTGTTTTACTTGCATGCATTAACATAGCTAGTAATTCACAGTCTAATGGCATGTTGTTTGTGATTGTGCTTTCTCTGGTTATTCTGAAGGCTATAATTTTTATGGCGGGACAGACTTTCAATCAAAAATTCAAAGCAAAAGTGAATTAAATATGTTATAACAATAAATAAATATAGTGAGCCGGACATTTTGGTTTTTTTTTAAATAATCATTATATATTCCTTTTAGGACCCCCATTGAAATGCCTTGGATAATATTTTTATGGCTGGACCCTGTTGCCCCTGGGGCTAATGAGTATGCTACACCATGGAGGCGCTTAATGGGCCCCCCGATGATGCCCTGGAATATAATACGATATGCAATATTATATAGAACTTATAGATAAGGGCCTGTCATTTTTCACTACCATGTTAGATGTGTATATTGATTTACCTTTGGACGTGTTTTTATTTGCTGCATTTACATAAACAGTGGCATTTTAACTTTTGCTTACCTGCAGTAGCCCTAATAAACTTAACGTGATAGTTCACCCCAAGATAAACATTCTGTCATCAATTACTCACACTTCAAACCTGTATGACTTTCTTTCTTCCGCAGAACACAAAATAAGATATTTTGAAGAATGTTGTTAACTGGCCCCCGTTCACTTGCATTGGTTTTGTGTCCATACAATAGAAGTGACTGAAGACGAAGACAGAAAGTCATAAAGCTTTGAAATGACAAGAGGGTGAGTAAACGTTGACAGAATTTTCATTTTTGGTCGAACTGTCCCTTTAAAGGTGCAGTTTGTAAAATCCGCCGCTAGAGGGCGCACAATCAAAACAACAACAATGCCGTAGCGTGATGACGCTGTGAAGGAGCGTGAATGATGGGATCTGTTGTCTTCAACTCCACCGCAGATGGCCATCAATCAGACGGGAACGAAAAATCATGTTAGCAGATGAGGTAAAGTTTTATTATTGTTGCGAATAATTGTGGTCCATAAATAAGTGACTGCTCGAAAAAGTAGTGGCTTTCTAGACGCTAGACACTACTTCCGCATTCGTCCACGAAACTGTTGCCATGCGGTTTCTACGTCAGCGGTAACAGGGGGAACACGGAAATGAAGCCATTGAGAGGCGACTGCACAGCCCCGTGTCACTGTTTAGAATGGCAATTTTTCGCACGATTTACAAGTAGTCTGAAACATTTGAGATATTGTAAGTACTCAGCTGAACAAACTATATAACACTAGTCTAGTGGTTTTTGGATATTTTACTGCAAAATTGCTACAAACTGCACCTTTAAGAAACAGATAGTCCTGTTTTTACATCTAAGGCCTCCGTAACTCACAAAGCACGCAAACAGAGTCACAACATCTCCGTCCCTAAGGAGTGTGTTGTTTTGCCTCCAAGGTATGAATTGAGTTCAGCGAGGTTTTTTTAATATGCACGCATTTGGCATAGATGGCAATTATGAGCACCAAAACCCGCCGTGCTGTCCGCGCCTAGTGACAGTTTCCCCAGGGCGGCACGAACGGGGGCACGTGGGGGCAGCCTTACCCACCATGAAAGGCCTGACAGAGATTAGCCTTAAGAAAAATCAGTCTAAAATAGGCTACAGCAAAATGAACGTAATAGTAATCTATCTAATATGAACTTAAGGTTTGTTTTGGTTATCTGTAAAAATAAAACCGCAAATTCATTATATGTATAGATTATAGATTTAAGGTTTGTTATGATTATTTTACTATCTTAAATCAAACTTACTTTCTGGCATCGATTTTCCAAGAGATTAGTTATTATACAAAGGATAGACCGACACAGAGAGTTTGTAAAGATTTGTTGTCTCCTACAAAAATACACTTTTGCAAAGGCCAAGGTATTTTGTATGACACTGCACGTTCGCTTTAAACTCCAAAACTTTTTGTTGTTTTAAATATTTGCCTCCACATACTAATAGACAAACACCCTTTGACGTATCGCACACAATGAAATCCTCATGAATATTTAACAGAATTAAATATAAAGACTGTGCGACCTGTTTTTGCTCCTGCACTGCTGTTTGCTCCCCTGCAGATAGTAACATAAAAGCTCACCTCAGTTACTCAAAGAACCCGACTCGCGTTTGAGTCCGCTATTCTGAGCGCGAGCAGGCGAATAAAAACAGCCAGCGCTGGAAAACTTCATTTTATAGTCAACACCGATTTATAAAGCACTAAGATAGGTAAATGTGAAAATAAAACAACGACAACAGAAAAGCTAAACAAACTCCCCCCTTATTGAGTAAACAGCGTTAGCTTATCGGCGTCTTTGCGGCTCGCGATTTAGCGCTTATTTCACGTAATGTCAATAACGCAACATCGATTAGAAAGTGAACTAATGATTACGAATCTGTTTGATCATTTAATTCATGAAATCTACGTTCCTAACAATTATAGTTTGACGTATCACAGCATGAGAAGCAGTATTTTTTCCGAGCGCAGAGGGAGACAAGGTGACGTGGGAAGGCGCTGTTTGTGAGAGGAAGGATGAACCCTGAGGAGACATTCGGAGAGAGGATTGATACGCTCTTTTCACAGTCGTCTCGGAAGTATGCGAGAGATCACATTGTCAGGTCTTTGCGCGTCGTCTTCTCTTGCGTCTTTTGTTTTCTCGGCGCATTCAAAATAATCCCCCAAGCCTATAGCGATCACACACGTCCGATTCAGACGGGAAGCGTCGAAGACGGGGTGGGTCCCTGGTCCCGCATAACGGGGAAAGTGACAGGCTGTCTAATTGGGACTAATCAAGCAACCGGGCGCGTTGAGTGACTGTCGCGATCAGAAGAGAAGTGACATTGACCCACAGAAATAGGTACTGCCGTAGGCTGCGTTCATGCGCGAGCGCGGCTGCATATTAGATCCACCTGCCTTTGCTATAGCGTAGCTTTGGTCAATACAAAAAGAAGCGAGCGCGAGTGAATAGAGACTGAGAAAGAGCCACGCTTGACAAATTTCCCAGCACACATTAAAGGAAACCGTGTTCTGAGGATAACGCTACATTATTCTTTTTTATTCTTTCACTCAGAGCTATTGCTTTGAATAAGAGGAATCTTTGTTAAGAGTCAAAGCGAGAGGAATCAAAAAATCATCAGAGAGAGTTCTAGATGGGGCGAGCAGAATGTGTTTTCGTGCTGGAACCAACATTTGCGAAAGTTCCATCTCCTTAAGCAATTATTAGCGGTGATAGTTTGACATGCTCAAGAGTTGTCAACAACTGACTTTAAACAAAGTACAAAGCAGAAATAAACAGAGCCCGGGGCGAAATTAACTTGGGGACTTGCCACCCTATGAATTATAAATGGCTATTCATTTCCACAGCGAACGGTGATACCGGGTGGACTCGGCGGTGCTGAATGCAGTTGCAACGTGCGGTATGCGGGGACGGAACAAAGCTGGCATAGAGAAAGCGAGGCAAATACGGTCTTTTACTTCCGCTGTTTTCTTGTTGTGATGATAGCGCATGGATGACCCCTCAGAGAATGAACTTTTCATAAATGTGGCTCTTCCTGACTTGTCTGAAGAGGCCAAGGACCCCTTAACGGACACAAAGCACACTGTACAACTTTGCTGTAGTTTTGCAGCAGGTTTGCCAGTAACTTACTGTAGATTTAATTTACAATTTTGTTTTAGACATAAACTTGCGTATTTCTTATATTTTCTTTCATGAAACAAGATTACATATCTTAGGTCACTTTTCTTGTTATGTAAATGTATCACAATTTAAGAAGTTACAACTATTTTTACAAGAATACAAGACAAAATTGCTTAGGAAGAATATCGTTTTTGCAGTGTTTGCAGTGTTGCTCTAGCTCTTTATCTCCTGGTTTAGTAAGAAAGGTTCCCACCTCTAGTGATTCAGGTTTTTACTGTGAAAACATACATACCTTCAGAACATTTAACTTTGCCTTTTCTCAGGATACAACATTGGCATGCATATTGACCCCTGTCAGCAAAGAACTGGGAGGGTACTCGCCCCTATGGTGGTTCTGCTGAAGACATGTGCAAGCCAAGGTGATCAACATTGATAAAAGCTACAAGCATGTTTAAATGACAAGAGATTTGTGACTGTTGGGCTTTCCTTTGTGCTTTCCTGCACGGGGGGTGACTCGGCTGGCATCTGGGATAGACTATGGAATCAAGCTTAAATTCCCATTCCTGCAGAACTTCACCAAAGGCATCTTAGGCCAACCATCCCATTATGGGAAAAAGAGAAACAGGAGCATGTAGCAGGTACTCCCAGCTGGCATGTAGCAGGAGGCTTTTCACATAATTTAAAAGTGAAACTTTCATATCGGATATTTTCAATTCAAAAGCGTATGGACGTTTTCTGCCCGATTGTCTGTTGAGAACGAAAACCATCCCTGATGAAAAGGCAACGCTTTTTTTGCAACACCTCTGCAATCTTCAAAAAGGCGTTACAAAAACACTGGAGAAAAAAGAAAAACTTCAAACTTCATTTGAAGTAAACCCAACAATTGCTCTTAAAATAATGAAGGATCAACAGCACCCTGTCACTTCTACCTTCGCAGTGATTGTCTGTAATTACCGTATTTTTCCATACACGTATAATCGCATTACGATGTGTTAACCAATATATTTATTTATCATTATTCTGTTTAGTTTCCTATCAAAACACAGCGTCTTCAAAGGCTGTGATGTTCGGTTAGCTGGGTTGTGTATTTGAGGTGACTTGAAATAGCATCGTTGTGCAAGTTGCGCATACCGAAACAAGGCACCCTAAAGGTGTTGTTCGGAAGTAAGAAATATCTGCAGTTTGTTTTGAATTAAAAGTCACCGCAAATCAAAATAAACAGTAGAGGTAAACAGCATTACAGGTGCAATTCCACAGCACAAAAAGAGTCACGATGCGCCGCGCGTTCACTAGGTCTCGCTAAGTATACGCCTATTTATTTATTTATTTGTTTAACGTGCGAAAATCTGAATTATTTATTATGTATTCATATATGCGACACGTCAATGTAGCCTTGATATCTGACAGTGATTACACCATAAAGAAGTAAGTTGGCATGTCATTAAAATACGTTTCAGAAAAACGTTGAAAGTGTCGTCGAGACAATGGTCAGACCAGTGCCTAGCATTAGCCTGGGCGTCTTTGAAGCAGCCGTAGTTTTGTAGACATGTAATAGTCTTTATGCCTCCAAGACACAAAGACGAAAGGTTTGAAGACCAAAAGGCTTACTTGTGTTTTGCATATGCATCGTCCTGCAGGATGGGGTCGGGAGGGGGTGGGCGTGAGTGATCCCCGTCATCTCGCAGTCATTTTGTTCATTATTAAAATGAACACTTTGTTCCATTATCCATGAGAGACCATCAGTAAAGTGTTAATGGACCACCTCTCACCCTTTCTTTGGTCAGACCTGTCAGAAGCCTAACTCCACAAAGACTCAAGATCAGGTAATAACACTACATACTTCATACATCGGTTTTTAGACGCTCCCTAAAGTATTTGCATTTTTGGTATAATTGGGCCCCAAACATGGCAGCTTGATACAGTGAGGACTTCAGATAAGACAGGAGAGGACTACACATGGTGAAATGATGCGAAACGCCACACTGCCGCGTTCTTCCTTCATCCACCGGCTTTTCCGGCTGCACATGAAAGCGCACTGCACTGTCGCCGAGCACTTTTTGATCGATTATTCAAAACAAAACAGCACGAGGCCTCAGCGTTGAGCCAGTGAGAAATCAAATAGCGAAGGAGTGCAGAGGTCTGAGAAGGGGATATTTTTTTGAAGAGCTGTTGAGTAGCCGACGGCGGGCACGTCCTCATGCTTTTAGATCCTGTTTTAATCTTTCCCCCTGCTTTTAATGATCACGTTTCCTATCCTAGAGTTAAGCTCTCCATATGCTTAGTTCTTGCCAGAAAGGGCTTTGCGGAGTGCTTTGAAATGAAATGTAAGCATATATTTATTTATTTTTAGTTTAAAGGACTCAAGGCCTTGGCAGAAATACACAATTCAGCACTGGAATTAGGAAGCGTCGTGACACTCGAGAGCGAAAGGTTGAAAATAGGAGCTTGGTTTATCTGTGGAGGCTCAGTTGTTAGTTGTGGTAATGTTTTCTCAACCTTTCTTAAACATCTTTGTCATGTTGACTGTTGCAGATCTCTGAAAGATAGTTGTGAGTCACAGCCTGTGATTGAATACAGAGGTTCTTGACTTATTTTGTTTCAGAACAACAAAATTTGTCCCAACACAGCAACATGTTGTTTTTTGTACAAATGTAAACAAATATTTCTTGAAAATAAAACAAAATATTCAGGGTTCACAAACTGCATACAGTTGGCCCAGTTGGCTTTACGTAGTGTTGTAGTCGAGACCACCAAAACTGAGACCAAGACAAAACCGAGACTTTGAGGGGCCGAGACCAAGACAGGCCGAGACCAAGTCGAGACCAAGACCATCTGTCCCAAAATTAATTCAACAAAAACACTAAAAAGTCATAATAAAATGATAATCGAAGTAATTTGGGTGATTTATCGTGCAGATATTTATGTGTAGGATGTT
This sequence comes from Triplophysa siluroides, assembly GCA_006030095.1. Lineage (NCBI taxonomy): Eukaryota > Metazoa > Chordata > Actinopteri > Cypriniformes > Nemacheilidae > Triplophysa > Triplophysa siluroides. The sequence goes on from VCII01000093.1 coordinate 2,989,447, forward strand.
TTATATTCCATTTTTTATCACCCACCTGATGTAACATATTACAATTTTTGTGCAGGTAAAACATTAAAAAAACAACTAAACATTAAATAACGATACATTTTAAAGAAAAGATACATTTAAGTCTGTGACCTTCAACAAAACAAAACATTCATTGACTAGTTAGTTTAATTCCTTTATTATCTAATTAATAGCAAAATAGCTGCGTTTCTCAAAATGCACAAAAGTTCAGATTTGTTCTAGATTGGTTTGGGACTAGCCAAAATAGTAATAGTAAGTCACTTATTAACTCAAGGTTTATTGAATAATTATAGAAAATCAATATCAGATGTTATAAAAAAAAAGATCTCCCACAAGTACCTTTCCGCAATAACATCTCGGATATTGTGGGCCTTTGTGTGACAGATTTCTTTAAGACAATTCCCCATTCTTCTCTTACCAGCAGTAGAGTAACAAAAGTAACAGAAGGATCAAACAGGAACAAGTGGTGAATGCCTTTAAAGACAGAAATATTCCATCCAATCACATGAATGATGTTGACACATAAATCAGACAATGCACCAGCAATTTAGTGTAATTCCCACAGATGTGGTCTTGAAATAAAATCCAGAGACCAAGGCAAGATCGAGACCAAAGACAGTCGAGACCGAGACAAGACCAAGAGCATCAAAAATGTCTCAAATTCAAAATAAAATACGAATAAATAAATTTAACAAATAATCCTTCATACAAGGTGTATTTGATTTGATTTTGGGAGATTTTAGTTATGTTGCCTATATCGATTTTCGATAGATTCTAGAGATGAATTTATCTCTATGTTTGCCAACTGAGCATGAGATCATAGATATCTTTACTTGAATGTATGGTCATTTCTTTGCTTAAAAATATTATTTTGTAACTTTTATTAAAGGAGATAAAGCAAGGAAATTTGCATCACGAATTTTGCCAGGTATCTGTCTTCCCTAGTAAGAATTTTAGATCTTATCAAATGTATAACCTGTCTGACACAAGAATAAAATATTCATACTTATTCATTATTGGAGAAATAAAACAGAATAAAAAAGACAATCAAAAATTAAGTAGAGCACTCATACTGTCATTATGAGTAGCCAAGTTTGAGGTCGGAATATCAAACGCGCCCCTTCTTGATTTCCCTGTATCCCGTACATGCCCACGGAGGTCTGGTCCTCTTAAAACATGTTTATAATGAAGGTCCTTCATCAGGATCCTCTGCGCCCTCAGGCTCCAAGTACACCTGATTTGCTTTATCTTTTTTTCCTGCTCTTTCTCTCTGTGTCTCATAGACCAGCAATGCCTGGAAATACAAAAGGCTGGAAAAGTTAGCATATTAAAAAAAAGAAGAGACAGTGAAGCCCATGATTAAATGTGGGGATCAGGGCAGGTGTAGAGAGATACATTTTTTAAAATGCCTACATCTTGGATCTGAGGTCATTAGCATTGGTACAAAAGATGAAGATGAGAGAGAATGAACAAGAGTGCTGATAATAAGCCAATGGCTTAATATGCTAGAAATGACCCGTTGCATTCAAACAGTGCTTTTTATTACTGTTTTTAAAATTGACATGTTTGTCCTTTATTCAAATATACTATTAAATATGTATTTAAAATGTATAAACTGAAGACGTGCGCAGACATGGATTTGTGCGTGAAAGTACGGCACGATTTTGGACTGGTTAAAATGCATATAGGCCTACACTGCATATAGATCAGTTTTTGACATTATTATCAATGTTAATGATTGCTGACAAATAAACAAAATTGTTAAAACTTAAACTTGAAATTGGTTGGTATAAAACTGGAATCGTAAGCTGTGCTTTCTAATGTGCATTTTTGTATATTTAATATCTGAAAAAATATATCCCCTAGTTTCCTTTTGTGCCATATTATTTTGTCAAATACTTCAACAAATTTGTGTTTTCGCCCTTTTGTATCCTCCTCCTGCCCTCTGGACATCTTTTTTGGCCACTACTGTACATACAGTATATAGTTATAGAATGACCTGTGATGAGGATGTCATCTTACCTACAGAAGCGATAACATGAGAGATGTGTATGCGCTCTTCGACAGGAGTAGAAAATCTCAAGTGTGTGTGTGTGTGTGCACAGTTTCTGTGTGTATATCATAGTGACTGTTATTGTTTACAAAGAGCATTAATTAACGTGCCTTTAAATTCCCTGTTGTAGTTTGTATTTGCAGTGCTGACAGATAAAGTAGTTTAGCTATGCATACCGCTTCGGGACAGGAAAACAAAACTGGTGATGTTTCTGTTTTTTTCTTCCTGTATTTTACGCCTTGTGTAAGTTTTTTCCAGTAATTATAATGCGAAAAAGACTATTAAAAACCCAATGAAATTGTCCGGTCGGTGCAGTTTTTTCTTGTGTTGAGGTACTTCTATCTAAAGTTATCAAAGGTCCCATTCCATAAAATTTCGAACAAACAATGCTAAAGAGCAACAATACGCTAATACATTATTTAAATAATGATTTTAAGTCTAAAAATGTACTAGTTTTAGATATTAAAGGACAATATTTTAGTGACAAAAGCTGAGATCTTTACCTTGTCTATGGTATGTAGTTCTGTATTTTTTTTATAGTGACATTTTAAGCCTTTAATTCCTAACTTTGACTGCTGTCTCGCTATTTGAAACATAAAATTTCAGGTTAATTTTCGTACTTTACGTGGGTTAAGTCAAGTGATGTCACTTCGCAAAATCGTATCCGACTGCACAAATTATAAATCATCATTAGGAGCTCACCATTCTGAGTCAGGGTTCTGTATGTGTTTAACCTAAAAAGTTACGAATCGCAGCTTTAAATCCTAAAACAAGTCAAAATAATATTTTCTACACCATACTTCTGCTGTTTATGCAGAGCTTCTTTGCACGGTCTCTTGCTGACAGCTTTCGGAAACGCACAGAAGCTGCGTGCGTTTCAATCTGTTTTTATTTCTTTTCCTCCAGGTTCTCCAGAGAGGGGAGAGCTGTTAGCCATTGAAAATGTGCTAGTTCAGGATCAGTGAGTATCCCTGGGCACTGCTTTGATCACTCATACCTCCAGACTTCACCTGCAGGTGATGCCGTGTGTTGTGGTCTCAGTGGCCCACCCCCACCTTCCTCTGCAGTCGAGTGCTTTTAAACAAAACTCCTAATACTAAACTTGCTGGCTTGTGGTTCGCTTAGTTATAAAGTTCATTATTAGATAATGGCAATAGCTAGAGAAAGTGTTTTTGGCATTGATTATGCAAACAATGCAGCATATATCCCTAAAATCTGAGAAAAGTAATAATATCATTAATAACAAAGGTGTAGAAACACTTAAGCCTAAATTTCACAGTAACTGTTAACTTATTCCTCAAATCTGATTGGTTGACTCTCACTTGGCAAAATCAGTAGGGCAATGCTATGTGCTTTTCGTTCGTAATTTTTTAGCATGTAGCTTTGGTGTTATATTTTTTACAGACATTTTACATATCAAAACTGTAATTTTACAGAATTGTACTGTTTTTTTGCAGATTTTTTACATATTTTGAAATATGGGAAAAAACGTAAAATTACAGAAAAACATGAAAAAGTTTACGTTTAAAAAAACTTTATTTACGGTATTTCTGTGGCACCCCAGACGCAAGAAAATGTTTTTTACAGTTTACTAGACTTACGCACAGTAGCCCACTCAAGCCTCTACAACATTCAGATCCCTATGATGTGGCCTTGGGACTTTAACCTACGTCATGTTGTCCTGTTTTGTTAAGTGAAATGTTTTCATGTTCATTTACACCCAACTTGTAAATTTTCAGTCTATTTCTGTAATTTGACAATTTTTTACCGCATTCCAAAAACACATGAAAATTCTGCTCAGTTTTTTACAGTGCATCAAGTCAAGTCTATATAAAATATTTGGTATAGAATATTTCATCTCTACGCCTACCTGCCTATTCTGAAGATCTTAAACCAGAAGCTAAATCAAACCAGCCAAGACTACAGTGAGCGGAATGTGAAAAAACGGCAAGCGATATAGATACTTTTTGTCTCTTCCTTTTTAATCTCACCTCTTGATGTGTCTCTGATATTTCCTCCTTCAAAGCTACATCTCTCTTTTATGCCCTAGGGTTAATTAACATGTACCAAACACTGAGTGATCAGAGAGAATCAAAAGCTCCATAGGTGAAGTGTCACAGGGGAAGCGTGTTGTCAGCCACGGATTCCTCCCGCCCAAACCCCCTTGTTCTTTTCAAAGCCTTATGAGTAGAAGAATTAACAGATACTTTCTCAAAACTTTGCATTCACAGTGCTAGGAAAAAGAGATTTTTGGATTCAAACTTAGATTCTTTTCCTCCCTGATTTGATGCACAAGAAAAAAAACACAAGACGGTGTTTTATCAGTAACGTTGAGTTGTTAAGTTTCTTTAGACGTTTTATATTTTACACTTATAAATGGAATTTACAGGCTTGTGTTGCATTTTATGCACCGATTTTACAGGAAAATGTGTGAAATTCCACTAAACATAGTCAAATGTGTTCGGTAAAACTGAGTGTTATACTCTTTGGTAACTGAGAGCATTATTCCATTTACCCAAATATTTTTTTAATCATATCTATAACCTTAGGTATAATCCTTGTCAATTTGCTTTGAACAAGGTTTTTTCTTTCTCGATACTTTTCCAGTTTTTCTTTCCGTTTTAAATATCCAGTTATGTGAAAAGTTATTTATAAAATAAACAATTTATCCAATTAAAAACAGACACTCGGAAATACGTGCAAACAAATACGAGACAGAAGTTCTGTTTCATTCATTGATACGGAAGGTCATGTCCCACCATCTAGACTGAAAATGTGCATGTCTTGCACATTACACCTACATACGCTTTTCTCAACATCTCATGACATGTGTCAATTACATTACCACACCCTAGTTCTCCTAGTTCTTTGGTTTGTATGTTAAACAGGTGATTTTCTTAGTGGACTCATAAATACGAGCTTCTCTTCTCTTGTACTAGCTTGCGACTGACATTTGGTTCATGCTTGAGTGGATGTGCGGCCGATTTCCATCTTTTGCATGACGGTATCGCTGTGTGTGAGGGGGGTTGCTGTAGCGGTGTAGCGCACGGCCTCACAAGGACACTGGCGGCGGGCCTGTCTTTAGATGATGGGATTATAGTAGCGTGACAATCGTGTATTAAAAGCACTTGGGCCCAATCCCACTGCATTCACAGGTTAGGGGTGGGGGAAAAGGTAAACACGAAACACGAGGGGACTTTTTGGTACCGAAAAGTCGTATTCTTTAAAAATGTCATGTTATTCCTGGTCAGGGTTTTGTCCTTAAACTCATTTCATTTTTTTGTTCAATTATTACATTGAAGCATAGGGCACCATTTAGCCCAACATAAGTGTTATACAAAGCATGATTTGTTAAATAAATTAGCTTGTTGAGCATAGGTTATAAAATGACATTTTGTGAAACATGTACTTTTTTCTTTTAGTATTGCCCTATAAATAAACAAATTATTGTTATTATTAATACTGTTCTGCAGAAGTTTTACTACTTTTTAATAGCTATAGTAATATCATAAAATATGTTGAAAGAGAAAACCAATGTGATCATTAGGGATGTGTATTCACAGTGAACCAGTTAAAAAATCGATTCTAATATATGTGACAAATAAAGTCAATTGAGAAGTTAAATGAATTGCAGTACATGTTTTGAACAGCAGGGGCCACTGTGTTTACTGCAAACTTGGAAAACGTGAATATGCTGATAATTCTTAAAAAAATCCAAGTTAGAAAAAGCACATATAAAGTCTAAGTTTGTTTATATTAAAGAGACTTTTGTATCATTAATTTTTTTTTTGTAAATTAGTTTTTAAACATTTGATATTTAACATAAAAATATATTTGAATTTTTACAAAGAAATGTGCAGTATTTTAAAAATAATAAACAAGCACTTTTCATTTCTAATTTGTCTCGACTCGTTTGGGAAAAAAAACGTATTGTGAGATCAGTATCGTGAATCGCATCGCGAGCAGAGTGAATCGTTACATCCATATCGTGATATTTGTTTTTTGAAAAACTTAAATTTGATAAATTTTCAGCCTCCCCTCATTAACGTTTAATCATTCAGGAAGAGAATCTGTTTATAGCGGAGAAGGTTGTATTAATATGCAACCTCAGTAATGTTTGCCTTAACAAGTTCTCAGGAAGTTACGATGACAAATATCTCATCTGTACACACCATCACAGAGTCACTGGCTTGTGCAAACAAGCCTGAGAGCCGCGGCAGTTGCACAGACGATTAGAGCCACTTCACATGTAATCATGATTAGCGTCGTTGGCTTCGGGCCACCTTTCCACCCACCGGTACTGACTGTGCACGATGACCAGCACACGGGCAACAGTGTCCGGATGTACTACATTCTTCACTATATCTGATCATTATTACATTATTTCTAATGATAGGTGATTATACTCTCCCAAAAATATCACACTGATACCTCAGCATAGAGTTTTAACACGATCCCTAAAAATATTAGACATGGGGAAATGTTTTTATGTGTTTGACAAATAATATGTGAGATGGTTAAAAAAGTTTTTTTGGACAAGTTGAATTTAGTTTAAAATGCACATCTTACAATTGAATCATTGAATTCACAAGAAATAATTGTTTGCATGTTGCTTTAAGGTGGTGGTGTGGGAGATGGTGGATCTAACTATCAAGAAAATATAACATTTTCCTTAAATGTTAAATATATGTACATTTTATTATAAGTTTTAATGATACTGCTAAACATTAAGAAAACAAATCTTCATTAAAATAATATGGAAATACATGAAATGTATTAAATAGTTTGCCACAACCTTATTATTAAGACTTTTTACACCTATGTCAGACAGCTGCATCACCTAGACATTTCTTACCTTGTGCTTCAAATAAGCACATTTTAAATGATTTAATAAATGTTTTAAATTATTTTTATTAATCATTTTATACCGAGAATTTTTAAAATCCAAAGTATTTTTATCCAGTCGAGAAAATGACTTATTGTTTTGGAAACCTCTGGAGCATAAGCAGTCTTCAGTATGCAGTAATGCAGCTATAATCGCGCTTCGGGCGGGAAAAGAGGCTGAGCGAGCTAGAGGAGGAGAGAGGATGAACTATAGGCTTTGCCACAGGGAGATCTCAAAGCATCAGCACACAGGGAGAAGAGAGACAGGGCTCCCTGTAGCAGCCCTCAAACAGACAGGCCTAAAGCATTACATATTGCTGATCACACCCGCCCTCCCCGTCTTTGTTCAGCACATCAAGATAAGTTAGTCTTTCCAACCATTTTTCTTTGGCTGAAGTTGTAAAGTTTGATTTTTCAATCAATTTTTAGATGAGAGAAACAAGGCAATAGATATGTTTATAAAATTATACCGTTAACCACAAAATCATTTTACAGTATATACTTCGCGTCTGCTAACTTTGTTGGACTCCTGCGTCTGGCCCGAATTTAACGTCGGTCGTCTGTGTTTGGTCATCGGTCTGGCTATAGTGGCTAAAAACTATTTATATTTAATTTATATTCATATTTTCTTTTGTATTAAAGGACCATTGTGTAATTTTTTGCGGCATCTAGCGGTTGTGAATTTCAACCAACGGCTCACTCCACCCTTCCTTTTAAAGCCATTATGGAAGCTGGGAGAAGACTTAGATGTTAAAACATTTTCGCTTCTTTCCCGAATAAGTGAATGTATTTACGAAATTGTATTCTGTAGAGCAGTTTTTCCGTTTAAAGCTACTTTAGAAATAGCGACATGCCAACAACCTTTCATGCAAGCAGATCGTGCTGTATGTATATAGGAATAGCCCATTCTTAGGTAATAAAAACATAACGCGTCATCATTTAAGGTCTTTGTACAACTCTGAACACAGTTATGTATATTATATTGCATTTCTGTCAATATATCCTCCAAAAAATTACACACTGGACCTTTAATTGTATTGGATTAAATTCAATCTATTTAACGGTTATTTGAATCTTTGCAGAGCTCCGGAAGTTAAGTTTGGGCATCATAACGTTTGTTTATGTTGTTGCCTCTGAAACTAAGTGGTCTTGCTGTCTACTTCCTAGACAGCGACCTTCAAAGGCAACATACTAAACAAAGAAACTGTCTTGTTTTACAAAGTTAGCAACTTAGCTAAATCGTTAGCTTAGTAACATCCAAAGTTAATAATTTATCATACAATATTTAACATTTAATTTAATTTGACTTTAATGATAAATAATGTATATAGTTGACATCATACTTGACTCTATCTCCCATCTTGGCCATGTCTGCTTACTAACCTTTTTGCTATGCATTATGGGAACGTCTTTTCCGTGTAGGCCGCTCATTACTTTTTTAAGCATAGCTGCAAAGAATAGAAAACATATTTTTTTACCTAGACAGGCAGTTCCATCCAATGTAACGTTACTTTGCAAATGAGGAAAAACACAAACGTACCCAATCATTAGAAGCCTTTGCGGTGCAGTGACAGAATGACTCTTAGCAGACATTTCTCTGTTGTTTGAGCCTCATAAAAGGAAGCTGACAACGCCAAAGGCACCGAACCCTTCTCCGCATCCAGAGAGAGTGCCTGCTGGAGACGGGCCACCTCTCAACACGTCAGTTCTTCAGCGCGTCTGCCCAGAGGGTAGAGAAGCTGAGGCTGGGGTCCGTGTTTACCATACGCACAGCCGACTGTGCCGCTAATGAACCCACGAGACCTCCCAAATATAAAATAATGAGAATTAAGGAAATATTAATCGATCTCTGGCTTTTGGTTGAGAAGATCCTCTGGTCTAGCCTGTGGAGATAGCCTACTGCTTCCCATAGTTTCCATAGATGCCAGGATGGGAACGGAACACACACAAGATACAAGGATACACACATGTCCTTCTATGTCTGTGTTTTTCCTATCTAGTCCATAATTAAATATCCAGAATAGATAGGCGCGTGCGTTTGATGATTTGTTTATATTTAATTTGGCCTTTATAGATATTTAATGTATATTAATTGTATTAAATTAAACAACTACAAAACAGCTATTGATTTCTTCGCGGATAACGTTATGTTGTTGCCGCTGAAACCGCCTAGCGATTGTGATATTAAAGTCCCTGTGAACCGGAAGGTGCGATCGTTTTTACTTCCATATTTTGACGCAGTTCCGGGTGAATGTGAATTTCTAATGAGAAAAATAGTGGGCGTGTTTTTCTTCTTTCTCTGCGATTTGATTTGATGTTCATTTTGAAATGGAACTGTCACCAGACTGACAGTTGAAGGGGAGGAGTTAACGGAAGCTCCGCCCCAGAGCCATTGAGAGAGAGAGCTGTGTCAACTCTGTTGACTCCAATGGAACAGTTTTTTTCACAGCAATGGCGGTATATGATGTCTCTCAATAGTTCCCGGAAGTTACTAGTAATGCATGGAGCTGCGACTAAACAGACCAACTAAGGTCAACTTTGAACCCCTTTAAAGACGTAAGCCATTTAATGAATAAAAAATGAAAGAAATAAAGCATTTAAAGAGAAAACAGAACTGCCTGGAACTATCTGAAGGCTCCATGAATCAAGTGACACGCCAAAATTTCGAACTTTCGCTGGCGCAACTCTCTCTCTCAATGGCTCAATAGTCATTACAGGAAGGAAGTGCATTTTCAGGTTTTAACTAAAGATTATGAGGGCACACAAATTTTTTAAAGAGAATGACCGACATTGATGAACTATTTACAATAAACGCTGCATTATTTCATGAAAAAATAGGCATTGCCATTTTTTATTTCACTGGGACTTTAACGGACAAATCCCCTTTTCCAAATGCGTATTTTACGGTAATCATATTTGAACATACTTGACCACTTGCCATTTAAAATGTCAATCATTTGCTTTCTACCTCCACGTATCTTCGGAGGCCTCATCTCTTCGTTGCTGTCGTCTCTTTTTGACATTCATGGGCTCCGGGTCTTATCTGAATGATTGAATGCCGGCGTTTGCTGTGGTAGATTGGGTCGTTTCAATCCGGAGAGAGCGTTCCCACTGGATTCAGCGCCGGTCCCCCTGGGCCAGCTTTCCTGAAGAACAGCGTGTTGTACATCCACATAAAAAGGAAAAATATGAGAGGTACTCTCCTCTTTATGATGCAGAAATTAATCTGTCACTGGAGCCGGATGTAAATCTGAGGCTTGCTTTGCAAAATACTGTTTTAACCTCCTTTACTCTGTATTTTATCTTTTATGGGCAATAAACATAAAACAGCACAAAGGGGAAATGTCCTCATCAATATTATCACAAAATGATGATAAATGTGAAGGCGCATAAACTTGGGGAAAGAATTCCGTCCTCGGGTGAAACAGGACTGCTGGGGTTCTTAACAATTGTAACCAAATTCGTGATGTATTTTGGAAATAAAAATGAATCTGTATAATTTTACGTATATTATATACATAAACATCACCATGCTTTGATTTCATAATTACATTTTTATACAGGATTTTTACTTACATTGTTTTATAACAATAGACAATTGCATTGCAATTAGTTTTATTGTGTATTGCAATTACATTATTTTAAAGCAATTAATATTACAACAGATTTTTTGTCTAATGTTCAGCAAATAATCTGTAGGCTATATGTACATTTGTTCATAATTTTTGTACTATTGTTAAGGGACAGTTTTTCTATGTAGCTAACAGTTACAGTTTTGCTCAATTTTGCTTTATTTGTAGGACTAAGGATCTGTTTGTATACATTATCGCCAGAACTGTCAGGTTGGAGAATCTCTGAGCATAAAGGTGGGTGATCTTTTGGCCCTTCCATGAATTTTTTTCTTCCTTTTCATCTTCCTTTTTTTAAGTTATCGTCTCATTATGTTGCAACCTCTCTGGAGGCCTGCTGAGTCCTATGTCCTATATATAAATGCACTGACTGATCTTCAGAGAGCGCAAACTAAACAGGGAACACAACTGGAGAATCCTCTTTCTGCTATATGCTAATTGAGTTAGCTGGAGGTTAAATTAACATTTTAATAAAAAACAACGCCAAACAAACACAGCAAAACATAAGAATAAGAATGAGCAGGAGAATGCAACGTGTAAACCATTATTGCAACAATAAAGCAAATTCATGTGAATGATGAGCCAGTGGTAGACAGGCGTTATGGGATTATTATGGGGTGATTTGTGTGTCAAAATACGATGCCTGATTTCAACAAGTATTTAGTATGAAAATTTATTTTCTAAAGCTTTTATTCGAAATAAATTGCCGAAAGCATACTTACACTTTGTCTCGAGCGGATCAAACGCTAGGGAAAATGCACTTTAATTATAAAGTTACAACTTTAATTTCTTTTGAAATATATGGATACAATTTTTGAATTACACATTTAGTATTTGTTATTAAACAAAAAGTATTAATTAAAGCTCAGAAGCAAACATTAAAGTAATCCCACAGATATCGCTGAAAGGGTTCACATACAGATCCTTTGGCTCTGTCGCCCTCTGCTGGATAAACAGAAGAAAAGTAAAAAACAAGTTATACTGTACATAACAGTGGCCCTAGAATGATTTGACACTACAACCACAAAAATGTACCATGAGAGCAGTTGTAAACTATTGTAAAAGTAAATTAAATAATACATATTAATTATAATAAGATTTTACAAATCACTTTTGCAGAATTTTCAGTTATGTGACCATTCAGTACCATAGTAGATTTTTTTCTGTTCACAAAATGAGATATTTGAAAAGAATGTAGGAAAGCAAACCGTACTGGGGGTCTTTGGACTGAGGGTCTAGCCTTTTTATTTTTCCTACAATTGGAGCGAAGAAGTGTTTGATTACAAGCATTCTTCCAAATATCTTTCTTTGTGTTTATCAGTACGGAGTAGTTTACACAGATTTGGAACAACTTGAGGGCGAGTAAAAGGTGACAGAACTTTTATTTTGGGGTGAACTGTCCCTTCAAGTTAAAGCAAGCACATATGATCGATCTTTACTGTTTGGGGGCGATAGGTTTCACAGGCGCCGAGGGGTCGGTCTTTTTATGTTATCTGACTAAAACTAATAATACTTTAAGGTATTATACAGTATTCAGTAAAGTATAAGAGTGCCTTCAAAACACTGTTTAAACAGGCTTATTCTGATTTTCTCCGAATTATACTTATCAATGCTGTTTTATCATAATTATCATTTAAAATAATGAAGAAATTTAGGGTTTGAAGAGAATTATATGTATTTATATTTTGTTCCTTTAAGCTTGGGTGGTTGTTAACCTCTGAAAATGTTTTGGTGTAAATTGTTATATTTCATTTTCTGAGAAATGTATATGTATTTTTTATAGCTTCTGAAAGACATTACTAAAGGACACAAAAAGATATAAAAATAATACGATAACAATTTACACCAGTTGTCATTTTCAGAGGGAAAATCCCTCTTATTTTCCAAAAAAATTGCCAGATTCTGCTAGGGGGATGTATACTTTTGACTTGGGAGCAAATCAAATATTTTTTCACTTTTAAACATTAGAATGGTCTTTTCTGTTCTTGTTCAAAACCGCATCATGGCATTGACTGCTGTATCAATACAGAAGCATCCGTATTAACACACGTATCAGCAAGGAATGCGTCACGATATACAGTATTGCTGTATTGATGTTTTGAACACAGCCTTGTTCCATGTGCCCCTTTTAATTGACTTCAGGAGGAAAACAACACAACCCATCCCTGTCCGTATAACTGACTGCGATGTGGAGATTGTGGACGCTTACGGAAAACCTGGGGGTCCACATTAACGTTAACTCAACTGTTCAAAAAACAAGGAGGCTTTTTACAAAAAGGGCCAAAGCCGACTCTACTTTTTGTGGAGACTGAAGTCATTCAATGTGTGTAATAAAATGCTATACATGTTCTACCAGTCAGTGGTTTCCAGTTCCCTCTTCTATGCTGTGGTGTGCTGGGGCACTGGTGTGAAAGTGGGTGATGTCAACAGACTGAACAAACTCATTAAGAAGGCAAGGTCATTGGAGAGGATGTGGTTCCACTGCCGGTGGTTGCTGAAACGAGAATGATGTCCAAACTTTCGACCATCATGGACAACACCTTAATTCAGCGTGTTATGAAGAGGGTGAGAGAAGTCATTTCAGCTGCAGAATGATTCCAACCCGGACTGAACAATAAAGCTGTTTGCAACAGTGAACCTTATCGAAGAGCTTTTGTGCCTTCAGCAATAAAGCTGTTTAACACACACTGTAATAAAACACTATTTTTACTGTTGTTGTTTTTTACAGATTTTCCACGTACATTTTTTTTACAGATTTTATGTATTTTTTTAAATACGGTCAAAAAAAGTAAGATTACAGAAAAGGACCGCAAATTTACAAGAAAATCAGGGGGAAAGTGTAATAAAAAAAGTTATTTTACAGTTTATTTCTGGCGCCCCCCAGCTGACAGAAAATGTAACTTTTTTTGAACAAGATTACTTGGTCAAAAACTATAAAATGACAGAACAAGACAACACATTTACGGGAAAAATGAGGAAAACTATTTAACATACTTGTATCCTAAAAAAAAAAAATTCTGTATATTTCAGTTTTTCCAGTTTACAGAAATTTTAATTTGATGCATCCCTCAAAAGCAGAGGCACCATTGACCTTTAAGTGGACTAGTGGTCCACACCTCATTCACATTACACCTGTGAATAAAAGCTTAAATGTCACACGGACACTTTTTGTAGGTTCAGCTTTCTATCCATCCATCTCTCTATCCAACAACTGTACAAAGGCAAAATATGGTTGTAGCTTCAGGACAAGAAAATAAAAAAAAAATCACACACTGAAAAGTTACGTCTTTATTTCTTCTTAGTATACAAAATGCGATAAAAGTACTAATTTCTGCAAAGTCCACATGTATGCATATATATACTGCAATAACAAGACCTTCAAAAGTGCACCAGTATTGGTTCACTTTCAGTCAGCTGTTATAACTAAAGAGCCTTTAAACAAATACGGCGCTAAAGCTAAAGCTGCCGCAGGGCAGGGACTATACCAAGGTCAAACACATGGATTTCTTTGCTGAACCCGAGTCATTCTCGAGGTCCTTCTTGGAGTTTGCCTGGAGTTTATTTTAATCGTCTCCTGCACACAGACTCAAAAGGGCCTTCTGGTAGTCTCCCTTTGTGTGTTCCTAAAAAAGATGCAGATATATATTTCAAGTTCTTCTAATTTATAAAATATTAAAAAATAGCTGTTTTTTATAATAACGGCATGTTACTGTACTAAAAATATCATTGCCACGTACATTTATGGTCTGATGCAAAGACTTTCCATGGTGCGCCTTAAACTCTTGTCTTATTTTCTTCAGGTCCACCTCGCATCGAGACACCATGATCCGGGTCAGAACCTTTTCCTTTGCTCCTTTGCTCTAAAACACAGAAATGCGCAACAAAGGAAGTTATAAAAAGCGCAGCGCGCCGCCTGATGCAATTCTAGCGCAAACCGTCTGCAACACCAGCAGAAAGATTACAGAGCAGAGGACTTTTTAATGCTTGAAAGAATAGTTTTTTGCCATTCAAGCAGTGTTTGTGGATGAAACATGTTTTACCTTCATAGCGTCTTGCAGTTTGTTGGCAAAGTAGAGCTGTTTGTTTTCAAAGCATTGAACTGAGGAAGAGAGGACAAAGAGATGAGGTATGGCTGTTGGGGTTAATAGTTACTTTGGAAAACTTTATGGCCCGTTCATTCCAAGTAGTATCAAACTTTAACTTTGTTTTAATACATTTTTTAAATTCAGAGTCCCCCCACAGCTATCCTGATAAAGAAACAAGGGAACAATATAGTTGGGATCACTTTCATAGCGTTTTTCTTAAAGATGATGAACAATAAAACATTGTCAGCCAATCAAAATCTAGCTTAAAGGATTTCAACTACAACTACATTTAAAAGGCCCCACACCAACTTCCTGTTTCAACGTGAAGTACTTCAGTTAAGTTACTGTATAATACCAAGCCTTACCCAACGTGAGGAAAGACTTCTCCAGATCTCCTTTCACCTCCTTGCGTATGCTCTCCTGCATGTCATACGGGCTGTAGCTCTTGTATCTATCAAACACTGTCAAAAGAAGCACCAACCCACATTCATTTCTGACCGCTAGCGTCTTATAAGATGGAAAGATAAGGGTCAAGGGCTCTAGAACCTTTCTGGAGGTGGGGAACACTTCTCTGTGACATGATGGAGATCCAGGACTTCACATCAGTGCCTTTTATTTTGACACCAGCATCAAAAAGGGCCTGTGAAAAATATGTTATGTTTTTAATATTAGATTTTAAATAGTTATTAGACAAGAAGCATTTATTTGAGAAGCAAAATTATCTATGAGTCTTGTTTTCTGAAGAAAAGTAAATATAATATTTTTTTAATAAAAATATCTGCCAATGGGGTAAGAAAAATTAAACTTTAAATTTACCCCTATGTATTAATTCTCATTAATTCAATATTATTTTTCTTAACCCATTTGCAGATATTTTGTCTTGTTTATACATTACTCCATTTAGATTTTTTTCCCAGAAAACAACATTTTAGGTGAAATTGATTTAAAGGGACAGTTCACTCAAAAATGAAAATTCTGTCACCATTTAATCCCTTTTAGTTGTTCCAAATCTGTATAAATATTAGATATTTGTATAGATATTTGGAAGAATGCTTGTTTCAAATCTGTATACATTTCTTTGTTTGGTTACAACTCGAGGGCGAGTGAATGACAGAATTTTCATTTGGCTGAACTGTTCCTTTAAGAATGTTAGATATTTGTACCGACCAAAATATACAAAATTATTTCAGCTGTAATAAACTTTAATAAATTAACAGCATTTTAAGACGACGTTTTTAGTTTGTTACTCAGCTGCTAAAACGTGCCAACTTTGTGTTGTGTTCTATTCCCGGGTTGAGTTTAACCAGTCTATTAAAGCCAGATGTTGATTTAAAAACAGTTGCTTTGTTAGCATGGAAAGAGAACCACGGAAACTCACTCTGGCATCCTCGTCGATTTTCTGGTAGTCCACAACAGAGCCGGGTTCATCTCTCTTGGTCTGATGTGGAACATGATCGTGTGTCCAGCACAGGTCAAAAAACGACACATTAAACAAAAAATGTGGATAAATGGTGTATCATTATGCTGAGGTTTAAAGAGTAATGAACGTTAAATAAACAACATCAGCCACAGCAGAAAAACGGTTCCCCTCACCGAAACCAGAGCCAGCAGAAGTTTCCCGAAATCTCCTGAAGTGTCTCCAGCCACATCTTTCTCCAGGTCCTTCTTGAACACTGTGAAATAAACATGCATGTTCCATCACAAACACACACGTATGGTAGCGTTGAAGTTCTCTGAAGGTCCAGTACTTACGTTCCTTGTAGACTTTCTTAATCTCTAGGAGCTCGGCATTGCTCCGAGAGCAGAGAATCTCGATTAAAGTCTCCTCATCTGTTCCCAGACCCTAAAACACCAAAATATTGTTCAAGATTTCATTTATTACTGCATATATACACTAAAACAAAGTCATAGTCATCCAATGTATTTAGGACAGTCAAAGCCACTACTACATTAAATGAGCTACGTTTAGAATTTAGAAACGCTTGTTGTTAGCGACACCAGTGGCCACTAGGTGAACTGCAGCCTGCATCTTGAACAAAACAGTTACAAAATTGACAATGATTCACTGACATTTTTTATGTTCCATTACAAGCTTTCACACATTGTCAATAAAAAGCAATAACACATGACATTTTGTACATATAGCCCCTTTAATAAATATGAAATCTGAAATAAAAACTAATCGATTTGCATCCACAGACAAATTTGAAGTCAATATGAAATGTGCACTTATGAATAAGACCCACAATGTGTATTAAGGTGTAAAAAGGGGCAATTTTGGGGAAATGCGGTCTTGAATGTTACATTTACCTTGATGGATCCTTTGATCTCGGTGGCGTCGTACTGGGAGGTGCTCTTCATGAGACCCAGAATAACAGTCTCCAGTGGACCAGACAGCGCTGCTTTGAGAGCTGTGATCATATCCTGAGGAAATATGACCAGTGACCATTACTGGAATAAGGATCGATATTATAACGGCTATATACAGAAGTACACAGTAATATGCTGACCTTCTTGGCTCTCCTCTCGTACGCAAAAGCGATCTCTCGCCTCTGGTTGTATGTCCGTTTAGTGAGGACATCGATTATGGTATGCTCATCTACCCCTAAAACAAATGTTGCCATATTAAAACAATTACACTGTAACTCATTAATTTAACAAATATTAATTACTTTATATTAATATATTTTATAAATTATATTAATAACATTACTAATTGGAACACATGCATTTGTATAATGCTTTATACTATAATTGCAATGTTTATAAAAATATGTGGTAATTTGATAAAAGTGTTTATTATTAAAAATATATAATTTGAGCAAAAGAGGGAAGAAAACAAATGCAACTGTAATTGAAATTGGAAAACGTTTTATTAAATTATTGGCCAGCTCATAAGATGTAATCTCCAACATCATCATTTGTGTCTACAGTGCCTCCCCTTCTGGCTTGGAAGTTGGAGAGGCGTTGGCCTGGAAAGTTTTCTATGGTTAAAGGCCTTCCAAACAGGATGATGATTCATTTCTACCAGCGCTGCTCAGCTTTTAAGCCTCACAAAGAAAGGGAGCGAGTAAGGAAGGCGGTGTGTTTTCTTTAATGTTGCTTTAACAAGACTTAACATCTGATCTAGTGTCGGTTTTGTGATTCCAGCAGGGGGCCGCTGTCGAGCCCACTCACCTTTAGTTTTGATGGCGGTCTCGATCCTTGCAGCATCTTTATCGGGATCAAAGTTAGGCTCTGGGACCACTGTAGGGTAGGTGGTCTCTCCCTAGGGTACAGCAATGTGCTAATGTTACATTTAGCTGACTACGTTTAAACCCTACCAGACAAAAGTTTGGACGCACTTGATATGGAAACATCCTATAATGCACCTCAAAGTTGAATGCTTGGCCAGACCGCAAAGATAATGGCAAATCATTACATTACATCATTTCACATTGGTTCAACGTTACATCAAGTTACTATTATCCGCACCGTCTTGGCAGAGTTTGCCGAGCTGCACTCTAGTCAAGGATGGATACTTTGAATAAAGCTTAAAAATAATTTTGATTACACAATTTTTTCTTTCCGTTTCCATTTGTGCGACTTCGTGGTTTGACACCTTCACTATTATTCTAAAATAATAAAATCGTATTAATAACAAATGAGTAGGCGTTTTGACTAGTTACTGGTGCTTTATGTTAAAGCAACAGTCGTTCTGTAACATAACTAGCAAAATAACATTTTGGCATCATAAATATGGTTAAAAAAAAAAACTATGAAGACTTACACCACCCAGTGTCAAAGTCAGCTGACCCAAGAACTCAGAAACCAGAGACATCTTGGATTTCCTGTGGAGAGATGCCACGTCTGTTCATTTCAACGACATTGTTCATTTTCAAAGCAATACTTTTTATATTACCTAATGATTTGCTTTTGTTTACTGCAACTTGAAGAGAACCGAGGGCACAGTTGGACACATGGAGTGTCTCATGATCACATGCTTTAGTTATGTACAAAGCTGCAGAAAGTAGTGGGCACGGGGAGAACTACACTTTATTTAAATGCTCTTTAAGGGCATCTTAGTCATTTCCTGTGCTAAAATCCATCCATGAGTCACAAGACAAACATTTTGTAACATTAAAACACGTTTGTCACACTAGCAAGTAAAGCCAACTGAAAAGACTTTTGTACTATTGCCCTCACAGTTAATCACTCAAATTTATGAGGATCCAAAACCTGCTTAAGCTTGAAAAATACGACACAATACAATGTGTGGTACATGACGTCCTTCAGTTGCTAAGCAATGAGACAAAAAACAAATAGAGTAGACTACACAGTAGTTTTTCAAAATTACAACTGGTTAAACCCAGGCAAACGGGCACACCCATGTAAGAGCTAGCTGGGAAAATTCCCCAAAGCATGTGAGGCAAATCCACATCTCATGTCTCACAGCCACGAAAAGAGTTTTAACACAAACCTGCAGTCTGGGACTTTTTAAATGAGTCTAAATGCAGAAATATTTTGTAAGCAATAAAATCACAGCACAGAACATTTATAAAGTATATCTGATGTAACATAAATATAGATCTTCTCTTCCTGCTACATAAATGTTCATTGAAAACAAAATAAAGCTCCTT
Organism: Triplophysa siluroides; assembly: GCA_006030095.1. Classification (NCBI taxonomy): domain Eukaryota; kingdom Metazoa; phylum Chordata; class Actinopteri; order Cypriniformes; family Nemacheilidae; genus Triplophysa; species Triplophysa siluroides. Next base: position 3,008,735 of record VCII01000093.1, read on the forward strand.
CAAAGGCTTTCTAATAGAAGTTAAGGTATTTTAAAATAGGGAGATGTGAACTGACCTTGGTGAGCAGAGCTGCGATGATGTGCAGAACAATCCCTGCAGTGGAGTGTGAGATGGGTGTGGTGGCTAAATACCAAAGGCGGTCCTTATCAACCGTGCCAAGAGTCTTTTCTCTCTGTCCATCAAACACAAGTCACGTCCTCTCACTTCTGCTGTGGGAGTCAAGCTCCGCCTCTTATGAGACACACCCTGCTAACTCTTTCCAGCTCATAGTCTGGATAAACTTCACAATGAGTTTACGTAACCGTAGAACATAAAGGACATTAGAGACAGCTCATCTGGAAAGTGAGAATTTGAGCATATTTCTTTTTCAAAAGTGACTCTGAACGTAGTCGAATGTGCAGAGAACTAAAGGAAAAGAATAAACATGTTGATGTTGATATGGGAGAGATTTGTTAGCTTTCCTATTCATCTCAATGGCAGTGTAGGTCTGAAGTATATCCAAAAATGCTTTTTTGGTGTTAATCGTGTGATAAGTCATAGGTAAATATCTTGACAACGCTGTATGAAAAGTATGTATACATCACAAGAACATAACTAGAAACAAAAGGTTGCTGAGAAAAATAGTTTTACTTCAATGTTTTAAAGAGTCTTCGTAAAATTGCAAAACGTTCAGTTATAATGTGGGACTTGCAATATATTTTATAAAAATAAATAAACATTTGCATTTTATATTTTTGACTTTATCTTTAATAAGCATTTTTGCTAACTTTTATATGTTTAGTAAGAATGCAAGCAGGCTTGAATGGCTGTTATTAGGATATTATGGTCATTTATCTTCAGTCCAAAATAGTTTTTAACATGTATTCAAATAACCATTGTGCATAAAATGTCAAACGTCATCTTAAAGGAAGTGGCCAACAATGCATGTGATAAAAACAAAAAGGAACAAACGACTGCACTTTAAATGCACGTCATTAACGTTAAGCGATCCGTCGACTATCTGATTTATTTTAATGCCATATCAGTCCAAAAACCCAACCTAGCAACTCAGGCTGGGTTTACATCTGTTGTCATAAAACGGAACAGATGTTCATGCTCGGTAAACATACGTGTGCGGATGATATGATTATTTTAAACACGCCTGCCAGCAAGCTTAGAATAGATTATTATTAAACCAAACCGAACCTGACCGTTATTCATTTCAAGCATTTAAAGACATACACATTTAATTAAACAGATTTATAAATATGTGAGTAGCATGTAATCAAATTTTTTTATTGTCGTTTACTTCTGATTGGCTTATGCAGGATCAATCGCTTAAAATGAGTGTTGCCAAAGATGATCGAAATTAACAAAATGTGGCAGTGTTATTTCTATGAATGGATAAAGGAAGCTCCACCTCCCAGAATAAAGAGCCAATTATCAATCACTATAACCAGCATTTCTCTGAGGGAGGGGCTTTGTACAGTGTGTTGCAAAACTTTACGCGTGTGCAGTATCTTTAGCAACCTGGGAAAAAACTTAGGGATACTTCACCCAAAACTCTGTCATCCTTTACTCACCGTCAAGTTGCTCCTGTATACATTTCTTTGTTCTGATGAACACCGATAGAGATATTTAGAGGCCATCCAAAGTTTGTAACTAAACATTCTAGGGCACTATTGGCTACCATACTAGGGGGGGGAAAAAAATGGTACTATGGTAGTCAATGGTGCCCCAGAACTGTTTGGTTTCACATATTCTTCTAAATATCTTCTTGTGTTCAACAGAATAAAGACACTTAGTAAATGGAGTAAATGATGACAGAATTTAGATTTTTGGGTGAACCGTTTCTTTAATGTTTTAATTGCTGGTCAGAAATAATTTCGTATTTTTTAAATCGCTCAATAAAACAGTCTACTGCCGTTCAAGACAGACATGACTTGGTATTGTATGTCTGAAACAGCTGCCCGGAGGTGTCGCAAATACAGATAGCATGATGACTTCCCACAATGACTTTGGCAACGCACAGACTGACACAAACACAGACAAGTGGAGTGACATAAGCCTTAAAGGGACAGTTCACCCAAAAAGGAAAATTCTGTCATCATTAACAGACCCTCAGGTTGTTTCAAACCTATATACACTTCTTTGTTCTTTTAAACACAAAGAAAGATATTTGCAAGAATGTTAGCAATTTTCAGTTCTGTGACATCATCTATCACCATAGTAGAATGTGTTTGTATATTTTGTTCTGATGAACACAAAGTCAGATATTTCGAAGGATTTAGGAACAAAAAACCGTTTCGGTGCATCATTGACTACCATACAATTTTCCTACTATGGCAGTCAATGATGTCACAGAATTGAAAATGGCTAACATTCTTCCAAATATCATTCATATAAACTGGTATGAAATGACATGAGGGTGAGCAAATGATGACAGAATTGTCATTTTTGGGTGAATTGTCCCTTTAACAGTCTTGTCCAATCAGATTAAAGGACCAGAAGTAACTGTAATAAACAATAATTTATTATTTTCCTTTTGACATAAACGTTAACAAAAGTGAAATTTAAACTTCACTGTGTGATTTAAATGTGAATTGTACGTATAATAAGTCATAAGTGCTTTGGAAGAGTAAGAAATACACAAACATATTAACAGAAATCACACTAAAGTTCAATTGAACATATCACGAGTTCTTTACACCGTCATGTGTTTGGCTCTTTTTGGCCTCGTTAATCAGCTTGGCTCTCACTTTCTCCTGCCATTTCGGTTTCTGATTATTGTTTTTATTTTTCTTCTTCTTCTTCTTTTTCTTCGGTGTTTGGTTCGGATTGGCTGCTGGTGTCGAGCCCGTTCCAGAGTTTGTGGGTCCTTGCTGTGCTCCCTTCTGTGCTCCTTTCTTAGACTGTGAGAGAAGAAACCGAGGGGAACAACAGGAGTTCAGAAGACTAGTTTAGACTAAAGGTTGTTGGATCGAACGTCAGAAGTGGACTTCAATAAAATGGAGAATTACAGAGATCTTAAAATAACGATTACAATTTTTCTGAATTCTCTGTTTTCCGTCCTTCACTATTCAATTGTACTATATTTACCCACATAAAAAAAATATCTACAGTATTCACTTATAAACTTTATTAAAAAACATGCAGTAGATACGTTGAACCATACAGGGAAAAAAAATAGGAATAACAAATCTTTTGTTTTTAAATCTACTTAAATATAAGTAAAAAAAAGTTCTAATTTTTAGAAAAGTAATTTTTATAACATTACTAGCACATTTACTGTAGTTTACTTAAGTAAATAATATTCTCAGTTAAAATAAAGAGGGATGGTGTGGTAAACCGGACTTTTATTTTGACGGGTCGCCGCAAAGGGTGTTTGACAGTTGCTTTTTTCGGGATCAGTTCATGTGCACACGTTCTCTGAAAGCTCCACGAACACACGCAAAACAATTGCAGATTACATATTTAAACACTATTTGAACAATTCTATAGTAAATACACAATATGAGTTTGAAGTTCGTTCCTACATTTTGTTTAAGAAATAATACATTACGCCCTTGCCTCAGTACTTTTTAAATGGTGGTCCTATTCGTGCTAGCGAAATGTCAAATGAAACTAATAAATGTTCTCATCCATCATCGTCCTGTTTACCGCGTCTCACAGGAGAGACTGCTTGCGAGTCGCACCACTCGCCTGTGTTCACACCAAACGCGAGCAATCCTGTTCCATGCTCTTTATTACTCGCAGGAAAAGATTGTTATATTCGCGTGAGTGACGCGAAAACTCTTTGCGCGAATTCATAGCTCGAGTTAAAAATGTTCAACTTGCGCGGAAGAACGCCTCAAATGCGCTTGATTTGCGTCATTCGCAATGCCTGCGCGTCTTTGCATTGACTTTATGTAATTTACTCGCGCCAAACTGTGCTTCTGCAGTTCGTGCTGAATGGAACAGACGCGCGTCACTTCATAACTGTAGGGTCGGTTCCAGACTGAACAAATTTATTCAAGAGATTCTTTTTCACACTATGCTTGAAGGGCCGGAACAAATTACACGGAGGGCCGGGTTCAGCCTGGGGGCCGCCAATTGAATAGCCCTGGCATACAGTATACAAGCAGACCCCCATGATTGTAAACTTAAGATATTAGTGTAAGAAATTTACACATACATGTTAGAGAATACCTACAAACTTTCTGTCGGGTCTGCTTTAAGTTGTAAAACCAGCTAGGGATTCCCAGCATGCCTTGGGCCTGAAGGCGTGTCTTTGCAGGAGCATGTGAAAGCAGCGCTCAAGGTAGTAACGCAAACACACACACACCTTGCAGGCTTTGGAAATGGTTAAAAGTTGTAAGTGAAGACAAGCATTTATTGCTCTACACATTAGAAGCGTCATGTTTCCCGAGGCAGTGTATAGTCTGGACCAGCACATTATGATGCAAGCGTGTTGGGAAGGGTTAAGCAGAATTTGTGCAATATCTTCTGGGCTTGTTTAAGCACATGCCCCGCCTAGAGGAGTGTCAAACTGTCCCATAATGAGAACAATCTGAGTTATTGAGAGCCGAAGAAAAACAAATGTTTTGGTATGAGTGCAGGAAGGGCACTTAAAAGGGTATATGGCATGTCACTGACATGTTTAATTTAATAGAATCATACAGGAAATGATTATTATATTTTATCTAAGAAAAACCTGTATATTAGCCCATGCGAAACTCATTGCCACAATGTTTTGAATAATTTCTTTAACAAGACAAATAGGCCTTTCTGATAGGCTAAATGGGTGTGGAAACTCCATTCCTGAATATCACTTTGGGACATCCAACAACCACACTCTGTTGTGTAAGCATGTGTTAGTGGTGACAAGTTGTAGATCGCATTTTAACACCGCTTAAAAACATCCGGTTTAGCAGTTACGGTCATACCTTAGGAGGCGGTTGTGGGGGGAAGGTGCAGGGCGGTCTGTTGTGTTGCTGGTGAAATGGCAGAACGTGCCAGGGGTCCAGGGGAACCCAAGGCAGCACTGACGGCACAGCAGGGGGTCCGCAGTGCACGGCCTGCAGGTTGTACACGCCGCGAGTGACCTTGTTCCCGTCTGAGGCTTTAAAGATGGTTATGAAGCCCTCGCGAGGTTTGTGAACCAGCAGGTATCGTCCTTCCTGTAGTCTGGGGGAGGTGTGAAAAGATGTGAGCACGATGCAGAGAGATTTGACAGCTGATAAATAAAGTGAATTTGTTGTTGATGACAGAGGATTTGTAAAGCAAACGCTGTTCGGCCTGCATGTACTGGCAGAGCGGCGTCAAAGCATGACTTTATACTAAGCAGTGAGCTATAGCTGACCAGTCAGAGCATGCGTACACTAAACTGCAGGCTCAAAACCGGTCGAATTTGTTAAAATGACGTTCAAAGACTTTTCTGTCTCAGATTAATACAAGGAGACAACTACAAGTACTGATTGATTTCTGTACTAACAGTACCCTGTTTGTTGAAGCATCCTGACTATGATAATAATAACTTAACCAATGGTGTAAGATTGGGGCGGGGTTGTATACTTGATCGACCAATGGAAGATAGATATAGTGTGGGGGTGTTTTTTCACTTTTTGCAAATAGTAGTGCATAAATTACATTTTACTTTACGAAAGAGATTTAATTGTCATAGAAAGTGCAACTTGTTTAGGTAACAATTAAAATGGACATATAGACGGTTTCAGTGGCAACAACATAAACAAACATTACGTGGCCCAAACTTCCAGGAGACCTCCGCAAAGAATCAATAACTGTTGAGTAGTTTTAATTTAATACAATTAATATACAATCAAAAATATATATTAAATATCAAATATTTGTTTATATTACAGCCAAACACAGACCAAAAGTTAACTTCGGGCCAGGCATATACATCCAATGAAATCGTCTATAAAGAGATATTAAAAAAAAACTTACGTTGAGACTTTCTTAAGTAAGTGATAGAGGATGTTTAAACACCGAGCTGGCCTGCAAAACAAAACAATGAATACTGTTTTTTGGACAGGTAAAAACATTTTAAGTTCAAGACTAAATCAAAAGCCTTTTTATTTCCTCTAAAAATAAGGTTTTCTAAAAGAATGGACTTAAACTGTACACTTTCTATGCTTGAGTTATGGTATGAGATGACTCACTGGAAGTTACAGGTGGTGTTCTGAATCCAGTCAGCCTGCAGCTCCTGTATCTCAGCCACTTCTGATGTGTGGGCGTTAATACGACCTACACAAACACGTGAGAAAACAGCTACTGAACCACTAGATATAAAATACAGAATCACCATATACAGTTTTTATAACGGAGCATCATCGTGCAGGAACGTGTAACTATATTGAGTGGTCAATTTTCATTATTGAAATGAATTATTGTCATTTTATATTAAAAGCAACTGTCAATGGGTCGAAAGCAGATCGTACAAAACATGTACAAATACCACCAATTCACTTAAACGCAAGTTACTTTCATTCATCAGTCATGATAGTTGGTTTATCCTCCATTATACTCAACACAGCCAAAAGCTAAATAATTGCAGCGGTCATCAGTCAGTTTGCATCAAAGCGTTAAATACACTTATGCTTCGATTGACTTTAAAACATCTTAATCCACGTCAACAGGTGGATGCTGAGCTGTCAAACCTTGACTAAGCAAACAGGGCATGTGTCGACCTGCAGCATTAACTCATGGAGCCCTGCAGACACTGTCTGTCCTTGAATAACAGCATCATTGTGAAATACAAAGGCAGAGTTTATTCCAGGAAAAAAAAGATCTCCACCCCCATTTGTTCATCTGACCATGGGAGTCACTGCTCGAGGCCAAACACGCCTTTTCCAGTTAACTCTACTCTAGATTGTCTTAAACGTGAGTAAATGATGACAGAATTTTCATTTTTGGATGAACTATCCTTTTAAGAATTTAAAGGAATAATTCATCCAAAAATGTTCCCCATTGACTTGACCATAGTCATTTTTATTCCTACTATGGAAAGTCTAACGGGACCATTTTTGGGTGAACTATTCCTTTAAACTCCAAATGCATCACTGTGTCACGGTTAAACCGCACTCTGATTGGTCAATCATAACATTCTGCCATCAAATACTTATTGTAAACTTATGACAACAAACTGCTAGTTTCACATTTTTCATGTGACGTCTGCCCTCACTTTCTTCTCATATAATATAATTTTATATAAAATAATAATTTTAGCTTAAAGCAGCAGTCTGTAACTTTTAGGTAAATAAACACAAATCAGCTTTTAAGCAAGTAAATAAATGATCAGTGTTAAATACCAACCTTGATTTGCAATGGTAAGCGTTTAATAATCATTGATCATTTGAGCTGATGGATGACATTTCACAGGAAATGTCAGTCAGATAGAATTTGAAACCATGTTAAGATGAGTATACAAAGTAGATTGCATTTTTATGCTTTAATCCGAGAAAGCGATATAGAGACAAAAGTTATGGGCTGCAGCTTTAACCATTTGAAACATAAGCTATGTGTCCAGCACCGTACTTTTATGCATGCATATTTTGAAGTTTCACATCAAAAACGAGTGAGGGAAATGCAAAATGTGGGCAAAAATCTTTTAAAGGTCCAGTTTATCATTAGCGGCATCTGGTGGGGAGGTTGCGAATTGCAACCAACGGCTCACTCCACCACTCCCTTTTAAAGCATTATGGTGGGTTGACACAGGACTTAGATGTCGTCATGTTTTCGCTTCTTTGTTGAAGGAGATAACGTATTTATGAAACGCGGTCTGTAGAGCAGTTTGTCCATTAAGGGCTACTGTAGAAACAACATGATGAATTCCATGCTAGGGGACCCGCGGTGTATGTAGACAACATTAAAAACACAATACTTCATCATGTAAGGTCTTTACCTCTGAAGACATAGTTATGTATATTATACCTGTCAATAGATCCTCCAAAACATTACACATTGGACCTTGAATTTGCAAAAAAGCTTTTCAAAAACAATTATTGGGAATAATGGGAGATGAAAACGCAATAGCAAAATAAATTCAGACATAGCAACAATTAAACCCACGTGACTAAGCAGATGTTTCCGCTGATGCTGTCTTTCCGGTTTCCAGGTCTTGTTTTATTTACTGTTGGTTATTATGTTACCAATACCACTTGATGGAAGCGCACCTACATAGCATTCGTTTTTTTCTGTCATTGCAAACTTTGAAGTTTCGCATCACGTTTGGATGGAAACCCAGCTACACCTCTAACCACAGTAATATCATTTAAGATTTAATCTGCCTCCATTTGTCAAATGTCACATTAACACAGAAGGTTTTTCTCAACCAATTCAGTGAGCGTAACGGCCCACTATGTTATCTGAAAAGAAAAAAAGACAAGATTCCGTTACTAAGCCTAGAGGAATCTCAAAAGCAGAGAAATGTGAAGAACTAGGCATTCTGCTGTGATCTTGAAGTGATTTTCACCTTCAGGCGTGGCCTGCAGTGAGGCATTTTATGCACATTCTTAACTTCAGAGACAACCCCTCTTAACTTTTAGAAACATCATATCATTGTGAATGTTAAGAGATCCATGTAGTCAATTTAACACAAGCTTACTGTACAATACTTCAAGTGTAATCCTGAAGTTCTGTTTAGTCAGCTAAACGTCACCGGTTTCTGATCCACAGAGCAAAACTAAATTGTACCCTTTTTCCTCTTTTACATGGTGAAACCCAAGTAACCATCCTCCCTGACTGAGATATAATACATGTGGTTGCATTCTTGTGCAGCCCTTTCAACACCAAAATGCCGGTAGCTATGGTAACCATGGATCCAAACAGTGAGTCACGAGTGAGGCATGCTGGGAGTTTATGGGAAGTTCACTTTTGTGCTGACTTTAACTAACACTCGATGATTAAACGTGGATACGGCTGCCTTCGTTTTTTTAAACCCTTAAAGCTACAGTGTGTAGTTTGTTGGAGGATCTATTGACAGAAATGCAATATAATATAGATAACTATGTGTTCAGATGTGTATAAAGACCTTACATGATGAAGCGTTATGTTTTTATTACATTACAATGAGCTATTTCTATCTACATACACAGCAGGTCCTTTTCAAGGAAGTCATTGTGTTGTTTCTACAGTATCTCTTAACGGACAAACTGCTCTTCAGTTTGTCCGTTAATACGTTATCTCCTTCGGCAAAGAAAACGTGACGACATCTTAGTCCTGTATCAGCCACCGTAGTGCTTCGAAAGGGAGGGGTGGAGTGAGCCGTTGGTTGCAATTTGCAACCTCACCACTAGATGCCGCTAAAATCTCTGCATTGCTCCTTTATTATATAACGTATTAATTATTTATTTCTTTATTTTATTTACACTATTATTTTCCCAAGGGACTTTTTTATGGTGCTTCTGCAACCCGTCACTGTAACTGCATTAAACACATCCCTTTGTGTTTCACAGATGAACGTCATACAGGTTTGTAACGCTGTGAAACACAAGATTACTTGTGTAACCCACAAAACACATTATTCAGGTCTCTTACTTATAAAAGACACTGCGCTGGAGTGCAGAAGTTTCTCGGCCCACAGTTGACAGACCTCGGGATGGGTCAGACTCTCGGCTCCGTAGCATAGCTGATACTCCAGTTTTGGGTAAAACGTGCAAAGGGACAGCCTACACAAACACAGACTCAATGATTATCAACACACAACACAGATATAAGTCACTGTACTCTTTAAATAACACAGACAAGTAAAACAGAAGTTGTGCTTGTGTAAAATCAAGATTTCAGGGCCTGTACTTCTTGTCTAAAGGCTCCTGTATATACAGCGATAAGATTTTAATGCAAGCTGTCCAGATCCACACAGGAAAGCTAAATGTTTAAAGAGAGGGAGGGGTGGACATTACTCATTCCTGTTTAAAGTGTAAATAATAATGTTTGCCATGTAGACAAACTGACTCTATCATGTAAATCCCCAATCACTGACTCAATCATTTAAATATATGTGTATATATATATATGTATATATATATATACATACATATATACACATACACATATATATATATATATACATATATATATATACATATATATATATATATATACATATATATACATATATATATACACATACATACATATATACACATACATACACACACACACACACACACATACACATACACATGCATACATACATATATATAGTTCTTTAAATGGCTTTACAGGGGGGCGCGAGTGCACGACCATGAATAGGTTGAGAATCAGTGCTTTAAGGAATCTCATTGGCGTCCTGACCACGGTTCTCCTCACCTTGAATGTCGACTCTCTTTCATGTCTCGGGTGAGCGATCGGCACACTGCTGCGCACCATGAGAAGAATGTCATGCAGGCTGTAGAGTTTGTACAGAACGCTGCCCTCTGCTGGAGGATCAAAGTCAAGCTCATCCTCCGCCCTGATCTGAAGGTCTTCCTTCAAAAGCCCTATAGACAAACAGAGAGAAAAATAATCAGAATACATATTCTTAGTCTATCATTTATTCACCCTCATGTTGTTCAAAACCTGTATATGACTTTTTCATCTGTGGAGCACAAAAGAAGATATTTTGAGAAATGTCTCAGTGGTTTTGTGTCCATACAATGGAAGTCAATGGGGTTCAGTGTTGTTTGGTTACCAACGTTCTTCAAGATATCTTCTTTTTGTGTTCTGCAGAGGAAAGAAAGTCATACAAGTTTGGAATGACACGGGGTGATAGAATTTTCATTTTTAGGTGAACTATCCCTTTAAGAAAGCACTAACGTTTTCTGGTTGCGAGGACAGGAACTACAGTAGACACAGTAGGGTCCTCTCCCTGGCCCTCTCTGGACTCCAGGTACGAGGTGACACACGGTTTGACTAGAGAGTACGTCTTATGTTCTGGAGGTTTATCTTCTAACACCGCCGCTTTCTGAGGTTCTTGGATATTACTGGGAGTTGGTTTCATCATGGCATCCTGCATCTTCAAAATCTGCCCGAGCTGATCGCAATCCCCGGAAATTCTTTGCCTTTTAAGACACTTCTTCATTCCTTTGTCTAAAGGGTTTGTTGGGTTCGATGTGGCTGGGTTGAGTTGAGTCGAGGTTTGGGGTCTTTGCGGGGAAGTAATGTCTTCTATAACCAGCCTTTCATCATCTGAATCTGAGTCCTGGTCCATCATCCGTCTAGGCCTCTTGGTGGGCGGACCTTGAACGTGGGACAGCGTATCAATCGTCTCTTTTGAACCTCCCCTCAAACATTCCTCCTCAGAAGCCACACTTTCATTCATTGCGCAACATTCCCCATGAGCTTCTTTCTGTATCTCAGATGGTGAACACATGGGGTTGTCTTTGGTTGTATCTAGAGCATCAGTTGGTTTCTTAGGGCTTGAGATGACGTGAGAGGGACCTACAGCTGTTTTTGCTTCGTTCTGTGCCTTCACTTTTACTTTGGTCTTGCAGGACTCCCCGAATGATTCCAGGTCTGTTAAATCTGCTTCAAAGTCCATGCCAGCATCGTCAAATGCAACCACACTTCTGGACATTTTCTCCTGAGCGAAAAATGTGATTACGCTCACGTTAAATATTGAGTTGTGTGTTAAACTCAATTGTGTGTCAATAGATTTATCTCACCTCAGGTGGACGGTCGATTTCTAGAGAGAGATCTTCAGAGGCGAGTAAAAATACGGGATTCTGGCGGGATACGGTATTCTTGAGGCTACCTTCACGCTCTCCTCGTGAAACATCAGATTTCTCTCTCTCCAACTCATCTCGGTCTTCAACAATGGAGGATCGATGTATGCAGCTTTACTCTGACCGCTGCCTGATGACAACCACAATGTCGTTTAAGTGACTATTCCAGATTACAATATTTCATTCCTGGGTTTTGTAATCTTGCAGATGAACAAATAATATTAACATGTCAATATAACTACTGTTGTAACTATTAAAAAGAGAGTTTAAATCAGTTATGTGCATCGTTAAACAACAGGATTGACGCTTAATGACCTCTGACCTCCTGTGGGGTTCGTTTGGACCAAAACGGGCAGCTCCCACGCCTCGGTGAACTCGGGGTCATTGTTGAGGAGCTGAAGGAAGGCTTCTTTAGAAAGACACACATGTGGCTCGTATGTAGCGCTGAGTTTTTCGGCATTATTGTCACTGCTGATAGGCTACAGAATGTTAAGAAATATCAGAATATCAAATAACTTTTAGTTAATAAATCAAGGCTGTCATAATAAGTTCTGAGACCTCAGGTAACAGTTCACATACAGTGTTAGTAACTGTATATGATCATGGACTTTTAAGTAAAAATATTCAAACCAAATGCAACAGTGCCCCCTGGTGGTTAAGACTACTTTTGTTATACAAGCCAATATTACAAGGGGTCTCACAAGTCAAAAACATGGAAACATGTTTCTTACAGTGTGCAGAGAGCTTGCTTTCTTAGCTGGAGGAATCACAGATGAGACGGTCTCATAGTCACCGGCAAGTTGAGAGTTTTCAGGGAGAAGTTTTTTATCAACCATATCTATTTTGCCCTGAGGAAAAATACAATTCAGATCACGAATCACAAATGATCACACATTTATGAAAAACAACATTTATACTGTATAAAAGAAATTACCAATGCAAGGAGCTGTTTCTCAAAATTTAGCGATAATTCACACACAAACTTTGCAGTGGTCAGGCTGGTAATTTCCTGGATGCTGTATAACTGTGGATAGCTCTTTATATGTTCCAGGCAGACTGTAAAATACTCCTGAAAAGCACAAAAAAAGAAATTTACAAAAGCGTGATTTAGATAAAACCTTTCAATTGCTTAATGCAAAAACGCTTTTAAAAAGAATATCAATGAGCAAATTGCGATTGGATGTGCTACCGCCCTTTATTATGTGGGCGGTAGCACATTATGTGATTATATATACATTTATAAATTTTATTCACTGTTATTCTGTAATTTACTTTTCTAATAACGGATATATCGCCCATCCCTACTTTAAGTTAACTGCTCCAAAAACAAAGAAAAGATTCAGAATACTCCATCAAAGACAGAAAATGATCATTAAACTATTAAAGGTCCACTATACCTCAAAGTAGCGAATGCCCCCCGGTGGCATATAGTTGTAGCCTTCAGCACATGTTCTTGAAACGTTCTGCAGGTACTTCATAAACTCTGTGATCTCATTGCTGATTCGTTCCGGCATATGCTGTCATGTTAAAATGAGGGGCAATCGAGCACATGTGTGAGCAAAAATTACCATTAAGAACCATCTAATCCCAATACGAAATGCTGGTGGTCAGATGTGGTTTACCTTTGGTGCTTTGCGATAGTTCTTGTTTCTCAACCGGGCGAGATGTGACTTGCGTTCTTTAGCGTTGAGGGCGGTGAAGCTTGTGTAGGGCACAAAGGGTTCAGGGAAAGGTTTTTTCACAATCCTCGCAAGCATGGGTTTAACATTATTTTGAGTTTGTATGCTGTCAGGCGGCTCAACCGAGGCATGGCTGTTACTGGAGCCGTTCTGGGAATCTTCTCTGTCACACTTTGCAGTTTTCGGTTCTGAGGAGGATCCATCTGGATCATGGCTTTGAAATAAATTACCACACAAGACACAGAAACACATCATCGGGTAATCTGAAATGAATAAAACTTTATTGCTAGTTGATTATTAAAGGGGTCACATGGCGCGAACACGTGTTTTTTTTGTCTTTGGTGTGTTATAAGTTGCCCGTGCATGTATTAGACAGTAAAGTTGCAAAAATTTATATGCCGGAGCAAAAGAGGCGAATGCTCACCCAGACCTGCCTGAAACACCTCGTTGTAACCACACCCCCACAAATCTACGTCAGTTCTTTGTATGATTTGACTAAGACCGCCCAAATGTATTCGCAAGTAAGGTGGCCGTACCTGTCAGCACAATTGCTTGGGAATCTGATGTTCCAAATATATGGTAAGAGGCGTCACATTTCCGTCACACGCTTGCAGTATTGGACCAATCACTACACACTGGTTTACTGGCCAATCATAGCACACCTCGCTTTTCAGAGTGATGATCTTATATATCTTAAATACAGCGTTTTTGAACCTTAAATCGTGTATACACATTGCATTACATCTAAAACAAACGATGATATTCGTTTTAGCCGTGTCATATGACCCCTTTAAATTTACCATGGGTTTATTACAGTAACAATTGTGTTTTGCCTCAACTTAAATTAATACATTTTATATTAAAATGATGTTTGAGAATGATTCTCTGTAACAAATATAATATTTCGTGTAATGCTATAGTAGCCACGGTTACACAACGTTACTTAATCATGATCGTGTTTATAAAAAGTCATCTATGTTTTTATATGCGCCTACTAACTACAAATCCGACATTTCTCACACAACGTACCTTTGCACCAAAGCATACAGCTCTTTAATGGTGGGAGCTAAAGTGAACTTGTCAAAAACATCTCTGGAGAACACAACAGGTCCAGTGACAGGAGGATCATTCCTAAGGAGGAACAACTCGAGTTAGACGTCCAATTCCGATTCACACAAAAACTGAACTTGTAACGACCAATACGACTCGTTGCCACTTACCATTTCAACTCCATTTTAAGAGTTTTGATGTAATTCACACCATGATTGTATGTAACGGGGCTCTCTCATGCCTCTTGCACGATGACGCCCATCACTTCGTAACAGTGCACCAACATGAATCTTCCGACTGGAACTAAAAGGCCAAACGAAGGTTCCCCTTTGGATTTTCAACGTATCCTTCTTGTTTCAAACTATAAGAAAACATATTACTCAATAAATAATTATATGTTTTATATATGTATTATTATTATTCAGAGCTAACCCTTATTTTGTGATGGGAAAGTACACACATTTGAGTGCGCAGCAAGTTACTGGGAACGGTTAATGCTCCGTTATAGACACCTCGGATGTAAGGTATTTCCCACTTTTACTCGGAAATCATTTCTGGAACGTTGCCGTTTTAAAACTAATAATCACATTTTTAATGTTTAAATGTCACTAAATCATAAGTAAAGACGATGGTTTAATATTACTAAATCCAATGTGGGAAATATCCTAAATCCGAGGTGTCTGGAAGGCATCAACAGTAGGCCTTATGTTGTGACGCAGAGAGGATTAAACGTTGCGCTCGCGCCAGTCGAGTCTCTCTTGTCAGTTGAGCGCAAAACTTGAATGCTAGTTTGTAGATACTTTGGTAAATTTGGTTTTAATCCTTTTATTACATAAAGCCACATTGGTCTTGAAATATACGAGTGGCATGACTACTCGTTTTTTTTTTGGAGCTTGACAGTTATCCTGAAAATAAAAAAATCACGATTATAAGGTAAGTTACATGTTGACAGACATCTGTGTATTGCGCGTGCGTGCGTCCTATGAAACCATCTATAGGCTATGATCAAATATAATCAAGTTAACATTTAAAAGTAATACAGACAAACAGCGATATTTAATATAAAATACGCAATATAATATATTTTCCCACACAAAAGTAGTGCCTGTAAATGTTAACAAATAATATTACCAGCATCTAACAATGTTTTTTGTGTGTTATATACATAATTCTTTACTATATCTTCAAAGTCAGAAGTATAAACAAAACACAACATGTATGTGATTTAGCTGCAGTAAAACACACATTATCATCTTTCATGTCGGAAGCAACCACGTTTTTATCATTCAGTTTTGTGTGTCACTTAAACTGCTTGCACAACAGTTAACTGCATACAGTAAAGAAATACAAGACACCGAATAAGAGCTCATTACAAGCGGTAAATTTTATTATGGGATAACAGCACATAAAGCACATCTAAAATCGATGTGTCCAATGCACTTTTAATAAAGATAATATTAAAGGTACAGTTTCTAAGTACAATATAACAACATTCATATTAGAATGAAAAGTATTTAAAAGACAACATTAAATTTCTTATTTTTCTTTACAGCGGTATTTACAAAATGAATCAAAATACTTATTTTCATATTTAAGAATCAGACAAACAGAAGGAGTAAAACCACTATTAAGATACTGTCTCCTAAAGAGAGTTCCAAAGAGCTGAATAGAAAGATACATGATCGACCGTCCCCATTTTAAGATCAGTAGCAAACATGTGACGTAAAAATATGTGACAACCGCAAACTGTTCGCTGCTTTTTTTCCTGTGAGAAGCGAGATCCATCCCGGCCCGCTCTAGCCTTTGCGCCCCCCCTTCAGCTCGCGTTTAACAGACAACAGGAAAAAGATCCAGATGTGTAGTATGCATCATTTTACATACACATATGAACACGTGAGATACATTGCATTAGTCATTTTGATTTGTAATTATCAACTTAAACCTAATTGGGAGGAAAAATGGGACAACACAGAGTGGATTGTCTGTAATTCTGTCTCTGCAGGTATCCGAACAGGGCTCTGCCGTTCATTTTTAAGCAGATACATCCAACCAGGGTGCAACTGACTGGATAAAAAAATGCATGTCCCATAACTGCTGTTCGAAGGAAAAGCAAAAACATCTGAGACGGAGAGTTTCGACAGAGCACTGTCGGTAAGAAATACAGGACACCACAGGAGACAATAAAATGCTGCTTCCATGGCTATAAACAAACGTGAAATCTCATTTACATAAAAAGACAGCCAATGAAAAGAAAGGTTGGTAACACAAGACAGAAGTCACCTACATGTGCAAACACAGTCATTTGAGTACAAGAACAGTGAAAACAACAACATACGAATATAGTTTCTGCATCCTGTACCACTGAGAGGCACTCAGTGTAGTTTGCTATGCATTATTGCAAGTATATTCTGCCTTGCTACACAGAGAAAGTTTCGCACGAACCTCGTACATCTGTCTTTGTCCTGTACAATTTGTCATAACACATAACCGATGTGTGCATGTGTGTGTACTGTACGTGTGTAAGCAGATGTTGAATAGAAACATAAATGCTTACAAAGCTAGTCTTTAAAAACTAAAGGGAAGAATGAACCAAAATGGAGGAAGCCAAAAAGTGGCTATCGACGATCCAGTACTTTGCTGTATCCAAAGTCCTTCCAGCTCCGGATACCAAATGTACCGTTTTGAGCTATGAAAAATAAACACAATACTGCCTTTTTAAGCATGAACAACCTTCTTTCTTCGCGAAGATTCAGAAACGCGTTTGATAGAGGTTTACTTAGCCTTACTGCTTTTGCTAATAATCTTAAAAGTGAGAAGGAACAAGCCGCGTCCCAAGACAAGCACACTGATACAGGCACTTGCTGGGTATTCAAAAGTAAATTTACCACCTATTGTTAACTTTATTTGTTATCGTTATCATTATTCTTATAATTATTCATCGAGTCCTAAAATCAATAATGCATCAATACTCAGCGAAATGAATGGACTAAGAGGGTGGCCTAATCTATGAATCCATAATTTTTGTTCACAAAAGTAACTTACCTAGCACCACACATCAGTATAACACAAAAAGTAATGTCAGCACACCCTAGCGCTAATCCAACTAAGTCTAAAAGAGAGAACTGTACTAAAAACAGAGATATCGTACAGCATGATGTGTCTGATAAACAGATCGATATTTGCGCTGAGCAGGTCTTAATAGCAGTATTTTCTTCTTACCTATACAGACAGAAGTTACAAAGTTACTTTTATACATGTGATCAATAAAACATTAAATATTGAGTGAATTAAAAGCCGAGGATAAAAGAGAGGATAAAAATGAAGCTGTACAGTTTACAGGCCATTTGACGTTCGTAGTTCTCCACCCGGGAACAGAACTAGTCAATATAAAAAATAAAACGAAAATGACAATCAGAAAGCAAAAACAAACAAAAAAAGAAAAAGCGATAAATAAGAGATGTATTTACATGCAGATGTTCAAAGCCTATGCACAAAAATGAATAATAATACACCATATATATTATTGCTTGACATTCGATTATGGCTAAAGACTTTTTTCTTTTCTTCTATTATCTAAACATATTTCACTTTAATAACGTATCAGCTGTGCTTTAGGAAAGAAACCTCTCATTTTTATAAATAAGAACGCACGAAAATCGTCGATGTTCATCCAAACACCTTCAGATCAAAATGCTGTTAGCATGACACGTGCCGTTGAATCCACTGAACATAAATTTCACCAAAGTTTATATGTGAGTGCATAGGCCTTGTTGCGTTTGCATAAATCTAATCGAAATGTTTCTATTGTGTCATGCTTGTACAGCCTCATTGAGGGGTTCAAACTCAGTGCTACATAAAACATTTTAAATCCTTGTAAAACGTAAGATCTCGCATACAATTCACCATCTGACCCTGCTGCATCTTAACTTTTAAAGCCTTGTCTGGGGTTTGACCTTCAGCAAACATTACATAGCACAGATACACACATTTGCTTGTACGCGCGCTCTCGCACGCACGTTCAGACATATATTGCTTCTCGCGAGAATAAACAAAGTGGGAGCTCACAACTTACAAAATAAAAATGTGGGAAACTTTATGGATCTTCCACCAATAAGAGAAACAAACAGATCTCAGTCTAAAATACCACAGATCCAGAGATGTTTAAGTACCTTTGCTTGTATTAGAAAAAATAAATTTGTCCAAAGTTCTATTTCATAGCCTATATTGCTTCAAAGTGTCTAATACAAACTACACTGACAAAACACAACATGCAAAAAGTGGCAAAACGTGACTTTACTACAGCGTTCGTGGTGCAACTAGGTGAACACGGATCGTTGGACGAGAAACAGAAACACGACGGTCTTCTGTGCATCAAAGCTTGTTCATTAAAAGGGGACTCCACAGCAGTGGTTACCCTGTAGAAACCCGTATTTGTAACGCACGTTAAGTAGCCTGCGCGGACGTTGACGGTGGAGCGATACATGAAGAGGTATTTGGCACATAGACTCAGATGTGAGTGACAGTTAGAACAATCCCCATCCAGAAAAATGAACAAAAAACAGGAAAAAATAGCGTAGCGCATTCATGGTACGCTTGAGGTTGTTATCTTTCTCGGTTAGATTTTTGGGAATAAGATCTTGGAGCTTGATTTGCATTGTTTAGGATCTATCGCCATCTTCTGTGGGCTTGACATAACTGATGCTAGTATATAACAGGGAATGACGTGAGCATGTCAAAAGGTAAAACAAGAAAAGAAAATATCCCGAAGGGCTGTGATAAGAAATGAACCAAAGAGTGATGAGCATCTTAACAGTCCCAATTAAGCGTTTTATATATTACTACCAGGTTCTTTACGTGAATATCCAATTCGTTCTGTTGCAAAGCTACCTAAGACACCATATTGACCTAAGAAGTCAACTTGAGTGCGCTACACAGACAGCAACTCTACACAAATAGCCCGGCACACACGGGGTTTAACGTTAATGTGGCTCAGATAAAAATGAGCACACACAGATATTTGGAAAAATATTACGCTTTTAGGTACCTTTAGAAGGCGGCATAATATTAAAACAGTCAAAAGACAAAGATGTCTTAAGACGCTGTCTAGATAGGACAGAGCTAATATCTTATCTTCCCTTGATATTCCCTGCATCGATGTTCTCAATTATCACAATATTACACTCCCTGAGCCTTGTAGTACAAGCACTGCTGATTTACAAGGAACTAAACATGAACCTGGATTGTCATTCACAGTTTAATGATGTACTGGAGTAATCAGGATGTCTGGGGGATGCCGGCAGAAATGAATAAACTGCACAACCAATAAAAATAAGACTGATATTTTCACTACAATAAGATAACTAATTATGTTGATGTTAATCATTGAGATTAAATTACTGATGTTAGCATTTGATACAACACAGAGCCGACTAACACGTTTAAGCTACTGGTTTCAGAATTGAGTAGACAGACTCTTCCCTGAGGATCACACGTTGTGTAATGGGAAAGACCACACGATTAGGGGGGAAGATGACCGATAAGAAGCTACCAAGATCTACTCAAAGAGTTTCGAAATGTCTGTTAGCAGGTCGTAGAAGTTATCTTCAAAGTTTTTCTGGATTATATTGGGATTTCATAAATGTCACAACATAGTTTTACTGGAATGTTACAAACATAATTTCTTTAGACTCAAAATAGCAGGACAGACCACTATGGCACATTCAAGAGACTCACAAACAAACGCAACGCACAACAACGGTTAGGTATTCCAAAAAATAGCACTACTACTACTGTAATCGTCTCGTTCTTTGAAAAATCATAAAAAACACACAAATTCTAATTCGTTATTGCAGGATTAAGTGCTATAGCATCCTTCGTTCCCTTTTTTCTTTCATAGGCTTTATAAGCGCTGTACAATGTTACAAAAATAGAGGATTTCAACCAGACAAGGCTTTGAATATTTCTCTTCTTTTTCACTCTTACGTTCCGGACGGGCGTTGTTGCTGGGCAAAGACCTTCACAAGAGCTGCTTAAAAAGAAAATGTATACGGTGAACACTTTCATCTTGAGTCCAGTTTGTGAATCTAAGATGAAAGGATGATATAAAAACGGTTGCCAGATAAATAAGATCAGAATCATACTCAAAAGGGGCATAAATTGTGCTGACACCACCACTAGATGGAACCATTTAACAGATTGAAACGTACAAATCAATGTACTAAAGATTGAAATAACAATAGAATAAAATGATGAAACGAAAGGTCTGTTGGTACTGCCGTTTTTGATAATGTACACAACAGAAACGGGGGAAAAAGCAGGGCTTGCTGATCCTGAAACATCTTTTAGGACGTTTCCTAAAAGGAGTTGAGTGGTTGTCAAAATAATAACGCAGGTCTAGGAACAGAATCCCAGCATTAAAGCTGCTTTTAAAAAATACCTCTTTTTGGAACAGATGTGACCAGTCTTTACCCAGCACCAGTCTCGCGAATAAATACACAAACACGCACACAAACACGCACCCACCCACAGCAGCGTTAGGGTTTCCAGCACTTGTTTTCCATAACCGTGGTATTTATACATGCAACACATCACTAGGTAAATATACAAGTCTTAAATTAAAGAAAGGTGCAAATAAAAGTGCCTTATCAATTTTTCACAATTAAGAATAGTCTAGCTACTAATATCATACATGTTATTTAAAATAGATTCTATAAACATAATTTTTTCTGTATTGTTTGTACTTATGACCGTATACCCTGTAACACGTTAGAAATTGGGTGAAATGGACCCTTTCATTGCATCGATGGTGGTGGTCGGACCATTACGTTAACACCATTCCAGAGAGGGACTTAATAGCAGATGGCCTTAAACGATATAACTAAGCAACTATGGTAGATGAAGTCTCTGACAGCTAAAAGTAATTGAGCTTGTTACGTCATTTAAACTAGAATTACCAGAATTCTACGTTTTCCTTCTTTTTTTAGACGATTGTCCGTAGAAAGGTGCTGCTTTATGTCACCAAATGCCGACAGACATTGCTTAACACTTCTTCTGATTCTCTCTCTTTTGCTTTCTCTCCCGTCGTCTTCCTCTTTGCTGCTGGTTTGTATTCTGACATCAAGCGTTCCCAGAAAGAAAATCAAACCCACAGGAGAAAGGAACTGGCCAAGCCACGCACACCACATCTATGAGTATTTCTACATACACACTTCGGTACATTAACTACTGGTGCAGTTCTGATCGTGAAGACAGATCACAGGTAAAACATTCGTTCGATTTCGTTTTTTCTTGGCTTGTAGGGGACTTTAAAATATGTGGCTTCCTTTTAAAATGTTTAATACGCCAGATTCAGGCGAACGCTCCCAGGGAATCGTTTTCCGCTTTGGAAACAAGTCAAAACGATTTATGCTGATCGTGACAAATCTCCACGGGACCGTACGCGTGGACTCTTCAGGTTCAGCCGGAAAAAAGAGAGAGAGGAAGCGTATGAAAAACAAGCGTCTTCTCATCCTCTCCCTTGGGCTCCGCATCCCACCTGTGTCAGTAAATGGAGGGAACAAACCCCAAAAATAAACCGCTGGAGTCAAACCCAGTCCTTTGCCTCCTTCCTCATTCCGCTCGAAAAACACAAAGAAAAAAGGGGAAAGGGTGTGTGTGCAGTGTGTCGGCCGGCCAGGTGTGTGTATGTGTACGTGCAGGGCACTGGTAAAGTGTCTCAGATTTATGCTTGACATTCCCCACGGCGTGAAATCCCCCGGGCGGGACGGGCGCGGGAAGCGTTACCCGTCAACGGGCATGGACTGCTCAAAGTCTGATCCGAACAACTCCTTGTACAAGGGGGGGAAGTGGGCGCGCACAATGTCTGGGTATATTGCTTTGAATGCCGTCAGCTTTTCTGTATGCCTGCTGCACAGAGCTCGCAGTGTGGAGACTTTGCATATCAACTGCAGAGAGAGAGAAGAGAGGTCTGTTATTCTTTTTTGCTCTAAAGGACCTTTTGGAACTGGGGTAAAAGGCAGACATTTAAATCTAGTGAGCCTTGTTCTTAAGTTTCTCTAAAAGTTTTTCAGCTTAAATAAATGTCCCACTTATTTCCTTTCCTGTAATGTAACTAACTGGTCTTATTGTACTCAATACATTCAGTGCACTTTATTCTATAAATAATATGTGTATATTTAATTCGTCTAACCTTCCATCAAAATCGAATAACGTTTCCTGCACCTGAAACAACTTATCTTTTCTGCTGACAAAACCAAGGCCACCCGGGCAGGGAAAATAATATTAACCAATAACATCACAGCTTAACATTTCATGATCCAATCAAATCCAGGTGGATGGCATCAAATTCCATCCTACATTATTTCCCACTAAATATTCTGTTTAATAAGTCAATATGAAAGTCAAATGTGTGGCGAATAGTTATATTGTCTTTAATACCTGTATTTAATCATAATTAATTAAAATAACTTTGCATTAGTATGCAAAAAAATAATACACAAATATCACATTTAATGACATCGTGTCCTGCTTCATTTTGTGTTATGTAGTACCTTTGTCAGTATGCCGTCCTCTCTGTGGTTCTTCTGCAGAATGTGCTGAAGTGCCAGCTGGATTTTCTGCTGGAGTTTCTCCACCTTCACCTTCTCCTGGAGCCAAGACCGGTCTAAACACACGCACAGACGGGTGAGGATGTCGCACTTCATCACAATCTGAGCTGTGACCTTGCGGTTCACACACATGGTGTTTATGTGGAGTATAAAGAGGCAGGGTTGAATCTGGTTTGTATCATTTTTAGAGCAAAGGTGGCTGGAATTGAAATGTCCCATTAGGGAAGGACACATACATGTTTTACTACTTCTTCGAATTAGCATTAATACAGGGACAAAACTGTTCACAGACACTATTCTGATTTCATAAATCACATGACAGGGTTCAAACCTGCAACCATTCACGGACCACACCTTATAAGGTTTCAACCTTTTTCGGTTACCGGTCCATATCTTTAATCACGAAGCTAAAAAAGCTTGTGTGGTAGTGGTAAACAAGGGATTGTGGGTAACACGTTACAAAGCTACAAGCGTTTGACACATTGAGCCAGGCTTACCTGCAGACATCAACACGAAGGCGGAGAACAGGGCGATCTCATCTTCAGAGAGGTGCATAGAACACAAGTTTTTCCCAAACTCGAAGACGGAGCTGATCAAATCATCGCAGCCTGTCACCGTGAAGACGGAGAGAAAGAAAAAGATGTACAGACAGGCTTGAGATGTAGCAGTTGACAGCATTGGTAGACACTTGACGTTTTTGCGGTGACACCGAGGTAAAACAATACAATTTTTATGCATTACAGAATGCTTTTCCCACTGTGTTTTTTTCTCTCTCTAGAATAATCACGTTTTGGCGAACGAGATGGGTTATGTAAGCATGACTGGGGTCACTAACGAAACTTTCAGTAAAGCCCGTGACTCATGAGTTCACACAAGAGATAGTCTCTGGCATGCCTTTGTCTCAAAGGCTCGGAGAACAGATGCAGGCTTGTTAAAAAGCCCCGTGCAACTGACAAAGAAATAAGATATTGCCGTCGTTATTATAAGAATGAGAATGTTCACATCTGCACAAACAGACACAAATATTGATTGAGTGTTGGCTTGCAGACCGTGGCATCCACACTTTCTAACCTACTTCATTTCTTATATTTGTGTTTGTTTTGGCATTTGGATAAGTTTCTGCTTCTAAAGGTTTCAAATGTGTGCAAGTAACCACAGAGACAGGATTTCACTAATGTCATGGCATTCAAACATAAATGTTATTTGCTTACCCAAGAGAAACTATAGACGGGTTACGGTTGTGTGGATAGCATGTTTGATAAAACACTCTCAGTAGACTCTTAATATTGCTTATGTTGTTTCCAATTGGCCAATATATGTGGCATTTTCAGCGAGGAATGTTTGAGTTTATGTGTGGCGAATCTGGAAAGCTTGTTTGCTTGCAGACGTATGACTTTTGGTTGCAAACTGGTTGGGTTGTTACCACATTTGAATGCTGTCACCATGTGTCCCTTACTCAGTATTTAAAGTCTCAGTGCATTCGATAATTTAAAACTCATCAATAAGCATTACAATTGATGATAATTTCTTCATGCTTTAAAATGAATGTAACTCTACATCCTTGCTTCATTGAGTATATCGGATCATGAATATGCAAATTTTTCCACGCCTCCATTCAATCGCGGGAGGTCGGATCGTTGATTATTCAAGCAATAAGCCCCAAGAAGCACTGGGTTGCAGTCCATTTTATAACAGCTAATGCGGTCAGCCATTATAAATCGGGCTATTTTATAACAGCTTAGAACTTGGCTCAGCCAATCAGAAACAAGGACCAGAACTGACCTTTTTATAAAAGTACATAAATGCCTCATTCGACGTGTGAGCAGTGCCAAAGATATTAATATTAACAAGATGCGCCACTGCCGTTACAATGACTGGCGAGGAATGCTATGCTCAATATGGCCGCTCTAGCGAAGGAAGGCCCGCCTTCCAGTAAAACGAGCCAATCGTCAATCAGTTAAGACTGGCGACCTCGAAAAAGGTGATTTTTAGCACAATTTAAGGTTAGCAAACCACATTTATGATACAGTTTATGTCACGTTTAATTACTGATTGAAAATATGCTGTTTGATTTTTGCAGGGATTTTAGAAATATCTGCCTTCCCCCATTCAAGCAGATAGGACTGTGGACTTGCTATGATGTAAATAGCTGCACAGAGGCGTTGCAAACATGGCCGCCGAGTGGCACGAAGAGTTGCAGAAGAGAAACCACAAATCGAATAAAAAGTCAGCTGTACACCGACAATAAGGCGTAAATGAAGCGCAAACGAATTCCGAATACATTCAAAACACCTCTGTTCATATTTTTATCGTAATTAACAAAATTCATCCAATGTCATTTTTGGTTTCGAAACATCCTCTAGATGTGCGAAATAAATATGAACAGTCAGATACGTTGAACACAACGAAGTGTGTGCCGCATACATTTTCGACAAAGTCCATATTTACACGAAGTGGCACAATAGTTTTAATGAAATAAAAATAACTGATCTGGGGGAAATGCCAGATAGCAATGTTTCGAAAGAGTTTGACAGAGTCTTTGGTAAATTGCAGTTTATGGAGAAAATACTCTGCAATGGTTTCAAATGCTTCATTTGTTTCTCTTAAAGCATATCAAAAACACCGCATAGACAGATAAACAACTAAAACATTTCACACCAGGGGGACTTAAAAGAAACTACATTTTAAACTAAATGAACGTAACCCACCTAATGATTTGAAGACGTCAGACCCTGCATACTTTCCGTCAAAATAGACTGTATTGTTCTGAGGGTCGAAGGCACGGCACATTCTGACAAACACCACCTCCAAAGAGCCTGTGCACAGATGGAAGAGAAACGAGATGATTATTTATAGTCCAGAAGAGAGACAGATAGGAACAGCCGGAAATTTACTGTACAAGGGATGTCGCAACAAACCAGTATTGACAATTATCGTGATTTTCATTTCAACCTGACAGTGCGCCGAATTCTTTGAATATCTGCATTTTGAGTGTTGCTGTAAAAAAATGCTATAGTGGGCATAACATTAAACGTCTTTCTCTGTAAGTGGTCAATTTCCTCTTGTGCTGTAGGTCAAACACTTTTGTGACAGAGCCATAGTTTAATTGGGAGATTTTTGTGTTCCTGTAGCTCAATTGGTACAATTGGTTTAAGACGAACTACTAACAAAAACGCATACTGTATCGCATACAAATATACAAATGTACACCTTGAATGCGCTCCAGTAGATTTTGGATAGAAAAGTCTGCATGGACAGCTAGCTGAATACTAACACTGAGGTGTTACCACAAGCAATGTAAGAACTCACGTTAATAAACACCCTTGAAATGCGTTAGCTAAGCATACACGCCTGCATTAGCGTACTTGCGCATCATCAAGAAAAGAAAATCTGCTTTGCTATGTTGACAATTAGCTGAATATATTTGTCACCTAAGAAAACATCTCTGTGTTTGTTACGCGTGTGTGCGTCTCAGGTGGAATGTGTTGCTGTTATTGTTGTGAGTGGGAGCAGTAATTCTACAGCCGAGTGCTTTAGTGAGCTGCTTAGCGGATAAAAGCCACGTAACAGAAGCCATTACAGAGCTTTAGCAAGATGCTGGTGGTTTAAAATGTCATGTCAGACGAGAGCTCTCACTCACTTTGTTATTAATTTCGCTTGAGCGTGGCACAAACAGAAACATTGAGAGCTGCCGGGATCACGATGGAGAGAGTGTGTATGTGTGTTATAAATCTCACATTGCTTGTAAGGCCCGATTCACATTTCGCGTCTAAAACCGCGCGGAAAACGCGAGCTGCACTGCGTTCTCCTTTTTTTTCCAAAGTGCCTGGACTTTGCGCTCTCCTGGCCTCTGTCGTCGCTAAGCAACCATGGGCCACGATAACCGTTGAGACAAGGATACCTTGCAATAACTACTAGATTTAGTTATGCTGTGATCATCTGTGTCTCCATTTTTGTTGAGATGGTCTCTATTGGCTGGTTGGTTCTTGTCACATGACCTGCGGTGCGCTTGCGCCTTTCTGAAAAGTTGTCATTTTTTCATTGCGATGTGGCTGCGTCGCCCCCTATTTCCGCGAAATAGACGCAAAATGTGGGCCTAAGTAGACATTGGTGGATAGCATCTCAATAATGCTCTATTTTTAAGAGCTGACAGTCCATGCTTGCACATTTTGGCAATTATAATAGATTATGTAAATTATTCCACGCATACATCATTCACATAAAGAGCATACAGCAGCAGATATAGTAAGTAGTATGGTAGTATGGAATGAACGTAGCAACACCGGAGCAAAGGAATATTTCTGTTTAAAGCCAGCGATATAAGCCAGGATGAATGATGGTGATACGAACACACACACAAATGCTTTACCTGCTTTGAGTAGCACTATCTGATCATTCTGACAGAGCTCCATGAAGCCATCGATGCGCTTGGCAAACTCCACCACGTACTGAATGGCCTCTGTGATTTTAATAGCACACAGCTGCCACATGACTTCTCTGGGCTGAGGGGAAACACAACAAAGATCCTGTTGAGTATCAATAGAATTAAAGCGTTGTTTATCCCTTCAAGTGGCTGCACCGCATGTACATGTAACCAGCCAGTAGGACATTTATACACTAAACAACACCGCCACAACAATGT
This sequence comes from Triplophysa siluroides, assembly GCA_006030095.1. Taxonomy (NCBI): domain Eukaryota; kingdom Metazoa; phylum Chordata; class Actinopteri; order Cypriniformes; family Nemacheilidae; genus Triplophysa; species Triplophysa siluroides. Next base: position 3,036,396 of record VCII01000093.1, read on the forward strand.
ACATTTACATCATTAAGTTGAAGGCACAAAGCTTCATTCGCTTTTCAAGAACGTGTGTGTGTATTACCTTGCTCTGGTAGCTCTCCACTTCCTCCTGAAGGAAAGCTTGCCAGGTCATCTGCTGAAGCTCTTCTCTCAGGTACTGACACGTCTCCATATGGGACTTGGATATGTTTTGGGCCAGATGATCTGAAAGACAACACAACGCACGTCAAAAGACTTCATGACGCCTGGCTGCATTTAATGTACAGACATATTGAGATGTACTATATACTGTATATGTTTGCATATGCTGTATACTGTATGTGTGCGTGCATACATGAGATCAATGGCAATTGTTTCGCATTAGCGCTATATAGAGGTCATACCTTGTGGAAGATTCTCTCAACAAATGCATGTTTGAGTGAAGTGTGGTTGTGCATTGTTGCTTTGTAACTTCAAGTCGATTTAAAATCTTGCAGCCGCATGGCTGACCATTTTCATTCTGATTTTCTGTAGATCAAGTAAACAACCTTATCCGGCACGTTTTCCAGGTTAATGGCAACAAATGTTTTACTATTGAGTGCCTTGTTTGAGATGTTTGGTTGCATCGCTTTTTCTTCTCCTCTATTTTTGCAATGTAACCATTTTGAAACATTAACGGCATATAAATTGACTCCAGAACAAGCGATAGCAATGAAAATAGGGTAATGCTATAATGATGACATGAAAGCGAGTTGCGTGTGCGTGTGTACATTTATGGAAACAAAGGTCATATTTGCTTTCAACAGGAAAGAGCAAATGAAGGCGACAGAGAAAGAAGAAAAAAAAACACAGTGTATAAAATTCAATCATGTTGAAAACACATCTGTTAAAGAGAGTCCCAGAGCAGGAGGGGAACCTAAAAAAATGATTTCCCTCGGCGCGTGCCCTGCTGGATCCTGATTGGCCCTAATTAATGGAAACTAATTAGAAAAAAAGAGGTACTTTTAATGAGTCTTTGAGATGAGTCTCCAACCTAATGCTATTTTAAGACACCTTTAGCGACGTTTGCCCCACGGTTGAGTTCTTCCCCCAGTCCCCTCGGCTAACCAGAATCCTTCTTGCTATTTTCTCACTCACCCAGCTCAGCCATGGAAACGGTGGGGGATGTTTCCCCATTGGTGAAGGAACAGTACGGGAAGAAGCCCGAGCCGGAGGTGAAGTCGCAGATGGGCTCTGGCTTGATGCCGTTGATGTCCAAGCCGGACTGGTCGGGTGAGGGTTGGATGTCCAGGTAGAAGCTGCTGACGCCCGAGTCGGGTTTGGTGCCATCGGGCGTGTGGCCATTCATGTAGCCGCTCAGGTCGTCATGGAGCTCAGTCAAGCCGTTGGTGGAGATGCCGTAGGTTGGTGATAGGGGCTCGGCCTCGCCGGGCTGCTGCTGGTGGTCCCGCTGTTGCTGTTGGAGCCGGTGTTTCTGCACTTCTGCATACAGGCTGTCCCGCTGTTTCTTGGACATGCGGCCGAATTTCACCGCTGTTGAGACAAAGATGGTACACATAAGAATTGATCGACTTGTTCACCAAATATAAACAGATGCAGTCAAGCGAGCAATATTTATTCTGATGGAAATTGTTTCCAAAACCTTTTATCGTGAGTCTTGTTTGGAGAAATGCAATAGTGATGTCTCCATGCAGGGATCAAACCAGCAACCCAGTTACAAGCCGCGAGTCTTAACCACTAAACCAAACCATGCCTCTTTACAACTTAAATAGCTAATCGAGTGTTACGTCCGTACAGTCCTCTTATTTTCGAGGAAATAAAAGTAACTTTACCCCGTAGCCATTGTTACTGAACAACAATCTCTTTTCCCTCAAGACTTTGGCCTTTGAAGGGAAGCTTAGTGAAGCAGCACGATGAGTACGCCTAACTCAGGGGAGCAGGTTTTAATGTCTCTCCGAGGGTATTAATTTGGTGTATTTGGTCCGAAAAACTGCTCTACTCAGTAATAGCATTAGCTTTCCGCTGTCTACCTGCCAAAATGATCCAAGAACAGCAGACCTGACTAGAATGAACCGCCAATTTACAAGCACTCACAAACAGGCAAGACCCTCACTCGCCGCACTTGGAGACGACAGCGGATGTAGAAAGAAAGAGTTTGCAACAGCTTCGGCTCGTCTTTGAACTGGAAAAGTGTTGTGGGAGCAGATATAGTGCGGATCAGATATAAGTGGAGCTCAACTGTCTGCGAAATGAAGGGCGTCTGAAAGAGGATGAGCCAAAGTAGTATTGGATGGAAGGAAGACAAGATTAGACAAAAGGAGAAGAGACAAAATGAGATGAGGACAGAAGGTAAAAGTCGGAGAGCAAGAGAAAAGACAAAAAAAACTAAATGAGATGAGAGGACACAAAAAAGAGATGAAACGGAAGAAAGAGGAGGAGAAGAGAAAAGAAATGGACAGGAAATGTGATTTTGAACGTTGCTTAAAGTGCTAAAAGCCATAAAGGAAGAAACTGCAGAATTAAAAAAAAAAGCTTTTGTTTAGAAGTTGTACCGGAAAGGGGTCTGGACGAAAACCTAACATGGTCTCAGACTCGTCTGTGTACGGTCTGCGTCTCACTGTAAGGAAGGCAGATGGGGACCCTTGAGCTTCAGACAGAGTGAAGTCAGAAGTCACCTTGCCTGTCCTGGTTGCGTGCGAGAGAGCAGCCCGGTAGACTCCGAAGACCTGGCCTGATTTCATCCGCCTGTCACGGGCCGTAGTCACATCGCCCAGCCGGAGGCCCAGCAGGGGTCCTCCACACACACATGCACGCACACAAACACCCGCTCACCTGTGTTCCCGTTAATGCTGCTCACCTGCATTGGCTTTAATGAGCCTGTTTTAATGATGCTCATTTAATAAAAGCTACTTGCTGTCAGAATCCCCAGCCTGAGTGAGGATGCCCTGCAGTCTGGACTACTAGCGCCTCTTACATTCATCTTGTTGCAAGTTTGTTGAGAAACTATTGAGCAATGCGCCAACTATAGAACAGATAGTTTAATTTATATGACATGGCCGGACTGGGGTTTCCGTTGTTGCCTTTTATTACCTTTTCTTGCAAGTCCACTTGCATGTTTGTATGCGGTTTCAAGACTAATCCGTAACTGAAAAATACGCTCCTATGTTGCGCATATACAGTACTTTATATGCTGCTGTATTCAATATGCGTTTGATGTTCTGTGTCTGCTGTCCTGGACACGCACTCACCGTCACGTGACATGCCCACGGCCAGACACTTCTGCAGCCTGCAGTGCTGGCAGCGGTTTCGGCTGGTGCGGTCAATCAGGCAGTTCTTCTGACGCGGGCACGAGTACGCCGCATTGCTCTGTTGACTCCTCCTGAAGAAACCCTAGAGCCCCGAGAGACAGAGAGAGACAATGAGAGCCGCTTGGTTAAGCTGTTGGTGTGGTTATATCCACACACTGGGGTTTAGTAGGGTTGTCACAACATACCATTATTGTCAATAACCATGGTTTATAAAAATATGATTTTTCAATCAATATTGTGTTTATACTGCACTTATGATAATATCGTATAGAATTCAGCACCCTTTTATGGTATGTTTATGTTGCCTTAAGGTTCACCCAAAAAGAAAAATTCTTTAATCATTTAAACTTTCTTCTGCAGAACACAAAACAAGATATTTTGAAGAATGTTGATAACCCAACAAAACTGACCCCATTGACTTCCATTGTTTAACACTTCCATTGTTAGACATTTGTCAAATTCAAAATGTGTGCTCTGCAGAAGAAAGAGTCATATACATGTTTTGAACGACATGAGGGTGAATAAATGATGACAGAATTTAGTTTTTGGAGTCATCTCTTTAAAGGCTAAAATACACTACAAGACTTTTGCTCAGATTTTGCCCAGATTTTCTGTCTGGACTTGTCGCAGAAAGTCTGTGCCAGTCTGCAGATTTGATCAGTCAGTGTGTTTCTATCTGAAACTTTCAAAAAGTCTGCAAGTGCATGATGTCTGGTTAAAAAAAAATCTGTTCAGATTTTAAAAGTCTTGTAGTGTATTCCAGCCATAAGAGTCGCAAAGTTTGAATGTGAAAAATAGACAAAAATGAAAGATGAATTTCGCTGATATCATTATTTATTAGTAAAAAAATATATAATAATACTATCAAATCTTTTGGGCAAGGTAATCATGTAATAAAAATCATGTTGTGACAGTCCTACGAGGAAATGCAACAAAAAACTTTGAGGTAAACATATTGTATAAGCACATTTTTGCAATGCTTTGTCCTGATCAAATGGTTAAGATTTTGGTAAGAAATACCCGATTGGATCAATATAATCATATTTTCCCTGTTATAATAACAGTTTTTGGTACGAATGTTGCAAAACCGCACAGGTATGCAACACATTTATATTTCATAAGCAAACTTACGTGTGAACATCTGATGATGTTTGTAAAACAGAATCTAATATTTCATACTTGTTAAGCTTGTTAACGACGCCATCTGGACTTTATTTATAGCTAAATGACAGAATTAAAGTGCGGAAAATGTGTTTAAACACATTAATGAACCTCACACGTCAATGTACAGTATTAACTTTAATACATCGCCGAACTGATGAGCTGAATAGAAACAGACTGTCGTCTATGTCATGTAGTGAAATTTACCAAATTTCCTAATCAGTTAATGGGAAAAAAGCAGTTTTGATTGTTAATACGGCGACGGCCTGTTCCGAGAGCGACGAGAAAGGTGGTAAATAATGGCGAGTTTGTCTGAGGTTATTAATGTTGAATAACAGGGCCCGAACCCGGTGGGTGCCGCGAGGGGGAAGGAGCGGGCGCCCACGTCGAGTTGATTTCTCATCCCTTTGACTTAATGAATTGATTCCAGCTCGTCATTAACACACCCCACTCCACAGCTCCATACACATATGTCTTAATTAGTTGCTCATTGGCTGTTTAATTACTAGAAAACAGCTGACAGCTGCCAAGTTGCTTTCTAATGGCAGCCATTATGAAAGCGGGGTAGGACTGCCGGTGACAAGCGGCGCTCCTTAATAATGCTATGATTTATGGGCCGGAGCGGTGTGCTCGCACATATCATTAAATGTCTCTCTGCCTCGTGTAATTAGTAACCATTAAAGATACATTTCAGCAGTTTATTCATCAGGGTTGCACGTTTTCTTCAGACGCGAGCGACTGAGCGAGAGATGCTGAGCGGAGAGTCTATTGTGCGAAAAACAAAAAAGCCACGAGCAGCAGCATTCGCATGTTTGTTTCTGCCGAGCCCGCTTGCGGAATGCTAACGAGTCGCTCCGGTGACAGGCGGCAAACAAGAATACACAATAGGCACAAAATTCCTCTTTGCTGAGTGGACGGCGCGTTTGAAAAATGCACAAAAGGTGCTAGCAAAACCGCTAACGACATGCTTTGATTCATAGCGCTTCCTTTTCTGATGGTTTTATTATTTAAAAAAAGTCAGGCACGGCACAGACAACTCCTGTCTTCGGGAGACAATCTCATCGTTTTGTAATTGCGATGTTCATACAACATCAACACAAATGCCGTTTTTAGAACTTTGATGAATTGTGAAGTCCTCTAAATAAATTGTCTGTGTGTTTATTCTTTTAAAGGGCGATCGTTTCTACAGGGAATTTTCTGTTATTTTCTACAGCGTGTCGTTTGTTAACTTTCCCTGCATTTTTATTTGTCACGCACACACCCACTGACAGGGTTGTTTAGCTTCTTACCTTGCAGCCTTCACACGTTATCACACCATAATGGATGCCTGATGATTTGTCTCCACAGATCTTGCAGGGAATTATTTCGATTTGAGCTGCGCGAAAAGAAAAGAGAGAAGACACTGTCAGGATTTTTCACTGTCACCAGTCACAGCACAACACCTCCTCCACGGCTGCATGTTGCGACATGAAACGGCGCCGAGCTTCAAACGCATCACATCCCTGCCACCCAGCCTCAGCAGCATCGTGTTTGGAGGAGGCTATCTTGACTTTAAACAGAAAACCCTTATAAAGTGCTGCAATCATGATGTCAGCTTGCATGCACACAAAAAAAAGACTCGTAACAAGCACCGCTGCTTCCCGCAGAGCCTTTGGGTAATAATATCAGCAGAGGAACAGCGTGACAGGGAGCTGCTATTAACCACACGGCTGGACCTTTTTTACCAGTGGAATATCAGCTCAAAGAAACTTAAAAGGCACATAACCCACAATGAAAGTTTTGCCATCATTGAGATGCAGTCCGACAGTGCTGTGTGGTTCACAATGAGGGAAAACGATAAAGACCTGCATTTTGATGTGATGCCATGACGATAAGTTACCTATTGTGTAATTTGTGGAGCTGGAAATATTGTTACATGAAATTACAAGTGCATTTATTCACCATCCAAACCAGTATGGCTTTAACTCTTCTGCAGAAAACCAGAGAATGTATGTGGAAGAACTTAACAACACTGGACACCATTGACTTCCATTGTATGGACACAAAACCACTGAGACATTTCTCAAAATATCTCAAAATACATGAGGTTGAAAAAAGACAGATTTTTTTTAACTATCCCTTAAACCATCCCAGCTCACAGTAGCTTCAACAGCAGTCGATTGTGTTTCGAGAAGAAAAACCTCAGCTGGAAATGTCAAGTCTGAACAATTCAGTGAAGGCCACTTTTCAACCTGCAGGTATTATTTCTGACAGATATAACACTCCACAAACACTGAGCGCAGTTGCTTAGCCGACTCTGCTTGATAAAGTTGGGCATCTCGAAGCGAAGGCCACGGCAACATAATCGCATCAAAAGGACCTGAACCAAACCTCTGGCCATTGCAAAATAGACCTTACCATGCAAGAGCTCCTCTCTATATTTATCCGGATTAGAGCTCAACGCTCACTGTTTAATGTAGCCTAAGCATTTTATTTCTACTTGACAAAAATCGCTCCCTCCAGTTCCCTCAGATCCCGAGCCAAAGTTCCCCGCAGCTACTTGCCTACCTCCAGCCAAAATACTGTGGCTCGATAATATTTTAGAGAACCTTATAAATCCAATCGTGCGGAATTAATTTGCACGCATCAAATCTGCCACCGCTGAGCGCATCAGCGACGGCCACGAGCGTGTTTCATCATCCGCCCTCGAGCTCCTGTTGTGTCACTCGGATAATGTTGACGTACCCCCGGTGGGGCACTGGGGCTACTGGTCTACCTCTCTCTCTCCGAGAACGATCTCAACCATTACACTGTCCGTTCAGTCATCACAGCCTTTAAATGGCATATTAGCCTACATTTCATGTTGATAATAAAGCGTTGCCGTTCTCAGGAGAGCCTCGTGCGCATTGCCGGGTCCGAGGTTGCTAAGTGCGCGCTCAGCAACGAATGTAAATATAAACTAATATAAAGGCCAATACTGATCTTGCTGTTATCGGTAATTTAATGAAGAAACCACATTTTTTGCTGTTGTTTTTTCGCTCGTGTACAAAAGGAAACATTGCGGGCTGTGCACTCTGTTGTTTGTTTTGTGTTCTCTCGGCATGAGCATTAGCACGCCTGTGTGTTCCTACTCCTTTAGCATTTTCAGCCTCATTACTTACATAATTTGTTCTGACATGCACTCACAACAACTGAAGCATGCTGTAATTAAGGCTGGCTGTGGTTGAGGTCCAAAAGAGGAGATGCAGTACCAGGCCCCGCCAGTAGGTGGCAGTACAAGGCTGTGACTGCAGACTCAACCTCCACAGTCTGCCCTGCAGGCTCAAAGGCTAGCGCCGCCACACCGCTGCCATCACAGACAAGCCTGTGACTACCCGGCTGTGGGTTCAGACCTGCGGGAACAGCCTCCGCCAGCTCCTCTCTCTTCTTTCCCCAGGCACTGCTCAGAGGGCCCTACGCTTTAGCCGGAGAGAGTCAGGTACTCTCGCTGACGAAGCTCGTGCCACATCAGGTGAAGGCGCAGGAAGTGAAAAGGGCATTATGCTGCGTCGGCCACTGGAGTTTGGGTCTGCCTAGTGCAAATATTTCTCCGCTCTCCCTCTCGCCGGGCCTCCGCACGAAACACTCACAAAGCTCTTTGTCTCCCGCCTGGCTCACGCTGCGTTGCTGCGCCGGATTGGTGCTTCCTTTGTCTACGGAGAGCGCAAAACCAAAATTGTTCTGCTGAAAAAATCCTCACAGCAAGGGTAGGACGGGGAGTAATTCATCCAGCTACAGTAGAAACACACTTACTGTGTGGATATATTCAGCTGTGTTACGCACGTCTACAGTGTCACTTCCCTACATTGGATAACAACATAATTACTCTGGCAATATTATAGATTTTTTGTTATGATGGTGACACCATAATAATATCGGAGTGCTATGGTATAACAACATGACAGTCAATTATTATTTTCATTTGATAACTGTGCAACAGTACAGCCACAATATAAGGGAAATTTAGGCATACGTAAAGGAAGAAATATTTTTCAATACCCTCCGATCAAGTCATTTGTGACATCCCAGACAAGAGGTTGACTGGATGAAGATTTTGTCAAAATAATGATATTGTCAAACAACATCAGTTTTAGTCAGTGATTTTTTTTCTAGCTTTTCACGACTTGGATTTCACAAAAGATTTCCTTGACTTTCAGATGTGGAAACTACGATTTTAAAATGAGAATATTTTTATTTATCCGTGGCAAAAAGATTTTTGTGTTGTGGAATTTTAACACATTGTGTCATTTGAACACCCTACGTGTCATTTTGTGTTGCGTGTGTGTTAAATAAATCAAAGGGACAACCCAATATTGAAATTCAAGTAACAAATATGTGTTTCCCTTAACTAGAAACCAAAATGTGTTAAGGACACAAAGCCTACACAGTCTATGTTCTACACACATACATGTTTGTTTTTATAGACAAACTGACTATTCTTTCCCCTAACCCTCACACACATCTTTCTGCCTTTATACATTTTCCAACAATCACCATTTATTATATTTACTTTGGCAACCGCTATACATTTGGTCCCCACCAACATGTAGAAACCCATACACACGCACATGCACTGTAGCTTCCGAAACCATCAAAAAACGTCACCAAACCACAAGAATGCTAGTCACACCACTGCTGGTAAAGCTAGCCCCCATCTACATGCTACATCAAAGACGATGAAAACAACTAAAGGGCACAGTGCTGGGGTGATGTTAAAGAGCAAACCCTGGCACTAAATGACTCCCACAGCGCCCGTTTGTCGTCTGGGCAAGCGTGGCGACAAAGAGCAAATCCGAGGCAGCTTGTTAGATTGGTCCTCCGTGTTGTGACTTCCTGGAGCCCACTTCAAGGTCACTGAGTCAGAGCCGACAGCGAGACCGAGCCCCGAGGAGTGAGTGACGTGTCACTTTGCTGTCCCCTCCGCCTCTTAACGCTATCCGTCTCTCTTACGTCTCTCGCCCTCCATCCCTCTCTCTCTCCATGTCTCGGTCCCAATCAGACCCCGTCTCTGCCGTGCCCTTTGCAGCCCTCAAATCAGACCTCATGGGAGCAAATCCACTGCTCTCGCTTTCAGAAGCTCCTCCATTTCCGCTAGCATCAAACACACTTGTCAGTTGCTCACCCAAATGGCCGTTTTAATTGGTCCGGCACATAGTTCATGCACATAAATTCAGACTGAGGTCATATTTCATAACCTAACATTGAATGTGACGGTAATTTCTCGATGAAAAATGTATTTCTGAAAGAAATCACATCATATCGTCAAAATCGTTGCATCTTGCGTGTGTTAACTGACATCGGCGTTTTTTTTTTTTACAATATCACCACCTGCTAGCAATAGTTTCCTTCATCTGAACCGTTAAATGTGATATAAAGAAACCGAGTCTCCCTTTTTCTAGTCTAAAAGTGTCCCGTATTTTCTTCTGCTGAATTGGCTCACGTTCACAGTTTAATCTGTACAAGTCTTTCTTCTCCACGATAAAGACGCAAAGAATGAAAACCGTAGCAAAGGTGCCTCATCAAAATCGAGACAATAATCATTTTACAGTAACGTGCGCTAACGGCTCGGCGCTAGCTGTCACGCCGGCTCTGTATTCTTTAGCACATTAGTGCTGACATCAGCATCACAAAGGCGCCGATTCTCCGAGCCTGGCGCTTTTTAAACGCGCTCTCGCCTCATTTGTACCTGAAGAACTTCATTCGGAGAGTGAGGCGGAAAGTGTGATGTTGACACAATATAGTGAAAGCGTGTGAAATATTCAGAACGTTCGCTCGCTAATGGAGGACTCTAGACGTGTGTGGGTTGATTGCTAACTTCACCAGAGTGCTTCTTACCGTCCGCCGACACAAAATGATGAGGTGTATTTTTCTGCCATGCTGTATAAAAACATTCAGTTCATCGGTGTGTTCTCACGTAGATATCAGTAAAATTGTTTGGTGTGCTAAAATCAGTAGCGAAGGGCCAGAGCTAGCAATGCAAATCAATATAAAATGCAGCTCTGGGCTAAAATCACGTTTAGGATTAGGATTATCTTCTTATGGTATATAGACGCATATCGGCCAAGTCATAAAGTAAAGAGCTTAAAGGGACAGTTCACCCAAAATTCTGTCATCACTTATTCACCCACATTTCATTCTGAGCCTGTATGTGACTCTTTCTTCTGTGAAAGCCAAAAGAAGATATTTTGAGGAATGTCTCTGTGGTTTTGTGCCCTTACAATGGGGGTCAATGTCGTCCAACATTCTTAAAAATATCTTCTTTTGTGTTCTGCGGAAGAAAGTGATAAATGATAAAACTATCCCGTCAATCCTTCAACCCCCTTGTTTCCCAATATATTTGTACACAACCGTAGTTCTGAGTGCATCTTTTCATGTTTCCACTTTAAAAGAAGACTCGTGGCTGACCATTATGGTGACCACAAACGTCCAAAAAAAGTGCTTTGACTATTTTTACTTACAAGTGCGTAATTTTAGAACCACTAGTGGTAGCAAGTGGAATTGCAGTTTGTTCGAGCAGCCAATATAGATCAACCAATTGAGTGAGGGCAGAGCTTCCTTTTGTGTCGCTGATAGGGATGCAGAAATGACTTGCTGTAGCTTTAAATGTAGAAATGCCATTGGCCCGCGGTGTTTTTCTCCATTACTGTGTGTGTGTACGTGGTTGCTAATATGGTTGTGTGTTGACAGCTGTCATTGACCACATGACGCAAAGCCATTGGACTCATGTCATGGGATTATGTAAGCGATTGGACAGCCTTGCTGGAATTGCGCACAGTGCCACATTACAGTAGGATTAACAGCAGTCCTTCAGGCCAGAAAACTCCAGAAACGGCAGAAACAAACAGCAGTTTAATCTAATTTCTTCTGAAATGTCTCACTACTGTTCCAGATTGTTTCTGTAAGTAATGCAGCCCAGTGCCTTGTGTGGTACAAAACAAACCGCTGGTGCTATTCAGATGGGTTAAGTATAGGTTTGAAAAAATGTGTCAGCTCAGGCAGTCTGGAGCTTTTCGGCTTGGTTTATAACAAAAGCTACGGTTTAATAAATGGTATCCATTTACATTTATGCATTTGGCAGATTCTTTAAATCTTGTATTTGTGAACGTGTGTTCACTTGGAATCAAACCCCTATAATTTGAGGTATCGTTCAAGTTCAGTACAGGACGTTACACGCATTTCACACGATAGCGAGCGACTTAAACCATTTAAATGTTGAGACGGTGAAAAGGAAAATGGTTTCGATCATGCAACAAAGAAAGATTTCAAGCATGCAGATCAAGGCAGAGAGAGCCTTTTAATCACGTGGGATTGTTTGTTTTCCACGCGCATGTTTGTTTGCGCTCTGTGCGTAATTCTCCGATTTTAATCACAGTCCGCTGTCATGATTCACAGTCACTCGAGACCGTCTGAGAGCTGAGAAGATCAGAGGAGATAAGGATGATCGAGAGAAAAAAAACAATAGCTTCTCGTTCCTCCTGTAGTTCCTGAAGTGGTGGGCTGGACCCAGGGCTGGCTGCTGGCCTTTGGGCAGCGTTCAGGAGTGAACTCATGCATGCATCTGTGTTTGTTTGCGTGTGAGGCCATTAATTTTTCAGTGCCACACACATAACTCAAGATCCTACTCAGCAAACACAGCAGCTTGTGTTACCGTATTTCTAGATGTACCCGAGTGACTCAGTCGAATGCATTTTGACATGCCACATACAGCGGATCCGAGCGGAGCAGGAGTGTTTCCCAGTTGGCAGTGAGGAGACATCTCACTTCAAGTGTCCATTATTTATTTATTATTTTGTGCTGCAAAACAATTTAAGTACTACTTAGGGCTGCGTGATACTAACTTCACTTTTTATACTTTTTAACTCACTTTTTGATTAAAGATTCTGTTTAGGCATTTTCTGTTAAAATGATGTCAAATATGTAAAAAAAAAATATATATGTTTATGTAAATAATTATTAATAATAATAAATAATTAAAAGTAGAAATTAAAAAATTATTTCACAGCAAAAATATTCATATTTAATATAAATATTATGTTTATCATCCATTATTATCCATAAAATGTAGTAATGGTATGTATATAGAATTTTCATTTTTACTTATTTTCAAATATAAATATGTATATCAAATAGTACTAGTACTAACTATTGTATCAATTGATGTCACATCAAAGACGATGAGGATCTTCTTGGCTGCGGGTGAGAGTGAACTCTGAGAAAAAGAACAAAAGGATGGGGTTTATGCTGGAGACAGCTTTCGCCTCCCCTTCTCTGACACTCTCTTTCCCCCATCCTTCCCTGTTCAGTGACAGGCAGAGAACTTCCATCAGAGCAGGAACTCTGGAGCCACAGGGCACGTCGCATCTCACTGTGCACCTGAATCCCTGGAGCCGGAGAGGCGGCATCATGAAGAGGAGAAAGAAGCGAGAGGTGCATTTGCATGGTGTCAACGTCTCCGCGGTGCTCCAACAAACACAAATCAAAGTATGCAAAACCCCTTCACAAGTTGTTTAAAACGTGTTACATTGTCGCTTTGGATAAAAGCGTCTGCTAAATGACTTAATGTAAATGTCTTTAAGAGGGGGGCCCTGACCAACATCGGCCCTGACAATTATTGCCTGAGCTCAAAATATTGAATGTTACAAATTTAGGAATGCGGAAACAAACAACACATGGTATTGCAAGACAGGCTTAAAGGGACAGTACACCCAAAAAATAAGAATTCCGTCATTTATTCACTCTCATGTCATTTAAAACCTGTATAGGAATCTTTCTTCTGTGAAACACAAAAGAAGATATTTTGAGAAATGTATCCGTAGTTTTGTGTCCATACAATGGAATTCGATAGAGGCCAATGTTGTTTGGTTACCAACGTTCTTGAAAATATCTTCTTTTGTGTTCTGCAGAAGAAAGGAAGTCATACAGGTTTAAAATGACATGAGGGTGAGTAAATTCTTAAATCATTTTTATTTTTGGCTGAACTTTCCTTTTAAAATGCAGCACTCAATACATTATGTAACAAGGAGCCCTGTTCTGACTCTGTCCTTCTGAAATGCTGATATGCTACCTACGTTACCAGAGTTTAAGCATTTAAATGTGTTGTTTATTCTGTAAACTATCGCAATACCCGTTAAATTTTGAAAGGAAACTCAAGCGCAGTGAAGACTGAGGCATGCAAGAGTTCGCCATATTCTATTTTTGTTTACGAATGCCATGTGTGGCAAAGCTTGACGTTGCACATCGCTGAGACTTTGAATCACTGAAGCTCAAACATCAGAGAAGCCATTTTTAGAGTCATGCTCTTGCTGTTTAATTCTGATTCGGCAGTCGCCCTTTTTTTCAAACCGGTATCGAGACAAGCTTACGAATACGAATGGGACTTTGCCAGCACAATTTTCTCCCGTATCCTTCTATTCACCGCCCGGCCGGGGAGGCCAGCCATGATGTGTAACATGCAACATGAATTCGAGCCCTGTACGGCTGATTTAATCTTCGATTGGAAACCTCAATCTCCCACAGCTGAGTGCTTTAGTTAAACACCAATCAGACTGCGGCGAGTTCTCAAGGGGGCCAATCCGGCTCGATGGGTGACAACACAATAAAAAATAACAGCGGTATGAATATATGTAATGAAAGGTTTAAAAACAGCCTGCGCAATTACACCGAGAAAACCTTTGCACAACAACAAAGAGGCTTGTTTCACCGCACAGGGGAATTCTCCTTCCATGCCGCGCTGATGCTTTAGCCCTGTAATTGCTGCATTAGTATGCGATTCTGCGAGAAGCGTCGCCGCTGTGGATCTTCACGGAATATAATCTTCACAATAAGACATAAATGTAATAGTAGTACCGCAGAGCGTGTCCCTGAATTGGGCTGGTGGGTTTGAGTCGCGCGCGGGAAGGTTCTTTAGGGACATTCAGACATGCAAAAGATGTGATCTTTATGTAATATACTAGTTGTACGTTTGCTTTTGACAGACGCTTTAATCCAAAGCGACCTACAGTGCACTACAGAGTATACATTTGATCAGTATGTGTTTTCCCTTGGAATCCATGATCTTTGCACTTGCAATGCTCTACCAGGAACAGTTGAATTACATTTGTAACTTATCAATTCCTATGTTAAAAATGTATTAATTGCTTTTACCATCCACACACGTCAATCATAAACCTGATCAACTCAAATGGGGAAACGTTTGACAGAAAACGGAAGCCAGCAGGGTTTCCTATGGACACAGCCAATCGGACAAAAGGAGTCGACCTGCAGCTGGGTCTCTTAATACCTGACTGCACAATGTTCCAGCACCACACGCTTTCACTCGGCACACGTACACTGTACAGATTTTTATCATTGTGCGATGAATTGAAGACGGAGGTAAACACTATGAGGTATGGTAAAGCGAATAAGGGGCTACATTTTGTTTGATATCATGCGGTAATCTAAGACAGATTTGTCAAGAAATATCCAGGTGTTGTAAAACCACTTTGTATCATACTATATAACATCCCTGTTTTATGTGGCAAACTGTTGCAAGATGTGTGTCGCCCAACATTATCTGGTTAAAACTACGTTGCATCGTTTGTGTGTTAGTGTGTGTGCGCACACATTTGCATGCATGCATGCATGTGTGGTTCTGCTGATATAGCTGTGGGATAAAGCGTTCCATTTACCCAGAGACCAGCTCTGCTTTTCTGCACGTTTCAGGGGAGTCGGACCAAACACCTGGCCTGCTTCCTTACTCAGCCCTTCCACTCGTATCCAAGTCTGCATTCACACATAAATCATTAGCCAATCCTTTCCTTCCCAAACGTCTACTTATCCTCACATTCTCAATTGCCAAACTCGCATGCAATTCGCAACTCCTTGTTCTTCCCTTGAACCCGAGTCTGTAGCCAACTGTTTTTCAATGCGAATGATCGTTTCAAAGCGGTTGTCTATTGCCAGGCAGTCAGGCGGCCTCGACGCTGTCTTTGAGAGTACAGTAGGCCACGCTCGCCGACCCTGCCCCAGCTGGCCGTGTCTGTCAGCCTCAATAACATCTCCAGTCCTCTCGAATTGTGTCACCCTGCTAACCATCATATCAGTTTACATAACAAGAAAAGTGTCCCGGTCTCCAAGGTCAAAGCGGGTTCAGTCACTGCATTTAGTGTGCCACATGTTGTTTACTTATGTTGTTTATAATAATAATAACAATAATAATAATTATCAAACTTATTGTGGTTGTTTTGTAAACATGTAAGGTCCATAATCCTGGGTGGTTGTCATGAGGTTTCTAGGGTGTACTGGGTGGTTGTCAGGGCATTGCTATGGGGTTTCTAGGGTGCTCTGGTTGAGTTGCTTACTGGCAAAAATGTAAATCATTGTCAGGTCCTCAGACATGTCTAAGGTCCCTCATTCAATGTAAATCTATGGGATGGATTGTTTTGATAAAAATCACAAATCTGACTTTGCTTGAGAAGGTAGAAAGTGTTTCTCCGAGTCATAGTAATAGTTATATTTGCCACCAATTAGCTGTATTGAAAAAACATACAAGCCTGTGGTATCTCGCCATTTAAATCGCTGGTGTGTGGGTGTGTTTATTTGTATTCGTGAAAAAAAGGGCATTGTGTATATAAGGCAATGGATTCATTACTCAACACACTGGGTAATTCTAGCCTTGATGAGAAAGCATTACACCACCCCTCTCTCTCTCTCTCTCTCTCCATCACGTTGTCGTCCTCCTCCCTGCAGCTACCTGAGAGTGCTGCTCTCTTGTCAGTGAAGGAAAAGAGCAGTCAAGGACAGGCTAGATGAATGACATCAATGGTTTCACCAAGGCACTTGCAAAGATGTGTGACTGAGACAAATAGGCCTTGTTACATTAGAAGGCGATACCGAATCCTGCCACTCTCCGATGGAGCCCTGATAGAGCTGTAACCAGACGCACCCAACCTTTCCACAGATCCGCTGCGTCATGGGACCTCCGAAAGGCAGCTTTCTCAGGCATTCAGCTGGGGCGACTGCTATCTCGCTCTCTGTTTCTCTTTCTATCTCTCGGTGTCTGTTTTTGGGGACGCTCAGATGTTAACTGTCTCTGTCTTTTGATTATGGACTCCTCAAACCAATAGATTTTTGAATTGATTTCTTTTGAAAGGTCAATAAAAATGTGTTTTGTTAAGTATTTTTCTTGACAATTTAGTACACTTTCAATTACCATTATGCCTCTTATAAGTTTTAATTTAATTAACAAATATTTAAATTAATTCATAAGAATAATTACTTTAGTGTAAAAAAATAATAATTTAATTTAATAATAATTTAATAATAATTTTAATTTAATTAGTTACCTACTTTAGATAGAGAGAGAGAGAGAGAGAGAGAGAGTGAGTGAGAGAGGTGGGTGCTGGGAAAACTGTACAATAAACAGTACATCCAAGTTGCGAATTCTTCAGGATGAAGTGCTAGTGAAGCATTTACTCTGCACTTCTATAAACAGAAACACCAGAATTAGATTAGTAATGTCAATATTTACCTCTTAAAACATAAGCAGCCAAGCAAATTTACATTTACGATTATAAGCGTTGAGATTATTCACTCTTGGAAGTGTCATGTAAACTGATGTAAAAACATATATGAGCATGTTGGCAGAGCAAGTAAAAATGTTCTCGCATAGTAAAACATATACAGGGCTAACATATTGCATAACATTTTTACGTGGTCCTTCGATATTTATGCCAGGTACTTAAGAAAAATTGAAATATATGTTTATATATTTTATTTAAATGTACAGTATATAATATTCAATCTTCTTATATTTTACTCATTTCGGAACAACGCTGGTTCAGAAGAACTGCCCGTTTCAGTTTTCAAACTACACAAAATACAATCTACAGAACATTTATAACCAAATCAAAATATCAAACTAATGTCTTTATTATATATGTAAAATAAAAAAACAATAATCAATGAAACTAGAAGTGCTGCTGAACCAGTGTTTAGTTTACATCTTTCAAACTAAAAGATCATCTATGTATATCTTTGTATATTTCTTCACAAATCTATGGACACACTTTTTGCGTGTCTAGAAAACAATGGCATTTATCCAGCTGGATGTGACGGAGCTCTTACAGTACACCAGCGTTCGGCCATACGACCTAAGCAGACAAACATTCCTCGCTCGTACGGTGTGAAACACGGCCTCACGCTCTCTGCTGTGAAACAGAGTTCACAGCACGAGAATCTAGTTCTCCCTCCGCACGAGTGCTTTTCATAGCCATAAAAATGCTGGCCTGGATCCATTCTGGATGCCAGTATAATATAGCCATGTGAAAGCATTCTGGAGCAGTAAAGAGACCTACTCAGCATGGGTTCGCATTTACGTGAACGCATCTGCGCAATACCTCTACGTGAACCCGCTTCAGTAGTGACGTTTTGGCGACTGAAGCAGGCAACTCTAATCCCGGCCAGTGAAAAGACACAGACGGATTAATGATTGCATAAATGCATCAGAAATCCTGTGGAATTATACTGAGCCACATTAAGTAGAGAGGGAAAAGGCTATTAGAGTCAGCTGATTCGCTGTACAGGTAAATCCCTGGAACCTGGAAGCCTTCTTGGGCTTTCCTTTACTTGCCTCATTAATACTGGCTAACAGAGTCGGGATGCTCTGGGTTCAGAAGCGTAACCTTAGCATGACAGGACAATAGAGAGATGGTTCAATCCAGGTCACATCACAATATGAAGAACCAAGCGTTTGTAAACATTGAATCACGTTTTTTTTTGTAAGTACAGGTATATTCATAATTCCTCTTTTCTTAAATGATGAACATTTTACAATTACATTAAATCAAACTTTAACAAGGGCGTACAAAGAAAAGTCTTTCATCAGCTGAACTTTGTAAAACTTGCTTTGATTAAGTCATAGGAATTGGAGGAAATATGCACATCCAGCCTTCAGATGCAGGGGGGATTGGGGGAGTACATGAGTAGTGTACTGAGAGACCCCTCTCCCCGCTCCAGGGGGCCGTTCTTCAGCATGAGAACAGAGAACAACCCTCCTGGCTAATGAGGGGTGACACAGGCCCCCTCAGAGAGAAGACCTCCAGGCGGGACCCCCCCAGGCATGTTCATTAAGACATGAAACGCTGTGTCCTGGGGCAGTGCAACCATCCGCCTCGATCTGGACATGTTTCATTTAGAGTAATGTGCGAACGGCCAGATTGGCCGTAGTTTGAATAGCAGAGCGGGAGAGAGACCGAACTGAGCTTGTAAGAAATGACCTCGACATTCCATCTTATTTAGCCCTCATAGTTGTGCTGCATGTGTGCCATTTATTCATAATATTCCTGCCTTGTTAAGAAAAAACGAGGAAGGAAGAAATGACTAAAAGGTAATTATACAAAAGAAAAGACCAAGGGCCATTGAAATTGCACACTGCTAATTATCCAGCTTTGCATAGTTTTCTTTTTTTGCATATCCTTTTATCCAAACGTATTTTAATACATCATTATGGAATCTCAGGAATGATTTCTACATAACCGTTCATAGGTTCGTAGAGTGCGGTCACTCCACCGGTTCTAGAACAAAATTTGCTCTCATCACAGCTGTTCATCGTTAGCTTTATGAAGTCTCTTATTTATCACCGACGTCGCTTTGTGCTCCATAGATATGTAGAACCAATTTCCCGTAATTAGCAACTCCTAACCTTTGGAGTTTATAATCCCGGCTGAATTGGGGATTTGTACATCAAAGCTACTTTTCCCATACAGCCGGGTCCTCGAAATTCTACTCGATTTTGAGAACTTGCACTTATTTGTATAGCGCGGATACAAACAGCACTTCTCTTTTTCATGTTCAGCCAGAATCCCCTGGGTTTGCGGTAAAGACTTCCTAATCCACTCCAGTGCAATCCAAATATAGAGTTAACACAGCATCCCAAAACTCTAATGCCGTGCCAAGAGACTAGCTCCACATGTAGATTGGAAATGCCTTTTTCTCTTATTCACGTCGTAGATTCGATTTCTTTGGTGGTTTAAAGTGCATGCTGTAAGGAGCGTGTCGATCGCTACGGGGGTTGAAATCAAACGTGTGCGACCAGAGTGGCATGACTGCTCGCCGCTGTCCGCTTTCCTCGCCATTAATTGAAAGTTAATTAAACAATCAATGTTCTATGGCCTGGACGTTTAATGTCACAGCTTGTCCGGTGCTCTGCTAATGGGCTCTTGATGTTGGGCAATTGAAGCCCCTTTGCTGTTCAAACTGAGAAAACAAGGCATAATGACTAAAAAAATAGAGAAAAAAGGGTTCCACGCATTAGGAAGAGAGGTCATTGGTGGCGTATAAGCCTGGAGCATTAATTGGCTCTAATGAGTCAATAACATATGCGAGACGAACACTGTGCGAGACAGAACATGGGTGTATAGTCGATGACACACAGCACATTTCCTAAATATCAGCTGCTTAGATTTCGAAGTGCTTTATTGAACCCATGTTATTACAGGCTGGTGGAGGAAACTGTCGGTCACAAAAGCTCACCCAAGATACTATGCTCCCTAGAAATGGCTCCAGTCCGTATATAATGGGCCTATGTAACATTCATGGATTTTCTTTACCTTTACTTTGAGATAACATTAAGGAAAAAACAGTGTAATACTCTGGACTAAAGGTATTGACTTCAAACTAACATTTCTTAAAAAATCATTTATTTATGTTATTTTATATGCTACAAGTACTTCAGGAACTGATTAGGGATATTGAAATTGAAAACATTTATTCCTGCATACAAAAAAAGAGTTGTATTTATATAAAAAATGTTAAAGGGGTAATATGACACGGCTAAAACGAATATTATCATTTGTTTTAGATATAATACAATGTGTATCCACGATTTAAGGTTCAAAAACGCTGTATTTTCCACATACCGTGCCTGTTTATATCTCCTCTTTGCTCCGCTTCTCTGAAACGCGCAGATTTTTAACAAAGCTCATCGCTCTGTAAAGCGAGGTGGGCTATGATTGGCCAGTCAACCAGTGCGTAGTCGAATATACTGCAAACGTGTGACGGAAATGTGACGCCTCTTACCATATTTGGAACATCAGATTCCCAAGCAATTACTTGCCAATACATTTGGGCGGTCTTAGTCAGATCATAACACGAACTGACGTAGATTTGTGGGGGTGTGGTTACACGAGGCGTTTCAGGCAGGTCTGGGTGAGCATTCGCTTTTAGATAGAATGCATCTTTTGTTCCGACACTTTAATTTTTACAATTTTACGTGTCTAATACATGCACGGGCAACTTATAACACACCAAAGACATATGACCCCTTCAAGCCACATATTTAAAGTATGTCTCAGCATTGTCTATCCAAGTTTCCAAATTTATGTTGGTAAACAAGATGAGTTTTTTATGTAGACCTTCAAGATTTGATTCAAATTCTCAACTCAAATATTTTGATTTAATGTAACTTAAGTGACTTTTAGTTAATTAGACATTAAGTTAATAGAACTTAAACATAAAACGTGGCCCATCCACAGCCCAAGCACAAGCACCACTCTTCTGAACAATGTTAGCTACAAAACATAAAAAATAACAAGCTCTTCTAAATCTCCAAGATAAAGGAATATTAAACACTAACAATTCTTTCTCTTGACTGAAAAACACGTTAAATAACACATTGCTCTCCTAATGCAGTCTCATGCAAAGCATGCTGGGAACTGGAAATCTTCTGCCCAGTCGTAATAATTCTGTTCCATCGCAGCACTGTTTTACACTTAGTATTGCTCCAATCTTACAATACAGTTCCTATTCAACAAGGTTTGACACTGTGCTCTTGGGGGTCTGTGCTCTTGTTGTCCCATGATTAGTTTGTAATAAATAAACAATGGTGGTGAGGCGTATTTAAGGGTAAACAGATACTCGGATAGAAACATGAATAAGAGAGCACGATCTCCTTACTTACCACACTGAGAACGAGACACCTTACACGGACTCAAATTACCATGCCAGTAACCCAATACCTGCCACCCTACAGTCAGGCTGTTTTAGATAGACTCAATATCATGGAAAATCACTATCTGTGACAGCGCCGATAGAGATTCATCGCCTTGTCAGGTCTACGCCTTCATATAGAGAGATTACAGTAAGGGCCAGTGTATCTTCTTAAGTCCTACCCGCACATGAGCCGCGAATGTCAGATTTATCGTTTGATAGAAATCTAACATATGAAAAACTCCAAACGCGGCTTTGAGCGATAGCAATAACCTTGCACGTACCCGAGCGATGATTAATGGTGGCACGCACGGGCGAATGTCGGGGGTGGAGATACCAGACAGTTTGGCTAGCTCGGCGCTACGACGCAGGCTGAGAAAATATCCTCGCGGCGTAACAAATGGCATTGTCTGTTTATTCCAGTTGGAGTTTATGAGATAGACAGACAAACAGGAGGTTGATGTATTGGCCCCGTGTCACGGTATGGCGAGCACATTCACACATACATTCATCTCTCAGTTTAGAAGCCAAATGATACGTCTAATTTGCTACAAGCCCAGTTATTTTTAACTTCTCCAGCTGTCAGATAATGGAGCTTGACTGTCAGCGCCGGTACGCGTGTTAAAAAGGTTGCGCTCTTTTTCAATTTACCGTTCTGTTTGAGTGAATTAGAAAATCCACATTCCATTAGTG
Source organism: Triplophysa siluroides (assembly GCA_006030095.1). Lineage (NCBI taxonomy): Eukaryota > Metazoa > Chordata > Actinopteri > Cypriniformes > Nemacheilidae > Triplophysa > Triplophysa siluroides. Next base: position 3,058,505 of record VCII01000093.1, read on the forward strand.
GGGATGATTGACGCGTCTTTTTTCCTTATCGAAACCAAAGGCAGATGTTAAAAAGAGCGAGAGAACAAGAGAGCAGAGACAGTTGACTGGGATTGGAAGCACATCTTTTCCCAACAGCTATCTGAACGGTTTTGACGCTCCCTCCCCAAGAATTACAACGCCGTGAATAAAGCTCCTTCAGAAATAACATGAAAGAAAAGTCAGTTTGTCTTTTCTTTATTAATTAAATGGAATGATGTCCTTTCTGGATCGACTTGAATCGCAGAATTTCTAATAAGATAGATTCCCAATTATAGTCTCTTTATGTCATAATGCGTATCTTCGCTGCAATGGATCTGAAGTTACAATAGCCCGTGGTCTTGAAACCCATGATGGGCTTTTGTTCGCCCTGGAGGTCTGAAAGGGTGTCTCTTTCTCATCTAAACACAAACATGCATGCATTGTGCATCCTTCCATGTCATTTAAAACTTGTATATGGCTCTTTCTTCTGAAGAACACAAAAGAAGATGTTTTGAGAAATGTCTCAGTGGTTTTGTGTCCACACAATAGAAGTCAATGGGGTCAATGTTGTTTGCTTAATAACATTCTTCAAAACATCTTCTTTTGTGTTCCGCAGAACAAAGAAAAGTATAATTTATGAATGACATGAAGATGAGTACCGAATAAAACAATCCTCATTTTGGGGTAAACTATCCCTTTAAGCGGTTATTATGAAGATAAATCTAAATGTTTAGTGCTGAAATAACAGGACTGATAATATATCATGTTTCTTTTGGTATGTAAACATCTATTCATGCTTTTTATGTAAGGGATAATCCACGGCTAGCCGTGCATTAAAGGATTTTAATGCAGGACATGGAGGCCAAGAACCACCCGACGCTTAAAATCCTTTAATGCATGGCTAGCCGTGGATTATCCCGCTTATACCATGGTCATTTGCCAAATTAAAGCTGTTGTTGTTGTTTACAGTTTAATGTTTGAAAATGAAAGTTATTTTTGTCGGTTAATTTCAAATGTTGATCCAACTGACTGGAACTACCTGCGCATTAAACGGTTTTAATGCACAACTTCCAGCCAATCAGAATCGAGTATTCAAACAAACAGAGCATGGTATAAAACGCTGTAAATGACATAGATTGTGAGGTTTCAGCTCTGAGGAGCTGAATGTGACATTCCAAACTAACCTTGCTAAAAAGACAAAGCAAAAGAAGGACAATAGAGAAAGTAGAAGGTGAGAAAAAAAGGACAATAGCACGTAGAGAGGCGAACTGTCTGACATATAGTCTGGACATTTATGGAAAAAAACCCAGCCCTTAAAATTAGCACCACAGGGATTAAAACTAAACCAGGCTTATAGAAAAGTAAAGTATCCTGCTCTGGTGCTGACCTGCCTGTAAAGCTCAGGTAATACAGGGCCAACCTCACCTCTGCCTCCAGTTAACTGAGTACAGTCTCTGTAATGGCCACCCAGTTAAGAAGCATTTCAGATTCTAAGATTATGATGCAAAACATACACAGTTGGGCTGAACACTTAAATGTCCCATTGTTATACGCCTTGATGTCCTCATAGTATGTACCATAAGTTATACTTGTAAAATTGTATAATCACCACCAGCTTGAACAGCGAAAGCGTGTAACAACATGACATCGCGTTGAGGTTCAGATGACATGACCTCACGATAGTGGAATATGATAAAGTGTATGTTCTTCATTATGCATCTTTATTCGAGCGTAGATAATGGAAATCAGACGACGATTTCTGAAAACACGCCAATGAAACGTTCTCAATCAGATTTACAGAGTACTGTAAGATTTTGGTTTAAGCGTCTACGCTTGGTTGACCAACAAGGATTTATTTATTTATTTATAGATTCAATGCGAAACGATATGAAATCTTTTCACGGCTTCCATCAAACTCCACATAGTTTCCTCAAGAACCGTATCTGCCTCTAGAATGTTTTTTTTTTTGGTCCTTCAGTTACTCTTGGGCCCCAGACTACGTTGTAATCACAAACGGTTGAACGAACGTCATTTTCAAATGTAAACGCACACCCTTTTCCGCAGCAACAAGATCACTTTCCATTTCATAATCCCAGCATACAAATTGCGTTCGGCTTGTTTCAAGGAATAAACAAATGACTAGCAGACCGACGCAGACGACGGCACGTTGCTCAGGGAGTTTTCTGCAGAATAAGCCATTGCAACGCTGCGTCGTGCTACTTAAATTACAGAGAAGCCTGCGACAGGGGAGTCCTCCTGCACGACTGTCGCAAATCTCTCGCCAACGACGCAGCCCTGCTATAATTGGCATAATTGTCAGGTTAAAGCGGGAAAAACAAACGCCGTCTCATTTGGCACGACCGGGCCATGTCATTAACCAGGACCAGGAATTTAGAGGACCTTTTGTGTAGGGAAAGAGTAGGAATCCGGGGTTGATAAAAAATGTATCTCAATTAATCTCTGCTTATGCAGTAGGTGAAGAGGCTTAAGGTTTAGCGCTGTCTCCACAGCAGACTTTCCGACACCCTACACTAAGACAAAGTGTGTGAAATGTCCATAGAAGAATGTGGTGTGTGTGAAGGGGAAAAGATAAGAAAGCCGGACACGTTAAGGAAGAGGTGTTCGTCTCATGTAAAGGCGAAGGGTGTAGGTAAGGGGTGTGGGGTGGGCATCATGCGTAAACCACAAAAAGTGTGGCGTTGTGCGGGTAATTGGTGATGGTGGGGGTATGTTAATAGTAAAGGAAACAAAAGGATGGAAAACTGAAATTTGGTGGAGGGAATATGAGAAATAGAGAACTGTAGGCTAGATCGGCAAGCCGGGCCTCGGGGGGGGGGGTGAAACCCATAGTCACCAGCTTGCAAGATTAAAAACAAAGAGGCTATTTTGGGTTCTATTGGCTGGCTTAAACGTTGGGGGGGCGGAGGGTGATTAATAAAAACCATTTTCGAAGTAGGGTGTTGGTCAAAACAGAGAAGTGTGCATTTCTACAACAAATGCTCACAACTCACGCCCGCTAATAAGTATCGGATGTACAAATGACAATGTCGTCACATATCAAAGGCGATAATATACACCAAAGTATAATTTGCAATAGGGATGGAGTGGGAAGGCGGGATTTGAAGAGGCTCGGGTCCATTTTCATTTTCTAACCCGCGCTGGTAGCGTGTTGTATATCAGTCTGATAATCATGGAACATTCGGTCAAAGGGCCTCTTCTCGGTTTGGTTCGTGAAAATACTTTGCTGGTGTGCCTAAAAGGGTCGTGTCCCCCAAATAAACAAGAGCTAAGTCGTCTTTGAGATTGAGCTACCGCATGTGGGGATAAGGTATGGCGGGGCGCGATTAACGACAACATCAGTTTTAGTGGGCTTGATAAATGGTATTTCAATTGGAAAAATGGGCAACTCAATCCCGCGTAAGATGAAATCCGAAGTGGATGAGTGGAGAGAAGGCTAATATTTATAATAACCCAGGAAGGGCGGAGATGGGCTGAAACTGCTTGGAAGGGTTGTGGGTGTCACACTGGCTGTCGGAGGTTCAGAAACACAGAGGGTGCAGCAATAACATTATAATACATAGAAAGTTCACGCTGAGTGGTTAATACTACAATATCTAATAATGTAAGAAGGGTAGAAATAGAGGGGGGAGAATAGAGGGGGCCAAGTGTGGAAATTTTGTTATCGCTGGCAAAATGACAAAAGTATTCGATATCATGCCAACAAAGTCCTATTTAAATCCGTATGCACTGAATCACGGAAAATCCTAGCCCTAACACACGACAAACAGAGTGTATGTCTGTAGTGGGCCGGATAATAATCATTCCATTTCAATTCTCTATCCAGTTTCTGTGTTCTTATTTTTGGTTCTGTCTGAATTTCTACTAATGGTGACATGTTTTGAAGATGTTTGGTGGAGTTTTAAATAAAAAAATCAATAACGGAAGGGAGATCAATGTCATAAAGTGAATAACACCCGTACTGTCCAAGGAATACAAATATAAATAGAATTAAGATAAAAGTTATTAGTAATATTAATAGTAAATGAAGTTGGTGATCGGGCGTAACATGATTAATTGTATAAAAAAAAAAATAATAATAAGTAGGAGGAAGCGTGGTTGCAAAAGATGACATCAGCGGGATTACGAAATAGGGTCAAGCGGATCCGAGGTAATAAAAGTTTGTGTTTTTACATAAATTAGGAGTAATAAGAATAATATAGTATGTGGATGTAATCTATGTGCTAGTGCATAAGGAAAGAAAAATCAATTGTATTTGGTGCGTTCGTTACACATCTCCCAATCACCAAATGGGAGCAAAAATTAGTCATTTAAAGAAAAAGCATAAAACGTTGATGAGGCAGATTATATTTTCTGGGTCAATTGTAATTGTAAAGTTATAAATAAGTAACATATTTTAGCGAATGGATTTTCCATAAATAATGATTGAATAGAGGATGTGTATGTGTTTGGTAAGGGTATTATAATAAAACATAAATTAATATGTGCAGGGCAGTAAAACATAGACAGTATATATATAACCAAACTGTTTTATTCTAGGAGTGGCGAATTAAGTTGAATAGTATCGATGATATCTTTTGTACGAGCCCTAATCAATCCAGGTAATGAACAAGTCTACAGAAAAAAAGTAATCTGAATACTATCAATTGAAAAGTTTAGTCAAAAATGGGAAATATCTTTTTTGTGTTATAATAAGTAAATCCTAAAAAAAAAAAAAGATGGGTAGATTTGTGTGCCAATGAGGTGGGGTGGTGGTAGGGACGACATTGAAATGGCCAGAACTGAAAAAAAATAAATATAACAGTCCATCTAATTAGAAAACCCCACAATATTTCACAAAAATAAGCGAATGGAATGTAATTAGAACCACAATGGAGCCTTACCAATGAAAAGTATAATGTTAAAGTGGGGGTATATGATAAAAAAATGCACAGCGCTAGGGTTGCCCAAACAGACAATCGGCTTTTGGTCACTCATGAGTTTGCGGTTTTGTAGTGTTGTGCAGAACAAAATAAACAAGCCTAAGGGCAGGATGGGCTTATGTTCCATGTCGGATTAATTGCGGGTACAATGTTTACAAAAGAATAAAAAGGATAAAACAAAGGTTTTGATGCAAGGGACTGTTACAACATAAGAACGATCAGCTCCGTCTTTGGCAGAAGGGGTCATATGCTAGGTAATCTCTTAGGTAAAAAAGCTAAGACCGAAAATTCCTGCACATGATCCAAAACCAACCCCTAACAGACTCGATCAGTAATGTCCAACTATCCTTGCATTTAAAACGCCTGAAATCAGAGGATGGTCCATCAAGGGCACTTGGTCGCTGGTAGCTCTCCACAGGGCGTTCGCGAGGCAGAGGGCCTAAAAACCAATAAGCGACTGATTGTGGCTTAGGAGGACGGACATGGCCTTATAATCCGCAGCTTAAAGTGATTAAAATGCTGCTGAGGGTCACCACCAAATCGCCGTCAGTTGCTAGTTAAGACTGCCACTGAGTGAAATCGCTTGTCTGGCTGTAAACAAACCCCCTCAAGATACCATCAGACTTATTCTTTTAGTGCTGTTATAAGGTGTGTCTACTTTTTTTCGATACAAGATGCGATTGTCAAGCGGAAGTCTAATGAAGAATTGTAACTGTGGTCTCATGGCCAAGAGTGATATTTAAATTATCGGGCTGCTTGGAGGTGGTCTCAAAACTTTGAGCATGTGCAGTGTGTCAACTTTGCTTCAAGCACACTTGTATGTATTTTAAAGTAACCTTTTATTGCAAAAATAGAAAACGTGTGGTCAGGACAATAAATGATCCTGCAACGATAATGGACATAATATAATAAAGGTTAAGGGGCTTCTTGTTGAATAAGTGTATAAATACCAAATAATGAATAAACTTGATCGCCAAATTGTGTACAGTTTTAGTTACGGTATTAAATGGTTTGCTTTGGTATAACTGGGAGTCAAAAACTTGTAATATAGCCCGGACCCTCATGGTCACTATATAAAAACAACTGTCTTGGAACACAAAGGAAGAGTTTCAGAGAACATAGTCTCAGTGGGAATTTTGTGTCCATCAATGGAAGCCACAGATGTTGTATTTGGTTTGGGGCAGCAGGACGTTGCTTCAAAATCTCAGTCCATTTTTGAAAGCGGCATGAAGGTGAACCAAACAGAATCCGATCAAACATCACCATTCTTAGTTCTGTTCTCCCGTATGAATTTCATAAGAAAGGAACAGAAGTTGAATAAGAAAAACATTAAGTGCTACATAGGTGTGGCCAAAATCACCAAAAGAAACCTCAGACTTGTTCAGTGAGGTGAATGAATTGTTATATGGGTTCGAGACCACTCATGCGAATGGAAACTTTAAGAATGAATTCGCTCAAGGTAATGCCGCTACTACACGGCGTGTGGCTAAAACATTAAATTCAACCCACCTCAGACATCTTTATACACAATCTCAACTAAATGACCCTATAACGGCGCTTGGATATCGGCTCTGATCTATGAACACAGTTCGATCCAATGCCAGGCTCTGGGCGATGCTCTGGGGGAGTCAAACCAGGCTTCCAGATTCAAACCTTTATTTATTTCCTATCCGCAGCTGTTCTTAGTCTAGCCTGTTGCGTCGTCGGAAATAATCAGAACAACAGGGCTGCAAGGAATAAATGTAAAGACTGCCATTACTAGCAAGTAAAAGAAACGGCGGTAAGACCATCGTAGCTGCCGCTGAAAAATTCATGTGACTTATTATAAAATCTGTGGCAGATAGTGTTTTCTGATTATAGACAAACGGTTTTTACATGCAGGTAGCTCATATTACATGCGCTGGGCAATGGAAAGCGGACCAGAACACAAAAATGCCGAGCACAGGCCGAAGAGACAGGAACGCCACCACTCATCTAATCTACTATCACTAGGGCGAGCAATGAGGGGCATACTATTAGATACAATTGTTCTCCCAGAACTCCCAGCGCAGCAGAACAATATCCTTCCAAAAACCATTCAAGACTACTCCCAATTCACCAAAAGCCCAGCACGTGCTTGTTAAACAACAATTCGTTCTCGGGGTACCGTGGATAAAGTGGCTTGTTGGCGGTACCGTGGGGTCGCGTGAAAGCTACTAGGCGAAGGCAGCCTGATCCACGTCAGGAGTACAGGCAAGATTTAAAGAAGGAATGTTAAAAGTAGTTCATTGTGCCGATAGCTATGTGTACTATCAAAACCAAGGGGAATGGCAACGCAAGGACTCTTCCCCAGTTGGCCAACCAGAGTTAGAAAAGAGGGGGAAAAGGTGAGAGGCAGGAAGTCGAGTATATCAACGCGGTGCGGGCCACGAAAGAGGCCAAAGTTGTAGTGGAGATTGCAAAAGCAGGATAGTGTTAGCATCGTGTAATAAGGCAGTTGGTTGCAAGAGGGGTTTATGAGGGGCCGCATCGCTCAATAAAGGGAGGAGGATATGTGCGAGTGGGGTGGGGGAATAGTGTGAGTGGATGTGAGTCTGGATAAGATAGCGAGGGGTGTGAGGCGTGTGTAGAAGGAGATAGAGAGAAAGCTAGAGAGGAGGAGATACTATGTGACTCAATGTTGTACGTGTATCTTCTGGACCAGTGGAGCAAAGGTCAGCTTGGGTCGGTAGGGGAAAAAAAAGGAAAAAAAAAAAAAAAAAAAGGAGGGGGGGGTGCTGTGTACATATCGCACACCAGACTGCACATGTGACACGATGCAGTAGAGCTGGTGCACATCAGCAATACCAATCATACTCTGCTCGGCTGAGCCTCGTAATAAAGCTCTCTTGCCGCTGCCAAGTCGCGTGTATCTGCAGTCATACTGCTGAATGCGACTAGCGCTAGATAGCACAATACGCAAGCATCTCTACACACACTCGGCCGGCAGTGCGAGCACAGCCCCGACGGCGCTCTCGGGAGCTCGGTATCCAATAGTGAGTTGGGAGTTGGAGATACACTACTCTTCTGATAAGAGTGAGTATCTTGCTGCTACTGTCGACCACGTCGTGCTGTGCGTCCGAGGGAGGCGAGGACGAGCGCGGGCGTGCGTGCGCGACCCAAAAGGCGCGCGGGAGGGCGGGCGCGCGCACGGAGGGGGACCGGTGGGGGGGCGCTGCGGCGCGGGAAGGGGGTCAAGGGGCACACCGGGGGGGCAACTGGGCCGGAGAGGAACCCAAGGCCAGGGGGGGGGCAAAGAAAAACACAACAGTCAGACACTAGACATTAGATAATCATAATAATAGGGGCTATATGAAAAGCAAATGCAAAACTGAAGATAATTAATTACTTAACATGAAGGCCTATTGCAACACTAAATGTTTAAAAAATAAGATATACAGAATGAAGGTATCGCATTATTATACATGGGTCATAGTATGGATAGTAAGCTATTTAAAATAATTTATGAATTACTGGACCAAAGTCATGTAACAAATATTGTAATTAAGATGTCGACATAAGACATTTTCTTGTCTAATGTCTCCATTTAGTGCATCTTTTTGTGCCATGTTTGGGGGGGGGGGGGGGGAAAGGGGGGGGGGGGGGATAAAAGAGAGTAAGCAAACGGAAAGAAATCTCCAACACTTATTCTAAAATATCCTGCTTGGAAAATTCTACGATGGTGATTATATAGTCTTTCTTGTAAGAGGGGGAAAAAGAACCGTTAAGAAACAAAATCAAAAAAGAGGAAATGTGAAATTATTCTACTAGGATAATTGATGTGTCCAAGAGTTACAAAGGATGGCAATAGCAGCTGAATGTTCTTTAGGATGAGTGAGGAAAGAACTAATGATGACGCATAGAGGATTAATGCTTTGGAAAAAGTAGGTGGGGGTGGTAATAGGGATACCACACAGTATTACAAAGTATGAGGAGAAGTTGCCCAAAAGTAAGCACATTCGAGTGAATGGGACCAAGTTAGCCTGGGGGGGGGAATCAGAAAATCTCCTCAAAGGGAGAAAAACACCAAAACCGAAAAGAAGGAGGGAGAGATTGCTTTGATTGAATAGTAAATTTCGGATAAGTAAATTGGGGGTTTAGTTCGATCCATTCTCATAAGGCCACTGGTGTTTGGTTCTGTAAAGTGGTTAGTAAATATGTGGGGCCTGATCTTAACCTTTAGTCTCCAATAGATCCAAAAGTCCTGTCCGACCAATCAGCTTAAGTGAAAAATACGAATAATTGACGGTAAATCCGGGTCTAAAAAAAAAAGAAGCAGAGAATAACAAAGGAAAGCGAAAGTTTTCCGATGCACCATATAAGCCCACTAATGGAAAATATTGTATAAAAAACCATCGCTTCAGCGGAAAAATAGAGGTAAAAAAAGAGGGGGGGGTAGGGGGTCGCAGCATACAGCACGGGCGATGCTGGGGGGTTGGGTGTGTGTCATCTTGGGGTGGTTTTTCGGGGTGGGCCCTGGGGTTCCGCTAGTGGTAAATGAAAGAAAAATTCACCGCTTGTTCATTATGGTTTTCATCATGGGTACATTGTTGTGCTTGCGTGCATGCAATCAAAATTCTAGTTGTTGAAAGAGTGCAGTCAAGTAGCCGTAAGTCAAATCTAATGCACAGATTGCGAAGTTGAAAGCTGTGTAAAGGATCAGGGGGGATCTATATGTAAGAACATTGTACAAAAAGGTACAATGGGTCGTAAGAGCGCCAGTTGCAAACTACAATCATTTCCTTGAATTCTCTTAGGGTGGGGGAAGAATAAAAGAAGAGGAGAAAGGTTTGCGTTGACAGCTTATGTTGTCATTCTAATGGACCTTTGTCTACCTTACGTCAACGGAAGCAGAATGCCAAATTTCGTAGGAGTTTAAGTTCTAAGGTAAAGAAACTGCCGGGGGGGAAAAAAGAACAGTAATAAAAAGAAAGCAAAGGAGAGAGCCCCCAACCAATGCTCAAGTGTAAGATGCAGGGTGTAGTTGCAAAGTGGGTGTTTATGGGAAGCGATGCACTGCCTGTCTATTAGAAACGAAAGCGCTGGTGTTAAGATGCTTTGTGTTGTGTCTAGGAGATGATTGTTCAAGGCGAGAGAGGGCGGGCACTTCTTTCGTTTGTTTTGTTTGGGTCCTGTCCCCGGCTGTTCACGGGACGCAATGCGGTGTACGAAGTGCGTGGCACAAGCATAAACAAGCCAAAAGGGCACACAATAATTTCGCACAACAATGGGGGGGGAGTAGGAAGGGAAAAAGAAAAGGCCTACGGACAACTGGTCTCTGGTCGCAACCACCTAAGACGGCGTAAGGAATACCCTTGGTCTGCAGCACTATCAAATTCAGACCTGGACCAAACCTGGGAACGACAGGATATGACAAAGGCAGAGGGGGGCGAGGTGCAGGGGCGTAGTACAGGACGGCCAACACACACAAGCAAGAAATCTCGGGCGACATGGATCAACAAACAAAAAAAAAAAAAAAAAGGGGGGAAAGGGGGGGGAAGAGGAGGGGGTATAAGAAGAGGGGGAAAAAAAAGAAAAGAAGTCGGGAAAAAGGGGGGGGGGGAGTTGGGGGGAAAAAAATGGTAAACAAGAATAGGGGGAAGGGGGGAAAGTAATAAAAGTAGGGGGAGGGACGAAAAAAGGGACAGAAGGGGAGGAAAAAGAAGAGAGGGGGAAATAGAGGAGGGGGGAGGGGGGGGGCAAAAAGAACAAAGATGGGGAGAAATGGGGGAGGGGGGGAAAAAAAGGAAAAAGGGAGAGGGATACGGTGGGGGGGGGGGGAAAAAAAAAACTAGAAGGCGAGGGGGGAGAATGGGCGGGGGGAGAGATGAAATGGGGGAAGGGGAGCGGGAGAAAAAGGGGGTGGAAGAAAAAAAGAGGGGTGAGGAGGGGGGGAGGGGGGGAGGGGAGGGAGGAAGGAAAAAGAAAAGACAAAAGAGGAAAAGAAGGGGGGGGGGGGGGGGGGGGGGGAAGAAAAAGGGTAAGAAGAAAAAAAAAAAGAAAAAAATAAGAAAAAAGAAAAATAAATCGAAAGGGGGGGGGGGGGTGGGAGAAATAAGAGAGGGAGGGGGGCGGGGGGAAAACAAAGGGGGAGGTAGGGAGAAGGGGGTGAAGGGGAGAAAGGGAGAGAAAAAGAGAAAAGAGGGGGGGAGAGGCGGGATATGGCGCGGATTATAGGGGGCAGGGGGTGGGCAGTGGGGGGAAAAATTGGGGATGAAGGGGTGGGGGGGTAAGAGGGTAGAAAAAGGGGTAGATGCGGGGGGGAGGGGGGGGGGGGGGAAGAAAGAGTGGGTCGAGGGGGAGAACAGGGAGGGGGGAAACGGGGGGGGGGGGAAGGGCAGGGGCTGGGGGGGGGGGGGAAGGGGAAGGGAGGCGGGGAGAAAAGGGGAGGAAAAGGGAGTAGGGTGAGGGGGGGTAAAAAAGGGGGGGGAAGAAAGGAAGGAAGGGGGAAAGGAAAAGAGAAAAAAAATAGAAGGGTATAAGGGGGGGGGGGAATAATAGGAAAAAAAAGAGGGACAAAGAAAAGAGAGGAAAGAAAGGGGGGGGAAAGGATGAAGGAAGAAAAAAGGGGAAGGGAGAGGGGGGGGGGGGGGGAAAAAAAGAAAAAAAAACGAAAACAAGAGGAGGGGTGGAGGGGGCGGAAAAAAGGGGGAATGGGGGGGAAAAAGAGGAAGAAAGGAGAAGAAGAAAGGAGCAAAGGTAAGGGTGAGGAATCGCGGAAGGGGGAAAGGTGAACAGGAAAAGGGTAAAGGGGGGGTGTTGGGGCTGGGGGGGGGTTGTGGAAAAAGGGGAGAGTCTAGTGATTCGTTTCTCTCATTTGGGAAGGGTTCATATTGTCGGGATGGCGGTTAATCGTAATCTTCTAGTCTCCGGGTTGGTGGTTTATCATGCGTATCAGGGTCGTGGGTTCGCCTGGGCGTGTGGGTGTAAAGGGAGTAAAAATGAAACGGGGGGGGGTAAAGGAGAAGAGAAGCCGGGGGGAGGGAGGAGAAGGAGGGGGAAGGAAGGGGCGAGGGGCAGGGAGAAGGAAGTGGATGACGATGGATAATAGGGGGTTGGGGATGGAGGCGAAATAGGGGTGCAGAAACGAAGGCGGGAGGGGGGGGGGGGTCGGAAAAAAAAGGGCGGGGGGGAAGGGAAGGGGGGAAAAGATGTGATTGAAAGGGAAAGGAAGAAAGTGGTGTGGGGGGGGGCAGAAAGAAGGGGAGAGGGTTAGGGTGTGATAGAGTGGGACCAAGGAAAAGGAGGGGAAAGAAGGGGGCCTAAGGGGGGAAAGGGGGGGGGGGGAGAAGAAAAAGGAGGAAGAACGAATCAGACAAAGAGAAACGCGGGGGAAAGGCAAAAGGGCGATATGAAGGAGTAGGGAAGAGAGGGATAGGAGGGAAGAGAGGGGGAGGGGGGGGGGGGAGAAGGGGGAAAATTAGCGAAGGGGGGGGGGAGAAAAAGGGGCGAGGGGGGGGGGCGAGAGGGCAGTAGGGGTACCGGGGGGGGCTGGGGGGGGGGGGGGGGGGGGGGGAAAAAGAATAAGCTAGGGATAAAATAAGAAAAAAGGTGAGGGGAGGGGGGAGAAAGAAGGGGGGGAAAAGGGCGGAGAGGGGGAGGAAGGGATGCAGAAGGGTGGGGTGCGGTTATGAGGGTGGGGGGAAAAAAGAGGAGAAAAAGGGAAGGGGGGGTAAAAAAAAAAAAGAAAAAAAACGGGGGTTCAAAAAAAGACAGGGAAAGGAAAGGGAAAAGGAACAAGAAGGAAAAGAAAAGGAAAAAGAGGAAGGGAAGGGGGAAGGGGGGAAAAGAAGGGGAGAAAAGGGGGGGGGGGGGGGGGGCGAATAAGGGGGGAAAAGAGGGGGAAAGGGACCTGGGGTCGGAAGGGGAAGTGGGGGGGTGGAAGGTAAGAAGTGGGGGGGGCTGAAGAGAGAGGGAAAGGGAGAGGGAGGGGAAGAGTGGGGGGGCGGGGGGCGAAGGAGGGGGGGGGGGGAGGAGGGGGGAAGAAAGGGGAAAAAGGGAAAAGAGAAGGGGGTGAAGAGGGGGAACGCTAAGGGGGGTGGGGGAGAGAGGGGGGGGGAGTTATAAAAGGGAAACCACAGGGAATGGCGGGAGGGAAGGTAAAGGGGAAGGAAAAAAGGGGAGATGGGGGGAGTAGGGAGGGGAAGGGGGGGAAAAGGAGGGGGAAAGAGGGAAAAAAAGGGGAAAGAAAGGGGGGTGGGTGTGTGGGTTGTATGTGGGGGGAGAATGGGGGGGGGGGGGGGGAAGGGGGGGGGGGGAAAGGAAAAAAATAGGGGGGATATTTGGGGGAGGGGGGGCGGGGGGGGTGGTAAGAGGAGAGGGAGGGGGGGTTGGGATCGGGATGGAGTATTGGGTGGGGGGGGGGGAGGGGCATTAGGGACTTGTAGGGCGGGGGGGGGACGGGGGGATAGGGGAGGAAGCGGGGGGAAGGGGATGTGGGGTCCAAGGGGGGGGGAAAGGTGTCGCTTAAGGGAGGAAGCAGGGAGGGTGAGGGGTGGCTTTGGAGAGGATAGGGAGCGGGGAGCTGGGGTTTAAAAAAGCGCGGAAGAGGGGAAGGGGGGAAAGACGGAAGGGTGGGGGGTGGGGGGGGGGGGAGGGGGGGTTAGAGGGGGATGAGGATAAGTAATTAAAAAAGGGGAGGGGGGGGGGATATGCGTCCATAAGAGAAAGCCGGATGAAAAAGGGGGGTGGCGGGGGATGAGGGGGGGAAAGAGAGAGAATGGTGGGTAGGTCGAGTAGGGATCCGGGGGGGGGGAGTGGGGGGTGGGGTGGACAATGAGTGCAAAGGTAGAGGGAAGCCTGAGGGAAATGGAGAGGGAGAGGGGGGATTAGCAAGGAGAGCAAGGGGGAAAAGGGGGCAGAGAGGGAGGTGGGAGGGTGAGGGAAGGGGGACAGAGAAGGAAAACCAGGGAAGTCGTGAAGGGGTGTGGGGGGGAGCACGAGAGGGCGGTTCGTGGGACACAGGGGTTGGGGATGAGACGGGGGATATCACGAAAATGCGATGAGGGGGCGGTGTGGGTGTCCGGGGAAGTATGTGGGCGGGCGGGAGTAGGAAAAAAAAAAGGAAGGAAGGGGAGGGGGGAAAAAAATAGGGAAGGGGGGAGAGAGGCGGATGGAGGCGGGGAGAGGCTGGGGAAGGGAGAAGTAAAAGGAGATAGAATAAGAAGGGGAAAAAAGGTAAGAAGGAAGTGGGGAGAGCAAGGGGGAAGGGACTGAGGACAGGGTGAAAGGGAAGGGAGGAGGTGGGGAGGGTAGGGAGTAGAAGGAAAATGAGGGAAAAGGGGGGGGGGAAGGGGAAAAAGGGGGGGGGGGGAGAAGGGTGGGCAAGAAGGGGAAAAAATGGGGGGGGGGGGTTGGGGGGTAGGGAGGGGAAAGGGGGGACAGGGGGGGGGGGGGGGAGGGGGGAGGGGAAAAAAACGGGGGGGGACAGGGGAAAAAGGGAGAGTGGGGGCGGGGGGGGGGAAAGGGGGAGAGAAGGGGTAATAGAAGAGATAAAAGGGGGGGGAGAAAGGGGTAAGAGGGAGGGGGGGGAGAAAGAAACGGAAGGGAGGAGAAGTAGGAAAAAAGGGGGGGAGGGGAGGAAAAGGGGGGTGGGAACGAGGGGGGGGGGTGGGAATGCGCGGTATTAACTCGACCCTCCCCACTCCCCAGAAATGCGTGGTATACTGTGTTCAATTGTTAAGCATAAAGGCAGAGAATAACTCGTAGAGGTTTCATCTTACCGCATAACTCTTAACTTTTGTCCCGGATCAAAAAGTTCCTTCCCAAAGCTGACTTGGTCCTGGCCGCTCCTTTCCTCACCCTCATCGATCCTCTTATACACACATCATGCTGGGATGTAGACAGCACATGTGTGTGTAGATGTACCGTTACTATGTACACCCAGTGTTTAGTTTGGGGGACTATTCAATTAAATGGTTTAGCTTATGCTAAATCTTAGTGCCAAAGCAAATGCGGAATAGGCTATAAATCAAGTAGGACAATACCGTGTTCTTTCAAGACATCCTTAACATGTGCACTTCAGCAACCAAATCGGCCACAGGGGAAGGAACGGGTAAGCTGATCAGTGGCGCCAACAGGTTTGAGGGACAGATGCGAACAAAAATGGCGCACGTGGTTTATTTATGGGGGCGTCGCTACTATCCCAGACGACCTTGAGCGGAACGAGCCACCCCAAGGGGCCGCAAAAGCGGAGAGGTATAATGCAACCTAATAGTCTAAACAACAACGCAAGGGAAACTATTGATGCCACACTTCTGCTTCGGTAATGCTCAGGGGGCGCATCAGTGGAGCGTCAAACCTGGGGCCGGTCGATCCACCGGGGGGGGGGAAAACCCAAAAGGCATACGGCTCCCGGAACCTTCCCACAACCGATCATATATTTTACACAGCTCCGAAAATCGAATCCTTATTTCCTGCCGCACCGGGCTATTCCATAAGAGCTCAATGCACGATGTTGGTAGCCGTGGGTGTTGAAATGAATCCTTTAAGCGGGCGCGTAGTTTAAGATAGTATTGTAAAGTGAACCCCTCCTCATTTTTTTGCGGAAAGAAAAAAAAAGGAAAAAGCAGGGGAGGGGGAGAAAGAGGGGGGGGGGGGGGAGGGGGAGGGAAAACGGGGAAAAAAGGGGAGAAGAAGAACTTTTTGTTTGTCGCGGGAGTCAGGTGGTTAGTGTTTTATGTTGTTTATAGTTGGGTTAAAAACGAAGCTTTTTTATTCATTTTATGTGGTGAATTTGTTGGGACTTGTTTGAGTTGTGAGATCACGATCAATCAGGCAGGCTTACGAACATAAAACTCAGATTATCTCTGCTGCCTGCGGAAAATATAATAGACTGTAAGAGCAACCTGCCACAATGTAATCGCATCCTAAAATAGAAATAAACAGACACCATGGTTGAAATATATAAGCGGCCAGAGCGAAACTCGTAAAGTTTCTCAAAAAACGTTTGCGAAATGGATAAATGTCCGAAAATACTTAAATGGTATAACTTTAACACTTCTTAACACATCATTTTAATGAACAGCAAATTCAAAGCTAGATAAAATCTCAGAGGTCTAGCTCCACATTACACACATGCACTTTATATACAACTATGTTTACACTGAAAAGTCCATCGGATGCGTAAAACTCATGCTAACCAGTTTTATGTACCATTTTCTTTTTTTCTTCGATAGTAGAATTCTATCTTTAACAGATTATCTGCTGTATCAGCTAAATATTCAGTCTTACCCTGCGGCCAGACCGCAACAGAGCTGTGCTTCATTGGGTTCACTGTATAAGTTTCACTGCTAACTCACCTTCCTAGACATTATGATGACATTTTTATATTCTGTGCTTAAAACTGACTGTAAAATCATCCCAAGAAGCACTTAACAATTCATGGCTCTCACACAGTCCCTCTGTCCCCACATTTAAAAGCGAAAAATGTGTAAAACCCAATTGATTTCAGCTGGAATTGATCAATAATGCAGTACCGCTCACAGTCTGTCTCTGTAGCGGAGAATACGAGGAATATTCTGGGTATTTCTTACTATCGGCTCGATAATTACCTCAGGGGATCGCTAATGAGAGGCTCGCAGTAAACTAACACAATAGCACGCACTGTTTACTTAAGGTTGCTCAAGCTTGGGAAAAGAACAAAAACATAAACACACACACACACACACACGTAAATCCCTTTTGTATAAATTATAAAACTCCCTAAACCTCCAAACCGAGCAACAACGTATCCCCCAACGGATCAAAGACTTGGTCTAATCAATGCCTACGAAGTACGTCAAAGATCAAAACCGAGATTCCTCGACCCGGCCGGGGCGCCGATTATAGTGCTAACGTCCCCCAAAGCGTTTTCGCGCTCATCAACGGCTTTGTTTACGATTCCTGCCGGTAATTAAAGCTAGACGCTAGAGTAGCCGTGAGATCTGATGCCGGCGTGTGGAGAAAATACAGTGCAGCCGCGGATCTGGATTCATCTCGGAAATGTTTGTAGCACATCACTGTAATGGGCTTCAATGAGCTTGTGTTTCTCCTCTCGCATGCCGGTTCAGACAGAGGTGGAAAAGAGACGCGGTGAGAAAATGAGTTTATTACAAAGATATTTATGCGTATGCAGATTTGGGTGTCTGGTTCTTTTTGACTTTAACGCGTAAAATGTTAAAAGCACAAATAACCCGTCTAGATGAGAGCAGGCAAACAAACCCTCCCACATCTGCATAGTGCACGTATGTCTGATTTCTCTACCCTTTTTAAGTCTTTTGCGGTTTGCACACACACACAGAAACCACATGCCAGCCACCACCTACACAGCAACAACGTGCACACATCTTTCTCTCATGCACCTCACGACAAATCTCTGCGCGTCTCTGCTGTACGGACATGCATCGCAGACACTGTGGTTACGCAGTCTCACGTAAGGGCTTGTTTTTTCTCTTCACCTCACCGTGGTCGATCTGCTTGTAAATTACCTTACTTTCCTCTTGTGTGAAATCAGAATCACACACACAGACATTGTGCTCTGCGAAGTCTTTTTCCTAACTCAACGTACCTCCTCGCGCGTATCACATTTTTGCCCGCATAATGCAGTCAGCCACTGTCTGGAAAAATACTTTTCGGTAAAACAAGACACCATAATTCACTACCGCCTACATTGTGTAGCTGGTACGAGGCTGATGGTGTTCACTCTATGAGCTGTGAGGCTTTGATACAGAATGCTCTCTATAGAGGAGACTGTTGTGTCCCGACAGTTTATGAGGTTAGGTCATAAATGAATGCTGCTATCATCACCGTTCCATTCCCTTGAAACTACTGACACACATAAAACAAAGGAAAAAAGCAGGGAGTGCAGACAGCTGGGGCGTAACATTGTGACTACGAAACAAAGGTCACGTGACCTTTTATGTCACTTTTAAACAAGCATCAAGTAAGGAGGAAAGTATTAAAATGTAATGAAAAAATGAAAGATAGGCAAAAAGATATTTGCGTGATCAAACTGATGTTTTAAAGTTTATTGTATGCGGCAAAAATATTTTCTAGTAAAATTTACATTTTGTTTTACAAAAAAGTCTCATATTCCACTGAAATTAAAGTGATAGTTCACCCAAAAAGAAAAATTCTGTCATCATTTACTCACCCTCGTCATTTTCAGCTTGATGACTTTTTTTCTTCCGCAACATAAAAGAAGATATTTAAAAAAGCATTGTTTACTGTACTCCATTCACTTGCATTGGTTTTGTGTCCATGCAATAGAAGTGAATGAAGTCCAGTGCTGCTCGGTTACCAACTTTCTTCAAAATATCTTCTTTTGTGTTCTGCTGAAGGAAGTCATAAAGGTTTGAAATGAGAAGAGGGTGAGTAAATAATGACAGAATTTTCATTTTTGAGTGAACTATCACTTGAAGTATCAATTTATATATTCAAAAATTATGTAAAAATTATATAATAATAATAATTGAACAAACATATTGCCACTGTCGGAATGAAACCTTGTATCTCTGTTTCTCATGATTATTATAAGTTTTTCATAAATCAATACTATTGGTCACCCTTTATGTTTGTCACGGAGTTTTGCAAATATTTAACCAATAAAAAGTATTAAAAAAACACTGACACGTGTTTCATAATTGTAAAAACAAAGTTTCTCTTCATTTCCTATAAAGTGTAGTTTTGGAGACACCGTACAAGCTTTCAATCCGACAGCAACAATATTAAACAATATACGTATATACAGTATATGTATATATATATATTTATGTTCATTTTTTATTTATTTTTCACAACGTAACAATTATTATTAGTTTAGCCTACTGGAAAAAGCATATTTCCTAACAGCCATCTATTGTAGTATATTATAACGGGTGCTTTTTTCAGGATTAGAAACAAGACATAAATGCCAAGTTCAATGGCTGTGTGCTGATTGTGCTCTTGTTCGGGATGGACTACTTCACAGTGTGCTTCCAGACGGAGGAAAAGAGAGAGAGAGAGAGAGAGATCAGACATAAACCTGTGCTCAGCACAGGGAGAGCTCTCATCCAGAAACAAGGAGCCCAAGGGAACAACAAAAGAAAAAGAGATGGGCTAAAAGACAAGAAAAAACAACAAACAACATCAACTCTCCAGAGAAGGTTCTGGATTATTGCCAGTGCTCAACATAATCTCTGAGAGAGAGAGAGAGAGAGATGGTCAGATAAAGGAATGCCAGAATAAAGAGTTAGTAAAGGAACATTTCATCCCGAAACGAAAATACCCTCATGATTTATTAACCCCCATGTTTTCCCAAACCTGTATATACTCACGTCCTTCCGAAACCTCGGATGTCCACATTTTTCAGGAAATTGAAAAAAAACTGTACTTTTTGAATAATTGAATAAATAAATACTGTGTGTCAAAGTTAAAAAGCACTTTTTATTAGTTATGTATTTGCAAAACCCAGTGACAAACATAAAGGGTGACTTATAATAATAATGAATGGTAAAAAACGAAATATGAAGATGCGAGGTTTCAGAAGGACAGCAGCTACTCTGTGAAATGTAAACTAAACTAAACATGTTAGTCACAAATATGATTTCGTATGAGCTGTTCCTTTATGTCTAAGCGAAAAAGAAGCAAACAGCGAGCGAGCAAAAGAGACGGAAAGATACAGAACCGAGCAGCCAGCCTGAGCTCCATCGTCTTTTTCATCTCATTCTCAATCAGTGTAGGGCCGGGTAGGATGGATGCTGACACACAAACTGCTTTGCACAACAGGGAATGAGCTTCTAATCAGTAATCAGTCTGTCTGTTTAAACAGTAGGGGCTCTGGGTTCCACTCTGACACAGGTCAAAAGCCTCTCCACAGTCCCTCTTCCCTACTGTGGTACAATCGCACTGAGCTACAGAGCAAACAGAAAGCCCCTCCACCGCCCCACACGGCGCTCTAATGGGCAAACGATTCCTGTCATATCCAATGTCTTTGTTCTGTTCAGACAAGCAAACATATTGCTTCTAATTGATTTTTGCTATATGTTATCTCAAATGGATGTAAATTTGGTTTGATGCTGTTAATCATGCGTCTTTGTTTGTGGGAAAATAGCTTTTTTTTAAGTTTTAGAAAGTAAGAAAAGCTGATTCTTTTGTGTGCGCATTAAATATACAAATAAGGAGGCAAGCCTTTCATCTTCATCATTAAACGCAGACACAACTTCATTCTAATAAATATATGTGCATATAAAACACATTCCAGAGGTCGGCGAGGCTAAGAATGGCTGGCTTTGTTGTTTTGAAGAATGAAATTCGTGCCATGTGGTTTGTTTAGAACACAGCGGGGCTAATCAAAGTAACCTTGAGATACAATTTCACGCTTAGAATTCATGCAGACTTTTGGAAGACGGCGTGTCAATGTTTCTCATGATATCAACAGTCGTTTTGTTTCTATGTAGAAAGTCATACGGTGCGTTTACACTGACAGCAATTAAGAGTTTTCTGATTCCTACTTCACTGCTGTGTTCATCTGTAACCGATGGCAAGCTTTACTGTCGGCAGTAAATAATGGACTCCCAGTGGTTGTCCATGCTGTCAGTGTGAATACCCCTATAGGTCAAATGTGTTAAAATTAGGGCTGGGCGATGTATCGGACGATTCTTATGCTCTCAGTTTCTCAATGAATTACGCCATTCCGAAAGGGCGCTCTTGCGCAAAAACTCTGAATATGGGAAACAGAAGAAGAACGGTTCGTTCCAGGAAATGCCAATGGTCATATAATATTAATTTCATGATAATATAGTAAATTAATAGCGATGATGGTCGGAGCCGTTAGCCTCGTGGGTGTTCTCCGACATGTGGCCCGGGTTTATTTTCCCGACTCGTGGACCTTTCCCGAACCAACCCCCTACTCTTTTTCCCACTTCGCTTCCTGTCCCCTCTCTCAGTTAACTGTACAAATAAAGCGAAAATGCCCCCAAAACATCTTTAATAAAATGAATAGCGATTATGTTTGACGAGTTTTGTTTTTTCAAATGCACGTTATAAACGACTCAATCTCGTAGTGATTTAGATCGAGCAGTACTTCCTGAATCGTGATAGATATCGCCCAGCCCCCTAGTTGAAATCAATTTGATAAAACAGCTTTATGAAAACGGTCGAACCCATGATCTTTGCGTGGCTAGCACCATGCTCTAACCACTGAGCCACGTTTAAGCGGTCCAATTTATGAAATGTAGTGGCATCTCGTGGTACGGTTGCGAAAGCACTACAGTGGCTGACACAGAGCTAAGATATTGTCACGTTTTTTTGTTCCTTTGCTAAAGGAGATCACATATTTACGAATCGCTCTGTAGAGCAGTTTGTCCGTTTAGGGCTACTGTAGAAACAACATGGCGAATTCCATGAAAGGGGACCCACGCAGTATGTAGATAGAAATAGCTAATTCTTAGATAATAAACACATAACGCTTCCTTATGTAAGGTCTTTATACACCTCTGAAGACAGACATGTAGATTATATTGCATTTCTGTCAAAAGATCCTCCAACAAGACCGCCACCTAGGGTTGTGGAGAGCCCTTACACGTTTCATTACTTCCCACTTTGAGTGATTACAGGTGCTTGATCGGGGGAAACATTCTGGGTAGGAATAGAACAGCAGGACCCTCAATGGCCTCTGCAGGAGCCCCTCTAAATCAACTCAATGTTGCTTCTCTCGTTCCTCAATCAAGCCTTCTACTTAACGCCGTGTCTATTGTTCTGCCTTTGCTTTCTCTCTCTCTCTCGCAGGCCTTTTCCTTAATCTCATAAAAATTCAGATGGATACTCCCACATTTCGCTTCCCTCTCTCCTGCCATTCTTGAGAACATTAAAGCTGATCTCCATGGTGAAGACGGGAGGATGAACTCTCTGGCCTCTCAAGTATGCACTCCCTGACACCCTGTTCCTCGCAGTGAACTAAAAGTGAGCACTCTTTTTATCGGCGACAGATTTGCGTATAGGATTTTGTCTTGGGTTTTACACCTGAAATCCAACGCTTTACCGGAAAGACTTTGCGAGCAGACATTATATAAAGTAGATCGTCAATGCCATTCTCTTATCGCTCTCGCACGTCAGATGCAAAAAAGCTCTATTATCACTTTGATACCTCAACAGATGTTTCATAACTGTGCTTTAAACAAAACCTGCAGAATAACGACCATCAACTCGTTATTTACATGACGCGTCACGCATGTGGGCGAAATATTATCCTGACAAGACAAACCAACATCGCACACTCAACCTTCGCAAAACAAAACCGTACCAGGATCAGCCTCTGTGGGTCAGGATTGACTCGGCAGGCCTGGAGGTCCCTCCTTATGTCACAGCGGGGTCATCTGAAGAGCGAGACACAATCAGATCTCATCCACCTCCCCTGGGTCGCCCTCTTTCGCTCAATCGCGCGCTCTCTCCAAACACAAACAACTACACTCCTTCATGCATGCCTGGAGTGAAGATTTGATTACTGGCAAACCCCTCGCAGCCCTCTCTGACTTTCGTCAAAGAAAGCAGGTCAAGTCTGCGAGTAAAGATGATACCGGTCCGATGGAGCCGGGATAAGAGATCTGACGTCTTCAAGGGAGAAGGTTTGTCTGTGAGTTCATCCCCTTAACAGGTTTGATTTACCCAGAGATTAATAGCACAAAAGCTTTGGTTTGAGAAGGCAAGCCTCCGGAGAGCTCTGCTTGGCGTAGTGGGCACAGGGGGCACCATGCTCCCCAAATTGGGAGTCCCAGACTTTGGTTCTATACACAGGTGATGCCGTTTCACGCATCTGCGATCTTTTATATCCGAGTCTGACAAAACGCAAAATCGATAATGTTTTTTCCCCATTTCCTCTTTGATGCAACTTCAAAAGGGCGACGGCTCTCAGAGGACTGTTCAAGAGAAAGAGGGAGGGGCCCAGCTCCTCAAAAAAAACCAAAAAAACACTGAACGTGCTTAGAATTGAAGTCGTGCAAGAAAAGCTTCTTGCGACGGGGACCACTTTCAATCACTGCTGCGGAGTGCCAAGTTCAGCCCGTGTGAATGAGGGGAAAGGGCAAAGTGGTCTTGCACTGTAAGAGTCTATGTACTGTACATACTGCATGCATCTGCAGCTAATAAAGAGGCCGAGGTTCAGTCAGGGTTCACCCAACTCTGGCATGAAGTAAAAATCCAAGTGTGTGTGTGTGAGAGGAAAAGCACGCCTCATTTGAAACTCTGGAGTTTGCGTGAACCCTGGAGCTGAGGAACTAGTCCCGCTGTCTTCCTAGAGAGTCTTTGACGACAAATGGGAGGTGCAATTTGTGCAATCCCTTCATTAACGTTTGTTCATTACAATCCATCTTTCTGCTCCCTCGTAAATAAATAGAATAATCTCCAACTGCTTTCCAGTTTGAGATATGTGTTTAAGTGCAAGTGTGCATTTTATGCATACACGCTCCGTTTGTGTAGGTGCGGCTGGACCTGTGAGGAATGTGTTATCAGTGAAGCACTGTGGGAAGAATTCTGGCAGGCCTGAAACGCATTCTGACAGCCGGCGAGATCAAAGGATTCTACGCGGCCGCGGATCCTAAATCAACGCAAGAAATTATAAGTCGCGCATTCCTTTGAAAAATCAAATTATACTCCAAATGAAGAGTAAAAAAGAAACAATGCATGCTGCTTCATCTGCAAAAATGCTTTGATAATCAACCGTGATTGCTTCAACAGTGAAGGCAAGTCAACATTAAACAACATTAGCGTTTCATTACCATAATGTGACGTAATGCAGAGTAATACAGGAAATTCAGGAAGAATGTTTAATAAATTAAAGGGACAGTTCACCCAAACATTCTGCCATCATTTACTCACCTTCAAGTTGTTCCAAATCTGTATGAATTTCTTTGTTCTGATAAACACAGAGAAAGATATTTGGAAGAATGCTTGTAACAGATATTGGCCACCATTGACTCCCATAGTAGGAAAAATTGCTTAATAAATGTCTATGTTCTGTTGAACACAAAAGAAGATATTTTGAAGAATGTAGGAAAGGAAACAGTTCTGGGGCACTTTTGACAACCATTGCCATTTTTCCTACGTTGGTAGTCAAAGGGGTCCAAGAACCGTTTGGTTTCAAGCATTCTTCCAAATATCTTTCCTCGTGTTGATCAGAACAAAGAAATCTTTACAGATTTGAAACAACTTAAGGGTGAGTAAACGATGACAGAAATTTCATTTTTGGGTGGAACTATCCCTTTTTAAATTTGTGGATTGAATTGTGGTGCATTACTTCCCTCATGAAACAAAGTCAGCAACCATTGGTTTAAACCTAAAGACTTACTTCACACATACATAAATCCAAATTATTTGATTCTATATTCACCTTCGCATCATTCCAAATCTTTCTTTTATAAAACACAATGCTGTTTTTCCTCTATACGAGAAAAGGAATAGCAGTGGGGCAGATTTTCTGTGTTCTTGTTTGTCTGTTGTACGTCAGAAAATGGTTTAGGTCAACATAGGGGTAAATACAAATGACAGAATGTCTGGACATCCCAAAGGGATTGTTCACCCCAAAAGGAAAGTTGTTCTGGGCTTGAAAACGTTGAAAAAAAGGGTTACAAAGACAACCACTTATTTTCTTTGGACGAACATGCGCTGATAAAATGGCCATAATAAGACCAGAAACTGAAAGTGAATTTCGATTTTAAGTTGGAAATGACTGTAACTAGATTCCCTTAACACAGCTTTGATTGAACCATCCGATGTAACACAAACGTTTTCAGAAGCGAAGGTTGTCTTGCCTGCCAAGAAGGTGAGCTGAAACTGGCACATGGGACTCATGCCAAACTGTCCGAGGCGCCAGGGCTCAGATGTAGCGTGTGGATGGGTGTGTCCGTGCATGGCATGGGTAACCAGAACAAGTGCCCGTCTACAATTCTGCACAGAAACCCACTCGTTCTCTTTCCCCCTCTGTTCCGTGGGCTTCTCTTCCTCGATTCCTCTCATTCACACCCGTTCTTTCTCTCTCACCATCTTGAGTGTCTGCATCACACACACATACGCGCACACACTACCGGAGCTAAATCAAAAATCTATGCCCTCAATGGTCAGTCAATATCTCATTAAGCAGTCACTGTGCCCAAGCTGGCAGGTAATGCATTTCACAGCTCTGACACACACTAGTAGACGCCCTGACAGTCTCTATCTCACACACACATGCGCGCACACACGCCACACACTCTAATAACCAGTGGAAATTTTTTCTTTCACAAGTTGTTGCGGTGAAATATGGTCACTGAGCTACCAAGGAGAAATGATGAGTGATCACATGCGTGCGTGTGTGAAGACTTATCAATCCAATGCCCTCTATCCCATACCCGAATTGATCCCTCAGCTTGATCCAGTTCTGTCTTTTGGCAGGACTAGACTGGATTTAACTGCCCCGCAGTCAGACAAAACAATCGTCTGTCAATCGTTGGGATACGAACGCTTGGCCAACGTGTTGCAAACGTGCAGATGCTAACATGACTTTTACCATTACTTTGACAAAAACAAACCTCGGTTATTACGGGATTATGTTGAGCTTCAATTGCTTGTGCCAACGTGTTAAACGTGTCAACATTTTAACCTCCACAAACCTTTTTTAAACAAAAGAAGATATTTTGAAGAACGTTTAACGGCGGTACACATTCACTTCTACTTTATGTATACAGAACCAATGGGTACCGCCGTGGTTCGGTTACCAACCTTCTTCAAAATATCTTCTTTTGTGTTCTGCAGAAGAAAGAGCCATACAGGTTTGAAACATGACAACAGAGTGAGTAAATATTGACAGAATTTTCACTTTAAAGAAAAAACTAGCATGATTTTGACTCTATGCAAGCCTATAAAAACAGCAATGCCACTCTCTCACCAAATCCAAAATAGTCCACTTAACACATCTCACGGCTGGCCAATAATCTCACTCTTTATTTGTAACCCTCGCTGGTGGGCTATATCTTTCCTTCACCTAAATCTGATTCCGTCTGCCCTCTTTCTGTCCTTTGTGGCTAACTGGATTACAGGCAATCTTGTTAACCTCTGCTGCGTTACAGTGGCGCGCCGAGAATCACGCTAGTCGAGTGTACTCTCCTAGCCTACTGACTACAGAGCAAACCACTAACGTTCACTTCAGCATGCAAATGTTATTTGCCTTGACTTTGTTTGTAACGTCTCCACACGTCCTTTGTTATTCCGGCCCGCTCACAACGTGCAACTTTGATCACAGCACACACAATAAAATACAGCGGAAAAGCTTTTCTCTCGCACTTTCCAGCTTATTAAAGGTTCAATTACCACACAGATGAAAAAGGCCCGCTTTCTCTGTCTTTGGCACATCAAACAACTTTCTTTAATTATGTAATTAATATTGGGAGTTTTCCTCGTAATTGTGCGGAGCAGGCGAGCTCATTTGCATAGGGTAATGAGAGGGATGTTTCCATTACAGGTAATTAGGTACTTGAGAGGCGACATCGGGGCTAGGAGGCTGGAAAAGAGGAAGAGGGAGGGATGAAGAGCGAGAAGGGAAAAAAACGAGAGAGACGTACTGTATCTCGCCACTGAATGAGGCGGCATTAGCATCTGTAGTGACGTGGCTGCTTTTAAAATGACTAGCAAAACAGATATTTAGTAATAATGTGATGGCGGTGAAATGTTTTTAAACGGAAATCAGTTAATCCATTTTTTCAATACTTTTCAAGATAATGGTGAACTGATATTATTCAAAAAACAGTTATATGTGATTAAGTTTATTACATGCGTCTTCGATATATGAAAAAACGGCCTTGATAAACTTGCTAGTTTGTAAACACAACATTTATTCATGAATTAAAACGATTCAAAATCAAAGCCGCATACACATGTATGTTGTTCTTAGTACGATAATTATATTTCGTATGAATAATTGTTAAATATTGTGACTTTGTTTTAGAGTGTTAGTGCTTGCCATTTCCAATGTCTCACGAAGGAGAGGGAAAGGGTTAATGCTGTGGATTTATTTATTTATTCTTTCATTCTTAACGCCATTCCAGGATCTAAGGCTATATTGTTAAAGCTGTGGATGCGTTGTGTTAAGGCTCTGAGATTGCTTCAGTCTCCAAAAGCTCTATTTTCAGTCTATCAGCCTATCTAGAACAACCCACACATGCGACCCAGGGTCAGAGGCTCATACACCTGCTCCTGCTTCAACACACACACACACACACGATCATACCCAAAACATGCACGCAACAAACGGCTGCACGCAAGCACTGAAACCCACACGTGCTTTTCTAGATGAGATGTGCACGCTCGCATTCAGCTTGCCGGTGAACACAAGCAAACCAAAGACCTTAACTAAAGATCTGAAAAACTGCTCATCATTTGTGTTGTTGTTCCACGTGCGCTGACTGCCTCCCTTGCAACTCCTCGCATGAATTTGCGAGATTAGCATAAATATTAGATTACGCAAAAAGCACATAAATCGAACTCATCTTTATGCAACATAAAAACATAACACGTCAGTGTTTATCTGTGTTTTAGCATATAGATAACAGAGATATGAAGCCGGTTCGGTAATGCAATAACAGCGAGTGCGGTGGAGGTGAGCTGCTGAAATGCTTTCAGAGGGAGATGCACACAGAGTGTCACGGCGAAAAGTGGTGTTACCAACATCCACTGCTTTTTCCACTCTCAACACCTCTCGCCTAATGCAGAATGACAGCTGTGTGCGAGTGTGTGTGGCGGTACAGTGAATGTACATATGGAGTGTTAATGGATTTGAGCGCGTGCATGTGCGTGTACGTTCGTGTGAGAGTATTTCTCGGTCTACGTACGTGTCAGGGTTATTGAAAGTACGTCACGAGACTTCAGTTCAATCAAATGACATACGTGCTAAACGTGTTTGTTTCTGGTTGTGTAAAAAAAAGATGCATGGCGCATTCAAATGTACAGTGAGAGAGACGTCCAGCCCGGGGACGGTTGACGTGTTGTGCGCGCGTGGGGGCAGGGGGTTGGGACGGCCGAGCGGGATTACGGAGACAGGATCAACACAAGTAGTGTTGCGGTGCGAACTCTGTTCTCATGACTGTTCGCGGCCCAAAAAAATAGGTCAGTGGAGCATGACACGCACGCCGACGTCAACCTAAATGACAGCCAACGTGTCCTGCGTCCTGACTGTGTATCTCATGACAACACACGCATCTCAGACTTTAGGCAAGACCATTTACAGTAACCAGTGAAACTTTACCAAATGTCACAAAATAAAAACATAAAGTAACTTAGTTTTCTGTATTAATAAAACAAATTTAGATACATTTGCTACATTTTCTCTCCAGAATGCAAAACCACCAGCTTAAAAGCCCCTTTTTCTTATTCAACAGCCTCAAACCTTTCTTTCTCCTCATGCACAACTTTGTTTTCTATATCAAAGGAGTGTAGAATAGAAAATATGTGACCATAGAGACAACGCCAGAACTTAATTCCCTCGCAGTAAACACATACCCACATGCACAAACTCCCTCTCTCTCTCTCTCTCTCTCTCTCTCTCTCTCTCTCTTCTTCAAACAAGCCATTCAAAGAGAGTTGGCAGACTATTCCTAAAGCCCCTTGTAGCTCTCAAATAAAAGAAGTTTAGAAAAAAACACCGGCATGCTGTTCGTCTCTTACCTTTCATAGCTGAAATCACAAAATACATCATTAAGCTCGGCGGTCCATAGGCGAGCGATATCGCGTGTGCTAGCTCGAGCCCTCCACTGCTGTTTCAGCAGCAGCTGGCCAGCATAGCTCTGCCGCTCAGCTGCGCTTGCATGACCACACCAGAATCCATGTGACTCTGACATCAGCGCTCCCTCGCCCTCCGGCCCCGCCTGCTGGTTTGTAATTGGCAGAGGAGGCGGCCAATGAGAAGGGAGAGGGAGGAGGAGGAGGAGGGGGGCTTGCCGGGATCGTTGAGGGGGGCCGGGCTGGCTGTCACTGTCTCTTGTGCTTTATCGCAAACAAGATGAAGTCAAAACAGTGGCAAATAAATGTTTTGGTGCGACTCGCAGGCGGGGTGGTTGAGCAACTGCAGGAATGTGTAGGGAGATACATAAGAATGACTAATAATGTCGAATAAGAATGATATCGTTTTATTCTTTTATATGATAGGAAATAGTTTAGAAGTGTATTTACAGCGTTTAAATTGTTAAGAAATGTATGTAGCGTGGCATGTGTGTATAAAAAAAGGCTATAAAATCCACAAAATTATATTGTTTTTAACTCTTTTATTATAAATAGAGTAGGCCTATTACATGTGTGTGTGTTATTAATGTTTATCGACATATTGCTTAAATATTTATATATATATATCAATATACGTAATTTTAGGGGGAAATGTAAGAATCAACATATTGACAATTAATCTTCAAAAACAAGTTTCTCTCAATTTCTATTATAGTTACAGTCTTGAAGGGCAACTGTAGACAATCTAGAAAAGACAGTCATCAAAAATGATGTTTTCTTTTGTGTTGGTGCTATGGCTGCCGTCTCTCTTCCTGCATGCTAATATTAGACAGGCAGATGCAGCTCCGAGCAACTCCAGATGTTTCAGAGAGAGAGAGAGAGAGAGAGAAATCCTCTGACCTCCCTTCAGGAGGCTGGTATCATCCTTTCTGCTCTCACCGCTCACTGTCCTGCCTGCTGAGAGCGGAGCTCACACTAGATGCTCCTGGCAGCTGAGCTCCAGAAGATATCAGGAGTGAGGAGAAGAGAGAGAAAGAGAGAGAGAGAGAGAGAGTCTCATACTGATCTCTCTACCACACAATGACGGTCTGATGAGCTCCACTATCTCACCATCGTATTCATTTTCTCTCTCCACCCAAACCAACCCCCCCCTCTCTCTCTCTCTCTCTCTCTCTCTTTCTCTTTCTCTTCCTCTCAAATAATCTGCTCAGGCCTCACACCAGCTGGCTGCTCGTGATTCTGGTCTTAGAGAAAGCTGGCTTCGGCCAAAAGCCCAGCTCCATTTTGAGTCCCACAAATAAGCCCCTGCTCTTCTCGTCTGCGCTCAGGACTGATGTGAATCTGAGATAGCAGTATTTCAACTCTCTAAGAAAAGCATTTTTATTGAGGCAAAACCTGTATAGGACTCCTTCATCCGTGGAACACAAAAGAAGATATTTTGAGACACGTCTCAGCGGTTTTGTGTTC
This sequence comes from Triplophysa siluroides, assembly GCA_006030095.1. Classification (NCBI taxonomy): domain Eukaryota; kingdom Metazoa; phylum Chordata; class Actinopteri; order Cypriniformes; family Nemacheilidae; genus Triplophysa; species Triplophysa siluroides. Next base: position 3,088,630 of record VCII01000093.1, read on the forward strand.
ATACAATGGACGTCAATGGGTGCCAATGTTGTTTGATTACGAAGGTTCTTCAAAATATATTATTTTGTGTTTTGCGGAGGAAAGAAAGTCAGACAGGTTTGGAATGACATGTGGGTATGTAAATGATAACAGAATTGACATGTTTGGGTGAATCCCTACCTCACCCAAAAATGAAAGTTTGGTCATCATGTACGCACTTTCGAGTTGATCCAAATGTGTAAACAGAGAAAGATATTTGGAATAATGCTTTTAAACAAACAGATCTCAACACCCATTGACTCCCATAGTAGGAAAAAAAAACAATGGTTGTCAAAAGTGCCCCAGAACTGTTTGATTTCCAACATTCTTCAAAATGTTTTCTTTTGTGTTCATTAGAACAATAAATGATAAACTAATTTTTCCTACTATGGGAGTCAATGGGGGTTGAGATCTGTAAGGTTATACGCATTATTCCAAATATCTTTCTCTGTGTTCATCAGAACAAAGAAATGTATGCACATTTGGAAAACCTCGAAGGTGAGTAAACGATGGCAGAATGTTCATTTTTGGGTGAAGTATCCCTTTAAGGCAGCACCATATTACTGTATCATCAGATCGGGGCAACGTTTGTCACACTCCATATGAATATTATCATAACAGCGACCTTCAGCCTTTTGCTAATATGACATAGCATAACATAGCATAACTACATTCAATTGTAAACGTTTACAGATGTATACATACATCTCGGCAACACGCCTTTTTCTCAGATCGCAGTTTACCTGCATCTCTGCGGTTGCTATGCTAATTTAACGCTAAATGAGCAGGAATAACTGCGTCGTGAATCCTCGGAATAAAAATATGCAAATACACGCTCCGCACCTGATGCCATAAATCTCCAAAATTACCGTCTGATCACGACCTCTTGCGTGATCCATTAGAGGCAGCGAAAATAAATTAACTCATGTTATGTCAACACTAATCCGTCAACAGTCTCCGCCTAATAAGCAAAACATAATTTCCCCACCGTGATTATCAAATGAGGCGTATCATAGCTAAAAATTAGCGACGTAGAGTTGCATTAGCGCTCGTGGAGGTAGTTAAGCGTGTGTCGAGCTGTGGCGTTAGCATGGCTGCTAGCAGTGGTCTGTTTTGCTCCTATTAAGCTGTTGTGCTTTGACTGCACGGTGTTTGCGTCCGACTGCACCTTGTGGTAAGGTTAAACTGTCTCGCTCTGCAGTGACTCTTGCGGTCGGTAGGTAAGCAACGGTACTTGTGGTTAACACGAGAGCTTGCAGACTGCTGAGAAAAAGGTTTCAGAAAACAGCACGATGATGTCGCCTCAGGGCAGCGCAGTACAGGCGCACGTGTTCGTGAGGCGGAGGAAAGAATATGTGCACACTCACGTGCAAAACTACCACAATTTGGTCGTATTAAAAACGTGTAGCTCTCAGTATGATAACCCCTGTATAAATGACTTATCAGTAACAGTGAAGAAAGATCTGTGGCCAGAGTTACAGATAAATATGAACAAGGACGTACGTGCATGTACTGTGACTGTTGTTTACATCGTGAGTGAATGATAAGACATGTTTATTTGCAGACAATTGAGACGGGACAAACCGGTCAAGACAACCAAAAATACTACAGCTAAATCATACCGTTTCAGAGCGTGTCAAATCTTATTCGGTACTTTGCGAGTACGTTCCCAAACAGCCGCTGGAGACCTCGACATCTCCGAGGTGTTAAAAATCAAACTGTGAAGAACGGCAACAATCAACGGAGGAATTAAGTGGTGTTAATGACAACAGCTGCCACCAGACAGACCTCGTCCTTTCCGCTCCGTCCCTGAAATGCGTTTCCCTTCCTTCAAACCTGGCTTTCCTGACCTCGATCGCCTGTGGAGTTCGACCCCAGTCTCAGAAGACACTGGCTATTTAAAGCTTAGTTTAATTCACATGATTTCGGCAAGACGAGTACGACATGTTCCTGGATCGATATACTTTGTTGATCCTGAAACAAATCATTCATATCCACCAATCACCTTCTGCAAAGGTACTAAGGTGCCAATACCTTGGATGAATCCCTACAAATGCCCAGCGAGAACCCAAATTGAGCTCCGTCAACTCTGTTTCACCAGAGAAACGGCCGCCCAAGTCAAGTGTCTAGCTCTCCACCTCCTGATTAACTCAAGCAAATGTATTTATTGTAAACAACCCCTGTGGGATGGAATTCAATTGAGAGGGGATGCAGAGCATCCACCGGTGCCCCCGAGGAGCCAGGCGAAGGACCGCAGACGATAATGGGCTCATTAGCAGTCTGTCAGTGGCGTCCCACGCACGGGCACAGAGAACAGCAGCTGATCCTCTTTGCACTTTAACTCCTGTCGCTCCTCAGCGGAGCTGTGGACTTTAAAGAGATGTTTGCTTCTTATGCATTCATGAATGGAAAATTCATCTTAAATTACTTTGTTTATGTCGGCAGTCGCACACCGAGGGTATGTTTTAGGGGTGTCACAATTCACTAGTATTGACAATAACTAAAATTAATGGAGTAGTTCACCTTCAAAATGAAAATTCATTTACACGCCCTTTTGTCATTTCAAACCTGCAGACCGCAAAAGAAGATATTTTGAAAAATGTCAGTAACTGAACAGCACAGGCCACGGTTCACTTCTATTGTTACCAATGAAAGTGAATGGGGGGGGCTGTTAACAACATTCCTCAAAACCTCTTCTTTTGTGTTCTGCGGAAGATAGTCATACAGGTTGGAAATGACAAGAGGTTGAGTAAATGATGACAGAATTTTCATTTTGAAGGTGAACTACTCCTTTAAGAACCATGATTATGGTACCGTGTTAATTCTTCACATTTGACAGAACTCGCTATGTCCTTCTAAAGCCTGAAAGAGAAAAGATAAAAGAAGATAAAGGGAGAAAGAGAAATCCACATACTGGACATGACGAAAGTCTCCTTCCAGAGCGTACAGGAAGACACTGAAGTCACTCCATCCACAGATTGATCCAAAGAGTCTAATGCTCCTGATTTACCCGGATTAAGTCACGAGTTTCTGTTACAGGCCACCCTGACTGGAGAAACAGTAGATACATCACAGAAGTGGCACTTTTCTCACAGCGGCGTCGACAGCGGCAAGCACTTTCTGCCAACGTCGAGCCATTACTGAATTAACAAGTCCCCCTAAATACACACCAAAAACCTCAATATGGATCAGTTTAATATCTACTCCGAAAAGCGCGGGGGCACAATTTCAAACCGTAAGCGCACGAGCCCGTATAAAACAATCATAAACCAATTTAGAACCATTCCAGGCAATTTCCTGTGGCTTCCATCTGCGATGAGGACTTCAATAAATCACGTCGACAACAAGGGGAATATCTATTTCCAGGATAAATAGACAAGACTATTGGGCTCCTTTCTTTGAAAGAAAGGAAGACGTTACAAAGGGAGTTCAAATAAGAGAAACCGTAGAAGGTACAGAGACGGTGAAATTAGCATGCCGGTTCCTTTTTAGCAGCATTTTCAACAATCTTTGTTAGCATTGATTGATAATGCAGCGATGTAGGTTGGGTGGTTGGGGAGATTTGAGGGAGGTTTTGCCGAACTGAGACCTGGTTAAGAAACTAAAAAGGCTTTTATAAAGGGAAGATTCTGATATCAAATGATCATTAAAATTCATTGAATCAAGCATGACGAACAACAGGACGCCTTCAAGTTCTGGTAAACAACGTCGTTCAATGGTTACGATCTTATAAAATAATGGTGTTTCACGGTGCCATTTAAGAGCCTTCGGCTTTATTGTTGCATAAAGAACCTTAAACACCAGCAGAACTTCTCAATTGGTCAACACAAAAGGTAAGAAAGAAATGTTTTTTGAATAAAGTGGTTCTTTTATTTACGGCAACACTTTGAAGAACCATTTGTCCAGCCTTTATTCTCGTTTCGAGAGGCTCTGGCTGGTCCGTATTGACGTAGCGAATGAACATCACACAGTATGTGAATCTCACGAGAGTCTTCGCAGAATGAAGGTTCTAGACAGAATTAATCCTCTTGTCAAGGTCCAGACAAAAACTGCTCCCACTTGCATCAAACCAAATCCAAAAATGGGCCACTTTCTTGGTTTGACACGGCACATAATGACACTATGCTCCATAGAATGACTCAGCCTCAGTTTAGGAAGCAATTATCGGAAAATGGGCTAATGTGATTGGTTTCATTTTCATTTTTGATATCACGTTTGGGAGGTTTAAAATAAAATGTCCAAAAACTCAATTTTGGCGATTGTGGGGCGATGGGTGCGAATTCACCCAGAATGAAGTGTGCTTTTGTTGAAACCCCATATGATTTCTGACTATAACACGTTTGTTTTTCTCCAGTCATTTGCGAAATCATGAAAACGTGATTGTGCTGTGAGCAAAGATTAATAATCAACAAAATAAAAGGAGCCAAGTCACCAGACGAAACGTCTAGAGCAAATACAAACAGGCTTGCCAAGAACAAAGCACGGAGACCAGAGACACAGCGCTCCGTCTGATGTATTACTCAAACAAATCTCCAATCCTTCTCTACACGGCGAGCGTGTTTACTTCAAATTAAATTTGAACCCTTCCAGGTATTAATAATATGGAGACATTTGGCAGTAAACAATTTGATAAGCATTAAACTCCCCTTGTGCTCGGTCTAATTGAAAACATCAGATGGCCCCAAGCGGCTGTTTGCTCGCTGTTGCCGTCGATGTCGTCGCTGCTCGGTTAGTTTTAATAGAGCAGAGATGTCAAACCAATTTCTTTGTCTTTGGGCATTTTCTCGTGTCGGCAATGTGGCGGAAAGAGACAAAGAAATAAATGCGTTTATAAGATTAATTGGAGAGAGGCAAGACTCTTAGTCAAGGTGAGCTGTGACTCGCTAATAGCAAGGACAAAAATAATGCTCAGAGGACCAGGGAAAAAATACTCCGAAAATGAAAGTAAGCGCCTCAGGTGTGAGATGCTGTTCGAGATTATATCAACCGATAGATTTAACCAACTGCAGGATTTGGGCTTCACTACAGTAAATGTGAGTTTAAAGGAATAGTTCAGCTAAAAATGAAAATTCTGTCATCATTTACTCAACCTCATTGCATTAAAAACACTTTTTTCTTTGGTGGAACACAGGAGGCGTTTTTAAAGCTATTTCTTCGATACGGTGGACCCGAGTGGACCCGATATAGTCGTTTTTAATGAATTTTGCCTCATAAAAGTTGAATTTGGAAGATTTGGACAATACAGCGCAATCATTTTTTATACTGAACTTAGGGCCGTAACGGTACACAGAATTCACGTAACATAAAATTGCTTGTTTTTTATTATTAACGTTTGTGAAAATCAACAGGTTACATTTTTAAAAACATTTTTAAAAAGATTCCCGCTTGGTTTAAAAATAAAATAAAGAATAATGAAATAGGATAAAAATATGTTTTTATGAATACAATCATTCTCAAATAAATTAAACAAAATATAAAATTGAGTAAAAATATAGTAAAATGTGTAAGATAGGGATACAACCGTTACTATATAACAGTAATATTTATTTGCCCACATGAAAACATATATAGTATACTATAGTGTATACCATAGTAAAATTATTTACTACATCAGTTAAGTACTACAGTATTTTTTTACTTGTGTAGGAAAATACATAAAAATAGGTCCCCTTATATATATATATATATATATATATATATATAATATATAGAATATACAGTTATATATATATATATATATATATATATATATTATATAGAATATACAGTATATATACTTCTACATTTTTCTTTTTGTCTTTTTTTTAATAGTGTACTACAGTTTTAGTATTTTATTTAATAAAAAACTCTAAACTACTTTTAAACATTGCATTCGGAAACATGTGCACGGAGCCTGACGTCCTGTGCCAAAAAGGTTCGGTACGAATACGTACCATTAGACCCTCTAACTTCACTGTATATCTGTATATGTTAAGTGTTCTTTTTGTTTGTATTTTTTAAGTTTGAATAAAAATATAGTTATGGAAATAAGTAAAGGTTTCGTAAACAATGACAGCTTTTTTATATTTGCCTCATCTATTCCCTTCAGGAGAAAAGCAATTTAACGAAAAATTTTGTTAATTTGTCTCCAAACCCGAAAAATCTAGAGAATTTATACACAAGCTCTCAAAAAGTAAGTTGGAGAAAAGTCACAGAAGCCTAACAGAACAAGGACATAGCACCATGTACCGAGGTTTGAACGGAGGCCAGGCAGAGATGCTCAGCATTCTAATTTTCTTTTTCCTTCTCCCCGTGAAGCCACATAAACTCCCTCTCTCTTAAAAACAGGAAGAGGGGGTGCCTGGTTATGGAACCTCACCAGTCTCTCAACAGGAAGTAGGGCAGATGATTTCGGGTGTAATAATTACAGTCATAACTAGGCATGAGGGATAGGTAATGGGCCTTCTTATCCTTCACGCCAAGCGTCTGTGGCCCAGGCGACTGTCGCATGTAAAGAGCATGATTATGTGTTTTCTTCGTGCGGCGCTGTGACTACTGTACGGAGTGCAGCGGCTGCTGAAAAGGGCAGCGGGGGTGCGTGGCCTTTGAGGGGGGAACTTAACGAATGAACTTCATTATTGAGGAGCATACCAGAGAGACCCCCTGGTGCGTGTGATGTATTACCCCGTGACAAGGAAACACGCAACGCCTTCCCCCCAACATGCAAACATCGGCGCATACACATTCTCAATGCCAAACGGCTTTATCAACTTTAAAAAAGGGGGGGTGAATGAAAACATACTGAAGATGGTGGACGAAACAAAGAGTTTAGAGAGGAAAATAGAATGCGTGTATTTAATGAAAATACAGGGAAAACAACAACCAAAGAAAAACTTAGGAAATAAATTATAAGCAAACAAAGTTTACTTAAAGGAAAAAAAAGGAAAAAGTAATGCAGGAAAAACAACTATGGAAGAAGGGATGGAAAAGCCCCCCCCAAAAAAATCTGTTATAGCTGCAGTCTGTAAACTTTGCTTCTATATCCCAATATCTGTTTGAAAAAAAGTGCAGTTTACTTTACATACTTATCGTTTATCTCTAAGTTGAAATCAAATGATGTCAAACTGACATCAACAACAAAATCGTACCAGACAAGCTCAATTCGAACATCTTTCTACAGTTTACAATTGTAAACCAGGTTAAGGCGGCAGTTTTCAACACCGTGTTTTTCATTGCCCGATAAGTGATTTTTGTTGATTTTAAACTAAAACGAAATTTACAAACCTCACAAACTTAATTTGCACGATTGTTGCTTCCTGTGGAAATAAAAAGTTATTTAGATGAATGTGTCATTCTAGCTTCAAAACCAAAACATCTTTCAACCACAACTGTGACATGAAATGACTTGCACTTCTTCACAAAGACGTACTTCCTTGAACCCACAGGTATTTCATTCTACCGAAAGTGGAGTGGTAGACCGCCGGGACCCTTCGCTTCGCACCGATGTCATTTGTTAGGATTTGCATTGTGTTTGCAAGACTGTAACTTCCCCCAACGAAAACATCATTCAAGCAACCGTAGCATTGGGAGAGGTTTTCTTCAAGATTGAGAGAGTTCTTGAGGCTACGATGCGCCTTGATTTGGCCCATTCATTAAGCCCAAAACAACAGTCTTTTCTTGCCTGCTTTCTTTCCATTTTTAAGCTGCTGGTCAGAGGGCTCTCGGCTTTTCTCTTTTACTGTTGACTTATGAGGATGCCAGGGGTGTTTGGGAGCTATTTATCACGGGCTTGGCCCGTCCTGCACCCTCACACATTAGTAATGTTCTCCACCGAGGAGTAGGCCTGTCACAGCTCCCTTCCCCGGAACCTTTGAACAAGGTAGGTCGTGACGAGGCCTCGCTCATGCCCCACTTATAGTCTTTCACTGCACCTTTAAGTTTGGCCAGGCCCGCTGCGGACAGAGCCGGCCGAATGGCATTGTGGGTATGAAAGGAAATGCAAGTCATTCCGATCAATATATGTACTCGTGCTTGAACAAAATCACAAAACCGATTAATGTTTTAAATGTAACAAAAATTTAATCCAAAGCAACCTAAAAGACATTTGGCATTGACCTTGGGCATTGTTAGCAGCACATTGCTTTACCAGCCGAGTATCAAAAACTAAATCAAGGATTTTGAGGAAAAAAAGCAACCTCAGTCACCATATTTTAAACAACATAAGAAGGAAACATAAGAAGGAAAAAATTCTTATAATCAGCAAACAAAGCGCCAAACTGCTCCTGGAATTAAAAACTCATCCCCCAACCTTAAGACCCCTTCTTATGTTGCTTCCTATTTTCAGACTTGTCATTTTATTTTCGGTGTTGACGACAAATGTTGGAACCAAAACAAGGGATTAAAGGATAAAGTTGCTGTGTGTCGACTTTAATTCAGTAATCCAGTACATTATTGGGTAAATGTACATTTGTCTCAAGTCTACAGCTCCTTGAGGAGAATAATCTCTGTTCCGACAGCATCTTAACGCAACGCAAAATGAGACCTTTCTGCAAATCAGTTGAATTAAATTTCTTTAATCTGTGAGGCTGTGAAGTAACATACTATATTTTACCCCAAAAACGCCCCCTTGATGTTCCAACCCTGTATCACTTCCTTCCTTTTATAAAGCACAAAAGAAGTACTGATGTCATTATTAGTTACGTTTATGAGTGTCGTCGTCATAGATGTCTATCCATTTGTACTTTTTCTATTCATTAAAACACACAAAAGAGAGTTCCTGATGACTATTTTAAAACAATTTCAACGATAATTACTATACATATCCAAGAAAAACCACACTTGAGTTTAAGTTCCTACACTTTTCCAGCATTGGTCCATAGTGCGTACTGCAAGGTGCAACCGATCTGAATTATGCAAGCAGAAATTAGAAAGGCGAGTGCATTAATGACCGTGTGGTGAAAAATGAAGTTGATCTTTGGAGCGAGTCCACCACATCATTAAGGAGTCTGCCACTTAATCAGAACAGATACAAAGCCGGCAAGGCGCTAAGTGTGCAGGTGGAGTCGCGCTGACAAGCCCTGATACATTAAACCACATCGTGTGATAGAGAGAGGCTGGTACGGCTAGAGGAGGAAGAAAGGACGGAAATGAGAGATTAGAAAAGAAACAGGCACCTTTTCACTTTTTTGTCTTTGTTTTTTCACTGTGTTCTAGTGATTGTAATACAATCTCAACCCTTTGTTGATGTGAAGAGAGCTATAATGTACATTGAAAGCTATATTCCTCTTCTACGGTATGCTGGGAAAGGTACGCTGAAACTGTAGTTTGTTCAAGCTGCTTATAATGTAAAGTGGCTCATCTATACATCTATACAAGTGATGCTTTAAAAAGTAGTTGCACTACCTGTGCATCAATGTCAAAAGCAATTTAATAAGATATATATCCTTAAGTATAGCCATCGTTTTGTGAATGCTGCAATAAGAGCAATACGATATAATGAATTTCACGCTCAATGTAAATGTTAGGTATGGCCCTCGTGACGGTGAAACAACAGTATTCTTTTAAATAAAATAACAATTCTCATCGTTCTCGTGTCGTTTCAAATCTAAAACTTTATTTATTCTGTGGAACACGAAAGGAGAGTGTTAGTTCACTATGTTATTGATCATATGGATAAAAAAGGAAGAGTATGAAAATGGTTATGAAAATTCTCCTCCGTTGTTCCATAGAAGCGATAACGTCATATGGGTTTAAAGTAACAGAAGGGTCAATTAATAACCACAGACTTTTCATTTCGGGGCACCCTTTAAAGACATAGTTCACACAAAAATGACCCTCAAACCTGTATGACTTTCTTTGTTCTGTTGAACACAAAAGAAGATATTTTGAAGAATGTGAGAAACTGTACAGTTCTGGGGCACCATTGACTACTATGGTAGATTTTTTCCTATTATAGTAGCCAATAGTGCTCCAGAACTGTTTGATTACAAACAATATTTTTTTGTGTGTGTTCATCAGAGCAACGAAAGTAAAGTAAATGAGTAAATGAAGACAGAATTCTCAGACTTCAAAGAATATCTTTTGACTCACTCTGTGGCCACCCAATTGTGACTCACATACACTTTTTGTAACAGGCTAACTTCTAAATATGAGATTTAATAGAATCTTTCATACAGACCAAAGGACTTTTGTGACAAACAGCTCTGTTCACTTAAAGAACAGAAGCCTCTGTAGTCTGTTCGAGCTATAAAGCGGTTTCCCAAATGTTCCGAAAGTATCTCTAATTCAAAAGAATGATTTCTCTGAAAATCACAGTCTTTTGCATGGTTTATTCAACAAAATTACGACTGAATAATTCACATACAGAAGTTTTACACGATAATTATAGTTCTCATTATTCTAGCAGTGCATAATTGTCTCTGCACTTTTACAGTTATTGCCATTGTAAATCACATAATAAAGATGGTTTGTGAAGAAGCATAATTCTTTAGGTGGAGGCTGCCAGATGAGCTTATTATTTCTTTTCGTCTGTTACTTAACTCTGCAAAAAACCTACCAGGAGAAATTCTGGTCTATACACATTGTGTATCTTTATATAACGTTTTATATACAACCTTTTTTTGTATAAACAATCTATTTAACATGAACCCATGGGAAGAAAAACAGACAAACTGTGATAGGTTGCTTTACATGTCGATCATTCATCTCATGTCTAAGTAGGCAGGTCTCGGTCAGAACAAGCTGCAATGTGGAGCACACCATATGCTGTTTAGGCAAAGGTCCCTTTCCAGAAGACAAGACGTGTGTCTTCTGTCTGTTTGTGTGTGTGTGTGTGCGCGTGAACGCGTCTGCTCATGCACCAGACCGGAGAGGAAGCTAATGATGGCGCAAGGACATTTCATCAGCACCATCTTAAACATCAGCAGTCAGTCTCCATCAGTAGCGTTGATATCTGCCAGAACCAGATGACCTCCATGTCTGTCCTGCCCCATGAATCAAAGCCCTCATTTCATGCTGACACACTGCACTTGTCTGCCACTGCGTGAATAGGAAGTGATGAGACACGGAGAAAGTAGAAAGTGACGGATAACCGGCGTTAGCTCGCGCAAGGCTGTACCACTTCACAGAGTGGCATGGCTGGCTTACCCTTACTGGTGCCAAGAAGGTTTTGGGGAAGTTATCGGTTGCGTTATATCAGTGAGAATGTTTATCAAAAATGATGATGCTTGTCCACTGTCAAAATATGATAAAATGTTCACAATTTACATTTTCCTTTCAAATATGAACCTTATTAATACCAATCGATGCTTGCCAAACGGTGTATCTATGGCGTCCTTCAGTAGGATATGTAAACCAGACAAACCTTGACCCCTTCTGCACTTCCCAAGTGGTCTGGACCTCCTTCAACCACACAACCTGTCCGTGCCCACGCAAGCACACCTGTCCACTGCCACTCAAGAAATAATCCACTTAGCAGATGGAGCTCCGTATTCCAACCGCAACAGCAACAAGCTTTGTGTGCATGACACATGTCACTCGCTGATGTTTTTCCTCGCTGACGTCTCTTCACAACAAGGCCTTTGAGGTTCAAAGGGACGCACGAAGAACCAGGGCAGCCGGAGAAGAGCTGACGAAGCCGAGGAAGCGTGGCGGGCACAAAGCATACCAGCCACAGAGGGGAAGAGACAGATTAAGCGACTACAAAGAAACTAAAAGGGGGCCGAGGACACATCCTTGCTTGACCACTTCTGTAACAAGCCCACGCCAGACCCCAGCCCCGTCAAAGAGAACAGAAACGTAACCATCACGACAAACCTCTTCCATTCAGGCACACTCAACTAAAGGAGGTGATGAGAGAGCAAAAAAAAACTTCAATTTACACAACTTATGCAAAGACGTGCATTCACTAAGGCCCATTTGCAATTCGGCGAAATGTCCGACCGTAATGCTTTGGCTGAAAAATGAGGAGCTGTCATATTGTGTAGACGGAAGAAAAAGTATAGAGGGGAAGAGAAGAAAAGGATAAAAATCATGCTGTCCTGGTTTATGACAAATAGATGTCTCTATTGATTTCCTTTTTACTGAAGCGGCCCATCCTTCTCTGTTGTGAATATACTGACCTATTTCTGATAAATAATGGCAGGCTATTATGGATTAAAGCAAAGTGTCCAAAAGGAAAATATTCTTTCTATGGCACAAACAAATGGAAAAAAGATGAAACATAATCTATTGTTAAAATTGGAGAGTGTCAATTTGAATGCACTGCCTTTTTTTTCACCGAGTGTCTCTTGTTGTCTGAGGCTGAAAAACCCGAGTTTCTGAGGCATGCTGAGAGCGAAATCGCTTCGTCAGAAAGCGCACTCCTGGGATACGCCGTCCATTCAAAACGGTCTCTCCTGACGCGCTTGTGTTCACTTCATTTACCAAGCACTTAGCCAACTGCCGTGGCAGAAATATAGTTTGACGCACTGTGGCTGTTACTTCTCCTTATAGGTGACATATAACAAATCTTTTCCATATGTTAGACTTTAGAAAAACAAGATGTTGAAGGTCAAAGCAAGATGACTTGTAGAGTCTCTTTTTACCCAAGTCGCTCTTAAATCTCATGACTAAACTTTTCAAGCCTTCATCTGGTGAACAGACACAGTTCGGGCATGAAATCTTCGTATGAGGTCCTCTCTGCGAGAATGCGAAACAAGCCAAGGTGATTAAATGTATTTAAACAAAAAGCTTTTCCTAGGCAATACCGTACAGCTAGCGTTTATGTTTTAGCCGGCAAGTGAAATATGTCGGACCACTGCTGGGATATATTATTGGCAGCGTACGGAATGATTATGTTTAATAAATCCCTGCAGTGTTAGATTAGCCGTGGACGGCTCTCGTCCAAGATCCAGCAAGCGACCTCGCCACGATTTATAAAGAGTGATTCATAAAAAACGTCATAAAACACGAAAGAAAAGGAAGTTGAGAAAACCACGTTTATTTAATCATGAATGAGAACTGTTTATGCTTTGCGCAGTTGGCAGTTCGCTCGGGGTGGCAACATAACTGCTCATTCAAGTTTTTTTTACTTGGTTAATATTTCAACAAGGTCGGCCGTAACGTCTTAATCGTTTGATTGAGATTAGCAAGGTTGATTCTCTGCGACTCTCCCAGCGCCGTACGGGGCGGTAAACAAATGAACTAGCAGGTGTTACACCATACTTCTCAATAAACACTGACACAGCCTGTCCTCTCTATGGAGACAGATACGCTTTCTCTCCAGCCCTCTCTCTCTCATTCCTTATCCATTCTCCTCTTTTATTTCTCCAAACTCCATTTCAATCAATCTGTCTCTCTCGCACCCTCTCTCTCTCGAAGGGGGGTGAATCAATGACTCGGCGTCCCTGCGGTCATGACTACCCTGAGCGGGACTCAGACGGGCTCCTCTGATGCTCCGCTACAGCTGTCGCTCTCCTTGCGCGGCCCTAAACAAGCAAATACTTCATTTGCTCAATACCTGTCATCCATGACTAACAGCAGCACGGCAGAACAATGCGTTAGGAGAGAATAATTCTCGATGGAATAACAAACCACAGCGTAATACGCAGCCCATTTATCTTCGGCGCTTCATACCCCGAGCTTCTGACAAGTTTGGAATATCACATAAATCTAGGCAGATTTCCATATGCGCCCGAGTAGATTGTGTGTTTATTAGTTGGTGTTCGCCAGGACATGAGACGTTTACATGAGACGGTCTGTCACCTAAAGTGTTTTGTGAATTGAAGGGTACAGTAATCGCTAGTTTAGTCCTAATTGTTGACAATACTAACTTTAAGCAGATATACACAATTAATACGCACTGTTTTTCTTTCTGGAATATGAAACCAAAGTATTAATGACTCATCTTGCACTGAAGGGTTTGTGCCAATTTTCGTCCAGTGAAATGTTCCCTGTGATGCCACTTGCCTTAAAATTGCAACAGTTTGCAATAAATCAATGGATGACTGCTGTAATGTAAACTAAAGACTTTTTAAACCAAAAAGGATGCCCAAATGAAACCAATGGAAAAAGTCACATAAAGAAAACAGAGATGGTTAAGGGATTTACATGGGGTCTTTGACTTTAGGCTTTCACTATATCAGAAGTTAACTATACCGTTATTGCGGCCAAATGTTTACAATGACAGTATTATCGTGACACCAATTGAAATGTTTATAAAAATAAATAAATAAGGCTAGAGTTTGTAACCATTGTGGTCCTTAAGGCAAAACTTTAAAGGTGCGTTGGATTATTTACAAAATTACGATATGTGTGAATTTTACACGCACATGTAAATATATATACATTGGGCGGATTAACCACATGGGCAATTGGGCAAGTACCCAGAGGCACCGAGACTTGAGGGGCACCAAATAATCCAGCAGTACAAAATTAAAATTTTATAAATGTACATGAGTACTTCTTTTTTAAGACTTAAGTCACGCATCTACGCTAAATAGGCGTGGCACCATGTAAATAGAATACCCTCCACTTTCAGATAAAAATGGTTTTAAAAAGCCCCCGCGCTTTTTCGACACACGTCCGCCAACATTCCCGCCCATGTTATCTGGTTTGTTACATAGATTTGAGTGAACTAACATTGAGCCAATCATAAGTGAGTGTTATGAGGCGAGTCGTCTTTCGTGTACACTTTGTAGCGCATTGTTGTAGCGCCGACTAAAAATGCGGGGATTAGCGCTGATTAAAAAATACACGGCACGGGTCAGAAACAAGCTGGTATAGTGCAGATAATGTATGCTAATAGTACGTGGAGGTAAGGGCACTATTTAAGGTCCAAACCTGCGTTTTAAAGTGAAAGTGAAGAACAGTGTCTGTCATCACTATAGCAATCAATATGTGTACTTTTTAGTGGACTTTTATCACAGTACTTATGTGATCGTTTAGAAGTACGTAAGAAGAATAGACGCATACTGTGCTTGAAAAGCACGTTTGTTTAGCGCGTCTCTCTAGCAGTTAAAATAGTAATAATGACGTTTTATGATATTTTATAAATAACCTTGCTACACATTTTAATCTGGTGAATGCCACTTTGGTGAATTAAAGTTCCAATGTCCTGAAAATCTGTACATTGTTCCATTGTCCCCCTTATGCGAATACATACATGCAAACTATACATAGGTTCAATATATATATATATCAGTCACTTTAACTGACAGCTGTGTCCCTGTACCCCCACTTTGTGGCACGCACAACATTTACTCCTAAAAAACTAATGATTTTGTTAGTGATTTTGTTCACTACATCAAAACAAGAAATGTAACATTACAACAGAAAGCAGGTTCCCTTAACTACAGTAGGCCTAATTGTTAGAAATACTTGATGAAATGAGTTGTTTTTGTGTTCTACTCTACAAAAAAGTCATGTTAATGTGTAATTCTTGTAAAATAGTATATTGTAAATTGCTGTTTTATTCTTATAAAATCGTTTAATATATAAATATTTTAATGAGTGGATTCTTGCGTGTGGGTAGGTGGGTGGATGGGGCACCATGAGGTCTTAATACGCGTATGTATATATATATATTTATATGTACACACATACACATATATATTATATATTAAAAATATATATTTTTTTACTTTTTTCATTGACTTTCCATAGTAGGAATAAAAATTACAGTAAAAAGTGAATGGAAAGAAGTGAACTACTCCTTTAAATGAACACCAATTATTAAGCAATCAATCTCTTGACTTTTTTGCAACTTGGCAAGACAGACGTTTCTCTGGCCGTGATACAACCATGTGAGATATGAGCTGGAAAATACAGACACAAGTACAATACTGGTCTGTCGCCTGTAATCACCTACTGCATCTTATCAGCACGTCCTGTCATCCTCTTACACGTAACAACTCATCTCAAGAGGACTCTGGACTTACTGGACTCTTAGTATGAATCCTGGACACAAATCACATATTCTAAAATGCGAATCGTTTAGCTCTTCACAAACGTAATCATAAGGACGTGACAAAAACGACTTGCTGCTTATATTTTGGCAAGAGAACGTGACAAAACTTGGCTGAAATGCTAGCACGCAATGCTATTACGAATTGAACCTGCTGAAAGACACATTGGGCGAATAAAAAAACGTTTAGACTTGAATTGAATCAGGAATCTAAAAAGAAGCATCGCCCAAGAAAAGCACCACTCAAAAAACGGAGCTAATTTAAACCAAACATACTTCTGCACTAACACATCCTATGGATCTTTTATGGGACGCATTACGTTTTTTCTTTAAATCCATTGGAACATGAATGAGTTTTTAACATAAGAGATTTAACATAAGTATTTAATTACTGCTCATGCTTGTAATTCCTCTCACACGGCCATTGAACAGCACTGTTGATCTAAGGAAAAGAGTTTGTTGCCAGAATCAACCGCAGGGCCTTGCCGTAGCACTATATAAAAAGGCTGGTCATAAAACTGTCAAGTTCAAACGTAAAGTAGAAGCAAACATGAAGCCGAGCTGTAAAACTGAGCCCGCGGGGAGAGTTTGAGAATCTGTGTTTATGCCGCATTCTCAAATGATGTAAGACGCGGTGACTTAGTCAATTCTAGTCATACAAACAAAGCTCAAGAGATCTGTTGACTTGTGTTGTGACTTTTGTGTTTCTTTACAATTATTTTCACAGTCTTTTTTAAATAACATATTAGTAGTATATATTGAAGCAAACACATTCTTTCTATTGAAGCAATGGCGATCGAGCAAAATTTCAGCCACACCGATGTGAAGAACTGCAGTGGTTCACTGGAAAATGAAAATTCTCTCACAATGTATTCACTCTCATGTCATCCCACTTTACTGTATATCTTCAGTCGAACACAAACAAATTCAAATACAGGAGCATTTAAATAAATCTCATTGGTTCTCGGTTCTGTCATTTTGATGAAACGCGCATATGACGACCAATCACAAGGCACACGAGGACCATTGATATTTGACATGCCTCCATATTTCATTTTAGCGATCAGATATGCTTGTTTACACTTCACATTTCAGTCTCTCAAAGTATGAATAATTTCCTCTCATAAACGTATCTTTTAGCTTCAGAAGACATTTATTAACCCGCTGCAGTCATTTGGGTTAGTTTAATGATGGATTATGTATGTGTCTCATAAAACACCATGACTGAATTTTGATATAAAATAAAATAAAAAGATATACATATATAAAATAATATTTTTTAACAGAATAATATAATATATTATATAACATAATAAAATAAAATAAATAATATAAAATACATCTGGAAGGGCATGAGGGTCAGTAAAATATGAGAGTATTTTTATTTTGGCTGAACTACCCCTTTAATCGAACAATCTAACGCTACTGTTAAGCGTGTTGACAAAATGTTTATACGCTCTCGGATAAAAGCGTCAGCCAAATGAATAAATGTCATAAATAAATGTAATAATTTAAGATTCTAACCACAATATATTATAGTTGTCCTCCCAATTATATTTTATTATTATCCTATCCAACTAAAAACTGTGTTCATCTACCAATTAATTCAACACTTTGTCTCTAAGGTGTTGAACTGGTCAGAAAAGACGGTCATAATGGCGAGTCATAAAAAGACAACTGAAGTATCTATTCTCTTCCAGAAAGTGCTGGGGCTTATTAAGGGCTGAGCGTGCAGCCGGGGGAGGCCGAGAGGGAGCCAGTAAGTGACTGCTAGCCAACAGCTGCCCTGTAATTTATATTGATGAGGGGACCGGCGGCCCTCTTCCATGGTTTTGATGGTTCAGGCAGGAGTAGAGAGATGGGGTTGATGAGTCTGTGTGGTGTGTGTGGGGTCTGTAGATCTGTAGAGAGAGTGTGGGGGGAAGATTGCTGGGGTGGGGCATTAGTAATACACCAGTATACAAATTCTTGGCCAAAACTGTAACCAAAAAAGCATTAAAACCTCTTTCTTTGGAATAAGTCCTTTTAATGCTTCATTAGTATTTATTTATTATTCAAATGAGTGGTTCTCAAACTGGGGGCCGTGGCCCCCCCGTTCCAGGGGGACACCGGTTTTGTGGCATTTTATGAAATATCAAAATTTATCCTAAATTGTATGCAGTCGAACATCAGATAAATTAGACCACCAACCGAAAGAATTGATTTAAGACGTTATTTGGGGGGCGCACAGCGATGCACCCTACACAAAGTGGACCTTACAATGGAAAAAGTTGGAGAACCACTGATTTAAATGACCTCATTTACTTACTCTAGATATGACTTACAGTATAGACTCCTACAAAACGAATCGAAAAACTGTCATTGTTGATTGTCATGTCTTCAAATGTACTTCATACTTCAGTTGTCTCAACTAAAATTGCATGCGTTGTAAATTCCTAGCACACATCTCATACAGAAGCAGGTGTGCATGTTTAATGCTTACAAGATATCATCGTGAACAATTAAACCTATCGGTTTCATCATCACGTTGCTTTTCTCCATGTTAAAGGTTCTGGTATCTGATACAGCGGAGTTTCAGTTCATATTCGGCCTCAAACCCAAAGTGATACAGCTTTTCAGCTGCAAATTTAAGTGCGTGCTTATGGATAATGTGTGGAAATGTTTGTGGGTCGTAGTGCGTGTGTAAGCACGAGCATCATCACGCTTCATTTCAGTCGCTTTAATATACTCATTATGGCCACAGTACATATGTGGCGTAGTCGGACCCCCCCAAAACATACAACATGCTTCAGCCTATGAACTTGGAGCCAGATCCACCTGATCCCTTCAATAAAGTGGTTAAACAGTTTTAATTCCATAATGCAACATTTAGTGGAAAAATTATATAAAATGCTACTTAGGACCAGAACCTTTAAATAGCAGGAAGTTATTGCAAGATGCTCTTAACCTTGATGATGCTGCTTTAGTTTTGTAGATTCACAAATTTAATAAACATTAGCAAGGTTTTTTTTAATAATGTGCAGTGATGAATAATGCACAAAAAGAATAGGAATATGTATTAGCAACGTAAATCTGCGGCGACTCTTGATTATTCAACCAGCAAAATTCATTAGCAAAATAACATATAAAAAGGTCTGGCAGGACACTTCCTCTATCCATTATCCATCTTTTGAACCCTCTCCCTGTCACACAGCGCCCCTCTGACCCGGTCCCTCACCCCCGCGTGTCGTCTCCACGGTTCAATCTCCTGCTCTTTCACTCCAACGTACCTTCTCTCTTTTATTCTGACACGCATCATTAGCATTTCTTTCATTGAGATTAAATAGTGAAGTCCGGCCTGCGTCCGCGCCTTTGAACCCCCTCACTTGAAACGTTCTTTGATTTCGCCATATTCTGTTAAGGAGAGGCGATCAGCCACGTAATTAAGATAGCAGAAGAACCCTGAAAGACGGGATGAAAGGCGGAGATCCACCTTTACGCTCGCTGAATGGAGAAGACAGCTACAACCGGCTAATTCTGAAGCCTTTCAAAAAGTCAAGTGAACGTAGACAGATGAAAGAGTGTCGGTATTTTCCTATAAAAGAAATAACAAGGGGATCTCTGATTGGCAAACGTTACAGACCAAAAACTTGAAAAAGTCATCATATAATCATTTCAAATCTGTGTGAATTTGTGAATAAATTTTTATTCGATTGGGTAAACTATCTCTTTATAACAACCTTTGGCGAATTCAAGTGTCTTTTCAATCATTGACAAAAGAAGAACTTTTAAAGACGTCTGTCCATGTTCACGGTGTGAAAATGAAGCAAACTACAACCTCAACAAAAGATGCAACTGAGATGAAGTCACATGATAAACGTAATCTGAAGGATGCACTCAAAAAGTCACAAAAGGTCACGCAGTCAACTCGCCAATGACTCTATAAGATTCCCCTCACAGCTGATCTTTATCTCCATTATAGACCTAGCAAAAGGAACGCCTTTAACCTCACCGCATCCTTGTTTTCAAAGTGCAAGCAGAGCATACGGTATGGCACGTTCTTTGCTTTATCTTTGTCAAAATACAACCGTACGTTCACTGTTGTTACTGATCAGAAATTGAAAGTGAACTTCAAATACAAAAAAAACCCTGCAAATTTTCTTTTTTAACAAAACAAAATATAATGTTTCACCTAAAACAAAACAACTCAAAACTTCAGCTAAAAACAAGTAAAGCAACAAAATGATATTTAATATTCCATCTAAAAGACGTAATGCGCCAAAATCGACAACAACGCAACAAAACAACATTCACCCAAATACAAGATGCAACAAAACGACAAAGTACTCTTTCTAAAAACAAACAATGTCACAAAGCAAAACACACTGTAGTACTGCATCTAAAAACAAAAAATAAATAAAAATAATAATATTATTATTAGGCTATTACTCCACCTTAAAACAAACAATACAGCAATCATCTTTTATATCTACAATGATTTATTTAAAACCTAAAATAATGTATTAAATATCAACTTTATAAATAAAATAAAAACTTGTATATATATAAAATAAAAGGTTTCAATAAATATATATTTTAGAAATTCAAAATACTGCACCCACAACGTCTTTAGGCTTTAAATAGTTTTGTGTCTCATTACGTTGATCAAAACAAACTGCAATGCGATAATACAATGTTTAACCCGTAATACTCTTTGTCACACAGGATGAACAATACACATAATAGCTACAAAGAAATGACTACTCACAAGTGTGTGTCTTCTTTGTTACTGAAATACCTGCAAGAGAGAAACACAACAGGTTAAAAAATCATTTTAAACGCTCACAGACACAAATGTATCATTTAGGAACTACCACAGTCAGGTAATTTCATACACTACACCATTAAAATCTATGTATAATAAATAGAGGACCGGAACAGAAACGTATTGGAACAGAGACCCTGTACGCTGTGACATTGAGCGAAGGCCAGAAGCTAGCTTTGACTGTGCTAATGCTTCCTAGCGCCGCCACAGGCTGTGCCTAAGCAAGGTCAGGCGGGTCAGCGAGTTGCCGTCACACCGAACCAGCCGGTTGCCTCGCTGTCACAAGTGACCTCCACGTAATGTAAATTAACAGGAAATCACATACAGAATGCAAAGCAGACCCATAAACATGTTGGCATCTGTTGGCGTAGCCCAGAAGCGCCGCGCGTATCTTTATGCGTGACCTTATAAAGCGTGACTAATACCACAGTGTCATGGATGAATGTGCGTACGCATGCGTGCGCGTGCCGCTGAAACCGAGGGTCCCATGTGGACCGGGCACACTCATGCTCTACGGGCTAGCGTGCGCTAATAGATCCCACTCGTCATGCGGAAGCAATGACTCATTTTTCTACAGCTTGCCTTTGAAACTCAAGGGACGTCGAGCTGACATGATTCAATAATTACGCAGAAAATAAAAAGAAGCAAAAATAATGCTTTGGATAAAAGGGGGATTTTATATTAGTTGTAAATTATAATGTCCTGGAACAAGCGCGGGTGATGAACCGGGTAATCATATAATCATAAAACATTTCAGTGGTAGTGCTCATATACAGTACATTTCAAGCATTGGGCAGATGCTTTTATCCAGAACTGCATTTAAAGGGACAGTACACCCAAAAATCACTTATTAGCTTTATATATATAGCTTTCTTCTACAGAACACAGAAGATATTTTGAAGAATGTCGGTAACCAAATAACATTAGACCCCAGTGACTTCCTTTGTATGGACACAAAAGCACTGTGACATTTCTCAAAATGTCTTATTTTATGTTTCACAGAAGAAAAAGTCACACTTCAGTATAAGGGGAAATTCGCGCTATTAACAAACCATTAACTACGACTTTTTCCTCAATAAACTCTTCATTTGTTGCTTATTAATAGTTAGTAAGGTATTTGTTAGGTTTAGCAATTGGGATGTAGAGTGGTCATGCAGAATATGTGCTTTATAAGTACTAATAAACAGCCAATATGCTAATAATAGGCATGTTAATAATAAATAGTTAACAGTGAGAATTTCCCCTATACTAAGTGTTACCAAAGTCACAAACTATTGCTTAGGGTTCACAGTCTGGCAATAATATTATATAAAGAAACAAACAAGCAATAACTAAGACGTGCAATCAAATCACAAAACATGTAACACCAGGTTAACTGCAGTTATTGGAAATGACGTCAACCTGCGGCTAATACTGTAGTCACATTGGTTTCTAGAATGAGGCCAATGGGTTTTAACCCAGTGAACTTTACAACATTAAGAGAACATTTCTGATCTACCGGTGTGGCATTATAACTGAGAGGGTCCCAGGCAATAAGCCATTTATCCAATCCATGTTATCTGAGCCAGTTTCTTTTCAGGTGGGCCCTTAGGTTTACAAAATGGAGAAATGGCTGTTGTTTCACCGACTGCCTTGGTATAATGTCTGGAAAAAGGACAAGATACTGATGCCAGGGTTTCACTTCGTGCTGTTTTGCTATAGCTAATACATAAAGCAAGATGATATTTTCAAAGTAAAAAAGTCCATATGAAGCGACGTTCAACAAGTTTTACTTGTGTTTTTACGCCAAAAAAAAAATAAAAATCATAAAATGTATATATATATATATATATATATCAATGGGTCTTTTACTTTATTTTCCTATATACTGATAAAAGTACTTATAATAACTATAATCTTGTTCTGTATGTTGATAAAAAAGTCATAAGAATAATGGCTATTGGTCCAATATATGATCGTTAAACTGATGAGTTATTTGATTGGTCAATGTCCCGCAATCTGACTTTCTTATTGGCTCATTGCAAGTTTGAATTCTGCCTTCAGCCCTATTCGGATGGTAATTGTTGCTCATAGGGACGTACATGCAAGATGAATGACATCTTACGTATCTGTATGATGACCATAAAAGACAGTTTTAAAGGTTCGGCTGTTATGAATAAAAAAGTGACCTCGTAGATGTGTCAAGCGTGCACACGCAACATATTCACACACATACACCAATTCTATAACTTGACCGATAGATAAGCATCGCTGCTCCACTACAGAGAGTGGGAGATGATAAGAACGAAAAGAAGATAAGAAAAACACAAAAACATTTGAAATGGGGATTTTATTCAATTATATACGCACGAATTGTCATGTCACGTGACTAAACAAGTGAGAAGTGCCTTGTCCGGGTTCGCAGGATTACAAACTCACACCTGAACGCATGAGTTTTATCACTGAGGACTGGAGCCATGCAAATTCTTATTTTCACAGACGTCCTCATGAGAAACAATTACCGTCCGAATAGGGCTTAAGTCTGTATTTAGACGGATACTTTTGCGATCTTTAACAACACGATTAGCTGTTCTGAGATAGCTTTGCAAACGCTGGTAAAAACCTACGTGAGGGGTGACACACGCCACATGAAACTGGGGAAAATCACACATCTACTCTATCCTCATTCTCTATCCGCTTCAGTGGTTATCAGATACCTCAGTTCCAAGAACACTGCGTATATACCATAAGTCTACAATACGTCTTCCGTCACCGTTATTAACACGTGCTTTGTGTTGCCCACGTGATCTTGGTTTTGTTTCTCAGCAGTAGCCGATTTATCTGTCTTGTATCAATCTCAAACAACAACAATCCTTCTATCAACGTCACTTAAAGATATGAAAACCAATCTTAACACAAAAAAGGAACTTGCACGGAAGTCATCACTGTCACAGACGCGCGGTCAGAAAAACGGCCTGTTGCTAGGAGAGGAGACGAGGGGTGGGGAGAGAGCCCACTTCCTCCTCTAGGTGTCATTGAGAGAGCTCTGATTGGTGGGTGCAGGGGGAAGGGGCAAGGGAACCAATGGGTGAACAGCGTTCGGAGCTAGAGGGGGTCTGGGTCTAGGCCCTGACACTAGTGAAGCCTGCCAGGTTATGTCTACTCCACTGGAAGATGGGGTGATGGGTCAGTTTGGAGGTGAATCCATCCTTGACAGATGAAAAAAACTCGTCCGGTCTTCTTCAGAGGACAACGTCAGGACCGCTGTGCGGACAGCATCGGAGTTCAGCTGAAATTCAACAATTTCCTAAAACGTTGTTCCATGAAGAAGACCAAGACCACTTCATTTTAATCCATTTCAAACTTTTTTTATTTTCAATCTTTGGTTTATTTATACTGCCTTTTTTAACGTATTTTCTTTGAAAGTTTGAGTCTATTACCAGATTACCAAAATAACATTTCACTACGGGTTATCAAAAGATAACTCTGTTTTAATAATTCATGTTTTTATTGTTTTAGCATATTTAGTTTGTGTTTCCTTGTGTTCGTTAGCTTTATTGTTATTTATTTATTATTACTTAATCAAAACAACCCAACTGCAGTTTGAGTGATATTACTTGGAATGTACAATAAAACAACTTTTTGAACATGTCTCTGTAATTTTGTTGCAAATGAACTCTTCGTATTCTTGTGTATGTGACAAATAAAAACTGCACGTGATGAAGAGTCCGATTCTCTTTACTTTCAACTCTCAGACAGACAATTTTTTTTTTAAATGTCTCTCGAGACTTCAGCATCCTGTTCCATTTCTTGTGCTGCAGCGGTTCATACACATACCCCCCCCCAAGAAATGTGTCTAATTGGTGTCTGCTGACCCTGAATCAGCCTACATACAACATAAAGGACTTCCTTAAAATCAACTAGTTGTTCAGAGAACCCATTTTCTAGTCAATTTAAAAATGTGTAGGTTTCACATTCCAAGACAGACGAACAGCATGATTTACAGTTGTACAATTGTACAGTCCTCAAAATAAATACACATGAACCAATGTCTTCATATGTGACATGTGTTCTGACACAAAACAATGCTTGTTATCAATTGTGGACATGAAAGTCAACTCAAGGCTAAAGACTTGCTCATGATCATTTCCCCTCTTTGCATCAGCCAAACGAAAGGTCATATTCTGCAGGTGAGCCATGAAAAGCAGAGAAATGCAACCTTTTTTACCCATACATATTCTGTTATTGTTAGAAATACTGCAAACCAATCGTATGTGAAAACAAAAAACTCCACGAACATTTTACTATACATCATAATATATATATTATAGTAACAGCCCGTCGTGATAAGTTTGTGTTCCAGAAAATATTCTCAACATGTCAAAGCTGAACACAAAAGAAGATATTTTGAAGAAGTTGCTAACCAAACAACACTGAACCCCATTGACGTCCATTGTTTGGACACAAAACCATTAAGACATTTCTCAAAATATCTTCTTTTATGTTCCACAAAACAAATTGTTATAGGTTTTAAATGGCAAATCAATGATATGGTCATATTCACCTGCTTAAAATGGCAAGGTTTTTAATTTGTGTTTCAGTAAACTAAAGAGTAAAGCTTATAGTTTAAGAGTTCAGAGAGGCGGAGCAAAGCGGAGATACAAACATGCACGGTATGTGGAAAATACAGCGTTTTTGAACCTTAAATCGTGTATACACAATGCATTACATCTAAAACAAACCATAAAATTCATTTTAGCCGTGTCATATGATATGACCCCTTTAATAAAGTGACTAGCAATAAAGTACACTTCATAAATTCACTAGCCGACTGTTGTCATATTTGCTCACGAAAGACAGGTCACTCTCTCATTTCGCTCAACATACTTTAAATTGAATAAAACAGAGACAGCCAGACAAGTTCCACCGCTACCCGAGCAGTTTCACTAAAGCACGCACGCGTCTGGGTCCGCCAGGCAGGCCGTGGATCATAATTCCAGCTTCCTTAGCGTCTGACAGCAAATTATTATCATGGATGGTTATTGTCACCGGGGCCTCTCCGGCAGGGTGCTTGACGCGCTGCGCCGGGGATCGGCACTGTGTGACATTCAAAGTTAGAGTCTCCTTCACGTAATGGAGCCGTCCCCTCACCGCGCTAATGGGACCGATCCATTTAACCTGTGGCAGAAGCACACAGACGAGGAAGTTCCTAATGCGGGGCCGGTCCCGCGGGGGGGCCCGCTCGATGTTCTCTCTCCCCCCACGGCTGCTGCCGGTCAGACGGCTTGATTCATTGACTGCTGCTTCACACTTGTACTCATTCACTGTTCAGTCTGTGGAGACCGGTGAGGGGGCAGTGGCTCTCTCAGCCATACAAGGACACGGGATGGTATAGACACCCCTGGAAACGTAACAGCTGAGTGCGGGGGGGGTAAATGATGGAGATGGGTGGGTTGAGATTGAGGGCTGGTGGGCCCAGTGCAATTTTGTGGTATGTTGGAAGAACCAACTCTGGGTTCTTGATAGTCATGCTAGAATGACGATATATAGACTAGGGGTGTCACAACATACCGATATTCACAATAACCGTACTATTAAATCAACAAGATCATTGATATTGTGTTGGTACTTGACGTATTGTAATATTATAACTTATTCAGCATTCATTCAAATGGCTGAGCAAATGACAGACAAAGCAAAAAATAAACAAAATTAAAGATTTACTTTACCATCATTTACTTTCGAAAAAAAACATTTCGATAAATACTGTGATAATATTATCATCACGATTTCTTTTGGCCACGATGAGCTAGTAGGGATATTCTGATATCGCGACAGCCCTAATATGCATGAAAAATAATAATAAAAAAATGGTTTTGGCAAGAAATGAAAACGAAAAGAAATGGTTTTCTACTGTATTATCAAAAAGCAGGACCACAATTTAGCTGCATATCCTAAAGTGAGGAGAACAGGTGCTTTATTTAACATAGCTGTGTAATTGAATCAAAGAGCGGAGAGTCGGTTCTGGGTAGGCATCCTAAGATGATAAAAATAAATGTTGTTGATTTAATGTAGTTTTGCAATGTAATCGAATAACGGACGCTCTTGTTTTTGGTAGGCATCCTAAGATCAGGATTTGTGCCGTTGGCTGGTTTGCATAATCCTTTTAGTGAATCATGTGCTTCATTTGAATTCTTTTTATTTTCATTTTAAGGCTTTGCGACTTAAAAAAGAAACCGTAGACAGTAGAGACTGTAATAAGAGAAAAGGGAATGGTAGGAAAAACATAGATGATATATGATAATCACTAGGCCAAACTCAACATTGGACTCTTGGTTTTCAGAAGGCATCCTCAAAAAAAACACAAATTATAAAATGAATATTCTTTAATATAACCAAATAGTGATTATAGCAATTGACTGACTAATAACATCATATCACGTTTTGTTTTTGGACAGTACCACACACACGAGTTACTCAGAAAACGTCAAATTCAATACAGAAATTCCCCCAGACCACAACTGTTTAGACCAGTGGTCATCACACTTTTTCATTGTAAGGCCCCCTTTGTGTGGCATCGCTTTGTGGCCCCCCATATAAAAACTTAGGATCATGAACTTAGAATTTTAATAAAACCATAAACAAATACTGTTTACAATGCTGGAATATCAATACTTCTGGTTGGTGGTCTTGTTTTTCTAATGTTTAATTGCATAAAATTGATTAAACATTTCTATATTTTATATAATTCCACAAAGTCTGTGGCCCCCTTGTATTTATCTTGGGGCCCCCAGTTTGAGAACCACTGGTTTAGACCACCAGCCGCTGTGGGATCTGGCGAGATTTTTCTTTTCTGTTCATGTTTGAGAAACAGCATCAACAAAAGACATGATTATACCTCTCCTCTCTCTGACATGAATCAATTATTTTGACATGTAAATTATAGAAAACATGTTGGTCTCACATCCTTAGCTGGTCAGAGAATAAAATGCGGTGCACATTCTTTGGAAGATTACTGCTGCCTAGATCAGAAAATGAACAGTAAAATCTTGTTTACACATTCTTTGCGCCGTATGGCTAGCTGTGATGGATAAAATAAATCGTGAAAGTTATGAAGGAAACCTTTTGTGGAACTTCATGACTATTATTGTATCTTGGAGGTTTTGCCAGTTCTTTATAATTTATAATTACTATTAATAATTTATAAGACTTTTATTTACAGAACTTGCAGGAGAGAAAAGGGGAATGAGAGTGGGACTGTTTCACCACGGCTCGATGTGTCTTCAGAACATACACTGGCCTGTGCCAGGCCATGTCAACCTCACAGGGTCTATTACAATTTTTTTTTTTTATAAAAAATTAAGAAATATCCCATGAGGTGCTGATTCAAATATGTTTTCCCCAAGATGTTCAAAAATACACCACTCAAATGCATAATGTGATTTTATTCACACTTCTAAATGTTTAACCTCCATGAAACATTCGATTTTTGGTGATTTCTTTAATAAAAGATCAAAACAAACAAACAAACAATATATTATTTTATAGTCTTCTTTGCTCATATTTTTCAAAGTTGCCAAAACTCAGACCAGAACCGTAAACTCTAAATCATCATGAAACTATAATTTGTATTTAAAATGACCATAATCAATATCAGTCTAATAAGAGATTATCAAATGTGCATATTGAAGGATGAGTAATAAAAATAACTGCAGTGTGGCCATCCCTGTCATTAGCATTTTATAGAGCGGATCTGACTGAGGTTAATGTTGATTATAGAGTGAAAATCTTCAACCGCTCTATAAAAAACTAGCACTGATCTCATCTTCAACCACAAGTCATATTATGAAATCCAGAAGAACCGTGCTGCAGAGTCTAGCAGGTTATGAAATCCTCCAATTGCACATATTGTGTATTTTATCCTATACATCGTAAAGTTGCACAGAGGACAGATGTCATCCAAGTTTTGTTCCGTCAAAGTCATTCTGACGTTCTCTTGCGCTGACACACTTAGTCTTCTTATACTTCATAAACTTTCAAATGCAAAATGCAATGATTAAAAAAGCTTGACGATTTTCATCATCTCCCCTCCTAATATTCTAAAACACTTAAGGAACTCCGTAGAGAGGGCTTGAGTTCTCCAGGGAGGTTCAAGAGAAAAATGACTTGTTCTTCTCCAGGCGCTGTTATTTCTGGTCATTTCTAATTGGTTTTAACTAAAACCAAGCCGCCGTGGCCGGCTCCACAGGTTCCCACTGAACGATTCGCCATCTGACATCTCCGCAAATAGCAGATTTTCATCCAAATGAGTTTTAGAGGACGTCGGAATTACATTGTCGTGGATGAAATGAGAACATGATGAGAAACCAACAAGATGTTTGTTGTGGGGACAACAACATACAATTCAGGACAAAGATAAACACTGAAGATGTGAAATGATTTTATCTACCGTATTGGGAGGTCATGGACAAAAGTGAATGTTTTAGCTTATTGTACCTTTACAACACGCAGCGGTCCTAAATATTGTTGACACCTATCGCACTGCACACTTTTTAAGTCTAATCAAATTGTAATTAATAATAAAAAAATATTATTCGTCCAATAACTGAAGTTTGCAGTTAAAGTAGCGCGGAACTACTGAATAAAGAATGTACAAAGAGAAATGTATGACAAAGCAAAAACCATATATATTTTTTATTGAATTCAAATTAAATTAATATTAATTAAAAACATAACACAAAATTGTAAAATACTTTTTAATAAAATGAATAGTACATTTTTGATAGTCCCTTAACATGAGGGAAAAAGTTTGCCGTCCAAACCCAAATCTACACCCATGGTCGTCGCCAACCAGAAACTCCAGGTAAGTCCCTAATACTATTTGGTGGCTTGTGAATAATACATGGCAGCAACTAGGATTGACGAAGACCCAGGAAGGGCATACGAACAGCAGGCATGGCTGCCAGGCAGATTGGAGACTCTGACGGAATTTTAATTGTACCGCGGGGAGTCCGGACGATAAGCGCCATTGTTATTGCTAAGATGCAGCACAACAGAAGCTCATTCAGCCGAGTGCTTAAACAAACGATGATTACGGCAAATCGCTCCCGTAACGCAGCACAGCCATTACGGGCCCAGACGCAGGAGTCGTTAGAGGCGTTCACGTGAGGATACAGTAAGCAGCTGATTGTAGAGAAATGCGGAGAATGCATAGTTATACCTCAGAATGCTGACTCTACGCTTGGCATTTGCAGAGGGAAAAGTTCTGAGGGTTAGATTTTAGGCCACTGCAGCTAATACACTGCTGCTGGGTAAAGTTAAAGCCGGACTTGAGATGGTGCTTGGAACAGTTGATTTTAAAATATTACTTTTTGTTTTTAAATCTATGGCTACATATTAACTCCAGGCATATAACAAGTTATAAAGTTTCAGTTAACTTTTTTTTTGTTATGTTGTTTTGAAACTTTTGTCGTTTTATGGTCTTTAAGGGGTCTATCAGACAGAACGCGTTTTTTGCTGTTATACAGTTTTCCCACCAAACGCGACTTGCGCGAATATATCGCGATACTTAGTTGGACGCTTGAACATTTTGAGTTTGAAATTCACTTCGCGTCATGGGAGGGGCTTCTGCCAGAAGGCTCCAGTCTCGTATATATGTATGAGTAAAGAGGGTTTTTTACAACTTACCAGATTGTCCGACCTCCTCACTCACTTTCTTCCAAGCAAGATCCTTTTTATTCCTGTTTCGATTAAAGTAAGATGTATCGTACAGCTCCAAGTGTCCACATACAGCTACAGATATCTGCCTCCGCTCGCTACGTCATAATCACGTCACTACTAGAGCAAGCTCCTGATTGGTTAACACGGTGCGAATTTTCACCAAAGTTCAGATTTTTCAACTCACGCGTAACGTGCAGCAAATGACCGAAACGCTCAATCCGCGCCGCATCATTCTTGCGAATTGTGAATCGTGCGAATTCGCGTTTGGTGGGAACACACAGTTAGATGCGCCTCTTTTGAATTGTTTCAGTTGGCAGGGAGCGTTTACGCGCTGCTTATCGCGTTTTTGGCGGCGCGTTGTAGGCGCATAAAGTAAAAAAAACTCAACTCTGAGCAGAAAAGCGATTGGCGCCATGCGCCTTCGTGGGCCTTGCGATGTGGTGATGGAAGTTTACAGTTGCTTGAAACGTCCGGAGACTGCAATGATGAAGGAGAACTTGTGTTGGTTGACAAGGGTTAACCGAGCAAGGTCAGAACAAGCGCCCTCTGATTGTACCTTTTTAAATTATCTGATAATATGACAGTTGACAGCAACTAGAGCTCTCACGCTATAATCCTTGACTGACAGGACAGCTGTTTCTGTGGTTACCTAGCAACCTAAAAAAAACGCTGCGCACTGCTCTTTCCAAATAGTCAACCAAAATAGCAAAGCGGCGCTCCTCAGGTTTTCGATCAGAAAAGGCACATTCTGTGTGACACTTACACATTAGTCAACCTTGGTTGTGTTTAACGGTGCTATATAAATAAAACTGACATTGATGTTCACTGAATTGCGAAGCGAATGGTTATGTGACAACTGTATATTACAGCAACAACAAGGGCCGGGTCTAGGGGGAATCGTCCCCCCAGATTTTTCTTGGGCCCTCCAAAAATATTCAGTTTACAATAAAAAGAATAAAAATAGAAATACTTATTATTAAATACCTACTAAATACTTAGTTGTATTATCTATTAAATAATGATCGGTCAATTTAATCACAGAAAATTATGCGTTCAATGAATTTTGATTATATATCTACAATATCTAGTTGCCCCTCAGTTGAGCCCGCCTAGTACCGGGCCTGGCAACAACAGTTTTTGTTTCATTTGTCTTAACGTTTAATTTCCAGGTTTGATTACATATTATAACATAACAATAAAAAATGAAAAATAAGAATAATTGCAGTCAATTACAAGAGACGTCAATATGTGACATAATTTTAAAGAAAGCAATTAAGTTTTGTTTATAATTTTTTTATTTAAGGCTAAAACAACTGTATACCATCCACCACTGTCTTCTGTTGGTGGTTTAATACAACAGAATTTTCCATAAAATGTAATAAATGAAAACTAAATTTAAACAACAAAACTGGAGAAAAGCGAATCTAAAATATTTACTACGCAAAAACTAACCACAATCATGTAACATTTAATTTAGCTTTTGTTATTACATTTCATACATTTACAGCCTGTATTTACTTAACAAAAATGCCTCTAAGAACACTTAAAATGTAAGTAAGAACACTTCAAATGCAATTACAAAATGTAAATGTAGTGGAGTAGGCGGGGCGAGACCGTGGTTCGAGACCGGTGAGTAATTGTGAATAAGCGCCAGCTGTGCGCACACCGGGCTCGAATCACGTAGGAGATTGGGAGCATATAAAAGGAACGAGCGACCGGACCGTCGAGAAGAGAGGACCGGGCCCGGACACATGTTAAGTTGTTTTATGTTTATGTTTTGTTCGCCAGCGGTCGTCCGTGAGGGGCCGCCGGCTGTTACATTACTTTATTAAATGTTTAAAATGTCTTCCGGTTTCCGACTCCTTCCTTCCCTTTTATGGAGATTTGCTACAGTGGTGCCGAAACCCGGGAGGAAGGAGAGACATGCTGTCGGAGAGTCCTCGCCGCCGAGTGGCCTCGCGGTGCCGGAGAGTTCGAAGGGCGTCCGCCAGTGGCTGCCCGAAGCGTTGGCTCTGGGGAAACGGAAGTGCACAGTGTGGCCACCGCCAAAGCTTCGGTGCGACGGCGACCTTTGCTGCCGCGCCCCTGGGTCGAGGTGGCTTTCGTCCGAGCGGGAGCGGGGGAGTTGCCGCCGTCCGCCAGAGGCCGGAGCCTGCGTCCGTCCGCCCAAGGGGGAGGAGCAGGGGGCGGGGAACTCGCCGCCGACTTCCCGCAAAAGGAGGAGCCACCGCCGGCCGCCAGGGGGCGGACGGTCGTGCCGTCCACCGAGCGCCCAGGGCCACCGCAAGGCACCGCGAAGGAGAGAACCCCGGCTGGTTGAGGACCGAGCGGCAGCATGTCGGGGAACCGGACTATTTTTTTTTCCTCTCTCCCCTCTCTCTTTCCGGTCGCTCCGAGGGCTCCCGTCTCCGTTGTCTCGTCTCGTCGCTACATGCCCCCAGGGGAAAGGTACTCCGAGACTGGGAGACCCCCCCGAGGGAGGGGGGGAGCAAGCACAGTCTCGGGGGTACCCCCCGGCCTGTGTTGGGCGATGGGGGTATGTAGTGGAGTAGGCGGGGCGAGACCGTGGTTCGAGACCGGTGAGTAATTGTTAAAGAGCGCCAGCTGTGCGCACAACCGGTCTCGAATCACGTAGGAGATCGGGAGCACATAAGAGAAAGAGCGACCGGACCGTCACTGAGAGAGGACCGGGCCCGGACACATGTTAAGTTGTTTTATGTTTTATGTTTCTGTTGCCGGCAGTCGTCCGTGAGGGGCTGCCGGCTGTTAACTTACTTTATTAAATGTTTGAATGTCTGCCGGTTCCCGCCTCCTTCCTTCCCTTTTAATGAACTTTGCTACAGTAAATAAATACTGTATAAATTAAAAGTAAGCCGAGAACAATTTCAACTGAACTTAATTGCAGGAACAAATTTAATTTAACAAAATGTTAAACCTAACTTAATAAATTAAATGATTTGTTCCTCAGATAGCATCAGTAACCGGACATAACTTCAGGGGCCGAAGGGCCGTTCTCTCCCACACTCAGCGTTCCCATTCCTCAATAATCTGTCTGTGATCCCCAGCTGAGCTCCACATGAAACCTGAGAATCTACCATCATAAACAAAACTCCCAGAATTCAACAGACCACCCTGTAACATACTTGACAAGTCCTGTGTGACATAAAACATTCTAATGTAGTCGCCAGAAGAGCCGTGCTCTCAAACACAAATAACGCTTTGTCCACACTAACCTGTCTGGATATTTTTCTTTTCCTAATATTTCCCAAGCTAAGAAATACGTTCCATGTAGCGCTTACATAACACTCAGAAATGTTGACTTTACAGCGAGAAGCTAAATTTGCCCTCGGGTGAACGCCAGGACAGGGAGTGTACAGTAGAAAGCTAAATAATTGAATGAATTTATTTATGTATTTACTTAACAAACCAAAGCCATCTCCCGGGCAGAGGCTGAACTCTCAGCTACAGGCACGAGAGAAAACTCCCATGTTAGCATGTGTTGAGAAAGAATTATGTGGTCTGTGGTTTAGCTAAAGAATTGGAGTTTTATGTCAAATTTACACTTTGCAGGGCTCTGTAAGCGTGACTTAACAAAACACCATAAAATGTATATAGGCAATTGAATCATGTCTACGAGCCAAAAGCTATTTCAGATCCCCGTTTGCAAAGTATACTAGACACAACTCAACGTATGCCAGCTTGTGTGTTCAAGATGTTAGATTTATGTACCTGGAACAAGTCCAGTATCTAATTTCTTCTATTTCCACATTTTCTGAAGAAAATGCAAGGATAGGTTTCGGTATCATCCAAAAGTCTCTACAAGTGTGTTGCTATGTGGTTGCTAGGGTAGCTGTCAGGTTACTAATAAATAATCAATATGGAGGTCTTTAATGGAGTCTATCGCCCACAATAGCAAATTATTTATGATACGAAGTAGAACCTACTGACATGGCAACAATGTTTATGCAAAAACATGCTTGTTGGGAAACCACATATAAAGTCACATGGTCACAGAAGCAGCCATTGGTTCTCTAAATACGAGATATAAAGCCCAGCCTTTGTGACTCATACCGCAAACATCGAGAAATTCCATCCCTCAGTTTCCCGGGTCTGTGCGCGAACTTTCGATTCATCTCAAAATGTCAGTGCAAAAAGCAAAGACGGAAACACGCTTTCTAAAATCTTGCATATCTTTCATCTCAGTAGCGGCAACTAGGATGCAGCGATGCTCAGGACACCGTACTTTCCAAACCAAACCACATCTAAAGCCAGCGTGTCTACCGCACTCTCTCTTCCTGAACACCCCTCCACACCTTCTCTATTATACGCTTTTGCAATAAAGTAGACGAAACATGTTTTCATATCTTCAGCTTTCACTTGTTTCCTCATCACTGTTGTGTGTTTGAGTGGCACTGTTCCACCTGTCCGCCGAGACATCTGTCGATAGGGCATGCCATAATGCCGGTCTCAGCTCATTGAATTGAAAAAAGCGTAATGGTGAAACCGGGAGAAAGACCAGAGGGTCCGTTCGGACCAGATCCTGTGCCGGCCAATAAAGCTAATTGCCCCGGCAAACCTCTCAGGTAATAAAAGACCCTATTAGCTGAATTACATGTCTGTCAATCCTCTAATTAATGTCACAGAATTACTGCATATCCCCCGCTCCATATGAAGAGAGGGAAATATCAGAGGATCTCTCAAGATGTTTGTAAGCGTACAGGGAGGTGCAGTCAGGAGGAATTCGCCGTACAGTCATGCCTGGCACTTAGTTCCGCATCGATCTTTCATGTTTTTCATAATTAAAGCCTGAGCTTGGCCAGCTCTCTTCCCTGTGTGCTGTGAAGATCAAAGGGTCTCTTGTTACAGAGGGAAGTCGATCAGAGGACTGACTTTCCAGCCGACGGGGCTCGAGCTTCATGCTTCAATATCCCGCACGTATGTGACGTGGGGGGCCAATAAGGTCGACCGCGGACGAACAAAATGCAATTTCTAATATTTACAATTTATATCACGTATACAATTTATCAGTGTGTGTGGTTCCATGGAAATGAACCCATAACATTTTTGCTGCTTGCATGATGATTTACCAATTGAGTTATATAGATATATATATTTTTACACTCAAAATAACGTTTTGAAAGTTTTTACATCTTTAAGAAAACGTGAGTAGTGCGTGCCCATAAAAACGTTTCTAGGTCGTTCCACATTTTGCTGCGTTCTAAATATCGAGTTTTGTCAACTCTGACCTTCGAATTCGCATCACGGGATGACACGTGACAAGTAGACTCGGTTTACGAGCCTATGGCGATGAACTTCTGATGATGTCAGAGGTCGGGATATCAGTTTCCGGTTTAATTTCTAAAACTACTTACCATACCTAAACAACGACTGGGAAAAAACACATTTCTGTCAAAAGGGACTTGTAATAAACTCTAGCCGCTGTCAAAAAAACGAGGTCTTATTCCACGGATACTGTAATAATCTCACGTTAAGCATTTAACAATGTTTTTCCAGCAAATGATGGTGATGAAAGCTCCCGCTTGGAAGAAATGAAAAATGCAGTGCAGGGGTGCAGATCTGCGCGTGCATATAAAAAAGCTCATTCTCACGTATGTCAGAAGTCAGGTCGCTTTGTAAGCTGTTAATAGTTTTAATAAAGTTTAACTTTAGGCGAGCCAAGGCGAAACTAGCGTTGAAACGCGCGATGATGCTCGCCGCGTGACGCTTTTAACGTGACGCGCTGCTGCTGGGAGACGCGTGTGGAGTCACCAGAGACTCGCAGTGCAAAGATAAGCGCGAGAATAAACAAATCTAAAGACAGAGAGTCGCAACACACAACAAGTGCGAATTTAATAGAGAGTGAAGAGCGATCAAGACCTACAGAACAGACCCCATGAACACCAGTTTATAACACCAGTCATATACATGTACTCTCATTGTTTGTGCTTATATTCATACTTCATTTTTATACTTATTATCTTTTTTCCTACTGAATATATATGATTTAGCCAGAAGATATAAATAACACATCTGATTATCAGAACTTAATTTTATATCTATAGGAAGTTTTCATAACTTGCCTTAGTTTTACTATGGTGAGCATTTAAATGAACTGTAATAACTAAACAAATTAAATACATCTAAGAAAAATGAGGTATACGATATACAATTAAAATAGGAGATTGTTACCGTGAAATATATCGTTGCTGTGAAATATAACTATTAATTCCTTGAAATAGATTTTCGGTCATTCCGCCCACCCCTACGTGGTATTTTAACTCTGACTGCATTATTCTTCAAGAAGAAACCCATTTTTAGTCAGGATGCCTTGAGGGTGAGTAAAACATGAGGTTAGGTGGTGGAATATCCCTTTAAGTCGTTTTAGAAATTAAACCAGAAACTGATATCCCGACATTTGACAACATACCCATTGTCCGTCACTAACGCTTGTGCACCTATAGTCCATAGTAGATGTATACGCCTTGGGTTGACCTTTTCAGTTAGAGGAAATGCTAAAATCATACAATCTAATTTGTATAACACACCTTTAAAACATAAATAAAACTGCAAATATGGAACGATTTTTTATCAAAGTTTTTTTCTGGATGCTAAGGGATACACTCAACAAAACTCCTGTCATCGTTTACTCATCCTCATGTCATTTCATATCTGTATAAGTTACTTTGTTCTGATCAACCCAAAGATAGATATTTGGAAGATATTTGGAAGAATGTTAGTAATTTCCAGGACATCATTGACTACCATAGTAGGAAAAATATAAAGCTAGTCAAAGGTGCCCAAAACTGTTTGCTTAGATCAATTCTTAAAAATGTCTCATTTTGTGATACAATTTTATAATAAAAATACAATATTTTTTCCATACTATGGTAGTGGACGATGTCCCAAACTGAAAACTGCTTACATTCTTCCAAATATCTTTCTTTGTGTTCATCAGAACACAACAAGAAATTTATACAGGTTTGAATATATTTAATAATATATGCAAGTCTATCTTTAACATTATTACTCATCGACACACACTCCACCCTGATCCCCCTGAGAGAACAACGAGGTTGAGGAAATACAAGGGCACTAAAATATAACGTGTCTCGTAATCAGTGAAATGGGGCCATTTATTTATTAATTTGTCTCATTGACTCTGAAGTAACATGAGCCTTTGGGGCGTTCAGTCTGAATGGATTGGCTGTGTAAAACTCGCCTTCCCTTGTGATGAAAAGACAAATCTATTACCACCTCAGGAAATAAGCCTTGGCATCAAAGCATCAAAGTAACTTTTGACTAGTATTTTCACTCGTTATGGTGAACTAGTTCAAGCTCAACTAGCCATTTGGAATCAAATGGAATATAAATATAGGTTGTGGATAATGAAGCAGACTCACTTTGCTGAGACTGTAGACACTCAAATCAGCTCTTTAAAATGCTGAAGTGCTCTCGACTACGCCATGAGTCTGAATGTATGGTTCGGTTGCAATCCATCATTCGCTCATTATTTGATGAATCGCTGCTGTAGTCAATAGAAAATGTACAGAACCACCTGTTTTCAATAAAATCACATTCACCACCACTGCGATGTTAACTGCACACATTAGCGTCACATAATTGATGTACGGTGAAGCATTGTACAGCATTCAGATGATTCCTTAAATTTTGACATTTTGAAAGACCCCATCAAATATTTAAAGGGCCGCAATCCCAGGTGTTTTCTGCAATGTTAAAATAGTCAGTGGTATCCCCAGAATGTGTCTTTCAAGTTTCAGCTCAAAACACATCACATATCTTTCATTACAAGATGTTGAACGTGACCATTTGTGGCTGCAATGGAAAACGCGCCTTTTTGTGTGAGTCTCTTTAAATGCAAATGAGCTTCTGCGCCCCTCCCCGTATGCAAAATAGGAGGTAGAGCGCTTACACATGTGCTTTGGATGACATCAAGACAAGTAATATGGTGGAAAGCACAATTCCGTCCGTAATGCCCTTTCCAACCAAAACCATACACTAACTGCAATGAAAATCACCTTAATGCCTTGTTCATAAATACAAATTAAATGTAAAAGACAAATACATAGATAGAACGATATATGTTGACCATTTGCTGTATGAAATGTTGGCCATTGATGATTATCATGTGCATACATATTACTAACAGACATAAACACTGATATAGGCACAAACATGCATTCAGAGTACTTGT
The DNA here is from genome assembly GCA_006030095.1 of Triplophysa siluroides. Classification (NCBI taxonomy): domain Eukaryota; kingdom Metazoa; phylum Chordata; class Actinopteri; order Cypriniformes; family Nemacheilidae; genus Triplophysa; species Triplophysa siluroides. Next base: position 3,127,285 of record VCII01000093.1, read on the forward strand.
ATATGACAGACAGTTATGTAAAGATCAGCAACCAGGTGTTGTCACGTTGCGAGTACCAATTTCTGCGTAACCTCATTGTCTTACAAATGCGCGCTCTGTTTCTATCTGCGTTAAGTATTGTCGCACTTAGGACATACGAGAAAAAACTGAACTCACAGAGAAAGACACTGCTATAACTTCCTTTAGTTGTAATGAATAAGCTTTACAGAAATTACGTCGGTCACAAGTCTTCTGAACCGATGGGCGCGATGCGTTTTATCACTAACGTTACGACACAACAGCTGTCTTTGGACCAATGTAAAGTCTCAGGATTAGCCGCAAACATGTAAACAACAGCCGCTAACATGCTAACACATCATTACGTGTTATAACAGGCCTCCTTTTATGTTCCATTTTACATCCAACAACAGCACACATTTGTTGTTTCTTAGACATTTTTGTCGCTGGCTAGTGGCTACATCTGCTCTTGCCTGAAAATGGCTGACAGCGTGTCTCTGGCGGAAGGTGGTACTGCGCGCTCATAAGGAAACAATGTGACATCAGATTGTTAGGGTTTCCCCAACAGCCTGTTTTGTGGTACTGTTGTGGTTTAAAGGAAATTACAAAAAGAAGAACAGATGGATTTGTATAATAACCGGGTGTTTCTGCACACACGCCGGAGACTCAATTTCTGGTGGATAAACATTTAAAAGCATTTTCTGGGATAGCGGCCCTTTAAGTACAGTTTTTTCAGCTTGTTAATGAATGTCCAGAAAAAAATATCGAGGAAAATGTAAATTATTGGTGCAGCAAATCCACATTTTGCTGGGAAACGTTAACACAGAGTTGAGCAGCGAGAGCTCACAGTACGGGAAGCCGCCATATTGTTTTGGCTATACTCGCGGAACCGTGCGTGTAATACGCATGCGTGTGACGTCATCATAAAGTTCCGTCTTGCAGCTTACATGGAAACGAAAAAGGCGGCGTTTTGGTTGCAATAAGTTGCACTTTGACCCGTCTAAACGGCCCCTGAATCTAAACCGAACAAAACTGTGACATCAACAATGTTGTATTCAACACAACAGCCAGCCTACAAATTATAAAACCAATTAATTTTTAGTTTGAAAGGACTGTACAGTTTGAAACGTTTTTAAATGCAGAGGAAACCAGAGACATCATTTCAGACCATAAAATGTTTTGCGTATTTTGCAAAAAATAAAACATCCAAATAACCTACGATTCTGTTATTGTGACGAACACGACAAACATTCCAGTCTAGTGAATAACACACGCTTAAAAGGACTTTACATACAGGCGATTACAGTCCTGCATAAACATTCCCGTTTGAAAGGCGGTGCACATCGCTGCCACATAAATGCTTACAATGAAGTTTTCAAATAGCAGAGAGGTTAACCGCAGGACGCAGTCGAAGAACGGTCCATACATCTCACGTAACACATAAAGCAAGTAGCCTTGCAGTCCAGTAATTATTCATGACAAAAGTCTATAAGCATTCCATTAGGTGCAAGCAGCTGTCATAAACATCTTAATTAATTTACAAAGCAAGCGGCTGGGGAATTACCACGATGCGAAAATCTGCTTCCCTCTGCCGCTCCATAGCACTGGAACAGATCGGGCTTTTTAATTTTTAAACACGTCTTTCATGTTCTCCAGAGCACAAAAAAGCCTTTGAACAGTCAGCTTGTTAGAAGACGCACCTAGCAGGGCCCGCTAACGTTTGGGTCGTCCCTCGGTCCTCTTCTCTGTGAACCGGTGAGGTTTGGATTGAGGTTTAATATGTGTTACCTACTTCCTTTCTCTTCCTTCGTTGGCCTTTTACTTAGTGTCAGCCGGTCTTTTTCTAGTAAATTCTTTCTAAAGCTTAGAGGGAAGAATAACCAGTTTCTTTTTGTGTGCTCTTTGTGTATATTATTGTGTTTCTTTATACTTCATAGATACTTCCTAAAATACTTTATAAGGTCAGGATTAGATTCCTGATATTCTTCCACTGTATAATCCCTGTTTCAATTACTCGTCCTTTAAAAACAAGCTGTTATGGATATGACTGCATATAGTACACTTCACTACACATTTGGAATTGGGGGGTCAGGGACCAAGGTGGGACAGCCACGCTGTACGCACAGAAACCTAGAGGATAGCAATGATTGCTAACACTAGCATCTCATGCCCGGACTCTCTCTCTCTCTCCCCACATATTCGTACAACCCACTCGATTCAATGCTAAAGCACTCCTGATCAAAGTCAGCAGTCTATTCACGTTACAATACATTGATTTGATGCTTCCTTATCTTCCTTAACGCCGGCCAAATGTCTTAAACATGCCTAGTTCACACAAAAAAGTGTGAGTTTAGTTTCCTCTGCGTTTGTAGATTGATGAGATTGATGAGAAGTAAATGACATCAAAAGATAATTATTGAAACTATATCACAATTTATGAATATTTACCAAATAAAAAAAATTGCATTACTGTGACTAAATCATTGAACAGTTTTTACCCATTTTGTGTTGACGTTACAAATGTGTCAAGTTAAAAATACTAACGCTTCGGCCAACTATCTTATCCAATAAAGAGCTGTAACCTTGTAAACATTAAAACATGTCTAGTACCCATGCAAGTCAAGGTTATTTAAGTTGACTTAAATCACTACTTTGAAAGTGTATCTGTTTATTGAAATCAAATAAAATATTGGCCTACAAATGATTGTAAAACTAAAGAAAATATGTTGCCTCCTTGAAAATGTAAGTATATATATATATATATATATATATATATATAGTATAAGGTGCTAAAATTATAATAATAAACAAAAAATAAAAAATAAATGAATCTTATGTAGCAACAAAAAAAAGAAACAAATAAATAATAAAATGACAAAAGCACATAACAAAACTTAACTTAAATTACCATAAACAAATAAAAGCCAAGTTGTTATAATTAATTTGACAAATATAATAAATAATAAATTGATTGCCACAAAATCTTTTTTTATCACAAATCATCAATAACAAAAAAGATAAATATTTGTTAAATGATGCATTTTTTCAGCCCTAAGTATAACACTTTATTCAAACCGCTCATGTGAATATTCATTTGACAAATGTCTTGTCAATCATTTACAAGCAGCTTGTCTTTGTTATATAGCTACGCTCCTTTAGATGCCAGACATCAGGGGAAAACCAAATTAAAAGCGCACCAAACGAAAAAGGCCTCAGTGCAAACACTCAAGCAGAAAGGTCACCTCGCCTCCAGCCCTCCAGCTCAACAGACTCATGCGCATAATCATCTGATGTAATACAGAAAGAATTGTGCACCATCTCCCCTCTCTCCAACCAAGATGGTATCTCCCGCTCCACTGTACGTGGCGGCGGAGGGGTGTTTTTCTTTCTTTTTGGGGGAAAGCCTGTCAAACCGGATCAACATCGCTGACATGGCACAGTAACACACTGACCCACAACCGCCGGAGGAGAATGCAAGCGTGACAGCGAGAGGAAGAAATAAATTAATTAATAATGGCGATAGAAGAAAGCTGCTATCGATTTATGTAAGAGTGCGAGTCGTCATCACATCGCTGGAGTGGTGTAGGGGCTCTTTAATTATTTCTCAGGAGCCAGACAAAATCAGAGTGCCGTGAAGAGAGTGCATCGATTTCCCTTCAGCCAAAGCAACATACTCACTTTGTGGAGCTCGGCAGTAAAGCGATAGAGAGATGAAATTGTGTTTGTCTTATAAGGAAGCTTTAAAATAAAGAGCCACCCAAACCAGCCAGGAATCATGGGATGGAAATAAACGTAGCAGCAATGTCGAAACAGTAGTTATTTACTTATCATCGTGTCATTTCAAACCTGTATGACTTTCTTTCTTCTGCAGAACACAAAAGAAGATGTTTTGAAGAATTTTTGACACTGGCCTCCATTGACTTACATTGTATGGACACAAAAAGACATTTCTCAAAATATCTTTTTGTGTTCCACGGAAAAAAAGTCAGGTTTTGAATGACATGAGTGTGAATAGATGATGACAGATCTTAATTTATATATTTGAATGAACTAACTACCAAATAGTAAGTATAGCTCCAAAAAATACTGTTTATTTACTTGTTCCAAACCTGTGTGACTTTCTTTTTCCTACAACATGGGAAAACAGGATGTTTGTGACTGACAGCCACAACAACTCAACAATATTTCACATTTCTCCTCTTGAGCTTGAAAGTGAGTTATGCAAGTTTGGATCGACATGAGTGAGTAAATGACAACAGAACTGTCATGTAAAAAACAATGCACCAGCCCTGGTTGCTTATCAATAAAATACTTTATAATAAAATGTCAAAAAAGTGAGTAAGACAAGTATGCGACGCCGACTTGTTCTTCAACATGGAAAGTCTGATCGACGGAGCGCTTGGTGTTTACAGAAAAGGCCAAACACACAAGTCAAAGTTTGTGGCCAACACCTCTGCTTTTATTTGACCTTTAAAGGACGAGTTACAACTGTGCTTGTGGTTCACCGGTGGCTGAAGTGGTTTGCATGTTCTTGTAAAGGTGTTTGTTTGTTGCATGTGAAACAAACAAACAAACACAGAAATAAAACATCTTTCAGGTAAATGGAAAATGCATTTATCTGCGTGGGCACTCTCATTGACACATTAAACAGCCTCTTTCCATAAGTTTGGCCTGAGGTGAGCGACGGAGGGCTTGCAGCTGTCAGTCGCCTGCATTAACACAGCATCACATGCGTGCACGCAACCGTGAACCGAGCATAACCTCATTCACCCCAAAGAGCGCTGCAACGGTGCATGCATGTATGCATGTGCTTCCCGTGTCTAGCCAGGCATGTGGTAGAGATGCTGTTAAAAATGCATTGTTATGGAAAGGGGGTTCGGATGAGAGCTACACTAATGTGAATGCATCTTAGTCTGCGCTGTCAGCGCCGCTCTTCAGCTTCCATAATTTATGAGCAGAGAGAGCTGTGGGGTGGGCGGAGCGAAACACTAGGGGGAGGAATGAGTGAGCTGGCATCCAATCAGCTTAGGCCATGAAGATGGAAAATAGGCTCGATGAGAGTTACAAATTCCATCTGTTTTTACCATCAGCGTGGAAAATGTATTTGATTCAAGTTCTGTATTAGAGATGCAACGATCCTAAAAAACATTTTTCCAACGATACAGATATAAGATTAAAATATTTTATTCTGAATGTTATTCATTCATATAATGACTATTAATATTGAACATCAAACTGGTTGTGTTTCTATTTACAGAGCACAAATTCACATCATTTTTCTGTCGTCTTTTCATTGACAGGATATATCGACTGTTTTTAAACTGTCAGCAGATTGCCGACAGTGACCGATGGTTGGCCGATATATCGGTGCATCTCTACTCTATCACCTTTAGTGAAATGCCACTATAGTAGTCAACAAACTTTTTTAATTGTTCCACCATATCCAGGCCCCCATTTTTGTGAGGACTACTATAAGTTTTGTCCTATAATATTATATATATATATACTGTATATATATTAACTATCATACTTTTTAAATATACAAAACAAAAAATATATAAAAAGTTATGTTATAAGTAACAGCAACTATAAACAGAAAGTTGAAATGACTAGTACAGACAAGTTGAATATACTCGCAAAACAGCCGTGGACCGTGAATAAAAAAAAAAAACTTCTGTAGTTTATAGCACAACCCAAACCGTGGCATAACATGTAACCCTTTCAGATACAGAAGTAATAACCCTCCGCTTTAAAGCTGTACTGCTCTTAGACCCGTGGCGTTCTTACTTATTCAGCAGCTCCGCTCAGCTAAAGTCCTGCTGTGCTGAGAGCATTTATAAAGTCACACTCCAACCTGAACTACACAGACATTAGCCTCTTCTCTCTGCCACGCTTTGATAAAACATCACATCACCAGCTATCTGAACAAAGGTACACTCAGCCGAAGCTGATCGAACTTTCTGTGATAAACATCTTGCGTAGTGAGCAGCTTATCTAGGGTGGGTGTGTTTTTAATCTAGTTATTAATGCCGTAAATTAGCCGGTATAATTGAATGTTCATATAACATCACATCCTTCCCTGAAGAATTACTATTGGACTGCTTATAATAATATCTTATTTCCCCGATGAATATTATTGGACTTGAGAATAATTCCATCACTCGGCTAATTCTGGAGACAAAAGGGTGGAGTGTATCTTCGATAAGGGGGATGCGTTTGGTAATAGAAGCAATATTCACCGGGAACAGTTCGCTTCCATGCACTACACTAACAAAATAGCACTGTATTACAAAAAGGCTACAATACACAAGCAAAAATGCAGCCTCCGCGTCAAACGTTTCCAAAACGGACATTTTTGTAAGGTGCATTGCATAAAATAACCTGGAGACTTCACTTTTGTGGCCGTTTTGACATCTCACAGCTCGGGTGTCAGAACACAGTAAACCCACATTGAAGGTATCAAAATGTTTTCCCTTTAAAGCAGAAAGAAACAAGCCAGTAGAGACGGTGAAATGGGCAGCAATTCTCCAGAGTGCTTTCCTCGCCCGTCTGCTGTCTGCGTTTGTCTGCGAGGGCACTACAGAGGAAAGCGTCAAACATTTTCTACGTGGCCGCAAAGACAATGGTCTGTCATTACAGGTGTTTTGATAGAGACAGGAAAGCTTTTGCAGCGACGTCAGAACGGTTCTTTTTCCACTTACGTTCCATTTGCTTCATCACACAGAAGCTATTTAAGGACACACAGTCATTACCCGCCACTTTTCTTCTGTCATCTCACAACATCATCTTGCATTTGTTTGCATTTAGCGCCTCCACCGGCTCCGTGATGAGAGAGATTCTCTTGGACAGTTTGGGATAATGCAATAAACAAAAAATGGAAAAAAGACAAGAAAACAGAAAGACGAAAATGAACGTAAAATAAAAAGTGTAACGGTGTATATGCCAAATCAGGTCTGATTAATTTATTCCCTCCGCCGCGGACTCTAAATGCATTTTCGAGTTGAGATGCAAAAATGTCATCCGAGACAAAAGTGATTAATTTCATAACCGACGAAAACACAGAAAAGCAATCTCGAACATAGAAGCGTGATTATTTCATGAATTCTAAATAGAAAAAGAACACACGGAAACGAAATTCTCAAAAGAAAATTGCACGGAAAAAGATTGCTTTTTTCAAGCTTCTCCTCTCAGTCTTTGGGAAAGAGAAATTTATTTCTGCCTTCATCTCTAAATTGGATGCAATTTATTGCCTCTCTAAAGCTCGTTTTTCACCAGCCGTGGCAGCCAATGCGTATCTGCCTGCTCGGTGTGGCCTCGGGTGCTAATATGCAGAAAGTGGCCGCCGGGAGACTTGACTGGGTGAAGACGAGAGGGCTGGAAAGTTGGGGGACACGCAGCCCAAAATCAATCCATGATCAGAGAAAGAGAGAGAAATATGAGTGTGTTTACTCCGAGAAATATAGGCACCATTAGCAGACTCGTATGTCAGCAGAAGAGAGGAATTGTTAGGGGAGCGTTGAGTAAGAGGTGTCACCCCTTATAGAAATAGTCTGCGTAAATAAGACTTTTCTCTGATAATTCACTCACTCTTATTCCATCGCAGATCCATATAAATTCCTTCCCTTTAGTTGATTTTGTTTTAAAATGAGTCTTGCCATTTTGGGACTACAAATGGCAAAACTCCAAAACCATACATTTTTCATTCAAGTAATCCAGTAGTTTAATAAATGTCTTCTGTGGCTAAATAAACAAAATATATTGTTTAGATTAAATAACTATTTAACGATAGAAAAGTCATGCATTCATGGCAACAAAATCAGCAGTGGCATTTAAAAAATGGAAGTACATCGACCATGTCAAATCTCGTTGGATCTCACGTGTCTTGAACGTTGGCATTTTGTGCCCAATATGTGAAGTTAACATTATTTAACATTATTCATAAGTGTCATATATCTAAGAAAAATCTAAGAATGTTCATATACAAGAAGTACATTTTCTTTATAGTGAAATGATTGTCAAAACTGATCTAGGTCTAAAAAAACATATTCAACTTATTGGTGATAACCAATGTATAATCTTTGACAAAAAGCACCAGTTATTACCCACTCGTGATTTTTTAAAAGCTTTTATCGTGTCTTGAAACGGTGGTTGCTAACACGTTGCTAAAAGTGACTACTTCCTTTGACTGGGACGTTAGACGTCATCACGCCTATAAATCTCACAAATATTGCAACATGGGCACAAATCTCTAAAAACGTAGATGCGGATTCGTTCCCCGAGTAATTCCTTACCATTGAACGCGTTTTTATTCAAGTTTGAAAGCGTTGTCGGAGGCTTGGTGGTGGTGACGTTGATATCGAGCGACTGTAGTGTAGTCTGTTTATAGCCTCATGTTAGCTTTTTACTTCTGGGGATTTTCTTTAGCCTTCACCATTATCAAATGTTGTTTTAATCTGTTAAAATGATCACGATAGACGAAATGCGTAAGTATCATAAACCTTTGTTAATCGCAGAGCTTATTTTTTGCGATCTTCCAACAGTCTATGGGAAAAATCCAAAGGCTTTCGGTCGAGTGCACTCACTTCCAGGTTGGCCTACAAAAATATGTTTATTGTGAATAAAGCACAGATATTAAATCAGAATGGAGGACTGGAACTTACCAATTTACCAATGAAATATAAAGTCAATAAAACGTTCTTTAAATGTGTTTAAATTTAAAGTATTATTACGAAATGTTGAAAATAGTTGAATGTAATGAAACCAATGTAAATGTGTCTAGATGGGCTGTGTATGGACGGGCTGGTTTTCATGTAGACGGCTAAAAACACATGCAGAGCTTGGATGAAAGCACAGGTCATAGTTCGGCGATCACATCTTGTGAACGTTGTCATGGCGGAGCGTGGCGTGTCAGCCATGCCTGTGTGCTTCTGCCTAACAGGAAACTCAGCATGCAGCAAACAGGAAACACACACAGGCAACCTGATCTTTTTAAGAACACAGACTTGTGGGATGTCTAACGTGTCAGCTACTGTGCCACCGAATCGGAGCTAAACCGCAGTCTTAAGCTTTTAATGCTCACATTTAAAGAGATAGTTCACCCAAAAATAAAAATTCATCTGGTTCAAAACAGGTATATGACTCTTTGTTCTGTGAAACTCAAAAGAAGATATTTCGAGAAGGTTTGTGTCCATACAATGGAAGTCAACGGGGGTCAGTGTTGTTGGGTTACCAACATTCTTCAAAATATCTTCTTTTGTGTTTTGCAGAAGAAAGAAACCAAACCATAAACATTTAGTTTTTCTTCCTTCAGTGCTCCACTGTAGAAAGTATCACACCTTTGTGAGGACGTGACAACCATTTTTTTATATAAACTACACTTGCTAACTTCAATGGCCTTTTAATGTCAGCAAGTGCACACAAAAAATAACCTTACGTTTGCTTACAAAGTGCAAAGCTGTGGTTTGTATGTGTCTCACCCACACCCTCACACTTTCACTCTTTCTCTCTCATTGACGTTAAACACACTCCTACACGCACACTATTCCCTCAGTTAGCTCAAGGTGCATTCCGTCCAGCGACCTTGCTGTGGAACGCCTACACGAGCCAATGAATAAGTATCACATTTCCTTCGCTGACAGCTGACACAGTCGGGCCCAGGTGATATACTAGACATGACAAGTGATTCTAATTAAACGTTGAGGCTGAGGATATAAAATGGCAGGTAGGGAACAAACCCTGTCCGGCCAGCCGGCACGCACTAGTCCTAATCTGATGAGCCGAGCTGTCAGGCACCCGGGCCGGGCTCTCCGGGGAAAGTGACAGTTTTCTGCCCGAGGGGGAGATGGGAAACTTGACAAACCCCTGCCCATCGCAAACAATAAACACAAAGTCGAAAATGCATAATGCGAAAGCAAACCGAGCTTCTAGGCTTTGCGAATTTGTCAAACTGTTGTACCGCTGAATGAAGTGGTGCCACTGTGTCCCCAGGCTTTGGTAATACCTGTCAGACTTCCACTTGTTTTAAGGAGAACTAGAGACTGGAGACACCCTGTAACTGAACTCACCTGGAGCCAGGGTTGACAAAAAAACATACACATTTCGCTTCTTTCCTGTTCGCAATGACACTGTTGTTTCCCCGTCTCTACACTTCGGTAAAGACAGGGGAGGTGCTGAAAGGGTTTCGCGCATCTCTTACAGAAAGCGCTGAGAAATGCAGACAGACAGCTGTATTCAGAAGCCTATAAAGAAACTCCAGAGAAAAACGTCATGGCACGGCACTGTACTTAAAAACTTCCATGAGCACTAAAGCCGTCGGGGAGGTCCGAGCTAACTCGCACACAACGTCTAGGATGACTTTTCTCTCTTCTTCTGGAGCGGAGGCTTACCGGCTGACAGCCCGTCATCATCAGGGTTGCCAGTGTCACCGTGCGGGGAGGCTGCCAGTTGGCACTTGTTGGTGGGTGAAGGGTTCTCAGGAGCACGCCAGGAAATCTGTGTTTGATAATGCAACTTCTCACTCCACCGCCTTCCTTATTTTCATCCCAATACGAGCTAACTCGATGCATCAGAGTTTTTGGCGTTGCTGTTTTTTACACCACAGCAGTCGGAGCCAATACCTGGCACCCTTGGCTGACTAACTCGTTTCAAACAGCGGCTAATGAGGGATGTGATGCCTGCTTGTGAGATGTGCTTGTTTTTACAAGCTCAGCGCATTACGGAATGTGTTCGTCATTCATGTACATGTGCTTCTTTAAAGCTGCAATATGTCACTTTTGTGGGTTAAAAAGAAACCGTTATTAAACACATATATAAAATCGTGTTCATAACGGTCTCCAGTTTGCAAGGGAAAGCATTTTTCCCCACCGCGAAATGTTAGTTCATTGAACCTACATAAAGAAGAAGAATTATGTAGGGACTATCTGACAAGTTATCGCAAAATATAGTAATATGCATATAGCGTTGTTTTATACTGTATATTATGCTATGCATGTTGCATATATTTTCCATATATTGTGGAGTAGGGCTGCACGATAAATCGTTAATAAACCGCAGGCGATTAGACGATTTACTACGACTTTTTTTTTGCGCAGTTCTTCAGCGAAGAAAAGTTAAATGCTGCTGCATCTGAAAGCCAGAGGGCGCTCTTACGGCAAAACTGACGGGTTTATGTAGATTAAACCTCCCAACAGTGTATAAAATTAGAAATGTACATACTGTGTGTAAAACACAATAATGCATCAATAATATTAATGAACAACATCAAGTAAAATATAAAAACACCAACAGGAACAGTTTTCTGCAGATTACATACTTTTATTTAACTGAAGTTTTGAATTTAAGTTAAACAATATGCAGCCGTTACAGGTGCGCAATGAATCTCGGGATAGCCGAGGCTTAAAGCCACAGGTATACTTGACTTTCCGCTTCCGTCTCGTGCACAAACGCGTCCGCGCAGCTTCTTGAGCATACTCAAATGCGGATAAATGTGTTCGACGCATGCGCTGTTGTACATGGCGTGTGCGGACGACTGCGGACCCTCCTGATGACGATAATTACGTCAAGCGGGCGGCAAGTCCACATCAAGTGCACCGTTTGGATTTGGGCCTTGTTGTGAAGGGTTTGGGGTTTAGAGATGGCGGCAAAGATCTCCTGCAGGTTTCCTATTTTCAAAATGCTTGCTGTAGTCTAGTGTGAGAAGATGAAAGATTAGAGTTGAGCTTCTCTCTCTTGTGACAACCTCAATGGCTGAGCTTCAGCTCTGACTGAATACGTGAAGTAAAGATGATTTAGCCGAGCAGCCAGGAAAATATATTTTTCCTCCTTCCAAACCAAGCGGCTCTGAAAAGTACATCATGATTAATCATACAATATCAGCTCTCACCCACCGCTTTAAGGGAAGAGCTTAAAGCCAAGCCGACGCAAACCATTGACGGCTGGGTCTTTTTTAAAACACCTGATAAAAAAATAACCATATCAGAGTGTTTAGTGACATCGCATCGGGTTGATCTAAGGTCAGTTTTGCACTTTCTTTTATGAGGATTGAGCTTTGTAAATGTTTAATGGACTGCCGTTCACAGTGAGCCCCAGAGCTTTGCCAGAATTCTCAGAAAGATCCCGCTAACAGCTTCCTGTGCTGTGTGGCCCTGAAGGAGCAAACGTATGATGAAAGAAGAAGATGTACGCATACTGTGTGCCGACACGCCAACAATTGGTATTCAAAAGATGCGTTTCAAGTGTGTACTTTCCTGGCAACCTCTCTGCCTCTCTTTCTCCATCTCTGTCCACTTGTGTGCGTCCCTCTATGTCGAGTCTCTTCACAAAGCTGATGTGGATATGTCGGACGATGATTACAGTTACATAACAGCATCAAATGAATTTACTGCTCAGCGAAGACAGAAAATCACTCTGTCTCTCTCTCATCCACGCTGCTCTGCCCGCTCCTGCGCCCAAAATTTCCCGTCTGAAGCCCCTCCCCCATGCAGCGCACACATATTCACCCCCCCCCACATCGGCCCCTGCAGTCCATTAAAGTCACATCGAAGGGATTAAGACTAACTGGGTCAGTGGAGCACCGACGTAGAAAAAAAACATAGGCAAACAAACCACATCCAAACATCACAGCCAAGCATGTGAAGCAGGGGGCGGGGGTCCGCGCTGGGATCTGAAGGCAGAGAGAAGCAGGGGATAGTGTCTGACTTGGGAGATGGTGCATTAATGCAGGATGGTTGGCGGAGGGGTGTGGAAGATCTGGCACTTTCTGTTGTCTAGAGGGCCCCTGAAGGATGGGCTGAGGAGAGCGAGTCGGCATGCAGGCCAGGTATCCCTCCATCACACAGTCTCTCTGTTTTGGCCCTCTCTCTCCGAAAAGCAAAGACAGCCTCTTCATGATGAAAAGCTGAGGCTGCCATAGTGTAGAAGTGTGTGCCAACGTCATACACACACACACACAAGCCTAATGTTATGGGAGCAATGGAAGGACCATCCTACAGTATGACCAACATCCTCGGTAAAGAGCCAGTCTCTGTCTGGCCGGGCAGTACTGATGTCTAGGGCTTCGCTTTAATTGAACAAAATTTGCAAGGGGCAACCCATAGGCGACCTCACACAGACGTTTTTCATTTAATACTTTTCATTTATCTGACAGTCAGACGCATTTAAAAGGGAAAGTGTCATCTCGATCTGGCAAGCGGTAATCTGATTGGCTGACTATATGCTTGTTCTGAAAGAAATGGCACACACAGCTTTTTATCAGTCTGTCTGGAATCTAAATGAAAAGTATCTGATCATTTACTCATCCTAGAGCCATCTTAGCTGTATGTGACTTGTGTATCTTCAGACAAACACATTTATAGTTTTATGAACAATATCATCTAGTTTTAAAAAAAATGTCTATTCACTACATTGTAAAGCATATATCAAACCTATATTTTATAATTCTTTTTTTTTATTACTTTTTAACATTAAATACTCAAGTAGCCTACGTAAAAAAATCTAGTGCTTTCTTACTAGCACTATCTTAAGTAAAATACTTGACAAAATGTAAGTACTAAATTTTAACGTACTTAAGCACTAAGTATAGTTCCCTTTTTACGCGTATGCCAGGGACAGGTACAGTGCGCGTAGCTCAAATTTCGTCATCAGGATAGTACGCGCACCGCCAGAATTTTGTTTCCTCACATACGCAGGTCAAGCATTCCATTTCTGGCTGTTATTAGTTTCACCACCAGGTGGCAACAATGTCCTAAGATCGTCGTTTCAATGTAGTAGAAGAAAACCTGACTCCTGTAGGCCCGGATAGGTATTGCAATATGTCATAATGAGTCAAAAGATGTATGCTCGCAAGGCTGTGCGTTCGACTGTACGCTTACGCTCGCTTACACTTAAAAAGGAAGCATACCCTATAGGCTTTAGGTATTAAAGGTAAAAATGTTTATATGACATTTTTATTTACAGTATCATACAACTTTTCATATTACTTTATTTAATTTTTATATAAATAGAGCCCATAAAAAATTTAAAAGAATATTCTAGAGCATTTCTAGATATCCAGTTTTTATTTTTTAATGAAAAAAGGTCACGTATTTATCAAATGTAGTGAGTATGATACATGCTTAAAAGTGACGTAAAATGTAAAAATGTTTATATTACATTTTTATTTACAGTATTATACAATTTTTCATATTACTTTATTTAATTTTTATATAAATAGAGCCCATAAAAATGAAAAGAATATTCTAGAGCATTTCTAGATATCCAGTTTTTATTTTTGATATTTATCAAATGTAGTGAGTATGATACATGCTTAAAAGTGACGTAAAATGTTTTACAAAGTCAAAACACTCTGAAAAAGTATTTGAAAATACCTCTGATAATAAAAGTCATCCATACAAGTCCAGAGGGTTAATCCATGTCTTCTGATTTGAAAGAAAACTATTAATATTCGGAGTTTATTTTGTGATCGTTAGATCTGATTGTAAACTGAAAATAACAGATGTCCCAGCAAAGTAAGTTTAAATATGGTAGCATATCGATTCTCATTGGTTCTCAAGTGTCTCATGACTAGTCAACGTGTTTCTACAGTTTGACCCCATTCATTGGCATTACAGCTAGGTAGAGCCACCTAGATGCTATGAGTCAATTATTGGGTCTTTTTTATTTTTGGCGGAATATTAATTTAGCAAAATAAGCCTTTTTAAGGATTAAAGATTTACCAAACTAGATGCGCAAAAAAAAAAAACATCTAAAAGACATTACGTTTTTTTTTTTCTGCTAAATTTACTTAAATTTGTTATAATTGTATGTAATTTTTATAAATCTCAGCACCTAAAACAGGCAATAAAAACAAAACAAACTGTGATTGTTCACTTTATATGTCAGTCAGATACTCTCTTCGGGCCTAAGTAGGCAGCAATAATCTGCAATGTGGACCCAACCTTTCGCCTCTTAGTCAAAGGTCCCTAATCGACAATGTCCTGACCATGCTGATGTCAACATAACTAACTTCTCACAACTCCCTTCTTCCATTAAAAAAAGAAAAAGTATAGTCCAGCAAAAAACAAAGGGTGTATATTAGACTAAAGTTCGCCGTCACCTGAGGGCCTGCGCGGACACAAACCATCCGTTTGAAATGAGTTCCCTTCAAAAGCTCTAAATCATGAGATTTGTTCATATTGACTTGGCTACACTGTCCTAAAGTGCTTTTTAAATGACACCAGAGGGAATATCTTGGTGCCAGCTACACATAAAAATATATGAGATCTAAATGGAGACCATAAACTGCAGTCTGAAACAGCACTTTATGCTCAATAAATAAGATTCATGGAACGACACGGAGATGGTCATTATCCCGCAATACTCCCAAAGCACAGCTTGAAATGAGCTGAGGGGATCTGGCTGTTGTGATTGGGCGTGATGAGGCCAGAGAGCGTGTGCGTGGAACACACAACACTGTAGTACTGTGAGGCAATCCATTCAGATTAACCAAATGCCAAATAACAAGACAATTGTTTTGAAAACCAAAATTTCAATGTTATTCTTATGAATGTGCTAGAATTTATATATAGAGTATATGGCAGTAGCGAATCCTCAGGGCCCTCTGTGATGACCTAAACTATCTTAAAAAATTATATTTAAAATATTATTTTCAATAAAAGTCGGGCCGATTTCCCCAATAAGATATGTATATTTGACTTCCTGGATCGATACAGACTCTATCCACGTGAGATTTCCAAGTCTCACGAGATTAATTCAAGATCACGAAACAGTCGCAGTTCTGTGATGTTAACGCTGTCTGCGCAGCCTGCGCATGCTGCAAGAAGTCGAACGCGTGCTTACGTCGGGGGCCTTCGATGAGGCTAATGCGGACAGTACTGTTGTGTAAATCAATGAGAGAGATTCATTTTGTGTGACAGTAAAACTGACCAATCGTATCTTCTAAATGTTTTTTGCGAACTTTCTGCCATCTGGGGGGGTTGTTCACCAGCAATCTGCGCATGCGCAGAGGGCCAAGGCTCAAACGTCACGGTTCGCTACTGGTACTGTATACGGCAATAATGAGTTGTCATTTCTGCAATGTTTTTCACAATTTTTAAACTTCAGCTCCTTGTAAACAACGTAATGTATTGTGATCAACACTACAAAAATAGGCCATTTCAAAACAATTTTCAGTTTTTCTGAATTTATTATGTATAGTTATGCGTTTAGGTAAAATTTTTGTTTTTTTCTGTGAACGACTAACAATATTTCTCCCAAATTTCTAATAAAATAGTGTTTCTATTTGCATTTATTTGCAGAAAATTTTACCCGGAGAAACAGATAAAAATAGCTAAAGTTAAAAATATTTTGGTATGTGATAATCTTGCTTTTTATCACAGTTTTCATGCGTCTCGTCTTGCTGTCAGTATTTCACATTGCTGTTGGGTGACTTTGTCACTCCTGAGGTTTGACTTTGTCGAAATTCAACAGACACAGGACTTGAATGGCCAAAATACATCTAGAAATGCTGATTCAATTAAAATTTGGAATGATATCTTAATTATTTTTCATGGCTGTGTATTCAAATCTGCCTTTATGGGATTTTTCTGAACTTTTAGGAGCTTCACCATGAAGAAAAAGAAAATCTGCAAGTTAGGGTTAGGTTAGTTAGTTTTTTCAGATATGAAGTCATACAGATTTTGACATAAATGATGGCAAGTAAATTTCTGAACATCCGACTTAAAATACAATTTGTTTTATGTTAATTATCAGTTATATGGATTACAAAAAGTATAACTATAGTTATGCACTCGGTTACTCATACTTGGACTTAGCATACACATTTAAACTCTAGATGTAGATTATAAACTGTATGTTTTATTGTTATTTTATTTATATGTTACATTATTATTATTATAATTATTTATTTTATATCAATGCATCTAGTGTGAAAACTAGATGTGAGTTGTTAATAAATAAACACATGAAATTAAATGAATTTAATTCAATAATTGTCTGTGTACTCTCTCAATTTTATACAGTACTACTTGCAATAAAATACCAATTATTTTCTTAAGTTACATTCATCAAGTTTGAGAATTCTGAAACTAGTGAATATGATGCATCTGTGTCAGACATCACAAGAAACACAAACTGTACTATAGGGTTTGTGTATCCGGCAGGTTACGCAGACTGTGACTCCAGCTCTTTCTGAAAGTCTAAAAGCTTAGCTCTGTTTGGTCTGCTTCTCCCTCGTGACCACCGGCAGCCTGCGAGCGGGAGAAGATCTAACAGTCTCTGACAGCAGATATTCCAAACGCTTCCCGAAGAAAACCTTCCCTTTCAACACTCATATCCTGCAGGATCCTTCCCCTCTCCCCAATCCAAACCTACAACAAGCATCCCAGCAGCTCTTAATTACTCTGTATTAATGTTACACGTTAACTCAGATGATGAGACCCGACTCATTTCAACTCTTATTCTCTCCACTTCTCCATTCATTTTGACTGGCGTGATATTTCTCGAGAAAGAAAACGTTCAGTTTTAGAGCAGAGTACTGAAGTGCTTTCATGCGATGACTGTGTTGGATCATTACTTGGCGTCCAGTGTGAAATCTGCATCCTGAACTAATATCAGTTGAGATCCGCTGATCAAAAGGAAAACCACAAAACTAAAATGTAAGACTTTCAAAAAAGAAATCAAAGATTACAATCTACTGATAACCACGTTTGCATCCACTCTCCCACGAATATTACTTGCCTCTGATACTCTAGTCTAGGGACTCCAATCAATAAACACTCCAAGGGAAGCATTTTTTATTGAGGATGTAATCTCTTCTGGAAAGAAAGCGAAAAGGCACGGAGCCATCAGGCAAACAGAGAGATTTCACAAGCCCGCTGAAGCTATCTGTATTTGAGCAAGAGATGAATGCTTTAATTTGCAGACGGATGGTTGCAAAGCAACAGGCAGCACACGAACGTGTGCGTGTGTGAGAGACCAGATGCTCAGTCCATGAAATGACAGCCATTAACCAATCAGCTACAGTTTATGTAATTGTTGAACATCTTTCAAAGCAAATTGTGTACATGGGTTATCGGTTAAATAAAAGCAAACATTCTCCTGCTCTCTGCCTCTCATGTTCATTATCATTATATCATCATCTGGCAGCCGTTTCACTGCCTCCCTTAGAGAGAGACAGAGAGTCAAAACTAAAGACTCATACCCTTAATCATTGGCTTTCAGGGCCTGATTAAAATCATATCTGACAAAGTCCACCGCATGCTCTCATTCACTCAGTACTGAAAGACGCTGATTTAGACTGATGCATTTCTCCATTCTGTTTAACAGAAGTAATATCATCAACAATCAATTACTTACAGAGGAGTGCAGGGTGTTGATGGTGGTTTCCAGGGCATTGCTATGCAGTTGCTGGGGTAAGGCGGTGTCATACTAATCGGATGCTTTAGGTGGTCGCCATGGTGTTGCTATGCAGTTGATAAAGTGTTCTAGATTAAGGTAGGGTCGTGATGATGTGGTGTTGTGAGTGGCTGCCATGCAGTTGCTAGGATGCTCTATTTAAAGTAGGGTAATGATGATACAGTGTGGTGGGTAATTGTCATGGTGTTGCTATGCAGTTACTATTGTGTTCTGGGTTGTGGTAAGGTCATGATGATAGGGTGTTGTGAGGGGTTGTCATGGTGTTTCTATGCAGTTACTAGAGTGTTCTGGGTTAAAGTAAGGTCACGATGATAGGGTGTTGTGGGGGGTTGTCATGGTGTTGCTATGAAGTTACTAGAGTGTTCTGGGTTGTGGTAAGGTCGTGATGATAGGGTGTTGTGAGGGGTTGTCATGGTGTTGCTATGCAGTTACTAGGCAGTTCTGGGTTAAAGTAAGGTCAGGTCAGGGTGAAAGGGTGTTGTGAGTGGTTGCCATGGTGTTGCTAGCTTTACTAGGGAGTTCTGGGTTGTGGTAAGGCCGTGATGATAGGGTGTTGTGAGGGGTTGTCATGGTGTTGCTATGCAGTTACTAGAGTGTTCTGGGTTGTGGTATGGTCATGATGATAGGGTGTTGTCAGGGGTTGTCATGGTGTTGCTATGCAGTTACTAGGCAGTTCTGGGTTAAGGTAAGGTCAGGTCAGGGTGAAAGGGTGTTGTGAGTGGTTGCCATGGTGTTGCTAGCTTTACTAGGGAGTTTTGAAATAAGGTATGTTTATGATGATATGGTGTTGTGGGTGGTTACAATGGTGTTCCCTGGCAGTTGCTTAGGTGTTCTGGGTTAAGATAGGGTCATGATGAAAGGGTGTTGTGAGTGGTTGTCATGGCGTTGCTATGCAGTTACTAGGGTGTTCCAGGTTAAGGTGGTGTCAGGATGATAGGGTGTTGTGAGTGGTTGTCATGGCGTTGCTATGCAGTTTTTAGGTTATTCTGGGTTAAGGTAGATTTAGGGTGTCAGGGTGTTGTGAGTAGTTGCCTGGGTGTTGCTATGCATTTGCTACCATGTTCTGGGTTAAGGTAGGGTCATGATGACAAGGTGGTTCCTAGGGTGGTGTTATATGGTTCCTATTTTGTTCCGAGCATGTTGTTAAGTGGTTGCTAGGGTGCTCCGAGGGATGAGAAGATGATTACTTGCTGATCTAAATTAAAAGAGCCAACACCTAAACTATTTGATATTTACATCACTAGTTATACTTCAGGGCCCAAAGATGACTGCTTTTGTTAAAGATGACGGGTGAAACCAATTCGATCCGGTCACTGATTCCCACAGACACATACTTGTATTTGTACAAAAAAAATATGTGCCAGTCATGAAATAAGAGTCTTTTCAAAGAAAATTTTATCAGACACTGACCTTGAATAGAAGGGATGTAATGTAGCCTATGAAAGTCAAACTACTGTGTAATATTGAAAACAGAAATAAGCGTACATCATTTATAACGTTTGAAAACAAAAAAGTTAAATAAGGGCGTACAACTGAGCTTTCAAAGCAAAAATTGTGGAATGGAGAATCAGCCCTCATGAATACTGAGTGAATCGTGATGTTACAAACTGTAGGGTTGATCTTTGAGTTGTCCAATACACCTTCTGGAGGTTTAAGGTAAAGTGAGTCCTTAAAATAAAGGTGCCATAAAAGCGTTTTCGCTTCAATGTGTTCACCATGAGATACACTGTACAGCTGAAAGCAAATCAATGTTATGCTGAAGATGACATTTGACCAATGTCATATACTTGCTGAAAAACAACGTCCGAGGGTCATGTCTGCTCCATCTGCGAGGCTATTTTCATAAGTGCTTGGGCTTGTGCTTTTCGGAGAGTGTGCTTTTCAAGCTAACTACCGTAAATTGATTTCATCACCATGTGTGATATCAATGTGAACCATGACAGTCTTGCATTACACCAAGAAGCATCCCTCATGTGATTTAGCAATTGCTAGAATCATAGTGATTTCTCAGAAAAGTTTTGAATTACCTAAAGTCTGAGGTCTGTATGCGACTAGTCACGATTACTGTGGTTACAATGGATTTTGGTGTAGAAGAACCAAAAGCTCAACCGGTTACAATCTGTCTTCAAATCGATATTCTCAAGAAATATCTTGAGTCTCCGCAAATTATAATTAACGGGATAAATCCTAAATCAACTAGACAACGTTACGTTTAAACAACTCGGAATAAAACAAGAAGTTTTGTTCTGAAAAGACCACACTTAATGGCTGCCATATGACGTAAAGTTGCACTGCAATGCTAAAGGTCTTAAAATGCCAATGATGAAATATTATAATGTGCGATGACTACGCAACAAACAGCATATTTCTACATTGACATTATCTATGCATTTATTTATAAAAGTACTTTAGATGTATACATTATATTGGTACTCTTGATCCCTTGGACTCAAACCCATGATTTGGGCTGCCATGCTCTATCGGATAAACTAGGGAGGCGACAAGAAACGCAATATTTAGAAATATATCCCACATATTATATATACTGTATATTTTTACTTATTTAAAACCGAAGATTAACAAATCTGACCTTCTGTGTAAATGGCTCTGACAGTGTGAAATTTCCCGGGCTTGTTGGCTCAGGGGATAAAAGTCTATGAAAAGAAAAAGGGAGAGATTCGCATCCCGAAAAAGAGCTGCTGGTCTAATCTTCGTATTGTAAAGGCAAAAAGACGACTGACTCATATTTACGTCACCGTTTGTTTGGGCTTTTTCATTCTCTCTTTTTCCTTCGCTCGCTCTCTCCCCGCAAATTTCCCTTCCTGTTTCCGCAGTCAGTCTTGCCTTCAAGAGACGATGTGCTTTCGAGCCAGGCTCGCCGGGCTTTGAGAGAAGTGGGCGGCAGTAGAGGGGGTGTCTTAATCGCTTGTGTAAATATTTGCATTGACATGGCCTGACCCCATGAACGACCTATTACTCCAACTCTCTCGCTCCCGCTCTCTCTTCTGTCTCGTCTCGGGGGCAGACACGCTTCTTTACCTCTGCCATTCACCCATTAAACATCCAGTGTTTCCTTCAGTGGTATCATCGCAGAGTTCCAGCAAAGGCCGTCTGAATTGTTCAACAAGGCTCTGGCTGCATTTGCCACTGACTTTGAATTGGTGCTAGAGCGAGATGAAGGAGCTTGCCAAGCCCTGACAGTGGATAATAAATCGAACGGTTTCGACCTTGAGACCTTCCATGTGAGAAGGGCCGCCAAACTGGAGGAAGGGACACTGGGGTTTGGATGGATGTCCCCTGCACATGCTCAGTCGTCCCAGTCCGACACTGGTCTCTAAAGAGCGTGTGCATCTTTAATTGTTCGGAGGTAAAAACTCATCATCATTTTAGAGCATCAGCTAACTCTAGTCATGAGGGAACCAGAATCCACTAAATACAAATTCCACTTCTACCGTTTCAGGGCAAAAATACCCTTCTTTTCCCTTTTCTTTTTTCTTAAGATTAATAAGATAGGAGACTTAAAAATCTAAAAGAAGGAATTAAATTATGGTACATTAGTTGAAGCTAGGTATCGGCTAGGTGGTGAAGGCTGTCAATGGAGTTTAAATGTGATATATGTTATAATTATGTTGTATTACAAAACTCGTATAATATTGGAATACTAGTATATTACATAATATAAATATATATATTAATGTATTATTATGTATTATAATATATAACATTATTTATATAATGTTACATATTGTAATATACTGTATTATAATAGCCTATATAGAATGTAATATGTACTTTTATTATGTGATTTATTAATATATATTTATATAATGCAATATAAAGTCAAATGAAATATACTAGTATTGCAATATATTTCCCAAAACGTAAACAATTTATTTACTAAATATTTTCTATCTCCCCTTTCGCTGTCAATGAAAATGGCAAAATCCAACATAATTGAAATGGGATAGATACTCACTCCAAGCAAAGAACCAAAAGAAATCTATCGATCTGGGGCACATACTAATGTGGTAAAGATAATAATCAGACTTCAGTGTTGATATATGAAGAAGGTAAACGGGAAAAAGAAAAATCAATAAATCATTATGAACTGTGGTGGATTAAATTTGAAGTGTTAGCAGCTTGGGTTCAACCTATGGTGTGATGTGGAATAATCCAGCCTCAAATTCAGTGACCAATGACAGATGGGGGGGTGTTCGGGAAACCAATCATTATTTGTCATAACATGAATGCAGAAATGACACACATAAGCCTTAAAAATGACACTACTTAACAGAAAATTGCCATGGAGCAACCTGGTATAAACATGTTAGATAAAAGCATCCACTGAACTGCAGTGAATATTGAAAACACAACATTTATACACTCGGTGTTTAAATTACTCATTCATATACTTGAGAACTGAAGAACCATGTTTAAAACTAAAGCAATTTGTGCCAATGACAACATAGGCCATTTGTACAGCAAGAGAGAAAGAGAGAGAGTAAAGGTTTCTAATGTAAACAGCCTGTACTCTCATAGTGAGAGAGATGAGCTCAGCACAGCATGTGAAATGAAGGACAGGTGTGAAATCAATCAGCGTGCCAACACTTCGGCCCACCAGTGGGCACACGCTCACCTGTCAGCATCCGGTGCCGAATAACTCGGCCGCCCACCCTCAGCCATTCTTTACTGTTTCCTCCGTCTTTCACTGCTGCTGTCAAGGGCCACAGCGCAGAATAAATATTTGCGTGAATCTAAGCATGTTCTCCTCAACCTACAGTGGGTCTAAGGCCCAAAACAAACTCTGGGTGAGTAAGTGAACTTGGATGCTTAGTTACGCAAGCTCCATTTCCTGCTCTGCTGTGTTTTCCGAAATGTTTCACAGGCAGAGACATGTTGTGTTCTCAGTGCTGCCACAAGGGGCACTATTGGACATTTACGTAAAAAGTCTTGTACTAAGTACTTCAAATTTTATAAAAGAAAAGAAAGCTTCACTTAGATGTTATTGTTAATATTTAGTTTGAACCCTTGAAGCGTAAAAAAAATCCTTTAAGGCCGTGTGTCCACCGACGTGTTTTTTCAATTGTTTTCAACGGAAACGCCGCGCTTTAAAAAAAAGCCAACAGCTGACGTTTTTTTTCCGCGCTCAGCACCGGTGCTCTGTGTTTTTCCCACGCTCAGCGCCGGCGTTCGACCGTGCGCCCAGAGTTGAAAAATTCTCAACTTGGAGCGGTTTGCCGCGCCTGCAGCAGGCGTTTTCAGCTGAGTTAGTGGCGTTTTCAGACGCGTAAAAGCGCCTCGGTGGACGCAGCCCCTTAGTAAAGTTTGTTAACGTTAACATTGTTTCTCTTATTAACAATTAACATCATGGTTCCCCACTTATGACGTGTCTCTTTTTGACAGAATAAATGTAGTTTAAATAAAAAATAGGGGTAATAATCAAACATTAAAAATACGGTAACACTTTACAAATAAGGTTGTATTTGTTAACATTAGTAAATGCATTAGCTTACATGAACTAACAGCGAGCAAAATAGTTTCTGCATTTATTAATATTTTTTAATGTTAGTTAATGTCAATACAATTGTTCAAGATAGCTCATAGTGAATCAACTAATGTTAACAATTACACCATTTGACTTTGACTTCGTTAATACTGAAAGGAACAAGAACTAAGATTAATAAAAGCTATAGAAGTATTGTTAATAGTCAATGCATTTACTAATGTTAACAAATACAAACTTATTGTAAAGGGTTACCAAAAATACTACCCAGAAACCTTTTTTCAATTTCCACTAATGCCTATATCTTCATTACAGATATCATTCATCTCCCAACACTATTTCCTTCATTTCAGCACATCTGCCTCACATCTGACAGTCCCTTTGCCAGACACTATTCCCTCCACAGAGCAGAAGATAAACACAACATTTCACTGGTGTTAACTAAAGCAATATGTGTAGCCCCCGGGCGGTGTTTACACACATACCTGCAGCCCCTTTGACTGCACTGCCCTCAGACGGTTCTCCCATCGCATGTCCTCCAAACCCCCAATGCCCGGCCTTCAAACAGTGCGCGAGACTAACTCAAAGCAAACAAGGGCTCGGTACAACTTGGCAGCGCTGGGCGCGAGGGGTTTGCCTCACGCACCACCGCAAAACCCACGACCGAGGGTTTGCGTAATTCTGACAAGTACAAGACTTTCTTAGAACAACGGAAGGGGCCTTTGGAAACTCCTAACATTATCTCCCTGCAGGGACTTTCTTTGAACCGTGAGCGAGGGGGCGGCTTGTTTCGTCCTTCAAAAAGAGAGCCAGACCATTTAATACTGATTTTATTTTTTTATTTTCCAAACATCACCATTATGTGACTAAGAAAAGCTCCCGGCTTACATGAGATCCGTGCATATTCAAGCGTGTCCCTCACATTTCTAACTGTTCGTTTTAGATCTCCAAGGCTGGTACCATGGGTTCATATTCCATTGATTCTTTTGGCTGGCATCCATAACAATAGCATCATTTATAAACATGAACATCCAGATGGTGACAGGCATCAAAGCCAAAGCAACTCCCCTGTAATCTGCACGCTGGCTTCCTCTCGCGTCACACACCTCTTTATTAAAATGAATAACATGCTGTTACCGCTGGCCAAGCCTCCCCTTCATCAAACTCTGGTGGTCAGCCGACTCGTGGCACTAAACTCTGTCTGGTCAGAAGATGGCTAACAATCTCTTGCTTTCAGAGATGCAACTTCTTTAATAAACTAATATTTATTAGTCAGTTGCTTTTGGCCCAAAAAACCAACTAGTAAACAGCTTTGGTCTTATGTTTGAATACTTCATTGCCTATGTGCTTGTACTCTGTACAACTCCTTTTGTTGTCACCAAAAATGACAAGCACATGAAGATTTTAACATACAAAGCTTTCACCAATGTAAATCATTACATATCTTTCGCAGGGGCGTAAACATCTGAATGTAAATTTAGGGCAGATTATCTCATGAATATTAATTCTATGACATTCACCCAGTAGTCTTCATTTATTTGCTGATATGATAAGAGTCTGAGCCGTCGGTTCGAGCGCGTATTTCATTTACATTTAGTCAACATCTCTACAGCACATTGCTCTATAGTTCTGTTTACTTCTTATTAATTGAAACTGTGTTGTATATATTTACATAACTTTCCATTTGTAGCACCCAGTTTTCGATGTCTCCGACTGACCCCCCCCCCAACTCTTTGCACGACATGCTACTTTAATGTGCAGAGGTGTCATCCATCTAGTAGCGTCACTTTGCTTCTCTTTCCGGGATAATGTTCTTATTGTATGCAATCCTCTGGGCGACAGAAGTCATGCTGTCTTTACTCAGAAAAGCAGAGGGGGAGAGAGAGAGAACGGAGGGATTAGAGTCTCCGACCATCCAGAGCCGACCATAAAACGCTCCTGCAGGCCCGTAGAGGACAGGAGTCAGCAACACTGTTGTTTCCACATACAAATGCACTCTATTACGGAGGTCCTCGTGATGAATGTTTTTTCTTGAATGTAAAAGAGGACCGTGCCTCGTGATTAACCGCTGAAGAACAGCTCCTACTGAAAGGGGAATGCTGAGATGGGGGTCCAATTGTAAAACAGAGGTGGATGTAAAACGGGATGGAAGGAGAGACACACGCCATGTGATGTGGTCACGGTCCATGAACGCATATACATCAGGAGATCTTATTTTGGTAAACTATCCCTTTAACAATGGATATCAAACATTTCACTTCCTGTCAAATTATTGTAATAGTTTTTGACCCTTAAAGTGAGACTACACAGTTTAAATTCCTGAAATGCATGTATTTATATTTATTAGTAATAAAATAAACAATAAGAACATTAAATTAAACTAAAATGAAATGAAAAGTGATGCATATTTAGCAAATAAAAAAATAAACATAATAAACTAAATACAAAATGTAACATCCATGACAAATAAACACCATAATGTATCATATTTAAAGATAAAAATTTCACAGATATTTAGAAGACATTTGATGCTTCTGATGTACAGTACATGAGATATTTAAAAGTAGAATGCTTAAAATAGCACACAATGTTTTCCAGATGATCTGTCTTGTTAATGGTAATGTGCTTGCTAAGTAGGAAACCACTGACCCAGGATTAGCCTTTCCCAGCTTTCCCTCCTCCAAAACCTTCAACAACAAGCAATAAAAACCGATCCAGGATCTGACTTGGGCATCTACTTGGTTGGCTTCTGACCTACCGTAGACTGCAGTGAGAGCTGGGGAAAGGTAGGCCCATCTGTCTCTGCGAGACACGCCGTGCCCTTAACAGACTGCAGAACGCCCTCACGCTCCCTTTGCCTTCTCTGGGGACGTGAGAGGACTGGACAGAGGCTAGTCAGCAAGTGCCAGGTCCATCTAAGGTCCGAGGGCACTTCTGGACCCATCAGCCCCTGCAGCTGGGAGCAGACTCAACTCTCCGAGCTCTAATATGGAGAGTCATTATCTGTGGACGTCCTGGCTGCAATGTTAACCTCATACAGAGAAAGCGGATGGAAGTTTATTAGAAAACTCCCAGCAGGCACAAACGCGAGACCGTTCTCGTGCCAACCCCGCTTTCGCGTGGAAAAGGAACGAATTAAGAGCGTCCCGTTGTGCCAGCAAACCCTTATCAGAGATCACAAAATCTCGAGCGAAACAGGGACTACGACGCGCGAAAGCTCGGGGATACAAGTCATCGTATCTGCTTCGAGGAATCTGATGCTATCAATATTTTGGCACGTAATCAGGAGATCAGTGTTCCAATGTGCAGCAGAGATAAGCAGGGAGTTCTGTGTCTAAAGAAAAAACTAAAGATGTACACTCTATTCCAGAAACATAAACAGTGGCAGTAGAAAGTTGTTACATTAAAAAAATAGAGTTGATTCTGTCTTTTATTATCAGAACCAAATGTTTTTTGTGATGTTCTTACTAATATATTCTGACAGCCTTTCCTGTTCCTCTATTCCATGTTTAATCTACAGCACCACAGCATCAGAAATGATGTTTTAGCTTAGCTGTGAACTTGCATTAAGAATTGAAAAAGATAAAGACCAGACGTGACAAAATAACGAAAGCAGACAAACATTTGAGCCAGAATTGTTCAATTTCCTACAATGTATGTCCCTGCTGAGAACTACACAGACACAGTGTGATGTTCATTTTAAATAAAAACGTATACTATAGTATTATTTGTAAACTGCATCCCTTCGGTGTACCTCAGGTGTTTGTTATAGGCCCGTGAGTTTTTCAATTATCAACGATTCATAAAAAGAAAACACAAAATGATCCCATTACTTAATGATCCCAAATATAATAAAAACCTCAGCCGTAATGACAAATATTGCATTGGTTCCCATGTCAGTTCAGCGGTTTATATACTGTATCAGCTCTGCTTGTCCCTTAACTTCTCGTCTGCGGCTCCCTGTGCTGCCTCCTACATCCCCCCTCTCTAATTACCTGCTTTACTGTATCTGCAGTCCGATAAAATGCTAATTTCGCAGCACATTAATTCCTCCAGGCTGAACAATAAGCAACACAAAGCCGCAGCCCTGCTGTCTGGGGAAATGGAGGAGATAGAGAGAGAAAAGTAGGGGACGGAACAGAGAGAGAGAGAGAGGATCATCTCTAAAAGGGCTGCAGAGACGAGCAGCATTATGCGGAGGTCAATGCAATGAACTAAGAGTTCATTGATTGGCTATTTGAAAAGCAAACAGACGTGTTGAGAGAAAGGGGAAAGCGATGATCTATCTACTGAACATGAGCTGAGGCGGTCGGGGCAGGCAGGGTCAGGGTGCACCCCGGGGACTGTGTTAGCTGATTGAGAGAGCTAGGCAAGGTTAGAAGACGCTGTATCATTTAAAAGGCACCTGTGGAACCCACAACCACCAGCTCAAGAGAAAGGGACAAATAAGTGTTTGGAGTGGAAACAACTGTGGATCAAACAGCCGTGGAAAAAATATAAGAGACCATTCCAAATGTTCATTTAATTCGCATTTCTAGATGTATTGTGGCCAGTCCAATCTAGTTTCTTTTGAATTTCACCAAAATCAAACCTCAGGAGTGACAAAGTCATCCAACAGCATTGTGAAATCCTGACAGCATGAAAAGACACATGATAATTGTGATGAAAATCCAGGTTATCACAGAAAAAAACACTTTTGAACTTTTCCTAAGTACATGTACAAATACTACTATTGTACAGAGCATATTTTCTGTCATTTTGACCTGTTTCTCCAGTTTTCATTATCTGCAAATAAATGCATACAGAAACTACAAGAAATACTGTTAAATTCTGTAGTTAACAAAACAAAACTAAACTGAACTAAAACAAAGAAATTTAAATAATAAAAACAAATAATGTAATTGTCTTAAGAGTTATGTCAGTAAAAAAAACTAGCTTCATACTGTACCCTAATTAGATAAATACATAACATAATAAAAAAATAAAATAAATAAAAACAATAACAAATATCTTAGTCGTGTTCCACTTTTTTTGTCCGAACCAACCACGACAGCAATACACAACAAGCGACACTGGTTTCTATTTCTGCAACATCGCACTGACTGCTCCGCCCATACAGACATCTCATTCAATGGAAACGGCATCTCATGAACATTAATAATCAAACATGGACCCGATTATAAAAGTTAAGAATTAGAAAATCCATCAAGTTTCAAAAGAAAGTAAAAAAAAGAAAACCGTCCAATGTGGCATCACTGAAGTCATAAGAATGGTGGGATCTGCCGTGTGATAAGGTGCACAAATAGAAAAAATTTCAGATTGTCACCCCACGTCTCATTTTCGCATTCAGTATGGACAAACAAAAGCTTGTCGCTACAATCTGGTTAAGTTATACATATACATTTTAGTTCAATGTTCAACTGTTTGCATAATCTCTATAAAAACACATCCCTAAGTAATAGTTTTTGGTCCGTAAAACAGCCCTTCTTCCCAAGTGGAAGGCGGACGGCTCCTTGGCCTGCGTAAGGTGCAATGAACACTTGACTTTATATTCCAGTCTAAAGTGTGGCTCTGTGAGATTGCTCTGACTTGGACTTTATTTGTTCGTCTTTTCTTTGTTTCTATTCAGATGGCCAAATCCAAATCTGAGCAAGCCAAATAAAAGGACATTACATGCTTGGCTGACGCTCGGGTTTCCCCTCTTTCGCACCGCGCGCTCCGGATTAGCCGTCAGCTCACGAGGGCGCTTCAGAAATCAAACAGTTTCACAGCTTAATGACTTTTGGTTTTTAATAGCTTCACTTATGCACCTCATTTATTCCTTTCCGACTCATGATGCAGTAATTAAGCACATTTTTGTTTCATTTCTTTGAGGACTTCAGGAGGACCTGAATGAGGAGCGCTCAGGCTGGAGGATGATTGGGTGGTGGAGGGCTCGGTAAGGCTTAACCGTGACCGCTTTTCGGTGAAAAGGAACGATTTCGGTCCCGCTGCTAAGCTGCCCCTTTCTTGCTCTGTGATAAGCTAAGCGCTGAAAACTGAACGGAGATCCATGCAAACAAATCACCGACGCTGCTTTGCTAGTTCAACAAGGTTCACGTTTTTAGACCACACTGTAGAATGAGTTGGAAACTGAGAACTGTTTTCCTAAAAAAAAATAAAGAATCACGAGTTAATGATTCAAATCAGTTTAATGACTCACTCAGTGAATCGGTTGAAGTGGTTCTTATTCCTGTTACTTTCGTTACGTTCAAAGTAAAACACTAAATTGCGAATTATTTGCATGAAAATCAATGCAATCATTTCTTTTCATTGTTTTCGATATTATGCCTATACCGATAAAGAATTTATTCAGATCCATTTACACTCCTTACTATCCCAAACACTTCGTACACACAGAAAAATATGAACGAAGGATCTCTTTCATAAGGTCCTGACTATAAAGGCCTTCAACGGCAACATATGTTCATGCAGTATGCATGTCCTGCTCTTTAAAGTGAATCCCTATAGCTTGTTATTCAACAGATGAATGCAAAGAGCATCAGCAAGGTCACACACGCATACACGAATACATAAACACATTAAAATCAAAGGTTCAATAAGGAGACTATAACAACCCTGTAATCTTGTTAAGCCTAAGGAATGAGTTTCAACCGCAAGGGACAATGTGGCCATTCTGTCCTTCCAAGGAAAAAGAGATGGAAAACACTGGGCACTTTCAGAACGGTTGCCTTTCATTCCCTTTAGAGAAAATAAAGATCGTTACATCATGACTTACACGAAGCCTCTGGTTGTGGACTTCCTGTAGGATGTGTCTGAAGTGGAAGGGTGTGTCAATGTTATGGGTTAGGAAATTTTTCTTTTTTTTTCATTAATTTAAATTCATGACACATTATGAATTCAGTATTTATCCCAAACTTTCTCATGTGTAACTACATACAAAAATAATCCAGGGATCGTTATGTGTACTTAAAGGGGTCATTTGGCGCGAACATGTGTTTTTCTGTGTCTTTGGTATGTTGTAAGTTGCCCATGCATGTATTAGACACGTACAATTGCAAAAATGAAAGTATCGGAACAAAAGATGAATTCTATCTAAAAGCGAATGCTCACACAGACCTGCCTGAAACGTCTCGTGTAACCACACCCCCACGAATCTATGTCAGTTAGTGGTATGATTTGACTAAGACCGCCCAAATGTATACGCAAGTAAGGTGGGCGTACCTGTCATCACAATTGCTTTGGAACCTGATGTTCCAAATATGGTAAGAGGCGTTACATTTCCGTCACACGCTTGCAGTATTCGACCAATCACTACGCACTGGTTAACTGGCCAATCATAGCACACCTCGCTTTTCAGAGCGATGAGCTTTGTTTAAAATCTGCACGTTTCAGAGAGGCGGAGCAAAGAGGAGAAACAAACATGCACAGTGCGTGGAAACAGCGTTTTTGAACCTTAAATCGTGTATACACATTGTATTACATCTAAAACAATCGATATTCGATAGCCGTGTAATTTGATCCCTTAAAGGCTTGTGAAAATGACTTAATTATTAATTACGATTAAAAACCAATGGATGATAATGACGTGAAGTTTTATTTAGTTTTGCTTGTGATGTCTTAAAGGTCCTTTCGAAGCACTACGGTGGCTGACACAGGACTAAGATGTCGTCACCTTTTGGCTTCTTTGCCGAAGGAGATAATGTATTTATGTTATGCGTATTTTACAAGAATTGTTCAATTTATTTCCAATTTTTACAGAATTTGTTTCAATTTGAAATTACCTCATAATTAAGCTAAATACTGCTGTGAAGAGCAAACGTAATACAAATATAATTTCCTGTTTCCCAATATTTCCTCCTCAAAACTACTTAAAGACTCGCTAATGGAACCAGAATCATTAAGAGTAATCAGAATCCGAACATGAGTCATTAAATTCCTAACCATTTCCATCCCTACATGTGTGTGACATCCTGTTAGTATGTTGGACAGTATAAAATAAGCGATTTCTGTGAGGTTTCTCAGGGGCAGAGGTTCAAAAGGTGTGTCTGGTTTGGGGTAAAGTTGTGTAAATCTTCAAGGAGTGATGCAGAACGACATGAGGTCTGTGTCCTGTACACTAACCCTTTAATTAAAGTCTTTCCGTAGGGTGTGGAGATTTATTGGGCATTACATAATGCAGTTGCATTCGCTTTACACGGGTTGCCCGGAGAGAGAGAGATCTTCAAGTCCCTTTCATCTTAAAGACGGTCTGTATCTTCAGGAGTGGGCAGAAATTCCTCACTCTCTTATTCAGCAGAAACACGTCAGCGCACACTCTCAAAGTCGAGCTAGGAACTCTGGAGAACTGCGTTCAAGCGCCCGCAGTACCTCATAATCTCCACCGTAAAATGCAGGAGTTTCCAAGAATTTTACTTCAGACAGGACGAGCACAGCTATCTCTTCTCCCTGGGAGGCGTCTCCGCCGAAATGCGTTAACGCAGCGACCGGGGCACGTCTGCTGCTGCATGCAACGGATAATCCAAAGTATTCCTGCAATGTCTGTGAGCTACACCCGACTACACTTCCTGCATGAATAATCGCGAAAGAACCGCATAAATTTACATGGCGTTCCGTTGCCAAAAAAGTCAAGAAAACCTTTTTTCAAGAGACATGACATCGAATGAAATGTAAACTACATAACAGTAGAGGAAGAGGAATGTTAGCGCGCTAGGAACTGCAAGTATGCGTTTCCAGAGGTATTTTGCTAATGTGCTACGGAGGCGACATCCCATAAACACGCACAGTCATGTTTAGGGAAGATTAGTTAAAATGCTTTAACAATCCGGATGAAGACATTCGGGAGGACAGAATAAAAACCCAAGCTGCCAGCCCGCATATTTAAAATGCATCCTAACTGTCATGGGAACTCAGAAATGACTGTTTTGTTGCGATGTACATGACTTATTTCAATAAAATTTGACATTAACACATTGCTAAGCTAACAATGTAATAGATAAAACTGCATGATACTAGGAGTGTAAAAACATTTACTATATATAATATCATTTTGATCTCAACACAGAAATTTAAAGTATTTTAGAGCTACGCCGATTGTTTTACTATATTGCAACCGTTAAATATTATTGGCCGAGCTGCCAACATGTGACCTTTAAGAAGTTTTCGTACAGGTTTAGCTTTCATAATTCCTTTCCAAATTTTACTTTGGGGTTAAAGTTCAGTTTTCATTCATACTAAACCTTGTCCATTGATTAACAAAACACATTTTGATGTAAGTTCTTAAAAAAATTATGAAAAATTATGAAAGCAATGTTTTGGAAATAAATCCCTTCATTTGAATTTCAGTTTAATTTGTTACATTTTGTTTAAAATATCCTAAAAACCGTGAACCCAATATCTTGTATCATATTGAATTATGAGCTGAGTGTACACGCTTTTATGGGACACACATTTCGAGTAAATACATCTATTTTGAACGGCACGGACTAAACTTTCCAGTAATGTGTGAAATATAAGTTATGTTTCTTGTTCTGATGTGATCTTGAGCATTGGCTGCCACGAATGAAACCATCGCAGTGATCAAACCCCACAATAACGCTCCCTGATTATTCATGAGGACTTTTGAGAGATCACGTCAGATTTGATGGAGACCCATCAGAGTATGACAGACGTGCCACTCGAAGACCTCCAGCTTCCCACTTCACAAACACTGCACAGAATTTGCCTTCGCAAAACTTCCCCTGCAATCAGCAACAGAGTCAATATACTTGACAATATACTAATCAACCTCTCTCTGTCTGTTCGGATCCTCAAGGCTGGGTTCATATCCCTGTTCCCTTCCACTGCCAGACAGCAAACTCAACTCTCGCCAACTGTCTCCACCTCCTTGCCGAATGTTTTTTTATTGGCTCTGCTTAACGTGCCTGTTTCATTTACATTCTGCTTTAACATTAAAGTCTCCTTCCCGTGATTTATTTCTGTATGTGTGGTCAGAACACCATACTACTATATACGTCATATAATATATGTGTGTGTTGTGTATATTTATATGTGTATATAAATACACAAATATATACATGTGTGTGCATTTATATAGAGTACATATAAATATACACAACGCACACTAAACATTTTATTTGGAATCAATTCGAGAGCCCTAGACAACATCATCATCTAGGTCCAGGATGATAAATGGAAACCCCTATACGATTACACGTATAATTAAATCTAAATGTGACAACAATGTAGCAAACTGCTATTTGAAATGCTTCTTGCTGCACACATTTCATATATTTTTGGAAGTATGTGCAGTATGCAGAAGTCCATTATTCTATTCCATATATATGTTATACATATTTTAACCGTAGCACTTCCTCCCGAAATATTCTCTCTCCTCCGTCTGCTGTTGGATGTTCTGCGCTCGGCTCCTTGTTTTCCCAACAACGCTGCAACTGCGTCCGCCGTCTGGCACAGCTGTTCCCACCGGGTCCCCACGGCCTCTTAAAAAAGGCAATAAATCAATCCCGGCACTCAATACAAGCGGGAAATTGACCAATTAAAGTGGCCCAAGATGCTTATGTTCAGGCGGACGATTTTACAAATTGGCCATCTATTTAGAATGGGGACTGGCAAATTCACTGGCTGGATTCAGTCCATTAGTGTTCTCTGTCTCTCGCACCGGCACCAGCCATCAGCAACAGCGCGCTGCTTTACAATAGCTTCCCTGCATTCTCATCGTACAAACTGATCTCGGATCAGCTTTTATTGCACCACATCCATGCTTGCTTGCTTAACCTGTTAATGCATGAATTATTGAATAGCAGAGGAAATGATCGTTTATTTATCCTCAGTCTGTTTTTCATGCACACCTTTCATTTAGTATCTATTACTATAAAAAAACTGTTGAATACTGTAAAAATACTGTTGTTTTTAGCGATTCTTCACATTCTGTGTTGAAGTTTCAAATTCAACATTTGCGAAGCTCTCTATACGCCCTCCGTGTGTGTTGACACGCCAGGGTCATATTTCATCATTTGTAGCTCGCCTGTTATCGTAAGAGTGATTCCAGAGCGCAGGACTTCATTTCGGCGTGTTATTTGTGCTGCTTTCTCAGTCAGATTACGCCCTCTAAGTCAACCAGCCAGCAAATCTGGGCTGAAAAATGAGAAATGCTACAGGTGTGCCGGCAGCTGTTTGCAATTTGTCTGTATGGTGGCTTGTTTCTGGTACCTCCAAAAAAATCATTACTTCTCTCTTTTTTTTCTCTACACACATGTATGCATTTGTCAACACCAAAAAGATATTAGTTTTATTATATAAAAACGTATTATCAATCTCTAGGCAAATAAACCCAGGTACTCGAAAAGCGGTTCGTCCATATGCCATCTAATGAACTAACTGCTTGATGGTGTTCCTTGTTCCTCTATTTCTTTTATCTAAAGTCTGAAGCTCGAACCGTTCCCTCTGAAGTTCATTTACGGTACTATGGCAACAAAAAATGACGACTCTGTCTGAACAAATAACAACCAGAGACTGTTTTCTTCTAAAAGACTCTTCTGTTCTTTAAACTACTCTAAAGAGAAACAAAACATCTGAGAAACACAACAAAAGCAGCTCTGTCCAAACAATCCCCAGTCTGACATGTTCGTTTTCTTTGCTTTGTTGCGTCTCGTTGAAAGACGGTCACAAAGGTAGAAAAAAGAATGGTGGACTGTTTCTAAAATCCACTTAATCTTGGTTGCTTAGCGATACCCTTTCAGTACCTTTTAACTGATACATTAAAATGATTCATTCGTGAATCAGACTGCGTCTCTCCTGCAGTTTGTACCAGAACCAGTAAAAACGAGATGCGTTGCATATTATTTTATGGCATCCTGTCTTTGTTATTACATTCAATGCGGTAGGCCTATGTATTGTTTTTAGAACTGATTTGTCGCCACTGAATGACAACAGCTTTCCTGGTAAGAGCACTGCGTTAACAACGCAAGGTTGTGGGTTCGATCCCAGGGGATTGCACATACCTATGTATAAATGTATAGGACAATACAATGTAAGTCGCTTTGATAAAAGCGTCTGCCAAATGCATAAATGTAAATTGTTTTGGCCCAAAGTGTTTTGTGTGTTTGTCCACTAGATGGCGATGTGCCACGATTTGGTCTCCTTCAGAAGGAGCGAGAGGAACCGGTGCGGAGTGTTACCTGTGATTGCCACTGGCTTTAAGAAGCGGGACGTTCAGAAAGGAGAAGCTTCTTAGATTGTTGTGACGTTCGTTGGTCCTCTCCAGCCCAGTTTTCTTTCTTTATATTTTTTTTTTTTGGATTTTTATTTTGTGTTATTCTTTATTAAATGTTGATTTGTAAAAACTTAATCCCATGTGTGATGGGGGCTCGTCCGGGATCTGAACCCGGACCTCTCGCACAGTAAATTCAGAAGAACGCAGACGTGTAAGGACCCCTTATGGTACAGAAAGGTCATAGATGTCATTTGTATACAGTTTTTAAAAAAACAAACACAACCAGTCCTGAATAAGAACAGGTTGTGAGCTTAGACCACAAAACCAGTCCTAAGGGTAATTTTTTTCTAAATTGAAAGTTCTACATTATCTGGAAGCTGAATAGATGTATTTTCAATAAATGTATGGTTTGTTATGATAGGACCACATTTGGCGGGGATACAACTATATGAAAATCTGGAACCTGAGGGTGCAAAAAATCTAATATTGAGAAAATCACCTTTAAAGTTGTCCATCAGAGGCGCTGTAGCGGGCCGTTGTTATAAAGAAACAGCTTTGATTTAACTTTGGTATGACAGTTTGGAGAGTAGATGAACCCTAAAAGCTGAAATTCTAAGCTTTACATAGATACCACACTTAAGTGGGTCATTTTCAAAAAGCGGGCAGCAGTGAGTCAAGTGAGCGATTGCTATTAGCTTGTTCAGGTGTGTTTTATCAGAGTTGGGGCTGAACTCGACAGGAAAATGGATCTGGCGAGCCAGATTTGAGTATCACTAAAGTAAGGGAACAGATACCATTCCTGACCTGCACTAACCTGATATTGTTACAACCACCTTATCAACTTTCCCTCGTCCAACTCCGGAGACTCTTTAAAAAGCCTACAAAAGCCTAGAGAGGTACAAATGAAAGCAGTCTAACTTTGTGATGAATATTCAACTTTGGAGTCTGTAACCTGCTTTGTATTCATTGGAAGGGTAAGTCAACTGTGTTGTGAGCTAACGCAACTGACTCTAGCTGTCCTTGTTTGTATAGCTAGCATAGCTAAATCGCTGTAAGTAACTTTACAGTAGACATCATTCATGAAATGATTTCCTCTTTGCTTTCCCTCGTTTGTGCTGGCATCCTGGTACATAGCAACTGTGCACCATGTTGAAATAGTAAGGTCTGGTTTTATATGATTGTTCGACAACTGTCGATATCAATGCTACAGCACTCTAGCGGCCAAAATGGCGGAGTTAAGACTGCGTGACGTCAACCTCCGGAGCTTTATTGTTGGCTATTGCTACAAATATACCAGTGCAACTTATGACTGTTTACTGGTCCAGGGTCACAATTTTAGATTCTCGGCCATACACAAAGGGTTACACTCAATTAAATGTAAAGAACAATGAAATACAGAAAAGGTTGTTCAGCATCACAACTCCAAATAAAACTCCAATCTACTAAAGAAGCAGAAGACACAGTCAGATTCTCTAGAACGAGCGTGAACTTCCGCCACCCTCTGAGACACAAGCTCACAGACATCATTTCTACTCTCTTTTCTGTAATGTTTCATGTTAGACACCTTATTAGAACGACTCAACCTGAACTGAGATCTGCTTTCAAGATTTCCCTCATGATGAAGGCTATGAGCTGTATGGTGGAGACAGGTCTCGGATCGGAAAAAGCAGGCAACGAAACTCTGTGCACATAATCTAAATGCGTGCCTGTTAAGGGATCTCAATGCAAATTCGTATTTCACACATCTGAGTAAGAGCTTTATGCTCCGCAGGAGAAAATCTTCCACAGTACAGCCAACAAATCAGATTCCTTTTTTGTGATAACTGTAATTAAATTTGGAGAGATGTGATTTAAAGCTCTGTCGCAACACTGTAACCTTGTTTTTCCATTCCGACTTATTGGACTTAAATATTTTACCGTATCGCATTTTCCGACGCGTTTTCTCGACTGTAATTGCGACGCTATTACAAATATTTAAATAATACAATAGAGTTCAAGCACTTCCATTTTTGACGCCATCAATTACCTCGTTATTTCTCAATTTCAGCCCCTTAAATATTAATACGACTCTGTAATGAGGCTGAATAGTCCGAATCGTTCACTGTCCCTTGCGGCGGTAAGGCGGTGGACGCGGAGCCGTGATGAATAAAAGCGGCACATTAGAGTTCGCTGCCTGGCCCACTCGGGGCCTTTCGGGCTATTTTGTCTTCTGGTTAGTGGTGGGAGAGATTCTGCCTGCAGGTGCTGCGCTTAATAACTGCATTCTTCTGCTGCGGCACACGTGGAGCATACTGTCGTGTTGAGTTAGCATGCCCCGACATGTCTCAGCCTGGGCGAATGCGTGTGTGAGGGATGGGAGGTGCCCGTGATCAACTTCAGGAGCATTTCATTCTCTCCGGAAAACATGCATGTTTGACTCTTGTCACATTGTATATTCAATCATACAGTATATTGAACAACATGCACAATATTGTTATCGTGCACACATAAAATCCAATACAGTGATGAGACTGTATACCACGATAAAAGCCCCAGCAGGTATCCAAAAATATATACCTTCACAAGTCTACTCAATGCATGACATATTAATAAGGTACTGCTAATTATTATTAGAAATACCTTAATATCAGAACCATTTTTATTTTGAGATTTTTTCCATTAACCGGTTCAAATTTGTATAAGGAGCTAAATGAAAATGCTTCTGGCTTTCATAACGAGTAAAACGTGAAAGTGACTAGAGCATAAAAAAGCTAAAATTCTGCATAACTCCTGAAAAGAATTAGGAAAAAAAAGTAGTAAAACAGAGGTTAAATATTTCCATAACTGGTTTAAAACATTCCAGCTCAGAAAATATCAGTTAAAAATGTTCTGGTTCTTTATTGCTTTTGTCAAGCTTTTTATTAAAAGGACAACACTGATGTTTCTAACATAATTTGTAATAACATTGAATACCGTGATATGAGTATGTATCAAGATAAAAGCCCCAACAAGTATCCAAAAATCTATACCTCCACAAGTCTACTTAATGTATGACATGTTATTTTTTGCATCTTTTAACAGCTAGTATTTATTACTTTATATATTTGTATTTATTTTAGTTTAAAGTTTAATATTTAAATATTCATGGTTTCAAGGTTATTTAGACTTTTTTAAGACGTCAACTTGTTATTAAAAGGAAACAGAAGTTTTTCAACTTATTTTTGTAATACATTCCAATATCGTGATAAACACAAACTTTTATTCTGGATGCGATTAATCGATATTAATCTTTTGACAGCCCTAATATTTTCCAATAATCGAACCTGCAAACAAGCACCGCACCTCAATGTCTAGAGCCTGCTAACCCCTCAAACCACATGCAGTCAAATACATTCGATTTACTCCGGCACTCTTTTATTCCTCAATAAATAAAATTTTGCAATTGCAAAAATGGAAAAGACAAATAATTAAAACGGTCTTGCTGAGAGCTGAATGAGAAGCAGTCGCGGTGCTATCAGTTTTGATTTGGGTGCAGACGCGTCGGCCTCAGCTGTACAGAGAGACTTTCATGTCAAGGACCCCATAACACGCCTCCTTCCCAATCCAATTAGCCTCCAGTCCCTTCACAGAATCAGCATCCGAGACTGCGTCTGCTAAACGTCTCCAGACAAACTGCTCCTATCCTCGTCACATTCATCGACTCTTCAGCCGGTGAACTGTCACCCCCGCAGTGACCACACGACTAACTTGAAACCATTTCTAAAGTCGGGCTAATAGGGTGTGAAATAACCAACAGTTAAACCACTTAAAAGAGAGAAAGCGAGAGGGTTATCATAAGGTCTGCGCCAAACTCAAATGATGAAATGACCTTTTTTAATGAGGTGTTTTTCTGGAGGAGTGCTTACCAGTGTGTTTCCGCTAAATGATCAGCTAAGGTTTTGTCTTTTCTGAAAATGGTGTGGGAAATAAGAAGGTTTTTATTTATTTATTTTTATTTAAATGACGACTCCGTAACATGATCTCCGGCTTGTATGCAAACAACAGATACACGTTAACGCACATAATGCACACGTGCGTGAGCGCACACAAATATACA
Organism: Triplophysa siluroides; assembly: GCA_006030095.1. Classification (NCBI taxonomy): domain Eukaryota; kingdom Metazoa; phylum Chordata; class Actinopteri; order Cypriniformes; family Nemacheilidae; genus Triplophysa; species Triplophysa siluroides. The sequence goes on from VCII01000093.1 coordinate 3,167,503, forward strand.
GTAAGTCAGCACGGCTTGGCAAGTATCATGCACAGATACATCTTCATCCTTTCTGTTCCCATAGTAACGACGGAAATCGAATTCCCTCTAGAACTTTGGTACAACGATTCACTCTTTTTCGCCATAACAAATGAGAAGATAAGGAACGTTCGTGACAAACTGGAAACTATGTGATCAATTACGGGGATCTTTGGTCATTAAGGCATTGAGCTTTGATGCTCTTGTGTTCTAACCAAATGACTCAGAAGTCCGATCTGTAACACCTGGAAGAAATGCTGTTTGAAAAGATTTCAGATCCATGCAATGTGTGTTGAAAAAGTTTTTTTTTCTGTGGAACACAAAATAATATATTTTGAGAAATGTCTCGGTAGTTTTGTGTTCATACAATGGAAGTCAATGCTGTTGGTTACTAACAATCTTTAAAAATATCTTCCTTTGTGTTCTGCAGAAGAAAGTCATGGAGGTTTAAAATGACCTGATGGTGAATAAATTATGAAAAAATAATAATTTTGGGGTGTACTACACCTTTAAAATTTCTCAAAAAACATAAAATATAAAAAAAGTAACTGGTTTTGTTACTTTACTTTTGCTTGTTTTTTGTCTTTTTTTAATTAACTATTATTATTTTTACTAATTGAACCCAAAATATTCTGATCTGTGCATTATTTCATGACCCCTTGTTACTACCAGTGTCAATACGTGCCCAAAGACCCCCAAAAAATACTAATAATAGCAATTCAACCCAAAACTGGTCTAAAGGTAATACAAAACACAGCAACTCCCACCTATCCAGACAATTATTCTAACAGTCTTGACAGCTCCACCAGTTTGGCTCTCAGCCAGTGGGCTGAAACCCCATTGTGTGTCTCCGGTTCCTTCTCTCCAGAACATACATCACGGGTGGACAGAACACTATGGTGGAAATAAAAAGGGACAAGCAAGCGGCCACATTAAGTACAACAGCGCGCCATCCATAACCGTCAACATTAACAGCCACGCCGGCCCTTTAATTTTTCATCTACAATGAGGCCAATTAGAAAGAGTCTAAATGAGACTTCGAAAAGATGCCTATAAATTTACAGCCCCGTGTCACACAACACGGGAAGATCGCTTCCCCTAACAGCTAGAATTGATGCTGTTGGACAACATAATTATCCGGGCTAATCTGGATTGTTTCTTTGTGTAAACATGAAATACGGCAACAGCAAATCACACGGTCAAAATGAAGTACACGAGAATTTGAGTTGTGTTATTTTCTGCGCCGGAGTGCTGACATACGCTTCAGCTGTCAACATACTGAGCTCCTGGGAAAATAACGAACATGCCCAAAAGCAAAAATTTGCAAAACTAGTGGGGAACTTAAGTCAACTCCATACGCAGGAAGCAGTTTTTATTTTGCATTTGCGTTGTGATTCAGGATCTGTGTCTTTGTTAAAGCGAGACCACAGAAGCCATAGGTGCAGGTGCATTACCCTCCCCACCTGCACCTGCTCTGGGAACAGCTTTAGCTCACCGTCCACACCTGTGGAGCGTTGACCTCTCTGACCTTCGGCACGAGATCTCGTTCACAAGCACTTTGAACACAAGGTCTCCTTAGAAAAATGTGCTTGTTAGAGAGGGCAATGAATCACGGTTCTCCTATTTTTGTTTCGATTGATTTTGCACAACCTTTTCTGACCTCTCCTAGTACATCTGAAAAATTTCTCAAATATTTCCAGGTTTTCCACGAGCATGTGAAACCTGGAGTCCCCTAATACACAAACACCAACGTCGAAGATGCTTGTGAAAACACAGCAATGGCATACTGTGAAAACACTTTGCCGATGAGCTGGATGACCTTTGAACTAGCGATAAAAAACGATCAAAACTGATCCGATACTTTGAAAGTAAAAGAGAGTGACATCACACATTCCCAAAAGGCAAAGCTAACCTTGTTTCTTCTACTTTAGCTTGACTGAGCCGACGTCAAAACCTCAGCCCCGCCATGTGCAAAGCTCGTGAGTGTAAGCCAGATGTGGAGGCACATGTTCAAGCCTGCGCCCCCCAAAACTAACACTCACAGCCACATTCCCCTCCCAAGTGCAGATTAGCTTGTCCTGGAGAGAAGAGATAGCACTTGAGGGAGGTGGGCTTCATTTGGCTCTCGGGCCCCATGAGGAGTACAACTCCACCTGTGCTGTAATCAAAAACACAAGTGAGAAACACCCTATTTTGAACAGCGTGGTGCCCTAATGTAAAAGTGGCATGTGGGCACATTGGGAGTGGGTTTTGATTGGTCCCCAGCTGCTTGGGAAATTGTCTGACGTCCCCAAATTCAGGTCAGAGTGATAAGGGACCCCTTCGCGCACCCTGCTTCAGGTGCAAGATGGTGTGCATGTGTGTACTGTGCGATGTAAAAGCGGTTATGCCATGCCTGGTGTGGTAAAACACCTCCGCGAAAATAGCGCTGATGCATGTCACATATGTAACAATAAAGACCACTTCGGAAAACGTAAACTACGCTAGTCCAGAAGTACTTCCTGTTTCAGTTTTTTGACACTACACAAAATACAATCGATAGAGCATTTACAACTTATACAGTATATTGCATTTATAACTTATATATCTTTGATTATATATTTTTTGTAAACATTTATTTTAATTGAAATCAAATAAAATATCAGCCTAAATATTATTTGAAAAACGTTGAAATACTAAACAACCATTTTAAATGCTGCCTCAGCTATAAACGGAAATATGTTTGAGGCACTAAAATTATTAAGTGAAAATAAATAAAAACTAAACTAAAACTACAACTGAAATAAAACTATATGAAAAGCAATATTTAAAAAATAATAATAAAATGACAAATGCGATGAACAAAATCGCAAAAAAATAAACAAAATTATATTTATAAAAATAAAATAATAAAATATAATTCTAAATATGAATACAATACATGATAACTACCAAAATAACTATATTAACGACCACATCAACTAGCGATAACACTGTTTATTCTAAGCCCATCATTTAAAGCTCATAAGCTTTGAATCCGCTGGCCCTTTAAATCCGAATGGTTTTGATTGGCTGTTCAAAAAATTGTTCTGAAAGCGATCCTAACTGTGGTTGGGCCCTGCGGCGTTACGAAGTGAGGTCTTTATAAAACGCTGGCACAGCGCGGGCTGCGCAGACACATGTTGTATTTAGACAACGCGAAATGCGCAGACACGCGTCTTCTTTATACAACGCTGGCTGCGCAGACACGCGTATTCTTTATACAACGCGAAATGCGCAAACATGCGTCTTCTTTATACAACACGGGCTGCGCAGACACATGTCGTCTTTAGACAACGCGAAATGCGCAGACACGCGTCTTCTTTATACAACACGGGCTGCGCAGACACGCGTCTTCTTTATAGCCTACAGGTATAAAGTCAGGCGGTTCTGCGCAAACTGTGTGTCCTCTTTATACAGCCCGAGCTTCACAGTTCTAAAGTCAGGCCAATTTTTATTTTAAATTCAGATCGATTTTTAAAACCTTATCATCGTTTTTTTCTATCAGTGTGAAATAGCCTTTAGTGCTCATTGTTTTAAACCGGCCTGCATTGTGTGTCTCAAAACCAAAAACATACCATAAAAAATACCAAAACAACCGAATGACTGAAACATGCCCTGTCAGATTGTTCCTTTAATCATGCACATGAACTCTACTTACTAACATAAACCTCATTCTATCAAAGTTCTTCAAATAAACCACAGAAAATATTTATAAAGGTTTCTGAGGAATAATGAAGCAGCAAACACAACACACCTCTGCTGAAGACAGCACACAACATCTGCAAGGTAAACACAATAGTCCCCACGCCTCCCCCTCTCATTCTCTTCCAAACCTGGAGCAAAATCAAAAGACTTCCACAGGAGGAGTGGAGGAGAGCGCTAACAGAAAATATAATAAAAACTACATGAGCAGTCATCCATTTCTAATAGAGCTTCTTTAAATCTTGAAAGGGAGGCTTTCAATAGTGCATTAGTCTTTCCCTTTCTTTCCTGTGTTCCTTTAATGCTCTCCCTCTGAAATGTATGCAAATCTCAAGCTAATGCTAACAGCGATGACAAAGAGCCAGTTCCTGTCTGAGTCTGTGCCATCCAGCTAGAGGACTGCTGGCCATCCGGACGCTTGTTTGTGGTTTTTCTGTTTAATAAAGTCATTGTTATGTTTGCAGTGTGACGAATCACATTGTTTATAAGAGCACACATATTTGAAAAGGTAGTTTGTACCAAAATAAAAATGATGTCTAAATTGTTTCACCGTTGTCTCGTTCCAAACTGTCCTGTTGCTCAGTGGTAAGAGCATTGCGTTAACAACTCAAGGTTGTGGGTTCGATCCCAGGGGATTGCACATACCTAAGTATAAATGTATAGGATAATGCAATGCAAGTCGCTTTGGATAAAAGCGTCTGCCAAATGCATAAATGTAAACACACAAGAAGATATTTTGAGTGGTTTTAGGTCCATATATGGAAGTAAATGGGGTTCAGTGTTGTTTGGATACCAACATTCTTCAAAATATCTTCTTTTGTGTTGTGCAGAAACAGGTAAATGTTGAAAGTATTATTATTTTGGGTCATTTTTCTCCATCGGATCTAACTTCAATTGTATATTGTACATTTCATTTTGACACAGCAACAAGAACACTGACTTAAGTTTCATAAACAATTTAAAAAAAATGATGATAATAAGTATTATTAGTACAACAAAAATGTTACAATGAGTATACTGTACATCTAACATTTTGAAATCAGTGCTCATATTTTTAAAGAGTAAAGCTATTGGAATCGTTTATCGAATGGCGCAGGAAAGTAATATTAAATATTTTTTCTGCATGACGACTCTGCTTAATAGTTTATGAAATAATACAATTATTGCAAGGCAAAGGCAAAACACCTCACTTAAAAAAAGGAAATATTTAGAGACAGTCGCAGAGTTTCTGATGAAAAGCTAAACTTATATTGCGCATTAATAATTTCATTTGCAATAAGAAATGAGCAAAGCACGAAATATATAAACCCAGTCTAATAGGTAATAATACAGTATGAAAAATAACTCAAATAAGTATTCTCCCAAACACAAACTGCTGCCAACACTTCAAACAATACATGTTCTAGGGTAAGTCTTAATGTTTTTGCGATATGGAGTGACTTTTGACAGTATCTCCGTCTTATTCACATTATTCATGAAATATTTCATACCAGATGCTAAATATAAATCCTGGAGGGATGTTTTTACTGAACGTCTTTGCTGAGTGTGTTTGCTAGGGCGGCAGTGTGTGTGTGAGAGTGATGTGTCTGTGCGTTTGTTCACAAGCTACTTTTGATTTCTCCATCCCCCTCCTCTCTCTCTCTCTCTCTCTCTCTATCTCTCTCTCACTTAATCAGAAGAAAAGCCCAGCAAAATGTTACCCCCTCACTGGAGTGCTGAAAAGGAGCCACTGTGATCCTCTCTTGAGGGAAATCAGATCCCTGTAAGAGAGCCGGGCCATTCACTTCAGGATAGAGATACACACCCGCCAGCGGACACCAGCATCAGGAAATGATAGTATCACATAGAGCAGAATAAAGAGCGGATTATATCAGGCATAGACACTCTAAATGGCATAAATTGAAACCTAAAAATATCAGGCTTCAATGAAAACAACTAGGGTTGGGAATTGGGAACCGTTCCGTTTTCCCTGACATTTGGTTACATTAGCATCACTTGAACATGTGTGTTCTTTTGTAACCTTACTCAAATATAGACTGCATTCCTGCTCTGCCGAATCTACAGCGTCACAGGAAATTAAATTCCTGAGAGAGAGAGAGATGACAGAGAAAGTGATGCTTACCTACAAAGAGTGTGAAATATAAAGTATATGTTGCTTATTTAATTTGTATTTTAAAATGTATTTTAATGTCAATTTAATTTGGGCTTTCGAACGATTAATCGGGATTAATCACATCCAGAATAAAAGTCTGTTTACATAATATATGTCTGCGTACAGTGCGTAGTCATTTTTTGTTTATAAACATAACAACATACACAATCATGTATATAAAAAAGAAATGTTTAGATGTATTTATTTATATACAACAATAATTTAAATGATATATATATGTATATATATTTATTAATGTAATTTTTTTTCTTAAATATATGCATGTACAATAAGTGTTTGTGTTTATAAATAGAACATTAATATGCACAGTACAAAGACCTATATTATGTGAACACAAACTTTTATTCTGGATGCAATTAATCGCGATTAATCGCTTGACAGCCCAATTTTTATTTTATTTTACACACTTGTCCTTATCGTATCACATGCTGCCAATTTTAGAAAGTTATCGCATATGCACGTTTGTTGTACCATTAGTATGGTTCTTAAAACTGTGGTGTAGTGTTAGCGTATTCTGTATTGTTAAGCCTGTATTGTTAAGTAGTTGCGTATTTGTGGTTGTTTATTTCGACAGAAACAACGTGTCCTCTCACAGTTCTTAAAAACCAACCAAGATTATATTTGGACCAAAGATCCCTAGAAATACATTCTAGACAGGTAACCTGCTAGGTTGTGATCCACAGCCAATAATACCGCTAACAACAGATCGAGCAAGCAGCTACGAAAGCTAAAGATCAGGACACCGTCGCTTCCTCTGTGTCTTTATCCACAGTGAGTGAACAGGACAACAGGGCAGCCATTTCATCTTGTCAATACCCACCACATTCATTCTCACCTGGCTGACACCTTTTACTGGTCAAGGAATGAATCAGTCACACTTACTGTTCTCCCCAGGTACTGTAGACTAAAAAAGGACATCAACATGAAGAAATACTACAGCGTTTCCCTGTCAGCGCCGGCCCGGAGGGTGCGGTGAAAAATCGCTGTCGATAAAATAACATTTTTCAACGAGCTTTCCTGCTCTTTTAATCTTCGCCCGCCACAATGGATGGCTTCTGGGATGCGTTTCATTTTATCTGAACACAAACAATCTTTCAAAGGGCTTAATAACAGTTACACAAATGAGCGTCATTAATTACCTGCTAATGGAGCAATGACTGTGCCACCTTGTACCGCGCTGTTGTTGCGCCGGGAGAACGGAGCGCGAGGCTATGCACGTATCGTATGCGCAGGTGCGTTTTTAGCATAGATGCTTCATACCTTTTATTATATCTCCCGATTTGGCGTATTGAAATGGACAGTTTTGGTCCCTGGTGGATGCAACATTTAACTCATGCTAAAATATTTTTTTTAAATAGCAGTTAGTTCCAGTCCTTGATTCTGATTGGTCAATAGCTGAACACAGTAAAGCATAGCTATCCGGTTGTTCAGTCTGGCGTTACGCACCACCATATATGGAAGGTCATACTATTTCCGGGTCCAAACGCTCAATAAGATGCTATAGGCAAACAACAAATATTGCTAATATACGCTCATGGCGAGCTGTAAAACGACGATCCTAATCTTTATCTTAATAACGAAATCCCACATGGCCGATTCATTTTATAAAAAAATTGATGTTGGAGATGTCGTAAGCGTCGAGACTGTAGTGTAAATATGCGGTGTGAGTAAACAGTGCTCAATAACAGCTATTAAAGCTATTTTTCGGCTTTAATATTTGTATTGTGTGGTAACCGTTGTATAAAAGCAATAAGGTACTTGAGGCAAGTGGTTTATTTAGTTATTATATAATAAATCATGACTGAAGAGGTTGCATTGACTTTGCTCTCGTAGCTTATTGCTTACAGTACATAAAAGGTTGAATGTCAAAAACTATATGTTGTAGTGGAAGGATTTTTAAATAAAATAATAATAAATTTAACCAAAAAAATGCCGCCATCACATATGCAACACATAATTTTTGTTTCGAAAGCAATTTTGAATGCCAAGGATGTGATTACAGACCACTTGGGAAAACGTAAACAATGCTGGATCAACGCTGGCCCATAAGAATTTACTGTGTCAGTTATTTAACACTGCACAAATATTTAAACCAAATGAAGAGTTTGGGTCCAAAAATGATAATTCGATCAAATGATCATGTTTTTATTGAGTTTTATTTTGTTAGTTAGCATTATTTTTTGAGTTATTGTGGCTTAAATCTAAACAAACCAACTGCAGTTTGATTGATATTAATTGGAATGCGCAATAAACAACATTTTTAAACAAGTTATCTCATTTTGGAAACAAACTCTTCAAATACAACCAACAGAACATTTATAACCGAATCAACATGTTAAAACAATAATTTGAATGAAAAATTACACCGGAAGTGCTTCTAGACCAGTGTTTACATCTTGCGAACTGGTCTATACAAGTTAGGGCATATTAAGTTGTGGTGCCAGGATGAGTGAAACATGCAACGTAATGCCCTCCAAAATATTCCTTATAAATTCCCAATAGTTACTTTCTCTAATAAAAAAATTACTTGGAAATCAAAAAGGGAAAAAAACTGTGGCTAATTAATATAATAATAAAGACTAAATTAACTTCAATGCAACAAAGACAATTGCCGTAAGAGCTATTTTAAGAGCGATATGATCAAATTTTAAATAACCAACATCATTAAGTAAAAAATACACGAGCAGCGACAAAAAAGCTTGTATTTACTCACCACAGAAAACATTATTCACATACCAACGAATGCACATGGGGCTGAGTTAACCACTGATAAATTAAAGACACGGCAAGCCGTCATAAATTTGGACACCCCGGTGTTGTCTGCCATGTGATAAAGTGCGTCGCTGGATGGGCGCCGCTGCTACGTGTGTATCTTTCAACCGGCTGCCACTTTATCTTCTGGATCCTGCAAGATTACATCTCCTGGGTTCAGGTAGGGATCCATCATGGCTATTATTACCTGAAGTCACACGCCACATCTATCACCCGCTAAGGTTACTATAACCTCAATATTAAGGGAGAGAAAAGATCCTCTGATAAACAGTAGGAGAAAAGAAACGGCCCGCGCGGCGGAAGATTTCATCTTTCTTTCCGTTTTAATAAGCTACTCGGAGGAATAAAGATTACAGGCCATATTTAGCATGCAGAACAAATCAGGGTGCCGCTCGCCCCGTGCACCTGCTAGGAGATCCTCATTAGGCGCCGGTGGTGATAGTAGAGAGACGCAAGATTGAACAGTCTTGCAGAAAGTGCTACGCTCCAGCTAACACAGGGGTCACATAACGGGGCGGTTTGAGGTGGAGGGGTTGTCTGAGCCCTGAACTCTTTACTTAACTCAGTAACTAAAATTACAAATTTTATTTCCATGTTTACTTTGCAACAGCGTTTTATACCAAATACCTTTGCGCTACGTAAATGTTTGGAAACAAAAATCACATTCTCTTGAGAAGGTAACTATCGGCACACTTACGGCTTTTTGATTGGACGGTATGTCATTTCATCTCATTTTTATTTTATCTTTTTTTTATTGTATTATTTCACATTTTTTTATAATATTTATTTATAAAGCACAAACAAACAACAATCCTTGACCACTGTGCTGAAATATAAATAAAATAAAGAAATATAAAGAAGGCAAACAACAAATACGTACGAACAAAACATGAAAAACACTACTATTATTCAAATAAATTAAAATAAATCTTCACTATAAATCCTGTTAAATTAAACGTTAAATAAACATTACAATAAATAAGCGTAAATTTCCTTAAGACACTGTATGACTTGCACATCAAAAAAATGCTAGCGTCTAACAAAACGTTAAATGATAATGATATCATTTTTCGGCTATAAAGATGTTTTGTTGTACGGTTAAATAAACCTCTATGCAAAGTTTTTAGGTGTAAATTATTTTAATGTCAAAGTAATGGGCGACCATTGACGCCGCTAATGCTAGCAAAACAAAAAAAGGGTGTGTGATCTACTGTTAGACATATCGCAGACAACAAGCGGTAAGAAATTAGATTTTGCGGCTAAACTAGGATTACTGTTATTTGGTCTGGAAAACATCGAGTGAAAAGTTCGAGTGGGTTTCACACAACGGCCGAGTCGCGAAATCATTCAACCCCCCATTCAAATTCATTATAGCGTAATTCATATGCAAAAACAACCAAACCTCAACCCCACTCCACCCGTTTTATACTTCAAATTACAGTTAGATCACAGCATCCACTCTCATAATACATTCAAAGCAATTAAGTTCAAATATATGCAAAGGATTATTTACTTTGAAACCAGTCTTGTTATTCCGCCGCACATCCAATAACAACACTCATTACTGTGGCTTGGCACCAGCGTAAGTGGAGGGACCATGTAAATATTTAAAGCCCCCACAAATATATAAATATTCATTCCAGAATGATTTGATGCGCTAAATAAATAATCCCTTATTAAATAAATGACAGCCTAAATAAAACTTTAAAAACAGGATCTTGGGAATGAAATGAATCAGACGGGCTTGGGAAAGATGGAGGAAGTGGAATTGAAGAGGGGGATGAGGGGTGTGTGATGGAGGGGCTTATGTCAGATATCACTCCGCAGCTTTCTCTTGATAATGTCAGTCATCCGAAAGTTCCAAACTAATTAAAGCCAATCCGCCAGTAAAATCAACTTTAGCCCCGCCTTTAGAGGGAGGGGCCCTCAGGGATCTATACAGTAAACACAAGGTCGAAATGTTGATGGAGATCTTCACCACTAACAAGTATCTTAATTGTCACTCAGACCCCACAGAATTGGCACAGACCCACTCGTGACTCATCACACATCTCTCATGACCGGCTTTCTCTCCGCCCCAGCGTGACAGCTACACCTTTCTGGCCACTATGCCAAAGCTATAACTTACCGAGCGGCAAGAGCGCGGCCTTTGTGATGCCTGTGATTAGTCTTTTGTGTTCCCAAACCGAATTAAAGATGAAATTCTACAACCTAGTGAGTGCGGATCTATTTTCAACATGTTACAAAAAGTGATTTCTTTTTCCCATCCCATCCCGTCTATCGTTTTTGTTCTTTTTACGCCTCGTTTTTGAAGGTTTGATATGAAGCCCGCAGGGGCCGTGCGAGACTGTTCTGTGGGGAAATACAGAGAGGAAACACAATAGGAGCAATCTTGTCCTTTAGTGTGCTTTGTACTCTGCTGAACCCCATCTGGTTGAGCCTTTTTCAACACTTTATTGTTTCACTGGACTTTAGCTTTACATTTATGGTTTGTTCCTGCTCAAAAACCAACTCACGTGTCGATTTAAAGAAATATTCCACACAAAAACTGCATTAAAGTCATGCTTTTCCAAGTAGCGTGTTTTTTCTTCGGTTAAAGGCAAAAGGTGAACTTTTAAGAATATAAAAAATATTATAAGGTAAGTTTTCTATATAATGAAAGTGAATGGGGACTGGGGCTGTCAAGCTCAAAACACACATACAGCACCATGGATGTAGTATAAAAATGATTAAGTTGTGTGTTTTTATTTCTTCAGTGGAACGCAAAAGGTATATTTGTATGAATATTCAAAATATTCAATGGTACGTTTTCTACATAATGAAAGTGAATGGGGACTGGTGCTGTCAAGCTCAAAACACACATACGGCACCTTGGATGTAGTATAAAAATGACCAAATCGTATGTTTTTATTTCTATAGTGGAACAAAAAAGGTCAATCTGTAAGAATATAAAAAATATTCAATGGTACGTTTTCTACATAATGAAAGTGAATGGGGACTGGAGCTGTCAAGCTCCAAGCTCCAAAATCACAAAAACAGCACCTTAAATGTACAGTACAAAAATGACCAAAATATTCTTCGTAAATTCACTTTTTGTGTTTCGCAGAAGAAGTAGTCATGCATGTTTGGCAATGACAAAAATCGAATTTCTGGCTAAACTCTTTATCAAAACAAACCCGTTCCTATAGGTTTCTCTTAGCCCTCTTCCAAACCTCCAAAGCTATGCAAATACAGTACGTGAGGAGACCCTGAAATGTGATAATTATGGGCTTATTTGTAAGCTGTCACTTCTCTTATTGCTCAGGGACGTCAGGCGACTTTAAAGGGGGTCCCATCAGAGGCGATCACATTTGCTGGAGCACCAGTGATGATTCAAGAGAGGCAAAAACCCATGCAGTTGAAGAGCCTGTCAATAACATGTCACTGTGACAACCGTGTGCTTCTGAGACCCGGCATGTGTGACGGCTGCTTGGAAATACGCTACTCAGACGGACGGGTTTCTCGATGAGGAATCAGAAAAGAACATTGTTTTTGTTGTGAATATGCAATGAAAAACACATCACATTTCAGATTTGTTTTACAGTGCTGGGACTACGAACGGGTGTGAAAATGTTTTTAATTGACCCTTCGGAAAACTCCGTCCCCCTTCGTTCCTGTTGCTATGTCCGACAAGCTTTTGGTCTCAGCCATGCGCTCGCAGTGTAAATTTGTGCACTCCCTAAGGGAAATAGTGAAGAATAGACAAGCTGGTTTCAGACAGAAAGGTCTGCGATATTCTCGCGTCTCATATCTGTATTAGTATAGTTGTGATGTGGACTCCGCTATTCTCCTTCATCTAGAATAATTTTTAAAAGTTATAACTTGGTAATCGTTTATCGTTATAGTGTGAACGTCCATTTAAGCTGGGTATATATCTCTCTGTTCACTATTACAATCATTAAAAAGCCATTTTTTCATTTTAATCACCAAAGCTATACCACGGTAGGTTTGTGGGACTGGTTTGTTTGTCGGACAAAATGGCGGTCAGTCACAGGGGCACCTAGAATCGGGGTTATGATTGGTCAGATCGCCTGGCAATCAACTGCTTGTGAAGGGTCAACTCTATTGAAAATAGAAAGGCTAAAACGCGCATGTTGCTGTAGATATAGATTCATATCCACTTCATCCAACGCTCTTTGTCCTCTGCGTGTTCTTACGTTTCGCGCTACGAGGAGTGAGTAATCCACTGCTTCAGATGATTCAGATCGTGCTGCGAACTGAACAAATCATTTGAACTGATTTATTAGCCTATTCAAATTGTTTTGCCCATTTTTCAATTAATGCTTTCAAAAGAATCGATTAAAAAGAATCGATCACTTGGGAATGCCCGTAAAAAGAGACGACAACCTTGAAATAAACAACGCGTTTTAAAATGCATATTTTAAAATGAAGGAACGAAGGAACGTCACGCAATGTAACGAAGTAAAAGTACAGATTTTTATTAAAAATGTACGCGTTTTAAAATGCATATTTTAAAATGAAGGAACGTCACGCAATGTAACGAAGTAAAAGTATCGATTTTCTATTAGAAATGTACGCGTTTTAAAATGCATATTTTAAAATGAAGGAACATCACGCAATGTAACGAAGTAAAAGTATCGATTTTCTATTAGAAATGTACGCGTTTTAAAATGCATATTTTAAAATGAAGGCACGAAGGAACGTCACGCAATGTAACGAAGTAAAAGTACAGATTTTTTATTAGAAATTTACGCGTTTTAAAATGCATATTTTAAAATGACGGAACGAAGGAACGTCACGCAATGTAACGAAGTAAAAGTACAGATTTTCTCTTTGAAATTTACAAAAAATAAAAAATAACCACTTTTAATTTTACTATAAAAGTACATATTTTCCAAAATGTTACTCAAGTAAATGTAACGAAGTAAATGTAGCGCGTTACTACCCACCTCTGGGTGTTGGTCATTGCAAAATAATAAAAACAGAAAGAAAATAACACAGTGCGGGTTACCATTGATTATAATTGAATCAAGAACGTTAAAGAGCCATGTAATAATTTATAAAATGATAAAAAATAATCCACTTAACGAAAACAATGCTGGCAGACAGAGAGAAAAAAAATCTAAATGTTTCTCCGCTATAAAAGACGCAACTGATACCAAGGGCTGATGAAATGAAGTGAATTATTTTCTGAGGTAATCTGTGCAGAGGTGTGAGCACATCCTAAAAGTGTGTGTGTGTGTGTGCGTGGCGAACATACTGTCGACTCATTTCATTCAGCCCGTAGGTCCCTGCTCTGTATCGCTGCGTATAAACTTCTAAAATGATCTTGACTGTCATTCATCCTGATTTGCTTGTGTTACCAAATATCCTTATAAGCACAGAGTACCTGCCACTTAGTGGAGGAACCCTGGAACTGTAAGCGTGTGTGTGTGTGTGTGTGTGTGTGTGTGCGGGAACTGAAGCATGGTGTGTGACTGGCCGGGCAGTTGCCATCGTAACGATCACATCATACAGAAACAATTCGGTTTTCCAAGGGTCACTAACAGGTGTGATCTGAGTGTCCTGACAGGTTGAGGACCTTTGAGTCGAGTTCAACTCTCAAGTACAGTCGTTTTTTGCAACCTTGAGACATGTCCGAAATGGTTGAGGTTTAACAGTGGAAGTGTTTTGATGGGAAACGGTACAGGGTTTGCACTTTGCACATGTGTGCTGTTTCACTTCATAAACTAAAATAAAACTTGCAAGACATTTACAAGGTACATCACTTACTGTGCCATGTTTTACAGTCTTACAATTGAGACTCGCTTCAAGACGATTCTCCTTTATAGACTACAGTCTTAAATACTAGTATTATGTGAATGATTCAGTAGAAAATGACTATAAGCTGATCTCCAGAAAAATACAACCCTCAAATACAAATACAGTACGAATGGCTTTATGGTGTCATAAGTCATGTCACAGGCCTCAAGCGTAATGAGACACCTAGAAGTGCATCAATGTCTCCGCATGACATAAAACATGACACAAAAATATCACATCAACTGGCATGTCACACGCATGCTTTACGCGAAACATTTCACAAATACAATTTTCTTTTCTTAAAATGATAAATATAAACAGTAGTACATACGAAGGCTGAAGTATTCAGACACGGATTGTCAGATGTACCTGTTGTGACCGTTTCAGAGAACCGCATTGTGTATAGTTTTAATCTGACGTTAAAATCACTTACCTTTATGATGTAAATTAGCAGGAACAGATCACAGCATCGATGAGCGAGACAGGAAGGGAGAGAGAGGGAGAGAGAGAGAGAGAGATTAGTTGAATAAACCATATAAAAAAGTGAACAAGTAGAACAAAACAGTCTGATAGAAATGGTTTTCTACTTTGTCAAATTGTGAGTTTAGGAAGAGACCAACAACTGGAGGAGGGCAGAAAAGTAACTCTATATTAATATAATATAATTAATATTTATTTTTCAATTCTCCTTTCTATTGTTTTATTGTCGTTCAAACTTAGCATACTAAATATTGTTAAGTATACAGTAGCTCAAGGAAAACAACGCCTTAAAATAACGTGTTTGAAATTAAAACATGCTTAATTGTCATACTTTTTTTTATAGATCAATAAAATTCTTTATAGATCAATAATGGCTCAAAGAAAATGTGTAATGCACAAAACAGTTTCGAACATTCTTGACTATTTGTCACAATCAGTAATTATTAATCATATATTTGCATTACATGTCATATTACCGTATTACACGCTTAAACTCAAGATTAATGCATCTGAAACAACGTGACATTCACCGAGCAGCATGAAAGTGCATCCTCACAAACACGGGTTCGTCGCCGACATGAAAACGCACACCGGCACTCATTATCGACACAGGTGGGTGTACCCTCTCTGTGAGAGCTGTCGAAAAGCTGAATCACAGCCGCTCTGATGCCGCGGCAAAGCCCCCCGGCCTCCAGCGGCAGCGAGAGAGCTAGATAACGTCCGATGAGCCGTGCGGTGTAATTGAAGTGTAGATTACTATCAGGCGTGTGTTTGCCAGATCAAAACCCCTTTAAAAATACACACGGAGTGCTTGTGTGGAGCAGGTAGAATGAGGTAACTTCAGGAAAGCTTTAGAGGAGAACTACATAACAATTATGTCGGGTTGAGTTATGACCGTACGTACATCTCATTGATGTAAAATGTGGCTAATAACATTAAATATATTGTTGATATAATCAAATATAATGTGACATAGATCAGTTAAATGTCCAGTGTATGAAATTTAGCGCCGTCTAGTGGTGAGTTTGCGAATCGCATCTAATGTCTCACTCCACCGTTCGCCCCTTCCCATTCAAAGCACAACGGCGGCAGACACGACTAAGATGTCGTCACGTTTTCGCTTCATTGCCGAAGGAGATAACGTGTTTACAAAACGCGTTCTGTAGAGCAGTTAGTCCATTTAGGGCGATTGTAGAAACAACATGGCGCGTTCCAAGGGGACCTGCGGTGTGTGTCGATAGAAGTATGATCAACAGTGATTCATGTGTTAAAAACGGCACAAACAAGACAGTCAAAGAAAAGGTAAGATCCAGAGTTCTTTAGTTTGCTCCGTTCATGCGCCGTCCCTCATTACTGTACCTCAAGCCGCCTCCCGACCATCTTTGAAGTGCTTTGAGCTTCTCCTCTCCATGAAAACGAGAATCGTTAATCCACTTGTTAATTAAGAATGTGTTTGCACGCTCATGTCTGAAGTGCCCCTTTCTCCTTGGAAGACTTGAAGGGCCATGAAAGAAGATTGATATCAAAAGGAACCAGCTTGATTTTTCACGGATAAAACGAGATAACCCATCCGCTGACAAGCAGGCCAATTTGATGCGTTACTTGGCCGTTGGATGGCGTGTTTATACATCCGGCTACTCCTGTCATCATTTATTCATCCTTATGCCTGCAAAAACCTGCTTGACTCTTTCATTTGTGGAACGAAGATATTTTCAATGGACGCCAATGTGGTTTGGTTACCGACATTCTTCTAAATATCTTCCTTTGTGTTCGGCAGAATAGAAAACAATGAGATATTCTAAAATGCGGCGTGGAAATTAGATTCAGCATTGGATGTTAAATGTCTGTACAATACCCAAATAGGTTGCTAAAAACGCAAATGCAAAAAAAAGATTGGGGGCAAAATTCAGTCACAAAAAGTGTTTCACTTAAAAAAGACAAAACAAACACCTTAACTTGCTTCGTTTAGAAAGAAGTCTTTGTAAAACGTTTTCCGAGCCCTGTAAGGATGCCTGCGCCTGCAGTGCAATTCCTGGCTCAATGTGATTAAAGCCCATTTCCTTCCTTGAACAAAATGAATACACAAAAGGGGATTTTATAGACGATTTTGGCCTTTTTTGGAGGTTGGAAAGGGGAATAAACAAGGGTTAGGATAAGACGGGTGTGGCAAACAGCGTACGGCTGTCCTCATCATTTCTTTCTCGCCGTCTGATAAATGTTCTTTCGTTCTTGGGTAAACAGAAAGCTAACCTGAGGAAAGCTCTCATACGTTCTCGCTCTTTTCTCCGTGCCCTGAGGGTCTAACCGAGTCAAAGACAGACGAGAAGCTCTCGGCACGGCCACCCCCCGCCCCCCAAATCCTCCAACCACCCCACTGTGCCGACAACTTTCCCTTTCTGTTCAATTAATGAACCATAAATAACCCAATGAAGGTGTCAAGAAAGAATGCAATTTATCACGGCTTCCACCGCTGCGCATCATGAGCGAGACCCTCCGTTCGCAACCTCGCCGCTTCGCCCCGAACGCAGCAACACCCAAAAAACAACGGGGGGGATGGGGGGAGAGAAATAAAAAGATTTATTTCTGCCCGAGCGCTCCAGCCTGGAATCTTTTTCCCCGAGCTGGAACCCCTCACAGGTGCGGCGATTTGACAAATAAGCCGGGAGCGGCCAACCGTCTGCCTTTGTTAGGGTATGTGAGATAGAGTGGCAATAAATTTGGTTAAGAGAGACCGACAACAGACTCGCCGGGCTCCCGAGGGGGCTAACGGGGAGCTCCGCGTTAAAAACACATCCTCCCGCCGTCTGGGTTATAGATCACTGAGGCAGCTTTGGGTTCTTGAAGCAGACACAGGAAAAATGTACACATTTCAGTTTCAGCGTATCAGATTATTTTTAACACGATATTAAATGAATTCGAAATAATGTTTATTTTGTGCGTGGGTAAACACGGTTATATGAATTGGTCTAGAAAGCTCTTCAGGGAAAAGGACCTTGGTTCTCAGTTTGAACGTTGTTCCTTTAAACCCGACTGAAGTGCCGTGAAAGCACCGTAGTGCTTGGCACGGGGAAAGAAGAAAACTCATTGAATAATATATGACAGCTCGGGTTTTGAACCCAACATTAAAAGTGATGACGTGCGTACAAATTCTGCTTCACTTTATCTCCTGAACCCCGAATCAAAACCCCAGGCTTAAAAGCAACGTTAAACAGCCTCTCCTCACAGCTAGATCATTTGCAGAGGAAAAAAGAAGAGAAAAGGAAAAGAAACACAAGTAGGAGCTGAATACGTCTGAATATAACCATTTTACAGCCTGCAAGCTAAGCCGGAACTACCGTCACTATGAAATCCTGCTAAACCAATTAATGGTTCCTGTTAACCCACTCATCTTTGGAGAGGGATTGTCTTTCTCAATACCACAGCAACACCTCCCTTTCTACAGCAGAAAGGAGAAAAAGTGCTACGGCCCACACACGCTAGCCGCTGACAAAGGAAAACCAGATTGGCTCTGGGATGAGAGAGCATCATTGTCACAACAGACGTCCGCCTGAGCGTCACAGATCGTGTGTAACACTTCATGATGCTGGCCTTTTGTCTCATATCTACTGAGCTTCCATATCTCGCCTCTTTTCTGTCTTTATACTTTCTAAACATTACTTAGGCTTAAACAATACAGTATTCTTTACAAGATGCCAGTCAACATAGCAATTTAACAGCGCCCAGTACATTGCTTTTATAAAGATCAGTAAAGTAAGATTTGTTTAAAGATGAAATCCTAAATATTTGTCTCAATATCGCCATCTCTGCTTGAAACATAAAATTGCAAGACATGTGATGTCAAACTGGCATTTCCCACAAAATCGTGCTCAACAGCTCAACTTAAAGATCATTATTGTACTATAAGCTTACTATTGTGAACTGGAAGAAAGAAAACCGTTTTGAACACTGATTTCTATGCACTTTTAATAACACATTTTTATTTTTGAGCAAAACGTTTGAATAATCCTCAGAATTTTGAATTAGCCATTAACTGGCTTTAAATATGGCTCTTACAATCAGAATAAATGTGTTTTTTCTATGTAGAGTGGGTTCCTATTGGTTGAATGTTTCATGATTGCTACTAGACAGTAGTAGTAATAATAATATTATTAATAATTATAATAAACAATAATTATTCTTGTTTTCTTATCTTATATGTACATTTTATTTCTGATTTTAATGTATTTTTCTTTTATTATTATGATTATTATTATTGTTATTATTTGTATTATTCTTAATATGATTATTTTTTTAATTATTAATATCAGAATAAGAAAACAAGTGTGGGAAATCATAGCTGTGGCCTAGTGGGCCCACACTGAGCCAAAATATGAAACTATTAAAAACACAAACATTGAGAAAGATGAAACATGACTGCTACAATCCACACGGCTGCAGCTACTACAGTGCCCATTTACACTGATCTGGTGCCAGCTTCCTCTCTCCAAACCCCGCTGTCACAAATACAACTAATCTGATCCCAGACCAGCATTAAAGGGCAGCAGCATTAGGCACAGCACAGCAAGATAAATGACATTTTCCAAAATCATGCTGACATTTTCAATTACATGCACAAGGCACAGATACTCCAAGAGCAGTGTTGTCAGGCTGAGGAAGATGAGCTGTGCAACTCATCACGTGAGGAAGAGTCCACTGACACAACAGAAACGGGCTCAGGAACAGAAACCGGGACATGACCGAAATCTGGACAGAGGTGGAATTGGATTGTGGATTAAAAAAGCAGGTGTGGGTGGTACACCTCTGGCTCCAATCTGCAGGCTACTTGAGGGGTCTCGGCTCCAATGAAGACTTCTATGCAACAGTAAGGTGAAAGGCCAAAGTCTGTGGTCTGAGTTTCTGTTGTTGTGAGTTTCGAACACGTGTATTCGGTTGTGGGTTCATTTCCTCCGGTATTCCAAGTACGAGACAACGAGGCCGGTGAGGACAAAGCGATCCCCACCCACAGTTGGACAGACTCTACCAGCAATCGTCAGAAGTAGACACCAAAATTAAATATTTAAAGGCCATAATGACGGAGCTCATTAAAATGACATTTTAAATAAAATGGGATGTACATAAATAAGGAAATAATAAAAAGCTTCAGAGTCGGATGTTCCATGGAAGTTGGGTCAAAAGTGGGAAAAACTGGGGAAAATGATCATTATTCTTTTGGAACGTAGAGGAAAATGAAAGTTTGGAGAAGAGAACGAATTGGTGAAGTCGGTTAAACAGAGCAGTTCTGCCTGTGTTGGATCCTATGTTTTGCATATGTCTCTATGTCTACACCGCTGCTCTGTCGCTGGAAGCTACAAGTTGAACTGTTGACGGGAAAAACACTCTTCAGGCATTTCTGAGAAACGTCTTCTGGTGTTTTGTCATGAAATACGTCTGTAGAATACAGATATTGACGCACATCTGAAATTGATTTCGAAAATGAGAATCAATCAGCAAACCGTTTTCACTACTTACTATATGACAAAAAACTTTCCCTTTTGAAATGACGTTGGCCATAAATTGAGAAACAACTGGGAAATTAATTTATTTAGCAAAAATAAGCATGATAAGATCTTATGATGCACCTAATTACATCACATCATTTATTTATAATACACCATAAACACACAGAATCTGCATTAAAGAAGCCTTCCTGTTAGGGTGGGCGGTATGACCAAAATGTGCACTGTGATTTGAGTAACAAGTGACTTGACGGAGTCATTTTATATCATGGAAACGTCAACAAAATATAGCCTCGTCATTTTCGATGGAAACAAAAATGATTTACGTGTTAAACAATCTTGTAATAGCTTTTCCGGGATGATTCTGTGTATTAAATATTAGACAAACCAAACCAAAGAAAAAAAAAAAATATTAATAACAAATGTTTAAGGGGATTCACACAGAATAAAACATTTTGTCACCATTTATTCGCCATCATGTTGTTTAAAACTGTCTCACTTTCTTACTGTGAAACACAGGAGAAGATATTTTGAGAAATGTCTTTCTATAATGGAAGTCAATGGAGGCCAATGTTGTTTGGGTTACAAATATTCTTTATAATATCTACTTTTCTGTTCTACGGAGGAAAGAAAGACAAAGAGGTCTGGAATGACATGAGGGTGAGCAAATGAATGAATGTTTGGTCCTTTTTGTACTTTGTAATGTCATCAAAAAACTCTAAATTGTATCACCTCTTGTTTTTCATTCTGTAGGCCTGGTTTCTACCCACAACACTAACTACCTGTGATGTTCCTTCACCTTGAATAACTTTTTCAAGCCATCTATCCATCCACCGCTTCACTTTCTTCCGCCCTCTAAACAGTTGGTCCCGCTCCCCCCATTATTACCCAACGTCCTTCGAACACTTTGAGACGACCATCACTCAAGTGAGCTATAAGCTTCGCCGCCACCAACGCATGACTTCCCATCACACGACAGGCTGTATTGAGACGTTCCATCAGATCCATGTCAGCGAAACGGAGGCAGATTCGCCACGAGCGTTCGGCAACACCGGAGGGGACGGGATGCGAGGCGGACGGGCGTGCGGTCGTTGGATGAGGATGTGAGGGGGTGAGTTATTATTTGAGCTTGAAGCTTGAGTCACAAACATCAAATCCTCTCTAATCCACAGTGAGTCACAGCAACAACGCTAACAAAAAGAGCCCGGCTTACCTCATTAGGGCGCACATGTTCCAAATCAACAGCGCGTCGAGAAATTCTAGGAGAGCGATCGTCACGAGCGGTTGCCAGATGGTATTATCACATCATATTGAACAGCGTTGCCAGATTGCACTTATAATGTGTCATGGGGGAACTACAAGCGTATTTATTAAATTTAGAATTTGATGACGGATACAAAACCGATCTTATGATTAATAGCATGATAATCACAAATAGAGTCAATTCTCTCGTAAATTTAGCTTTAATTTGTTCAAGTCTTGCTTTTAATGCGAGTTGATGCCAAAAATATTCTTAAAGTGACCAAAGTATGTGTTCACTTTGCTAACAACATTGTGATTGTGAATATTGCTCTCAAATTTTGTTTCTTAATTCCCGTCCTCACAAATTGTATATTACCCATGAGTTATTATGGTTTCTTATAAGTTTACTAGTAAGTTTTATTCATATTTTGAATTAGCTTATTTTTGTTTTAGTTTTGATGTTCATTTTAGTTTAAGTTTTGGCAATTTTGCACTGTCATTTTATTATAATTTTAGATATGCATCGATACAAAATTTCTCCACCGATGGCCGATTATTCAGAGAGACATCTGCCCACACCGATACCGATTCTGAGGATTAAAGTAAAAACTTTCTGAATGTTATTCATTCATATAATGACTATTAATATTGAACATCAAACAGGTGATGTTTCTTAACGTTTTCTATATAAAGAGCGGAAAATTCATTGCGTTTAACATACTTTTAATTTTAATACAGTTACATTTTTTTATTATTTTCAAAAATAATAACTGTAGTGTCTCAACTTTTTCATTTCATAAGGTAACATTGCTACGTTTTTTTAAATATTTAAGGGCCAATATTTGATTTGATTTCAATGGACAAAAAGCTCGAAGACTGAAATTGACATCCACCAGTTTAGTCTATCTCAGGTTGTCATATTCATTGTGTGGTTTTGGTATCAGAGTAGGCACACTTGTGGCTTGGTAGCGGTGATGGATGGCTTAACACAATGTATAAATTATCAAACAGCGGGTAAACTCAATACACGCATTATTTTTTTTTGCAGAAGGATGAGGCGGAGAGATACAGCCCGCTACACCGACAACCGCTGCGAACACGGCAACACGTGTTTGCGCAGATAAACAAACAACGGTGGCCGTTCCGTCAGCCGTTTCATTCTGGGGCGAAAAAAAATCGTAATTTAATTAGAAGCGCAGGTATTGATTTAATTGCAGCAACGGTATGTTGATAACTCATGATTGATCGAGGGTTCTGAGAGCGTCGGTGGGAGGTCCTGAGCAGAATAACAACTCTGCGCTTTTCTTTTCCATTAGCTATCAATCTTGTTTTTTGCCTTTTATTAGGGAAATTAATTGTGCGCCACGCATAAACCGGCACTCGAATCATTGCAAGTGTCCTTTGGCTGATTTTTATTAAAAATGTCAGAAAAAGAAAGAAAACATGTCTCGCGCTGTGCAGAAAGAGCATGGAAAGAGAAAAAAAAGAGGTCGGGAGCAACACAACCTGCGGCCAAGCTGGAGAGGCAAACACTTGAGATGGATATCTGTTCCCTTCCTGTCTCAGAACACTTGATGTGACACAAATGTCTAACTGTAGAATTACAAAAACTCCAAAGAAAACGTTTCACTTTTTCTATAAAATAAAAAACCGTTTATAAGCACGATTCATAAGTCTTAATGCTGACAATTCTGTCCACGTATGACAGTAAATGAATGCAAAACCACCACTAGACTAGTGGAAAGACTCGTGACCAAAAAGCAACCATTTAGCAACGTTGTATCAACCTATCATGATGCTCGACTGTGAGCTTTGCAAAAGCAAGCACCATTTCTTAGTTTAGAAAATATAAAATAGTCAAATACAATAGATAACATACGAACTCTCACCTCGAAATACACTGTGTGCTATTTAGAGAAATGAATCATCAAGAAATTAAGCCACCACACTTCCTTTCTTAAGGATCTCCATTCAAATATCACAAACTTCTGGGACTTTTTAAAAGCATTTTGTCCCCAAAGTAAAGCTATGCTAGAAACACCCCCGCACACATACACATACACATGCATACTGTATTTATTGTAAGTAAAGTCTATTGAATTATAATTGAAAGTGATTCTTGTATAATACTCGCTTCCCGGTCTCGGCTTTCAGAGCGAAATGTTCTGACATCTAGTTATCACAATGTGACGGCTCTTTAATGTTCCACTGTGTCGTGTGACTGCTGCGACATACGCCGCAATAAGCGTCGCCGTTCCCTCCAGTCGTATGGATTTAATTAGATTTGATAACTTGTTGTTTTATGTCAGTAACTGTGGCTCTGGGCACTTTCCCTTACAAATTTGTTCCCTCTGTGTCGCTCTCTCCATTTTCCTGTCTCACTTTCGCTCTGCGGAGGGGCTGTCGCTCTTCTCTGCAAACCATTTAAGTATATAGTCAAGATGTGAAAGATGGCAAAATAACAGGAGAGGGTTTTAGATCCCAGTAAAAACAGAAACATTGAATTCCATTGGCATTCCTGGGCATTTTTCAAGGATACGGTACAGTTTGGTATCCCATGACATTTTTAAAGCATAAGAGGCAGACATTCTATGTTTTTCTTCTTTAATCTTTTAGATACGTTTAAAATACTATTATGCAACATATCAATACAAAAATGGGGACACACAATGCATTGCCCGATCATCTTGGCCAGATCCTGTGTGTGTATTATAGTTTTACTGTATGGTCACAGGTTTTGAGATGCCATCTGCAATCTAACGGAGCGCGCGTGCTCACACTCGTGCAGACGCTGTTTGAGGCGAGAACAAGTTTGACATGACACATGATTTTGCAAGCATTGTCATAAGAGCATCTTACAGCAGTCAAATAAAAAAGATTGATGTAGTGCAATACTTGGTGTATATGCATTGAAGGGAACTGCAATATTTATTGTACTGTGACTCAGTTTCGTAATATTCAAGGATGTAACCAAATATTTAGTTCTGGGGGATCGAATGTAAAAGTTGAAAAACCCATATCTGTCTAGCACTAATATGAATTTTGGAGAGGGGGTATGAGCGAAGGGAAAGTACGGAACGGATAATAACGCAATGTTAGCGATTTACAAAGCAGACGACTTTTATTTCTTAAACATTTAGGCTATTGATATGTATCTCAAGGAGGAAGAGGTTTTATGGATTGACTTCAGAGCCGGGCGATAGGGCCATAACATGATTTTATCCGCCTTGACATTTATATACTCTCAAAAAGAATAGGTTAAATAATAATACTTTATCGTTATTTTACACGTGTGGTTTATTTTGTGTTCAATAATTAAAAGGCACAACACAAGGTTGAGTTAAACGCAACACAAAATGTGTTGTCCTTAAAGTGACAGTTCACCCAAAAATAAAAATTCATCTTTATTTTTCATTTACTCACCCTCGGGTTGTTACAAATCTGTATACACTTCTTTGTTCTGATGAACACAGAGACAGATATTTGGAAGAATGCTTATAACCAAACACCATTGACTCACCGTTGTAGAAAAAAATCCAAATAGTGATCAAATGGGCCCTAGAACTATGTCCTACATTCAATATCTCCTTTTGTGTTCAACAAAACAAAGAAATTCCTAGATTTGAAGAAATTCGAAATTGTTCCTACTATGGTAGTCCATGGTAGCCAAGAACAGCCACACTGAACTTTCTACGCTCATCTAAATAAATAGTTGAATCAGAATTCTGCCACCAACTATAAATGGTCTGAGAAAGCACACACCACAACTATATCTTATAACAACAAGAGTAAACTCTCATAAAATCGTATTCTCATGGAAGGTGAACGTTTCAAATCAAAGTATTTGTAACGTAAACCCCTTTGCGTTCATTTTTCAGTCGGACACCTGACGCTCCGTATAGACCAACTGATCGATATTTAATCTGAAGAAATAAATTGCACCTGTTTGTCTTTCATCTTACGAGGGAAATGTATGTATTGTGACAACACCAGCAACGCATTAATCAAATAATGGAATAGTGATTTTCTGAGGTACGTCTGAGCGAGAGACTGTCTTAACCATAACCCCACACCGTTGACATGATGTATCTGGCGGCCCGCGCGACTGAGCCACGCAGATCATCGCCACCTCGCGACGTCGAATTGGGTACTTAAGAAAAGATTCAGATCCCATGTGTGTTGTGAACAATACGCCGCAACACGCGCGGATATCACGCGCTTGTACTTTTGACCTTCCCGGCGCTGACAGTGAGGAACTATTTTTTCTCCGTTTATTCTCGGGCCCCGTGTCTTCGCAATTACCGCGTTCCAATCTCGCCTCCATCCCCACAGTCACCCGCAATACCCAGTAGATTCCAGAGTCTTTCTTGTGGTGGAGCAATTACAGCCTCTATCTCCCTCATACAAAAACTTTTAGACTGGGATATTAGGAAATGTCAAATTCAGGTTAGATTTCCCTTTTCTCCATAGGCGATGTGCTTTTCTCAAGCCTGGCTGTGGATGTACTACATAATGCATGAAGCACGCTGGCTACCCTTAAAAAACACAGCTTTAACTCGCATGCTTTACTGTCAGATGAAAGTAGTCATCTGCACTTTACGACAGATCGTGTCAATATATAACTTAAAAGTATGATTTTATCTGTGTGGTTACAGCACAGCTTTTAGAAGAAACCTTTGTCCTAAACAGGCGATAAACCTTCGCATCTACCTTTTCTTTTTATAATCCAGCTTGTTCCCTTCATAATGACAAATGACTGCTATGAAAATAGCTTGAAGGCCAAAAAACAAGCATAATTCTGATTTGCGTCAATTTAAATGGATACAGAGTGAATTGCAATATGCAAAATCGCAACTGTCCTTCCGAAGCCTTGTCTCTTTATATTTTGTCATTTTTTTTCTGCCATAAATCATTATTATTAGTCACTCTTTATGTGTGTCACCGGCTTTTGCAAATATCTAACTAATACAACTTATTTGAAAGTGCTTGTCAACGTTGACAACCCAGTATTTAATCATTTAAAAAGTACAGTGTTTTTTCCCTTTCCTGAAAAACAGTGAATTTGGATGGAAGGATGCGATGAAATGTAACACACACGCATGCTATACAGTGGAGTTTGAGACCAATAGTGAAAATACAGTTCACGATACTATTTAGTATCATATATTATATATTCCGACTGAAAAAATTTTACATAATTCAAGATTCAAGATGAAATGGACTTGAAAATGGAATTTGCACGAAATGAAACCTGACCTTACATACAAAACAGTTCTCACGGTCCATTTCACTTTCAATTTAATGATTAACCTAAGAAAAATATAATAATTTTATTCTTATCTAAAAACTTTAATTTCCAGGACTAAATTTGATTCTGAATCTCAGATATTCTACAAGCATGTATATACGGTTTTATCAGACGCACACGCCGTTTATCGGTCTGGCTAGTGGCTTATAATATAGCGATTTTAAAATTGTATTTAATTGAGATTAAAATGTATTTATACTAATAGTTTACAGTATAATAATTGTATTTAATAAACAATTTGTTGAATGGGTCGTGTATCTTTGTCGCGTTCAAGTTTAGCCAAGTAACAGTCTAGACTGTAAAACTTTGCTGTAGTTTTGCCGCAGGTTTGCCAGTCATTTACTGTAGATTTACTTTAATTTTGTTTTAAACATAAATTTACCTATTTCTTACATTTTCGAATGTCATTTTTTGCAGTGTTGCTGTGCTAATGCCAGTCTCTGCTCTTTTTTAATCTCAAAAGTCAATGTGTTTTAACTTTAGTTAAAGTAAAGTTTAACTCAAATTGAAAACACTAGTAATAGGAAAGTACTTAAATCTACGGTAAGTTACTGGCAAACCTGCGGCAAAACTACAGCAAAGTTTTACAGTGTGGTTACCCAAAATAATACTGCCAATACATACATTTAACTTGCTAGCTCCTTGTAATTTCTTTTGCTTGTTATCAGAAACAATCTACAGGCACTTTATTCTACGCGGATTGTACCGGACGTTACGTTTTTGGACAAAAAAGCGTGCATGCGCGGTAACGTTTGTTTATGTTGTTGCTTCGAAACCTTCTATATTTTTGCCACAGATTTACAATTTAATCAAACGCAAGCATGCGAATTTAAAGATACAATAAGTAAAGTGTATGTGCTTATTTAACCCCATCCTTTGCTCTTGTATAATTTATTTTCGGAATATTTTGAAGGAATATTCCTAGACAGACTCTTCTATCTGTCTGTGTAAATGCGGTGGATGAGGAATGATATGCACGGACACTGGGCGTCTTATCAGCATCCAGCAGGACAGGCTAATCTCACTCTCAAGCATCACCCGCGATACATCCCTTCCCCTGCTGCCAAACACTGACACTCCACTTCTGCAACTCGCAACTCTCCAATTTAATGCTCTTCTGCTCATTTAAGTCAACTAATGTGCTTATAAATATAATACGCAGTAACGCAGTACATGTTGTGTTTCGTGACGGTCGTTTCATTTCGACGACAATTTTAAATCAGTCAACAAAAACAAATACTTTTATCTTTCAAACAGAGATGGCAATAGAGAGTCAAACCTTACGGATCGCAGTTTAAACTACTATAATTCTTCTGGACGAAACGGCAGAAAAATCAACTACTTCACTTCACTGGCGTTCTGCTTCACACATTAGTCATCTGTACAGCATGAAACTCTTTACTTACCACAAGCTTACAGGCCTTAACCGTTGGTTTAGGTTTCATTGAGGTACATGACCTCATAACCCATGCTTTTAATTTAAACAGGCACTGTAGACGTTTGGAAAGTGGTGTTTTTTTTTCATTCAGAAAAAACGAATGAAGGCTCGGCGAGGGAAAGTGTGAGCAGGGGAAAAGGGAGATGTGGAATGCCTGCATTTAGCAGCTGTTACATCACTGGACTTTTCCACCGGTCTCCCCACTGAATGCTGGGATACATATCGCGTCCAGACTGTAGCACACAGACTGAACTATCACAACCTTTCCTACTTCCCTTCCCATCTGAGGTCGGCATTTATTTAAATCAGATGAACTGGAAAATGTTTGCTCCAACTCTTTCCTTAAGAGTTGACTGCATTGCTATAGGAAGAATCTCAGGCATCCTTAAGGTCCAGTTTTAATTTAGGGAGTCAAAATCCAATTCCAAAATGATCCTCGATACATCTACATCTTTAGCAAATGCATACTATGGGTTATGGTAAAAGATAATGAACAAGGACATCTAAATGGGACATTTATTCTCACCTCAATCCGGATTTGTTGTACTTCTTATTTTCTTCCTTTTATGGTGTTTTTGCATCTTAAAAGCTTTCCATTTCCATTCATTATTATCCAATTTGCATAAACAATACTTTGCATAGACAATAAAAAAACATATACATTTATAAATGATATTTTTTTTCAAAAATCATGTTTTTATTGTGTTTTATTGTGTTAGTTGGCAGTATTTTTTTTTGTTATTATAGCTTAAATCAAAATAAACCAACTGCAGTTATCTCATTTTGGAACATATATTATATATAATATATATAGATATATAAAATATATATCTATATTTTTATTCTGTGTAATGTTATTTGTATGCAACATGGGTCTGAGAGTAACGCAATTTCAATCCTCTATATGTATGCACTACATGTGGCAGAATTGACAACAAAGCAGACTTTGTCTTTGAAATATATTTATTTCTGTTTATTTATTGTATTTCCCCGTAATGCACCAGAAGGGTTTGCTTCATATTTATATCATACACACAAATGAAGATATTTTAAAGACATTTGCAACCAAGCTGTTTTGGGTCACCATTGACACCCATATTAGTCTTATGTCCTCCTCTGGGGGTCAATGGTGACCCAAAACGGCCTAGTTACAAACTTTTAACAAAATATCTTTATTTTTGCTCAGCACAACAAAGAAATGTATAGAGGTTTGTAACAACTTGAGGGTGAGCAAATGATAACAAAATGTCCTTTTTGGATGAACCTTTTCTTTAATCAACTTTAATTCCTTTTCACTTCCACAAATGGCCAAACAGGATCAAATACTAAAAAGACTGAACTGTATTCAGCTGCACAGAGGCCAGTGTATCCCTCATTGTTAAGACTGTAGGGGGTTGCCATAGAAACATAACAGGATATAACAATGCTGTTACACGAGTTTGATTAAAGGCCCGCGTCCTCCCTCTCCACCCTTTTTATTTGCGTGGCCGAAACTCAGCGAGACCTTATATCCTGTTTTGGCTGTAAAATGGTTGTTTTAACCTCTCACCCCTGCCCTATTTGTCAAGGAGAGAATGAACAATATCCCAGCGGCCAAATTCTAATACAGGACAAACAGGGCTGAACTTGAGCTGGAATGTCGACGAGAGAAGGTCCTATCCCAGATAAGTTAGTTCCTCTCAAAGTCAAGGTGGACAGATGGTGGTAGCGTGTCCGAGCCGACGGTGTTGTTCTGGCCTTACCGTCTCTCATGTGAGATCATCCAAATGAAACAACCTTCCTTTATATAAACCCAAAAGCTCTTGAAGGAGCATGTCTTCCTAACATGCTTCTACTCCATGTAAAGTGGGAAACATGATGCGATAACAAACCACAGAAAAGAGAGAAAGAAATCATCAAATGATCGAATATTAAGGATAAGCTTTATAGTAACGTTGTAGTTCTTGAACCCGGGTCACGCCGGATGACTTCACCGTGAGCACGTTCAATCAGACTTCCGTGTGCTGGAGGCACGGGAGGGCGAGCCGTGAAGTGACAAAAATGAAGCTTGTTACGAAGTAATTTCAACTTCCCTTCGTCAAAACTTGCATTACCACTCCCTCTCTCACTAGAGGCATTTGCATATCCCAGGTAAACTGGGGAATAAAGACAGCGGATCCGATTCATCCTCTCGGGAGCTAATTAGTTACAATTAAATTTCTGCTTGACTTGTTGTACAGGAGTGTGCAGTAAACACGTAAAGAATATGTAAAACTCGCCCGCTTTTCACCAAAACTATTAATGTATTCTCACGCAAAAACAACAACAATGTCGAATGCGCAATTGGAGAGGCAGATCAGAATTCTGCACTTTAGACAGTCTCTCACATTCAACTACGTGTGTAAGTCAATATACGGCCACGAGGAAAACATTAAGAGACCATTTCGAAGACCGTATTCAGTTTTTCTGAATTTACTATTTATAGTCAATATTTCGTCAAAATTTCCATTAAAAATGTGTTTCTATTTGCATTTATTTGCAGAAAATGCCAACTGAAGAAACAGGTCAAAATAACAGAAAAGATGCTCTGCATTTTTTAGGCCTCAAATACTGCGAAGAAAACAAGTCCATGTTCACTTTTGAGCAATACAACAGCAATATTTGTACGTGTATTTAGGAACAATTGACAATTTATGTTTTTTATGTGATAACCTGGATTTTCATCACAGTTATCATGTGTCTTGTTGTGTTGTCAGTCTTTCACATTGTTGTTGGATGACTTTATGTCACTCCTGAGGTTTGATTTTGTGGAAATAATGTCCACAATCCGTCTAGAAATGCTGATAAAATATACATTGAGTCTCTTAATTTTGTCCGCAGCTGTATATCAAATTGTATATCTCATAATTGTTTATAAAAATGTAGTGACTTGGACTATTACCTCCATTGACCGTGATGTACAGTATCTTCTATAAGCTATGGAAATTTGATTTTATATTTTCTAAGGAGATGCTTACCCACGCAAAAGACACGGCCATGATGTAAGCGGGTTGTAGAACATGGCCAGGATGGTTTTATGCAGTGGCCAAAGTGTTTTAAGAGTTGCTAACATGGAGTCTACATCATTTTAACTGTTTTATATCGTCCACCGGGTCAAATCCATAAGACCTACCAATATAACAAAATCAATAAACTGCACCTACTGTATTATTTGCTCCAAATCATCCACTACATTTGAATCACGTGTTGTTTTTCAACAAATAAGCAAGTACACGTTTCTGAGAAACAGGTAAGGCAATCTAATCCACACACAGGTGTGCGGTGTGCCTTTATATTGTCATCACCCATCACCGTTGATTTCTGTTTGTTACGCCATCCCTCAGCGTGTCACTTCCTGTTATGCCGTGGAGCCGGCACAGGCCGGACACCTCATCGCAGCAACAAAAAAACAAACAAGAGGGATGAGAAAAGATGCTGGGAGACCGGAGGAGACACGATGAAATGTGAGAGACTCTCTTGCATAAACAACAGCGTTGGAACATTCAAGATTCAATTGTATTAAGTAACTAATATTTCATGATGACGAATAGGAAAAATGATGACCACACCTCAGAATCAACAAGACATTTGCATAGAAATGTCTTACGCAAGAAATAAAAAGCAGATTGCAGACACAGACATATTTTTCTAACACTGTGTGAATATAAAAATCACCCTTTTTATTTTATAAGCATATTCCTGGTCTTGCATTCTTCTTTAAAGGAAAAATAAATTCTGTCATCATTTACTCGCCCTCAAGTTGTTTCAAATCTGTATACATTTCTTTGTTCTGATGAACACGGTGAAAGATATTTGGAAGAATGCTTCTTGGCCACCATTGACTACCAAATTTTTTTTATAAAAGCCTTAGTTCTGTTGAACACAAAAAAAAGATATTTTGAAAAATGTAGGAAAGTTAAAAGACACTTTTAAGTACCATTGAAATATTTCCTAAAATGGAAACATTCATTTTATACAGATTTGGAACAACTTTGTAGGGTGAGTAAATTAAGTCATTTTTGGGTGAACCGTTCCTTTAATGCAGTTTATCCCAAAAGAAAAAAATGTAATCCAGGTTCTATCAAATAAAAAAAAACTACTACTTAAAATAAAAATACTTGTCCACAAATGTCCTTTCCTTACAATGAAAGGCACCTGATAAAATCATCTTCCCTCCCTCTTAAAATTGACAAGATGGTGTAAAAATAGTCGGAGAACACGGACATGGCAGCCAAGCCCCGCTGTCTATAACACACGTGTACATATTATAATGTAGTCGAGATTCAATCCGCGAGTTATGAAAGCTCTGACAGGCCATCAAAGCTCCTTCTGAAGGCTAGAAAATAGACGATCATGACTCTTTTCACACCTTGTCAGCATGACTAGCCTCTACATCACACGACACAGGGTAAATCTTTCCCCACAGAGGGATCGGGCTGCTCGGCACAATGAGAACGGTGACAGGGTGCTTGAAACAAAACTGTCACTTTAAATCAATCCGAATTCACTTTACGCGGTGGTAATGTATAGAATACAAAAACGGGGATTGTTTTAAATCAGGTTTCTGAACCGTTCACTTTCTTGTCTCCTATTGGTCAGATAAACAGACGGTCATGCTTCCAACTCTATTGGCTGACGTAATGTTGTTGTGCGAACGGAGATGTGTAGAATGCAGTATGATGCCTACCTTTAAACAGGCATACCTATGACACCTAAAAATGTTGCCTAGGTAGGCAGCTCACTGGATGTTGGAACAGAGCCACATATGCTGTAATATAAGGTGCACCCTTTAATTAGCCAATTACCAACCTCACCAGGCCTGAAGTGACAGCCTTCCTTAAGAATGCAGATTGTGCCATGATTTCAAAGAACTCCAAACGTACGGCATAACAGGATACATGAAAGGGGAGAGAGCTGCCAAAGGCCGTATTGCAAAAAGGTTACATCATCCAAACAAACCGAGACAAAGTCGAGTCTACGCAGACAATTTGCTGCTGCATCAGTATTACGTTAAGACAATGGGCCGTCTACTCCGAACCCCGGTTTCAGCAGTCTTGCGTGTCGTGCTTTGCTCGCACGTAAAAGGGAACAGACTAAACTCTGAGGTTGGAAATATAAATGAGTGACAAGTATGCGACATCAAGCAGACAAAGACGCTCTTATTCACCGTCTGTACGCCGACCGCAGGTGTCTAATTGGGTCTTCTTAAAAAAGAGTTTTGAGAAAGACAAGAAGTTAGTACTTTATGTGGAGGACAAATCCCATTGAAATAACACTGTGCTTTTTTTATTATGCAACAGTGTTCCAAACAATTTCCATATAACACATAACAACAGATAGCATCGCATAACATAAAATCACGAAAACGCGTAACAAAACATTACATAACAATACATGACACGTAACATAAAAGCCACAACACAAAACATCACGTAAGATTTAACAACAGATACTTCAGCATCACATTATGTAAGAGATAATCACAGAAAATATAACACAATCGCATAACAACACAGCAAAACAGCAACAGTGTTTCTAAACAGCAAACTTCCTAAACTAAGTAAATGAAGGAGAGATAGAGGACTAGTAGAAGAAGAGATTGAGTGCTAAGCAGTCTCGGCCAGAATGAAGTACGTGTTGCTTGAGACGGTACAGATTGGTAGGCTATATATTTTGTTTGGACAAGCGTTAGTCTGTGGTTACACAGCAGAAACTGTCTGGAAATAAAAACAATTATAAAAACACATGACTAAACCAAACGCTTGCATAACTGTAAGATTTACGAACGCTGCGATGCCATGAACTTGATGTGTCTATGAAATCTCATGAATTATAAAATATGAAGTGAATGATTGATAAACAAATAATGCGTATATTTCAAATGTATTTTACTGTAATAGAATGTTCCTTATATTTTTTTATTTTAATTATTATATTTATTATAATTTTATTAAGAAAAACATTATTAAACATTTTATTGATAAAAACATACACTTTAATGTATTTTAATGTATTTTTTGAAATACAATCAAAAACTATCAAATTACAGAAAAATTACGCAAATTTACAAGAACAACGGGGGGATGTAATTTTACAGGGGAAAACGTTATTTCACAGGTTATTTTTTTATTTTATTTTTTTACCAAGATTTCTTTTTTTTACAGTTTAGTTTTGAAATACGGTCGAAAACTAAAAATTTACAGAAAAAGCCAACGCATATACAAGTAAATGGGGAAAACAATTTAATATATATCCTTATCATATAATTTGTCAGGAAAATAATATTTTACGGTATATTTCTGTTTTTTCAGTGTACAGTGTACTTTGTACAGTGACATTTAATGAAATGTTAAAACATTTATAGCTATTATAAATTACAAATGTAATGATTTTATGATACAGAATATGTATATTATAAAATCAACTACACAAAATGTATAGTTATTATAAAAATAAAAAATATATTTATAAGATTTGGAATACTAAGTAAGTAAAAACAATGTGGAGCACAGCTTGTGCTATTTGGCTGGTGACATGCTTTAATAATGTTTTATCCAGAGTTAAACCAGTGCTGTTAGGCAGTGTCCAAAATATCACATTCAAATGTGTCTATGAAACGAACCGCACATTTAAAGCGTTAGGGGGCGATCAGACAGAACGCCTTTTTTGCCGTTGGACGCGCCTCTATTGAATTGTTTTCAGTTTTTGTGCTTTTTTGCTGCTTGGTGCCTCACGTTTTTGGTGGAGCGGTCTGAGCACCTGAAATTGAAAAAACTCAACTCAAACCGAAAAGTGCTTGACGTCATGCGCCTTTTTTCCTATTGTCCAATCGAATTAAAGGAGAGGCGGGCCTTGCGATCTGGTGAGGGAACTTAACATGTGGAACGTCCGGAGACTGCATTCATGAAGGAGAAACTTGTGTAGGCTGACGCGGTTAACCGAGCAAGCGCCTATGCTTGTAATTTTTTTAAGTTTCTGATAATATGACAATAGGAGTGGGAATCTGTTGGTACCTCACGATTCGATTCATATCGATTCTTCGGGTCACAATTCGGTTAAAAATCGATTCACGACTTTACGATTTTTAATAACGATTCTTTCTCAAAATTTGTTTAGCCCCTTAACTGGCGTCGTCCCGTATCCGGGACAGCTGATTTACTAATCTTATTTTGACAAACATTGTATCGTTGGAAAGTACAAATACATATTTCATCACCGTCTTATAGAATAATGTGTGTAGGAAGAGTAATTGTTTCTTTTTTATAAAGTTTTTCATTGTGTCTGTAAATTGGAAAAGTAAAAAAATGTATGTTGTGGTCAAATTTCAGATCAAGTGTTAAAAACAATGGAAAGCATATGGGCCTCCTAGTGGACTTTTGCAATATTGCAGCAAAAAAACTCACAGACGCATCAAAATTTTATGCATCAAGACCAAACTTGATACAACAATTGATGATCCTTGAGACTTTCACTTATGAAATTTTGGGGCTGATCCGTAATTATTTTAAATGTATTTTTTTATAAAAGAAAAACAAAGCTTTTATAGTTTTTTTCTTACAATAAACATTGCAAAATCACATAAATATTTTTGTGATTTTTTTTTTAGCAATAATCGGCTAATTTTCTTCTTTTAAAAAAAAAGAATTGATGAGTTACAGCCATTTTATTGGCAAAAGTGGGTTTTCACGTGTAGGCTAAAAAAGCGCTGCGCCAGTGAAGAGGTTAACGTTATATTTTATTCCATTTTGCTGGAATGATGGCATTCGATGCGAGTCTTTACGTTTAGTGTTCTCAAATTACTTTACCTTCGCTTTACAAAGCTTGCATACGTCTTGTCAAGCTCCTTTTACCATAGAGTTGATAAAATCTGAAGTATTTCCAAAAACGCTAAAAATGGGACGGGATGTATTTCTTTTAACCCGCCATCGCTGTTGCTGAGTTTAAGGTGTGCGGTCTCACGAATGTCAGGGTGCCGCACCGTTCTCGTAAAAAAATTCCGACTTTTTTGGTTCCGACAACATCAACGGTTGTTATTTTAACTAGAAAATCGATTTTCGGATATCTATGAATCGATAAGAATCGCTAGAGGACGAAATCGCGATTCATATGTGAATCTATTTTTCATCCACCCCCACTTAACAACAACTAGAGCGCTCGCGCTATAATCCTTTTTTGCTTTGGTGGTTACCTAGCAACATATAAAAAACACAGCACGCCGCTCTTTTCAAAGAGTCAACCAAAAGCGCAGCGTGGCGCGCTTCGCGTTTTCGAACATGAAAAGCGCACTCTGATCGACCCCTTATCCTGTCAAACCCAAACCAGATTACAGTTCCTGGTACAGAACCCCTCCTGTGCCAACGCCTCAAACATCTCTCAGGGAACAATACCATAAACCTCAGTCGCCAAACAATACTGATACTGTATATTACACAAACACAA
The DNA here is from genome assembly GCA_006030095.1 of Triplophysa siluroides. Classification (NCBI taxonomy): domain Eukaryota; kingdom Metazoa; phylum Chordata; class Actinopteri; order Cypriniformes; family Nemacheilidae; genus Triplophysa; species Triplophysa siluroides. The sequence goes on from VCII01000093.1 coordinate 3,204,411, forward strand.
GAATTGTTGCGATGAAAGAAAAAAGAAAGAAAGAGCGAGATAATATATAAAAAGAAAGCGAGAAGTAAGAGAATGGAAATCAGGTGAGAAAAATGAGCACCAAACTTTCTTTGTCCTGTGCCTTTTCCATCCGCACAGATGCGCGCTGGAAGCAGTGCAGCTGGCTGCCTGACAAATAGGAAAAAATAGTCCAATTTGAGGCGGTCGTTAGCAGTTGGGAGCAGCGCATTCCAGATAAATGAGCGCCCGCCTCAGGTATGGCAGGAGATTCTCTTGAAGCATTCCTGAGAGACCGAGCCTGTATTACGGTACCCCCTTCGCCGTGCCTTCGATTTGCCCGGCCCGGCTACAGCAGAGGTGACCTTGCCGCTCCTCTCCTGCTGGGGTTCTTATTTTTATCCATTACACCCGCCTTTCTCACGCACACATACACACACACTTATACGACATGTACTTTATGCCCTGTTAACTAACTTAAGGTGGACACTTTTTCCACTTTTAATGTTGGTCAAGGTGTCGTGCAGCAAAAACGTTTCAACAGTTCAAAACGTATGAGGAGAATCATTTTGGACCAATCCGGTTTCACGGTGGGTGGGGCATCTCTGAGCATCGCTCCACCCTAGACAACAAATAATGTAACATGACAACCGAAAAGGGAGAGAGGGGCGAGAGAAAGGTGTAGCACAACAGTCGACTCCATCCTCTGTGGCTGGGTGTGGGGTAGAAAGGGCACTACTTTTAAAACGTCTGTGAGGGGCTGAAAGTTCCTTCCGTGTGGCTTTACTGCACTGTATCCTGCTGAGGAAATTCTCTGGAGGCTTTAGAAAGGTCGTAAAGGGATGACACCGGTGTGTTTGATCCTGCTTGTTTCTGACTGCCACTTAAAAGAAGCTTAAATAGCGTGGTTTGACAAACGCATTACTATCTGATATGTGAACAGCAGGTCCATCAGGAGTCTGGACTAGCAGGACTGAATTAAAGGAATAGTTCACCCAAATATGAAAATGATGTCATCATTTACTCAGGCTCAAGTTGTTTTAAACCTCTTTAAAAAAATTGTTCCACTGAACACAGAAGAAGATATTTGGAAGAATGTTTGTAACCGAACAGTTCTGGGGCACCATTGACTTCCATGGTACGAAACGTAACTACTGTGGTAGTCAATGGTGCCCCAGAATGGTATAGTATCCTCGTTATTCAAATCTCCTTTTCTGTTCAACAGAACTTATACATTCATACAGATTTGAAACCGCATGAGGAAATGATGACAGAATTTTCATTTTTGGGTGAACTATCCCTTTAAATCTGGAAAAAGTGCAGCTTTATCTCACAAGCACATGTATAACTCAACACTGTTAAGTAATAGTTAAAACGTAACTTGCCATGCTAGTCAGCATTTCTTTTAATACCTGGAATTATTGTATTCAAATAAGACTCAAACGTTGTTTTTTGACCCCGTCGAGCTTTGATTAAGTTGCGATGAAAACCAAACAAGCAAAAAAGACATTATTGTTTCAGAGTGGATTTTCACAGAAGAGACTTTGGTTACATCAGCCAGAAATACTATTTCAGAGGCGGAGAACAGTACTACATTTTGACAAGAGATTATGAAAACGAATCCTTTTTACTCTTTAAAATAATATGCACTGATGAATCACGCACGATAAGACTATGGACATTTATTAAAAAACTAAACCGGGTTGATTTTTGACCCACTGTACAGTGTATTTCACAGATCTTCAACATGTTCACAGTACACACACAAAATAAATTAACAGACTAGTATTAACAACAACCATAATATTAACTCTTTCCCTGCCAGCGTTTAAAAAAATTGCCAGTCAGCGGCAGTATTTTTGATATGGCACCTAAAAATTTTCTTCTGTATAAACATACGGTACAATATATCAATATACACTGAAAAAAGTGTTGTGTTTTAATTAGGGCTGTCAAAAGATTAATCGCGATTAATCGCATTTTTTACATAATATTTCTCTATGTACTGTGCATATTAATTATGTTTTTATAAATACAAACACATACACATGTATACATATTTGGGGAATATTTACATGTATTTATTTATATTTACCTACAATTTAAACTATATATAAATGTTTAAAAAAAAAAATCTTAAATATATGCATGGATGTGTATGTGTTAATAAATACAAAATTATTATGCACAGCACACAGATATATATGATGTAAACGCAAAGTTATATTCTGGATGCGATTAATCGCGATTCATCTTTTGACAGCCCTAGTTTTAAATGATGGAAAGTACGCAGGGAAAAGGTTTAAAACCATGATTATTGATATTCTGTTAATACTACATATAACAATAGTGTAAATATTCAGCACCAGTATCTGATTGGCATAACAACATATAAATCGTTGTTTATGCATGTGTTTAACGTTTTGCCTTTTGAGACACAACGGTTACAATTTCTCTTTCTCCCTCACTTCACGTTTGCTATTGTAAGTGCGATTCATCAAGAAAAAGAAGCGAAAACCAATAATAGACCAAATTAAAGGCCCAGTGTATAAAATGTAGCGGCATCTAGTGGTGAGGTTGCGAAATTGCATCCAACGGCTCACTTAACCCCTCCCCTTCAAAGCACTACGGTGGCTGACACAGGACTAAGATCTTGTCACATTTTCTCTTCTTTGCCGAAGGAGATAATGTATTTACGAAACGCGCTCTGTAGAGCAGTTTGTCCATTTAGGGCTACCGTAGAAACAACATGGCGAATTCCATGTAAGGGGACCCGCGGTGTATGTAGATAGAATTAGCTCATTCTTAAGTAATAAAAACAAGGTCTTTATACACCTCTGCACACACAGTTCTGTATATTATATTGCATTTCTGTCAATAGATCCTCCTTAATCTTCCATTGCACCTTTAAAGTTGAATTTATTTGATTGATCGCATCAGTTATTCCTTTACTGTCAATAGATACTGCACAACATCATCAAATTGTTCAGGTCACGGTAATCATGTAGTGAAAATCTGATATAGTGACAGCTCTATTTCTGAGCAAAAAAGTCGAATAACAACGCTCAATATAAAACTTTACGTTCATACAAAAAGACGACAACCTCTCAATTTCCCTATAATGACACCAGACAGACTCAAAATACTGTATGGCCACACTGCCGATAATTCAAGCGGCACCAGCTCTCTTTCTGCCTGCTGCTGAGGTGTGGGGGGGTGGCGGGGGGCTGTTATCTGGTCGACACACAGTCTGTACACGCCGCTGTCGAGTCAAATCCCCAGATACACACACATACACGCACCGTCCCTCACAATACCTGCTCCAAACTGTCATTATCCGACATCACAGATCAAATCAAACCGCTCCGTCACCGCTCGCCGCCGATTCTCCTTTCCTTTTTACAGCAGCTTCTTCATTTTTCCCCGACTCAGCTTTAACCACAGCTTTTCTCGCAAGGCTGATTGTTTATCCGGCCAGAGCTAAGCTCTTTAGTATTGGTCTGGGTATACCTTACAAGCCTGGATGCGACGCTGGAGAGCATTTGATTCAATATATTCTATAGGAATATTTGTCCACGGTAAGAGGGGGTTTTAACAACCGTGTACTGCCATTGGCGGTCCAGCCAGACCAAAGAGAATGGAGTCTTTTTCAAGCAGAGCCAAAGACCTGCTTGCCTCTGATCTCTCTAGGTTGCCTGCAGTGTTCCGGTCTATCTCTTTCTCTATGTACACATGTGTATTTCATGTTTTTTGAGGGTCATCTTCTTATTTTTTTTCTCAGATCCTCAAACAAGCATTGGCTATATTTATGCAGACAGTGACCGCATTTACTAACAGGGATGACTCTGTATTTGCACAGCATACAACAGCTTACAGAAGTGAATGGAATGGTGTCTATGTGAAAATAACTAAAAAATATCAAAGATGGTCAATCGCATAAATCTTTTAAGTTTTATTAGGGGCGTGTCTTTGTGTCGAAGCATACAAGACATAACGTTCAACAATGGTTTCAAACAGCGTTCCTGAGATGTGATCAAAGTGACACGACTTGTGTAAACGGACTTTGGACGGGATGCAATAACGGGAAGAAATGAGATTGTCAAAAATGGAGGCAAAAGTGTTGCATTGTACAGTTTTAAAGGTCCAGTGTATGAAATCTAGCGACATCTAGTGGTGAGGTTACAAACTGCAACCAACCCCTCCCTTTCCAAGGACTACGGTGGCTGACACAGAACACAGATGTTCTTACGTTTTTGCTTCTTTGTTGAAGGAGATAACGTATTTACGAAACGCGCTCTGTAGAGCAGTTTGTCCTTTTAGGGCTACCGTAGAAACAACATGGCGAATTCCATGTAAGTGGACCCGTGGTGTATGTAGATAGAAATAGCTCATTGTAATGTAATAAAAACATAACGCTTCATTATGTAAGGTCTTAATACACATCTGAAGTCATAGCTATGTGTATTATACTGCATTTATGTAAATAGATCCTCCAAAAAATTACAAACAGCACCTGCTTTTTAATGTTGTAAAGTATAGCATTGGAGTTGTGCACAGACCTCTCAACACTGAAAGTAGCAGCTCCATCTCAAACCTTCGGATGACACACAACTCTTTGTGGTTAAACAAAAGCCAAGACATGAAAAACAGCCTTCAGATATCAGAATAACATAATAAATGGTTTACATTACATGACTTACATGGTCCGCTGCACGTAACAAAAGACCATCGGTCACGGCCTGTAAAACCAATCGCATCCTTTGGTTTGCGCAACACGCGGCAAGCCTCCAACTCATTACAGCAAATAACTGGTAATGACACAACTCTAAATGGATTCTTTGATACTCAAGAAGACGGACTCATTTTCTCAATCAAACCATTTTTCTTATTAAATTATGTCTATTGATTTGCACGGCTGGGTCTGTGGAATATATAAACCTTGATGTTGTCCACACCTGCCCCCCTCTGTTGTTTTGCGAGGTAAATGCAAAACTCATTTGGAAGCCTGGCTCTTTCATGTAAGTAATTGTGCTTCCTTATGCCGATCCAGAGCTGAGACTGTTGCCGTGTGCATACAAAGACAGAAAACTTGGATGCGTGTACCCCCAGCTGCAAGTAAATAGACTGAAATACACCGAATTGAATCAATTATTGCTCAGAGGTCAGAAACGATTTCCCTCACTCATCATTGATTATGTGTTTGTTGTGAGCGTGAGCTCATTTTTGCCAAGTAAAATGTGGCCCGAAAAACTTAATTTAATGAGGGATGCAGCGCATTTTAATATTAAAGACTTTCTATGCGTGTGTACAGACACATGCGCCTAAAATGTTATTTTACAGAACTTTGCTGTTATTTATTACAGAAGTTTTTTTCCTTCAGATTTTCACGTATTTTTGAAATACTGTATAGTTACTGTTCTTTACTTATAAGACTGCAAAATTGTAATTGTACATGCCAAAACTGTTATGTTAGGGTATTTTACTGGCACCCAGCAGCCGGAAATAATTTTTTTTACAGGATTTGTTTTACGGTGTACCTTACTATACAGAAGGACACTTCTTCAGCAGACACCGAGAGAGTAATGTCAATGATTTAGGTGAAGCTGTACTGTATTTGCAGTGTAAAACAAATAAAATACTTATAATAAAGTGTAAAAAAAGACCAGAATGCAAAAATCTTGATCATCATGGATGGATTTTGATTCGTTTAATATTGTCATTGGGTCACTTTCAGTTTTACAAACTTTAGTCAGGGATATAGTTCACCCAGATTTTTCATTTTTATTCAAATATTCTGATGTTTATTAACTCTCTCCCCACCATTAACAGAGTTTTCCAGCATTTTAAAGACGATGTTTCACCCCTATTGACGGAAAACCTATTGAAATAAACAGCTAATACAAAGACTCGGAAGTCTTTCACAAAAAATGTAACCGATTAATCGCAATTAATTGCATCCAGAAAAAAAGTTTGTTTTTACATTTGTCTGTGCACTGTGCATATTCATTTTGCTTTTTATAAACACATACACATAAATGCATATATATAAGAAAAATATAAAAACAAATAAATATATATAGATATATATTTTACATCATATACTGTATAATATTAAAATGAACATAAACATATTTCCTAAATATATACATGTATGTGTACGTGTGTGTGTTTATGAATACAAAATGAATATGCACATTACACAGATATGTATTATGTAAAAAAAAAATTCTGGATGCGATCAATCACGATTAATCGTTGAAGAGCCCTATTCAAAATGTAATTTTTCCTCCATTTCCCCATAATTCCTGTTCTCTGTATTGTACTGTACATAAAAACGCACAAGATTTTTTGTGACAACGCTAAACAATAAAGCACTCTTTTTATTGTTTCAGTGGTAGAAAAAACTGTATGGGGAATCCATCTTATAAGCACTTGTTGCCAACTTTAAGAGATGATAATAAATAACTTGGAAAACCTCCGCAGACACTGAAATGTAAAAAAATACCAAGCTCCTGGAAAATCTTGGGACACGTCCAAGGAGCTGTCACCCGATTGGTGGAAAAAATGAAGCGGATGTGATTCTTATTCTCTCATTTCTTCTTTAATAGAGTGAAGAAGCTACCCTTTCCTGCAGGTCGTCTCCCTAGCCTGGCACTCAGGTGTCTCTGCGGAACAGCGCGAGGTGTCGAGCTTCCTGTCAGAGCTGGAACGATGTGGAAGCGTGAGTTGCGGCGGTCCCAGAGGGGCCGTTCGGGCACCTAACCGTCATGTTAAGAATGCACGTTCTGTCAGCTATTGATCGCCCTCTCTCCGCTCCCTCTCCACTCTTCAGAAAGTACAAATGAGCCTCCGACACACTCCTGCATGTGCTGCCACCTCATAAAGGCCCATCACAAAAGATATCTAGTAGCATGCACATCCACGGTTGTCCTGTCTTTTCCTTTCCTTTTTTCTGAAGAGGGGTCGGAAGTTAAACAGGTTCTGGGTTATGAACTCCCTGAGTGCCAATGAGAAAAACTAAATATGAACAAAGCCATCTGATTGAGGAATTCCAGTCCCACTTGAAATGCTGGTGTTCTCTGGGACCATGACCTCGCCATCTGAACTTCTGATACCAGAAACCAGCCTAGATTTGAACGACTCGACTAATGTTTCATTCCTTTTATCGTCATTCTCTTGAAATATTAACATGGGCTTGACAAATAGTTGGATCTGTAACATATTTTGGTTCAAAAGAAACAAAAATCAATTATTGAGACGAATAGAAAATAAGCATTCAAAACTATCTTCAGATTCATAACCGCAAGCTTAAAATAATCATTTACAACTGGAGGCATCAGGTGCGATTTCACATGAAATTCCAGTGTGACATCATTTTAACTAGACCAATGTAAAAAGTAAGCTGCAATTCTATGTTTCAAACAGAGATGGCAATATAGAGGAAAAGTTACAGTATTCGTCTTTAAAGATGTTTTCAATGCTTCCCTTTTTCATTCCCTCACTCATATTATGTATTATATAATCCCTGAGGAACACTTGAGTCATTGCTTTTATATCAGTGTAACTCAACATCTATGTATGTGACAGACACTTTTATCCAAGACCGTGTGCAGTCCATTTAGGGTCTATTGGATTAACTTGTGTGCCCCCTTAGAATTAAACCCATGACTTTGGTGTTGCTAGTGAAATGCTGTACCAGTTGAGCCAATGCAAGACATTACTTATTCTAACATGAAACACTTGCTGAATCGGACGTATGTTTACTTTGGTAGCGCTCGGAGAACAACAGTAAGATTCTTGTGCCAAGCTCATCATATCTATTTCTTAGGCAATAAGCAACCTCAATGAAACCCGATGTGACACATTGAAGCTTTTAGGGATAAAACGGATGTGTTTGTTAAAAGTAAATCTCCATCTGTCCATGTTTATCTTAATTATAAGCTTTTGCTCATAAAGACAAACCTGGTTCCATCGCCTGTAATGCAATAAATGTCAAGAAATGATTGTGAAGTGCATCAAGCGTATCAATGCCTGAAAAGTTGTTTTGCCAATTTTTGTTACATTTCTCAAGTGCACTGCTAATATAGAAAAATGAAGGAAAAAACGGGATTGCAGACTGTTTGTGAACGTTTTCACAGATATTCCATTGGAAGCAGATTGTGTTTTGACTGGGTCACTTTAAAACGTACACTTTATTGGTTAAAGTCACACCAGTGTGGTTTTTGCCGTGCGCTTTGGATCACTTTTAACATGTTAGATGATGACATCTTATTTTAATGCCGAGGCTGCCTGTTTCCAGTACTCTCCGTCCTAAGCAAAATTACTACTGCTTTCATACGTTTACAGCCACGGTAGAGAAAAGCCAGACGGTTATATCAGACTCACACGCCTGGCCCAAAGTTAACTTCCAGTCTTTGTTTGGTTATAATATAACAATTATTTCATATTTAATTAATATGACTATTGAATATTTGATTCTATATTAATTGTATTAAATTAAAACTACTCAACAGTTATTGATTCTTTGCGGAGGTCGACCGGAAGTTACGTTTGGGCCACCTAATGTTTGCAGCCGAAACCGTTTATACACAATATTAATAATATTAATTATGTGTTTAAGGTTCTCACATGATATTAGCAAAGAAAAATATATCTTGACTATTGTTGCTTCCACAGTATATCTGTCATAGAGGACTGGAAGATCTTGAGAATGATCATGGGCGCCTGTCTAACCTGCTTTACTATGGCCTTCTTTTCAAGACACTCTCTGCTGGAGAACGGCCAGTTCTGGGACACATTCACTGATGTATGTCAACAGTTGTGAAGGCTGGCTGGATTTCTAGGTATATCTGGTAAAACCTTCTAGTCAAGTCAATGATATAAAAAATCTCAGGTTGGATGTTCAATTATGCAGTTGTGTTTGCTTCGGTTTGCACCTGATATTAACATCCGTCTCAGATGATCGGATAACAGTCGGACAGTGGTAAATGCAGGCGTAAATGGACGATTTCTACGTTTCCGGGTTTCTCAGAGGCGGAAGTCGTCATAGTTGGGTAAACTTCTACAGCGGTGAATGGAAGACTACAACAAATATATTTTTTGCATTCTCATTTGCTCAAATAGCAAAGTAAAAAGAGCTTAGTGTTTTCAATACAAAATAAAAAAACTAAATATCTGATGTCTGATGACGGCAGTCAAAAGAGAGAATGATGTAAAATATACCATGACTTCCATTGACGCTGTATAAGAAACACCCTTGCATTAGCATAATTTTTGTAATTTGATGCAAAGGTAATATAATACAAAGTATAGTGTTATAAATATAGTGTTATATATATATATAGATCATTTTTAAAAATGAAAATATAACAAACTTTGGAGGATTAACGATGCTGATGACCGTTGAACGCGTCATCACAGGCTTGTGAAAAAGATCCATGGAGTACAAAGAGTTTTGTGATCGCTCAACCCACATTCAAAGAGAGTTCAAGATAACATTGGGTTCACACCAAACGCAAATTAAGGGTTTTGCGCGAGTAAATTACATACAAAGTGAATGCAAAGACGTGTAAAGACGCCAACTCGCGGCAGGCGGTGCGAATGACGCAAATCAGGCGGCGAGATTGCCGCGAATGCGCGTCTTCCGCGAAGGTTGAAAATATTTGACAGATCGCGTCACTCACGCAAAAATAACGCGAGTAATAACGTGCGTGTATAATTGTTAGCGTTTGGTGTGAACCTAGCATAACAACAATCACTTCAAAGTTTACATGGACCTGAACTGATTTTTCAAACAAATTATGATGTGCTATCAGAATAAAAAAGTTTAGGGCATAAGTGCTTTTGTATTCAAAGAAAGCATTTGGAAGTTTACATCCTTTATTTATAATGAATAAGCAAAGGACATTATTTATTAATAATTCTTAATTATTTAAAGATGTGGATTGATTCTACACAGCAGAGTACTTTGAGCTTTGATACAGCCCCAGTTAAATACACCTCAAGTGCTTGTTGACATAATGAAAGAGCAAAAGGAGCTCTCTGCTACCTTGTCTTTTATAAAGTACCGCAGGGATGACATATTTTTGTTTGCAAAACCTGGAAGCGAGTAACCAGTTTAGCACTTCTGGTTCAATCGTCAACCAGAAAAGTCAACGTGTTTTTAGTTAAATGGTGTGAATAAATTAGGTCTGTGGGTTACAAAAAATGTTTTCACGTTTTATTCTATGACATAAAACACACCAGTTATAACCGCTAGTGACTTTTTAAAAGCTTTAATGTGTCTTAAAAACGGCAGTTGCTAACAAGCTAAAACGGACTAACGTCATGACGGGTAAACATCTCACAAATAATGCATATACAAAAATCGCAAAAAACGTGGATGGAGATTTGTTCACAGATTAGTGACTAATAAGAGAACATGTAATTAATCAAGTTTGAATGAAGTCTAAGTATGGTCTCATGTTAGCTTTTTACTTCTGGCGATTGTATTTAGGCTTCACCAGTAACAAATGTTTTCAAGATTCTTGAATGTTGTTAATATGTAAAGATGATCATTAAAGACAAAACGTGTAAACATCATAAACCTTTGTTAATCACAGAGCTTGTTTTTTGCGATCTTTAAAAGATTTATGGGAAAAATCCATAGGCTTTTGGTTAAGGGAACCAGTGTGGCGCTAACTTCCGCGATGCCTACAAAAATACGTCATCCCTGCGGCACTCTATTGTGACTATGAAGATGACAAATTTATATGTCGACACCATACTGCGTGTCAGTGTCTCGATTCGGCTCTCGGAGCTGTGAATATCTCTGAATGAAGCCACACCATTTGATAACGCAGAACAATTGTAGGGATCTTAAAAATGTTGCACTTATGTATTTTGAGACAAATTTGATCAAAACCAGATTTATATAAATACATTCTCAAACCTTAAGTTATGCATCCTTTGTTCACTTACTGTAAACCCATTCAACTCTGACATTGGCTATAAAACGTGAGACTAGTAAACAAATTTTCTTACCTGGAGTTGGATGATCAAGGAGTGGAGGCGAAGCGTGGGAAGGAAAGACAAAAGAGAAAAAGATATCAGTTTTCTCGCAATCACAAGAGATTACAGGGATATCGAGCTTAATACATTGTTAGGTCATGCATGCTCACGTCGGACTAAAAACAGTACCATAACAAATAAGCCAAAATAGCGTGTCACATCAAATAATGCTGCTTCTCTCTAGTAAATGCAAAATTAATTTGCCAACACGAGCTCCCCGGTAGACAGCGTACGTGTGTCTGGCATGACAAGTGGTGTTAGTTGAGGAAAAATCTAAAAGGCCTTTTGGAGGCTTTGGCTTAATCTACTTGTGCCGGTTCAATCTCTGACTGCCACAAGGATTCTGCCCTAAAGCGGCTTTATCTTTATAGACCCTGTTTTCTTCTATTGGGGCATTTAGCTGTAATGGATGATCTTATGTTTTGTTCTTCAGACTCTTTTATACAAGCTAATGGCAAACGACATGAAAAAAACACGGAGAAAGATTTTCCTGGACCTGCTTCCACCGCAAATTCTTTCCCCAATGTGAGACTGACAGTGCAGACACTCCCAAGATTATTTCGCCACAACACAATGGATGCGTAACGTCTACTCTGGTGGGATAGCGAACCCAGTTGCATGTACATTTAAACACCAGAAACAGTTGTTAGGGGAGCGCGTCGGAGTGTCTGGGGGTTTGGAAGGCACCCCGGGGAGCAGACATACACCTGAGCGCCTCTCTCACACAGCCTGGAATACTGATGCCTATGACTGATTGCCTTGTCTTGAGGATCTAATTTGAAAGGTGGACAGTGATAAATGTCTCTTCGTACTCTCGCGGGCCGTCTGATGTATTATGCATCCGCGGGCTGATCACAGGGCCTGATGAGCGACCAAGGCCGGACGTGTCCGTCGCACCATGACACTGTTTATATAAATGACTGCACCTCAGCCACTTCTATCTCAGAAAGCTAATAGGGGCCGGTGTTAATGGGGGATGACTGACTGCGGACGGCCTCCACTCTTGTTTGATGGAGCACAAATTTGACATAGCCTCTTAACACAGAGAGTGAACCGGCACTCCCAGTCAGGGAGAACCGTAATTGTTAAAGACGTAAAGACGAAGCGAGGAGCTATCGGCTGCCAAAACGACCACTGTCATCCTGCCGTCCGTACGCATTCGTTTTCTCTCTTCGGCGCAGCCAGGTAGACCATTATTTTTTACTACCTGTCACATCTGACCACCTGATTCTTAAGGAAATGCTTTGATCTCACAGTACCAGGCAGCATGTTTTGATGCTGACACAATCTTGCTAAGCGAAACTGCAGGACTTGCACCTCGCTATTAGCCCGAAGGAGAAACAGCGAGGGATACTGTGTTGGGTTTTGTTCCTCACTCCAGGAAAACAATACGGGTAATTGTGCCTCTGATTCTTTGTTTAAGCGTTCACCGGGAGAGCGCTTTATGCCCAGTCCCTCAGGCTTACGAGTGCCCGTCATCCATACGTTTTTAATGCACGATAGCAGTATTGACTGCAGAGGCTGCAACAGAAACACCGGCGGACCCCAGGGGCCAAACATGGGCCCTAACAAGTTTAAGGCTCATCTAATTGAGCCGTTTTCACATCAGCTGTGGTTTTTGTCAGAACGGTCTGCTGGTCGCTTGCTCTTGGCTGTGATTTACCTTCTATTCACTCGGTCAGAGAGCAGCTTCGCTATCGACCTGGAACAGCGGAAGCGGCCCGTGTCAGGTCAGAAAATAACAGTCACATGGGCCGGTTCACTAAGAAACTGATGTTGAAATGGGACATATGAGCTTGTTATTGGAAAAGATACAATAGCATAAAACAAGCTGAGCTACTGTCACACTACTAAATGTTTTGTAAGTAATTAGTAGCGTCGCCACTTAGTAGCGTCGCCACAATCGCATTATCAATCAATCTAAAAACACAGTTTTGTATCAAGTTTTTGTGCTTTTATATTTTTTGTTACTTTTATTTTATTAGTTTTAACTTTACGTAACTTTAGTTTAATTTGACCAATTTCGTTTTAGTTTTGACTATTGAATTAGAGTATTTTTTGTGGTTTAAATGGTATTTATAAATGTTTCTTTATTTTAGCAACTTAAGAGATATTTTTTCAATCACTTTTACTGTAGGTACTGTTTATTTTTTCAACTTAGCTTTGTATGCTAGCTTCACTTTAACTTTAGCAATTTAGTTTTAGTGTCCCATTATAAATTGGGTTTAAGTGTTTGACAGACATCAAAATTGACAGACATCATTCAATAAATAAGTGTAAAAGCATGTTGATAAAGCACAGAGAAGTAAAATAAGAAAGATCTAGACTGCGTGCTGTAGCTCAATTGGTAGAGCATTGCGTTGATCATGGGTTCGAAAACCAGGGAACACACAAACTGATCAACTGTATAGCCTGAATGCATTGTATATTGCTTCGGATAAAAGCGTTGGCAAAATGCATACATGTATTTAATATATACATTTAAAATAAAATCCAATTTGTTTACACTAAAAATGCAATGTGGTCATACACATTTCCAACACCCACTGAATGGTGTGAGCGATCAAATCAGAAAACGTTCTCGCCCCCATTTACACCTGTATTTACCACTGTCAAATGTAAGAACCAAATGTCAACTTCACTGACGTTAATTCTGTAGATAAAATGCATTACATGTGGAACATGTCACTGCGAGACCCCTTGCCACTCCATGCTTCTACCAATCCAGATCCTCTCGTTTTAAGTGTCTCTCACTTTCTGGCCCATTATCTGAAGTCTGCATTAAGCATGACTTTCATTTGTATAAATCTGCATGCAAATGATGCGTCTGCGGTGTGTTTACCCCAGCTGAGAAAGCGAGCAGGGAAGCCATCTTTAATTCATTAGAAAAACCACACGTAGCAAAGACCATCTCCAGGAGAAAGAGGGGGCTTCGCATTATCCGGCACGTTTAAATGCTTCCTCAGTATGCAGAGAAGGACGCCATTAAAGTTCGCAATAATAGGCGCAAAAAGGCTTCGACGGATCTTCGTCCGATGAGTCATTAATTAGAGCTGAAGGATGTTGAACGGCGTGTTCAAAAGCTGAGGATTGTTCATTAGTTACGTGAGAACGATACATACTGTTCCTACCGCCACGCAATTACCCCCCTCAGCTAACATTTGCGGCTGACGCTATTGGCTAACGCTGTCACCAAACTAGCCACTAACGTCCCGATTTCCACTGTCAGAATTTAAGAATCGTCCATACTTCCCACCGCATGGAATATTTTTTTACGTGTGCAATTGCGGAATATCTGAGCGGCATAATTAACGGATGAGAATAGATTTCAGCAGTAACGCTGCATGTGATCTCATTAACATTGTATCAAAGGCGAATATCAAAGTTGCAAAAAATGAGCTTTTGTTTAGTGCTCCTTTCATCTTTCTGCAAGCGTTGTTCATGTCATTAACCTCAACGAAGATATTAAGAGAGCTGAATTTAAAGGGCGTCATTCATACAGCCAGTCAACGTTTAGCAACCAAAACAGATCAAATCATCCAAAAATCACTTTTATTGTTAATGCGAAGCAGCAGAAAACATTAAGAAAAAAGTACGTTTATAACTAAAAACTAAAGTCGACCCTGAACGTTGTATTCTGAGATCAAGCACATAATGTATGTAGGGTTTATTTTATTTTCACTACTATTTCCAACTATTTTAGTTCTAAAGGATTTCATCCTCGGTCAAATAATATGCAGTCACAGAAAATGAAAAGTTGACAATTGTGGTGAGTATTTAGTGCGATGCTGGGCAAAATACATCAACATGTAAAATATTATACATTGTTAGTGTCACTATGATTTTAATAACGTTTTCATTTGGATGTAAGGCTGTGCCATTGTCGTGTCGGACCAAAAACAAGATAAATGTTAAAGCAATAGTTCACCCAAAAATGGTCCATATTGACTTGACCATAGTGATTGTATTCCTACTATGAAAAGTTAATGGGGACCATTGGCTGCAACAGATCTATATATTTAAACCATTAAAAAAGTATTCTTGCAATATTGCCAATTTAGTACACAATTTTTCTAACAAACCCTTAAAAACCAAATGCTGCCGAAACGTAATATCCCAGTTTGATTTACAATTACAACTAAATTACAGAACGAGCCATTAAGTACAAGATGCTTAGGAGGAGCAAGAACAACCTAAAGTT
The DNA here is from genome assembly GCA_006030095.1 of Triplophysa siluroides. NCBI lineage: Eukaryota > Metazoa > Chordata > Actinopteri > Cypriniformes > Nemacheilidae > Triplophysa > Triplophysa siluroides. The sequence continues at coordinate 3,219,658 of VCII01000093.1, forward strand.
GACACAATGCTGTCAAAAAAGCCACAACACAACTAAAGAACTTCTTCAAGCATCAAGCACAAAAAGGTGAAAAGTTCTTGCAAATACATCTGAATCCCATTAATCGCTTCTTATAACATCACTGAGGTAATCACATCTGATAGAAGACATCACAGAGGTGTGCCTATGACAAACACAGCGCGGGAAGGAAGGAATACAGGAAAAGCGCGGAGGAAAAACAGCGACAGGCCTGATCTGAGGGGCGAGGATCATTTCCATACGCAGAGGCACAACAAACGGCCGCGAAAGTGTAAACACGCGCGCACGTGACTACCAGACGACTCTGTTATTTCTTTCTTTATTTACCCTCCTGTCGCATCGTTCGGATAAGCCGGAACGAGACAAAAGGTAAGGGAGGGGAGCGCGACATGAACGATATAGTCGTTTACAGGGCTTCTATTTTCGTCGGGGACAGCTCTCTCTTGCTCTCCCGTGATACTGAATTAATCAAATCCAAAGGACATCATCTTCAAACCCGACGTTCCCCAAAGGCGAGCATCTCATTGCCTATGCAGGCAAAGGAACTTCACAACAACCTAAAAATACAGCGACTCCTGGCAGCAGGCAAGAGTAACTAGCAAACATATGGGAATAGGCATTGTGATTAGATGCAAGGAGCCGAGCGCTTGTAAACAGAATCGGCTGCAGAGCACGAAACACATCCTGGGCTTGTGCTGATGTAGCTCACGTCCGGGCGGAGGTCTCGTGCTTCCGGGTAACACCGGGGTCAGGTGGACTTAAGGTTGCAAGTGGAATATAAACATTCAATTCTAGCTGCACGTTGTTCATAACTTGTGTATGACTTTTTGTTGTCGAACGCAAAAGAAGATATTTTGAGAAACGTCTCTGAGGTTTTGTGTCCGTGCAATGGAAGTCAATGGGGGTCGTCTTGTTTGCTTACCAACGTATTTCATAAACTTTGTGTTCTGCTAAAAAGCCATACAGGTTTGAAGGTGAGAAAATGTAAGAATACAACAACATAAAAACCTCACCTGGTTTATCCTTGTCACACAATTCTAGCTTTCAGTGATACTGTATGCTGAGTCACAGGTGCATAAACACCTTTGTAACTTCGTTTAAATATGATACGTACAAAGGAAAACAAATATGTTTCTGTGTCCTTGACCATGTATCAGATCAATGCTGGTATGGCGCCAGGTATCCATGGCTACCTCGAATATGACACAACCTGTATTTCAATCTGCGAAGGTAACGAGAACAGACAATTTACACTCCCATCACTCACTGTCGGCGTCCGTTATCAACAAATCTGTCTCACCTTCAGTTAGTGTCTCTGCCTACTGCATGCTTATTATTACTACGCCATCACAAATTCCATCCCTGTAACTTAGGGGAGACGAAAAACGACACACTGCATTTTTACAATTTGTGAGTGAAGAAATGGACACGGCGGCGGTGAGATGTTTGGCTAATTCAAAGGAAACTCTTCATAACTTCCTGGCATGAGATTTTGGACTAGGGTTGTTTATTTAGAGGGGATGTATAATAAGTAAATATATATTATGTCTAGAATAAGACTTCAAGGGTGTTAAAGATGTTTTAATGAAATTTCAGACAGGGTAAAGAATAACACCAGTCATATCAATACACAAGAAGCAATTGAACACAACAAGAACTATATGGATGTGACATTTTCAGTCCAAAAATTAGGGATGGGTATAGTTAAGATTTTAATGGTATTACTATTCTTATCGATAAAGCTTATCAGTTCGGTACTTATATAGTATTCTTATTGGTTCCTTTGGATGTTTTGTAATAAAAATAAGCAACCAAAAATAAAGAAATTAAGAATAAAATGAACACCGCTTTATTTTCTAATGCTTTTAATTTTTGCTTTTAAGTTCTCAATTATTTAATGTGGGACGATTTTTATTTGATTTATATGCATGTTTTACGCAAGTAAAGAAATACATTAAGCTCTCCATTTAATACATAATAAAAAGTTCTCCATTTAATAAATGGTGCGGGTGGGACTGTGCGCGCTTGTGAAGTCTAAACAGCTCATCCGTTTACTTTACAAGACGCGCTGTTATGGTAAACGCGCGGAGCGGAGCCACGTGCGAGTATAAGCATTCAGTCACAGGCTGCATATGTCGCTTCCTTCTCCAGTACCGAAAGCAGAACTGATAAGGCCGGAGCTTTGATTTGCCATATTTCATAATTTAGCCCCGGGGCTCCTTTAATACCGGGTTTCGGTACTTATCCCTATTCGTAATATAAATGATGTGTTCATGACCAATATATTGAATCATCTGTTTATGTTGTCCAGACATCAGAGAAATATCAGTCTAAGCACAGGCTTTCTATTTTTAAAAAGGGAAACGTACGTGCGTTATGGATGTGACAAAAAAGACGCCCGTTTTTGAGAGACGACGTACTTTGTAGGATTTCTGTGAATTGAGGTACAAACCAGAAGCCATAATACCCAACACATGGAGAACGGACGGCTCCTTATAGAAGATTTTACATTTTTATGTACCCATTTATGAGAGACCTAGACCGTTATGGATTTACTTACGTTACTATGGAAATCTATGTTTTAAAAAGAAAAAAATGCTTTAATAACGTTAAGAGAGACTTTAGATTTAAACCACCGAATACTGACGTCTGACATTTGCGTGGAATTGTCCATCTATAAAGATAAAGATAACTATAACTATATAGCATCCACACCAATGGATGATAATATTGTTTATTGCAAGCTTGCACATAATTTTCCTTGTCTTTGTCAATAAAGCTCTTCTGAATCTGCGAGCCCTATGTTTGCCAAAAATTTTTTACAATACCGTTCCTTACATTTTCTTACATTTAGTTAAAACAATGGCATTTTCTTAAATTTAAAGCAATTTGTTAACACAAATACATAACTATTTCTTGAAAGGTTTATTAAAACATTGAACCATTGCCTGCGTCATATTGACAAAACTCTCAAGCACCGTCTCAAGATGTTCACACGCCGCCCGTCGCCTCAAACAAACATTGGGATAAACTTCCTGCGCAGGTCTGTTATAAATCGTCTATGGTGTATAATGGAATGCTGGGGCTCGTCTCTGCACTATGAATGAGACAGTGAGCTGCCGTGGGGGAGGCGGTGACATGATTGTGATTGGACGAGACACTGAGAATCCAGATCAAAGCAATCTCTAGTGTTTTGGCCCCCAGCACAGTGTAGAGCGGGCCCACACACACACACTTTCACCGCTTCTCTATCTTTCCCTGCTTATCTTCCTCACATACACACTTTTTCTCACAGTGGTGTATCCTTTCTCTCTCTCTCTTTCCGCACGCACACACTTCCTCCTCTCTCGCTTAAACTCACCAGCCTTATCATTCTCTCAGTGTAGCTGTTTTCATATTTTTCTCTCTCACGCGCACTTTCTCCAGCTAGCCATTCTTATCGTTCCGTCTCTGTGAATGTCTCTCTCTTTCTCTCATCCACACACACTCTTTCTCTGTCTGTGACAGCTCACTTTTTGTACAAACGGCTCGTCCCTGGGTGGCTGTGTATCCCTCCGAAATTTCTCCCACACACACATCGGCTCCGTTACAAAACCTGCCGTAGTACTGTGTGCTTCCTTCCCGGCTACTGCCTACGTAGGGAGCGATTATTTTAGGGCTGTTTACATAATTGTACAATTTCTAAATGCGTCCTATGTAAGCATTGCTGTTTAATCTGAGTGTCTACCAATGAACGCAGCAATAACAAGTTGTGTCAAGTTAAAAGTAGCTACATTTTTGATGTAGCATAGCAGATCTGTGTAAGAAAACAATGGAGAAATCAAATGAATCTGGCGGAAGGATAAACATTTACATATGAAAAAGGCTATTGAGCGTTTATATAACATTGAGAAAAAAACCTTCATCTATTTGTGTTAAATGCAGAATGTGTGAACAGCGTCAAGTAAGTGATTTGGAATTTGTCTGCAAATCTCGGCGTCATACAAACAGAATCTCACGTGAAACGCACCAGCGACTCGACTCGCAATGGATTCCAACGTTTGACATTAACATGTTTCCAAATTTAAGGAATAATTCCCCAAAATATGAGAATGTTCTCATCATTTACTCACCCTGATGCCATCTGGGATGCAGGCTACATCAAAGCTCTTTCTAGCTTTGTAATGCTATTTCATGAGGGCCATTATGATGAAGCGCCAAAATCCTGCGTGTTAATACATTTCTTCAGAAATGAAACGATACGTTTGTGCGCGCAAATTATTAATATAGTTTATTGACTGATTAATGTCACATATGTAAACAGAAAGCCTGCAATGTAAGTTTTATGAAAGTCGGCATGGTGATGATATGGAATCTCATTGGTTATTGCGTGTCTCATGACGAATTGTAATATGAGTGTTTCGACGCAAGACACGCAAGCCTGGTGAGATTTAATGTTATTGAAATATTAATTTAGCACCACAACAGACACAGTAAATCACACTCGGTTGCACTCTCTGTGTTTTTGGTCTTACATCTGCACTCTTGAAACGCCTCTTGTCCAACCGGATTCGAGGAACAGATCTAACTACTGTATGGTACAGTATAAAAATAAACGAAACTGTATGACTTAACTGTCACACTGATATTTTTTTAGTATTTTACTTATACTATTTTAGTACAGCCAACTTTCTCTTAATCGGCTTAAATCACAAGGATTTTTTTACACAGCTCATTGCAATGCATTCTGGCATTGCATTCTACAAGAAAAACATGCTTTAGAACTTGGTCCAAATGAGGTACAGTCAAAGATATAAATATTTACAAGATGCCGCACGGCCCGTTACAATGAATGGAGAGGAACACAGCGCTCAATATGGTCGCTCTAGCGAAGGAAGTCCCGCCTTCCAGGAAAACGAGCCAATCGTCAATCATTAAAGACGAGACTAGATAGGGCGAAGATGATTTTTCGTGCAATTTAAGCTAAGCATATTTCCGATCAATAATTGAACACGACATAACTTTAGTTTGCTAGCGATTGTAGAAATATCTGCCTTCCCCCCTGTGGACTTGCTATGACGTAAATAACTGACCAGAGACGTGCAAACATGGCCGCCGAGTAGCACGACTTCCGTAAACGGACTTTGGTACAATCTCTCCGACAGCAGTTGCTAAATGTTTCCTGAATTTTTAAAACAGCCTTGGCATCAGTCTGTAACTCATCTATATGCTGTCTAGGTAGGCCGTTCACTAGTATTTGGATATGTACATCTTCATCTCTTTCACTCAAGTTTCTCAAAAATACACGCAAAGCACAAGTTGAGATCTCATTGGTGTTTTCTATCTGACCTTGCCAATAACGTTTCTGTCTCTCTCTCTCTTTCTGTCTCTCTCTCTCTCTCTCTCTCTCTCCCCCTTGGGTCTTTTTCAGTGGTTAAAATACTGCAGTGATTTCAGTTTTCCAATGGAGTGTAGATAAACTGCATTTCTTCCTACGTACTTCACCTCGGTTGTGCAACCCAAATTAAGTTACGTCACTAAATACGACGTCCCATTTCATTGACATGTTTGGTCTGCATTCCACCAAGCTTTTCCATTTTCCTCTTTTTTTGCGCCGTGAAAATAATATGCTGTGCTGTACACATGGCTAACTTTAACTCTAAATGGGTGTCAATTGAAGCCACTGAGGCCATTCAAGTAAAAGTTCAACGGGGTGTAACGTGAAGGGGTTCAAGGTTAATTTTTGACTTTGATATGACTGTGAATTCACCCTATTATCTATCCGCAGGGCCATGAATGCGGCGCGCACGATTCAGTACCTTTCTTCTAGTGATTCTGTGGTACTCGACTGATTAAACCAGATTCTCATATGTCTAATTTGTTCTTGCTGCCGTACCAAGCGAAAGCCTGGATGAATATGCACGGCGTGTTTCATAAGAGAGAGACGAGCCTTAGTTCTTATCTCCCCTGCACCTGCTTGAATTTCAACGACGTGGTTTTGTGACGCGATCGTTGTTTTTAACCACCTCGTCTTGTTGTGTAATGGCACTTTCTGACTGTAATTTTGTCATTTTAAAGTCAAAGATATTATCAACAAGTTTTGAGATCTTTATGTCGCAATATGTCAGGTTATCATTCTTTCATATCTGTGTAGAGTCGGCATTGCTTTAGTTTTGTTTCTCGTCCTGTTGTGCTTTTTAAGCAATTACTTTTTTTTTGTTGTTGACATTTCACCTTTGAAGATATATATCTGTTATATATATTAATCAAAAATACGTTAGAAGTCAAACCTTTTAGTTATATATGTACCTCGGATCACCAAAATACAGTTTTCTGTCTGGTTCGTGTTTCAGACGTGGTGGACTTTCTGTGAGAAGATCTGTGCAAAAAAACCTTCCCGTCACATCAGCACTCGTCTTCTTTTAGTGCGGCGCGGTTCTACGGCGGGTCTCTATGTCAAGCGGTGTTATATTGACAACAATGCGCCGGTAATAACAAGGGACGGCTCTCAGACTCATGACAGTGTACCGTGGGCCCTCGCTGTCGCTGGAGTACTGTTTCACCTCAAAGGAGAGGGACAGAGCCTTCAAGAGTCGAGAGGCTTTTATCCTGCGTGTCGTCAAGCGAGTGAGCGAGAGAGTTTGCCTCACACTGGTTCCCAGGAGCCTTCGCTGATTTATATGCTACAATGCGTTAGTGGCGCGCACTCCACCTCTCTTTGAGGCAGTGCTAAAGACCCGGCGGTGCCTTTACAACCCGGCTGCCTCCTAATGGAATTTACCGGCTTTAAAATGCATCACGTATTCGGAATGATAACATGCCATTGAGCGGCATCTCTTATAGATTAAAGTCAATCTCTCTGGCGCTCTCAAGGAATAAAAAGGGGGAAAACAGTTTGAGTGAAAAGCACGTGGAGCGAGAGTCAAGTGTGTGTGTGTGTGTGTGTGTGTGTGTGTGTGTTTGTCGGACCCCTGTGGGTGTGTCACACGGAAAGAGTCACATGCACATGAATCAGTAAAAGACGAGCAGCCGACATGAGTGTTTATCTAAGAAAGAGAGGCTTTGATGTCATGCTTTATTTATGTTCATTCATTATCAAGGTGCTTGCTTAAATATGTTAAGAAATGTGAGGAATTCTGTTGCTATGAAAGGCAAAGATTTTTGAGTTATTCATTTTTTTGGCAGGTTTATACGAGTTCACTGCACAAAAAAAAGGAAAAACTAAAACCTTGGTATGTTATACAGCTACACACAAAAAACAAATAATTGAACCTGCTTATTTTAAAAGTGAGCCATTGGTTGCAGTTTGCAAACCCGACCACTAGATGCCACTAAAATCTCCACATTGCTCTTTTAAGTATTTCAGGTCCTTAGTTTTCCGGTTGGCAGATTAAAACCAAAATTAAAAAAGATTAAAATCAAGATGTTGGCTTTTGACCTTTTGTGATCTATCTAGCATATTTCTTTTCGCAGAAATCCATTTTATAAAAACGCCCCCTAATAAACACATATTCTGAGTGAGGTCACCTTAAAAAGTAGACTACGTTTTTAGGCAACCCTATATGAAGTCAATTTAAAAAAGATCTACTTTGTCTACATTCCTAAATGCAAATCATTCCAAACGTTTCCGTAAAAATGTTAAATGAAAATTGTAATTGTTTTGAGTTACTTTGTAATTCAAGTGGCATCGTTCCACAATAAAAGTCTCGGAGACGTAACTAATTGGTGTTTCGCTCTGTCTCTACTGTGTTCCAGCCACGCCAAAATACACAATATTGACCAATCGGCATTCAGGACCACAGCTATCGATGTGTGGACGTGTACTGTGATGATGAGCCATCTGTGGCAGTAAATACTGTCGTCCAAGATTCATAAGTAGAATACGTGAGGCTGTTTAAATGCAACCCGAATTATCAGCAGAATGCCAGTGAACCTGCAGAGCCTGAACTAAGACCACCTGCTGCGTGTACGAAAGAGGAAATCTGAAGGAATGGCAACGGATGGGCCGCACAGCCAACATGTGTGCAATTATCATACCATTTGTCTCTCCAACAAACCACCGCAGGATGTGGGTTTGGGGCCGTTCCAGGTACGACTCTGATATCATGCCCATATATATTTTATATTCTAAGATGGGCTCGTTTGAACCCCAATCAAACAAAAAACATTTACCAAACATCACCAGCATTCATAGATGTGGTATTTGCTTACAGCAAAGTCTTTGGGTTTCACTTGCATCTGGCTGAGGTCCACCGCCCAGCCCTCCAATCGTTCCAGCAGAGTCCAAAACCCTTCAAAAACACAGGGACTTCCCGAAGGCCGCCTGACAGCAAAAACATGCGATGATACTGATGACGAAAGCAGAGCTACTTGCTCTACAAGTCGAAAAAGGTTACGGCTCGTAAAAGCGAGGGTTGGAGAATTACATAACGTACACTCAAAGCAAATATAGCACACCAGACGATGTTTTTACCGTCGGCGATGTACAGTGAGACATGCTAAAGCAGCATTGCAAGGCCGCGCACGTACACAAAAAACAAGAACAATAGACCCGAATTCATCTTATTCTTGCTAAAACACGCAACCACGTGTGCCGGCCAGTGCATGGGTTAACCAAGCATACGAAAAGGAAGACATGCTGGCTAGAGGCGGCGAGCCAGACTGAGGTTTCTTTCTCTCTCACCGCGTCATGTTGAGTCAGTTCAGCAGTGCAGTTCATGTCAGGACATGTTTCCCAGCAGCTGGCTCAACAGGACCTCTTATGCAATAAACAGGGAATGAGACGGAGAGAGGGAGAGAGAGAGAGAGGTAGGAAAACAGGGAAAGTGGCGGTTAAGCTGTCTGCCTGAGCTTCATCACCATACAGCATTAAACACCAAACAAGGAACAGGTGCAGTGGTCAGTATATCATTTCTCAAACCTCCTTAGGAACAATTACTTTAATCTGTGTGAAAAAGTATTATGGTTCTGTAATGTTCACAACGCAAGACAATCCCCATCTATCGGTCTTAAACAATCCTCATTGTCGGCGTTATTTTTTTGGCGTGTTACATCGGATTTCATAATCGTTCGTCTTTTTTCATTCTGAATTGATTTATAATTTCTGCTGATGTTACAAAGGCCACATGTTAGCAAACAATATCAAAGTCTAGCATTTTCCAATCCAATCAAACCCAGATGAATAAAATTGAAGGCCCGCCGCATTCTTTTTTGGTAAAAAATATCCTACATTACGTGACATTGAAAAACACGCATCTGGAAGGGAGGCAAGTAATTCATTACGATTCATTAAAGAAGTGAATGTGCAAATACACAATGCACTGAAATAAAAAAAAATATTTGGTACCATTTTCGACTAACTGGCCGATGTCATGATCAAACAATCCGAAAGAGGTGTGAACATGCTTTGCTCATGAATATTAATGTACAATTTGCCTTAAAGTGACAGTTCACCCAATAATACAAATTCTGTCATCATTTAGTCACCCCGAAGTTCTTCCAAATTTCTTTATTCTGATGAACACAGAATGGCCACCACTGACTACCATAGTAGGAAAAATTACATTCTTCAAAATATCTTCTTTTGTGTTCAACACAACAAAGAAATGTATAAAGCAATTGTTCCCACTATGGTGGTCAATGGTGGTTTGGTTATAAGCATTCTTTCAAATATATTTCTCTGTGTTCATCAACAAAAGGGATGTTTATACAGATTCGGAACAACTTGAGGGTGAGTAAATGAAGAATTTAAATATTTGGGTGACCTGTTCCTTTAACTAATCTTTTGAAAGGCAGGTCTGCCATAGCAGATTAACTGCAAAATACTGCAAAGCTATGGTTTTTTTTTTGCAATGCATTTTTATTTAATCCTCAGCCAAACAAAACAAAACTTATATAATTTAATATATTATAATTATTAGGTCTTTAAAAAGCATTGGTCCTGGGCTTAAAGCGTTTCATAATCACTCCGCTCCAGTATCACTTCAGGGCTCACTCAAGAACTATAAAGTTCTTTCACATGTTTGTTTGCTAATACCAAATGTTTGGAAAAATATATACTTACTACTCAACTATACAATAGTTGCAAAAAGAGGAACTAGCACAAACTAATTTATGCTAATTATGAAGCAATTCCAGAGCGACTCCGCCCACTTTTTCTACATACTCATACCCTTGAAACTATACTTACTTAAAGGGAGAATTCACAAAAATTAACAATTCTGTCAACATTAATTTACCCTCATGGTGTTCCAAACATGTATATGACTCTTTCTTCTGTAAAAAATAGGAAAATATCTTTTGTGAAAGAAGTCTCTGTGGTTTTGTGTCCATACAATTGTGTAAATCGGATTAAATGTCGTTTGGTTACCAACATTCTTCAAAATATCTTCTTTTGTGTTCTGCAAAAGAAAGTCATACAGGCTTGGAATGACACAAGGGTGAATAAACTATGAAAGAATTCTCATTTTTGAGCAAGCTATACTTTTAAATGATCATTATTGTAAATGTAGGGTTGATCATAACGTCTGTAAAACTTTGACTCGAACCAAGGAAATCCTGTGAATGCTCTGCTAGCGTCCACCTGTGCAGCCTTGTACCTACAGGCCTTATCATGTGCACGCTGTAAACCTGCAGCAGCCGCAGCTGAAAACCATCTGCTCTGGTTCGAGGAGAGCCGGGCTGCCTTAACAAGTAGGCAAACTGTCAGGCAGGATTAATGCACTACCTTAAACCTGAGTTAATAATAAATGAGATGTTTACACATTCAGGGGGGAGCGCATAGATAACAGACCTCCAGACCCCTCCTTAAAGTGCCAAAAAGATAAATTCTGGTTAAGTGGGACCTGCCTGCCTGCATTATAGCCCCCTTCCCCCATTTCCCACCCCGTCATTACCAACAAAACAAAGGCTTTAGCCCACTTACTGAAGGGAAAGGTCAAATTATCTGCTCTTTTTTGGTTCCCATAATGGATATGCAGCCAGACCGCGACTATTTCCCCAACCACAGGTGGGGTCAGCGGTGTATGCACACCATCGTATAAGCGGTTTCCATACCTAATGCTTGTTCGTAAGGAAGTAGCCTTTGATATGTGGACAGTACATGAACAGCATTGCCAATGCTAGTAATTCTCTAAAGCCTGGATGATAGAAGGTGGATTTGATCTGATCGGTCTAAGCTCACCTCGCCGCACTCCCACAATGCATTGCTCCAAAGGACGAAGAGGCCGGTTCGTGTGGAGCGGGCGGCCCCCTCAGCTGCTGCTGATGCAGGCAGAAAATGTGGGAAAGGACGCCACGGACACCCTGAGAATGAGGGAGAGTGTGGAAATGTCTTACTCTGGCTCCTTCTTTGCATTCGCACTGGAAGGGGATTGAACTAATGAGCCCTACAGTTCTCCACTGGGGCCTTCCCAAGACAGCCCTTCTCCAGCAATTGGTTCCAAAGGGTTTAAAAAAGCCGTCTGTGGTGAAGCTGCTATCTGTCCGGGAGATTAGAAAGTAATAAAAGAGATGGAGGGACAGAAAGGAGGAATAAAGATGTGCATTATTTGCAAACACAAGAGAGCGGCTTTTGTGTACAGAGATTTACAGCTGTGGTGCTTCACAAATGATGTGATAATTTATACATGCGCATTCCCACAGAAACACATCCATGGCGAGCTCACATTCATAAGCACTGCTATGGAAATGTGGATGCGTTGTTATATTATACCACGTTCAAATTTCAGGGATGAAACGGAAGGGGATAGAATAAAAAACAAAACATGAAATAAAATAACAAATATTTATATATAAAAAAGTAGATTTAATATAAAAAGAGCAGTAACCTGATCACACTTCTATTTTATTTTTACAAGTTAAAAAATGAATAAAGTCTCAAAATTTTAGTTGCTTACTGTCTCTGCACAGGTAGTATTTTAGATATATTCTACTATATACAACCTGTACAATGTCTCTTATATTTTATTATCCCCCATTTTCTGTACAACAGTCTTTTATTTTATATATGCATATTTTAGAATCTTTTAGACTGTAAATCTTATTATATTTGTATTGTCATTGTGTTGAATGTCTGTACTAGAACACCAAAGAAATTTCCTTGTGTGTGTGACGTCAGAAAGATTATATTAATATCATGTGCTTCTAAGAAGCCACATTTCGAAATTACAGCCCATGTTTCTGTAGCAGAAAATGTGATGCAATGCAAATCTTAATACCCACTGGACAGGGTGGGGTTCCTTCAAACCGCTCAACTTTACCCATCACAGATCCATAACCGGCAAGTTCAGAGAACTTAAAACGCAGGCCTCAGTCTCAGTCTGGCTGGCAGGACGAGAACACAGTCACACCACGGCGAGTTTAATTCGCTTCACAACTTTACCTACCGCATCTCTATTAAAACCTGACCACACGCTGAGAAGAGTCAATTAGAAAAGCGATGTCAGAAACAAAGTCCGGATTTCCCATGCATCGGTCACCACAAAACAATTCCGACAAAGTCTGACGGGACCTCCAACGGGGTGTGCATCTACCGCCCCTTCCACTAGCAACAGAGTTGTTTTCCTGGCAACCCTTCACAAATAAACCATTCAAAGACTGAATTACTCACCGGGAGTGAGAAAGGAAAAACTCGCTAGGGCTTTTTATTCGTAAATGTTACAGATTCAATCATACGCAAAACGGTCGTAGTTGCTTTGATGAAATAAACTGTCCTAAATTCTGTCCATTGTTCTCCGCTGTTGAAGTCCGCTAACCAACACACACAATCTGAATCAAACTCCGTCCTCAAAGACTGTCAGATTTTTTGCGTCATCTCTCGCGAACAACTGCCCCATTGCATCTCCGTTCCCTCATTGCGAGTGTGTGGTCTGCGAGAAACAGTTGTTTTATTCATCTTTCTTATTTTGGGCTCCTCGGTAGGGAAAGAACGGCCCGAGATCTGCTTATTCTCTGCCACGCTTCCTCTGTTCTCCAAAACAGCCGTGGCACGCCGCAGTGTGTCTGGAGAGTCTGCGGGGACAAAAAGCGAGACACTTCTCTAATGACTGCCGCGCTTGGGCGCAATGAATCACTTTTTCCTGAAAACATGTCCTCTAGTCTTCCATTTGCCAAACGCTACCAAGTCAACCAGGGACCAAAAGAGCTAATACTCCGAGGTCTACCTGCTGGTATAAATCATCAAAGCACTTCCTCCTTTGAGATAATGGAGCACTTTGTATATTTCTTATAGCGCAAAGCAGGAGGAACTGCTCCCTCTCTGACAATTTCACTTTTGAGTTTGGGCTTTTCAGAAGATAACTTCATCTGGGTTCATTTTGAGACAGATTCAAATCCTGCGTTTCAAAACCTGTGCACTGCTTTGCTGCCTACAAAGGAAGCAAACCATCACAGAAGCTCAAAAGCGAATGATTTGAAACACATAACATGGGCAGAACTTCTGCGTCAGACAAATTAATAAGCGCTCAGCACGCGGGTCAATTGATTTTTAATAGAGTTGGACTTAAGCCTGTTGTTAAGACAACGGCATGATACTCCAAACAATGTCAATACATAAGAAAATTTGAATGGATAGTTTATTAAAAGCGGAGGAAACACACGCAGTTTCTGTCAATCTCATATTCATCTTGAGTACCTATAGAGCAGTACTGCATACTTCGCATCTTCGAAAAGTATTTAGTATTTAAAGTTTGATCAAATTCACAAAAGACAGATACATTAGTACGATTTTTCCCGAAAACAGTCGAGCTCCTGGAGGCGTGCAAGGGGGCGGGACTACAGCACGAGCACACACTACATCATCGCATTATCCCTGCATAACTGTTGATGCATAAAGTGCGTGTTGACTTAGCTTCACTTACCGCGTGCGGTGCATGTCCGCCATCTTTTAGCGCTAGGGCCGCTTCCATCTATCAGTTTTAAACGATCTCCAAATCCGACGTTAAATCCAGCGTTTATATAACATTCCTTACTGAAATGCAGTGAACAAACAAACACAGCTGAACTTCCGTACAATGAACAAAGGAGCACATTGATGGGTGGGCTCTTTCTCTCGCTGGTTGACGTGTGGGTGTGCTCTTCTGGGAAAATTACCCAATAAAGGACTAAGAAAAGTTGTTACGTAACGGAATTTCATGTTCGAAAACAACTTTCTGAAACCATAACGAACCTTGGGGGAGTGTATCGAGCACAGAAATACTACGTAATACGCCCAACTCGTTTTTTGACAAGTTGACTATGCTAAGCATGAGAAGCAAGTACGTTTAACATTGTAAAGAAGTCAGAATGCATGACACACTTTTGAACCACCACTTTAAAAATTGACCATTACATTGAATTGTTGAATCATCACAATCGTTGATTTCTACTGTGGAACACAAAAGAAGAAAAACTAAACGTCTTAGTGGTTTTGTGTCTATACAATGGAAGTCAATGGAGGCCAATGTTGTTTGGTTACCAACGTTATTCAAAATATCTTTGTGTCCTGCGGAAGAAAGTCAGTCGTACAGCATATTTGAGTGAACTACTAGTAAAATTCCTGAATGCACCATTATCTTAACTAAGATCTGAATATATAACACTGGAGTGGAAAGAGGATTCAAACCTACAAGTAAAGTGGAATCCAGTTTCAAAGCCAGATACATAACAGCGGAGTCTTACAATATCACACATTTAAAGGTTGGTACAAATTAAACGTTTTATGTTTTAGATACAACAACTCAAAAACTTTTCAGTTTAACATTTCAGAGGCCTTTTGATGACACTGACCAACTATGACGTCAATATGATTGAAATTGTAGGAGGAGTTTATTAAAGTATGACACCAAGAAAACTACAAATTGCCAAAAAATGCTTAGTAAAATAATTGATTGATTCCAACATTGTGTTCACACTAGCAGTAATTCAGAACATATAAACCCTCTGGTGAAAATCAAGTTTTTCATGTTGTTAATATGTCTAAGTAGTATTTTTTATATGCTTTAAGATAAACCATGTGCAAATGTATCATTTTAAACCATTGCAGAGGACTTTCTCCATAAAACTGAAGTTTACCAAAGAAGTTTACCGAATCGTTTTCAATTTTAGCAGTGTCTGGAACTGCAGAGCGCATTTTCTATGTATGTCCAAGAGGGTGGGAATGAGTGGAGGCAGTGCTCATTTGCATATTCATGATTCCGTGAATACTAAATGCGGTAAGGGTGTAGAGAGTTACATTCAAGTCACTTTAGGGCATGAAGACATTATTATCGCAGGAACAACTTTTACATATGCTAGTTTAACGCTTAAAGGGATAGTTCACCCAAAAATGAAAATTGGTTCATCATTTACTCACTCTCTAGTTGTTCCTGTATACATTTCTGTTTGGTTGAACACAGAGAAAGATATTTGGACGATTTGTTGTAACCAACCAGTTCTTGGACCCCATTGACAACCATAGTAGAAAAATTGACATTGGTAGTCGTAAGTGCCCCAGAACTGATTGCTTTCCTACATTCTTCAAAATATCTATTTTTGTGTTCAAGAAAACAACATATATAAAGTCTTTTTTTTCTGCTATGGTAGTCAATGGGGTCCAAGAACTGTTTGGTTATAAGCGTTTTCCCCAATATCTTTCTCTGTGGTCATCATAAAGAAATTTATACAGATTTGGAACAACTCGAAGGTTGAGAAAATGATGACAGAACATTTATTTTTGGGTGAACTATCCCTTTAAAAATGAGTTTTAAGGGAAAAAAGGATCAAATGCAGTGGGGCTTAAAAAAAACAACGTTTACTAACATGTAGCTTGTCAGGTTGTGACTATGACATACACATTTTCTAACATGTTTTCCAAGACGTAATGGAATGTTACATGTAACAAATGAATTTCATACATGCCTGTCAAAGGTAATGCAACCGCTGTTTTGATAAAATTTTGTAGGTGGCGCTATCGAGCCATTCTGCTACACTTCACTCTAAAACCCATGTCTGATTCTAATTTGGCCATTTCTGGTGTATGCATGTATAGTTTTATCATGACTTTGAGCACGTCTAGGCCCTAAAAACTATTTGGGAAATAATAATAAACAGTTTCATTAGAGGCCCCACGGCATCAGTGCTTAAGCTAACAAATTGAAAAGTCTCTACTTGTTTTGTAAAAACTGCTCCTAAGGATGCTAACAAACACGTGATGTGCACAACAGCGAGGCATCCACACGCACTCAACGACCTTTGCTCTTCTCTCTCATTATCCGAGCGGTGACTCGTGCCCTCTCCTCCGAATCTCCTCCCATCCGCCAGACGATCCTGCGTTTGCCACGGATGCAAAACACTGATGCTAATTCTACTCCATGTTAATTACGTCTAATTTGCTTTGGAAAAGCATAAATCATCACGCCGCGCCCTCCATGCATGCGTAACTTTCTCGTTCTTTGAGAGACGCCTCCTTTCGAAACTCCCTGGGAGAGCTGTCTGTTTTCTTCCTGCAATTCTGTTTGCGTTCGCCTGCGAAAAATTGCATCGGCGCGGTTATGCGATTGAAAGCGGAGCTGTCCGGGGCGAGACGTTGTGACTAACCAATTAACTCCCTCACTTTCTCGCCTGCCTCTGTCGACGAGGGCCAGCGAGACTTGGTTGCAGAGATATGAGTGGTGTCGGAGACTACATCAAAGCACGAGGCCTGAGAGAGGCCTGCTGTTACCTTTGAACATTGCGAGAGGATTGGAGGGACAGCCAGTGCTCTGCAGGCTAGACGCAGATCACAGGCTAAGCGGGCGCCTGCTGCACACGCTCTTGCACCACGCCGCCGTTTCAAAGGCGCCCTAACAACCCAGCCACGGAGCCCAGGCGTGATCTTCCTCTTGTTCTCTCCGAGGGACTTGTAAGACGAGCGACATGAAGAGGTGTTTGCAGGAGATTTTGGCTGTTTGTCGAGTAATGGGTAAAGGTACGAGGATGCGGCAAACAACCATAACTCAAATATCCCACACGTGACAGCGTTTTAGATTGTTGAGGAGAGTTTCTATGGAGCTGTGGCCTAGTGGATACGTGCATGCATTGACATTACCCGTGGGTGCTTATGTGGACAACGTAGGTTTGAATCTGGCTCTGAACACTAACAGATGCCATACCACACCTTGGTTTCCTTTCCACACTGTAAAAAGCGTTGACAAAGATGAGCCAACATGGATTGGATATATTCAGTATGCCTTACACAGTGCATAAACTCATTTCTCAGAGCTCGACAATGAAGTTACCAAGAGTCTGAGTCACCAAAATGCTAGAGCTTTACCTTTCTAAAACAATAGAAAGGAACACGAAACAAATGCACAATGAATCAAAACAATTGCGTAATGTACCGTATTACGCAGACTTATTAGGTAAGAAGTGGCATCACTAAGCTCAATCTGTGTGTTGTAACATCTTAAAGACATCCATTAAGTTGATTAATATTGTGAACTGTCATCAGTAAGCTCAGTAAAATGGAGTTAAAGTGATTCCTTCATCACTTGCTCATTCTGATCCTCATGTCTTTACAAACCTGAATGACTTTCTTTCTTCTGCAGAACACAAAAGAAGATATTTGAAGAATGTTGGTAACCAAACAACATTGGACCTGGATGACTTCCATTGTGTGGACACAAAACCACTGCGACAAAATGACAAAAAAACACTTGCACACGTACAATTTTGTCAAGTATTATCTGCGATGTGTGCTGTAAAAGTGTTTGTGTAGCACTCCTCAACAGAAGTCATCATTAAACTTCAAGGCGTCTCAGGCAGGCACAACCACATTTGTTTCTCTAACTCACAGAACAAGGTTTTTGCGAAACGAAGTTGTGATTCTTCCGGAACAAATCGTTTCCCCCATTTCCCATTTTTCAGCAGCAAGTGACTCATGAGACAATCCCGTCCCGCTTACCTCCGAGGAAACCGACACGTTTAGCATATTCACGCTAGCCTATACCACAGGATGATTTCCGATTTTAATTGAAACGGGAGAGAAACGACTTCTCCCCGCGTTAGAAAAACCAAGAAGTAAATCTAATCGTCTTGGCACAACCTGATCTTTTTCTAATCACCCGGCAAATTCTGACAGAAAAAGGCTTAAGTGGGCGAGGGTGTGCGAAACAGTTTATTAACACGGACGATTATCGAGTTAAGCAGAATGGAGAGAGAGAGAGAGCGGAGCGAGGAGAAAAAAGAGATTTGGCAATTTGCTGGCTCCGTAGACTCTCGTCTCCTCGCATCTACGGCGGAAAACTGTGGAAAGGACTCCCAGGCTCACAATAAAGGAGAATATTCCGGTTCACGCCCGCCAATTAAAAAGATAATTATGCAAATGTAGCATTTACTGAGTCAGCGAGTGGGCAGCCGGAGCGGCAGAGGGGGCGGCGGCCAGAGGAGTGGGTTTGACGCAAGTGCGCAGACATAAAAATCTCTAACGCGAATGCACGTGGGTAATTCTCGTTCGCCGCTTCCACCTACAATCTTGATAAACCCTAAACTACAAAAAATGAAAATGAACGACCACTGGCAACCAACCTGCTTTTGGAATACCAGGGGTACCAAGATGTCATTTAACATGCAAGCCCCGCCCACTCTGTCATCTTCGAAAGCGGGGCCCTCTGACAGCCGCCACCTACTGCCATTGTCAGTTTTGTAAAGAGGAGGACGTGTCGGGTTTGGAACGTGCCGGCGGTGTTTTGTTAGCATTGTTTAACGTATCCATTAAACGAAGCGGCAGATAAGTTGGCGAACGCGCCACGTGTCCAGCGCGGCTTTGATATTTCAGTTAAACAGTCGCTCAAAAGTGACTAGCTTGTTGACAAGCTCCATATAATTGATTACCGGTAAAAGCGCTCTCAGTAACAGCGAGAATGAAAAGAAGCGGTTTTGATTCAAAGGGCTCACCACTCCACGGATTCTTAAGCTTCAAGAGCGACGCTTGAAGAGTCTCAGCCTGCTAATCACTCTGAAATGTAAATGAAACTCGAAGCGCTGACAGGATTTCAATACAACGCTCTAAAGAAAACGAAACGGCAAGGTTTCTCCTGCTGTCATCCCACCTCAAACAAAGGGAAGACAAGCAACCGAGCAAGTGTAGAAACATAATAACGCTGTCGGTTTAGAACTAAACAAATCAGTAACCGGTGGGGCTTAAAGGGACAGTTCACCCAAAAATAAAACTTCTAACACCGCGTATGCATCTTGTTTAAAACATTCGTGTTAAACACAAAAGAAGATGTTTTGAGAAATGTCTCGGTGGTTTTGTGTCCATACAATGGAGGTCAATGGAGGTCGATTGTGTCATTATGTCATTCTGTAAAACATCTTCTTTTGCGTTCTGCAGACCAAGAAAGTTATAAAGGTTTGTTATGACAAACGGGTGAGTAAATGATTTCTGGGTGAACTATCCTGTAAAAGTGCTATCCCAACACTTGAACAATGGATGGAGAGGAAGCCTGTCCAATGTCAAAGGTGATAAGCACCACATGAATGGTTTTGAGAAACATTTCTTAAGCTTCCAGCAGATTGACCTCTGATCCACATGGAGGGAACAGCAGCGTGTGGCCTTTCGAAACAGACGCTTACAGTGCACTGTGTGCCTGACACGGGCACCAACCGTAACCCCGAATGGGGTTTGAAGCTGAACCAACACCAGTTGGTGTTGTGGGGAAGACCTTTTTGAATATGGCGGAGTCATTTGGGATGTCTAGTGTGTCCTGAAGAGGCCTAGAGATGAGAACTCGACCAGTTTGTCCCTCAAAAGCTAACCGAGCAACATCGCTGTAGAATCTGGAGACGAGGGTTTTATGTAGCGCTTCTCTAATAAACACTTTGTTTCCAATTCAGTCATTTTTAACGTGTTCAACGACGCCCGGCGCTGTTCTACCTTGACATATGGGTTGTGTGTTAAATATCAGGCGGTAATTACGCGAGACATTAGGAGTTATTAAGTAGCACTTGAAGCTGGCATCCACTTACACCGCTGTCACAGCGCAGCTGAGCGGTTCTGAAATCGTTTTGGTTCCTGAGAGCTCGGCCCGTGGATGAAGTAATGGGGGACGACTGCACTCCCTCACCTCACACCTTCAATACCGAGTCTCATTGACTGTAATTAGCGGTTTCTACCTGCAGAGGGATGAAAGTCATTACAGCATGACTCACGCGGAAATACCCCGGACTGCATTTCATTTCCTTATAATAAACACACATACGTGGTATGCCACTCTAATAAAGAGAAGAAGGTTTTGAGATCAGCCGTATCATCTCAATCCCACGCTGGGGGAGAGCTTACAGAAGTCAGCGCTCCTGCACTTGTGTTTGATGTTCTGTTGTACGGGGGTTCATTTAGGCCGCTTAGATCAGCTTCCTGTCTGCAGAGGTGGAATCTTCAGGCTGCCGTATGAGATAAGGGTCCTGATGACACTCTGAGCATCGGTTAAGAAAGCTAATGTCATGATAGCTTGTGACCCAAGATTCAGAGAACATTAATATGATGTACGTTTAACCCTTTTGTTCATGAGTTTTGAATTGTGTTACTGACCCGCCTCCGGCGTGAATTTTTATTGCGCGAGACGGAAGCGGGAACAGTAGGCTAATGCAGATTCTGCTTAGCAATGCTCGGATAACACGTACTGTATATATGTGAAATACTGTGACATATATGGAATATTCAATTCAATTCAAGTTTATTTATATTGCGCTTTTCACAATGTGCATTGTTCCAAAGCAGCTTTACAGGCGCAAATACGAAAAACAGAAACACAGCACAGTGCATGGTGTTTTTAGAACAAGCAAGATAATTATAATAAATAAATAATTCAATAAATAAATAGAAATATATAGAAAAAAATGTGTTTCCTTTAAAGTAAGTTTGGACCCCCCAAAAATAAAAAATCTGTCAAACTTGATTTTTTTGGGGGGGTGAAAGTGTCATTGTCATTTATTTGGCAAGCAACAAAGTGAAACAACAAAATAGTTTTTATTCTAATTTTTTTTCCCAAATTTGAGTTAAATTTGAAGTCAGAAATGAATCAAGCCTAAAATTCAACCATTAATACTTATTTTTGAATAAGGACCGCAAATAAATAACTCATTGGGCATCGGAATAAAAAACTGCTTTACTATTTTTCTGAAAGTGTACAGATATTTTAAGCAAATACGTTCAGATATGAATTACGACGATGCACTGTCACATCAAGGTGGCGAGAACGTTTACCAGAGTACTTATGTGCTTGTTTGTGTGTCTGTGAAATGAATAAACACATCATGTGGTTAAAACATTGTCTCAAGAGTTGCCAAGTCACTGTACTCAACTACATCGTTCAATATCGGGCCATTGATCGGGTTGCAACGGCAAAAGTCTCATTGAAAATAAATCACGACCGCTTTGACGCTGTCAGTATGAACGTACCACGTATCCGTTGTGTTTATTGTACCACGTGGAAACAAGATATTCCAAAATCTTCCCCCTTAGGATACTAATCTGAGAATACAGTCGAGTTACCTTCACAAATGAGGTTCTACCGCTGTCTTTATGTCTGCTTGCCTACACTCCCCACCCTTCACAGCATGGCTACATCTCAACACGTCTTTTTTAAAGTATTAACAGGGGCTCCAGGCTATCGGAGGCTCCAATTACACCAGCTTTTGCAGTCTCTAATTGAGGCCCTTTGGTGTGAATTTGTTCTATTACCCAGGTCTGATAGGGAAATGAAGACAACACGGTTAAGGAGCCCTGCACCGCTGTACAGAGGGATTTCTGGCATTAATAGCGTCTGAGGGTGCGCCCAAGCTCTCGCTCGGAAAACGGCCCCTCCTGGAGTGATAATCCGTATTTTGTTGCAGTGGATGATTATAAAAGCCAACAGTATTGCTCTGAGTCAGGCAACGGCTCTGCGTTATGAGAGAGAAAGAGAGAATTAGAGTGAAAATAAAGCAGCTATTTGAGTGAATGTTAAGGAGTGGATAAACTACGCCCGCTACAAAGACTGCCACTATCCTACCTAGAGCCTGTAATTAAGACCTGACGTTCCTGTAAATATTTTGCGAAAGCAATAGCCGTGTTTCAATTACAGTCATTTAGAGGGACAGTTTAAACTAAATAGAAAATTCTGACATTATTTATGGAAGCACTTAAAGGTAGAGTTTCCCTGAAAACAGGGCTGGACTAGGACTAAAAAACGTTCCTGGACTTCTTGTCCAAGAACGGCCCTCCGTCTGTTCCGTCTGTCCGCAATTGTGTTCTGACCCAATCAGTGTTCTGACCGTTTTCGTTCTGGGAGGGGATGGGTTTGGGTTCCCCCCTCTGCTCCTTTGCCGCCCCTTCCCAAAAATGTAAAATCTGGCGTTATTTACTTAATCATTTAAACAGACAGATCACCCACAGAAAATTCTGACAATATTTAAAGAGTAACTTGAAGGGACAGTTTACCCAAAAATAAAAATTCTAGCATTATTTAAAGAGTCACTTAAAGGGATAATTTGCAAAAAAAAATATTCTGGCATTACTGAGTCAATTAAAGGGCCAGTTTGGTGAAAAAAGAAAATTCTGGCATTACTGAGTCAATTAAAGGGCCAGTATCTTAAAAAATGCACATTTCTGGCAATATTTACCGGGTCACTTAAAGGGGCAGTTCACTCAAAAATAAAAGTTTGGGGATTATTTATGGAGTCATTTAAAGAGACAGTTCACTCACAAATTAGATTATTAACTAAATCATTTACAGGGGCGGTTCACTCAAAAATGACATTTTGTCATCTTTTACTCTTATTTGTTTTCAAACATGTATGACTACATTAATATGCAACAAATGAAAGGCCGTAAAGGACTTAAAGCCTTGGTACATTGACGAAATCGTAAAATGACAGTAACCTAACATCTGCATAGCACTGTTTAAAAAAATAAAAAAATAATGAAAAGGTAAATATTGTCCTAAATATTCTAATGAAACCATAAACAAAATAAATTGGCAAAAAATGTATAGGGACTTATCCTTCAGATATTGTCACGATTGTTGAAAGTAAAAGGGATGGAAACTTCTTTGTCATTAGACAGTAAATATAGTTAATCGAAGTTATAGTTATAGGTAATCGAAGAGATGTCACTGGGAGGAGGGCAGTTTATGATTTTGATTAAAATGAATTTATAAATGATGTGCAGGTAACATGCATTTGTAATAAACACTTAAATATTTCAGAAGACAATAACTGGTGACTTTAACAAAATACATTTTAATTTGTCTTTGTGCTTTGTTTCCGTACTCAAAAGTTAAAAAACTAAATCGAAAGTTAAAAAAGAAAATCAGTCTAAAACCCCCAAAATAATGCAAATAAACAAAGCGCAAAATGGAAACCAGGCACAATGATGTCATGCAGTTTCCCTCACCAGACTGGAATGAAGTTAGTAATTTGGCTGCGATTACTGGCTGCTAAATAATGGAGTGATTACAGTTTAGATTACACTCACTAAAACAAATGAAGCACTCCCTTTAATTTCAGTCTCAAACCCTAGATGACTGCCTCATGGTGACTTTACGTCAAACTTCTTGGATCTTAAATCTCGGGAGCACCCCGGGTTCCACAGCTCCAGAGCGGGTCAGATCGCAGTCTTCCACCCGCCATCTGAACATCTAAAAACAGCCACCAGCCCCTCATTAAGAGAGACCCGCTTTAGAGAACATGAATTATGCAAGGCTCAGAACACTGGCCAGCGTCTCAACATCCGCCCCTCGCGTTTGATCTCGTCAAGTTTTTGCATCCGCACATTTTTGCATTTATTTGGTGGCGTTTAACTAAGCGCGTTTTTTTCAGAATGCACACGAGGGTTTGATGGGGATAAATATGGGAACTATTTAAAAGAGAACCCAAAAGACTAATGCATCCTCAACTTCAGTGTCTGCTTTTTTCTAGTAATGCCAGCCCTGGTGTTTGGCATCATAAACATTTTTCTAAATATATTCCAAAGCTTTTATGGCGAGTGTCTAGAGGTCTCCTCTCTCCTCTGCTCTTCTCCCCTGCGTTCTCGCCTCTGCGTTTGGTTACTAGAATGAGAACAGTAAAGCTTAACTTTATGAAAGCAATATTTTTAATTCATACAAGCATGGGTCCCAATACAAGCATTTGGGCTAACATGAGTAACCTCACATGGGGATCGAGATCAGTTTCATATCTTTAATTATGAAACCAAATGTTCATTAAAATCGATTTTGTTGGGACTGAATTCCACACTGAAATATATTGTTTTTGTATTATGCTAATATTGATATTTTTCATGTTACTGCTATTATATACTGACCGCAACAAAATGTATTGTTTTTGCTCAATTGTAAGGTTGTAAAGGGCGATGAGAGACAAAATAACTTTTTGAAGAAAAGCTGTGCGGTATTGAAAAATGCAATATGCGATAAGTTTCTAAACAATGCGATATGCGATACGATAAAGCTTTAAAATCAATCAAAGGTCTGTAAAATCAATTTAAACTATATCACGATATATTTAAAAACTTAAAAATATACAACCAACCAACTTTTAAAATGATTTAGTTATTGCCCCGAACATTTCAATATATTGTGCAGCCCTACTCTGTACCATAAAATATGACCAATGTCTGCACTGTTAGAAAATCTCAACTCATCTTTTTAAGGTTCTTCTTTTGTATGTTTTTTCTTTGTTGAACTGACTATCAAAAGTTGAGATAACATCTAATTTTGTCAAATAAAATAGATTGTACAAGTGATGCACCGATACAAAATTTATTCACCGATACCTATAGCTGATTTTTCAGAGTGATATCTGCTGATACCGATTCTGAAGATTAAATTCATATTTCTAATTTTTATAAATGTTATTAATTCATATAATGACTATTAATATTGAAAATCAAACTGGTGATGTTTCTTAACATTTTCTATATACAGAGCACCAATTCGTAGCATTTTCCTGTCCTCCTTTGATTGACAGGATATATCGGTTCTGATCATCGGCTGTTTTTAAACCATCGCTTGATTGCCGATAGTGTGAAAAATTGCTTTTATCAACCGATACAGATTACTGGTTGAAATATTGGTGCATCTCTAGATTGTACAATCAATTGGATTAACACAGTAAATTAAATTTGGTTTACTACAGTACAATAAATTTAGAGTGTATACAAATGAATCGTGTAAATCAATAGCTTGCAATGAATCTGAGAAAAATACTCTTAACTCACAAGGCTGATTCGAAAGATTCACATACAAACAAACTGGTCACAATGGTTCTTAACTTAACTACTAAAATATAAGTGAAAGTAAACCAGAAGCCAGTTAAGAAAAGCAACAATTGAATCCGACAAAAAACATGCAGTACATAAATACCGCAGATGCATGATGCCGCGAGTAGGGATGCAACGATTTAGATTTTGTAGGTACGGTTATAGTCAACGGTTGCACGATTATGATGCATATATTAATTTCTACATTTTTACTGGCCCTGACAAAAATGTTACTTGCCTGCCACAAAAAGTAATAAATAAATAATGATGTCTAGTTATTAGTTTTTTTACCTATGCAATCTTAATAAATAAGCTTATAATACCATAAAACCATTAACCTAACTCTAATAATAATAGTCAATCAATTAGTAATAAAATCACATGGTTTTCCCCCCACTGTTTTCATTTACAGCAAACTATAATGAATTTATAACGTGATATAGAGCCTAATCGCTAAATAATAACATAAAATAAGTTAAATTGGTTCGACTTTGAGCCTTTGTTTGGCCATTGTATTCTCTGTAGAGCACCTCTTCCAAGTCCCGTCACCTCTCATCTGCCCGTCTCCTGACAAGAAGAGATTTTACAGAAAGCTTTCCTGTGTCGTAAAGTCACCCGTCTAGGAGAAACCAAACTCCTCCAGAACTGACAGCCATTGATCATCGCCTTTTCTCCGTCACTCATAGAAAGCTTTGGCCTCGGCTTGTAAATGCACTCAGCTAGTGGTCAACATCGCAGATAGTGCCAGCTCCTGTCTGCCATCGCCAAATAAAGTCAAATACACAAACACTTCACGGAGGTAGTTTGGAGGAGTCATTTCAATTGGTGATGTCAGTATTTAGTTACAATCCCAGCGTCACTTCCGCATGTTATAAATACTATAAATAGATATGAAAAGTTTTTGTTGTCATGATGATGAGATGTATTCTTCCCCAAGCTACTCGAATCGATGTACTTATACATGAATAGGCTACATGTTTGTCCATATCAAAACCTATTAGGTTAAATTCACCAACTCACCCAAAAAAGCATCAATTTCACCTCTGTAAATCTTCCTTAAGTGATCAAATAATTAGACACGTGATACGTCTAGGCACATTTCCCTCGCAGGCAACCCCTCCTCGATCGATTTTTCACAGATCTTGAAGGAAACAGCAAGGTTATCCCATACATTTACGTCAAATTGAGCCTTATTGAAGGGCAGACTAGCCTACTTGCTGTATGGCCAATCGTCCCCTTAAGTCATTTCACTTTAATTTCCACATCTGATAGCACAAAGAATGGCCCCTGTAATAGGGATAAGCTAAGCATTGGCCAAAGCTAAAAATAATAAGGCTCTTGATGTTAAGAGACCAGGTTTTGTTCTCCCAAGTCATTAGCTGAGCTCCCCATTACTGGCTCCATATTCCCTGAAACACAGTCGAGGGGTCGGAGCGATGGTGCACTGCGAGTTCCTCTCTTCAAAGTCATTCTCCAGAGTTAAGAGCACAGACCAAACGTCTTTGTCTCGGGCACAAATTATACCAAAGACCCTCAGTTCAAACAGATCTCTGAAAACTCTTGGATTTTGTATTACGCTTCATGGTTTTATTAGTATTGTTATTAAAATAATTAACTATTTAAAAAGCTCTAACTGGTTAGATTAATTGGGTAATTCTTTAACTTAGGGCACTTTAACATCAGAGGGTTGACTTTGAATTATTGTAGTATTCTGTTGCATAAAGACCACATTGAAACTGTCTTGGTTATTTTAGTCTCTCTTATAATCTAGTTCTTTTCGTTATCTTTAAGGTCCAGTGTGTAGCTTTCGGAGGCTCTATTGACAGAAATGCAATGTAATACACATAACTATGCGTTCAGAGGTGTATAAAGACCTCACATGATGAAGCGTTATGTTTTTATTATCTTAGAATGAACTTTTTCTATCTACATACACGGCGGGTCCCCTGCATGGAATCAGCATGTTGTTTCTACAGTAGCTCTAAACGGACAAACTGCTCTCTCTATTGCGTTAATATGTTATTTCCTTCGGCAATGAAGCGAAAACGTGCCATGACATGATTGTCCTGTGTCAGCCTCCGTAGTGCTTTGAAAAAAGGAGGGGTGGAGTGAGCCATTGGTTGCAATTCGCAGCCTCACCACTAGGTGCCTCTAAAATCGCCACATTGCTCCTTTAAATAATAAATATCCAATATAAAAACATTTTTAAAACAAGAATCATTTAAATAAATTAATTTTATACGTATTTTACACACATTACAACTATCCCTCAGCTGGCTGTATTCCCCTATAGCTTCATTTCTACTACATTTAACAATTGTGCTCCTTTTTAAAACGTACTGTAGTTCTGTTTGTGTACTAAGTCACGAGGAGAGAACAGTGTCAGTGACAAGTACGCTTCAGATAAAACATAAATGACTTTTGGAAATAAAAAGACAATCTTTCCAAGGTCATCCATGTCATGTAAAAACACTGTTGGACATTGTGAGTGGGCTTAACTAGAAAGTACAAAGTATTCTTAAAGACCATTTTTAAACGTAGAAAGTACTGATAATCTTGATCATAACATTATTACAACTTAAAGGGATAGTTCACACAAAAACAAAAATTCTGTCATAATGTATCCACCCTCACGTTGTTGAAACCTGTATATGACTCTTTCTTCGGTGTAACACGAACGAAGATATTTTGAGAAATGTCTCAGTGTTTTTTTATCCATGCACTTGAAGTCAATGGGGTCAATGTTATTTGTTTACCAACATTCTTAAAGATATAATAATTTGTGTTCTGCAGAAGAAAGTCATACAGGCTTGTAATGACATGAGGGTGAATCAATGATGAGAGAATTTTCATTTTGGGGTGAACAATATTATTATCCTGTGAACTGAAGAAATCACCTGTGCATTACGTGTTAAGAAACAGTGCAGTGAAGCCTTCTCAGAAGTTTTATGAATCTTATAGGTTGAAGACACGTGACTCACATGTCTTCTTCCCCACCTCGCTACACGCCGAAAACTCCATAAACAAGCCTGTCGCTCTTTACTACTGACGGCAGGGAAGCTAAAAAGTTAGCC
This sequence comes from Triplophysa siluroides, assembly GCA_006030095.1. NCBI lineage: Eukaryota > Metazoa > Chordata > Actinopteri > Cypriniformes > Nemacheilidae > Triplophysa > Triplophysa siluroides. The sequence goes on from VCII01000093.1 coordinate 3,247,966, forward strand.
GCTATAAATATGATGTATGTGACTGTGGCATTTCATCATTTATCGTATCGGAGCCCAGAAAGCCAGCGTTGCCCAGCGGTGCCCAGAGGAGTTCCTTTATCTCCATGATAAACTCATCTGGCATGATTTATTAACGAGAGAATCGCTCCGCTCAGCCCGTGCACGAGGAGAAAAAAGCCCCTAGTACAGTGGGATACTTTAAAGGAAGGACAGACAATGTCTGGAAAACTTTTTTTAACCGTGCTGAAGCGTGTTTGTAGATTTACGTCCGCAACAGATGTTAAAGATTTTAATCGATGAGTAGGTAGGAAAAAGAAACTTCTCAGGCAACTGTCCTGAAACCTTGCGACGAGCTCTCAAAAGGGACGGTTCACTCCAAAATGAACATTCCTTAATAATTTTTTCACCTTAGTGTAAATCCAAACCTGTATGACCTTCTTTTCTTCTGTGGAACAAAAAAGTAGATATTTTGAGAAATGTCTCCGTGGTTATGTGTTCATATAATGGAAGTCAATGGGGGGGCAATGTTTTTTGCTTAACGTTCTTCAAAATATCTTCCTTTGTGTTCTGCGGAAGAATGAAAGTCATAGTGCACCCATGATGCCTTAAAATACAGCCTCTATAGGCGGCTCACTGAGATGTGTTGCGAAAGTGTCTTGAAAATGTATGCGAGATGAAAGACCTACAAAACAGTGACAAAACCAGTTACTAAAGTAAAGAGGGAACTGCCGTCCCTGTGGGATCTCATTTATTATATTCTATAGATCACACTACATTCAGGTAAATCCCTATCTTTGATAAGTGTCATGTTGTACCCACAATCCCCGGAGATAGTGGCCCTGCACAAAGTGACCTTGTAGAGGCTGTTCTGGGAGCTGCGAAGCAGCTGTCTTCTTACATCAGTTCTGAGCGGCTCTCTCCTGCTCCTCAGAGTCCGACTCTGGCACCTGACTGCACAAAACAACTCCTGCATCATTTCATTCTTTGAACTTCCATCTGCTGCCACCCCGACCGAGGGGGCTGCTCTCTATTTTAACTTTTCTCGTATGGTCGTCTGTGTGCATGTATGTTCGAATACCCTCAAAACCCTTCCCTCGTGTCGTTTCAAACCTGTATGACTTTCTTTCTTCTGCCGAACACAAAGGAAGATATTTTGATGAACGTTGATAACCAAACAACATTGATCCCCATTGACTTCCATCGTACGGCCACAAAACAGACATAAGTGTCCAATACATTTTGGGGGTCAATATAAACTCACTTCCTGTTAAACTCACTTCCTGTAAGCGCCCTCCACATTGACGCTACAAAGTTTTCACCTCGGTTGCTTCCAGCATGTTCGGTTGTATTCCACTTCTGCGTAAATCGCAGGCAGCTCGCGCAAGCGAAAGCAACACTCTATCACACATTTCACATTATAACATGCCGGCGGGTGAAATATATCAATTATGTAATAATCTTAATGGCCCAAACAGTCTCGCAAACTGCAATATCTAGATCATGACTCGCTTGTGTGAGCGCACAAACTGAGCCAGATTATCAATCACCAGACACAATATGAACAGTGACAGGATGTTGTTATGGAGCGATATGAATTACACCACTACAGGGAGAAACCTTACAATCATTTCCTGAGTGATTTATAACACTGAGACAGGTACATCATGAACGACATTGTTTTGTTTTAAACATATCATTTAGTCGATGTGTATACAAGAGGGGAAATGAGATCTTTTATTTGTATTCAAGATGTGAACGTGATTTTGTTTTTTGGGGAGGTGGGCTTCAAAGATTGTGAAACGTTACAGAGTACCAAAAATGTAAAACCTTGTTTCATACATCACATTGTTTTGCTCAACAAATATGAATTCATTCTTCAAACAAAATAAATTTGCTTTTGAAGCAAACCTTTTATAGACTGTTTCACCGGACAAACACGCCTTGCCCTAAGTTAACTAACGGATATTTTACATATATTCATATTTTAGAGTATATTAAGTGTATTAAATTAAAACTACTCAACAGTTATTGATTCTTTGCACGAGTCTCCTGGAAGTTAAGTTTGGGCCACGTAACGTTTGTTTATGTTGTTGCTGCAAAACCATCTATAAGATATAAAGTCCCTATGAATTCAAACAGGAAGATTTTGGCATATATTATCAATATGTTAGATTTAAAGATATCTCACTCAAGTTTACTCTCAAAAATCTACAAATTTCACTAAATTCAAGCATCTAAGCATTCATCTTCTCAAATCCGCCTATAGGAATCAATTACTTTATGACATCATTCTGCACTTCCGCTCCACATCCAACTCCATGCTGTGAGTTAAACCAAAGGATATTTTCCATTATAAAAAGGGGAGGAGTAATAATAAAGTAATAATTCCCACTTCAACCAGGAAGTAACATCTGGATTTAGTAACATAACAAATATTTAGTAGCATTAAACATTCCAAGTATCAGCCAACATTAAAAGAGCACCGCTCCATAAATTATTTCCGGGTTGAAGTGGGAATTATTGAAATTGAAAGCTTAACATCAACGCACTTCAGTGGGTCTTTAGGACTTGGAAAACAGGCCCATGTCTTGGACTATGTTTATTTTCTTCCCCTATTTGAATTTTTTTTCTTGTTTTTAAGCGTAAATCTAATAAAATCTGGTGAGGATAAGAAAAAGGATGCTGCCAACAAAATAAGAAGAGAAACTGAATTAAAGATGTGCACTCAGGAAACAAGTCTTAAACGGTTGTGCTTTAAGTAAACTAATCTTGTTTGGTATTTGTTCTGGAAAGCAAGGGAATTAGACAGAAACTAACGTGAACGTGCAGCACAAATGTGCATACAGCTGATATAAATGGGATCTTGGTGTAGATGTACAGGATTTATTACGCAGCTCCATGATTGATGCTTTGACTGCTTTTTTTATTATTGGCTGCTTGAGAAGCAATCTGGTAACATATTCTAAAGATAAACGGCTTTCGTAGTAAAACATGCATGTAGCTCCGTACAGATGCTTTTAACATGACACTGAGATAATGTAGTGAAATAATCCGTCACATGTTTTGTCTGAAATAAATCTGGATAGCAGATGACTGAAGCTTCTGAAGATCAATAACAGAAAAACATGTTTTTTGCTCCATATCGAACGTGAAATGCATTTTTGATGAGGTGAAAGAAATAGAAATATCCAACCTAAGAACCCGATAAGACCCGAGAACGTGATGGCGTAGTTGCATCTATTTTACCACAATGATGCAACATCCCGCTGATGATTTTAGCACTTTATACTGAGAGTTAGGAGCTACGCAGACACGTTGACAGCCTCTGCAGAACGCATTTCCACACGGGTCTTTTTTTAACAGTCTTGTTGGCTGTGATCGCACAAGCGTCCGCGGAGCCAAGTCAAGCAGGGAAGGACTGCCAAAGAAGTGTCTGGCACTGGCCTCAGTCCTCTTCTGCAGGATCTGTCACTACTGCCGAGGAATGAAAACCTCAGGCCATTATTGTACCCCGACGCTTCAGTTTGACTTTTGCCTAATCCTCTCCTCACAGGTAAGAGCCACTTAACTTCAAGCTGCTCACTTGTATTCAAAAGTGAACTCACTAAAACTCAGGTAAAATTCAAGGCAGGTTGGAGCGAAAGTGCCTTTCAAGGACAGGAGTTGCTAGCTTGTGGAGGGTTGTGTCTAATTCATCTAAATTTCTTGAGCCCAGAGGTTAACACGCATTGGCGTCACATGTCGAGATATAATGTAATGTAAATGCTTATACTGTGAGATTAAATTAAAAAGTACAAAAATATACCAAAATTATCAGGTTTATGGTATAAGTGATGCATTGTCTGTAAATGCTGTGTTACGAAAGGTAACAAAAATTCATAATGATTTTAAAAGGTAGAGTAGGAAAAACAATTTTGCACATTTTTTTTTTACAATTTCTAACAATGTCGATTAGACACCAATGAGCGAATTTCAGTTTAGAAGCAAAAACGCCACAATAAAAACCCGCCAAAATCCCCCAATTTCACTTATTACAACTGAAAAAAATCAACTTAAAACATTTTACGTTCGAATTGGCTTTAAAAGTCAATTGAATTTTCATTTTACTAAACTGACTTTTCACTAAATCTAGTTTAGCCAATTTCTTCATTTCATACGAAATGCAACTAGATTTTTAAGTCAATTCTTAAAATTAAGTGACTTTTTGAAATAAAGTTTGTAAGTTAAATGTTTTCCCTTGTTATTTTCTTCTAGAGTTCTAAGTCCCTAGAAAAAAGCGTTTGCTGAACAACTAAATAAAAAAAAATTAGGGCTGTCAACGTTAACGCATTAACGCATGTGATAATTCTTTTCAGATTAACGTGTTAAAAATATTTAACGTCATTAACGCATCATCCGTTTTTTCTGTCATCATCGTCTAGCGTTACATGATGTAATCACGCTCTTATTCCTATAATTAAACTATTTAGGCGCGATTTGAAATGGTTGTATTGACACGTTCAGTATAGATTGACAGCTTTTGGCTGTGGAACACGGCTCAACGGGCGGTCCCGTCTGGTGTAAAGGCCGCATCAGAATCTGTCAGACAGCACACCAGTATTAACTTCTCTTTCTTGCTTGAATGAACAAAAACACCCAAGATTATGCCAGAAAGCACATTTTGTCTAGTATTTTCGCAAGCACAGTCATCAACGAGTTAAATAAAGCCTTAAATGAATGCAAAGAGTAGTAAAAATAGGAAGCGCATTTTAGACCTGCTAAGAGCGGCCGCTTTTAAAGGGGCTACTTAAACGTGCTGCTGTGACTCCTGTCACTAATGTTAGTTAAAGAACAAAAGAAAAGAATAAATCAATGTGATTTTGTAGCTTTAATGAGGATTCTTCTGTATTTCATATATTTAGCAGTAAAGACTGTAAATAGTTTGCGAACTTTATTTATTTTCTGTATATTTCCCACCTGTTAGACAGGGCACACTTATTAAAATGGTTTGATTAGTAAAAAAGACATCAGTTGCAAAGCCAACAATATTAGAATGTTGGTTTTCATTCATAAAATGATACTGCTAAAGAAATGTGTTGTTTCAACATTCATCTGGAGACAAAATGTGAAATTATTAGAATGTAAAAGTATATTTAAAAAAAATCTAGTTAGTGCATTTTTTTAATCCATTGACAGCACTAAAATAAACATGTTAAACAAAATAAATAGTGCATGTTTAATTTCACTATACGTGTGCGATTAATCGCAGTTAATCGCACAAAAGGATGCGATTAATCGCGATTAAAATGTTCAATCTATTGACAGCCCTAGTAAAAATGTGAGTGATGTCTGTGTGAGCAATGCACTGTGGGTAAACAGTGTTACATAAGCCTTGCACATTTCGGAAACCCTATAAAAATATTTATAAACGAAAGTTCACGAGCAACACATATGTTCAAAGCCACTTCTCTACCCTCAAAGTCTTTCAAAAAACAAGCCATCGGTTTGTTATATGGAGGACAGAAATAAAGTCCTCAATGGAATTGTAAACTTTGTTGCGGCAGTGGCGCGGGTGACCCTCTCCCCATTGCATGTCTCTCCTGCGCATTTCTCCCGCAGCTGCATGAGCTCTGAAGTGCCGCTTCCCGGCAGTTAAAGACAAAAACGGCACATTTCACAATTCTCTGTAGCAAGATTACTCCCCGGGGGCTGAGATGGGTAACCTCGCCGTGGAATTTAAAAGACTGCAGATTAATAAATCATAATCCCCAAGTTACTGCGACAACCAGGCCTCTTCTGTCACCTTTTCTTTTGTTGGATCTCAAACCTTCCAGATCCCATGAGGCTGGGTACATCCAGGCATTTAAGAACTGCGGAGGAAAACAAACAGGTGGCGTAAACCTCAGTGGGGCCTCTCACGCAGCTCCGCGCTCAGGCTCACTCTGTCTTTCTCGTGTCGAACACGGGTTTGAAGGGATCGGACGGCATGTTCCGAACTCTTTCTTTCCCCCCACATCCGTTCCCTCGCTCCGCGTGTTTAGCTGCCACCGGGAGCCCTGCTCCAGGTGTTTATTGACTTGCATGAAGACGAAGTGAAGTTCTCACGGTTCTGCGTGCACGCTGGCGAAAACCTGACGTGAGAGAATTGATCTGTTGTACTTAACATGCTCGCGGTATTCTTTCACCTCTGTGATAACCGCCTCTCACTAAAACCAGGGTTTGGACGAAACAATGTCTGTTTTAATGAGGAACTTCCAAAGATTGCAGACACGACGCTGAAAGAAATTAGATTAAAGCGAGTCTGAGCTCAGCATCTTGCCCCGCACCTCACAGCAGTCGGTTTTAACAGATGTAAAAGAAGGTGAGAGAACAAGAGCTGCGCGAGACAGGCAGCCAGAGGAAGAGACTTTTGCTCACGAGCCCGCATGGCAGCGCTCGGAGGTGCCGGGCGAAAGTGAGGGGTTGTCGTTCTCAAGGACACTCCGTATCCCTGGGTACTTGTTGAAGAGGAGGAATTTTATTAACCCCAGTGGCTTTGCCTTCCATTTCTTCATCTTTCCGAAGCAAAAACCGTCAAACCGTTATATTACGGCATTGCTTTGAATGGCGAGAGCTAATTTGACTGGGGAGAAATTGCTCAGCGCGAGGTCAAGATAATGCCACAACAATAGCAGAAATGGGCCATCGTAAAAATAACCGGACGGGTAGAACAAAACTTTTAGAAACGCAAAGTGCTCCATTTTTTCTGGGACAGCGTACGGCGGTATGACTTGACTAGATAGCGTGAGTCCATTGAGTATAAGACAAGCAAATGATTATCAAAGTGAAGTCTGTACCTGCAGTTGAGATTCAAGTTAGACATTATTTTTAACTTTTCCAGAGGACGTGACTTTGAAACAAGACACATGATAAAACCAAGGATTTCTTAAAGTAAAAAAAACCTCACCACTTTTGAAAAGAAGATCAATTTAATGCTTTCAACTCTTCAGCAAACTGATGTAGGGCTGCAAAAACGATTATTTTGATAATCGACTAATCTAACGATTATTAGAACGATTATTCGACTAATCATTGCTTTTTTTCTCAGATTAATCGGGAGGTTTTGGTCGATTATTCAGTTTTTGCAATTCATTAAAATGTTGAGTTTGACCTATTTTAACTAATAAATAAAACAAAGACATTATTTCAGCTGTTTGATTTCTAAACTTTAATTTTTTTTCCTAAATTCTGTTTGATTCAATATCAATTTATTTGAATATATAAAGTAGGTTCTTGGAGTACATACTGATTAAAAATGTATAGCTTGAATGCACTGTCAGTCGCTTTCGACAGAAGTGTCTGCTAAAAAAAATTATTAAGGAAAATCTCAACTAATGATGTAAAAACATATACAGGGAACCAAGTCAGTACATCAACATACCATTAAACGTTAAAATTATACAAATTATTTATAGCCAATACAACTGCATTTACTAAAGATTTTAAAAATAATCATATTTAATAATAACTAATTATTCTAAAGACTGATCAATTACATAATTATTAAGATAAATATAAGCTTTATACCCCAGCTGGAATAAACTATAGAAACCCAATAGAACCCTGAAAAGAAATTCTAATGGTTTCCATTGAAATATTATAATTTACAAACCATAAACTTGAATCATTAAAACCGTAACAAAACTCATTTTTGTAGTGTTTTTTGGGCCTTACTCCCACTATTAGAATTCATCACGTACCATTAGACATTAGGCCATTATAGTTTCCATTAAAACCAATTCATTTACCATAATCCACAACATTTTCTATGGTAATTTTGGACAGGGTTTTATTGTTTATTCAGCCGGGACGTTTATGCAGGTAGGCCTACACATGGAGCATTTTAAATGAATAAATAGAACATTTAAATAGAACATGTTTTTGGGGGGTCAAGAAAGTGTTCGCGGTATATTTCCTCCTCCCTCACTGCAAAACGCTTGCTCTGTGACTCTGGATGCATTTTAAATTCACAGTAAGAATGCACCCCTGTCACATTACACACTTGCGTTTTAATAAACCGACGGATGGTGGGTTAATGTGTTTATATGCTAGGTGAAATAGACGTAAGATGCAAAAATCTCTCGATGGCAATCGTAACAGAGCGCTCTGCTAGGTCAGCTAGCATTGGCAAGCGGCATATTCTTCTATTGCGTAAATGCGTTGCCTCTTGAAGGGTAGTCGCGCTACAGCGCCCCACAGGTCAAACCACGTAACTGCGGGACCTCAAATCAAATCATGTGAAATCAAACGACTACTCGACAACACAATTATTTGTCGACAATTTTTTATTGTCGACGTTGTCGATAATGTCGACTAATCGTTGCAGCCCTAAACTGATGTAAGCTACTGTATACATCTTCTTGCTAGGGCTGTCACGGTTAGGAATTTGGCTGACGATTAATTGTCTAATTAATCATTGCGATTTTGACGATTAATTGTCTGTTTAGTGCTTTGACGATTTTATTTTTATTGTATATGCTTTAGCTTTTTTTGAAGTGATTGTGATGTGGTGGTACATTTAACAAGTATTACCATGCTTTAGTTACAATATATACACTAAAATATGCAATATGCAGGCACTACAGCTCCCCCTAGTGTCTTCTATAGAGATGTGCAATAATTGCGATGATCTGAAACCATCGCGATGAGGTCAAACAATCGCGATGACACGATTACAGCCCTACTTACTGCACTGGCATTAGCCAAAATGTTTTCTTGCAGTTTTTTTGTTTCTTGTTGTTGCAAAATTGAATAGGACTTATGCTTAAAACTTCATTCATTACAATTAGGGCTGTGCAATTAATCGAAATGATTCATAATTAATCGTTAATTTTGGTTTCCAAAGATTACAAAAGCAAAATAATTAAGGTAAATAAGGTTATTGTGCACCATTCCTCTTTTGCGAGAATTTACAGCGGTACAGCTTTTTGTTCATAAATTTTTCATAGTATTTAATTGAATTTAAGTTAAAAAGAGACAAGATATTAGTTGTTTTATTGCGTTTCAAAAGTCGGTGAGTAATCATGTTAAACAATCGCGATGACAATGTTGTTATAATCAAACAGCCTTTGTTACAATTTTATAGTAGTACACGCTTAAAAATAAAGGGGCTTCATAAGGTTCTTCGATGCCATGAAGAAGCACCTTTCTGTTTCACAAAAGGTTCTTTGTGGCAAAAAAAGGGTCTCGGACAATAATACTTAAGAAACAGATGGTTCTTTAAAGAACCTTTGGCTGAATGGTTCTTTGTGGAACCAAAAATGGTAGAAGAGGCTTTTGTAGCACCTTTATTTTTAAGAGTGTAGTCTTATTGTACATAAATGTATCTTTTTAACAAAAATATTGGTCGATGGAACGTTTTGCACTGGCCTATTACGCAAGTTAGTTCATCTAAAAAAATCCTCACTGTCGGGACTGTAGAAAAACTTTCGCTATGACACGTTGCCTTTCCTCGTGTCTCTGATGGACAGAACATGGCAGTATGACAACATCCTGACAACCGTCCTGCTCTTGATGTGAAACACGCGATTCTAGTCATCCTCTATAATTAACCCTAGTCTGACTCCAACCCAGGTTGAGACTGAAAGAGCACAGACTGCCAGACGGTTCTCATTCCCCAGCGGTCCTTCAATGCAGGGGAGATGCTCTGACGCTCTCCTCCACGCGATAAATCCGTCAGACATCTCCATTCTGATGCTCTCCATCTGCGGCAGTCTTTTTTATATCAGTGACTCCCTCAACAGTCTTTTTGTGTAACAGGAATCACATCGGTTAAATGACTAAAGGGCTTGTGAAAGGAGTTTAATATTTGCCTTGGGTTTGCTCTGGGAAGAAAACAGACGAAATGACCATATCGGAGATGTTGAGCTCCTCTTTCAGAGCGGACGAGCATGGAAAGGCGCGCAACGAGAAAACAATGACAAGTTAATTATGAAAGGCAAAAATGGCGCTGAAAGATTAGTTAGTATTCAAATCCGTATCAGTGTCTGGGGATGAGAAACGGGGAAGGCTTAGTAATGCTTAAAGATCCGCGGGCGTAAAGACACTTCTGTTTTGCCTTTCAAGTCCTACCCGTATGGATTCCTACTGAACCCGGCCTTTTTATATGAAATCGTCGCTAAAAATGATGTCTGGGGAGAGACGAAGTCCGTAAGCTGCACATTGTCTTTGGTTTGACCAGGTGCTTGGCACCCAAAAGCGCCGGCAACGCTGCCAGAAGCGGCATGGTTCCTGCAATTCTACAAATATATCATATTTCTACAGTGCTGAAAAGAACGAACGAAAAATAAAGCACGGGTATAACTGTTTCTGTCAGCTCGCCACATACTTTTGGGGGCAAAAGCGAACGGATGTCTGAATTGTACAGGTTTGTTTTATTTGCATGCTTGAACAAAACTGCCTGTGATTATTCCTCCCTGACTTGCTTTCAAACAAATACAGATGTTCACCAATGGCGTTTTTATCATTGCACCTAATAATCAAACACACCCACACGTATCCGCGCAGACTCTCTCTTTTGTTTGGCTGTTCATTTGGTAGAGCAAACTCAGCAAATAAGATAAGAGCTTAAATTCAATTACGCAGCGTTAAACAAAATGATAATACAAATCCTACAAAAGGAACAGTGTGTTAGAAGTCAGCCGTGCGTCTGCTCTGTCAGGCTGCTACTGTAGTTTATTAGCACTACAAAAGCTGAATTTAAATGGGCTGACAAGTTGACCGGTGTGTGGCGGGGAATCGCTAGCTTACAAGTGTTATTCTTCACAAACTAACAATTACTGATAGAACAAATATTGCAAATATTGATAGTTTTCAAATACATCGAAAATGTGTCCTTTATGACTGCAAGAATGTAGAAAAAACTAACAATGAAGGTAAATATTTACTATGCCCTTATACACCATACAAATATAAATATTAGTAATATAAAATAACTTATTATTGAGAGTTTGTTTTCTAAATTTTTGCTATGTCACACCATAGGACACATGTACTGTATATTTGTCAACTACACATCTATTTTTTCTATGTCCATCTGTTGTTATTATTCGGTTTGCAAGCATTCTTACATTTAAACTTACTGTGAATACTGTTGAAATGCCAATAAAAAGATTAACGCAATACAAAAAAAATAAAAAATAACACTCACAGTGCAAGAGTATATCATGGCAGAATATAAAAGTTTGCATTTAGCAAAATCCTAAAAGCAGGCTAAACTGTGACCTTAAATACCATGTCTATTTATATTTCGAGTATAATTTCATAACATATAAACTTATTTTTTTTTAAAGTGTAATTTTGAGACAATTCCACACAGGTTATGTCGATAGTGTATGACAGCTAACAAATAACCTTGCATTTCGCTGTCCACCAAGATAGCACAGGTATGTCGGTAAGATGTTTATGATTTAGAATGTATTCCAGATAGCGAAGGTACGTCTGTAAGATGTCTGCTGAAGATATGGAGATCTGGAAAACATCTGCTGTGAAAAATCTGCTAAACATATTTGAAAGGGCAGTTTAACAAACATTCTTAATCATAAACATCTAACAGACATGTTCTAGATGTCTATATGGCATCTGACAGGAGATGTCTCCGAGACGTATTGCAGATGAGCAACATTTAAAAAATACATCTTGCAGATGTAAACGCAAATATCATATGGACACCTCCTCGATGTATGTGTGCTATCAGGGCGGGTACCACAGGAAAAGAGTCAACATTGTGTATTTACATGTTCTATTTATATTGATCACCCCCAAAAAATGTTGAATGCCAAAAATGTACATTTGCCCCAAAAAAGCCCCCCCCAGCCAAAAATACAGAGAGAGGAATTTACAGCCCGTCTTTTCTTAAAAAGGCCACAAGGTCTTCAAGACATTGCTCCTGAAAGACTTCTAAAACCTACAGGACCGTCAAAAGTATGTGCTTTGTTGTTGATGCTACGATACGAATCAGAATCTAACTGTAATGTGATATGCAATTAGAGCTTTGGTGCATTGCGAAGCAGATAAGGACAAAGAGAGTGAACTGATTCTGTGTCCATGGCACTGGGTCAAAAAAGCCTCCATGTCTAAAAGGAAGGTTATAAATACTCAGTGCACTCCGAGTCAGCTGTGCACAAAATACCCTTCTGTTCTTCCTGTCACCTCCTGGTACCTTCACGCTATGTGGACATATCGGAGCAGGGAGAAGAGAGATTGGGGGGATGAGAGGGAATGGGGGGGGGGGTTTGAGGGTGAGGGATAAATTAGCCAAACCACTTAGGTGATTTCAACTAAAATTAGCCGGAGTGCCTGTGGGCTCCATCAATTCTCAACTTCCTTAAACTCTGACAAGCAAGGGGGCAACTTTCTCCGAGCGCCCCCGTAAAGCCCAACCTCCCTCCACTTTTTCTCCACCTCCTGCCATTGGTGGAAGATTCTCAAATGTCTTTCCTCTTATGTCCTGTAACAAGGAGACAAGTAGACTTGTAATCTACGTTTTAACATTGATGTTTTTAACATAAAAAATGTTTCACCTTGTGAAAACACATCAGCGTCCTTAAGACTCGAGACAAAATACACCATAAGGCTCTACACGGGACGTTCCCAAGTCTCCCTCTGACGTCCCTCCTAGCGGGACCCGTCTCACACGGACACGTATCATTCAGCCCAAACGGCACAGATGTGCCCGTACACCCGCAGCACGGCCCGTCTCGGAAAAACGCGCTACGCCGTATGATTAAGGAAGACAAATGACTGTGAAGAGTTGTTCTCTCTCGCCCCCTGATTCAAAGAGACGGTTGAGTGAAACCAGTCTCTCAGAGACTGCGTCAATATGTGCCGCTCTGCCTCCCATGCTCTCAACCTCTCTCTTTCTCCCAGGTGTTCTGTCCGTATGTTGACTCATTCAGAGCTCATAGTACTACTGGAACCACATGCTTCAATTCCAGCGTTAAGATTCCTCAACACTGCTTGTGTCTGCTTCATCTGTAGAGGTCGTGCCATTTGGTTGTTGGTGCTACTATAAAAAAAACGACAGGGTGTTGAACTGTGTTTTAAGTATAACTATATTTGTCTAAACATGGTTGAAAAAGCAAGGGGTCCTAATTTATCGGACACATGGAAACTAGCAGTACTTGTTCCATGGACACCAATCCCAGCCCATTTAGAAGAAGTGAAAATAACCAAATATTACAAGTATTTTGTAATAGAAAAAAGTCATTGATAAGTTTGTCCTTGCGATGTACCACAAAGATGTGTCCGCTTTCCAAGACACAAATATCGGGTGGCATATGGGGCAACATTTATGCCCACCTGGTTCCCACAGGCGCCCTCTCTCTCTACCCGCACCAAATGGCCGGCCCTAGTCTCTATCCTAGCAGACAGGTGGCCAACCTGCCCTGAAAAATTAATTTCACATTTATTGTTAGTGTGTGTCAAGCCTCTCTCTGGACAGCTTGTACGACGGGCAGTATCCCATATGGTGCCCTATGTAAACCAATTCATCACCAATTCCAGGAAGATAATGAGAATATTCAGTTTAATATTCAAATATACAACACCTCTATAATGTTACATTAGAAACGTGTGTATGAAAGCATGAGATGTTCAATTTGTAAAACCGCTCATATTCGGAAAAAAATGGCTTTGGGAAATGTTCATATTTTTATTCAAGCACACACACGCAATTCAACAAATTCAAAAGGGCAGAAAATGTGCTGCTTTGACTTGCCATGACACATAATCAGACACGCGTACATGGGTATAAAAATAACTGACAGCATTTGTTTCCTGCCTGACTGCTTAACCAGACCCACAGACCCCAAACAGATATCCAGACGATCCGCCTTACTGCGCTCGAACCAGCCGAGCAGACGAAAATGACCTATTCCATAATCGCTTTTAATGAAGACAACGTGAGCCAGCGCTTCTGCCGAGACCGCGAGCTGAATCGGGCCGGCCGAGGGCCGCCACACAAATGAAGCTGATGAATCCTAATTCAGAAATTGTGAATTCTGAATAATTTAGTCTCCCGGACCACCTTTTCCCCACTGACACCTACATGCATTTGTCCAATTAATGGGAATAGCGCTCAAATGAAATTCATGTTGAGTGTGACATTTTAATCGAAGATGAGGACGGCTTTGCGAGGCTGTTAAATGCTTTAGTACAAGCACAACTACAGCCAAAAACATAATAATAATGTTGCGTGAAATAATTTGATTTGGCCAATTAAATGTGACAGCTTTGTGAGAAGAGGAAATAAACAAAACTTCGTGCCGTACGAGAGAGCCGGCAGCGCTGGAGTTGATTTTATTTAATTCAACAAAAATGAACTTAATCAAGGAATTCGAGAGCTGATATTGGCAATTAAAAAGCAAAAAAGTCAGGTTCGGTTAATATGTTTGCCCCGTTCTGGAAATAAAAATGCCACTAGGGGTGTCACGACATACTGGTATTGACAGTAACGGTAATAAAAAAATCAATAGCACGTTAATACTACACATGATAATATTGTAAATTATTCAATTATTGTCTTAAGAGACAAAATTATCACAAATTCTCGCTCTCTTTGCCTCACCAACACTCATATTATGACTGTGATTCTTTGGCCAAAAAAGAAACAAATGAAATAAAACCGAGGTTATCACATTTTTGTTCCCTAAAAACACATGAACAAATATTACTGTTGTATCGCTTAAAAATCAATATGAACTTGTCTTCAGTATTTAAGTTCGGAAAAAATACAGAGCATCTTTTCTGCTCTTTTGACCCGTTTCTCCGGTTTTAATTTTCTGCAAATAGATGCAAGTAGAAATTATCGTTTTGTTTAAAAAATGGGAGAAATATTGTTAATAGTTCACAGAATAAAACTAATTATTTTACCTAAACACGCGCCTATAAATAGTCAATTCAGGAAAACTTTAAATGGTCTTTGAAATGATTTTTCACGGCTGTATACTAAAGTGTCACAGAGTAAGTTTGTCATAAAAATATCATATACACAAACTACTATAACTACAACAATGTCATACGACTTGGCACGCCTGGCATAAAAAGCATCAGTTGGCACAGCTGGTTGTCCGTTTATCAACTTTACCTGCGAGGTGAGATCCTCTCTGGACATCTCTGCAGTCTTAAACTGAGCTGAGCACCTGTAATTTGTCAGCAACAACGTTCAGACAGCCCACCAGACGTATGGGGTCAACTTAAATTAAAACCTTTTGATCGGCCGGCTGTTCTGCATAAGAAACCTCGCTGCCACGTTTTAACTAATTATACAACCGTCAACATCTGTTCGTTCTTTGCCATCTTAGCATTTGGCCTTGAAGCAGCATTGTTACGCAAGAAAGCCGCCCAATCTCGTATCCGAGGTCTAAACCAAACACCGAAAGCAACGCTAACAATAGAACAGACCCATATTGGATGTAGACGCTAGATGAAAACCAAACCAAGCTTTGCTGGAACAATAGAGAGCCTTTCCACAGTTCCTGCAGGAAAAGAGTTAACTTCAACACGTATGAAAATAGATCTATTTTCTTTATGACCTCCACTTTCTCCTGCTCGAATTCTTTGCAAATATATGCAGACAAATGTTCCCATCTCTAAGGGGAGCATTCTCTGGGAATATCAGAGCGTTTCTTACCTCACATTATATTTCGGGCTTTATCCATTGTTTGTGTCTGACAAGGTGCTCCGCAGAATCGTCGGGCTGTTATATCAAATTCAGTGTAATAACCTTCGGCCTACTTTCGGCAGGAAAAATGAAAAGGGAGAGTCGTAAGAAACGGGAGAAGTTGCGATGAATAAAAGAGGAGACTTCCAAGGACACGCTGGACTTCCTAATGGAGTCTCCAGGAACGGTGATGTTGGCCCGGAACGAGGTGAAGAGGACAAACAGGGTTCCTGACCAGCCGCGGGGGCCCCGTATAACATGTGCGAAGACACGAGGAGGTCAGAGGTCAAGAACATCCCATGCTTGTCTTGAGCTCGTAAATGGAGAATAAACATTTTAGAAAAGCAGAGCATGTGCGCGACACTTAAGCGGTACAGCGACGTACCATTCAAATCATTTATAACCAATGTTTTGTTTGGTCGGGTCAAACCAAGGGTTCCGACAATGAAAAATAACATTCAGCCGTGATAAAAACGGTACGTTTGATTATTTTGATGGCCTCTGGAACGCTGTACATTATTAAGAGCGTGTTGAAACATACGGTTGTTTTTGGCGAGCGTGGCGGGGCTAGGGCTCACCGGAGATTTATGACACTTTAGAAATATATAGCTTGTCAAGTGGAGGCACTTTAGACAGAAAATGCTTATTTTCCCCATTAGACCACTCCAGCACACTTCAGAGGCGCACACACTCGCACATCAATGGACTACATCAAAAAGCACCTCGGAGTAATAGAGTTGCAAATGCTTCAGCAGACAGAAGTGTAATGAACACAAGCCTGCCTGAACTGAGCTGTAAATACTGCAGCCATTCACGGAAGTCGTGCCACTCGGCGGCCATGTTTGCAACATCTCTGGACAGTTATTTACATCATAGCAAGACAACAGTCCTATCTCTTTGACAGGTGGAAGGCAGATATTTCTAAAATCGCTGCCAGAAATCACAATTAAACATATTTCCGATCAATTAATAAACCTGATATGGACTGTACCATAACTTCGGTCTGCTTAGCTTAAATTGTGTTAAAAATCAAGGTTCATTAAAATTGGTTGCAAATTTTTCAAGGTTGCGTCAGCTATTGCGCCTGCGTACAGGTTGGCAAGGGCCTGACATAAGATATATGTTGTTGTTCGTTGTTCGATTGTTCGTGAAGCACGGCTCTGTGATCTGTGGGAAATGCTGCTCCATCTGAAAGCACTGTGCGTTTGATTCGCTTAAACCGTGCATTTAAAAAAGCAACAAACCTTCAAACATCATCCTTATATGCTTTATTATCATGAAAATACCTGAGGAGGCTTGAAAAACAGTGATAGAAAGATGCCAGATGCAGATAGGAAGACGGCATTTCCTGGTTATACGCGTGGTACTTCTTCTATGGAGCATTTGAGTTTCTGTGCGAGAGCGCCCTCTGGCTTTCGGATGCAGCTGCAATTAAAAGTATTTCACTGCGCATAAAACATCGCAGCCAACCGCCAAATCGCGTGCTGTTTCTTTTCGATTTATCGTGCAGCCCTAATGACATTACTTTTTCCATATGCCTCCATCAAAACAGCCACTCGAGAGCTTTATTGGTAAACCATCAACTTTCAGTTGAAAGTAAAACAAATGACAGACGTTCGGGCCCCCCTGGCGTGACATAGTACGGGCATCGCAGCAAAGATATGCAGCTCGACAAAAGCCCAGCCAAGCCAGAGCTGGACGGAGGTAAAAGATGCTCCCTCCTCAATCGAGCGCATCATGTTTCAAAAGCCTCATGCTATCGCTGCCTCTTCATCAGGACACACGAGGGGCCCGTTTACCCCCAGCGGGCAGCCTGGAGCTGCCGGCCAGCCTGCGTCCCTGCAAGGAGCCGCCGCGAGGGGGAGATGAGGCTCGAACCCGATGGGTCCTCCGAGCCGGGTCCGTGCCGCACGGCTGAGGCCCTCTCCAAATCCCAGCCCAACTGTCACTGCTGGCACAGGCCTCCGCCCCTTCAAGCACATAATCTGTGCTCGCATGGCTGTTAAACCCCTCTGCCATCATGCACCCTGTCTTCAGAGCACACACGCATGCCTACAGCGCATTGTCTTGTGTACACATGCTTCTGTCATCAGATTTGAAAGGAATGTAAGAAAACACCTTAGTTTTTCTTGATCCTGAATGTAAAAACTTGGCGTATTAGTCGTCTTAAGGCCAGGTCGTTTAATGCCTCGTGAATAAACAAAGGGCGCCAATGTGAGTGTGCAGACCGACACGTAAAACGGCAGGCGTAAAAGCGTTGTTTAAAAAGAGGGGGCAGAGTGGGATGAAACTACAGCATGCGCAAGCAACACATCATCCCTTCGTGTTTTGTACATTATACACGTACACACCAATTGCCAACAAAACACAGACGTATGACTTAGTTTGACTTGCTGCGTGCGATTCATCTCCGGTATCTTTTAGCACTGTGACCGCGCCATCTATCAGTTTCAAACGATCTCCAAATCCAGCGTTATATCCACCGTTTATATAACATCCATCACTAAAATGCCGTGAACAAACAGACACACCTCACATCACTATCGCAAGAGTAACGAGCTGCAGCGCAGCCCATCTCGACACAGCGCAGATAACCTTGATGGTCTCGCTCGTAGGTTGGCTCGTGGGCAGGCTCTTTCGCGTTCGCCTTGCCGTGCTTTTGCGTGCTTGATGACACAGAGAATCAGAATTAGAAAAAACGAAACAACAAGATGACCATGTTAAGCATGAGAAGCCAGCACGTTTAACAGTGTAAAGAAGTCAGAATGCATGACATAGCATGATACCGGCCAATGATATTTGTGCTTTTGTTCACGTGCCTGGAGCTGCTGAAGTTACAGTAAAACACTTCTTGGTGGCGCTCAAGAACAAACGACGAAGAGAAAGAAAGTAGATGAAAGATTGAGGGCATTTTCCAAAACGGAAATGAGCATCCCTATGCCCTACCTCCTTCGAAGGGCTGAGCCCTTGAAGTGAACTGTTTGAAGGGAATAGGGCAATACTGTTTCTTGTGTATTTGTTTTGAACTCCCTTCACAAAAGGAATTGACTGGCCAAATGTTGACAACGCTGCGCGTGCACTCTGTATCCAGCCCTCAGTTGTTGAAAATAAACAAAATATTGAATATTTCTTATTGAATATTGCCTAATTATGTTTAATTTCAACTTGTTTTTTCACTCCATTTAAAAAGGAAAGACTGTATATGATGAATGAAAGATCACGTGATCACAAACGGAACTCACTTCCTTGAAGTGACCATGGCATGTACCCTTCGTTAACGGACTTCTGAAAGGGCCCTTCGTGAAGGCATTCAGGTGTACACTTTAGTTTGGAACGCCCCTATAAATGGAGTATCCTTCTTGAAGGGCCCTTCAAGGGCGCATAAATGCCGTTTGGAAAATGCCCGCATTTGGATGCATCGAGGCAAGAATAATTCTTCTGTGTTACAAGCGAGAAATACCGAGACTTTTTTGTGTTCAAAATAAAACAAACATCAATTACATAAAAATAAGTGATGTAAACTGACTCTTTACCTTTCTCCGATCGACAGGTTGTAATGATTTAAAAATTGAAGTTGACAAGTCCAATTTCAAGGGAAATGTACGACTGCGCCAATATACTTTAAATCACAAAATATAAGTACATAAACAACCTGCGATTTTATGTTTTAACCAGAGATGGCGATAGGGAGGCAAATATAAATTCGATTTGCAATTCATCACTAAGAAACATACTTTTTGTCTTTATTATGCATTGGAATTACTCAATTCATTTCATTCAGAAAGTGTGCGAGAAAATGATTACAAAACTTTCAATTTTGGGTACACTTAAATACGCATCATGAAAATAAATTTCAATATAAGAAAATACTGCACCCAAGACTAAGTATAGACAGCTAGCTGTGTGTTTTTTCTTCTTTCAGTAAGACAGCAGTCAAGGTGTCACCCTCCACCGCCGCATCAATCTCAGGACGCACTGCAGTCTCCCTCCATCCTTCTCCCCGTATCTCCTGATGACAGAGCGCTAACGTCGCACACGTCCAGGTGAGAGCGTGGCTCGTGTCACCGGGCGGAAAATATCTGCGCTCGCCATGCTCAGCCATCTCCTTTAATTGGGTAAAACAAAGTAATTTGAGCGCAGCGCAGGGGGGCGTGAGGGGCTAAATGACAGGACAGAAGGTCAACGCTTCTCTCTTACTCCACCGAGCGTCATCCACCAACACGCCCAGCATGGTTTTGAGTTAATATTGAGATCTATTATCCAGCAGCCCTCTGCCATCTGCCCCTTACGTGCGAGCCGGCACAGGCAATCAACTGTACGTGCTGAGGGAAACAGGGCTACAGTGCATTTGTCTGCTACTGTATGTATGCAATGCATTATGGGACTTACTGTCTGCCCATGTGGTCAGTAATAAAACTTTTGAATCCTATTCAGGTTTCCAGTGTTACATATACATGCGTTGTTCTTTCAAAAATAGCTACAGACATTTTAAAGGAATGGGAAAGACATTTTTATTTAGTTTTAAATCATTTTTTTAAATCATTTTTTTAAAACATTTTTAAAACTAATGCAATGCTAATGCCAAACAGCTTTAAATAGCGCCAATATTGCCAATTAGAATTTTTTTTTGAAACTTTGAGTTACAATTAATATTTACTGTAAATATACCTTTACAATAAGTTATTTTTGATTGTTGTAGGCCCAATAATTGTTGCCAGGTTCAATAAAAATAACCCTCACCGATTTGCAAACCATCGTAACCCAAAAGCACTCACATTAAAGCCCCTTAAAAATGTGTTTTGCCCATGGTGGATATATTCCACAGCGCAAAACGCACTGACACTGGAAGCCCCTCACCAAGTAAGAAGCTTTTTGCTGTGAAAAGGCAATTTGGTCTTTTTCAAGGAACCTTTCCGAGAGCATTCAGAGAAGGGTCAAGCAGAACGACGCCAGTTCCTTTAGGAAGGTCAAGCTGGTCCGTCGTCTAAGTATGAAGATTACACCACTGAGAGATAACCAGAGCAATGCCTCAGGTGTGTGCACACACTGTGCACACACTGGTTTCAACACAGAGCTATTTCCACATTCCTCTGGCTGCTGGCCTGCTCAGATGTTTCAACAAAGCAGCTGTGGTTTTCAATGAAAGGAAGAAATAACAGAGAAAGAAAAATGTTTAGGGGAGTTACTTCAAACATATTAATTTTACACATCTGTCAATGTGTGCGTCAAAGCAATTCAAATCTGACAGTTCCTTTTGACAGAAAACTACGACAATTTACCTGTAAAGGCAGTATAAGCTGATAAATTACAGAAGCCTTGGACAATGCATGCCTCTCCTAATACCTGAGATGTTTTAGTTATCTTAGAATAACAACACATGACGTGTAATTAGTGTTGGTGCGGTAAGCATCAGTTTTACAACCAATTCTATTCCGGTTGGGATCAACTATACAGCTCAAATTGTGCAGCTTGTTGGCAAGAAATGTACTATCACATAAGAATTCATGCCTACGATTTTTAGACATGAGATACATACCTCTGACATCCACCCAAAACACTAACAAATGTATAGAAACACACGGTAGCAACTGTACAGCAACATTCTGGCAACCACCCAAAACACTTTAACAAGTGCACCGCAACACCCTGACAGGCACGGTGAGTGTGCACCGCAATGACAACACTCAAAACTCCCTCTAGAAACTACAAAGCAACGCCCTGACAACCACCCGAAACACTCTAGGAACACCCTGACAACCACCCAAAACACTTTAACAGGTGCACCGCAACACCCTGAAAACAACCCTCTAGAAACTACAAAGCAACACACTGACAACCACCCAAAACACTCTAGGAACACCCTGACAACCACCCAAAACACTTTAACAGGTGCACCGCAACACCCTGACAACACTCAAAACTCCCTCTAGAAACTACAAAGCACCACACCAACAACCACCCAAAACACTCTAGGAACACCCTGACAACCACCCAAAATACTTTAACAGGTGCACCGCAACACCCTGACAACACTCAAAACTCCCTCTAGAAACTACAAAGCACCACACCAACAACCACCCAAAACACTCTAGGAACACCCTGACAACCACCCAAAACACTTTAAGTGCACCGCAACACCCTGACAACACTCAAAACTCCCTCTAGAAACTACAAAGCAACACATGACAACCACCCAAAACACTCTAGGAACACCCTGACAACCACTTTAACAAGTGCACCGCAACACCCTGACAACACTCAAAACTCCCTCTAGAAATACAAAGCAAACACACTGACAACCACCCAAAACACTCTAGGAACACCCTGACAACCACCCAAAACACTTTAACAGGTGCACCGCAACACCCTGACAACACTCAAAACTCCCTCTAGAAACTACAAAGCAACACACTGACAACCACCCAAAACACTCTAGGAACACCCTGACAACCATCGGGAACCCTTTAACAAGTGCACCGCAACACCCTGACAACACTCAAAACTCCCTCTAGAAACTACAAAGCAACACACTGACTCCAAACACCCTTTAGGAACAGCACAGGAACGCCCTGACAGGAACACCCTGACAACCACCCAAAACACTCACGGGACTGCTCATGTACGCCCTGACAACCACCCAAAACTATCTAGCAACTGCACAGGAACGCCCCGACCACCACCCACAACACCCCAGTCTCCTGGACGCAAATCTAGCATATAAAGCTAATCAGAATAAGTAATGCCCCTTTCATGCTTTCAGATGAGAGTCAAAGTTACCAATAGGAGGACTCTGAGCTCCCACTTCACCATTCAACAAACATCACACATACACAGCGCAAAACAATGTGGGTCTACAGTAGTTACCACTGCAGACATCCCACTGCAGACATCCGTCAGTCTTTGTGCTTCTGTGTTTGTGTGTCGTGCATTCCCCTAATACTGTACAGCTCTGTTACAAATGACTGTGCTGACTGCGGCGTATGTGAGTTTACTCCCAGATGCGAACGATGCTCGGATCAGGATATGTGCGACGCTCTGGGCTATGTTGGCACAACCTCCCTGGGAATAATCCTTTAATGTGTCCCATGAATTTGCATGGAGTGTTTCGGGGGGTGTCGGGAGGGTATCGCTCACCTATAGCTCAGTGCGAGTCGTGCTGGGCCCGAAGCCTTTAGGGCTCAATCAGGTATTATCTGTCTGTTTTAGGACACCGCCATCAATCTCTTCCTGTCCACTTCCTGTCCCACGTGGGATCAAATCACCAGCCTAGAGTACCTACAGAGGCATCGTGGCCCAGCTGCCAGCTTTTGTGCGCTGACGGTACTTATTAGTCAGTTCTTTGTTACAACTGGTGTTGGTTTCTTGACTGAGCCGCCTGTTAAGAAGAACCGCTAACGTTTATTATAGAAGGTAGGGCAATATTAGTATCGAAATGTTGTATAAATGTCTCTTTTTCATTGAATTGATGCATTAAATTGAACATATTGTTGTACATAAAGTGCACATGAATTGATTATTTAATGTTTAATGATCGTTAAGCATTACGAGAATCTTATTTTATTATATGAAGAGTTTTAAGAATCATGTTTTTGTTCTGTTATTCTTGTTTTTAGTGCGTTTTATTTTGTTAGTTAGCTGTATTTTTTTGTTATATGGCTTAAATCAAAACAAACTAACTGCAGTTTGATTGATATTAATTGGAAATTACAATAAAAAAACATGATTTAAAAAAGTTATCTCATTTTGGAACCAAACTCTCTCTATATATATATAATATATGCATATTTATTTCTCTAACACATATCATGCTACCTGCATGACACTCCAGAATGATAATCTTACACCGAGGTAAATCTGCGGTACCATTATATTTTTACCATCCCATTCAATCAGATTCAAAAGGAGGTTTCAGCATTGTGACATCACTGACATTTCCAGTATCTCTCATTTACACGGTGATGAATTTTACATGTGTATCAATGGCTCGCACCTCAGCGCGGATCTACGGTCGGCTCCCTTGTAATCGTCTTACGCCGTCTTATTCCTCAATGCAACTGTCACAAACGATAAACCCAACAATTTTGCACAAATGTCAAAATGACTACGCTCTGCGTTACGGAGATATCGCAGGGGTACCGGAAACTGTGCCAAATAAGTGTGCCACATAAAACGGGATAATCCGTGCCAAGCATGACTAGCGTCTGGTCAGGCAGAATATCATTTACATGCTGCATTCATGACTCATTAGCTTTATTGAAGTCGGAGTACATGTGTTCCAGTCTGCGCGAATGACAAGTAATTCAGTCACTTTGACAGACTGAAGTAATGCATCTCTTGTGGAAACAACTGCGCTGAGTGTTTTTGCTCGCTGAGGATTTCTTTTTATTTGTTTTTGTCTCTCGAGCTGTTGAGTGATAAAGCGCACGCTGCCGAGCGTTAGACCTCCGGCCGCTACGAAAGCCAGAACGGCCGGGAACTCACGCCGGCTCTATAATCTGACCCGTGAGTGATTGCTGAGGGTTTGATAGGTACTTTGTCCAATTAGAACCGGGCTGCAAATTTCCAGCCGGCCCTGACAAAGATGAAGTGGCACTTTGAGAAGACACAGTGGCTTTCAGCCAGGTAAGAGAGAAGCTCAACCCAGACATTCGAGTCCAGCAATTAACAAACCTCGGCTGGACCCCCCCATGCTCCCCGAGACCCCGCATGCAAATTGAAATATAATGAGAATTCTCTATCAATTAAAACCGCGGATTGTCATTCACCACGGTGCGGTTTCGGGAAAACTGGACAAACTGCCACGTACGAGCGGCATTGCGAAGGGCCGAGATCGCCGTCAAAGGGGAAAGAAGTCTCAAATGTAATGTACTCCTGCTGATAGAAATGACAGATGTGTCCAATAAATAGTCTGGCACGTAATAATTTCAAGGCCACACGTTTTCTTAAAGTGGGTCTGCAGGGCAGAGCAGAGGTGTCACTTCAACCACGCGGATGTGAAAAGTCAAACGTTCGTTCAGCATTCAAGCTTTTCCCTCAGCGGCAGGCCATTAAACTGCCTTATAACCTGGTCAAAATAACCTCATGTTGAAATCATTTGCCAAACAAAATTGAGCCATCTGTATAATGCAATCTGCAAATGAACCAATTAAAGTCAAAAAAATTATCAGAGAATAACAATGTTGTCATTATTTACTTACCCTCATGTCCTGAGACCAGAATGTTCCATTGAACACAATAAGAGCAGGTCTGAAATCATGACATTTGACTAAAGGTCATAGCAAGGAATGAAAAAGATATGTTTTCACAAAAAACAACACGCCCACCAAAAATAAATAATGTCAATTTAGTTCTGGGTGAACTATTAAAAGAAACAGTATGAGGAAATTGAAATGGCTTGTAGCCAAGATCCAAACATGAAACAGTCAAGCAAAAGCCAGTGATAATATCAAGCGTAGTCAAATTTCGGTTTCCGACCAAAGTAACGTAACCTTTACCAACCCGCACAACTGCAAGCCAACAGATGTATTGCAAGACTTCTCAAATACCGCGGCACCATTGTGCTCCATCTAACTTTTCTCCGTTAAAATGCCATCAATTACAATACGTCTGCCAGCCACGTGGCAAAAACTTCCATCTTTTAATATGAAATTAATGCAGCGATTATAATGGGGTCTTGGGAAGGAACAATTTCGCATTTCAAAATCTTTGAACATTAACTGATGGTTTCCATCTTCCTATTTCTGCGTGTCTATTTCTGTCTGTCACATAAAAATAGGGTTTTAATAACCTGACATGGGGTTAATTATTGCATCCCGACACTACATTAGGAAAATAAAGTGGTAAAACACTGATCGATAAGGCTGATAAACTTCAACCCGAAGATGGAGGGACGTGATTGGTTCGGCAAATACGACAGCGGGAGAGCCCGGCTCTCAATCACTGCCGGAGTCCGGTGGGAACGACGTTCTGACTGAGGATTAACATCTCCATCACTGTTCCATCAATTCCTTCCCTTGGTCATCTATCCACAAGCTGAGATTAACTATTCATTACATAAAAGAGAAATCTCATCTTCTGTTTATGACATCATGTGAAAGAGACTTGGTCACAAGTTAACAATCCGAAGTTTCCCAAAGTCCTGCGACTTTCCGAAAGTCCATGTGACCGTGTGGTTCACAGCAACAGATTTTAATTAAACTTATTTATCACAAATTTAAGGATTTGAATGTATGAAAATGTTTAATGCTTTCAAAATAAATTGCAAATAAAAAAGAGAAAATATTCTAACGGTCAAAAATGTTTTGGTCCTTAAATAAAAACTATACAATAGTCATTGTTAGCTTGATTTGTTTTGATAATTGAACATTTTTATCAAATTTTTGAATGTTTACTTGAATAAATAATGTCTATTACATAGATAAAAGTTTCTTTAAATTGTTCACTGTTTTCATGATTCATTGTAGTACATTAAATATTGTTCCCTTATTCATATCGGCTACGAATAGCAAATTTCTATTAACATTAAAGCGCCAGTTCACTAAAAATAAAACGTCTTTCAAGACCTGTATATCACTATATTTTTCTAAAAACAAATGAATATTTTTTGCGAAATGTCTCAGCGGTTTTCTCTCCATACAATAGAAGTCAAAAGGGGGCCAACTTGTTTGCTTACCAACGTTTTTCAAAATATCTATCATTCTCTGTTCTGCAGAAGAAAAAGTCATAAAGGTTTGAAGTGACATGAGAATAAATAAATGATGATTTTCATTTCGGGGTGAAACCTTTCAACGGTTAAACGGCTCAAAGTGCACGTGCCTAAAACATCGTTTTCCACCAACCGAAAGGATGATGGTAGAACCGCACACAAAAACCTCCGCCTGAGACTCAAGTTGAAGGTCAGAAAGACAAAACAAGTCCTCGGCGAAACCTTGTCCCCTCCCAGCCACTGTAAGACATTTAAATAAGAATGCACTAATGAATTCATATCCAAAGTGACTCAACATGATTAATAGTTATGGGCATTGTTTAACCACTCTGGTCCACTGGCTCACTGTAATTGGTGAATAAAAAAATATAGAGAGTGGACCTGCGATATTAATAATTAGCTGGCAGAATCGTCACATGAAGAACAAAGTCTGCCCAAGCCCACACGATTTTAATCAAAGACTGGAAATGGGAGCTGATTATAATCTGCATTGAGAGTCACGGGGGTGTTTGAAGAAAACGGCACGCCCGGATGTGAGGATAATTTGATTAAGCGCTCGCTGTACCTGAAGGGACGGAGTTTCTGTCTTATTTTCCCTTTATTTTCTGGATTAGGCGCCGCTTCTTAATCATATACGAATAATCAAGTACATTGAGTGACGCTAATTCAAAACACGCTTTATCTTTCCGATCAGCCCGGTTTTTATTTGTTGGGGGACCCGGAATCGTTTTAACAGGAGACGGATGAGCAGTCGGTTAACTCGGTCATTTGAACGTGCGTTAAGACGAGTCAAAATCAATTATACGCAGAAACGGCCGAATAAATGAAAATGACATGCATGAAAGACATCCGGGGCTGTTCGCAGTCAAAATGAAATTTGAGTGCGAAGAATGGATGCGCGCTTAACCCACGAGACATCGAGATAGAACGGACGGCGATAAAGTTAGACACTTACGTGTGGTTTTCGAGACAGATCTCGGAAGTCGCTCACAAATAGACAGAAAAACGCATAAACTCGAGGGAGTGAGAAAATGTAAAGTCAAGTTCAGGAAACGGCCTACTTTTTCATGTCTCTCCTGTGTCTCCCAACTTGCTTTTATGAGCATGGTAAACACATCTTGTGGGGGGAAAATATGAGATGAAAAGCAGACGACATTACACAACGTCCGTTAAAAAAAAGGACGATGAACAAGTGGAAACAGAGACGATTACTTTTGGGATAATGTAGAACTCTGCTCACCGTCTAAGGTAGGGATCATTTTGAGCTCAGCTAAGACCAGCTTGAATCGTAAATTTGGCAACTGCGAAAGACGGCAAAAGAAAAAGTACAAAAATATAGACTTTCAATAACATTTCCTTTTTTTAGCTTCCCATTTTATGATTCTCGGTTTTACACAACAAATTCTGAGCTTTTCAACATTGCTGATGAAGTTTGAAGTTTTTTTAAACGCCAAATGTATTTTGAGAATTACTAGGTGGTAATCTTCACACTCTTCCTGACAAGTAACGTATGTTGAACTATATAAGAATGCATCAGTTTTCACAAAGCAGCACACACTCTGATGACAAGGTGAGATTGAGATTTTCTTTTAGCATCTGGACATTTAAGTTAATGTGCATCTAAACTTACACCTAAAACAGGCTCATGACTTGTAAGGGCCTATGAAAACCCCCTTGGGAGAACCATCAACCTTCAACGTCTCCTGCGTTGCCCCTTAAATTTCCAGGCCCCGCTCCTCATCGGCCCACCACAGGCCTAGCTAGGTCACAACACCCCCCAACAGTAAATTTAGACCTCTTTAAAGTCTTCCCATAATGCATCTGGAGGACATTAATTCATTACTATTTAAACCGTCTCAGATACTGACTTCTGTAAATGGGACGTAGATCTGAGATGTCCCCCGACCGCTGGAAATGTCGCATCGAAATCTGGTGCTCGGTGACAGCTGAGGGCATATTTGCCAGCCCCAGTTTGGCCACTGGTGACTTGAGCTCCAAAATAAACTCTCCCACAGGAGCGAAACTTTCGAATATAGTTCAAAGTGGCTAAACTTCATCTAATGTGGACGCCACAACATTAATTATCCATGAATGATCAATATGGAGATGTGGGACATGGTCTTTGGTTCCAGCAAACTTTTACCCAAGGTAGCTTAAATCGTGAAGTAAACTGACAGACACGCCAAAACATATGCAGATGGTGAGAAACTTTTTAAGACCTAGATTTCTGAACAGCACGACAACTTAGAAAGCGCAGAAATGTTGTGTAGAACGTGTGCAACAAATGTCTTCGCCACAAAGTAGACAGACCGAGACCACGAATCACTAAAATATTAAAATGTCCACGAAACCAATTTAACGTAAAAAACAATACACTGAATTGAATGCATTGACTTAAAGGACCGCATGGACAACAGTAAAAGCGAGTCATGATGTCGACAGATTTACGATATCTTCATTGCAAATGTGATTTTGTAATGTGTGACTAGACACCAGTGGACTTTGAGTTGAGTGGCTCAAATGGACTTCAGTGGTTCTATGACATATTGATTGTTCGCACAATACGCGTGTCGTTCTGCACGGTTTATCTTATATAATCCACATCAGTGATCGGTCCTTCAAACCAGTGCAGTTTGACGTCTATTCGGAGGAGAGAGTTAACTGCTCAATTATAACAGATCACACACTAAATACATGAATGATTTAGCCTAACCCTGTGAGCAAACACATTGTGCAGACAGACACCCTTTTTTAACCGCACCAGGGTGTGAGACATCACACCTCTGATGATCAACAACACGAAGTCATCATTATGTCAGAGGAAGTCCGCCAAACAGTGATCCTCATCCTGGTTCTTCTCTCCAGGATGCTGGCCTGACTACTGGTTTCCATCAATTTGGCCTTTCTCAACCAGCTGAGATCAGCAGTCCATTATTGGGGGAATCATGTCATTTTAAAATACTGTATGTGTGGGTCTAATTTCACCCCCAAATTTTAAGAAATAAGAATTTTACATTGGGATGTTTTAAATGACCAATAAGGGCCATTAAATTGTATTTGCTGTGATGCACACTGTAAAACTGTATTACATCGTGTCTACACTGGACGTGACATACGGCTGGGTTTGTCGTGTCCGTTGTGCCGAATCCAGTGTGGACAGAATTGAAAATTATAATGGGAACTATCGCCGTTTGTCGTGTCGTGTCATGCCGCGTCCGGTGTAGACGCATTTTTTAAATGCAGAAAAAAGTTAAATTACAGAAATGAATCGAAAAACAGTTTACCGGTAAAGATGATGGAAAGATGATAAATAATGTGTATTTTTACTTTACGTAATGATTTACAGTGTACTTCGAATTTAGAAAAGAGTGCTAAATTGTCCTGAAAACAAAAATACAAACAAAATAGAAATGTAATTTAATTATATATTTAAATCATTTCCTATTTAAGTAATATTAATACATTACAGAAGTATTTTTGTACTGCCATCGTGCTGAATTGTTCAATTTAAATTATATTACTTATTTTAGTCCTTTTTGTACTTTAATACAGTACGAAAGTTGTTGTATTACATTTACGAAGAATCCACTGCTTTACATTATCGATTTCTTTATGTTTCCATGAGATCCCTTTTCCTTCACTACAAAACAATTCAAGATTTGAGGAGACGACTGATTCTAGATAAGCACAAAAGACGACTTCCTATACAAGCATGTTGAAAGGCCGGGAAATCCTAAGGCCCGATTCACATTTAGCGTCTTTTCCGCGCGCGTATTCGTTATTTTAAATGTAGCCAAATAGGGGCGACACGGCACGCGCACATTTTTTTAAGTGCGCATCTAGATGGAAATATTTTAACTTTTCGCAGTGTCGCGTGCACTGTGCAGGGTCATTAGAAGAGAGGAGACGCGCGTTTTCCGTGCAGTTTTAGACGGGAAATGTGAATCGGGCCTAATGCATGCATTCGAGAATGTCACAGACTCACGGCGTTGGCTGTCAGATGAAGCAGCACTACACCTCTGGGCCTCGGTAGGCTGTTTTTTGTACAGAAACCTTGTTTAGAGGCCTCCGCTCCTCTACAGCCCATCCGTCTTCTGACATCAGCGGGTAAACATACGCCACCTCCCCAGCCCACAACCTTCGAGAGAAACACCACTGGCTGCAGTGCTACAAGTCTGGGGCCTGTACCACGCTCTAGGATTTTCAGCAGCACTTCGCTGGCCGGCCAACAATAACAACAGCCACGGCCAGACCTCCATTAAGAGGTGTCTGGTCCATTTAAGCAGCATGGAACGGCGTATCTTTGCCCAGCCAGAGGTAAGCGATCTTGTTAAAACCATGTAACGCTGAATGAGTTAAATGGTACTTTCAGCTTAAGCAGATTGGGCGGTCCGACATTAAAAACCGGTGTCAATGCACAATATCTGTTGCACTAATTGGAGAATAAAAAGGCTCAGCTTGGCTCATTCAGCCGCTAAAATATCCCCCCCGCTGGAGGGAGTCAATCAGCACGCCGCCAGGTAACAGATTTTACGATCTCGCCCTGACACCGAGGCTGGGAGCAAGCAAAATATTGTTGTCTACCATGCCAACTAATAAGTAATTATAGGCTAGTCCTTCACAGATGGCAGACCCCACAGTCATTCCGCTGTCTTCCAATAACACAGAAATTAAGTTAAGACGCTGATGCACATGTGCATCCGCGATGCGAGCGGCCCGAACCTACGCGAGCGAATGCACTGCCTGAAAGTTAACAAGAAGGAGCCCATTAAACCGAGCTCATGACACTGCAAATCTACTCAGACTTGATGGATGTAAAGCCCTTGTTATGTGATTTGAGCACACACACGTGTTATTGCGGAGGAGTGCAACAGACACTGCTAGTAAGGGGTTGGAAAGCAGGCTTTTGCTTAGAGTTACTTCAACCTGAATGATCAAACACTTTTATTCCGGATCTTAAAGGAGCTTTAAAAAAATGGTTGACCTGAAAATTAACATTTTGTGTTTGTTTTTGGTGGAACACAAGAGCATTTCTCACAATCCCTCAAGCAGATCTTTTCCATACAACCACATTCATGGTATGTATGTACGTATATAAAAGTGACTATAGATGGTTTCAAAGCAACAATATAAACAAACGTTACTGCGCATTTGCGTTTTTGTGGCCCGAATGAAACTTCCGCTACACATCCGTAAAGAATAGAGTTTCTACAGATTATTTCTGATAATAAACAAAAGAAACCGAAAAGGACCGTTACGTCTCTGCAATCATTTTTATTTAGACTGAGATATCAAGCTCACCCACTAGATATCAATGCCCCATACGGTTTCTTTAAATGCGACAAAGTTATGATTTACTTATGACAAAGTTTCATTTATTTAATAAAATGAACAACAAAATTCAACAATTTGTTCATTATACAATAAAATAATCATATAAATTAAATATAAATAGTTCTATTATTAGCCACTAGCCAGACCAAAAAACAAACACAGACTGGAAGTTAACTTCAGACCAGGTGTGTGCGTCTGATGAAACCGTCTATAAAAGTACACTACAGTGTATGACTTGTTGCAACCCTCTGGCAATTTCTACATGCTGTTACTTTTTTAATGAATTATAGAAATATGAATATTATAAAATAAAATATCATTAACAGTTTGTTTTCTAAATTGTTGCAGTCACACCACAGGACACATGAACGGTTTCATTGTCAACTACCCACATACTGTACATTCATAATAATAGTAATAAGTATTAAAGTGTGTGTGAAAAGACGAATATTTTGAACGTATTTAGCTAAATAAAAAACGCGTAAGAACGCTTAGATCAAATATGGTACCACACTGATAACCTCAAATTGTCATTGGTGGAAAATCTTATCACGTGTTTCATGACAAATTGATGACAAGTGATGATAAGAGTTAGGGGCAGGGCTTCAGTAGTGCTTTTTTCTAGTAATCGTATGTTTTTGTACAATGTACAAATTCACAAAAATAAGCCACTTTGTAAAATATTTGCGAATTCCCCATTGGGTCTCAATTCAAATGTAATAAAAAAGTGAGAAGGTTATTTTAATTTGTTCATTTGTTTTCAAGAAATGAAGAGACGGCATGAGAATTAGTCAATTATATTCAAATAAAATATGCATTAGAATGAAATATAATTTTCTTTCTG
This sequence comes from Triplophysa siluroides, assembly GCA_006030095.1. NCBI lineage: Eukaryota > Metazoa > Chordata > Actinopteri > Cypriniformes > Nemacheilidae > Triplophysa > Triplophysa siluroides. The sequence continues at coordinate 3,280,528 of VCII01000093.1, forward strand.
AATGAACTATAATCTTCAAAAAGATCGTTTCCTTTTATAGTGGCTTATTCAAGAAAAAGAGCAACAAACATTTTGAAAAAGATGCGGATGCGGAAACTTTTCTATTAACCTGTTAAAACCATAAGTAAAAAGCTGCACAAACATAATCCTAAACTCTGATAGTTTCAAGACAGATTCTTTTTATTCTCTTAATACACTAGTCTTATTGTGCATGGTTTATCAGCGTATGTCACTCCAAAGAAAGATCACTTTCATGTTGATGTCAACACACAACGTTTGAAGCGAATGCCTTCATTACATCCAAAGCTCTTAAGCTACAACACACAAGCCTGAACCTTCATCTCTAAAAACACAGGCCATTAATATTGTTTTCAAACATTCTCCTTGAGCGCTGGAAGATGCCACGTGTCGGTAACACTGCCCACTCCAAGTGAGTTAAGCAATTGCGGGGCTGCTTGTCTGACCCTATGTTATCCTACAAAAGCCCTCCCTGAAATAAGATGTCAAGTGTCAGCGCCTGAGGTTAAAATATCAAGTGCCAGTTCTCAGCTTTGCCTTTCAACCTCCCGGAAGGTCAAATCTGATGTCTGACCTACTCTGAGCTCCGTTGTGAATGTGTTCAAGCACACGCAAAAATAAAAGCAAGCGAAAAAGTGGCAGGAAATCAAGCGAACGAGAAAGAAAGGTCAGACTCGGTATGGTCAAAAAGACAGAGTGAACATTGTGTATAAAAAGTGAAAATGGAACATTTACTCCTTACTAAATGTCTTCACGTCCAGATGTTGGTTTTTGTGGACAAACTTAAATACAGTGTCTGAAAGATGGACTGTAATTTAGAGAATGCTTCAGATGTTTGACACTGAAAATACGAAGCCTTTACTTTCTTGACTTGAATCCTTTTAGATGTGTGCAATAAACCCAGCATATATGCATGTTTTTAAATACGACATTTATTATATTGCTTACATTTCATGCAAACCATATGATTTAAAACAAATTAACTACCAACTACCAACACATCAATTACATGCTATCCATGAGAATTATATAACACTTACAAGAATGTACTAAAAGAGTGCAATGGGTGTGGACAAACTCTTGTCTGGGATTTGTTTCATAGGTTTGAACACGCAAGCAAAATAAGTATCAAATGAGTCAAATGGATGACATTTATCGGGCAAGTTACCATATTTGGTAACTTAATCGACCAATCACAACGGCTTTCCATGCCTCTACGTGAGCTTGTGTAATCGCATGGATGTCTCCCAGTCAATCAATGGAGATCAGTCTACGTCACAAATAGTGACATCATGGCATGTGACCAATCAGGAGTTGCCGGGGGCGTTTCAAACTTCAGCGTAATTGTGCGCTCCTACTCCCATAAATACATAAACATCATCGAAACGAACAATGATAAGTTAATGAAACTAACACGTTATATGGTTGAAAAGTTGTATTTGATGATGAGATAGATGTTGTTCAGGTAAATGACAAAGTGTCCGTTTTTAGACAAACGCCCGATAAGTCTAGTAAGTCATACTTTTACTTATAATGCATTATAACATAGGGCAATATTATTTATTAATGCATTGAATGTTACCACAGGTTTGTATAACATTACATACATACAGTGATCCAGTGGGAAACTTGTTTTATACCTAAATGGCATATATTTTTTGTTTATTTTTACTTTGAGCCTTATTACTGCTAAAATAAGTGGCATTAGCAGTACTCAGTGCTATTTTCCACTTTTTGTTATATTTTTACACATTTTTCTGTCCATATTCTTTGGTTTCAGTAGATCTGCACTTCACTGTCACGGTTTTGAGTGTGTGTTTGTGTTCCCAAATGTTCCTAAATAAAAGACAAAATGTTCCCAAGTAAAATAAAATATTTTCCTAAATAAAAGAAAAATGTTCCTAAATAAATATCCTATGAAGATAATATATTTTTTATGCATTTATTTATATGTTATATATGTGCGTCATATTTTTAAATATATAAATGATTTGGGGAAAAAATTACCATAGACCGGCGAGGAACCATATATGGTAACTTCATTGACCTTGATTTTTAAAATAAAAAAGTCACGTAATAACCTCCAATAACACTCCAGGGTTGAAATTTTGAGTATTTCAATGAGTGCCCTATAAAGGGTTAAGGTCAAGAGACACTTCCATTACAAAAAAGTTTTGAGTTTAGAGCAAAATGCTCGCAAATTATAATAAAATGTACTTATATGAGAATTCAGTGGATCTACCCCTGTTCGGTCTGAACTCTCAAACTTGAATGATCCAATACCTCTCTCTAAAATAAAATGTGCCAAAGACATATTTCAATTAAGAAACAGAGTACTAATAATGTTTTACATAAATTTAACCGGTCATCCTAAATCTTCAAAAGCCTCCGTTTTATTCCCTTTTCACTTGAGATCAAAGTAATGCGGTGTGCTTCATTTCAGAGAGAAAAGAGCTTCATTCATCCCCGCGCTGAGATTGCCTCCGACACCCACGATCACAGCCAATGTAGCGAAAGTGCAAAATAAACTTACTGCACGTACCACAAGCAAAACCACAAACTGCTCGTGGTAAACTAATTATAAACCAGTTTCGCGTGTGGTGTCCTACTGTGCGTAATTATGGAGATCTGACTAGACCACACTTTAAAAAGGGGTTTAGCAGGCAAAATATGATTAACTGTCACAGCTGGTGAAACGTGCACTTGGGCGTGATACTGATATTTACCTATCCCGAAAAAATATCTGAAATCAGCAAGCATACACATTTCTCAAAACAACTTATATACAATAACTCTAAAAACAATCTAGATAAATATGATTGTTTAAGTCATTGTTTCTTATTAGAAAAATGATGTATGTGTGTGGCAAAATAACAATCTCAGCCTTTTTCCCATCTTTATTGCACTCTGAGAGACCGGCACGCCACAGTCACTATTGACTTTGCTAGTGTTGCAAAACCTGTGAATGTCAAACACAGTCCCACTGAACACTTTGTTTCGGATCGGCCATTCACACAAGCGTTACATAACACGACCGAGGCGTGCATTCTTTCTTCTCCTTCTCTGTGCACACCAGTCCATTGCTTAAAGGGTGGGGGTGAATATAGGTCAGCAGGTTAGGAGTGTCTCAATGTCAGTCTCCTTCCTTAAAAGGAAAAAAAACGACCTGGTCTCAAACTTGCTTAAAAACTCCCATCCGTCCAGTGCCTCCCTATACCTGCCTGTTCTGACTCCTGTTACATAACTGAAGTGCTGGGTAGGTACCAAGCTACAAAAGTGATACAAACCGCCTTGAACTGTGGCATCTGGCGTCAAATGTGACGTGTCGATTGATGCGCGTAAGAACGCAAAAGGCTGAACGGCTCTCTAATGATTTTCCTCCTCTTGCGCGCTCGCTCGTCTCTGTTTATGGCAAAACTTGTTACATAACCAGCTTACATTCCGCGTTCACCATATCAGACTCTAAATATATCCCTCGGCACGACACGCAGTAACAAACAAAGATTGCAAATGCTGCTTATATGTTGGCGTTTCACTGGATAAACACTTTTGTATATTTGCTGATATGTTTCCGTTGAACTTGGAGGAGCCGAGTTGAATGGAGACAGCGGAGGGGGAGTGGCTAAAAAGACTACTGTCTCTACTGTAAAACACCGACAACTCCAAAGCAGACACATTTCACATTAAAGTTCAACCTTAACCGTTTAATTCGCGCAGGTAATGATCCCTACGAATGTCCTCTGTGTGAGCAAATAACCCATTTTGTACCTCATAGCAGCTCTCAAACCATGCAAGGCATGCTTGACAACCAATGAATGAAATATAAACAACATGATGAGTTCAAAACATCTTAAAACAAGCATTTATTTAATAAAACGCACTGAACGTTTTGGGAACACTGCCATTGCCACGGTCTCAGTTAAACAGTTCACTTAAGTTGGACTGAAGAGATGAGAGTACCATCAGAGAAATGCGCTTTTCGTGTATGCTGTATTATTGCAAACTATAATGCCCAGCAGAAGTAAACTTTCACGTTACAATGATCCAAATGATCAATGAAAGCGTTTCTTCTTAATTTTGTCTTCGGTGTCAGTGCTGTCACATATCCACCACCAGCAACAATGGATGGGTAACCGCGTCTACGATGAGCGACAACAGTAACTCTAAAGCATTATAAATCAGATGCGTCTCACAAATGCGTTTTATTCTCGTTATTGCGCGATTTCCAACAAACAAGCGCGGTGCGAATCCTGTTTTACGCACGGCGCGCCATCCAAGTTCATTTTGAAGCGAATTCACTTTGAAGTTTTGCGCATCGATATTACGGAGAATCCGTATCGTATCCATTCAAATGAATCGCTGTCTCTTACCTCTGTTGGTACTAGAGCAGCTCTGCCTGCGCACCGGGGCTTGGTGCTCAGCTTTGCGGAGGGTCTCCAGGTTTACCGGGGTTTCCCTGACCGGGGTAACCGGCTCCGAGACGCCGTTGCCCGGGTCGCTCGCTGGATCTGGAGGGGACTCCATGTTGTATTTTAAGATCTTTCTTGAGCTGTTGCTGGTGTATCTCGATGCGCCGGGATGAGATTTACAGCTGAGAGATTTGATGAAGCTGTGTATTTTGTAGCAGAAGTACGAAATGTTGAAAAGACGAGTGTAGACAGAGGTGGGTGTGTACGTTTGATTGTCCACTGGCAGCGCTAGTGAGAGCTCCACTCAAACAGCTGAACAGGGAGAGACTGTCAATAGCCGATGAATGGATGTGTGTGCAGTGCACTGGGTGCTGGAGACCCAGCGCATTTACACCGACGCTTTCATGTCTTTGCCCGTGTTTCAATGACAAAGCCGCACTTTTTCTGCATTATAACATGAGATGTGACATCTATGAAGGTTACTCGTGTATTGATGTAACTACTGATATAGTTCGTTTAGTTCTAACGGGATGTATATTTAGTAAACCCTGCAAATATGAAGTTTAAAGCCCGTACGCTCAGAAAAAAACGAGTTTCCAAATATGTACCTTCGTGAACGAAAACTGTTGACATTTGACAAGTCTATTTTTTTATTTTCTATTATTTTTACTTTTAACGTCTTTCCAGTATTTGTTATCATCTGAACATTTGCGCATTAGACAATATCTCTTTTTATAATAATACTGTAGTACATATTTATGGTTTTAGACATTATTTCATCTTTAATGTCTCACAGTTGTTTTATAAATAAAGATCCTATTTATAATAAAGATTGCATTTTGTATCTTAAACGTCTGGCCTGCATTATTGACGACACGATACAAATAACAACCTCGAAGTATATTGGTAAACAAATTGTTGCGCGTGGCCTGGTTTCATCCTTCTTTTAGTAAACACTTGAGCAGCTGTTTAAGAAAAAGCATTTGTTTTAATTGTATAAAATGTATTTTTTGCATTAACTGACATAACATTTTTGGTCTGATCGTCTTATTTGGCCCAACCAGTGTGTGTAGATTAAGTTGGTCTGAAGTCTGATCAAAGCCTCAACACCCTGAGCACCGGGTAAAGCAATATTTTATAGAAACGTGTCAGGAGCTTGTTTTGGTATAAAATAATGCCCAACACGAGGTATCATTATCCATTAAAACGTCGTTTTATGTGTCATTGCAGTTTCACCAATGCGTTATAAACAGAATGCCTGCTGCATGTGATCAGAGCAGCTGAAAGCCACGCCCTCCACAGAGCAGCACGTGGACTTTGGCATGGAGCTTGTAACTTTGATATCAAAAGCGCAAAGCGGGTCAAGTTCACCTCCTGGCACGAGTTAAGGGAAACGTTTCAGTTGGGCTGAGAGGTCAAAAAGACTGGCAACAACATATTGCACAGATATAAATCATCGTATTTAGAACCATGTAAATATTTACTCACCCTTAAACTGTCTTGAAGAGCGTGCGGCTGCCCTTTTCGCAATACTTTTGACTGTTAAGAAGCTACACAACAAGATTCCACAAATGTAATAGAGTAACTCACTCTAGTTCCTCTAGTTATATTGTTTATGGCGAAAAAAATCGAGACGTAATGTTTGCTCGTTGTTCCCTCCGCGCTCAACTCATCAGCGCATGCGTGTTTTTAATTTGGCGCGAAAAAACGGATGCGCTGCTCTGACGGCATATATATATATATATATAACAAATTATATAACAAATTAAAAACGGCATATAACAAATTAACATATATATATATATATATATATATGTTAATTTGTTATCCCTTGTAATATAAGGTCGGGTTTAGACAGACGCAGAAAATAAGTACAAAACAGTTCAAATTTTTTGATAGTTGACCATCATGCTCGCAGATTGTGTGATTGACATTGGTGTGAACTTGAAAAAAGCGACTTGCGCCTCAAAAATAATGCTGTTAACTTTAAGGTGAACTGGGTTAAACTTTAGATTCATATTATATTCAGTGGCACATAATGACCTACAGAAATAGCTACGTTGAAAAAAAATCTTATTCAGCTGTTTCTGACATATATCTCAGAAGGTTTGGAGATGTAATGTTTTGCACAGATAATGGCTTCCAGTCAAATAAAAAAAAACTTTTAACTACAATATTAAACTTGAAGCAATAGGCCTTTCTCCCATTTGGCCATTTTATAAAATAGCTCATTTTTACAATGAGGAATAGACTTTGACAAGCAAAGTAACATTTCTTTGAGAGGAAGAAAAATTCATGATGCGCTTTCCTCTCCATAATGATAACAACTGTTCCTTTATTTAGATAATGGAGACATGCAACATAAGCAACAGAGGAAAATAAATCATACTTGGGCAATATTGTCATAGATGAAGTAATCATTGTAAGCAACAACCATTAAACAATGTATAAGTGCATGTATACACATTCCTGGAAGGACGTCATGTTTCAAACCGAAAGACATTTTTAAACAAATAATTGTTATTTGTTTGATGGAGATTTTTAAGTTTATCAGTTTCATCCAGATGTCCTATCAGATCGTTCATTACATCTTAAAAAAGTGCCTAAAGTCTCTTTGTATTTACATATAACAGTATCAATTGTTTCATGATCTGAAAATGAACAAACGTTTTTGTGGAGCGTTTAGTTTTTATTTGCACTATATTGAAAAAAAAAATCCAACTGATATGAAACAGTTTTATGTAATGCAAATAAATTCATACAGTACAGTATATTTAATAAACTGATTGTGGCTTAAAGTGCCGTAACAAAACACTGTTGTGGCCTAAAATGAAGCATTTTGTAGTTGCATTTATTGACTCTTTCATTACCTTCATTGATCCACCCCTGACAAGTGATAACAAAGTGTCTGTTATTTTGTTAGCTGGTGTTGCTTATCTGTAATGCCGAGGCATTTATTATTTTAAAATAAAGTCAGTCCTATACTCAGGAAATCATTCTATATGTGTTCACACGAAGGAATGCAGTTTGTATCTGTCCTATGAATTGTGTCGTTTTTTCCTATTTTTATTCCTTAATACAGTATTGATAACATCCAATGTTTACTTACTTTTCTGTGAGATCATCCCTTCCTGCAGTCTCCTTGGCCTTTCAGGTCTCTTGGTTTAAAAGCATTTTTGATGTCTGAGAGTTTCTCGGTATGATTGGCTACATGTTTTCTCATGTACTCTTTATAACAAGCCTGTCAGGCAAATAATGCCTCTCATTCCTTCTCATTTTGAAAATGTTAGTACAGCACGAACAGAAGATAAATCTGTGCTGTAGTTTTTGTGTGTAGTTTTTAGTTAGAGACTGAAAATATCTGGACTCACGGTAAACTCAAATAATTGAATCTTTTTCATATTTTTTATAAACTTATTGTTAAATGGCCCCCATTAGTGACCGTAACATTAAACATTACCGGTTGTACCGAAACTTGTGGTTTTATAGTTTTTTTCAGGATGCCAGTTCGTAGTAAATTTTGATTAAGAAATGTGTTGTTCCAACCTGATCTCCCGGGAATTCGTAACTATTTTCCGAGGTGGATAATTCGTATAAATTTGTATGTTTTAAATCGTGCATGAACGTACGATTACTAGAAAAAGCAATACCGAAGCCCCTCCCCTAACCCCGGCCCATCACAGGCACGAAAGCAAATCGTACTAACATGAGCGGACTTACCGGTAGGACATTCTGTCAAAGCCTACGGCCGTGACCAGGGGCGGACTGGCCATCTGGGGTACCGGACCTTTTCCCGGTGGGCAGCAAATGTATGGGGCCGGAACGGACGCTTGGGCCGGACAGACGGACGAATTATAAACGCGAATGCACGCAACGTGAAAGCATACACGAGTCGGACACGTATGGATGTAACGCAATGACATGTTACATGCAACACCCCCGCTCCCTCCCCCCCGTCGACAGAAATGTTGGAGCGCCGATGCCGATTTTGCTTCCCAGTCCAACCCTGCGTATTAAAATGCCAAAAGAAAATTAGCTAAAATTAGCTACCTTGTAAAATAGTTTTCGCCGTGAGATTGTGTTGGTTGTTTATACCACCCACTTTCTCCGTTGCCATCACTATCCTGTTTCACAATGTCATAACAGCTCTCGTAAAATATACTTAAATAAATAAAGAAGCCAGCGACTGTCAAACAAACCAAAATACGGTTTCACGACCACCACCGTCACCTTGTAAGTTTGTGTCATTTTGGAGCTCTCCAAACCACACTTCTCTCACCTGGATAATTGGGCCTAAATTACGGCATTGGCCCGGTCACGTTTGTTTCCACCTCACATGGTCTTTACTAAATTAGGTGCGGTGAAAAGCGCTGTGTTTCAGAACATCGACATAACAACACAATTACATTTACATTGGCTAAAAACACGAGAGTGTCTGTCAGGAGGGTCATTATGGATCCATTTCCCTGTTACTTCCTAATTTTTTGTGGTTAGATGTGTTTCCTCCATTTGGGGAGATAATCTGCGCCCATGGCTTTTATTTTCAAAAGACCATTTTCATTACCTTACAATGTGTATTGATTTTGTAGTAATTACGGCTCTCTCATAAATCCGGTGAATTTAGAAATGTAATTTTCATGGATTCTCACGCGCTGTTGTGTTGGAAAGAGTATGAACTTGAGTGATCTCTCATCTCTCATCCCCTTTCTGTAGTCTTCTGAAGATATTAAACATCCTCATTCGATCACTGCATTCTTGTTAATTAGAGGCATATGAATTAAGCATCATAAAGTTCATTGTGACATGTATGTAATGCTGATATTTGCCACAGGTTGTATCAGGTTTTTGACACTGTTCAGTGTTGTTTGAAGTTTGTAGGACATGATGAAATGCCGAAAAGCTATTGTTACTTTATGAAATTCTTCATGCCTTTAACACATATGCAGAATGCCAATATACAGTTTATAGAAAGGTAAGCATACCTATGACGCAGATCGAGATAATCTGATGGCACGATTTCAATCGCTCAATTCATTTCAATTCAATTCACAGTTTCTTATTTTGACAGTAAAAAATGAGGAAATTTTAGAAAAATTACGTGGCGGCCTTTTCTAATCAAAGACTGATGTCAGTTGTGATGTCATTTGAGGGGTGGAGCTAGTTTTACAGTTTGATGAAAACATTTAGCTAAATATTCTTTGAACTAATAAACAAAACCTGAACCTATTTTTGGCTTACAATTGTTAGAAAGTGATCAAATGCAAGTAGTAGCGCAAAACAATCATTTTTCGTAACAAACATTTGCAAACTCCTTCGATCATTATTACCAGTTTTAAGACAGTCAACGCTCAAAACCATCTTCAAAAGGAACCTGGATTACATTAACGATCAATTCAAGAACTGTTTATTGTGTCATTTTTTCTTACGCAATTCTTCACCTTCCTTCGGGAACAAAGTTTACACATACTTCCAAACATTTGGTCCCGTCCTCAGTACGTAAACAAAATAATGAGGAAATATGACTTTGCATTCTTCTCCATCATCTCTCTTCTTGGAGTTTTACACAAAACCAAACAGTCCGGGGAGAGATTCAGAAGAAGCGAGGGCAGCGTAAGGTTTCATTTACAGTATTACACACTCAGCCTTTTCTGCAACAAACACAGTGTAAAAGCAGCAAGATTGTGTCCTGCTGCTTTATGCATCCTCTGGTCCTCATAAGACAGTAAATGGCATAAGCACGAAAACCTGACTAGCTAGAAGCGTATAATCCATTACAGGAGGCTGGGAACAGAAGATATTGAGATGTCTGTGGTCTGTAACTGCCAAACAACTATAAACGGTCCATAATCTGGGCAATAACTACTCAAATATAAAGGGTTAAGCTGGTTAAACAATGTGGCCTTTCTGGTGATGCTAGTAGACCAATGAAGTCTTGGATAGTAGACATGCCTGGTGGGGGCCAGCATACAAAATGCAACATATTCTGGTCTTTTCGTCATAGAATGTTGATGAAACACGCTCGGCTAATGCATAAACTAATGTGAATCAAATGTGGAAAAACATTGTGTGTTCTCGAGTGATTTGTGCATGAGGTCATAATGTGGAGAGGCTAGGGGATCAAGAACTACAAATGTTGCCTCACTGCAACAGCTATTGCTTGACCCCAAGCAGGCTTTGCTAAATGCCAAGTCTCAGTTGCTGTGTTCCAAAACATAGTCCTAAAGTCCTACACTCTAAAAAAATGATGCTATATACTGGCACTAAAAGTGGTTCTTTGCTCATAATCATAGGGAAACCACTTTAGTGCTATATAGCACCATATCTTGGTGCTTCAGAGGTTCTTCAGTGGTTCTTCAGAGGTTCTTTGGGATGACTGAGGTGCTATAGAACCGTTTATGTAAAAAAAAACCTGTCAAGCCCCTGTATGGTTCTTCAGAGGTTCTATATATCACCTCAGTCATCCCAAAGAACCGCCGAAGAACCACTAAAGCGTCCAAAATATGGTTCTTTATAGCACTAAAAGTGGTTACCCTCTTTTAGTGTATATAGCACAATTTTTTTTGTGTGTTAAAAGTCCCAATGTGGAAGTGTCCACTAATGTATGGTATATGCAATGGGGGATGTATATGGGGGGGACACAAAATGGGGGAAAATGTTTTTGATTTGAATCCTATACAAAATTCTAAATACTTATGTTTTGCGTTATTTTTGATTGTTTAAAATGATTAATCCATGAAACCAAAAGCTGTTTTTATTGTGTAGCAAAATTTTATGTTCATGAACGGGGAAAATGTGAATATTGACCGAGAAACGGAGGAAAACATGGCTTGTAAACCTGAGCATGCGGTTGGAAGGAGAAGAGCCGGATGACTTTCTAAAATGCTTAACAAGGTTTAACGTACCTAAACAACGATAAGGGAAGCCCGTGTTTCTGTCAAGCCTTGTCATTAACACTAACTGCGAAAAACGTAAATAAATCACGCGTTACGCGTTTCTTCCCCATAGAAGTCCATTATAAGGAAACACCTTAACATAGCCTACCGAAACAACAACCACGTAAAAACAAATTTCTATTTAATTCTTATCAAAACCACGTGATTGAAAACAATCTTTCAGTGATCTATTTTTAGAGTGTGCACGTCCTGCTCAGTCCTATTACTTTTCCGTGGCGATGACGGCGTGTGGTTAAAAAATCATTACAAACTCATTTAAAAGTGAGGGGGACACAAACAGGATTTTGAAAAGTGAGGGGGACATGTCCCCCCTGCCCCCAGTGGAAATTACGACCGTGAGAAAATGCATATATATTTTAGAAAGGGGGTCCCTCGCAAAAGGTTCATCATATTTGGGGGTCCTTGGCATGAGAAAGTTTGAAAACCCCTGGGATATAGCATGAAAAACTGTTTGTTGTATAATTAGAATATTTAAGCAAGAAAAAAGATGTCAAGAACAGAATTTGCCTGTAATGAATTTCACTGACTGGTCATTGTGTTCATTACAGGTTCATTTCAAACTCTGTTCAGGTGCATGATTTATTTAAACAAAGGTTGAATACCTTTTGATTTACTTTGTCACATGCTTCCATTTGTATTTTTGCTCTAATTAATGCCACAGAGATGCAGAGTGTCATTCAACCCTTGCAGTTAAACACTAATACAAATGAAACGAGCAAAACAAACACAACCGACAGGCCAAATGAGATATTTTACCAACGCTGATAGGCTTGGACTGTGAACTTGGCCAACAGAGGAAAAGAAACACGTTTAATGTCGCCAGGTTGCTTGAGGAGCGAGAAAGAAAGAGGAATCCCATCCTGCCATGTTTGTGCATTTACATTGGGATAATTAGTCCGCGGGGCGACATTTCCCCGCAGAAAAAGCAGAGGGGCTTGATACACCAGGGATGATGTGGAAACATCTACTGGCCGGTTTTAAATGTCAGCGTGTGTGCGTTCGCCGAAGTTTAAGATAAAGCACCAACACAAACCCGCCGCGAGTCTTTGACCTGAACAGGTGTGACCACAGAACAAGAACATCTCGAGTCGAGATAAAACAACAAGCAAGATGATACGAACGCCATGGTTTGGAATTGTCCCTCACTGCCTTCCCATACAAATCAGAGACCAAATGAGAGAATCTAGATGGGGTCTAAATAAAATGGTTGACCCCCTCACCTAGGCTTCGGACTTTCCCAGCGGTGGCTAAATTCATTTGTCGAAAGCACATTCAACAGTCCATAAGTGTAATTGAGTGCACTTTTAGAAAAGACCCATTCAAAGACACTTTCCCTCTGAGAATCCACGGTCCGTGCCGGACAGACGGAAAACGTTTAATGGAACAGCATTTCCATTGGGAAGTTGGGTCGCTTCCTCAAGAAGAGCCACGTTTCCTCCTCGACCCCTATCGAGTTGCGCGCCGGCCCCTTGTCCTTCAGCCGTCGCGCCCTTTGACCTTCCGCGTCCCGCACTTTTAAAATTCAATGTCGCGAAGTTGCCGGGAAGGGAGGAAAAGTAGAGCAGAGGAGACAAAAAGACAGGAAGACTGAGAAATAGCATAAGAAAGTAAAAGAGAGCCGAGGGAAAACTCTCAGTTCTTACATCACTGATCATAGCCCACCGCCAGGCCCACCGCCACCCTTCCCATCAGCCCCCACCCCCGTGTTTAAAACCAAGAAGAGGCAAGGACGAGTCTGATACACCGGCGCTTTCATTTTTTGAGTGATGATGAATTGCTGCCGCCGTGCTAGACTGGAGCAAGGGAAAGATGCGACGGATGCGGGGCAGGAGACTCACCGTGCCTGCCTGTGTTTAAAAATGATTGATTAAACTGACACCGGCGCAGGAGTACAGAGACGCTCTATTTTTCTCCTTCATTATGTAAGACAATATTTCAAATCAAAAGAGCACCAGAAGAGGACAGCACGAGCCCCCAGACAGGATACCCTTCAGATAAAGTTTACACACAGATCAAAACATGAAAGAATGCGCGTCACGTGCCAACGAGATGTGTTCTTTTTCTTTTCAATTTTTTCAGATTAATTTCTAAAAAACGTGCATAAAAAATAAAAGATGTCTTTTTTTCCTTGTTAAAAACGATCTTGCTATTAAAAAAAAAAACTCATTTTTGTGCAGGCTTATAGTGTTAACAGAATTGAATCTGTAGTCTAAACACGTGCAACTCTGTTTGTCCTGTGACATGTACTGTAGACAATTTAACCGGGTAAACCAGATTCATCACCTGTTCTAAAAGAAATACAAGCTTTCTTTATATTACGAAAGGTTTCGAGATTTTTTTTCTTCATAATAATAAATAACATGGAAAGCCTTTTTTAAAAGAAAAATCATAGTTTGAACAATATTAAAACAATTATAAAATATTTTCTTCAACTGTTCATTGTTTTGTCAAAAATTTACTTTTCTTAATTGTGATGACAATGTTAAAGGGTTATTTCAGTCAAATTTAATATAGTTTTATTTATATATCAATATTGTGATAGTTTAATTCTATCATCGTTTTCTCATCCTCTTGTCATTTCAAACCTGTATGACTTTCTTCTTACTGCAGAACACAAAAGAAGATATTGTGAAAAATGTTGGTAACCGAACAACAGATGTACCCATTCATTCTATTGTATGGACACAAAACCAATGCAAGTCAATGGGTTCCGCCGTTGTTCGATTACTAATGTTCTTCGAAACATCTCCTTTTGTGTTCTGTAGAAAGTCATACAGGTTTGCACTGACAAGAGGGTGAGTAAATGATGACAGAACTTTCATTTTTGGGGGAAATGTATTGAATATATTCACATCTCAAATCCACCATCAGTTATATTTTGATCCTATTGTAGCTTCCCCCAAAGAAAAAAAAACATTATAATTGAATTGTAAACCTAACTATGTGTTTCAAGACCACACACCAAACAAATTATTCTTCATTTCACCCTTAAAATGTAACAAATCCGTGTTACTACCATATTGTTTCATTAAAAGCACATTTGTGTGTGTGTTTTCTCCTCTAGTTCTATTTACACGTGATGTGATTTTGTGTCTTCACAGCAGAGAAATGATGCGGCTGGTGCCGAGCAAAGCCCGAACACTCGATTGTGTGTAAAATCCTGATCTGACACACACATCAAACCCAGAGATGGAGTGACACGTTTGTGGTAGTTCAAAGTAATGACTGATGTGCAGCATGGCAGACAGACGTCTGACACTGACATACACACATACACAAACATCAGCTCTCCTGGGCAAAACAAGAGAGCCTTTTTCTCACTAACATTGCTCGAGTCATGAGCTTTCGCTGCTTTTTACATCGTTCCTGCTAAAAAACCATGCTCGTAATGATACGTGGCTGAGTCGATGTTATTACCATGCACTGAAAAATGAAGAAATAAGGCACATAAGCACACCCAAGATGTTTCCCTGGTGCAATGCTACCAAACAGCACCATCTAGCAGCTCCGGGATGCTTAGAATATCGAAGTCTTCCGCAATTGCAGGTGCTACTGGAATATTAACCACCGTCTTGAATAAATTCAGGCGGAAAAACGGGATCCGGTGTGTTTGTTGATATGGTTTTCAGATTGAGGAATAAAATACAAAGCATCTCATGCTGGTGTATAACAGCGATCGGTTACATCATTCACACGATGTCGGATCCCAGAGACTACTACCAAACTAAAACTACTAAAGTGGCAGTGACAAGTAAAGATGTCAAATATGATGAAAAGGCAAAAAATGTATGTGTCAGATTCTTTGTAATACTTGTTGAATTCATATACAGTACATATTCAAAAAGTATTTGGTAAAATATTTTTAAAGTATTTTCTATGACTGTTTAACATATACCATTTGATATTGACCATTTAATTCATTATAAGATAGTAATATTCATTGTCATGATTTGACAACATGATTACATATATACACATTTATTGTCTATATATACTAGTCAAAAGATTAAACACACCTTTTATTTTTTATAACTATCACCTATATTTTTAAATGATACTTGAATTATGAAAATTATGGCATTGTGATAAAAAATAAAATTCTAAACCCCTGTTTATCTAAATTAGATCTCTTCACATTTTGTGCATTGTCTCAGTTTCATGAGATTCATCCTGGAATGCTTTTTTAACAAAATGAAATAAGTTTCCATATACATTGTTTCATTTAAAAAGAGGTTTTGTAAGTAAATAAACAATAGCTTCATAAAGGCATAAGGTACTCGGAAATGTCATCATTTACCCATTTTCTTGTTCTATGAATCACAATTATATGCATTTTTATGCTTTTTTTGTGATTGTCTATCTGTTGGTCTCTGCTTAATACAAAAAGTATTTATATTAGAAGACCAATTAAGTGTTCAAAAACATTTTTAGTTTTTCTGAATTTACTATCTATAGATGCGTTTAGGTAAAATTATCATTTGTGTTTCATTCTGTGAACTACAAACAATATTTCTCCCAAATTTCAAATAAAATCATTGTTTCTATTCGCATTTATTTGCAGAAAATGAAAACTATAGAGAAACAGGTCAAAATAAGATGCTCTGTATTCCTCAAATACTGCAAAAAGAAAGTTTAGATTCACTTTTAAGCGATGCAGCAGTCATTTTTTACACTTATTTAGAAAAAGTTGTGATAACCTTAATTTTTATCAGTGTCTTGTCACGCTGTCAGTCTTGCACATTGCTGTTGGTTGACTTTATATCACTCCAGAGGTTTGATTTGGTTGAACTTAAACAGACACTGGACTGAAATGACCACAATACATCTAGAAATGCTCATAAAAAAAACCCGGAGAGTGAGCGAATAAATGCTGAGAGAATTTATTTTGGGGGAACTATCCCTGTTCGACCACGAGAAACATAAATTCAGTAAAGTTTGGCCGAACTTTTAACTAGTACTATATTTCTTTAAAATCAACTGATCTGGACACCCAAAAATGGACCAGCTAAACCGAAGCTGCTATAATTTTTCTCTAACGTTACGGCATTATTCGAATATCACCAGAACGCTCACATTTAACAGACACGTTGTGTTGTTTTCAAATCGGTTGCCTCTCAAAGTGTCCAGAGTCAGAATTGAATCATGGGATGTGTGTAGAGTTCAAATGACTGGGGAGACTTGCGGCTCTCAAAATCAGGAGGTGAAAAATGGCGTGGTTATTTGTACCTGACAGAAGTTAAGAGTCTCTCCCCGCGGCCCAGTCGCTCCCTGCTGACCGCGAGCCTGCCTTCTCCTCTAGCTGCGTCTCACCTTGCGAGAGACACACACACAATCCCTGAAGGTGCATAAGATGGCCTACTATCTCCAGCACGCTCAGGAAATACTAGGCCAGAGGTGTGCGGGTCTCTGGCAGGTCGAGGTGTGTGCATGTGTTTGTTGTGGTTGTTTGTTAATAGGCGTGTGTGTAATTTCATATTAATCTCAGCGAATGACTGAATGGAGTCACGTCGGTGTCATGAGGGGAAACATCTCTAGAGTGGTTTAGTGATGACTTTTAGAGAGTACTCAACAAAACGGGCCAAATATAAGCTTATATAGTCAATGTGGGTTAAATAAAATATTTAGCATTAATTACATGAGACGCAAGGCTTTATGTAAACAACTATAGGTAAGCCATCTGTACATAGATTTCTCCGAAAAGAATATTACAATATTTCAGCATCCTATAAGCGCAACATTGCCTAAACCAATGACAGGGGTGTAAGTATCGGTTTATCCGACCAATGGCAGACGGAGGGTGTGACTTATGTGGTACGCCAACAAAATGTTTGTCTTGTCATTTTCAATAAAAATGTGACATCTTGCTCCGCCTCTAAAATGAATTTCCATTTCGGCTGACATCACCGATTCCATTTATTTTTAAACCCCCACCAGCCACCTGTCATACAGAGCCCACTCTTCTCAACCCAAGCAATTCCCAAAGGACACATTTAAGGTCCGGCCTACATTTTTAGTTGAGCATCCGTATTTTAAAATAAGCCACATTATAAAGTAAAATGAGTTGTGAACACGTCATATTGAGTTTAATGCTGATCCCAGGATCACAGTCCCCATAACCAGTATTCTACGCCATACAGAAGCAGCAAATAACATTTTGGCCAAAAGTAAGCAAACTTTCGAAAAGATTTGAGCTAGATATCCAAAATTTGGTCATAACATCTGAACATGTTCAATTTGAGCATTTTAGTGAAGACATAGGACCAGTGATCTATTCAAAAAATATTTATGACTAACACATTTTTACTACATGTGCAAATGACCCTTCAAATTTGAGAACATTTTGGCCAGTGAATTTGACTAATTTAAAATGATATATTGATATTGAAATGATATTGTAAATATACAGTAATTCCCATATTTTTATATACATGTATGCTTCTTCATTTGCACTGATGTTTAGAGTTCCTAAACAAGATATATATAGTGCTTTTCACAACTTTGTATTGCTTCAAACTTACAGTAAATAAATTAGTACAAACAGTAGAGAAATAAATATGAAATTCAGAAACATCAGCGTTACATTATTCATAGTTCATTCATATTATTCATAATGCAAATAAGAAAGAATGTCAAATATATATTTTTTTAAGATCTATACTAGCGATACTGAATGTAAAAATAATGTTTTATTAGTTGACTGAATTGATGACAACTAGATCATTCACTGCTGTTCTTCTGGCTCTCTGAGGTTTCGTGGGATATGGGGGTTTGGGGGTGTGTGTTACATGCCGTCTCCTCCATGATTCTTGACAAATTCGACCCATCAGATTTTACCGGCCGGTCTCTGAAGCTGGGCGGGCTACTAATTTATCCTTTAGCTCCATGGAGCTGTATATCACAACACTCGGGAAGACAAATGTCAGGACACATGTTGCCAGATTGGGGCTTTGAGCGCGAGATTCCTTTAATTGGGTGAACAGGGACCGGGCCCAATCCCAGACACCCTCGGCGTTGTCTTCCTCACCCTCCGCCTCTCCCCTTTTTCTTTCTACATGTTAACAAAAGGCAGGAAGATGAAAAAGATAACATCTTTCCCATCCACTGCTTTGTGCCATTATAGAACAGACGCGCGCCGGGTAAAGAGGTACGACGCTGAGCTTCAAGGAGCGGAGCTTTATATAACTTCCTTTTGAGTTCCCTCCGCGTTTCATGTTTATTTCACTCCATCTTTTCCGCAGCCTCGCAGTTCTGATTGACACCGTCTTGCCGTGTGCTGTAATAACAATTATTCATTATAGACACTCAGAGCGATCCCACTGATAGCTACTGGATATATTTGTCTGAGTTTAGAGGGGTGTGTATAAGAGGGTCCTAAAGGCAAGAGCAATTTAAAGCTCTTTAGATTTGTGTGCAATAGCTGTTCATCAACATTGTTCATCTGATGCATCCTCCTTTTACATTGCACCTTAACTGGGAACTTTTCCACTTTTTTAAGAAAAAGCGTGCGAATGACGAAGACGGCATGCAAGCAAATGAACGTAAAGCGCGCTAGCAGCTCTATGAATTGTGTGGTGTCTGACATTGCAAGAGGAAAGCAAATGAGAAGCTTTTAAGCATTCACTGTGGCACAGGGGAAAAAGACTATAGTTGAATATAAACTACTAATGTCGCAGCTATATCAAAATCTTATGCACCCTGGTATCTGCCGTGTTTTCTCAACAACAACAACAACAACAACGAAAAAGGTATACGTTGTGTTTTTATACTTTTTGGGGGGAGAAGGGGGAGCCTGGAAGTATTAAGGGATAACCGGGGCAAGTTGTCACATAGAAGTGGTTGCCACAAGAACAATATCTCTGTAGGTTTTGAGCCAATATTGTATTTACACATGAATGCTTGTCTTCTTCAGCTGATAAATGCTTGTTAAAATGTGTGTATTTTATCATTAAGACCAGGGGTCTCAAACGTTTTGACTCCAGGGCTGCCCCATGTATTCACCAATATTCAAAGCCTCCTCACAAATCGAAATTTCCACCCAATAAAATATTTTAAAGCTTGACATTAACCGGAACATGTTTGTTCATTATAAAAAACAATAAGTAAAATCTTTTTTTCAATGTATTTCAATTCTCGTTTCGTCTAAATATTAGTCATATCGAGACCTCCTTAGAAGTTAGCTGGGGCACCCTTGTGGGTTATCGGTTAAATATTTGCAAAACTCACAAACAAACATAAAGGGTGACCAATTATAATAATTTATGAAAAAATAAAAACCATGAAAAATGGAGATGCGAGGTTTCTGCCCATCAGCGACGATCTGCTACCACACTGCAGTTTTTTTCTATACCAGGAGCTATACAAACCGAGGCATTTATTTAACGTGTAGTCGCATAACTATAATGTTAAAGATCTTATACGCATGCATATCATTTTATGCACATCACACTTATTAATAAATCGATCTATCATGCCTTTGTCGATTTGTTAAGAAAAGATGGCACAGCAATTTATCAAAGACCCGTGCTGCACCATCTGGGTTTATCTGTCAGTTGTCTGTTATGATGCGCTATCCCCGCCTGCGCTAATTAGGGAATCTGGGCACAGATATACAAAGAGGGGCTCGGATAGATTCGGGGAGAGCTTCAATAACCCAGCGCCGCAATCTGGCCTGTGTCCAGTTCTTTCGAATGAATTCACGTTCCCCAAAGTAATTACATAAGTGTGTTTGGTCCACGTGGACATTTTCCACAATACACATTTTAATTAACGCAATAATTCAGATCAATTTTGCAAGACCTGGTCTCACAGACTTTCGATTATTGCATATTCAATAATGAGAACGGGTCTTTTCAAAGAACGTGAGTTTGAACAGTCAGCGAACACGATATTGCATTTCTGAAATTACAGTTGAAAAACGAAACTGTAAAAACAAAGAAGGCTTTGTGTAAAGAAAAAGAGCTTGAAAACCCTTCAGGAATAAGAGATATCTATGAAACAATACAAAAGTGCATGAATAAAAAGTATTACATATGGGCAATTAGAAATGTTACCATAACCCATGAGGTCTAACTTCCTTATTTGCATTTTTTCCACATGATTTCAATCTGGTAAGTTCCCTTTAAAAATCTTTGCATCCATAACGGGGTTCACTTCATGGTTTGTACATTTTAATTCACAGGAATCTTACAAAGTATGTTGTTTCTCAAAAACCTTTTTTGTCACAGCCATAACACATCCATATTTCCCAGTTTTAAATAGAAAACTTGTATCTAGACTGATATTTTGCTAATGTTTAGACTCGTAAAAATATAAACAGATGATTCAGTATATGGGTAATAAACACATTCTTTGAGATTTTATGTGTGACATCCATAATGCTGGAATTGCCCATATCTGAAATATGTCTCAAATAATATGTTATTTATGTGGAACTACACTGTTAAATGTATGTTTCTGTGTTCTTTTATGTCATTTCTAATGATTTGCACATGTTACACATGTGCAACAAATACTAAAGGGTGTAAAAATATTGTATATAACAATACATTTCAATTTATAATATGAAGTCTTTTTTTTACATTTATGTTACATTTTAGATTGATAAGACTTTCTTGTGTAAGTATGAGCCTTCCTTTGCTTGAACATATATCTAATTTCAATTGTATCATCAATTCAGTCATGTTAATCTTCATAACAATTTCTTGCATCAGAATTTTACTGATACACAATGTAGTTGTAAAAAACTGTATTTGAAGTTAATTTTTGGTTACGCTGCCAACATGTAATATGCTCTAAAAACTGTTGTGTTAAAAACAACACAATCCATCCTCAACGGGACACATCTCTTGTTAAGGACAACACATTCTGTTACTTTTACCTCCACCTTGTGATGTTCCTTTTTTATCTACCACACGATCAACACAATGTAAGTTCTCTAAGGGTTTAGCTTTCTTAATTTTTAAAATTTTCTTTTTCTGTGATCTATTCCATTTATCATTCATTTTGGCACGGAAGGTTAAATTAAACCATGAATGTGGTCAATTTTATAACAACAGATGTCACTTTCACCCACAGTCACCTATAGTTCAGGCCTGCTTTCACTTTCCTCCGTGTTTATCTTTGACACACACACACACGCACGCCTCCTCCCAGCCAGACCTCATGTTGAGCTCCAGCCACTGTTTATTGATCAGCTCAAACTCCCAAATAAACGAGCAGAGAATGAGAGCTATGCTCGAGGGAGCCGAGCCCAGTCCCGGCTCCTCGGGCTCCCATCAATTTTAATCACGGCCCTAATGAAGAGACTCCTCTCTGCTGGATGTCCATAACTCAGAGCAGCACACCGCTACCTTCACCGGCGCCACTAGATCAGTCTTCCCGCTCCCCCTCGCCTTCAATACCTGCCTAATGCCTCTTTTTCTAAATAAACTATGCATTAGCTAATGGCTCACAGGAATGATAATAGATAATGGCTGGGGAAAGCTCATTTTGAAGCGGGGAAGAAAGCGCGAGGCTGAAGTTTCGTCTTTTTCGGCGTGTTTAAAGAACGCCTTTGAAGAGTTGCATATATCACACATCAGGCTGCGCTTCAGCCAGGTAGAATTCCCTGTTGACGACTTACAAGAATAACCTTGATATAAACGCAGCTTTTTCGGCACAATTAGGGATATTCCTTCATGCAACTCTAACCTTTCATGGAAGGCATGTCGTTCCGCCGTATGTCTTTACTTTTGTTTTGACCTTGAACTTACCTTTATGAGTTTAAACGAGTTTTGACGAATTACTTTAATATCTCAATTGTTTCTGCAACTGCATTCATAATTTAATGAAACGCAACAGAGAACTCAATAGTCTCAAAAGAGCAACCTCTGCGCCATACAATACATCATCTCAAGGTCATTTTAACAAACAGCTCTGACCCAGGCCAAGAAAACTACAAACCTCCAACCAAACGCCCAGAGACGTCTTTCTTCTCGTTTCCACCCGCATCTCCTCAGAAGAGTGTAAGAAGTTTCTCAAACTCTAAAGGCCGAAAACTTTTTCTGAGCTGCTGAACCAAACGCGCTCATATTTTACTTCTGGTGACGCCCGGAATCTTTCTCCAGCATCTGGTCCTCTCATGCCGGGTAAGAGGAAGAATCCATCACCTTCCCCTTGGGTTTGCATAATCTTCTCAAGGAGGTGAGGTGCCACGATTTTGGCTATTTGCTGCTCGTCCTGGGATTTGGCCTGTCTGCTCATATTTGATATCTGAACTCAGCGGCACAGACACATATGGGCGGCTCATAAAGCTAACATGGTTTATGGTGCGGCCTGACGGAGAAGCTCACTTCAATTCAAAGTAAGAGAGCCAAACCCGGTCTATAGATCTGGAACTAAATGTGACGCACATTGAGGAATTGTGTACGGCTGATGCTGAATTTCCTATGAAAGGGCAAACCAACAGTTTTGTGTATGCAGAGGGTGTTTTCCAAATGATTCTGTCTTTCTGTCTCTCTACAGTATCTGTCTGTCTGTCTGTCTGTCTGTTTTTTACAGTATATATCTGTCTGTCTGTCTGTTTTCTATCTGTCTGTTTTTTACAGTATATATCTGTCTGTCTGTCTGTTTTCTATCTGTCTGTTTTTTACAGTATATATCTGTCTGTCTGTCTGTCTGTCTGTCTGTTTTTTACAGTATATATCTGTCTGTCTGTCTGTTTGTTACAGTATATATCTGTCTGTCTGTCTGTCTGTTTTCTATCTGTCTGTTTTTTACAGTATCTATCTATCTATCTGTCTGTCTGTCTGTCTGTCTGTCTGTCTGTCTGTCTGTCTGTCTGTCTGTTTTCCATCTGTCTGTTTTTTACAGTATCTATCTATCTGCCTGCCTGTCTGTCTGTCTGTCTGTCTGTCTGTCTGTCTGTCTGTCTGTCTGTCCAGTATCTATATGCCTGCCTGTCTGTCTGTCTGTCTGTCTGTCTGTCTGTCTGTCTATCTATCTATCTATCCATCTATCTACCTGTCTGTTTTCTGTCTGTCTGTTTTTTACAGTATCTATCTTTCTGTCTTTCTGTCTGTCTTTCTGTTTTATACAGTATCTATCTGTCTATCCATCTTTCTGTCTTTCTGTGTGTGTCTGTCTGTCTGTCTGTCTGTCCTATCTCTTTACAGTATATATTTTTCTAGCTGTCTATCTGTCTATCTGTCTGTCTGTCTCTCTCTAGAGAGTCTCGCTACAGTCAATACTGTCTCGCTACAGTATCTGTCTTTCGGTCTGTCTGTCTGTCTACTTTACAGTATCTACATGTCTGTCAGACAGACAGACAGAAGTTTACTGTCTGTCCACAGTATCTGTCTGTCTCTCTACAGTATTTGCCTATCTGTCTGTCTGTCTCTTTACAGTAATTATTTGTCTATCTGTCTGTCTGTCTGTCTGTCTACAGTATCTGTCTGTCTGTCTCTTTACAGTATATATTTGTCTGTCTGTCTGTCTGTCTGTCTGTCTGTCTGTCTGTCTGTCTGTCTGTCTGTCTCTCTACAGTATCTTTCTGTTTGTCTCTTTACAGTATATATTTGTCTGTCTGTCTGTCTCTCTACAGTATCTATCTAGCTCTCTGTCTTTCTCCCTACAGTTTTTATCCGTCTGTCTGTCGCTCTACAGTATCTGTCTGTCTGTCTGTCTCTGTACAGTATCTCTCTTTCTGTCTGTCTACAGTATCCGTCTTTCTGTCAATCTATCTCTCTACAGTATACGCAGGTCTATCTCTGTCCAGTATCTATCTATCTGTCTATCTATCTACATTATGTATTTGTATATCTGTCTGTCTGTTTTTCTACAGTATCTGTCTATCTGTCTGTCTGTTTTTCTACAGTATCTGTCTATCTGTCCGTCTGTCTGTCTCTCTACATAATTAATTAATTAATTAATTTATCTATCTGTCTGTCTACAGCATCTATCTTTCAGCCTATCTATTTGTTTTCTTTATCTATCCATCCATCCATCTATCTATCTGTCTGTCTGTCTGTCCGTCCGTCTGTCTGTCTGTCTGTTTTTCTCTCTACAGTATCTTTCTGTTTGTCTCTTTACAGTATATATTTGTCTGTCTGTCTGTCTCTCTACAGTATCTATCTAGCTCTCTGTCTTTCTCCCTACAGTTTTTATCCGTCTGTCTGTCGCTCTACAGTATCTGTCTGTCTGTCTGTCTCTGTACAGTATCTCTCTTTCTGTCTGTCTACAGTATCCGTCTTTCTGTCAATCTATCTCTCTACAGTATACGCAGGTCTATCTCTGTCCAGTATCTATCTATCTGTCTATCTATCTACATTATGTATTTGTATATCTGTCTGTCTGTTTTTCTACAGTATCTGTCTATCTGTCTGTCTGTTTTTCTACAGTATCTGTCTATCTGTCCGTCTGTCTGTCTCTCTACATAATTAATTAATTTATTTATTTATCTATCTATCTGTCTGTCTACAGCATCTATCTTTCAGCCTATCTATTTGTTTTCTTTATCTATCCATCCATCCATCTATCTATCTGTCTGTCTGTCTGTCCGTCCGTCCGTCTGTCTGTCTGTCTGTTTTTCTAAATTAGTAGAGCTAGAACTGTAAATCTCAATGAGCTGAACTTGTAGTTTCTTGTCATGCCAGATACTCAGGCTCAGGACTAGTGGAGAGAGAGAACAGTAATGTTTGATCTATCATTTGTGGCCTCACACATGAGGCAGCTCTTTGTATGGATGCTGGGATTTGCTGTAGCCCTTAGGCAACGTCTGCTGTGTGTTTGGACGTGAGAGGGGCCATTTGGCCAAATGGTCACAGAACAGGACGGATGAAAGGGCGGTGAGCTGCAGCTGGGGTGATCTTATGATATCACCAGAGAAATGTGCACAAACGCACACAAACCTGACATCACACCAGGGAACATCGGACATGTTAGCTGGAATTATGCAAAGCCCTTCTGCATGTCAGATTGCTAGAGACGCCGTGAATATGTGTGTGCGTTTAACCCTTTAACAAACTGACCCGCAGGTCTCATTCACTCTACCCCGGTCATAGGAAATCTATCTTGAAGTGATTATTTCATCAGAGTGGTCAGGTCCCAGGCTGTGTGTGTGCATCTGTGTGCCGTACCTGTGTTGTTCTCTAGAGGATGTCTTTCATTCATGTAACAGGCATGAACAACTCAACCTTCTGCTCATTTAAAGGGCTTTTCCTGCAGTCGACACCACTGCCTTGAGGCGATGAGCCATGATGGGGTTGCAATGAAAGCTGCCAAATAGTAAATCCTTCCTCTCGGTTCACCTCTGCTACACACCAGCACTGTCAAATCCACAGCACCTCAATTCAGTTTGATTTCAATGTCAAACTAAATAATTATGATACGTTTTCTAAATTAGTATAATAAGATAAATAAATATAAGTAAATAAATACATATAAGCACGTAATTAAGTAAGTACATAAATTAATTTAGGTAAGTAAATAAGTAAGTAAAGGTATAAATAAATAAACAAATAAATAAACAAGTAAATAAATAACTAAACAAAAGTAAGTAAGTAAAATAAATATAAGTATGTAGTTGAGTAAGTAAATAAATAAATATAATTAAGTAAATAAGTAAGTAAAAAAATAAAATTCAATCAAAAGTAAATAAATGATTAATTTAAAAGGGATTATTATTTAAAGTTATTTTATATTAAGTTAGTTAGTTGGTAAGTAAATAAAAAATAATTTATCAAATTTAAAAAAATATATTTGGTATATCCATTGTAAAATTTGCCGACTCCGATTATACAGATTATAGTTTTTCTTAGTATAGTTTTAATGGAATTGTAAGGTTTAAACATTTAACATTTATTTATTTTGCACACACTTTCATTCAAAGCGACTTACTAAGCTACTAAGCTTCATTAGTTTTAAGTAATTGTTGCCCTATAGTAGAATAATACTATTACATATGATCATAATATCAATATTATATTATTATTAATTCATTATCTATCCATTATTGTTGTAATTTAAATTATAATATTTTGAAAGACATTGTTATGTTTATTATTGTAGTCTTTTCTCAAATAAATACATTTAATCAAACTCATTTAACCATGTCTCTCATATACTCTCATATACAGCATGCAAGAGCATGAACCGCTAGGCCACGTCTCATCTCTGAACGTTTCTTGCATCTTCAGTAGTTAAAATGAATAATAATGATCCGGTAAGTTTATGACACGGTGTCATCTCGGGGACGCGGGCAGGAGATGCTAACTGCACTGATAAATGGGCTGTTAGCATTCAGCTCTGCCTATTAAACATGTTTCTTATTATCGATCAAGCTAAACAACCTGATGGAGGGGGAAAAAAGTCACCTTGATATAATTCTACCTATCAATCATTCCTGAGGCCTTCGCAGCCTGGGCCGGCACGGCCATTAGCAGACGCTGGCATTACGTTGGTGGGAGGAAGAGTTCTCAGGTAACAGTCAAACTATCGGAAACAATGACTTTTTGATGCATTCGCTGCAGTTTTGGTAAACTGGGTGTTAAGATTTCTTGCACTGCGTATGTGGACTTTTTTCTGTCAATGCTATTTTAAACATAATGAATAAAAAGGTATGGTTAAGCTCGCTCCACTTATAGACTCAGTATTACCATAATACAATTATGAAACTATGAAAATACTATGAATACTATGAATACTATGAAAAATTGGTCAAGAATGAAGGGTCCGAGAAGCAGAGAGATCGCTACAGCTTAAATCCTGAAGCTAAAAATAGACCAAAGTTCACAATGTGGGCATTAGAGTGTCCATGTGTCCTTACTGAAAATGCTTTGCTTGCATCTGTGATCAGGAACAACTTAAAATAGTTATTACGCCACGTTTTGCCATTTTCACTATTTTTCTAACCACATACAGAAAGACTGATGAGGTGTTTCTCTACACAAAGCTACAGCTTCTAGGCCTGAATCCTATTCCTTAAACTCCACAAAACCAGAACCAGACAAAAGAACTGAATTGGCTGCTCAGAAGCAGAAAAATGGAGGTGGGCTTAACATTTGTGTGACAGACAGATGGTGCATTATGGGTTTCCTTAATGTAAAAGCACTGGTTTGTGACCCAAATGTAGAGACGCTCACTGGGGACTTTGTCCATGACCTACTGCGGAGGTCATTTTCTTTTTATTCTGTATTGCAGGTGACACATGTCAGTCTGCTCTGTAGAACTGATAAAATAGTTTTTCCCTCAATCTATAGAGGATGTCTTGCATGGTTTTAAGTCCAACCAATTGCTCTTACTCAACATTTTTGGACTTTGGGCAGCTAAACAGCTCAGACTCTGGTCACAGGCCTACTTGTGTTTGCCAAGCACTCATAGGTGTGAATGACTCTCTGATTCCACAGGCTCTTCTACCAGTTGGATGGCATCGCTACATGTCTGGATTATGCTTAGTGCTCAACCTTTCCAGTTCCTTCAACACTATGCCTCAGTAATAGCATTCAGAGTCTCCAACAGAATTTCAGACCAGTTCAAAAACACCTTTTTGACTTAGTAATATAATTCTGATTCTCCAACACATC
This sequence comes from Triplophysa siluroides, assembly GCA_006030095.1. Lineage (NCBI taxonomy): Eukaryota > Metazoa > Chordata > Actinopteri > Cypriniformes > Nemacheilidae > Triplophysa > Triplophysa siluroides. The sequence goes on from VCII01000093.1 coordinate 3,308,467, forward strand.
CCTGACTTTATCCTATCCCGACAACTGTATTTGGATTAAATGTTGCTATCAGGGTTGCCAGATCTCCATGACAAATCTAGACCAACAACCTCAACCCTAATACCAAAACTCAAAAAACTCTACAACTGTATTTTAAATAAGTGTCCGACACGCAAATATATTAATTTGAATGTTGGTATCAGGGATCCCAGATCTGAATGACAAAACTAGCCCAATGGCCAAACAAAACAAGCCCAGAAGACCCCAACCCTCATTCCAAAACTCAAAAAGTGTCTCTACTATCCCCCCTAAAAATTGTTTTTACAGGCAACAACTGTATGACATTGTTTTCGTGAGTGTCTGACACACGAAATATATTGGCCAAACAAAACAAGCTCAACAACCCCATCTCTAATACCACAACTAAAAAAGCGTGTACTATTCCTAAAATACATATTTTATAGACCTTCTTATGCATTACACAAATATACAAGTCTGTTACCATGAATAACTTAACATCTTACCCTTAAAATGACCAGTGACAAACAAAATCCTTCTACCTATGACCATACGGAATAAATACCATGCGGCGGAAGTTAAGAAGTAGCCTCAAATATACAGGAAATCCAAAAACTTGGCAACCCTGGCTGGTATGGAATAAAAGTAAATTTTAAGAGTATAAGAGTAAATGATGAATTAATGACTTTTAATTTAATCCTTTAGATTGATAAGCCTTTGAATCTAGGAATTGTTTTTTTAAACAGTATTTCATGTTTATAAGTAGAAAAATAACTCACCTATATCAAATCAATACAAACCCAGTCAGCCAAGTACACAGTGGCCAAAAGTGATGTCCAGCTTCGCACAATTTATATCTTTTCTCTTTATTCATGTTTTATTTAAATATGCATAAAAAAATGTAAAAATGATTTTGTGTGCATCCTGTGCATGAAGTGTAAACTGAAGCTCTGAGAAGAATTTTAAGGAGGTTTGGCAAAAAATGACACACAACACAAGCAAAGTTTAGCTTGTCAATGCCAAGGAGAATGAAATATTACTACAAGAGAGGATCAACAAATATTAATAACAGATAAAACTGTAGTCAATCTTTGCTTTATTTCCAGTGAGTTTTTTGTCTTTTATATATTTAAACCCCTATTTCCTGAAATGGTCTAGTTTGTTTTTTGGCAAAAAAATGTGTCCAATAAAAACCTTTAAAGTTGAGTGTTTTGTGCATTTTGTATCATACATATTTAAGGGTCATTCAAAGCAAATATGCCACTTCTGGACATTACTTTTGGCCACTACCGTATTCACGTCCATTTTAAGCTAGCGATAATAAAGGTATCACACAGAAAAAAGAGAAACCCCAAGCAAAACTCAAGCTTCTGTTCCCATCTAAAGGTCAATAACTCATCCATGCGGCCGCCGTGTCTCTCCTCTTGTTCTCCAATCGGGAAGGAGTGAGGAAACAATTTGCCCAACACCTGGTCTGGGATCATGCTGGAACACACTCGGCCTGCGCTCGTTCGGGTCACAGCCGTGATGGAGCTCTCGTGCCTTCCAGAAGTTTCCGTACCGTTGAAAGACATATGGCTGGGCACGGTTTTGCATCACCTTTCTCAGCCCTTACCATCTGCCTGCAGGCCCAGGTGTGCCCGGTCTGGCATGCTTCACCACAGTTTCTCCACCACTAGAGTGCTGTCATTCACTGCTGTTCTACGGCTGATCTCAGACCTGTTCCAAACACTAAATCGATGAGACCAGCACCATGCGCCACAATTAAATCAATAATTCACTGCTCTGGTTGTTTTTACACACAAAAGATGACGGTATGACGGATGGAAGAGAACAACCACGTTTAAGACAAAATGAAATAATAACAGTGAACCATTCATTACACACTCTTTTGTGATTTTGTCACACAATGCAAACAAGAAGCTCAGATGAACAAGAACATCTGTTACAGTGGAATATCGCGAGGCGCAGGGACGTTCATGGTCTGCCCAACCATCATCTAAGAGAAAAGTATACAAGACTGAGCACAAATAAGGATTGCGAGAAAGGAAAAGCCAGTGTTTGATCACTCATCAGGTGTCAACAGCGACTCGGAAACGGCGAAGGAGGAGGACGAGGTTTCAGCTTTCGTTTGTGCCTCTTCAAAGTGCCTCGGCGGCTCGCCGGCTCTCATTTAAATGGGAAACTTTCTTTCAAATTTCCACCGTTGCCGCTGGAAGCTCCTGTTGACACAGGACGTTTTCCTGCCGCGTAGAAACGCAGATATTCTGTTCCCTTCTTTTCTCCTTTTGCTTTTTTTCCCACCATGCCCCTCTCACATGTTTGTGAGGATGATTAATGGCCGGATCCGAGACGCAGAACAGAGGTTATCAAAGGATTTGAGCTGTTCTACAACACCACATTAATTACAACACACGGCAGGGAAGGTGTCGAACGGCACCGGGAAGCACGACAAACACGCTTTTGATTCGCACATAAGCCGCGTCAGGAATTTTAGTGGGAATATATTAAAATGATGGGTTGCAAACTTTGTAGGTCAAGTAGGTTTTTGTTTTTTTTATCCAAAGTAACATTCAAGGGATACTTTTTAGATGTATTTTTTAAGTTTGTGTGCTCCCAGGGAATCAAACCCATCACCTTGGGGTTTCTACTGCTGTGTTATAATAGTTCAGCTACAGGATCATAATACCGCAGCTGATTTATTTGACAGACAATGTTATCCAAAGTGACTCACAGTGCTTTTAAGTCCAACAATTGATCAGTTTCCTGTGAATCAACCTTAGCATTTCGAGTGCTATGCTCTTCACTTTTAAAACTGATGGTCCTTAATAAATCTCTCAGTCTAGTTAAGGACAACACATTTTGTGTTACTTCTGACTCAACCTTGTGTTGCCCCTTTTTTAATTTAACACAAATCCAACACAAAATGTGTTAAAATTCCATAGCGCAAAAAAACATCACAAAAGCAAAACAAGTATTATGTGAAATGTATTTTTTGCATAATTTTATAAGAAAACGTTTAATAATTTAGATTTTTTTTGTGCACATAATCATGCAACCATGAAGGCTATCTATGACAGGGGTTTTCAAACTTTACGATAAGAGGACCCCCAACCGTGATGAATCTTTTGTGAGGACCCCCTTCCTAAAACACACATTTTTCTATATTTGAATAAAGAATCTAACTTTGTAAAATACATAATAATTGTGATATTGAATTCAAGTATATTTAAACAAATTTTCATTACAAACTAGCAAAGACTACTTTGCAAAGCCCATTTTGGAAAGTATGCAACAAGAAGAGATAAACACTTTGATATAAATATGAACACTTCTAAATGGAACTGTAATAATGTTACGTAGACTTTTAAAGTTTTGCTTTGTCTTTTTATCTCCCCTGGGACCCCGTTTGAAACCTTAATCTATAAGACAGTGACTTCGTGAATTTGTTACATACTGTGCAAAAAAAAGCATTTAAAAAGGTCACCGTCCTTGAGACCTGTAATATTAATGTGATCTACTGTGATGTATGGAATGTATACAATACTGCTTTAAATGTTTAAGTACAAATTGACTTTTTCAAGTTATTTTCACATGTCAACATCAAAAAAAGTTAAGTGATGTCGACTTATTTTATACAGCATATTAAACCAACTCTCCATTAGCCAAAATTTAAATTAGTGAGTTGAAATGACTTGTGAAGCCAATCTAAATGTTCTTCAAAATTGATAACAGCAAACCTTTTTTATTATCATTTAACTGATTCGTGTGGTGTACTGTGCAAATGAACTATTTCACCGAATCTTTAATTCTCCAGATCGTAACAGATCCTATTGAAGACTTTCCCTTCTGTTGCTCTTTAGACAAAATGTGTTATATGCTCCGTCATAAAAGCATAAATGCACATACATGTAAATATTTCTATATTTACTGTATTTGAAATGTCTGGAGTCACTTCACATACCACAGGTGTACCACATGTACCACAGATCCTCCGCATTAAAATATTCTCTCGAAACAACCCCCTTGTCCAAATCCCACCTGAGCAAAGTCAAGAGAAAGACGTAAAAACCAGCCCGTTCCCCTTCGAGAAGCACAAGAACCCAACATCCTTCAAGAGCAACAGACAACCTTAACTTCCCAAGTTAACTTTAACGATAAGGAAAAGAATTGAATCTCTGTATATATACGATGGTAAATGTTAGCCCGACTGCTGCATCCTACTCCACATCACTTGGCCCGTTATGAAAAATAGTTTGCTATTTTGGAACCCCCTGGCAGCCATAGTGGATCACCACAGACCCCGAGCTCATTTATCTTTTGTCAGAGATGAAGCCAAACTAACGCCATCTCCCGAAGCGGCTAAAGAATGAGGAGGGGAGAAGGGAGGTAAAAATAAACCGCCTGCGCTCAGGTAACGACACGGAGGAGTCACTTTACAAGTAATGTGTGGCTTTTTAAAAGTGGAACTCCGTCTCTCCATTAGGACATTAAACACTTTTTGTTCCCAGGCAACCTGATTAGAAGTGTCGTTCCTCGCCTGAAAGTTGGGGAGGAAACGTGACGATGTGCGAGAGGAGTATGAAGAATGTTTTGCTGACTGATGAATGACTGGCTCTGCGTGTGTTTTAAAACAAAAATGTGTGACAGAATCAGCTCAGACTGAGGAATGATAAAAGCTGCAGCGTATTAGTGTGGAGTTTGTGCAAATGTGCTTTAAAAAGAATGTTTTTTTTCTTTATTAAAATAAATATAACAGAGAGTGGGGCAAGTTGTCACAAGGATAAGTTATTATAGGAAATATACGCTTTCGAGTAAAAAAAATTGAATTGTGTGCGTGTTTTCAATTACATTGTATAAAACTAACATACATTATTATTTTAGATAAATTAATGTTCTACTATCACTATTTTATACAGTGCACAAAATTAAACCGATGCTATACATTAACGATAGAATTATTATTATTATTCAATCTTTATCAAAAAAATTTAACAATTATTTTATATTTTTATTTATTCTTGTTTCATATTTTTATATTACACATATTTACATTTCATGATGTTTTATGAATTGCTTAATGTTTCACAGCTATTTTCTTTGCTATTTATTGATTCAATGTAAAGAAAATTACCATAAAGAATACAACATTTTTGTGAAGTAAAATGACATGTTATTGATGTTTTTCATGTTATTTGACACCCAACTTGTTCCTCTTGTGACAACTTACCCCATACAGTGTGACAACATGCCCCACTATTGTTAAACAAATAGTTATTGATTGCGTTCATCTAAAATTGTATAAACTTTTCTAGATTTAAATTTAGATGTACAACTGTATTTACATTTAGTTTGTTTGTTCTTCGGATGCCATTTTAATGAACAAGTGTTAAATGAGAGCAAATGTGGCTCTACGAGCACAAAATCCTTTAGTCTTGAAATGCCTCAATCTCTCTCTCTCTCTCTCCCTAGCACTCATTCGCTCTTTTCCTTCGCCTGAGGCCATATGATTGCCCATCACTTCAAGGTCTGTGACTCCGTGCACGACTGACTGCTCCCGCCACACGATAAGCAACAGGAACGGCCTCTGAATAACACATCCGTCTGACAGGGCATCGCTCTGCCCCCTCTCTTATCTCTTAACTAAGTGTTCCGGGGTGCCTTGCAACATGTCTTCCTACCCAGGTATCACCGTTTATGATTTTTACACAGGCGCAGTGCAGGACGGGACAGCAATTCTCACCCCGTGCTCAGTGTTGCATCCGACCGCTTCGCCACGACAAACTCCCTCTGACTGAGTCCTTCTCAGCTCTGACAAATATCCCAAATACACACCCAAACACACCTCAGGGAAGCTCTGTCACATATTCTGTGGCATCGGTCCAGTGAGATAAACACACCAACGTGGCGCTGTAACTCTGTCAGTCGGGACACACGCTGGGATTATAAATAAATAAATATACCACCGGTCCGCCGTGATTGCCTCTCCATGCCTGACGTGGCACGATGATGGCTCACGGCCACCGGAGATGAGCACCTGATGACACGTCTGGAGTCAAACAGCAGCAAATGACAACTGGAGAAAATGTCCCATAATGCAACAGAAGGGGTCGGTCATTTGGACACATTGACACACTGATATGACAAGTTTCTATCTATGTGTCTTTCAGGAATGAAATTTTGGCTATTTATTGCCCGTGTGTTTAGAAGCTGGACAGGAGCTTTTCACACAATCGTTTCAGTATTTAAAGGCAAGTTCACTCCAAAATTAAAATTCTTTATTTACTCGCCCTCATGTCATTTCAAACATGTATGACTTTCTTTCTCCTGCAGAACACAAAAGAAGATCATTTGAAGGATATTTGAAACATTGACCCTCATTGACTTCCATTGTATGGAGACATTTCTCTAAATATCTTCTTTTGTGTTTCACAGAAGAAAGAGTCATATACAGGTTGGCAGCGCAGATTTTTTAAAGTAATTTTTGCTAAATGAAATATTGTGAGTAATTTAAGCTTTGATAACTTTTACATATAAGTTGCACAACTTGCATGTACCTGACAGACAGCACACTTTTGCTCACATTCAGCCCCTTAGATACTGCTGACTGAAAAACAATGCAAATTCATTCTTAAAACTCTAAACTTGCCTTTCGAACTCAAGTGTTTTTTTTAGCAAACACTGTAAGCCAAAATAGAGTATGGCATAACACGAATCCTCTGTAAGTGTATCTCTCCTATAGACCTGAACTCAATATTGAGTCATTTGCTGCAGGCCATTCTGTTTAATAACATTTGAAATCAAATTTTATCTAGTTGTCTTATTTTTAAAGGCAGTCTGTTTTGCAGTGCCCCAAAGTTTTAAGTTTTAAAGTGTTGGGGTAGTGGGGGGTAATGCTGGTCCCTATGGGAGAGGTAGATGATGTTGCCCTCGTTCGGCTTTGGCCTGCTTTCTTTGTTTTATCCTATTCTGGTAACCTTTTTTCACAACACCAACCTGGTAAAATTGTGAAATGCCCATTGTTCTCCTGACAACAGAAGTTGCGGGGGTTGAATCCTTTGACATGAACCCAATAGAGCTCTCATGATAAGTTATTGAGCTCGTGTAACAAGGGTCGCTATTGCATCTGCCTTTTTTATTTTATTTTATTTATTTTTTACGTACTCTCAAGCGTTGTCATGCAGCGGTAGACCAGGGAAAGTTCTCAACATCCCTATTTAAAGGGATACTGTAAATTCGTGACCATATATCAAAAGTATATTACAAGAACAAACTTTTTAAGTTTCAGTAAATGGCATATTTCGGAGTATGTTAGAAAGCCAGCGTGGATGAGAGTGTGGGGTATAAAACCTAATCCTGAAAATCATATTTTAAGTAATAAATAATAATTATGAAATCATGTTGTTAAAGTATATTTTAAGGGTTTACACTACAATACTCAAAAACATTTATTTATCCATCACAAATGAATTCAATATGAAGCACACAGACTTTAGGAAAGACGGAAAACACATTTTGGGAAACCATAAAATGTGCACATTGAGTTCTTTTAAAACACAGCTCAAGCTCGGTAATATCTGGAACATCGTGCCTGGAGCAAGTTACATTTCAAATATAAGTATAAAGGAACATTCATAATCGGAAAAATCTTCCCCAGTTACGGGGCATATTGTTCATGAATGAGGTTATATACACGAAAAAGCCAAATTTGTAATCTATACTTATGACATTGTAATGGAGACAGAAAAAGAAGACAAAAGATGGAGATGTTGTACACAAAAGAAAAAGGTTCCTATTTAATATCTACAACCGGGAAGGTTTGATAAAATCTTTCTACAAGTAACTTGTATCTATTTGCACAGCGTGTTTCGCTTTCGAATTGTGATCATGAATATAGTTGGATATCATCGTGTTTGTCTACAATATAAGCAACCCAGAAGAGAACATTATTGCTTAAAGCTCGGCTCAGGAGGTTTTTAGATATGTTTCTCACAAATTAGAAAATTGTGAGGTAAGAGCCACAAAAGAGGTACGTTAATAATAGCTCTGTTGAATTGTGAGATTTTTGTGAGAACTATCAGAATTTTAATAGCAGGCATTAGTATCCAAATCTGAGAACAGAGGAGATGAGAGATTAATTGCGTCTGAGACTGAAGATGAACAAAAACTCTCTATTTAATATCATTATTATTGTCTTGATTCTGAATTAATATATGTAATATTGTATATTTTTGTTTATCATCATACTGGAAAAAAATAGTTTTTAGCTTCAATTATCAAGTATAATAAAAGATGTAAATGTTTTTTTTATGATAATATATAAATTATATTGATGTTTCACCTCTAATATAGATTTTTTTATTAGTTTATTATTATTTTGAATTATTATCATTTTCATTTAGATTTTGTTTCAAAAATGTGACATTGGTAACATACAAATATTAACCATAAGTGCTGTCTATCACAACAAAGGGTTCAAATAATTATTTCACTGTTTAATATATATGTATTAAAATTACTGCTGACCTTCTGAGATCTTGCATTTCCATATTTCATGATTGAAATATTTCCCATAAATCATTGTTAAACACTCTTTATGTTTGTTCCCGGGTTTTGCAAATATCTAACCAAAGTATAACAAGTAAAAAGTGCTTGTGATCTTAGCCAACACGGTATTTAACCATTTAACAAGTACAGTATTTGTTTTATTTCCTGGAAAACAGCGAATAAAATACCCCTTGTGGTAAAATTTAGATAAATGAGATAAATCATTTTAAACCACTGCGGAGTATTTCTTCATAAACCTGCTGTTTACCAAAGCCAGTTTGAAAAATGCAGTTTATGTCATCATAACCCTGTAACCAATCACGTTGACAGATTTGAGCTCACGTGATTGAATGGATTGTAGAGGTACATTCAAGTCATTTTAAGGCATTAATAAATGATCATCACAGGTAAAAACTTCGACATATTCTATTTAAAGGCTTGAAGACTATTTGAAGTGATAAAATTATCGAATGCAGTGGGACTTTAAAACACTGCTATTCCTCAGTCAACAACAATGCCACGTTTCATTATTTGGTTAGTAAATATCTAAAGTGTAGGGTTTGATTGATAAAACAAACACAAAGCCCCTCTGCTAAACAAAATACATGAGACTACAGGCCCATCATGAATGAGAGTCTGTCTGAGCCACAGTGTGAAGGAATGCTGTTAATAAGAGACGGTGTTGTTAGCGAACATGCATGAGTGTGTTTCATACCCATGCTTGAATCCATGCGTAAACGCACAAAAACACACACAAACAGTCGGCAGATTCTGCCCAGCCAACTGGCAGCCACATCTAGCTGGATTACAGGCCTGACTGGGGACGACTGCCTAATGAAGGTCTCTCGCTCCGTCTCTCTCTCTTTTGCATACCCCCGAGATTGCAATCCTTTTAAACTGTGCACTCGCAGAACTGAGGCCGCTGTGTGTGTGTACCCCGATCCCTTTTTAAAAACAGCAGGAGATGCACACACACACACACACACACAAATGCTGGCTAAGTGTGTACAGTCAGGTTTACATCTTTAAACACGTCAATACCAATAGTCCTGCTGTGCATCAAAAGCCCATTTACACAATAATAAGACATCGTGAAGCCGAGGAACACATTCAGGAGAGCTGAAAGCGATGTTGTCGGTCGACTGCTGTGTTGAACATAAATATGGTGATCGTTCAAAGACGCGTACATGAAACCGCTATTTGAAATGGCGTGTATTGATTTTAGTCAACAGGGAGGGTTTTGTATCCAGAGTTGCTCACTAAATGTGTCTGAGTGTGGATTTAACTAAAGCAACCGGATCAGATATTTCGGTACAATAAACAAGCCCTTGGCTACAAAGCCATTTCCACTGTTGAAAAAAACATACAGATAAAATTTTTTTGTGTGTGTGTGTCAATCGGTGTAAAAAAAGCAGTCAAAAACGATCTCTGCCTGTCAATCATTTAGGTTTGCAGACATCAGAATGGTTGATGTGTATTTGGGGGCGGGGTTTTCTAAAGTGGGCGTGTACGGTTCGTGTTCAACATTTGACTAATGTTAAACTTAAAGTCCCCTTAAAACGGATGTTGCGATCGTTTTGACTTCCATATTTTGACGCAATTCTGCATGTAATGGAATTTCGAATGAGAAAGATTGTGGGCGTGGCTTGCGTTTTCGCTGCAATTTCATTTATAAAAACAGCCGTTGCATTTTGTAACGGAATTGACAGCAGATTGACAGTTGAAGGGGAGGAGTTAACAGATGCTCCGCCCAAGCCGTCTGACTGTACGTCATTTAAGATGGATAGTCACTGCAGGACGGAAGTGCATTTTCAGATTTTAACTGAATATTATGAAGGCACGTGAATATAATAAAGAGAATTTCACTGGGACTTTAACATCTCTTCTGACAAGCACTAACTAAAAAAAAACATCTCTTCATACAGAAAGATCTTAAGCTCCTGTTAGAAAACGGTAGCAGAGCTTCAACGTGCAGCTGTTTAGTGCCCGTGACCCATAATGCCCTTTATCTCAGAAACGTCCTGCTTAAATGGGTTTCGCTCTAAGGGTCTATCCATTCAGCCGGTTCCTGGTGCCGGGAACCCTGGTGTCCTAACGGTTGCAATAAAAGGTGAGCTTGAGTGAGCTCCTCGGTGAGGGAGAGAGAGAGGAAAAGGGCAATAGATCTACACTGCACCCAGTTTTCATTAGTACAGCTCCCCTGTGTGTAATGACGGGACGCCGCTCGGCAAGTGAACGCTCCCACAGGAACATTTATTGCTCACAGGTTGCTCATAGCTTAGGAGACTTCAGTTATGTTTCATTTAAGCATCAACTTGCGAAAATGCATGAGACAATAGTTTACATATACAGTATCAATGGGCGTATATAGGAAAAACTAAACTCATTAAATAGTCAAAAAATAAATAATATATATATATATAAATTAAATCATTTATTCACCCTCATGTGGTTTTAAACCTGTATATGACTATTTTTCTGTGCAACAGAAAAGAAGATATTTTGATAAATGTCTCAGTAGTTTTGTGTCCATACAATAGAAGTCACTAGGGGTCAATGTTGCTTGGTTACCAAACATTCTTCAAAATATCTTCTTTTGTGTACTGCAGAAGAAAGAAAGACATACAAGTTTGAAATGACAAGAGTAAATGAGTAAATGGAGTGAACTTGAACCTATGCTGTGTTGTTTTAACCCAGTGAGCATATGCAAATATGCAAATATATTTGGAGCAAATATGAACATTTTACTTTAGGTTAATATAAACCAGCGGTTGGGTTTGTCCATATACTACCCGACCATAGGGTTGAAATAAGAGTGTGTACATGAAGTATTCGACAATATTCAGGTTTTTCTGAGGTAACATCTGCGAAATAGGAACCTGACAGCAATAGTATTTGCAGCAAATTTGTTTAGAATAAACGACTGAGCTCTTTTAAATTCTAGTTTCTGTCAGTTATTTTAGTTTTGTTTTCAGGTATATATTTTTAAACAATTTTCTTTAATTTTTATATATTTTTCTTTTATGTTACTTTTAGTTTAATATTTCATTGCCTTGGAATTATAAGATTCTTCCTTTTTTGTCAAATTGAGCTATTCACGCATTCTTATTCTGCGACAATTTATTTACATAATATAATGTTTTTTCTTTACGCTGTGTACATTTTGGGACATTTTTAGAAAACAATAGGTCTACAATGTCAAATGGAATGCAAAACCTTTCTAGCTCAATATCTCAGATAGAATGCAGATAGAACCTTATCAGTCCAAGGCGACGATTTAGCAGTTTTGTAATATACTTTTTCTTATTTTAATGTTTATTCGTTTACTTTTTATTTTACGTAATTTCATCTTATTTTACTTTTTAATTTAGTGTTTATTTATTTGTATTTATTTTTATGTAGGGCCTCAACTTAAGCTTCAGTGTATTGCTAATGCAACATATCTAAGTTTCATTTAGTTTACGTTTCTCAAATGATATTTAGGCTGATATGTTATTTGATTTCAATAAACAGCTATGATTTAATAGTTGAAGGTTTAGTCAACTATAATTACCTTTATATCCAGCATAGACCCTGTGGCATCAGTTATGACTCAGGAAATAACAAGGAGCTGTGGTCCAGGCAGTGTTTAGAACAGACTGATGGAGAAAAGAGTACAGTACAGTACATAATACAGTCAAATAGATTTGCTCTCTCCGTCTCCTCCCTTTTATCTGCATCTTATTATTTCTCTTCTCATCTATATCTCATTTTCTCGTCTCGTGTTCTCTTCCTCTTTGTCCCTCAGATCTCCCATCCAAATAATTCTTCTCATCTCCTTCTGATCTACGGTTGCACTTTTGCCCATTACGAAAAACTCTTCAATGAAAATATTTAAGTAGTCTACTCAAATACCTTGCGAGGGTTCGAGTCTGCGGAGGCCAGCAAAGCGGAGCCAGGAAACAGTTGCCGAGAATGAATGATTAGGGGCAGACGTTCCACGCCAAACGCCACACGGCCAAAGTGTCCTCGGTATACGGGGAGTTATCGATAATTTATCGCATCATCTGCTTTCTCTCTAACGCCAAGCCAAGATAAAGCGTAGCGAGGGCTTCTCAACAGAAGCCAGCATTCGAGCTAGCTTCACCAGAGCGGATGGTTCGACAGACGCCAGCGAGATATTTGCATCGACAGATGGGATTTAGCCTTTGGACTGCATTGTAACACTCATGTATCAAGAGACACGACTACAATTAGACCGTTTGAAGTTTGCATCCCCTCGAGTTTGGCTAATTGGTCGTGTGATGCTAACAGTGAATGTGCACTTTGGAAAAGTTCTTTCGACGTCTCTTTTCTCGCAACCGCACATTACGTTACATCAATTCTTAAAGTAACTCCAATCGTTCGCCACGCCAGGCAACGACCAACTTTTATAATGACATCGCCAGTTCATTATCTCGCCAATGAGCGGCTAGTGTCTTAAACTCAACGCGGGGCCATATACAAGAACATGATTTTACCTCAATAATTCATAACGGTGGAGGGATGCTGAATAATTGAAGTGAACTTGAAGGCTTTCCCGCGCAGCGCAGCTTTTACATTGGGCTTGATGTATCTGGACGAGAGAGGAGGAGGATGAAGGGGGGGACATAGTGGTAAGCTGTGTTTTCACCGCTCGTCTCACTGATCAATAATTTACCAAGAACCTCTGACTGGGACCTGTGCTCTCCAAAAGACCGTTAAAAGGGGCTCCGTAATCCACCATTACCTCTTATTGCACAAAGACACGGTTCAATTCGGCAAAAATGGAGCTCTGAGAACCGCCGTCTCCACAACGCTCGGGCAATATTACAGTAAATAACCGTTCGTCTAGTAAATCTGGACTGCTGGAGAAAAATAGCGTAGGGAAGAAGGACTGATGCGGGGCACTGCGGGGCAGCCATACTTGTGTCCTCTCGGCGCTGACGGGAGAAGATCGAGCTCCGGGCGGCGCTTGATCATACAGGCGGGCTGCTGAGTTCCAGGCCCGCTCTCCGAACCATCATCAAAGGAGGTAGAACATAGAGAAACGGCCCCGTCGACTCTGATCTTGGGTTGTTAAGGCACGGCAAGTGACTAATTAACACAAAAGGAAATAGCGTGTGCCTGAAGAGCGGCTGGAGGAGATGTGGGAAGCTTGAGTGTACCTGGAGAGCACACGGATTTATAAGATGTGCAGACGCCTGGTGGGGAGAAGTTTAAACTGTATGTAGATAGACTGAATTGATCACAGATGCTGGATTCACAGGCTATTTCAGGACATTCATTGTAGTTCTTCTGATCTTGGTTTATACTAGGGGTTAAACTGTGCTTATGGAGATGGGGGAGATGTATAGCAAACCTTAAATAAAAACACTACCAGACACCTCAGGCCTAATTTACTTTAGACGGACAAGAAACTGGATTACATTCACTTTAATTCAGTCTTTGCCAGATTTAAGCACTTTGCATTTGTTTTTTGAACAGATGTTGCTTTTCAGGAGTTCTCCAGATTCATTTGAGTATCAACTCTCATGTGTTTGGGAGAGAAAAAACGAATCGAATAAAACACTTGAAATACAATAAAAATATGTTTCATATTGCTAAATTAATATAGATTGTATTGGATAATTTTGGATTTCGGTTCATGATGAAATCTTTAATCGTATTGACTTTTGGAATTGGAGATTTGGCAAAAGCACATTTCCTAAATTTTACATAAAATATTTCTGGCTCTTTTTCTCAGGTGACATATCTGAGAGATAGGAGATTCAAGCACTCTTTTAATATCATTGATGTCTCAGAGAAATAACTGAGATACTGCAGAGATCTTATCTGTGATTTTAGTTTTTTATACTGTAGGTTTTTTGTATATAATAATATTGCCACAATATCAAATTTTCACCACACAATCTTTGCGGCCAAAAGCATTCACAACAACGACATTATCACGATACGAACTATTTAAATGTTTAAATTAGGTTTATTTTTGTTTCTTCTTTTTTTGTTAAAAAATCACACTTAAAGGCAGGGTGGGTGATCCTGTCCAGAAACATTTTTGTCATGTTGGTTGGAAATCTCTTTACATCCTGATGGCAACCAAGAAGTATAGTGATCAAACGATATTTTTATAATTATATATCGCCTGTGAAAGGCGTAGGACCAAAAAACGTTCGCCCAATCAAAACGTTCTGGCCGAACGCTGTGACTGGTCATGTGGTCAAAGATAATTCTGAGAATAGTTTCTGAACACATCACAGATGTTAGAAATGTATTGCCGACACATTACAAAGACTAACTTGTGGAGTTAAACCGTTAAAAAAAATGTTCACCCATTTCCTGTTCAGGATTTTGTGATTCGTGGCTTCAGCGCCAACAGCGGACACGCCCCTAGCGTTTGAGAGAAGAGATTCCTGCTTATTTTTCCAAAATGTTGATAACTTATTTTATTTACTTGTTTTTTTCTCCATTCAAATTTGGCTGGGTAGTTAATAACACACTTTTATGAACACATATTTCACTGTAAATTTACCCGGACTTTAAATGTATCGAGGTGGAGAGTGTGCGTTTGTAACTATTGTGATTCTTAAGGAAAAGCTTTAAAGGTGCAGGTGCTGAATTATTAACAATATTACAAAATGTGTAGAACAAACGCGATTTTGACGATCGTGGTTTTTGATATCACGACCTGTATATTGTAACATCCCTGTTTCCAAAAAATTCAAAAGGCACAAAATGGGTTCACCAGAGAAAGCGTCATTGTCCATCTCATTCCTTACATGAGGGCCATACCGTATTGTGCACACCACGGATCATTTGTTATTCCTCCTCGACCCTTGAGATTACTCAAACGTTGTTCAAAGCTCAAACCAAGGCAAGCCCGAGGATATAAGCAACCCTCACCGTTGAGAATCTGAATACTGCGATATCTCCTCCATTTAGAGGTCAAGCTGGGCTTTGTCTCGTATGATTTATGGTACAGACACACACCTAGGACAATTGAGGAAAATACATGTCATCCTGCGTCGCTCGGTTAGAAAAACATTGTCTGATCGCCGGTGATCGATGGATGGGGTGGAAGCTGAAGTTAGTGGAGATGAAGACGGGCAGAACGTGTCCGAGACACCGGCGGTTAATCTTCATCTGCGGTCAGAGTTTTTCCCTCAGTGTCCCCTCAAGTTCATGTTTTCTTCTATTGATCGAGGCCTGCTGACAGGACCCCCGGTTTCGAGGGTGAAAAAGTTTTCTCTGAAATGAACTGAATTGCCTCTATTGTTCAACTACTAGATAAATGTTTCAGCCCGAAGGTCTCTTTGATATCTCGATGTTGATTCCATTGAGATCGCCTGAAGAGTGAATAGATGGGATTTGTTGTAAATGAAATTAAAGTTATAGCACTCTCATGTCTCCTCTAGAGCTCCAAGACACCATGTGAAAATCAAACGTCAGAAGAAACTTCTCATCAAATACTTCCAAGATCAAATGATCTACCCATATTGTTTTTCAACTACATATTGATGCTGTTTGTCGAAACGTGCCTCGCTTACATCGAATTTGATTTCTCCACACATCTCAAAGCTGATACCAAACATACGTGACAACTCAATGACGTCACCGGGCTGGCCTCCTCATGTTAACACAACCAAAAGAAGCCTTTAGAATCTGAACTTTTTTGATCAAAACTGTCAAAAGTACATAAGCGTCGTGCCAACATCAAGCACGCACCCTTTATAAACACACATATAGGGAAGATTCAAAAGACGTCAAGCACGCCGCCTTGGGAAATGTCCACAGCATCTCTCGTCTCCGTCTTTCCTTCAGAAGAGGAAAAGACAACAACGTGGCACACAGTCACGCAGGTTATACATCTGCTTGTGTTCTACAAAGGCATGATGGCAACAAGCACTTAATTTGTGGTTAGGGCTTTATAGTGAGGTGTGCTTATCCCCACAGGAGTTCATTATTTTCACAGGCCCGCTTCATTGTGCCCCCCCGACACACTCCTCTTGTGGGGTGATTTAATGCAATTCTCTCGGTAATAAACAACTGAAGTGCATGACCACAAACACGCCGCATATATTATCCTCTTGTTTTTTTCCTGCTTTCTTCCCCTCTGGAAGGTTATTCTATCATGTAAATGAGTCTGTGCCAAAACATATTTTTTAGTCATTGTTATTATTCAAGGCGAGCGTTATTTTCAGTCAAGAATGTGATTTTCATTGCTCTTTAGTTGACAATTACAGATGATTTTAAAATGCAGCATGAGGACATTAGAGATGAAATGATTATGAGAATAAATGTCACGTGGAGGGAAAATAGCTGTTTTACGCGAGTATTACAATGATGCTTTTTCGGACTCGTCAACCACCGAAAGAATGTTACATTTCAAACAAAATGAGAATAAAAACTAACAAAATGAGTAAATGTTTACACAGTAAAAATTTTAATCTATAAAAAGTTTTATAATCTGAAGGTAAAAATGATCAGAGGTTAATGCACAGAATTTTCTTTTATTGTTAAAAATATATTTATCTGGAAAAAATGAAGAGATCCCTCCAGTTTTGTCTTTAATCAGCAGTCCAGTGTTTGTTAAATTCCAACAAAGCAAACCTCAGGAATGACAAAGTCACCGGACAGCAATGTGAAAGACAGCATGAGAAGATTCCTTAAAGTTGTGTTGGAAAATCTGGCTTATTCAATCAAACAATAGTTTTAAACTGTTCTTACAATACATGTCAAACATTAATATTGTTTTATTTTCAATTAATATGTACTTCTTTTCTTTGCAGCATTCGAGGTCTGAAAACGATGCATCCTTTTTGTTACTTTGAATAGTTCACGCCATTTCGATTTATTGCAAATAAATGCAAAGAAAAATATGTTTGTTATGTATTTGGAAAAAAATGGTCAGTAGTTCACAGAATAAAACAAGAATGAAACACAAATAATCCTTTTACACAAACACATACCTTAAACAGTAAATCCAGAAAAACTGATAGTTATTTATTAAGACTAAATGGATGATTTCTGCAAAAGAATTTTGAAAGAATACATTCTTCTCAAAATAACTCAACTCAAGGTTAAAGTCATTTCTGTATCCTTGAACACAATTTTCAAATCGATCACTAAACACTTAGCCCCGTCCCCAGTCTCAGATATTTATAATAAATCAACTCACAAATCATAGTCGTCTCCTTTTAAGTCGTTATGATGGGATACCAAAATATGTAAATCTGTGATTCATAATACTTGTTAAAAAGCAACAAAAATGTGTTATTGAACAAGCATGTTAAAAATCAATGTGTTAAACTGTCTCCATACCACAATGCCCAATGGTAAGCTTGTCATAATGATTTCTATTAGATCTGTTTGGTGGATTTTGTGAGTAATGCCAGTTTGAATTCAACTTCATGTATAGTCAGTAACTTTATGTAAATGTCACAAATTCACACAGAGATGGCGCTAGAGAAGCAAAATCTGCAGCATTCATACTAAATAAATTACTCTTAACATCATTTTAATGAATATTTGAATGGATACACTATGAATGGGCATGAATCGATATAAATACTTTTTTTAAAGTTGCAATCAAACCCCAGTGGATGAGAAGCTTCTCGCCAAAATAAAAGCAATGACAACTTTGTCACAAAGGTCATAGATCTTTGTACATAGAATTGCTTGTTTGCATTTCTAACCACAGACAGCTTTTTTACACACACACGTGTGCACAAAGACTAGATGCTACAAAAAAACACCTGAAAGCGCGTTCTCTCTATTCTTTGATTCCTTGGTTCAAGTGTTCGTTTTTAGATCTTCGCCTTGAGCGGAGGCGACTGCAGACCATCTGTGGCAGCGGAGGAGACAACTGTTGCTAACTAAATTAGCCAGCTCCATCATCTTGATACATCAGCGGAGTACCTGGGCTCTCTGTGACCTTTCTCTCTCCCTATACCCAACCCTCTGTCCTCGCTAATATAGATGCAAACAGAACTGGGTCAAGCACCAGGTATAAATCTTCCTCGGCGAGGCACGCTGCCGTTTGCCAGGTTTGAAAGCGGATGGCGACCAGGGCTCGAGGCGCGAATGCTATCGTCACCGCCCGTGGGTAAGGAGCAGGCTGGACGCCCGAAGGTCTGCCTCCTGCTCGGCTAGCAGTTGGTCTCTACCGTGTGTTTCTTCAACAAAGGGGCGTGTTATGAAAGGAAGGCTGACCAAGCATTCATTATTTGTGCCTTGAAAGTACATATAATGTACTGTTAAAGTGAGTTTGTGTGAACGCTTTTATAGTTCGTTTCAAACTAATTTTTCTTTTACA
Organism: Triplophysa siluroides; assembly: GCA_006030095.1. NCBI lineage: Eukaryota > Metazoa > Chordata > Actinopteri > Cypriniformes > Nemacheilidae > Triplophysa > Triplophysa siluroides. Next base: position 3,327,323 of record VCII01000093.1, read on the forward strand.
GAAATTGAACATATACAAACCAACTGCAACTTTTTAAAATTTTGATGCAACGATGCTTGAGATCTTGTGGGTGGTTGCCATGGTGTTGCTATACAGTTGCTAAGGTGTTCTGAGCCGTTTTATGTAGTCGCTTTGTCAAAAATCAAAGCCCAACATCTTAATGATATTCTGGTTTATAGACTGGGCTCATGATCATCTTTTAAAGTAAATCAGGGTTGCCAGATCTGCAAAACAAAACCGGACCTACGACCACAGAAAGCTACCTCATGACCCCACATTTTGCTGTGGCGCCAGAAAAACGTAATATAACATTTTCTGTAAAGTAAAACAACATATTCTTCATGTTATTTTACGTGGATCTTGAACATTTTCAGTTTATATCTGTAATTAAAAAAAAACAATTAACGCAAAAACACAATTACCTTAATAGTTAACTTTATATTAAACCTAAAAATGACAGATGATGAAAACAATCCTTCGACCTTTTACCTGCGAAATAAAAAAAATGACCTGCAGCAACAGTTTAAAAGTAGCCCTATTCTGCAGGAAAATTATATTTGGCAACCCTAATGTTAATCTACACAAGTTTTTTATATTTTATAGCCAATCAAACAAAAACCATACATTTTGCTTGGCAAAGTAATAGCACAACTCTCCTCCACAAAGCAGATGATTTAAAGTATCAAGTTTATTTTACCCAAAGAATAAGCAAGAGCAATACTGCTGTCGTTTTCTTCAGACTACACATTTTGTTCCTCATTAGAGTCATGAAAATAATCTTGGCCTTCTCTGTTCTTTTCACAAATGAAATTGCGTCTCAACAGCAGTAGCGCGTCGCCGTATAATTACATTACGTTTCAATCACATTGTGCAATGGTGACAATCGTTTTACGGCAGGCGTGTCTTTCCGAAGGCATAAAGTCTGTGTAAAATTAAATCATCGCTTGAACATTACATCTGTGTGAAATCATAACTCGGCTTCGAACGAACACAGGCCCTTGTCTGCAAAAATACAGTTCTAATCAATTTTACACCTGGCTTCTGGCACAGCGCAGGTAATGAGAAAGAAGTGGCTACAAATACCAGCCATGACAAAACCATCAGTGACTAGCAACTCTTGTTTTCTCAAATCACACTAGTTTATTGCCTTAACGTCTGTCGGCGCTTCCCTCACTCAATATTTACAGCCGGGTGCAAAAGTGATGACATGATTTAAATGGACATTTGCGGGGGCGTTTTTTTAATGCGAGCGCTTTTAGAAGCCGTCTTTTTACAGCGGCGACGGGCCGCTCCATTCTATCATTCCGCAGGGGAGTCATTTCAGGAAATACTGCCATTTTAACCCAGACATCCCTATTCCACAGGCTACCATTAGCCTCATGCTCCAACGTACACACACCTGCGACTCATGCGTTGTTTCCCTTAGCTTCTCTGGTTATGTAAGGGCCATAACAGACCCCTGGGTTTATGAGGTAATGTGGGCTGAAAGCTCACTGTCCGTATTTGTGTTGGGTTTCACTAGTTTAACTGTTGCAGGGCAAATGTTAACATTTTACCTTCTTAATGAAATCCAACTTTTGAAGAATTAGCATGCAAAGACAGTCTGAATGATATATGTGACCCATAAGTAGCACAGGTACTTGTAGCAATAGTCAACAAACATTGTATGGGTCAAATTGAAACATCCAATAGAGAGCATTAAAACAAACTTGTCTCTTCTTAGCAAGGGCCTGCGACATCGGCTCTGAAATATATCTCATTTTCAAAAAACAATTACTCTTATGACTGGTTTTGTGGTCCAGGGTCACGTAAAGCGTAAACATAAAGGACTTCAATTGCTGTTGGATCTGTCAAAAAAGTAAGTTACATCCTTGTGTAGTAACTACTTTGCAACGTATTTTTTGAAAGCATGCATCTTTGAAAGCTTAAAAATTCACATTTGTGACCCTGGACAAAAAAAAGAATCTTAAGGGTAAATTTGGGTGATCTTAAGGGTGATTTTTACATCAGCTGAATGAATAAATAAGCTTTCCATTGATGTATGGTTTCGAAATATTGAGAAAATCGCTTTTAAAGTTGGCCAAATGAAGTCTTGAGCGTAGCATATCACTCACAAAAACAACGTTTTTATAAATTTATATAAAAGCGAATTATAGGGAATAAAAAATAGGGAATATACAAAATATCTTCATGGAACATGATCTGTATTTAATATCCTGTAAGCTTACCAGTAAACTGGGGTGAAGTAAGGTACTTTGTGTACTTGCTCAACTGATTTTTATTTATTTTTAACGAAAAAGTTAGAGCAGATTTAATGTAAAAAAGGTTTAATCACTTAACCATTTAAGTGAGATTTTTATTGAAAATGTTGTGCTAAAGACTCATTAAAGATTCCAGACGTATCCCACAGTGAATAAGCCTCCTGGGTTTGACCTGTATAGGAAACCTACAGTTAGCGTTTCACAGTCTGTGAAAATTACCTGAATTTTTGTGTTAATTAATCCAAAGACTTCCTTTGGCAGGAAGAACTTTCAAACTTTCACTAGCAGCTGATCAGACTTGCATATAAATTTCAGACGCTTCCTCCTCCTAAAACTTGATATTTTGGGGATTCCTTGCATGAAGAGCTCTCTTTAGATCACGCCACTGCATATCAATGGAAATGTCTGAAAAATTCACTAACATCTCCGTTATTATGCAGTGAGTGTTGTGTATGTATAAATATCTTCCGATTCGTACAGTGTGTCTTAAAAATGAATAGCTTTCTAATAAAATATCAAACCAGATCATGTTTCTTTAAGAAATCCAGTATTAAGATTGCATAAAGAAGAAACAAATGAAGAGACTGGGGTTTTGTATACTTTTCAATAACTGCCACAACTGATTCTCATCACAGGAAAATAATCAAAGAAATGAACTGTACCAAGACACAGCAGATTTCTGTCCCAATAATCAAACTAAAGCAAGAAGACACTTACAAACACAATCATATTCCTGACCTTTTGTTTTAGATTAAAGGAATAGTTCTGTCATTTTTTATCATGACTTTTCAACACTGTGTAACACAAAAAGGTGAATTTACTGAACAATCTGGACACTTTTTACCATAGTTTGTTTAAATTAAATTGGGACTGGGGCTGTCAAGCCTGAAAGCGATAGTCATGATTCTTTCATCATTTACTCATCATCAGGTTGTTTCATACCTGTATAAATTCTGATGAACACAAAGAAAGATATTTGGAAGAATGTTAGCAATTTTCACTTTTGTCACTGGGACATCATTGACTACCATATGAAAAATGTAATGGTAGTCAAAGGTGCCCCAGAACTGTTTGTTGTCCTAAATTCCTCAAAATATCTTATTTTAAACAAAAAATATATACAACATTTTTTCTACTGTGGCAGTGAATGATGTCCCAGAACTGAAAAGTGCTAACATGCTTCAAAACATCTTTCTCTGTGGTTCAACAGAACAAAGAAATACAGGTTTGAGACAATCTGAGGGCGAGTAAATGATGAAAGAATTCAAATTTCCGGGTGAACTATCCCTATACGATGACAGATCAAGCACCATCAAATATCTTAAAAGTGGTGTATTTCACAGTGTTCTTTTGCTAAAGCTTGAAAACTGTAGTCTCCATTCACAGTAGACGTCACGTAGTGCAGCAAGCACTCTCTGAATAGAAAATGGAAATGTGGCTGTGTAAATAATGACAGATTTTTCATTTTAGTGTAAACCGTTCGTTCAAAAATGAAAACAAACCTTCAGCAGGTCTTTGTAGACTGATGCAAGTAATTTCGACTAAACAATTGCAGCAAAGCTTGCTCTGAAAAATGATCAACAATAATTCGACCGGGCATGAGATATTTTCTGAGACGCAACCCATTTCGCCAGCTTCTTTATTGCATTTAAAGCATCATAAAGTTGAATGAAAGAGAATCTGAAATAAATCCGATTGATATAGCATAGTTTCTCAGACGAGTTGTTTAGCGTACTTCACGACGCATTCTGGACAAGTTAAAACTAAAAGCTGCTTTTGAAGACTGGGGGCACCCGGCAGGGGTCCTGATCTGAAACCCCTTCATCTGATTAGACACCTGATGGTAAGATTCACAAACTCTGTTCTGAGATCAGCATAAAAAGACACCCGCCCTGGAGCCCTAACATCAGCTTAAAAGAACACACCTGCTGGAGCGCATGCATCAGGCGGACACCAGACCGCTCGGCAGATAAATCGCAGCTCTCTGAGTGGGATAGAACGGGCCTGCAGGTGCTCGGACTACTCGAGTGATGTTTCCTGCTCGGTTTCTCGCAGGGCTGTGGCACTGTTTGGGGATTCTGCCGAGCTGAATGAAACATGGACACTGTACCAGTTTCCAATCAAAATTTCCATAATTCATTTCCACAGCATTTTTTTTTCTCCGGAGGGCGATGTGCAGGAAACCCCTGACACAGACAGTGAGAACCGGCCGATTGAACGGCAGAAAATTATATTGTATGATGGTATCAATTGGAAGCGATTGACCTTACGCTAAGCCCCGCCTTAAAATGCATCTGACGAATCGCAGCTTAACTGAAGTGTTTGCTCTTTTCTATAGTCTATTTCTTACAGAGATTGTTTAAAAATACATTTTAAAAATAAATGGGTTAAATAAATAAAGTGTGGTCTCTCTCTGTGTTGTTTGGTGTCTCTTAAAAAGATTTAGGATAATTGCTACTATTTAAAAAAGAAGAGAAGATATTTTGAGAAATGTCTCTGTGGTTTTGTGCTCATACATTGGAAGTCAATGGGGTCCAATGTTGTTTGGTTACCAACGTTCTTTAAAGTATCTTCTTTGAGTTCTGGAGAAGAGATGAAGTCATACAGGTTTGAGATGCCATAACGGTGAATTAACAATGACCGAATTTTCATTTTTAGATGAACAATTCCTTTAAACTGTAGAAATCAGTATAACTTACTCTATTCTTGCTTCCTTTGCTTTAGCAAACTGCTTCTTTAATAGAAAAGCTGCCATCTGTTTTTGCTGTTTTCTTCCACCATTTCTCACCAAGGTCCCTCGCTGTTGTTAATTTATGTTGTTTAATTGTCTGACCACACTTCATACACTCCTTCATGTCTTACCAAAACAAAAATATCCACAATGAATAAACTGTTTTGGTGCCATTTTGACTGGAATGTCATAGCTGGCAGAAATCACTAATATCAAAAATTGTGATTGAAGCTTGACCTCTTAAGAAAGCACAAAATATTGCACCTTCAAAAATGTATCTAATCTAATTCTAAATCTAATATTCGCCCAATAATTATTATTTTATTTTTTGCCACTGATGTTTCTTCATGTATTGACAGGTCACCTGCAGAGGCGGACTGGCAATCTGGCATTAAGGAACTTTTCCCGCCGGAACCGAAAACACAAGCGCGATCAGTTTGGAACGCAATAGTGGACGGACGGTACAGATGGAGGGCCGCTGTTGGACAAGAAGTCCAGGGCCATTTTTTAGTCCTAGTCCAGCCCTGGTCACCTTAAAAACCAATGTGTTTCTTGATAGAGCGGCAACCTTCCGATCTCTCACATGAAACAAATAACGAAGTGACTTAAACCGCAATTCATCGAATGGCTATTCCATAGACAACATATATAGAAAATATAGCACAAATATGTTTGCATAGGCTGACCATACATGCCATTTTTCCCAGACACGAGACACAAAATGCTCTAAACAAACCTATAGGTGACGTCACAGACATCGCGTCCATGTTTAATACAGTCTTTCCTCTTGATGCAAAATCTCCACATTATTAATCATTTTGTAAAATACTACACTTAACTTTCTCCTTACAGAAAAACACTTTCTTTGCAGTGTCACTAAAATAAAAACAATATGCATAATACACAAAGCTAATTTTGCTACCAAACAGTAACTGAAGGAGGTGTGATATAAGTGAGGGTGCATCAATCAATAAGTGCCATCTCTTTACAGGAGGCGGGGCTTTAGCAAAGGGTTAACCAATGCATCAATCAATAAGTGCCCTTCCCTCTGCACAGTGGGCGGAGCTTTAGCAAAGGTGAACAAATGCACCAATCTTTTAGTGCCGTCTCTTTAAAGACGCTTTGTCTGGCCCATCTTCAAAATGCCTCAGCAGCTTGGCAGATCATCAGCAGTGATTCCTAACGTTGTGCATTTCAATGCTGCTAACGCTGTCATTTCTTACCCTATCAATAAATAACATCCCTCTATCTCTCCTTCAACCTCACCCATTATATTTTAACAGTCTTGTCTGCTTCTTCAAAACATTTAGTTGGCATTGGATGTCTAGGGGTTTCTTTGAAGAGAAGTAGCTATTCTCTTTCGGTACGGTTAAATATTTCCCGCAAGTTTGTTGTGTTTCTCAACCCCCTTAAATCCGTTTTTTTAATAGGTCCCAACACGACTGGCCGAGCACATAAACACGTTTGATCAGGACATCTTTGTTGTGTATTTTTTGTTTTTCTTGAAAAGAGAAAAGGCCTGAGCTCCGGCAGCCGTTCACCAATATACGCCTGCGGTGCATGTTACTATGGAGATGCGATTGAAGATTAAGAGAAACTTTTCTGATCTTTCATCGTTGCCGCGTTTCCACCTTTAAATTGTTTATGTCGCCTTTACGGATCATTTATAAAACATTTCATTGACGGTTTTGTCAAAGAGCTTTTAATTAGAGCTGGCAAACGGTGGCGTTTGAGAACTCGCAGAGAAGAAGAGATGCAGCCAACACAAAATCCATGCATGAGAGTAAAATCTTACTCTCTCTGCCTCTCTCTGTCTCTTCTTTTTCTGGTGAAAGGGTCTGGACACCAGGTGCTCATGTAGATGTAGAGCATTTTTCCCTGTGGCGTGATAAATTGGTGCACATAAAGAGGGTATTCATCCAAAAAACCACAGTCTGCCTCTCATAGTCCTGTGTGGAGAAGAACAGACAGAAAGCTGCAGAAATTGCTTAAGTCAACATACTACTCACAATAGCGGCCATGCCCATAGGTTGGACAGAGTGGTGTTTTTATTTCGGCACCACGTTTGTAAGGGAACGCATACGTCACTGAAAATAACAGCCTGAAATATGCAGGAATATGAAGGAATATTCTGGGATAAACAGTGCTATGTGGCCTAATGTCGCTTGCCATAAAATAACCATCAGTAACTCAAACCTAGTTAAAATACTTGTCACTGGAATCATAACCCAAAAATTCTCACAAAATATATTTTACATTTCATTTGTAGTCACAATTTTACAGTAATGAGCACAACAGCAGTTTTTAAAGGAATACACTCTGAAAAAATGCTAATAATGAATTCATAATGAATAATGACAAAGTATATTGTTGAGATGATATTTCATATTCTTTTTCCCAATTTTATTTACATTCTTACATTTATGCATTTGGCAGACGCTTATATCCAAAGCGACTTACAGTACATTATACTACACATTTGTTTTTAGTATGTGCTATCCCTGGGATCTTACCCATGACCTTGGCATTGCTAATGCCATGCTATAACCAGAAAAGATATTTATTTTAGAGTATTAACTTATTTATTTTTATTTCTCCCACCCCGGGTATACTTTGTGCTTATTCTCTGTACGATGTGAAACTAAGACTGAATAGCTGTCAACGCAGCTGAAATATCAAAGACTGACGTAAAAAATAATAATATTGTACTTTACTGTATGCATCAACACAATTTGGCATCAAAATAATGTGTTAAAAACATCACACAGATCCAATTAAATATAAAAATGCTATCATACATTTCTCAAACGTTTTCTCTCACAAACATATTTTGTTTTTTAATGATGGATGTATGTGTTTTTATCACTTTGACACGTTCACCCACACAAAAATAACAGAAAATGTGTGGTCAGATAATTTTACAGATATTTTCATTACGATAAAACACGCAATGCAGTGAAAATAAAACATTAATATGGAAATTCCTTCATATTAATACAGTATTGTCTGCCATAATTTACAGATGTTTTGCACTGCGTAAGACGTACATCTGCATTTTAATTAATTTTAATGATGAATTTGTGCTAAACTGAAGAAATCATAAACATCTGAAGTCGTAAACATCTACGATAGCAGGAGGGTGAGTAAATGATGCAGTAGCTCCTCACTCCAGAACGCGAGATCCAGGGGAAAACGTTGGATCCAGATCAAGTCTCCTTGCATTTGTGATTGGTCGACGCTGGATCCAGTCTCCTCCCACTGCGTCTTGATTGGTCGACAGATTTCTGCAGCAGTTTTGCCACAACACATGTCATACTCGTGTTCTTGCTCTACCATTTCCGCATTAAGTATTAACTACAGTCATTCATTTGACAGAAAAACAAACTTGCTGAAGACAAACTTCATTTATTGACGTGTTTTTAATAACGTATTTTATTACATGTAGGTTTAGGGTAAGGGTTTGGGTAAACATATTTAACTGTGATTTACCCCATGCTGGGTAAATATTGGACAGCAAACACTACTGGGTTAAAATGACCCTATATGCTGGGTTATTTTTAACCCAATTGCTGGGTTGTTTTTTACGCAACCATGAGTGGAAACAACCCAGCAGCTGGGTTGAAATAACCCAACATTGATTATTTTTTAACCCAGCAGTGTGTTCTACCCAGTATTTCCTCAGCATGGGTCAAAAACAACCCGCACTTTTTGAGTGCAAGTATACAAAGTGGGAGGAGTCGGATCTGGATCCAACCACGCCTGCAGTGAGACCCGTCTCAAATTATGAGAGAAATTTCTTATTTGAGTGAACTTTTCATTTAAAGGGATAGTTTTACCTTCATGTAATTTCAAACTTGTATGGTTTTCTTTCTTCTGCAGACAACAAAAGAAGATATTTTGAAGAACGTTGGTAGCGAACAATGATGGTTCCCATTGAGTTGCATTGGTTGTATGTTTATACAGTTGAAGTTTATGGGTTTAAGTTTATTGTTCGGTTACCAACATTATCATTTAACAGAATTTCAAGTTTTTTTGGGTGAACTACTCCTATAAATTTAATGCCACTTTTCCCCATTTACAGATATTGCTTTTTTTTACAAATACCTAGTTCATAGTGCATAACAACACCATTAACTATATTTAAAGAACATTAAAAACCTATGAAATATTCAATATAAGACCATTGTATGGTACTTGGACAATCCTTCTTGTGCGTCTAACATGAGAAGAACTCTTGTATGAAATATTTAAAACCGCGATACAGAAGTGACAGCAAAAATCACTTCTGCTTTGAAGGGTCTGCTCTTCAGAAAGGAATCCTTCGTCTGGTCTTTTGGCCAGAATGCTTTCTCTGCACGCTGTTGCTCTGGATTATACAAAAAAACAAAAATAAAATTCACACTGTCGCCTGTTTGGGGCAACAAAAACAAGAGTTTGCTCAGTTATCAGCTGAGATTTAGAGGAGAACTAGAAGTAACAGCTAAAGACAAAGCCGAATCCTCCGCGGAAGACATTGCCTGAGGTAAGACACAGGTGGATGGAGCCAGGAGCAGGGTCACAGTAAAGATTTATATATGTACAAAGCAAAGAACAAGAAGAAAAATGGTCGTCCGTGGAGCATTGCAGAGAAGCAGGCAAAGCAGCTGTTGGGTAAGCGTGGGGGGAAGTGGTCAGGTAAAACAGAGGCCTGGAAATAATAATCACAAGCCCATCTGCTGACCTGAGACTGCATGGCCCCAGGGCCCCAGGCACACCGCCCTCCGTATGGAGCTTATCGCCCCGACACGGGCAGCGGACGCGGCCCACGCGCGGGCGCAGAAGGGCTTCTGACACGTGGCCACATGCTCACATTCTGTGTTTGTTCCTGTGAAACAATGCACGTGCTAGAGGCCACCGCATGAAATGCACATATATATTGCGGTTCCCACTGTGACGGCTCTCTGCATGGGGTCAATATGAAAGAAGTCTCATGGGGTTGATTTGTAATAAAATGGAGCCTTCATCAGTTTGCTTCTTTTCAAATGTCTTTAATGGAGACCTTTAAAGAATATTTTTTATTGTTCCACAGAGACCTACATTTTTTAAGTAAAGGAGGAGTTGAACTATTTCCAATATGGGTGCATATGACTTTCTTTCTTCAGCAAACTCAATAAGTGTCATGTTAAATAATTCCCTGGTTCTTCCTAGCTTTGTAAAGCCATTGAATAACTCGCTATGTTTTTGGAAGCTTCAAAAATGTCTTCTAAAGCGAAACATTTGTGAGAGGAAACAATTCATGTTTGTTTATTGATATATTGGTTATTTATACATAACCGTATTTAGTCAAGATAGGTCAAGTTAGAATTTGAACAATTATCGACGTGGAGAACGTTGGCCACACGGGATGTAGTTCTAAACATTATTTTTTATGCTAAAGCAATTTATCTTGACTTAGCTTCCTTTAAACCATGAAAACCCACTGCTCCAGCGACAAAGCGAGGCGATGTCATACATTTCAACGGTATTTCAACATCCAGCGACACGAGCAACAGTGACCATTGGCGACAGGAAGTGGGTGTGTCTAACGACTCGACAAAGTTGAGATTTGCTCAACTTTATGCAAATGATGAGTGACTTTCAGGAGCGACTACCAATAGGAGTACAGCAAGCTTACTGCAGAGTTTCTTTATAAATGTTACTAGAGCAACCAGCGAGAGACTGGCGACACACAGCGACGCAGTCGCTAGCCGTCTGAACGCAGCTTAACAACTCTTCATTTCTGATGCATGTACTGTACACTGTTCGTAGACAAATTGGACTAAAGTTGTGTAAAATGTGTTTTCCACATTTGGCCAAATATTCAATTTGAACCCAAGACCTTGCTGTTGCCACGCTCTACCATGAGCTACATGTCTTAAAGAACCCACAGCTCAAGAAACACCCAGACACTCAAACCTCTTTTCTGGAAAAATGGAACCCCGTCGTCTTTTTGTTTATGCAGAGTGATTGCTTTAGATGGCACGTTTATCTAATGGCTGTTATCCCAAAGCAAATGTGATGATTTATCAGTCTTGTGTTAAACGTGATGAATTTCGCACAGCACAATAATACACAGAGGAGGCTTTCCAACATCAAAGCAGAAATGCCTAGAGAAAGCCGGTCCAGAAGCTCATATGTCTAAAAGCCAAACTAGTTTAATTTAACCATTTATTTGGCGGTTTATAGCTGCTTGAGACGGCACATTAACGAAACCTGGGATTAAAACATTTATCATATTAAAGCGCTTATAGCTGATTTCCAGCGTGCGCATCTATAATGGCCTCTCCTGGAACAAATCAATATTGTGTTACACCGTAATTGACCGATTATGAGGCTAAGACGAGCGAAAAGTCGAATCATAATTATACGGGGTGATGAAACTGAAAGGCCGAACGGACGTGACGAGAAGCCACAAGGAACCAGGAGGCCCGAACGGCGGCGATGTTCACATCCCGCTCTCCCTTTGAACCCACTTAACAGACCGCATTGACAGGCGCTCACTTCTCACCGCGGCCCCGGATGCTAATTACAACCATTGGGCTTCGCTAAGAAGAGGCTTTTTATATTGAATCCCAGCATCTGCTGCTGGAGAGTACTTACAGTTGCCACGGTGAACGTGCGGCTTGTGCTTCTGACGGGATCTGAGCCCCGGTCCAACATGTGAAGAACACACAAGTCATAAATCACCCCCGTGCAGGACAGGTGCGTGGGCCAAAGAAGAGACACTCGAGGAGAGGAGTGCTGGAGTAGACCGTACAGAACGTCTGTAGAGAGAAATTCATGAGCAAATATATATATTTAACAATCAATGCCTTTGACTCTGAATCCTAAAGAGTGGATTGTGTGACTTTAATAAAGCTCGAATTGAAATAAAAATAAAAAAACAGACCGATGCCATCAGAGAGCTTTGCATTTTTTTTACAATACAATAAGCAATAAAAATACACAAGCAACTCTGCATTAGATATTTAGATATTTTTTGTTTTTGACATCCAGGGTTTTTACGTGTTTATACCTAAAATGAGTGTAAAAATATGTATTTAAATACTTTAATTCAAGACACTTTCTTTAAGGGATGGTCCCCCCCCCCGCAAAAAAAAATCTGTCATCATTTACACCCCCTCAAGTTGTTTCAGACCTCTATAAATGTCTTTATTCTGTTGAACAAAGAACCAAACTGTCTTCCTACGATTTTGCTTAATAAGCTGATAACAAGTAAGGTTGTGTAAATGCGTAAAAGGTTTTTCTTTTATCGGGAAAGCTTATACACGGCGTAAGCAAAACCCGCTCGGAATAGGTCGTTTTTTGCCCATTACTCCGATTTTATGCTAAATGTGAACGCCTTTACCGGTTTCCTCTCAGTTTTGTTTATGTGCGCATGTCTGACAGCATAATAGTAAAAGTCCCAAATGGAAGTAACAGTAAAATTATGCATAAAAGTCTCGCTCTCGAATCATGCAGTAGATGTAGAAAAGTCCAAATGAAAAAGTATTGTTGCATATGCTGGTTCTGTGGACATAGGAAGAGATATAAAAATAGAGTCTCTGACCGTTTCCCCGCCGCATTTTTAATGACTATCGATGTTGACGTCATTGCACACGAGAAACCTGGCAAGTCTCAAACTTCCATGTAAACACAGTTTCCTGCGTAGCCGGTTTATTACTATGCATGTAAACCCGTGAAAACAGGTTTCTGTTATAAGCTGATTTTTGATAGATATCCGTTTATTTTGTGCATGTTAACGCACTTATTGACTACCATAGTACCAGTTTTCCTACTACGGCAGCCAATAGTGCCTAAGACAGTTGAGCAACTAGAAGCCTGTGTTAGACAAGAATGGGACAACATTCCTATTCCTAAACTTGAGCAACTTGTCTCCTCAGTCCCCAGACGTTTGCAGACTGTTATAAATAGAAGAGGGGATGCCACACAGTGGTAAACATGGCCATGTCCCAACTTTTTTGAGATGTGTTGATGCCATGAATTTTAAAATCAACTTATTTTCCATTAAAAATGATACATTTTCTCAGTTTAAACATTTGATATGTCATCGATGTTGAATTCGGAATAAAATATTGAAATTTGAAACTTCCACATCATTGCATTCTGTTTTTATTCACAATTTGTACAGTGTCCCAACTTTTTTGGAATCGGGTTTGTACAAACTGATTTTTATTCACACGCATTGTTTGATGCGACTGACGTCATTTGCGCTCATCTGGGTAACCGATTTCGTATTACATTTGGGAACTTACTAACCTTCTAAAATGTATTCACTACATGGTTAAGTGCATAGTGTACAGTATGTCATTTCAGACACAACTAATGTCTGTAAAATCCACTGCAACAACGCTAGGGTGTTACTAAGTGGTTGCTAGGCAGTTTGCTTGGTAGCTGCTTACTGGTCCACTACAGCCAAAAAAGCCTATGATATTCTGGTCCCAGATACAGCTCAGATCCAATAGGGTTGAGGTCTGTTTATCAAAAAACATCATTTTTTTTAAAACCTTTTTAAATCACATAGTAAAGTCTTTAAACACAAACAGTGCTGGAGAAGCCAATACTTTCAATCTCAAACTCAAAGCATGAAACAAGCATCACTAAAAAAAGCAAATTTCTTTGTGTCCTTTTTTGAACATTGGGATGATTAGCCGTACCCAACTATTATCACCTTATCCCCTAACCCTTCCTTTCAAAAGAGGCAAATCATCAAAAAGTGCCTAGGATTAGACTGTATACACAGAAACTCATCCACCTGCTCAAACCCCTGACACACAGTCAATCTGAATAACACAAAAGAACCCTTTAAACAGATCATCACCCCATCACAGTTGTGATATTGCTGACCTAAACACATGGTTTGTCTTACGAATGGCGGGCCGCAAAGTTCGCGAGCAGACTGCCGGCGATGATAGAATTGATGCAATTTTGAAGGCTGGAGGAAAACAAGAAGTTTGCTGAGGTTCCCACTTTGAAACGAGAAGAAGATCCACAAAGCGGAGGCAAATTTTAATTACATCGATTCAGCTCCACGAAATATAGAATTCTATCAGCCAGTCAGCACAGTTTGTGTTTTCTCTCGCTGCGGAGGGGAGACGGTGTTTTTTTTTGTAAAGCCCGCCGCTTCGCACAGTCAATACACAAAATACCGGAGCACAAAAGCTCAGTTTTGCCTCTATCAACATAATATGTGAAAGTTCTGACAGAGGTGGCAAAAAACACACGCATTATTCAAAAGCCCCACTTAAAAGTGATCACCATCGCAAAATGCAAACAGGGAATATGGGTTTTTCTGACAGTTTGTGATGCTAATAAGTACATTATTGAGTGAAATGTTTGTTGTTTACCCCATAGGAACTATTTATTTTTTATGATTTATATATCAATACAAACATGAAAAAACGATCAAAGTTAGCAATTTTATGCACAATCTTTGTGGTAATTTTTTGTCCGTCATGATATCGTGCACACGGCTTATCTTTGTCAGCAAGATGTCAAAGGAAGAAACACGAAGTAAAATCAAAGGGTGTTTCCCTTCTTTCATTTTTGACTTTGGGCCTGGAATTTTATTATTAGCCAATTCTGTAGTTCATTGTCTGCTTTGTCTTTTATTCAATTATTTCCACAAAATATTGCAGCAACACTTTGATGTTGGACGGATGTTGCATCCAAAAATGTCATTGTTCTGTAGGTTGCAAGAAAACTTAATAGAGTCGTCAGGTTTACAGTTTAGTATTACAGTTCAACTTTGGCTCAGATGTTTCTCTTAAAATTTTCTGGGAAAATAAACAAGCAAATCAATACAAAAAATAGCCAATTCAATGCCAATGTCAAACTTAAGATGAATAAATCAAGTTTTTACCAAAGGGTTTCACCATACTGATATGGTGTCAGTATTTGCTGGTTTAAAAAAAAGATGTAAAGTTTTTAAAGCCTATAGTTTTCCATAGTCATGTAAGTGAATTGTCACATCCATAACGGTCCATATTCCTTCATATTTAAAAAAAGTATTTTTTAATTTGTATGGTCTATAAACATCCATCTCTTCTCCATTTGCATTGCTTCTGGTTTGTACATTTTAATTCACAAAAATTCTACAAAGTATGTCGTCTCTGAAAACAATGTCGTCTCATCCGTAACGCATGATTTCTTCTCTCTATTCAAACAGAGTTTAGGAAAATATAAACAGATGATTTGATAATTACATTCTCTGATCATTTATATTTCAAGTTTTGTCTGAAAATGTCACATCCATAACGCAGGAGTGGCCCATTCTAGAACAGTATAATCTACTCATTAAAAAGAAGCAAACTGTACTCAAAATTGTGAAAAAGTTTATTTATCTTAAAACTTTTAAGTGTGTTTAATGATTTTGATATTTTGAGTTCCAGGAACACAAACATAAGAAATCACTTAAAAAATGTTAATTATATCTTCTAATGGCGTCATGTTTCCCAATGATTCCCAGCATGCTTTGTGTGGACTGGATAATGGAAGTTAATCTCAAAATAAGCTTTATTTTATGTATTTATATCAAGGTCGCAAATAAATGTTTAGTATTCTGTTCTGTACTTATGTTAAGAGTTTTGTAACGTTGGTCATTTTAATTTTGCAGATTTGCTTAGGAGAAGAACAGACTCATCTCAAATCTTGAATGTTTGATCTGAAGGCATTTGCTACGGCTGTAATTGGCTGTTGTTCCTTCATGACAACATTGACAGTTGTTCACAGTGAAAAGTGTAATGTAAAATGAAATAATGAAAAATGAAGTTTGTTGATGTGTCTAGTGTCTTTACTTAAAATAATTGAGTTGAACAACTTAGGTGTTTTGAGGTGATAAGTTTCCACAAATGTTTTGTGATATCTTAACTTATCCGGGTTTACATTGGTAAATAGAAACAAGAATAAAAGTCTTTCCGATATTTAAGGTATTTGACAGCAGATTTTGGAATCCAAGCACAGTTTGGGAGATGATTGAGATCTCATCTGAAGCTCAAAGGGGAAACACAACTGAGATCGTTTGAGCCTTATTCTTACAAATAAAAAATCTGAGAAGATGGAGACTTTAGTGTTAGTTTTAACCGTTTCGTTTTACGTTTGTTTTCAATTACGACTGTGCACTCAGCCCCACTTCATTCCCACTCGCTGTGAAACACATAAATTGATCTGTTTCACCACAGCACGGCCGGCTCTGTCAAAAACCAAGCAAACAGGCGAGGAGAAATGATGGTGTTGTGCGCCCTCAGGCATGAATTAGTTTCCACCTGCCCTCCTCTGTTACACACTTAGCACCTTCTTTCTTTCTGTAATGGTGCTTGGCAAAGGCCAGGGGCAAAAGAAAAACTCTTTATGTTCGCTGGTTTCTTTTGAAGACTGACTGAGGAGGTGGCCGTGGATAATTTTGCCGGGTTAACTGCTCTGACCTAAAGGTAATTGTCATAAAAAGTGCTGTCACATGCCTTTTACATCTCCTGTGTCTTTTATTTCGTTTGTCCGCTGGTGTGAGACAGTACTCTTAGAGGGCGAACAAAACATTCATGTCACAGTTCGACATGATGTGGAAGTGATTTTATTTTGCTTCTTATTGCATTTTTTTGGTCGTACCAGACAAATAAACAAAACAAACAAAGGCTGTCTTTGGTTTCGTAATCGTTTCCGTAATCATATCTGAAACAACTTGAATGTGACATCACAAGACCCTCTCCCTTTTATGTCCAACGCAGAAAAGAAATGTTGTATTTCCCAAATACATTAAGAAAACAAGCCCTTACTGAACTATCCCTGGCTGAACAGGAACATTATAAAAAAATATATTAATATTATGAAATTTTACGGTTTTATTTGACAAGATTTGAGAAACACGATAAAAATGTTAAATTACAAAGTTATAAATTGGGCATAAAATAACATGAAAAACATTATTTGTTCGGGCAACCTAGCTGACAGAATATTACTGTTTTAGTTATTTTTTTAGGGTTAACATTATTAAATAATTATATTTTTTTATTAATAATAGTATTAGATAAGTATGGTTTTTATCCCAGAGGCCGCCTTCAATTTTCTGTTATTTTTTATAGACATGAAGGCGATAAATTAAGAGTAAATGGAAACTTTAGCTTAAGTCTCCTGCATCCAGATATTTTCTTTAAAAAAAACAAAAGATCAAAATCTCAATAGACCTCAACAATGTCACAAACTGAGCTCAGATCTGCCAAGTCTCCCATAGAAAGTCAATATTATTGAAGATCTCAATATGAACTCAAACATTTCCCATCAAATTTACATTATATCCACATTATTTTACCTTTACAATCCATATTTCTTTTACACCTCCATACTCCATGTATTTGAACAATTGTCTCATCTTATATAATTGTTTGTTTCTCTTTAAAAAAATTTAAAGAAGCTTCTCTTTAGTTGACTGATACTTAAAACACAACTAAGACGTCCATCAAACCTCCCTCCGAGCTTTGAAAGAGCAAGAACATTTCCCTATGGGATGTGTGGATTTTATAAAGTCCATTTAGATTCCCAATTCCATTTTTTTTTTCATTTATTTAATCAGGGAAAATGCACATTAATAACACATACAATATGTAAAATGCACCAGATTTAGCCAACACTGGCTAATTTTCATCCGTTGTCCCTTTTGTAGACCCTGCATTCCCCATCTATCTCCCGCCCAATCCAAAAATGTATCTCAAAACAAGGAGAACAAATTTAAATTATGTTAGTATTCAAATTAGCTATAAGATTCTTCCTAACAGAGTGACTTCATATACATAGGACTGCTCATTGTTCTCCAGACAGAAGAGCGAAGCAATGCCCTCGAATGGATATTCTGCAGTATCCAAATGGCCGCCATACACCTTCCGTGTAATCACTCTTTCCAATCATTGATGTCTGAATAAAGAAATAAGACATATTTCCATGCAACACAATAACAGAAGAGTATTGAGCTGTTTAACAGCTCTACGCGTGACACGAGCCATCAATCACTAGTCCTACCAACTCACATGCAAGATAAAGTTGATATTAGCCTAAATAGGACACATCTGTTTCTGTTAGTTGAGTCAAAGTTTAATTAATTCTCAAGTCGTTTATATTTTTAGTCGGCGTGTTTTTATTTATTGCTGGACGGTAATGAGGTTGAATAATGGAAATGTGTTGCTCCGCAGTTAGCCGGGGTACGCGTCGAAGCGAGAGACAAAACAAACTCGTCGCCGTCCGCTTCAACCCCTCTTTGTACCTTTACCGTCTTTTATATCACCTCGAAAACTCGCTCTGGAGAATCGCTGGAGGATGGTTTTTTCCCTCGCAACTTTTTCAAGAGAAAATTAGTCTTCTCCCCTCCAGCGGAGTTCAAGGACAGATCTGTACAACCTGGAGAAACACACAGCAGCTAAGACCTTGGTTTCAGGTGGGAGCCGTATCAAGGGACCGTTTCATGCCTGCATTGAGCTTAGACGGAGCCGTAACCTTAAGCCTTTTGCTTCCAGGATCAATACGAGTTGAAACAGTGCAAGTGCTTTGTCTTTATTGGTCTGTTTCCCAACATTTAAGTCCGTGTCTTTGTGTTGGTATTGGCAAGTCGCTGGTTTAACAAATGGAGACGTAGCATGCCACTGTACTGAAAGCTATAACCTTCAATTCGGACCAATGTTGTACATGAACCACAGCATCACAAACATGAAAACGTTCAAAATGAGCTACAAATATATGCTACTACGCTATAGCATTCATGCTACAGGGTTTCGTGATTTTGCCTCAAAAGTTGTATGTACCTTGAGGCAATACAACTAGTCGACTAGCTGTGTTCACCTCTCAATTGTCTTTCACCGATCATGTCCCACAGCGGGGTGTTATTGCAATAAAATCATGCTTTACAAAACCTTTCTATAATTAGCCTAGCGTGAAAAGTTCCTTCCCTGGTCAGATGGTCAGTGCTTGAGGGCAATATGTCACACCGCGTGGGCGCAAAAGGTAGCCAAATTGTGCCTATCGAGGACCAGGTGCGATGGCAGACAAATTTGGCTACCAGTCTACCAATTTCGGGCAACGTGAAGATTGCCAGACAGCTAGCGAGAGACTCCTTTAAGAGACATTATGCCCGTACCCTTTACTCTTTTGGAAACACAGGCGCGCCGTCGCCCGCACGGGCTGGCGGATAAACTTGAGCGACTCAATGTCCTTGAATGACTTCAGAAAGTCAGGAAACAAACGAACGCAAGGAGGGAAAAGTCAATGCCTAACCAGGCTGGAAAATCAACGATGGATGTTTGTAATAAGTTCAGATGTTAACTCTAAAGCCCCTGTTTTGGCTGCAGAACTAAACAAATGAGGTTTGTCTCGGTAATGATGTATTTGAGCGGAGCGCCATGCAAGGGCAAGACCTTAATCTGTCATCATTTGTCTGACTGCGTGAACTGAACTCGGCCTTCTTAGTGGACACGGGCAGCATTGTGGACATCGTATGTACGGTGCATCAATTAAACACCAAATCAGTCCGCAAATAATAAATAGTCTGCCTCCGCTTTGTCTTTGTCCTTCCTGCATGCTAGAAATTGTAGGAGGAGACCTGTAACTTTCACTGTTACCATTCAATGACCACAATGCAGTGCATGTGTTATAAAAGCAGATCTTTGAAGTTGATTTCATAAAATTGATCTCAGATGGTTGTTTTAAAAGAGAACAAAAAGAAGCTTTCTGTCAGCTCATCAAACTTTAAGAATCGAATAGTGCTTTGAAAGAGCACATTCAAATATGACCCTGTGTTGACCTCTAAAAAAATTCTGCCTTGAGTGATGTTGTCGTTTTACACCTTCACATGGTTTTCGCACCATCTGAAACACAAATATAACATTTACACTCGAACGACCATAGGAAGTTATTACATAAAGACAAGCCAGTATGTGACTTATTCTATAGATTTCATATGCACCATTAAATCTGAAGTGTGTCCTCTTTCAAGTTCGAAATACTTCGCCTCATCCCAGTTTAATATGAAACGTACATTATGAGATGAATGGGATTTTGTTTCGAAAAAATCTTCTTGTATTTGTGAGTGAAAGCACTCAACCGGGGACAGCAAGACGGGCTCAACCAATGGCGGATATATCCAACAAAATCTCACTTCAATTCTTTACGTTTTAGAGAATTGATGGACAATTCGTAACATAAATTTGTGTGATTTCATTCAAATATGCTTTCATCCCAGTTGTGTTTAGGGGTGGACCTTCATGCAAAGAAACCAGATTCAATAAAAAATATATAAACTTTACTTTTCTTAGGGAGGTTTTGATCAATGAACACGATAGTAATTCCCACCCCCACAATAAAAACAAAGTTCTCAAAGTCTACAGGTAACGCTAGTTATCCGTTTCCCGGTTGAAGTTTTTGGGTTAGGATAAAGGAGTGTGGTGTCCTTGTAGAATATGGATGATGAATTGTCCTCGCCGTATTGATACTGTGGTTATGAATCTTTCAAGGTAGACGGAATACGAGACGAAAAGCATTGGCCTATAAACATTCAAATGACGAGTCCATTCTTTTTGACGCTCAGATCAATGCACAATTAAATAATTATCCTTCAGTAAAATGCATCGATTATCCTTGAACGCCTTGGCAAATGCGTTATAATATTTTTCGAAACACATTTAAATGGATGAAAAACATATTGGCACCGTTTACAATTACTTCTTATTAATGTTCACACTATAAGGGGTGAGATAATAATACTGTGATGTAACGGGATCATTCCTGAAGTTTTACTTAATATTTTTCTTACGGGAAGAGACTGAAACACCAGCCCAGCCACAGGACCAACATCAGTATGGACCCTTGGCGAGCACAACAGGTCGTAACCTCTTACACACAGCCCCACGGAGCCCGGGGTCAACACGCACCTGCCCCTCACATGGGCATCTGGGCATAAAGCCACTGAACCAGCCTGACCCAACACTCTTGTTCCTTCGAGACTTCACAAACAACAAGGGAGACACATTCGCAGATTATGTTATTATGTATGATGTTATTATATAGTTTAGCTTATATAACTTTACCTTTCTTTCTATTCAGCCAGAGTATACAGTAGGAAGAAATTCAAATATATATTATGTATATCTATTGTCTATAATCTGCAATTAAGTTTATTAGACCTTGGATGTCACTGCCTTATAGTCATGTCTGAACGATTGTACTCATGAAATGAATGCATTCGTGAACAAAATCATGTTGTCTTATTTAAACAGAAAAATAACTAAATGCTTATCGGCACTGATCATATTCTAACAAATAATATCTAAATATTTGTGAGCATTCTTAAAAATACTTAAAATAATTTTCTATAATTTGTATTATTATGATTACTATTTTGTATTCCTTATTTACCTTTTCTAATTTGTTTTTCCTTGTTTACTTTCCTTGTGTAGTTATTTAATTTCTGTGTATTTATAAATCCATTTATTAATTCGTTTTATTTGTGTTGAAAGTTGTGGAGAGTTTGTTTAATGGAGCACTATGATGTAAAATTGCTAAAGTTTGATGGGATTTAAGGGGGTAAACATTTAATGGGGGTAATAATATAGCAGTACATTGCTTCATGACCATTGTCTTTTTATTAGTTTTTCTGCTGGAAAATTAATAAACATATGTATAAAACAAAAGACATTAATGTTGGAAGTGTGGTTGTGCGTTTTTTCCTACCTTAATTGTTTTTCTTTGCCTTGTTTTCCCCAAAAGTGAATACATCTAAAACAAATCCAAAACAAAACGTAGTAAGATTTATGCTTAAAACTGTTCAGCAGCAAGATATGAAAAATAACCTCGAAATACATTTCCTGGAAACAAGTTTGCAAATATTTTTACTGGAAAACAATACAAGATTAACAAAGTCTGTTTTTCCCCAATTAGGTTTATGAGGTAACATGCCCATAATTCTCTGGAGCAGCACCATAACACTAAAATAAAACCATGAAAAGCTTTGTGTCCCTGTCTGGAAGTGAAAAAAAGAAATAAAAAATTGCTGAAGTCAATTTTATTCCCACTAACATCACATCATATGACTTTCAAACTAGTATGAACTGTATAGCTTTGAAAGCATCATTTGTCTTTTAGTCAGGCCACTTAAAACCAGGCTGTATTTTGGTCAATATCACCATCTTGTGGACATGAACCTGTTTTTACCCAAGATGCCTCAAAGTCAAGAGAGTGCTTCAAAATGATTAGGATGTACAAAAGCGATCAATACCTATTTCACAGATATATTAATGATCCATGCATTGTTTTCAAAAAACATCTCATGACCAAAAGGAGGTGGACATCCCTTTTAATAAATAAAAAAATATTATTGCTGTAACATTGGCAAGCACTTATGTGTTTCATCATGACATTGCCAGTGTGGAGAAAGCAAAGTCCAGAAAGAAATGATTTACTGGTGTGAAAGAACTCGACTGGCCTTCACAAAGCCCAGACCTGAGACCCAAAGAACATCATCTGGATAAATTGTGTGACCTTACTGATGCTCTAGTGTCTGAAAACAAGCACATTCTCACAGCTACACAGCCCAACCAACATCAAGTGAAAGAAAAGAAGAATGTCACAGCCAAACTGTAGATATACAGTATGTGCTTGTCTCACTTGATTCAAAACTTCTGGACTATATGTCTGAAGCCGTAAAACTGAAAGAAAAAAGAAACGTCCGAGAAAGAAGTCCCAACCAGCATGGTCAACGACGAGAGGAACTAGGAAACCGAAAAGCAGTAAACAAAACACTCTCATGAGTGAAGCCATTTGTCCACATCTTCACCTGCTCAGGGTCAGACAGGAAATGAGACGACTTTATCATTGTTGTCACTTTGTCTTTGGTTGGTTAGGCAGCTTTCTCTCATGGATTGGCTTCGCGGATGACGGCACAGGTGAGACCCGCCGAGAGATCCCCCACCACTCCCCTTTCCTCTCGAAGAGCCCCACTTTTTAATATGCAACATCTGTGCCGGGAGAGCTTTCCAAAATGGCTGTTCCTTGGAGGATGACAGTGGTGTCTGCTCAGAACTTGGGCAGGGGGCATTTGTAATCTTCGCAATGTCACTCTGTCCTTTGATACGACGGCCCGGAGAGGACTATTTTTGGGAGGCCGGATCTTTGGTTTTTCTTTTCAATGAGTTCGTCCGGTGTCCACCCTACGCATGGCGATCTTTAGCTCGGATCCTTTGAGTCGACTGAGCCCCAGTGAAAGCTTGGTGAGGAAAGCGCCGGGATCTTAAGAATGTGAGCGAGGGGGTTTGTGCACCTGCTGCTCCTTAGGGATCTCTAGATCGTAGAGAAGAAGGCCTAGGGACTTGTTAGGAATCACAGGGATGCTGGAGATGGAGAGGGAGGCGTCTGCGTGTGACTGGCTGTGTATCTTGTCGAGCAGACCATCTCTCTGTAGACGCCGGATGATTCACAGAACAACAAAAAACACAATGAGTATGGAGACTGCGTAGTGAATAAAGACACAGAAAGTGCACGGTGACAGCTGTAGAAAAATAGAGACTTAAAGTTTATGTAGGTTTGGATATACCTCAAGCATTCAATTCGGATTCCATTTATTCTCCACCTTTAGTGAACTGCTTAAAGGAACAGTACACCCAAAAATTACAATTCTGTAATTATTTACCCTCATGTTGTTCTAAACCCATATGCCGTTTTTTTCTAGGTCAAAAACAAAAAGGAAACATTTTAAATGCATACAATGTAACGTTATGGTGCTACGGTAGCATAGTGATGCTAATGCTTGAAAATCCCTGCGATGCCTCTCTATATATAGTACCGTGGTAATGTAGCATATGCGCATTAGCGCATTAACGTATTAACATAAGGGCGCGTTCCAAACAGGATACTTCGGGAAAGGGACACCACACAAAATGTCGCTCCAAATAAAGAGAAAATGACGTTGTTTTTACTGCTCATTTCGCCAATTAAACTTTAAACGAACACATTAAGAGACACAATTGCGTTATTCCCACCAGAGTTTTCCTCTTCGAAAGGGAGCAGGGCATAGGGATGAGCCCTTCGCAATGGAACGCAGGGCATGTCGTTTTAAATGAACTGGTCGAATAATTCACTGACTCAGTAAAAAATTGCCGCCACCTACTGGCTGTTTTAGTTCCTCATTTAAAGTAAGCCTAACATTTCCCTTATTAACATTAATGTATAGGCTAAATGAAAGTCGTCGCACATTTGAATTAGTTCCCACGTGAAAAAAGATTCTAGTGTACTTTAGTATTACAGTAAACTTTACTTAAAGAGTTTTTCCTAACATAGTAAATATTGAAGTATACTACAGTATTTGCTACTGTACAATTCATACTATGGATAATGCGACACAATATTGTAGTGTAATGTATAATACCGTTTACTAGTAAATACAAAATGTTTCACTCAGATCTGTCTATTAAGGAAATTAGATTTATTTTGTAGATTTGAATTGTGAACATGGCAGAGCACCGTGATATTACTTGGTATCGTGATACTTCACATAGTATAGTATCGTAAGATATGTTTATGGTACCGTGACAAGCTAATACAATGATACTTTATACGAACTGTGAGTGTGAAGCAGCTATAAGGCTTAAAAAGTACAAAAGACACCAAGAACACTTTGGGAGTAATATATATTTTCATTTATAAAATCCTATATATTCAATTACACTTTGTTTTGTAATCGTAATTTCCGTTCATTTTATTGTACAGTTTTATTTTTATTAACATTCAAGTTTGAAAGGCTTCAATTCAATTTTATATTGACATACTTACATACATATTCAGCTTTTATTTTATTTTAAACATTTAGATACATTTTTAGGGTATGAACTACTGGATTATCCATTAAAGGCATTGTGCATTTGAGTTTTTGCACACACACACACACACACACACACACGAGACGTGCACAGTATAGAATGAAAAAAATGCACAAATAAGTCTCAAAGACTGATCGCATTGGCTCCACACACATCATCCGCCAATGCTGCAGTCTAATTCTCCAGTTTATTAATATTCCACTTCCATAAAGAATAAAAAATGATTCAGTACACTGGCTTGGATCTGAAGGGCCCTTGTCAGTAGGATTATTCCACCAATTTGCAAATAAGACTCAGAGGAGAGAGCAAGAGAACTTAGAAATGAGCAAAGAACGCCAAGATATAGAGCGAGCGCGTTGAGCTTCATTCTTTTTGCATGCTTACGAACGCATTCATATTTAATGTTCATCATCAGGAGCCCCGTTCGAGCACAGAAAGATGCCGTTGCTATTTTTCCCACACCCCTTGAGCCAACTCCTTGTGACAGCCCTCCGCTCCATCCCAGCGAATTATCCGCACGAGCTCCCATGAACAAAAACAGCCCAGCCCGAGCGCGGCCCGGCCATCCTCGAGGAGGAAGCATGCTGTCCGGGAAGGGGGGAGGTGGGGGTGCTCGGGCACGTCACTTCAGATCAGTGATCCCATCACCCTGTATCTCGAATCATCTCAGTTAGTGTGTGAATGCAGAAGAGGGGAAGTGGAGAAAATCCCAGCTCGAGGGGAGAGATAATACGGCCATATGTGATGACATAAGTAGCCTCTGAAATGCTGAGGTGACTTTTTACTGACGTCTTTGATCACGTCTCTAAGGGGATGCTTGTTGACTAGGTCTGAGTCATCATTCAATGTGAAGAGAAGATCCGCTGACACGCTAGATCAGATCAGTCAATCAGATTTATTTAAGTCGGTCTCTTTGATGCAATATGTATCAGTCTGTCAGTTGTGACCATTATAGAGGCTGGAAGTGAAATGCATGCTTTGATGTGCATATGCATTTAATTAATGCAATAAGCTTGGCAAGGCTGCCTAATAAAATATAATAACAGATTTAAACCCACATTTGTTAAACAAGCTTTTTTTAATGAAACCTGTTTATTAGCAATATATTATTGACTAGGTACTCTGAAGTCACACCCTCAAATGAGTTTCATCCACTAACAACTAAGTATTAAGGTATTAATCATGTTAATATAGCACATAATAAACTACTCAGTTTGTTATATCATGTTTTCATTCAATTTGCTTTTTATATCATACCGATTCAACACCTTATAGTATTTATCATCAGTTGTATTTTAACGGTTTCATCTTTTTTGTAATTCTGTTGTGCAACTGCACAAGTAACAACTGTTTGTATAAATTTATGTATCGATCAAATATCCGAATTTCTGTTTTTTTATGTTTCCACTAACAAGGAAACGGCTTAAATTGTGTACTTAAGAAAAGTAGTCTTCAAAGTTTAAGTACATATCCTATCATTATATAACTACTACTACTACTACTACTATAGATTATTGTTAAAACTTACTAAAAAAAACATCCCTTTATATATAATGCATAGGCCTACATTACATATATTTATAGAATATATGAATAGAATCGACCTAAAGGTTTCAATAAATGTATCATAAAAAGCAACATCTTGTTTGTTATGTAGCACACCCACTACAAAAACGTTGGTTGAATATCAGTAAGGTTCTTGGAAAAGAAAGTACAAAACCTGCCTCTAGAAAAGGTACATATTGGTACCAACTGTTTACATAAATGTACCTAAATGATAGCCTACATATTAGGATACCGTAACAGCTTTTCAAGCTTATTTCTGAGAGGAAAAATGCGTCTTATTGAGACTTCTATTTCAACACGAGTTGAACAGAACTCAGTAGCGCAGCACTACAGAGACGCTTCATGTAGAGCGCACCAGCGCCCTCTAGTGTCCAGCGATCATACGACGCATTCAAATGAACAGTTCGCTTTGACCACTGCTCCGCCGAGACTGGATTACTAAATCATTTCTTCTCTGGCCTCCTTCTCAAGGATGTGAGCTGACGCCGAAGGAGACTTGAAAAATTGACTATCGTAAAAATAAACTTGTCTTCGAAGACACATGCTCGCCAAGCCCAAATTGGCCCAAATTTAAAGCTACATGCGTTCAATTACACCTGCGGTGCATAGAGGACAGAGAACTTTGTTGCGGAACTCTGATTTATACGTGACAAGCTGCAAACGAGCCATTTTTAATTGACAATAACTCAAAGTTGTGCGTCAAGGTGTTCGATTATAAACTGCAAGCATCAGTTTTGAAGTTTGCTCCAGTTTGTACTCACTGATGCTTTAAATCTTTAGGAGAAAATAACAGAAGCATCACATTTTATTAAGGAATGTGCCTGTTTGATTGGAACAGAACTATACATTTACTAGAATTAGTTGCATGGATTTGTGCGGAGGTACATCCTAAAAAAAGGTGCTTGAGTGCACCTGTCACTCTGCAGCGTACAGTACGAACAAATGGCGCGCGCGCGCACGATGTGCCTCTCGATTGCTGAAATGGGACTTGTTGGGGACTCATGAAAGCGCGTACGCATTACCTGCGAGCATGTTTGGGGTTTTGTTGATGCTTTCTTGCCCCAAACCGCATTCAACAGCGCAGCGTGTCATCCATATTCATGCGCTATTCGCTGCAAGGCATTTGCGTGTCTCCTAAAAATAGAGCACGTGGAAGAAAAAGAGATTTACAAAGCCACATTTCTGCATTCGAGACGCTGGTAAACAAATGTTTCCTGGAGGAACCTGCTGCTCACTGTGCAGTGTAAACAAGAGTCAGTTATTGGGGAGGTCATTTTAAGGTAAAGGATGTTTGCGCATGAGACGTGCTGGAGTAATAGTGTTAAGGTCGGACACTTATTTCCATATCGCGACGTGCTTGCGCTCATAACTTGCGATGACAAATGCGCAGATTTCCATGTTGGCTTGTGAATATGTCACCGTGATTTGTATGATTTAGATTGAACGTTCGGGTTTTGTTTTATATGTCACGGGTGTTTGCTCAGAAGCTTGCAAGAAGTTTTATTTATAGGCCTACCTACAGGCTATTTAGTTAGGCAAGCACCAGACAGTTTTACAATTGTGTATTTGTTATTTATTCCCTCTGTCCAAATAAAGCGTAAATCATCAGGTGTAGGTTTACACCCCAAAATGAACATTCTGTCATCGTTTACTCACCCACTTGTCAAACCTGTATGACTTTCTTCCTTCTGCAGAACACAAAAGAAGATCTTTTGAAGAAAGTTGGTAACCGATCAGTGCCCACACACATTCACTTCTTTTGTTGGGACACACAACGAGTGCAAGTGAAGGGGGACCGTTTAAACCATTCTTCAAAATATCTTCTTTTGTGTTCTGCGGAAGGAAGTCAGGTTTGAAATGACAAGGGTATTTTAAATATTCGTCAGTATTTAGCTTTCATAAGAATACCAGCCAATTTGCACAGTCCTAACCATACATGAATATTATATTTAATACTGAGTTTTAATGTTTAATGGTTATATTTTAATGGAGTTATATAGAATAAAATAGGGTGTGTGCTGGGGTGGTCCCATATTGTCTTTGATTGTTACAGGGCCTGGTATTTTGGGCATCGGACAGAAAATATTATATCTGAAAATATGATTTAAATATAAATAAATTACATAAAAACACTATATAATAGCTCATAAAAGAATGTAGGATAACAATTTTAGGCATCAAATTATGACAACCTTTTTTTGGGTTGCACAGGCCGCATTGCACATATCATAAAGCTACTGCATCGTGGTGGTCATTAATCTGATAAACATAATAAAGATAATGTGCAAAAGATGCTTTTTTACATTTAAAACGTTTCTGCTAATAAGATAAGTGAAAAGAAATACCTACTTTACATCAAGCATATCAGTTTCAGGACGTGAAATAAGCTTCGCCTGGTTGTAAGTGAAGCCACGGACAGCAGGTGATGCCCATCAGTTTAGGAATTATTTGTAATAGATTACCACATGAAACCAAAGGATTACAATTGAAAATATTAATCACAGTCTCATTTTCTGTCATTAGAATAAATGATTTAACGCTGCAAAATTAATTAATACAAAAACATTTTTGTTAAATAAAAAGAAACACTGGCAGCTTCTAGAGTCGCTCGTTGGAATCAGACTCACCAGTAGAGGTCAGCAGTCACCCAATCTTCACTGTCTATATAACCATCATCGCAAATTAATCCTTTGGTTGGCACCAAAAGTTGTATTTATTGAACCTTTTTAGCTTTATAAAATATGAATGTACCCCTCAAATAATAAAAAATCAGATGCCTTTTTTTAAACACTTTAACAAAAATATTATTTGGTATTATCTGGCATCATTTGGCATTTGTTTTACAAACACCCTTAAGCATTGCAGAAAATTAACCGTATAAAGTGTTAAATAATAAAATAGTAGATTCATTTTTTATACAGAAATAGATTTCATATTTCATATAGAAAATTCATATAGAATTTTCATATATTTTCATATATATTCACACAGATATGAATATATATATATATTTTTTTTTTAT
This sequence comes from Triplophysa siluroides, assembly GCA_006030095.1. Taxonomy (NCBI): domain Eukaryota; kingdom Metazoa; phylum Chordata; class Actinopteri; order Cypriniformes; family Nemacheilidae; genus Triplophysa; species Triplophysa siluroides. The sequence goes on from VCII01000093.1 coordinate 3,356,765, forward strand.
ATGTGCAATGACAATAACATTCAGGCATTTTTAAATTTCTAAACACTTTTAGTGGCCAGAATGTTTGTTATGCATGCTGTTTACATGTGGCACATCTCCCAGGTTTCTTAAAGTTTTATGGTGATGTACAGTTGAAAGAAAAAGTATGTGAACCCTTTGGGCTTACTTGGATTTCTTCATAAATTGGTCATAAAATGTGTTCTGATCTTCATCTAAGTCACAACAATAGAGAAACACAGTCTGCTTAAACTAATACCGCACAAACATTATACGTTTTCATGTTTTTATTGAACACAACATGTAAACATTCATAGTGCAGGGTGGAAAAAGTATGTGAACCTTTGGGTTTAATAACTGGTTGACCCTCCTTTGGCAGCAATAACCTCAACCAAACGTTTCCTATAGTTGCAGATCAGACCTGCACAACGGTCAGGAGAAATTTTGGACCATTCCTCTTTACAAAAGTGTTTCAGTTCAGCAATATTCTTGGGATGTCTGGTGTGAATCGCTCTCTTGAGGTCATGCCACAGCATCTCAATCGGGTTGAGGTCAGGACTCTGACTGGGCCACTCCAGAAGGCGTATTTTCTTCTGCTGAAGCCATTCTGTTGTTGATTTACTTCTATGCTTTGGGTCGTTGTCCTGTTGCATCGTCCATCCTCTGTTAAGCTTCAGTTGGCGGACAGATGGTCTTAAGTTTTCCTGCAAAATGTCTTGATAAACTTTGGAATTCATTTTCCATCGATGACAGTAATCCGTCCAGGGCAAAGCAGCCCCAAACCATGATGCCCCCTCCACCATATTTCACAGTTGGGATGAGGTTTTGAGGTTTTGATGTTGGTGTGCTGTGCCTTTTGTTCTCCACACATAGCGTTGTGTGTTCTTTCCAAACAACTCAATTTTGGTTTCATCTGTCCACAGAATGTTTTGCCAGTAGTGCTGTGGAACATCCAGGTGCTCTTTTGCAAACTTCAAACGTGCTGCAATGTTTTTTTTGGACACCAGTGGCTTCCTCCGTGGTGTCCTCCCATGAAGTCCATTCTTTTTTAATGTTTTCCTTATTGTAGATTTGTCAACAAAAATGTTAGCATGTGCCAGAGATTTCTGTAAGTGTTTAGCTGACACTCTAGGATTCTTCTTCACCTCATTGAGCATTCTGCGCTCTTGCAGTCATCTTTACAGGACGACCACGCCTAGGGAGTGTAGCAACAGTGCTGAACTTTCTCCATTTGTAGACAATCTGTCTTACCGTGGACACATGGACATCAAGGCTTTTAGATATACTTTTGTAGCCCTTTCCAGCTTTATGTAAGTCAACAATTCTTGATCGTAGGTCTACTGAGAGCTCTTTTGTGCGAGGCATGGTTCACATCAGACAACGCTTCTCCAGAACAGCAAACTCAAAACTGGTGTGTGTTTTATTGGACAGGCCAGCTTTAATCAACACATCCAATCTCATCACATTGTTTGGACCCCAGGTTGGCTGACTCCTGGCTCCAATTAGCTCTTGGAGAAGTCATTAGCCTAGGGTTTCACATGCTTTTTCCACCCTGCACTATGAATGTTTACATGTTGTGTTCAATAAAAACATGAAAACGTATAATGTTTGTGCGGTATTAGTTTAAGCAGACTGTGTTTCTCTATTGTTGTGACTTAGATGAAGATCAGAACACATTTTATGACCAATTTATGAAGAAATCCAAGTAAGCCCAAAGGGTTCACATACTTTTTCTTTCAACTGTATATCTAAAGTGTCCCTTTTGGCTGTGATTTTTCCGGTCACAGGCCTGTTTCGACAGTAATGGCTACTTTTAACGTGTAAAAGGTTAAAGGTGGCATCCGGTTGGAAAACCTTATTTCTGGAAAGCTGGATTTAGTATCATGCCTGAGGCTTTCCTCTCAAATGTTTATCCACACACACGCATTTAGAAAATCGTGACAGACCTACTCTACCTTGGCAAGCTCCATATAACTGAAGTTACCTTAGTGGTGTAAGTGAAAATCAAACTGAAAAAAATGTCACGCTATTTAACAAATAAGAATGATTCAGAATAATAATAGTGTGCATGTATTTTTTAGCCAGGTGATATGCTCCATATGAGTCTTACACGGGCAATTAAAACCAGATATGAACCACAGTTTTCCTTCTACGAGTCGCTCATATGCCAGCGGATACACTGAGCTGTCAACCTGTGGGATCCCTCTACAGGTACCTGTCACACACTCACACACACACACAGTAGCAAATCTCGCATTTCTTGCACGATCACAGAGTGACATGTGTACAAACACATCCATACTTCCGCATCTTCAAAGCCAACGCATAGACGTGACCTTAAAGGCAGGAATCAAACAGCATTGCAGTGTTTTTCAGCAGACATGTTCTTCAACATGAAACACGCAGACCCTCAATGCATACGCATTCAAGAAAATCTGAATTTTTCTTTGCATTTTAATGGAATCGTGAAAACAAAAGTGTCACACTTAGCACTTATAAACAGAAGCGTGTCATCTGAGCAGATTGGCCTATTAATGCCACTATGATTCTTTTGAACGGATCAACAGAAACTTACAAACCAAAAAAGTCCCAGCAGAACCCCAGCCATTCATAGCTCAGCCGTGATCGCTGGAACGAGAAGAGTCCAGACAACGGAATCAAATCTGTTTTCTGTGAAACTTTGAGATGTAGATCCTTGAACACTCAAATGGCTGATAGTACCCACAACTCGTGCGAGAGGGCAGATTTAAGTGATGCTCCAATGTATAATATTAAATAAATGATGCATCACTGAATCAATCAGTTTAAATACATACAGTAAACATTACAAGAAATAATGAATAAATCAATATTGTAAATTATTGTATTATGTGCTTTAGTGTCTATGCAGTATGCACTCAAATGTATTTTTTTCATAACAAAAAACAGTACCTACTTTTAGGGCATAGTAGGCGAATTGGGACAAAGCATCTGTCTCTCTATGTATGATACACCTAGCAACCACATAACAATGTCCTAGCAACACCTTAAGCCTGTGCATACTTCTTTTTTTTTCTATTTACACGAGCATACGCGTACAGCCGAATGCATTGCGACATATTGTAATATCTCTCCGGGCCTACAGGGGTCAGGGGTTTTCTTCAACTACCTTGAATCGAGGCTCCCAGGACACGGTTGCCACCTCAAAGCCCATTTAAAAGGAAACCCTGCAACCATTAGGCAAAAAAGCGTAACGGCTAATGCTAACGCCCTGGCTTCGGCGGAATGCAGGAAAGGAGTCCGGATGCTAGTTTTTTTAATGTTTTCTTTGTTGCCGTTACGGGTTTACAAATCGGAAGTATTTCAGACCCTCACATCTCTATAGTAAGAGTATCTCTGGCCACCTGGTGGTTATTGCAAGAAATGGAATGCGCAACCTGCGCATATTTTTGTACGCGAGGTAACACAAATTCCGGCGGTGCGCCTACGCGTGTACTATTCTGATGACGAAACGCTGTCCCTCATGTACGCGTAAAAAAGGGAACTATACTTTGTGCTTTAGTAACCACCGGAGCACTTGAGTACAGTATTTCTCAATAGGGGGGGTGACTAACAAGGGTGCCCCAGCTGACTTCCAAGGGGCCTCAAGATGTCTAAGAATCTTCCGCATTAGTATTTGGAGTTTTTGTTCTAAACACGCTCTTCGTCCACACTAGCGTTTTCACACGTTTCCCAAGTGCTTCTATCCATGAACTGCGCATGAGTAAAACGTAAGATGCTTCAACTCATGTCATTTCCGTCAAGTGTTTATTTACTTTCTGCCCTACAATGTTGCATCAATTTAGAGAAAAGGTCATACGTTTTTAAAATGGACAGGTAGAGATGTTTTAACACAAAACTATAAAGTTGCGAAAGTGAGAGTATCATCGTGTTCCGCTGCCGAACAATAACTGCGAGTAATTCATGCTATATAAAGTATGCACGAATGGACAGTAACGCTATTGAACTGTAGAGCAGCCAAAACAACTGCGTCATATGATGAAAAAATATGCCATCAAGCCAAAACGTCATTAAAATTCAAATGTATCCAATATGCACAGTGCTTTTAAAAAGCCCAAAAAGTCTCAGTGTGGATAGAAGGCCAAAACATTTTCAAAAGAAAACACATTCACATTTACAGGGTCTAAAAAAATGTATTAGACAAAACAAGCATTGAAATTTACGGAAAAAAAAAAATATATATTATTTGGCCATTTTTTTCAAGTTAATACGTTTTTCCAGTTAATTTAAAGCTCTAAAACATTTAAGTGGGTACCAATTTTGAGGTTTTGTGAGTGGGGGTCTTTGAATATTGGTGAATACAATGGGGGGGGGGGGGCCTTGGAAACAAGTTGAGAACCCCATGATGATATATGACACCCTGGGCACATACAAAACAACAAAGGATAAAAAACGTGTTATTGGCTCAGAACACTATAAGAACCACATAACTTTATTTATATTTTAAAAATCTTTCTCAAACAGACAGATGTTCAACTTACAGGGCACAAAATATCTACTCTATGCGTCTTTTCAAAGCCAATTTGAATTAGCCTTGCTAATTTCGGGCAGAATATTTTTCCTCTACACGACGTGACATACTGAAGCAGGAAACCTCTCAGACGAGTTGAAATAATTGGTTTATCACTTCAAAAGACTCTTTTGAAAAAACAGCATCAGCATGAAAGAGCATCGCGCTATCAGAAGGTTTGCACCAGACCGTAACCCACAATGCTGAGGTCTTTGAAAGGCCGAACTAACCAAATACATAGCCTGCTCTTAGCTACAGCATTTAAAAAAGGAACATCATGTTTCATATCTCTCTATGAGGAGCTGATATACAATATATAAAATATAAAATAAACATTTTCTCATTATTTATTCACCCTCGTGTCATTCAAAAGCTGTATATGACTCTTTCTTCTTTGGAATATAAAAGAAGATATAGTGAGAAATGTCTCAGGGGTTTTGTGTGCATATTTATAAATTCCACAGAAGAAAGAGTCACACACAGGTGGGGGGGGGGTGAACCATCCCTTATGAGCAACAGTAATATGGATGCTTACCTCGAAATAAGATGTCAAAAGCTTTACAAAAACTGAAAAAGTAACAAAGAAGGTAAATGTCAGCTCAGACAGGACGCGGCTGCCCTACATAAGCAGCGTAACCTGTATTAAACTGTGACATTTACAAGAGTTCACCTGCTGCAGACGGACAGCTTATGAAAGTTCTGCCGTAGATCAGACAGACCAGACATTCATTATTAACTTTCATGATGTTAAACCGCCGACCAACCCTGTTTGCATTCAATGTATCATTAATGTAATAAATGTTTTCATACTGCCTGACTTTTCTCATTTAGGTTCCCCCACTGAAGCGATAAATATTTCATGCCGATCCGTTAATCAGACCTTTCCCACCTCACCTGAGAGTATTTCATGATGTTACTCTTGTTAAGGCGCCACCTTTAGTCCAGACCTAAAACTGCACATTTTTAAACAAAGGAAACTAAACCAGCAGATTTGAGCGTGGAAAAGAGCATACATAAGGTGAAGCATGAAATAAAATTGCAGCATTTTCTACTTGCATTATTTAGTAGAAGAACACAAAAGATGTTATTTGGAAGAACGTTCATAACCTGAATTCCATTGACTTCCATTGTATGGATACAAAACCGCTGAGACATTTCTCAAAATATCTTCTTTTGTCTTCCACAGAAAAGTGTTACACTGTAGATATTTGGAATGAAATGAGAGTGAATAAATGGTGACAGAGTATCTATTTTTGGGTGAACTGTCCCGCAAATGTCTCAAACAAAACTGGTAGTCATTCAGCGCAAAGACGCTGCTTTTTTGTAATGAAAGGAAGAGAAAGCAAAGCAATAGTCAGTGGTTTGCGATTCAGAGTCGGTTCCACCAAAGATGTTTTTCTAAGCTTTCATGTGGTTCTTTTAAAGTCACGGCTTCCTGTGTGCCACCCGTGCCTACAGACCAGTGTTCTGCTGAGATCTTGACATGCCTGACTGCTTAGCTTTTATTCTGTTTACGGCTGCTGAACTCTGCAGCTCCTTCAAACTGCACACACAACGGCCACTGGGGCATCCAAACACTGATATTTATTTGTATCTATTTTACGGAATGCACGTTTGTCTTCATTTTTATATTGTACCTACTATAGTGGAGATGGTGGTCTAGTGGGCTAAACCACTGAACTGGTAAATCAAAAAGGTTGCTGGTTCGATCCCAGCAGCCACCACCAGTGTATCCTTGAGCAAGACACTTTACTCCACGTTGCTCCAGGGGGATTGTCCCTGTAATAAGTGCACTGTAAGTCGCTTTGGATAAAAGCGTCTGCCAAATGCCTAAATGTAAAATGCCTAAATGTACCTTCATGCACTTACAGCACTTAGCATGTGCATAGGAGCACATCATAATGTAATTCAACATATTTACTTTACATCAGTTATTTGGCTGGTAGACTGTATTTCTTTTTTCCTTGGTTTAAGGTCTACGTAAATTTAAGAAGCAAGTCATATTTTTTTAATTATATGTACTATTATTTATATACTTTTACGAGCACATTTACTTCAATTTACTAAATTAAGTAAATATACTCCGTGGCCGAATTATTAAAAACAATGTTATAACTTGTTTTCAAATAAAGGACTTTTATTTTGAAGGGTTGCCGCAAAGGACTTTTTGACGGAAGCTTCCTCGTTGTGAAACGCGCAAGCGCAACCATGCCACTCTGTCACTCATAATCACGCAAAACAAGCAGATTACAAATACTTCATATGGCCCTAGATATCACACATACGTCGAGCAAACTTCGGCCATTCGGACATCATTCATGGATGGAAAATGACAGGCAGCAGCAGCATCTAATTCGCCATTTAACACCTGAATACACAGAGATAAAAACAACGCAATATCGATAACAGTATCGTTTGTCATGAAGCTTATCGATACTCTGGTATCGAACCAATTATGTACCGGTCCAAAAAGGTACCGGTTCTCGGTACCCATCCCTAGACCCAACTCATTTGTTTGAACGGATGTCAAGCCTGGCCCAACACATTTTTCCCAACATGTGTTGGCGTTGAGATTTAATACAGGTTTGTAACCACGTGGAGGTCAATAAATGAAGGGTGAACCATAATGGCAGCATGTAACATTAAATAATCCATTTGGTTTTCTTAGCATATCATTCTGAGAACAAACAGAAGATCTTGCCAGACACTGCCGGGGGCAAAAAATGAGCGTTTAATGAGTTACATTGGAGAAGCCACTGTAGCTTTCTATTCCTGCTAGTAAAAAGCCTCGACCTTCTTATTCGAAAGAGCAGAATCAACAATTACATTCTCAGTGAGATCGAAATGACATTAATTGCAGTGATTGAAAAGGCTTTTCAGACATGAGGGATGAATTCTAGCCTTCTGTTGTGTTTTCCGCTGATAAAATGATGGTGTGTGTGTGGGTTGATGTTTTGGCTAGCTGTCTCACTTCAATAAGCTTCTACACCCACGTACTGATTCACAGAGCAGTGGGTATACAATTACGTTATAAACACAACAAAACTGCAGCTTACCTCCTCTATCATACAGCATTAAAGGTGAAGTTTGTAACAATTTTGCAGTAAAATATCCAAAAACCACTAAGCTAGTGTTATATATTTTGTTCAGCTGAGTACTTACAATATCTCAAAAGTTCCAACTACTTGTAAATCGTGAGAAAATCGCCACCCTCGCGCCATTCCTCGCGACCAGAAGTGAAGGGTTGAAGAGGTTGTATCGAGAGGAAGTTCATGTTTTTGATTTAAGATTACAATTGCAAATGAAAAAAAATGTATGTGCACAGAGAAATAATTTATAATAAATACTTCACCACTGTGTAAAACAATTAGAATGATCATTTTTTATTTCATGCCGACTTTAAAAGAAATGAACTTATATGTGCATTTTTACACACAGTTAAAGCCCCAGTGAAACCAAAATGAAAGTTTTTTCCTTTCGTTAAAAATATGTTAGCCTTAATGACATCAATAAGCTGATATGCTCCTACGTGCTGACCAAATTCCCATTTAGAAGATAAAAGCGATCAAAAAAATCTAGAAATTGCATGACATCACACTTCACTTCGGCCTCTCTTCAATGTTCTCGTCCAATCAAATCCGCTTTTAGAATCCCAAGAGTCCCGCCCCTTCACTATCAGAGCTGCTGAAGCGGCGCTTCAAATCAGCCACTTATTTGCACATTTATTATGTTCTACATGGTGAATGACGCATAATGCACAAGGTGGGAGATGGGGGGATGATCCAGACAGTGTAACCATTAACATTAAAGTCTTAATTTCGCATTAGTGTCACGCGAGCGGTTGCACACGAGTGTCCTCCAGTTTCAAGTCTACACAGAATGTTGAGGATCTATGGAAGAGATCGGACATCGCAGCCTTGACGAGTAAAAGGAGAAGACAAACACCAGTGTCACTCACCAACGTAAACATCAATCTTTCAAATGACACATCACTGGTTTTACTGATCATCCTATTCTTTTCAATAGAATTTTACACCACTGTGGCTATCTCCCTGTTAAATGCAGCTTTGCCAGGCTGACTGTGTGCTGTAAATGAAAAGCTATTGGTTATTTTAAAAGGGGGCGGGGCCACTCTATATGTCTGGTGCTCTCTACATTTTTCAGTTGAAATTATGTCAACACATCAAATAATGCTGCGGGTTCAAAGGCGTTTTAATGGGACTTTAAAGACTGTGTGCAAAACGTAAAACATTTTTAAAAGTAAAATTTCCTTATAAAAACTTTGTGAAAAAATGTGCAAAACATTTCTAAAGTATAATTTACTTACAGAATTTTTTTTTTTTTAATGTTGCAAAACATTTCTGACTCTTAAAATTACTCCTAGTTAAAAAAAAACTTTATTTATACCATTATAATTTAAAGGTCCAGTATGTAGTTTTTTAGAGGATCTATTGACAGAAATGCAATATAATATACATAACTATGTGTTCAGTGGTGTATAAAGACCTTATATAATAATGAAGCGTTATGTTTTTATTATCTTAGCTTTTTCTATTTACATACACTGCGGGTCCCCCTACATGGAAATCACCATGTTGTTTCTACAGTGGCCCTAAAAGGACAAACTACAGAGCACATTTCGTAAATACGTTATCTCCTTCGGCAAAATAAGCGAAAACGTGACGCCATCTTAGTTCTGTGTCAGCCTCCGTAGTACTTCGAAAGAGAAGAGCGAGGGGTGGACTGAGCTGTTGGTTGCAATTCACAACCTCACCACTAGATGCTGTAGAATCTCCACACTGCTCCTTTAAAACCAATACGATTTATATTTTAACCATTATAATTTATGAGATGGTTTACATTTTCATCAAGGTTGTGATTCTAGTTTCCATCAGCTATTATTTAATGCCTATAACATACACAGAGCAGCATACTAGATTTGTTTTAGACATCCCAAAGCGGAAAGAGTTTGCAGCATGAATTTAAGATAAGGCACTTTAAAGCTCTTTACCTACTGTGGCCTCCGTGTCTCTTGTCTTGAGCACTTGATTATGCTGAGAGAGATGCTGTTTTAAACTTGAGCACTGTGAAACAAATATCAGGATGTTGTCGGCACATCTTTCGCTGGTTTATTCTTGATATGTCAAATAATAGCTTCCACTCACACTTCACCGATGCTTATATTAAAAGAACACTTGCTTCAATGGCAGTCTGGTACTCTGCGCTCAATGTTGTTTCCTGGAAGAGAGTGAGAGAGTGTTTTAGATCAAAGATGGCTTGGGTTCATCTGTTTTCCTGTTTTCGTGAATACATAAAGGAAAAATAAATACATGAAAATACGAATCATTTTTTAACTTCTCATTAAAGTCATAATAGAACATCACATTTGGCGAGGAGCTTCTCAATTGCGAAAATAGTATCATTAAACGGTGCCTTAATACACATTCTATAGTCATATTTCATATTATATAAGTATTTAATGAAAGAACAGACTAAAGGGGATTTTCATAATCAGGGTTAGCAGTACAATGGTAGTACGTACAGTGATGATGTCAAATGGTAAAACTGGTAGGCTATATCCCAGCATCAAATGTCAATCATTCATCTAAACAGTAGTATTGCACAACTATAATGCTTTATGTTTTTATAGCAAATCCTTTACACAGATTCTTCAAAATATTTTCACAAACGTGACAAAATAATCACGTTATCCGATGTTGCCTGTCATTTAGTCAGTTGCGTTTCTGTATGACAGTTGCCACCAATATGTTATATGTTATAGTAACTACAATTTTAGTCCAGTTTTCCCAAAATGTATATTTGACAGAAGTTCCATTGGCGAACTGAAGAGAGAGCTGTTGCCATTATAAAGCATTCACTCTTTGACATTTCTATATTTGGCAGACGCTTACATCCAAAGTAAATTGAAATGCATTCATGGCAAATATTTTTGTTCAGTATGTGTGGGATAAAACCCGCAACCTTTGCGCTGCGAACACATGCATATACCTGCTACAGAACAATGTTGTGAATGTCAAGAGATAGAAAAATTATTTGTTTAGTGAAGTCATTTCACTATATTTTGTGAATTCATGAATTTCATAAGAGCACACCCCATTCTAAGTATACACACATTTTTCAATGGTCAATGGCATCTGTGTGAAAATTATAGCACTTATAAACATTATTGCTGCTCTCAATATGTGTATACAGTAGGCTACGCCTGAGTGTTTTGTCCATTAGATGCTATTTAACACATTTCAAAATGTTTGAAGGTTGAGGGCTAGCGAAAGCCAACTTTAAATCAACCAAGCACAAAATTTCCTCTTACAGCTTTCTGGAGAAGATCAAGGGCACTAACCAGTGCTACTAAAGCTAAGCATCATGCTAAAGCTTGTTAAAAGTGTCCACTCTTTAAGTGTCACTAAATCACTTCGAGATACAGAACCAATCGAGAGTGTGTCTCACAGAGACATGTTTGTTTAAGTAAGTTGGCAATCCTGTTCACCGTTTTGATGATGGAGATTTTTCATTTAGAAGTGGAGCACAGACAACAGATGTCAGCCACATATTGGTGAGTCAGTTCCACCATGCGACTTTGGCCTTGTCTATGAAACGCAGTGTCTCTTATAAACAGATACAAGGCCGGGGCGAGCGAGAAAGACTTCCAATGATGTGGCATCTTTTGGAAGATTATTCCTAAAGCAGCTGCGCAATTCACAATAGCTCATACAACAAAGCATATCCGTCACATTTTGGTGATATATTTTGTGGAGCCCTATAGGCCTATAAATGCATGAAAAACTATAACTGTAAATCCAATCTAGTGTTTAAAAAGCTCTTTCTAGGGTAAATTGTAGTCCTATAGCAAATTGCTCTTTTTTGTAAACAATCAACAAAATGAAAATAATTACACAAATTTAAAATGTGGATTATTTTATTAGTATCAATGTATAATAATTCAAGGCAGCGGCTATTTGCACTAAGTTTAAATAGCAGTTGGTTCTGTTTACACTAACCGAAAATGGCTGTATTTTCTTTGGATTAAGTAGAATTAATAGTTATAATAATAGCTATTGGTAGGCCTTCTTATAAATAATGGCAGATAACGTTACTATTTGCACCTTGGTATTCTTCTTGTGCATCAAACATGCAACAATAACAGAGTTTAAATCATTATATCTATAAAAATGATTAAAATGATGGCAATTTATTGAGATATTAAAGCCCTACACCTATATCCCTAAACCTAAACTTTATGAGTAAAAATGAATTTGAAGTCTTAAATCAATTTGACTAAAAACAACTTCCTTTATGATCTGTAATGTGATAGAAAAAGGTAAAAGGGCGTTTTCAGCAAGAGGTGGATTAGAACCTCAGTCTCCAGTGCCATAGCTATACAGACTTTACACCTTACGCCACCATTGGAGTTGCTGTTTGAAATGGTGTCGTTCTTACACGTTCTCTATTCCAATCACATATGGGCGGAGCTATAGTGCAAATAATCTCTGCCAAGGAGGCGGGCTATCTGTACATTTATATTTGGTCATTTACCAGATGCTTTTAACCAAAGCGACTTACAAAGAGTTTAAGGAGCAATAAGTGATATGTCATACAGAAGCAATAATACAATGGGTGCCAATACAAAGCAACAAAAGCTAGACCACTACCTGTTGAGAGAAAGAGTTAGTAGATTTTTTTTTCTTCCTTCATGTACTCAGAGTAAATAGGACAACAACTAGATTTATATGAGCGCCCCTATTTTTGAGCATTTTAACGATTGCGAAAACAAGTTACAAACATAAATGTCGAGGGTTTATGCTTTTAAATGATGCATAGTTTGATATAGTTGATTGAATAATGACGTAAAACAAAGGTAAGAAAAAAGGCTCGATAAGGAAACGGATGAGGAAATTTTGTCAGAACAAACTACATCAATGTCTAAATGACATATTAAAATGTTCACATGTGGCTTCGACATGAGATCATAAAGCGTCACATGAATTCATTTCCCGATTAAATGATTAAATTATTACGCAATTGAAAGTAAAGCGTCTATGTGATCACAGCCTGAAACTCAATCAGATCACATTGAGACGCAGATCATACAGCTACATCTAATCATGCAAATCAAATGTTTACGCATACGAGACAGTTCTGTTCAAGGTAAAGTGGATTAGGAGGAAGATGCATCTAACATTCAGTTTCACGTGCAAGCTGTGGCACTGCAGGCCAGATGGTTTGGCATTGGTGTGCGCCGATACATAAATTAATGAATGAAGCAGGGCCTGAATAAACAACATCCGGTCCATCAGTACTTTAGGTCCCATACGCATCGGCAGAGATGCCTTACCAGAATCATCGAAATTATTGTACATCATATACAGATATTTTACACAAAACAGATTTATCAGGTGTTGCGATAGAGCGATTTTTTGCTAGTTATTCGGCTTCGCACGAATGACCTCTGGGGCAGGAAATTTGCAAATTAATCTGTTACGCTTTACCTGTACAACAACTTTGCATTACTATAAAGTGAACACAGATTGTTTGCGACATTAATGAAAGGGATAGTTCATCCAAAAGTGGAAAATCTGTCATCATTAACTCACCCTCAGGTAGTTTCAACCTGTTTACATTTCTTTGTTCCAATGAACACAGAGAAAGATATTTGGAGGAATGTTAGCAATTTTCAGTTCTGGGACATCATCCACTACTGTAGGAGAAATAATATTAGATTTTTTTGTTCTGTTGAACACAGTGAGATATTTTGAAGAATTTAGTAAAACAAAGAGTTCTCGTGCACCTTTCCATGCTATTTAATTCTTCCTATGATAGTTAATGATGTACCGGAACTGAAAGTGACTAACATTCTTCCAAATATCTTTCTTTGCGTTCACTGGAACAAAGCAATTTATGCAGGCACGAAATTACATGAGCGAGTAAATGATGACAGAATTGTCATTTTTGGAAGAACGATCCCTTTAAATTCACTTCAATGAAACAAAAAATGCTTAGCCGGTCATATGAAATCGTATGAAATTATAAAAATAGATGAATGAAACAAAGGCTAATGTATTTTAAAGTTCATTGTAAAAGAAAATATCATAAAATCAAATTCCCGTTGGCGATAATATAGTGGTCTGTATTACATTTCATTCTCTTGTAATCAATTATACAGGTAGACTAAAATAAAATAAAGTCCTTGAATTTACACGTAACAACCAAAGCATTCATCAATAGAATTGTATAGCATTTTTATACATTGAATGGAAAACCCTGTGAAAAGCCCTTGATATTCATGGTTAGCTCCACTCCTCTGATGAAAGACAGTATCTGCATGGATTTTCTTCCGGTCTGTCCGTGTTGCCATGGACGAGAGAAAGGCTGTACGGGAGAGAAAAGACGTCCACGCGCACTGCTTCTATTTTAATGCTAATTTGGGACGGTTTTCTTTCCATGATGTATTTGCTTTATGGATGAGCTGAGTCTACCGGTTTCAGCTCACCTGTTGAAGCTTCTGTCTGGCATTATAAATGAAATAATAAAAAACAGACATAAACAATTGGATTCTATGATACATATTTTCATAAGACTTACTGAGGAGACCAGCATGCACACTAAAATACGAACCATCATCTTGCATAACTGACAGATTTTCTTTATGATTCTACTATATGTCAAATAGTTGCTTCTGGTTTACCCTGGGTCAACATTCATAGGGTTTCTAATCATTCAGAGACAGGTCTACTGTACCATGATATATAACCAAACCGTCAGTGACAGGGCTGCACACAGGACCATCAGCAGGTGCTGTCGGCATTTTGCTAATGTTGCAAATGCATGCAAATGTTATGTAACATCCCACCTCATGATTATTCAGGCTACCGCCAGGCACCTGTTCCACTATGATGTGGCAGAGTCTGTCAGCTATAAACGATGTTATAGCAAGCGACTTTCTACTTTCGACTTTCTCTAAATAGTGAATTTCCTATCTCTACACCCCAAATTCATATTAAAAGAAACTAAGCTAGGAAAAGGGATAGCAAGGAAAGCATAGAGGCATATTTATGGCTCTGACTGTAACAACACACATATCTTTTGCATATTTTATAGCAAATGATGGAGAGTTAAAATTACGTACTATATAACTAAAAAGGGGCGGAGTGGGAAGCAAATTCTGGATATGGCTTACGGCAAGTGTGTGTTTGATGGCATCGGCACTCCGACCAATTCTGTCAAGGGGGGGGGTTGGTTATTGTACGTGACGTGTGCATTGCGTTAGACACACACACATGTCCGACTCGCTAATGACTTTGCGTTGCGTGCGTTCGCATTTGTAATATGTCCGCCAGTCCGCCCCTGGTCACGGCCCTGGACTTTGCCAGAATGTCATACCGGTCAGTTCGTCCCTGTAAATAAATACAATTATTTGACTAAAACTGATTAAATATAGATCACTTGATGACTATGTGCATTTTTGAACAGACATTTTTTTATTATTAAAACATTTGTATACGATAAAAATTATAAATAAAGTTACATATATTATATATATAAATGTATTTAGAAATATATTTTGGGAACTCCCTACATTATTAATAAGGCTTAAAAGTAAGACTTACTATATTTATTTTTTTGGAGGATCGATTGACAGAAATGCAATATAATATACAGTATATTAAAATTATATATATTCTGTGTGTATTTATATATATATTTTTGTATATATTATAAAATAAAATACACATTTTATATTTAATGTCTAGTGTATGAAATTTAGAACAAAAATATGTTAATTACATTTCATTTGACAGCATTTTGCGCATACATTTAAATTGTGAATTTAAAAACATTATTCTTGTGACAACTGCTGGTATTGGTAACTGCTTGTGTGTACAGTCACTATTGGCCTTGATCATGAAAGCAAAGTCTTACATTTAGGCTTGTCCACACATATAGGTGTATCCTGTTTATGTAGCTATAATCAGATCAAGTAAAGTATAATCAGCATCTTGACATGGTTGTTATACACAGAGCCGGTCATGGTTGATGTCATATCCATAGTATGTATGTGTGTGTGGTCAACTGTGTCTGGATTATAGTGGCTACATAACCCATGCAGGGCAGGTGCTGTCTTCACCAGACAGATCCAGTACGTGCAAGACTAACACATGCCCCAATAAACCTAATGACCTATTGCAGTCCCATATGTGCATGCTCAAGTGAGCAAGTGACTGAAATATCTATTCAATTATATACAGAACATACCCATTTCATTCATTTATTGTTATTTTTTTACAGTAATAGTTAACTCAACACTATAAATGAAAGGGTTCACCCAAAAATGAAAATTCAGTCATGTATTACTCACCCTCAAGTTGTTTCAAACCTGCACACATTTCTTTGTTTGATTCAACAAAGAAAGATATTTGGAAGAATGTTAGCAACTGAGATTTCTGGGGCACTCATGACTCATGACTTACGTTTTCATTCCCGAATGTCTTTTCTCCAAAATTTGACAGCCAAGGCTGGATGCTCTCTCGGTATGAAGGTGCGCTCGTGTCTGGGATATAAATCATAGATTTTGCCAGCTTACTCAGACGCCACTTCAGTATATAATATCCCACCATAAACACACCGCTTTCCGACCGCTACTATCTAAAATTCAGACATAAGACCCGCGTCGCGATCATCAATAGCCAAACGTCAGCGATCAACCAGAGTCTGTTTGTCAGTATGTTTTATCGTTCATCAGCTGGAAAAATAGTTCAGAAAGTGATCCAACGATACCGTCTTCTGAATATGCATTATGCAGTAAGTAGGGTCAAAGTTTACTCATGGTGCTTTGGAAGTAACAAAGACATTTCAACGCATACCTGCTTCAGAAAATATGGTTTTAATTGATGGTTTAATTTTGTGGTTTTAAAATTAAACTAAATATTACAATTTCAAAATAAAAATGAGAAAAATTACATAAGTTCAAATGAAGTACTGAAGTACACTGGTTTATGTGTATTGTGTATTTGTAATACTATTATATAATATCACAAGAATGTATTAAACATCCTCTGTCTTTCTGGTTGGATGAACCATGTTCGTAGACATTAAAATGCTGCTATAAACTGCAAACTGCATACTCCATATTAATGCGGATAGTACGGTCACTCTCACCTTTAAAATAGTTCCTACTTACATAATTCATTTTTCCTTATATACAGCCCAATATGGATTCATCTTGAAAAAATCTGTAATGTTCTTATTGGGAGTACAAGGACTGTGTGGACAGATGGAGAGCCTGGTTGCCATGTTGAAGTGTCCCCCACCCCAGATTTGCCCCTCCCCAATGGGTCGCCGTGCACGACTGCACCAATTCTCTTTCCATGCAGTGACGCAGGAACATTACGCTCATAACCGAGACCTGCAGATTACTCTCAATGAGCAAGGTGCACTAACTCTGTATGCAGAAGCCCTACGAGTTCAATTAACTTCACATGTACTGCAAACACATGGCTTGGCTAACACGACAGGCAAATAAATTGATGGTAAACTGAGGTGAAGTCTTGCTTTTAACGTGACAGGAAATGAGGCCTGAGGCTTGACAGTTCATCAGATTTTTGAGGGTTGAAAATATTTCGTTTTGTTACTGGTAACGAATCCAAACAACAGAATTTATCCAAGGATTTTGAGAATGAATGGAAATGTTCATTTAAAGGGGAGGTGTTCAATTCCATTAAGGATAGTGTTTAATCAGACAACAATATGAAAGCTATTTTTAGGTTATTTTTTAACTACTTTCAAAACTCTAGATTAATATTTTCTTTAAAAAAAAACATTGTTCGGATACAATTTTCAAACATTATGGATAGTAAAATCAAGTTATGCCATAAAACAACATTTAGCGGGGGTTCCTAGACAGAGATTATTTTAAACCAGGACTAGATTTAGTTAAATTAAGATATTTAAATTGTTTAACAATGGGTTGGCACTCCATCCAGGGTGTATCCTGCCTTGATGCCCGATGACTCCTGAGATAGGCGCAGGCTCCCCGTGACCCGAGGTAGTTCGGACAAGCGGTAGAAAATGGAATGGAATGGAAAAAATTGTTTAACAAAAAAAACACAATACTGCATCTCGAGACAAAACAATCGCACTGATATATTTTAAATATGTCAGTGTAAATTGTTTTCGATCCAGTAAGCTCTAACAGTTAAGTTAGTCTGGGACTGTCTTAAGCATTGTCCGGGAAACCGATCCATAAAGTCTAATGCTATTTAGTAGCAACAGCAATGAATATATTGTTGAATACATGATTACATTTAATCATTTAGCAGACACTTGTATCCAAAGTGACTTACAAATGAGATAAACAATGGAAGCAATTGGAATAACATAAGGACAACAAAAAGCATAAGTGCAATAAAACTGGTCTCATGAAGCCCACCATTGTATACAAAGCTATGTTTTTTTATATTTTTTTATAGAAAGAGTAGAAAAGAGATAGAAGTCAGATCTGATCGTTCAGGTGCCGACGGAAGAGATCTGTTTTCAAACCACTACTGCTGTATTAATGGATGCACCACCTCGTGATTTATCCAAGCACGTGTGTTGGGAAAATCCATCCTTTGCATCGCTGTCTCTTCCCAGAACGGGAAGAAATAATGTTCGTACAGTGCAACTGTGCAAACAAGTCTGTGCGGGAAATTTTCTAATTTCCAAGCAAAGAGGATGAAGATACATTACAGAAGTAAAACAATATGCATTTTTATTATTTACATGACAAATTTTCATCAGCTAAACAATTCAGGTTAAAGTGTAAACATTTTGACACACTAGACTTTTCGTTTTATTGACTTCCATTCAAATGCACGCAAATGCATTTTGTTGCGTCAAAGTTCAAAAGTTATGGTCAATGTCTCAAACTTGCTTATCTAATTCGGGTTCTAGAAATAGGTAATTCACTATTCACAGAAAGTACATAGAAAGGCCGGAAGTAGAAAGTAGAAAGAATGCTCTTATAATTTTATCTGGC
This sequence comes from Triplophysa siluroides, assembly GCA_006030095.1. Taxonomy (NCBI): domain Eukaryota; kingdom Metazoa; phylum Chordata; class Actinopteri; order Cypriniformes; family Nemacheilidae; genus Triplophysa; species Triplophysa siluroides. The sequence goes on from VCII01000093.1 coordinate 3,375,343, forward strand.
AAGGAATATAAAACCTCAAACATAAATTGAGTTATAATTCAGCGTAACCCCATAGTAACCACTCCGGTGGCCCCATCAACTGCATAGAAACATTGTGGCAAACACCCTTTGCACGGGCAAGCACCACTCACGTTTTTATTATAAATTATTTGTTCTTCCAAACTTACCTCCTCCAGCCTCACCTAGACGTTTGAAAACAAACTTCTCCACGTCATAAGACCATGTTATAACTCTTATTTTAATCAAAACAAACAGACCAACCTCAAACACAAACTAGCCGTTTAATTGGATAGCCAGCAAAGAGCCTATCAAAATACAAACAGACGATAAGGAAAGCATGCTTGTACCCCAACCATTGTTTGTACCACGTGGAAGGAAGCCAAACCCGATAAAGAATACACTAGAAGGGCCTTTACCGTAAAGGATTGTTTTGACTGCGTTTATTCAAGGAAGTGTTGGATCAAACAATGTTTGGGGAAAATCTTCCTTTATTAAACATGCAAATATGATGTCATAAACTCAGTTCCATGCTGTTGGGACTTGGGCTGTCAAACGATTAATCATTCTTAATCGCATCCAGAATAAAAGTTTGTGTTTCTAATATATGTCTGTTTACTGTGAATATTAATTTTGCATTTATAAAAACATACACATACATCCATATGTTTAAGAAATATATAAAATACAAAAATGTATAAACCTAAATATACATAAATACATGTACATATTTTCTAAATATGTATACATGTATGCGCATCTGTTTATAGATGCAAAATCAATATTCAAAGTAAACAGACATATATTATGTAAATGCAAACTTTTATTCTGGATGCGATTAATCGTGAGTAATTGTTTGACAGCCCACGTTGGGACTGAATTTACAGAATGCACTGTTCTATGTTTAGTATCAAAGTGATCTTGACCAATAGCAACATTATGTCAGAGTCGCTACGGCATGATGTCATGGTCATGCAGAGAGGTCACATAGTACAGGAAGTGAATTTACTAGTTGTCAATTGCAGCCCGTGTTGACCTTCATAGTGTGCAAATACAGGCAGATGTGAATGAGAGTGATGTCAAACAATATTCTCACGCATAACTGATACTGCCAACTAATAAACCCCTTCTGATCCAAATAGGTCCGCACAAAATTTATGAGTCATAAATGAATGACTTCTTACAGCTGCGAGCACATTGTATTGATCGCCGATCGTTGTGTTTTTAAACAACGACAGTGTTGCCATGCATTAAATGACAGTTGTTAAATGGAAACTCAATATTCAGTTCAGAATATGCAGATATGACAACCAGGTATTATTTGTGGGCTGGTAAATAACAAAGCTTTTCACACTAAAATACCAAACACAAACAACTGTAAAGTATACGCACTATTTTTCGGTTTAAAGACTCAGATAAGACCAACACTTTCCTGTTGCTGGCTATTTCACATTCCTTACCCGCTTCCTCGTTTTCCTTATGTTCTGAAACAACAAGACAAAAGATTTAAGTTAAAAGCCAAACTGTTGCTTTTACGATTCTGATGTAATGTTGACTGTTCTGGAGTGTAACAGCTGTCTTTTTTTAATATGGAAACACATGCGATTGTTCTAGCCCATGTTCTCCAGACCTTAACACCAATTGACTTCAGACGCCTGGCAGAACATTCCAGCCAGAAATACCATCTCCCGGGAGAAGCAACTTTAGTACCTACATGTACAGCATGTCCGATTGTTAGCGTAAGGTTTATTCATTTTTTGTGCTGGTTCAGACTTGCTTCCACTGGTCATTTGCAGTATGATGGCCCTTTTGACATATTTTTACATAGCCAGATCTTCAGATTGAGAGCAGTCTAGACTAAATAGCAGACACACTCTAGAAACCATACACTGTGTATGCAACTGCGAAGAAAAGCACAACACCTTAGCAATGTAGTACCTATTTAGCATAGCATGTGCTAATCACTTTTTTCAGAATTTTCAATTCAATTTTTAAAGATCACTTTTGGCCACTACTGTAGATATTGTACTGTAGGCCTACACGATGACAAAATAAAGGAGCTGCCTCAAATGTCGCTAATGATAAAAGCGTCTGCCAAATACATTAATGTAAAAGTAAATTAGGTTGTAATATTCCTCATTGTCCCGGGAACATAGATGAGCACCTGCGTAACCAAGCAACGACTCTGTCTCTGGACACTAGAGAGGGCCTTTCCTCTCCACAGAAAAGACACCCCCTTTGGCTTTGATACACATTCAAATGGATCTAGCATCTTCCGCAAACCCCCAGAAAGATGTGAACGACTCAAATTGTTGAGTTTTATAAGAATGTATAATTATTATTATTGATCAATGTTTATTTATGTATCATAAAATGATGAGGATATTTATAGAATCTATATACACTTTGCAATCATTTTCATAAATAAATGAGTAATGTAGTATAATTACACTATAATGCATTGCAATACATATTATTTATTACATTAAATAAAGAAAATTAAATATATATTTTTAAATGTCTCTCCCATGGTCTTACAGTGTCATTATGACCACCTGGCTGGCCCATTCACATCTACATCATAAAGCACCCAAAACTGTAAACAAATATTTTACATGCGTTAAAGAAAGAGATATAAAAACTGAACATAGATTTAATTGAATTTCCTTTTGTGGTCACATCTTGGAAATCTTGTACAACATTTTAAATATGAAGCCCTTTGGACAGCAGTTTCGATATGAAAAGTAATCTAACACGTGGCAATCAGCCGCAAGCAGGCATGGGAACCATCTGTAAATCCCCATTTGTAACACAAGCATGTCAGCTGAATCAACACGGAATACAAAGATGGCTGACATATCTTCTCCCAACAGCAATGGCCTGTTAAGCCATAAATGCTGTTCAGATCTATTTGCAAAAGGGGGGGGGTGCGATAGTGGTAATAGCTGACGGTAACCCAGAAAAAACCCACAGCACAAAGCACCCTGAACAATCAATACAATACTGGTGGGCAACCCCAGACATTCCCCTTTGTGTCCTCGATAGAGGGGGATTTCATGTACGTCACTATCTGAAAATAAAAGGTCGCTATTCCACAGGAACATCATTTGAATTGTTCAAGACAATAACATGATGATGAAATCGTGACGCACTTGTAAACTGGTGATTGTCGTTAATGAATGAGAAAATGTTTTGAGGAACATTTGTGGCTTATTCTGTCGGGTATATTATGCGTTTAGGTATTAGTAAATTGCAGTTTTCCTAGATATATTGCAATAGATAAACTGAAGAATTTTTAAGTATATTGGTATAAAATGACCAGGCCAATAACTTTGTTTGTTACTTTCGGCTTTACAACTTGGCAGACTGCTTACATTCACACACAGCAACATCACACACCACATGAAATGTAATTTTAAGGACAGTGTAGTAGTGACTCTTTAAATAACCATTTACTTAGAAAATCATTCTAACAAGGCTGACATTTAAGAGATCTCTTTTAAAAATGTATTTAAATAGATCGTAATTTTAAAGGTAAGTCTTTTATATTTACACTCAGTAAAAGTTGGCATGACATACAGTATGAATACAAATGGCACCAATTTCGCAGAATGACCCTTGTCTTAGTTCAATTTGGTGGCACGTTTCTCGGTTCTTCTACAAAATCCCTATCTGCAAAGCCAGGTTAAGAGCTTTCTGCTTAATATTTAACCACAGATATCACTAACTCAAAATAGCAACGGATGTTCTTAATGACACATCAGCACTGCTGAAAGCAGCGGAATCACTCCACAAAATCTGCTTTATGGTCCTGCTGCTTATGTTAAAAACAAGTTTACTCTCATCCTGAATACACTGCTTGAAACTCTAAGTGAAGTTAAAGTACCAAACAGACCTTATTAAATAAACTAAATGCAACAAGCATGAACTGTAGAGGCACATTTAACAGACGTATTTAGCAAATAATGTGGTCCGACTGGTCATATAGTTTTAAACAAAAAATGACGTAGAATGAAGGGTGCGGTAAGTAAATTTACTTTGATTGATGCCAAAGCAAATGTACCCAGCCAGGCTGGCTGCTTATAATCCAAACCCTTAATTCAATTTGATGTATGTAATAAAAAAGAGTGCTAAACACTAATCAAAATGCTTTTTCTAGCGGGGACAGAATAGAACAGTTAATTCATCTCGAAAGCCAAGCAAATAACAGCGTTTTTTGTTGACAGTCCTAACTGTGCAGAGAGCTCGACGTGGCAAGACATTGGGCCTAACCATGCTGAAAGGAGTTGCTTGGCAACCATGTGCGCTCTTACTTCTACAGAGTACGACTGGACTTTCTGGAATACTGTGAATCTAGTGTAATTACATGTGTCTATAGAGGACTTTTTGCAGCAAAAAAGTAGTCAGTCATGATTCATGAGCATATTTAGATGATCAAGAAAGTTTGTTGTAAGCAAACAAATTATAGCAAATCTGTTCTGCTTTTTAATGTATTTGATATGTATTTTTTCACATATCAACCAAAATATTACATTGTTTGCATTTATATTTAGATATTTTCAAGATGCTTTAAATGGAACAAAAACAATTAAGTGATTTATTTTAGTGAAGCTTTGATATGAGAATATTTTACGAGGTGACCAATTCATATGATTTTGAACCATGTGAATCACACAAAGGTGTATGTTTAGTAGGAAAAAGCAATACTAAAGCGCCACCCCTAATCCTTACCATCACTGATACATGCCCATCAAAATCCTTGGACCTTAAGCACCGCAGACCTTAAAGACGCCGAACAGGTGGAACAACTCAGGCAAGAGAGAGTCAGTGGACTCAAGAAAATCAATAATACAGCTCTTCCTGTGAAGCTGAAACTCTGGTGCTTCCAATTTGGCTTGTTGCCACACCTGATGTGGCCAATTTCAATGGATGAGCTTGGTCTCTTGCCAAGAACCTGAAGATATTGGTGAGGACGCAAGTGAGAAAATGGCTTGGGCTACCAAGATGCCTTAGCAACATAGGGCTGTACGGGAATGGAGCTCTCTCTCTTTCCCTTTCAAGCCTTGCGGAGGACTATAAATGCACCAAAACAAGGCTGGAGATGACGCTCAAAGAATCCTGTGATCCCTATGTAAGAGGTGCTGCTCCAACAGTAGCGACAGGGAGGAAATGGAACCCAGCAACAGCGGTAGCAGATGCGAAGGCAGCCCTCAGACAAAGGGACAAGTTCAATATGGCAGAGGGGGACTTGGTTTGTGATCAACCACACCCACATGGTGTAAAGCGACACCAAAGGAATAGCGTCACCTGGTGGTGGAGGGGTTCAGCGTCAAGAGGAAATAAGAAGATGCGCCAGAGCAGTCTCTCTAGCCCGGCAAGGCCGCTGGATGAGGTGGGAAGGCATTGAATGCCACAAAATCACTTGGAGTGAGATGTGGAGTGTGGAAACTAACAGGGTAAGTTTTATCATGGCCCTCTGCAACAAATCTGCATGTTTGGTGTTGACAAGATATACACATTGCGTAAATAATCAAGTACTAAAGTGCTTGGCTGCAGCAGTAGAGACGGCAGTAGATTGGCAGCAAATGCAATCCCCCAATACGACCAGGGTAACTTGCTAAAAAGGCAACCCGTTAGAAAAAGCGGGCCAATCAAGTATAGCCAGGGATTGGGAAATGCTGGTTGATTTCAACCACAGACTTACTTTCCCCTTGGAAATCGTAGCGACCAATCTTAGGCCAGATATGGTTCTGTGGTCCAGCTCCAGAAGGACAGTCATCATAGTTGAGTTGACTGTACCTTGGGAAGAGGCCATTAACAAGCATTTGAAAGAAAGAATCTACGGTACGCCAACTTGGCAGTGGAGGCTGAAGATCGGGAATAGGCAGAGAAAGTGTTCCCGGTGGAAGTGGGCTACAGGGGCTTTTTTTCCAATTCCACTTCAAGGCTGCTTAAGGAAGTGGGGATCAGAGAAAAGGCCCAACGGACGGTAGTCAACGAACTTGCCACTGTTGCTGAGAGAAGCAGCCACTGGCTGTGGTTGAAATGGAAGGAAATGCCAAATGACCACGTAATAAAATGGTGTCGTAATGGTACGCTATACGGAACCGGGGGCACTGAGCATGCATTCACGGTGCCAGTGGGGCTAGAACAGCCTTAGCCGACAGGTTGGCGCATATGGTTGCATTGAGGTGTGATGCCACAGAGCTACCAGCAAAGCAAGCGTTGTTGAGGCTGCAGCCACTAATCTGGCTGAGCTAATTGACACAGGAAGTTGGGTTAAGAGGACAGGTCCAGTGGAGGATAATCAAGAACTGGCCAGTGATGCGGAAATAAGAAGCTCCTGGCTGTGGTTGAGGCAGATGGACACAGCATGAGCTGCCAGATGACCATGTAACAATGCAACACAGACCCAGGTCTGATCAACCTGCGGCGGGTCTCCCTTGGCTGAGGGTGTCTTGTGATAAAGGGCCGAAACACCAAATCAGGCTGAGGTGCACAACCGACAATGTGTCGCATTGTTGGGAACCATACAAAAGGGCATTATCACTCACCAAAGGATAATGGGTGAAAGTGAGATCGGACACACAACTCATGAGATGTCTCTCTTATAATAGCAAGGAAAGGTAGGTATACATATGCTATGTATTTCTATAATCATAGATCCCCCAAACACAGAGGATGCCTACCCGACGAACCCAGTGAAACCTCAGACCTCCTTTCCTCTACTCTTGACTGCTTCCCCCTGTCATGCATAAGGCGTGGGAAATGTCCTATGGGGCAATTAAACTGTGCTGAAATAGTGGGATTATAACACCTAGTCCTATTAAGCAAATATGTCTGAATGAGATTGTGCAAATTCTAAAAGCCACATTGTAAAATTGTTACAAATTGCGGTAAGTGTTGGAATATTGCTATATAAAGTTACAAACTTTTAAAATGTATTGTATTATTGCTCTTGTATGACATATCGCTTATTGCTCCCTGAACTCTTTGTAAGTCGCTTTGGATAAAAGCGTCTGCTAAACGACTTTATGTAAATGTAACAAATTTTACATATAATACCTGCTGGAAGAGGGAGAAAGAAGTGAGTGTTTAATTTATTCTGTGCAGAGGTAAAGTTTAGTATAGATGTAATAACTCTTACTTGAGTAATAACTCATAAATATCTGAATAATAACTCTTAGTTTGTTCAGTAACTAAATAAAAACAAGAATGTAACGTTATTAATTTCTGACTTATTATTTATTATAAAAAAACAGGATTACTGAAATTGTGATATTTCTATACGATAAATCTAATAATGTGAATTATACACTTATAATTATTTTTATTATGCCTGTTCAAAGTTATAGTTGGTTGCTAGGGTGTTGTTATGCTGTTCTTGAGGAAAATTCTTTAGGAATTTGCTTTGCAGTCACTAAGTGCTCTAGGTAACTGCTAGGTGGTTGCCGTGGTAAAAAATCGACAGAATAATGATTTGGTAACCCCTCCATTTTAATTTTGTTTTCAGGGACCAGATACGAAACTGTTAGCTAAGAGTAAAGCCTTCAGTCCTTCCCTTAAAAAGTCTTTTAATTTGAGGTTTCAGTGCAGTACAATTGATGCCTTACTTCTAAGTCATGATCTATATTAGATCAGATTGATTAAATGAGGAAAACAGTCAGCCAATGGCCATCTGTCACACGTTTTATGAATATACTGATGGTTATTGATATGCGTGCTCTTTATGTATATGTTAAGAGGGTTTTCATTCATTCCCACTAAAATCTCTGTGTCTGAATATTCGTGTTGTGCATAAGAGCACAATAACCCAGGGCGGGTTGTTTTGTTTTCAAGTATTACTGCTATACACACACATGCATAAACATGACAGTACTGTTGTTGAAGCACATGGCAAATCCATGTGTTCAGGCTGTTATGTGGTCAAAGCCATATTCTTGGAAAATGCTAAAAGCGCTATTTGATATGTTTAAAACAAGCTACTTTATGTGCCTGGCTGATTTTATGTAAGATAACAGAGTATCTAGAAACGATATATGACAGCCCTTCTCAGTCTGTCACGATCACAACTAGCACTTTATGTGACTGCCACTTTACATAGTGAGGGTAATTCAACATAATCAGTGCGCTTGGTCATTTTGAGAGCAAACATGGGACACGCACGCTCACACATACACACACACACACACACACACAGGATTAGTTCCCTTATCATGCCCACAGCACTATTCTCAGAAAACCATTTTTTATCTCGATCTGTGGCCAGTTTTTCATTTTTCACCTGCCCTCATGTCATTTTAAACCTGTATGACTTTCTTCTGCAGAACACAAAACAAGATATTTTGAAGAATATTGGTAATCAAACAACGTTGACCCCATTGACTTCCATTGTATGGACACAAAACCACTGAGGCATTTCTCAAAATATCTTATTTTGTGATGCACAGAAGAAAGAGTCATATTCAGGTTTTAAATGACATGAGGGGGAAGAAATGGTGACAGAATTTTATCTCTTTAAACATTATCCCTTTAAATGTCTGCATACAGTAGTTGGCAGCATAGGCCTACTTAATACGCCCATTTCAAATAAAAGAGAGCAAGAGAAAAATGAGTTTTAATAGGAATAGCCGATTTACGTCTCAAATTACCCCGTAAAGGTCAGCAGGAAACAACAGGCTTAGAGGAAATAAGAGAAGGTGACTCTTTTGCAATCCGCGCTGAAGAAAGGCTTGTTATTGTTTAGCTCCTCTAAAGAAGGATCAGTAAATATTAAGCCCCGCCACTGAGAAATGACTGACGTCTCAAATCGCTCTTTAAAGTAAATGACTGCTCAGCGACATAAAAGGCGACACGTTGGTTGTGAACTCCGGTGTGTAATTTATTGTATGCATTGCCCAGGGTGTTTTTTAATAGAGCAGCATCAGTTGATGGATGCAGGCATATTTTTGTCTTACAGAAAAGCAAATGTTTGATGCGTGTATAGCCTTATTTACATATTCCTTGCATTCTGTATGGCAAAATATGTGCAGACCTATATGCTTTATTGAAAAAAGCATGTCATGTGTGTAAGAATACTTGCGTCAACCTATAGCCGCAATGAAGTTTATCTGCTCTTGATGAGACTAGAAAAAAATGGAGGAAATTTTAAGAACCCCCATGCTTTTGACTGAGCTGTTCTCATTATGAATAGGTTATTATTTGTTTTAAAGATACCTGAAAATATTCCTCGTAACAAGAAAAGGCCATAAACAGGTTTCGTTTTAAGCATTTTAATACAAAACAAATCTTTGGCAAATAAACACATTTTTGCAAAAATAACCTCTTATTTATTACACTGTACAAATATACATGTGCTCATAATAAATTATAAAACCCATTCTGATTTATAAGGTGACTATGCTAGTAAGCGGAAGATCACAGTTTCCCAAAATATAGTCTCTTTTCATGGTGGACATCTTGTTAACCACTTTGAATCGGAGTGACCTCTGGCACAGATCGTCCTCAGTTATACCATCAAAGAAAAAGTCCTCGTTGAAGATTGGATTGCGACTCTTCTGATGACCGTGCTTCTCTGTTTCTGAATTTTTCCAGGCATAAGAGATAAGCTCACGCTGCAATTTATGCTCTTGGGATCCACAGACAAGGCGTACAGGCCTTCAGCGCTTATAAGCCGCACGCGCAGTCTTTGGTTATCGGGACAGTACTCTGCCGACAGTCGCAAGGTTCCATCCCTCCCTACTGGAACCAAATTCTCCTTCATCGCTCTTTCCCGGTGAAGAACCAAGTCCATGGGGAAGATAGCAGGAGGTGCCAAGCCGAAACCACAGGGGAGAGGTTCTACAAGGCCTTCGGATGCTCTTCTCATGATGTTGGGGCTGTTGTCCGTTGAACTGCCCTCATCTGTTGAGAGCGAGTTGTTTCTGGCCACGGCGGCTTTTCGGAGGTTACAGTAGAGTAGTTTCTCATGGCTGAGCGCTTTGAGGGGAGAAGGTTTAGGTGGGGATCTGTTCAGCAGAGGAGAACTGAACGGAGAAGATTCAGCAGAGGAGGTAGTGTCACTGTCCAGGGTTCCCTGTCGGTGCAGGGTGAAACCTTTCGGAGAAAGTCTGGACGTTAAAGTGTTCAGGCTAAAAGACGAAGGGGAGGTGGAAGAGGACAGGACGGTACTGGACAGGGAAGATTTGGAGTAAGTGCTTGATCTACTCCTGGGAAGAACCAGGGGGATTCCAGTGGAATTGGGATCGTTGTGGAAGAGGGACTCCTTTCTCCTGGTGTGGGGACTTTCAAGCAATGTACAAAAGCCGTAGCAGGTTTGAGCTTTGGCCAGATGGGGCAGAGAAAGAGCCGCCTGGCTTTGAGGATCAGCATTGGTGTTCTCCTCATCACTGCAGCCATTGTCGAACGGCCCATCATCCACACTTTCCACCTGAATTATATGATTGTAAGGAATCTCTCGAGCAACCTCTCGCTTCGGACTGCCCTTCTCACACAGAGACACACGGATAGACGGAGCCGGCCTCCCCTGTTCTGCGCTCTTGCCCTCAAGCGAAGTTGAGATCGTAGGGGGAATGCAGAACTCTGGGATAGTGTCTGGAGTAATGATGTTGGGACACATCGAGATTCTTTTTGCCTTGTCGATGGAAGACTTGTCTCCAAACATTATGTCTCCAATTTTGAAGCTGTATTCCGATATTGGAAGTGGCAGGTTGGTCCTTTCCACCGACACTCGGATCTTCTCTACCACCCACATGAGAATTCAGTTTGAAGACAAGATACAAACTCTGCAAAAAAAAAGTTTGCAATTAAAAGTTGCCCGGTTTTCTTAGTCCAAGAGGAAGGTAAAATATAAAGTTTAGGTCAAAACATTTTTTTTGCATGGTGCTTACCTTATATTCTGTGTTCTCCAGTGAATGGATAGAGATGTTTGTATGTTCAGACGGTCCTGTCTTCGAAATGATACCTTTGAATCTCTTACCAGCCAGCTCAGGCTTTTTCTCATAGATCAGCTTCTACTTTGTGAGACTTGTGAAGGGCTCTTGGCCTTTTATACTCTCCATGTAGGCGGAGAGACGGGCTAGTTGAACACACCCATCTGTGACAAAAGGGGTTGTCCTACTTTCAAAGGGTACCAGTTCCCATAGAAACTCACAAACCTCAACACGTTTAATCCGAAGGTGGAAAAAGTAAAGGCCAGTCTGATAAGAAAACTGTATTGAAATGTAACACATTTTGCTGATAAAACAAAAGGCATGTGTATGTGTTTGGTTTTCAATTACTCAATGTACTTTCACTGTGATGTTAGATTAGTCTTCATTAAAGGAAAACTGAGAATGAAGTGATTTGCAAGTTGTTTCAACATTAAAATAAAGATGAAAGGGGCATTATTTGGTATGTAGACGGCAGAGTGTTTGACGTATCTGGGAAAGCTATACAGTTTGGAAGCAAATATACAAAAGTCTACGAATGTCTGTTCATCATAGGTGTTCTTGGTTATGATCTATAAAACATTAATATATCATCACAGTTGTTTATTGAAAGACAAACTTTTGTTTATAGTGAATCTTTACCATTTGAAAAATTTATTGGAAAACATGAAATGGCAAAAAAATACGGGGATTTCAAACCTGCGGTGGAGATCTCTACATGTTGAAGCATGTCCTACTATTTTTTTACTATTAATAATAACCATGATAAAAAAGGCACACAAGCATGTAAGAATACAAGAAAAGTTAAACTGACAATGTTGACGTGCTATTTCCACCAGTGTGGAAGATATATTAGGTCTGCCCTCTTGTGGTAATAGAAATAGCAGCTTCACAAAATTTGTTTTGGATATTTTCTTATTTCGTATCCCGTATTATCTTAATAGTATATTTCCTAAATATTATTCAGACATGATGATTCTGTAAAGTGGTATATACACATTGAGGCTATGCATCTCATCATAGATGATATATCAGTCCCAAACCTGAGCTGTCTATGACATCATCCCTAGAGGATTTATGTCTTTGTTGATGTTAGCTCATGGTCAAAGTTCAGGGGGTGGTAATGCGGTAACGTTAGAGAAGTGGCCAGATGCAGTGACGGCAGAATAAAGCTGTTGTCTTTTTGATGGATTCGAAGAAATGTTTTGGTTATATTGGGTAATAGTTAAGTTCTTTATCAGCAGCAAAAGGTTACACTAACATTAGATAAGCATGATGTAAACAAGGGCTTTAGTGTGGATAAAAGTTTTTAAATAGCACTTAGAAGTCATTTAGATATTATGGACAGCTGTACAGGAAGGTAATTGCCTTATAAATAGGTTTGTGTGATATGCTGCAGGAGTGCATTAATGTAAAAAAAGAAAAGCTTGTGTTGAAATGAAGTTTAAAAAGTTATTGCTTGACTTTTGCCTTTTACATTTTTGTGGTAAATATATCAAATTTGTGCCAAACATGACATCATCCCATAATGACATGTTCACTAGCAGATGTATATTTTCCTTTCCTTCGTTTTCCTTGATTATTATTTTTAATAAATCTTTATTTAATGTCTGTTTGTTTCAACATTGTCTGTCTGTTTTGTTTACAATGCAAATTGTAAAAAGCGCCGTAGAAATAAACTTGTCTTGATTTAACACACCATTAACTTGGACAGAATTGTTCATGAAACCTTAACTTTGTTTTTTTTTAATACAATTTATGAACACTAAAACACATATCAGATCAAATGCTGAAATAATCTGGCAAAAAAGTATAGAAATGGAAAAGGAAAACATGGGAGTTTAACATAATGCTTGCCTTATAAGCAACTCTTACTAAAAGTACATAAAAAAACTTTTAAGAAAGCATCACTCACTTGCAAATCCCATGTTTTTTCCTCTATCAAATGCAATTGACCATTTGCTGCAAGTAGCATCTGGTTTCAATAATTGTCAGGGTCCGGCATGTAACGAATACCATGTGTTTTAGGGTCAGTCACCTCTAAATATGACCTTGAAATACCTCAGTGAGAACCGTTCCACACTATTCCCTCAAAGACAATTCATCACCCATTAAAGGATAAAAGGGCCTTTAAACATATTTATGATGTTTACACACAAGCGGCATGGATTAAGCCCTGTAGTTTTCAATAAAACCACAAGATGACAGCATTCTCTCAGTTATGATGGTTAAAGCTTTACATTTGACTCTAGGGGGTCAAAGGTAAGGGAATGAAGATAGTGCTCCTTTATTTATATTTCTATCAGTCTATTTATCTAGCTTTCCTGTAGCTCAGTGGTTAGAGCATGGCAATGCCAAGGTCACGGGTTAGATCCCAGGGATTGCACATTCTCAGAAACAAAACCAAAAAAGAATGTGTAGTATAATTTAATGTAAGTCGCTTTGGATAAAAGCGTCTGCCAAATGCATAAGTATATATAAATATATGTATTACTTGCCTATTTATTGGAATCCAATTTTGTCCAATTCGTGACTCTGGGGTGTTTAGCTCCCTCTTGAAGAACAGTAAAAAAGTGCAACATTAAAATAAACCATTTAAACTATTATTTCAATGGACCGGCTGGAGAAATTAACTTTTTTAATAAGGAAACGAACAAAAAGTGTAGAATTGTAACAATTCTGATGTCAAATAAACATGATTGCTGATACACATAGCACATATTATACACAGTATATTAAACAAATGTATAAAAACAACATGGCAACCTTGCATTTTAAACCCTTTTTACCCTTCCGGCATGCTCACCTGTCAAATCCTGTCCCGATCGTGGATACATGTATGTGAATGAAACACATGCAGGTATGGCTTTGGACACACACGGTGATGTAAAAATGAGTTTTGTTTGTTTTCCTGCGGTCCATCTGCAAGCACAACACAAACACCTTTGAATTCTTTGGTTTTGTGTGTTTGACAGCACATAACCTCTAATAACACACCTCGTTTTCTGCTCCATTAGCCTCATTAGCTGTGCTTGCATATTCATCACGCACACAAGCGGCAGTTCAAGTTCCACCACTACAACACTATCAGTTACAGCCACTCTAATGAGTTACAGTCTGCACACACACACGCTGAATACTGTAACTGTATAGAAGAACACAACCTAAATAAGTGCTTACAGTATAGTAGCCTACAGTCTGTCCGGCCATACGCTTCAACAGAAGTCATCAATTAACACTGCATTGTGTCCCAGGCCTGTCACTGTGAAAGGTCACATCATCTCGTGCAGACAGACGTTTGTGAGATCATCAGGGACCAGCCTATAAATGTTTGATGACGGTGCTCACTAACAAAAGTAACCGGAGTGGCGTTTCTAGACTACTGTAACTGGGGGGGGCAGGCAGGGGCCACTTATGCTTTTAGGGGGCACACTAACATTTGTTGTCATGATTATTTTTCATTCATTTTTCATTTGAAAACAAGTTCAGCTCAAAATTGCTCTGTTTTGGTGAAATATCATTCCAGATTTAGGGGGGCCAGGGGGGTGGCCAAGTGTGCTGACACGGGGGCACCCTCTGGCCCCCCCTAGAACCGCCCCTGCGGAGAATCTCCTCGAAAGGCCAAAACTGTCTCTTTTGACCTCTGAATTGTAATCAGATGTGACGTATGAGGGCGTGTGCTGATTAAAACGTATTTATGCATATTTAAATACATTGCCATATGTGGCGTTGCTTATGCTTTAGTAGGTATTTAAAAAAGTATAGGCAGAAATATTGACAAATATTTGCTTTGGCTGTCTTTGTTACCCGATACCGACAGAACCGGTCATTTTCGTGGTTATTTGCACAATTTGACCCAACCGAGCCAAGTTTTCCCAACAACCACAAACATTTACGCGTTAGTGTGCGGGTTTAAATCACAAAACGAACCGTTTAAAGGTCTCTCTTCAAAACAATTCACTCACCTCACCATACTGACGCCTCAACGGGGGACCATAGTAACAAGATGGGCGTGGCTTCGTGCACCAGAGGCGGGACCGCGGCTCAGCTCGCGCTGCTTGTAAATCAACTCATCTCTCGCGCTGCACGAGAGCGCGTGCTGCCTTTCAGGTAGGATTTCACGTTTCTTTTTGGCTTCTTATTTGCAAATGACTCGTTTTCAAAACTACGTAGCGACGGTGTCGCGTGCGCGCTTCCTCTTTCGCGAGGAGTTCAGAGCGCTTCATCGTTGATTTATGGTGGACGTGTTTTGATGGAGTCGAATGAATGGGCGGTGTTGGGTCTCGTGCGGCGTGCTGTGTGCATTCCGCGATCTGTCATTGAATTGTGATTTATTTCTTATCAAGCATAAGTGGATTTGACGCTTAATACGAATCTTAATGTGTCTCGTTTTGCCTGTTGATTTTTGTGTAAATGTCACAAATATAAGGACGGGTTTAGCCATTCTATGAAAATGAGAGTTGGATGACAGTTTTCTGGATGTAACGTAAGTCACACCAATTTTAGGATGCATGAGGTCCCACATTGCCTTTGACATCGAGGAATATGGGAAACGGGGTCGCGTATCCTCCCTTTCCACAATGTTGGATGGATGGATGGAAGGAAATGATGCTGCCTATTCACATAGCCTACATAGTGTCAACGCGAGCCTTTTGTAAATGACTTCGATGCTCTGTAGCCCCTGCGAGGGGTCGTTTCAGAAGGGCGAAATCTGACGCCGCCATATTTTAATGGCATGTACGATAACCCACATCTTTAAATCGCGCTGCATCTTTTCATCTGCATGTTGGTGAACTCCAGATGTAGCCTTTAAACCATTGCCTCACGTCAGGAATGCTGCATGAACCTTGGGCAGAAAAAGGTAGATATACAATCTGATTGATTTATAAGCAATTCAATGTTCAGCTGTAATTTATATCAGGAATATATCACCTTTGGCAATTTGTAAATCAATTGCAACTGGTTTCGTTAAATTAAGATGTCATTCGAGTCTCCGATAGTCACTTGATCGCAGCATCATTTTAAATGACATTTATCTTCATAATAATAGTGACATTGTGCCAAGATTAGTCATTTCTCCAGGAAAAAAACTGGACAGCAGATCTAAGACGTATCACCCAAACGCATTAGTCCCTGAACATAATATACTTCCATTTTCTTTAGGGTTGCATGCACAAGTGAACATCTAGTTGTGAGCGACATCATTATTTAGACTATATAGTCACCACACAGGCGTTTGCACTTTAACTGCTCTCATCTTGACCGGTTAAAGCTGAAATGGATTTTTGTCTTGGATAAGCAGACATGGATTGATCAAATATATGGAAGTGATATGGATGTACAGTATGCTCTTTGAAGAAACCCTTGTGTGCAGCGCCACACCCCTTGGAAATCTGTGCTGTATTTTAAAGACATGACAGCGTGCCTGGTATCAATATATAACAGCATATTCAACTGAAAATGAAAGCTGTGAATAAAATGCAATACAATACATGCATAACTGCTTTGTTTTATCGTCCTTTATTTTTTGGTGAACAGATCCACATTGCTTTTCCTCTAATCGCCCCCCCCAGCATCTTGTGTTGTTTTGGTCTAGGAACAATATCAGGAGAATATATTCCTGTCCCCAACCTTATCTGCGTTGATAAAATGTTCTTTAAAGTGGCCATAACTCATACAGTTTCTGCATATCTCATGTTAATCTTGAGTCTTACAGAATAGTATCGCACCCTTCAAATATCCGTAGATTTTTTTGTTTGATCACATCTATGAAAGACAGATACAGCGTGCGGAGCGGAACTAAAGCACATGTGAACCCATTGCCAACAAAACACAGACATATGACTCAGTTTCACTTACCGCGTGCGGTTCATGTCCGGCATCTATCAGCACTGGGACCGTGGCCATCTATCAGTTTCAAAGGATCTCCAAATCCTCCGTTAAATCCATCGTTTATATAACATCCATCACTAAAATGCAGTGAACAAACACGCACCTCTCACTATCGCAAGAGTAACTAGCTGCAGGCCCACAGCGCAGCCAATCTTGACGCAGCGCAGCCAATTTAATGGTAAGTGGGACTCCCTCCTCGGTTGATGCGTCGGCGGGCTATTTCTTTCGCCTTGCCGAGAATTGGCCAATAAGTGACTAAGATAAGTGGTTACAAAACTGATTTTCATGTTCGAAAAAAACGTTCCGAAACCTATACGAACGCTTGGGAGGCGTATCGTGCACAGAAATACTACATCATACGTCCAACTCGTTTTTTGACAAGTTGATCATGTCAAGCAAAGAAGACAGCGTTTTAAATAAGTCAGAATGCATGAAACACCGTTGCATGCCCCGTTTAAGCTCCAACGGCGGACCAAACCTGCAATGTTGTTCTGGGACCAACAAGGACCTTGTCCTACTTGGCAAAACACAATAGGGCAGATCGATAGCTCTAGCTTTAATAAGTTGGTGTGATCAATATACACAAAATACAGCCTGACTGACGGAAAGTGCATTTCCCTTATTTATCATCTCAGTCGTGCACATTACGTTACGTGAGATACGGGATGGTGGATGCCGTATGACTGCTATGCACATAGTATGCACTTTGGCCTAGTTTTAATAATCTACTAACATCCTAAATCAATCATTCCCTTAGTACTTCCAGCTCTAGTGAAATAAAAAGGGAACAGACATGAGTTGACCTGTATTAATGTGTGAATGCAGTTTTTGAGGCTGTTTTGGAATGTTTCGACACTGAGGGTCCTGTCATGGTCACGACTGCAAGGAAAAGGAAATTAGCACCACTGTTTGACAGGAAACAAGGATTTTTAGTGGTCATGTGCAGTTGTGCACTGGACCTGGGAACACTCATGAGGACATAAAAGCGATTATTATTCTTAAGGAGATGCATGATTTACTACGATTGCCTGACAATGCTACTGTCCAATTGTTCCCGTCAGTGTACCGTCATTTAGACACACCATAAAAACATAAAGTAAAACCACTTTTCGGAGTTATAGTAATTTTGATGACAACCTTGTGCATTTAAGCCAAATGCCTTAAAGCGGTCCTGCATTCATGCATTCTGACTTCTTTACAATGTTAAACGTTCTTTCTTCTCATGCTTAACATGGTCAACGTGTCAAAAAACGAGTTGGACGTATTACGTAGTATTTCTGTGCTCGATACACTCCCCCAGCGACCGTACAGGTTTCGGAAAGTTTTTTTCGAACATATAAAACTGTTTCTTAACAATTTTTCTTAGTCCCTTATTGGACAATTCTCCCAGAAAAGCAAGCGGCACGCCAACGCGGCAGCAAGGAGAGCAGGAGCATGCGCAGACGTCACTTTCCCTTGTTTGCAGGAGAGAGAGAGAGCATACGTTGGCGAAGTTCAGGTGTTTGTTTGTTCACTACATTTAGGTGATGAATGTTATATAAACTGTGGATATAACGCTGGATTTGGAGATTTTGGAAACTGATTTGATATGGATATATGGGTGCCCTGGTGCTTTAGTTCAGCCTGCCCCTCCCCCCTGCACGCGCCTTGTGTTTTCGGAAACAATCGTAAAGCTGTGTCTATCTTTTATAAATGTGATCAAACTAAATACTCTTCGAAGATACGAAGTATGCAATACTACTCTATAGGTACTTAAGATTAATATGAGATTGGCAGAAACCGCGTGTGTTAGGCCGCTCTAAAATGATCAGATTTGTGGATGATGATTATTTGTCTTTCAATGAGCCAATCCTCCCCTTTGAACAGTTGAATTTTGTTTAATCTGGGTGCATCCTTGCATGTGGTCAATAAGGTATGACTGGTGTAAAGTCCTGACTTCACTCAACCTGAAACAAAGGAAGTGTTTTGTCGATGAAAGTGCACAGTAAGAATTAAAATGCAAAACTAATAGAGAGGAGGCTTGATGGTAAAGGTTATTGCTCATTGTGTGTATTGATTATGAACGGCTGCTTGTTGAACCTTTGTCAGCGTAAACTGTGTTCTGATAAAACTCAGATGTTTGCTGATATTTAGGCTGCACTTGTGTGATTGTGTGTCTAGAACATGGATCTGTCAGTTCTTGCCTTGGGTTTTCAAAATGTGCTTTGTGAAGCACTTGAATGCTAAAATTATAAAAAAAATAATTGAGAATATGAAATTAACTAACAACATACATTGATTACAACATGATCAATAAAAATAATTAATAATAATCACAATACAAGATCAAGACAAATATTCAGTTGCTTGTGGGCATGCATGTGTACAGACCTACTTGACATCGCAGGTCATGCTTTTTGAGCCTGCACCGTCTCGATATGCATAAAAAAACGTAATTTTCCAAAATGAATCAGTAAAGAGAATAGCTAACACCTGCTCTCTGGCTATATATCCCATATGTGTGGATATTATTAGCTCTCCTCTTAATAAATGTTGCAATCTGGGATGCAGCATTTTGCCTGCCAACTGCATCTGATAAAATCTGCGACACTAATGACACAATGTACAAGCAAAGGACAAAACAGGAATAAACACCATGGAAATAGAAAGAAACGGTGAGCAGAAGTTATTGATCGTTCTTTGAGGATATCTTAGAAGGCTTTGACTCTCAAACCCATATAGATTTGTATAGAATCATATAGGACACCATTAATGGTCATGACATTTGGTGCTTGGTGAGGGTTAAAGAGACCAAGTTCATCCAAAAATAAAAAAATCATAATTTACTTGCTGTCATGTTATTTCAAACCTGCATGACTTTTCTTCTGCAACGCACAAAATGTGTTTCGAAGATCGTTGGTTACCAAACAATATTGGCCCCCATTGACTTCCACACAAAACCATTCAGACATTTTTCAAAATATCATCTTTTGTTCCACAGAAGAAACAGTCATATACAGGTTTTCAACCACACGAGGGTGAATAAATAATGACAGAATTTAGATTTCTGGGTGAACTATGCCTTTAACTTCAGACCTCGACCACCAGCATGATGATTGATGAAGTTTCTTATACGGTCGGTTATGGAGAAATGCGATCTCCGAGCAGCTGTGTTTGGTTTTTTGGCAAATATATTCCTTCCTGCTGGTGACCTCATGCTTTTCATTATGGGCACTTCAGCGACATGCCGGTTTCCGAATGTTGGTGATGGTTCAATTCATTGACTCAACATAGACCTAACTGTTCAAAATGAATAGGAACGCTGTGATGTGTTGCCTGAATGCGAACTTCAAGCCTCTCGTAATCTCACTAACGAATTTAGTGATGCTCCATCAATAATGTATCGATCAACTGAGGCACTCTGAAGGCACTTTCAAGATGCTTTAAAAACCTGTAGAAGCAAGCAACTATATCTAGACGCTTCCAAAGCAAGTGAGGGGTCATATGATTGGGTAATTAATGGAAGTCATATCAGCTTACCTCTCATTGTACATGTATTTTCTCAGAGAGGGTGTAATTAAAATCGGAATGTTATTTTTTGTGCATTGACTTAGCTGGATCACAAGCCTGCTGTTAGGGAGGCCATTATGAAAATGGCTTTGGATTACGCGGGGCCATTATGACTTGGGTTATTAGCCGTTCTGTTAGTGCAAGGATGTCCTCTAAAAATGTAATTGTTAAAAAGGCGAGAGATCATTGTTTTCATGTTGGGTCCATTTTAAGCCTCCGCTAATACTCTTAAATAGGCCTTTACTTGAGTGCCTAGACATTTGTGAGGTGCTAATGATGTCAAATCTTAACGTTATGTCAAATGCTCGAGTGGGATTAGCTCGGGATCTCTACAGTTAAACTCCATGATAGGTTTTATGATGTTTTGGTTATTTAGAGCTTGTCGGCTATTGGTCATACATTTCGTTGTGTGGATAAAAACAGCCTTGACATATATAATTCTGTTTGTCTTAAATTGACAGAAGTGTCATTTTTGGGTGGTCTGTCCTTTGAAAAGCCTTTGTGCCCCTCAATAGTTTAGAGGATAACAGGATTCCTTTTTAGTAATCCATTAGAGCTGGATTTTCTGTGGCACTTTGGGAATAAACTGGTGGTAGACAGACGACTGAACTGGCAGCCAAATTGAACATTTGAAACCTTATCTGTAGGGCTGGAATTTGTGTGACTGCCATTTGAATCTCTTGAACGTAATGTTTATTGCAGATGGTTCATTAGACTAATTGAATCAAATTGATTTTCTCCAGTTTTGGAATTGATTCTGGGTAATTAGTTTGTATCTTAATAGGCCGTGGAAGATGGCGTTGTAGTTGATTTGCTTGGTGTATTATCAATTTATTTTGAATTCACGCTGTATGTTTTGGTTTCTTGTGATTTAATGTGTTCGTCTATATTAAGACATCTTTGTCCTTTGGAATTCCAAAGCATTATTGTATTTAACCTAAGTGATTTGATAAAACTGGCCGAATGTTATTTCTGTATATTACATTTTTTTATGTCCATAATACAACAGACAGTGAGACAGTGAGAGAATCTTAGGGGGTTCACACCACACTCGAAATATGCAATTTGTGCAAGTAAATTACACACAAAGACACGAATAGATGCTAACTCATGTCAGGCGATGCAAATGATGCGAATCCGGCGTCACGATTGTCCCGAATGTGCGTCAATCTCGTCTTCCGCACAAGTTGAATATATTATTTGTCAGCTCACGTCACTCGTGCGAAAATAACTAACTTTTAGTAAATAAATAAAGAGCGAGGAATTCGAGTGTGCATAAGAAATATCTCTTATAGTCTGATAGTCAACCAGTTTAAAGGGATAGTTCACCCAAAAATGAAAATTCTGTTATCGTTTCAAACATGTATGACTTTCTTTCTTTCGACGAACACAAAAATATATTTTTAAAAAGTTGGTAACCAAATTCAGTTCTATTGTATGGACACAAAACCAATGCAAGTGAATGGTTGCTGGTTACCAACATTCTTTAAAAAATCTTCTTTTGTGTTGTTCAGAAGTCATACAGGTTTTAAAATGACAACAGGGTGAGAAATTATGATTTTTGGGTCTTCTGTCCCTTTAATGTTGCTTTGTAAACAAGATTCAGGAGCTCTAATAGCTATAAAAGATCAGCTGTTTTTTTTTTAACCAGACAAGCTCTTCCTTTCCTTCAATAAAAAAAAATTGGAAAGCGGTTTCCTTCTTTTTGCAGTTGCTGTTGTTTCATCTCCAAGAATAACAGGTCTGGATGAAATTCCTCAGGAAATGTTTAGCCGATGGACCAGAAGAAAAAAGGGTTCATGACTTTGTTCACAGAAGAGAATCGGTATTGTGTTTTGTCCTGAATTAAGGATGAAAACTTGAGCGTGAACGCTTGTTTTCCACAGCGAAGAACCAAAGTAGAGCAGCTGATAGACCTGTGGGTTCTTCATCCCACTGTTAGGCTGGGTCAGTTCTTCCCAGCATAGGGTAAACAGATTAAATAAGATATACACAACATTCAACATGGCTGAATATAAAAACTTTGTAAATGATGCTTATGAAAAGATTTGCAAACAGAATATGGGCTTTATTTATTCATATAGTTTCTGTAAATAATGTTAATCTGCCAGTTGGGGGGCAGTTATCTAATGCAAATAAGCCAATGTTGGCTAATACATTTTGGTCTTTAAAGACTGATTTTATATAATTTATCGACTCATCCTGTGCTTTAAATGCAGACATCAGTCTAGACGACCTCTTCAATGGTTAAAAATAGCTCTTTTATTCACTGGTGAGTAGATAAAAAAGAGAAGGGTAGTGTGTGCTGTATCTTTTGATCCCAATGAGGCTATTTGGGCTGAATAGAGGAGAGTTCATTGGGCTTGTCCGTGTGAGCGGTTCTTTGGGTGAGCTCCTAAAGTTCTAAAGAACTTGGGTGTGGAGGGTGATATTGTCAGCTGTGGTTCTCTAGAGATTTGTAGTGTATGGTATGGTGGACAATGGCAGGGGTGTATTTATTTTGGATGGGCATGATGGTGTGGAACTTTAGCATGCTTAACCCTCTGCTTGTTTCTTCATTAAAGCACTGTTGGTGTAACACATTTTACAGACAATTGTTTAGGTACGACGTTCCTTAAAATATCTTCTTTTGTGGTGTACAGAAGAAAGCATGAGAGACATGAGAGCGAGAGTAAATGACGTAAGGACTAACTACCCCTTTAAGGATGCATGTTCTTGCATTCACTGTGTGTTTTCGTTTAGCGTTGTACACTGAGAAGATTCATATTCTTCGTTGTATTGCATTGCAACGCATTTAAAAGTTCACCGAAATTTTATTTTCATAACTCCCCCCAAGCAATGTATCTGATCTGACTGAGGTGATCTTAATCGTACAGTACTCGTACATTTTAAAAACTGACTTTTCCTGGTGTTGTTTGTTGTATTTGTGCATCGTGTGCAGATCAAGCATTCTTTGAAAATTGTGCCACTGAAAAAATAATAGCAGAGTACATCAGCGTATTTGCAGTGCCCTACTGTAAAACCATTAGCTGCGGTGGCATGCCAACTCTCATCACAGTCAAGATGACAACCTCTGCCCACACTTTCTCACAAGTGCTTATACATTCATTGAAGGACCACACCTCTGCTCGTTTTGACCTCCTTTCCCAGTATGTTTTTCCAGATGACCCTAAGCTCAGCAAAAGCGTACAGCACTGGGAGGTAGGGGTGTGGTTCTGTTGGTCTCATTGTTGGAATAATTCTGTCCCTCTTATTCACATTTTCCAGCTCTCCACTCATTTCCCCTCGCTTTTTATCACAGTAGGAGTCATTCCATGGGGGTTCGGGGGTGTTGTTTTATTATTTATTATTGCTTTCAAGGATTCATATTCCCAGACGTATTTTACACAGTACATACATACAGTTGATCAATTGTTTGTTTTCCTTTTTCCTTACATTTGTTTGTATTTTGCATAGTAAACTAATTTTAGAATGGAAGCCAGTTTATTTTAGTTTTTGAATTTATCATGGAGATATTTTGCAGGATTGTTTATATGAACACTGAGGTGGTTGTATAGACTAGTATTATACTGAATCAAGCAGTCATACCATTTACTTCTGACCTTGTTGTTCCCTAGAGAACGACAGCAATTACAAATATTGGCCCCTGTAAAATGTTTTGACCTAGGGGTCGACCCTTTGTACCGCCTCTGTGACCTTAGCCCAGGGGTCGGTGGTCACGTACTGGTTGTGAACCCAAGATAAAGATACACGCTCTTGGGTTGGTAATGATGGATGCTGAGAGCATGGCTTTTTAGATTGCTTATGTGTTGAGGAGACTCTGGTAGAGGGCTTTATTGTCTTTTCATCAATTTTCTGTGAAAGATCTTGAGATACGGTCGATCCCATCAGGCTGCTGTTTCTGTAGGAAGTGAACTTCACAGGAAAAGGGGAAACCTTTAGCAACCGTTTTAACATGTTAGACTCAATTGTCAACCCAATCTTGTCTTGGTTGTGGTGAACATTACGTAGTTTTGCATATCTTGATGAGTATTGAGCTTTGCCGTCTAATACGAAACGTTTTAGCAACCTTCTTGAAGCCTCCCAGTAACATCAGAGCAACGTCCTGGCAACTACCTAGACAACACCCCAAGGAACCGCTTGTTTTGTTTTGCACAGGCAACAACCTTTAGCTTGACTTAATATTTTTTGTAGTTCCATTTGTTGCCGCTTGTAGTCTCAAAATACCGCACTGGCTCAAAAAGAGCACACGCCACATCCTCTCCGTATCAAGCAGCATCCCTCCTTCTGTTCTCTCCAGCGAGTGCCCACTGTACTTTTGGCAGTGTCATCATGACTCCAGTCCATTAAGAGAATTAGCATGGGGCTCTCCCGGGGCCAGGCTCGACGGGATTGCCCACACCAATCGGAGCGCTTGCCACGCCGACCCCTCTACAACTGCAAGTTAATGACATGACTGCTTAAGAGATTGCTCCCTGCACAGTTCATTCAGAGCGAAGCCAAGACCGCACAATAAATCGATCCGAAGCCGATATTTTAAATGAATGGCCGCTGTTGCTGCATTATTCTGTAAAATGGTTGAAGGTACTATTCAGCGTTTTTTGTATGGAAGGATGCAGTGAGAAGAATTCCGTCTTGGCACCGGTAGGCGCTTTTAATGCGACAACGAGCCGTTTTAGTGTATGGTTCCCCCATGTGGTTGATAAGCGCAATTGTCTGTTATAAATGTCGTAAATATTGCCGCTGTATAAGCTTCCATGTGGGCACACTTGAATTTGTTGACTAGACAGAAACAGCTGTTACATCATGTCACATAAACTGTGCATGTACTAAAGCACTCTTTTGTCTCCCGTGGGTTATTCTAATATTACGTTACATTTTTCACACGGGTTATACTTATACTTTACTAATAGTTCAAACTAGATTCTGAGGTAGCAGTTTGTTGTTAGCCGTTAGCGCATAGCATGCTAGCTACATAGCAGCTAACATTAGCTACATAGCACATTTACAGTCACCCAAAACACAACGCATGGACGTGAATGTGTTTAGTAACCAACGCAAATCATTTTCTGTAGTTATATTTTCGGAAACACACTTGCGACCAGGTGTTGTGCTTTGTGTATTAGATGCAATCCATAACTTACACTCGCTCTGGGAATAGTGCCTAGCACAGTAACTATAGATACCGTTAACATTAGTCTTACTTGCATGTACTAAGGAATCAGCAACTTTTGACAGTAAAACATTTATTGTGGTTTGGTAGTCATCATTTACAAACATAACACTAAATTCGTGATGAGGCTACGTAAAGCTGTTGAGACCCGGCAACATTACATTATCTCTAGTCTACCTTACGGTTATAAATTGTGAACCAGTAACGTTAGTGCGCCAATAAACAACCTGAGCACAGCCAAATTACTAATAATCTCAAAGTACCGGACAGTAAGAAAAAATGTAAGACTTTCAAATCCAGTAGCAGGAAGGCTAACGTTGGGTCTCCATCCGTTTTGCCACCCGTTGCCACAAGCAGCTCGCGTCGCCGAGTGTCTGTCAGATATTGATTCGTGTCCGATCACTCTCTCTCTTTTCCTCTTTGTTTGACTTGCTGGCTCTGCCATGGTGATGGTTTGGAGACTTGCGTTGAACTAGATCGTTTCGTCTTATTGTTAGCTGTTGGCTAACTTCTCCCAGGCTAAGAGTAAAATGTGACGTATGCTGTAAAGCAGGGAATAGGCGGGGCTTGTACCGGCCCGAACACCAAAGTTACAAGTGCAGTTTCAGCCGATATGAGGCTGCTTATGTAGAAACGGCAGTAAAATTCGTCCAGTTACAAGTTGTCCTACCACTAAAATAATTTTAGAGACATTAATTTAAGGTCAAAAAGTTGCTCGTTATCGCTTTAAAAGGTCTCATTGAGAAAATAGCAATATAGTTATCACCTGCCAGATCGATGACGTTGTCATTGTCTAGTGAAGATGTCATGGCTAGTCTGTGTTTACTGATGGGAATAGTGTTGTGCTCGCCTGAGCTCTTCCGTGACAGGTTGCTGGCTCAGCAACAACAGCAGTAACCTCTCTGGCTCTCTTTCTGCTGCTCGCTCCACATCGAGTGCTCTTTGCTTTGCATGTGTGCACTATTGTTTTAAGCTTTGGGTCACTCGACTGAATGTTTTTCATGATCTTTAACACCTTCTGATCTGAAGGCATACAGTATGTCTATGTTTTTGAAAGCAGTTATGTGGAGAATAATGTGTAACGTTGGTTGTATTTGTAAAGATGGTATTTGTTAATATTATTAATGCAATTAATTTCAGCATTTACTAACACAGTCAAAATTGTTTAAAAATTGTTGTAACTAACAATAGTTAATGCACAGTGAACATAATTGTATTAACATTTACTGACATTAACAACGATTAAAAAATAAAACATATAAATTTCATTACAAAACTAAATTTTCTTATAAAAGGTTCTTGGAATTTATGAAAAAAGCCAAAAGTTAAATTTTTGGAAAAGAATTGAAGATACTATATAACAGCAATGAAGATACTACATAACAGCATTGAAGATACTACATAACAGCATTGAAGATACTATATAACTGAATACTAACAGCATTAAAGATACTACATAACAGCATTGAAGATACTACATAACCGCATTGAAGACACTACATAACAGCATTGAAGATACTATATAACACATTGCATTTGAAGATACTACTATAACAGCATTAGACTACATAACACACTACTAACAGCATTGACCATTTGAAGATACTACATAACAGATTTTGAACACATAGACACCATAATTAACATTGAAGACACTCATAAGGCATACTAACATTGACTCATAACAGCATTGAAGATACATACAAAGCTTGATTAATTATTCTTTAGTCCCTATACACATATATATCATATAAATAAATATATTATATATATATATATATATATAATATATATATATATATATTATTATATATATATATATATATATATATATATATATATGTGTGTGTGTGTGGGGTGTGAATATATATATATTATTATTATTTGTGCTGTTTATATTATATTGCAATATGTGAATTTAGTTTATTTTTATGCAAAAGGTTACGAATTGCAGCTTGAATGAAGAGGCCAGTCATCTTTCTTTTTTCTATCATGTCTTTTTTCCATCCTTTTTATCCTGTTTCGTTGTGTCTTTCCCTCCTCTCCTCGCCTTCCTTTCTCTTCTTTTCCCACCCTATTCTCTTTCATCTTCTCCCCCCTCTGGATGAGAGGGATGTGCAAACACAGCAAGCTTTCACCTAAGATAATACACACGGCTTTCAGAGCAGGAACGAACGAACGAACTTCTCATATTGTTAGGATAATGCATTATCGATCTTATCAAAAGGTCATTATCAGATTTTGTACAGACAATATTCCATGACCGTTCGTATTAGAGAATGGCTTGTCTCACAGACACTATGGTCAGGGTCTTTATAGTGTGTGTGTGTTGGAGATCTCAGTGCAGGGCCTGTTTAATTCCACACATGAGCTCTTTCATTACTCTCCACTTTAACTGTCTGTTCTAATCACCCCAGCAATTAGCAGGCCGATACACCGCACGCGAGAGGCTGGAAGAAAAGATAATGTCACGATCTCGGAGGGTTCTTACCTTCACAGTGTACTTATGATTTGTCCTCTAAAAGATATAGACATCATGACTGGGAAGAAGAAATAGTGGAAGACAGCCGCTCGGGTCTCCATGTGCTTGGAAACAAAGCAGTTTGCATGTGTCTGTGTGTGTTTCAGTGCACTCTTAATCAAAGAACCATTTATCTTTTCCTACCCTACATGTCCTGTTCCATCCCTCTACGTTTCCTTTCTATTTCCTTTTCATTTGCTGTCTTGTCTTTTTCCTTTGTCTTACTGTTTCCTTTTCTTTTCATTTATTATGTTGTCTTGTCTTTCTTTTCCATTACATGCCCTATCTTGTCGTCTTTTGTCTTTTTATCTTTATCGTTCTTTTTCTATTATTACTTTCATTATTGTCATTTCACTGTTCTTGATCTCTTTTTTATATTTCTTTTCTTTTGGTTTTTCTTTACTTTACTTTTCTTTGTCTCGTATCTCCTCTCGGCTCTTTTCTCCCTTTCCTTTCTTTTCCCTCAGTTTATTTCCTTTCCATTTCCATTCTTTTTTTCTAGTATTTATTTCTTCGTATTTCTTTTTTATTTCTATTTCCTTTCTATTACCTTTTTCTTGTGACGTTCCTCTCTTTCTTCTTTTCTTTTCCGTTTCTTTTCTATTACCTTGTTATTACCTTTTACTTTCATGTCACTTCCCTTTGCCATTCCTTTTTTCTTTTTGTCTTTTTTCTTTCTTTGACCTTTAGGTTTCCTTTCCATTAGCTTGCCTGATTTCCAGCTTCCCGGGCCTCCAGGTATTGGTACAGAGCTGTTTTGCATGTGTGTCTGTGCAGGGTGGAGGACATTTACTGTATCAGAACAGTGACGTGTGTGTTGTCGTTCAGGTACTTTTGTATCGGGTAGAATGGCACTGCGTCGTATTACAGAACATTCAATAGATGGATCCAGTCTTCTCTCCCATGTTTCTCCGATTTTGTGCTTTAATAAAATCAGTGACCGTTACAAATAGGGTTCTAAAAATATTAGACACATTGAAGCATCATGTACATTTTGCATGTGAATATTCTCACTGCAATTATGCAAGGCATTATTTTTTCTGCAAAAATCCAGGCATAGATTTTTAACCTGTCTTGTTATCACAACACATTCAGGCTTCATTGTGATCCAATATACTATACTTTTTACTTTTTATTTCACTCTGTGGCTGGCTTTACAATTATGTCTGGCTGTTTTCTCCCTCTTGTGTTTAATATATAATGCCGTGCTCATTAAAGCGTGCTGTATTCATGCTCTCCCTATTTATATGGAATACGAGTGTTGGTCTCTTGAGAGCACTGCTTGTGAATACCGAAAAAAAGGTGTCTTTTATTAACGGTGGAAGGACGCGAGGTGCTGTAATTCACTGGGCCAAATGAGTGTGTTAATATCAGGGGCAGATAAATGCATGCTGTATGGTCATAAGTGCAGGGAGACCGAGCAGATATTCAGTTCTGAATGTAATGGGTGGAGAGAGAAAGGGTAGATGCTGTTGTCTCGCAGACAAAAGAATGGATCACATGCTCCAAGGTTTATATAATGCGATAACGCATGAAAGAGATATGGAAAATCCAGACAGGTGGGGCTTGGTGTTTGCCGTGACACAAGCTGAGGCATGACCCAGGTGATTAAACACCCCCTCATCTACTGTACCACTCCAATATGAATTCTCATAAGAGAGAGTAGGTTGGGGGGTTCATAGTTAATAACAGAAAACACTTCTGTTCTGTAGCATTGCCATTGGCTAAAATATATGAATACAGTTCTGCGTGTTCATTTGCTGTGTTGGTTGTGTACGTTTTTTTTTTTTCAGCCTCTTACGACAGCATTCTGCAATTTTTGAAAGTCAGTAATAAGATGAAAAGTGCACCAGACTTTATGCTGTAGGTCAAAATTCTCTCTCTTTGATACTGAGAACAGGTTCTGGTGTCGATCATAATGCTGTGTCATTTGTGTTTTTCAATTTGAAATATTTTTTTGCGCCGCATGCATTTTTAAAGATCCTATCGCAAGCACCACGATCTGAACTCTGAATCTGTATCTCATTTGCCGGCTTCCGTCTCTTTCCTCTTTAAATGATAAAGTCAAAAGAAAATGTAAAATCAAAAGGAATGTATTTCTTATATGTGTCGTATATGTAACAGGATCTGAACAGATCTGTGCCCTGTCAGCCGGACGCTTGTGATATTACGCAATCGTTGCACAATGGACGAACCCTCTAAGGAACATTTTAATAGTCTCATTAAATCAATCACACTTGGTGGAACCCGTCAGAGTGCTCCAAAACATGAAATTGGCGAGACAAGAGAGATATACAACATGTGTAGTGCATGGGGATCCCCAAGGAACAGTATTGGGAACCACTACTTTATTTTATAACCTACTCAACGGGCCCTAGGGAGTGGGAGCCCATTTATAATCATTTGATCCTGAGTCCCAGGAATTTTAGCAGTCCTGTTTACACAACACATGGAAGTGGAAAACTCAGTCTTGCTGGAGATCATGAAAGTATGAGCCTTTTGAAAAGATACTGGCATGAACCCAGCACAGCTGACGATTGCAGACTGTAAGATTAGCACGTGTTAGTGGCCTTAAATAGACTACTGAATGAGATGCCTGCGGCTTTCTCTCTTTCTTGTTTTTTTTTTATCAAGTATCCAAGCTCCATTTATACACAAAAAATAATTATTACATTTTATTTCCCTTTTTCGCGATCTCACTTGATCTACCCGCGATCTACCCTCAACCACCTTCACCTTCTGCTGTCTGCACGATTAAGCAGCTGGGGCAGCCCACCCTATGCCAGGCTTCTGTTTACTTAACGGAAGGCTGATATTCTGGATCGGGTGGTCTCTGAGGAGTCATGCCCATTTCGTCTCCACTTTAAGAAATGTATCCAAATGCAAGAATGACCAGTGTCATCATAACTTCAGCCTATTTGCTGATTTAGCTGTATTTAAACGTAGCAAAACCACTTGTTCACTTATTGGTGTCTGAACTGTTTTTGCATTCTAATACATCATAACGTTACAAGGGGACTCCAGAGAGGGGAATAAGTCTATAAAAATGCATTGGACACCACCCCTTATAGGTACCCGCATTTGAATATTTCCAGTCCGCCAATCACAGCTGGAGTTAATGTCTTATCACTGATCCCGGATCAGAGCCACAGACAGGATTATGGATGCATTGATTTAATGACCGCCACGATCACTGCTGGTTGCAAGTAAACTGTCGACTAGGGAGGAGCAAAGAAATATCTGCAGCATTTACAATGCAATTTGATTTCTTTGTTGCCAGGGGAGCAAGGCTGTAGTGAATTATGAGGCCATCGTATAAACACAAGCTCTGAAATGGATTAGTACACGGGGGGTTTAGGGTGGGGGGTCGTTTTACAAGAGCCGAGGGTTTGACTAAAAATGGGAAAGATTCTTTGCGTTGTCTTGGTGGTGTTGGCTGCAATCTCGAATGGCTTAAAAATAGTAAATAAGAGTTATGTCATGAGTTGAATTGAAGGCCGCCCAACAAGTTGATTTGGAGATTCTTTTACTGTAACTAAATGGCGAATTGGCATGAGGAAAGTCTTGATGCCGAGACTGCACATGTGCCGTTATTTATTAAAATATCCTGGATGTGGGCCTCGGCATGCTTGGCCATGTGTGGACGGACATATCTGATTCCTTTCGTGGTTGTTGAGCGAGTGAGCTCAGCTTAGATACTAATTGAATTACTGCCCCTTCCAAACACCCCCACTGCATCCACACACAAACCGTGTCCCTTAGGAGAGAATCACTAATGATTCGAAGGGGCGGGTGGGACGGGCCCTTGTTTTAGTCCCAAACGCAATCTAGAGCGCCAAGGTTTAATTTTCTATGGAATTTTTGCAGGCGGGATTAGATGGCTTTTTTCCAGAAGGTTGTGTGCTAACCTAGTGACCTCTAAACTGCAGCTGGCGACAGCTGCCTCACAGATGTGCAGACAACCTTAGCCTTTACGCTAGTGAAAATGGCTCCAGATAGCGAATGTTAGCGATGGAGGAAACATGATAGATTACAAAATACGGTTCCACTGGTGTCTAAAGAGTAGTTCTGTTTATTTATCATTATGTGTTTTTCTTCTTTTTTTAAGTCTTTTTTTATTAGCTATTCATCTGTGAATGAGTGAATGTGTTGTGATGTGTTAAACTAAATTACTTGGAGACAAAGCATATGTGACTAGAAGAGTGTGTCGTTTTGAATATGTGGCCATCTGGGCTGTTTGCGTGGAGTGCATTTGTAGGTAATTTTTAAGTATGTTTTAGCATTTACTATCAATATCATATGGTGCAGTCCTCAAACTGAATTTGAACACTAACACTGGAAAATTGTCATTGTGTGAAATAATTTGTCAATGCAACAGAATCTAGCATTACAAAAATTAATTCTTAAAATCAGATAAATACTGGTTTAATGCTGAAATAAGCACATCAAGTTACTGAAGTGTACTTATTTATTAGTGTAACAACATATTGATATATTGCATATCATAAACCAAACAATCTGAGATCTATATATTGTAGAATTTTGGTAATTGTTTTAGGATATGACATCTTTTTGACGGTTTCAAGGCAACAACATAAAGAAATGTTACCGCATTAGGGATGGAAATGATGAAATTTTCCCACCGTTTAATAGATGTGTAAAACACTGTTAGTACCGGTGACACCGAGGGTGGGGGGGTTTGCTGTGGGGTGGTCGAAGATGCAGCTGTGCGCATGATGGATTTTACATTCAGTTTTGAATTAGTGACGATTTGGGAATGGCAATTGCTTAAATTAACGGTGGGTTCAATATATTTCTTAATAAAGAACACGCAATTATTATTTTTTTTAAGACATTTGCCCATATTAAACACAGACCTTAGAAAGCGAATAACCACGGCATACACCATGCAAAAAATTAGAATTGAATATAAAAAACCTTAACGTTGGATAGGTTGCCTCTGACAAAACGATTAAACACAACACACATCAAGCAAAAAAAAATAAGGAAAATAAGAAACCTTTGTTAAACAAGTTATATATTATATATTAACTAAACGTGTAATCACGGCACACATTGTGCAACAAATAAATAAATAAGAAAAGAATGCGTCCCAAAAACCACTACTAGTAATACTTAATAACTAAACATTTGCTAAATCAGTGTAGTTGTTAGGTAGAAGTGTTTCTGATTTTGTGTAGTTATTTTGACATATTAATGAATCATCATTATTTATCATGACTAATTCAGCTATAAAATCCATTTATAATTGCTGTTTACATGATATACTGTGTTTCTGTTTAATCCTGGTAATATAGCATTTCACTGCTGTCACATCTTAAGATAAATGATTCTAGTACATTTTCAAGAAGTCACCAAAGTGCCAAGTATTCCTGCATTTCAGATCTGAGTCCTGAAACTAAGTTTTGAGTCCTGCCTCTATGGCGTATCTTGGGGTGGTTGGTTCATAAATCCAATTCAGGCAACATCTGTGGCAGTAATGCTAATGGAGCCCAGCGTGGAAAGACACAACAGCATCGATTTCATTTCCTGGTGTAGCTTTGGACTAGATTATACGGGAATGTCGTATCTAAGAGAAAGATTAGAGGAACCTGTTTCCGTGGGGACTGAGGCTATATGTGCTCAGCCTAGTAGATGAGCTTTTGTCGAAGACGTGCCGGATTTTGCTCCCTTAACGTTTCTAGTCTGTCTCAATGCTCAAATTAGGCCCAGGAGAGAGACCTCATGCTTTTTCTCGGCTGACTTTTCATGTAATTGGTCAAGCATCTTTGTTTTTGCGGTTGTGTAATGCAGACAGTGGAACACATCTGATGCTATCATCTCTGTCAGGGATCCTTCACGTTAATTATGAAAGCGAGGCTCGTGTAGCACAGCATTAATATTCAGCTGTTCGGTTGTCTGAAGATTCACAGATATTCTCCCAAGACGTATTCCGGATCGCCAACAATTTAACATTCAATTAGGGATCCAAAATAAATGTCCTGGACATGGTTAGCGAAAAGACACTGTGACCGTACGTACAGAATTTGAATAAGTACCTACCTATCGGCCGTTAAAACAGTACGTTTTATGGTCATGTGACCCGTATGCTCTTTGAACTATGACGTATTAACAACAACCTCTATATAGGCACGGATAAAAACATAGTTTAGTCACGAGAAATTCATTTATTGGCACTTACATTAAAAACGGACGTCCGCCTTAGTTTACTGCTATATTTATTTGAGTTACTTTTGAAATTTGACCGTTGCTCATCTCCCGTGGCATCATGGGATAGAGAAGTGTCCATTCGATCCGGCGGAAGTAGTAGACCATCCAGGTATTTCTCGCCTACTGTTTTTTGCATACGGAGGTTTCGGACATACTATTCATAACTCATTCTCATTTTCGCCTACTGTATAGTATGGAAGTAGTCGATTTCGGACGCAGCGAATTTCAATAGTAATTTAAGAAGTTTGCTGAAGTTATCCTTGCCATGCCGTCAGTGCACTGAAAAAACTTGGGACTTTTTTTGAGTAGGTGTGTATTTCCTCCCACCTGTCCATATATTTTAGCCGACGGCATCTGTTCTGAGACGTGACTCTAGTTTTTATTTCACCCTTGAGGGAAATGTTCAAATTCTATAGCCATAGAGACTTTCTGTGGTATAAGCAGTTCTTTTGATACTGTCACATAAAGCCCTTTCATTATACCCCTCTGATACACTAAGCCTGAAAGCATTTTTTTTAGTAGTATTACATTTCACTGTACAAGCTTTGCTCATACTGGTGTTAGGAACACCTTCCTGATAGATGGTAGGAGCTTTTCTGAAACCTGAGCAAAATATTTAAATGCCAGGTTTTCAAAAAGTGTAATTTTACAAATAAATATTTACAAGTCTTTTGTTATCTTGTATCTAGTACATAGAGTGACCATTTTTATGTTAAATTAATAGAACGTATTAAGTCGTGCTGCATGGTTTTACTGTGCAGTAGGAGATGGTGGGCCCTTTTTTTAGAGACGTTATTAAATATTAAAATATTAAAATCTGTGCCCTTGCCATAGCCGGTTTCATTCAGATTGGCTAGCTATCAGTTAAAGTCAATGGGACAAGTTTTCAAGTGAGCTACTAGTTTAAACCAGACGGCAAGTTGACTAGCATGGATGCTAATGTTGTACCCGAAATTGTAATATTACTAAGATGCCGTAGTTACTATGAATGCATGATACTGCCGCTCTAGTGACATAAGTCACACCTTCCAGTTAAAAGAGCCAATCTTTAATCACTAACAATTCTCTTTAGGAGGGGATCTGTACAGAGTGCTGTGAGGTACTTGGCAACCGTTGCTGTACCTGTAACCTTTAGCTTTAAAAACGACAAAAAAATGACAGAGATAGCTCTGGCATGAAACTCTAGATGGCGCAGTCCTAAAGTCTAAACCAATGTGACAAAATAAGTTAATTACACGGCACAGCTGATTGGTTCCTTCCGTATCAGCAGCCAATGAGCTTGCTTCTCAGTTTAAATCTCGGCTAGTGATCGTTGCAGCGCATTTCAGAAACCCTCCTCCTTCCCCAGCTCCACCTGTGTAGATCTGCTACAAGGTGATCACGTACGCCATGCGGGTTTATTCAAATAGGATTTATATGCAGCAGCAGCATTCATTATATGCACACAGCAGCATGTTGTGGATATATTGGCAGTTGCAAGTGTCCGTACTTGCCCCGCAGCAGAAGCGTAGCAGATCTATTCCGCAAAGACCAAATACATTTACATGTCATGTAGGGGTGTAACGGTACGTGTATTCTTACCGAACCGTCACATGCAACATTCCAAATATAGTCATCATTCCTATGCCCTACTCCCTTCGAAGGGCAGAGCCGTCGGAGTTTAGACTTTAAGTAAGCAAGGCATTTGGGTGCATCCTTTAGACGTTTGGAATGCACTTGGCAAAGGAAGCGACGTAATTTCCTCATTATCTTCAGTTGGCATGTTCCTGTGACAGTGCAGCATTTTGTCCATAAGCAGATGTCACTGTTTTAATGGCACAACTTAAGCATAAAACCTGTTTGCAAATAAACAATACATTTTATATTTTGAAAAGTTTTTTATATATTATATAGCATATTTCAAAAACTTTAAAAAATTATTGTTTATTTGCAAACAGTTAGGTTTTATGCTTAAGTTGTGCCATTAAAACAGCGACATCTGCTGACGGACACAATGCTTCGTTGTCACAGGAACATGCCAGCTGAAGATAATGAGGTAATTACATCGCTTACTTTGCCAAGTGCATTCCAAACGTCTACATATTGGCACGCAAATACCCTGCTCACTCCAAAGTCTAAACTACAAGGGCTCTGCCCTTCGAAAGGAGTAGGGCATAGAAATGATAACTTAACTTTGGAATTTTCCCCTCGACAGCTTGTGACGGTTCGGTTCGAATACGCATACCGTTACACCCCTAATGTCATGCACACTACTACTATATGTATTGTATTTTTATGATGTATTGTTTTTTATTCAGCAATTTAAAGGCATTGTTCACCCCAAAATGAAATAAAAATCATAGTTTATTCACCCTGGTGTCAAACCAAACCTGTATGAACGTCTTTCTTCTGTCCAACACAAAAGCAGAGATTTTGAAGAACATTGGTAACCAGTCAACATTGATCCCAATGACTTCCATTATAGGGACTCAAAACCACTTAGAAATTTCTCCAATAAATATTTGTCATATTTCATCGGAATGAATAGTCACATATAGGTTTTGAACCAAATGAGACTATTTTAGTTTTTAGGTGAACTATCCCTTTAAGACAGACCTGTTCTCCTTCATACAAGCAGAAAGGACTCAAATATGGCTGTCTAGGGAAAAGAGAGACTTTCCTTGAAGGGTCTTTGGTTGTATGAATTAGGCTTACAAGCAAACTAAAAATGCAATGTTTTTGGCTTAAAGGGCCGCAATCCCAGGTGTTTTCTGCAATGTAAAAATAGTCAGTGGTATCCCCAGAATGTGTCTTTCAAGTTTCAAGCTGCAATGGAAAACATGCCGTTTTTGTGTGCGTCTCTTTAAATGCAAATGATGTTCTGCGCCCCTCCCCGTAGGCAAAATAGGAGGTAGAGCGCTTACACATGTGCTTTGGATGACATCAAGACAAGCAATATAGCGAAAAGCGCAATTACGTCTGTAATGCCCTTTCCAACCAAAACCATACACTAACTGCAATGAAAATCACCTTAATGCCTTGTTCATAAATACAAATTAAATGTAAAAGACAAAAACATAGATAGAACAATATATGCTGACCATTTGCTGTATGAAATGTTGGCCATTGATGATTAATCATCCGCTATAACTTCCTTTAGTTGTAATGAATAAGCTTTACAGAAATTATGTCGGTCACAAGTCTTCTGAACCGATGGGCGCGATGCGTTTTACCACT
The DNA here is from genome assembly GCA_006030095.1 of Triplophysa siluroides. Taxonomy (NCBI): domain Eukaryota; kingdom Metazoa; phylum Chordata; class Actinopteri; order Cypriniformes; family Nemacheilidae; genus Triplophysa; species Triplophysa siluroides. The sequence goes on from VCII01000093.1 coordinate 3,412,850, forward strand.
AACGTTACGACACAAGAGCTGTCCTTGGAGCAATGTCAAGTCTCAGGATTAGCCGCGAACATGTAAACAACAGCTGCTAACATGCTAAACACATTATTTAAGAAAGGCGATTTAACGATGTATAATACTTACTACTTCCGGAGATGAAGCTTGATCTGGTATCTCGAACTGCTGGTACTGATCCACTATTGAGATAAAACATTTTCGCGAAACTCATGCTATACTGACCCGCGTTGACTCGCCACGACCCCGGGAGCCAGAGATACTATCGGCGGAGTCTGCGAGCGGTCATGGGCAGGCGTAAACAATGTGACATCAGATTGTAAGGGTTTCCCCAACAGCCTGTTTTGTGTCACTGTTGTGGTTTAAAGGAGATTACAAAAAGAAGAACAGATGGATTTGTATAATAACCGGGTGTTTCTGCACACACGCCGGAGACTCAATTTCTGGTGGATAAACATTTAAAAGAGCATTTTCTGGGATAGCGGCCCCTTTAATAGAACGTTACAGGGTTTCCTTGTGGGACTGTGGTGGTTCATGATGCTATAATAAGAATTATACCTCAGTTCCCTTTAATAGAGTAAAAGGGCACAGGGGCTACAGTTGTTGGCCATTTCATTTATTATGTGATCTCCATTTCACTGCTAGGCGTCAGTGGTTTGTGTACAGCCAAACATTACTGAGTCTTATTAAGTCTTATTGAGGAAATAAAATCTCTGCTTAGTGTTTTTTTTTCTGGTCCTCCACTTGTTTTTAAGTCTTAAGGTTTCAACCATAATAGGTCATGTAATGAGTGCAGATGACTCGACAATTAGCTACCTTTGCCAGGAGACTGAGGCCTTTAATGAGCCTGTGAAGTTATCAGCAACTGCTTTTAATGATTTAACTTCCCTATCAGATTGACTTCATTAAGCTTTCCTGAAGCTCTTTTCCACAGTGTTGCTTTGCATGTATGTAACCATGGTTCCTGCCTCTTAAACCCTAAAATGTCTATAAAACCCCATTGAGCCTGGAATGCCTACTGCTCTTAGTGTGCGTGTGTTGATTAGAGCTGAACGCAGGGTTCACATAAAGCATGTGGGTTGAGGTTTTTATGGTAGCAGCTTAATTGTACCAGTGTAATGAGGAGCGTGGTATGGTTTAACGGAACTGGTTGTCTTAAGTGGAGCCTCGGTTCTGTTGTCAGGAGATGGAGTTGCAAACCTTAACATTTGATTCTAGATTTTGATTGGCTGGTTAGGGTAGCACTCTGTTTCGCGAGGATTGTCTTGTGTCTTATTTTCATTTAGTCAGATGTTCATTTATTCAGTTTTTTACGAAGCTCATCGCTCTGAAAAGCGAAGTGTGCTATGATTGGCCAGTTAACCGGTGCGTAGTGATTGGTCGAATACTGCAAGCGTGTGAGGGGAAATGTGACGCCCCTTACCATATTTGGAACATCAGGTTCCAAAACAATTGTACTGACAGGTGCCCCACCTTACTTGCGTATACATTTGGGCGGTCTTAGTCAAATCTCACCACGAACTGACGTAGATTTGTGGGGGTGTGAGTACATGAGGTGTTTCAGGCAGGTCTGGGTGAGCATTCGCTTTTAGATTGAATGCATCTTTTGTTCCTGCCTATTCTTGCAATTTTACGTGTCTAATACATTCATGGGCAACTAACACACGAAAGACACAGAAAAACACGTGTTCGCGGCAAATGACCCCTTTAATTTATTTTAATGTTTTGTATTTTTATTTGTTTTCAGTTAAATGCAGTATTTTATTTCATTCTATTTTATTTTTTATTTTTGTTTTAGATTTTATTTTTATTTATGCATTGATTGTCTGCTTCCGCAGCTCTTACAGTGAGCAGGTGGGACTCTTCGGATTCTAAAGCTGATTTGATTGGACGAGAACTTTGACGAGAGGCTGAAGTGTAGCGTGGTGTCATGAAATTTGAGCGCATGTGCCAGAACTGTCCTTTTTAAGCGGTTATATCTTGGAATTTTGGCAGCGCGTAGGAGCATATCAGTTTATCGATGTCCTTAAGGCCAACTTATTTTTAATAAATGGAAAAAAAAACTTACATTTTGATTTCACTGGGGCTTTAGAGCTTGAATTGGTTCAGTGGTCAAAAAATCATTATTTATGTTGAGGGACATGATGAATTGCTTACATTTTTCTAGAAGTTATTCTCTTTACAATTAATCATAATTGACCATTCTGAAACATTCCTATTGCGATTTTGAGCCTGTTTAACTGTTCATTTCAGCCCAACTCTGATGAGTGCTCCCTTACTCACAATTCCCAGATATGCCTTTCCATCTGCTCTCAGTGAATCAGCTCACTTCAGACATCCATCAAAACCCTCGAATGGCGATTCCTCCGGGGCCGAAACACAGTATCATACTCATTCAAAACAAGAGGCTCCTTCCACGCCAGTGAGAGATTCCAGCAGCACCGGCTGGATATGACGCCACCAAAGAGCGAATGTGCCACCAGCAGTGACTCAAGCACAGTGTCTCTTTTATTCGTCTGGTCTCGAATTCTTCAAAGATTTGATTCTTTGAGTCTTGTTATGCGGCCTATCTATGTGCTGCATGGGAGAATGTGCAAATGCTTTCTTCATACAAAACGCCACTGTTCATTCATGCAGTCCCTTTGAGAAAACGTCTACAATGTTGTGTTGCTTCTTTATTGGGGAAATGTTGGGGAGAAGAGGGCGCCTGTTGGGGTATTTGACCTTTACTAATGGGGGCTGTGGGGGACATTAGTCAAAAAACTTTGGGAAACGCTGAACTTGTTAACTGCCCTGACCCTTTCCGACTCCTTTCGCTCTCGTACATCGCTCTCCGCAACATCCAAGCACAGTCCCACTCAGGAAGGGTTTTGCCAGGGGAATGGCTTCCTATTGCTCCCTCAGGCTGCAGCTGAGGTTATAAATTATAATTCAGTTTTATGGATTTGTCTTATGGAAACTAGTGCTGGGCGATTATAACGAATACCATTGTGTATTTTATTATATACATTTTTAATATACCGTATTACCGGCAATGTGACCGCCATTAACATAACATGCGTCTTTCTATGCCTTGGCACTACTTTGTCATAATTTTTCTATATAAACATGCGCTAAACGGAGGCGTTTAGATGTTTGCATGTGTCTCGCGCATGAGCGGTAACGTTACATATTTCCCGTCGCAATGGGAGCACAAGTGTGGCAATTGCAAGTTCGCATTACGTTATATTAAATATACTCACGAACAAACATTTTCAAAAAACGATCGTGTTCCCCTCATATCTGCTCAATATAAGCATATAATATGATTTGTTTTTAGTTTGAACTGTTTCTCTATATGCTATGATGAGAAATAAGGGTCAGTAAGGAGGATTATTAGCGTGATGCGATCGCTTTCCTATCACATATCTAGTTTAAGCCTTTGTTTGATGATTTAAAAGTATGATTTCAGGAAATCATGAAGCCATTGTGACTATGTAAAACACAACAGACATCACATGGATGTTTTAATGGTGTTTTCAACTATAAATTTTTGGGTGGATGCTCCAAACTTAATTTCGAGCCCTGTTCTCTATTTATTTGCTTAAATATTATGTATGAAAGTTGCTTTCGCGTGCTATTCAGTTGTTAAAGAAGTCTAAACTTTGCAGTTGTGATGGGGGTACTGTGATTGTCACCATGACAGTATAAAAGGGCATTTTAAGTCAATCGACAGCACTATTTCCTCTCTCAATCAGTACAAAATGTGGTAAAAAAAATACCGCCATGTACCGGGAAACCGGTATTAATCTGGAAAACACCGTTATATTCATTTTCGGTCATACCGCCCAGCCCTACTGGAAACTGTGAGCTATTCAGGAAGAAAAGACGTTGAAGAGCAGTGTGCAGGTAGCGGGCTGAAAACCTTGCTCCTCCGAAGTGTTTTAAGGAAGCCGGTGTTGTCAGCACTGATGTTCTCTCTTTCCGCTCCCAGTTTAGCCCTCTGACAGTGCAGGGAACATTATGTCACGCTGGCTTTAGTGTGCTGTGAAGAAGTGCAGTTTTATCATCGTCTCTGTACCTCACAGGTGCTAAAGATGGGACATTGAGACATGTGCAGTTTCAGCTGCTAAATTCAAGATCATTGATGCATGAAAAACCATAGCTCAGTGGTGTTTACTGCATATAGATGGTTTCATTGAACTTGAATGTTGCTGTTAGAGCATAAATAATATCTGCAAAATGATAAAGCTCTAAGTTCAGTGCCAAGCGAGATATTGTCTTTTTACATTTTTTTTTCTCGGACTACAGCCCTCTACTTCCAGGGTACATGATGTCACTATTCCGAGCCCTTTAATAACCTCCACCAAAGGAATACGCCAAAAAATGGGCGAGGCCTTCCTTACAGAAGTGGAAGAGCCGCTGGAGTAGTGTTCGGTTATCAGAGATTGTAAACATTTGACTGAGCTACGCACTAAACTACTTTCACTTTCATCACATTGCTACAGCTGGTAATAAGAATTCAGCTACACACATTCTAAGATAACCAACGGTCAAATAACAGCTTCCATTACTTTAACATCGGCTTTGAAAGCTGTTCTGTGTAAAACACTGATATTGTGGGCGTACGCTTACCTCTTAAACACTTCTATGAAACGTCCTTTGAAGTCCTGCCTGCAAATGCCTCCTGGTCAATCTGCTTTATTATCCAACTCGGGTCCAATATAAAAAGACAATAGACTTGAAATATGTGAAATATAAAGCGTTTTTTTTTATTAGAAACATGAACATCCATTGTTAAACACCCAAAAAACATAATCAAAGCCTCAAAAACAGCAAAAGACTGGGTCCTTTAATTTATTTATTACTAAATTAAATAAAACTACTCAATAGTTTCTTTGTGAAGGTCTAACGAAAGTTAAGTTTTGGACACACAACGTTTGTTTAGAGCATTGGTTCTTAAACTGGGGGCCCCAAGATGGATCTAGGGGGCCACAGATTTTTTTTAAGGTCCAATTCTCGGTATTAATAAACCATTTATTATGACTTTTGCCTCAGTAAACAACTTATTTGTTCCTTGTTAATAGTTAGTAAGGTAGTTGATAGGTTTAGGTATTAGGTAGGATTAGGAAAGTAGAATATGGTCATGTTGAATATGTGCTTTATTGGTACTAATAAACAGCCAATATGCTAATAAATAAGCATCTTATAAGCAACTAGTTTATAGTGAGAATTGGTCCCTATACTAAAGTGTTACCTAAATTTGTCATAGTTTCTATGCAATTAAACAAAGAAGAAAATAAGACCACCAAACAAAACAATTGATGTTCCATCATTCTATAATTTAAGATTATAAATCTTTATTTGGGGCACTGCAAAGTATGGACGTACAACAAAAAACTTTGAGAACCACTGGTTTAGAGGGTTAACCAAAGCTAATTCATGTGACATTGTGTAAATTGCAGATAAGATGTTTTAATGAGAAATGACACTCGACCACAAAATGAATCTGAAATGTGACACTCAGTGCTGAAGTTTTCCATCCTCCGCAGAAAACACGCTGTGATTTAAGCCATTTAAATTCTTTGCGTGGTTTTTGTAGGCATGCATCCGTTTCTTTCTTTGGTTTTGCAATTCACAAAACCGCCATACACAAACATGTAAATATTCGCAGGCTGTTTATGCACAGACTGCCTACTCTTGCATTTTTGCATACATTTTCCACATTACTGAAGAACGTTTTGAGTTTTTAAGATTGCTTTGTTTTCTGTTTTGTCACAGGACATTAGGTCTCTTTGCTGTTAAAAGAACAGTTCAACCAAAAATGAAGTTCTGTATAAATTTCTTTGTTGTGATGAACACAGAGAAAGATATTTGGAAGAATGCTTGTAACCAAACAGTTCTTGGCCACCATTGACTATCATAGTAGGAAAAATGTCTTTATAAATTGATTTGTTCTGTTGAACACCAAAGAAGATATTTTGAAGAATGCTTGTTACCAAACAGTTCTGGGCCACCATTGACTACCATTGTCATTTTTCCTATTATAGTAGTCAATGGTGTCCCAGAACCGTTTGGTTCAATATACATTTATCTTTGGTCATCGGAACAAAGAAATGTATTCAGAATCTGAGGGTGTTTTAACGCTGGTGAACTGTCCCATTAATGCAGAAAAACACAACCTTTTTGACAAGGACCCCTCCCCATTGTCCCCAACAGTATTTGGAAGTCCCCCACTCACAATTTTTACCCAATAGAAAAGTATATTTATTATAAAATAACAAAACACTGAAAAATATCTTATTTTTTGTTACTTTACCTTTTTTAATGCTTGTTTTGTCTTATTTTAAATATTTTTAGCTGTCTTGAAGCACCCTTGTGCCTTGAAACACCGTTTTAATGCTTCCTGAATTGAGTATTTGACTTTTTCAGCATTGCCTCTTTCAACCTTCGTATTGTCTAGACGCTTCTGACAGTTTTTTTCTATCTGATTCACTGTCTGCTGTCATTGGTTATACTGCTGTAGACCAAAGTCATCGTATGGAAGCCTGAGATCCGTTTTTTTATAATGCCAGAGATGTAAAGGGGACATAACATGACCGTTTCATTCCAGTCAAAAAAGGTGAACAGTGGCAATGAAAACTAAGTTGAAACCGTACTGGCTTTTAAAGAAATCTAAACCATACCCCCTTGAAGATTTATTATCGGAAAGGCTGGTTTCAGACCTGTTGAAATGCATAATTCTTTCTCTGGGGGAGGCCTTGGAGTTCATTACGGGAATCGTGAGATATGTTTGGACATGACCAGGCCTCGGGCTGTAACTCGTAGACTGGGCTCGACCACGCCTCCCTCTCCCCCGCTAATGACCAGTTACTGTGACCTGTTCTCCAGCAGCTCTGGACTGCCCGTTCACCCGTATGCATGCTGGTATAATGACCGGTCCTAATAGCAGGGTCCCCCGGATTTAAACACCCCATAGCAAGAGCTTCTTTGTCTCTGTTAACAGTCTTCATTTAACGGAGTGACACATGGTTGTAGAAAAGCATCACGGTCTGTAATTAGACTTTAAAGTGCAAAGCAGTGGCGACTGGTGCCTGTCAATGGCGAGGAAACACGGATAACACGTATCAACAGCAAAATGCGTAATCGGTGCTATTTTTCCTTATTTAAAATAGTTTTTGAGTTTGTTCCCAAAAGCTGCTTTTAAAAACTACTGTTTATCCAAACGTATTTTAATTAGGAATGCAAAACTAAATGCGTAATGACAGACTTCAACTCAGTGTGTCCCTTACCTCTGAGCACTGTCAGTCATACAGTTTGACAGTTGCAATGTTTCTTCTTTGTTCTATTGACAGAAATGCAATATAATATACATAACTGTGTGTTCAAAGGTGTATAAAGACATTACATAATGAAGAGTTATTTGTTAATATTTTCTTAGAATGAGCTATTTCTATCTACATACACCCTTACATGGAATTGGCTATGTTGTTTCTACACTAGCCCTAAACGGACAAACTGCTCTACAGAGCACATTTCTTGAATACGTTATCTCCTTCGGGAAGGACGCGAAGACGTGATGTCATCTTAGACCTGTGTCAGCCACCGTAGTGCTTCGAAGGGCAGGGGTGGAGTGAGCCGTTAGTTGCAATTCGCACCCTCGCCACTAGATCCCACTAAATTTCATAAACTGGGTTTGGGAGAAAAAATGCATCACTCCTTGCGATTCTCAATTCTACTGTTGGACATTTTTGTAAAAAGAATCTTGCACATATATTCATATTGAATAAACAAAAATAATAGGGGAACCTTATACACCATGAACGTTATATTGTGAACATAAATGTCATTGACACAATGAATGAAATTTAAAGCTGGAATCCATAACTGCAATATAAAGAAGTCATACAGGTTTGGAATGACAATGTGTAAGTCAACGATGAATGAATCCGTCATCATTTATTTACCCTCAAGTCGTTCTAAACCTGTGTAAATTTCATTGTTCTGCTGAACACAAAGGTATTTGGAAGAATGCTTGTAACCAAATAGTTCTGGGGCACCGTTGACTACTATAGTATGGGAAAAAATACAATGAAAGTCAACGAATTGTTTAGTTTTTCACATTCTTCAAAATATATTTCTTTGTTTTCAACAGAACAAATACTTTTATACAGTTGTGAAACAACTTGAGGGTGAGTAAATAATGACAGAATTTCATTTGTGGGCAAACTGTCCCTTTAAGGTATTGGCTGCTGGTTCAAGAACCCCCCGAGCTTGTTTGTGATCCATTTTAATGCTGCACTGATTTTGGCTCTTAAATTGTCTAAAACCAAAAACATACTTCTTTTTATTACCAACGTAAAATGTGGTTGTTAACAATGCAGCTTGTTCAAGTGCTCTCCGGCACGAGTGCTTAGATCAGCAGCAATGATTCAGCAAGATCATATTGTCAGTTGACTTCCTGTTTCTAACAGGGCGTCCGCTCCCTTCTCAACCGCGGTGAAATAATTTCTCTAGTAACACTGTAAGAACTTTATTAACCATTCTTTTCTGTCAAATGTGCGCATAACGTATGAAATATGTCCGTAATTAAAGCATCAAATAAAAAATGTGACCAAAAAGCTAAAAAAATCAATGCAGCAAGAGTCCCTTAATCTACACATCCAGGTGTTTTGACTCAAAGGAAACAGGGCTTTAATAAGGATTAGTGTTGTCTGTCATAGTCATTCAGCTTTGACTCTTCCCAAAGGTCCGTAATGAAATGTGAGAATCTTTGTTGCTCCCGGCTGAGGCCCGGGGCTCAGAATAGTGCCGTGCAGCTCGGAAAGAGGCTTCATGCACCGTGAATGGGGCCCCGACAACAGCCACTAGCCTTGGGAATGGACCAAACTCCGGTTGCCATGGAAACCTGCGGATGTGGAGCATGAAAAAGAGCCGCCCGCGAGTTACTAACAAAGCGTGGCAGCATCCCTCTTCACGTGTTAGAGCGCTAATCCTTTGGCTGCTTCAGGCCTTCTCACGCTTTCATCAGATCCGTCTCGTTCTTTCATCAAAAGATGCTTCCACAGTCTTTCTGAGGCTCACTCAAGAAGGCTGTGGGCATCCTGGACATTTTAGTCACAGCTAAACTTGTCTGTATGATTTGCATCCCTTTGTATTTTTTTACTCACCCTCATGTCATTCCAAACCTTTATGACTTTTCGCAGAAAACAAAAGAAGATATTTTGAAGAATGTTGGTGACCAAACAACACTGAACCCCAAGGACTTCCATTGTATGGACACAAAACCTTTTCTCCAAATATCTTCAAAAAATTTTGGGGTGAGCCCTTTAACCGCTTGTCTGTCCGTCTATATCTAAACACTGTTCCTGAATCCAGATATTTGCTTCATGTTAACCACAAACACTCCTTAATTTGCCATCTATTTGACGCAATCCACGCTTTCTTTGAACGCCGAGAAGTGAATAATGTCTCTGTGAACGCTGCTCTTTTTGGCCCTTTGAAGACAATTTTAACTCTTATTTTTCATTCTTGTTCCAAGCTGTAAAGGAAACGTCTTTGTATTGTGTCCTTTCTTCTGCCTTCAGAAAGTAAAAGTGGTTTCTAGTTTGCTTTGGACGGCCTTCGTTTGCTTTTCTTTTTTAGCACCGACTCTTGTTGTTGACCAATCGTTTATCATCGTGGTGCTCGTGCTGCGAGAGAGCTGCCAGCCTAATTGACAGTGAAGGGAAGCCGGTCTTGCGTGAGCGCTTTATCTTACTGGCTGACTCAACAACAAGATCTGCTTTTCTATTTTTATCCTTCTGAATATACAGTATTGGGGGGGGGGCTTTAACCTTGTTTACGGGTTCATTAAACACTTTGAGGACAGGTAATAGGCAGCTGAATGTGACATTTTTGCATGGAGTTCGAAGTCTTGGTTGACTTTATCAAATGTTTTATCTCCAAGGTCACTATTAAAGGAGTCGTTCACCTTCTAGATGACAATTCGGTCATCATTCACTCACCCTCTTGTCATTTCAAACCTGTATGACTTTCTTTCTTCCGCAGAACACAAAAGAAGATATTTTGAAGAATGTTGTTTACAGCCCCCCATTCACTTGTATTGGTTACAATAGAAGTGAATGGGGAGCTGTGCTGTTCTGTGACCAACATTTTTCAAAATATCTTCTTTTGTGTCCTTTCCTGACTGACTCTAATGTCCTATTAATGACAACCAAAATAACAGAAAGCATCTTGAAGTCCGAACTGCCGTCCCACCATTGCCAGTGGCCAGCAGGCAGATGGCTTTTCTGATTCAATTATTTACAAGCAGCCTGAGAAGATCAGACTCATTCCCCTCAGCATCTTCACCTCCCCGCTAGACACCCCACAGTATCTCTCTGCAGGAAAACTAGTTCAGAAAACAACCAAGTGACAAGTGTTGGCTAAGTCAAGTGCACACTGCGAGACACAAGCTAATAGAAGACTCCAGACTGTTGTTTTCTGAAGTGCTGTTGACATTAACTTGAAAATGTACGGACTTGATCGCATCGCCAGTAATAGTGCATCTAGGTTCTTTCTGGATTCTAGGTTCTTTTCTAACAGAATCGGGGTCATTGCAACAAATAACTTTTGTATAGACCACTTTGCAAAATGTAAACAGCGTTTCATACTTAATTTTTTCAAATCGTACCTGTATAATGAAATCTTCAAGATATTCGTTTAGCATTTTGATTCAGTTGCAAATGTTCTGTTGGATGTATTCTGTTCAAACATTTGTGCAGTGTTAAAAAACTGAAAGATGAAGTTCAGTGGACCAACGTTGGACCAGCATTGTTGATGTCATCTGAAGTGGTCTATAGAATAAAAAAGACAAAATAGACCATTTGTGGGGAGATGTCTATGGTTTTAAGTTTAGTTTTTGTATACTTGCATTTTATTAGATGCTTAACCTCCCTTCCCTTGTTTGTCGTCTTTGCTTTGTCTTTGCTCTTTCTTTTCTACAGATTTCATCACCTGTCTCTCATTGGCTTATTGACGCTCTTATGCTTTGTTAAAGACGCACCTGGCGAATGGTTGGGACTTCAAAGCAATTTGAATTCGTAGGATCATCTATGACTACTCGTAGTATGACTCTTTAAGTAGTGACACACTGTGATCTGAAGCTTTTTGTCATTAGAAAATTGACATTTAAAACATGAAAGGGCGTTGAGCTTCTGTCTTTGCTTTAGCTTAGTGTATTAAGCTCTTGTTACTTTTCTTTTTGTTCTCGGTTGTCTCTAAGAAAGAAAACCAGAGTTTTTTAATTGGTTTCTGTGTACACTTTTTACTTTGTGAATAAATTCTTGCGAAACAAATGAAAAGACAGGGTCACATTTCCATTTTTAAGGCAAAGCCTCATGTTCTAATTGTTAGCATTAAATTAGTCGACAATAGATAATGTGTGTTTATTGCTGTGAACAATAGATCATAAGATAGAATACTAAAATATTAATGTATAGGCCTAATATAATCAAATATGAAATCCTTTTATTGATTTTTAATTATTTTACACTTAAAAGGAAGTTGGCTACCTATAGACCCCTTTGTAAGACGTAAACAACACTGGTCCAATGTTGGTTCAAAATAACTTCCTGTTTCAGTTTTTTAACACTACAGAAACAATTGACCATAATACAACCAACAGGACTATTATAACAGATTTAAAATATTAAACAAATTTCTTAAAGATTTAATTGTGCGCTTTAAAAAAAAAACTGACACCGGAATTGTTCTGGACCAGTACATCTTGTGAAGTGGTCTATCCATTCAATTCAGTCTTTGGTTTTAAACGCCCTTACTATCAAGGTTATATTTTCACAGAATGTCCTTTACACAGTTTTCACAGACAGGGTCACACACTGGAATTGTTCAACTGAAATTGCAATTCATGAACAACGAAAGTGTTCAAAATTCACGTTTTTAGTTATTCTCCCTTGTAGAATGTACTGGCTAGAGGTGCTCTTCTGTAAAGTAAAACTGCCATCTTGAAGTGAAATCACAGAAAAATCTTGAGTGATGTAAGTTCTTAGGTCCGTGTGTTTGAACTATGTATGTTTGACAGGTAGAGTTGTCATGGCAACAGTGGATGTAGGATAGAAATGTACATCATTAAAGTTAGCCTTGTAACAATCACTTCCCATACTCATTCCTTTCATCGAAAACACTGTAGTTTTTTCTAAGAGGCATTAAATGTACAGTAACAATATACACACTGCACTCAATCTCAGCCTGTCACAACTTCTTTTCTTCTCTTCTGTACTTACGTACGCTTTGAAAACCATAACAATCTGAATCCAGTTTATCGTAAACTGTCAAAGCGAAAAAGACAGACCGTTTTATTTCACCAACTCGTATAAACTCCCTGCTTGAAAGCTTCGGCCACCATGTCAGCTTTCTTCTCGCTGGCCCTGGCATAACGGCGATCACGTTTCCAAACATCACCCGCGCTGTGTGTATGAGACCCGCTCCATCATGTCATACCCCCGGCCAAGGTTTTGGGCCACGTTCCAGACGTGCACTCGGGGGACCCAAACCCGTCTCTTTGTCAGGTGCCCCGACTCTGATGGTTTCATTGGCTGGGAGAATGCGAGGTTGTAATTTACTGTTGTTGGCAGGCACCGTGGGATTTATGTTGCACGCTGCCGTTCGTGTGCACACAAAAACTAATGGCTTAGAGGCTGGGTTAGCTAACTTAAACATATCTATTTTCTATTGGGCTCCAATCGGATAGGTTATGTTTGAACCTGGTAGGGTTTATTGAAGCTGTTTTTTTAAACTGATTGGAAGACTATATTATGGATAAGAATGAATGTTGCTGGTTTTATGCCTAAACTGGTTTATGCTAGTGCTGGTTTGATGTTGATGTCTGTTTCTGGTGAATCGGGTCTTGTTGGTCAAGTAGCTTGCTGTCTAAACCAACATCACCAACATCACTGTTAACCAGCCAGAAACACAGGGAGAGATCACCACATGGCCTTTTCCATTGTCTTAAAACTTAGTCTGAGACCTGGCGACCCCCAAAACAGACCACAGACATCAGACCTCGATGATTTGTCTCGAAAAGGGAAAACGCTTGGTTCCGCTGTAACTCTAAACCACCACCTAATGATGGTTCAAAGCAATGTTCCGGCCCCCCCAAAAAAAATCTTTACATTTAATACGGTTAAAAATACCAATTTTTCATAAATCACAGCGTTTCACTGCAAGCCATATTCTAGGGGCCATTTGATGGTCATCCTGATTTTGCAGAGTTCCACATGTTTCCGGTTCAACACAACGATTATAAACATTAAAGAAATGCCTCAGTTCTATTAGTGTAAATGGCGAAAGGTCAACACTTAATACGGTAGCACATCTGCCAGATGTCGTATAGACATCTAGAAGACGTCGGTAAGATGTCTATGATTTAGAATTGATATAAAACTGATCTTTTTAAGATGTTTATCAGCCGTTTTTTTTTCTTACAGACGTATCTTGGGTATATAGTAGGCTATGTGTTTTTAGAATTTGATGTATGTAAAAACGTGTCTCCGCTGGTTGTAGTGGTGCAGTAAATCTACATTTTACTGGAGAAACGTCAATAAATGTTGAGTAGCACAAACGCAGTCCTGTAGGTCACCATTTTTCTTTTGGTTATGCTCACACACGCATACTGTATGGACCGAACACGTGTGTGCATGACATCACAAATTTTACAGATTTTTGGTTTACACAGAAATAATAATAATATCGTTTTGCACGTTCAGGCCACCAAAAAGTAGGCAAAACGCATAAGAGTGTTCAGTTTTAGTTTTCAGAAAACGCCTGCTGTCACTGTATGTACAGTATTTAGCTTTACATTGACATGACCTTTACATTACGTTCTTTGGCACATTTGCATCAGTGATAACAGCAAATAGATCCAGTCGTACTGTCCATTTTATTTGTAAAGCGCTTTAACAGTTTGCATTACGTCAAAGCAGCTTACAAGAAAACCACAACCAAGGAAAACAACAAAACAACAAAAAATAAGACGAACCTTAAAAGAAATATCAAATAGAGAAGGTAAAGTAATGTTCATTGTACTGTAAGACCAGTCACGTCTAGTTGGGTTGGGAGTAATTGAGTCTTTTGAGAAGAAGAGTGAACAGAAATAGCTTGAAACAACAGGCCAGAGTTTCTGCCTGATTTGATCATGATCCTGGCAGCCTGTTTTTATGTTACACTGTTGAGGGTTACTGGAGATCATCGAGCTTGAATCTCTCTCGCTCATCCCTCCACCACTCTAGCCTTCCCGCTGACTGACGTTCCCTCTGACAGCATCCTGATGAGAAATCCACAGCGTTCAGCCGTCAAACAGCTTCCTGTGAGGTTAATGGGGAATGCCAGCTGACTGCCCCCAGCAGCTGAAACGAGAGGTTTGGTTGTCTCCTTCCCAGCAAATTGTGGGGTATCTATAAAAATTGTATTTGTGTTGTAAACATGATATTTAAAGCTGCAATCCGTTACGTTTTTGTTAGAAAAAGAGTATACAGAAAACATGTTAAAAACGGAACCTGCAATTTTGTGTCTTAAACTGAGATGGCGATAGAGAGGCAAAGTTACAGATTGTAGATTTAAAGTCGGCATGAAACTTGGGGCGAGTTCCAAACAGCATTTTTGCACACTTAAAGGGCACTTCGGGAAGAGGACGCCGCATAAAAAGTCACTCCAGATGAAGATGAAATCATTTTTTCATTGCTTCATTCGCCAAATGTATTTCAAACATTGTAAAAAACAAAATTTCGCTAATACCTCTAGAGTTCACACATCAAGAGTTCTGCTCTTCAAAGTGAGGAGGGCATAGGAATGTTCACTTCCATTGGAATCGATTGGATCATTGGATGTTGGCTGGCCATCCATTTGAAAATCATTATAGCCAAGCCCCGGTGTCGAGACAAACATCATGAAGAGATAAGAAGGTTCATTTTTTTACTAAGCATTTTGAGAGCACATTCATTTTCAGAAAATGTTAAATTATTTATAATAAACAGCAATGTTCCAAATATTTATTATTCCATTGATTTATAAGGATTTTGTAGAATTTTACAAGATTTTCTAAGATTATACGTTTTTTGATTATTTATTTTGATTATGGTAACTTTAATGACATACTGTATATTATGTATAAATATGTTATTTAATGATATTTTGACTGCATTGTTCATCTCATACTTAAAATACTGACGTACAACCAAAGTTTAATGTCATTATAGACCACATTAGAAGACGTAATCAACATTTGTTTAACGCTGGTCCTGAACGCTGGTTGGTTCATTACTGAAACGATTGAACAAAATACAATCAACATAATATTTTTATAGGGCTGGGACGATATATATCGCGCTTAACACTTATAAGAAATCTGAAAATCTGAAATCGCAAGGCTTCAATTCTGTGTTTTATGCACACCTCTTCAGTGTATCACGGCTCTTTGTTCAGTAAGATCTAAAATCGATCAAAAATCACTACGAGATAAAGCATACGAGTCGTTTATAACGTGCAACACTTGTCAAACATCATCATTTAGGCCGTGTGTCCACCGAGGCATTTACGCCTGTGGCCGACGTGTTTTTTCAATTGTTTTCAACGGAAACGCCGCGCTTAAAAAAAAAGCCATCAGCTGACGGTTTCTTTCGCGCTCAGCGCCGGCGTTCGACCATGCGCCCAGAGTTGAAAAATGCTCAACTTCGAGCATTTTGCTGCGCTTGCAGCAGGCGTTTTCAGCTGAGCTACTGGCGTTTTCAGCCGCGTAAAAGCGCCTCGGTGGACGCAGCCCCTTATACTTTATTATTATAAAAAAACCTGAAAAGTGTTGAACAATAGCGATAAAATATGCCCTTTCCTGGAACTACGTAAATCGTACGTCTTCTGTTGCCCGTATTTGGAGTTTCTGCGCGAGAGCGCCCACTGGCTTTCGGATGCGGTTGAATTGAACCGTAATTCATTGAGAAACCGCGCATAAGAATTACACGATATATCGCCCCAGCCCTATTTATAACCGATTTAAAATGTTAAACAAATATTTGTAAGATTGAACTATGGATTATTTAAAATATGAATATGAACTGAAACCAGAAGATGTGTTTATATTTTGCGAAGTGGCTTATATTCTTGTCAGGCAGTTCTTGAGTTGTGTGAGAAAATCATAGACTTTTGCTTGGTCAGAAAACGTTGAAGTCCTGTCCATCTACCATTATATTAAAAGCGGTAGCTAGATCAACTAAATTAAAGTTGCTGTTTTTTATTACGTTTGGATGACTACTTCCCTGTGAGGCATTGTAACACACTGTGACCATGACAACCCAAGCGGGTGGGTGTGTGTGATCATATGCAGCTGTTAGGGTGGAGCTGAGATGTTTCCTTTATCTCTCAGACTCATTTTCTCAGTGTGTTTGTGGTCTCTAATATGGTTATTCTCAATGTATTCTTATTGAATCCTCTCATGAGCTCCGTCTCTTCATCTCCCAAGGTGTATCCTGAGATCACAACATAACACTAATAACCAGGGAAGTTTGATTCGAAGGGCAAAAGCTTGGTTTGGATGCGAGAAGAGGGTTGTGTGAAGATATGTCGTATTATTTCCGTCTGTATGTGTTTTCGAATAGAAACACGTTGGATATCTTCTGCAGAATGATAAGATAAAGCGTTATAAGTTATGTTCATAAGCACATGGTGTTTGTTTGCAGATTCTCACGAGCATCTGTATTTGGGCGTGTTGTTTTTCCGACCCAGCTTGACTGTTTTGTTACTCGTCTCCGCCCCCTTTATGTTAGCGAAATCACGTCTCCAAAGTCCTTTAATGTGATCGCAATGAATCAACGTAAATGGGAATAAACCGCTCCGGAACATCTGATGGCAGAACATTTCCGGAAATTCTCAAATTTATCGCTTGAGCGTCACTGGGTTTGGAAGCGCCAGGGGCCGGTTTGAACATGGAAGACATTGAAAACACATGAAACTCTTCACTCGTTGATTAGTTTGAGCGATTCAATGAGCCTCAAAAGGCCAAACTGCCATATGGTTGAGGGGGATTTTAGAAGAGGATTGCAGAATGAGAGCATAAGAGAATGCTGCAGGATGTTCTACATCGAGGGGTATTTTTAGCGGCTGAAGAGCCTCTTTTCTGCTTTTTCCCAGAGACAGGGATTCATAGTTTCTGTCAGCTAGCATAGGACTGTTCTAGCACTTATGTAGCTTAATAAAAACCAAACTTACACAATTTGGAGAGGTTAAAAGGAGATTTATATAAAGCAATGCTATTAACTCTCTTAGCAATACTTTTAGCAATATCGTCACGAGTGAAAATCTGCTAAAACAACAGTTAAAGTTACAGTATAGTTCATTTAAAAATGAAATTTATGTCATCATTTACTCACCCTCAAGTTGTTTCAAACCTGCATACATTTCTTTGTTCTGTTGAACACACACACAAAAAAAAGATATTTGGAAGAATGTTAGCAATTTTCAGTTCAGGGACATCATCCATAGTAGATGTTTACCATAGTAGAAAATTGTTATTGTACATCGTTTTTGTTCTGTTGAACGCAAAATGAGACATTTTGAAGAATTAAGGAAAACAAACAGTTCTGGGGCACCTTTGACTACCATTTAAATTGTTCCTACTATGGCATTCAACTGAAAATGGCAAACATTCTTCCAAATATCGTTCTCTGTGTTCATCAGAACGAAGTCATTTATACAGGTATCAAAAAGATCTGCAGTTTCATTGTTTATGTAAAAGAATGGTTTACATCATTGACCGGTGGGGCCGAGGTTGGTGGACAATCTTCCCTTATTAAATCATCTAAAACAATCTCTACATGTAGTTTTTAAAGGCGGATAAGTGCTGCGATGCATAGCCTGGCCACATTCTTTTAACCTCCTCCTCCACATGTCCGTGACCTCCGCTGAAATACGATTAACCCAATTACCACGCACCGGTGTTGGCCGTGTCATCCGAAAGCTCCTGTTGGTCCCTCTGCACTCTGAGTTGTTAAAGCCAGTGTTTCCAGCAGATTCTACTATTATCTTTGTCTTGGGGTCAATGTGCCATTATCATTTGTATTCAGAAATAGACCGGGGATATTTTACGCTCTCCAATCTAATAAAGGACCCTTTGTACATCATTTTTGATACAAACCTGAGTCTTCACTATTCATTTCCTATGTAATGTGAATGTTTTGGAACAAGTGTGCTGAAAGCATTCTATTGATAGGATAGCATCTTGCAGTTGATGGAGATTTGTGGGATGCACGAAGCTCCCGTTCCACCACATCCCAAAGATGCTCTATTGGGTTGAGATCTGGTCACTGTGGGGGCCATTTTAGTACAGTGAACTCATTGTCATGTTCAAGAAACCAATTTGAAATAATTTGAGCTTTGTGACATGGTGCATTATCCTGCTGGAAGTAGCCATCAGAGGATGGGTACATGGTGGTCATAAAGGGATGGACATGGTCAGAAACAATGCTCAGGTAGGCCGTGGCATATAAACGATGCCCAATTGGCACTTAGGGGCCTAAAGTGTGCCAAGAAAACACCCCCCACCCCATTACACCCTCACCATAATTGCATTAATGAGAAATTGAACAGGTGTTCCTAATAATCCTTTAGGTGAGTGTATATGCGTGAGGTAATGTGACGTGCAGTGGTCGAGCATTGTGTTGGCTATGATAAGGTCATGGGTTCAATTCTAGGAAGGCACATAAATGTAGACCTTGGACTACAGGTCATCTTGAGTAAAAGCATCTGCCAAATTCTTAAATGCGCAAGCTGTTGGTCTGTCCTGATTTAGTTGGAGCATGTATTCATTTGGTACATCTGTCATATCACTCACTCTCTCTCTCGTCCAGGTATTTATTGCATTCAATGTATACGAGATGTCACACTACTGATAGATAAGACATCATTGATGCCCCTTCGTTCTCACATTGCAAGAAATGTAATGAGGTAGTGGTCCTGGGGTACGGTATAAATCACACATGACTCTTTATAGCTCTTGTATTTATGATGGCTGATTAATGGGTGTACAGATTGGCAAGCTGTTTTTAAAGCAGACGGATTTACTGCTTTTCAATTACTCTCGCTCTGATGACTCTCGCATCATTAAAATGAAAGTCAGTATTTGCATCTTTAAGTTATGGATTTGAACATGGTGTTCGAATTGGTAATAGCTTGCCGTGAGGAACCACTGCAGAGAGCAATGAGAAGTATTTTACATTTTCTTCAAACAATCTAAGCTGTGAAAAAGATGCCTGCCACAAGGTTCTGGATGTTGTTAGGACGTTGCTGTGCGGTTGCTATGGTGTTCTAGGTGGTTGCTATGGTGTTCTAGGTGGTTGCAAGGGTGTGCTGTGCGGTTGCTATGGTGTTCTAGGTGGTTGCAAGGGTGTCATGGTTTCTAGGTGGTTGCAAGGGTGTCGCTGTGCGGTTGCTATGGTGTTCAATGTGGTTGCATGGGTGTTGCTGTGCGGTAGCTATGGTGTTCTAGGTGGTTGCAAGGGTGTCGCTGTGCGGTTGCTATGGTGTTCTAGGTGGTTGCAAGGGTGTCGCTGTGCGGTTGCTATGGTGTTCTAGGTGGTTACAGGGGTGTTGCTGTGCAGTTGCTTTGATGTTCAATGTGGTTGCAAGGGTGTTGCTGTGATGTTCTGGGTGGTTGCTAGTATGCAGATGCTTTGATGTTCTGAGTGGTTGCAATGCGATGTGGTTGCTTTGTTCTTGGTGGTTGCAAATGTGTTTGCTAAGATGTTCTAGATGGTTGCAAGGGCATTGGTATATGATTGCTAATATGTTCTGGGTGTTTGCTATGCAGATGTGTTGATGTTGATGATGGTTGCAAGGGCGTTGCCGTGCATTTGCAACAATGTTTTGGTGGTTGCTATGCAGTTACTATGGTGTTTGAGGTGGTTGCAAGGGTGTTGCTTTGTGGTTGCTATGATGTTCTAGGTGGTTGCAAGGGTGTTGCTTTGTGGTTGCTATGAAGTTGTAGGTGGTTGCAAGGGTGTTGCTTTGTGGTTGCTATGATGTTCTAGGTGGTTGCTGTTCAATTGCTTTGATGTTTCGGGTGGTTGCTGAGGGAGGTTTGATATGAAGTATCAATGAGTTTGTTTAAAGTCATAACAAGCGTCGCAGATGATGTCACCAGTCATGACCTCCAGCTATGAAAACATTCTACGGATGGTCAGTTTGTCTTAGAAGTATCTTACAACATACGCAGTTACAATCACTATCCCTATAAGTGCACAGTATGATTCATTTGTCCAGTTTGCCACATCATAAAAAATGACAAGCACGTCATGAACAGATAGGAGAAAAAGAGGACGTACTGTAGGAATTCAGAGGGTTTAAGTGAAGCGAGATGGAGCAGGAAATTACACGGATGAGTCCAATAAGAGTCGCTTTGCCTCTGTTTCTGTGGATGGTCACGGTGATCTTAATGTTATTGTTATAAATGTCAGAGATTGAGGCGAATACTGAATGGGCTTCAAGTAGATCAAGGCCTTTCTTTGCTGTAATGAAAGATTCTCAATCTTCTCGTTTAATGTGTGCACGTTGGGGGTGGGCAGCTGAGAGGTATGGGGTAAACTGAGGACGACAGAAAATAGTGAAAGAAGAGAATTTCCAATAGAAGGTATGTTAAAAGAGATGAATAGTATGATGAATAGTAACTATGAGGTATTTATTTACACGCTGAATGAGCGCTTTCATTCTGAGCCCAGATGCAAACTATGTTTAGTTTCACAATCCAAAGAGAATCGTAGTCAAACATTCTCGTGCGATCTGTGGAGAGTCATCGGTGCGTCTCCGCATACCAGGGCAGTTTGAATGGGAAGCTAAATGTAGATCACGTCTTTTTATATCTCAATCTTCCTCCTGTTTGTCTTCCCAGGCTAAAGTTCCGTCAGACCCTCCTCAAACAGAGTGTTTTCATTCGCCAAAAATGATGTATGACCTCACATCTTCCCTCCATCTTTTATTCGACCTCCATCACCAAATCGACAGTATTACCTTTGATATCCCCATTTCTTTGTTGTCGTGCCAATGTTTATAATAAAAGTAAGTCTCACAAAGATAGGCCTTGTTTAACACAACCGGTTCAGTCTGTATCTCATTGCTAGCAGCTGGCCGGTGATGTTTACAGATCACAGCTGGAGACTCTTGGGTCCGTCTTCCAAAGCTCCGGTTCCGAACGCAAACGCTTCCAGATTGTTGCTCTATGGGTTCTGACTCTCATACCAACCAGGGCATGAGAAAATGTTCACAAAAGACACATTCGCACACAGTGTGATCATTAACTTTGCAGAATATCGATGTTTGTGACTCTCAAAGTTGAAATGTTTAGATGGGGAGGGTTGTTTGGAGATCTGGTAGTACTGCCATTAACACACTTTAAGACAAATTTGGCAGGATTGAAAACGAAATTTGGTTGGAGTCTATAACTTTTGCCTCTGCATGTCTGTTTGAAACATAACATTGTAGGTTAATTACAGATTACTACATACTTATCTTAACACATGTACATGTTAAATGACATCAAACTGATATTTCCCTCGAAATTGTCCATGACACAGTTGTGATAATAAACATTTGACTGATGGGGGGTTGTTTGACCTTATACACAGTTATTCGAGAAAACTGTAATTGTTGTGTACGGCGATCGGTATTTGCCGTAGTACATCTGACATTTCTCCATCATTTGAGTCAGGTATAGTTTTATACATGTATAGTTTGTATAAAATATATAGTTTTATTCCTGATTTTTAGTACACTTCTGTTATGGTTAGGGCTGCATGGTTATGGGCAAAATGATAGTCACGATTAGTTTGCTCAAATTATGAATCACTATTGATAATTGGATCATAATTTGTTTTTAATTTCCCTTCAGCATGTTTAATATACTTTACAGCCAATTCCTTAAATAACGATACCTAAAAACAATCAAACGGTTCAATAGTTTGCTCGTATAAGGACAGAAAATATAAAATAATTTATTATAATAGTGTGTTCTTATAACTATCAGAAATATGCAGTCGCTTTAGACTGGCAGAAAAAAATGATCCTTATATGATCCTTATATGAAAGTAATGGTTACTTTACTATGTCCTGCATTTGGTTCAATTCTCCGCCTGTATCGCTTTTTTATGTATTATAAACGTGAATAACTCTTGTTTTAATCTTTAATGTGTTGCCTCCTGTCATGTGATAATGAATTTATCACATTGAATTTCACTGTTTCACAGTACATGTAGTTAAGTACTGAAGGCGCAAAGGGGAGTCTGGCGGAAATTTCGCGAACTAGTCTCCCATGTAAATGTTTTTTAACTGCCCCCCTTCCCCAACGGCGGCACTCAACGCGGCGGTAGAGAGCATTCTGGTTGACTACCTACTGTACCTCTTGAGGTGAACAGAATCGGACAACTACAATACACTTTCATTCCAGTCCCACGCGCACACACTCCATAATGAATTCAGGCTTAGTGGCTTTCAGGGCTCTGTTCTTTTGCTTTTGTTATTACTGCAAATCACCACACCGCAATCCCTTCCAGATGGCCCCTTCCTCTCCCTCTGCCTGATCCAATTGCCCGTTTTTACGACTGCCTCCGGAGCGAGTTTTCATGCATCTTTCTGCCCGTATCCGGGAACGTCTCGCTTTGTCTTTTCTGTAGGATGTAACATAACTTAATATGGTCACTGTTGCGGAGAGGTCTTGGCTCTGATTAGAGGGAATGCCCTCGAGAGGCACTTCAAAGTTCAACGTGAAAAGCAGAGATGCTTTTAGCGCTTCATGGCAGATTTCTGTTTGCGTTGCTGGATAATTAGCCCATCGCGTTGAGCTTCAATGTGAGAAGATCTGCTGTTCTGAAGTTGAAGGAAGGAAAGTGAAGAATCTAGATGGAGCAGATGTTTTATTTCAACCCCTGAGACGCTTCTTATGGCATCAATCCATTATCTCAGCTCTATACTTGTGTGACATAACAATTTAGTGCATGTGTTTCATTGGCACGGTTTTATTTTATATAAAAAAATTTTAAGATCAGGTTTTATTAAGATCATGGATAATAAATTGGCACTAAAGATGAGGCTTGAGGCTTAAAACTGCATCTTTCACAAAAAAATTTACAAACTCACCCTCATATCATTCCACCTGTATGACTTTCTTTCCCCGTTTAACGGATATCCGTTAAATATCTCTTCAAATATTTTGGTTAACGTTGTGCTCGCTGAAGCATTATTATTATAAGTACCCGTTACCCTCATTGGTTGCATCATTCATATGGATATACATAACACATCATGTACTTTGTTGTCCAAGGAAGCGAATCTTGTTCTGTGAAAAATGGATCGAAGCCATGTCTCAGGATAAAATATCAGAGACATTTATAACAGTTGTGGTTTCTGCTTTCTCACTGTCCCCGGGGCTACACTCGGTTATTAGTGCATGTTGAGTCACATGCTGTTTCGGGCATGAGCGGTGTGAGTGTTGGAATGCTTTGAGCGTGGCTGGAGGTACGGTCAGAAATGAGAGGTATTTTGCGGAGTCTGTCGCAAAGGGCCAAAATATAGGAAAAGCAAGAGAGACCGATGAGAAATGAACCTTCCTTTTCTCCGTCTCTCTTCAGACGTCCTCTGAGATCACATTGTCATATTGAACATAAGCTGAATTGTCCTGCAGCTTGTTCGTCCCAAGCAGGGACCAAAATTAGGTTTTTTTTCCGGTAGCAGGTGGGGACGTGTAGATGCCATACGTGTTTCTTACTACGGTAGTTGTGAAGCTATATATTGCTTTCTTTTTGTAATCAACTCATTGAAATCTGTAAAATTCAATAATCCATATTTGCAACAAACAGACGGGTCATTGTTTTACTTGCTTGTGGATTGTTTTACTCCATTTATCTGTAAAAATAACCAAGAAAGTCAAAAAACGTTGAGTTTGTACAATATCTTGTGTATTTGTTAAAAGGACAGTTCAACCAAAAACGAGAACTGTCATTTACTCCCCCTCGAGTTGTTCCAAATCTGTATAAATGTCTTTGTTGTGATGAACACAGAGAAAGGTATTTGGAAGAATGCCTGGAACCAAACAGATCTTGGCCACCATAGACTACCATAATAGGAAAAATGACAATGTTTGTCAAAAGTGCCCCAGAACTGTTTGTTTTCCTACATTCTTCAAAATATCTTGTGTGTTCAACAGAACAAAGACATTTACAAAGCAATGTTTCCTACTACTGCAGTCAATGGTGGCCAAGAGAACTGTTTGGTTAAAAGCATTCTTCCAAATAACTTTCTCTGTGTTTATCACAACAAAGACATTTATACAGAACTTCATTTTTGGGTGAACTCGGAGCCAACGGAAGTCCAAAACTCTTGAGCGTCACGTGATTCATGGAGCCTTCGGATAGTTCCAGGAAGTTCTGTTTTCTCTTTAAATGCTTTATTTCTTTCCTCTTTTTATTCATTAAATGGCTTTCGTCTTTAAATTGGTTAGAAGTTGGTCTGTTTAGCCGCAGCTCCATGCGTAACTTCCGGGAACTATTGAGAGCCTCCATGAACCACCATTGCTTTGAAGAGACCATTCCAATGGAGTCAACGGAGTTGACGCGACTCTCTCTCTCTCAATGGCTCTGGGTGAACTGTTCCTTTCATACTTAAGGGTGAATCGCCTTTTTTACTCATTTGTAAGTGTCTAAAATCCTTGTTAACTTCTCAAGAGAAATTTTCCACAAAGCTGTTCAAAGATGCACGAGTCACAACAGATTTTTCTTTTTTGGGTCATTTTGCATGTCTTTGATACTGAATCACATCATTAAGATCAGAGAACGTCAGGCTGTCATTCTTATACAGTTCTACTCAAAACGTGTAATATTGCAGTTTCTAATGAAGTCAGCGTGCTCAACAGAGTTAGTCTTACGTTTTTGTGACTTTGAGGTATACTGTGTGTGTGGTCTCTGTGGGACCTTTATCCGGTTTCGAGAATGCCTCTGCATGTTCCCTACCAAGAGTAAAAGAACCATATAGAGCTATTCCTATAGTTTCCTACTAATGTGCGTGTGCTTGCTGACCGAGAGAGTAGACAATGGAGAAAGTTCATTCACAAATCCATTAATAAAAAAAAGTCCTTTAAAGGGAGACTTCACCCAAAAATGAAAATCCTGTCATCATTTAATCGCCCTCAGATTGTGCCAAAACTGTATACATTTCTTTGTTTTGTTGAACACACAGGGAGAAATTTGAAAAAAAAATCAGATCTCGCCCCCCGTTGACTCCCATAGTAGGGATAATAAATACTATGGGAGTCAATATGCGGCGAGATCTGACTACTAAATATCTTCCTGTGTGTTCAGCAAAACAAAGAAATGTATACAGGTTTTGAAAAATCTGAGGGGGAGTAAATGACAGAATTTTCTTTTTTGGGTCAATCTCTTGAATATTTTTTTTCTGTGTAGTTTAACCAGTTTGTATGTCAGTTTAAGTGCTACAGTACCCTCATGTCATTCCAAACCTGCATGACATTCTGTCTTCTGGAGAACACAAAACAAGATATTTTGAAGAATGTTGGTAGCCAAACAACATTGACCCCCCCATTGACTTCCATTCTATAGACACATCTCGACACATTTCTCAAAATATCTTGTTTTGTGTTCTAGAGAAGAAAGAGTCATAAAGGTTTTGAGGGTGAATAAATGATGGGACAGTTTTATGTGTTGGGTGAACTATCTGTTAGAGATGGAACTTTCTTATATGTGACTTAGATTTCTGTTCTGAGTGTGATCTGAATCTGATCTTTGATTTGATGCGGGTCTTTGATGCGTTTGAGCTGTATTGTACAAGAATACACATTTGCAAAGGCTCTGCTTAATCCCGGTCTTAATCTATTCATATTTTCTCACTTTTTCAAACCATAGAAGACGGTTTTCTTTATTGTTAAAAGATTACAGATTAGGATTTGATATTTGGCAGAGGAGAGATTACACTCAAGTCCCGCTTGGCTGTGGTATATTTTTCTCCGCTCGACACTTAAAGGGCAGTGCTGCCTGTTCCACTAATCTAATAACTATATTACAGATGTGTTACACTAAAGTAAGGAGCTAATATTATAAGCCTCTGAAAAGCTTTGATGTATCTTCCTTCGGTGGCAGACATGTTTCGCTCAGTGAAGTTGAACTGGATTGCAATTCACTTAAGACGTGTTCACATTAGTTAATCCAGATCAAATAGTGTTTCTAATGCGTTGATATAGATGTAAATTTACTTTTTCAAATCCTAAAGGGTACATAACTAGGGATTTTTAAGGTCTTACTTTGGTTTATGTAGTGTCCAACAACAAGTTTATGTACATAAGTGTAAAAACACTATTATTTGTAACAATAGGTAGCTATTCTTACCTTACTTCTTGACTGACTCTCAAATGATTCGTTCCGCGATTCATCGGTCTAATCCCCTCCTTTCCGCTAGTCTAGTCTGATGTGATTGGTCAGATGGTCTAGTCTGCTGTGATTGGTCTACTCTACAGCAAATGAGGCTCACGAACTACAGTGTTTTATGGAGAAGAGTGAAGTTTTTGCGAGCAGTCCTAGCAAAACGTAGGCTGGGACTATATGCAGTGGCGTAAATCCTTGGCTGTCCAATAACTTTGTTATTTATTCACCTTCGGATTTACAATTTGGCAGACTGCTTATTTTCAAACACGGCAACATTACACACTGCATGAAATGTTATCTTCATGTTCTCATGTTATGTACGCTTTAACATGGCTTGTTTGTCTCTCCACAGGTGTGGTAGAGGCCGCTCCCATTTGAGCAGCAGTCAAGATGGTGGCGCTGTCGCTGAAGATTTGTGTGCGGCAGTGCAATGTGGTCAAGACCATGCAGTTTGAGCCCTCCACTCCAATTTACGACGCATGTCGGATTATCAGAGAGAGAGTTCCAGAAGCCCAATCCGGACAAGGTAAGAGTTCCAAAATGTGTGTTCCACCATGTTTAGGTTTCTTACAATTTTCGTACTTTTATATGAAAAAATGTAAACCCGGGGTCATGATGGGGCGTCACAATATCAGATTTTATTACTTGATTATTGAGGTCAAAAGTCTTTAAGATAACAATATAACAATATAATTGCAATATATGTAGATTTTTTGCAAAAATCAATACAAAATGCGATTAGTCAAATTTATCTTCGATGTGATCTTTTAAGAAAGCTGAGGTTTTAATCTTTCAGAAGATATTGTATATTTTATGATCCACAACTTATAGATTTGACGATACAATTTTGGACCCACCCGTGGGTCCGCAAGGGGTGGCAGAGTTTAAAACAATATAGGATAAAGGAACAGTTCACCCAAAAGTGAAAATTCTGTCTTCATTTACTCATCCTCAAATGGTTCAAAATCTGTATAAATCTCTTTGTTCGGATGAACACAGAGAAAGATATTTGGAAGAATGCTTGTAACCAAACAGTTCTTGGCCACCATTGACTACCATAGTACACAAAAATGTAGGGAATGTAGGAAAGCAAACAGTTCTGTTGCACTTTTGACTACAATTGTCATTTTTCCTACTATGTTAGTCAAGGGTGGCCATGAACTGCATTAGCATAATGCTAACTGTATTAGCATTATTCCAAAAATCTTTGTGTTCATCACAACAAAGACATTTATACAGATTTAGAACAACTCAAGGGTGAGTAAATGATGAACGGTCCCTTTAACATGGATTTAAATAGAGTGGTTATTGATAATACTGATATATTGTGAGATCCCTACGTCCACAGGAAACAACAAAGACTACACGCTTATTTGGATGGTATATTGCTTTATGAATGCTTGGCGTCAGCTGAAAAGTTGTTTAGGAGCGTTGCAATTCGTAACCTTTGCTTTTCGGTCACCATCTCTTTTTGAAACTTAACATTGCTGGTTGTTTTTTCGATACGTGGGTTAAAACTGACATTACTAGCGAAATGTTCCACATTTGCTCAAACCATACATCATTAAGCCAAGCTTAGCTTTGCCAATCGGGGTAAGGAGGTAACTTTGAATACGGATTTTTCATGTACTTGCTGATATAGCTGTAATTTGTTTATGAATTGGTTAAAACATGAAACATGAAAAATAAATATTTTCTTTGAAATAATGTTATGATTAGGCGGCAATACAACACACAAATTGTATACAGAAAGTAAATATATCATTAAATGAGTGAAACTATTTCATCAGCAAGATGTTTACACTACTGTAGAGTAGTGTAAACTTGATCTTTGGCCGGCTGGTTTCTGCAAATCTGCAGATCTTGACAAAAGTTTGGATTTCAGGCTAAATGTTTCACATCTGCAGTGCAGAAAGAAATGTTTGTTGATCCAACATGTCAAAACTTCACTTGCTTTATAAGCAGTCTCATCTGATCACCAATTCTGCTTCACTATACACAATTTATTAAACCATCTCTGTTTGCTTGAGCCTTAAACATGTGCTTGTGTGTGTTGAGTCTGAAGCTCTGTGTACATTCATTATACACCCATCTACATTTATATGACTGCTGTCTCGGTGCACTGGACATGATCGCTATTATAAATGGCCACAATGAATTGGATCCGATCTTGTAAATGTCAGTTGTTTTCAACTACGAGCATTCTTGACATCCAAAACAAATTGCTTTGAGATTTAATGAAGAGTCGGATTTATTACGTCCATATTTGTTGGCACATAAAGTAACCAGAGCTTCTGGTATTTTCTTTCATGGGGTGATTTTTTTTATTTATATAAAAATTATTTCAGCATCAGATTATGGGCTGTTCCTGTCCGATGATGACCCTAGAAAAGGAATCTGGTTGGAATCCGGACGCACCCTCGATTACTACATGCTGCGGAATGGGGTAAATCACATTGTTAAACAAATTTGCAGTTTCCTCAGGCCATAGGTAAACAGTGATGTAAAACAGATGCTTTAATTTTCTTTTATATCCATTGTGGTTCTGAACGTCAGTTGAGCCGTGTTGTCATGTTTGCAGGATGTCTTGGAGTACAAGAAGAAACAAAGACCTCAAAAGATCAAAATGCTGGATGGGGCCATTAAAACCATCATGGTTGATGACTCCAAGACAGTAGGCGAGCTGTTGGTCACCATTTGCAGTAGGATAGGTGGGTGCTATGTTTATCAGGTGCCATCCACTGAATAGCCTGCAAAAGTGACCACCTGCTTTTTGCGATATTTAGGAGGATCTATTGACAGACATACAATATAATATACATAAAAATGTCTTCAGAGGTGTATAAAGACCTTACATATAAAAGCATTGTTTTTATTATCTTAGAATGAGCTATTTCTATCTAAATACACTGCGGTCCCCTTGCATGGAATTGGCCATATTGTTTCTACGGAAGCCTCAAACGGACAAACAGCTCTACAGAGCATGTTTCGTAAATACATTATCTCCTTCGGCAAAGAATCGAAAACATGCCAACATCTTAGTTCTGTTTCTGCCACCCTCATGCTTCGAAAGAGAGGGGGGAGGGTGGGAGAGAGGCGTTGGTTGCAATTCGCAACATCACCACCAGATGCCGCAAAAAAGTCCACAGTGCACATTTAAATTGAAAAATAGTAAAGAAATAGAAGTCTTAATACTTAATAAAAGGAGTGCTAAGCCATGAACCAGTTGTTTTCTTGTACATAAAATAAAAAATATTAACTGCGATTGCCTCTTCAAAAATAAGTAAACTTATATTACAATTATTAAGTATAATTCTTAATGTTTTATGTTATTTAGTAAACTTATATTAATGTTGTAGTAGTTGTAGTATATTATAAGTGTTTTTTTGTTTTATTTAAGACTATATTGGCCCACTTTTTTGTTAACAAAAGTAATCTTGGAATACACAACTTCGTTTTTAATATACTTTCATACTTCAACTATAATACAAGTTAACTTGGCTATACTGATAGCATACTAGTTTAATACCTGATGCACATTTTTTCGTTGATAAAAGTACACTTTAAAGTACTGTATACTCTCAGCAAAGTACTACAGCCATTAGTCATTTTTAAACGGCGAGTACACTTGTTTTTAAGTGAACTTAAAATCCTATTTCGTTCACTATTTTTATATAAGTTATATTCTGCTATTTTTGTTGTTATTTAAAAGTCTATTTAATCAAAAAATTAAACACAATAAAGAATACTTTATTATACTTGCATGTATATGCCAAACATACTTAAAATCGAAGTATATTTCTCGGTAAGAGTACATTGCAGCAGACTGTACATTAAAATAACTTTACATTACATTAGAGGTAGACTGGATGTACACTTTGTTATTTTAGTTTTAAGTATGCTGCTATACTACTAGTTTTAGTTTTAAGTGTACTACTATACTGCTAGTTTTAAGTGTACTACTATACTGCTAGTTTTAAGTGTACTACTTTTTAAGGGTGGTCCTTTTACAAGTTTTTCAAAATGTTTCAGTGACTAATTC
Source organism: Triplophysa siluroides (assembly GCA_006030095.1). Lineage (NCBI taxonomy): Eukaryota > Metazoa > Chordata > Actinopteri > Cypriniformes > Nemacheilidae > Triplophysa > Triplophysa siluroides. Next base: position 3,443,339 of record VCII01000093.1, read on the forward strand.
CAGTTTAATTGGGCAGTTTTTCGGTCCGAGTAAGCAGCAACTGTGGACCAGACTTATCCCAGCGTGAGAAGTAAAACTCTCCCTCAGTCCCTTGAATTATTTATCCCTTCTTAGTTTTCCTAATGATTTACAACCTGTGGTAAAGCCTGCAGGCACATTGATTATATTTTCAGATCCCTGTGAGCTAAATGATATTTTATTTTAATAGCACAAAATGTTGTCCAAAACCCAAAGATTGATCGATGAACACGCCTGATTGTCTTCTGCCCCACAGGAATAACTAACTATGAGGAGTACTCGCTGATCCAGGAGCAGGTGGAGGAGAAGAGAGAGGATGGGATGGGGACGCTGAAGAAAGACAGAACTCTCCTCAGAGACGAGAGGAAGATGGAGAAACTGAAAGCCAAACTTCACACGGATGATGACTGTGAGATTCCTCACCAAACACTCCTGAAAACAAAACACTTCACGAAGAATTAAAAACGCACACCCACACTTCTGAAAGATTTTTATAAACTAAAATGCAATGAATATTATTAGCTGACAGAATCAAACCAAAACATCGTCAGAGACCAAATTCATGACAATTTTTTAAAATTTCCTGTACATTTTTTTAAAATTGTAGGTGTTTTACATCACAGAAAAATGATTTTGCTAATGCTGATCTAGCGAAATGTTTCTTTCGTAGTAAATTGGCTGGATCACAGTCGGACGTTTCGCGAGCAGGGCGTCGAGGAGAGCGAGATACTACTTCTCAGAAGGAAGTTCTTCTACTCCGACCAGAACGTGGACTCACGTGACCCCGTTCAGCTCAACCTCCTCTACGTGCAGGTAAAGGATGATCTCCAAATAATTATTTTAAGTATTCACTAGTGATTTATAAATTCAAGCAACCACAGCATATTTTATGTTTTTTTGACCGGTAAGATATCACTGTGGGCGGGGTTTCCCATCACAGCGAAACTGAAGTGCGACCTTAAGTCTACTATAGGGTTTACTATTGTGATTGCTGTATTTTTATTATTTTAGCTGGCTTTGATTTTATAACGCTTCCATAATTTTACTTTTTCTTTCTGACACAAACCTTCTCATTGGCTAGTAAGCTTTGGAGCGACAGCTCTCTGTAAAATAGGGAACAGCATAATAGTCAATAAACATATAATAATAAAATCATGATATAAAAATCTAATTAGTAAACTTATAACACCTTTGCATGACAGTAAAAGACGATAACTTTAGGTTAAATGTACTATATTATTATCCCCCCGAAAATATGATTATTATTTAGTAATGATTAACATAATAATAATAATACATTTAACCTAGTGTTATTGTCTTTAACTGTCATGCAAAGGTATTATAGTTTACAAAAAATATTTCTGTTAATTTAAATCAAATTTAATTAGAAATGATGCCTTAGCAATAAACTGAAATAAGTTTAACCCACTATATACATTTATTTATCAAAATAAATGCAAAAGCACATTATACAATTGCTAGAAATTAAACTAAATTGATGTAAATTAAATATAAAATCGAAGGTTAATTCAAAATATTAAACTACAATAAAATAAAATATCTACAATAACTGCTGTCATTTGTCTGTCCTCTATTCATCTTTTTTGGCTGGATTGACTGCAATGCAACAGTTTGCCAAAACGTCTGTGTCGCCACCTGCTCTAACAATTAATTATCTTCTCTGAATCACTATTACACAGACATTTAAAGATTTGGCTGTCATTGTTTTAGTTTTATTAAAGCTCTGGAAAACTCATCTGCACTCAAGAATGATTTATTGGTCCGCCCAGAAGGCAATCCAGTTGTCTTCACAGATGCTGATTTGTTGATCGTCTGTGGTGCAATGTTTTTGTAAATGTAGTGGAAATGTTGGCTTTGCCCTTCACATTGTTCTAACTAGCTATGATACAAGATGTTTGGAGCTTTGTGTAGTGCATTAAAATGTATGCAAATGTGTGTACGACCCATGAGTGTTCTTAAAGGGAAACTTCACTCGAAAATGAAAATGCTGTCATCAGTTGTTCAAAATCTGTATAAATGTCTTTGTTCTGATGAACACAGAGTAAGATATTTGGAAGAATGCTTGTAACCAAACAGATTTTGCCCCCATTTGACCTCCATAGTAGGAAAAAATAAAATGGTAGTCAAAAGTGCCCCAGACAAGACATTTTGAAGTATTTTTTCCTACTGTGGGAGTCAATGAGGGACAAAATCTGTCTGGTTATAAGCATTCTTCCAAATATCTTTCTCTGTGTTCATCAGAACTTTATACAGATTTGTAACTACTCGAAGGCGAGTAAATGATGACAGAATTTTCATTTTTGAGTGAAGTATCGCTTTAAGGAGGGAAACAGCTCAAGGTTTCCCTGAGGTGTTGAGCTGTGGTAGGACTCCAGCTGGAGCACATGGCTATCTGCAGTTGCGTTTGTGTGTTTCTGCCTGAGGAGACGAGAGCTACCGCCTACTGTCCAGCACACACACACACCTGTACTCATTTGCTTATATAAGATATATAAGGACCTTTGTGGTTACATAAGATCAGTGTGTTGGTGCATTGGTGGGAGTTAGGTTTAAAAAAACGTTGTGAAACTTGTACGGAAGCTGAGGGAGTGTGTTTTGCATAGAAATGCTACGTCATATGTCCAACTCTTTTGACACTTTGCTCATGTAGCATGAGAATCCAACACTTGCAACAGTGTAAATGAGTCAAAATGCATAAAATAGCTCTGAACCCCCTCTTTATACTATTTAAAAAATTGTGTATAATTGTATTAATATAATTATTAATATTTATATTGATTTGTATTGCAAAGAATGGAGCTCGAATGTCATTTATTTGTCTGCTGGCTTTTTGCTTTTCTGCTATTGCCTGTAATATATTTTTTCAATTTATTGTTTATTATTTTATAACGGCTGTAGTGAGAATTAAATCAGCACTGACGAGAGTTGGGGGCGCCAGATATTTTACACTTTTTTTCGGCTAAAAAAAAAAATGCCCTTTTCGGCCAAAGTTTCGGTGCATCCCTAGTATTTATTAACATTGTATACCACCGTATTGTACAGAAAGAAATGTTATATTCAAGGGGCAATGTGGAGACTTCGGTGGCATCTAGCGGTGAGGTTGCGAATTGCAACCAACGGCTCACCCCATCGCTCACCCCTCTGTTTCAAAGCACTACGGTGGCAGACACAGAACTAAGATGAAGTCACGTTTTCGGTTCTTTGCTGAAGGAGATAATTGACTTACGAAATGCTCTCTGTCGAGCAGTTTGTCCATTTAGGGCTACTGTAGAAACAACATGGTGAATTCCATGTAAGGTGACCAGCGCTTTATGTAGATAGAAATAGCTCATTCTAAGCTATTTCTAATTTCCTGGTACCTGTCCAAAAAACATTCTTTACAGAAACGTACCATGATGCAGTGATAATACTATTATACTTTATCATGGATACAGTGGAAACCCAAAAACACCTCCCTTCGTTCCTCTGCCTCTCTCTGGTAAACACACACTCCCCCATGAAATTCTCTGACACGTTGCCATACACACACCCACATACTTTGAGGAACAGGAGATTGGACACATGCAGACACACACGGTCTCTTACACATGCATATGAGCGGTAATGTTTGGCAGGCTGAAGGGGATTTCTCCACTCCGCACTGAGACCGAGACACGGGGGTGATAAAGTGATATCTGGGTTTGTCATGTTCTCATGAACCTTCAGTGTTTCTGCTACCGTTACCATGTCGATGTCATCTCGGGAATGCTGCCAGATGATTGGTGGATTTCCTGAGGGCGGGTCCTCACGGTCTTGTTTATGATGAGGATTAACTTTATGACCTCAACACCCCCTCACACTCGAATCTGTGCCAAGTTTACTCACTGGCGGATGAGTGCGTGCGGTAATTGTTGGCTCTGCGGATTTAATTGTTTCATCTTAATTGAAAACTCATTTCCACAGACTTGACACTGGCAGAAAAGATGCTCTCTTATTTTGAAGATCCTCACTTGGCAAAGCTTTAAAGCTGCAATGTGTAACTTTCGCCTCTCTGGCGCCATCTCTGTTTTAAATGTAGAGTTGCAGGTGTACTTTTCTTTACATTGATGAACGTAAAATGTTTTTTTTATGTTTTCTTTTTAGGTTCATTTGTAGTAAAACCATAACAACACGTAATATGGTCACAATACCACAGTAACCAAGTTTTGTAGTTCAACTATGGCATGTTTACTTCAGTAAGAAATATTTTTCGTCCAATTTCGTGTGAAGAAAATTGCATAATTTTTAGCTGCTCAAAGAAGAACACACCCCCTCCTCACAAAATCTATCTACCGCTCAACATGGCTTTGATGCATAACGCTAGATTGGCGGTGATATACACGCAGATGTCCTTGAATTACCCAATCCTGTTCACGACCTATCGCTCATTAAGTTTTTAAAGCTGCTTATTTGTCACGCTCCACTGTAAAACCTTGCGTTTTATTTTATTTAGATGTTCTATGGTAATGTACGACCCTAAATATTTTATTCCTTTTATAAAATGTTTAAGTGTTTGTTTTGCCGTTTAATCACTTTGTATGGTTATTATTACGTCTGTAAATAAATACGCTTCTCTGTGATAAAACTCATGTGTTCGCAAGATAATTCACAGTGAAAGTGTGTGTTTGTAATGTAAGGAAACCAGAAATGCGCTTCTCATGTGGTCAATCGCATGGCTATAATATATAATATTATTAATACAATTATTATTATTATATTACCAGAAACATATAGAGGGTTTCAAAGCGACAACATAAACAAACGTTACTGCGCATGCACGCTTTTGTTGCGCAAACTTAATTTCTGGTACACATCCGCAACAAATATAGTCCCTGTAGATTATTTCTAAAGCATAATAAATAGCAAGTAAATTACATGAGCTAGCAAATTCAATTTATGTCTAGCCAGTATTATTTTATGTTTCAAGTAGAACTGTTGCTTAGCTAAATTTAAATACGACAAAGTTTCATGACCCATTTAACAAATTGTTTATTTAATAAAATAAATGTACAATAAAATTCGACAAATTGTTTATTTAATACAATTATTATGCAATGAAAAGTTATTATAAATGAGTGTAAGTATAAATTACATTTAAATAGTTATATTATTAGCCACCAGCCATACCGGATCAACAAACATAGACCGGAAGTTAACTTCGGGCCAGACGCGTGCGTCCGATGAAACGGACTAGTATATAAATTCTAGAGGGAACCGTTCTTCCTGTTCATAGTTTTCACTACTTACATTTCAATTATTCTTGCCATAGCAACCGCAGTGCACTCCCTAGCAACTCCCTACCAATGCTCTAGTGACCACCCAGAACACCTTAGCAACCACCTATGCAACCCATCATCTAGTTGTTGGCAACAATAGTTACTCTTGTTACGCTCACATTCCAAAACTCCATCTTCTGTCTGTGTTTCAGGCAAGAGATGACATTCTCAACGGCTCCCACCCGGTGTCCTTTGACAAGGCCTGCGAGTTTGCCGGAATTCAGGCACAGATCCAGTTCGGTCCCCACGTGGAGCACAAACACAAGCAGGGATTTCTAGAGTAAGACCTCATGCGGCCCATTCAACACAGTTGTTACATGTTCACAGTTTTTCCACATTTTCATTCAGCGTTGTCAGGATTCGGGATGTCTCATGTTCCAGGATGACCTCACGTGGTTTGTTCTCTTCTGAAGGGAAATGATAGTGTGTCTCGGGTGTAAATGTATCACATGTTTTTTTGCAGCCTGAAGGAGTTCCTACCAAAAGAATATATCAAACAGAGAGGGGCCGAGAAGAGAGTTTTTCAGGTTTGTGGCCCTCTGTTGGTTTTACTCAATCCGTTATCCAAGTAAAAAAATGCTAGTTCAGCTGTCAGCATGTGTTCGGCCTGAGAAATGTTGACATGTTTCTTTAGCCGGGAGGCCCGTTGAGCATGAAACATTCTCTTATAAGGTTAAATTAGAAGCGTCAAAGTGATGTAGAGCGAGTTAGTAAATAAATCCAAAATCAATGAAAGCTTGAATAAAAGCAAGAGAGTAATGTCTTCAATGAACTTCAAAGGAAATGTTGGAAAAATGTTTAGTTATGTTTGTTTACGCCACAGGAGCACAAAAGCTGCGGTGAGATGATGGAGATTGAGGCGAAGGTGAAATACGTAAAGCTTGCCCGCTCCCTGCGCACATACGGGGTGTCGTTCTTCCTGGTGAAGGTGAGTTACTTTTTAGGTGACCAAATTACACACATTTTTCATTGAAATTGCAAAAGAGATGAGAAAGAAAAAAATATGGCCTGAGGCGGTCTGTGAAAGATATACGTGCGTACATTTTTAAGCTCTGGAAATAGCGTTTGGTTGTAGCGTTTAATAATTCATTCTATCGGCAACACAAGTGAGATTTCGTACAAAACACTGGACCTTTACCAGTGTATCATCATTTAATCTGCTTCTGCTGAACCTGTCAAAATGAATCGTCTCTTCTCTGTGCGTGTGTGTGGATGGGCGGGTGGTTGTGTTCGAGGATGTGTGGAGAAAAGCCAATAAAAGATCTCTCGCAGAATCGTATCACAGCTGTCTGTGTTCCTCTCCTCCACTCAGTAGCAGATGTCTGAATTTTTGGCAAGTTTTAAATCTGTTTGATTTGAAGTCCAGCACTGGGCTTGTTCTACCGCTGTTATAATGTGAACATGTAGTGAGCTGTATTTAAAATGTACCTGTGACCAAAACTACTACTGGGACTACAGGAGACTTCCAGTTGGTCATTCAAAAGAATCACAATAGGCAGTCGAAGGATTTTCAAGTTAAATTTTTAGTTTTGTAACCGTGTTGTCGACTAGTCTTAAACTAAGAATGGCCCAGAAGGCGTCCAAAAACTTTGCGTAGGACCTATGTAATACATTTTAAAGACTAAAGACTGTAGGCTATTAATCAAACTGTTCATAACCCGTATTTAATGAAGCTAATACAGGCATTTGTGTTCCACTTTCCTTACTTTATGATCATTCATATTTCTGCATTTGCTGATGCGCCAACCCTGACTGGATCGTTTTAGCAGGTGCAAGAAGTGACGCGATGAGGATTTGTTTGCTCTGGCTGGTCTGTGCATATGTAGGCTATACAAAATCCATTTTATTTTCTCCTTTAAAGTCACCATGATATCAAACAGGAAAAGTTTTTTATTATTATTATAAATGATTTATCTGTGCACACCATTATTTAATATTTTTTAATTTACACTTATTATCTTAAATCAAACATTAAGCTACTCTCCCCTCTCAACAACAACTCTTTACCACATGACGTAAGCAACAAATATGAGATGGGACTATACTGACTGTCCGAATGCCAGGCATTTTTAGCTCTCCCCTCCAGGCCTAACTTACAACAAACCAATCAAAAAGGGAAGGGCAATATAAAGCCCCGCCCTACTTTTTTTTCTAATTTCAGAAGCCGTTTCAATCGGATATAATTCACGATACGTTAAAAAAGGCAATCGCAACTCGGAGGTTGCGCTGGACTGTTTTATGACGGACAGGCTCGCAAAAATTCCGACATAATCTTACCCGTCGTGGTAATTAGCATGTTCGTGAAGTCATCAAGCTGTACTTGCGTTTACTCTCGGAACTTGCTGTTGTGTAATTCAACTTAAAGCCCAATAAACCCGTTGTTGTTTATATTCATTTATATATTTAATGTTTCTGTTGTCAGTCATAGAACAATAATTAAAGACAAATTCTTTTTGTTCAGGGCAGGGGTAGTAGTCTACGATCACGCTCTAATACAATAAATTGTAACTTGTCAAAATGACGGACGGGCCTTCAGATTTTTCCGTCACTGGTAAAAATCTGTCAATGACTACGAATTTTTGGTTAACGCGACCTCCGTCGCGACATCCCGACCTCTGTCGCAACCAGTGTTGTGTGTAACTTGTTACTAAGTAATCAGTTACTGTAATTTAATGACTTTTCCTTTAAAAGAAGTAAATTAAGGGATTACTCAAATTTTTCTGTAATTTAATTACAGTTACTTTGGATGTAATTGAACTAAATACTGTATGATTTATACAATACTGGGATTGACATTAAAAGTCTAACTTTAAAATGTATGCATTACTGTATCTTTCTCACATTTGTAATTCTTTAATCAGTTAAAAATAGTACTTTGTGTAGTTCTATATTGTGTATTTGAATGAATTAAGAGTCGTTTCATGTCTATCCTTGATTCACTTAACTAATCAAGGTTGATATAGAAAATAATTAGTAAAAAGTAATTAAATACTTTTTGGAGAGAGTAATTTGTACCGTAATCTAATTACATTGAACATGTAATTATTAACTACTAATTAATTACTTTTTCAGAGTAACTTACCCAACACTGGTCGCAACAACCCTTTTATAGTGACTTTAAATCTGTTTTTCTTCAATTAAATTTTAGTAATCAAATTAAATAAAATCTTTGTAAAAGTGTGTCTATTAAGCTGAAATCGTGAAACTTAAAAAAATGTTCGTTCCTGATACACTTTTAAAGACTATTAATTATTTTTACAAACATATTGTTTTAGTATGTAATTTAAAAGGTAACATTTTGTTTAAATTACCATTTAAAGTACCGTTTAACTAGTCGATTAGTCTCGCACATCCCTAATATTTTATGATTTCGCTATTGATTGTCATTGTTACAGGACCGCCGGACGTTTGCAGAAAATTTGTCAGTGTAACGCTATGCCAGTTACATAGAAATAGTTAATATTTGTACATATTTACACGTAACATACCAAAATATTTGTGTATAAATAGTTTCTGAGTTTGGAAAGTGGCACACCATGCTGTCAGCTCATCGATCTCTTTTCGCTCATTAGTTCTGTGTTGCTAAATGCTGTTGTAAAAGAATGGATCCTAACAATAGACCAAAACACTTTGAGCTAAAGCACTCGTCCCTGACTGATGCACGCGATTACACAATGAAAATCTATATTTACCCACACTGAATAAGTCTCATCCTTGAAAACAGTAAACAATATCTGCACATCTTAACGTGAGATAAGCCGTTATTTATATTGTGCTTAAATCAGGGCTTATTTTCGCCCTTCAGGTGAAACAATAGCCCATAGATGTACAGTGTAAGAGGTCATTTAAACGTTCAGCATTTTATTATTATTTGTTTATGTGCAGTTCAAGACCCCTGGCAGGAAGCCATCTGTAGACGTTTCTTTATCGTTGTGTATGTGTCTTTGACCGTATCTTGCATATGGGATTCAACACATTTTTCAACCTACTAGTTATTGGACAAAAAATGCGAGGTAAAAATACAGAGCGAAATAAGGAGGATAAACCGCACGCATGCAAGGCAACGCTTTGTTCAGCGTGATTAATGAGCAAAACAAATATAGTAAACATAAATGCGGAGATGAAGTCGGCGCGGCGTACCCATTGTATATTTCAGCGCTCTCCACACAATAAACAAACGGCTTATTTTTAAACAGGAGAAGATGAAAAGCAAGAATAAGTTGGTCCCGCGTCTTTTGGGCATTACCAAAGAGTCAGTGATGCGTGTGGAGGAGAAGACCAAAGAGGTGGTGCAGGAGTGGCCTCTCACCACAGTGAAGAGGTGGGCAGCGTCCCCCAAGAGCTTTACACTGGTATGTTCCATTATTCACTCTCAGCCGGGCTTCTTTTATCTCCAGCAGGCAGCGGTTTGTTTGCACCGCTCCTTTGAATTCCTCTGCATCTGCCTGACTGTTTGTTATATGTTTGCATAGTTACAAATACTGTACAGTGGATCTGAAAAAATGTATTTGGAGACCATTTTTTATAAATGCAAAATATAAAATGGCATTTGCAATATTTCTTACTTGGGATTAGCTTGTTTAACAGGTTGTTTTAACCCACTGCTGTGAAGGTCATGTATTGTGGATGTGTGAAGTTGGTTTATCGTATTAAAGTGATGGGTTACCAAAAAAATTATTATTCTGTCATCATCTACTCACCCTGTTGTCATTTCAAACCTGTTCTTCCACGGATAACAAAAGAAGATATTTTGAACAATGTTGTTAACTGGACCCGATTCAGCATTGGTTGTGTGTCCATACTGTATAATAGAAGTTAATGGGGTCCAGAGCTGTTCGGTTACCAGCTTTCTTCAAAATATCTTCTTTTGTGTTCTGCGGAATAAAGTCATCGAGGTTTGAAATAACTAGATGTTGAGTAAATAAGTGCAGAATTATCATTTTTTGGTGACCTATCACTTTAAGGGAATTTTTAAAATGGCAAATAAAGACTCTGCAGTCTTTATAGTTGCCAGATATTAATGAGTAATGTTCAAGGGATGGTTTAGCCAAAACGAAAGATTTCATCATCATTTATTCACCCTCGTGTTGTTTAAAACCTGTATATGACTCGTTCTTCTATGAAACACAAAATAAGATATTTTAAAAAAATGTTTCGGTGGTTTTTTGTTCATACAATGGAAGACAGTAGGGCCCACTGTTGTATGGTTACCAACATTTTTCAAGATATCTTCATCTTTTGTGTTCTGCAAGAGAGACATAAAGGTTTGTTTTGACATGAGTTTGAATAAATTAGATATATAAAAAATGTGGCTAAGCTCCCTTTACCTAGAGTCTTGATCCACTAATATCTGGCAACCAAAAAGAGTGCAGAGTCTTTTTTTGCACTCATTTCCAACTTTGTCTGTTGTTTTATCATTTTAAACATAAAACATATTTTTGTGAAGTATTTGACTTGCATTAATTGGCTTGTGCCGTCTTTGAAATAGATGCTATTTGGTTTGATAAGTTGTGATTGACTGTTTTTACCAAATGTAATTTACAGTAATTACAGTCTTGATCCCTGAAATCAAACTTGTAAGCTTAGCAAAAAAAGTACATTAACCTCTGGTTTATTTTTTACTTAATCTCTTTCGATTCAAGTTGAAAAAAGATAGCATTTATTAAAGCAAAACATACACTGTATGTTTTACTTAAAATATGTGAACCTGGACAACAAAACCAGTCTTAAGAGCCAATTTTTCGAAATTGAGATGTTTACATCATCTGAATGTTTCCATTGATGTATGGTTTGTTAGGATAGGACAATATGTGGCCGAGACTATTTAAAACTCTGGAATTTGACACCGTGTCTACACCGTTTGCATCGCACCGTGCCGCGACAAAAGCCAATAAAACGCATTAGAATACATTATAATTATACATTTTGTCCACGCAGTGGTCGCAGACACAGTGTCAGGGTGCAAAAACATCAAAATATTGCTTTTGAAAATCGCTTTTGAAGTTGTTAATCAGAGACACTGTAGCAGGTTGTTGCTAAGAAGAAACAAGTTTGTTTTAACGCTCTCTATTGGCTTACCGCTGTAAGGATGAACCCGAAAGCAGAAATTCTTCGCTTTACAAATTTTCAAAGCGAGCGAAGCATGAAGGCTGTTATCGGCCATTTTTGTTCGCGATTTTGCTGCCTCCACTCACAAAAAGAAAGTTTTGATATATTCACGGTAGGAAATGTACAAAATATCTTTATGAAGCATGATCTCAACTTAATATCCTAATGATTTTTAGCACAAAAGAAAAATCAAAAGTATTTTTGGCTATTACCACAAATGTTCTCGTGCTACTTAAGACTGGTTTTGTGATCTTGTGATTTTGCATATGTATATAAAGAATATAAAGAAATTTGTAATGACAAAAACCAACACGAATCCGTGTTAATCCCTTCTTTGAAACGGCACGAAGACAAACGTGAAAGGCAATCAAGTTTGCTGGCTTGGAATGTTTTGTGTTCATTTAGATACAAAGTGTCATTTTCACATAACCATCCGTTTTAAACATATCTATTGTTTTTACAAGGACATTTGTTTTCAGTCAATAAATAGAACACATTGTTATTATTGTGAAACAAGGTCAAGAATAATTTTTCTTGATGTTCGCCTCCTGTTTTACAAGACTTAACCTTGCAGTCTGATGCACAGTTCTGCTTCACCATTAAGAGCCACTTATAGCATCTCACGTACGGCGCTCGTGCTTCAAGGACATCCGCGTGACTTCCTGTCAGCAGAAACAGAATATTCACATGCACACTGTACAATACAGCCGTGAGACGTGTGATGATATCATGCGTGTATGTGTGTGCCATGCAGGACTTCGGTGAGTACCAGGAAAGCTATTACTCTGTTCAAACCACAGAGGGGGAACAGATCTCTCAGCTCATCGCTGGATACATCGACATCATCCTTAAGAAAGCAAGTCACAGTCTGATGCTCTTTAGAACTTGATACTTCCTCCTCCCAAAAAATGCTCAATTAAAAAAATATATATATTCTACCTTATAAATATTCAAACCATTGTTTATCACTTGTTTGTTTGTTTGAAATGTTTCTTCTTTACTTCTTAATTCTGCAGAAACAGAGTAAAGATCGGTTTGGTTTGGACGGTGATGAGGAAGCCACTATGCTGGAGGAATCCGTATCCCCAAAAAAGTCAGTGCACGTTTTGAGACTACCCATGATGCTTTGTTTTGAAAAGGCAGTCATCCCCTAGAATGCCTGCATGTCACATTTGTAATTGCGTTGTGGTTACGCACCTAGAGAACTTTTAATGGCAGCGCTGTTGAATTTGTATGCAAGCAAAAGAGGGATGAAATCAAGGCGTGTAGATGACTTCGGAGAAATGCTCAGTCTGCAGACTCTGCACACCGCCGTCTTTAATCACAGAGATGGAGAGAGGCTTTTTTCCTCCTTTACCCTTGAGAAGGAAGGAGAGGACATAGAGAGCGAGAATATTATTTCCACAGAAATCGCTAACTCATCAGAAAGACGTCAATTAAGATATTCGGTTCCTGGAAGCATGCGAGAATATGCGAATCGCACGAAACTGTCATGAATACAAATACATGTCGTAAACCCCGCCCTCTCCATGTAAACGAATGGGAGTCAAAATAAAAAAGAAATTACACTTCTGAGAAAATGTAAGCTAAATCATTTAAGGTAGTTGTTATCACGCTGATATATGTTCAATTATTCATTTTTATAACAAGTTTGATTTTAGCTAGTAATTTGATGCTATAAAAAAACGTTGCGTGTCATTATGATTGACAGTTGTGATTGACAACTTCTCTGAGCGGACTGTTGAGGTTCGAGAGGATATTGAAGATGTAACCAACTATATTTTTTTATTTCTAACGATTAAGTCGTTAGTTGTTGTATGTACCTTATTTTAGCAAGTCCTTCGGTATAGGGCAGTCAAATGAGAAGTTTGGGGGCGTGGTTTATTGGGCATGTGAGAGTTTGAGCGGAAGTGTGATACCGCGGCTCCGCCTCCTGGCTCCACTGACGATTCCTTCTGCGCAGGCCCAGGCTCCAAACTGACATTTTAGTGCCCATCGTCTGACGTTTTACACGCGTCACGCCGTCATTCTTTTTACAGTCTTTGGTTTGAATACTTATTGTTTTTTATATATTTTCATATTCGTCAAATTACAGAAAAAGACTATATATGTAATTTTATTTGAAAAATGTGTTATTTAACGGTATTTTACTGGCACTCCAGCTGACTACTGTTTTTTTACAGGATTTTATTTATTAAAAGATCTTTAAAAACCGTAAAATGACAGAACAATTCAAATTTACAATAAAAACATGTAATTTTACATAACATTTTAATATATTTATTATGGTCTATAACTGGCGCCTCAGTTGCTGGAAAATTACTGTTAATTTTACTCTTTTTACAGTGTATGTACTTGCTCAATAACTAATATAGTATTCAATGTAATATTCAATATACAAAATACCACATTGACATTAACATAATGATTGATTTTTTTATTAAAAATGCTAGTTATTTTCTTATATATTCTTTTAGCTGAAATAAAATATTTGTCTTTTATTTTGCGGTAAGACCCAGACGTGTTGTTTGTTGTGAGATTCACAAACAATGCTTTTTCCTCGTCCAGCAGTGCAGCTTTTATCTGGCTGGGCTTTGCTTCTATCAGAATGAGATCGTACTCTCAAGCACTGCCTGGTTGTTATGGGCGACCGCATCCCACATCTTTCTCTTCAGAGCCCCTGAGAGAGACAGACACGACGAGCATCGGTGTCTGCATCTGTCAGTGTGCCAACTTGCTCATGTTACCACTAGAACTATAATCCAAAAATTGAAGCCTCACACAATGAGTCGTAATTAAGCAATGAAAGCCTGAAGCCTCGGTTTCTATGCTGTGAACCCATTTTAATGACTGTTAGTAATTGCCACAGAAACAACAGACGTCATTCACAGAATTAAGTTTATAATATATTGTTGTTCTTTGTAGGTCCACCATCCTCCAGCAGCAGTTTAACCGGGTCGGTCGGGTCGAGCACGGGTCCGTGGCTCTGCCGGGCATTATGCGATCAGGGTCAATCGGAGGCCCCGACACGTTTAACATGGGCAGCATGCCCTCGGCTCAGCAGCAGATCACCACGGGACAGATGCACAGAGGACACATGCCCCCTCTGGTGAGCAGGTGTAGCTTCACGGGCGTTTATGTTAAAGATGGCATCATGTGCCAAGTAATGCTTTCAGGGCTCCATCTGGTACTTAAGTCTTTGTTGCGAACTGTTTGTGGCTCACACAATGTACATCTATGACAATGGATGATTGGAAGCTGTCATATATACTACAAATAATCATTTTAGTATTAAGTTACTAAATGACGCCGTAAATAAAGAATGACTGTTTTCTTGTGACGTCAGAGTCTGGCCCAGCAAGCGCTAATGGGAACCATCAACACCAGTATGCAGGCTGTCCAGCAGGCACAAGCTGACCTGGGAGAGGTTGATAATCTGCCACCACTTGGACAGGACATGGTAAGAACCAATCACAAGAGAAAGTAGTTTTGCTATTGCCTTACACAGCGCGATGATGGTGCGATGCACAACAATGACTGACTTAAAGTTCTGTGAGGGAACAGTATTCTAACACCAAAACTACACACGTCACCTTCTTGTTACATTAAATGTTGTACGGTTGATGTTGTTTTGGGGAGGGCAAACGTGTTAGGAGGAGAGATCTTTGTACGGGAAGTTCCTGTGTGTGTGATGCATTATTCACAGGTTTCGGCTGTCAATCAAATCCCACGAGGAACATTGAGTTGTGTTGAAGTCCTCTTAGTATGTGCCACAAGCCAGTATAAAAGCTTTATAATATTGTTATTTATCTAAAGTTATTTTTTTATCGTCACATTACAGTAATGGACTGTAGCTTTGTTGTATGTTTATTGTTCTATTATTGACTACAAAGTGGCTCTATCGACCTGTGCTAAGATGATATTGATGTTCATGGGATTGCTGATAGTATTAACGTTTTTGTATGTTTACTTTTCTTTACTTTTTGCAACAAGGCATCTAGAGTGTGGGTCCAGAACAAGGTGGATGAATCCAAACACGAGATCCACTCCCAGGTGGATGCCATAACAGCTGGTACAGCGTCTGTGGTCAACCTCACTGCCGGTACGTAACCGTCCAGTGTTGGCTCTTTCACAGCTCAAGAGACTTGGCGTTCAGAGTTTTAAGTGCCACCTTTGTCCAAAAAGTGTCTCCTTAGTAGAAAGCAGAAGATACCCTCATGACGAATCTTCACACGTCAAAAAAATCTACCTGCCATAATGCGTTATCTGATTCTTAAATAAGCAATTCCATTTGCTGTAATAAATATTTCACATTGTATAGATCGTGGTGTCCTTAGGCTATACTGTTTGGCAGGGTTTGTAGTTCTTCCCACGTTCTGGAGAGATTCCATGCGGACCAGATCAGGTTTTTACTGGATTGGATGTCTCCATACCATCTGTTTGATTGTGCGGCAGTTTGCCTGTTTTTTCTTTGAAGCCTTTACATCTGTTCACATACCCCGAAGAGCTTGTTAGGATTTACTGATGTGTGGATGTTCATATCAGAATCGTGCGCCATATAGAAATGTAATTGAGAATGCCTTTAAAATTCACAAACGGGATGTAGAACTGCAATTTCGAATTTCATTGTAAAATTTAATAATGGAAGGGAATTGTAGCGAAATAAATTGAAACGTGAAGAAATTTATTTAAATGGGTCATATGGCGCGAATACGTGTTTTTCTGTGTATGTGGTGTGTTATAAGTTGCCCATGCATGTATTAGACACGTAAAATTGCAAAAATGAAAGTGTCGGAGCAAAAGATGCATTCTATCTAAAAGCCAATGCTCACCCAGACCTGCCTCGTGTAACCACACCCCCCCAAATCTACGTCAGTTCGTGGTGTGATTTGACTAAGATCGCCCAAATGTATAGGCAAGTAAGGTGGGCGTACCTGTCAGTACAATTGCTTTGGAACCTGATGTTCCAAATACGGTAAGAGGCGTAACATTTCCATCACACGCTTGCATTATTCGACCAATCACTACGCACTGACACGATTTTTGGATCAAGTATTCTTTTAACCAATAGCATCATACCGTTCATTTTCATGAATCAATTGACAAATCATCCAAATTTTTACTTCCTCAAGGTGACCCCACGTACACCGACTACACCGCCGTGGGCTGTGCCATCACCACCATTTCATCCAACTTGACCGAGATGTCCAAAGGAGTGAAGCTCCTGGCAGCCCTCATGGACAATGAGGTGGGCAGCGGTCAGAACCTCATGGGAGCCGCCCGGACCCTCACAGGAGCCGTGTCTGATTTGTTAAGGGCAGTGGAACCAGCTTCCGGAGAGGTGACGAACACAAACACGACCCCTTGACCTCTGCACATCTAATCTGTCAATAACACGGCGTTGTTTGCAGGCAGATTTTATAATGAACTCGTTAAAATGTGTTTTTGCTTTCTGGCATAGAGACCTCAGACACAGTCTGTTGATTTGTTTGGCTCGTGTTGGACAGGGTAATTGTAGTGGAGTGTAGAGATGATAGACAGGATGTGATTAGCTGTGTGTCGAGTTTTGAGACGTTGCGGCGGCGATATGAGGATCTCTTTTAATGTTGTGATGATGTTATCGCTCTTCAGCCCAGACAGACGGTGTTGACTGCGGCGGGCAGCATCGGCCAGGCCAGCGGAGACCTCTGAAACAGATAGGAGAAGGTGAAACGGATGAAAGATTTCAGGTATGTTTTTATGTGCATGCCTGTCTCCACTTCAAAGTGTTTGTCTGGTATAGTACCGTTGTTTGCAACAGTTTTCAACAATTTTTCAGCATTTTTTACTCTTTCTTTTTCACTCACAATCACTGATTGGTTTAGGTCAAACCTCTTACCCAATCACATCGTTCATTATCCCCTGGCAGAGGGTTTTTTCGCTCATAGTAAATACTTCAGCGTTCATTTTCTACACGTATAATTTAATTCCGTGTGATTCGGGTGATACTGTCACACTCGGTTAGCCTCTGTGAGCGTTTTATTAGCCCCTGTTTATTCTGTTACACTCTATCCTTCCGTTTATTTCTTTCATTAGTCTGGACCAGGTTGCCTCACAGTGTGTTGCTTGACTTATGAATATGTTCCAGGACATTATGATGAACCTGGCCAAAGCCGTAGCTAATGCCGCCGCCATGCTGGTGCTGAAGGCCAAGAACGTGGCACAGGTGGCCGAGGACACTGCGCTCCAGAACCGGGTCATCACCGCCGCCACGCAGTGCGCGCTCTCCACGTCACAGCTGGTGGCATGCACGAAGGTACTCGCGTGCTTAGTTCAAGTGCATGCTACAACAACTTTTTATCGGAGTTCACTGAAGATGACAATTTTTATTGGAGAAGTCATCATTTACTCACCCTGTCGTTATTTGTCAACCTATCTGCTTTTCTTTCTTCTGCAATTTGAAGAAGATATTTTGAAAAATGTTTGTAACCAAAAACGTTGGTCCCCATTGACTCCTATTGTATGGACACAAAACCAGTGGAAGTCAATGGGGACCAACCATTTTCAAAACATCTTCTTTTGTGTTCTGCAAAGGAAATAAAGCACACAGGTTTAAAGAGACAACGGGAGTGTAAATAAGATGAACTTCATGTAATTGTCATTCTAAGTTCTGTTCTGTTTATTTGAAGTTTTATAATGACATACAAAAAGAACTGGTGCTTCTATGTGTGCTTATAAAATTGCATCCATATTGACCAAAGAGAGAAAAAGTTGATTAAAGTTATTTTGTTAATTTTCTTAGGGCTATCAAATCTATTATATTGTGATTAATTGATTCCAAATAAATTTTTGCGTTTGTATAATAAATGTTTATGTGGCATGTATATTTATATGTATATATAAAAACACAAACATACATGTATATCATAAAAACCAAGCGTGCAATATATAATTATATTTATGGATGCACCGATATGTACATTTTGGGCGATAACGATAACCGATAATTCTTTAAAGGAAATGACAATTGTTATTGACACCAGGCATAGGTTGAACACCGTGCCTCCACAGAAGAATATCAACGACTTCTTCTCTAGCCCCGCCCACTCGTTTGCGCATGACAGTACTGAAGTAACACAAGTTGCGTGGAACCAGATAGAGCGAGCAAGCAATAAACATGCCGTTAAAGATCGCAACACAGTCGCTGCGTAACCTTCCTTCGGATTCCGACATTAAAAATAAACTTCAACCACGCATTACTAAAGACGTTCCAGCTTAAGTGGGTAACAAACATTGAGAGTTTGTTCGATTCATTTCACAGAGGATTCCTTTGTGAACAAGGCACAGGTGGACGCTGGATTTGCAGAGAGACTCAAATTAAAAAGCAGTGCTGTGCCGTCAATATGGTTCGAAAGGAATGGCGCAGCAATCTTATGCGAGTAAAACATGTTTGTACTATGCGTCACTTGCTTTGTTAGAGATCGCTTGATATGCCCTGATAGCCCTATTCACACGTGATTAGTATTACCTGGGGACTTTGTAATAATTGCAGAGGTTGTCTGTGATCTCAACAATGTTTTGCTAATAGCAGTAAGTGAATGATCACCACAGAAAATAGTGCTGTACTGTACTGTAAGTGTGAGCAGCGTGCAGCTCAAGAAGTTTAACCAGAGGAGATACCGATAACATTAAAAATGACCATTTATCGGCCGATACCGATATAGCCGATAATTGATCGTGCATCCCTAATTATATTTATACATTACATAAATTATATTTCAATAAAAATGTAAATTAATGTAAATGTTTGTTACATATACATACATGTATGTGTGTGCATTTATAAATAGATATAAATATCCACAACACACATACAATATTATATAAACACATATTTACAAAAAATCAATACAACACCATCAAATTTATTTTGTTATATTTTAAATATATTATTTTATTTTATTTTAATTGACCTCTTGTAAATCATTACATTGCACTACACATTTATTTAAATAACATAAATAAAATTAAAATTAAACATTCGCATTTATTAAAGTGAAAGGTATTTCATTGATTACGAACGTTTTCATTTTTGTTATCATGCAGTTGGTTTCATGTTTGTTTTTCATATGTCATGAGTTTGATG
Source organism: Triplophysa siluroides (assembly GCA_006030095.1). Classification (NCBI taxonomy): domain Eukaryota; kingdom Metazoa; phylum Chordata; class Actinopteri; order Cypriniformes; family Nemacheilidae; genus Triplophysa; species Triplophysa siluroides. The sequence goes on from VCII01000093.1 coordinate 3,462,905, forward strand.
ATGAGCTATGCGGTATGAAAAGATTTTCTCTTGCCAGAAATAACTGAAATACATTTTCTGTGTATGTGTGCTTGTCGTAGGTGGTGAGCCCTACCATCTCCTCCCCGGTCTGTCAGGAGCAGCTGGTGGAGGCCGGGCGTCTGGTGGAGCGTTCGGTGGAGGGGTGTGTAAAAGCATGCCACGCTGCCTCTGAGGAAGGCGAGCTGCTCCGACAGGTGAACATGGCGGCTGGCGCCGTCAGCCAGGCCCTCAGCGACCTTCTCCAGCATGTGCGGCACTACGCCAGTTGTGGGGAACCGATCGGACGCTACGACCAGGCCACTGACACCATCATGACAGTAACGGAGAGTATTTTCACATCGATGGGGGATGCAGGTGAGACCCGTGAGAAGAATAGTGCACAGCCTAGACCAAGGATGTCCAATCTTTTGAAACAGCCCTACCTTAAATTTGTCTTCTTTAACGTACCTTTGGTTTTGCTCGAATTTTATCATTCGCACGATTGCTTAGAAAAGTAATAACATGGCTCTCGATGAACCATACAATTTCTCAAAACATTTATGGCTGTAGCACAAACTGTGTGGAATGAGTTACGCTCCAGCGTTTAATGGGTTGTTAAGGGGTCTGTTCAAATCCCCAACCATAAGCAATATTAATAGAGATTACAATAGATGGGCTAAACCACAGAACTGACACACATTTCAAACCACAGGAAATGTATTTAATAAATGGAAATCTAAGTCAAATAGGCATACAGTATCACCCAAGCGAGCATTGATGTATTTCATTCATATCGTCCACAAAAAGCATATACTGTATACAGTATGTCCGACAAAGCATATACTGTATGTACTTTGACAGAACACGATTAGTATTGCGCAATGTGTTCCCAACAAATTTCCTGATGTTTCTGCCCTCATTTTGGTTCCCTCGCCCCCCGCAGCCCTACTTTTTGCAACCCACGGTCGACTCCCAACGTAACGTTTTCAACCGCTATGACGCAAGCTCGACAAACATCCAGCTTTGCTCAGTCTTCGGATCTTGTCTTCATTCAAGAAGAATTTGTTTCACTGTTTATTAAGTCCCATCAAGGTCCTCGCAAGTTATTTTGTCTGCGGCGTAAGCCACATTTTTGAGCTGTTTGCAAAGCTGAAGCTCTTGTTATGGTATGGCCGTAAATTCAAAGAATCCTCAAAGGATCCACTGTGAGATTAACGAAAACATGCCATGCGAAAAAACTCAACAGAGAATCCGATCTGGTCCCAATCATAAACGCCCTGTCTTTGAACTTCTTAAAAGAAAACACATGGCATAAAGGTGCCGGGGGGTTGGCTACGAATGCAAAACAAGTAAAACCAGGAATGATGTACGACTCGGGCCAAGGAATCTGCATGTAAAATTCGACTGGTTTGCGATTTTGTTAGCATTTAGGTTTACGTGATTTTCAAGTGTACACTGTTTACTGTCTTAACACACATTCCTGGTCTTTTTTTAATCATTTATCAGTGTATGTTGTCCCAGAGGGGAAAAGCAATTTTTTCATAATCATTCATTCAAATGTAATAACTCGCTTTGCTGTTTTGGCTCATCTCGCTTAAACTGCACCGATTTTTTTTACGCAATTCTGTTGAGCAATAGCCAAAAAGCTATTTATGCATTGTTCTAGGCAATCGTTGTATGTAATGTACCTTTTTTCACATCTTGGCAATAGTAGCGCAGTAAATGAGTGCCAGTTAGCATTAATGTAATTGGGTTACAGCAATAATACTGTAGCAAATAACAATAGGTTGGCGATACCGTTCCGACACGTCGAGGATAAACTTAAAATGTGAGTATCGGAGAAGTCCTTCACAACCAACTTCACAACTATCTGACATCCAGATCTCGCTCTGTTCTTTTGTGCAATGCCCATTTCACACAATCCAGTCAATGGCCAATGAATAATATTACACTTAATACAAATTCAGTAACGTTTTACTCGAACATACGTCACACTGAAATGCGTTGGATTGTCATTCCATATTGATTTATCAATCGCACCATTTTCATACCGAGCGCATCCTACGTTTACAAAGGTGAAACACCTTGTACGTGCATCACTCTCCCACGATAATCTCATCACCGCTTGTATTTCTGGATGTACGTAGGTGTTCGGGAAATACAGAGACCAGTTAGGGAAAGCGAGTAGGCACGCTTTTGATCAACGATGCACTTCAGGTCACACAGGTTCACAAACATTCGAGCACTTCGGTTTCTAAAAGCGATATGCAGAGAGATTGATTTTCAAGCAGGCTTCAACGCCGCCAGATTCACACAAATCAAAGAAACGAGGAGCGCGTGTAGGCTTTTTCAGTCTGGAGTCAAGGACGGTGGGGATGGATAGAGCCAAGAATATGCCGTTAGATGTTTTTGGCGAAACATAAGATCTACCCACACAACATGATGGCATTATTATGTTTGAATAAGGTTTATGTGGGGATATGTGATAGCCGTGTGTTTGTGGGTTTGCAGGTGAGATGGTACGGCAGGCGAGGGTTCTGGCCCAGGCCACCTCTGACCTGGTGAATGCGATGCGCTCCGATGCCGAAGCTGAAATCGATGTGGATAATTCTAAGAAACTGCTGGCCGCTGCTAAGCTGTTGGCCGATGCCACTGCCAGAATGGTGGAGGCTGCAAAGGTATGAAGGCTGTAGGAAGACTATATTTAATATATACAGCCATGGAAAAAATTAAGAGACCATTTCAGAGTTTCTTCTGATTTATGTATGCGTTTAGGTTAAATGATCATTTTTGTTTCAATCTGTGAACTACTAACAATATTTTTACAAAATGTCAAATAAAAATGTTTCCATTGGGATTTATTTGCAGAAAATGAAAACTGGAGGTCAAAATAACAGAAAAGATGCTCTATATTTTTTCAGACCTTAAATACTGCAAAGAAAACAAGTTCATATTCACTTTTAAGCAATACAACAGAAATATATATTTTTTTATGTGACAACCTGGATTTGTATGTGTCTTGTTAGGCTGTCAGTCTTTCACAATGCTGTTGGATGACTTTGTCACTCCTGAGGTTTGATTTTGGTGAGATTCAACAGACACTGGACTGGAATGGCCACAATATATCTAAACAAGCGGATTTGAATTGAACATGTGCAGTGGTTTCTTAATTTTTTCAGCGGCTGGATATAAATATATTTGATATATTAATATAATACAGTATAATGTATGATATATATTGTATGTTCCTCTTGTATCTCTTATACTCTACCATTCAAAAGCTTAGGATCACTTGACTAAAATGTATTTTGGGATTTTAAAATCATTTATTCTGAAGGTATGTGCCTATACATTAATTATTTTATACACCAAAATATCATTGTGAAAACATAACTTATTTAATTTTATTTACATGCATATAGATGTATATATTTTACATCTAGTATAAACGTATGAGCGTTTACAAGACATAACCCACCAACAGTGCTGGTCCAGAAGCACTTTCTGCAATATTATCATTTCAGTTAAAAAAATATATATTTACATTTGTGTAGTGCTTCTGAACCAGTTGTATATATGTACCGTATATGTATAGTTATACGTGGTATATACAAATATATTGATAAAATAAGAATGCATTGTCTAAATGTCATTCACATTACCTAACAATGTCTTTTTCCCTATTCAAATTTTGGTTTTGGATGCAAACAGTGCTAAAAGCTCGCTTCTTTAATCCAGAAACCAGGATCAGCAGCCATACTGTAAAAAATTGCTTCCCACCCTCTTCAGTGCTTCATCTCTGTGATACCCAAGATGCCCTAAGCCATCATTTAGATTTGACTAAAGATGGGCCACAGAAATGGTTGTCAGCCCCTCTCTTAGCAACACACAGTAAATGGCCAGGAGGTGATTCATATTCAAACATGTGAAACGCTGGTCTATGGTGTGTTAGGCACATTTGATCCATGATGCATTAATCACAACATCGCTGCCATTATCAAACGTAAAGAAGAGCAATGCGCCACGGACGGTTTCCTTGGTAACAGAAATGGAGCAGACAGCCCCTAATTCCTCTTTGCATTGAACGTTTTCTAATGTGCGGATGTCGTTGCAGGGCTCACCGAGTATAAAATTCATCTCTGTCCTCTCACAGTTATCCATCACTTTCTGTTTAAACAAATACATAAAAAATAAACCGTGAGATCAGGCCAAGGTTAACGTTGCATACTAGGTGCTAGATTTGACAAAATGGGAAACTATTTCCCATAATGCAGTGCGCTCAAGCTAACCTTTTATTTCCAAAGTGGAACAGCAACATTGTTGTACTGTACAATGTAGCCAATGCTGGCCGCTGATTGGTCAATACACTTCTTTCAGGCTATTGTCTATATTTTCATTTAGATTATATGCAATTATTGAAAGCAATAGACAGAACGCTACAAGATGCATGAGATGCTTTATATGCAGCAGTTAAAATTGAATTGCACCCGTGCAGGGAGCCGCCGCATACCCGGAGAATGAAGACCAGCAGCAGAGGCTGCGCGCGAGGCTGCTGAAGGGCTGCGAGTCGCCACCAACGCAGCTGCTCAGAACGCCATCAAAAAGAAGCTCATTCACCGACTGGAGGTGAGGAGACGATTAAGTGTTTATCCTCCCATTTTCTGTTCAGCGTTCTGTGTTTGCTGCCGTCTTCTAACACAGTTTTCAATCCGGTGAATTATAGTGGTGTGAAGGGTGCTGATGAAATGTAGAAAGGGATTTTATGCCTTTAAAGAAACAGTTCATTTGTTAGAATATAGACCGTTTTATCGGAACCGCACGTCAGGGCTGCAGTTAACTTCCGGTTTGTGTTCGGCTAGTGTCTAATAATATAACTATTTATATTTTATTAAATTTAGGTTAATATTAATTTATATTATAATTTTATTGTATAATAATTGCATTAAATAAACAATTGGTTGAATATGTCCTGTAGTTTGGTCGCATTTAAAGGGGTCACATGACATGGCTAAAACGAATATTATCATTTGTTTTAGATGTAATGCAATGTGTATACACGATTTAAGGTTCAAAAACGCTGTATTTTCCACATACCGTGCATGTTTGTATCTCCTCTTTGCCCCACCTCTCTGAAAAGAGCAGATTTTTTACAAAGCTCATCGCTCTGAAAAGCGAGGTTTGCTATGATTGGCCAGTTAACCAAGTGCGTAGTGATTGGTCGAATACTGCAAGCGTGTGATTGAAATGTAACGCCTCTTGCTTTGGAACCTGATGTTCCATATATGGTAATTGTACTGACAGGTACCCCCACCTTACTTGCGTATACATTTGGGTGGTCTTAGTCAAATCATACCACTAACTGACATAGATTTGTGGGGGGTGTGGTCACACGAGGCGTTTCAGCCAGGTCTGGGTGAGCATTCGCTTTTAGATAGAATGGATCTTTTGTTCCGACACTTAAATTTTAGCAATTTTACGTGTCTAATACAAGCATGAGCAACTTATAACACACCACAGACACAGAAAAACATGTGTTCGCGACATATGAGCCGTTTTAAGAAACTGTACGGTACATTGCCATCTAGCGGTTGAGCTTGGTATCGCAGTCGAAAGTCAAAATATCGGAGAGACAAGTTTAGCCAAGTAACTGTTCTTCTCGGTTTCTTTTGCATGTTATCAGAATAATCTACAGACGCTCTATTGTTTGTGAATGTGTACCAGAGGTTAAGGCCAGTCCACGAACATGCTCATGTGCAGTAACGTTTGTTTACGTTGTAACTTTGAAACCATCTATATTGTTGAAGTCTTCATATTTAAGTGCAACAGCAGATTCTCCCATTCACTCTCATTGTATAGAATAGCACCTGGGAAAAGTGCCATTTACATTAAGAACAATAAAGTTTCTTTATAACACCACATCCACTACATAAAGACGAAGAGACAGAGGGGTGATATCATTGGGATCCTTTATATTTTGCAGCTGATGAACAATAAAACATAGACAGCCAGTCAAAATTTGAAGGCCTTGTACAACTATGTGAAACTGCAGCAAGCGAGCTTACAAAAAATATGCTATTGTCTGTTGGTGTGAACACAAATTTAGTAATGGTTATTTTTGTCTTTAATTATTGTCATCCTTGATGTAAACAGGCTTTTAGCTAAAAGCTCGTATTTGACATTTGAATTAAAAACCGAAGAACTGTCCCTTTAAGAGCAGCTTTGAGCTGTTTCTTTAAATGGCTCCTCATTCATTTATCCCGAGGGCTATATTAGAACACTCAACATCCTGCTGTTAATCACCTGCGGCGTTTCTGAACAGAACAGAAACAGTTTTTCTGTTGTAGCTTCATGCATATCTGATCCAAATTCAGACGTTTTGGTCCCGACCCAAGTCCCATTGACCATAACATCCAGTTCGTATGATTGGTGTGACAAGCGTCTCCTGAAATCGGGTGTGCACCAACACACCAGACATGAGCCGTGTGAAAATGGAGATCTGGGGTTTGTTTTAGCATTCACAAGATGGAAATGCTGTTGATTCACGTTTTTTTTTTTTGCACTTTGAGAACCAAACTATTGGCAAACAACATTAAATTCTGAATTATCAAAATGTTATTATTCAGGCTTCATTACAGTAATACACAACAACTTTTGTTGGAGCGCAAACTGATGACAAAAAGTAATTTGATTGCATGGATGTGGATTTTAAACCAATAAGCTTAAGCGGGGGGCGGGGCTACTCTGCTGAAAACATGTTTTACAAAGCTTCTTTTTACTTGTGGCTGAACTAAACTCAAATGTTATTAATTTATGTTATTTTATGTATATTATTTACTTTGTGTAGTGTTAGGCCTTGTTAGGACACATGTGTAATTGTGGAACTGTGGAATCCAACACCCTGAACTGTGTTTGGACTTTCACTTCCACAAAGATTGCATTGTTTTCTCATCTCTCTTCCATCCATCACCCTTCCTAAAATCTTGAATACTCCTTTGCGAAATGTTCATTCTCTCTTTCTCTTCTTCCTCGCCGCCTTTTTTAATGCTTCAGAAGTGCTGCATGTGGATTGATCGTTTCGTGCGCTGGCAGACTCGAGATGCCCTGTGAATTTTTGCCAAATCTTTGAACGATTGGCATGAGAGCAACAACTTCAGAGGGGTCCCGAAACCACCAGAAATACTGCTCTCTCCGTGAACTTGCTGTACCCTCAATGAAATTCACACGAACAGTCGAGTCTTTGTGCCATTAATGCCACATTTCTGTCAGATCAGCGTGATAATGCCGATAATGGGCATCATTGATTCTGTCGTGTCACGTGTGCTACTTTTGCGTTCACTTTCTGCTTTTGGGCCGCCGGTATTTAGAGCGTGCGGTCGTAATGAGATACGTTTTAATCTTCGCACAGAATGCAGCGAAGCAGGCCGCTGCGGCAGCGACGCAGACCATCGCGGCAGCTCAGAATGCAGCTGCGTCCAATAAGAACCCAATGTCACATCAGCAGCTAGTGTTCAGTTGCAAGGTATTGTGGGTAAACATTTTTTGAAGAAGCTTTGGATATTGAATGCTTGATAATGGGATGCTTATTTAATACGCGTGCGTTTGTTTTTGTTCTTTCTGTGAATGGATGTCTGTCCAGGCCGTAGCAGATCATATTCCCCACCTGGTTCAGGGAATGAGGGGCAGTCAGGCCCACCCCGAAGACCTCGGTGCTCAGCTGGCACTTATCATCGCTAGCCAGAGTTTTCTACAGGTGCACACTGTCTACAAACAAACTCGAACGTTTGTTTGATCAAACATTGTCGACTAACGTTTACGTGTTTGTCTCCAAACAGCCCGGTAGTAAAATGGTGACGTCCGCTAAATCGGCCGTTCCGACGGTAGCCGACCAGGCAGCTGCGATGCAACTCGGTCAGTGTGCCAAGAATCTGGCCACGTGCCTGGCAGAACTGCGGACGGCGGCGCAGAAGGTACCCACAATGCATTGCTTTAAGTAAAGCTCTTAAAGATCTGACATTTACTGAACTTAAAGGGATAGTCCACCCAAAAATAAAAATTCTTTCATCATTTACTCACCCTCAGGTTGTTTCAAGCTCGTGTTCATTTAGATATTTGGAAAAAAAATTAACACAAGATGAAGAATTTAGGAAAACAAACAGTTTTGGGGCAACTTTGACTACCATTAAATTTTTCCTACTATGGTCAAGTCAATGATGTCCCAGATCTGAAAATCCTTCACATGCTTCCAAATATCTTTCTCTGTGCTCATCAGAACAAAGTAATTTATACAGGGATGAAATAACATGGGGGTGAGTAAATGATGACCGAATTTTCGATTGGGGGTGAACTATCCCTTTAAATGTTTAATAGCTGTAATATCCTTCCAAAAATAAAAAAAATTTCATTTCCAATATTTTAATCACATGCACTTAGACTGTAGTCTAAAAGGTAGTCATGAGCATTGGCACAATTATAAAATGGTAGTTGTTGAAGATTTTTTGTGTATACTGTGTCGTAGGCTCATGAAGCGTGTGGTCCTCTAGAAATCGACTCGGCGCTCAACGCCGTACAGTCTCTTAAGAGCGAACTACAGGATGCTAAAATGGCTGCACTAGACGGGCAACTCAAACCATTGCCTGGGGAATCGGTATGTCAAATTCTGCCTTTTGTATTTACACGAAATTACAAATGCGAAATACAAAAGACCTGAGGACTCATGTTTAACACTCTTATGTCTATAGTTAGAAAAGTGTGCCCAGGATCTCGGGAGTATGTCCAAGGCTGTGGGCTCTTCCATGGCGCAACTCCTAACCTGTGCCGCCCAGGGCAATGAGCATTATACAGGTAAGATGATCTCTACGACTCGACAACATATAAAACAAAAAGATTTTCGATTGACAATTAAACTCTGAAAAACAAAATGTGTACAACATGAATTTTACATTAAAGCGGGCGTAACACACGTGGTTTCTGCCAATCTCATATTGGTCTTGAGTATCTATAGAGTAGTGTTGCATACCTCGTATCTTTGAAGAGTATTTAGTTTGATCACATTTATAAAAGATAGATACAGCTGTACGATTATTTCCGAAAACATACGGCGCGTGCGGGGGGGAGTGGTAGGCTGAACTAAAGCACATGTGCACCCATTGCCAACTAAACACAGACATCAGTTTCACTCACCGCATGCGGTTCATGTCCGGCATCTTTTAGCGCTGGGACGGCTCCATATATTCTTTTTCGAACAAATCCAGCGTTATATCCACCGTTTATATAGCATTCATCGCACAAATGCAGCGAACAAACAAACACCTGAACTTCGCGAACGTATGCTCTCTCTCTCTCCTGCACACAAGTGAAAGTGACGTCTGCGCATGCTCCTTCTCCTGCTCTCCTTGCGGCCGTGTGGGCGTGCCGCGTGCTTTTCCTGGAGAATAGTCCAATAAGGGACTAAGAAAAATAGTTACGAAACAGTTCTGTATGTTCGAAAAAAAAGTTTCCGAAACCAAAAAAAAAGTTTTAGTTTTTTTACAAGTTGACCATGTTAAGCATAAGAAGACAGCACGTTTAACATTGTAAAGAAGTCAGAATGCATGAAACACCGGTGCAGGGACGCTTTAAGGATTCCTATGAACCAATCATTGCCTTACGATTTTAGAGCTTTGATTGGATGATAGAAATTTTCCACTTCAACATTTGTTTGTAGTCCATTAGGGAAAAATTCAAATTGCTTCTTTAATATATACAAAAATAAAACACATCATGTGTTTTCCCGACAAAACTACATTATCCAAATTAAAAGCATTAAAGGTCGAGTGTATGAAATTTTGCGGCATCTAGCGGGGAGGTTGCAACCAACGGCTCTCTCCCCCCCCCCCCCCTTTCGAAGCACTACGGTGGCTGACAGGGGACTAAGATGTCGTCACATTTTCACTTCTTTGCTGAAAGAGATAACGTATTTACGAAACGCGCTCTGTAGAGCAGTTTGTCCTTTTAGGGCTACTGTAGAAACAACATGGTGAATTCCATGTAAGGGGACCCGCGGTGTGTGTAGATAGAAACAGCTCATTCTAAGGTAATAAAAACATACCGATTCCGTATGTAAGGTCTTTATACACCTCTGAAGACATAGTTATGTATATTGAACTGCATTTCTATCAATAGATCCTCCTAAAATTACACACTGGACCTTTAAAACAGAACAGATAGATGTACGATGTTCCTTACCTGCACCACCCATCAATTTTTCACTCTCTCTGGCTGGATCGCTGCTCTCAGGAGAGCTTCTGAAGACAGATTTTAACGGCACGCTCGAGCAAACCCCTCCTCTTCCAGCCCAGCTCCTGCAGCTTCTCAAGCCGAGGGTATAACTAACCCCGTCCCTCATTAATCTTTTTTCACTAGATTTAACATACCATCAGCAATTGGGCTCTACTTGGCTGGATAATGCAATTTTATGCAATTTGCCCGCATTCGCCTTTTACAGTTTTTCGCTTTCTGTTCTATAAGTAAAGGCCAGATCCCATATGGCGCCTCATTTTCCTTCCACGCTCATTTGTTGGAACAGCAGGGGCGTTGTGGGTCAGCCATGCGCCAAAATGAGGCTGAAAGCTTTTTTTGGAGCTGAATGTTTGGGCTTGTTCTTTGAATTACTCCCTAAATGTGTCTCTCGTTTGCTGTTTATGGCACTTTATGTAAAGCATTAGGAATGGAGTTGAGGTCGTTGATTCACAAGTATAGTTAAGGCAAATATGTTTATGCTTATTTATTGTATGATGCGTTGTAATGATTGCACGCTAGTGGTTGATTGATTTAGTTTTTTAATCCATTATACTGATGTCCATATCTAGAGTTAGATTCAGTTACCGATATGTAGTGCCGATATGAGGATAATGACAATAGTCTTGCAATGCAAAATATCTGACTAGTCAGTGTGGCCAACACATCTAACAGGAATTCGTAACTATTTTAGAGTATTTAAGAGTTTGTATGATCTTATTCGTACGTTTTCGTATGATTTACTTTTGCGCCAGACGCTAGATTTAGGGGTTGGATTAGGGAAGGGGCTTCAGTATCGCTTTTTTCTAATAATTGTTAGTTTTTTTTGTACGATTCACATCGTACAAATGTATACAAAATGGCCACCATGTAAAATAGTTACAAATTCCTGTGAGATCAGGGTAGTCTGGCAGATATATCGGTTTGTCTAGACCGATGTCGATCCATTGACTTCCATTCTTTCACCATTTATGCACATTTGGTGAACTTCAACTTGTGAAATTGTATCACGTGATGACATGTGACCAAAAGAAGACGGCATGAATTTGTCTGTTGGAGTAAATGCTCATAATAGCAACATCGCACAATGCAATTTTGTACAATATAGCTTTAAATTAATGAAAACAACAAAAACAAATATGGCAGACGGCCATGATATGTAAATAAAATTTGGCCTGGCTTATATATTTTTGAACTTTTCTTACAAATATTATTGTTGTATTGCTTGAAAGTGAATATGAACTTATTTTCTTTGCAGTATTTGAGTACTGAGCTTTTTTTGTTATTTTGACTGTTTCTCCAGTTTGCATTTTCTGCAAATCAATTAGAAAATAAATAATATTTTTATTCGCAAATGCTGCAAAGAAAACAAGTTCATATTCCCTTTTAAACCATACAACTCTAATACTGTATTTGTACATGTATTTACGAAAAGTTTTAAATTTCTTTTTTGTGATAATCTTGAATTTTATCGCAGTTTTCATGTGTCTTGTCATGCTGTCAGTTTTTCTGTACACTGGACTGGAATGATCACAATACATCTAGAAATGCTGATTTAAAACGAAAATTTGCAGTTGTCTCTTAATTTATTCCACGGCTGTACACAATACCATTCAAATGTAAAGTTTCACTTATTCACTTAATTCTGAATAATTTCCACATATTAGACAAATAGTAAAGTATTATTAATAGTGCTTTTAGGAGTTTATATTCAATAAAGTTTTTATTCTACAATTTTATGCCTTTGTCTATAGCATATTTAGTTTTTTTCTCATGATATTATATAGTTTAATTTGTATTTGTGTAGCGCTCATGAAGGGGCCCTTCAGTCTTGTCGACATTACCACTAAGGTTTATCATTATTATTCCAGACATTACATTTAATACTTGTGTACACCGTAAGATTATAAAGAGGAGAGTGACTCATCCTTCACTGCATGGTTCATTGGACAGGTGTAGCCGCGAGGGAAACCGCTCAGGCCCTGAGGTCGCTGGCCCAGGCGGCGAGAGGAGTGGCCGCAAGCAGCGTGGAGCTCCAGGCCGCCGCCGGCATGCTGGACTCGGCCTGTCACGTGATGGAGGGCTCAGCCATGCTAATCCACGAAGCCCACCAAGCCCTGGTGTGCCCTGGCGATGCCGAGAGCCAGCAGAGACTAGCGCAGGTGGGACATTTTAGATGAATCGTACATTGCACACATTCACACAGTTGGGTTAAAATAATTTTCGGAGGTGTCGCAATTTTGTTTGTCTTCAGCCTTCAAGGCTGGAGGCCACAATATCATTTTTTGAATGATGTCCCATCAGCCCTTTCTCGGCATAGCTGTGTCTCTTTTTGCTTTCTAGAACGTGCCAGCGTGCCTCCTGACTCGCGCAGGTTGCTTTGGGACGCAAACATATTGCTTGCCATATGTCTATGACAGCGGCATAAATTAAAGACATGGATTTTTCTGTTCTGCTAAGGGAATGATTAGAATTTTAGATTCACCGTGCATCTCCCCAGGACATCATAATGTTGTTTGGTGGGAATGTGTGTTTTTTGGTGTCTCAGGTGGCGAAGGCCGTGTCTCACTCCCTCAATAACTGCGTGAACTGCTTACCTGGACAGAAAGATGTGGACATGGCCCTCAGGAGCATCGGAGAGGCCAGCAAGAAACTCCTGGTGGAAAATGTGAGTCACCCCTTTGGTTCATAACAGTTTACCGGTCCTTTGATCCATAAAATAAGTTTTTAGGGAGACTGATATTTAAAAGTGTGAGATAGTCCATATAATGAAAGGGAATGGCGACTGTGGTTGTCGAGCTCAGAACTGACTAAATAACACAACGAAAGTATTCTTTAAGTCTTGTGCATTGTATTCTCAGTCTACTGAAGCTGTGCGATAGCTTTGTGTGAAAACTAGACGGAATTGAAGTCATTAATCTTGCCCTACGCCCTGTGCATTTGCACGCATTTAAATGTGAAGCTTTTAGATGCCATATCTTTATGCGGTTGACTTCAAAGGCTGCGAAATGCTGTTCTGGTGTTAATTTATCTGTCATTTGGTAGAAGCTAGCAAACAAATAAAAGTGCAAACATGCACAGTTTTTATGACATTCCCTTTTCCTCAAAATTAATGACATGAGCAAATACAATCCTGTCTTAATGTAATTCTAAGCATTGTCCTTGCGTGTTTTGAACAGGCCAGCAACACATTTGAAAAACATTTTATTAATTTAATTATTCGTTTAGTTTACCTAAAAATGTAGTTCTTGTAGGTACTGTTATTTACAACATACAGCAGTCTAGCCAAATAGATGTGGAACACATGTTATCTGTATATTTTCACGGGTCGAAACCTTGTATATCCAAATCCCCTACTTTTTCAAAAGCAATGTATATTTTAATTTTTTATTATGAATTAATTGTTACTTTTTAATTTGTTGAATATTTGCAAGGTCCACAAAATAATGCGAAGGTTGACCAATGGCAATGATTTATGAAAAAAAATATGATTTATTTTTCCACCTGACATTGACAATATTGTGTATAAATGCTCCTGTTCCACTCAACCTTATGCAAGCAAATGCAACCATCTCTGTGACGTTTCATCTTCCCTTGGCCTTCCAGCTTCCTCCTTGCTCCAAATCCTTCCAAGAGGCGCAGACGGATCTGAATCACACGGCGGCCGAGTTGAACCACTCTGCTGGAGATGTGGTGCAGTCAACCCGAGGCAACAGCAGTCAGCTGGCGGTGGCCTCCGGAAAGTTCAGCCAAGACTTTGATGAGTTTCTAGATGCGGGCATTGAGATGGCCGGACACACTCAGGTACTGATGACCTCTCTATTGCCATCTTTGTTTGAAACATAAAATGCAGGTTGCTTTATTTATCTGAAGCGTGTTGGAATTTCCCACGAAATCAGACCAGACAGCTCAAATGGTAAATCTTTACTACTGTATAAGCTTACTGCTGCGGATTGAGTTGAGAAGACACATTTTTTTATGAACTTGCTCAATACCTGCTGTTTTTTTGAATCAAATTAAGAAACGGATTGCAGCTTTAAAGACCTAAGAATTTGAATTCTTTTTACTTTTGTCTTTGCTTGCATGTTATTTTTTCACAGTCTAAAGACGACCAGATCCATGTAATTGGCAACCTGAAGAACATCTCCATGGCATCCAGCAAACTGCTGTTGGCTGCCAAGTCCCTCTCTGTCGACCCAGGAGCCGCAAACGCCAAGAATCTCCTCGCAGCTGCAGCACGGTAGGAATAAGATTCAGATGTCGGTCAGAGGAAAGTTGAGTGGTCATTTTCATGCAAAAACAGTCAAACAGCTTCATGTTTTGAATTATATGTGTGAAAATATAAATCGTCGCTGTCCTTCGGAAACCTCAGATGTCCAAATTCATTGTTTTTCAGGATGTAAAAAACACTGTCATTTTTAAATGAATAAATACTGTGTTGTCAAAGCACTTTTTAATACTTTTTATTGGTTAGATATTTACAAAACACAGCGACAAACATAAAGGGGGACTAATAATAAAGATTTTTTGCCTAAAAAAATTATTATTAAATATGGAGATACAAGGTTTAAGAGGGACAGCAGCGATATGTTTGTTTGTGAGCAAATGTGATTGTATATTTTCTGTTTACGAACTGCAACTTTATAGATTTTCATCCCACGTAGTTGCAATGTCTACAATGTTATAAACAGTACATATATATTTGTTTAACTTTTTCCATGTTACCTGAACCATGAAATGCAAGCTTTTGTCACATGGTCTTTTGCTGACAAATAAACTTGAACTTTTGGGTCCAGGTACCAAAGAGTAAAGTAAGGTCCAACGTCACACATAATTCATTAAAAATGACGTGTATATAAATAGAAATACGTAAAATATAAAACATGAAATATTAAAACAAGTCAGTTCAATTCACATTTATTTTTAAAGCACTTTTTACAGTTTATACTTTTCCAAAGGACATAAAACACAAACCATTACAAATGTGACAAATAATAGTTTAGACGGTTTCATTCTAACAACATAAACAAATGTTACTGCGCATAACTTCCGGTACACATTCACAAACAATAGAGCGCCTGTAGATTATTTCTGATAACAATCAAAAGAAACCGAGAAGAATCGATACTTGGCTAAACTTGTCTTTCCAATATTTTGAATTTAGACTGCGATACCAAGCTCAACCTCTAGATGGCAATGCACCATACGGTTTCTTTAAATCCGACCAAACTACAATTGAATAAAATGAACATACAACAAAATTCAACAAATCGTTTATTACAGTACAATAATACTACAAATTAATATTAACATTAATAAAATAAAATATAAATAGTTATATTATTAGACACTAGCCAAACACAAACCAGATGTTAACTGGGGGTCAGGCGCGCCCGTCCAATGAAACGGTCTGTAGTCCAGAGCTTATAGCGTCAATATTAAAACAATAGTTGTCAATGGAATGTCCCTGCTATGATAAATGTGGTCCCTGCCTGTGTCCTCATAAACTAAATCACTCAAAAACTCACTAAGTGGTGTTTCATAAATGAATTGTAAAACCTAAGATCCACCTACATTGTCAGCACCAACCAACGATCCCCATGAGGGAAATGAATTCTTAAACATGCTAAATTGCTCATTTGAAAAAGTAAAAACGCCCAAAAGATACCGTGAGTGTTAGATAAGAGGTGTGGTTAAGGGTAGGAGATAGAAATACTATTGGGATAGTATGAAAACAATAGAAATCTCTGGCAATTCCCCACAAAGCAAAACCCACCTGTGTGTGCGCTGCTTGACTCCCCTCAGGTATGGCACCTGTTCCTGATGGTTTGGATTGGTTTATTTGTCCTTTAATGGTGGAGAGAGAAGACTCACACACACATTTGGGCTCATTAGACTGAAATAAAGCCTAGTTTGGTCTGACACTGAGACGTTGGTAAAGGTTGGCATCTCTCATTCAGATTTTCTGTGTTTCTTGTGTTTCAGAGCAGTGACAGAGAGCATTAATCAGCTCATCACACTTGTACCCAGCAGGCACCAGGACAAAAAGAGTGTGACAATGCTCTCAGAGAACTAGAGGTACACACACACATATACCATACACACTTTGTCCTTAAAGAGAGTTTATACGGTTAGTTTTTTAGATGTTTATTTGCTCTGCTAACTTTTACGAGGCTTTTGAGGAAACCTATTGTATTTAATTCATGAACCTTGAAATTCCTCTTCATGTTGTTTTAGAAGAAAATTCAGACCGTTTTAAAAGTCCTCGTGCATCTTATCTCTCCTCCACATACACACAGGCTGTTCGAGGAATGCTGGACAATCCCAATGAGCCAGTCAGCGATCTCTCCTACTTCGACTGCATTGAAAGTGTTATGGAGAATTCCAAGGTAAGGAATTTACTCCCAAAATTCTTAGAGTCCCTGTGATCCGGAAGTCTTGATCGCTTTTATTTCCGTATTTTGACGCATATCCGAGTTAAATGAAATTTCTAATGAGAAAAATAGTGGGCTTTCTCTGCGATTTGATTGGATGTATAAAAACAGCCGTTGCATTTTGAAATGGAGCTGGGAGCAGACTGACAGGTGAAGGGGAGGAGTTAACGGATGCTCCGCCCAAGCCGTCTAACATGCGTCATTTAAGATGGATAGACGTTACAAAAAGAAAGTGCGTTTTCAGATTTCAACTAAAGATTATGAGGCCACACGAATTTTAAAAAGAGAATGACCCACATTGATAAACTATTTGCAATATTTCATGAAAAATAAGCATTTTTATTTCACTGGGACTTTAAGAAACACACATCGGGTTTTAAGGTCTGACGTGTCTCCGCTGTTTGCCGGGCAGGTTCTAGGGGAAGCTATGGCGGGAATCTCGCAGCATTGCAAGACTGGAAATGTGCCAGCGTTCGGGGATTGTGTGGGCGTGGCTTCAAAAGCACTGTGTGGGTTGACTGAGGCTGCGGGACAGGTGAGCTATTTGCCTGGTTCTGTCTGATTCTACACCCACAATGCACCTGGAACGCTGGGCTTTAGAAATGTTTGTGCCTTGAAACAAAAACATATTTAACTTCCATAATGTCGCGTGCAGGTGTATCTGTGATGTTCCTAGTTATGAGTTTTCTGTCTCTCTTAGGCCTCCTATTTGGTTGGCGTCTCAGATCCCAATAGCCAGTCCGGCCATCAGGGATTGGTCGATCCCATCCAGTTTGCTAGAGCCAATCAGGCAATTCAGATGGCCTGCCAGAACCTGGTTGACCCAGCCAGCAGCCCCTCACAGGTGATGTTCTCTTTTTTTATGAATCTAATAGACATCTGTATGTTCTGTCGCTTCAGTACTGCATTTTTTTGTTGATTCTTGTACTGTCAGTCAACAAGAGCCACTCACTTACTGAAGAACCATTAACATTTCTTCATTGTGTAGGTTCTGTCAGCAGCTACCATTGTTGCGAAACACACCTCGGCACTTTGCAACGCCTGCCGGCTGGCGTCTTCCAAAACAGCCAATCCGGTGGCTAGAAGACATTTCGTGCAGTCAGCCAAAGAGGTTGCCAATACCACAGCTAACCTTGTCAAAACTATAAAGGTAAGAGCCAAAAATAATGATAAACAGAATAATAATAATTACCAAAAGGTCATTTGATGAGTATTTGAGAAGTGATTGAATTTTCTGCATTAGCATGACAGACATGAGCCTGCTTAGCAAGCTCGACGTCATCGATATAGCATATTTTCTGTTGTGGGTTAAAGATTTTAACGTAAGTGCTCTGTCTGTGCTGTTTTCTCAGGCTTTAGATGGAGATTTCTCCGATGAGAACCGTGAAAGGTGCCGAGTGGCCACGACCCCGCTGATTGAAGCCGTGGATAATCTCTCCACCTTTGCCTCCAACCCGGAGTTTGCAAGCATTCCTGCACAGATAAGCCATGAGGTGATGATGGCTGAATATCAAAATATATCACGTGTTACTAACTGTGTGTGTTTGTGCGTGCGTGCATGTTATACTGTACACTGTATAATTGAAAATGTTCAAAAATTGTGTTTTTTATTGTTTTAGTAATCTGTTTTTTTAGTTATTATTGCTAATAAAAACAAACAAATTTTAGTTTGATTGATATTAATTGGAATGGACAGTAAAAAAAATGTGATTTTTGAACATTTGTAAAAAGTTAATTTGCAAATGAACACTATAATTGTTTATGCAGGTAAAATTAGAGGTAACAAATAAATGAATTGTTTCTATTAAGGTCCAAAATATTATTTATTTGGACTGAATATATATATAAAAAACATTACCACATATTAACTAGGCCAAAAATGATCATTCAAATCTTAAATAACCTTGTAACTGAACTACCAAGAGTTACGGTTTGTTTTAGGGTGTATGAATTATTTATTTTTATTTATTATATATTTATAACTTATCTGTTAATATAATTCACATTTACTTTTTATAATTAAATTAAAAGCAAACACAATAGTAGAAATAACTTTATATATATAATATATTATAATAGTTTTTTTTCCACTGCGCTGTTAGCTTCAATAAAGTACCTTTATGTGCACTTATGTGCAAGTGTATTGTTATTTATATTAAGTGCGTTAAAATGTACTTTCAGTTTTTCCAAAGTATTGCCCTGTGATTTTGTGGCAAATAAAAGTGCTCTCTCTCAGGTCGGACACTGAATTGTCTCTTATCTGCCTTTTCACAGAAAGCACAATAGGTCAATGAATGTGGATGAGATTTTTCCTATGTTTAGCACACGTGAAGCGCCCTTCTTTCCATTGAACTGGAATTGTTTAGAATGAATGAGTGTTTACATAAGCTACAAGCACTTCACAAATTGTGTGATAAAAACCTACAACGAACATAACAATATGATGTTTTTTCTAATCTAACATTAAAACATTGGCAGACATGTACACAAGCGCAGCGCACACTAAAAACCTAACAGAAGATGATAAAGGCTTTGCAGGCAAGATAATATGTCTGTTTTTTCTTAAACCATTTGTTTCTCAGGGTTCAGCCGCGCAGGAGCCCATCCTACGTTCTGCTCGTTCAATGCTGGACAGCTCCACCCACCTGTTAGAGACCGCCCGCTCCCTCATCATCAACCCCAAAGACCCCCCACATGGTCCATCCTGGCAGGCCACTCCCGCACTGTCTCAGACTCCATCAAGGGCCTCATCACGTCCATCAGGTCTGTAGATAATCTCGGAAATGCTAACGGAGTACTTTTTGTAACTCTCCGAGCTCACAGACGTGCATTGCAGGAATAAAACAAGAGCATTGCAGATACCTGATGGTAGTCTCTTCTGACATGGACCAATGAGCAAACACCCAGAACACCCTAGCAACCACAAAAGCGATGCCCTAGCAACCACTGCATCACTTAACAACCGCATCCATCCTCTGGCATTGTAAAAGCCAAGCAAACCCCCCCCTAAAAAAACGAATTGGCTACTTAGTGTTTGTATTTAAATGACATCATTTAATTGCCACTGAATGTTTAATTATATTGACTGTGATGTGCCATGACCACCTGTTTCAGAAAATCATCAAACAATCCAAAAGCTCTTTTCACTGTAAATATTAACAGCTGGATAACAGGCGGCGTGTGATTTCGCTGGATTGTATATTACGATCGTAAGCGACTCTTAATGGGTTTCCATCTTCGCCGAGAGCGCCCGGGTTGATTGATGTAGCATGACAAGGACCGAACGCGGATCAGATACTCGTCCATGCGTATGCTTCCAGAGCGTACGCTCGATCTGATCTGAGATCAGCGCCCGTCGGTGTCATCTCAACTCTAACAGACGCAGTAACCGGGATCATTGCCCACCTGGCTGCCCTTCACTAACATTGCCCTCCCGCTACAGCCATCAAAACTGGAGCTCATCCAGCCTACCTAAGAATGCACTTACTCTCCCTTTTTATGATACTATAATGTACGATATCCACATAGAGTGGAGGAATGTAATTAAATAAAATACCTCGGGCATCCCTGAAGCAATCTCTCCTGCTCGGTTGTCATAGGGACAAGGCCCCTGGGCAGCGAGAGTGTGACCAGTCCATCGACTGCATCAACAAGAGCATCAGGGACATTGAGCAGGTTTCCCTCGCTGCCGTAGGACAAAGTCTGCCCCGCAGAGACGACATCTCACTGGAGGTAACAAAAAATCACTTTACCCTAACACATTATTGGGTTTTAAAAGCTGTTTTTGCTTCTGTGCCTTTGAAGGGATCGATTACCCCGAAAATGACATTTCTGTCATCATTTACTCGCCCTCAAGTTGTTCCAAAGTCAACCTGTGTAAATTGTGTTGTTCTGCTAAACACAAAGAAAGATATTTGGAAGCCAAACCGGTCTGGGTCACTGTTGACTACCATAGTAGGAAAGAAAAACTTCTATGCTGGTCAATGGTGCCCCAGATCTATTTGTTTTTCCACATTCTTCAAAGTATCTTCTTTCGTGTTGAACAGAACAAAGAAGAGCATACAGGTTCGAAAAAACTGTAAACGATGACAGATTCTTCGTTTAAGGGTGAACTGTTCCTTTAAGATTCTATATGTAAATGACCTCTGTATTATTGGCCATCCTATTCACCTATGAAACGGGTTACAGCATCACAGGCGGTCATATTTTTAAGCCTTGTTATAAATGACTGATAGTGTCCGTATTTTAATTCACAAACATTTTTCCCGTTTTTCCCATCAGGCTTTGCAGGAGCAGCTGACCTCTGCCGTGCAGGAGATCGGTCACCTCATTGACCCTATCTCTACTGTGGCACGAGGAGAAGCCGCTCAACTCGGACACAAGGTAAAAACAGAGTCGTAGCTTTAACATTTCTCCAGGTAGAATTAATGTCGCTTCTGCACAGCACTTAGGATTCATTATTGCTGAAACAGTGCCACTCAAATCCCCCAAATTAATTTAATGAACGAATTACCATATGTGAGCACTATCAATCTAAATGAGTGTTGCAGTCATTTATGGTGGCGAAGGATCACACCTTAAAAAAGACTAAGCGACAGGAACATAAGTGCAAGAGATATAACACACAACCCTTGTTTCCAGGTCACTCAGTTGGCGAGCTACTTCGAGCCGGTTATCGTGGCATCGGTGGGCCTGGCGTCTAAACACGCTGACCACCAGCAACAGATGAACATATTAGATCAGACCAAAACCCTGTTTGAATCGGCTCTACAGATGCTCTATGCTGCCAAAGAGGGCGGCGGAAATCCTAAGGTATGATGCACTGAATTGTGTATGTGTGTTGGTTAACCGGTGGGTGTGGATCGTGCCATATTAATGACATGACCGTCATCTTGCAGGCTTCTCACACCCATGATGCCGTAGCGGAGGCCGCCCAGCTGATGAAAGAGGCGGTTGATGACATCATGGTGACTCTGAATGAGGCAGCGAGTGAGGGGGGGATGGTGGGCGGCATGGTGGAATCCATCGCTGAGGCCATCGGACGGGTCAGTGGCTTTATACAACTACATCCAAAACGACCAAAATAGGGATTCATAGCCAAAGGCGATATCGTAGGAACAAAATGATGGTCCAAAAGTCTGGAAAGTTTTTTTCGTCATTGCTGATTTATAGTGAAGAAGAAATGTTTAGGATGCATGATTTATAGGTCACTGATTTAATGTGAATGAGTTTTGGACAAGGTCTTGTTAACCCAACAGGTCAGAATTTCTTTGCTTCCGTTAAAGGACATAAGATGCTGTGAAGCATGAGATGCTCTTTTAAAATTGTGCTTTAAATAATCAGGTTTTCCAGTAACTGAAGCGCACGGCTTCTTTAAATAAAAAAGAGGACATACCAAATACTGGGATATTATGAAATCAATGCATATTTTTAAGTTCAAATTGTCACTCAAATTTGTTATGCTGATAATGTAATTTGTAATCAATATTTAGTTTGAGATGCACCGATACTAAATTTCTCCACTGATATAGTGATATCTGCTGAAACCGAGGCTGAAGATTAAATTAATATTTCTTAACTTTCTGTATGTTATTACTTCATATAATGACGATTAATATTGAAGTTTCTTAAAAAAAATTATACACAGTTTATATACAAATTTGTTGCATTTTCCCGTCCAACTTTGATTGACAGGATATATCGGCCCTGATTATCTGTTTTTTTATTTCCTTTATTAACCGATATCGATTATTGGCCGATATATTGGTGCATTTCTTATACGTTTGTATAAAATGATGATATATGTAAAGAAGGTATGTTCACTAGTGGTCTCAGACGTTTGGACCCATTACATATATTGTACTGTACGTATGTGAAATATGACATGAAATCAATTACTTATCATTTATTTTAATCGGTGTTATTAAAGCTTACTGAAACTACAACTATTAGAAATCAAATCAAATATTGGCCTAAATAATATTTAAGAATTACGATTAAGTTGAGGCACTAAAATACTAACAGGAAATAAATGGAAACTAAAACAGAACTGAAGTACATATTAATTACACTTATATAGCAATAATAAAAGATATAGATAAATAATATAATAAAAAAATGGACTGTAATCAAAATGAATAAATAGACAAATAATATGTACAAATTAACGTGAAAAAATTAATTAAAAGCTAATTAAAAATATTAATATAGTTACAATCTGATTTGAAAATACTGGAAAAACGCACTGAACTTAAATCAAGAATTATGAACGCAAGAAATATAAATGAAGATTTATGAACTTAAATTGGCTCACAGCAAATCCATAACCACGTTCCCTATAAAAAATTGCCAAATAGACCAAAGTTGTAATTTAGTTTATATAAAGGAAATTAATAGTATGCTTTGTTTTTCAAAAGCTCGATCTGCAAGACATATAAATGAGTGTCACACACTGCAGCTGTCTATAAATCCCATTATTAGACTGATTTGACACAGCATCAGCACTGGATGCATGCAGTCTTTAATTATTCTGTCACGGGAGACAATACAGCAGATAGGAAATCCATCCTCATGTGTTTTCTGTTTGAGCATTTACAGTATTCTGCACATGTATTGCATCATTTGTATTAGGACTCACTCCAGCAGTATGTCATTTTTATCTGGATCTCTTCACTTCACAGATGGATGAAGGAACGCCGCCAGAGCCTGAAGGCACTTTTGTGGATTACCAGACCACCATGGTGAAGTTTTCGAAAGCTATCGCTATAACCGCACAGGAAATGGTGAGCACCTCTCAGACATTTCCTATGTGGGTACTTTTCAAAAGAGCCTCACTTCCTGTCTGACGCTTGTTGGATAAATGTGCGGATGTGTCATCTAACCATAAAATGACAAATATTATTTTAGTATGTGTCAAGATTTTTTTTTCTTATAAATTTATAAAAAGCTGCTTTTTTTATAAAAATATGCTTTTAAATAATTTTATTGATATTTATACTGATTATAAAATCAAGCGTTTAACATAAAAGAATAGCATGTGTGTTTTAAAGTGGTTTGTAAAAACAATTCTTTTTCTGACGCTTTCATCGCATTAGTTGTATAGCTTATCATTCTCTAACTGTCATGTGTTTTGATATGTGACCCCAGATGACAAAGTCTGTGACATGTCCAGAAGAGCTGGGTGGGCTGGCGTCTCAGGTGACTGTGGATTACAGCCAGCTGGCACAGCAAGGCCGTCTGGCAGCCGCCACCGCCGAGCCGGAGGAGGTGAGGATCTATCCAGCACTGTGAGACTACATCCCACAGACCAGTGATCTGAGATGAACATGCTGTTTTTTTAAGCATGGATGCTATAAACAGCACACAAATTTAAGATTTAAAGGAACAGTTCTGCCATTAAAGGGATAGTTTATCCCGAAATGAAAATTCTGTCATCATTTACCCAACCTCATGTTATTTCAAACTAGGCTTGTTGCAATAGTCTGTGTCCTCGCCCGCCAACCGATTACATCACCTGTCCACCGTTTTGTTTCGTATTCCCTTTTATTTGTTTCTTATTTATTTTTTTTGCACAGTGTGTGTCGTGATTACGTTAAATACATTGCCTATATAGTAAAGGTTTTTATTTTCGTTTCCTATTTATTTTTTGCTTGATGCGTGTCGTGATTATTCGTTTTGTTAAAGGCAACCTATCTTGATGTTACGTTTTTTTTTATTTGTTTCTTTTTTTTTGTGCTGCCGTGATTCTCGTTATGTTGATATAGGCAACTTATTTAACGTAAAGGTTTTTTATTTTCCTTTCCCATTTATTTTTTGGTTGATGTGTGTCGTGATTATATGTTTTGTTAAAGGCAACCTATCTTGACGTTAAGGTTTTTTATATTCGTTTCTTATTCGATTATTGGTCTTGTAAGGACTGTGTACGAAAAAGTACTATAAAATTTGCTTATATTATAGTTTTGTGTGCTTTTATTAAGAAAGATATTGAACCAACCATTAATTCAAGCAATTGCTGTTCCCGAATTGCCGCTAATTCAAAACTAAGAGTAAAATGCGTCATGCGCACGGCCGCATCTTCGACCACATAACAGCAAATCCCCGTAGTCACCGATACTGGTGTTTTTACACGTGAAATAACTGGTGGGAAATTTAATCACCGCCACATCCCTATTTCAAACGTTTGTGAATTTCTTTCTTCTGCAGAAATCAAAAGAATATATATTTTTTTTAAATGTAGGTAACCGAACAACGGCGGTACCCATTCACTTCTATAGTACGGACACAAAACCAATGCAAGTCAATGGGTACTGCCGTCATTTGTGGATGAACTGTTCCTTTAACCGTATATTTTTTTGGGTTGGTAATGGTAAATGCAATAGACTCATTCACGCCATTTTATTTTATAGCTAATGACAACCGTAAACAAATAAAAAATATGTATAAGGTAATGCAAACACACACACACACACTTCTACTTCACACCTTAAGGCCATAAAGCAAAGTATAAACACCAGCCAACACATTTCACACCTTTGCTATGATCTATGTCATCGTCCACGTTAGAAATAAAATAACTCGGCTCTCCTCGCTACCTTTTCCGCATACTGTAAGCGGCCGCTGTTGCCGTAGCAACCGCGCGCCCCCACAAGCCTTAAAAGCCCGTTGTGATATTCATAATGAAGAGCCGCCCACCCGTGGATCTGTGTGTCAGGTAATGAACATACAGCGCTGTCGGGCCCCCTCAAAGGCCATCACAATCACTTCTTAATTATTGCACAGAGCTTTGTTGAACGCAGGCAGTGCCTTTTACAGGCAGCCGCCGAACGCACATGCATTCGAAATTAGACTCAAATACTGATCTCCGTATGGCTTAACTTTTTAAGCGAGGTTTCGCTATAGGAGCCGTAACGTGGTCGTGTTTCCAGGTGGGATCCCAGATCAAGTCCAGGGTTCAGGAGTTGGGTCACGGCTGTATCTACCTGGTGCAGAAGGCTGGAGCTCTTCAGATCAGCCCGACAGACAGCTTCAGCAAGAGAGAGCTGATCGAATGCGCCCGCGCCGTCACTGAAAAGGTACGACTGGTGTCTGGGTGAGTTTGTTCTGTTTGATGTTTTGTAGGACCTTAATAATAGTCAATTAAATCCATTTTTATAATGGAACAAAATATACAATTTCTGCACGCAGCTCGTATGTGGCATTATTTCATTCAGCATATTGAGAAGAGGTGTGATGTATAGTTTCTAAGTGACTGATTTTGGCTACGGATGATAAATAAGCAAGTAAAATGAGAGCGAGGAGCGGTATTTAGGAACTTGGGGTGGGGGCTCTTTTGACTTTTTTGACATCCAATAAGCAACCACCCAAAACATCCTAGCGACTGTATACAAACATCGCCCCGGCAACCAACCACAACACCCTAGCATCACACGGCACATTTTGCATGACAATACGCTCTCTTTATTAAATGTAAAAATGTATTTAATACAAAAAGGCGACATACTGGATTTTAGTAATGTGTTTATTTTGACATTCAACCTTTACAAATCCACACTTAAAAAAATTACTTTCTACGTATTTTTGTTTCTACGTATTTTTTTTCTAGTACAAATATCTTAAAATGATTCAATCAAGATGCACAAGAAGCAAAAAGACCACAGATATGAAGTTTTGTTTTCTGAAGAAATGTATTAGAAATGCATCTCTGAGATGTCTCCTGTCAGATGTCTTATAGACATCTAGAAGATGTCTGTGAGACGTTAATGATTTAGAATGAATATTAAACTGCCTTTTTAAGACGTTTATCAGACGTTCTTACTAGGGCTGTCAAAAGATGAATTGTGATTAATCGCATCCAGAATAAAAGTTTGTGTTTACATAATATATACAGTCATGGCCAAAATTGTTGGCACCCCTTAAATTTTTCCAGAAAATCAAGTATTTCTCACTGAAAAGTATTGCATTAACACATGTTTTGCTATACACATGTTTATTCCCATTGTGTGTATTGGAACAAACCAAAAAAAAATGAGGGAAAAAGTAATTTTGACAAAATGTCACACAAAACTCCAAAAATGGGCTGGACAAAATTATTGGCACCCTTAACTTAATATTTGGTTGCACACCCTTTGGAACAAATAACTGAAATCAATCGCTTCCTATAACCATTAATTAACTTTTTACACCTCTCAGCAGGAATTTTGGACCACTCTTCCTTTACAAACTGCTCCAGGTCTCTCATATTGGAAGGGCGCCTTTTCCCAACAGCAATTTTAAGATCTCTCCACAGGTGTTCAATGGGATTTAGATCTGGACTCATTGCTGGCCACTTCAGAACTCTCCAGCGCTTTGTTGCCATCCATTTCTGGGTGCTTTTTGAAGTATGTTGGGGTCATTGTCCTGCTGGAAGACCCACGATCTTGGACGCAAACCCAGCTTTCTGACACTTGGCCCTACATTGCGACCCAAAATCCTTTGGTAATCCTCAGATTTCATGATGCCTGCACACAGTCCATGCATCCAGTGCCAGAGGCAGCAAAAACAACCCCAAAACATCTTGATCCACCACCATATTTGACTGTAGGTACTGTGTTCTTTTCTTTGTAGGCCTCATTCCGTTTTCGGTAAATAGTAGAACGATGTGCTTTACCAAAAATCTCTATCTTGGTCTCATCTGTCCACAAGACGTTTTCCAGAAGGATTTTGGCTTGCTCAAGTACATTTTTGCAAACTGTAGTCTTGCCTTTTTATGTCGCTGTGTCAGCAGTGGGGTCCTCCTGGGTCTCCTGCCATAGCGTTTCATTTCATTTAAATGTCGACGGATAGTTCGCGCTGACACTGATGCACCTTGAGCCTGCAGGACAGATTTAATTTCTTTGGAACTTGTTTGGGCTGCTTATCCACCATCCGGACTATCCTGCGTTGCAACCTTTCATCAATTTTTCTCTTTCGTCCACGTCCAGGGAGATTAGCTACAGTGCCATGGGTTGCAACTTCTTGATAATGTTGCGCACTGTGGACAAAGGAACATCTAGATCTCTGGAGATGGACTTGTAACCATGAGATTGTTGATTTTTTCCACTATTTTGGTTCTCAAGTCCTCAGACAGTTCTTTTCTCTTTTTCTGCTGTCCATGCTTAGTATGGCACACACAGACACACAATGCCATGACTAAAGCAACTTCTCCCTATTTTGTCTGCTTTCAGGTGTGATTTTTTATATTGCCCACACCTGTTACTAGCCCCCAGGTGAGTTTAAAGGAGCATCCCATGCTTGAAACAATCTTATTTATCCACAATTTTGAAAGGGTGCCAATAATTTTGTCCAGCCCATTTTTGGAGTTTGTGTGACATTATGTCAAATTTGCTTTTTTGACTCCGTTTTTTTGTTTTGTTCCAATACACACAAAGGGAATAAACATGTGTATAGCAAAAAATGTGTTAATGAAATACTTTTCTGTGAGAAATACTTGATTTTCTGGAAGAATTTCAGGGGTGCCAACAATTTTGGCCATGACTGTATCTGTGTGCTGTGCATAATCATTTTGCATTTATTAACACATACACATCCATGCATATATTTAAGAAAAATCAAAAAATTATTAAACATTTATATATAATTTCAATTGTTGGTAAATATAAATAAATACATGTAAATATTTCCTGAATATGTATACATGTGTATGTGTATTTATAAAAACACAATTAATATGCACAGTACATAGACATATATTATGTAAACTCAAACTTTTATTCCGGATGCGATTAACCGCGATTCATCTTTTGACAGCCCTAGTTTTTACACAGCAGATGTTTTCCAGATCTTAAACAGACGTACATGTGTTATCTGGTAGCAGGTTTATTTATGTATTCGTTTTTTTTGCAGAAACAAGGCCTGGTGTCTTAGGTCATTTTGCTTCTGAAAAAAAAAAACATCTTTATTTGAGAATGTTTAGATATTTGTACTGCAAAACAAGACAAAAATACTGCCAACTTTTCCAGCTCACATTGACATCAAACGCATTTAACTTTCAATATTTACAGTTTAACATCAGCGAAAGCCACGATAAAAACTGTCATTTCGCAGAAAGTTGTGTAAATGATATAAATGACATCTCAACCCTGTGGATGAAGCTACGCGAGCTGACTGCTTTTTTTCAGTCGCTGTGAGAAGTGCATTCCGGATCTAAAGTCAATTTTATACCGTTCTCGAATGATTACAGATAACCCCTGTTTCTTGTGACATTATATGCAGTGAATTATATTCATCATGATGTTCTTTGTCTTTGAATACATCTCAATAGCTGGAGTTTGTTCTGTCCCTGCTGTGGTCATGCTGTTGCCTCTCACTGCTAGAAATGAGCTCAGTTTAAATGGGTTCAGGTCCCCCACCAGCCCGACTCTTTTCTAACCTCAACACAGAGAGAAATTTTACTCTCTAATGTGACGTTTTGTGTTTAAACGCCTCCCTCGTGGCATTTAACTGCTGGGGATGATGACACTACAGCATCTTTTTCTTAAGCGGTCTCGCTGTCTCTCTATGGTGTTGGTGATGGTACACATCGATGGTACACATGGATCGTTGATCAATTTTATGTTGGGATAGTTGCCCTAAAAATTCAAATGTATTTATTAAAACCTGTATATGAACCTTTATTCTGTGGAGCACAAAATATATTTTTGAGAAATGTTTCAGTGGTTTTGTGTCCGTACTATGGAAGTCAATGGAGTCCGTCATTATTTGGTTAAAAAAATATATTATTTTGTGTTCCGCAGAAGAAAGAAAGTCGTACAGGTTTGAAATGGCATTACGGTGAAAAAGAATAGGAAAGAATTTTCATTTTTGGCCGTACTAGCCCTTTAATCCAAATCTAGATCAAAAGTTCACTCTTAAATTGTTTTAATGTAAAGTAATTGACATGTTCTGAAGAAATATAAGAGAACGCCCTTATGAAACATATCTCTATAAGTGTTGTGGGTGAATATGTATCATTAATGCGCAGTTTCTATGGTGCAAGTGATCTTTTTGAGCATTTCTATGCGGTTGCTAGGGTATTTTAGGTGGTTGCTATGTGTTTGAAGTGGTCTTGAGAAAATGTGGCTTTGAAGCAGTTGCTTAGTGGCCCAAATCAAATGCTTTACCAAGCACCAAAAATTATGATTTACAATGATATTGTACTAAATAAAATATTACAATAAGCATTAAAAAAAATTATACGTTTTCGGTGGGTCATAAAAAATTTGTCAATACATATTAAATGCATACAGTTAATGTAGCTGTTTGTGTAAATGCACTAAAAAGTGTGTTTCGGTCTAAACATTATTCATTTTATTATCATCATCCAAGAAAAGCTCCTAAAGGTTTGGAAGGTCGTCCGGACGCTACCTATGGAGTTTATAATGAAGTGTGATTCTTTCCTCCAGGTGTCCATGGTGTTATCAGCCCTGCAGGCCGGTAATAAAGGAACTCAGGCCTGCATAACTGCAGCCAGTTCTGTTTCCGGCATCATCGCAGATCTGGACACAACCATCATGTTTGCTTCGGCTGGCACGCTCAATGCTGAGAATGAAGAGTCCTTCGCTGACCACAGGTGAGACGCAACAGAATGCGAGACGACTCAACTTTTAAAATCCTATTTGATTTGGAAGTCACCATGAAACAAGTTGGTATGGCGCTTCTTTTTTGTGACATATATTCAAGTGAAATGACTTTCGTTCGTTGAAAATTAAATGGAGCGTTGGAAATTCGAAGCCTGGCCATTGGACAGTCAGTGAAGTCTCACTTCCTTGCCGAGACATGTTATGCAGAGATGGTCAGCGTATGACTTCGTATTTGAGTTGTGGAGCATCATAAACTACAAGATTTCCTGAAAAATATGAAATACGTTTGATAGTTGGAGGGTAAAAACGAAATATAAGCCCATTAGACACAATGGGCGTTTCTCAATTCCAAGAACGCAAAGAACAGAGTTCTCGTGGAGACCGGTCTTGCGAGGCATCCTCGGAAGAACGAACTTGGATGGATGCACCGCAGTGACTTCTGGGACTTCAAGCTGACGCATTCGTTGCATCCTTGATATCGAGAACACATCCGGGTACTTTCATGCGTACTCTGTTCTTGAGTATTGGAACGGACACTGGCGGTTATTGATGACGTAGAGCGCGAACACAAGGACACAAGACCGCTGGAGAACGCATATTGAGAAACGACCTATATGTTATTTTATGGCATCTCACTCCGACTGCGGCAAATCTGTAGCCGAATCCAAATTCTAACTTGGATCCAACCTTAACACTTTCTTTGAGTAAATGAGAGTCATGTGCAACAATGTCAAGCTTAAGTTTGTTTCCTGTGTAACTTGTAGTAGAAGTTTCTAACAACCCCAGTGTATTCGTTGGTTTCTCTCTTCAGGGAGAACATATTGAAAACTGCAAAAGCTCTGGTTGAGGACACCAAGCTGCTCGTGTCTGGTGCTGCTTCCAGCCAGGACAAACTCGCCCAGGCGGCCCAGTCGTCTGCCAAAACAATCACGCAGCTCACAGACGTGGTCAAGCTGGGCGCCACGAGCATGGGCTCAGAGGACCCGGAAACACAGGTGCGTGTTGTGCTGTTCATGCAATCTTTCTTGTGCTGTTTGCTCAAATGAGTCTTATCCTATTTTGACACCGTAATGAGAAGATCATTGGTAGCTTGGGCGGAAAGCGTGCTCTGACTCGCTTTGTGTAAGAGCCGATGGCATGTGTCGTGACTGTAGATGGTACTGATAAAGACTCCCGTCTTTCTTGCTGAGACCCCTGGAGGAGCACAATGCATTTTGGGAAGGAGTGTCATGACTAAAGGTGGCTCAGATAAAGACTTCCTCTCTGTCTCTCTCTCTCTCAGGTGGTTCTGATAAACGCAGTCAGAGACGTTGCTAAAGCTTTGGCAGAGCTGATTAGCGCCACCAAATGTGCCTCGGGCAAAGCAGCTGACGACCCGTCTATGTACCAGCTGAAGAGTGCTGCCAAGGTACTGTGTGCGCGTCTGTGTTTTCCTGTTTATGAGTGAGGCATTATGCAGCTTAGTAATGGCCATATCTTATGCCGATGGCTATCATGTGTATGTGTGTGTACATGTGTGTGTCTAGCTGACAGCTGGCCCAGTCTATCATTTTCTTGGCTGGGTGCTGTCATCTCGTTCTTCGGTGGCTGTCGTCGTTGTGTGTGGCCACAAATCAAGCACTTTTTTACAGTTGTGAGTGTTTCATGCGTGTATATGCGTGTATTAGTATGAACGACCCAATGGCCACGCTGCAGGGGATAAAACCATGCTGTGTATGAGCACACTGTGGGGACGGTTTCCTCCCTTTCTCTTTACCGTCTGCCTCCATGCCATATTATTATTATCTAGCAAAGCATGAATGATTAATTTTGTAAAGCTAATTAAAAGAAAATTAAAACAGCACTTGCTGATTTTCTGTGCAGTTACGGTGTGGATCAGTGCACACTGTTTATCATATTCAGCAGAAGAGCGTTCCTCAGGCCTGTACGAACAGAAATTTGATGTTTACTACACAGGGATCTTGCGTTTCCATCTTTCCCTAATCCTTTTTCATTCAATTTTTCTGTTTAACAGCTGGGATTAAACCTCCATGTCTACGATATGTTTTGTTTAACATGTTTAAGTGATGAGTCTTGATACAGTCTGTGACGCCCTTGTGACCTTCACGCAGATTTCCTATCTCAACATTCCTCCAACATATGTTAACTTGAGATCTTCTGGGGTTTCCCATTCACTGTTTTTTTAGTTCATGTTTAAAGAAGTGTGGTAACCCCAAGGGCTTAGCGTTGGGCCCCCTTTTGTTTTCCCGGGTTTTCCCCATTTGTTCCTCTTAAGTTTAAAAGTTTGCCTAAAGTAAGGCTACAATCCATTATAGACTTCATCTTTAGTCCATTAAAACATAAGAGACTTTGCTAATGTTTTGGTTGAGATTTGAGAGAGGTTTTTAACTAAACCCTAGGAGACAGACCTCTCTCAATTATTTGACAGCGCACACACGACTGCTCCATTTTCACCAGCATATTTTTGGATATAATTGCCAAGTAAATCAGTCATACTGTTATACGTGGGATCATTTTCAGAAAATGTTTTAGGACAGCCATAATTTTGGTAAAATGTATTTTTAGAGGGCTAAACAGATCAAATCAACTAATAAGCATATGTATTTACTCTAGCCTTATCTTGAATCATTTATTTTGAAGTAATGCTTTAATGTGTGTTTTTAATTTCATTGTTGAGATGTATAAGTTATAGTAAAAGTCAATTTTATTTATTTATTTGACGTCGCAGTTTAATTCCCCCCCCCTCAGAAAACTAAAAATATATATTTATGGTCACGCCCATTTAAAGGGGTTAAACGAAACATAATCTCAATCCCCCTCCCTAATGTGTAGTTGGGTGGTTTGTTTTATATCAGTGCAGCTGACTAATTTGTTTAAATGTCACGAAAAACACAGTACAAAAATGTTGACATTCTATAGTTATGTCATTTTAGCTCTCATTCCAAACACAGGAACAGCATGTCTAAGGCAATCTGACCTCTGACCTCTCTTATTTGTTTTGGTGCTGTTGTAGGTAATGGTGACGAATGTGACCTCTCTACTGAAGACTGTGAAAGCAGTGGAGGATGAAGCCACTCGCGGGACGAGAGCATTGGAAGCCACTATCGAGTGCATCAAACAGGAACTTACAGTACGAAACATTTTTAGCCTTTTTTACACTTTTGTCGCCTATCAGTGTTTCGTGTGATCCGTTTGGCAGTGGCCAGACGAGACAGATTTTAATTTACACCTCGCGGTAACATGCATCTGGAGTGAATCTCCTGTGACTGAATCTTAAGGGGAGGGTAAGCATCACTGTGTTTGATTGACAGGTCAGTAGGTGTTCAGTTCCTGTCAGGGTCACATCAGCTCACACTGTGTTTAGTGCCGCCCACTTCTTAAATAAGCATTTGTGTGTACTGGAGTTGTTCCAAAACACGTTTTCGACTCTTAAGCCCTTGAGTCTAGTCTTTACATTGGAAATGTCAATGATGTTATGTTCATTTTGATCTTAATTAAGATATGCAAATACGGTCTCGGTGTGTCTGGCCTTGAATTAGCACCAATTAGGTCCGGCCTAATTAGCATCAGCCCAAACCAAAATAAACCCATCCATCTGTGATACAAACCGCTAATACAGAGGGGGATACCGCGTGAATATTCGACTGTTCTCCACCTGCTCCTCGTTCTCCTCACACTGGCGTCTTCACTCCACTTATCAGGGGCTGTGTGACAGATTGAGATGAGTGGATGAGGAGGCAAGAGATTTTATGCCTGTTTGAAGGCTTTAATGCTTCTGTTATCAGATGAGTATCAGGGAACTTAGGACATTTCATCGGATGCCCCAGTTTATTGCTCTTAACCCGTTTTATTCACATTTTGCTCTTTTGATCCACTTTTAAGTGAAAGTGACAATGTA
This sequence comes from Triplophysa siluroides, assembly GCA_006030095.1. Lineage (NCBI taxonomy): Eukaryota > Metazoa > Chordata > Actinopteri > Cypriniformes > Nemacheilidae > Triplophysa > Triplophysa siluroides. The sequence goes on from VCII01000093.1 coordinate 3,497,107, forward strand.
TAAGATGATGCACTTGTGTCTACCGTAGTTGTCGATGTGCAACTATTCGCTTAAAACCAATGCATAAGCAAGAATAGTTTTTTTATAGCTTTATAATGTAACCAATATGCATGAAAGGGTTAAAAAATGACAATTTCATGCCAAATTTGTGCATTACAGAAACAAAGTTTACCGAAATATAGATTCCAAAAGATCATTATGTACTTGGGTACAATCAAATTCTTATTTTGTTCATTTCTCACAAGAAGATGAGCTAGAAGGGCAACATACAATAAATGACAAGACAATAGAATATAAAAATGCACTAAAGGACAAAGTCAGAAAAAACAACAGTTTACAATATAGGAAAACCCGTATGCAACAGAAACATATGCAACAGAAACAAAAATGAGTTGTTTCTAAATCTGTATGAATTTATTTGTTCTGATGAACACAGAGACATTTATTTGGAAGAATGCTTATAACCAGACAGATTTTGACCCCCCATTGACTCCCATGGTAGGAAAAAATACTTTATATATATATTTTCTGTTGAACACAAAAGAAGATATTTTGAAGAATGTAGTTCAAAAACAGTTCTGGGGCGCTTTTGACTACCACTGTATTTTGTCCTTTTACGGTAGTCAACGGGGGGCAAAATCTGTCTGTTTATCTGGAAATGTATACAGATTTATAACACCTCGAAGGTGATTAAATTATTTTTGGGTAAAGTATCACTTTAAGATGTACAGAAATGTCCTGAAAGTTTGGTTTTGCCTCACAGTTGCATCACCTGTGTTCTAGGTTTTCCAGTCCAAGGACGTTCCGGAGAAATCCACCACCCCGGAAGAGTTCATCCGCATGACCAAGGGCATCACCGTAGCCACGGCCAAAGCTGTGGCGCAGGCAACTCTGCCCAGCAGGAGGATGTGATATCCACTGCCAACCTGAGTCGCAAAGCCCTCACTGACATGCTCACCACCTGCAAGGTGCTTATACACCCACACGAACACACACACGCATCTCATGCTGACCCACTGTGGTGGTAAACCGCATAAACAACTGCACATTTACAAACACCGTGTGTACACGCACACACACAGTTAGTTAAGCTGGCGCAACTGCTCCTTATGTACATTTGAATACTTCTCTATGTCAATGAGATCTGTCCTACTTTTGAGCCCTGAATTGCGCCATCCGGTGTCATTTTGATGTACTGCATGTTCTACAGCAGACGGATTAATTTAATATAATATAATTAAAAACCTTTTTTGAACTCTTCAACATCTTACATAGGTTTGATCATTCCCTTTCTGATCAAAAAAATCGTTAATTGTATTTATTGTTTTCTGCATAACCATTAATATTACAGCACTATGAAAGTGGCTTCTGTTTTTCAAGTCATTTGAATCAGGCACATTGCAATCTGAATTAGGCACGTTGTGCAACGCAGGTCACATGTGGTAAATAATTATGTATCTGTGTTTATCAGCAAGCCGCGTACCACCCAGAAGTATGCAAGGATGTGAGGAATAAAGCTCTTCTGTACGGTATCGAGTGCACCACCGGATACATCGACCTGCTGGAACACGTTCTTCTCGTGAGTGTGAGTTTTTATCACGTGCCGAGCGTTCGTGTGCGCTCGTAACTGTGTGTGTTTACTCTATACAGGTCCTGCAGAAACCAACAGCCGAACAGAAACAGCAGCTGATCGCCTTTTCCAAAAAAGTGGCCAGCTCGGTCACAGAGCTCATTCAGACCGCTGAAGCTATGAAAGGTGAGCAAACTCACACATGCACAGAGACAGCTGATACAGGTTATTGTGTTGGTAATCTCGCACTATAATAAACTTCACATCAGTTTATTAAAACACAGTAATCTGCATATCAGTTCCTCTTCGTCTCATGTACTTCCTAACAGTACAGCTTGTTTCTATTTGTTCAGCTGGTTAAAGTCGGAAATCCAGTTACGTGCTGCAGAACAGAACAGAACATTCTTGGCCAGTTGAAAAAACTTGATGCCAATCAAAATCTTTAAGGTTGACATAAGAGAGCGTTGTTAAAATTACCTAATGCAAATCTAAATTCAATTTGTGATATTTGGGGAATTTTTAGGAACCGAATTCATGGTTCCTTTGTGATTTTATGCATAGCTGAAACAAAATACCATTTTGGTTTGAGGAACCATAATGTTTTAATTTATATAAATGGAGCTTATGTGTTCCTGTAGCTCTATTGGTAAAGCATTGCGTTGCCAGATGGTGAAAATATGTACACTACCAGTCAGAAGTGTAGGATCGCTTATGCTTAATTTTTTTACATTTTAAAATAATAGTAAACCCATTCAAACTATGGAATAACACAATTGTAATGTGTTGTGACTAAAAGCATGTTAAATAAATCTTCAAAGTGCTGTAGTTGTCACCCTTTGGGTAGAATTTGCTAATTCGTTTACTTTGCATTTTAACATCCTGCCAAGGTTATTTTAGTTCACTAAAATTAAAACTGTTTAAATAAACTCTGTTTATTAAAATCAAATAGAATAATGACCTAAAAATGATTGGAAAAACTTTAAAATAATGAAGCACTGAAATTATAATAATAAACTAAACGAACATAAAAATTATTAATTTTATAAAGAATAATAAAAAATGAATTATGAAATGACAAAAGCAAAATGTATTTGAAATGGGTTTCCAAAATCTCTATTTCATAGAAACGATACATGTATTTTATACGATTTGCTTGTGGGTCCAGGCTCCGTTTTAAGAACTGAAGATCTGGAGCAATGTAATTGTTGGTTTTATTTTAGAACTATTATGAATAAATGCTTCATGAGACATACAGTGTTGCTTGTATGAATGCATCAAACTAATTGTTTCTGGCTAAATATGCATCCATGCATGAGTTCAAGGGGGTAGAAACGTGACAGTAGGCAAAAAAGATCCTGTCCCAAAATACCCCCTTTAAATATTATCCTGTCAAGTGTAACGTGTAGTGTGTGTGTGGCCTTAAACCTTTAGCGTGTCTATGTAATTATGAATAAATTACTAAATGACAATGAATGTAGAAATACAGTGTAGCATATACCTTAAACGTTGTGTATGTTGCTTTGGATAAAATCAGGGTTGCCAGATCTGCGTAATGAAATCAGTTCAATGGTCAGTCATAACTAGCCTCTATGGTATTTCCGACCCCGTCCCTAAAACCAAAACTCTAAATACTCACTTCCAATACTATTTTACAGTCATTTATACGCATTACACACAATTATTTCTATTATTAACACATTAATTATAAAGCCCCATATTATAGTAATAATAAACACGGTTCGTTGCTATAATAAAAAATCATCTTACTTTAAGATTGACACCCGATGAACGAAATCCTGCCTTAAATCTGCTAAAAAACAAACCACAGCAACAGTTAAAAAAGAAGCTCAGTTACTCAGTAAATATGCAGATTTGGCAACCCTGCATAAAAGCATCTGCCAAATTTGGTAAATTAGTCAAAAATATTCACATTTTAACTGTTATTCAAACATCGCTTTGTATTTTAAAACGCAGTCATAATAAGGAAAACAGATTAAGATGTAAGGGGACAGGGGGTTGAGACATTTCGTTGGTGTTTTCGACAGAAATCCCGAGCATAGATTTTGTGTTGGTCTAGTAATGGTATATCCGATTTTGAGAGGAAAACAGTCCAGATTGAGGGTCAATTGAGCTGTATTTGTGCAGGTTTAATAGAGCCATTTGTGTGATGGCACTCTTTAGCTCTCTTCTATAACGCTGTTATTGTGTTTCCTTCTGCCACAGACGGAGGTGAGTATGATACACACACTGTTGATCCTCTCCAGTGTCAGGCCACACACAAACTTGAGCGCTTGACCGGCATGGACGCACACAGGGATTTATAGATTGAAGGAAAGATAGAATTGAATTCCCCCAGGTTAAACATAATCCTCAAACAGATTTGCTCCATCTGTTTAAAGCTGTTGAGAGGAAGCAGACATCTTTGAGTGCTTTATTAAGGAACTCTCGATGGTTGTTAGTATAGAGATGTGTGCATGTATCCAGAAAATTAACGAATTTGAAGTGTAGAAAAGGAAATAAATTGACAGAATTAAAAAGCCGTTTTAAGTCGATACTTTACACTGCAAAACATCTTTAATTTTACAGATTTTTCACATAATGTTTTAGATAATGGGGTAAAAAAAGAAAATTACAGAAATATACTGCAAATGTGCAAGATCGGAGTAAAATATCATGTTAATCATGTAATTTTACGATAAAAATTGCGGGAAAACTAGTTTTTAGTCGTTTTTTAGTAGTAAGATTTGTTAAATGAATCTCTTGCAAAAAATGTCCAGGTCTGTAGACCAACATTTGTACACATTTTTTAATAAAATCAGAAGAAAATGATCAAAATTAGGGCTGTCAAACGATTCATCGCATCAAGTAGATTTAGGAAGTATTTTGATGTATTTATTTATATTAACCAATAATTGAAATGATATATAAACGTTTATACATTTTTATATTTTCTCAAATATATGCATGTATGAGTGTGGTTATATATACAAAATGAATGCACTGTACACAGACATGTACTGTATTATTAAAACACATATTTTATTCTGGACGCGATTAATCTCAATTAATCATTTGACATGCCTAGTATAACTATTTGTAATCTTAAAAAAAATATTAATCATAACTTCAAAGCAAATTTGAACAACTAAATTATTTTTTAGTGATTTCTTGATGCATTTTATTCTTGATATGTAGTACTTTTATGTCTTATGTTATTATTACGTTATAAATGTGGGTGTGGCTTACTGTCATAAAGCGATGGAAAAAATAGCTAAAAACTTGTACATTGCAAAATGTATTTTTTTACAATTCGTTTGAAGTATGACCCTGATTTTGTTGGTTTGATCAAATTATCCAACAATAAACGTATTCATTTATAATAACTTTATTTAGTTATTATAATAACTAAGTTTGCCATTTTTATGTTTTTCTAAGACTTTGGATTTGATCCCTCCAAAGCATATTTGTTTGAATCTTCATCATCTTGCATGTTTTGTTGTTGTTGTTGAAAGATTTATATCATGTGATCACATTTCCATCCATCAATATTATACATGTGTTGAGTGAATGTTGGTCATGTCGACTGTTTGTCCATCATCTCAGGTTCTGAGTGGGTGGACCCAGAAGACCCTACTGTGATAGCAGAGACAGAGCTCCTAGGTGCCGCCGCGTCCATCGAGGCCGCGGCCAAGAAACTAGAGCAGCTGAAGCCCAGAGCCAAACCAAAGGTATTCATCCATCACCTCTCGTCCTATTAAACACACCGCCCTCAAATAGACAAAAAGAGGGTCACACGTTTTTAGCAATTTTATGACTCAGAATGTGATATGTTTGTGTTTTTGATGTATTTTGTAACATCTTTACTGCATTTTGCTTTGGTTGCTTTTTGTGGTTATATTTATTCAATCTCTTTAAGAATTTGAAATTGCGACATCTGGAGCACACTGAACTTGAAGCACACGTCTGTACGGTTCTTGTTTGTTTGTATTGTGGTCACAATATTTTCCGTCTAGCGTTTTAATTATTCAATATTCTTCAGCTTTATTTTACACTATGTTAGCCGGTCTGAATCTCATCTCCAAGAAGGTGGTCAGCACTTTCTAGAAACGCTTTTCCCTGGAGCTGTTTTATTGTTCCATCTATCTGTATTATAGCTCGACTGTCAGCGATGCTTTTCGCAGGAAAAACATCCATCCACATTTTGCCTCTCAAAGCTAAAACTGTTTCCCCCTCTTGGGTGTATCAATGACTTCTCTGTAGCGAAATCACAAAGCAAACTCAAAAGTGCTGCCAAGAAACGATCTTATCAGCCACAGGCCAAACACTGTAGAGAGAAAGAACGTCTCTAATAACATCGTGTTATTGTTTCAGGGGAAGAATATTCATAAAGCTCTTGATATTTCGCACTGCTCATGATGAAGATTCCACTGACTGCTGTTTAAATGATTGCTCAGGGTGAAGAAGAACAGCTCATTTTGTGTTCACTTGCTAACAGTACAGTGAAAACTTTTAGATATCCATCTGTCTGTCTCTACATGTCTTCTGCCTGTCTGCCTATCTATCTGTCCATCCATCCGTCTCTCTATCTCTATGTGTCTTCTTTATCTGTCTGTCTGTGTCTATCTCCACATTTCTGTCTATTTGTCTATATTTGTCTGTCTCTACATGTCTGTCTATCCATCTCTGCGTGTCTTTCTCTACATGGCGTGTGTGTGTATCTTTACATATATGCGTCTGTGTGTCTGTCTGTCTCTCTTTCTTTACATGTCTGTGTGTGTGTGTGTGTGTATCTGTCTGTCTGTCTATCAGTCTGGAGCACGTCTCTCTACATGTCTCTCTACATGTCTGTCTGTCTATCTGTCTGTCTCTATCTGTCTGTCTCTACATGTCTGTCTTTCTATCTAACTCTACATGTATGCGTCTGTCTGTCTGTGTGTCTCTGTCTGTCTGTGTGTGTGTGTATGTATGTATGTCTGTCTGTCTGTCTGTGTGTGTCTGTCTGTCTGTCTGTCTGTCTGTCTCTCTTTCTTTACATGTCTGTCTGTCTATCTTACTCTACATCTGTCTGTCTCTGTCTGTCTGTCTGTCTGTCTGTCTGTCTGTCTGTCTGTCTGTCTGTCTCTGTCTGTCTGTCTGTCTGTCTGTCTCTGTCTGTCTGTCTGTCTGTCTGTCTATCTGTTTGTCTCTACATGTCTGTCTTTCTATTTAACTCTACATGTATGCGTCTGTCTGTCCGCGTATGTCTGTCTGTCTGCGTATGTCTGTCTGTCTCTCTCTCTTTCTTTACATGTCTGTCTATCTATCTTACTCTACATGTGTCTGTCTCTCTGCCTGTCTGTCTCTGTCTGTCTGTCTCTGTCTGTCTGTCCATCTGTCTCTGTCTGTCCGTCTGTTTCTGTATGTCTGTCTGTCTGTCTGTCTTTCTGTCTATCTCTACATGTGTCTGTCTCTCTGCCTGTCTGACAATCTTTCTGTCTGTCTATCTATCTTTACATGTATGCGTTTGTCTGTCTATCTCTACATGTATGCGTCTGACAGTCTGTGTATCTCTGTAAGTCTGTCTCTACATGTGTCTGTCTCTCTTTCTTTACATGTCTGTCTGTCTATCTGTCTGTCTCTACATGTCAGTCTGTCTATCTAACTCTACATGTGTATGTCTCTCTGCATGTTTGTCTGTCTGTCTCTGTCTGTCTGTCTGTCTGTCTTATCTTTCTGTATGTCTTTCTATCTTTACATGTATGTGTATGTATGCATGACTGTCTGTCTCTACATGTCTGTGTTTGCCTGTGAATCTCTGTCTGTCTCTGTTTGACTGTCTGGTTGTATATTTTTGTCTGTCTATCTTTACATGTATGCATCTGTCTGTCTGCCTGTGTATCTCTGTTTTACAAGCATGTCTCTCTATCTCTACATGTCTGTGTTTATCTGTCTTTCTCTAACATGTCTTGTCTGTCTGTCTGTCTGTCTGTCTGTCTGTCTGTCTGTCTGTCTGTCTATCTATCGCTACATGTCTATCTATCTAACTCTGCATGTCTGTGTTTGTCTGCCTGTGTATTTCTGTTTGTCTGTCTGTCTGTCTATATCTGTCTGTCTGTATCTACATGTCTGTCTGTCTCTCTCCCTCTCTACATGTCTGTCTGTCTCTCCCTCTCTACATGTCTGTCTGTCTCCCTCTCTACATGTCTGTCTGTCTGTCTATATCTACATGTCTGTCTCTCTCTCCCTCTCTACATGTCTGTCTGTCTATTTCTGTCTGTCTGTCTATATCTACATGTAGAGAGGGGGAGAGAGACAGACAGACATGTCTGTCTGTGTCTCTCTGTCCTTATATATCTGTATGTCTGTATTTCTCTATTTATCTGTCTGTTTATCTACATGTATATTTACATGTCTGTCTGTCTGTCTTTCTATTTATATGTCTGTCTGTCTAGACTCTGATTACACCTAAACACTCATTATGAATCAGTTTTAGAGCACATGAATCTACTTGTTCACTTTACAGCATTGTATCCTGCCAGACACTGACTTTCAACTTCAGTCTAGACCCAAAAACAGAGTCATTGGTGCTTATTATCACCCCTGGAGTGTCTTTGGCTGTCCTCCCTAATATATCTTCATTCCTCACTTACTCTCCAGAGCTCCCTCCTCTATCCATCCTTGTTTGTTACCCTGCTATCCCAGCATGCCTTGCTTCACCTTGTCCTCTCATTCTCTCTTCTCTTCCCCATGTTCTGGAGGTTAGGTAAACCTGGAAGCCTTTCTGCAGGGCTCTGTTTGATATGTTTGATATATTAGGTTGTTATTCTGTCCAACTATATATCAAACATATTCCTACAGTGTCCTGCTCTGTCTCCAGACTTGTGTGCGTGTTGTGTTTCATGAACGTGTGTGCTGTTGTGGCCTATGACAGATCTATTTGCGAAGGTGGTTAGCTTAGTGTTTTTGTCGTGTTTGTTTCTTTGACCATGTCAAATGTAAACCTCAGATGCTGTCATAGCACCTCCAAGTCACTAGATGTCACCCTCAGACCACATAGTCAAAGTTAGATTTCACTTTTCCCTTCACTACTTTGGTTATGTTGAGAAATGCATACTATCATGGCAATCTTACTATTTCAACAGCATATAGTATGTAAACTGTGCACAGTATTTGCATTTTCTGTAAGCAAATAATACACAATTGACCTAATTTGTTCAAATGTACAGTGTGCAACAGAGATTGAATGCTAAATCCCACAATGCAATGCACTCATGCTGACTATAAAAAAATCAGGGGTCTTTTTTTACAATTAGTAACCATGTTTTTTTCAGTGTGTTTTTTTTATTGCCATTTGTATTTAAAGTTATGAATAGAGACAGTGGTTAACTTGTATTGACTACAGTCTTACTACAAATACAATCCCCAAACTGCTGCTAATATAGGAGTGGTTAATTTAAATCTAAATGAACTTCATCTTTGATTTCCAAAGTGATGCATTCTACATACTACAGAATGATACAAATAGTATGTTAGTATGCTATTACCAACATACTGCACTCATGCTTCATTTTAGTATAGTGAAGTGTCTTTTCATATCAGAAGTAAGATTGGTGCATCTTTTCAATTGTTCTTTTTAACATAAGAGATATTTTGTAGAATGTTGGTAGCCAAAAACCGTTGGTCCCCATTGACTTCCATTGTATAGACACAAAATCAATGCAAGTCAATGGGGACCAATGGTTTTCTGTACCAACATTCTACAAAATATCTTCTTTTGTGTTCTGCAGAAGAAAGAAAGTCATACAGATTTGAAACGACAAGAGGCTGTGTAAATAATGACAGAATTTTCATTTATAGGTGAACTATCCCTTTAAGTATTTATCTTGACATTAAAAAAATCAATGAACTGTTTGTTCTCACTAAAATGGAGTAGAATGAAGTTTTGGGAAACCCCTTTATGGAAGGAGATGCCAGATTTTTTTTTAAATATTATTATAAAAAAATATGTATTGTTAATAGGAACAATTAAGAGTGGTAATAAAGCTATGACTAAACAAGTAAGAATATTAATAAAGTTGTGATTATAGACATTGAAAATATTTTAAAAAATGTTATAAAAACATGAAATTGTTGTAATTATTTTTGAACCTTTGGAAATTGTTTAGAAAGACACACTTTGACTTTGTCAGTAGTCATTTTTTTAGCAAAATTGTTTATATTTAACTCTGATTGAAGAGTTTCACGATTAGCCGTGTCATCCGACAGCAGGCCGGAAGACTTCATTCTTCTGATTTTCCTTGACAGTCTACACTTTAGTATATATCCTGCTTTCCTGTTGTGTCCTCAGCAAGCCGACGAGTCTCTGGACTTCGAGGAGCAGATCCTGGAAGCGGCCAAGTCGATCGCCGCGGCAACCAGCGCTCTGGTCAAATCTGCATCGGCCGCTCAGAGAGAACTCGTGGCACAGGGCAAGGTATTAAAATCCCCTGTGACAACGTTTATTATGATTAAAAACAGATTATTCTCATGTTCGACTCTTGTTGTGTTTTACGTAGGTGGGCTCTATCCCCGCCAATGCAGTAGATGACGGCCAGTGGTCCCAGGGTTTGATATCAGCTGTGAGTTTTATTTATATTCTCGTACCATCTGATATGCATCTGTTAATGATAACAGTAGTTCAAGCTAAAAGAAGCAGAATTAATAGCAGTCTTTGCTTCTGTCAGGCCCGGCTGGTTGCGGCAGCTACCAGTAACCTGTGTGAGGCTGCAAACGCTTCGGTTCAGGGTCACGCCAGCGAGGAGAAGTTGATTTCTTCAGCCAAACAGGTGGCGGCCTCCACGGCTCAGCTGCTGGTGGCCTGTAAAGTCAAAGCTGATCAGGACTCAGAGGCCATGAGAAGACTGCAGGTTAATCACCCACATGCATACAAAAAAATAACATTTTAGTGCGTCCTCCTGGTACTTGCATACTTTTTTCCTACACACTCAATTGCATATACCATATCTTAAGCATACTTATTTTATGTGTTTAGTATCCGACCGCATCAGAATGTTAAAGCGCCCAGTTCTTGTTTTCAAATTCATTGAATCGAATAGTAAATATCGGCATTACATCATCTCCCTCCGAAGGTCACGCCTTTTTTTTGTCTGTGTGGTTTTTTGCACAGGCTGCTGGTAACGCCGTCAAGCGGGCGTCTGACAACTTGGTGAAGGCGGCGCAGAAAGCAGCTTTCGATAAAGCCGAAGACAACAGCGTCGTGGTTAAAACGAAATTTGTGGGAGGAATCGCTCAGGTGAGACTTCTTTTCGAATCTTTCGCATTCACTCCAAGACTTTCTACGAAGTCAGCACACAGTTCGAATGATCTGCTCTGCTTTATGGAAAACAATTCAAAGTGACATTTCGAGGTTCATTGTGGATCCGACTGAACTAGAATTTGCAGGCTGCGGTTTTGTACCGAGAACCCACAGCTGGCATTTTTCATTGGGCCGCTGTTTCTGTTTCATCGCAGACCAGACGGACTTGAATTAAAGACTGCGTGTCTGCCTGTTCAAAGCTGCCTTCCTCCCAGAATTCCAGAATATCTCGTCTTGACAAGGCGTTGGAACATTCAGTCCATGCGATATACCCGATTGAATGGCTGTTGTGTGCGTTTGCATGCGTACTGGAATCAAAAGAGGCTTTTCTAACTGATTCAGCCTTTTTCTGAAAGGCAGGGCTTCCCATTAAAATATCTTTCATCCACAAAACCAACTCTTTGGAAAATGGCAGATCCGCACTAAAGAAAGTCACATATTTTCAGAGCGCAGTTATGATCAAATTATAGGTTTCACTAAAGATTATGAAGCTGTTTTCACCTCTTACGGAGGAAAAAGGAAACCTGGTAGTTGAAGTTGTTACATAATGTATCGAAGCGCATTCCTTCTCATTGCATTTATTAATAACATATGCTGGTATATTGTTCATAAAACCTTTACGTCAATGTCAAATGAACTCAATTTGCATCAATTTGTTTGAATAATTCTTCAATCCATGCTTGCGCAAAACGTCCCTTTCATTGGATTTACGGACTATTTTCCTTTTATTCTTATGCACTGTAACCAGATTATAGCGGCGCAGGAGGAGATGCTCCGAAAAGAGAGAGAGTTAGAGGAAGCTCGCAAGAAACTCGCCCACATCCGACAGCAGCAATACAAATTCCTGCCCAGCGAACTGCGGGAAGACCAGAGCTGATCCCGTCTTCTCCCATCGGACGCGATTATCTGCCTGCTGCTAATGATGATTGGCGCTCCTCACGCAGAGGAACAGTCTTGCATTGTTTTGATAGCTTAAGTTAAACGTGATTGGCTCACGGCAGCATGGGACTAGCACCACTGATTGGCCCACAAACGGCGGACGTGTTTGTGTGTGAATGGATTTTCTCTTCCACAGGGCTAATCTGTTACGTTTGTTTCGTTTCGTTTGTCATGTTTGAAAGTTTGAAGGACTTTGTTTGATTTGTGGGTGCGTTTACGTTTTATGTATCCGTCGTAACTTCTATACTTTAATGATAACTTACCATAAGGTTCTATACAACGTCATTAAGTCATGAATATGTTTCGTGAATGCATCGACCAATGTGAAACTTCATGTCGTGAAAGCTAAAGCAGGCAGGCGGAAACGAAAAAGTTTGTTGTATGAGGTTATCGTCATTATAAGCTTTTAAAGAATGCACTGCTCTTATACATATCTCACACACGTATATCAATTATGTTTTAGGTCACATTAGTTTATAGGTAGTTATGTTAGGGAAAGAATGTTCAAGGTGGGCTTTGTCGTATTTATTGATGGAAGAAATGTAAAGGAGTAGCTTTAAGCTTCTCACCGGTAGCTCTTCGCGATCGCAGATCCGTAAGTTAGATTGATCAAAATAAGAGCGCTGCGATATTCAACTGACGCTTCATGCATCTGCAGAAAAACGGTGTGAAAGATCTCGGGTACGACCACAGACCTGCGAAACAAACCGTACCGTTGTCGTTTAGTTTGTTATACGTTATCGTCCAAACGTTGGACAACAGAGCGCTTTATAGTCTGACATCCGAGGTAGCTGGTTGGAGTGTTTCACAATCCTTTAAACATAGTCGGGCGGAAATGAGGTTTGCCCGAACACAACGGCAATGTTTGGAATAGCATACTATTGTAGCGTTCATACTATTTCTGCATTGTGCGCACGATATGCAACTTTTCTGCATGCATGAAAAATACCAGATGACCTTTTACAGTACAGTATATTCACCAAAACCTGCGGTATACAACCAGAGCGCATAGCTGCGAACACAATATCCCACAATGCAGTGCGCTTAACTTTTCGTTTCCAGTGTGACAAATGAATAGGAAGTAAAACCATTTCTTCATTTAACGACGTCATTTTTATTATTTCATGACTGTCAGTAAAGAATACATGCTCATATACAAATGACAATAGTAGGCAGTATACAGTATGCATTGTGCAGTATTCAGTATGCAAGTATTCATTTCACTGTTCCCACAAGACACTACAAGACTAGGTACTGCTATGGTGTTTTGGACTATTATGGTATCACTTATTTTTAGCGAATAAAATGTAGAAAAAAAGTAAAACTGTCATAACCAGTAAGCAATGCTAACACTAAACCAACTGTTATGAAAGTACCATAGTTTTACCATGTTATACCACAGTAGCATCGCCTGTCTTTATAGTTTGGTTCCTTTCTTATTAAACTCCTTTAAAATGGATCCGCTACAGATCGACTTCATGTTGGAGATTGTACTTGCATGGCTGTGAGACACAAACACACTACAGAAAACATCTCATCTGTAGCTTTGTAGGATTAAATGGCGTCGATGATCTTTCAATGTACACTTAAAAGAAAATAACCCGCTTCCCGTGAACTTTGTGTATGCTTTTGGTCAGAACTTTTAAGAACTCTGTTTGCGTTACGCAGAATAACGTGTGGCACTTATGAGAGACGAGCTACACTATATCGACTGTTGTGTTAACTTCCGGTTTCTCTTCACATCTGGACTGCATTGTGTCATAGTGCCTTATTCTGGTAGCTCGGTGTGTAAGTTGCTGTTTTATGCTGCTTGTGGACCAGATTTCGCTCCACGGATCTGAAGCTTGCCAATGTTAGCGTAACCTCCAAACTGGTCTCAGATCAGCGTAGGAGTATCAAACATTGTCTGTTTTTAGATGAGTGAAGCACATGTTTATTGTCCTGTTATAACTAGCTTTGTATGTGTACAGTACAGCTTTGTGGCGCTGCGTCGGACGTCCGTTGAGCGATTATTTGACGGTTATTCGATCCTGTTCTGCAATATTGTACCTACTGAGGCCTAAAGATTGCCTTGGCAGGCCGCTATACTGCCACATGTATGAAACTTTAGATGTTTAGATATATATCTTCACGAATTAACAAGCCACAGTAATGAATCGAAGGGAAACGCTGCGTTCAGTTGGTCCGGTATATTACAGTACATCTCCCCCAAAAAAGTGTTTTTCACTTTGATAAACCACTATGTATGAAGTTTCTTGTTTTATGTTTACTTTATGTAATGGCTAGAATGAAGATATTTCAATATGTGTTTGAAAATGTGGTGTCTTATAGTGGAACCGAAGATAACGGCAAGAACTATCGCCTTTTGAAATATATAGTTAGGGCTTTCTTTAATCAACTGACATAGTTACATTAATGATAATATGAATAATGATTATGAACATAAAAAATGCTGTATGTATATTTATCTGGTCATGAAAGTATTTTTTGTATTTCCCTGAAAATAAAGAGTTTCAACAAACCGTGACTTGTGAACGTGTGTTTTGTCGAATTAAAAATAACCGTAAATATGATTAATTTATGAAGTTATTATATCAATCATACATCGACATTGAAACACATCTTCTATAAAGTTGCTTTGAAACATGGCATTGTGAAAAGCGCCGGATGTCTAAAATTGAATCCCTAATAGCACCCATACGTCTCTGAGACGTCTATTTGATGTCTGCATGTACATCTGCAAGATGTGTTTTTTTAGCGTTTGCTCATCTGCAATATGTCTCTAAGATGTCAGATGTCATAAAGGCATTTACAGGATGTCTGTAAGATGTTTTCTTAAGATCTGGAAAACATCTGCTGTTTAAAAACATCTCATAAGCTTCTTAGAAAGAGCAGTACACACATTCTAAATCATAAACATCTTACAAACATCTTTTGATGTTTATCACACATTACAGCAGACGTAGAGAGGTAATGCAGATTGGCGAACAATCGAAAAAATGAAGATCTAAATGTCTTTTTTATTTTGGTTTTAGATCTCCAGATCTTTAGCAGACGCCTTACAGACGTACCTGTGCAATCTGTATTGAATTCAATCTAAAAATGTAAATGGCTAGTTAGGGGTTTTTGCAAAGGTAAACATCACTACTGTTGCTCATTCTTGCGGTTGGGGGTTTGAATAAGCACTTTACTCACAAAATATTGAACATAACTCATAAAATGACATTAAAAGAAGAACTCGACCCTCAAAAAAAACCCAGGGTTTTTTAACATGTGGATGGGTGGAAGCAACTGTATGAACAAACCCAACCGGGTTTAAATTAAAATGTCCATATTTGACCCAACCGTGGGTTGAAACAACCCAACATGTTTCAGAGTGCAGGCATGGCGTGAACAGAATAACAGATTTGGAGTCAGGGCCAGTAAGTTAAGACCACACAACCACTCTGGAAACCACATTTTTAAAACCGCTTAAAACACCCAGTATCCACCAACACGTTTAACGCACACAAGCATAATTCAAATTATCTTCAGAAAATGTAAAAGTACAACTTTTGAACTAAACCCTTGCATTTTGAAATGCTCTAAAGTTTAGATTCAGAGTTGCAAAGTTTTACATGCATGTCTGAATCTGGATTTATTTTTACAAAATTACTTTTTCTCTGTCAAATTGTACAGAATCTCCAAGTTGGCAGTAAACCAAGCAAATGCCAACTTTTTTACAATAAAAACCATTTTGCATAACTGTATGCTGTTTGTTTGTCTGTTATTAGATGTGACAAATTTTCTCCTGTAGGTGTCTCTCTTACTCCTTCAGGATTTGTGGTCACGTTCGTCCTTGGAATGAATGATGTAGCTGATGGCCAAAGCCAAATTACAGTGCGTGTGACCAAAAAAGGACATGTGGCATTTCCCTTCAGCTCCAGACAGTGAACTATAACAGAACATAATGTACCATCAAAATGGTGCCTCATAATGAAACGAATACAAATGTATGTTGTGTTCCTTTTTAAAACTGCGTTTAAAATGATACTGAATCAAGAATGCAGATCATGTTACATTTGAAAGAAACAGTGGCATGCATTATTTAGTTACATTCTTTTAGTACCATTAGTTTCCATTTTAAAAGTAACAAATGCTTTTAAAAGCCTTTTTTGATTTAAGGTAAAGGGAGTCAGAGATGCCCAGCTATAGCTTTGTCCAATCGACACCATATTAGGGCTGTTGGAGTGTGTTGTGCTCGAGTCAACCCGCTTAAATAAAATACTCCATTTAACCACTACAAGTGCACACCGCACACATTTTACTTACCAGAATAAGTTTATTTTGGCTTTTTGATTTGATCAAACTTTATAAATCGAGTAGACGTTGAGACATTTTTGTTCCACATTTGAGATCCAGATTCAGAAGCCTTTAAAGTCACACGTGTGTAGTTAATAATGTTGCAATGAAGACCAAACAGAGAGACCCATATCAGGAGCTAAGCTGAACTCTGTTCAGTCATGTGTGGAGCTGCACCTGGGCTGGGCAGACGGATTCTTTAAGTCTGATCTGAGGCATGATGGGATACCTTGTTAATGATGCAAACCCTGTGAACCCATATACTCGCATACTAAGAACTTATATTAGATTGTGTTCATGGTTGAGGTTTGCATGGCCTTACTCAGTTTTAGTAGAAATTCGTTGGCCCACGATACATCCCTCCTGTTTTTTATTTCAATTTAAGCAAAAATTAGATTTCATGGAGACTTGGTCACTTGGTATTACGGCCGTGTTTGTTAGACATTGTAACGTTACTAAATGGCATAGATTATAATAAAACCATTGGCACACTGTAAACGTTCTGCACAGTAAACTGTATGGTTTAGTTTCTGTCACGAGCAGTATTACTGTCTTCTGTTTGCTGTCAGCTAGACACATTTTTGTGAAATGAGAGGCTATTTGAGAGACAGTGTTTGGATTGCTTTAGTCTCACACCACAGGAATGACGCTGGCACCGCGAGCGGGCAGCTCTCACGCTCTTTAGCCATTTACACAACTGCTAATGTTTGAAATATTTTTATATTCATTCAGTAAAAACGCTCTTTTCTGAGAATGTTAAAGCAGGAATGTAATTTTAACAATTCTTTCTTTTGTTAACATCTACTTTTTTAATTGATTAGGAAATGATGTGCATAGTATAGACGATGGCACGCACAAACGCAGTGTCGCTTGTGGAATTTCCTAAAACTGTAAATTGCTTTTGTCTGCTGCGGGGTGATTGTAGTTGTTTACTCACTATTTAAAAGTCTCAAAATGGAAAGACTTTTTATTCCTAGTCAAATCTGTTCTTAGTTCAATTGGGATCAAAAAATGGATGACACGCCCCTATGGAGTGGTGCATAGATCAGGGGTGGACCCCCAGCGGGGCCTCCAGAAGGTTGCAAGGGGTCCCCCAGAAATTTGTGAAAAAAAGATTGAGGAAAAAACGATACAAGTCCACAGTATTTATCTGCTTTTTTTGCTATAGATGGTTTGCAGAATTGTTTATATTTGTATCTTTTTAGTGAGTTTTCCTCACTATAGATTCTTTTTTCAGACTCGAAGTGAAATCGTTGCTAACTATTGAGGTTTAGAAACAAGTCTTTATAATATCCTATTAACTATTTATCTAACACATTTAATCGTTTCTTTACACAGCAAAAATAATGATTGATATATATTTTAGAAAAGGGGGTCCCTCAAAAAAGGTTAATTGTATTTAGGGGGTCCTTGACATCATAAGTTGGAAAATCCCTGGCATGGATGACGTTTTTTTGGAGGCCAACCCGGAAAAGTTAGCGTGCCCTGTTTCCCTCAGTCGAAAGCCTAACATTTTTCCCATTGACTTTTGGAAAAAAAAATAAGCTCTGTGGTCAACAAAAGTTTATGACACTAACACGGTTTTCAAGATAACTTCACAGATTAACATTATTTGCTATTTTGAAGCCTAAATACAATCAATAAACAGTCCACACTACTGTCCCTCGATATCAACGTCACCAGCACGAAGCCTCCGACAACTTTTTCAAACTTTATTAAAAACGTGTTCCCTGGAAAACAATTACTTAGTAAATGAATCCTCGTCGACGTTTTAAGAGATCGTGTCTGTTACATTATTTGTGAGATTTTTATGCGTGAAGATGGAGAAAGAGCGGGTTATAACTGGTGTGTTTGTGTCATAGAATAAAACGTGAAAATATGTAAAGGTTTTGTTAACCGCAGACCTTACACTGTTAAAAATAAAGGTGCTTAAAAGGTCTGTTACAGCAATGCCATAGAAAAACCCTTTTTGGTTCCACAAAGAACCATTCAGCCAAAGGTTCTTTGAAGAACCATCTCTTTCTTACTTTTTTATCATCTGAAGAACCTTTTTGTGAAACCGAAAGATCCTTCAGATGTTAAAGGTTCTTTATGGAACCCAAAATTCTTCTATGGCATCGAAGAACCAAGCACCTTTTTTTTAAGAGTGTATTTCATGCATTTAACCAACAACCGTAGACCAAATACTACCAAAGTTTTTACTACTAAGCCTGTTTCCTGGGAATCAAACCCATGACCTATTAATCTTCTACCCATTAAGCTACACATATGCCCATTACATCAGGCCTCAAGTGAAATGTATTGGTAAAGAAACCTACATTTGTGTTGTCACAGCTGTGTGACTCATTTTAAGCAGCGTTCTCACCTCAGAATTAAAATTAAAGCTCTCGTTTGCTTCCTTTGTGTGATGCGTTTCCCATTCAATAGATTTTGGTTGCGTTAACACCGCAGTTAACACCTTCACATGTGCCACTAGGTCTGACTAAAACTTTACTACCTCAGAGAAAGCCAAGAGTGACATCATACAGAACAATGCAGCCAAGAACCCATGGCTATTAAACCCTCAGTGGTATTTGTGTAGACAAGAAGGAATCTGCTTGGAGTGGGATGTCTTGAGTGTAAACTCAGCAGGCACAGTGGAATGGATGGAGACCGTCGAGTAGTACAGCTGTGCACATGACTATTTTAGGTGTGTTTGTCAATGGGGTTACCCAACATCACGGCGTGTGGTGTCGTCCCTGAGCGGTGAGACTCATGGGTTGTTATCCATGTTCTCTTGGGTGGCAGTTTATCAACTGAGGTCCCTTTTGAGACGTCATCTGAGAGGACTTCCAAACAGTGAATGCTGTCTCTGTTCTGCACAGTCCAATTTTACAGAAGTAATGTTTTTTTACATAACACCGTCACAGCAAATTTCACAAGCAGGTGACACAATTTTGTCAAGTCTAAATATCTGTTTTGTGTGTAATGAATGCAGCATTGTCTTTCCCCGCTGCACAATCTCACGCTATCGGAACATCCAGCATCTTTCAGCAGGACGGTCTCCCAGCGGGCAAGCCGAGGCAGTTCAACGGGTCGGCGGTCGTAGCTAATGCATAGACCAGGGGTTATTAATGTGATCCTCAGACCAAATGTCCCCCACAGGTGCACACGCTGGGCTGCGAAAACAAATAATACATATGTTCCCTGAGGTTTCTCCAGGGACTGCCGGGAGAAAGTAGAACCAGACATGCAGAGTGTGTGAAAGCACTGGTATTTACATACAAAAAACTGAGCGTTGAATATTCAAAATGACTCAAATGAATGTTGCTATGACCAAATTATCTGAAAACTACATTTCTTTATTTCTGTAAAAAGCCAATACCTTGAAAGAATAGAAAATGTTAGGCCGTGTTCACACTTGACTTTTTTGACAAGAATCGCAGCCTTGTGGTTACAACCGGCAATGTTCAATGGTAGCATTTGTGCACAAGGCAGCTTAGAGAGACGGGCTTCATAGGCAGCGGAAGTCTATTTGAATTATAAACAGAGAGCGTCTATGCAATAACCAACCCCATATTTAAAAACTACACTACTAATTTCTCGCTAGAAATACAATCTGAATTTATTGAAAGTGAAAATTAAACTTGCATTCGTACAAAACTGCTCCAACGGGCATTTCGGCCACCATTACATTTTTTCGAGCTGGAGCCTTCTCGACCAATCACGTTCCTCTCATGTTTTTATGGAAACTACAGGTCTCTGTCATTGGTTAGCTGTGAGAAAGATGCTCGACGTAGGGCGTTTTTTTCAACCTCAAAAGACAAAGAATCGCTGGCGTTTAAAAAAGCGCTCAGGACTTTTTTGAAGTCTAGAAAAACTATTGTATTGCTTAGAAGTGAACATGAACATGTTTTCTTTGCAGCATTTGAGGTCTGAAAAAATACACAGCATCTTTTCTGTTATTTTGACCTGTTTCTCCATTTTTCATTTTCTACATAAAAAAAATATTTATATTTAATATTTGGGATAAATATTGTTATTAGCTCACAGAAGAAACAAAAATGAGCATTTGTCTAAACCCACACCTGTATCTAGTAAATTTAGACTGTATGAAGTGTTTCAGTTCATTGCGTCCAGCGTCTCTGCTGTGACTATCAGCTGCTGTTTACTCAGTTCCTTCCACTGCTCAAGTGACAGTAGATTCAGCATTTCTGAGTCAGCATGATGCCAGTGATATATATGGCCGTGAGTTCACGCTATTAAACGCACATCTAATGTCGGACACCTCGAAATACCTGATGAGGGAGGTAGCATCCTTAGCGTGTTCCAGCTGACACCGGTCAGAAGAACCGTATCGATCATCCCAACACACCCCTCTTACCACCTCAAAGTTTCAATTACATGACCTCTCCTCGAGGTGACACGTCAAAGTCTACTCGTAAAGAATCTCCAGGAGGAAGTTTCTGGAGCCGCATTTTTGCCTGTCGACATCTAACGTCAAGATCTGTAGGATTAGTTGTTGTTGTGCAGCCATGCGGTTGAAATTTTGGGGCTCCATAATATTCAAGGCGTTTCTTCTAGATTCAACTAACTCAAGTCTTTCTCAACTAAAGTTTTTTGTGAAAACCAAATGATGTGAGCTAGTTTGTTTTCGCTCCACACCCATACTTCATCAAACACTATCGTCTCATTTTTGAGTCAAGTCAACGGTTTTAAATGGTGAAAGTTGACACATAACTAAAGCAAAACTATAAAAACATCTTGTATTGAAACAACGAAAACGTTTCCTCTGGGAAGCTCTTTATAAAACCGTTGAGTTGTTGGCAGTGTTGAGCTTTGTTTCAAGTGTGCTGGTCTGGATTCAAAATCCGTCTTTTGTGTAACGCAACACCTTGCCGTCGTTCTCAGAAAGGAAACCTCCAGGAGGTTTTCACCATTAAAACCAGCCACATCTTTCAGGAGCGGAAAAGCCCCGCAGTAAGCGTTTTCTTTCTTTTTTCTGTGTCACTTATGTGGCTTTTCCCCACCCAAAGTGTGCTAAAGCTGAATAAACAGCGGTGAACAGGCGCTCGCTGAGTTTCTGGAAATATGCGGAGGAAATAGGTCTCTGTCGTTTCGACAAATGGCCTGCTTTTGTGAGGAGTCAAATGAGCTGAACAGTAGGATAGAGAACATGTTGCTTTTTAGTCGAGGGTTGAGTCTGAAATACATGGTTTGAGCCTGAAAAAACTATTAACGCCACTTTCGAGGTTCAATATTTCATGTTAAGAACATGAGAGTTTAGTAGCGCATTTGTATGTGATGTGGCAGAGTTATTCAAAGATCTGGGTGGTTAACTAAAAGATTTTGTTTAATGTTTAATCAATATTATATCATTTAATTTAATGATATAAAATTATGTGTTTTTACAAATTCTCTAGTAGAAGGGGATTACTTTAGTCCATGCATTGAAAAAAAACATAATTTTACATAATTTTATTGTTTCTACAGCCTTTTCTCGTATAATGTAAAACAACTGTAATTTTACAGATTTTTACAGTTTTTTTAAAAATAAATACGGTTAAAACTTTATCAAATTACAGAAAACGACTGCAACTTTAAAGAAAAGAACATGAATAACATTTTACGCCCCAGCTGCCAGAAAATTTCAGTTGTTTTACAGGATTTTTTTTACAGTGAAATACTACGAAAAACTGTCAATTTACAAAAAAGATTGCATATTTTATATACATTTTTTTATAAAACCAGCTGCCAGAAAATGTATTTTTTACGAGATTTTTTGCAGTGTGCGTTTTACTTTGTTCAGTTCCTTTCAATTCTTTTATCAGTGATAACAGGAGCTGTACAGTTACCCATGTTTCCCCCATCTGACGAGAACTTTCAAAGAATCTGACCCTGGATCTGCTCTCAGACTTCATCCCCTCTCATCTTTCTAATTGAACCTGTATCATGATGCGTGATATGTCTTCCTCAAAGCTTTGAGCAGATATCAGACTCCCACTGCTGACTGTTATCTCTCGCTCTCAGAACATACCTTGTCAGTTTTTTAAAACATCACCAGATGAGGAACTGACTCAGGTTCTGTATTATGACTAAGTTCAGTACAGTTGGCAGCGAGGCTGATTTTAGATTTCTTCCAGCTCGTAGACAGGAAGTGTGAACCTCACACCGAGACTGACACGAGAATAGTCGCAACATCTGAACAAATACTGACTGGATCACTGAAGGCAGATCTGGGGGTGAGCGGACAGCTTGTCAAGAGGTGTGGGTTACTTTGGTATGTTTCATTAAAAACAGTTGTGGGGCAAAATCGCTGTTAATAGTGTGTGTGTGTGTTTGTGTGTGCGTACGTGTGTTGCACAGCTAACTCAAAACCACACTGGAATGCATTAGGACTTGGGATTCCCACACAACTCTCTTAATGTCACCAAGTACCAGGCAAAGTTCATGGAGTCTAAAAACGGTTTTGGTCTCTTTTACAGGATTATACCTCATAAGAAAACATGTTATTTTCCCATTTCCGCCCACGAAAACACATTAAACCAGCATGAAAAGCACTGTTGTATACTCTAGCATTTACTATAGTAAGCTTTTGTGAAATACATCGAAATTCCTAGTTTTACACCAGTTTTTATAGACCACTTTGCAAGATGTAAACAAGCACTTCAGGTTTCATATATTATTTTTAAGTCTTGCATACACATAAATGGTGCGTTGGTTGTATTTAGGTCAAACGTTTACGTGTTAAAAAACTGAAGCAGGAAGTTCTTCTGGACCAGGTTTTCTGAAGCGGTCTGTAAATATTCAAGTGTACTATAAGATATAATCAGATTGAGTTCTGCTTAATATAATTATTAAGTTCACATAACAAATACTTAACAATATATATCGAGTTGAATTTACTTTTTAAGTTTTAAGTTAAAGTATCAAATTCACAGTTAGGTTTTATTTTTGAATGAAATATAAGTGGTAATAATACGTTTATTTATATACCTTTATTACAATTCATCCACATTAGAATGAAAAAGCTCTATTCAATGCATTCTGGGGTTTTCTTATCCGTAAAGGAGTCAGCCTGTATCTTGGATTGCATCATAACGTTCATGCCTTGTTTTTGAAAAGCTTTGCTATGTCTATGATGCCTCGAAATGCTGTCTTGGTAAACAGCTCACTGGGTTTTAAAACAGATTTTCAGTGATACAGACAAACTAAGAGTTACAGTAGTTTAAAAGTACACGTATCCTCATTTAAACCACCCCATCTTCTCATTCAGCCCTGTTTGATTTGTCGTGTCTGAAATGAGGAGCATCACATACACATGATCGATAATGAAGACGAGCACATACCTAGAGGTTTTATAGCGCAGTGAAATGGAAACAAAACTATTTAGGAAGCCGTAAACTCAACAGAACAGCCCATCACGCCTCTCAGCATCCAGCTCCATATATGGCAAGATCTGCTTCAACTGCTCCACGGAAAGTTTTCACCTACTGACATCCAGCAATGGAAAAACAGGACAAATATCGATGGAGTCCAGTAAGTGTCATGCTTTGTACACGCTGATGCACGTGCTAAAAAAAAGTGGATCCATAAGGACTGACAGAAAGATAGACACTTCTCTAAAGATGAGGAGAGGTCACAGGTGAGTTCAGCAGCAGAAGCATTTGAAAACATTGTCTTGTATCATTAAACTCAAATGAGGCCCATCAGTTCAGGAGAATTCCTGTCCTGCATCATCTGGCCCGGATGCTGTCACGGGATCTCTTATCTTCAGGATGGAGCGCAAAGTAAACTGCCAGTAAATGCTAGTTTACTCTACCCACCACACCCAAACATCCTCTAAACAGACTTCTGCCTCAATGTATTTGGGAATTATATTAATGAAACCCCTTTGAAATGACGATGATGTTAGTGAAGTGCAAAAACAATGGTAATTTCACGTTTGATTTGACAACGTTTTCACATATTTATTTTAAATTGCAGAAATACTACAGACAGGCTGCAAATGTATAACTTGAAAATCCTGCCACAGCTGCTGAATTGTTACCTATTTTTGTATGATTCACAATGTACGAATTCATAGGAATAAGCCACCTCATAAAGTAGTTTGGAAGTACCATGAGATCAAGTTGGTTCTTCCTAAACCTCATATCTCCATATTTGGTGATTTTAATTTTAATCATTATTATATACAGGGTTTTGAAAAATCAAACCTTTAAAGGGGTCATATGACACGGCTAAAACAAATATTATCGTTTATTTTAGATGTAATACAATGTGTATACACGATTTAAGGTTCAAAAACACTGTATTTTCAACACATCGTGCATGTTTGTATCTCCGCTTTGCCCCGCCTCTCTGAAACGCGCAGAATATAAACAAAGCTCATCTCTCTGAAAAGCGAGGCGTGCCCGTTAACCAGTGCGTAGTGATTGGTCGAATACTGCAAGCGTGTGACGGAAATGTGTCGCCTCTTACCATATTTGGAACATCAGGTTCCAAAGCAAGTACTGACAGGTACGCCCACCTTACTTGGGTATACATTTGGGCGGTCTTAGTCAAATAATACCACCAACTAACGTAAATTTGTGTGGGTTTGGTTACACGAGGCGTTTCAGGCAGGTCTGGGTGAGCATTGGCTTTTAGATAGAATGCATCTTTTGCTCCGACACTTTCATTTTTGCTGTTTTACGTGTCTAATACATGCGTGGGCAACTTACAACATACGAAAAACACAGAAAAACATGTGTTCGCGCCATATGACCACGCAGTGTTTATTCATTTAAAAAGTTTTTTTTTTGTAATTTCCTGAAAAATTGCGAATTTGAGACTTGCAAGGTTTCTAAAAGACACCAACAATATGCAAGGTTGCTTTGGAACAATGTGAAAAAACAATAAGAATAAAATTGAATTGAACCAATATCTCATTTTTATAAAACCTTTTTTTTGCTTCATAGTTGTTTGCTTTTGATTCAATTTGAGGTGCAAAAAGGGATCATTCTAAACATCTGGAACAGAATAATCAATGTCATCTCTTGTCATTTCTCAGTTCACCTATTTGGCCGGATTACAGCGGTTCCCCTTTAGACAAGCACGGTCTCGTATGAAATATGGTTCTCCTCCAGCTGTGTCTGCGGAACACAAACAAACACTTCTTAGGGAGGAACGCTCACTAGCCCACAACTATTCAACCATCACCACCCACAGCAAAACTGACATAAAAAAACATTCAGATAAATGAATCACATTCCACTGCAAAAGCTGCTTGTTGTTCATATTATTATAAATGACATGAAATGCTGAGGAGGTTTGTCTGCTTATTTTCATCTCCATTTTTATTTTTATTAGAGAGTTACTTTAACCTCTTTTTACTGACGAATAACAACTTGGCCAACAGCTTTATTTTCATATTTCCTGAAGTGATTGGACCATTAATCATTTAAAAAGCTGTTTAATGGAAAAATACGTGTCTTGTCACATCACACAGGGCAAAAGGGAAAATTGTATTAGATTCATTAAAGTTGAGAGAAATGGAAAGGCATTTTGGGGTCATATCTGTTAGCACAAATGTTTCTGTGCCACATTTGAGAGCAGATGGCAGATTCTCCTAAAGTAGTCATGGGTTCGACCTCAGGCTTGCATCTGACATGAATTCGGTGTGATGGAGAAGTCCGTTTTAAACCCTGAAAAGTGTTTTTAAAGTGCTTACTTTTAAATCAGTAGCTGACTGTAGGCAGTAGACCACCAACCTGGTCTCAGATCAGTGCCAAAAAATGACATTTTCCTCCTCTAGCAACCTCATCTCTTTCTCCAATGGGCGGCGGTCACGTCAACGTTACATTAGACATTCTCCGGTGGTCTCCAGGCATCTCTGTGCCGCGAGAGACCACCTCCATCATCTCTGTGCTACAGCGGAATGCTACACATCTCTTTAATGGGTACGATGAGTCCAAACATGACACCCTTCATCCCGATATTCATTAAGTTCATGACACATAAGGGAGCGTGACTTCGAACCTGATCTCACAGGAATTCATAACTATTTCATGAGGTGGCTTATTCGTATAAATTTGTACGTTGGGAATTGAATGTTGGATTGCTAGAAAAAAGCAATATTGAAACCCCACCCCTAACCCGAAAGCAAATCGTACTAAACTGAATGAATTAGATGAGATCGTACGACGAATTAACCACAATCAGAGCCATTGAGAGAGAGAGTTGCGTCAACTCCGTTGACTCGAATGGAACAGTTTCTTCACAGCAATGGCGGTTCATGGAAGCTCTCAATATTTCCCGAAAGTTACTAGTTACGCATGGAGCTGCGGCTTAACAGACCGATTGGGACGTACTTTTAACCAATTTAAAGATGTTTTAATGAATTAAAAAATGAAAGAAATAAAGCATTTAAAGAGAAAACACTTTCCAGGAACTATCTGAAGGCTCCATGAATCACGTGACACGTGGAAATTTTCACAACGAAATTTTTTTCGTTGTCGCGACTCTCTCTCAATGGCTCTGACCGAAATAAGCCACAACGTAAAATAGTTGCGTTTTTGCCATGATATTGTGTCGATCCAATGCAATCCCTTTTTTTTTCAAAGTGTTCCTCTGTGTGTTCTTTAAAGCCATGTGGTGTGAACGACCCAGTTTGGTCTTTCGAGAAAGCAGAAATGTGTGAGGTCCTGTGAGGTTGTTAATGTCAGATGTGCATATTTTAACTGTAAGTAAAACTTCAAAGCGATGCACCACACAGGTGTTCCACCGGCAATAACTAACAAGGGCTTTAAATTGATTGGCATGAATGAGTGGAAGCAAACAGCCTCGGATACATTTCCCATAACTTACGAGTGTACGCCTGTATGTCATCACCCCCTTGATATGTGTGTTTCGGGGGGCGCTCAAGTTGCTGGGGTCAGGTTGCCCCTCTGCCACTTCGCCCCCGACCCCCCCCTTTCTAATTCTCCACTGGTTAATCCCCTCTCTATATATACACACCACAACGTCCCAGACATTCTCAGATGGTACCAGAGGGTAAGTCACATCGAGAAGACAGTGACATCTAGACGACACTATTAAGCTTTTAATTCTGTGTTTCTCACAGCTTTTAGTGTTTTTAACCGAGGTTTGAGGTTTTAGAAGACTTTTTGAAAATGTTTTTGCTTCAAAACAAATGTTCCTGTAGCTAATTTGGTTGTGTTAGCAGCACGAAGGTCATGGGTTCAATTCCCAGGGAGCTCACATAGCGATAAAATGTATAGCTTGAATACACTGTGGGTCACTTTGCATAAAAGCATCTGGCAAATGTGTAAATGTAAATATAAATACGTTTGAGAGGAGCTTGTTCATGTAACCCGGCAGTTATGTGGTAATGATATATAAACAGGTGCTCGCCTCACTCGGGTGAAGCTTTTTACCACCTACCTCCGTCTTAAAGTGATAGTTTGCACAAAAATGAAAATTCTGTCTGTGTTCATTCACCCTCGTGTCGTTCAAATCCTATATATGACTCTTTCTTCTGTAAAACACAGAAGAAGATATTTTGAGAAATGTCTCTGTGGTTGTGTTCATTCAATGGAAGTCGATCGGGGGCCAATGTTGTTTGGTTACCGACATTCTTCAAAGTATCTTCTTTTGTGTTCCGAAGAAGAAAGAAAGTCATACAGGTTTGAAATGACACGAGGTTGAGTAAATGATGACAGATTCTTTATTTTTAGGCGAACGTTACATTACATCCTAGATTTACTACAACCTCCTTCAATGTAAATCTATGTAAAGAGTTTCTTCACCCGTGTTCTCATCCGCCACGTGTAAATCACAGATCCTTGTGAAGCTTTGTGATTTTAGTCATCATTCATATTCATAACGTAAATAATGTGGGATGGGTTATGCATTGACGTTGATATTCACGGTATATGGGTTTATTCCGAATGCTAAGCCTAGGCAACAGTAAGGCGATGTTTGCTAGCAAGTGCCACTTATAATTCAAGCAGAAGAAAAAAATAGAAACAAATGTGCTGTGCCCATAACACAGGATCAAGAAATGACTCGATCCAACTTGTGCAGCTCTATATGAGAGTATGAAGATGGTCTACGCAGAGGGTTTCTGTGCTTGTCAGCCGTCTCTGGTTTCCTCTGCCTTCCATTCCATAATCCTCAGTAGACATGGGAAGTTTGACCCCCCCCAGGAAGCTTTCGCACAGGATGTACAGTAGTAATAATACATTTAGAAGGTAAAACGTTAAACAAAGCCTCTGAAAGGTAATCCCAGTAATACAAGAGGATCTTCTTGTCTCTGTTGTGTATATTACTTCTTCAATTTTAGAGTCCCACTGTTAAAGTCACATTGTCTCTCCCAAGGGTCCTTAACATCAGATAAACATCAGACTAGGGACGTCCTACTCTCTCTCCATCCATGGATGGTCATGTGCCATAAACCAGGAGGGTCTATTACAAGATCGCCGAGGACGATAAGCCATCAGCCATTTAGAAGAAAAAACAGACGCTAAATGTAAACAATGTTCTGTTCAGTGAAACTCTGACTTTGCTTATGGTAGTTGTTTGAGTTTTTATGATGGAAAAAGCATAATAAAATAGATAATCATGTCCATACGACCGCTTCACTCATGCGCATTTGGTAAATAAAATATGAGCTGTTTGATCTGGATTGAAGAAAGCTTGTGTTCAAAGCCTAAAGGTTCTCAGCTAACACTTCGTTGTTATTTAGTCACTATATATTTGTAATACGGGGGACTGTGGGATAAACCAAAACGATCCCCATACAGTATAAACAGAGTTGAATAATAAAAGACGTCGCCAAGTATCAGCTCACATCGTCAAACACATCCACAAGAGTGTTTTTTCTACATAGCCTCAATAAATCACTTGAAAAACATCCAGTATTATGTTGGGCAATAAAAAATGTTAATTCTTAGTTCTTAGGATATAACAAGATCAACAGTTCATGCACATGTACATGATCCTGGTATGGAAACCTCTTGAGATGAGATGTAAACAGGAAGTGACCCGCACAGGGTCTGTTTGTCTAAACATGAGATTAGTGGGTTTTTTGTTCAGTCAAGTCCAAGAAATAAAGAATGACGTTTTTTATAAAAATATTATTTGATAGACTTTTGTATAGTGAAAATGTATATCACATTTGTTCAATTACTGTATTTTTTGTTGTGTGGTGTTTATGTTTTTGTTCTGCAGCCAATGTTCGCCGATCTAGTGGACCTACAGCATAATTTGGTTTTTAAATCAATAGAGCCAGAAAAAAAATACACAAGAATACAAGAATATTTCAAGCAACATAGACGGCATTTAGACGGTTTTATCGGATGTGCCAAATTTGTCCCAAAGTTAACTTCCGGTCTGCATTATAATTAAACGACTTATTTTATATTTAACTTATATTGATATTACATTGTTTTAATATTTTATTGTCGGCGGAGGTTTTCGGGAAGTTAAGTTTGGGGCACATGATGTTTGTTTATTTTGTGGCCGCTGAAACCGTCTATGGTTCATATTTGTCATTTACCTCTTTTAAATCACTTCATCATTTTTTCTTTAACAAAATGTACAGTAAGAAATATAAACATCTATTTATTTTGAATGTCTACGGTTGAAAAACAAAAAAACACATTGTTGTTAGTAAACACTGAACGCAGGTCACATACAAACTTTTACATTAAATTAAACAATACATAAGACTATATGAACTCAGCCTTACACATAAATGGAACTCATGCAATCAAAGACACAAAATTACCCACAAACCGAGAGAGAGAGAGAGAGAGAGAGAGAGAGGGTGGGCGAGAGACAGAGAGAGAGAGAGAGAGAGAGAGAGAGAGATTTCTTTCATTAAAGTTCCATTATAACACACTATATTAAAATCTATGTATCTGATAAAAAAAGATTTTATTTCACAAACCATTACTAGTTATATCAAATTACAGTGCCACACAAATAGTGTAGGTCGACTGAGTATTCTTGTTTAAGACGTGGTTTATTTTTAAAAATTAGAGCATTATGTGTGACCACTTGGCTAAGTGTCTTGAAATGTGAAGTGTACAGACTGAGGCAGGTGCTCGGGTGTTAAGACAGCCCTAAAAATACTCTGAGAAGCATGTGTGGAAGAGAAGGACAGACTCAAGGATAATAGACAAAGTAGATTGGGGGGGGGGGTTGACATCCCAAAGAATCCAACTTAAGCTTCTAAGTACTTCATGGGAAACTGATGGACCTTGTGACATCACAATAGATTGCAGGAGTGTAGTCTACAGAAAAGCTCATGCAGGATTTTGGGCGACTCGTATTTTGCATGTGCTGAAAAAAAGCTGCTTTTGAGTCCAGATGATGCTTAGACCAGTCTGACAGACATCAGCTATGAGCTAATGATACTTTATCAGTTTCAATATGCCCAGATAATTCTCACCAATGACTCTTGAGCTTTTTCTTGAGCTCCTTTTGCGTGAGCTTGATGGACTTTCACGTGGTTAACGTTGTGTGGTCCCGTGCCAATGAGTTATCTGAGGTGTCTCAAGTAGGCCTATACATTTGTGGTCATGGATCACTTTCCAGGACTTGAACCCGCAACCATTCACTTAACACCTCAGTGCTCAACACTCACGATCCCTCATAGAAATACTCACTCCTGGGGGAAAATCATGAATATAAAGAAAAATGTGGAAACATTTAACATAGACAAACGAAATCCTTTTACACTCTTAAAAATAAAGGTTAACAAATGGTTATTTGGGGGGGGGGTTAAAACATTGAACAAAACCTTTCTGTTGCACAAAAGGATCGTTTTAGTAAAAAACGCTTGAGACTATGAAGGGGAAAGAAAGAAATTGTCATTTTTTTCCTTAGAACATTTGGCTAAATGTTTGGAGAACCAAAAATGGTCTATGGCATTGCTATTAAACCCCTTTCTAGCGCGTTTATTCTTAAGAATCTACTACTGTGTGTTAAAATTGGTTGGAAGAATTTCGTTTTGTGAGTTATATGTTTCTCCTTTGTTTCCACAGTATGCGTCATGGTCCATTCCTTTGAGCTCCGTCTGGCTGTTCTCGAACGCAGGAACTGGTCCTGCTTAAAAGTTTGTTAAGACGTCTTGAGGACTTCGCCGTGCCCATCACGCCCCTTATATAGACATATAAACGGTCAAATGTCGCGCAACAGCGAATCGCCAACCACATCCATAAAAAAGACACGGGGCATGGAGAAGCAAACCCATGCGGCTGTCTCCAAAAAAGTATTGAATATCCCGAGGAATTCGCTCACCCCTCCCGTCAAAGTACATATTTGAGAGCGCGCGCAGGAGCGAGCGCTCGCATTCCAGCTTCTGCGCTCAGTTCGGATCGGTTCAGACGCGAGTGCGCATCCAACCTTCGTTCCTCTGTTCTTTTCAAGGGAAATTTGTCCGCGCAAACCGTAAGCAGCCATGGATGCCATCAAGAAGAAGATGCAGATGCTCAAGCTCGACAAGGAGAACGCCTTGGACAGAGCTGAGCAGGCAGAGAGCGATAGGAAAACGGCGGAGGACAGGAGCAAACAGGTCTGCAGTTTATTTGGGGACTTTTAAAAAGTTTTCCGTAACGTGCACGCGCGCCGATTGCGCGCACTGCTTAATTAAATGGATTATTACAACGCCCGAGTGGATTTAAAGTAAAAGAAGCAGCATAAGGAGACAACATAAGGAGTATGCGTATGAAAGTTGTCCAAGATAAAAAAATAGCACTTTCACTACAGCAATTCAGATGAAGAAAGATTTTATTTAACCCTTTCATTTAATTTTACTATAATTTATGGAGCAAAAACATTCACATAAGATTTTCGGTATCCCACATCCTATAGAAAATGTACCATTATTATAGTAAAAGTATAGTAACCATGTTCTTGATAGACTGGTTTGTATTAGTGTTGTTTTTTCTACAAATAACATAGTTCAACTCTTGTTATTGTCGCGAGCCCTTGGTAAATGTGTGGATAATGTCATTTTACTACAAATAAAACTGCGATTACTTATACGATTACTTTAGTTAACAATGGTTAATTTTCCAGTTTACAATAATTATTCATTCGTGAAATAATGACGCATCTGTATCATCCCGAATAAAGATATTCACCTCATGTGTTATCAAACCTGTCATTTATGCACGTGTAGTTAGAAGACGAACTAATTCAATTGGAAAAGAAGTTGCGCGTATCCGAGGACGATCGCGATAAAATGCTTGAGGACTACCAGAGTGTCGAGGAGAAGCTCCTGGCCGCAGATGAAGTCGCCACCCAGGTATTTCGCAGTCTGAATCTTCCTAACTTCTTTCTTTTTCTTCCTCTGTCCGTCTATGTGCACGCGCGCCCCTATGCGCGCACACCACGCACGCACTCTGCTTCCCGCACTTTGCTGTCAATCAATCAATAAAACGCACGCAGCTTGAGGATGACCTCGTAGCACTGCAGAAGAAACTGAAGGGCACAGAGGATGAGCTGGACAAATACTCCGAGGCTCTTAAAGATGCCCAGGAGAAACTGGAGGTGGCTGAGAAGAAAGCCGCAGATGTGAGTATGAGGAGCGCAGTTCACCGCAGTCACGCATCTTTTCTCTGACACTTTTTGGCATGCCACTACTCTACGTGTCATTTGTGTTTTTCTTGTGTATTGCTCAGATTTTACGTTTTCAGAGTTTAAGAGACTTGACATTGTGTCAGCTCTTTCTCAAATGGTAATTAACTACAAATACACCCAAATGAGACAGGTGTTGACATACAGCAAGAGGTATAAATACATTTATGTTGGTAGTCTGGATAATTTGATCTGGAAGAATTTTCTTGAGTTCATATTACAATATTGCCCTAATGAATCTAAGCACAGGGTTGCAGAAGACCTAGGCAATTTTTATTTTGATCTCATTGCTGTGCAGAAGAAACACCATTAAAAGGATCGTTTCTATGGGGACCCCATGTGACGTCATGTCACATACAGAATTGTAGGTTCGTGCACTGCGTGTGTCACTAAGCAAACGTCATGGGGCAAGACGTCACTCAAATCTTTGTTAAGCTATGGCAATTGAGATCTACAAAATCCACATGCTTTTGACCAAACATGGAGTATGTGCGCACAAATGTAAATCAAGATTCAGAGCAAGGATTTAAATTACAAGACAAGCCTTCCAAGACACAAGAGTGTATGCAGACAGGCTGTTATATTTTTAGCCTAGTGCTTTATATGGTAAAGACGCTCAACTTCTTGGGCTCTGCCCTTCACATGCACCCAGAAAGAAAATCTTTCATTTAAATTGGCTAACAACTTTTATTTCAAATGTCTATGTAATGTAATGATTTTACTTTTGTTGCACGATAGACAGCAACGGAGAAAGGCTTTAATAATTAAAGATGCATCGCTTTGCAACCAAATTAAGTTATTCACACAAGAATTTAATTTGATAAATTCTTCAAAACACGTGAAAGAGTTTATATATAGCTTTGCATAATATTATCATTTATTGAACATATACTTTAGCATTTCTAAACAAAATGACACGTTCTCACGTTATGTCTCACGCGCATACAGCTTTGTATGGTCCCCGAGTTGGCTAGCGCGCCCTTGGAGGGCCCCCTCGTGCACTATGAAGGAACTACAGTAAAATGTCTATTTTAATAATGTTCATTTTGATGGTATTTAATTATTTATTTAAAATACAAAATGAATCAATTTAAAATAACGCCAGTTAGAGTGAAATTTAGGGGGGAAATAGAATACGAAGGCAGTACTGCTGTAATAAAACCCCTAGAGGGCACTAGAGGACAGTGTAGGTTCGGCCCAGTGCAATGAGCCCCCTCCCCTTACAACCTTTCCACACAGAGCAGCTGTTTGAGCATCAGCACCCCAAGCATCAAGCCAATTAACCATTAGGCTATTGATTATTAGATTCAGGTGCGCTGCAGGTGAATGACGTAAACACATCATACGTCTTAACCCTTTAGAGAATAAACATTTTAACTAAAATAATAATAATGCTATTTTATGTTAAATGTTAAATCACAGACGTTTGTATATCTCACATAAAAATAAAAATGATGGCATTTTAGAAAATGAGTTGATAACCCCCAGTTTATGGCAGTGACGTCGCTCGAGGCTCGCCTATGAAAACATTGTAACTTCCGGTGTGATCGGTAAGCGTCGCTCCGCGTCCTCCTACACACGCATCAGGGGCAGCTGCAGCAGACTCTGCGCTCCGCATCCACCTCAAACGCACGAAAATCAAGACTTTTCGTAGATTTACTGAACAATCATGGCGGCCACATCGCTGGAGGCAGTGAAACGGAAAATAAAAATGTTGCAAGAGCAGGCGGACGGCGCTGAAGAGAAAGCGGAGAAACTGCAGAAGGAGCTGGCGCTGGAGAGGAAAGCCAGAGAAGCGGTGAGAGCGCCGAATGATGCAAAGTACCGAGCGCGTGTGTTTAAATTGTTACTCGCGGCATCGTAAAGTCATAAACGCAGACCATCTGGTGGAAATGTGTTCATTTTAACACTCGCGTCATTGGCGTTGATAAGACCGTGCGCGTAGCCGCGTACCGGGATGTGCGGTATTAACGTAGCGGGATTTCTCCGCCGCCCCGCTGTGCGCAGCCTGTTAAACTGCTAAATATACATCACCTCTTGCTTTTTCAATGTATTAATTCTGTGAGATTACGTGCGGAGGGAACGGACTAAATTAAATACTGAGGTGATATGAAGTTGCACATGCAAATGGTGCGCAAACACGCCATTACGGAAACATTACCCAACCCCGTGTTGTTTTACCCCAAACTTTGAGATTGTTCGCGGCGTCTCTACGCACTATTCGTAAAGAGTGGAATTATAATTCAACGTTTAATGCTGTAGTATGTCTCAGTTTGATTGACACACAAATTTCCTGTAGGCCAGAGTTTCCGGGTGTAATATGTTTAACCCATTTGGTAGTTTGCAGCGCGTCGGCAGTGATGCTGGACAGACCTGTTCGCGTTGCCTATATTGTGGTGGGTTTATTATAACGATGGACGATGGATTGCTGCCTCGGGCTGTGTGTAGACCGTCTCATTTGAGCGCAGTTTGCCTTATATGGTCTGACTGCTTTGTCACATACGTCGGACTCACCTTGGTCTGTGAAAGCAGCACGCACAGTCACACTACAGGAAACACGGGCATTTTTCTAGTGCGTGCATGACTTTGGGTTTTAGGCTTTTCTGTGCACGAGACGCCTGGGGATCTTTAGCATGCAATGTAGCTTAGTGTGCTTCTATGGCTATCTAGTTTTCCATATCTCAACTGTAAGATGCACTTTGCCCCTATGTAGTGCCCTTTAGTGGGAGGCCTATCTCTGTTGGTTTGAGTGGAGTAATATGCATGTTATTACTCAAATGCATGCATCTGTCTATGTAGCTAGACTTTGACGTAATTGATTTCACATAGGAACTAATGTCGCTTTAGATCTAGACTTGCACAGAATTTACATCAAATCAAACATTCAAAGTAACGTGAGCAAATAATATGAACACAACACGCTAAATAGAAAGCTTACTTGCACCATGTGGTTTGATATAATACTCAGAATGATTGGCCTACTTCTATATTTCCCACAAATCGCCTGTATTTCCCACTAGTCATGCATTTGGCCTTTGACAGTGTAATCTATGTTAGGTCTATAGGGACCTCCCACAGCCTGTTAATGTGGTCCCAGTTGCTGGTAATGATCCAAAGGCCCAGGCTTTCTCATCCGTTAGCATTGCAGCCATTAGGCCCTATTTAGGGTGTGTGCGCAACTACTGTACGGCAGAAGGAATCGCTCTGGCTGAGTAGGTCTTAATGGAAGCTAGTGAGTATGGAGTAGCATTTGGGTTTAGAAACACAGTACACTGTCATCAAAATCTACATACGATGGTTACAAGTACAAGCATACATGTAGCAAATGTCAGTCTTGGTCTGACTCTGGTTCTTCTGTGTTCTTCAAGGCTGAGGCTGATGTAGCTTCCCTGAACCGACGTATCCAACTGGTTGAGGAGGAGTTGGATCGCGCACAGGAGCGTCTGGCCACGGCTCTGCAGAAGCTGGAGGAGGCTGAGAAGGCTGCGGATGAGAGCGAGAGGTTAATATAATAGTTTGCAAGTGTGTCCAAAAACATGGAGTGATGTGAAAACGTCAAGATAAAAGTCTTGATCAAAGGGATAGTTCACCGTAAAATGAATTTTTTACTCTTAAATGAATCCAAACCCTGTATAGATGTCTTTGATCTGCTGAACACAAAGAAAGATATTTGGAAGAATGCTTGTTACCGAACATTTCTGGGGCACTATTGGCTACCGTAGAAAAGACTACTATAGTAGTCAATGGTGCCCCAGAACTGTTTGATTTTGCACAAATCTTTTGAGCGAAACAATTGTATACGGGTTTGAAACGACTTGAGATTGCGTAAATGAAAGATTTTAATTTTTGTATATCCCTTTAAGGCCTGACAAATGTAAGAGGTGTTACATGATTTATACTTTAGTGTGGTAGTGTACAGTCAAGTGGGCTTTCCTGCAGGACTGTAAGCCTGCTTCACTCAAGCAGAGCATGTCAGTTGAAGTGACGTCCCTCCCCCTCTCGCAGTAAATGCGGTTACTGTGTGCAAGCTCCACAGTTGTGTTATTGAAATGACAACATGCTACCACTTCCTAGTCTACACTGCATCTGGTGGCCTAAAGACTGTTTGTGTGTGTCGAGGGAAGTCCTTGAAATTTGCTTATCGCCAGTAACGCTAGCTTTCGTGAGGATTTCGTAAACCTAGTTGTGATGTTTATTACAAATATTTTGCCTTGGTTTTTGTTTAGAGGCACGGACTGGACACGTTTATTTTAAAGAACGTCGCTAGCCCTCATAAGTGTTTGGTATACATTAGCTGAGTTTCCATTACAGATTTGCGCAAAACTTAAAGATATTTTATACACCAAATAAAAAAAATGTGCAAAATGAAAGCATTTGTATAAAACGCTCTTACTACAAGATGAAAAATCGATTTCCGTTGCATAAGTCATTCTTGCCAAACAACTTCTTTGGGTTTTAAGGGCAGGTTGCGAATCAACTTTAGAAGTGCATACTTCCACCTACTGCGATGAAGTAAATGCGAAATATTCTTTTGTTTTTTTTGCCTGAAAACAGCTTGCCAGTGTAAACAAAGTTTTTGCGAAATTGACGTGTTTCCGGGTATTTTTAACTTGCTATTTCAGTCTGCGCAATTTGAAGCGTAATCCAAACGCAGCTGTTGTTTAATGTTTCAGTCTGTAAATGTCGCACCAAGGTTTTTGAT
Organism: Triplophysa siluroides; assembly: GCA_006030095.1. NCBI lineage: Eukaryota > Metazoa > Chordata > Actinopteri > Cypriniformes > Nemacheilidae > Triplophysa > Triplophysa siluroides. The sequence goes on from VCII01000093.1 coordinate 3,534,601, forward strand.
AAACCTTGGAACAGGAAACTTAATGTTAAAGTAATTTTCAATTTACATTGAAGCATTTAGCAGACGACTTAAAAACAAGAATTCATTGCTTTATGGTGTTTGTATTTAGAAAGTCATTGTTTGGACACTTTGCTAGTGTTTAAAGTCCTTGAAATACTGCTGTCTACAGCATGAACCCGAGGGCAATGCAGAAGGTTGTGTTTTTGGTTAGCCTTCATGGGCTTTGTTGTAACTTTGTTTGATTTTACTTAGCAAAGCATTGATTTGACACTTGCTCGAAAGCATTGAAGGTCGTAGTTGTGTGTTTTCGCAATGCTGTTTTTGACCTAAACAACTGACGTGAGCTGTTTACGTAGAGTCATCGGCTCCCTGAATAAACAGCAATTTGTAAAGGCACTAGGCTGCGTTTCCCTTCCTTTGTTTCCCCGCACAGAAGCCCTCTGTCCCAACATAGAGCCACTCTGTACTGAGACCTGCTCCAATGCTTAAGTGCTAACACATTGCACAGTTTTCCCTTCCCCATTCATCTGTTCTGACAACCGACTCTTCTGACATCACAGGAAACCGTGGGGTTTCGAAAAATAACGGTTGAAATTGAACTAAAAGACGCGCTAATGTGATTCATTTTGTGCGATTCGAGGCGAGCTATTGATCTTGATTGAATAATGTTAAAGATGGGTTTTCACCTTGCTCACATTTCTCTCTCCTCCCTTTTCCATCTCTAGAGGCATGAAGGTCATTGAGAACAGGGCTATGAAGGATGAGGAGAAGATGGAGATCCAGGAGATCCAGCTCAAAGAGGCCAAACACATCGCTGAGGAGGCCGACCGCAAATACGAGGAGGCAGGTCTCATCAGGCCACACATGAGAAAAAAAGCACTCACTTCCTGCCCAACACGAGTCACATGACCTTTCACACACACAAAGTGTGAACCAGATGCATGAACATTCAACAGAGAGGTGTTGTATTTGTAATGAGAATGTGAAGTTCTTTTGAATGGACAGGAAGTGTAGTTGTGTTTCTCATGATTTGAGTAATTAGGTTTAAGTACAGCAGTGTGTAATTGTCACATCTGGTGTGTGTTTGCAGGTGGCCCGTAAGCTGGTGATCGTTGAGGGTGAGCTGGAACGTACGGAAGAACGTGCCGAGCTGTCTGAGGGGTACGGGGCGTTCTTGCAGCCCATTGCATGTTCTTTAAATTCTATACACATACAGTCATGCATATGCATGTGCCTGAATCACACACACGCACAACCTTTCCGGCTCTGTGGCGTGCAGCACACGCGGGGTGCATTCAGAAACGAATGTGGAGGGATTTAGGGGTCTTTGATGCCACACAAAGTTCGTAATTCTCTTCGTAATTCATTTAATACATTTGCATGTTTAACTTAAAACAACATTTTTATCTGTTTTGAGGTTTTTATTAGTAGTATTTTACCTAAATGCTATTTCTAAACATTTCAAAAACACCTCCGTTTGATAAAGCCTGCGCCAGAAATTCTTAGTTAAAGGGATTTTTCTTCCGGTATTTTTCTTTTAAAGAAATGTGTTTTTTGTCAAGTTAAAGGGACCGGTCACCCAAAAATAAAAATTCTGTCATTTATTCACCCTCCTGTCATTTCAAACCTGTATGACTTTCTTTCTTCCGCAGAACACAAAAGATATTTTGAAGAATGTTGTTAACTGAATCCCATTCACTTGTATTGGTCTTGTGTCCTTACAATAGAAGTGAAAGGGTGCCAGTGCTTTTTCAAAATATAGAAGAAAGAAAGTCATAAAGGTTTGAAATGACAAGAGGGTGAGTGAACGATGACAGAAAACTATCCCTTTAAGTGCAATGGGATGATGCAGGTGCATGCCCCGCCCCCAGCACCTTCTTATTGTTCACTTTGTTAATGAGCTCAGCTAAACTTTTGGATCAATTTTTTTGTTTTAAATCATGAGTAAGGATGATTCCCAAAGTAACTGCGTTCGATTTAGCTGGTGTGTGTACCTTTTGGACCAGCTTGGAAACAAAATGCACAATTTGGGACCGGACACACTATTTTGTCGATTTAACACCGAGAGTGTTGTGCGTGTGTGTGTGCCCCCTACAAATATGACCTCCCATAAAACCTAATACCTAATTCCTGCTTCACGTCCCTTTGTTTTGGTTGTTTTTGTTTGCATGCACCGCTAACTTGCATGCCCGTGTTTTGGAACGGCCTTGCGCCCCTGCACGCACTAACAGACGCCTCCGAAGATTACAAGACGAGCTCCGAGTGTTGGACCAAAGTTATAAGTCATCAAAAGCATCAGAAGAACAGGTACTGCACATGAATCGTTTGGTCGCATACACGATCTCCTCTGCTTCCTGACCTCATGTGCCCGGTCGTACCCTAACGTTTCACCGGCTTTCTGCGCGTCATTTTTCGTGTAAGAGCAATGAAGAAACCATCATTCAGAAATGCAGGTAGTGTCCCAAACAAGACAAGATGAGAATCGGCTCCAGTTGTGTTAAGGATTGGTAGTGTGTGGTTGCCCCGCATAGACATGACTTCACTGCCGCCATAGATTTGGCTATTTCAGATTTTCTTCATTGCTCTTTTGGTTGCCCGTATACCCCAAAATAAACTTCTCATGTTGTTCCAAACCTAGATATTTATGTGCAAAATCACGCTGGGCCACATTCTCTGTTTCCAGGGAAGTCGTTTGAGTTTGGGATGACATGAGATTCATTTCTGGGTCCCTGAGATCTTAACACTCATGGTTTCATGCCCTTCTAACTAAGCAGGAATGCTGCAATTTGCTTCTTGCATGCTGCAGTTAAATAGGTTTGGATTCATCGCCGTGGCACATTCCTGCAGTGTTAAGTGGAGCATCTGGGCTCTCCTACCCATTCACTCCTGCTTTTTGATTGATTTTTGGGTCTTTGTGTTTATTTCTCCCATCTCCCGGTCCTCTGATGTTTCTCTATCCGTCCTGCCTTTGGTTCTTATCCTCTACTTTTCCACTCATTCCTCCTGGTGTTCGTCCGCCTCTGCGTTCTTTGTGTAAAACGCCAGAAAATGCTCTGAGCTTGAGGAAGAGTTGAAAACTGTGACCAACAACCTGAAGTCCCTGGAAGCCCAGGCTGAGAAGGTAGGTGTGCTGCTTGCACCGGGCACAGTGTCCACCCCCTCCTACTGACCAAACCGGGATAACCAGTTTTTTTCCAGGTTGACAAGCCATCTTTGTGATGCTGTCAATAAGTCAGCTGGATTTCATTGCTGAGTCGTGTAATTGAGGTCTTTGGGTAATGAGTGTTTTAGACCAGCATGGTGTTGTGGGAATGTTTCCAGTATGTATTTCGCTGGTGGACCAGAATAGATGTGGTTTTCCTCATGAAAGGCAGAAAATGGTTAGCCGCCTAGGTAATGCTGGTCAAAGAAGAGGAAGAGATACCTGTGCTGGTCTTTTCAGCTGGAATAGTTAAAATAGTGTAATTTATGTTCATTGATTTAAAATGTTTGTTCTGTGGGACTCCTAAGAGTCACACATTGATTTCCATATATTTGAGTGATAGCGAGTAGATGATAGCAAGATAAACTTTTGGTGAACTGTTACTGTTCCTTGAGTGGTTTGTGTGGTCGATGTGCTGGTTTGGGTCTTGATGTTTGTTCTTATGTGATTCCTACAGTACTCACAGAAGGAGGACAAATACGAGGAGGAGATCAAGGTCCTGACCGACAAACTGAAGGAGGTGAGATGTGCAGATCTTTATCAGAGGACTTTAGTCGCATTTGTATTTAGCAATGGCCACTTATGACCAACATCTTATCACGATTTCACTATAATATTAGTTTCCCGGTAAACTCACTACAATATTAAATGATACGAATGAAATTCGGTTTTCAATTCTGTCTGCATGATTTAGATTTAAAGCCGTTGTATTAGCCGATGTACACATTTCCTGTGGCCACACTTTAGATATAAATGTAAAGCATTCTTGTCGGCTGATCGTACCACAAATATATCTACTGTGGTATGAATCAAATAGAATCTCTTCTCGCAGTTAATCGAATTTTTTTCTACATTGCGTGGTAGATGCCATCACACCGATCCACTTCTGTTATTGTGTGCGAGCGGATTTGCGTCTTTGCATGCGTGTGTTTAAGGTTTGCTTGAAATATTTGAATGACATCTTTTGCTGTAGGCTGAGACCCGTGCTGAGTTTTCTGAAAGATCAGTCGCCAAGCTTGAGAAGACCATCGATGACCTTGAAGGTATGATATGGTTCACTTTCATTTCTCAATGGTTCGGTTTCTTTTTAGAACCGTTATTTCATGGCCTCTTTCATACATGATCATGAAACATTAAAAGAGAATTTGGGTCACTATGCTTTTAACCTCCTTATTTCACTTCTGTTTCTCAAACCTTTTGCTCCGCTGGCCTTTTTCGACTCTTATCCATTGTCATTACGTCTTTATAAAAGACCAATCATTGTTCAGATGCACAGAGTTTTCATTGTTTTGCAACATGATACCGGAGGTGTTATAGAGGTCTGGGATTTTATTAGGTGGTGTTAAATGATGTTCGCCTGTTCTGCTTATTTGAGTTTACACAAGCCCAAGTTATTTTTATGATGTCAACATGACGGGGAAGAGAATGTTTGCACTTTGATGTTTCTCTGATCAGAACCGAAACAATGACAGTTACAAGGATGTCTTAAAGGGATATTACACCCAAAATTTAAATAATCATTTACTCGTACTGCATTGGACAAACTTGTATGACTAAGTTCTATGAAACGCGAGCGAAGAGGTTTTTTCTAAATGTCCAGTCTGCCAAAAATGACAGCTTAACAGCATCAGGATGCAAACAAGAGGTTTCTTAAAATAAGCTAGAAGGTAGGAAGTTGAGGTAAAGACCGAATTTATATTTTGAGTGAACAACCCCTTTAGATATAAGGAGTGGTTATATGGAATCCAAAGTGTTTACGCTGTCCAGCTTTGATTTCAAGATTAAATGTTTTATTTTTCACACACAGTTATATACATCTTATACCTGCAGTTAAATTAAATCTGACAAAAGTATATAGTAAAAGATGGATAGATGAAACCGCAATACAACAACTTAATTTTAAACTAAATTATACATTTCGTACTACATTTTTTTAAATGTGAGTTGCGGTGGGAAATAAAAAGCAATGTGAATGGAATGAGTGAATGAATGAACGAGGCATTAAATGTCAGCAATGTTATAGTCAAGTGTAGTATGTCACATAGCAACTTTGGTCCGGGGAGTTTGGGGCAGGGAAATATCTGTTTTGTCAACCAATGGCAAATGGAAGGAATGTTAAAAACATATTTTGTTTAGTTATGTTCATTAATTGCATACAGAATAAAAGTTTGTGTTTACATAATATATGTATGTGTACTGTGCATATGCACGTGCATGTGTTTATAAATACAAAATTAGTATGTTCAAGAAGAATGTAAAAATTAATAACATTTATATATATCTAAAATTATTGGTAAATATAAATTAATAAATGTAAATATTCACTTAATATGTTTACGTGTTTGTGTACGAGTTTATAAATACAAAATAAATGTGTACAGTACACAGACATATTATGTGAACACAAACTTTCAGTTCAGGATGCGACTAATCATTTGACAGCGCTAAATATTTATTGTTTTAAAGATCTTTTGGCCACTAGTGATACACAAGCTACTCTTTTCCCTTTAAACTGTATGGATTTTGTCAGTCCGTATACTGTAGTTTATCGGTGTATGAAGACTGGAAATTATATTCTTGTTTTATTTTTTTCTCCATTCCACTATAACCTTTAATTTTTTCTTTCCTTCCCAACTGTCTTCATGTCACTGTCTTGGTGTCTGTCACTCTGTTCACTGGGACCTGTCTTGCTGCTGGACTGGATGCTTCATTTCTGCACTTCTTTTTATCCCCACACCCCTTCCCTCCCTGTCCACCCTCCTCTCCACCAAAACACACCAATAGATGAGTTGTATTCCCAGAAACTCAAGTACAAAGCCATCAGCGAGGAGCTCGACCACGCTCTCAACGACATGACATCAATGTAATTCACCCACGGCCTGTGCCAATGCCCCATTCCATTACCCATAATCCCCTATCTCATGCCCTCTCTGAATGAGGTCTTTTTCCTTTCATTCACACACTGATACTTTTCTGTTTTAAACCGTCTGCTATCTCTGTCATTCTACAAGAACCATGGTTCATTTTACTGTTATTCAAGTTAGGTCATTTGGGTATAGCAAATTGGTTGTTCCACCGCAGGCACCATGGCTTGTAGAAGCAGTGGATAGGAGCTCTGTTTCTCATGTTGTGGAGTTTATTTTGTTTTTCGAAATTGTTACCTTGTTCAAGAAATCGTGGAGGAACAAATAGCTTCTAACTCTCATATCTTCAGTTAATTTAGTTGTTCAGTATATGCTGTACTAGGGCTGGGCAAGAAAGAAAATGACCATAAACCACAATATTGTTTTGTTGACTTTGTAGCAACATTTATAATTGAGCTATAAAATCTATATCAAATGATAAAGGACAGTTTTCGCTGTATCGCAAACATTCAACGCAGCCCAGCCTTACTTGCAGCACTGAAGTCTTAACCCCAGTGCATGTGATGGATATTCTGTGTGATCTTTTACTTTTGTAAATTTTTAAAGATTTTAATTCATGTGCTGCTAACAAGGCCGTCTTCTGAAGCCTGCCGTTTGGAGCTTTGAATCACGTTTAATGTTGATTCTCTGTTACGCTATATTGTAGTTTTTTTTAGGACGTAACTATGCGCTGCTTGGTAAGTCAGCGGTGTAAGTCAGCATTTTTGGCCAATGCATAGTTAAATACGCTTGCTGATACGTAACTATATCAGATTTGCGTGTGACACAGAGTGATAGTTTACCCAAAAATGACAATTGTCATCGTTTACTCGCCCTCTTGTCATTAAACCTGGATTATGTTCTTTTGCAGAACACAAAAATAGTATTTTTTAAGGAAGGCTGTTAACCGAACAGCGACGGCACCCATTGACTTGCATTGGTTTTGTGTCCATACAATAGAAGTGAATGGGTGCCGCCACTTTTCGGCTACCAACATTCTTCAAAATATCTTTTGTGTTCTATAGAACAAAGTCATACATGTATGAAATGACAAGAGGGTTAGTAACCGAGAGGGGTGAGTAACCTACGATCATTTTGGCCAGTTAACGTTGTGGCTTCTGTGTGCAGTGGCTCTGTTTTGTTTGGTGGTAGATTCTGTCCCACGATTTGCTCTTCCGTCACCACTTTTTTTCACTTCTTCCCCTCCCTGCGCAGATAAATCGTTCGCATCACTACAAAGACGCCTCCCCCTGGCTGAACGGCATCTCTCCGCTTTTTCTGGCATCTCATTTCCTGTCATACTCTTGCCTTCCCCGTCTACATTGTTTTATTTCACATCTCTTGTACAGAACCTTTCATTCTCTACTTTAAGTGAAACTTTCTATGTAAATCTTTTCCTTGTCATTTTGTTTCCTGTTCATTTCTATGTGCTATGTGGCTCTAATAAAGTCAAGGATTGCTAGAAGTCATGGATTTCTCATTATAAAACCAAATCCGGTCCTGGATGCTGATTGGTTAATAGCCATGGTTTATTTAAGATAAAGCACAACTATGACCTCCTCACAGAGCTTTTATTTGGATCATTGATCAGCACCAATAGATTCGTTTTTATTGCATAGCAACATTGTTACAGTTTACTTGTTTAATATTATTTGATGAATTGGTTGCTGAATATACATATAATGAAATAAGGTACGCAAGGCCGTGTCATATTGTTAAATATAGACAGTGGAAGAAGGCGTCCTATTTGATTATAGACATGTAATGAACTAAAGAGAATTACAATTCAGTTTTTAAGCGGACGTCTTCATGTGGAGAGCATTTCGGAGCACTTCGATTTACCTGCATTTACATATTAGGCAAATTCAGCCTTTCCTCCCATTCAAATTTCCATGCGTTTATAATAGTTTCATGGAGGTAGTCGTCGGATCTTCTGTTTCCTAAACCACACAGATAACCTGTTACTCTGTGTTATCTAGTAGAGAAGTACAAGCAACAGAGGTCAAATTCACTGGTGTGTATTATTACTGATAGCAAAGATGTGCAGGTAACATGTTGGTGTCTGGAGGGGTAAATATTAAAGGTGACGTTGAAGTTTTATTTACAAATAAAATTGTAAGTGGGAAAGGAAGGAAAACACTTGTAAGTACTAGGACCCAGTTACAAGTTAGGAAGTTAAGAATGCTTTTACAGGTGCTGTGTATAATTTGTTTTTAGAGAGTCTTTTTTGTCCAAATTACAATGTGTTCAGAGGTGTGTAAAGACCTTGGATAATGAAACGTTATGCTTTTATTACCTCAGACTGAGCTGTTTCTCTCAACATGCATCGCAAGTCCTCTTACATTCAATTCACCATGTTGTTTCTACAGTAGCCCTAAACGGACAAACTGCTCTATAGAACAGGTTTCATAAATACGTTATCTCCTTTGGCGAAAATGTAAATACATCTTAGTTCTGTGTCAGCCACCGTAGTGCTTCGAAAGGGAGGGGTGGAGTGAGCCGTCGCAACCTCACCACAAGATGCCTCTAAATTGCACATACTGGACCTTTAAATATAAAGTTATTTAATATATTTTTTATTTAGGGGTTTATTGAAACCGGCTAATAATATTATAATATTCTAGAGACTTTTTGATTTGCTATTGACTACCAAGAACCTCTTGGCGTTGCAAACCATCAAAATATAACAAATTTATATTAAATTGATTTGATACTTGAGCGAATAGGATTAAGTGTTTACTAGTGATTCTAGAACAATTATGAATTCGCCAGCCAAATAAATCATGTCATATCCTTGTGGGCTATTTTGTTCCCGTTGAATAGTTTCCAGTTCGTGTTAGTGTGTGGTTCCTGATATTATTCCCACCATGTTATTGTTTGCTCAGAGCTGCCTCTAAGCTCCTAATCTACTGCTTACATGTTCTCCAGAGGTATGCAAGTTTAAACCCAAATATTGCACCAGTATATTAACCTTTACAAGCACTAGCCATGACCTCCTGATAAAACCCTCCATTGAGAAAACATTCCTCCAGTCTTTCAGGTTTGTTTCAATCTGTGACGTGTGCGCTCTTCGGTGTTTCAACCAATGCAAACTAACTCTTCTGCATCCTTGATCTTCTCTGCTGTCCGTCTTGCTATTTCACACTTCTTTCTCTTTTTTTCTTAACCTGCTGCCTTGACTGCTCCTGTAGACCGTCTCTACCAGGAACTGGAGAGAAACCAACTTCTATCTAATGAGCTAAGAATGGCTTTGAATGAGGACTAAAACTAGTGTGGACTTCTCACTGAATGGTGTCTAATGTGAATGTCGTGACTGAATGTTTGTGGACGGAGGATTTTCTTGCTGCCTTCAAGCCCTGTTGAAATTGTTTTTAAGAGATGAGCTTGCGATATCGCCACCACAATGTCACAACTGCAGAGGCGTGTAAAAAAGATATTGGTTGCTTTAGTGTTGCTGGTCAGGTGACGAGATGTCACAACTACATTTCCCATAGTTCTTTGTGAAGATAAGACATGTGCACATTCTTTGTGATGCACTGAAGTCCCATTTTTGTCGGGAAGCAAAATATATTTTGCATCTTCGTAATTACAACTTTCAGACTTGAAGGCAGCGTGCGTTTCCTAGACGGATACTACGATAATCAGGATGTTATCCAAAGCCATTTTGCTTTATGCAAGAGTCAGCACTTGACTATAACTGTCGATATATATACAGTACAGTATAAAAAGTGTATATTGAGTATATCTTTATACAGTGTGTCAGCATATGACTGCTAGTTACATGTATTGATTAATTTTAAGCATGCGTTGAGTGTGTGAAATTCATTACTATTGACCCCTGATGCATGATGTCCAACAGACCGAATGTCAGTGTAACTACAACTGGATTTTTACCAACAAATGTTGTTGTTTTTTTGAATGACTGTCTCAAGAAACCCACTGCATGGCATGTCGTACATGCTTTGCATTGATATTAATGCCTTTTTTGCTTGATGTTCTAACAGAAAAACTCTCACATGCTAAAGAGGAGAATCTTGAAATGAACCAGATGTTGGAACAGACTCTATTGGAGCTCAATAACATGTGAACAACCTGGTCACACAATGATGATGTCTGCATTTTGTAATCATGGAGTGTTTTTGTTTTTTGTCCTGACAGTTATCAGATGAAATAACCATGTGCCATTTGTTACGAACGCTTTCGTTTTCCATGTGTGTTATGTTTTAAGGTAATATTATGGTACGTGTTTGTTTTATTCTGGTTGTGCACGAAGAAAACAAAGTTGGCAACAATTGCACTTAAATCAATATATGAACATTGCTGTTTTTGTGGACATTTGAGTCTAACGCCAAGTTGAATTGAAATTGCAAGGATTTCTTTTAGTGTGCATGGGATTAGGTTGTCCTGTGTATGCTGGTGCTACTGTGAAGGCAGACGTCTAGCAGTTCGACGCTTATAGGTTTATGATTATTTCAATTTGAGTTATTCTATGTGCCAATATTTAGCCCCAGGGACTTATTCACACTCCAACTTTTATTTATTTTTGTTTTCCCCTTACCCCACACCCTTAAATGTCTACTTGCTTCAAAATGCCAGGCAACATGATTCGCAAATGCGTTATTGGGTGTTCTGTGCGATTAACGCCGAAACCCACATGGTTCGAAATGCCTTCATTTTGAATTGGGAAAAATATGATGAAATCATATTTTTTGTGCCTCGTTCATTTTAGTCGTTTTAAATGTAGGTGTATTAAATGTATGTCATGTAAAATGTACAAAGCTAAAATACAAATAAAACCACTCAGTTTGACATTTTCTAAAGCCTGGGGGTCTGTTTTTTCCTTTAAGCTTAATTTTGTTCCCTCTCAACCTTTATCTTCCCGCACTCATTCTGCCAATAGCAGAGAGTATGTTGCCTAACAAATGTTAATCAGCCCATCTGCTTCCAGTATTACATTTAAATATTTGCTTTGTTGGCTGAGCCTCCCTGCAAGAATGTGTCATGGATTATTATATCTCTCTTGTATTAGGGGAGGACAAAGACACACAGACAAATTAAGACTTTTTTTATTATTTGTAACCAAGGTAGTCATGGTTGTCTGTTAACAGTTTTTTATAATCAGTAGCCATTTCTTAGCACTTAAAGGGGCAGTCGTGGCCTAAGGGTTAGAAAGTCAGACTCGTGACCAGAAGGTTGCTGGTCCGATTCTCAGGGCGGCGGGTAACAACTGAGGTGCCCTTGAGCAAGGCACCTTACCCCTACATGCTCCCCGAGCGCTGCAGTGATAGCTGCCCACTGCCTCGGTTGTACGAGTTTTCATGACGTGTGCGTGTGTTCATCACTACTCTCTGGATGGGTTCAAAGCAGAGGTCACATTTGGGGTATGACTAATACTGACTAATAGGTCACTTTCACTTTTTTCACTTGAATGTAGTATGACGTTTCAGTTTATTTCCTATCTTAAGAAACTGGCATGTTTAAATGCAAGATCTGGAGTGTTTAAAAAAGCATGCCACACTTCATGTCAGCTGTCTGTATGTGTTTGGACCGTTAAAACCACATGATTAAAAAAACATACCATTTTCTGTAATGTAATTTATAAACCAACACAGTTTAAATATATGCAACAGGTGCTGTTGGTACTACTATATGCAAGGTTATGATGCCTTATCTGTGTATTGACTTTGGCCTTGTTATCAGCTATTACAAGTGTAAATAAACTCAGTCTATGTATTTCACGCAAGTCTCATGTTGCTTTTTATGCAACAGTTGACTGTCTACTTCATCTTACAGATATACTCGTGGTGGGTAGAAAAATGTCCACGTGTTTTTGTGAAATGCATTAAAACACACTTTCATATCCATTAATGTGAACACGTGCATGTGAGCTGAAGCTGATCTTCGAGTATAGGCTTTACTATCTTTTTCACACTCGTTTGGTTTAAATCGCATTAAAAATGTTAACAGATTATTATAAATTCAATGAAATTATTCACGCTTTAATTAATCAGAAATCACATAACGTTACGGTAAAGTAACGAAGGATTAGTGATCGTGTTGTTGTCTTACATATTGTTCTTTGAAGCATTTGTAATATATGAAACAACACGTTATTTATAATACATTGCAATATGTGACGCGATCTTTTATGATACTTATATATAAATATGTTTATGCAACTTAAAAGATAAAGCCTAGCTTCAAAGACATTTCGTAAGCGGAAGCAGATCGCTGTTGCAATTTACAATGTAGATTTCTGACGTCTGATTGGCTTGCGTTGTGTCATCAGCTGACTTGTAAGACGCCTCAGAATTTTATATAATAAAGGTCTTTATACGTCTGGGGCAGTCCAAACATAAAATCTCCAGCTAAACAAAACTTAAAAATAAAGCAATTGGATTGTTTATTATTTATATTACTTATTAATTCTTATATAAATGTAATATGAAAATATATATTTTAACATTTTAAAATGATTTGACCTATAAAGTGACGGATGGCTTTTATTCTGGTAAATAATGTAGCTGCCAGCTGTGTGCATTCACGTTACCTTCAAACTGACGTGAATTCTTGTACTCCTTTTTTAATTGGTTTTATACACACATAATATTTGTATTAGTTGTAAAACAGTCATGTATCGGCTGCTGTGTTCATTAAGGGGCCTCAAATGCACACAATGCAAATACAATGCAGAAAAATCCGAGCGCTTCGTGTCTTTGTTGACTTCCAGATTGAAGTACAGAGATCAGTTAATGATGCGAAGATTCATGTCAACACCCAGAAGATCCGACTTCTCCAACAACAGACAGTCCTTGTGGTTGCTGGGCATCGGGACAGGTTTTGTTCTGGCTCTGGGTCTGAAATATGGTGATTTTGTGCCCGAACGCTGTGAATGTGACGTGCAGAAAACAAACAGAACTCAGACTGACACAAAGTACACAGGTGCTATACAAATCAGCAGAGACCTGATACAGCGGATAAAGGTACAGGTATCAGATCAACGTTATCATTTATGTTGTGTAACTCTTTCTCTTGGTTGAAATTGAGTTGACAGTAATGTTATTTTAACCTAATAGTTTAGGTATGATTTCAGTCGTTTTTCTCTGAAATTGTTTGTGTTTGTTTGCAGTTTACCAACAATATAAACATTTCACCAAAATCAACAAACAACTAAATAATAACACAACACACACACACACACACTACACACACACACAGCACTTCATACTTATACACATCACACAGACAGACATACACACACATATACACAGACAGACAGACAGACGACCACATAGAGAGAGACAGAGATACACACAGATAGACACATCAGAGAGACACACATAGATAGACACACACACCACCAGACAGACAGACACACACGCACACACAACATATACACACACATACACACACACAGACACACAGACAGACAGACAGACACACAGATACATATATATACACATATATATATAGATATATACACACATACATACATACACACATATATATATATATATATATATATATATATATATATACACACATACATACACATACATATACAGTCACCTAAAGGATTATTAGGAACACCATACTAATACTGTGTTTGACCCCCTTTCGCCTTCAGAACTGCCTTAATTCTACGTGGCATTGATTCAACAAGGTGCTGAAAGCATTCTTTAGAAATGTTGGCCCATATTGATAGGATAGTATCTTGCAGTTGATGGAGATTTGTGGGATTCACGAAGCTCCCGTTCCACCACATCCCAAAGATGCTCTATTGGGTTGAGATCTGGTGACTGTGGGGGCCATTTTAGTACAGTGAACTCATTGTCATGTTCAAGAAACCAATTTGAAATGATTCGAGCTTTGTGACATGGAAGTAGCCATCAGATGATGGGTACATGGTGGTCATAAAGGGATGGACATGGTCAGAAACAATGCTCAGGTAGGCCGTGGCATTTAAACGATGCCCAATTGGCACTAAGGGGCCTAAAGTGTGCCAAGAAAACATCCCCCACACCATTACACCCTCACCATAACTGCATTAATGAGAAATTGAAGAGGTGTTCCTAATAATCCTTTAGGTGAGTGTATATATAGATACACACACACACACACATATATATATATATATATATACACACACATACATATATATACACGAACACACACACATATATATATATGATATATGATATATATATATATATAATATATATATATATATATATATAATATATATATATATATATATATATATATATATGATATATATATGCTCTGTTTACACAAAATCTTAAAACATTATACATAATAAAAAAAAATCTATTTTGGGATGAAATATGACTGACCCACTGCTTTATTTTACCAAATGTCTTACAGTAAAGTTCAGAATGACCTACAGATATGAACTATGATTTTTCAGGATGAAGTTGGAGCTCCAGGGATAGTTGTTGGTGTTTCTGTGGATGGCAGTCCAGTCTGGTGTGAAGGTATATCTGTGTATCTTCTATTGCACATTTAAACCTAATTTAATCTCAAACACCTAATAATTGTTTATTGGCTTTAAAAGTCTATGGATGCTTTTTTTTGTAGGGGTTGGCTATGCAGATTTGGAGAACAGAGTACCTTGTAGTCCAGAAACAGTTATGAGAATCGCCAGCATCAGTAAACCTCTGACCGCAGCAGCCACCGCTCGACTTTGGGAGGAGGGCAAGATAAATCTTGATGCCCCTGTGCAAAAATATGTCCCTGAGTTCCCCGAAAAACAATTTGAAGGAGAAAAAGTGAGTGCATCTGTTTTTACTTCATTTGGTTGAATTTGCGGTTTTGTGTAACTCCGAGCCAAAGTGTTTCTGGATTTGTCCTTAAACCAGGTCACAATAACATCTCGAATGCTGCTGTCTCACTTGAGTGGCATCCGTCACTACGAAAAAGACGCTAAGAAAGTGAGAGAGGACAAAGAGAAAGCAAAGCGGCTTCTGAAGCCCCCAGTGAAGAAAGATGAGAAGGACACTGGCGAAAACAAAGAGAAGCCGCAAACAGAGGACAGCAGCGCTAAAAGTAAAGAGGCCAAAGGACGGCAGAGAATAAAAGAGATTGAGCAGAAGGAGTACTACCTCAAAGACAGCTTTCAGAATGTCATCCAGGCTTTGGATTTATTCAAAGACGATCCTTTGATTTTTAAACCCGGTATGCTTGTGTCCATGCATAGAACAAAGCACAGTTAATGTCTCCCAAATTGTATTTAAACTGCCTGTCGAATAGAGGAAAGTGATAGAAAGAAAAGTGATAAATGTCTCTACATGAATTAATAATTTTAAGAATATTTTCAAGATCTATTGATCTTGACTTTTAAAAAGGTTAAGCAGAAATGTTTTTTATTTTTTTATTTTCCATGTTATTCTCATGGAAAACAAACAGCAACACAAAAGGACGGCACTTTTCATTTAAGTATCTTTTTTGTTCTTGACACAAAGCTATCAAATGGCCACACAGATCATATGGGCGGTTTTATCATCCGTTTTGTTTTGTAAATACATAGCAAGAAAATTCATAAAGGTGTCGTTCTCTGACCCTAGGTACTACATTCCTGTATTCCACACATGCCTTTACACTGCTGAGCACCGTGGTGGAGAGAGCAGCCGGTCAGCGCTTCCTCGACCACATGATGATGATGTTCCGGGAGCTGGGCATGCTCAACACCATTCCGGACGAGAACGACCCCATCATTTACAACCGCTCAAGGTACTTTAAGAGATGCTGAAATCATTTTAAATTCTCCATTCTAGTACATACAATATTATTCGTAATGTATTTTAATGCGTACCATTCAAATCTATGTTGATATTCTGGTCCTTAGATATGGCTTGTTTTCTTAAATACAATTTTAATACAATTCGGTTGCAGAATCTACAAAGAGGCTTGTCAATGGATATTTTTGGGGTTTGCGTGATTTGGGGAAGTTTGTGTATATCTTATTTGCCGTCATTAAATTATATTTGGATGTGTATACAAATATATTTACATTACTGTATGTTGACCACGCTGCTCTCTATTGGCTTCAGTATTGGTCAACGAAAACCTAAAGCACTAAATAGAAATACACTGCACCTACTTTCAGCAAGCTGCTCATCTTGAGGTTTTAAAACACAATAGACCAGTGAGACCAGTGACATGGCAATATAGGATTATAATATATAGGATTAGAGGTTTCTATAAGAGCTAAAGCAGCAGTTACCACAAATAATGGTGAATGCCATAACATCCCCTCTCTCCTCCAGATTCTACCATCTAAATAAGAAAGGTCGTATTGTAAACTGCCCCTATGTAGACAATTCATACAAATGGGCCGGAGGTGGGTTTCTGTCCACTGTTGGGGACCTTCTGGTCTTTGGAAACGCTTTGCTCTACAGCTATCAGATTGCAGAACTGAAGAACACAGACGAACTCCATGGCTTCCTCAAACCCCAGACGGCCCAAGCCATGTGGGCGCCGGTGGACAAAACAGAGGCATCGTGGGATAAAGACGGAATGTACGCCCAGGGCTGGCTGGTCGTGGAGAAGCTGCAGAAATACGGCCAGTGCCGCAATCGCAGACATTACGTCTCGCACACAGGGGGCGCTGTGGGGGCCAGTAGCGTCTTACTGGTTTTACCCAGAGAGAGCTCACAGGCCGCTGATGGGAAGCACTGCCCCCCACAAGGGGTGGTGGTGACCATCATCACCAACATGCAGTCAGTCGGGCTCAATACCACCGCTCTGAAGATCGCACAGGAGTTCGACAGCGTCAGGGACAAATAAAATGACGTCTGATTGTTAAAGTTTGCACTTACACGGCAGTATTTGTGTGTCTCATGTGAGATGTTGCTATGTTTACAATGCTGAGGTGGTGCCATGCCTCGGTTTTTATTGCACTGTTGTGCCAAGTGATCATTTTGATAGATACATACGTGATCTTTCTAATATGTTTAATAAATGTACAATGAAAAGCATAAGATTTGGTCAGCCTGGTCATTGTTCGTGTTTATAATACCTATATTTATTTCTTCCACAAGTGCTTTTTCGATAGACGGGACATGGGCTCAGCAATGTGTTTCTGAAAGAGAGTGCTAATGACATCACACGCTTTAAATGGCATACTACCGTCCTGCTCTTCTTTATGATCTATGCACATGACTGAATAAGTTCACAGCGCAAAGACCTGACTGCCAAGAGTTAGGGTATTTTGTCACCAAAATCCATCCGAAACACCCAAAATATTTTTCTTAGTTGATCATATTTTTGGCATGCGGAACTACAGTGCACATTAAAGCAACACAACCCAATTCTTTAATAACAAAATAATTGTATAAGATTGATTTTTCGGGCTTTGATATCAGTGCTTAAGAAAAATAGATTGATGAAGATATAATGAAGACATTTTCCTTTGAATAATTACTTTTGACTGATTATGAATATGATGTCCATGTAAAGAGGTCAGGTGACCACAGTGTGGCATACTTCTGTATTAAATGTTTATCTTGGTTAACTACACACAAAAAAAAACAATTTATCCTTAAGTAGGCAGTACAGTTTCGTTTGCTAATACTTTTGATTTGCTTTAGACTTGTTGTTGTACTTTGAAATCACCACTAGATGGAAACACTGACAAGTTCCCGACAAGGCACGTAACTCAATGATCTACCAATTTGGTTTTATTTAATATTTTGTATTTATTAATTAAATATTTTTTGTCACATGCAAATTGTGGCTCATGTTTATCATTGATTTAGGTGACGGTTATCAATGTACCTTCTTTTATGATTTAGATATGTAGTGAAAATTGACATGCCTTTAGTTGTTGAATGCACCTCAGTCATCTGCAGTTTGTGCTACAGTCAGGTTCACGTCACATGATTGTCACATTTGAGTATCTGTATGTAATTGACTGTCAGTGACGCCAACCTGTTTATGACGTAAGCGACATCAAAAACGTTGTGTTGCTAATTTAATTATTTAAAAATTATCGTTTCGAATTTTATTTTTGGTTGCAGAACTTCACACAGCATGCTGGCCGTCTAAGCACTCGTGAATCTTTTTTAACAGCTCCAGTTCTCCTTTTTACTTTATGCTCCTAATTGCATAGAAAACATCTGTCCAGAGTATTATTAATATGCAGGAAGAAAATAACATGAGGTGAGTAAAAAATGATACAGTATTTTGTTTGTTTTTGGTGTAAACCGATCAAATATTCCTTAAAGGGATATTACCCCCAAAAACAAAAATTCTGTCATCATTTACTCACTCTCAAGTTGTTCCAAACATGTATAAAGAAAAAATTGTTCTGTTGAACATAAGATATTTGGAAATATTACATTTCTGGGACATCATTGGCTACCATAGTAGGAGAAATTACTGTAGGAATAACATAATCATGACAGAATTTTCATTTTTGAGTGGAGTATCCCTTTAACCCCAAAAGGTCACACCCTATAAGTAATTTCAATAGGTAGGCAAAATCTGAAAAGTGGGGGATAATTTAATAAAACATATTACACTGTTAAGAAATCCCATAAAAACTGTAATATTCTGGCAGCTGGGGCACCAACAACTGTCAAATTAAGTAAAGTTACATGTTTATATGTTATTTATCATAAAACTTTTTCAGCTTTCAAAATGTTTAGTTTGTTACTGTGATGTTACATTTTTTACCGCATTACTAAAGTACATCAACAGTCTTTAAAATAACACAGTAAAATAACATTTTTTACAATGGCTTTTCTGTGAGGTGTGTCTTGAAATGTATTTTTTTGGTCTAAAGTAAATATTCATTTCTGTGGAATCTGCACCCTCATGGCGAACTTTTAAGTGAATGTTGTATGTGACAGAATAACTATTTACAAAGTCTTTACATAGTGAGATGGTTCGTTATGTGATACTTTGAGCTACTAAACCAAAGATTTGTGCAAACTGACACACATTTTCACATGCAATACCAGAAGACCTCCACAGGTAATGCTCACTAGAGGATTCTCAATCGTAGCGGTTTCACTGCTGTTTGCCTCTTTTAACCCCAATGAGTCCACGTGTCGAATCACGCAGAAATATCAAATATCACACTGTTGAATTTTCGCTCAAGTAGTTGGCTTCATGTTTTGGTTGCCTTTGGGCAGATCTCTTCATTCTGGTAATAAATAGACATAAAGGATTTGTAATTCACCAGATGTTTTTTACACACTGATCATCGTGCTTGGCCAGACATGACTGCCTGGTTTAAGACAATAGGTCACCAAATTTTTTATTTTTGTCAACATTTTTTCACCACCAAGCTCAAAATAAATCCATCATTCTGAAGTGGAACACAACTCGTATATATTTGCTAACTTTTCATTTAATTAAGTCAACGGAGATAAAAAAACTTTCAAGCGAACAAAAATAACACGCTGTAAAACGTTGCTGTAGTGTTGCAGCAGGTAGTCCAGTAACTTACTGTAGATTTCATTACTTTCCTATTAGCACTTTTTACAATTGGACTTAAACTTTACTTTAACCAGAATTAAAACACTTTGACTTTGTGGATTCAATATGAGCAGAAGAGACTGGTCTCATAACTGGCATTAGTACAGCAACACTGCAAAAACAACATTCTTCCTAAGCATTTTTGTCTTGTTTTCTAGTAAAAATATTTAAAACTTCTTAAATTACGACGCATTTACATAACAAAAAAGTGACCTAAGATATTTAGTCTTGTTTTATGAAAAAAAAGTTTATGTTCAAGACTAAATTGTTAATGAAATCTACAGTAAGTTACTGGCAAGTTTTACACAGCGCTCAGAGTACTTTTCAGGTACATTTATGTAAATGTTGCAGTTTGCCATGAACTTTTTGGTTCCCATTGACCTCCATTGTTTAGGGAAAAATGTGGTTGGACATTCTTTAAAATACATTCTTTTGTGTTCTGCAGAAAAAATGTCATACGGGCCCGTAACGGCATGAGGGCGAGAAAATGTTGACAAAAGTAATGTTGTAACCTGAATTCAGTGTAAAAAAAAAAAGCGTGTCACTCACTTGTAGATGTAATATATGACCACGCAGAGCACTACTATGATGAGAAGCGCGATGATGACTGCGGCTGCGATCATTCCCTTCTCCTCACTGCTGTGTGAGAAACTGAACAGCTGAAACTGCTCACATCTGCTGCCCTCATAGTTTGCACTGCACCTACAGGACAGCAAACAGCACGTGTTACGTGTCAGATCATTAGATTCATATATCTGAAGTATTTGGACACTTCAGGCATATCCAAAATGAATAAAAGCCATTGCGGCAGATAATGTAATTTCTTACAGTGGCATTGGTTTTTAAAACATAGCAAAGCAATCATGACCATTCATAGACAGAAATAAAACAAAATGATGAAACACGGTTTAAATAGCCGGTTAAAAGTAATTTCAAAAAGAGAAGTTAGCTCTGACACAGATCTAGCATCATTTTTTTGCATCGGCCACTTGGGTATATTTTGCATCTCATGCCATCACTGTACGTTTTTGCAATCTTGTTCTATAAACTTATTCTAGCCCTCATTGTCACGTCTTATAGTTGTCATTCAGATAGAACAGAACATTCCGTACACGCAAACACTTACACACAAGTGGGTGTAGACACAGAGTGTATTCTAAAGCACGTTCCTCCATTCATACAAAAGTTGACTTCTGACCCAGTGCAGGGGTCTCCGTGTTCTTAAAAGAAATAAACAATGTAAGTGAATACAGATGGAATAGAAGATGGATTGTTTATTTAGGTAACTCCTTTTGACTTTTGTGTTTAGCATTTTCTTATTTCGCATGAATTCACTGAAACTAAAGATGCACCGATATATTGGCCAATAATCGCTTTCAGTCGATAAAAGCAAAACAGCCAATGATTAGAGCCGATATGTCCTGTCAATCAAAAGAGGACAGGAAAATACAATGAGTTTGTGCTCTGTATAGAAAATATAAGGAAACATAACCAGTTTGATGTTCAATATTAATAGTCATTACATGAATTAATAACATTCAAAAAGTTAAGGAATATTAATTTACTCTTTAGAATCTGTATCATCATCGGTAGAAATCACTCTGAGTAATCGCTATCGAAGATTTGAATCGGTGCATCTCTAATAGAAACATGATGGTATGTGATCATATGAGCTTTATTTTCACGTTGGACATACAGCATTAGTAAAAATGAAGTTGTCATTTGTTTACATTGTACTTTTTACTTTATACTTTCAAAAAAAGAGGTTTGCTGGTATGTTTGCGTTTTATTACCTGCCATCATTGAAATGACTGAATCAATTTTGCCTTCTTATCTGAATTATATCTTAGAGCAGACACGTACGATCACCTGAGGAAAAAAGACATTGTATGATTACAGACGAAGTGCATCACACTATTAAGTAACATGACCGTAGGTTACTACCGTGATAACTTAAAATGAAAGTAGTTGTCTTCCCTGTCTAAATTCAGATAGAATTGGTGCATTATGTATTACATATGAAGAGTTTGGTTCCAAAATGAGTTGACTGCATGTTTTTTACTGTCCATTCCAATTAATATCGATCAAACTGCACTTGGTTTGTTTGGATTCAAGCCATTATAACAAAAAATACAGCTAACTTACACAATAAAACACAATAAAAACATGATAACATAATAAAAAACATGATTTTTGAACATTATGAAGAGTTATCTCATTTTGGAACCAAACTCTTCATATATACCGCAAATATTTTAGGATACCATAATAAGCCTACTTTATATAAAGTGTGAAAATATTTAAATTACGTAGTTTAAAAGTCCTTTATGTCTCAGAATCCAAATTTTGAACATGAAATAGGTCACTTTAAACTTAAAAGACACATTTTAAGAATGAAAGGTAAGATTTATTTTATAGCTCAGCTGTTTCTCTTTGAGAGCACATTGAGTCCTTTGCTCACCTCTATGACTTGCTACATTTCTAAATGTTCTTTAAAGAGAAAACACCTACTGTTGTAACCTTGCATGTCTTCTAGAGTTTCAGGAGATCTCAACAATGTCTCACATTGAGCTCAGATACGTCAAGACGGCAATCAAAATCAATATAAACTTTAACATTTGAGTCAAATGGTATGTGTTGTGCAATCCACATCATTTCTTAGTTCTATACATTAACTGTATGTCACGAATCACGATTTTTTGTATTTCTCCAAAGGAAGTTTAGAAGAAACTAGATACTGAAACCCGACTGAGAACGTCATGACGGCATCTGAGCTATGAAAGAGCAACACGGCTGATAAAACGTTATCTCCGGGAATCGCTAACTACAAACAATGTTTCTACATACAATATCTTGTCTGTCTCAAGACTCACCAAAGCTTCAGTGTTTAATGCTGACTTGATATCCTGTAGACATGCTGTGTTTTAATAGAAAATGAAGAAAGACTCACCTTCTAGGTCAAATCCTGTACAGGTGAGTCACCTCGTCTTCCTCAAATAACTCTAAAGCTCAACGTCACCATGGGGATTGCAGTCACACAAGCGTGGTGGGCGGATCTCTTTGAGCACAGAAATGTTGTGATTGCTGTTTGTCCACATTTTGTGAATGGAACGATTCTCATTAGCTCAGACGTGCGTTGGTAGAGCAACGTCGAGAGTTAATTTAATGGGAATTACCCGCCGTTGCATCACAAACCTATAATGAAAGATATTAACTTTTGCAGGGTAGAAAGTAGTTTCAAGAGGCGCATCACCATATTTTCATCACTTTTGTCTTTGCTGTTTATGTCGAGCGAGTAAAATCTAATGTTTTGGTAGACTTCTGGTTTCTTCAGATGTATTTTTAGCAGCTGTGTGGTGGTTTTAAATGTTGCTTAAACTAGCGTTGCGAGCAGGTGTGGTCCTGAAATCATCTATTATCAGAGACTGCTTTCCTCTGTTTGTGTAGGCCGGCTGGGTTTGGTGTCAGTCTCGGTTATGTCAGGTATGCTAATGGGGAAGTTTTGTGGACGTCACAGGTATGAGAGGAATCGTGGGAACTTTGCAGACTGTAATCAGTTTGTTTACATTCCTCGCTTAAAGAGAATGTGAGAGACAAAAGATGACGTCGTATTGAGTCATTGAAAACCGTTAGAACGGAATCGTGATATTTTCGTTAATATTTGGATGCCGAATAACCAAAACTGTACACAATGAATGGAACAAAAGCAAACGTTTATAATGCAATGTAAATGTAATTTCATTATCTTTGGGTACAAAGAGACATATTTTTGTATAAGACTCCTCTCACCCAGATGCACCACAGGAAATCATTCCTGCCAGTGGTCATTCAATTTACAACGCCTCCCTAAGAAAGTCAGACCCCCCTCCATGTACTTCTGACTCAAACAACAGACAATCATTTTTTGCACTTTTTGCACATTATTAAACTGTACATTTTATATTTTATATATATATATATATAATTATTATGGCGGTATAGTTGTTGTATGATGGGACTAGTAGCATTATTTGATATTATTATGATGGTATAGTAGTTGTATGATGGGACTAATAGTACAATTGTACATTATTATGACGGTATAGTTGTTTTATGGTGGGACTAATAGCATCATTTTTATATTATTATGACGTATAGTAGTTGTATGATGGGACTAGTAGTATGTACATTATTATTACGGTATATTTGTAGTATGATGGGTACATTATTAACGTATAGTATTTATAGTATGTTAGTTGTATGATGGACTAGTAGTAGTATTATTATGACGTATAGTTGTTGTATGATGGGACTAGTAGTATAATTTTATATTATTATGACGTATAGTTGTTGTATGATGGGACTAGTAGTATAATTTTATATTATTATGACGTATAGTTGTTGTATGATGGGACTAGTAGTATAATTTTATATTATTATGACGGTATAGTATGATGGACTAGTAGTATAATATGACGTATAATGGGACCAGTATAATTTTATATTATTATGACGTATAGTTGTTGTATGATGGGACTAGTAGTATAATTGTGCATTATTATGACGTATAGTTGTTGTATGATGGGACCAGTAGTATAATTTTATATTATTATGACGTATAGTTGTTGTATGATGGGACCAGTAGTATAATTTTATATTATTTGTATAGTTGTTGTATGGGACTAGTAGTATAATTGTTATTATTATGACGTATAGTTGTTGTATGATGGGACGTAGTATAATTTTATATTATTATGACGTATAGTTGTTGTATGATGGGACCAGTAGTATAATTTTATATTATTATGACGTATAGTTGTTGTATGATGGGACCAGTAGTATAATTTTATATTATTATGATGTATAGTTGTAGTATGATGGGACTAGTAGTATAATTTGATATTACTATGACGTATAGTTGTTGTATGATGGGACCAGTAGTATAATTTTATATTACTATGACGTATAGTTGTTGTATGATGGGACTACTAGTATAATTTTATATTATTATGACGTATAGTTGTTGTATGATGGGACTACTAGTATAATTTTATATTATTATGACGGTATAGTTGTTGTATGATGGGACTACTAGTATAATTTTACATTATTATGACGTATAGTTGTTCTATGATGGGACTACTAGTATAATTTTATATTATTATGACTGTATAGTTGTTGTATGATGGGACTAGTAGCATAATTTTATATTATTATGACGGTATAGTTGTAGTATGATGGGACTGGTAGTATAATTGTACATTATTATGACGTATAGTTGTTGTATGATGGGACCAGTAGTATAATTTTATATTATTATGATGTATAGTTGTTGTATGATGGGACTAGTAGTATAATTTTACATTATTATGACGTATAGTTGTTGTATGATGGGACTAGTAGCATAATTTTACATTCTTATGAAGTTACAGCAAAAGTATGATGGGACTAGTAGTATAATTGTACATTATTATGAGGGTATATTAGCAGTATATTATTATATATTAGTGGGACTAGTAGTGTAACCGTACGTAATTATGGTGGCGTAATGTATAATAGGCCCTTTTCACAATGACGTCACTTAACTTCCGACTTCTCACAAAGCAGTGTATCATGACATCCGTCTTGCAACAAACAAGTTCTGTTTTGCCGTTGCGCTGGAATTTAACAACAGTGACAGAAAAAACGGACAGAACACTTATTCAAGTACTTATCCTAGAACTTTCGCTCACAAAAAGAAAATAAAAATTCTTACCTTCATAATCAAACAGGTAGTGTTCAACGAAGTATTTGTATCCTTTATCTAGCTTTGATCTTGTCATAAGCGAAAATGTGTCTGCAAGATTTTGTCAATCATCTAGCCGTATTTGTGGCAGCTGTGCAAGGGACCTGATAAACTCTGATAAACTCCATTCTGAGGCGCTAGCAAAGTAACGATACACTGAAGATGCGTGACGTCATGTGAAAAGGGCATATTGTAAAGTACTGTGATACAAGAAGTATGATTTTACAGTATTCTACTGGTATAATAGTACACTGTAAATAAAATGCTGCCCTACATTTTTAAATACAATCAAACTGACATACAATTTTTAGTTGTTCTTTAACTAAACACTAGTGTTACACTGTAAAAAAGGTGCCTAAAACCAAAGATAATATATTAACAAGATGCGCCACTGCAGTTACAATGAATGGAGAGGAATGCATCGCTCAATATGACATCTCTATCGAAGAACGCAGTTACAATTCGCGAGTAAAATTTGGCTCAACCAATCAGATTCAAGGACCAGAACTGGCCGTTTCACAATACAAAACTGTGAGTGGCAACTCACCACTGGTCAAAACAGTAAAATGAAGTGTAATATATATAAATGGAACTATAGCATAATTGTACAGTATTACAATGATGTAATGGTAGTATAATGGGACTCTATAATTGTGCTGTACAGATGATAATATTAGTTTGGTTTTCTAAAAGTCCAAAGCAGCACTTGTTTTTGCTGACGTGTGTTATATACATGCACATTAATTTTACCATTCATGTCTCTCTCTCTCTATGGCAGATACGATCAAAAATCATATTCTTAACACATTTCTCCATGCACATCTGAACGTCAACCCCGTCGTGGACACAGGCTCAGTCATGACTCGTGACAGCTCTTCGTTGTATTCTGCATAATTAATTGATTTGCGTTTGAGACACTGCGTAGTAATCGTCGCTGAATGACACGCGTTTACACCAATCGTAATCCAGCACATATAGGACATTCATGGAAGCGCGCTGGGAAACGAGCGTAAAGTCTCCTCACACGCAAACTTTAGTGGGCGAGGTGCTTAAAAAATGCGTCTACTCGAGGTTACCCCAAGGAACATTTCCCCCATCGCTCAGACAGAAAACCAATAGAAAAGCGTTTTCTCGACGTAATGAAACGCCCCCCCCCCCCCCCGCGACGACATAACGGACCCTTGCACGAGTTGTAGGTGTACGACGTTCAGCCGATGGTACTACGACCACATTTGGCGCGCTTGAGATGTTGGCGTTCGGGTTTTAATCGAACAGCGTTCAACCGAACGGCGTTTTATCGATTCGCCGTTTCAGCACCTGGACAGCTCCCATTGCGCTCTAACCCGCATTGAATCCGATGGAGATCGACTCCCTGGCGTGACTTGAAGAGGGAAGCCCTATGTAAGCCGATACAAACAGCACACACACGGTGCACACCTCCAGTCTCAAGCGCGATGCCTTTCTTTGGATGTTTGGACAGCGGCGGACTCCTTTTATCATCTCGCTGAGCGATGATGCTCGTGTTACGGTTCGGTCTCGCTCGTCGTGCGCTTTATTCGCGAAAGAAGCAGCAAAACGGATGCTCGACCACTGCAAGGGTTGAAGCCTCCACGCATCCAGCCCCTTTTGGTCACTGGCAAGGGAGACGTTTTCGGAATCAGGAGCGCAAGGGAGACATAATTCAAGTTTCAACGATGTAAATCGATAAAGGTAGGTTAGCCATCGGTGACGCGCGTTAATGCGTGGTCACATTTTGTTACTCTCGCAGATGTCTTTCATTGTACCCATTTGAGGAGTGTTTTACGTGTTATTTTACTAAACCGAATGGAAATCGTGAGCTGTTATGGTGATGCGTCGGGATTCATGATCCATTTCATCAGAAGACCCGACTTCAACCAATAGCTCCTTTAGGCCTGTTAAATAAACGCAAAGCGCGACACGTCTTCTGTTTTCACGTACAGGAACTTATTTTACACTGCGATCTAAAATTGGGATGACTTGGACATCTTATAAGGAAGGAGCATCTCAGGGCATGAAATGTCGTTGCGGGAGCGAATCCAAATAACATGAAATGGTTCCTTCGCCATGTTTCTTAAAGAATCAAGTCTCTGTAAAGAATGTCTTGATTTTGTTTTTGGTAAGAAAGACTATGCACTGACAACATATACAGGCTGAGCAAACTTGCATCAGGGACAACGATGTGCCTCACAGCTGATAGTGGCATCCGCAAAACTTTGACATTCTTTATTTTGCGTCCGTAGTGTACACTAAAGCATGATTCAGAGATATTGAAAGGTCTTGTAATAATTCATTTGTGATATTTAGATGAGAATTATTGCTGTGAATCTAGATAGGCTACTGATGGTATTCACTGCAGGTTATGGAAGCAAATCCTGTTCTGGTGCCTTCGGGTTCGCTAGATTTCAGATCATAGGTGATTTTTTCCAGGAATACAATGTATAATATGTTGGCAGATAACTACTGTGGTTCATAGGGTAACATGTCAAAATGTATTGAATGTGACTGAATTGGGCTACATCAACACTACCAAAGTGTTCCCAAACAAAAATATAGCAAATCCTAAAAAATACACATGATTTATAAATAAATACAAAATTGCTATGCGTGTCTTATCTCAGCCTTTTATTACATCGATCTCCCTATGTGACAACATGCCCCAGGGTCTTTTTAGTTATACTATATATCAGTTAAGAGGTAGTTCACCCAATTCGTCTCTCCGGCCTCAATAAATGAAGGTTTCATCACGACGCTTCTGTGATTGAAGCCGATGGTGAACAAACGCCACAGACCTTTCTGTTTATTGATGCCCGTCCGTATCAAGGTTGACAACTTCATCACACCTTGACAAAGAAAAAGCCAAGCGCAGGCAGACTGAGATTTGTCTAATGCTTACCCTGATGAAAATCATGCTGTTCATACAATAATATTCTGTTTTTCTTTCGGCTTCAGTCTGGGTTGTTATTAAATGTGAATGAAGCACAGTGCACTCAGCTCACACATGCATACTATATGCAGGACAACAAGAATTGGCAATTGCTTTAAGAACACGTCTTTACTCGGAAGACCCCTTTCAAAGGGGTCAAACACATTTTAAATGAGCTACATTCATCACTTGCGCCGTTTGCAGGCCCTTTTGTTTATAATATATCAATCTAACCCTCTATTGAAATAGCTTGAAAAATGTTTCCTTCAATTTTCTTTCCTGTGTTGATGCCTTCGTGTTGAAACCAAAGTTGGATGAGACATTGATAGGCTTAATACTTTTTTAATATTCAATAGGTTTTATATCACAGACATGAATCTACTTGCTAGTCGGTGCAGGTGGTATTGGCAGTGAGATGTTCTTGTAAGACATTTGATTTTTCAAAAATCTGTAGTGCAGTGCACCATGAGTCATCAATATATTTGATTTGTTGTCCTGGAATAGAAAGATTTGAAATGTTTACATCTGCCTAAAAGGACTTGGTAAGGTTTAAATAGATGTATATACAAACCAATCCAACCGTTGGGTTACATTAACCTTGAAAATGTCCATATTTGACCCAACCATAGGTTGAAACAACCCAGCATTTTGGATTGAAATAACATTTACATTTGGCTTTTATTCAAAGCAATTTACAAAATGAGAAAAATAATTCAGTATAGGTTCATTTAAACCCAATAGTTTGGCCGAATCCAATTTTTGGTCACTTTTTTATTTTTTATTTCTTGTTTTTTGTTTAATTTAGTTTTAAAAATGCATTTTTGTTTCTAATACATTGCTTTCTTGGGTAAAATCATGCTTGTTTAAAATTTTGGTTGTATAATATGAAATATTTATATGGGTTAAAGACTCAAGTCAAGGGTGAATGGTAAAACTGTCGAATTAACAAAGACTTTGATTTCATTACAGATTTATTCTGTCCTTACATTGATTTATTGCATATCATCACTGTCCTTCCAAAACGTACGATGTCCAATTCACTGTTTTTCAGGAAATGGAAAAACATCGTACATTTTTATAAATTATTTAATACTATGCTGTCAAAGTTGACAAGCACTTTTCGAAACTTTTTATTGGTTAGATATTTGGAAAATCCAGTGGTAAACATAAAGGGTGACTGATATTAATGTATTATGACAAAAGAAATCACCAAATATTGAGATACGATGTTTCAGGAGGACCCTTCCCAAACATCGTAGGACAGCAGCAATATGTGTCAATTTTAGTGACAATATCGCAGATTACACCTTTTAACATATGACTTTCTGGAACTGCTGATTCTGATTGGTCGATCACCAACATTCAGCCAATAATTATAAATGCTGCCCATCGCAACGTTTTCTACGTTGGATTTATTTTGCGATAGTGACCAGCTGACTTTGTTATCTCTCGCGCATTACAGTGTTTCTGACTTTTAAAACGGTGTGTTGATTATTTTCTGCGTTCTTTTCACAGGTTTGGCATTAGTGAAGTCGCCTGTGACTAGCACATCCAGAGCTCCCATCTGAGAGACGAGAAAGAGGAAGTCCATTCAGCTTTTGCTGCATACCACACCATGAGCCAACCACAGTGAGTGTGCCTTTACATCTTACCCGCTTTATATAATGATGATGAGCGTAGTGTCATTTACACCACTGTGTGCGTTGTGCACAGGTGAGTGTGTTTGTGTAGCGTTAGAGCGTTTCTGCTCCAGTTATTCTTATTTTGTCAAGTACTGTCTAAACTTTACTACCAAAATGTTCCCCTTTAATGTAGTTTTTCATTTAGTGACTTTTTTACTCATTTTTGAAATGACAGTCTCAATAAGATTTCGATTTTTTGTATTTTTATTCATCATTGAGCAAATAATCACAGTGTCATAATAAGATATAGAAATATAGTATTTTCAGTAACTGTACAGAAATAGGGTTGTATTTGTTAACATAAGTAAATGCATTACCTTACATTACGGCATTACCGTAACTAACAATGAGCGGTATACATTTTCAGCATATATTATTATTTGTTCATCTTTGTTAACACAATTGTTCATGTCATAACTAATGTTAACAATAGCAATTTTTCATTTTAAAATTGTGTTAGTAAATGCTGAAATTAATATTGACTAATATAAATAAATGCTGCAGAAGAATTGCTCATTGTTAGTTCATGTTAACTTATTCCAATAAGGGTCCAGTGTGTCATTTTTTGGAGGATCTATTGACAGAAATGCAATATACTGTAATATACATAACTATGTATTCAGAGGTGTATAAAAACCTTGGATAATGAAGCGTTATGTTTCTATTACCTTAGATAGACCATTTCTATCTACATACAGCCCAGGTCCCCTTACATGCAATTGGCCATGTTGTTTCTACAGTGGCCCTAAACGGACAAACTGCATTTCATAAATACGTTTTCTCCTTTGGGAAAGAAGCGAAAACGTGACGGCATCTTAGTTCTGTGTCAGCCTCCGTTGTGCTTTGTTAACCGTTGGTTGCAATTTGTAACCTCACCACAAGATGCCGCAACATTTCACACACTGGACCTTTAACTAATGGTAACAAAAACAACCTTATTGGAAAGTGTAACTGTTTTTCCATGGCACCACTTAGTTTTGTAACCCATTTTTAATAAGACAAAAAATATGGCGACTGTGTATTGTGACCGACACTCTCTCACATTAGTTGCGTTGTGTTTCTTGGCCACGAGCATCTCAACAGCAGATATAATGAAAGCTGTTAACTGTCATCTCTGAATATGAGTTGTAATACAATAATAATTTGACTTTATTTTCATTATTTTATTTTAGAATTGATGTTAGTACATTTATTTTTGAAATCAGAGTCTTAATTAGAAACGTATTTTAACATCAAAAGATACACAAGTAAGTCACCTTTACAAATACATGAAGGAATTTTGCTTGACAAGGTCAAGGCATCGTATTAATGTATTTAATTGACTCATCATCTTCACCGGCAGAACTCACACAGTGCATCTCACTTGAGCTCCGTGTGTTTGCTCTGCAGTGTGAGATCGTAATTTATAGTCACACACTGTTCTGCAGTCAGGTGCCCAGCGTGTTCATCGATTCAAATGGAGCATGTGAGCTTCTGTCTGACCTTTACACATCCTTCCAGCGCACAACTGTTCCCTGATCAGCAGCACAGTGGTGCTGACCTAGGCATTATAGTGAAGTCTTCATAACACTGCTTTAGCAGGATTTCTTACTGACTCAGGATCAGCCCAGACTACAAAACATCTAATGACAGTAGACTTTAATGATGTAGATGGCATACTTGACGTGAATGAAAGTGATGGTGTGAGAAATAGAATTAAAATAGGTTTAAAATGTAACACTGTTATGTTCCTGTGTGGATGGTTTACAGCAGGGGTTTTCAAACTTTGTCATGCCAAGGACCCCCAAATATGATGAACCTTTTGCTAAAAGTACATATCGATTTTTTTGTGTAAAGAAGCATTTAATCTGTTAGATAAATTGTAAGTGTGATATAAAGACAACATTTTGTTTGTAGAAATAAAATAGTAATAATTCAGTCTAATTAGAAAATTCAGTCTAATTTGACAACTTTTGTTGTCATTTGGCCCCCTGAGGGTCCCCGGACCCCAGTTGGAAAACCCTAGTTTAGAGGACAAACCATTGTAAAATTGTCATTTACTCACCCTCATGTTTTTTCAACAAAAAAGATGACAGAAAGAAAGATTTAGAGTAACATAAGGGAATGTAAACGATTCACAGAATTGATTGAAGTCTTTTTCTTGTTATTCCACATAGTACAGTTTAACCGCTATAACTAAAAAAATTGACCAA
Source organism: Triplophysa siluroides (assembly GCA_006030095.1). NCBI lineage: Eukaryota > Metazoa > Chordata > Actinopteri > Cypriniformes > Nemacheilidae > Triplophysa > Triplophysa siluroides. Next base: position 3,566,791 of record VCII01000093.1, read on the forward strand.
CCGATCTGGATCCTCCAACCGATCTGAAATTTCGGATAGCAGCATCTTGAATTGACTGCATTTTTGCCTGTCACAGCCACATTTGATTTTCCAAAATAAATATGACGTCACAACGTAACGTAATTTTACATTTTCATTTTACATTATTTTCATTTAGGGCTGGGCGGTATGACGGAAATATTCTATAAAATGTCACATAAAATGTCACAAAAAATGTCAACCGTAAGAGATTTTTCTATTCCGTGTATTCCGCTGAATGTAAATAAGCAGGCGTGGTTAACTCAGCGCTCTGCAAGTTGGGCACTATTCTGTAAAAAACATGTAAATGAATCCACCCATAACAAATGAACGTATCAAATATTCTTTTGACCTTCTTTCAGTCTGTAGTTTTGTGATTTAGCTCTAGTCCGGCACTTTCTCTCTCACCCGCAGGGATCTGCACGTGCAAATAAAGAAGCTCATTCTCACATATTTCAGAAGTTAGATCGCTTTGTAAAGCTGTTAATAGTTTTGATAAAGTTTAACTTTAGGCGAGCTGTGGTGAAACTTGCGTGATGATGCTCGTCGCGTGAACGCTTTGACGTGATGGACCGCAACACCCGTTTTGGGAGACGTGTGTGGAGTCACCAGAGACTCGCATTGTCAAACCTAAAGTCAAAGAGTCACAACACACTAAAAATGATAATCTAATAGAGAGTGAAGAGCGATGAAGACCTAGAGAACAGACCCCATGAACACCAGTTTATAACACCAGTCATATACATGTACTCTCATTGTTTGTGCTTATATTCATACTTCATTGTTATACATGTTGTCTATCTTCCTACATACGATATAGCCAGAAGATACATTGAAATGAATGATAAATCTGATTATCAGGACTTAATCTGATATCTTTAGTACATTTTCATAACTTGCCTAAATTTTAACCATGGTGAGCATTTTAATGAACTGTAATAAATAAATAAACGAAAGGAAAATTAGATATTAGATATTGAATTATAATGGGAGATTGTTACTGTGAAATATGTCGTTACCGTGAAATAAAATGACTCATTCGGTGAAATAGATTTTTGGCCATTCCGCCCACCCCTATTTTCATTTTTTTATATTTAAATGCTGTAAAAAACAGTCAAATTACATAAATAGACAAATGTTACCATGTAATTTAACTTTTTTCTGGAGCTCCAACTAAGAGAATATTACCCTTTAAACACGTTTTTTTACATTGTGACTAACGCAGAAAGCTTTTGAAAGTGCCACGATACGATCCCTGGGATGGTTGCTAGCTAACTGAAGTCAGCGCCTGCTGTGTGGTCCTCACAGACGGCTGCTGTATACTGATGGCAGTTGTTGAAGGGGTCCGGGAGTGGCGGGAGGTTTGACGAGGTTGGTAGTGAATGCAGAGTGGATTTTTTCAGTTGTTGTCTTTGTTCGTAGGAGGCACATTCAGAGCAGGTCTCAGACACGGGTGTATGCGAGTAAAACGATACGCTTGAATCCATTGCTCCCGCAGGATAGATTGCGTATATGTTAGGAACACAAATGTTATTTCTCCTAAGGAAAATGAGTGAATAATTGTCATTAAATAAAATTGGTATTCACTATTATAAAATGTATGTAATAGGCCTATATTTAACTATGTAATTTAGTTACGATTTAAATACAAGTGTTGAAGTATATACATCAATGTGGTATTTGTTTTACTGCCTTTATGCTGGTAAAATTGCATATAATAGTTTTAGTGCGATAAGCAGATATATTAAAGAAATGAAAATCTAATGAGGATTGTATTTGAGAATAATGAGAGGTACAAAAAACTGAGAAGTGAAATTGCAAAATATGCAAATTTTTATTATATTATAAATATTATTATTTATTATAGTTACTTTTAGCAAAATCGTGTCATTTTTATTTTAATTTTAGGGTGAAATGTGCATTGGACGTATTAAATTGACATTCAGTTATTTGCAGCACATACAGCTGATCTACGGCTCTGAAGTGCCATCATATACAGTAGACGTTCAGTATTTTCATGCCAAATTTAAAATACTAATAAATACTAATATCTATTGCTGTTATTTGAAGATTAAGAATGTGTTGTACACATGAATTCAGATACAAATTTTTGTTTTTTTCATCTATGAATTGGCAATAGCCAATGTGGTGCGAAAAACAATGTCATGTTTTTCAAATGGCTATTGTTTTTTCCGTCAGCTGGTCCTATTGCTAATGTTTGCCATCCTTTCCCATCCATTCCCCACACAAAGGTGTGTGTGTGTGTGTGTGCGTTCGTGCGTGTGAGATTGTGCACACGTGCATGCATACTCATGTGCTCATGTTTTCACACACGCATGCACTCCGACACACACCCTGAGGACGCCTTTGTGCTTGAAACAGGTCAGCTAACATTTAGCCTTGACATCTCTGTCTAATGAAGTCCGTCTCATTTTTATCTAGGATTGATAACAACAGATATTTCACAATTTGATCCAAATTGTCTTTTTTTGGCCCCAAAATGTGCTGACACACTTTATCATCAGCCACAGTAGTTCAAATTAAACCATATAGGTCTTTTTAGATCTTTTTACTATTAAACTTATTTGATCTTAAATATACAGTATTCAAAGTCACACAAAACTTTTTTAAACGACTATTATTTTATTCAAATAATTTTATGATGGAATGGATCATCCCTCCAAACCTTTAGATGTGATTTTGGTCAAAATCATATGATTTGTGTCACTTGGACAATACTTAGGACACAAGCATATTGTATTCATAGAAAAAGCCTCAAATCAAAGTTGACCGGAACAAAGCTCTTGCTTATCATATACTGCAGGGGTCTTTTACTAAAATTGCTTGAGGTCCAATAAATTAACCTTCTTTACCAGCCGAGGTCTGGACAATTAAATACCTAAAAACATAAATTGGCGTTTTTTGGCAGACTAAATAAATATATTATATATTATGTCTTTTCATATCTATAAAAGACATAACAATGTCTGACAACAATACAGTATAATGAAGGAAGATGTGCAAAATGCTTAATCTCTGAACCTGCACTGAACATTTATTGATTCATTTTAACGTTCATTTCAACGTTAACAACTTTAAAAAGAAATCTAAAGTGTTCTTTTCTGCTAAACTCAGACGAACAAATAGCAGCATCAAGTTGTGACTGAACATCCTCTGATAACATTTCAGCTCTTCTTGTGGCTGTTGCAGCTGTTCGTGTCTTTCTTTTCCTTCTAAAAGTGTTTCACATGCAGCCCACATGCACTCCTTTGCTATTTCCCCATCAGTTAAGGGCTTGTTATGTTTCCTAAGATCCACTGTATTCTTAGTGAACATTCACATGCTCGTTGTTGGGCAGTTAAGTGAGTGAGGGAGGACCCGTCCCTTGTAGATCGCTCATACTAGCTTTGAGCTAATATATTTTCCGTGCCCTTGCCTCCGACTGCAGCGGGTACGTTTCTTCAAAGTGTCTATATCTAGTTTCATAATGCCGTTTAAGGTTTCCACTTTTGACACGTCGATGCAGAAAGGGATAAATGCCTATGTATCGACCCATTAACCTTGATGTGACTGTTATAAATATGATTGCATTAGAAAATAGCGTTAGGCGTTTAGTCATTTATTATGTCAAAAGGCTTTGCTCTCCGGACGGACGCGTCTCACGGTCCGCGTTCAGACCTGAGACCACCAGGTGTTGACCCCTGATATACTGTATCAATCCTAGTGATGGAAATGAGATGTACTGCTGACTAACACAAATTGATAGCTTGCTGTATGAGAGCTGGTGTATTGTAGCATATGGCTGTGAAGGTCTAACAGATGTTACAGGAATATCAGTTTACACCCTGCCAGAACCTCCTCAACTCCCCTGAATGCACTTTTACTACTTCATGTCTTTACCTTTAATTAAAGTATTGGCCATAATGCTTGAATGTATTAAGAAAGTACGGTACTTTGTTCTTTGTTTAACACATGCACAGTGTTTAAATGCACACCATAGATTTGGCTCTGCTATCACTGATGTGTAGATTTTGGCCATATATGTTTCATATATAAACGTATGTTTTATATACATATTGTATCATAATTACTTAGACATTTAGATCACTATATTGTTCTACACCATACTATGCTATACCTTAATGTACTGTACCATACTATACAGTACCATCCTATACTATAATGTGCTGTACCATACCAAACTATACTATACTGTACCATGCCATACTCTAATCTACTGCACTATACCGTACTATACAGTACCATGCTTTACCATAATCTCCTGTACTGTACCATACTATATGGTACCATCCTATACTATAATGAACTGTTCTGTACCATATTACTCTATACTATACAGAACCATGCTATACTACGATATTCTGTACTGTACTGTTCCAAACCATACCATAAAGTACCATGCTGTACTATATGTACTGTGACATACCACACCATACAATACAATAACATGCTATGCTATAATCTCCTGTACTGTACTGGACAATACCATACTTTACAGTACCATTCTATACTATAATCTACTGTGCTGTACCATGCCATACCATGCTATACAGAACCTTTCTATACTATAATCTACTGTACCATACCATACTATACTATACAGAACCCTGCTATACTATAATCTACTGTGACGTCCCATGCCATACCATGCTATACAGAACCTTTCTATACTATAATCTACTGTATTATACCATACTATACTATACAGTACCATGCTATACTATAATCTACTGTCCTGTACCATACCATACCTTACTATACAGAACCTTGCTATACTATAATCTACTGTACCATACCATACTATACTGTACAGTATCATGCTATACTATAATCTACTGTGCTGTACCATACCATACCATACTAAACAGAACCTTGCTATACTATAATCTACTGTACCATACCATACTATACTTTACAGAACCCTGCTATACTTTAATCTACTGCACTATACCATACAGTACCATGCTGTACTATAATCTACTGTACCATACTATACTATAATGTACCATACCACACCATACCATACCATGCTGTACTATATTGTACGGTGCAATACTGTACCGAACCATACCATACCGTACAGAACCTTGCTATACTATAATCTACTGTACCATACCATATACCATACCCATACCATACCATACCATACCATACCATACTTGCTTTATCCTATACTCCAGTGGTTCCCAAATCTAGTCCTCGGGATCCTCCTCCCCGAATGTTTTAGATCTCTCCCTGTATATAACACCATGACTCAACTCATCAGCCTTCTACCAGAATGCTGGAGATATCTCCCTACCAGCTGATGAGTTGAGTAAGGTGTTTTATATAAGGAGAGATCTAAAACATTCTGGGTGGGAGGTCCTGAGGACTGGATTTTGGAACCAATGCTCTACTCTATATACAGTACACAGTACAGTAAGTGCTGGTCAAGTGTAAATACACATAACATTGTATTAGATTACATTTGATTAATTGTTAAAGATGGTATTAGGTGTGATTATATTATGCCACATAACATTCGTACAGGGACAAATATGATTTTAAACAAACTTGACTGACATCTGCTTTCTCTGCATAGCAGTGAGATTCAATAGTCTCCTCGTGTGGATGTAGTCCGGTTCACATTCAGTCGAGCTTCGCATTTTTCAGGCGAAGCTGCTTTCTCTTTGCCGTCAGAGCATATCTGTGGTACAGAACAATGTGCCAGCCATAGAAACTGTACAGCAGAACATTATAACATCTACAGATCAAAAGTATCATTTAATAATGTATTTTCAACGTAAATTGTATTTATATAGCACTATTTAACACAACCATGGGTTGACCAATGTGCTGCACAATAAAGTTCAAATAAGACCATACAAAATAGTTACTAAAAGAAAACAATACAATAAAAGTAGTCAAAGTTAAAACGAAAATGTAAGTTTTCAACATGGATTTAAAAACAGATATTGAAGATGCAGATCTAATACAGAGGGCCAGAGCATTCCACAGTCTAGGTGCAGGAACTTAAAAAGCTCGGTCACCCCTACATGTCAACTTCCACTTTGGGATGCATAATAATCTCTGGTTGGACAACCGAAGAGACAACAGGGGCCGATGTTCAATCGATAGATCTGATAGGCAGGGGCCAAACCGTTTAATGATTTAAACACTAAGAGAAGAATTTTCTCGATAGCGCACAGGCAACCAGTGCAGAGAACGTAAAACTGGTGTAAGATCTTGTTTTTTGGTACATTTTGAACTATGTGCAGACGGGATATGGTATGGTAAAATCGACATTGACATTAATCATGTATTGTAGCTGAATGTGCCATATCCCTGTGTTATAACAGATGCATTATTTGGTCACCTCTGTTTTGTTCCAAAACCGCATGACTTTCATGGACATCCCTGTATCTTTCTAGGGGCAGAATTTGCAAAATATCCCAGGCAGTCTTTTCCGTGTAATGAAAGTAAAAGGGACTGAAGCTGTCCATCGCCAAATTGACAAATAAGTAAAATAAAATAGGTTTATATGACATTAAAAGCACTTTCATTATATGGAAAAAAGGTCAGGGATGTGCTTTTATAATTATATGATAATGATCATCGGCCACTATAAACGATGACGATGGATCTTAGCACTTTAGAACGTTTTCTATGAGCCACTTTGCGAACGTTTGTCATCGTTTCACGTGCGTTTCCCAAAAATGTACTTAACAGGACAGCACGAAGCAGTGCTTTAAGTGCTACTTACGAGTCGCTATCCGTTTGTCAGGTGCCGAAATGTCACCTTATACAATGGCTGGTTTTCTCATTATTTTCATCCGATGTGCATGTTGTAGGTGAATGTTGTTTAACTTATTTATTGTGCAACGTGTAATACTTTTTCTATGTGTAGATAGGACTTATCTACTGTAATTGCGCAATGTATGCAGCACGTTCAAGGGTAAATAAAAAAGTGAAAATCAAAAGTAAAAAAAATGCTGTATGTGTTTGTTGAACCACATTTTATCACACTTTTGGGGTGGTGTGGAGGAGGCAATTTCAAGTTAAGTTTTTATTAGGGCCTATGTATTATCTAGCTTTCTAGCTCCAAATTAAATGTTTATTGTACACATACTGTACATTACCAGCACTTTATTAATATGAATCTTTCAATAAGAGAACGATAAAGGGAAGAGCTGATCAATTCAATTTTTCAGCAAATCAGGCATTCAGTTTCTTTAAGTATTGCCTTCTGCAGTTGTTGGATTATTATTATTTTTATTTTTATTTAGAGGATAGTTCACAATAGTCTCAAAGAAGAAATCATGGCTGCACTTAACAGCAGCAGGAGAAAAACCATCTGACAACCATCAAGTAAGCATTTTGACCATTTCTCTTTTAAGCACAACATTTTTGCTTTGCATAAAATGTGGAGTAACTTTAATACAGCAATCCAGCAACAAGCATGCATTCCCCCCAACAACTTGCCCGTACTATATCTTTTTTATTCTTTACTTTATTAATATATGTTCAGTCATTTTTATTAATTTAGTAATTTAAAAGGTTTAAACAAAAACAATAAAATAAAACATAAGTCACATAGGCGTGTTTAAGCTTAAGCGCAATTCACGGGTTGTCCTGCAGGTGACCTCATAAATCTGTCTTCTTCCGGTGCACTTAGGGCTTTACGATTACTCCGGAGCACTCGTAGATCTACGATGATTTTCAAGTGCTACTTAAGTTACGATGTTTTTGGAAAACAGGCCGTAATATTAGGATCACTCGTACGATCGTTTTTACGATCAACTTAGGGTTACGATGCTTTTGAGACGCAGCCCAGGTCAATTTTGGTTAAAAAAAGCCGCTTCGTCACCTCCGAGCAAACGTTGTTACTTCGAGGTACATTTCAAATGTGTAGTTTTGTTAACTAGCCTTTGTTTATGATGTAATTCTGCCATAAAGCTGGAAACTGTAGTAACCTGTAAAACTGGCGGGCGGGGGTTAACGTTCATCCCTGTGGGCTGCTTTCTTATTTATTTCTATTGATTCTCACGCAGTGATTTATGACTCGCGTTGTAAACTCACTGGGGGCAAACCGAGAGTGAGAGAGAGGACGGCAACTAGCTACTTCAGTCAGTGGAAAAAAAATAGGTAAAATGCAAAGATGCCTTGTGAATTAAGATTTTCCCTAAAATATATTTGATAACCGTCAACCTTGAATGTTTTTCCTATCCTGACGGTACACTTTTTTCTTTGTCAGCAAATGGTCAGGTAAGGAAAGCATTGAGTTTAGGGCCAATTAATTATTAATAAACTTCTCATTTATTTACCTTAAATCAAGGAAATGACTCGGGTGACAGGGTTGAAATGTTTGTTAAATACACTCATGGCTATAATTTGTTTTAAAATGAAAGTATAATTCAAGTTTTTATTTGCTTTTATTAGTTTTGTAACAAAGGCTCCAACTCCATCAGTTACATCTGTTGTAAAGTCTAGTGGTGAGATTACTAGGTAACAGGGTTGCATGCAAAATGTGCTAAAATATATAATCAATCATTTTTCTTAGTAATTGAGATTAGTCGCTTAATAACAGTTTTTACTACAATGAATTGAGTACTGATTCATCATACAGTATGTTGAATTGTTGCTTTTAAGTTTCTCTCATTTCGTTTGTCTTGCGACATGACGAACAGAAACTCAGAGTGGGCGCCCTGCCACTCGCCAACACCCATCAGTACCTGACAGCGCTACGCCTTTGCATATGGTTATTTGGGAATGTGATTTTGATGGCCTGAACAGTGTGTGCGTGTCAGGACTGATTAGAGTCCTGTTAGCTATCTGTAGGAAGCGGTGCCAAGCGTGCAGATAGCATCAGAGAGGACGGGTGGCACATGCTGAGCTCGTCCTTTCCCAGCCAGCCGGCATGAAGGGTGTGAAGAGACATTTTGGGGAGAAGTGCGACCGAGGCACTGCTGATGGAACACTTTGCTATCTGTAAAGCACGGTGATGTACTGCTTGCTGCTGTAAGTTTAATTAGAAAATCAGTGTAAAACAGTATGGATGAATCTCACGAAAACAGGTCGATGCCTCATTTGCCCCTTAAAATCAAAAGCAAAGAATAAAAATGATAAAAATTGTGTCTTAAAATATTAAGGCAATTCTAATACCTTCCGAGTTCAATTTGTGACAATGAGAATTAAATCTAATTAAATTTTACTAATATTTTCACACTATATTAATAAAAACGCACCTTAAAATTTTGCTAGTAAAAAAAGTATTTTATTTAGCATTTATTTCTTTCTTTTATAAGTGGTCGCGGTGCTTTATTGTTCTTTATGTATGGTGTCGTTTATGCATCATTTTATCTAAGCAAAAACTGTTTATTTTGTTTAGATTGGGTTGGGTTGAAAAATGAAGCCGACGTGTACTAAGATGAAATAGGTTTCGTGAAATCCACTTAATTATTGAATCATTCATTCATGTTTTATGCATTGTTTGCTCAATACACCACACGCACGGGTAAAAATAATCGAGAGAAATGTGCAAGTTTTTACACGTAATACGCAAGTGAAATGAGGTGCGTTTGTCTCCACAGGCACGACGGCATTAACATGTTAGATGCCAATCGGAACCATTCCCAACATACCAAACCCATTCGGTCTCACAATATCAACTCTGTTTGTCTCTCTTCTGAACTCTTGCAGGCTTTCCTGTTGGTCCACCTCTTACTTTTCATAATACATCGTCATCCGGCACGTCCGGGACAGGAGCCAAAATAGACATTCCTGCGCCTCTGCTTCTGTCCTTTCTTGTGCCCTTGATAGAGGCATCTTGAGGACCGCAAGAATCGATCGCAGTTATGATCGTACATTAAGATTATAAATTGCATATCATATCACTGCTGGTTTGTTAGGACTGTGTAGCTCTCTCTGCCTGCGTATAGACGGCTAGTTTTGTGTTCGATCAGGCATCAGTTGAAGTTTTGGGACAGTCACAGTTGCAGTAAATAATGTATATTGCGTTTTTATTTTTCTGTTTGAGGTGGATGTATGCAAATATGTGTACAGTATAAGTCTAGATTATTTCACTGCCTCTAGCCGAAGTCATTGAGGGTTTTTTCCAGAGCGAAAGGTGAATTGCGAGCTTTGTAGAAGTGCATTAATAGCCTTGTTTGCGCTGAGATTGAGAACAGCAATCCCAGACTGCAAACGTGAGATGAATCAGCACATTGGATGCAATAAATCAAAGGCAAACCCGGGCAGAACAGGCCATGACATCCAACTGTGGGGCCCAGTTGGTTGCCACAATATTGAGCTTTGAAATTCTCAAGATACCTCATTAATGCGGGACGCAACGCATGATGGTCCAACGATGATGAATATTGCGGTTTTTCAAGAGCCATTCGAATGGTATTCTGACTAAATTAATATTTATGCTTTTGGTATATGGCTGAGGTTTCATACTGTAGCCTACGTGCTTCTTACCTTTGGTATGTAAACTCTATTGACACTATTGAATATAATTTGTTATAATATAATTAAAAAACATTTTACTCCGTTTACTGGGTTTTTCGTTACTAAATCTGTTTTCATCAAAATAAACTACTTGCATTTAAAAAACCATAGTTAAAGAAACACCCACAATAAAAACATTTCAAAAGGGGCATTTAGCTTTTCTGCAGTTTCCTCAGTTCAGTTCCTGCTTTGGTTTTTGTGCACATCTCATGCGTGATGCGTTATTTCAATAAGACACTTGTATTCTGAGAGGAGCTTTTTTATTTTTATATACACAATCCAACATTGCTTTTTTTGTCCACCTTGTTTTCTTTTATCCTTTTTAAGATGGGCATGGTGGCCCCTATGCTGATCCCCAAATCCTATTTATTTCTTCGTTGCTTCAGTTATTAATTTTTTATTCACGCGTTATATATTTGTGCGGCCTTTTGCTTTTCAAAGTCAACATGAAAGATTCACAACCCATTTTATATTTATATTTTTCAGATTGCAGCAGGCTATGATAAAACCAAGATGTATTTTTATTGCCATTTTGTTTAGTTTTTTTAAATCCGGTCGTATGGGAGAGGTTAAAAAATTACAACGTTTGGGGACATCAACTGACAGTAAAAAGTTGTTTTAGATGCAGAGTAAGTTATTTTATTTTCAACAATGATCCTTTATTTTTTTGGAACAACATGCATTGATGAATCATTAACAGCATAACCAAGAACATATATTGTGAAAGTAAGAACTTGACTCTCGTGTTGACTTTAAGATCAAAACCCATGATAGTTGATTTCATTTTGTTTGCGATCGTGCACACTAAATGGTCAATTGAAAAATGGCCTGGTAATCATTTCTTTCACCCGTAAATTGACTTTTCTTTACTGGAAGACGATTAATGCAACAAGACAACAGAGTAGATTTCACCATGTGTCCCCAGGCCCCCTCAGCAGGCGGCAGCTCCAGATCTGGAGGTGATCTCCCAGCAGGTGGACGATGAGGGCCAGTGCATGGCTCCAGTACAGCTGGTCAGCTTCGCCTACAGGGACCTTCCACTAGCTGCCCTGGACCTCTCGCTGGCCGGATCTCAGCTGCTTTCCAATTTGGATGAAGATGAGAACCAAGACGGGTAGGAATGGAGTGCCTAAATGCTCACACACACAGTCACTCAGATAGCTAATATAACAGCGTCCTTATGTTAAAGGTGTTTTTTGATAAGGTAAACATCACTGTTGATCATATTTAAAGTTTGTGTTCTTTCCGAATCCTGGAATAAATATTGGAACCTGAGTCATATCTGGACATCAAACTGTAGATCAGTAAACTAACAGGACCCCACTGATAAAAAGCAACCAACTTGTTAAAAAAATACTTTACTTTATTTGAATCTGAACAGGTTCAAAATATAAGTAACTTTAAAATGATAAAATACAACTTAGAAAGAAAGGTGCTTTACAATGACATTTTTGTCTTAATGGTTTCCATAAAGAACCTTTAAAGCCACAATATGGAATATTTGGACCGCTAGATGGCGCACTTTCAAAAACAACAACAAAGGGCGAAGCTAAATTACGTTATATGGGAGAGTGGAATTATGGGACACGTCGTTTTCACCATCCAGAGGTGTATGGAGATCGGCCATCATGTTCACGGACAAGGTAATTAATTAATTTTATTTTATGTCATCGTAGTGAATTAGCTTGCAAGAAACGTGGAATGTAATGCTACGTTAGCCCGCGACTGATATTGGACTTGAATTGCTTTGGTAGCGTAATGCTACACAGTTTAAAACAGTCATACAGTCGTCGTATAAAAAGTAAATTGGAACGAACCCACAGCATTTACAAGTAACGTTATTGGCTATATACTTTTGTGCGACATATACTGTATCTCATAGGGTATTTGCATTCATAAGTATTCACATAATCTGTGCATGAGTATTTCGTGTACAATTAAAAAACATTAGCTTACCTTGTCTATTTAAACACATGCGAGGGCGGAGTCTCTGTCTGTCGAGTCCAAGTTGGTCGCGAAGCTCTCTCCATTTAGAAAACTGTAAAGGGCAGTGTGGAGCACCGGATATTAAGTCACTGATATGCGACAAATACAAGGGACAGTCCCTTATTTTAAATAGGAATTTCTCTGGATTTGCATAATCTTGGGAACATTTGGGATAATGTAAGTAAACAACTGCATGAAATATATCACACGTGCCAGTGATTTTTGGATATTTCATAACAAAATTCTTCCATATTGTGGCCTTAACATCCGTAGAACCCTTCTATTTTACAAAAGGTTCTTTTTGGTGTAAAAAGGTCCTTTAGATTATAAAAAAGTAAGAAAGAGATGGTTCTTCAAAGAACCTTAGACTGTAAGACTCTTTGTGGAACCAAAAATGGTTATTTTATGGCATCAATGTGAAGAACCTTTTAAGCACCTTCATTTTTAAGAGTTTAAAGCGGCACTAACACACAGGGTTTCTGCCAATCTCATATTAATCTTGAGTATCTATAGAGTAGGGTTACATACTTCGTATCTTCGAAGAGTATTTAGTTTGATCACATTTATAAAAGATAGACACAGCTTTACGATTGTTTCCGAAAACATATGGCGCGTGCAGGGGGGAGGGGTAGGCTGAACTAAAGCACGTTTTAGTGTGGCCGCGTGCTTTTCCGGGAGAATTGTTCAATAAGGGACTAAAAAAAATTGTTACGAAACAGTTTTATATGTTCAACAAAACGTACGAAAACCTGTACAATTGCTGGGGGAGTGTATCGAGCACAGAAATACTACATAATACGCCCAATTCGTTTTTTGACAAGTTGACCATGTTAAGCATGAGAAGACAGAACGTTTAACATTGTGAAGAAGTCCGAATGCAAGAAACACCATTGCAGGGCCGCTTTAAGTAAATGGAGAAAATTATAGTTGCTTTTTACACAACTTTCTTTCTGATGATGTTTCCTAAAGGTTTTCCAGTTTTAACTTATTGTAGTGCATTTTCCAGATAATTTATCCTTAAGTTTATAGCTTTTTACACACAATTGCCAACACTGTATGAACATACCATAAAGCATTCTAGTTACTTCAATAATTTAAATAATAGGCTCAATTTATCTTTAAATTCATTTTTTTCAACACTGAACATTTACAAAATTAGGAACAATTTCTAAACCATTTGTCGTTCACATACTCTTTGAGCGCCACAGTCAGTTTTTATCAGATCAAGGATTCTGACGAAACATACACAGAGGAAGGAAAGACATATTCAGATATCCAAAAAATCAGGAAGAACCGCATACTGAGACTCTCTTACTAAGATCAACGATACTGACTTTTAACAGGAAATTTGCTCTACAAGCAGGGGGCTTGCACAAGCAGGGACATGTTGCATATGCATAAACAATACTACTGGTATCTAGAATAGCAATGATCCTGTAATACTTCTGACATAAAGGAACACTTTAAAGGAATTTGTTTATAATATGACGCTGTACTCGCTGTACTCAGATTCAGAATGCGTAACTGTGTCGTCAATCCTTGTTTCGCTGTGTAGATAAAAAAAGCTCTGGTACAGTATTTTTTTATTTTATATATAATAATAATACAGTATATCTTATAATTCAAAAATACATATCGTAAACTTTAAATTATTGTTGACAAGTGTACAGTTGCATTAATTGTAAATGCATCAAAATTAGTTAGCTGTTCTATTATTGAATTATTAAAGTTTATTATACGTTATAGCATTTCTTGACTTGTTTCTGTGGCTCTGACAAAACTGATACACTTTTGGTTAAAATCATACTAGAAGCATTAATAAGTGATATGCACACATTTGTGATTCATACAGTATCATGCTGTAAATCTTTTTACATGAAGTTGATTTTTATGCTTGTGTAACCAGACTTGTGTTTGGATTTTCTATCCTTATAAATTGAAATAAAAAACAAATTCACCGATTAAACGGATATATAAAAAAACTTGAGCTGGAATGAAAATATGGAAATGATCATTCCAGATCATTCCAAACCATTCCTGACATTGACACGAAAGGCTTTTTAAAGAAACATGACAAAACGCGTCCTCATTCCTCCCACGGCCCCCCTAAAACAATTGTGAGTTTAAACTCCGGATGTTTGCCAAATGAGGTTGTCTAGATTCTCCTTATTTTGTCGCGACTACTTCACACCATCTTTTAAATGGCAGGATTCAGTGGGTGTTTTTATTTTCCTCTGTGGGTAGTGTGCAAATGCGGCTTTGAAAATCATCTGGCAACCGCAATGCATGCTGGGAGTGTGGAGCACCCAGACCTCTACAGTGCTGACTGGGTTTTTGGCGCTTACTGCTGCCGTCCCGTCTGGGTAGCGTGACTCATGGCGGACGGGCGCTGCGCGATGCTCTGCTTCACGCGGAGAAAGTTGACAAACACCATAAGCTTAATGATGGCAGGTGTCGCACCGTCCGCGAGCCACGCCTGTGTGTGTTTGTGCGTGTGTGACAGATGGTCCGTGCGCAATCTCGACTCCCAATTGTGTTTGTGAGGTATCAGCACAGAGCCTTCGGACTCTCACGACGCGCTTTGTCAGGTGAATTGCTCAGGTGTCACAACTATACATAGTCACTAAACAGTACATAACTGCTTTTTTAAAGTTTGGATAATGTTTTATCCAGTGCTTTTTATAGGTTTTGTTGAAGAAACGTTGCAGAAACGTTGTGGAAAGGATGTATTTGTTACCACATCTAACCAGACAGCGATAAAGTCACTAAATATGCAAATTATTTCTTCCGCCAATGGTGCGATTTTTCCTAAATGTGGCTTTTTTGGTCCTCAATTGAATCTCGTTGAGATTGGTAAAAAAAAATTACGAAACTACATCGTCATGGTTTTTCATAATCACAAATACCAAACCCACATGTTGTGTGGTTTGTGAAACATTTCTAAAATGTTATTCTGCAACCAAAACTAAACGTTCAGAAATGATGTAAAAACGTTGTTTTCGCTTTACGAACTGTTCTCTCAGAACATAATTTCTGCCAAAACATATTGCAAACATATTTAGCGCCGGCGTGTCCTGATTGCAATTGTAAACATTTACACAGAAAGCAGAATAAAGCTTTTAGTATCAGCTGCTTGGATTTGTAACTTTGTTTCCTCCAGTCGTGACGGTTTGACCCCACCAGCTCTTCAGTTGCTTGCGTTGTTTCTGTCTCTGTAAGCAGAAAGTGAGAGCCGGTGATATTTCTTATGTGACTCATGTGTAAAGCATGTGGAGAATGATACAGACATCGTATCTCAGATTGATGGTAGTGCAAAGCGTAATTGAATTGGAGAAGCCAATAATAAAAACATACCGTCATGACACATCATCTGTTATGTAGAAACTGAGATGAATATAGTACAGTCTTAGCATTTCAGTAATGCATGACTTAACAACTGTTACTGTTTTCACAGTTTAACGGACTGCATGTTGCGTTTTCACAGCAAATCTAAACCTTACATGAATTAATTTATATTATATTTGGAGGATTGAGAATAGTTTTAAGGGATTATGCATATTCACTTTATTTCACTCCTTTTGTGTTCCTTCATTAAAGTCAATGGGGTTCGGTGTCGTTTGGTTACCAGCATTCTTCGAAATATCTTCTTTTGTGTTCTTCAGATCTCTAAATATCTGATTCAACCAAATGCAGTTTAATCTCTTATTTTGTGGTATTTTGACCATCTCACACCCTGTTTGGTGTTTGTCTAGCACCATCACCGTAAGTAGACAGGCGACCGGGCGCCGGGCTTCCATGTGGGAGGCTGGTTGTAGTTCAAGAGCTGGCAGTCTATGAGCGGGGGTAAGACATCCAGCATGTGAGTTATTCTTAGCATGTGCTGGCACCAGAGCTTCCTGACCGGAACAGTATGGAGGTGATGTGTTTATGTGTGCCGACTGCTTAAAATATTCATGCTTCGTGTTGTATTTTCAAGCAGCGTCTGTTCGCTTTGTTAAAAAAAGATTGGTATCTGAAAATGGACCATTAACATTTAAATTTGATGTTTTGTTTGTAACCAGCTTCATTTATGGATACGGATAGGAAATGACGGAATAAAAAAGAGTTAATGCACCTATTTATAAGGAGTCTGTACGACTTCATTTTATATAGTGATTTATTAATTGACACAATTTAAATTTTTAAATGAATATTTCAAAACTTAAATAGAAAAATGCTGAAAAGTTGATCACATTACTTTGCTCAATTCAAATAATGTGATATTCAAAATTTTAATGTGATATTAGTATTATTAATGTAATTCATGTTTTTTATAATGATCCGTTGTTGCGTACAACATAAGTATTTATTTTGGCATGGCAGAACTTCTGTGAATATTTTATACTAACATTGAATCTCACCAGACGTCACACTGTGGCCATAGTTCATAAATCTTCTTAATGGCCTTCTGAGGTTTAAACAGCATTAAAGTTTATCTATAAAACGTGACCTTAAAGCCAAAGCATCATGCCTGAATTATCTCAACGGAAGCATTATCTTCACATCCCTGTTGATCCACATTGGCTTTTTTCACAACGACTCAGAATCCTTCCTCAACCCAAATCTTAACTTTTGTAATTCACTGATCAGCCTAATAGAGTAACATTTATTAAGCCTTGCTGGATCGAAATGACTTGAGAGGAAGATGCTGGTCCCTGGAGGGTCTAATGGTTTCTTCTCTTCTTTTGAATCGTGCAGTTTTGTTACTCAAGGACCTGTTTGGATTGCTTGAGCACAAGAGGAATGTCATATTTGGGCTGAGGAAATAAAAAGTTGAAATACTTTCTCAAAAGTGTCAGAACATAATGAATAGCGTAACATGAGAATGCAGTTCTCGCTGTTGCCTCAGGGGGCGCTAGAAAGAATTAGCGTAAATTGTCTTGCAGAAAGCGTATTCGGTTATTCTACTGAAGCAACAGTTTAAATACAACTTTGCTGAACAAATTAGGTCTAGTCAAAATTGTTGACATTTTAGCCAGTTAATAGACACATGTGGTTTAATGTTAAATACAAAGGTAACTCTATCACCCCCTTGAGGACTGAATTTTGTCACCACCACATTAAAGCGACAATGCTTGTTTTTCTGTAATTATGTAAAACAAACCCAACAAGATGCTTAATAAGATACTAAGATACTTAAATGTATTTTAAAGATGCCTAGCTCTAAACTTATGTTTAGATAAATTTCTGCTCTTCAATTTTTTTCAGACACATCACTTTTTAAATTTAGCTTAATGTGTTTATTGTATCCTCATGGTATTTGTGAGATTAATGATGTTGCTCTCTAATAAAAGCATCTCTGAGAGGCTCAGCATATTTTATACTTAACTTTCTCTATTTTTTCTCTTTTATTTGTCTGCTTTCTATCTATCTCTGCTGAAGCGCTGAGGTTTGTCTGCTGGCTTTAACAGTTGTTTATAGTTTTTGCTTGCTTGCGGTTTACCTGATGTTGTCAGTGAAGCTCTTTCTGCTGATCTGAGACCAGTCGGTTTCTTCATCGCTAGGTTTGAATGTAGAGGATGTGAGAGATATTTCTCTCAGATCAGCATGACACTTTTGACATTCACATCGGATACATATAACCAGTCAGAAGTTCCTTACCTTGCGTCGGGAAAACTTTATGGACAAAAACCACGTACATTTTCTTTAGAATGTAACTATATATTAATTTTGCTTAAAGCCAGTCTGTTATGACATGCCACGTTTTATGCTAACATTTTTTATAGCCTATGTGTTTAAGAGGTGAAGATCAGATTGTCCATTACCAAGTTTCGGTGACTTTTTCAATACAACAATTATTTGGGACTAAATTCTACTAAAAATGTTGCTCCCGGTTTATCGTTTTCTCTGTAAATTAGCTCTGCTGTATGATGAAATCAAAACTGAGTCATTACCTCGGCTGCACTTGCTAAATTCTTATCACTACTCTTGGAAATATCTTACATATTCGGGGCAGTTGTTGTTGTTGTAAAGACCAGATGTTCCCTTTATAAAAATAATCCTTATCAAAAAGTCTGATAGATTTGATGAAGCTCACATGAGATTAATTCTTCATTGGCTCACAAGAGGAATTTTTTGGCCCACATTTCTTTCTTTTTTGTTTGCCTTTTAGTTGTTGTCAAAGCTAAGACCTCGACTTCAGTTCGATGAGTCATGTGACACCTGTAAGCTGTGAATAAGGCTGTTTTACTGGACGTTCGGGCCACAACAAGTTGTGGTGCTCTTTTGTGCTGTCACTGTGTCAAGTTCAGATTTTAGTGGAATGATAAAGCCACGGTGTATTTGTTAATAAACATCATTTGAAAAATTAGACTTATTTTTGGCTAAATTTTGAGTGAAAGGAGGAAACAAGTATGTTTAGGGAATAACACAATCCCATAAAGCACTGAAGCAAGACCAGTAAAACGTTTAAAACGTCTAGTTTTTTAGTTATTAATAGAAAAAATCTGTAAAACAATAAATTAATTTTGTTTTGTATATTGTTTTTATTTTGTCAAATGAATTGCTTTGTATATTTGTATCTGTATGGTTTATTAGAGTATCATTATATGTATGTCAGTATGCTGTCCTTCAGTAACCTTGGATGTCCAAATTCACTGCTTCTCAGGAAAAACACTCTTTTAAAATGATTAAATACTGTGTTGTCAAAAAAAGTCGACGAGCACTTTTTAATACTTTTTATTGGTTAGATATTTGGAGTGACAAACATAAAAGTTGACTAACAATAATGATTTTTTGCAAAAAACTATCACCAAATATGGAGATACGGGGTTTCAGAAGGACAGCAGCGATTTGCTGCATTCATTACATTGATTCTCTGTAGACGGCAAACAACAGGCAGCATAGGTGTTCAGAAAACAGCCTTCGAGATTTATGTCCCTTTCATTCTTCTTCTACAACAGGAAAAAGTGAGAGAAGCCAAGTTTTACTAAGAGGCCAATATGACAGCCCATTTCTCCACCATGCCATCGATCGCTTTCATGGTGTAATCTATCCTCCGCCCGTTGCGACTGTTCAATCTCGCTCCTGCATCTCATGTAGAGCTGATATACTGATGTCTTTATAAACCTTTCCTCTCTTGCACACACATTACCTGCCTGCACTGCATCCATCAACTGTACAGTGTACGTGTGTGGGGTTAACAAAAGTGCGGGCGTTATGTGTTACGCTGTGCGCTGCTGAATATTCTGAATAACACTGTATGTGTTCTGGTAAATAGCAGTTGTGTTTTATACATGTAGAGAAAATAATCAAAGCTGTAAATTAGCAAACAAAAATATGTTGGTGGAGTTGTATGGCAGCGGTACAAGAATGAACCACCTGAGCACAGTTTGAGATCAGATTAAAATGTATGACAACCATAAATGTGTTAATACTCCCTGTTTGGTTTGAGAGACCTGGTCATACAAGTCCATAAGTACCTTTCCTTAGATTCAATTTAATATTAAAGTCTTATCTTTTTCAGCACTTCCTTTGCAGGACTTTTATAAATGGTTATTTAATAATTTAATACATTTCTGTTATTGGAGTGTGCCGGTCTAAATTAATTACAAATCCATTAACCCAGAGACTAAATCAATAGACTGATTTTCTTATTGTATAGTATATGTGTTATGATTTGATTCAAAGACTTTCTTTTAAGCAAGTTATAATATTAGAAGATTTTACTCATTTAATTTCTAATAGTCATTTTGTTCATAGTAATTTAGTCTGGGTATAGTTGTTACACTTTTGATTGCTCAGTGCAGGTTTTATTATTTGTCAGATTCTATATACTACACACAAAAAATCCCATAAAAAATGGTAATTTTCCAGCAGCTACATTGTAAAAAAAAAAGGAAATGTACACTGGTCATTTTCTGCCAGTACTTTATCCGTTTATCTTATGGACATTTCCTTTAATGTTAAAACAATGCCATGCAGTGCAAACTTTAAAATACAAGTGTTAATACAGAATATTCTTTCATATTTGTACCGTATATTTCAAATAATATAATACCGTAAAATAAAGTTATTTCACGTAAAACTTCATGTTTTTTCATGTTTTCTTTTTACCGTATTTAAAAATAAACTATAAAATTACAGTTTATAACATTATAAGTGAAAAAAGCTGTTCAAATTAGCTGTAAAATTCTGTATTTTTTGCGGTATATGCATAAGTAAATGCAAGTTTTGAAGATTTCCACAATTATTTTCCAGCAATATTTTTTACATTTTAAACTAGGCATCAGTAGTTTTTTAATCGCAATTAATCACAGCCTTTTTGTGCAATTGATCGCACACCTATCATTAAGTTAAGCATACACATTTAACACATTTAACACATTTATTTTGTAATCGTTTACTATATTATTTACTATATATTTTTGTAATTTCTTTTGCCAAACAGATGTTATGGAAATATAGAAATTTCGGTCGCCGCCGGTGGTCCAGTGGACTGTGCAGCAGTTTGAGTCCCGGCCCGTGGTCCTTTCCCTCCTCCAATACCCTCTTTCATCCCGTAACTTCCTATCTCTCTCCCCAAGCTATAAAGGCAACTGAATCTGTTGCATTTGGAGAGCAAAAGCAATATAAGGATTTTGTGGTCATTTAATAAGTTTTGATACGTGGTTTGTTTGTGTGAAGTTCAGAATTGTGACAGAAATGAGGTGCTGAAGGCACAAAACAAAACGTTAAAGATTTTTGTTATTTTAGTGTAAGTGCATTATTTGCTTTTATTTATTCTAAATAAAAAATAATGAATAATTTAGTTAGAAACTTGTATAATTCACATTTGTTAATGTTTTAATGTATACAGCCCAATTTAAACATTTTGTGACATCGAGGGTCATCACTAAAATTCACACAGCCAATATATTTTACATTTTATGATGCAAAACAAGGATTAGATAAAGTGTGGAAAAGAAACCACGTGCTGACAGGTCATTCGCTTTCACCTCTAATATGACTGGCACCTCTGTGGTCTGAGCCAGCAAGGACGCAGCCAGCTCTCGAATGCCCATGTGGCACCAGGATCGGGCTCCGCTGTGACCTTGACAGGAGATGATTGAGAAAGAGATCCTTCAGTAACCGGAGACAACACATGTCCTTTTCTCTCTCTGCCCTCCAAAACCCAACGCAACACAATTGTTTTTATCTCCTTGAAGTTGAGGTTTTGTTTTAACTGATTCATCCATTGCTCTCATAAAGGTCATAGGTTTGGCTTTGAATCCGACCAGCTGCTGCTATTTCAGCATAAAATAATAACCTATTGTCATTACCTCGGGTTCTGGGCTGTTGTTGTCACCCTTTGAGTCCTTACAGAATGCTTCTAGCAAACCACAGTGGCTGCCCGACCAAACATAATGTACCAAACCTTATTTCACTGAACAATCATAAATGTTTCTTGACTTTCATTATTAAATGAGCTGTAGAGATTGCATTTAGAGAGTTGAACGACGGGCTAAGAGAGTTGTTTGGTTTCATGTAGTCATGAAAAATTCACAGTCACAGACTTATAAACTGTATTAAAGTATTTTGACAGTGAAACGATGCAATATAAATAAATACTTCCAGTCATCACGAAACAATTGCAATAATTTCGTTATTTAATTTAATTTTGCCGTTCAAAAGTTAAGGGTCAGTTTTTCAATTGTCATTTATTTATTCTAAAAAATAAAATGATAATAATAGTAAACTTATTAAAACTATGGAGAACTATGGTAACTATGTAGGTAAGGATAACGCGTGTCTTGTCCCAGAACACAAAGGTTGAACAACAGGTCAGGTTAACAATGGAGGCAATTGGAACAACATAAGGACAACAAAAAGCATAAGTGCAGTATTTCCAAATGTTCTTGGAATTTCAGTGAAACTGTGAATAACAAAAAATAAAATAGCGGCCAAACTGATTGATTTTCATTGTGTCATTCCGTTTTCCACACTGTGATGTATACAGTACTGTAGTTACATCATCCAGTATTCAGTAACGCTTTACAATAAGATTGTATTTGTTAGCGTTCGTTTATTCATTAGTTAAAATAAACTAACAATGAGCATTGTCGGATCATGCATTAATCTTAGTTTCAAGTAGTTGATGCACAATGATCTAACATGAATAACTGTATTTACATTTACCAACATTAACGATGATAATACATGCTCAAAAAATGCTCATTGTTAGTTTATGTTAGTTAAAGCATTGACTGATGTAAACAAATACAGTCTTATTGTAAAGTGTTAGCCCGTGTTCACACTTAACTTCTTTTTGAGGCAAAATAAACGCTGGCAGCATTTGGTTACAAACAGCAGCTGAACGCCATGACTTCGTCGTCTGTGCACGCACGTTATAGGCAGCGTAAAGGAAGTGTATTTGAATTGCAACCAGAGAGCGTATTCGCAATAGCATATTTAAAAACTACAATACTAATTTCTCGCTAGAAATGCAATCAGAAGTTGTTGAAAGAGAGAATTAAACTTACATTTATACAAAACTATACTCCAACGGGCGTTTCGGCCGCCATTTAATTTTTTCAAGCTGTAGCCTTCTCGACCAATTACGTTCCTCGCATGTTGTTATGGAAACGACAGGTCTCTGTCATTGGTTAGCTTGGAAAAGGAGCTTGACGTAGGGCTTTTTTCAGAAAAGTTAAATTTTTTCGGAAAAGCGTTCAGGACATTTATGAAATAATGGGTTACTCTATAGGATTATAATGTAAAACAGATGCTAGCAGCTTCGAAAAAGAAGTCAAGTGTGAACACGGCCTTATTCTACGAACGCAGAAATTGGAATGTATTCCTAACCAGAGTAGTATGGAAGTATGCCAGTATGCCATTGTGACACAGCCCTGGTTCAAAGGGGCATCCCCTGACTATACTACAGCACAGAGCTGAAGCCCTTCATGTATATTCATTCTCCTCTAAAGTGCCTCATGAGTCCATTGTTCCTTATTTATGACCTAATACATCCTAAATAATCACTTTGCCTCTGTCACTTTGCCTGTTCGACAGAGAGAGAAGCATTGTTGAATTAGATTTAAGTGAGACGTCCATGCTGGCTGTAGACAAAACAGCTTCAACCAGTCTCCCAGTGGCTGCCTCAAAACAGCGCTCAAAACCATCTTAAGCTGGTTTACCAGATGAGAAAACTAGCTATTTCCACCCATTACCAGCAGCGTCGATTCGTGCTAAAGTAGTCATGCAATGTTAAGGGTCTGTTGACCGAAGTAGTCACAGGATTCAGTATAATAAAGCGACAGCGCAATATTTTCAGATTAGTGCTCGGGGTTGTTAGGGCATCAGGAGCCTTGCCGTTCTCACTTCAGGGAGGGCGTAAAGTTACAAAATGCTTAGACGGTATTATTAGACACCAGCGTTCATCCAACCACACAGATTCCGTGTCTCATCTGCCCTTCCCGCTCGTGCCGCACAAGGGCGAAGCCCAAAGCGAGCAAATATAGTCCATCTGATCAAATGAAGGCACGGCCATGCTGTTAAGCAATCATCTTTTTGGCTGCGTCTGATAAGTGGAGTCTGTAGCCTCCAGATGGTGTGCGCGCGTGTTTCTGTACGTGCATGTGCGTGCGTCTGTGGATGCGACGCAGAGAGTCACAGGATGAGGTTAGTCTGGCCACGCTGATCTGTCTTTACCATGCTGCCAAAATCAGTATCCGCTCCCAAGAGCAGGAACCCGGGACGCACGGCAAGAGCTTGGAGCGCAGTCTGGAAAATTCTGCGCAAATGCTTGAAATTCCATCATTACAGCAAGAAATCAAATGGATAAAGGAGTGTATGTTTGGGTGCAGACGGGTGCCAAACAGTATGGGATGGATTTTGGCTCAGTCCTGTGAAAACCTGGGCTATGTTTGGAATTGTTTTCCAGCATACTATTACAGAGTAGTGTGTACTGTTATGTATTTTTAAAGAGCGTATCCAGTTTGCAATGAAAAGTGCGTCATACAGAAGTGTGCACCATTGTTGACATTCACACATTCAGCATGTGGCATTTATTTGTTTAAAAATAAATTGATAGAGTTTTGCAAAATAGTTATTTTTAGCACTATATTGTGGTAAGGTATATGGGACCCATTTTGAGTATTAACAAAAAAATATATATGATTTATGGCATTTTCAATTTTGGATTTTTATAGATAACTATTTATATTTGATTTAAATTATACTAATATTAATTTATATTCATATTTTATTGTTTAATATTTGTACTTAATTAACAATTTATTGAATGGGCCATGTAACTTGTCGCTTTTACGTTTCTCTATTGGTTATCAAAAATAATACTGGCTAGACATACTTTTAACTTGCTAGCTAATGTAATTTATTTTGCTTGTTTCCAGAAATGATCTACAGGGTCTCTATTCTCTGTGGATCTGTACCGGAAGTTAAGTTCGGGCCAGAAAAGCGTGCATGCGCAATAACTTTTGTTTATGTTGTTGCTTTAAAACCATCTATATTTATTCAAGATAAACTTGTTTTTCAGCTATATCATACTTTTTGTTTATAAAACATGCATATCACCTTTTCCCATATTTTTTTAATTTTGCCGATATATTGGCTACCCTGGTATTCCAAAAAAGACATGCACAATATGTACTGTGCAGTATACATACTGTACAACATTCCTAGTAGGAGTAGTACAGCGAAGTTTTTATAGTTAACTAAATGTGAGGCTATTAAAATAATTCTGTTTGTTCAAATTAGTTACAAATTCTAAACCTGAATAAAGAAATAAAAACTGAAAAAGTTTCATTAGCACAAAAAGTTAAAATTGTTAATTCAACTTATTATAAAATAAGTTTAAATTGAGGCACTAAAATATTAACTGAAGGAAAATACAAATTTAAGCTGAAATAAAAATAAATGAAACATAATTTAGCAATATAAATGATAAACAAATAAATAATAAAATGACAGAAACAATCAAGTTAACCAACAATTAACATGAAAATTAAAAAGATTAAAAAAGAGGTAATTTAAAATATTTCAGAAACGATAATAAAACGGAAGACTACAATAACTTGAACAGTAGAATGAGAGAGAGAGAGAGAGAGAGAGAGAGAGACCTAGTGAAAATGGGTGAGTGATAGGGATACAGGAGAAGCATCAGGCATTGCAGCCCTCAACAAGGCAATTCAATTAGTCAGCTTTTAGAAGACAGAGCATAAGAGAGATATTGCAATATAATGGCTTCCACACCAGAGGAACGTTTTCATGTTTCCAGAACAATTTGGCGGACGTTTCCGCTTTTTGTCTTGTTTGCACCGCACGAACCGGAAATTATTTTAGTTCAGGGGGACAAAATGAGCCCGTAAGAAGCTACGAAGTGTATGTTGGTTGGTTGAACAATTGTTAGACATGCATATATAAAGCTAATGTTACCAAATGTTAATAATTCTCTCTCTCTCTCTGCAGGTCTAATTGGCTGAAGCCATGCTGTGGGCGGAGAGCAGCGTTGTGGCAGGTCTGTTTGTTGAGCGCGGGCTTTAACTGTTTCCTGGTGGCCTGTGTCATCCTAGTGGTGCTTTTACTGACTCTGGAACTGCTCATCGATACCAAGCTCCTACAATGTGAGTATTTCTTCTCTTCAGGAGCTGATCTGAGGTCAGACAACTCAGAAAAGAGTAGTAGAAGACAAATACAATCTAGATTGAAATTAATTTAAAGGTTTTAGCGACATCTGGTGGTGAGGTTGCGAATTGCAACCAATGCCTCGCTCAAACCCCTTTCGAAACACTACAGTAGCTGACACAGAACTAAGATGTTGTTACGTTTTCGCTTCTTTGCTGAAGGAGATAACGTATTTACAAAACACGCTCTGAGCAGTTTGTCCGGTTAGAGCTACTGTAGAAACAACATGTCGAATTCCATGTAAGGGGACCCGTGGGGTCTGTAGATAGAAATAGCTCATTCAAAGGTAATAAAAACATAATGCTTTATTATGTAAAGTCTTTATACACATCTGAAGACATAGTTATTATATTCCATTTCTGTCAATAGATAGATAAATTACACATTGATAGTAGTTTAGATCTAACTTAAAAATCTATGTGTACATGATCTACCCTTTAAAAAAAGACTTTTGTCGGTGTAAACTATGTTCGCCCTTTTCACTCAGCTGTACATCTCCACCTGTTGATCTTGCAGTAATGCTTTTAGTCTTAGACTTTGACTAATTTATCTTTCAGTAAGATTTAAGACCGATTCTTAAGTTCTGACTTAAGTGTCGTTAATTGAGGACTACAATGATTTTAACACAAAATGGCCGCCCTTGACCTCTGAATCAGCCAACTGTGATCCTGCAAATGTGAAGTCACAGCAGCATTACTCCATTTATTCATGACTGATTTAAGACATTACAAATATTGAATTATTTATAGTTTTATTATTATATGTATACAGCTGCAATCCATTTATCCAAACTTATTTTTGTAAAATAAATCAACATTTAGTTATTGGGCAAGTGCATAAAAATCTGCCTACCTTCCCCTAATTTTAAAAGGTCAGCTTATAATAGTGAATGATCATTTGAGACGTAATATTTTGTGGGAAATTTAACATTGCTTGACTTCACCCATATGAAGATGAATACAGAAAGTCACCTGCGTTTTAATTTTTCAAACAGAGATGCAAAAGTAAAAAAGTTCAAAGCTGTATGTTGCATTATCTGCAAAAATATTACGAAGATGTATCCTTATTTGGCTTGGTTTTGCACACTTCTAATTTATTTTTAAACAGTTAATTTAAATAATGAAGCTGCTGAACCCCATCCATCTATATTGCATACAGCTGTATATGAAGAAAGGGCCAAATATTGTTTTATATTATTATATTACTATATTAACTCCCTGTCATTATGTCATTCCAACAAGTTGTCTCTTTGTTGTAATGTTCATGGTATCTGCCTCTGAACTGCCATCTTGTTACTCTCAACTAGGAAAGGAGACCTCTTCAGCTCTCTTAAATAATTTAGGAGCTGTCTTAACACTTATGAACCTTTATAAATCACTTTAATACTTGACTGTAAGAATAAGAGCAAAATTATGTCATTCTGGCTTTTTACATACGGGCCCTGACCTCCCCAGAGTTTCCTCTTTTAAAAAAAAACATAAATATGAAGAGTTTATTTCCAAAAAGAGATCATTCTTTTGACTTTTTTATATCATGTTTTTTATTGTGTTATCATGTTTTTATTGGGTTTAGTGTGTTATTCAACTGTATTTTTTGAGTTATTATGTCTTACATCAAACTAAACCAACTGCAGTTTGATTGAAAAATAAATTGAAAATAAAGTCTTCATATGTTGTGAGGGATATTTGCCTGGACATTTTTTATTTTTCACGAGAGCCCGTTGTAAATCCAAACAGAAACGGCCATTCATTCTGCGCAGGAGAATCACTGACGCAGTTCATCGCCACTGAACTGTGATCGATGACTGAAGCATATATCAGCCCGTGTCTCCGGCTCCTCTGGATGTGAGCGTGGAGAGCAGCACAGCCACCGGTCGGCGAGATGAATGTATTATGGGCTTGAGGGAGATGAATGGAGTGATGGGCAGATCAGTGATCACACAAACCAAGACATATGGGCAGGGAGAGAGGCAGCACTGAACGCAGTTGATGTCTTGCCCCATAACAGAGTGGATAAATAGATAGAGTTCTGATGTGGATGGGTTGAATATCATATCACAAATGCTTCTCAAGCATGCTCATTGAATGTGACGCGTGCACACGTGGGGATTTGGAGAAAAGTCACTGGGAGGTCAAAGAGGAGTAACTAGTACACTTTCATTTTAAAGGTTCAGTTTGTGAAATTTAGCTGCATCTAGTGGTGAGTTTAAGAATTGCAACCAATGGCTCACTTGACCCCTCCCTTTCGAAGCACTACAGTGGCTGACACAGAGCTAAGATGTCCTCAGGTTTTGCTTCTTTGCTGAAGGAGATAACGTATTTTCTAAAACGCGCTCTGTAGAGTTTGTCCGTTCAGGGCTACCGTAGAAACAAAATGGCGAAGTCCATGCAAGGGACCCATGGGGCATGTAGATAGAAATAGCTCATTCTGAGGTAATAAAAACATTACGCTTCATTATTTAAGGTCTTAATACACCTCTGAACACATAGTTGTGTATATTATATTGCATTTCTGTTAATACATCCTCCTAAATATACCATCATATAAATATCAAACATTGCACCTTTAAAGGTAAAGTGTGTTTTTGTTTGGAGCCAAATGAAATTCTCCCACCAAAGAGGTAGTCCTCTTTGGTGGGAGAAACCACCAAAACCATTGGTGGGCGCTTAACCATTGAGCCACAGCTCCTAACTTAATTTTTTTGGTTCGTTTGCACACATTTTAGCTTGAATCAGTACAGAGGCTACAAACTGATCTCCATTCGCAGAAAAACTAACATCATCTCTGTATTTTTTGTCGACAGTTAATAATGCATTCCAGTTCGCCTGTATCATACACTGGATCAGCCTGGTCATCCTGTCCGTATTCTTCACTGAGGTAAAACATTTTCTTACATGCGTTTGCCTTTTTTTTAATGGGAATACACTTCTCGCTGTATTTTTACTTGCATGGCATAGTATAGCGCATACAGATGCAAATTGCTACTCTATATCGGTGGCTCTCAAACTGGGGGCCCAAGATGGATCCAGGGGGGTCACATATTTTGTGGCATTTTATGAAATATAGAGCTTTATCATAGATTTTATGCAATCGAACATCAGAAAAGTAAGACCACCAAAACAAGTTCCAGCATTGTATTACTGATGTTTTTGGTGAATGTTTTAAACTGAAAGTTTCAGATTTTAAGTCTTTATTTGGGGGGTCCGCAAAGCGATGCACTCTACACAAAGGGGCTTTACAACAAAAAGGTTTGAGAATCGCTGCTCCAGATGTTCTTCGCCCTGTCCTTATGTGATATTTGAAAGGCTCCTAAAGGGATAGTTCACCCAAAAATGCTGTCATTTTTTAGGTTTAAGGGGGGAAATGTTAAAGGGGGTCAATGTTGTTTGGTTACCAACATTCTTCAAAATATCTTCTTTTGTGTTCTGCAGAAGAAAGGATGTCATACGGGATTGAAATGACATGACATTCATTTTTGGGTGAACTGTCCCTTTAAGGCATACTACACATAAAATCGCACCCTATGACTCTGAAAAACTTTGATACCAAACCTTGTCTGACTGTTTATGCTGTAGGGGTGTTTTAAATGTTTTAAATTTTACAAAGTGTGTGTGTCCGGACACGTGCTGACTTGTATTGATTCCCATTTCCTCAGATCCAGTTGCATTTGTCTCTGGCTCTTTTAAAGCACACTTGCATTTATTTCCTTCAACTTGTGTCTTACCCGTCAATAAACCCGAGAGGCAAGAGGGGAAAGTTTCAGGGCTGGTCACATGAATAAGCCAGAGAAAGAGAAGAAGAGTAAACTAACGGAGATATAAAGAGAGACTGGCGTGTGCTACCAGCATTCACTGAAGTACTGCATCTCTTCTGAGTCTCCATGAGATCTCGCATGCGTGTGAGTTTATGAATACATATTGCAGGTCACTGATACATGCCGCAGTCTGAGAAGAGATGAATGTAAAAAAGGCTTCGGGGTTGGAAATGGGGTTTTGCGGAGTTATTTCACTGCCAAATGGAGGTGAATTCTGTTCCACCGCATCTCGATATCATTTAGGATTTGAATTACCCTGCGCGCCCGTTTTCTCTGCAAACTCATTATTTATGTTTGCGCTTCGCGAGTCTCTTGAAAAGTAATGTTTGCCTGTGTTTTTCAAGATTTCCAGCCTATCAAAAATACTGCTGTAGATGATTTCCCAGAATGCATTGCACCTGAGTTCGAAACCTGATGCTTATGATTTTCATTTTTTTCTTTCGCTGTCTGTTTGTCCTTTCCACTTATATCCTGTCTTTCTGCCTCTTTCGTCCCGTCTCTCTCTCCGCCAGACTGTCTTTCGGATTGTGGTGCTTGGGATATGGGATTATATAGAGAACAAAGTTGAGGTAAGCTCCCTGAGGTCCCATTAGTACAGGGGAAATAGAGAGAGGAGGCAAGCCCTTGAAACTTAATGAAGGATGAGTCTGTCTCTCTGGCACAGTGTCAAACTCCCAATGTCACATTGTTGCCTGGGCATGCGAGGGTCCATCAAAACTGTGTGGTGATTGGTTATTGGGTGCACTCATTTGCATAAAGAATTTATTTCCACAAACTCAGAACGCTGACAAGAGAGAAAGTGTACAAATGTATTGCCACTGTATTTGTATTTGTATCATAATAGTATTCAGGTGTATTTATTACTTTAATATGACCAGCAGCTCAAATACTGAATAACAGACAAAAACTACAGTTTGCATAAACATTGATTATCAAACTGATGAAATAGAGTCTGCAATGTAATGTCACAGCCCTCAATATTGAATGCATTCTTACATGCTCTTACAAGCTAGAACTTGACGTACGTGTTGTTGTTTTTGTGCCGTGTATTATTCAGGTGTTTGATGGTGCCGTGATTGTACTCTCTCTGGCCCCAATGGTGGCCTCAACCGTGGCCAACGGCCCCAGCAGCCCGTGGGACGCCATCAGCCTCATCATCACTCTCCGCATCTGGAGAGTCAAGAGAATCATTGACGGTAAGAACGTATGGGTGACATCAACGTGACGACTGTGACATCGTCACCTTATTTGTCAACATAATACAATATTGCACACCATTATACCTTTGAAAAAATCACTAAGTAATGCTTTATTATTATTTATAATAAATGTAATATAAGAATTATTTTATATCATATCATAATTATATCACATCACTTTATATTATATTATATTATATTATATTATATTATATTATATTATATTATATATATTATATTATATTCTATATATTATTATATTATATTATATTATATTATATACGGAGCCCTTTTAGGGACATGGTGGTGGAAAAAAATGAAAGGGAATAGAAAAATATTTTTTAAAACTTTTGCGTTCTCTCGCAAACATATCTCGAAAAACATGCAAACGTCGTGTTGTCCCGCTTCGTACGTTAACAATGGTGCGGTTCATAGATTCCCGGACCAATAAATCGTGAGCTAAACGTTGTTATGACACAAATAACACATAATTCATAGACTATAGGATATACAACCTAGCCTTGCACAAAACGAGAATATAAATTGATCTCTATATAGACAGGCGACATGGACAATTCCAAAGGGACCGTCTGCAAAGTGACTGTAAATCCGAAAAGCGTTACTACAAAAATAGTAATCAATAACTTAAATGTTACACACTGTAGTCTCACCAAATTCAGTTTACACATTAATGCTCTCCTGCTGAATTTAAACTGGTTTTAGTTATATTACAGTATGTAGCACTGAAGTTAATGGCTATTTTTAGTAGGCTAATGATCTTTGGGTTTTGCACTTTACAGACGATCACTTCGGTTTTGTCTCAGCCGGCTCTTGCGATTTGTGGAAAATTAAGTTGAAGTTCATTGTTTACGTTACATAGAATGAGCTGTCATTTGTGTTATAAGAACGTTTAAGCTCACAAGTTATTGGTCCTATTATTGGAATCTACAACGAACCGCACCATTGTTAATGTACGGAGCGGGACAACAGGACGTTTGAATGTTTGAATAACGCAAAAGTTTTGCGAGATAACGCAAATATTTGCGAGAACGCAAATTTTTGCGAGAGAACGCAAAAGTTTTGCGAGAGAACGCAAAAGTTTTGCAAAATAACGCAATGTTTCTCGGGGGAATGCAAAGGTTTTGCGAGATAACACAAAAGCTTTACAAAATATTATTCTCTTCCCTCTCAATTTTTCCACCACCATGTCCCTAAAAGGGCTCCGTTATTATATTATATTATATTATATTATATTATATTTATATATTATATTATTATATTATATTATATTATTTATATTATATTATATTATATTATATTATATTATTTTATTTGCAAGTGTAAAATAAAAATATATATTTATTTAATTCTTAAAAATAAACATTATATTAGAATCACATTATTATCCGTTTTCTTGCCCAGCCGAGTGCAAGTTGTGATATATGCCTCAGATATGCCCCAGCGTTGCTCCTATTAAGATTCAGATTGATTCAGATAGATTCAGATTCCTTTTGTCGGTGCTGAGAGGGGCATAATGTCCATAATGACTTGGCACAGGTTCTGTTTATGCAAGTGTACTTGCGGTCGATGGCTGAGGCAGGTCGCCCTCATTTTCAATGAACATCATCGAACAGCACTGCCAGCTGGGTGTACAGGAGGACTGCTGATGACCATAAACATGAGGACAGTCCTTATACCAGCAATTGAATCTGTCCTCACATTATGCTCCTGCCTGTAAAGATTGTTTACTTGCATCATCAACTTGGTTTTCAAGTTTTAGATTCTTCGTTTCATGTGGCAACTATGTTCCAGTGTCCCTTAGGAATTTCTTCTAAGGAGCACGAAAGAAGGACGTTAACTGTGTTCTCCCTTTTTTCATCATTCAATGATCTTTGACACTGTTGTATGACTTCTGAAGGGTTTGAATGTATAATAAACTCATACAGAGTTTAATTGTAGGCTAGTTTAATTCCTTTTGGGGCACGAGGGTGAGTAGACAAATGTTTTTTTCATTATTACACTTTTGGGTGGACTGTCCCTTTAAAAGCCCTGTGAATGGTGCGTTCAAGACACATCGGATTTAAGATATTTCCCACCTCAACCCGGAAATCATTTCTGGAACGGCGCTGTTTCAAATCTTTACGTAATGTTTTAATGCTTCTACATCCTTAACAACATTAATAAGTTAAATACTGTGACTTCTAATACTAATGATAACGCAAATACTTTTAATGTTACTTAATCCAGACGTTACTTCCAGGTTTGTGGTGGAACTCCGAGGTGTCTTGACTCATGCATGGCTTCCAGAACTCGGATGGATATCTCAAACCTTGAAATAACGTCAGGACTGTAGCGATATTGTCCGTTGCGGACGTTAATGACGAGTTCGAGGTGGGAAATGGCTATGCCAATGCGAGTTGTCACATACACATCTTTGATATTCTTTCTTGTGAGTTTATCCCATATCAATATACATTTATATTGTTTCGCCCGTGTATTCTGTTTATTTTACAAACTGTATCCTGTTTTCCATCTCTTCATGCCATTTTACGTGCAGACAATCCGAAGTGTGGATTATTGTGTTTATGCTGCCAAGTTACTGCGTTTGTGAGAGCGCGCAGTCAGCAATAAAACCAGCCAAAGCAGCTAAATATCGTCAATAGGCTTTTAACACAACAACAGTTGAACACACTGTATACTTTATTATGTAATCTGAAATGAGAAATGAACACTGATGTTTGACACCCTGACGGATTAAACCTCATGAGTTCAGATGTTGTGGTGGAGCGTCTCATTCAGTGTGTCGCCCCCCTGTGGTCGTTCAGTGAAGTACAAAGCAGTGCGTATTGCAAAAGGATCCACAGATCATTATTATTTAACTATGGGAGTAATCGGAGACAAAAGTGAGTCTTCATATTTCAGATTTTTCTTAGATTCATCTCACGTGTGTCTCATCTAGAGATTCAGAGGAGATCTCCAGGTGCTGTCCGCATAAATAAATAGTCGTCTCATTTGAAGTTATTCTTAAAGTTAAACATAACTGTGAACTCGACCTGTGAACAGAAATTGTGTGTGCTGATGGATTGGCACAACTAATTGAATAATAGCACATTTAATTACAAAGTAAATAATTGCTAAAATACAGATAATATCAAAATTGAATTTATGCCTCATTGTAACAGTGGGAGTTCAG
Organism: Triplophysa siluroides; assembly: GCA_006030095.1. NCBI lineage: Eukaryota > Metazoa > Chordata > Actinopteri > Cypriniformes > Nemacheilidae > Triplophysa > Triplophysa siluroides. The sequence goes on from VCII01000093.1 coordinate 3,601,172, forward strand.
TGGGAGGTGTTTTACGATAGTTTTCATTATTTCTTTTTAGTTTTTGGGCTTGCTATTTTAGTAACAACAATAAAAGTCTTACCAAACAACTACTGGTATAGTACCACATACTGTGATGGTATGAGAAACCGTTGTGCGTTTATTTTGTAGTGGTACAAGAAGGGAGAACAAAGTCAAAAATAATGTGAAATGTATTTGATTTACTGCAAATTTGAATCATTAAAAATGATTAATTACCAGTAATCCTTACGGATTATTGGTTTTGTGTAAAGTTTGTTCAAGTATTCTTAAATAAATGTATGTAATATAAATGTACATTTCTTTAAAGGATACCATGTTGTGGTAAAACCACGGTACATAACATACATGATAAAATCCTGTATCGTACATTTTGTTTAGAGAAAGAGGTCACATTCAGGGTAGAAAAAAAGTTGACTTTCGTCTGCTGATGCTCTTCTGTACCCTGTTTTATCCAGCGTACGTTCTGCAGGTGAAGGTGGAGATGGAGTTGGAGATCCAGCAGTACGAGAAGACCAAAGCTTTGAGGGAGGAACAGCTGGAGAGACTCACACAGATCTGTCAGGAACAGGCCGTGAGTGATCTGTTATGCCTTCTCCGCTCCTCACTTACAAAAATAACACAAGACGCAAAGGTAATGCTGTGACAGTCTGGCCCGTAATCATTCTAGACATTGAGGGGAACCAACAGACCTTAAAGTGTCTCATTCTTTAAGACCATAATCTGTTTGGCCTCCCGAATGAACAAACTTGATCAAGTTTATCAATTATCAATTGTACTAAACCACAAGGACTGATACAGACACTTTTCCAATAATTTGCCCTCTATCGTTTTCCTCCTAGTTTTGCACTTATCACTTTTTCTTTGCTTTTGTGCTCTTATTGCTGTATTTGGTATGCTGTAGTGTCCATTTCACCAGCAGAGGGCAGCACTTGGACACAGAATCAATTATGACTCGAATTTTGACTGCTCAGTAAAACAGCACCTATTACCATGACATGACTTTTAAATCAGAGACTGACCAGACTGTATCTGGTATTAACATTTTATTGAGATGAGACTGTATCTGGTATTAACCTTTTATTGAGATGAGACTGTGTCTGGTATTAACTTTTTAGTTCAGACGTCTATTGACATTTTAGATCAGACATTTTATTGAGATGAGACTGTGTCTGGTATTAACTTTTTAGTTCAGACGTCTATTGACATTTTAGATCAGACTTTATCTGGTATTGACATTTTTGAGATCACACTGTATTGGTTTTTTTTATTGAGATCAGGCTGTATCTAGTATTGACATTTTTAAGATCAGACTGTATCTGGTATTGGCATTTTGGAGATCAGACTGTACTGGGTTTTTTGTTTTTATTTGAGATCAGACAGTGACAAGTATTGATAATTTTTAGATCAGACTGTATCTTGGATTGACATTTTTTAATCAGACTGTATCTAGTATTGACATTTCAGATCAGACTGTATCTAGTATTGAGATTTTTTTAGATCAGACTATATCTAGGATTTACATTTTTGAGATCAGACTGTATCTGGTATTGACCATTTTTAAGATCAGACTAAATGTGGTATTGACATTTTTGTGATCAGACTGTATTGTTTTTTTATCAGACTGTATCTAGTATTGACATTTCAGATCAGACTGTATCTAGTATTGAAATTTTTGAGATCAGACTGTATCTAGTATTGACATTTTTGAGATCAGGCTGTATCTAGTATTGACATGTTTGAGATCAGGCTGTTTCTAGTATTGACATGTTTGAGATCAGACTGTATTTGGTATTGACCATTTTTAAGATCAGACTGAATGTGGTATTGACATTGTTGTAAGATAAGACTATATCTTTTTTTTATTTTTTGAGATCAGACTTTATCAGGGATGGACCTTTTTCACAAGCCTGTGATGACGTGTTCAACGGTCATCAGCATCGTAAATCCTCCAAAGCTTTTTATATTTTACATTTTTTATGTGTGTAGGTTTATAACACTATACTTTGTATTATATTACATTTGCGTCAAATTACACAATTTTTTTTAATACAGCGTCTATGGAAGTCACGGTAAATTTGACATCATGCTCTCTTTTGACTGCCCTTATCAGCAATAATGAGCAAATAAGAATGCAAAAAATGTTTTATGGTAGTCTCCCACTTATGACGACTTCCACTGCTGAGAAACCCGGAAACGTGAAAAAGGTCAATAAAATTTTGTTTGAGATCAGATTTGATCTTGGTTTAGGGATGGCACAAAATACCGTCACTGACAAGAACCGTGATACTGTATGACATATCACTTATTGCTCCCTAAACTCTTTGTAAGTCACTTTGGATAAAAGCGTCTGCTAAATGACTAAATGTACTAAAAACCATGATTATGTGTTAATTGCACACATACAGTATGTTAATATCGTAAATAATTAATCGCTCACTTAAAGTTTTGCCTTAAGAGCCACAATGGTTACAAACTCTCAATCCCAACACTCAAATTTTAAGTATGATTTGTTGGCCAAAAAAGTAGAAAATGGAAGATAAATATGACTGATAGCATCATGTGTTCATTTAAAAGAAAAACAATTAAATAGATATTGGGAAAATATTATTACTGTGAATTATTTTGGTAAAAATCGAATATCATGACAGCCCTAGTCGGGTATTGACATATTTTTAGAGATCAGATTGTATCAGGTATTTCATTAAGAACACCACCTGCATTTTTCTACCCCAGAAATCAGCATCACTGATGTCCACAAAAAATGGTATCCTGAATATCTCATATTTTTAACCGTACCAAGCTTACGCATCATTTCTGATTGGGTCTCGCTGGATGATGCAAGTATCCGTTTCAAGATGAAATGCAACCCAAAATATTACATAAGACCCCCTCCGTCTGTTATGGGACCAGCAGTCAGATAAAACACATTCGCCCATCTATTCTTACTGGCTGTGATCCAGCGATCAATGTCCACTAATACACACTATCTACATGCGGGTTGAGATAAAAAATGAATGTCCAAACATAGATTGTCTGTTGGGAAATTATCTGAGACCTGTCGATATCAGCATAGGACATAAGCAGACGCGATTGATTGTGTTATCTTCAGTGTGTTGCAAATATAGTCTTTGTGTATTCAAACAAATACATTGATATTATAAACATTACAAAATCATTTTTGACCGTTTTCATCTCTTACAGTTTGAGATCAGGCAGTTGAGAGCTCACCTGGCGCAGCAGGATTTGGATCTGGCCGCCGAGCGAGATGCCGCCATGCAGATCCACCATGTGTGGGGGAAGCAAAGCACCTTTCAGGAAATAGACGGCCTGGGGGCCATTGGATCTGACACGGAGTGCAGGGCCAATACCAGAGAACCCAGACCAACTCCAGGTACCCTGTCCTGTCCTACAGTATATTCAGTCTCAGTCTGTCCTATCCTAGTCCTTTTCGCGACAGAGCAAAACACACCGTACGTCGAGTAGAATACAGAGAGAAACCTTAAAAGGGTCCTAATATGTATTGATTTGGTACCAGTATGTACCTTTGTTGTACTATTATGCAGTCTTTATAAAATTTGCATATAACCATAAAATCCAGAAAAGGCCTAGTGTTTAATAAATAAATTCAGTCTGAAGGTCTTTGCACATACAGTCCAAAATTTTCGTATGTGCTTTTTCGTATTTGGCGCTCGTTTGTACGGTGTTGTCAAACGCCTCTCAAAATGCTTGCTACGGGTGCGAAAAATGCAGAAAATCAAACCTAGTCCAAAAATTTTTAAGGCGGACGAAAATATCGGAGGCAGTATGTAAATGTGATTGACACAACGTGAGGTCGTATTTATTTTTTTAACGTGCGGAAATTTCGGACGGAAATTTTCGGACTCGATGTGCATGGCCTTAACGTAAAACCCCCCCTTTACAAAAACGTTTATTTAAGTGTACTATTAGTATACATAAATTATTTTAATGTACTTTCAATATACTTTAAATGCACATCAAGAATATATTAAATTTATAAAATTACTCTTAGGTATACTTGACAAATACCGACAGGAAAATGTAAGTATAAAGCAGCGGAAAAAAATAAGAGAGACTATTTCAAAATGATCAGTTATCTTGAATTTACTATTTGTAGTTATGTATTAGTCAAATGGTTATTGTTGTTTCATTCTGTGAACGACTAACAATATTTCTCCCAAATTTCAAATAAAAATATTGTTTGAAAACTGGATAACCAGGTCAAAATAACAGAAATGCTCTATATTTGATCCGATCTCAAATACTGCAAAGAAAACAAGTTCAGAATCACTTTTAAGCCATTCAACGGTAATATTTGTACATGTATTTATGAAAAGTTCAAAAACTCAATTACTTTTTTTTTTCGCGGCTGAATATACTGTACATATACTCGGTTATATACTCAAAAAATGAAGTATTCTAAGTGTACTTGGCATGTAGTTGTGTTTACTTTTATGAACTAAAAGTGTGCTATAAACTCCCTTGTAGTTTAGTTGCAATATATATAAAATGTATTGTTTTAAACACATTGTGTACTCACGGTTTAAACCGGTTACACTTAAGTACACTTATGGTATAGTTAATACAAAAATAAAATAATACTTTACCTAAGTATATAAAACAAACTAGAAGCATACTAAGCTTTTGTAAGGGCTGGCATAATAATACATTGTTTTCTATTATTGTATTATTGACCATGATATAGTGCTTTTTAAGGTATACATCCTCAAAGGTTTTAAGGAAGAGTTGTCATACTGTGTGATCTAATACAGTCGTGGCCAAAAGAATTGGCAGTGACATAAATACTGTGTTTTGCAAAGATATTCCAGTATACCATAGAAACATGTGGAAAAATAACCTACAAATACAGAAGCAGCAAACTTTGCAAAACACAATTTTGGGCATATGTAACTTAAATGAGACATTTACTTGAAAGGTGGTTCAAAAACGGCCATATATGAACACAAAGTCAGCCAAGCTGCTTTACACAGACAACATCCCTTCAGTATGTATACCGTGCCAGCCGAGCAGGACAGATCGTATGATATCTCATTCTAACAGAGCGCTATAATGTTGCTTGCATCATGTCAGGTCACATTGGGATCTGTTTGGCAGGAGTACAGCTGTTATACACACAAACACACAGGCAGCTCTGTGCATTGGGCCTTGTTCCTCCGCAAAGAGTATTCAACTGTGGCACAAACATCTGTTACTTCAACCTAAAAAAACCACAATGGTCTGTCTGCAAGCCACACTTCACCCCCCAGAGAATTGTGGGAAATATGGGCACCGGGAGCCAGCCCGTGGCATTTTCTTTTAAGCGGCACACGAACAGAAAGAGCTGTCAAGGAAAGCCAGACCCCTGGAGACGGAAGAGAGAAAACGCAAAGTGACGGTTGCCCGAAGGCACGTACTGTATGTAGCGACCGTATTTTATATTTGGCGCCGCTAAGACACTCATAAGAAGGGAGTTAGATGCGTTTAAGGGCCGAAGACAAAGACGCAAAAAATATAAGGCCTGCCGAGTGACCTTATTTTGCCGTTTGAAGTCTGAAGGCCTGAACCTCTCGGAGTTCACGGAGAGCGAGACGTCTTTCATCTTCGCTGCGGTTCGGATGAGAATTTATAGCGCTCAGCGACCGCAGAGAGATACTGTGTGACATAATCATTTTGAATCATCGTTCTGAAAGTCTGCTCAGTTTCAGGAACTGGATTCCTGAAGGGCTGGATGGAGACACTAAAAATAAATAAAGTTTATTAAGCGATTAGGTTTTGACAGAACGTAACATTCTCAGCACGCAGGACAAGTCCGTCAGGACCTCAACGCTCACACAAGTGATTCTGTCTGGCAGTCTGTGTGATGCATGCACAGCCTTACAAATATTTACCATGGTTGACAACGTTTCTGCCAAAATACACTGTTAAAATATCATTTTTATCTGGACGATCTGTTTTTGTCAGCTTGATATAGTAATATTCCTATTTTTTAGATTTGATTGTTTTTGTTTTTCGTGGATACTACAGCTATTGCTGTAGCTGTAAAAAGGGGTTGCCAGATCTGCGTTACAAATCAACCCAATAGCCAATCAAAACTCACCCAAAACTAGCCTGCTGTCATTCTCATACATAATCTTTTACAAACTTTTATAAACATACAGTATGTAGTGCACAACAGAGACTATACAATAATTTATTTTTGAAAACCACTGTATATTAGTGATGACAAACAAATTACACTCACTTTAACAATAAACACTAGCTTATAAACCTGCAGAATAAAATACAACCCGCAGCTATGGTTTAAAAATCCAGTTCTGTGGAAAAAGGTGCTCCTTCTGTAAAATGATAAATGCACTTATATATATTTTTTTTATTTTAGATTTTTTTTCTGAATCTTCATAATTTAGTTGTTTCATTTATAGCAGACAAGAAACAGGACTTGAATTGCGATATTTTCAACACAGTTTGTTGTCATTTCTTGCTTTATGAGAAATGTATCGTTTTATTGTACAATGTGCTGTGGTACTCTGGAGTGTTGTGGTTGGTTGCTAGGGCGTTGCTAGAAGGTTGCTAGGGTTATCGGGTAGGTAAGTTGCTAGTAAAGTACCTGCCCAAATCATAAACAACCCCATTTTTATGTGCTGTGCTGTTGCTGGAGTATTGTGAGTGGTTGCTGGGGCGTTGCTAGGTGGTTGCTAGGGTTTTTTGGTTGGTTGCTCGTTACATGTAGTTCATTTCCTGCCCAAATCATAAACAACCACACATGTAGTTACCATTTTTGTGGTAGTTTAATCATCCACGTAGTCAAAATAGATTGTAATACTACGAGTTATAGCAGAACAAGCCACAGCATTTTAGTCATTCATGTCTGTAACACAAACAATGCAAAGTTACACACTAAAGTGTAGTATTAAGGGTCAGGTAAGGGTTGTATGAAACTCACAAATCAAAGTATGAGTCGAAGCAAACACCACTAGCTTGTATGTTGGCCAACCCCTCTTTCTGAAACACACCGACTCATATTCACTTTCATCACACACAGCGGCAGGAAGCAGTAAAAGCATGTGTGTGTGCGATGTGCATGAGGGTGTGGGGTTGTCTTCATCCTCATGTGTTATTTATTCAGCTACAATAGTCTTAGTGCTTTTTTAAGTCGCCTGCCCATCTCCTCCAGAGCCTCGGTGTGATGAATATTTCAGACAGTTAAAATGAATGTAAAAAGGTGCCGGGACCGGGTCTCGTCTCCTGAGGATACAGTCGACTCTCTGCGCACTGCCAGGCAGATCATCAGACCTTCTGCCCAGCCAATGACCTACAACATCTACACACCAGACAGATGCTTTTTGGGTCATGCGGTCAAAAAAATCAAACAAAAAGCAGATATGGGGTGATGAGAAATAATGATGGCTTAAAAAGGTGAACGGTAATGCACTGATGTGGGGCTAAGTGGCTTAAGCCTTAAAAAGGAATGATGCCAGCGGTTTTGAACTGGATGGTTTTATCACATGAGTGCTGCTGGTGTTGTGACGGAAACACATTTGTTTTCTTTCAGCGAGTGTCGTTCAGGATGATATGAACAACTACATCAGTCAGTATTACAGTGAGCCAAGTAGCGGTAAGTGAATTGTTTTATTATATTATAGAGATAAAATATGCCACTTCCATACATCAGATATATGCATTTCAAATGAGTGGCGGATGCATATTAGTACATTTGGTGTCTAAAACAAGGGGCCACTAACAAAGTGAAGAGTCAATCACTTATCAAAACATAATTGGTACGAAAACAACTTATATGATCTTCTCTATATTGTACATTCAGACATCGGAGTACCCAACCCCGGTGCACGCATCATTACCATGGCAGCCATCGACGTCCACCTTCCCACCAACCCCAACCAGTTGCCGCCTTCCCTCGTCAGCGCGGACGGCCCGGGCAGCGGCCAGGACCGCACGTTGAGCGAAGCATCCAGCACGACCATGTCCCGGTCCAGCTGTAGCTTCACGGCCCGGCAGCACAGCATCAGCAGCCACACCTTGGGCTCCACCACTGACTGCAGCTCTACCGTACGGGAGGCCTCCACCTCCGACTACAGCGGCCAGCACTGCAGCCCTCCTCCCTACTGCAGCCCTCTGGCCCTGGGGATGCAGCCCGGGGTCCACGACCCCAGGGCGGTGGTCAAAGAGCTGCTGTCCTCCTTGTCGGAGGATTCCTGCCTGGCACAGAAAGGCAGGGTAGACCCCGTCAACCTCAAGTTGCCCAGTCCAGCGGGCTCGGTGAAAGCCAGCCCAGAACTGGAGCACAGGGTGAAAATATACAACAAGAGGAACCAGGAACGTCTGGGTGTATTCCAGACAAAGCCACTTATTCACTTACAGGGGACCGAGCCATCGCTGGAGGAGAAGTACAGGCTAATGGAGCCCGCCGATACACCACTGAGCCATATACCGGACATATAGAGCGTGAGTGTGGGACAGTGACCGCCAACACCAGCTGAAGCAGCAAATCTCTCTCTCGCTCTTTATCAATTGCTTTGTCATTGGCTGTGTCCGAAACCTTCCGAATTAGTGCCACCTGTTTCCAAACCGGCATCAAAGCAAGTCTTAAAACATGTTGAACGTCATGTAGGTGAGTAAAAAACAACACTATTTAAATTTTGAGGTGAACTTTTTTTTAAGACCTCCGCGTCTTCGGGGAACAAATAAAAATATTTTCGGGACATCCGAGAGATTTCAAGGCCGCCTCATAGACATCATGGATATAGTTGTTGTCAAGGTCCAGAAAAGTACTAAAGACATCGTTAAATTGGTCCATCCGCTCGTAGTGGCATAAGTATTCAAAACTTCCAAAAATTCAATTGAGCCACTACGAGCGGATGGACCAATTTAACGATGTCTTTAGTACTTTTCTGGACCCTGACAACAACTATATCCATGATGTCTATGAGGCGACCTTGAAATCTCTCGGATGTCCCGAAAATATCTTTATTTGTGTTCCAAAGACGCCGGGTGGTCTTTAAAGATGTTGAACCTCATGTGGGTGAGTAAACATTTAACACTATTTGGATTTTGAGATGAACTAAAAATAAAATTAACAACATGACATGACTTCATTTTCAGCCAAACACAATTGGAGTAATATTAAATAAACAATTTGTTGACTCGTTAATTAAAACAATACTTTTTTACGTCACATTTGAACTTCAACATTACGCTCAATAACGGTAGACTCAATATGCCACCACACGGCACCACATTGATAAGTTTGAGTAACATTGGTTAGAAGCGACCATATAAAGACTAGTCACGAGACCAAACAATGAGATTCAAAGTTATCAATGTGGAGCCGGCGATTCACCATATTCTTAAGTCATGTGGACATTCATGACATATCGTATCAACGTGCTCGAATTTCGAAGTTTTTTTGGTTTAAATAAAATAATTGATGTTTCTAAACTGTCCCCTTATCCTATCCTAGTTGAGCTATCCTAGTCGGGTACGATTTTTGGAATATGTCAGTTTGACGTCATGTACGTAAAGTAACCTGCAATTTTCTATTTCAAACATAGATGGCAATATAGAGGCAAATATAACGTATTGCAGTTTTAATTTTGTCATAGATTAGGGGTTTTTCAATCTTAAAGAACCCCCAACATGAAAAGATCGATTTCCTCGTTACAAAAAATGCATGCTAGAAAGTTTCGCAATAAACAAATTCAAGAACTGGTGCTGCGCAGTTAATCAAACAAATGTGAAGATGTATATGTATATAATGTATATATCAAAGGAAGAGTCAGTTTCTCTGTTATATACATACCAAGCAACTATTTCCCCCAAACTAGTCTAGCTTTAAAAGCATTTCCACGTCAATGTTTCAGATTGCATTCTCTGTAAGTGGTACCTAAATACAAAAACACTGCTCGTCAAGTGACTCACTGAGCAACAAGGCAACTGCCTTTGGTTTCAGACACAGCCAATCCGTCTCTCTTTTGTCTCAGAAGGCACTACTTACACACTCTCCAGGTTTCATGGTGTCAGAACAGGGCACAGGAAGTGACACGGGGGGCAACGCCCTTAGCTACCCACCTCATCCGTCGCAAGAGCACTTGAACTGTCACTCCTGCCAAAATTGCACAACCTTCCCAGGAGTCAAGGAGAGGTACTTCGTGAGGCGTCATCGGAAGATTCTTCAGGAATTTCAGTGTGTCCGTAGGCGTGTACGAAACCAGCGCCGACACACTCGATTTTTTTGGACGCAAAACTATACGGGAGTGCGGCCGGAGGACTCGTTCTCATTCAGGGTGGCGTTTTGTTTTCTTTGCGTTTCTTATCCGTCAGTTTCTTTCATCGTTTCAAATTGTTTGTACGAAATGCAACAGACACACAATGTACAGTACTTCTCCCCCAATGCTGCAGGGTTTTACATTTGATCCACGTTCAAATGTGTGAAGCTGTGTGACTCAGCCAAATTTCTTACCTTTGCCTTTCTTACATTACTGATGCTGATGTTTGTATTCAAATTCTATGCGAGGAAAAAAGTGCTAAACTCAAGTATTTTTAAAACGCGGAAAGCGACGGGCGAACATTTCAGGTATACAGTATTGGAAGATTTTTATGAGACATTATGGTAAGAATGTTGTCATACCCCTAACCCCCATCCCAACAGCATGAACAGATCTATATGCTTTCTGACCGAGGCAAACTAATCCTGTTATTGACGAGTGATTTTATAAACTGATGATGGAAGCGATTGTCAAGCAATTAAAAGTTGGTTATGTCCAATATTGTGCTTCGTTTTTAAAACGGGTGTCTTGAAATGTTTCAATTATTGCATACCACATATTATGTAAAACTATATACACAAAAAACGAGTGTACGGTTGATTATTTCATTCCAAATTAGTACGGGTGAGAAATGTGTGAACTTTTTCTAAGTGTGAAAACATTGTTTTCAAGTAATGGAAAAACTAAAGATGTGTTTATTGGGTCACTTTAATTAACATCTAGCGACAGATGGTTACATTACCAAAAAAGTTAAACGTATGCTGAATACGAAGCAGCAATTCACAACTGTTATATAAATACGAATTATATATAATTATATATGTTGTCTACTGAGTCACCTACAATATAAATTATGAACCAGAAATCAAATCGAAATAGGGTGTAATCTCCATTATTTCCAGTATATTTATATTCAATGAGTTAACAAATCTTGTTTCAATTTTTTTATCTATGCAATTACATTCTGAAAACCATGTGCCACTGAATTATTGAATTAAAGTGGTTGCGTGTTTCATATTAGTTGTTGGTAATGCATGAAAATAATCTGTAATTATATTTGGAGGAACAAAAGTGATCTAATACATGGCATCCACTCCAGACGACTTAAGGCTCCCAGCAAAAAGTTCCTGATGAAAATTCTCCAGGCAAGTACGATTTTTGGGGATCTATGACTTGTTTAGAGCTTCGGTTAATTCGGGTACAACCTAGAAACAAACAAAGAAATAACCAATAATCAGGAATAACATACATTGATCAGCATGCACACAAGATAAATGCCATCATCCACTTCTGGTTGTCAAAGGAATAGTGCACAAAATAAAAAAATCATAATTTAATCACCCTCTTATTGTTTCAAGCCTACTTAAAGAATGTGGGACTCCAAAATGTTCTGGGGCACTATTGACCACCATAGTTTTTACTAGTTTGTTAATATGGTGGTCAATAGTGCCCCAAAACGTAAGTAAATAACAGAAGTTACATTTTTGGGTCTAATTTCATTAATAATGTTTGTTTATAAACAAATCAAATCAAATACGGTGGCATGTTGATGTGTTTAAAACAAAAGAAATGCTCAAAATAAAATCTAAAATGTGTCAAACGCCGAATCTTCTCTCCAATGCAGGTGACCTGCGGTGTATTCTAGGTATGGTTACACAACCCATCGGTCGTCATTTGAGAACGCCCTGAACTCTTCCTATACGTTAAAGTCCTCGCCCGTAGACCCGAGGTGCTTCGATATTCCCGAGCCGGGCCTGAAAACCGATACCATCACCCTGATATGTCCCCGGTTGGGTTATCAATCTAAGGAAGTGAGAGAAAGCCCATGCATTTTAATAAGTTATCCGAGGAGTGATCAACGCGTAAACTGATCCCAGACCTGCCCCGATCGCCGGCGCTGCCCGTCATCGGCAATCACTTTTACACAGTTTACCTGCACACCTGCGTCTAGCACACGCCGCCTGAATAAAAGATGAGCGACAGGGCAAACACGGGGAAATAAACGATGCTTGCGTTACACCGGGTAAACACCAACAACAGATGGACACGGGCTCTGTGTGTGCGCGTGCCAGCTCTCTGGCATCGAGAGTGCGTGTGCCACCTTGAAACTACAGCACGCAGCGGGGCGTGTAAAGCTCTGGTGAGAGGACACAGAAAATAAACAGAGGAAAACTACACCTGCGCACTTGTGCCGACTATCAATTACATTTCTGCGTTGGTGGTAGTAGGGAAGTTGCGTAAGTGGCTCGGACGAGAGGCCTCGGGTTCGATCCTCGACCCATCGCTGATTAATTCGGATACTCAATAATTTACAAGATGCATTAGGGTGGAATAATTCATACTGAAACATTTAACAGGCATGTATGGAAGTGCTTTTTAGAACAGCAACCTTTGGAGTTATGGGATTGCCTGTAGGATTTCGCTGTAAACTTGAAGAATAAGTCACACCGGGTCATTGGACGCAATTCGTAGCCTTATTAATTATAAACAAAGGATACTCGTGATTGGCCGAGGTGGCTGATTGAAATGTCTCTGATGACCTGATGAAGATCTGTCATGTTAATGAGATCCGTGTTGTACAGGAAACGCATCGTATCGAATGTTGCGTATACGTTCTACTTGGAGCTTCAAATGGCAAGATGCAAACAACGCTTTGGCCGACGATAGAAGAGATGAAAATGCGTCACCGACGCGAGATCAATGTATCCGAGTGCAAACCATGGCACCGTTGTGGATTCTTACCTTAAAAAGATCGGCGACCAGGCCGTAGTCAGCCACCTGGAAAATCGGGGCTTCTGGGTCCTTGTTAATGGCAACGATGATCTGTTAAACAAACAAGTAAATGATTTAACACAAGCAGGCTATATTGCAAAGAAAGACTCAAGTTTTGGCCAGAAAAATCTGAATGATATGTTTCTGTTTTATGTGTTGTTCAATGTAACCTGTCAGAAATACTGAAAGTGAAAATATCTTCAAATTAAAAATAAGGAATACTTAAAAATCTATAGTGACGGTAGACTGAAGCAAATAGACAAACTAGTCGATCGTTGCATTTTGGGTTTGACGTCTTCGTGTGAGATATTTATATCCTGATTTAAATTAGATCTTTGATGTTTATAGTTGATTCAAGGCAAGTATTTCTCTATATGAAAGTTTAAAGAAACCAACACTTTAACAAAAAATTAAATTAAACAACTAAATATCTACAAAACAAAACAATTCTTCATGCAATAACTTCAAAACCATGCAAACAGATGGTCATGTTTTTGTGTGGGACATTGGAAACGCCTCATGATGTTGTGCACTCGAACAGATTATGAAGCAGCATCACAAGGAGCTGTATTCCGAGGACGCAGAAGAGCTATGAATTATGAATGCGAGTAAAAAGCTACTCCAGATCGCTCTTAAAACGCTCCGTTCCAATAGACCGTCACACTTAAGAGCGAGTTAACTTGGCACATTCGGAAACTCTCCCAGATACGGTTGGCCATGGGTGGAGTTCCTTCTAAGTGAAGCGATTATCAGAGAAGATGATATCTTCTAAGTGTACTACATTGTGCGTGTATTACATCACGTTACTAACCGTACCTTGCTATCTTTCATTCCGGCGAGATGTTGAATAGCTCCAGAGATGCCGACCGCAATGTACAGCTCCTGTAGAATGAACAAAGATTGCATGGATTTAAATGAAGGCACAATTTTTGCCTGCACAGGGCTAGGATGTTGTTTTAGGTTTTGGCAGATGGTGCCATGATGATGCGGGTGGTTTCTAGGGTGTTGCTAAGAGGTCACCAAAGATGTTTTGGATTGTTTACTGGCCCAGATCAGAATTACGAATTAAAACAATAGTTGATTCTTAGGGTTACATATTTCAACAAATTTCTCTAGCTACCTTAATAATAATAATAGTAATAATGATAATGATGATGATGATAACAACAATATATACAAATAAAAAAGTTGTTTTGTTTTAGTAATTTACAAAAGCCTTTAAATCTTCATATTAAAACAGTACACATCTTTCTAATATGCCTAAATTCAACTCAAACATTTTATTATAAAACAAATAAAATATATTAAACGAAAATTCGGTCATCATTAACTCACTCTCAGATTGTTCCAAACCTGTATGCATTTCTTTGTTCAGCTAAACACAAAGGAAGATATTTGGAAGAATGTCCGTAAACCAAACAGTTCACACCCCCATAGTATTTATCCCCCTATGACAGTAAACGGGGGATGAGAACTGTTTGGTTACTGACATGCTTCCAAATATCTTCCTTTGTGTTTAGCGTAACAAAGAAACAGGTTTGGAGCAGCTCGAGGGTGAGTAAACGATGATACAATTTACATTTTTGGGTGAACTTTCACTTTAAATCAACAATAAATTACTCTAACAGCCGAGCCCCATCATAGGTGTCCTAAATCAGAGCAAATGAGCTTAAACCGGTGGGCGTGTCAGAACCGTTCTCCCGTCCCAGAGTGCAGAGCGCCACATCCTCACGATGACTCCAAAGAGGAGCTCGCGGGGGAAGCGGGCGGGGAGCAGACCGTTCACCCCCCCCTGCTTCACCCGTCTCCCGTGGGAGAGGTACATCAGTGGCTCTCAGCTTAATGCACTGCTCCATGAATATTTCAGTGCAGTTTAATGTGGCTGCCGCTCTCCCAGGAATTGTGAAAACGCGGAGTGGGCGGTCGGGGCTCTAAAAGCAAGCCACGTTTCAGATGGGCTGAGGTGTGGGGGACCCACATATATATCCATCACTTGGGTACCAATTCTTCCCTTCAGCGATCTCCTATAGTCAAAAAATGCTTTTAGATAGATAAAGGAAGCTGTATAACTCCCAAAAAGTAAACAAGGAGGTGCTATCAAAAAAGACGCCATCAAAACATCCCGATTAACCACAAAATCGTACGTAATCGACCTAGAACAACACCTATTCATCTTCACTCGAGTTTACTGTATTGGAGCCTTCGCCGGTACAATCCATTCGGGACTTGTTGAGGGTGAATACTAATGCACAGTGGTCGGCCGACGCTTGACAAGCTTGTCAAAACATTTGGAGAATTGGGTTCGGGACTGAATTGCCCGGTCTGAGCTCAGGGCGGACCTGTGCGGCTCCACTAATGGCTCTGGTAAATCATTTAGAAGCCAGAATGTGCCATTAACTACATTACAACGCCTCAAAGCTCCGCTAATGTGTAGATAATGACAGTTGGGAGGCTTCCCTCGAACCGGATAATGGAAAATTAACCGTTTTAAAGGGCAACGAGCATCCATTTTTCTGCATTCAAACAGAACAAAACAACTGGACGTAGTCTTCCCAATTAAAAAAACATCACATACATCGTAGAATCTGGTTGATTTGTGTTTTAATACTGTAATTTATAACGGAGAAAAAACATTGTACAATTTTCTAAAAGCAACACTTACGGGAGCCACAATTTTTCCCGTCTGTCCGACCTGCATGTCATTGGGGACGTAGCCAGCGTCGACTGCAGCTCTGGAAGCCCCAACTGCAAGAACAGTTGTGTTAGTTAGCTTTAAGTCAACGGAATAACACAAAACCCATCAAACTGACAGAAGCACCAAGCGTCGGAATCGACGGTGTGATGTCACATCCTACCGGCTGCGTTCAGCTTGTCGGCGAGGGCGTACAGAAGCTTGAAGTTGTCTCCGCTCTTCAGGCCCCGTCCTGTTGTGACGGAGAGACGGCAGATGGGCAGAAAATATGAAATTACTGACAAGGTTACGACTCCAGTGAGATCGATACGGTCTCGGTTTACTATTGATTTTACGAGCCAAAAAAACTGGCTGGAAATTTCAAGGGAATACCCGACAACATGTCCCACAGTTCAAACAGACTACAAACATAAGAGGGTTGATGTAGTCCCTGAGGAAAGTGTTTTATATTTATAGTCATTTATTGATTAGCGATTTTCGCAAATAAGCACACACGAATATGCTAAATGTATTTACATACTATATTGTATGAATTTTATTATTTTTGTGTTTAGACTGCATCAGAGAATGCAAAAACATTTAAACTGGGATGGTGAATAGCAAGGAACAATTGATCACAAGTTGAAAGAATTTCAACCTTTGCTGCAACATACTTTGCTATATGCTTCTGTATACTAATAAATATGCAATAAACGCAGGACACATTTACCATATAGCAACTTATATTGAGATAAACACAATGGCTAAGTGAACAGGTGTGCATCATATCCGCTATTATATTGCATCCTTTAATCTGACCCGACCAATCCGAATCCCTTTAAAACATTTCACTTCTAAGATTCTTACCTCCAGACACGACCACTTTAGCACTTGTGAGGTCTGGTCGGTCACTCTTGCTTAGAGTTTGTTCCAGCCACTCCGAGAGCCCAGCAGGTGCGGACGGGGCGACTGCAAAGCCAACAACATCTCATAAGAAGACATCCAAATAAACAGGCCGAGCTATCCTGAAATATCCCTATACAACCCAATGTTTAAACAAACTAGCCCATCAAAACCTCACAGGAGAGCGGAGGATTCCTTCCGGCTATATACAACAATTACAACTATAAACCTTTGTGTGTGGTATCAAAATCTGTGTGAGCTTAAAATAAAACATGAACGACAAACATCGGGTTTGATTTCACAGTACAGTACCTTCTTCTGAAGAGGCGCTGCCCCCCTCTACAGTTGCAGCCTCGAAGGAAGTTCCTCTTACAGTGAAGACCTTGACGCTTTCATTGCATTTGACCGTGCTGAGGGCGTTACCTGTAGCCGAAAAACACAAGTATTGAGAGAAGATGCACCCATGCTACATTTCTCCATCGATAGCCAATTTATTCAGTGTGATATCTGCCGATACCGATACAGAAGATATAATATTTCTTAACTTTCCAAATGTTTTATTTCGTATAATAACTATTAATATTGAACATCAAACTGGTGATGTTTCTTAACATTTTCTATATACAGAGCACAAATTCAATGCATTTTTCGGTCTTCTTTTGATTGACAGGATATATCGGCACTGATCATCGGCTGTTTTTAAACTATCGGCTGATAGCGTGAATAATTGCTTTTATCCACCGATATCGATTATTTGCATCTCTATATCCGTGCATCTCTAAACTAAACGCTTAAAAAAAACATTCTGGTGTAACTAAATTATGAAGTTTGGCATGGACCTGTACTATAAAAAAAGCCACTTGTATTTTTTTCGTCACTGTTCATTTTTTTAATTGGAAAACTGTTCAACAAATTCTGACCGCTTCACATTTTTACAGTCGCATAAGTGATCGCAAGTGGCAAACCACCACTTTTCATTTCATGTTTCGCATAAAAAGGGCCCAAATCTGATTTACAACGAAAGATCCATAAATATGATTTTTTTTAAATAAGTGCTCTATGCTTGCCAAAGATTAAGTGGCCGGAGTAATTATGAAGTATTTACGGGAGCGAATTTTATGGACGACAAATGGCGAATTTGTAAATGGAGGCGTTTGAAAAGTAATGCACGCAAAGCGGGACAAAAGGACTCCGGGGTTTCCTTCTGATGTTCAAATGAAAATATACGACATGCTCCCGGTCGCTGAGAGACGCTGTCTATGTGTCCAGACTCTTAAATCAAAAGCCCAATCAGCCTAGACGTTCAATAATGACGATATGAAACGCATCTGGACGCTTATTCAAAAGCAGACAAAGCGTGTGTTTCCCAACAGCTACATTGAGTCGTGCTGTGGAAAGCACTACAAAAGTGCAATATTGTTATAATCACCGGCGTAAATGGTTCTCACGAAGGTGTCTGGAGATTTGATCTCTATGATATCTGAAATGGGAGCGACGTCCAGCTTGGCTGCCACTCTTGGAAGAAGATTCTGCAAATACAAATCCCAAAAATATTTTTTAGCATTTGGATAAATGTGGATCTTGCATCCTTATCTGTAAATGTGATTTGTTAGGAAAATGCATGGCTTTGGCAGACAATGACCGAAAAAACGTTGTCCATCCAGACAGAATAAATATCCGCGAGTCTGAGAAAGAGCTCTAAGTTATGTCTAGAGGTGAAAAATATTGCATAGTGGTAATTCAAGTGTTTTATACAGTGACATAATGAAACCAAATCCACCACTTAAGAATCCATCAAATAAAATAGGTTTAGCCAGTGAGGAAATTGAGACTAATACATCTCTTTGGTCTGGGGTTAGGCTACATAAGATACTGTTTAATGTATTACAATTCAATTTAAATACCATTAGATCTGCAGCCTGACAGTTTGGCTGCGCAATGACAAATAACCGTGCGTATAATAGAGCCGCACTTATTGCCGACGGACTTCTCCCACAATTCCAAAAGTACGAAGCCTGATAGGGGTCCGGCGGTGCGAGAGTTTCTAATCCATTTTCTATTTGTGCTTTTGTCTTTGCGAAATAATCAAATAACTTGGGAACGAGAGCAACTATGAAATCTTGGACGGATTAGATACACTTATCAGTGATGCAAGATTTGGAGATTTGAAGAAAAGATGGTTTTCGATTTTGTACAAACTGAAAAAAGTTTGTCAGCAAAAATAAAAGAGATAAAGGCAAAGAATGTGTGTCAACTGATTAAGGTTTGTCAGCAAAAAAGTTTGTGAACAAACAACAAAAATAAGATCAAAGTAAATGTCAATTTTGTGTCATAACTAGCCTGCCAGCACAAAAAAATGTAAACAAAACATTTTGTAAAAAACAATACCAAATCAAAAACGTAAGTCAATTTTGTGTCATTTATAAACAGGCTGCCAATAAAATAATAAAGAATTAAAGGGACAGTCCACCAAAACTAAACATTTTGTCATAATTTACTCACCTTCAAGTTGTTTTAAACCTGTATAGATTTCATTCTTCTGCTGGACATAAAAATGTATATTTTGAAGAATGTTTGCAGTTTCCACATACTTCTAAATATCTTATTTTGTCTTCAACAGAACAACGACATTTATACAGGTTTGAATCAACTTGATGGTGAATAATGATGACAGAATTAGCATTTTTGGGTAACCTGTCTTCATAAAATGTATATTTAAATGTACCTTTCCAAAAGCAGAGGCTCCTGCACAGATGTGTGTGAAATTGAACTGTTTCTGGGTCGCCAAGATGAGAGGCGTGAGCTCCTCTGCGAAAGAAAATAAGGCATTTTTTGTTCAATCTGATGATGCATCTTTTCCCTCATAGCTCCCTTAAAATGAAACCAGTGAAATAAAGTCCGGTTTACCTGGCAATAAGCCTTTGTACACTTCATGCTGAGCCACCAAAACTTTCTTCACTCCTTGAACCTTAGACAGCTGTTCAACAACCTGTCCGAAAACCCATAATCAGACCTCTGAAATCGGCCCTTTAACCAGGCGTCTGCAAATAAATCAATGGACATTCCAAGATAATACCTTCGCGCAGTTCGTTCCAGCCACCAGACAGGACACATCGCTGCCCAGTTTGTTGGCGGCGCTGATGGCGTTCAGGGTGATGGGGGTCAGTGTGTCATTGTTGTGTTCGGCAACAACCAACGTGCTCTGAAACCTCTGAATCAGACCAGACTGGAAAAGAAAAACGGTGTTAGGTAAACCACAATATGATATAAATAGCAAGCCACCCTTTCACCCAAATAACTGATGGGATGTAACCTTTAGAGGTCATTTGAAATCGGACACACAACAGATAGACGTCTAAGTGTAGAAGATCTGACCACATGACACATTTGAAAAAATTTTTAAAATAAAAGTGCATCTTGTTTCATAATGCACCGTGTACACATTGCATAACCTTGAGAGATACATAACCAGCTTTATTATGATGATTTATTATTATGATATTGCTTTACAAAGGATTAACATTAACACAAACTATGAATATTTGTGCCAAGACCTAAAACACAGAAATAACGAGATAACTGAACGTGATCAATGTTTTGATGTGAGACGTCACGTAGCTGCTCAGCTTTCATGACGCTGACATCATGCTGTATGATCATAAGTCAACGTCGTTAAGTTACAAACGACATGACAACGCGTTTTAACGATTAACTATCGAAAATACTACTAGAATACAAGCTAAGCTGGAAAATAACGATTTGGTAACATGCTGCATAACCTCTACTCAACTACACACGTCGGTTAGCAAACATGCTAAGTTACTTAAACAAGTACACTTGTGTCTACAAAGGACACTGAAGACGAATAACACCATTATTAGAAGGTGTGCACGGGTCAATACACTGTTACGACGGTTTATTTTCTTACCAATTGCCTGAGATTCGTCTTGTTTATTGCGTTGAGCATGATTACAGCAACACACCGCAAGAAGCCACTCGACTCCTTCAGCACAAGGAGATATGTAACTGCGTGACTGAGTTCTCGCGAGATCGCGTTACTGCGAGACTCTTGTATAATGTAAATAAAACCTCGTGTTTTTGACTTTTTATATGTTTCTTTGGATATGTGGGTGGAGATATAATACATTAGCAATAAAATGAGTGAGTAGATGGCGGGATAACACATTTAAGCATCTTTTAGTCCGAATGGGCGGAGATTTAATAAGGAGGTGGAGCTTTGCAGGCGTCGATCATGTGTGATCTGTTCGGGACAGGAGTTGGCTATTGGACTTCGAGACCACCGGACCGAGCGATAGATTTTACAAGATTTTGTGTTATGGAAGAAATACTGTTATCAAAACTTATTTATTTGCACTGAATAATCACACAGTTTGAGGATGAATACGATCTTTTTTTAAGCTTTATGGGAGTTTGATAATGTTTTTTGTTGTTGGGTCTTTTTATTTCCAATTCTCCATGTTTCACTTTATTTATTAGCTCGGTTGAAGTTTGATTTTCTTAAATTTGTGTTCTGCTTATAGGAACAAAATGACAGTTTAAACAAACAGATGCCAACATAGCACCAGTTTTTATTAAGAAGACAAAAATAAAACATTTATTAAGTGAGAGTTTTTGAATCTCTAGCAATAATATGATACACATTATTCGATATTTAATATAAAAATCTACAAATGTAAACAATTTTAAATGTGTTCATACACGAAATATATTTAGAAAGCTATTTGCGGCTTCGTAAACAACATACACACAGTTTGTAGCCTATATAATGCAATAATATAATGCGCCTGAAACACAACTTGTTCGTGCAATCTCCTAGATGGTCTCTTTACTCCATCATGAAGTCCACATTGTAAATTAAATATATTTCTTGTGGGTTAGGGGTCAATGTCAAAGGTGAGGTTCGACAGGCGGTCAGTTCTTTGAGAGTAAGTGGATGCGTACAACACGATTTGTTTTTCTGAACGACCAATCTGAAAAGAAAGAAACGAAATCAACTATGATCACATCTTAAAATACGTGTCCTTTAAAGCACATTAGATATGATGAAAACACGCGCGTTATTAATAATAAAGTACAACCATGGTGAATAACATTTAGAGACTAAAAAGACGAACGAGAGTTTAACACGAGGAGCAGATTTTATTCAAAGACATTAAAATTACTAAAAAAATACAAGATAAACTCTACTTATTCGTGTTGATAACTTGACTAAAACTAGTTTTACTAAAAATACAATTTTTTACAATTCTTAACAGCAACCAGAAAGGTAAAATAAAATCCCATTGATTGGTTTAATACGTTGAGATGAATGTAATTTACACCGCAATAAACAAACACACACAAACAAATCAGTGTAAATAAAGGGGGAAAAAATGTAAAACAGTCCTTCGAATTAAACTAGCAAAGTCCTCCCTAAATGCTTTTGAGATATTAGTTTCTTTCACTGTCTAATAAAGTCCGATTGACTAATTTGTTAAATTCGTTTCATACATAAAGACGATAATTTATTAGTAACACGTTAAAAAATTCTAGCGGTTAAGAATGTAAATAATTTGAAACCGTGTGTTAGTCTATATAAATCACCATAAATAAAATATGTAAACGTGTTGTGTGTAATGTTATTTTCATGGCCAGTAGGGGGCTCTCCAGAACATATGGACTGGAGTTCTCGTGACTAAATGCCCGTGGTAAGTAAAAAAATAATAAGTAGAACATATATAGACTATGTTTTTTTTTCCTTTTTGCAGAGGAAGCAAGCTTTGAGATTCGGGAGATTTGAATACAATAAGAATAGTATTTTTCTGTAAGTCTTTGAACACCTGAAAGACATTAAAAACTTGAAAGACATTGCAGTGTGGGTTATGTTTTCTCCATTATAAATGAATGTTAATGAACATATTTATTTCCATATTTGTTCAATTTGATAGCCTACATGCACATGCCTAACTGTTGCGTCAATCTGTTACAGGCACTTACATGTCTCACAGTTACGTTTGCAGAAACAAAAGTGCTTGTTTGCCCATCAATTACTCGGTGAACTGTTTTCAAAATATTGCCCTGCGCGTCGGACTGCTGAAATTCTGGGGCGCGTGGTCCAGGTTTGCATGTGACGTCAGGCACCCGTGACGTCAGGGCCCGTGTCTGTGTTGCTCTTCCCACAGTCTCCTCGGCCAGAAGTTATTAGTCAGCTCGGGACGAAGCAGTTTCCCCATTCCATTTCCTCCTCTATAGCCTTCTGCCTTAACCCTCCTGTATGGTGGATATTCTACCCCATCCTTCTTTCATGGGTGATATGGGGGATCATTCAAAAAGTAAGTGCTGGGTGCTTTTGAATTTATTTGTAATGTATTTCTTTCTTTGCCAATAACTTTGAATATTGGTTGTGCTCCATTAGCTTTAATTTTAAACCGCTTTGGAGACAGTAAGGGGAATCTTTATTTATTTTCTCAAAGAGCTCCTACGGCAGTACTTTGCTGAATTACAACTCAACAAATGTCTCATTCCTAAAACTTTTTCTCAAACGGAAAAATGTTTTTGGTGCATGCTTACACACAACCGATGTCATGAAGCATTATTGCAAATACAATAGGTCTAGAGGCACGTCAAACGAGGGTGCGTGAAACATGAGCTCGTATGTATATAAGCTTGTATTTATTTACACGACGGCGGTGTTTTGGGGGATTCAATGGGGGTGCCGTCGGTGGACGCTAATCCCTGCTTTCCATATCCAGAGAAGTCTGGAATCGCCATGTGTGTCGGCTGTGGGAGTCAGATCCACGATCAATACATACTGCGGGTGTCCCCGGACCTGGAGTGGCACGCAGCCTGCCTGAAGTGCGCAGAATGCAGTCAGTACCTGGATGAGACGTGCACTTGTTTCGTCAGGGATGGCAAGACTTATTGCAAGAGAGATTACGTACGGTAGGAGCCTCTCTGGATTTTGTGATATCAGAGCTTTGGAATTTCGCTGGGGCCCTCTTTTTGCAGATATTTTTGACCCGAACTGATCTAGAGATATGGGGAAAACCCTGGTATGAAAAAATAAATTCTTACCATGAAATAAAAAGGTACAGGCCTCTTTGGTAAACAATCTTGGTTGCAGGAAAGAAAACTGGGGAACACTGTACTCATGCTCCTGCGAAATTCCAAAAGCATTTTAGCGTTTGCGTTTTTATTTATTTTCTCATCGGTTTATATCATTTAAGATTTTTGTGTCAGGCTTTATTTAGTTTTATTTTAAAGACTGCTTTGTAAATCAATGTAATTATATATTTTTTAAAATGGAGAAGTATGTATCTTGGTAACACATGCATTGAAATCCTTTATGCATTGTAATTCATTCATGGTGGCATATAATACACTTTATAATCAATTGTATGCTCTTGTAAATAAGAAAAATCTAAAGTCACAATATAATTTAATGCCTATTTCAAAAAACTGTAATGCGTAAAGGCGCAAGACAAACATTTAATTTAACCTGTATGTGTAGGTGTAACCACGAATATTTCCGTATTGTACTTGTGCTTACAATTTATACACGTTGATAAGACAATGCACGATAATGTGTGATATGTGTACAATGTGTTAAATATAGAGGCATCAATAGTGTAGTGTTTCCATGCCATTGCGTTTTCAATGCGTGTTTTGTTAGTAAAATCGAGTTGAGATTCTGTAAATTGCTGGAAGGACTGAAAAGCGACAGTAAAAGAATAAGCAAATCTTTCTTCTCAAAACTTACAGGCTATTCGGGATCAAATGCGCCAAATGTAACATTGGTTTCTGCAGCAGTGACCTGGTGATGAGGGCTCGGGATAATGTCTATCACATGGAGTGCTTCAGATGCTCGGTGTGCAGCCGACATCTGCTGCCGGGAGATGAGTTCTCACTGCGGGATGAGGAGCTGCTCTGCCGGGCGGATCACGGGCTGCTGATGGAGCGCGCTTCAGCCGGGAGTCCCATCAGTCCTGGAAACATTCACGCCAACAGGCCCCTGCACATTCCAGGTAAATAAAGAATAGCCTAAAACATAATCAAATATAATCATGAATAAGGAAAATGCATAGGCCTACATAATAATAATAATAATAATGTAACAGCATCAATGTTTTCTGTTGTTATTCTAATTCGACTCAATCGTATACGATTAAATCGTAGCTGCTTAATTCTGACAAATAACGGAATTTAACCTGTGTACGAACATTTTATTTCACATGATGCATTCATAACAAAAGCGGATAATGTTATTAATAAGTCTCTGAAAGTCTGTTAGCTGCGTTTTAGGCCTGCAGAGCAATCTGAAGATATTTGTTTTCGTGTAAATTTACTGATGGTGGACTGGCTGAGATTGAGGATATTGATGATTGAATTAACATGGAGTGAAATTAATTTGAAACCGTTTATGGCTGTTGGCATTATGGCTGGAAATGATGGGTGCGTTGGCGCAGCGTATAACTGTGGAAAATGATTATTAGTTTATAATTTTTTTCACAGTGAGGATATTTAAACGTGTGTCTTAATGCATGTTATTATATGCATAGTTATGAATGTTGGCTATACAAGCAGCTATTGTTACTTGTTGAATAATTGCAAGGAAACATTTAAATAATTTAATATATAAAAGGCGTGAAAATGTACATTTAAGCTAAAACTGCATGCCATTGTGTTATTGATAAAAACATCAAGTTCAGATGTTGACCTTTTTCCCCCAAATGCCTTAAAACATCGCCGTTTGTTTAAAAAGCACTGCATAATCTCCAAATGTGCTGTTCGATTATTTGTCACCGGTTTACCATCTTATTACTCTGCTTTACAGCCACTTATTGTCTGTTATATTTTTATATTCTCGGTCGAACTTTCAACATTTTGCACATACAGCAAAGTTGAGAACACAGACTATTAAGTCAGTGCCCTAAGAGGTGTTTTGACTGACGCGCACTTGGCAACAACCCGACGTGTGTATGCGCAATTGAACCTTCAACAAAGCGTGCTCTTCTGCAACGTGTCGAAATAATGAAAAGGCCAAAAAGTGATTCACGTCCGTTTTATTCACAGAACCCGTGCCAGTTCGACAGCCACCTCATCGGAACCACGTCCACAAGCAGTCGGAGAAGACCACGCGTGTTCGGACGGTATTAAACGAAAAGCAACTGCACACTCTGCGGACTTGTTATAACGCGAACCCGCGGCCGGACGCGTTAATGAAAGAGCAGCTCGTGGAAATGACCGGCCTGAGTCCACGCGTCATACGAGTGTGGTTTCAAAACAAGCGCTGCAAGGACAAGAAGAGGTCCATACTTATGAAACAACTACAGCAACAACATCACAGCGATAAAACGGTATGGAATTGATCTATGGTAGGCCTATATGTGTATATATATATTTGGCGTTGTCATGTTTTATGATTGAGAGCACATTGTGGTCATATTGACATGCATTAGAGTGTTGGCTGCTTAATTGAAATGTGATATGTGTCGCTAAGGGTTTTCCTACCTCTTGCAGAATCTTCAAGGTCTCACGGGAACGCCTCTGGTGGCAGGCAGCCCGATTAGACATGACACCACAGTCCAGGGAAATCCTGTAGAGGTTCAAACCTATCAGCCTCCCTGGAAAGCCTTAAGCGAGTTTGCCTTACAGAGTGACCTGGACCAGCCCGCTTTCCAACAGCTGGTGAGGACTACCATCCCCAAAGTGTCTTTAACAGTTAAATGTGCAGCAAATCTTTTTGCAATTCAATTAATTTAATAGGTTAAGAAAAAGATATATACAATTTTAAGTTTGATCATTATAGGACTTCCTTCTGACAATTGGAGGCTTTTGCGCATTTGGCAAGCTTGACGCACCAAAATCATAATACCTTTACGCGTACCTAAAACTCGCAAGCGTTAATATTTATGAATCAGCTGTTTTGATGTGGATGTTTTTTGAGGGATTATAAAAAAAAATACATGTGTTTTGGTGTAATAAGCTTTAGAGGGCTTGTTTTAAAAAAATGCGCATGCACGTCATGCATTTCTAAGTACGTTATATGTACATTATCCGGTACGTAAACAATGATCTACACGAGTCGTATAGGATAATGTAAATGTCACTTGCAAATCGTATGTAAAACTCTTCGGTTTAATCAAATTCGGAGAGATGTACACACTAAAAATTGGTTATTTTTAACCCGCATGCTTGGGTCAAAAAGGGACAAACCCAACCGATGGTTTAAAAAGTAACACACGCTGGGTTGTTTGAGTCATAATGCCGAGGTGTTTCAATCCATGTTTGGGTCAAACTTTTGGGGGGGGGGTTAATTTTACCCAACGGTTGTGTTTGTCCCTTTTTGACCCAGCTACGGGTCGAAAATAACCCAGCATTGTTTTTATATATTAATCCATCGTGCTGACAGTTTACTGATTCCCAATTCTCCCCCCTTCCATAGGTTTCATTTTCTGAATCGGGTTCCTTGGGTAACTCGTCAGGTAGTGATGTGACCTCTTTGTCATCACAGTTACCCGACACCCCCAACAGCATGGTGCCCAGTCCCGTGGAGACGTGAGAGCCTACCGGAGAGTCCTGCCCCAGCATGCCCTCACCCACCCTGCATGAGAACCCATCACCTCACCGCCTCGAACGGAAAAAAGGGATTAACCGAGATGGATTTAAACAGTTTGCCAAACGGAGGAACCTGTCCAAGCGACTTTGGGGTTTCCAGACGTGTTACAAAACTGTTCTTCAAGCATTCGGACCGTACACCGAGGACGTCAAACGGAATACGAACACATTATTTTGGTTTTGATGATGGACCACTGTCAACCAAACGAAAACAAGAGTCTTAGCAGTGTTTATTCAAAGACCATCAATGTGTAGCTTTATCAACAAGTGGTGTTTTCCTTATAAGACGAGGCCACTCTTTTGTCTTAATGCGCATGATCTTCGAAGATGTATAGAAACTGAGTTGTAAAATATTTTATCTTAACGAATGGAGGACAGATTGTATAAACTTCTCGATTAAAAAAGTAAGTTATTGTTATTTATTGTCAGGACAACCGTCCGTACCAAAAACTGAGAAATTACCTTAATAAACGAACTTAAATGCTGTTTATGTCTGAGAAAACCTGCATGCAAAGATAACTATATCGTGTTACTTTTACATATCTTTTTCTATATTATAACAAAATGAGATACATTTCAGTTTCAATACATATAGGCCTGAGAACAATTGTCCAAGGAGCTGGCAAAGACAACACGAGCAACGTGAACAGAATTAAATAGTGAATGACATTTCAGTGTCGTGATATCTGAATTTCTTCTGCAGAGAAACTGAAAATTATGTTGCCTTTTTTATCAAATTACACAGAAATTAATCTGTTTATTGTAACTTCCCAGATAAGAATTTTTGGTTCCCAGGACTTTCCCCTTTGGGTATTTTATGGTTCCCAAAACGATATTCGTTTTTGGTTCTCCAGGAAAGTTTTCTTTACGGAAAAAGAACGTTAGTTTCTGGTTCCCATAACGTTCCCCTAATGTTATAAACCATGAAACGAACGTTTTATTTCCGTAAAGATAACCAAAAACAACTTAAAAAAACCTTTGGGGAATGTTCTGTGTTTGCTGTCTGAAATTATACTTTTTGATTTCACACACTCCTACAGTAACTACACACATACTAGTCCGATTATTGTTTTTAATGTTTGTTTTATGATTTTAACCATTAGACTGTAGAGTAACCTTTTCAATTTTATG
The DNA here is from genome assembly GCA_006030095.1 of Triplophysa siluroides. Lineage (NCBI taxonomy): Eukaryota > Metazoa > Chordata > Actinopteri > Cypriniformes > Nemacheilidae > Triplophysa > Triplophysa siluroides. Next base: position 3,629,588 of record VCII01000093.1, read on the forward strand.
CTTAATTTATTTCTGCGTGTTGAGGTTAAAGGTTCTTCACCTACGTACTTTAAAATAACCAAATCTTTCAAAATAATCGAATCGATTAATCACCTATTTTTGATACCCTAAATCTAAACGCCTTACTTACTATTAACAGGTCACATAGACGAATCACTATACGACAAATACAAATTTATTTGATGCATTTGGTTTGTTTAAACACCATTTCCACCGCCCTCTTATCTCTGTTATGTCCAGCCTCTGATACACACAGTCTTGGCCTTGAGCCATGAGGCGATTCACAGATCTCTGATGCGTCACATTCATCCCTTTACAGAGGATACACATTCCACTCCCCTATCAATGAACGCTGAACAATATATGTATCTCGCCGACCGGATACTGAATGAATCATTGAAGCCCCAGCAGGCTCGTGCAGTGATCAATCTCGTGTTGCTCGTAAAGCTGCGAGTCTAGACGGAGGACAGGCATCGGCGGCCTCTTATCGGCGCTCGGCATCACCTGCAAATGAAGCACAACAAACCCGAAGCCACCTCTCTGTTAACGGGACCCCCTTTCGGCGCACTCACCCCTGCGTGTCCAGGGGCTTATTTACATTCCGGGTCAGAAATTAGCCGCTGGACACAGAAGATCAGACCAAACTCACTGCGGGCCATTTTGTAAGGATAATCCCTGAAGTTTGCAGATAAAGAATCTATAGGAAGGATAATCGCTACGAATTAGCACTGTATTAAAATTCCTCTTACTTTCTTTTCTCAACTATCTTAAGCGCAATTAAAACTTAGTTTTGTTGATTATGATATTGTCTTGTTTTTTTAATACAAACGTAATCATTGAGAAATTTAAGATAAAATATTGATATCTTCTGAAAATTAGAACTGAAATGTTCAAATGTTACACTTATGAAGAATAGCTGAGTTGAGTTTATCCTGTTTGACTTTTCATTGCAATTTCCACTTTATAACATTGAACTGCAAAAAGCTTCATTTTGCGCAGATTACAAAACTAGATGTGTGTAAAGAATTATGATGTCAAAATCACTCTGATGCGTAATTTTATATATCTAAAAAATGATGTCTTTTGAGCTGCAAAAGCTGCCATTTTCCCTTAAATAATACAAAATTATATTCATTTATTGATGGACAAAAATATAAAAAGTAAAAAAAATCCTTTCACGCTATATAATTTTAAGAACATACCCAAACCCAAATATCCGGCTCTTATAAAAATAAATCTGGGCTCATTTACAATTTTTAAATGATGAACTTGATCCAAAATCCATTAATCTATCACCGATAATAGCTAACCTAAAATGATGTAACACATTTTTTACTGTGTCTGAATGACAAATCTTTGCCTGCATAAATGCTTATGAATAGTTGCTTTAGAGGCAAATAAAGATTCAGATGCCATGGGCAGAGGTCAAGAGTTACATCTTGGTTCAAATTCCGTCTCTAATTTAATAATTTAGGACTAATTAAATAAGCGAACACTTAAGCCAAGTTCATGTTTGTACAAAACAAATCTTTAAATTCTTTAGAAATGACAGCTCTCTCGTTGTCTGTCAATGTCATTGTAAAAGTCAAAGCCCGCAGTGAATCTTCTATAAATAAATTTTAAGTATAATAATAATAACAATTTTAAATTTACAAGCTCAAAATGCAATTCATATCTAACAGCAGCTTTTTCTATCCTATTGTCTCTCGAGTTGACATTGAAATTCATAATAATGACAATGAAAAGAATCTGAATCCGAGGAAGAAAAAGGCAAACGCATCAATTTCGATATTTTTCGTTCGGTTGCTTTAATAAACTGAACTGTATGCATGTTTAATAACATAACATATATCAAATGTTTATAGTGCGTTTAAAAACATTGCCAAAGGCTATTTTAATAGTAACTAATAATTATTTATTTAAATAGACAAACAGTCGAATATTTAAATAATTTTATACTGATATGTTTATTATTATGAATCTGATACAATTTAACTCAATTAACTATTAAAACAAAAATGTTATAGGCCTACTCTTTATATTACATCTTTTTAAACTGCAAGTAATCTGTATATTAAACCGTAATGTAAACAATTTCTAACATTTACTTTTAAACGACAAACATCAACCTTAACCAATTTTATCAAATCAAAATGTTAATACATGGCCTTTCGTTGGTATTTCAACATGTTGTTTATAAACTGTTCAAAATGCACATCTGTTTCTTTAAATGTTCATCTCTATTTTGACAGGAGAAACACTCATCCACGTCATCTTTTTCAAAAGCGATTTTCCTTTGAAACATCAGTCAAATGTAACTCAAATTAAAATGTAGAAAATGAGAACCATATCAGTACAAATTCAGCAAACAAATTCAGTTTTTTAAAATGTGAACATTTATGATTCATAAAACGACTGTTTTTTCTGTCATGAACATGAGAATGTCAAGCTCTCATATGGTTGTGAAATAGCAAATAATGGTGTTGGTCTATAAAAACAGTCTGCAAATCACTGCCGAGCCTGTTTCAGTTATACACACCCACTTTATTCTCCAATTCCACTAGATCTTACATCAAATGCATATTACAGGACTGAATGTAAAAGCAGAAGCAAACCCAAATGACCTTGATCCCCCCCCACATCTTAACACATCCACATTCAAATGTGGTGCAGGAGTGATGGCCCTCCGAGAGGTGAATCCGACCTGAGAGGCTCCAGTTTTGTGTTGACACATTGCTCAGTTTCAGTGGTGTGTAGCTGAGTCACACAGGTACAGATCCAGCGAGAGAGCAAGAGAGAGAGAGGATGTGAGGGCAGAAAAACAGCGGGCTAATTGTGGTGCCCTCGGGCCAGCGAGGACCTGCGTCTGGATAACAACCCACAAGCATTTTACAATGCAGTTTAACCCACATTTCCAGTTTTCACGGTTTCTATAAGCAAGCTGCCCATTTAGATCTGTTGCTTTTAAAAAAACGTTTTAAAGATTGTAGCTGGTGTGTCCCCAACACCAGTATGATACAATTCTATTAAAACATGGATATGTAGATATTTTCCTCGCAGGGAAATGTGCAACATTCAGTTTTATTTGTTGTCTGTACAGCAGAATAATGACAACATGTTTTGGATGAGCAATCGACAGGGCGTCTATTGTAAACATCATTTTTGAGTTTTCTGGAAAAGTGATTTTCACTGGAAAACAAACGACTCTGAAACGAAAATGCACATTATTACCTTTTTTATTTGAGCTGTCAAAATCACACACAGTTGTCTTAAATGAAACTCTTCAACGCTCAGAGGAAAACGAGTGTGTTAAGGAAAAACGTGTCGAATATGTTCTTGACGTGTATAAATTACAGTATAAAAAACAAAATCAAAGAAACAAAACGACATGTCAGCTACAGGAAGAAATCTTCATCTATGTATTTCGAACAACTGATGGATGACGCACCTCGTCATTCTCTTTAAATTAAATGAGAGCTTATGCTTATTCTACTTTTGTTATATTTACAAAACGATACAACAGGGACCATCATAACCCAAAAAATCGTCACACCCACAAAAGTCAAACTGAAAATTTTGAAAGATTTCGGTTCACACGATCACTAAGAATGTTGCTTTTAACTTTAATTCAACTATTTGTAAACGTGGAGTACTGCTATAAATAATTGTGTGGACGGTCAGTGCGTGTCAAAACAGTCTTTTTTACTTATATGTACAGTTACTAGGTATCAACCTACTTTAGTCCAGTTAAAAGTCACTGGTTAAGTTGATGACTGTCATTCTTGTACCATAAACCCCTTCCAGGACACTTTGTTTTGAAGTACACTGGGTTTATGACCGATGTGGGCTATGTGCTCTTGTAAGTGACTACACCGTAAGTGTGCGCTTTCTTCTCTCACTCCTCCTGCTTGTTGAGGAAGAACTGTAGCGCGGCGTCCCATTGGCCTCTGGGGAATCGGTTGGAGAGGTCGCAGAAGTCCAGAGGAGCCCAGCCCTTCTCTGATGGAGAAACACAGAGGTTTGCAGCTAACATGAGTATTGAGGAATAAAGAGGCGTTGAATGAATCAGGGTTTAAAATCCTGTTCAGTTTAGGCGAACTAATGTAAGTTTGAACAAAACGTTGTCGGGTCAATACGACCGTCAGAATAACAAATGCATTTTCTAACGCTCTGTGAAATCTGTATATTTAAGCGCACACGTTTGTTCAGCTCTCAACCTTCATCGGCGCGAGGAATCATACACAGCGGATTGTTTCACCTTGCTTATGCGCAGGGTCGAACGTGGCAAATAGTGTGGTTAAGATCTCACCTGCTTGTGAAGCCCTGCTATCCGATTGGCTGTCGCTGTTGGCACAGTCCTGGAATAGACAAAACCAAAATCAAACAGCAGATATTTCATACGTTATCCACACCCCAGACAGGGTGAAGCGGAGAGGAGAACGTGTGTTGTTTTAAGAAAATATGCACATCTCAGCCGTAACCTCTGGTAGTTCTTTAGGAGTGAAAACGAGTGATTCAAAATATTTACATTTACAAATGACCTGATCTTAATTTGAATATATCAGCGATATAAAGTACGAGTATTCAACGTAAAGGAAAATGTTGTATTATTAATGCGGTTGTTTAAATTCAGTACAATTCATCTTAAATCGCTTATTAGCAATCCCCGCCCCTTTTCCATAATCCCATCTACTGGATAACATCATCCGGTGATATCATCAGCCCAATCCCTTTCTCTGCCCCTCTTCCTTCTCTTTTTACATCAGACGACTAGCTTGCAGAGAAGAGAAGCCATGTTGTTTTAAGAAAATTTCTTAGCCACAACCTCTAATGTCAAGTCAAATCAAAAGAGGATCATTTGCATATATATGGTGAATTCAAGTAGATTGGCACTTCAGCCATTGTTACACAATAGCAATTTTCCTCATCTCTTGAAGGTGCGTAACCCCATATCGGATGAAGCTTGTGTCAGTGTCGCGATGCCGAGGTTCGGGATGCTGTTTGTCTTTCTAATGTTTGAACAAGATGACAATTCCCTGTCCTTGCTGGGGTAAGAGCTAATCTTTCCTTAAGTAGCAGCAGCGGCGGTGTAGTGTGGGAGCCCTGTCAGGACAAAGATGAAGAGAGAGGGTGTTTACAAGAGGCTCAAGCAGTGGCAGGTAAATCCACTCGTACAGACAGAGGAAACCATCCATCTGGGAGATGGAAGCGCTTTGTTTGGGGTGCGGGGGGCAGTTTGGGAGAAAAAACAAGAAAGGGGAGGGAAAGAAACGGAGGGTCTCACAGGGTGATTCAATCCAGAAGATAGTGAACGAAATAAAGGTGAAGTGTGTAAATCTTATGCCACTAATGGAAGCAACAGGAAGTGCAACTAGTAGGGACTATAATCGTGATATAAGCGAGATCCTTCATAGTGTGTCAATATGACACGCATGATAATATGGTAAATAATTCTGCGACAGTATCTTGTTGTAGCTGGTGGCGGTTTTGCGTATAATTTAAATTAAGCAGTACTTACAAAATGAAAACCCAATACATTAAATCAATCAAATAAAAGACGTATTTGACAAAAAATACAAAAGATATTGCAACATTATTTTTATCATAATTCTTTTGGCCAATAATCGTTAAATTGTGCCATTTGTTCAATTTATTTGGCACAAGGAATATGTTTTTTAATGCACTGTATTATTACAACAATCACAATTAACTTGTAACATAATTGATTGTAGGGCTGCATGATAAAGGTAAAATAATAATCACGATTAATTTGCTAAAAAACTTATCATCGGTTATTCTGTCAGGTTTTATTTCACTTTACTGTATTAATTACACTTACCAGCCAATTAATATGTTTAATCTGCCGCTCTTGAACTTCCGACACCGTATCTTTAAAGTGTGCCATGTACACTCTGCCCCAAAAATCGATATATTTATTTCGTTATCGTGATGTTTTGTGCTTGATTTTAACACATCGCAACAATTATGCTAAATGAATCGTTCATATTCAAAAATCATTATCACGATTAAAAAGTGATTCATCGTGAAGTGCTAACTGATTACTAAATGCCATAATTCATTCGACTTATTGAATTATGGGATTGTAAACACAAACACAAGTCAGCACTTTTCAAAAGGATGTGTTAAATAATAACACATGTTTTGTGTTTGGGAATTTTGACACATTGTTTTTTTGTTATACATTTTGAGTCATTTTGTGTTACATAAATAAACGGGACAACACAAGAACGAGTTAAAAGTAACAAGCATGTGAAGCAGGTGATGTCATGATGCTCATGTGATATACCTGTATGAAGGTGGCCAACAGCACGCAGCTCATTTCTTGTTGCAGGATGACCTTGTTCTGCGGGTTATTGTAGCAGGCGCAGATGAGCGACGGGAAGAGCACTTTGATGAGTCGCGGGTGGCTGAAATACTGGAACGGCAGCTGACACAGTTTCTGCAGAACGCTGGGCTGCCGGCCAGACTGCACGATCACCTGGAACACACACATGCAACCGGTGAGGCCAAAGCCACAGGCAGCTGTAAATCAACCCGCCCCTCGCTGCCCGTCCCACACGTAAATCTGCCACTAAAACAACACACAAACAGCCATTAAGAGGAGAAATAGAGGGCACTGCCTCCCAGCGTACAATTACACTCCATAAAACACAGACAGGGATGCCTCATCCCCTTCTGAACGTACGCCGGCTCAGATCCGCCCCATGGGAGGACTCGCTCGGTCGTTCTGCAAAATGACAGGAAGCGAATGTCGATCGCTGATAGATGTACTTGTGCAATCGCAACCTCGGGGGTCCTAATAAGCGCTTGTTGGTCAGATTTTGGAGCTGAACCCTGCGTGAAACGCACAACTGGACCTGTCCCACTTTAATAAGTGAAGTAATACCCGTAATGGAGCTCATCCCGCGCTTCCATTTATCACCGCTGTCAATCACCCCATCAAAACCAAAAGAGCGTGCCCATGGAATTAAAACCAAATCATGTCTGATCAAACGCAATGCGTGGGATAACAGGGCTCTCGTTGCTAGAAGCTTCCGATTAGGAGAAATTTGGGACCCTGGGAAGGGAACTAAAGAGTCAGAAGGTCACCACAGTAAATCCTGACAAGAGGGATTTGGGGCAAATAAAGAAAGAGAGCATTAAACAGTGCCTATTACAGGTACACACATCCATCCATTGCCGCTCGACCCCCAAACGCAAACCATAAGGGGGGGACCGGGGGGGACATAAATTACCAGGATTTACAAGATTTTAAAAATACTCTTAACAATACTTTCCAGAGCATGCTCTGCTTTAATAATATCCTTCAGGGGTTTAAGAGCACGATAAACAAAGTGATAACTCACCTCTTTTATCATTTAACAGGAGAAGCGTCTTAAAACGCCGTCCTACAGCAGCGTTCAAAGGCTTCAGGCCCATGTCGCTCTGCGTTAAGAACTGTTTAAAGATACCTTGCAGAAAGGACTCAAACAAGCCACCGTGGAGCCATTTAATGGCAGAAGTATAGACTGCTCACGGATCCTCCTGTATTGACTAAACATGGCTCAGAGGCTTTTCGCTGAGCGTGCATATGAATGTTCTTCTGCGTCGGAACGCACAGAAGAGCGGACTTCATGCACCTTCACAGCAGCATCATCAAATGAAGAAATGAGTCAGATCTGGTTGTTTTCAGCTAGGAGCTGCGTAGTGTCAGAGAGGGCGAGATGAAGGAGGGTCTTTTTGGAAGCCAAGCTGTGAGTACAGAATCAATCTCCTCTGTCGGTTCTGGACAACGTGGGAGCGAAAGATACAGTTATATTGTATAATTCACAAGATGGTGATATATGACAATGCTGCAGACTTATCAGATACCAGTTTACCTTATAAGTCCTTCCCGTCAAACCCTGGGCATTCAGTGCTTGAAAATATGAGCGTGTTCACATGCACGATCTTAGAGCGAGTTCGCATCACAAGTTGAGAGATTGTGTAACAAAGGGAAACTAGAAAGGCATTCGAAACTTATGTTGCTTGGCATGTTTTTTTATTTTAATGACAAAATGATCTGCATTGCATCTTTACGTAATGAGCAAATGTTTTGTAAATTACGTTTTTTTTTATTGAGCCTGATGTCAGGAGAATTTGTAACTATTTTACGAGGTGTCTAAATTGCATGATATCATACGACGTGAATCGTACAAACATGTACTATTACTAAAAAAGTAATACCGAAGCCATACCCGTAAAGTGTCGCTGGCCTGGAAAAAGTAATTCAGAGCCCAAGTCAAAATTTTCTGGTAACATCTAAAATGTTCAATTGGCTCAGTTAACGTTTCATACATTTTTCACTTCTGCAATCTTTTTAACAGGCGTTTGTGAAATGTAAAAAAAAATTATTGACCCAATACAAATTTAGAAGCAATGTCGAAGTTAAAAACAATTGTACGAAATTTTGTACAAATTACTATGAATTAAACACCTCGTAAAATAGTTGCCATTAGAATTGGTGTGAGCATGTTGGCAAATTCCGTAAATTGTTTACAAATATTTACCTAGAAATGGTTAATAAAAATGTACACAAATCTGTTTCATGAATGCGTGTGTGTTTCGGTCTATGGGGGATGCGGTTTGCGCCCACAAATCACGCAGCCATCTCATAATCCTTCAGCACGCGGTGCTTCATCTTCACACGCCTAAACAACATGTCCCCCTCAAGTGTCCGCGGGGGGATAAAAAACGTACAGCTCCGGGGGAGCAGAGGTTACCTCCGGCCCCAACCCAGGCAGTAAACTCACCCATCTCCCTCTGACCCGGAGTAATGGCCCTGCCCCTGACCGGCCCCAAACTTGGATTAGGAGCTCGGCCAAGTCCTCCAGTACCAGTGTCTGCAGAGGTATCCATTCAGTCACTGACATCATAAAAGCAACGGCAGGCGTTTGAACTTGCGATTCCTCCCCCGCTTAAACACAGATGGCCATAAAGTAAGGAAGAGACGGGGTCGAGCGTCTAGTGTTGTCTCAAGTAGAGAGGCAGTAGTGTTTTCAAACAGGGTCATTCTTTTACGGGTGGCCCGTTACATAACTCCCAGCCTGTCAACTCAAAACAAAGGGAGCGTAAAGTTAACGCAGCGAAACGCAAACATGCACGCTCCGAGTAGCTCAAGGTGAGGAAGGAAGGAGACCTGTGAGCCAGGGTTTGTTCTTTGATGAGAAGTGGATAAGAAGGTGGAGGACAGATGAATGCCGACAGTAAAATTGATGGTCGATAGGACACGTGGAGCCTCGGCGAATATTTATGAAAAAAGTCAGTAAAAAAAAAATGGACTGGTGTAAATACGGTTGTTTCAAAGTTGTAATAGACGTGAGCACTCAATGTAAATTCAACGTTTCTATTTATACTGTAAAACAACTATTGACTTAGCAGAGGTGAAACAGGACACATTACTGGATTCACGATTTGATAGTATCACAATATTTTTAACCAAAGAAAAAATACCACTGTTGCAATATTCAATTAAAATGGATAAAAAAAGATTTTAAAAGATTTAAAAAATCTTAGCTTTTTGTTGAACTTTGTTATGGACCTGACAACATTCAAGTTTAAAGAATTAATAACAAATGAAAATTCGTCTGTTGCCGAAAAATTTAAATAAAAATTAAGATAAACCCCACAAAATCTAAACCATAACGTTAAAACGTAAAAAAGTGTTGACGTGGGCCACCAGGACAACCAATTGGATTAACAGTTGTAATATAGTAAAAAAACGATAAATATCGTAGAGTAGAACAAACACTAGGCTACATATTCAATTTTTTGTTTCACGATATATCGTGCACTACAGTATACAGATGCCAAAAATAAAGAGATCATTTCAGAGACCGTTTTTCTGACTTTGAAATTCACTTTTTGTAGGTATGTGTTTAGGTAAAACGATCATCTTTGTTTAATTCTGTGAACTACTAACAATAATAAAAATATTTGTTCTTCTTGCATTTATTTGCAGAAGATGAAAACTGGAGATACAGGTCAAAATAACAGAAACGATGCTCTATATTTGATCAGACCTCAAATACTGAAAAGAAAACACGTTCATATTCACTTTTAAGCAATGCAACAATCATATTTGTACATGCATTTAGAAAAGAAGTTCAAAATGATTTTGTTATAACAGTGTTCATGTGTCTTGTCATGCTGTCAGTCTTTCACATTTGCCGTTGGATGACTTTGGATGATTTTGTTGCAATTCAACAGACACTGGACTGGACTGGACACAATACATCTAAAAATGCTGATTTGAAATGAAAATCCGTTCAAGTCTCTTCATTTATTCCGTGGCTATATTGTGTGGGATTTTCACACTGACAGAATATCTTACTGTGCTTCCGAAACCCAGAAAACAGAACAATTTTGGGGTTTTCTTTTAATGCAGGCCAGAAAAAACTAAAACAGTAAACGATTAGCAGCCACCGAAAACCCGGCTGTCACGAAATCTAATTTACATGAGGACAGGGAGCAAATTTACATCCAAATGGAAATTAATCTACTGTATATGGAACGGAAACTGATGCCAAAGAAAGTGCTGAATATATAACTACTAAAATCGTCTGGTTTCAGTCAGACTTACAGACTAGAAAGTGTGTGTGGAACTGGCATCGAGCCCCCGACATCTTTTTTTCAAACAGGAGTGTAATTTGCTTCATTATAATTTAAAGCTGCGTAAAACAAGCCTATCTAGCAAACGGTCGTATCGAGAAATATGTTTAACCTGCATTTTTAAAAGGTTTTCCAGCAATAACCTTTACTTTGCTTCCGAGTGCCGTGTGATTCAGGCCTAAATGCTGTTTTTAAATAGAAACGGGAGGCGATGACCTCGATGCAAATGTGCCAAGACACCTCAGCACAAATGTGTCCGCTCTTTCAAAACAACCACAAATCTCTTGCTCCGCCTGAAGATGAAGCAAAGCAAGAGGATGAGAGAATGTTGGCTCTTCTGATAAGAGCGGAGGACAGCCTACATACACAAATGCAAAGAGATCACTCAGAAGAGGAAGTTATGGCTGAACAAGCTTATCTGAACAACGCCTACCGCCCCCTCCCAGCCGTCCGCCCAGACGACCTGACGGCGACTGGTACACGGGCGTAAACATAAAATCAAAAGACAAAGAGAACTGTCGTTCCCTCGAAACAGAAAGAACGTTTGTTCTCATGAAAACGCCATAAAACCGATCAGCTTGGCAAAGGATCACTTGAATTATTACCCTTTGCTGAATAAATCAAGTGTCATCTTCGATCGCGCGAAAGATAATCTTTACTTTTCGAGGAGCCGGTCTGACCTGGATCGTGCTCAAACGCGGCATTTGACGCAAATGGGGCCTTAAACTCTGAAAGATTTATGGGCAAACAAACAATGTAAAAAGACGGAAAAATCTGACAATGCAAGAGTATCTCCAACTTGAATTCACCCTTCAGGGAGGGCGTAAACCTGCCTCGCTGCCGTCACTCAGAGCCGCCCGTCAGCCGTCGGGAATCAAAGGCGTTCGGCGAATTCCCGAAACGCCGGCTTGCGGTGGTCTGGTCCAGGCAAGCTAATCACAGAGGGTTGGGTTATCACTGCGCTGATGGACTGTTGATGGAACATTTCAACGACAGTTAACGTGGGATTAGAGCGCTAGGAACAACACTAGGCTTTGAGGGCACGGGAGATAGCCTTGCACTTGTAGGGAAGTACAGGACACGAGAAGAGGCGATAGGTGAGGGGAGATAAAATAAGTGCGGTGGATTAGCTCAATCTGGCTCTCGTGGAGGTAAAATGGCCTTTTAAAAAATCTTAAAAGCATTTGGATTAAGTCGAAAGTGTATGTAGATAATAAAAACAGATTTTCGCTAACATTACATTAGCTAGCGAGTTAAAAGTATGTCTGGTCAGCATTATTTTGGGTTGCCAGTAGAAGAACATTTACACAAACAATTTTACAAATTTAAATTTGATCTAATACGATAATTAACTATAAATGAATGTTAATCAAAAATAAATTAAATATAAATAGTTATATTATTAGCGACTAGCCACACCGATCAACAAACACAGACAGGAAGTAAAAGGGACAGTTCACCCAAGAATGAAAATTCTGTCATCATTTACTCACCCTCGTGTTATTTCATACCTGTGTAAATGACTTTGTTCTGATGAGCACAGAGAAAGATATTCGTAAGAATGTTGCAATTTTCACTTCTGGAACATCATTGACTACCATAGTAGGAAAAATTCAATGGTAGTCAAAGGTGCCCAAAAAACAGTCCTAAATACTTCAAAATATCGAATTTTGTGTTCAACAGAACAAACATATAAAAATAAAAATTCTACTTTGGTAGTGGATGATTTCACAGAACTGAGAATTGCTGACATTCTTCCAAATATCTTTCTTTGTGTTCAACAGAACAACGAAATGAATACAGATTTGAAGCAACCTGAGGGAGAGTAAACAAGGACGGAAGTTTCGTTTTTGAGTGAACTGTCCCTTTAACTTCGGGCCAGATGAAATTGTCTATTGGCCTTTTTACTTTGAATAACCCTGTTGCAAAAAGAGCCCTGCCAAAACACAAGAACTGTTCGAAAGGGAATTGTATTGGTTTTAATGGAAACCACTGGTATGTGATAGATTCTGTAGGTGGGGTGTAATCGGGCAGATCAATCCCATTAAAATATTCCCCAAAACACACCACAAACCACACTTTTGTGATGGTTTTAATGGAAAAAGATATTGGTTCATAACGGTATTTTAATGGAAACCAATAGAATTTATGTTGTTGCTTCTTATTGTTTTTCACCAGGCAACGTTTGGCTTTGTTGACAACAACAAAATCGACAAATTACACAATCTCATAGATCATAATTCTAAAAAAATGAATATAAAACAACAGTACTGTACGTAGAGAATGACAAAGGTCAAAAATATTTTCTTTCACTAAACCCCTTTTAATCCCTTCCGGACACTTGAAATATACAGCGGTTGTAATGCTCGAGCTTGAAAAAGGGTCACAATCCTAATGTAACCAGAACACCCAAAAACACCACATGGTCAAGAATCAGCATTCTGGTTCTGGAGATCAAAGAAAGCCATTGAGGGTTTATACAACACAAGCGTATGTAAATAATGACAAAATGATAATTTTGGGGTGAACTGTTCCTTTAAAGGCTATCTGAATATTGGTTAATATTGACCAACAGCCCGTGCAGTCTAAACAAACTGAACGCCAAAAATGTAAAGTTTGTTTCAGAGGTGTAAGGTAATATATTTTGAAGAACGATTACAAAGACAAACCTTCATCGAAGAAGAATGTGAACCAAAATAAGAATATGTGCAAAATAAGAGCGCTTATGTACATTAAAGTAAAGGGAAAATAATAGTTATTTTCAACTTTAAACAATGAATATCCATTGCCGTTGGTCATCACTCAAAGACTTTATGCCCCCCTTGAGTACAAACAAACTTCATTGCAACTACGACGGTTCATATCTCACACTCTCAATGTTTTTTCGGGCGAGGGGTCTGAACAACATCCATGTGGAATAAATAAATCTCCACCAGTAGTTTTTCCTACCTATTTGAGCGGCGTTATTTCTCAAACACACATGTAAACATAAGCTGGCGTGCCGGCACTGAATCAGAGTGCATTATGGGACGGCTCAGGGTCAGCCGTCGCCTTTGTCTTCTGCCAGTGCTTACATTAGTCTGAAAGAGTCAAATATTCCCGCTCCCTTCATTTATTCTGTATGAGCACCATGGGGATATATACCAGGACCCCAGGACCTGGTGAACATCTGACTGGAGAGGGCGGGGATACTACTAAGTTTCCCAGCCGTTTATTTCACTTCATTCAGTTTTTTTAAAATGTCACAGAACTATTTGTGAATGGTCTGTATCTGATGTTTGTGCTGGCAGATAGCAGATGGAAAAAATACTCAAGGTGTCCTTTAATGCTGTGGTTTGTTACGTTTGCCTCTATATCGCCCTCTGTGCTTGAAACATAAAATTGCAGGTTACTTTACGTGGGTTTGAGGTGAACGTTCACCTAAAATGAAAATTCTGTCATCATTTATTCACCCTTTTGTTAATTCAAACCTGTATGACTTTCTTTCTTCTGCAGAACACAAAAGAAGATATTTTGAAGAATGTTGTTAACCTTTAAGCGACAGAACACATTCACTTGCATTGGTTTTGAGTCCATACAATAGAAGTCAATGGGTGCTGGTGCTTTTCGGTTAAATACACTGCTGAAAATACAATAGAAACCCAACAAAAACCATTACAGAAATTCCAATGGTTTCCATTAAAAAAACATTACGAACCATTAGCTCTTCCATTTAAACCATCACAAAATTCACTTTAGTAGTGTTTAGGCCAAAGAAATAAAGTGATACAGGTTTGAAATGACAAAAGGGTGAGTAAATTATGACAGAATTTTAATTTCCGGGTGAACTATCCCTTGAAGGCAAACTATGTCAAACTGACAAAAATAGCTCAATTTATAAATCAAAAGCGCAAAATTATTAAAGTTGTACATTACGACTTTTCTTATGTACCTGCTTAAAGCTGCAATCTGTAACTTTTGCCTCTCTATCGCCATCTCTGTTAGAAACCTTAAAGGTGACTTTATGAACTTGTCTTTACATGGGTTGAAAAGCAACTGATATTTTTCGCTAAATTTGAACTGACAGCTTGAAATATAAACGACCAAATTAACATTACAGTTGTAAATCAGATAAGGAGACACAAAATAAAATAAAAGTGTAAAAAGAACAATCAAATAATATACAAATATTCATTGAACGAGGTTTGCAATATCAATAAACAATAATATCAATATTTTAAAACAAATAAAGGATAAAAACTATTTAAAAAGAAATACATTGGACACTTATGTTGTTAGTTTAATATTAAGCTACACACGATCAGATACAGCAACAGCTCTGGAGGTACATTAACATCTAATGCTGTTGCTCTCTGTGAAACCGTACATTTATGAAAGTGGCCAAAGATATGAGCTCCACGTCTGCATGAAGTCAACCTTCGATCCGCAACAAACGCCAACAGAGAGGCAACAAATGTAAGATGATATGGAGGAGCCACATCACAATTCATCACGTCAACTTGCATGACTGCACACATGCGATAGGTGCGTCCAATAAACTGATGCTCATTTCATAATTTACGTGACTTCCCAGCAAGCATTTTGTCCAAATCGTGTCTAAAACGAGTATCTTCGCCCCGTTTTCCAAATCCCTTCAGGCACCTGGCAGTACCCGTGTGTTTTTAATAATAAACCCGGACGTGCACTCAAACGGCGACATAAAAAGGCAGCCAGCGTCCTGGAGGGAAGTCTCAGGTTTAAAGACTCCCGACCCGGCGTATTTCAAATTAGCAAAGTGGGCTGGGAAGATATGAATATTCACGAGGCGTTATTCCCAGTTTGCCCGTCGTTTAAGTTGCCCCGCTGGAGCACAAAGCCCAATCATCTGTCACGCCTCCTCTAATTCAATCATCAACCCTCATTCAATTATCCAATATAATATGCAAATCAGCCCAACAATGGCCAACAAATGCTAATTACCTACATCAAAATAATTAAATTGGATGGCTGTGGCGCAGAAGGACCGCACCGTCGTAAAAACGCAAGCCGTTTCTTTAATTAAGAGCAAAAATGTTTTAAATTAGAAGCCCATAAATTGCCAGGACACTGACCTCTCCCTTCCCCTCCCCCGGGGGGACATTAAGCAGTCACGGGGCGATGTTTCACGTGATGCGAGAATAACTAAAACCCGACCAAGTGTGGCCTAGTCACACCTGCCATACTGTCGGCGGGTTCCAGGTAAACGGAGCATGCAACGGGTATCAGAGAATTCCACTTCTTCATGCCAGGCTGATCTGTGATCTGTGCCGTCAGGTTCGCCCGGCCCCCTTCGACACCCCTCCACAAAGAGAAGGCCCAACTGCCAGGCGGAGGATAACAATGCCTGTGTTTCAGACTGCACAGAAGAGAGCCGACAGAAGTGGCAAACTCGCTGCATTATTCAACAGCTTCCTTTTGTTGCTATTGTGTCGGTTGTTTGTAAAGAGAAAAGTACACCTGCTCTCGATCAAATGATGACCAAACAGTATACTCACCTCTGGGATGGAGAGAACAGTATCCTTTGGAAACTCTAAAGGCGACGGAAATACTGTGTGACGGCCTATTTGCAAATACCGAGATGCATTCTTGATTTCATATGAACATTTTAATGCAAACAACTGTTTTTATATATTTCCAGCCCCTTTAATGATGACGATGACGTCTTAAAGGGGTCATATGACACGGCTGAAACGAATATTATCGTTTGTTTTAGATGTAATGCAATGTGTATACACGATTAAAGGTTCAAAATCGCTGTATTTTCCACAAACTGTGCATGTTTGTATCTCCTCTTTGCCCCGCCTCTATGAAACTCGCAGATTTTTTGCAAGGTGTGCTGTGATTGGACAGTTAACCAGTGCGTAGTGGTCGAATACGGCAAGCGTGTGACGGAAATGTAAAGCCTCTTACCATATTTGGAACATCAGGTTCTCAAGCAATTGTACTGACAGGTACGCCCACCTTACTTGCGTATACATTTGGGCGGTCTTAGTCAAATCATTGAACGAACTGACGTAGATTTGTGGGGGTTTGGTTACACGAGGTGTTTCAGGCAGGTCTGGGTGAGCATTCGCTTTTAGATTGAATGCATCTTTTGTTCCGACTTTTGCAATTGTACGTGTCTAATACATGCATGGGCAACTTATAACACACCAAAGACACAGAAAAACACGTATTCGCGCCATATGACCCCTTTAAAGCTTGCAAAGAAAACATTTAGGATGAAACGGGTTCAATTCACTGCAACAACTTGTGTGTGCATTCGATTCAAATTCTGTGACCCATCAAAATGCATTAAATATTCACGATGCCCGATTACATATTCATGAGACATGCGTATATATTATGTAACGGTAATAAAGAAGTGTAACCTCACCTGATTGTCTGGGTGATTGACAGTGAAATAGCCCACACAGATGATGAGCTCATGAAGAAGCTCTACCGAGCTCTGCTGAGAGCAGAACCACAGTAGCGAGCTCACGATGTGCCTGAAGGCCAGAGAGAGACACTCGGCTCCTAAAACACACTGAATACAATAAACACAGCTTTAGAAAGGGATAAGAAAAACGTTATACGTCAGTGAAGTCCGTTTAAAATATCTGTTCAAACTGATGTTAACATTAATAAATCAACTAATGTGAGGTCACACCCAGCTAACAAAATATGAACGTTCTAAGAACGTCTTGCTAACGTTCCCATAAAGTTAACAGTGTTATTTTCTCTTATTTTAAATGTTCCACTAACAATGTAAGGATCATTTTTTATACTATTGTTTTAGCAACATTTAGCAATGACATACTGTATAACGTTGTTATTACATTACAGCAAGAGCTTTTTGATAATGTTAGCCGAAGTTCTGAAAACGCTCCCTGTTAGCTGCATTTATTGCTTATCGCATAAAATTTTACAGCTAAAGCGATACATTTTTATTACGTCGTAAAGAGGTTTATGTTGGCTCAGTAAACGGTAAAAACATTTTTGATAACACTTTACAATTAGGTTGTATTTGTTAACATTTGTTAATGCATTAGCTAACATGAACTAACAATGAGCAATATAGTTTTTCAGCATTTATTTATCTTTGATAATGTTAGTTAATGTAAATACAATTATTCGTGTTAGTTCAGTGTGTAACTAATGTTACAACATTTGATTTGAATAATATTCTAGTAAACATTGAAATTAACATGAAATAGGAGAAATAAAAGTATTGTTCACTGTTAGTTCATGTTAGCTAATGCATTAACTAATGATAACAAATACAACCTTTATGTAGTGTTAAAGTAGTAGAATAGTACTACAAAATACGTTAAAGTCAAGCAACATCTTGACTGCGCCATTCAAGACAAACATGCCATACGCGGCAGGCCTCGTCTATTTTTCCTGCAGTTGGCCATACGGCTCGAGAGAAGAAGGTGAAACCTGTGGAGCGCTCTGGAATCAGTAAGTTTTACAGCAGAACCCCCCCAATTCCCTTAACGAAAGAGATGCTATCTGCTGGTCTACAGACAGTATTTATTAAACATGTCAACATGACTGAGCGACTCGGGGTCACCACTGAAACTACTGACATTTTCTGCCGGGTGGGAGAGTATTCGGGATCGAGAGTCTAAACAACCACAAACAACAATACCTGAACATCTGAGCACATGTGATGGGAACAAGACGTTGGGTTTGTCACCAGACACACAATACATCTGACTCGTTACCAAAGTTACCAGTGTAACACAACCAACAAGACTTTACAGACACACAATATATCCAAATAAAATGTAATCATCTGTATCAGACGGTATTTAATAATGTGAAGTATATACTATCGCTATCTCACATATTTTGGAGCTGCAATAAGTTGGAAATTCATAAGGCGATGGACATTTTCGTTAAAAACTTTGACCAAAGGAATTTACATATATCTGGGATGGCATGAGGCTGAGTAAATTATTAGAGAATTCTAATTTTTGAGTGAACCGTCCCTGTGGCTGTGTTTTAAAAGTAGATGTGGTACTGAGCAACCAGAATCACTTAGTATATGTTTATACTCGCACATTGAGTTTGGAAACGGGTTAACCAGCATGACACCAGCTCAGTGTGAAAGGCTCATCTACATCAACTCATCAATAACTTTTGATGCATTTTCCAGAAGCACTGTTGATACCATTCATGTTGTGTTGATCTGAACTACGTGAAGCATTACTGAAAACTTAAATTCTATTTATTTAAAGGAACAGTACACTGAAGACTTTCACTGAATGATTTACCCTTCGATGCCCACAAAGATATACGCAAGCTATGCACAAGCAAAATTTTATGGCACTTTATCTTCTTTTTTTAAAGCTCGAAAGGGATCATAATGACAGCATTAAAGGGGTCATATGACACGGCTAAAACGAATATTATCGTTTGTTTTAGATGTAATTCAACGTGTACATGCGATTTAAGGTTAAAAAACGCTGTATTTTCCACATACATGCATGTTTGTATCTTCCATCGCCCCGCCTCTCTGAAACGTGCAGATTTTTTACGAAGCTCATCGCTCTGAAAAGCGAGGTGTGCTATGATTGGCCAGTTAACCAGAGCGTAGTGATTGGTCGAATACTGCAAGCTTGTGACGGAAATGTAACGCCTCTTACCATATTTGGAACATCAGGTTCCCAAGCAATTGTACTGACAGGTACGCCCACCTTACTTGCGTATACATTAGGGCGGACTTAGTCAAATCAACCACCAACTGACGTAGATTTGTGTGGGTGTGGTTACATGAGGTGTTTCAAGCATGTCTGGGTGAGCATTCGCTTTTAAATAGAATGCATCCTTTTTTCCCGACACTTTAATTGTTGCAATTTTACGTGTCTATTACATGTATTACATGCATGGGCAACTTAAAACACACCAAAGACACGCCATATGACCCCTTAAAAATGATTTTCGACAAAAAGCTCCCTATCCACTGTAATTGACTAAAAAGCTCAACCAGAACATTATTACAAATTGTTTTGTGTTAGGTCTTAGATCCCCATGAGGGCGAGTAAACAACAACACAATTTTCAGTTTTGGCTAAGCTATCCCTTTAAAATTCTTATAATACTGACTCCCAGCTGTTTTGAAAAGGAGAAATCAAGTGAGAGAGTATCTACATGGACACATTGAAGTAATCCCAGCCTCCCCGTTCACACCTACGTGTTTGATGATTTAGCTTTCCGATACGTACTTCACTCTTTATCACGTTGGCTGAACTACAACCGGGGCCTGTGCACGTTACGCCGGTCTCCTTTCGCATTATTCACCCGGAGCTTTCAACGCAACTGGCCTGAGGTCAGAGGTCGGGTGTGTTTACATCCACCGGGTCAACTTTGTTCATTGCAGATATCCTACTAGTGGCTCTGAGGGCATCTGGAGGAAACCCTAGTTTGACCATTAGCTTTGAAGGTTACGGCTTTACGTCCGCACACTGGTACAAGAGCCTAGACACTCGAACGTGGCTATTAATGATGAAAAGCTATAAAAGTAAGCAAACGTAGAATGGCAGTCTAAAGGATGCGGTCGAAGTATCTGCACATAGATAAAGGGCAAGTCTGGCTGCGTTGTCCGCTAGTTTAAAGAAGAAAATAAACAAGTCGCGCAGCATTACTTTAAGCAGACAGGGTGGCTGCAAAGACTTTAACTACTTTAACAGGACAAGCAGCATACCACAACAGAGATGGTCAGTGATGTCACAAGCAGTGGTGGAAAGTAACGTACTTAAGTAGTTTAAAAACAGTGTACTTTTACTTTTGAAATTTTTAGTGCTGTATCGGTTCTTTTACTGCTCTATTTTTCCTCACATTGTCGTCGCTACTTTATATGTTTAATGTTCATGTGATTGGCTTAGGATAATAATCAGTCCCGTCACGTGACCCCGTCCACTCAAATCGCGCATAGAAAACTTGCGTCACACAGATTTCAAGACATCTGCCGCCAATTTAGTTTAATCATGAAGGACGAACGCGTGCGGCAGGCAGGGCGCGTATCAAACGGCGGTTTTGCGCGATTGAAAGTCACTGCGGGAAAGGGACACAATACGAAGGCTCGTCCGAGATATGGAGAAATATTGAGTTCCTGTATCACTCCAACTTTCATCCAAACGGCTATATCATGAGATAAAATTGTCCATCTCTCTCCAAGTCTCTACATCAAGTAATCTGAATTTATCTGAGAGTAGGGAACATATGCGATTGGAACGCATGCGAAGCAGTTTCGCAAACTGTGCATTACCAGTTATAATGGTGTAAATAACGTTCAGTTTCTCGCACAGTTCCATCGATTCGCTTAAATAAGACGTCTTTAATTCTAAAGAAGCCACAGGGATTACTTTTATGTTGCATCTATCTGTATTTTGAACTTTTAAAGACATGAACCATGAAAAACCATGGAGCACAACTCCAGGTAAAAAATCTATATTGTTCTACCATAGAAATAATGTCCCATACCTCCTGGATGGCTTGAGGTTCAGTAATTGATCCGCCAGCTCCTCTACAGATATGACTGTTAATGCTAATCCAATGCAATTTAGGTTACAAATGTTTTGCAATTTTTGCATGCAGTATTTGGGGCTCTTATTTATTCATTTCTCCATTGTGGGGCCTAGTACACATGATTGAATAGTGTTGGAAGTGCAAAAATGGTTTTAACTGGAAAACGGAGCTCATGATAGACAGACAGAACTACACATTGAATGGTTATTTTGTCTGGGTTGTATCCAGTTATATGCATTATCATTAAGGTCAAGATGTGCTTTGTCCAAAGTCGCTATTTTCTATATCAATTTATTATTTTATAGAATATTTATTCTTAATTCATTAAATAACACCGCCTCAAAAGTAACGAGTAACTAGTAATCGGAGATGTTTTTGAGAAGAGTAATTTTTACTTTTACTCAATTACTTTTACTTGAGTACTCTTTCCACCACTGGTCACGAGCAAGCATCTTTCTGCAGCGCTCGGGAATCAAAGGAGGCAGGATATCACAGATTGTAAACAGGACCAGAGCAATAAGGTCGGCCATCACACGAGGCGCAACTTCCCAGACGGCTGTGGTCCTTTTTAGAAGATAAACACTGTTTTCTGGACTTTGTAAACCACTTGAGAAAGAACTTTATTTTTAGTGCGCTCTTTCAGGCCGTACGGATTAAATGGAAAGTTTACCTCGAATTAGTTCAGTTTGGAAGTGAATCAAGCTAAATAGTTTACCCAACAATGAAAATTTATTCAACATTTATTCACTCTCATGTCATTCCAAATATGTTTGACTCATCTTCCTTCTGCAGTACATTGAAAAAGATATTTTGAAGAATGTTGGTAACCAAACAACACTGGCCTCCATTGCTTTCCATTATATGGACACGAAACCCCTCAATATTTCTAAAAATATCTCCTTTTGTGTTCAACTGAACAAAGATTGTGTTGAATATTTTTAATAATGTGTGGTATTAAGAGCCAACACGCAAGGCTTCAGACCCTGTGAATTCATGCCATGGTCAGCGTCTTATGTGAAAGCCCTCAAACATACAATGCACGCTCCATATCAGAAGTCAATACCTGAAATGCTGAGAGGTCCAGCAGGGCAAAGGTGTTGAGGAAGCGCAGGCCCTGGAGGGCCACCTGGATGACGGAGGGGCTGTAAGGTCCCTGGGGACCCTCAGGACCAGTGGAGAGAGGTTCAGGAGGGGCACTGTGCAGCAGGATGCAGTAGAGCATGTTGATGACGCCCACCTGGTCAGTGCTCTGCAGGAGGGATGTCAACCCGGTGGGGTCCTGACGCTTGTTGTCGAAGACGCTAAGAGAACTGGGAAGGAGAATGACAGTGTTAACTATGAAAAATGACAGAGAAAACTATACTTCTGTTAAATAATTGAACACAGATTCTTTATTGATATTTTTTTCAAATTTTATTATAATAGTATTGATGATTGTACTATGGAACACAATTGCAACTATAGACCGTTTCATCGGATGAGCGCGCGCCTGACCCCCAGTTAACCTCCGGTTTGTGTTTATAACTATTTATATTTTATTTATTTAAATACTATTATTTTATTGTTTAATAATTGTATTAAATAAACGATTTGTTGAATGGGTCCTGTAATTTTGTCGCATTTAAACAAACCGTATTTTCTACATCTAGTGGTTGAGCTTGGTATCGCAGTTTAAATTCTAAATATTGGAGAGACAAGTTTAGCCAAGTAACGGTTCTTCTCTGTTTCTTTTGCTTGTTATCAGAAATAATCTACAGACACTCTATTGTTTGTGAATATGTATCGGAAGTTAAGTTAAAGTCACAAAAGTGCGCAGGCGCAGTATCGTTTGTTAATGTTGTTAAGATGAAACCGTCTATAGCAATTGTGTTTTGACTAAAAGCATCCAAAATGAATTAAAGCTATGTTATATTCTAGTGTCTTTAAAGTAGTTCCTCTTTGTACGTTGGCTAAATCATACTTTTGCTTCGAGGTCTCAAACTGTTGATGCTCTTTAAACAATATTTAAGAAATGTCCATTTATTATGGGTTCTTATTTGGTCCAAGTTATCCATTTTGAAAATATTTTTTTGAAAATTGATATGTTGGCACAGTTATATTTTTGTATATATATATATGAAGAGTTTGTTACCCAAATAAGAAACTCAGTTTTTTTAATTTTTCTAGTTAATTAATTTAGTTATTATGGCTTAAATCAAAACAAACTTGATAGATATTAATTGGAGTGATTTTTTAAATATGGCCAAACCGAGTTCTCATTTTGGAATTTAACTCATATATATATATATATATATATATATATATATAATATATATATATATTCTTATACATACAAGACCAATTAAACATGAGACATAAGACCGCTTTGTTCAACCTGTAATAACCTCTCAGCTGTGACTGACACTCCAGGAATAAAAAAAGCGAATCAGGGTCAAAACTATTATTTTATTAGCTCGACCATAGATGTTCCTCATTGTATCAGACATAACGGGCCAGTCAAATAAGGTTTCTTATGTTTATACACCTTTCAGTCTGAATCACCGACCTTTCAAACAAATTCAGAAGCGCACAGACCTGTTCTGTAGCGCACGGGTCGAGGGTGGCGAAAGGAGCCCGGGGTCTAGGCGGGGGTCAGAAACATCAGAACCTGAGGTGGTTTCTTTAGCCACACAGACCAAAGAACCAAGATGTAGTGAGTGTGGAACGTCAAGTCCCGGCGGCTTCTAGATTTACTGGCTAGACCAGAGCCGGTCCGTTCTGATATAAATAATGAAGGCAGGCCCCATCTGTGAAGCATGCCTATGGGGCAGACAGGCTTAACTGGTAACATACAGCACTGCATGAGCCAGGAATGAACGCTCAGATACAGTGAGGGTGGCTGTGCTCAGATATACGAGGAGAGATAGGAGGGACTTTACACTTCTGAGCCAGGGATCAGAGAGAGGAGTTCATGGAAAAAGAGAGGGGGGGGATAAAAACGATGGCAAAAATGACAGATATATAATGAATGTATAGTGTGCTGAACTGGGCATAAGACCGAGATATACTCTATAGAATGAATGAACATTACTGTGCAGTCACTTACTCAAAACACAAGTGAACTGTGGGAATTATTTTTGTTCCTAAAAAATGCAAAACTATGGTATATTTTGGCATCTTCACTGAAGTCACCCTTTACCTAAAATTGGCAGAAATGTGCACAATATTTAACAAAATGTCTGGTGGTGTTCTGGGCTCTTCTTAGCTGCTTTTATCTTCATTATTCAGTAAAATCATTTAATGTGAAAACATGTTAATAAAATAAAATTGTAGACGTTTAGGCAAACCCATTCAGTTCTAAAGATTTGGAAGGTCAAAAGAAACATTTCCCCCAAGAGACTTCAAACTTTTGAATGGTTGTGTATACTGTAATGTAAAGTAAACAAGAATTTATTTAGCCAGGAAATTCCCATTGAGACTTTACAGTCTCTTCTCCCAGGGAGACCTGGTCAAGATGGCCGTAAATAAAGTTACATCCACAATCAATTACAATACAAGACAGTTAATAAAGGTCAAGCTCAAGTAATAATAATATCAAGCAAAACACGTACAAGATTCTTTTAAAACAGATTGCAGAAGACAAGTACCCAGAGATGGCAGAGACTCTAATTTCACTATACATTGCAGATCGTTCCAAGCCCGGGGGGGCATAAAAGGAGAAAGCACATTTTCCAAATTCTGAGAGAACTTTTAAACGAATGCATGACTGAGATCTAGTATAGTAACTATTTGTGTAAGAGACTAAAAGATTTGAAATATAGGAGGGCAGCTTACCTAAAAGTGCATTAACAATAAATAAATACATATGCGCTTTCCTCCTATGATATAAAGACGACCATGCCAATGCTTCATAAAGAAAACAATGATGAGTACGTGAATCTGCAGCACAAACAAAACGTAGCGCTGCATGGTAGATGGAACCCAGTTTCCTTAAAAAAGATGAGGGTGCATGCATATATAATTGATCACCATAATCAATTACAGATAAAAAAGTACCCTCCACTAGTTTTCTCCTAGCCTCAAAGGGAAACCAGTTTTTTAAACGATAAAAGAACCCACAAGTTTTGGTTTAAGCTTCTTCAACAGATTATCAATGTGTACATTAAAAGCAAGTTTTTCATCTAACCATACCCCCAAGTATTTATATGACCCTACTCTTTCAATAATGGTACCATCCAATGTTGAGATCACCTTATCCGCTGTTTTAGAGTTAGTACAACTAAAAATCATATACTTTGTCTTTTTTTAATTTAATACCAACTTCAGACGTAACAATTAATGTTGTATAACATTAAATGCATTCTGTAAATTTAGTAGAGCTTCATTAATAAATGAAGCTGCAGTATAGATGATTGTATCATCTGCATTCAAATGTATATTAGCAGCAGCCACTCCAAGGCCTAAATCATTGATAAATACGGAAAACAAAAGAGGAGCTAAAATAGATCCTTGGGGTACCCCTTTTTTTACTTGACAAAAAGAGTTGTAATTGTCTAAACAAACACATTGAGTGCACTCAAAAAAATTGTTTTCGAACCATTTTAGAGCAGCTTCACTAAACCCTAAAGACATGAGTTTTTGTAACAGTAGATTGTGGTCTACAGAATCAAAAGCTTTCGAAAGGTCAATGAGTAGTGCTGCACAATACGTTTTGCTGTCTAGGGATTTAATAATGTTCTTTGTAACTAACAAAGCTGCTTGTGAATGTGTAC
This sequence comes from Triplophysa siluroides, assembly GCA_006030095.1. Taxonomy (NCBI): domain Eukaryota; kingdom Metazoa; phylum Chordata; class Actinopteri; order Cypriniformes; family Nemacheilidae; genus Triplophysa; species Triplophysa siluroides. The sequence goes on from VCII01000093.1 coordinate 3,655,521, forward strand.
CGGAAGTTAAGGGCAGTCCACGAACACGCATGCCTGTCACTTTGAAACCGTCTATAACCCTTCATGCATGCATTTATGACAACCTCAGTCAGTTTTTTTGTTCTTTTTAACGCTCTAAGGGAATGTAAAACAAGACTTGAACTTATATCAAAGAGATTTTCTAATAGTATCCATTGAAGTATTCTAGTATTCCATTGAAGTGATTTCTATGTGTGAAAGGGCTAAAGAAATGTATAGAATGCATGTCTATAAAATCAGCCCTATAAATCTATAAAAGCCAGAATGCAATGGACAGATAGGTGGAATGAATAAATAAATAAACAGAGAGCATGGGGAAAATGTGATTCATAAAATGTATAAATTGTGTTGAAGAAATCAATAGTATAGATCTATAACTTGAATGTATTGAACCAATAAATAGATGAATAGAAGATAGAGGCAAATTAAGGATAGCATAATATGGCAAAGGATCTAGAGGAAGTTGAGGCTCCAAGCAACAAAGCTGACCTTCCAAACATCGCACACTCCAATAACCATACTGGAACGTTCTGCACAGCAACAGCAGAGCCAGAGAAGAGGAAAGCCCTGGAACTCAGACAACCATCTGTCAGCCAAAAGCTCTGGCTCCACCGCTATGCAAACTCACCTTCCACTCCTGGCCGTCTTGTGTTCCAGCATATTTAATTAAGAGCCATCCTACCAGATTTACAGCAGCGTGTTTGTGTGTCTTAGTCAGGACAACACCCTGAAGATTAGCAGGATTGGTAACTTCATACCCAGGCAGTACATTCAAGGGGCTGAGCAGCGGCAGTCCCCTCAAGGCTGATCGGTGGTAAGATCTCCCCCTACAACAACTGCAAGAGTTTGGATTCGAGATTCGAGGGCTGATCTCCAAACAGCACAAAAAGGGCAAGACCGACAGGGTGTCACATTGCAGGTGAGGATACACCTGAACACTACACCGAGTGCACTGGAGGGGAAACAGACCTTTGGGGGGGACGGAGTGTCAGGCTTATGGTGGGGGGGGGTTTGGGGGGCATCCCAGTTTGTGAATGAGATCACCCAGAATTGGCGTCGGTGTAGGGATACAGCATTCAGCTGATCCCGGTCCTGCTCTCATCATCCATCGTCGTAAGAGAATCCTCAAAACTGGTCCGAGTTCATAGAGAAAGGGCAGCATCCGCCGACAGCCCTGATCGACGTCTACGTGAGGGAACAAAGAGTCGGTTCTCACAGAGTGACTGTGCATGACGTACTTCACATCTCCTGACCCTGAAACAGGAGACAGCGGAGTTTGATGAAAGTGAAAGCCCTGACACAAGCAATTCGAGTCTACCCACTGACCCCAAATCAGCATCGTCTGATTAATCCATGCTTACGGCTGAACTTGTGGAAACACTGTTAGTGTCTGCTCAGTTCACAGCGGATGAAAAGTTATAGATTTGGAACTTTGATTTGCCGTGAAACGACTTCCTTGAGGTGAATCAGTCAAGTAAAAATCGGTTTGTGCATTAGTCAGGGTCTTCAAAGTCATGTTAGAGCATGTGCACATGTTAGAGTCATGGTGCACTAGTGGTGACATGGGTTCAGATGTGGTCTGAGGCATTTTCCCAAAACATTTCAAGTCTCCTTCTCAATGCTTTCTGTCGCTCTGCATTGTCCTGTCATAAAATGACAAAAACCCAATAAGGCATGTTCCATCAACATGGTACATTTTGGCATCTCTCCTTTTTTAAAGAATTAAAGTTCACCAGAGAAGGAACATTCTGTCATGAATCTCACCCTCAAGTCGTTCTACAACCGTGACCGTAAGAGATTTCTGACTCCCCAGTAGACAGCAACGCAACGTGCACTCAAAGCGCAAATGTTATTAAAGACATCCTTAAAATACTCCATGTGACTAAAGACCTTAAAATGTCTTGCGAAGGTGAGAAATTCATGACAGAATTTCCATTCTAACCCTGAACTAAAGGTCAATTTACAAAAAAAAAAATTTTAATGTTACAGTTATGTGAAGATAACTGAAAAGTTTTTAAATATAATAGATAAGATGAAATGAAATAGAAAAAATAACAGAATAGCAGAACAGAGTTTACACCACAACTATACAGATACAGATACTGATGACTGATATTGTTTAGATCATTTTCAGAACGATTTTTTAGCAGCTATTGAATTATAAAACATTGACAGCCATTAGAAATCCATTGAAATTTAAGAAGATTTTAGATTTAAGATGTGAAAATGCAGCATGCATACTAAAAATAAACAATGTTATCACCCATTGGTGTGGATACAGTTACAGTTCTTTAAATTTCCATTTTTTTTATTGCATTCATTGTGTATACTCATGTTGAACTATTATCCATAAAAATGAACGAAGAATGAAAAGTCACTACTGAACTAGGGGTATCGCCACATCCCGGCATTGATAACCGTGATGAAAAAAGCTGCGGTTATCGATATTGTGCTAATGTATACACGATACATCGTTAATAATTCAAAAGTAAACAAAATAAAAATTTTACTGACAGTATTATTTGTTTTTTCAAATTCAATAGATACTGCTATCAAAAATTTTGGGCCGTGATAACTACTGAAAAGTTATACTTTTGTCATAATCTTTAACATTTATAAATGCTTTCAGTTTTTAGGCGTATTGCTAGAATTTGATAAATAATGAATAAACACCTAGCAACAGTTTATGTAAATAAATATTACAATAACCTCACAAAATGAATAGAAAACAACCGGTTATAACATCTAGTTTTCGAAAATCAAATTTTTTTGAAGATTAGGCACCTTTTTCCAGTTCAAAAATAGAGCGCTACTGCGTACCCTATTTTTGGAAAGTGCCACATATTAACTATAAAAGAGGATTGTCCTCATCTGTTATAATATTAAATGTAATAGAGAGAAGACTCCTAGATCTTAGCATGAGTTCTCTACGACGAGCTCTGATTGGCTGCTTATGACTCGAATCCCCGGAATGCAACCCCACCACAAACAATAGCACTTGATGACAAAAACACGAAGCCCCCACCGTGAGAACATAACGCAGGGCGCGGCATCTGCCAAAGAGCAGAGCCAGTCAGAAACGTCCAACATGTTCTGGGCACGGGACAACTTCCTGGTTCTCTCTACGGTGATTGGCTGAACGACTGGACTGGGGCAAACGCTGAGTCGCAGCAAGCAGGACTATTAAAGCGCTGAACTATTGGCACCGGAGTTCTCACAGATATTTAGTGATACCAAGCCAAAGAGACGCTAGTGTTGAACAGCTGTGTGATGTCACAGCATGCAACAGCTGGAAGAGGACATGGCTACTGCCTGAAGAAACTCTATGAGTGGATTTCTAAGTACACGTAAAATCCAAATGATCCATACATGAGGGTGAAAACACATTTACGACATATTTTACATTTGGAAATGTCCCGCAGTGGAGATCAAGAGAAAGTAATGAATAGTTTTACAAAGCAGAATCAACATGAAAAACGTGAACCGAGATAATACAGTATTATGATCATTCATGGTTACTTTTCTAAAGCACTGCACACCATGTAACGCATTACATTAACAATCAATCACTTTAACAATTTCTACAGCGCAAAGTGGAAAACATGAGCCATGCAGCCCGGTGGTGATCAGTCTTGTCTACGAGTCGGGGTCAGATGTCACGGGCGGGATATCACAAGCTGTGACTGTGTGGTTAGCCTCTGTCAGCAGTCGTGCATGCACAAACGCACTTCGCAGTACACATGTGGGTGGGCCGCAGGCAGGAGTTTACAGTGAAAGAGACAGGGCTCCAGGGCCGCAAGATGACTATCAGCACAGCCTGTGCAGGACCGCAGCGTCAGACGCTGGAAAATGAGCTGATGATTGATGCCTCTGCACCTCCAGACATCTCAACAACTACAGCGGCCTTCACCTTTTACATTCGAATAGAAATGCTTGCTGGGAGATGTTTGTAAACAGCATTAGATATTTTGAAGAATGGTGGTAACCAAACATCATTGGCCTCCATTGACTTCCATTGTATGAACACAAAACCTCAGAGACATTTCTCAAAATATCTCCTTTCGTGTTCCACAGAAGAAACAGTCCTATACAGGTTTTGATCAACACAGGGGTTAATAAATGATGACAGAATCAGTATTTTGTCTAGTACTTTGTGAAACTCAGTAAGTGCATGTACTGTAAAATAAAATGCAACCCAAAGTACTTTGTATGGGACGTTTTGACTGTATGGGAAAGGGGAAGCATTAATGGAGAGGATTTAGGAGTTAAAGGTCATCAGATATCACTCACCGACTAGTCACAGCAAAACACAGTTTACACATCCCATGGAGGAACGCTGTGGCTTGTTCCAGGAAGGCGGCCATCTTGGGACTCTCGTCGATTGGCCCTTGCACGTACAAGAAACAGCCGTACAGCTTGTCGATCAAGCCCATGTTCACCACGTAACTGAGGAAAACGGATATCAAAATTATCATTTAAAACAGGTGAACAAAAGCATTCGTCAAGATTTTTTTGTGAAATTGAGGGATAGTGACAGTCACTTGCTCTGTTCCAAAACTGTTACCCCAGTAAGCTGGGACGCCACACGTGACACATAAACAGCGTTACACCCCGTCTACACCAGATGCGCGCCTATTAAGAACAAGGCATGTGTCGCGTCGTGTCGCGTCGCATCCAGTGAACATATGGGTTCTAATGTCTTTTGTCACATCACATTGCGTTAGGTGTAGACAGGGTGTTATTCATGAAATATGTATCAGAGATTCAACAAAGTACCATTTCAATAGTTCATGTTAACATGTTGCCGAGCTAACAACCAGAACTATTACACATGACTAAAACCAACACTGTTGAAACATTTCAGTTCGCTGAAATCAAATAAATTATAGCCCTAATATTATTTGAAAAAGTGTCACAAACCAAAAATTTTAAACTGATATCATTTTTAACGGAGGCACTAAAATGATTGGAAATGAAAAAAACTCATCTAAAACTCAAATATATAAAAAAATAAATTATATTCAAATAACAATATAAAATGAATACATAAAATGACAAAAGCACATTTTAATGTTAAATATGAATAAAATATAATAAATATAAATTTAAATATAAATATAAAACCCAAGCAAATCTAAAAATTTTTAACTAAAACAAAAAATATATTAAAATATAAAATACAATATAAAATTGCAGCTGATGTAAAAATTTTTTTTTTCTTCCTTGTAAATTTGCTGTCTTTTGCTGTAATTTGCCGGTTTTTATCGCATTTCAAAAATAAAAACTGTAAAAAACTGTAATTTTACAGAAATATACTGTGTACCTGAACATCTCTCATTAGTTTTTATCACTTCAGTATTCAATTAAAGTATCTATTTGTAACTGCCATCTATTGCTTCAATCGCTTTACACTTGCACTGAGGTTGCTGCAGTCTATTCTAGGATTCATGCAACTTCCTTAAAATTGCCCAAACTGAATGATCTTGTAAGGCAGCATAAGGTTCGTCACAAAGGCTTCTGCAATCTAAGCCGCTCTTGGCTTGAAACCGGAGCTCTCATCAGAAGCCTGTACTTCAGCCTATTACATCCATATCTCTAATTTGTCTGGACAAATGAAAGGTCTCATGAGCGTGTCGGTCCCCACCCTCCTGACTACAAATCAGGCCTAATTACAGTATTAGCGGACGGCTGTGTCTCCATGTGCCAACACAGGTCTAGAAAGAAGGAAATCCCCCTTCTGCTGACTTCCTGGCTCAGGTATCACCGTCTTTCTACCTCCCACCCACCTCCGACAATGCCACAGAACGCTCAACAGTCGATCATAAGACTTCCCCGTGAATGTTGGGCGACTCCGACATATACTAAAAGACGATGAGCCTTGGTGCTTATGTGGGAGATAGATGTTTGAATCTGGCCTCATTTGTCTACTTTGGCTGGTTCTTCCAACTGACAAACGATTTTTGGCAAGCGTTTCTCCCCCCTTTCCAAATAATTTTGCTATCTTAAATGGCATTTATGGTCTGTTGTATTTTATTATCTGCATTAGCTTTGTTTTTCCCTACTGTCCGTGATCCGTCTATTCTCATATTTCTGCTTCCTTTTTCCGTTTTATTTTTTGTGATCCAGCCGTGGCCCGTTCCAGCCTTGTCTGTAGGGTCACTCCACGGTCACCGCGCTGGGCTCGAGGACTGCTCGTGTCAAACAAATCACGGGAGGGAAGACCGAGGGATTGTGGGAAGCCTGGGATTCTTTGCAGGCTGGGCTGTCTGCCTTTCCTCAGAGAGAAGGACAAAGCCCAGCGCCGGCTCTCTCCTCCGCACTGCCCTACTCTCACTTCAAGTTCAATTTCAAGTCGTGCACGTCCAGAAGAAAATTTTGGCCGAAAACCTTACATTTGCATGGATAATGTGTGAAGGAGTGTCAAGCGGCTTGGACCTAAGAACGTGTGATGTCAGATCGGTGGTTTGTTGTCTGTCCAGGCTAACTGGATCTACTCCAAGGGTCATTCCCTGTGTTAGAGAAATCTTTCCAAGACTTGTGTAATTCTTGTGCATGTCAGGTTGCAGAATTAGAGCCTTCGCAAGTTTCGCTTTCCTTACGGCTGACAAAACACTTAATTTTCTAAAATTGGTGGCAAATCTAATGTTTTTCTGCCTGTATGTGAAAGAGCTATAGAAATAGGAAAGAAGTTGTGGATAAGAGAAAGAAATTGCAGTTGGGAAATCTAATAAATAGACAATGTAGCACAATTAAAACAAATAATTTGACAGTAATGTGCTACGTTGCAAAACTCTGTGACAGTTTACAATAAGACTCTGTTTGCTATTTAATGATAACAACATACAGTACTATTGCAGTTTTTTGTTTAACATAGAAAAACGTAACAAGTTTTAATAATATTAGTAATTGCATTATAAACAAATAATTTTTTTATAATATGTAAATAATCAAATAAAAAAAAAATTAAAACAACAAATTGTATATATAATTAGTTATTTGTTTCTAATATATAAACAAATTCAATAAAAAAGGAAATAAAATAAAAATGTAAGTATTAATAATTATATTAAAGTCGGCATGAAACGGAAGTAGCCATCGTCATTTTTTCCGTATTGTAACGTATACACAAGTGAAACGACTTCTGAAATGATAAAAAACTTGATTTCATCCACCGACAACTTCAAAAAAATGAAATACAAAATAACATTGTTAATATTTATTTAAATATTTATTTATAATAAATATTAATATTTGTTACAATTCATTTTCCTTGTTAAATACTGTATATATAAAAAGGTAAAATAAATGATCACTATTAGCTTGGTAGCTAAAGCTGTCTCTCTTTCTATAGTGTTATGCTTACCAGATTAGGTTAAAAAATGTAGTTTATTTAATTGACAATATTTTGCTTCATTCACAACGTTTGCCTGCAGTGACTTTAACCAAGTACTGTATAAATAATGTGCTAGATACCGTGTTATTTGTATTTTGTAGCATTATTTATTATATTACAGTGATCTAGCTAATCCAGATGGGGTACCTTGCTCAAGTGAAATGCACAATGTGCAGGCCTACACGATACAGGTAAGCATGAGTTTGTTCATTACAGTACATTTAAGAGTAATAAAAATGGGGAATTCATGAGTCTACAGGGATGGGAAGAGGGAATCAGATCGAGAGCCAAACTCAGGGCCCTGAACCAGAACTCTATGTGAGAGCGTATTGAGAGCAATGTGTCAGTAAATAAATAAGTTGTGATGCAAATGATGCAAACAAAAAATTTTTTTGCTTTGAACGAGATAGACTGGACATAAGACAGACCTGATGAGATCGTGAACACGTGTGTTGAAGTTCTCATTGGAGGCTGTTTTGCTTTTGATGTCCGGACTGCAGACACGTGATGATTCTCCATCTGATTTGGGCAGCTGCAGCTGTCCCAGGACTGTAGCGACCGTCTGCAGGAGAGCTGTCAACAAACCCTCAAAGATCTGCTTATTCACGCTGCGGCCGAAGATGCTGTTGTCCTCATCTGGCACGAAAAGCTACGAAAGACAAACATGGATGCGTTAGTCATCCAACTCCCAATGGAAAACATCATGAAAGGCCACTGTTGTGCAGTCACTGGAGACTGAAGGCGATGATGTCTAGACATGTTGGAGCTTTAAGGCTTCATCAACAGCTACAGATGAATGTCTTAATCGCCAACGACTCCCAACATGTCCACAAACGTGTCAAACATGAGAAAGTCTAAAACTGGATTCGTGTTCAAACAACTGGCGGCATTTTCTCCTGCACAGAGCTTTGACAGTATTGTAACAGCAAACAGTTTGTACTGCTGTAAATCCATCCATTGATGCGGTTTACACAAATTCTATGAATTACACCACTAAATGATGTACGATGCACTAAGCAAACATCGGTTGAAATTCATTTGGATAGCTCTAAAAATACCTTTCGAAAAGAGGCATGGATTGCATCCTACACCAATCTTGGCACTGACGGACATTTTAGTTCAGGCAACAATGGGTCTCAATATCCACCCCGGCACTGCCGCACAATAGACGGGGTCATTTAAACCTCAGCTTGCATTTTAAAGCACGTCCAACTAAAGCAAATAAAAAGGATCCCTTCCTCTTTTGTTTCCACGCACACGCCATTAAACCTTGCTTGGAATCCTGATCCTCTGGCGCATAAACAACAACAAGGGCGCTACTCTATTATTCATCAGCCCTGGGATATAAATTGGTAGTTACAACATGAAGTGACATTGTTACTGGTTGCGTGCCAATGGCGGGCATACGAGAACACTAGGAAGTATTCCCCTGTTGGCGAGCGCTTACGGATAAAAAATATTAAGAAAATGTGGGGGGGTGAAAAATTCGGTTTGCAAAAGATTTTTGAACGTATATGTACGTCAAATTCTTGAGGCCTGATCAACTATGCAAATATGTGAACGGAAACGCTAGCGCTAGGCAAGATGGGTTTCACCCCCATAGCCCACGTACATCTGGGAGACGTCTATTCGATGTCTGGCTTTACATCTGCAAGACGTATTTTGCTCATTTGCAATACATCTCCAAGACGTTTCCAGTCAGAGAAGATGTCTGTAAGATGTTTATGATTTAGAATGTATGCAAAAAACTGCCCTTTCTTTGACGTTTATCGGATGTTTTGACACAGCAGATGATTTCCAGATCAGATCTCTACCAGACATCTTACTGACTTACCTGTGCTATCTGGGACACATCCAAAATGTTATATTATCATTTTCATTGTCACAAGAGGCGCACAGCTTTTCCGCACTTAATTTTTCTAATATTCATGTCAACAAGTACATTTTGCTGTGTAAATTAGCTAAACTGTTGAATAGTAATCGCTACCTAAATTCATTTTTTTGTCGATATTAAATGTAACTACTGAATTACCTTTAAAAATTAGCAAAACGGCTGACGTGTTCATAGCTAACTGAATAACAAGTATGGTATGTTTTACGGCGAAGTAACACAAGAAAGCGTTATTAGCATGTTAGCATGCAACAGACCGACAAGTGTGCAAAACACTGGCAAAGCACTGTTGTGTATGTTTTAGTGCTGTCAATCGATTAAAAAAATAATCCGATTAATCACACATTTTTTCTGTGATTAATCGCAACATTAAAGTTTTTAAATATACTTAATATATTTAAGTACATTTAATCTCTAAAGAAATGTAGAAACAACAGAACACCATCGTTTTATGAACGAAAGCCAACATTCTGATATTAGTACTGCAACTGATGTCTCTATTAAAATCATTAATTACATCCATTCAACAGTATAAATGACAGCTACCATGTCTAACAGGTAGAAAATATACAGATATTGAATGAAGTTCTCAAACACTTTACTGTCTTTAATGCTAAATTGTAAATTAAATACAAAATAATTCTCATTAAAGTTACAAAACACATAGATTTCCTCTTTGATTAACATTAATGACGGGAGTCACACTAGGTTTAAGAATGCGGCCCCTTTAAGAGAGGTCTCTTTACGCACATCTGACGCCCTTTCCCATTTTCACAACACTTTTCATTCATTTAAGATTTTATTTAAACACGTTGAAGTCTGCGCTTATGAAAACGCTACACAAAACAGGCTTTCTGGCATAATCTTGTGTGGTTTTGTTCATTCAAGGACGAAAGAGAACTTAATACTGATGCGCTGTCTGACACGGATTCACTGACGCAGCCTTTAGCCCGTGACTGTATACACCAGACTGGACCGATGTCGCGTTGCGTTTTGCCGCGTCCCACAGCTAGAAGCTGTCCATCTATACTGTGCGCATCAAAGCAACTGTTTCAAATCGCGCATAAGTGGTTTAAAAGCCTTTACATGAATAAGAGCGTGATTATATAATGTAACGCAAGACAATGATGACAAAATAAACGGATGCTGTGTTAATTGCGTTAAATATTTTTAACACGTTAACGTATGCGATTTATTTCAGATTAACGTGTTAAAAATATTTAACGCAATTAACACAGCATCCGTTTATTTTGTCATCATTTGTCTTGCGTTACATTATATAATCACGTTAACATTAACAGCCCTAGTATGTTTCTAGTAAACATTACGTTTCTGACATTATTGCATACAGTATGCTGAGACCACTAACTAAAAAAATCTGTAACATCATCATTTTCCAAAATGTGACAATTATGCTCTGTTTGCATTAAACCAAACTCCAGCGTCATATATAAAGTTAAATAAATTTGAAGACTAGTCAAGTGCTATAAGTTGAAGGCAGGAAATAAGTATAGACTCAGGTAAAGCCCACGTTGAAATGACCGATTTTACTGAGGAGTAAGTTAGTATGCTCAGAAAGCAGGCAAAGCCGGCTACATTCTCCACAAATCTAATTACAGAGAAGGGAAGGGTGGACGCCAGAGCTGGCCGCACTACACACACGCACACACACGCACACACACACACACACACACACGCACACACACACACAGGTAAACTGCTACACAGGTCCAGTCTACACAATCAACTGTAATATTGCTCTTTACTGACTTTTTACTTCACTTAGGTGACTAATCTGTCCGTTTATATCCATCACGTCAACGAATCAGTGGGCTGACTGACTGCCGGCTTGTGTTGTGAAATAAACCGCTTGTACCCCCAAGGAAATTTGACTTCTTTAGACTGGAACGTGCATTCAACGAGGCTTAATGATTTGCCAAGCCGTACAACAAAGCCTATGCCTTCTTTCTCGAAATAGCGAGCTGCCTAATATCTACATCTAGGCACACTCTAGATAGGCAGCAATGACGAGTGGACATGAACATTTGGGGAAGACATATCATAGTACTTTATTTAAACCGCCAAGCGACTTAAGTGAAGAAACCATGAACCATAATTTGCTAGACAGGGGCTTGTGGTATTACAGGTGGGATGTTTTGATTCTACAGTGCATCTGAATAAAATCTGATTAACCTTTTAGGTTTGTTGTAAGACTTAAATTCTCATGTGTAAAGAGTGAATTTTGTCAATGTTTATATGCACACAAGCGTATAGACAACTTCAAAGCTAAAACACAAAGTGCGCATGCTTATTCTCTTGGTTCTGGCCTTCCGACCACACTGAGATGCGATTTTTGTCAACAAAAACTCGCTGTTTTCACGTACTTTTTACTGAAAGGGAAGATTTCAAATACGACGACACGTTTTAGTCATGTGACCAATAATAAGTACACAAAATGGTGTTTTACTTATGTGGAGTACAGGAATGCAAGCGTTTTTAGTGTGGACAACTTTTGCAAAGCGCGCTAGTGAGCAATTCCATGCAACCTTAAAATGAAAAAAAAACTCACGTTTTTAGCAAAGTCTTCACTATACTGACAGGTCGGATGTCAGTATTTGCTGGTTTAAATACCAATGTGAACCAATACCCTCTCTTTTATAAATTGCTGCTAATAAGCTCTCCTCACTGACCAAAAACATTTACTCAGTAACTTTTACTCAAAGGTACTAAGTGCAGCTGTAACACATCAGAGGCAGAGTTATTATAGTTTAAAGAAAATTACTAGTTTTTATTTTTATTTATTTTTGTAATTTCTCTTTTTATTTAGTTAAGTTGTAGTTCTTTTTAGTGGTTAAATTCTTTACTTTTTTATCTAGTTTTAGTATTGTTTAGTATTGTTTGAGTCTATAGCGTAATATCATGGTAAAAATTGACATACACCTTATCAAATCTGTAAATGTTAAAAATATAATTAAAAAAAAGATTTGTTGACTTCTTGAGCATCACAGAACGTTTGTATGTTTTGTCATTGTTGTGTATGAGTCTCATGATTGTCTTTATTGTGGAAAGATGGACAAATTGTGTATATAACTGTACACACGTACATCTAAAATGCTACAAATTTAGTGTTGAAATTAGTGATATTTTTATTACCGTTTTAAACAAAACACAAATATAACATGTGAACTTCTTAAATACACTTTCAAGTTCGTTGGATTCTTACCCTTTAGTAAAGTCATTAATAATCCAGTATTTCTTCTTATAACACGAGTCACTCACTGTTCAACTGCCGAATTTAAGATACGAAAACGCAAGTTTTGTTTTACAACATTTTATTTCTTTTTCGTTCCTTTTGTTGGTGCACATTTTAGTTACAGCATAGTTTTTCGGGGGTTTTTTTCTTTCGTTTTTCTTTTATTTCAGTTAACGAAAATGTTTTTTTCACTAATAGTTTCAGTTTTCATGATAGTTTTTGTTTACGATAATAACCCTGGTCAGAGGAGACCCGGCTGAGTCTGGTTACTCCCGAGGGATTTTTCTCCATTTATTTATCATTGGAGTTTGGGTTCCCTTACCACTGTTCTTCGGCCCAGCTGGCTAGCTCACCCGGAGACTGCTGATATTAGATTATTTTAAGATGCTGCAAACTCCATTAACATTGCTTACTAGAATGGTCTTACTCTTTCTATAACATGCACTGTAGTTTATTTTATTCGACCTTTCTCAGTGTTTTTCCTTTTGTTTAGTTTTTCGTCATGTAAAGCTGCTTTAAAACAATGCAGCATTGTAAAAAGCGCTATATAAATAAAACAATTGAATGAAACAAAAACGCCATTTTCAAATGTATCTGGATTAGTGTAGATGCCGTCATAAAAATGGAAACCAAATCTAAAAACCTTTAGAAACAACCTTTGCAATGAGGCCACACTTACAATGAACGCCTCTGTAAGCAGACACCCTTACTAGGTTCTGAAACAGCGCAGTATTGTTCTTATTTGTAGCGTTCTTTTCTTTCAGCTCAGAGAAACCAATGTACACACAATCCTACTGGCAAACACTGGTCTTACTTTTACTGTCCAATTGGCAATTTAGAAAGCCGGGAACATAGCGTGAGCATGGCTTTGAAACCCCCCCATGCCAAAAAGCAAAGGGTGGGACGGTGGGAGAGGAAGAAGGAAAGACACCAAAGCGCCGTGAAAAATGAGGCACAGACGCATCAAGCGAAATGTGATTCAGCAGAGGAGCTTTCCCAGAACTTAAGATGATTCAGTGAGTCATATAAACAAGAGCAATGTTGTATGTATTAAAATCCATTTTGGCGCTCGCTTTAAACTGGTAGATGAGCCACATATGCTCTGGCACGACGGATAAGACAGAACTGACCCTTTAAACATGACAAAACAGCACTTCAGGCCTTTATAACCTCAAGTGGAAGTCTCATCCTCAAAGGATTAGTTCACCCAAAAATGAAAATTCTGTCATTATTTACTCGCCCTCATACGTCTTTCCAAACCTGTATGGATTTCTTTGTGATGTCGAACAAAAAAGGAGAAATTTGGAAGAATTGTACTGGGCCTTCTATGCTTTAAAACCACATAAAGGGGTCGTGCACATGTCACATAACCAGTCATCAACTTTCGATCTGTAAGCCATAGAGCAGATTTATAAAAGGAAGGAACCTAAATTTAAAGTGATAGTTCACCCCAAAATAAAGTCTGTCATCATTTGTTCACACTCATGTCATTTAAAACCTGTATATGACCCTTTCTTCTGTGGGACACGAATGAAGATATTTCGAGAAATGTCTCAGTGGTTTTGTGTCTATACAATGAAAGTCAATATTGTTTGGCTATCGACATTCTTCAAAATATCTTCTTTTGTATTGTACAGAATGGCCTAAAAAGAACAAATGTTAGCAAAGCAAGCCAGCAGAACCCACCGTTAACTGATGGAGCAGTAGGTCCATGAGAAAGGTAATTTTGTTGCTGTAGAGAACATAGGAACAGTTGTTGAGGCAGTGTGCACATGACAGGTAATATGTGTTCACAGCAGCGCAGAGAGACCTAAAGAGAGAGAGAGAGAGAGAGAGAGAGGGATTAGTTTTCAAAATCCGACTTCTCCTGTTTTGAGTTTTCCATTTCAATGATCAGGATACCATGTAGGCCCCATCTAAACATTTCAGGGTTACCCCCACTCGCAACTCAAAAGAAGGCCAGTCAGATGAGTTGGGTTGTGTGCCGTAATACGGTAAGGTTATCTGAGGAAATTGACACTTAAAGCTCAGAGTGTGAACATCACGCGCAATCCAAGAAGCATGACAACACTTGGAATATTTCTGAGGGAGTTTCTCTCAGGAATAGCGCCTTACGCAGCACTATAAGAAAAACTAAGATACGCTGTAAAGAGACCTTGACTGCTTAAGGACATACTATTACTTGGATTTTGCAGTCATGGTACCATGATAATATCATGGTTTTTCAAAATAAAGGGATTTATCAAGGTTTAGGATTATCTCACTAAACCTAACAGCAGGACTCTGTACTGCAGCGTGTTCTCCATCAGGAGCCAGTGGAAAAGTTAACAAATAAGTGATTTAAAGCTACTGTGTGAATATATATACAGCCTCTGAAAAAATTAAGAGAGAGAGGTATGCGTTTAGGTAAAATGATCACTATTTTTTTATTGTAAACTAAGAATATTTCTCCCATTTCTAATACAAATATTGTTTCTATGTGTATTTATTTGCAGAAAATGAAAACTTAAGAAACAGGTCAAAATAACAGAAAAGATGCTCTGTATTTTTTCAGACCTCAAATACTGCAAACAAAACAAGTTCATGTTCACTTCTAAGCAATGCAACAGTCATATTTGTACATGTATTTAGGAAAAGCTCAAAATATTTTTTTTGTGATAATCTTGATTTTTATCACAGTTTTCATGTGTCTTTTCATGCTGTCAGTCTTTTACATTGCAGTTGGATGACATTATGTCTCTACTGATGTTTAATTTTGTTGAAATTCCAGACACTGGACTGGAACGGACCAAATACATTAAATAAATGAAAATGTGGAATTTGGCATATTTCCACAGCCGTATATATACATTTATGAATGCTGTTATATTGTGACAGAACTGAGCACACTCTTTTTGCCATCAATGCTACAACGCGATGACATTTATGTTTTGGCCTATGATTAAAATATATAACAATAAATAAAATGCATAAATAATAATAAAACAATGCAAACTCTCATGCAAACTTTCCGCCTTATTCACAACACGTGCATTCATGTTTAGAAGAGCGGCAAACTTTCTACATCATTATTGCATACATGATTATTGCATACGGTTGTTTAAGTTGTTCTTTTATTTTTGTACATTTAAGAATACATCTTAGTAAGAGTTTTCGGGGATCATGATTTGTTTATATGCACGTTTTAGACAACATTTTGCATCCTTAGTGAATGAGACAAAAGGTTTTATTAAACATAAATGCACTTAAAGGGATTCGCCCAAAAATACAAATTCTGTCATCATTTATTCATCCTCATATAGCTCAAAACCACTATATGACTCTTTCGTCTGAGGAACACAAAAGAAAATATTTGGAGAAATGTCACAAATGGTTTTGTGTTCATACAATGGAAGTCAATGGGTGTCAATGTTGTTTGCTTATCAACATTCTTCAAAATATCTTTCGTGCTCTGCAGAAGAAAGTCATTCAGGACTGACATGAGGATAAGTAAATGTTGAAGGATTTTTAATATCTGGTTGAGCTATCCCTTCATGGCTACTGTAAACTGTATTATTAAACTGCCGAATTAACAATACTTTCAAAATGCAGAAAACTGACTGTAATAACTTTCAGTAGTTTATTTTGTCAGGGATGTTACAAGAGATTGCTCTCATGCACCGAACATCTGCCTGCCCCCCCTCTTTGTTTCCACCATGTCTTTCCCCAACTCGTTTTCTCTCGGCTCAGATAAGCGTCTAGCCGTCAGCGCCTTTGGGCCAATCGGCCACGGCGAGTCAGTCAGGTCTCTGTATTTTGTCTGTTCCACACCAGTCTGAGGGGAGATTAATGTAGCTGATAACTGACCAGTCACTCCACTCCAACTCCACAACCCAACCGCCCCCCCTGCCCCGACCCACCCCCACATTAGTTAATATTTTCTGACAACTGTATATTTTATCCCGAAGCAGAGTGACGGGGCCCTATCTGTCGGACGGACAAATCTGACTTGTCTTTTTTTTTTTAAGTAGGCCGTGTTTACTTCTTGCCGTAAACATTTTGATATCCACCGCAACCTTCGCCATCTGTTCGGAATTTTCAGCCAAACCGTATTGGCACTCATAATAAAAATAGCGCAAGGGCCTCGGGCCTGTCAATAACTTCCATCCGACTGACAAAAACGCCGCTGTATATTTTACCCGCTGCCGGGCTGATCGGAAGATAACGGTGCGAGTATTGACATAGCGGCGTAAAAGCGTCAGACATGCAAGCATGACACCGCAGGGAAAACATTGTGCCTGCTCTGTTGGGAACGGATCCAAGTATCCCCCTCACGCCGCAATCGCGACCGGTTACAAAAATTGGGTCTAGCTGCGCGCACCGCTATTCATTCACACATTTTCACCTCCCCAGTGAACGATAAACAACGAGGCCGTCAAAAGAAGACTCAATACGCGATGTTTACGAATATGTTGGTCAGATGAAACATCGATCCACCCAAGCGTCAAAGTGAAATGCTTCTTTTGCGTTGACAGAGAGATACTAGGAAGTGTAACAGAGCTGCGAGAGAGATGGTGGGAAGGAAGGATGGATGGTCACGGGTGAGTGGAGTGATACACCAGACTCTGTTCAATGAAGGAAGGGAAACGTGAGATCCCCTCCAACCTGTGCACTCTGGGCAGCGGACCAGCACCGCCTCAGCCACACTGATTTTCCACCAGAGCCAAATAAAAAAAAGCTCCGATTGTGTAACTTTTCTCCATCGAATGTTCAAAAATGTGCAATGCTTTCGACTGTGTCCAAATGAGAACTTTGACCGCTGTAAAATTCGTAACTTTTATAGTCATGGAAACGTTTGTATAAAGCAGTCAAATAAACAATTTGGTCATTATTGACTCGCTTCGTTCACTGTAAACTTACATAAACAGTTTTTCATTAGCACATGCTTTTATCCACACTTTTATTTAACAATTCGTTCTGATGAGATAAGAAGGGACGCCTATGTTTACCACTAGGACTACAGAGTTGAAGCTTAGAAAACATGAACTGCGTAAATAAGTTTCATATCTACAAACAGACTTCAACTGTGGAGAAAACGTACATTTATTGGGCTTTTGGTCATTGTAGGAGGTTGATAGCCCCTGGACACAATAAACTGTTGTTATAGAACAAGAACGATTTCTCCAAGTTCCTCATTTTGGTTCAAAAACCTGCGGCCAATGGGTTCGGAAGGACACTATTCACTCTAGGCCAGTGGTCTCCGAAATGGTGCCCACGGACAATTGGCATCCCGCAAGAACTCTGTGAGTTGCCCCCCAAGCACAGGGATCGGCAATAAAAGCTGCGCATGAAAGGGACAGCCGACAGATCGGTGACTACACCAACTGGGCTAATGTTGCATCTTCATGAGAGTTCATCATTTGCAAAGGTTTTAAAGCTTTGCCAACCGAAAAATTTAAGGACAAAATCACGTAAAAGAGAATTTGGCCCTTGTGACTCGTGCGTGCTGTACACGGAAATATCACACAAAATTAAATCAGAAAAAATATTCAAACGTTTACATACAGTAACGTATGTTTACTTTTCTAATAGGCTATTCTGTGACTGGTAATGGTGGTATGACTAAGGTGTAACCAGGGCGCGATTTGAGGGGGGATGCGAGGGGATGGTATCCGCCTTGAAGGAAATGACAAAAAGCATCCCCTCTGTAAAACCACCATCCCCCTTACCATCCCACTTATAATTATATTAGAATCATTATAATATACATTTTATAATGCAAATCCTCTGTAAATCATCAAATATTTGACAACACCATCCCCACTCATTTTTTTTTACAATTCGACCACTTTGTGCAGCAAAAAACCAAAACGATTCATTATAATTTATCCCTAAAAGTTAAGTAGACAAAAAAAGAATGCATCACATGTTTAAAGTATGAAAATATTTTCTCATTGCTGTATATTCAAAAACTAGCCCTCTTGAAGATTTTATCCCTTCAGGTAGCCCACGCTTACAAAAATGTTGGAGACCCCAGCTCTGGGTTGTGAACTACTCTTTAAACACATTAATATTCTGAGAAAAGGTAATTTTAGGAGAAAGAGAGCTCATTTGTGTTAGCCATGGAATTTTAGGTATCCATATTGCTGGGCTGGTTTTTAAAGACAAGTGTCAAATGTCCAGCCGAGGATTGAATGACCGGCCGGAGTGTCAAAGTCCATTTTGGCGTCTCATATATAAACAACGGATCGAGGGCTTAAGCGCAAGATTATAACAATTTATCACATCATCGTACACATTACACATACTGAAACTAAAAGGCAATGCTGCTAACTCTAAAAGTTTGTAAAACAGTTTTCTAGCTCAGATTTCTGCGAATACGCTTATCTTATCACTACATAAACACTTTTTTTATGAAAATACAATCTGGAGGTACAAGCATGCCAAACAATCAGATTAGATTGTCAAACACCTTTAGGCCATACAAATAGAAATGCTTTTTAAAACAGATTTCCGAATTCAGATTACTTTTGCCCTAACAAGCTACAAACTCCTGCACGAGCTCATAAAAGATTGACGGTTAACCTGATATACGTGCATGTTCACCGGCTTCTGAAGGTAGGAGGCTATCTGATGCCTGTCTAATAATGCGTGGGGAGGAATGCGAGGAGTGGGGGGTGGGGCAGCCCCCAGGTGGCTCGCATGGTTAAACGGCAGATTATGCAGCACACAACTAATTTCTTTGTAGTAATCTTATTAAACTGTTAAACAGCTGTCGGCTAGCCAAATCTCAACATCGACCCCGGATGGTTGCTCCTAGACCCCAGTATGAAACAAATAAGAGCATTTGAGGTAAAATAAAGCATGACAGGAAAATGCGATGTTGGTTTTGACGTTACTTAGACATCAAGACATGTTTCATAGTGTGGACACAAAAACACAAAACTCAAGTCATATACAGGTTTTAAACAATATGTGGTGAATAAATGACGATTTTGGGTTGACGGTCTCTGAAATGACATTTTTCCTTCACACTACTTGCTGTTAATAATTATTAAGGTTATATTAGTTGACGGCTAATGCCGCGGTCAGACTAGACTAGACAGTGCTGCAAAAATGGGCGGGAACGATTCCTTTACATTTCTGTAATGAGAGGTCATGCTGGGATGTTTTGATCTTCTATTGGTCTCCCCCATTCACGTGACGTGAATTCGCAGGTCAGAGTTCAACAAACTTGAACTTTGGCGAAATATCTTCGGACGGGCTGGCGTTTTCGGTCTGTCGCATGCGTATGAATGGAAGTCAATGGAGCAATAAGGAAAGTGTGACCGGGCATAACTAAGATTTTTACGATTTAATTTTTTTTTAAATAAAATAAAATAATACACCGGTATGGTATTTATTAATGTGTGGTATTACTATTTAGATGCTTTTCATGAAATATCAAACCATGCGTTATATTTTTCTTTATAGTCTAGAGGTATTACGTTGCTTTTGATTAAATATGGGACACATCAAAAATGTATCTGTTGTTCCGGTTCCTTGTTAGATGTCCATCACATTAAGTGCTCTAGTCTCCCCCTTTCATTCTAAACAGGTATAAACACTACGAAGATATTCTGTTGCTTTTGGCGATTAATTGAGCGTGAAATCAAACAGTAGCAACGGTGTCGATTCATTTCGATTTTCTTTACGTGAGCTCGGAAGCTCGCATGCAAACATCTCACTTCATCTGCCTGCTAAACCGGCTGCATTCAAACACCTCGTGCTGCTACTGTCTGAGTAATAGGACTTTTTCTGGAGTAATCCATCATCCCGAAGCCCGTTAGATGGTTAGAAGCTGTCACCGTCCTGCTCGAAATGATATCCTTACACCCTAGCCCACTGCAAACCGTAAACCAGGCTGCTTTTCCAGCTCCTCTAATTGCCGATGATTAGCATGACATCCAACACCGGCTGGCGGTGCGTGGCCTCTGCCTGTCTCTCTCCTTCATGATGACAGCCTGCGTCAAAGATTTTGAGGAGCAATTTGGTGAAGTGCTATTGTACTGCGTCTCAAGTTACTCTGAGTATGTAACACTGACCCACATGTGCCAGGTCGTTCCTACGAAAGCTGCATTCCTCTACCTGAGCGGACTGAGATTCCCTCACGAGATGCGTTTTTACATCTTCAGGCCATGCCAGACCACAGCCGGGTCTACAACAGGGATATTGTTAATCTGCCCTGAATGAAGCTTTATCTTGTAGACATAGGATTATGTTGCTAAAGTAGCTGGTGGCGATGGTCTCTATAGTGCTGGGGCAGCGAGCTAGATTGAAAAAGATAGAAAGCTGAAGATAATAAGCACTGTGATCTCCTCACCTAACCAAACTGGCTTAACCTCAGCATGTCACGCAAAGTCCTGCTCTCTAATTAGTCAATGTACACAAAAAGTAAAGAGACGCTTAAGGTGTACCGCAAGGTTCGGTCAACCCCACCTTTCCATTTTCTAGCTTCGCTCACCCCCTGCAGCGGTTGTTCCTCAGCATGGGTGGCCTTTGGAATGGATGGTGGGGGTTGGGTCACTGGACTGACCTCTGAAACTGAATTAAGGCCATGTAACTCATTCTGAAATCCATAGGCTAACTCAGAGACAGGGAAGCAGATGGCTAAGACGAATTCGAGATGAGGGGGAGATCACCCCTAGACTGTCTGTCTGGTGTAAAGTTGACATTTCCTCGCAATATTCGTTGAGAATAGTATGACAAAATGTTCAATGTGCAAATTTCATGTTGCAAAGGGGGAAGAGAGCAAGATGTTTTTGGGGAGTAAGAAGACTTATAAGCTCACATTTTCAAATGCAAAAAAAACAAATATTATTTTAACATTTACTCATTCTAATGACAATCCAAACCTGTAAAAAGTTTCGGTTGCACTTTATTTTTACAGTACGTGTACCTTAAGTGTACTAACAGTGTACTTACCTAAGAAAGTACTGGGTATTATAAGATAACTACATGGTAAAGTTTAGGTTTAGGGGTAGGTTCAGGGTTAGTACCTTGTTATTATATTTACAGTACTGTAATAAGTACACAGTATGTACATGGGAAACAGGCATGTAAAATAAAGTGGTACAGAAGTTTCGTTCGTTCGATATTTTGATGAATGTTGGTAACCAAACAACATTGAACCCCACTGACTTCCATTATATGGACAAAAAGAACACTGAGACATTTCTCAAAATATCTTCTTTCATGCCCCACAGTAGAGAGAGTCATATACAGGTTTGGAACAACATGACGGTGAGGTGAATAAGAGGATGTCGACAGTCAAGCAAGAGACAAGTACAAAAACAAAATCCTTAGCGAACGTAAAAAACAGCCATTGAGAAAAGGTGATGAGCAAATCCTCTCTCCAAGCACCTGTCAAACAATCCCTCCTTTCACCACAATCCAAATGACATTTAATTTGATTCCAGATATCCTAAATGATTCCAAGACATCCATCCCGCCCTCCGTTCCACAAACGGCTGGGCATAAGCTGTGTCAAAAGTCCCGGGTGCGCTGTTACGCACCACGCGGCGTGCGCGCACAGACAGACATGCCCACATAATGGCATCCTGAAATGAAACCACTTGGAGAGAGCCCGCAAGAAGCTTTCACTGGGCGCATTTAGTCATCGTGTGACACGAAGGTTGAGGTGACAGGCAGTGGCGCGTCAATGCGTTCACTTCCATTTAGGAAAGTGAGACAGCCGGAGTTAAAGAGAGTCAGGGCGATCGGCTTTGCTAACCACTTGCAAGAAGTTTCAGTGCGATATCCTGCGTCTGTTTAGGAGGAGTAGTTTTACTAAAAGGCATTTGTGAAACTCATTTAGGAGTGACCTGTGGACTTGTGAATGTGTGAGGCGCTGGGGTGAATGTGACTGGATTACACTCTGTTCTGTATGAGAAGGGCTTGAGCGTTAACAGCAGCCTGCTGGTCCAATGCCCACCTTTCAGCATCGACTTATCTCTTTCCCTCAGCAGTGACCCCTATTGGGAGACAACGGGAATTGTTTTTCCTGGAGACCCATCAAGATTAAAAAGATAGTTGACAAAAAATTTAAATTCTGTCATTTATTCAACTAACCTGTATATGAATATTTTATTCTGTGAAACACAAAAGAAGATATTTTGAGAAACGTCTCTGTGGTTTTGCATCCTTACAATAGAAGTCAATAGAGTCGATGTTGTTTGCTTGCCAACATTCTTCAAAATATCTTCTCTTGTGTTTTTCAGAAGAAAGAGAACTAAGTTAAGTTTGGAAAGACATCAGGGTGAGTAAATAATGAAAAATGTTCGTTTTTGTTGAACTGTCCCTTTAAGAGTGACTACACATTTCGCCTTAGGCCATGTAGACAGCACACCTCACCTCAATAGCCTGCATAATTTGAGCTGTCATTCATTTCCGTAGAACAAACGGTGCAGGGATGTATGTGCCAAAGTTTAATACCGAGGGTTGTGCTTGCTTCAGCAAACACCACTGAAAACATACACGTTTTGCCAAAACCTTATCTAAACGTTACGACTGTGAATTTCAGATTACTCCAGCACAGAGAAATATTAACATGGTTTCGTCAGTATTAGGGTGAACTGAGCAAGCAAATGCTGTGCAAATATCTATCATTTAAATATCCACGGGTTTGTAGGATTCATGGCTGTTAAAGTTCATATGTAAAGTAATGAAAATATGACTGGTGGAAAAGGTGCTCCAGGCAGCGTATGTGTTACACGTGTTTACATAATGGAAATTCAAGTGTATTCAATTCATTTTAAATGTTAACATTTTGGCCACAATCTACATACTGTAAGCAGTGACTGTGGAAGCCAGATGGTATAAAATCTTTCAGCTAATGAGTGACTGACTGAAGCAGTACATGTACTGTAACTGAGAGCTGTACTAACTATATTGGCTTCTGGGTCTTAAGGGATAATACTTTTTGCATCATTTTATTTAAATTTTGAGGTCATAACACCTCCAGCAAACATTTGGTTTGCATTTCAAAAGATTAAAATGATTTGTGTCATCGGATCAAGTCAAGTGGTATCCATCAGTTCACCAAAATTGTGACTCAAATCACCCCATCAAGTCTTCTTATATGCTTTTTTAACATAAATATTTCCTCTTAAAGTGATAGTTCACCCAAAACTGAAAAACCTTTCATCATTTATTCACCCTCATGTCATTTCAAACACAGAAGATATTTTGAAGAATGTTGGTGACCAACATTTTGTGAGCATTTCCCAAAATATCTTCTTTCATGTTCCACAGAAGAAAGAGTCGTGCACAGGTTTTGAATGACAACAGGGTGAATAAATGATTCGTTTTTATTTTTGTGTGAACTATCCCGTTTCCAAACACTTTTCCCAAAACACTTTTAGGAAAATGTACTCCTCATTTGAAGAAAAAAACAAACAAACAATACAGAAATTGTATAAACAACTCTACGCATAAATCAATAACGCAAGCAATGACCAACTCGACCATTTAATTCCCTCCTTTTACAACCAAATCGCATCATTTTTATAGCCAGCGAGCGGGTTAACGTTCGGGTTGCCGCGTGCGTTTCCCGGGCGTCTCGCTATCCTTGGTTTACTCATGCAAACAAAATGGCCTTCCTGTTCTAGACATCCGACCCCCATTTCCTTCTTATCCGTCGATTCCCTCCAAAACACTCAGCTTGAAGCCGCAGGGTTGCACAGGGACATTAACAGAGCTCACTGTGGAATTAGCCCATTAATGTAATGCTAACAAGATGGAATCCTTCTCCCGCGGGAGTAATATTACAGCGGCATCTCCACAGTTGTTCTTTTTTGTAAATCACTCAGCTTATCTGAAAGGAGCCGATCGATACGTAGCATTACAGTAAATAGATAAACTAGCGCTGCTGTAAGGGTTAGCGTCTGAGTCAAGCATTATAGCGCGCAGATGAGGGGGAACGATTAGCACGTATTTGCTTCCGCCGTGCCCTTGACAGACACCCGGAGCCACGGCAAAACGTCACTGCTGACAAGGATTTATGAAGAAGGATCGTCTTCCAGCGAACTGTCTAAGCTTGCACATTTTATTTAGGGGAAATTGAATCAAATATTTGCAAAATTGCACGCTTGATATTTAAGGGCATTAGCGAGCCTTTTTGCGGTTCTTTGTTTACCAAATTTCCAAAACTTGCTGACAACAACAGCGTTTGCGCTTTCATAAGCGATTTGATGGGATACTTAGTTGTGTTTCTTATGAATATCAACGTAGTCTCAGATGTTTTGTCATATAAAAAAAAAGAAAAACATATTTAGAGTGTAGAGCGGTTCAATAAATGTAGATGAATGAATGTAGGTAAAATAATCTGGATTTGGATCAATCTGAGGAGAAATGTTTGAGTTCATCTTGAAATCTCAAAAAATATTAATGTTTGATCGCAGACTTGACAAATCTGAGCTCAGTTTGTCAGACATTTTGGAGTTTTTTGCACCCTTTTCTCAGACGAAATATCTGAGATGCAGGCCATGAAAAATGTCTGATGCTCTGCATTTAATCTCTTTTAATGTAAACTGTTGTGCAAAAATTGTAATCAAAGATTAATTAATTGAATACATTGTTAATGACAAAAAAATCGATAGCTGAGTGAACTCGGACTAAGACCTCGAGCGAGGGGCAGAAAACGAAAAGAGCCGGGGCCGGTTAAATAAACTGATTAGACTAGTCTTGCATGTCAGTCATCCAATCTTTTCTCCAAAACTGGTCATAACTTCTTTAACTCAGTCACATAAAAATGTAGATTGGTCTAATTCAAATTTAAATGTAAGACTTATTAGTCCTAACTAATTGCCAACTAACTAAAACTAAAACTATGTTTATGCAACTGACCCCTGGTGTCTGGTCAACACCCAGCTAGACTCGATTTACAGGTACCTGTAACACAACTTATGTCTATGAAAGGCTGGTGGAAACATGCAAGACCGATCTGACCCCTTAAAGGTTATCACAGCTTCAGCACCAACAGCCTTAGGGCACAGAGACAGTGATAAGAGTGATTGTGTGACAGAGAATTTAGTACAGTGAAAATTTAAGTTTTCATATAATATAATTTCATTATTTAATATAACTTTCAATTTGGAACACGTGCATGAGACAGTGGCAGTCTATCAAATCTTCACGAGTTTGCTGCAGATATAAAAACGAGCAACAATACAAATACCGCAGTGATTTTAATGCACTTTTTTATTTGTCCATTAAGTGCCAACTAAGTCTTTGTCATTAGATTAGTTTAACAGTCCTTTCTTGTTTTGACTCAAAAGAATGGAAGTGTTAAAAAAAGATCATTTAATGGCACCCTTGACTTTGACATAAGTTTTTATCAAATAGATGTTTATTGCTACGTATTGGTATATCAGTGCATACAAATAAAATCATGGTAAAGTATGCCTTTTTATTGTATGTTAGTAACACGTAAAAATAAAACGATTAATCGACTCAATATACAAAAATATTAAGGGTTCAATATAAGGGTTTATACCTAAAGAAATGTTGTGCACAACAAGCTATATGCTTGTACTGTTACAGCAAGAGACATTTCATAAATACAACTCCATCATTTATTCACCCTCATGTTTTTTAAACATGCACAACATCCTTTTTTCTGCAGAACAAAAAAGAAGATTTTTGAGGAATGTTGGTAACCGAACAACATTGAACCCCATTGACTTCCATTGTATGTTTTTTTTTTTGTAACTCACAGAAGATACAGGTTTTGAACAATGTAAGGATAAATAAAATATGTTTTATTTTTGAATAAACTATTCCTTAACATTCGAATAAACAGTACTTAAGGATAACCACAGCTTCACGCTCAGCACACAGATGCTCAACAAGTCAAAACAGGCAAGAAATCTCTCACGAAAGTGAAGCGACCAATAGGCTCCTCTGTTATCGAGAGCCACCACTTCATCATGTGATTGAGGCATTTCTGTCATTCTCCCGTGTTTTGTCCAAAGATCCTCACACCTCCTCCTGAGCACGGCAAGTGGATCTTTTCAAAACAACAGAGGTGGTTTAAGGTGGACTCGTTTGGCCCGACGCGCCACGAACACGCGCAAGCTCCCGGAGGTTAATCGAACGCGACGGCGTTTCAACCTCTTCAAAAACTAGAGTTCATAAAAATCCATTACGCTACCAAACCCCGCTTGAAATTTTCTGGAATTAATGACCGAACAACAAGGAGATGGAGAGATGGCGAGTGCGAGTATGAAAGAGAAAAATCAATAAACACTACATGGCCTGTAAAAGCATTATAAATATAAGTAGCATTTCTCCATTAAGGGAGATTTGGAAAACAGCAAATGCTAATGAGGGAAGCAAAGAGGCCATTCAAGTCCATTAGTAGCTCTCTCTAGTGAAAATGGGCCGCTCTTTGAGGTTATCTACTGGCCAGTGCCACTAGATCCAGACCCACTATTCAAACCTGACTTCCATTTCCAAGTGACATATTGGACAAATGTGCTTTCTGGATTGCGGCGAGTGGCCGAGGGAGGAGTTCGAAATGGATGATTCAAATCCAAAGCTTTTTATTTTCTAAACAAGGAGCATTCTTATTCATTATAAATTTATTGTGATGCGGAGCGCTGCGAAGAATGACTTCACGGCCGGAGTCACTTTGTGGAATTGGAAGGAGGCCACAAATCATGCTCGGAGATGACAGACGATTTTTGAGTTTGGATAGACACGAAAAAAGTGCTCAGTATGTATTTCCTAGTCGGTGCCGTGGCGTCGCGGTTGGCACATGTCCCGACACGTCGAGCTGTCGTTGCAGATATCTCTAATAGCTGACGTGTTACTAGCCATCAAGAAATGACACGAAACAAACCTGGACTATGATTTGACTCAACTATTTTGCATTGCAAGACTACATCACGCAATACGGAAATACAAGGTTTCCCCCCAACACTCGATGATGATATAATATTTGACCGTGTACTCACTTGAGAGGAATACGGGGGACCGAAGTGGGAGTGGAGACAGTGGTGATGACCTGTAGGATCTGCTCCAGAGCAGACAACCCCCCTCCAACCTGAAAGGCTACCTGATCTGCATTATTCTGAAAAAGAGAGCGAAAGACAAACAGTCACAAACATGGAGAGGCGAACATCCTCAAGTATCACATTGTTTTCTCATAGAAGCCATCCTCGCGCTGCCCACCTCCTGTTTTCTAGAGGGGAGCTGGAGTGAAATTGGAAACAAAGTGATCCCCAAAGAATTCCTGCTAAATCTCAAAAGTGCACAACCCCTCCCGGCCCCCCGACAGCGACCAAAACCCAACGCAGGACAACAAACGCACAAAACCCGCACACAAAGCAGGGGTGGTCTGCTTTGACAAAAAAGAGCTTAGGGAAAACACACATAATGAAGTCGAAATTTGGACACACATCACAAAGTGAAAATCGAGTTTGGTCCACATCTAAACTTGAAAATCATATTGTAAAATATGAGAGGGAAGGTTTAAAAGTAACCGAGTCGTCGGTTATCATAGATACCAGCCGTAAAACTTTTAACAGGGGGTCAACCAAACTGTGCCTGAAACTCATACGGCGCGAATGAGCGTCTTGAAGCAAAAAGGGACGTAAAACAGTCATTTAACTGACGTGCTTCTCAAATCAAACTGTTTACAAAGGGGACGTTTTTACTTGCATCATAAAATTCTTTCGAGTTCAAAGTAGAACTTTAAGTGAGTCATACGCTTTCGAGCTAAACGCCTCCCCTCGCTTTGAGGAAGAAAGTCCCCCAGAGGTTGCCGATGGGTTCGACCCCGCGTTTGCAGCCAATGACGCGTAAATCAACAGCTCAGAATTTGGAAGTGACATCACCCGAGTCATTTATTTGCAAGATCGGAGAGCAAAGCAAAGAAGAAGAGAGAGCGTCACACCTACTCCGTATAATGAGGTCAGGTTCTCGTACGCTATGTGACAGCACTCAATGTCAGGCACTTCAAGATGTTTTTTGTTCGGGGGATAGCGGGGGCTGCCAACAAGCCCGGACATATTGAGCACCAAACAGAGGAAGTGCTTTGCAAAATTACATATAAGCTCCTCTCCTGTCAATCACGGGTGCCGCCAAAGAGTCATTCCTGGAGATCCGGTGGCAAGAAAGACGGCTGAACCTCTGCCAGGGTTAAGACATTGAAACAAGCGTGGCTGTCAGGTACACCAAAGGTAGAGCGCGCTCCAACAGCGGCCGGGATTAAGAAGAGCTCACTGACAGCCCTGTCAAAGACGGCTGGCAGACAGGACGGCAACAGGACGGGTCTCCGTAAGGTTTAAACAACGTACCCGTCGACACAACCCTGTCCTTTTCTCCAGAAGCAGAGGGCCTCTCACGGTGGCCTATTTAAGGAGATATTTGGAGGGGTGATGGCGTGTGGAACTCAGTCCAGAGGGAGGTGTCTCGCCTTGCCCGCTCTGGCTTACTGACAGATCCCTTTGGTGAGCAAAGTACCTGGAATCTGGAGGAGTTTAGGAAAGGGTTTTGGGATAGAAGTGACGATAAACATCAGATGAAGAAGATACAGGGATTTGAAAGACCCTGCGTGCTTATCCGGCGATCTAATTAAAACAAGATTTTATGAAGAAAGAAAGGAATTGTGTGGGACACAAGTGGCAATTATTGACTATGGAAAAATTGAGGCAAACTATCATGGAAGTCCCATCTTAATAGCTCCATTTTAAGGGGATATTTCATCAAAAAATGTAAATCCCTCATGATGTTTAAAACCTGTGTATGACTCTGCGGTGGAACACAAAAGATGATCTTTTGAGAAACGTCTCTGTGGCGCCATACAATGGAAGTCAATGTTGCTTGGTTTCCAACGTTCTGCGAAATATCTTCTTTTGTGTTCTGCGGTAGAAAGAAAGTCATACATTGTTAACCGACACGAGGAAGAGTAAATGAACGAATTTTCTTTTTTGTGTGAACTATCCCTTAAAGTAAGATCTCCCTTAGAACACATGCCGTTGTGTTACCAAATGTAACTTTGCCATGTCGCCACGGGCTAACCTTTCCCAATCCAGCCCAAGCATCTGGAACCGATATACCTTTTCAACAGGCCACGTCAAACAAGCAAGCCAAGCGTTTGTTTATTTGCGACCAGCATGCCTCTACAACAGCAGAAACAACGTGTTAACGTAGCGTTTGAACCTTAACATAACAAAGGAGGGGCTGTGTTCCACCCGTGCGGTTTTCACGCAACGGAATGAAACGTCTCAATGCCGACACGAAAAATAAATAGAGAGAAGCTGTGGAAAAATGAAAGCGAATGTAAATCCATGCCTGCTGCCCTCTTCTAAATATTCAAATGAATATCAAAACAACCGTCTACGAGACCCAAGTCGCTCTGGTTTAAAAGCGAGCGTAATCGAGTTCGGTAGCCGCGTTAAATGAAACGCAGCCCGGTTACGCTATGTGGCGTCTACGTTCTGAATTTAGTCACGAGCTTGGTCACGATACTGTGCAATGACATTAAACATCCAGCCCGTCTGTAATATGATAAAACATCACACGGCATGACATAAACAAAATGGGCTTGGAAGTGATGTGTAAAGCTGGTACTAATCCACAAGTCGCACGGTGGGGGAGTCCGCTGTTGGAGCTGTGCGGTGTGCACCCTCATTCAACAAACACTCCATTGACATAATAATTGGATGAGAGCGTGTGTGTTTTCGCGAGGCGATTTGAACGAGAGACCTAAGGACAGATCAGATGGGGCAGCAGAAAGAGGTGGGGCGGCAAAGTAAATTTAAATTACACAGCTTGAGCAGTCTTATCCAATTACAAACCAAAGTGGCCATTTTAGCCAACGCTTATCAAAGGGCCAGGCAGCTGCGCTTCCCGATGGCCGGCCAGGACGAGGGCACGGGTGCGGGGTACGCGTTAAGTGGGAAGGAGGGCTGGATGTGTCTGCGTGTTCACCTCCCACAAACCACTCTAATTAGCCGACATGAAAAGCCAGGGGGAGGTGAACGCTCCTAAAACGCCGCATCCCCCCTTCTCGTAACAGATGGAGAACAACTGGCCGGGGCGTTCATTGACGGAAGGGGGTTCAACAAGATTCCATCTTAGGCCCATCCATCTTTGGCCAAGTGGCACGGTGATGTAAACAGGCCCCCCCTTTACAACAACAGCTCGAAATCTTAGAATGAATAAGAGCGCTGGCATGTAGACGACGCACCACGTTCTCAAGTCGAAATAGAGAAATATACAAAGGAGCGTAAACACAGTCTCCATTTAGCGAAGAGGTCTGTGTTAACATCACAAGCGAGGGAAAGGGGCCGTAAAACGCAACAAGAGTTCGGCTTTAGGTTTAATAGCACAAAGTTAAATATACTGTGCAAGATCTTTGGCGGGGGCTCCTTTCAAGCGCGAAGAAGAGTTTAGATTTGAGAAGACAATAGGATCTGACGGTTTCATTAGAGTATCAATGAGCCTTTGGAACTTTTAAAGAAGCTGAAAAACGGGAGTATCCTGTTCGTGTCCCACTCTTAACGCCAGATACAGGTCAGAATCTGGAAATGTTGTGCTCGCAAGAACGGTTTAATGCCACACCCATCCGGAGTATCCGGACCGCAGTTTGCCGTGTGATGGGTTTTCTTTCAAACTCTAAATATGAAAAGCCACGAAACATGTATCCTTCAAATATCAAGCTTGTATTAAAAAAAGTCAAGCACCCAAGGGTAAATCTTTCCACCGTGGATTTCTCAATCTTCTAAGACCCGTCTTGAATGCCCCTTCAAACATGCACCTGAGGGGAAACATGAATCCTCGACTCTCTTACAGTCACAAGTGGAACAAAAGAATTACCAGACAATTAGGGTTCGAAAATTACCTTACTGACAAGCACACAGTGGAGGAATGCAAAAACTATGTCCACGGTGTTTTTTCTTACTCACTTGCTAACTCCTAAAGCTCTACCTGTCGCTCAACAGCCCAGACAACGCCCAATCACCTCACACGTCTTTATAAAGAGGCTTGTTGAAAAATGCCGTTCCTGTAATGTATTTCAATGACCCTGAAACTAACAGACAAGTAAAAATGGAAACTCAAAGATGAGAAAAACATGCGGGTAATATGCGATTCGGATGTTTTAGCGTGCTTCATTTTTATCTATATACTTGTGTCATGAATATTCCTTAACTTTTTTATTTCGTAATTTCATCCCAATTCTTAGGCCACTATTAAATTTAAGCAATGGTGTTTAAGCAGTGGTATAATGTCCATATGCGGTTATTATTTAATTAGCAAAAGTAATTATTCATTCATTATGATTATGTCGCTTAACAGAATACAACCATAAAAAATTGCATGCAGTATTACAAAAAAGAGGAAAGTCTCATCAGGAGTTCAAGATGTGCTTAATGTCAAAATCTTGCATCAAGAGCCCATTTTGTTCTGGGGATTTCCTTTTTTATTTTGTGTACGTTGTTTTTTGCCTGCTTCTGTTCCTTAATAAAAAGAAAGAGAAATCTTAATTGTTAAAGTCCTAAAACAACATGCTAGAAACATGCTGCAAAGTACTGAGTCTCAACATTTAGATTTTTGAATGGAGATAGAATATGAGACACACAATTGTCTTCATATACTAGAGTAGTTTTTATCTTCCTTACCATTATAAATGAAATATACATTTTTATATGCGATATCAATATACTTGAATCCAGTTAATGACTTCATGATGGGTTTGATATCTCAGAAACTTTTTTATGTGTGTGTCATTCACAGCTAATTCTTTCGGGTGACTTTCCATGACCCAACCCACAATAAAAAAAAACTACGACCAATAACATTTGAGAATAATACCAAAAAATCAGTGAAAACATATGACAAGTAGTAAGTATATTTGGTCACACTTTATTATAAGGTCCAATTCTCGCTATTAACAAACCATTAACTACGACTTTTGCCTCAATAAACTCCTAATTTGGTGCTTATGAATAGTTAGTATGATAGTTGTTAGGTTTAGGTATTGGGTAGGATTAGGGATGTATGGTCATTCAGAATATGTGCTTTATAAGTACTAATAAACAGCCAACATGCTAATAATATGCATGCTAATAAGCAACCTGTTAATAGTGAGAATTGGTCCCTATACTAAAGTGTTAACGTATATTTGCCACCTAGTGGATCTGAAAGCCTAATTCAGCTTAGAAGTCACTTTCCTAAAGTTCAAACAACACCGAGACAACAAGCTAGTGATGTTCTTCACTTTAAACCTGATTCGCACTGCGTTGACACACGTGAATGCAAAACATCCCAACTAAGACTTTGCTGGACCCTTTTTCCACCCTAGGTCACCAAACGTGCACGGAGGGCACCCACGATGCTAGAAGCCCCCCCAGCGCCTCTCTCCTTAGCCGTGGGCCTCTCGATCAGGTACAGCTAGCCACCAGTTGGCCACCAAGGGGAGCCAACCCCTGACAGCTGGCAAATGAAAATGTAAATACTGGCTGCACTCTCTGGCTCAGCAGGCCCAGAATGTTCCTGACAGTCCCTCAAGTGTCATAAAGGCAGTCGATCTCCGCCTGGCCTTTATTTGAAAGCAGTGACAAACACTCCCTGGCAGAATGTAAATACGTGAGCTCATTCCGCCAAGGTAAGGGAACGCAGATCAGAGGACCAAGAAAGTCCCCTGAATATTCCCGAACGACAGGAACGCGAAAAGCCTCTTCGATCAGCCGGAGACAAACTGAAACGCGGTTTGACACAAAATAAACCATTAGAGGGCTCAGAGGGAGAGGCGAGCAAAGGTCGGAGACTGTGCCCAAGCAAAAGCAGCATGGGGAAAAGCAGGGGGGGCTGTGCTTTAGGGGGTATGAGGGGCGCAGAAAGTCTGGTGTTGTTCGAGGAATTAAGGGAGAAAGTGGAGACTGAATCAGATACGGGTACGAGAAAAAAAACAAACCTGTAGGTGAGTCAGTGACATGAGAGATGCTTGTTAGGTCAAATAATCTAAACTATCTTGACTCGAGGTGACTCGGAGCGGGAAAACTCAGATGCAGACGCCCAGTGAAGGAGGAGACGGGTATTTATTTGACTTTGTCTCGGGATTAGAGGCAAACTGCCTAGGCGACCGGGGTTCACACACTTGCCCGGTTTTGGTGCGTCGAGCCTGGGTGGCGTGCCGACCTTAGCCGGGCGTTGCGGGAATTGGGAATCTGCAGCTTTGACTGACAGTCTAAATGAAGTCCAGATACTGTACTCGTAGAGGAGAGTCTTATCCCCATAAGAGCCCGAAGACCTGATGTTTCCACAAGCACTTCGCCATTCCAGTGACATAGAAAAACAACAACGGCAGGAGTTCCTCAAAGCAAGGTCTCGGTGGAAAACTCAAGAACGAGTTTGTGTAAGAGGCCTTGGGGACGGTACGCAAGAAATATACTTGCGTTCTTGAGAGAAGCTGTCATTCAGAGATACTTTTAAGAAGAACGAGGCCTGGAGAGAGAAGAGATGAAAAGGACCGACCAAAGAGCCTTGTATTATGGCGTTATCGGCGTAGTACGTCTTACAATAGCGGCCAAAAGAGGTCTCCGTGGAGACATATTTGTACAACATTTGTTTTAAATGCAGCCCCAGGTTCGATTTAACCACCGAAATATGATGAATATGGACATGAAACTAAACTTTTAAGGTATTCATTGGACAAATTAGCTTGGCAAAAAGGCAGCGGTGAATAAGTTTTACTTGAATAAACAAACATGCACAGAAAAACAAAAAGCTAAATAAATAAAGCATACAAATGCACAAGTTATGAATATGTTTTTATCATCTGATGTAATCATTTCCCTGGGTCTTGTCTCTATAAACATGCATGTGTTGTGCCAAATCATAAATGTAAACACCCAGATACCGTTATTGATATTTCAGGTCTACGGTTACCTCCCCTTCACTCCTCTTTAGGAGCTTACACTCTCCTCTCCTCCCTCTGCCCTCCTTCTTTCCCATTAGCTCAGCTTTACCAGCCTCCTTCCCTCTTACCTTTCTCCTGTGCCTCCAGAAACACCATTAACATCCTGCATCTCCTCCCACTTGTCAATACAGGAACGCCATCAATGCACCATCTACCCACCCACTACCCAAACCACACTTCCCCTCGTTTGATAAGTGTATTACAGAACGACACCGGCAGAAGTCGTAAATGTTTCATTAGCAAAATGTGACACACCCCCTATACGTTCTCTTTATATTGATCTGTCCATTCTTTCTCACAGACAACAAAGACCAGAAATGAGAAGGCTACGCTAAGGTTTGCAGGGGTACAGTAGAGATGTCAAATTGTCTAAAACTGACATCCTCACTCTCGACTAAAATGTATTTTTGTGATGTATTATGCACATCGCGTAGTTGTGTTTAAAGCTTTGTGAAGAATCTAAAACCAATACTAAAAGCGACGATAAACAAAATATCAATAAAATAAAAGTCGGAATGTGCCGTATGTCTTGGGAGTTTTTTATGGATTTTTTTGTGTGTATATGAATATACCCACATTTCATAAAACAATGTTATCTGTCTTTTTGCCAAATGATTTGTCAATGTCAATAAATGTCTTTAAAGTTGAGTGTTTTTGTATCATACAAAATACATGTAGGCATTAAAGGCAAATATTGTACCAATGTGGCCTCCGGACATCAGTTTTGACGATTTCCACCAAAGGTTATTCACATTTGATTGCTTGTTTAATTTAATAAATGAGATAAAATAGTCAAATGTAATTACTTTATTGGACAAGTGAACATTCTGAAAATCACAAAACCATTGTTCTACCATAAATGAGTTGTTTTGTATACTAGAAAGGTCACCAAATACTCGCATTGCCCTCGGTTTCAAAATTGAAATTTATGTGGAGGAGATTAAAAACATGAAATATTAAAAACAATAAATTGTTTTATATCTTAATATTAAAAAGTTCTCAAGTTTCCTATAATTTCATTTGGAAATGTGCTACAATTTGGTTTTTAAAATAAGCAATACTTTTTGACAGCATTGAACTGTGAGATGCGAAACAACCTATCGTCGGCATCGCTGTATTAAGTGATTTCGGACAAGTTTTGGCATTGAGAAAAGGTCTTTACAATAAAACAATTCTCAATTGTCAACAGTTCTCCTAATCTACACTAAAGCATGAACAGAAACGACAGATAAAACATCCCAGCTCTTACTAAAACAGTGGTACAGCACTGAAGTAAACATAACTCCTGCCGCATTGTAACATGCCAAGCGAGCTTCAAGAGATCTCGAAACCAAAGATGCGGATTCTTCATAAGCTCCCGTGCATTTGTTACCTCAAGTCATTCGGATTATATTTACATTTGAAAAACCAACATATTATTGTATAAAAGCCACAATGCACGACGGTAGCCAACGAAGCCAGCCAAGCGCTTGAAAACATGTTCGCCTGTTTAACAAACGGGGAGCTCCGCCAATTAATAACATCTGCGGCAATGAAAACAAGCACCTAATCTGGCCCTCATTACCAAATAACCGAGGGCAGAGAGTTAAGGATGGAAAGCGATACTCTGCATACGCTGCGAGACGGGGAAGACGGCAGCCAAAGCCAGGCGGTTCGGGGAAGTTATTGCTGAGAGCAGCCTGGAGGCTTATCTTCAAGTCAGATCCCTCCTGTCACACACACACACACACACACACGTGCGCGCGCAAATACACATCCAATCCACACAGACTAGACCTGAGACAATAAAGCCCCTAAACCAGAATGGTCTAAACGCCGCTCAGATGCGATCCCAGAACCACCCTGGTGTGGTAGTAAAGGTAGACAGATAAAGAACACTTTAAACATCAGACGCCATATAACCGTTCAGTCATTACTGGTGTCTGAGAAGAGAATATTACTCTGTTTTGTCCATTCATGAGCTATTCAAGGAAAGCAGCAAAGTTCGGACTCCAAATTCTGACCGGACGAGTTGATGTTGTAAATAACAGATAAACACACACCGGTCTGAGATTTGTACAAACCTGTTTCTCCAAAATGCGGGAGATTTCTCCCAGGGTTCGGTCTAGGCCGGACACTTTTTTACCCGGCCACTGGCCACTGTCCTGTCCCTGCTGCTGCTTCACTAGATCCTTCACCAGACGCTGAAGCCTAAACACAAACATGTTTGTTTATGTAACGTGATGAGGACTTCCCATTGACTTCTATTGTTTTGATTTTCAGCTCATTTCAGCCAATCTCACATAAGCTGTCAAGAACTTTTTCTGGACAAATGACAAGCCAAAAACCATTAGAACACATGAATTATCATGAAAACATTACTTGTACTGACATTTTATGATAATTAAATCAATCAAATTCCTCGATACAATATTGTAATGCAAAAAATATATATATTAAAATGACATTAAATGAAATACATTTGTGTCCCTGGATCACAAAACCAGTCTTAAGTAGCACAGGAACATTTCTGGTAAAAGCCAAAAATACATTGTATGGGTCAAAGTTATAGATTTTTCTTTTATGCCAAAAATCACTAGGATATTAAGTAAAGATCATGTTCCAGGAAGATATTTTGTAAATTTCCTACCCTAAATATATAAAAACGTTATTTTTGTGAGTGGATGGCCTGCTACAGTGCCAATTTTCTCAATATTTGGATTTTTTGCACCCTTAGATTCCAGAGTTTTACACGGCTGTATCTCTGCCAGATATTGTCCTATCCTAACAAACCATACATCTAAAGAAAGCGGAAAATTGACTCAAAAGACTGGTTTTGTCGTCCAGGGTCACATTTATATAATGTATATGTATATATCACGTATATAATACATTAAATTATATAAAATACATTTTCCAGTTCAATATATCATTGGTTGTCACTTTATGTTGTTCAAATAAAAAAATCCCTGCATTACAGTAATGTTTCACTATCATTCCGAAGACCAAATATACGAAACCTAAGTCACCCAAAAAGAGACGTTCAAGACAAATGAAGAGATGTCCGCAACACCGCTTGGCTATCAGCATTGCTTTATTTCAACTATAAGTGTTCAATTAAGATAAACCCAAAGCTAGATGATTTTTATAGCAGGGTTCCTAAAACAGAGAATTTTTAGACGCTCCCTAGAAAACCTCAGATTAGATGCATGATTAATAGAAATGTAACAAGGAGCTTACTTCGCCTTGTAAGGAGAGTCGGGGGTCTGTGTCTTAGCCTCCATGGACGTCTCATACTCCTTAGCCCTAAAGGTAAACACAAACAAGTCGGTCAGAAAGAGAAGGAGAGCGAGCAAGAGGAGTCCGATGGCTGTCACCCTGAAGACATGAGGAGATAAGACGACGTGCGGAACAAAGGAAAGGTCAAAGGGTCAAGCTGAGCCTCAAACTGTTTATTTAGTCTTTGGGCCACACTAGCAGCCGTCACAAACTAACAAGCATGAACGAGTCAAAAACACAGTTATACAGAAGGGAACGTCAAACTATTTCATAGCCACACTGTTTAAAGTGACAGCGCACCCAGAAATGAACAAAAATATGTCGTTCCAAAACTGTAAGCTTTGTTTTTCGCGTTGCTGAAAGTGAAGAATAGGTTTTAAAGAATTGTAACTTAATTTGTATCATTGAACAAAAGTTCACTAAAGAGAACTGAAAAACTATTCAACACTCATTTAAAGTGACAGTGCACCCAAAAATGAAGTGTTTTTAGACGAATTGTAAGCCAACGTGGAATTAGATTTGCATGATCAATAACAAACCCAAAGGACTAGACTTCAAATGGTCAAAAGGAAATAAGTCATGATCATTTTATGGTTTCTGTTTGCAGTTTTATGTCACTTATTGAAGCTTTCAATGATTTTTCAGCTATGAAATAATAATACAACAAGAATAATATTCAAAAATATCGAGCAGTATACAAGTTTGGAATGATAAATTTGAAAGTAAACTATTCCTTTAAATGCAAAATAAAGAGCGATGATCAGCGGTTCGCTTTAAAAATGAAACCCATCCCATCCTCTCATGAGGGAAACAGCGAGCTCAAAATAATGTTTGCTGTCAGTCAGCACTGAAACGCTGGTGTGGTCTACAGAGCAGAATTCCTGACAATCACACGTCCCGCTCCAGCAGATAAGGATGATCGATCAGCTCCTGGAAGAGAACGGTTGATGGATGGATGTTCAGGGGCTGATAAACTCAGACGTCTTGTTCCGGTAGAGAAGGCGAATAGGAAATCAACACACGATCCATAAAAGCTTAAATGAATTCTTGAGTTCCAAGTTAACTTCCCAGTGATCTGTGTTTAGTTTAACTGGGATACTT
This sequence comes from Triplophysa siluroides, assembly GCA_006030095.1. Classification (NCBI taxonomy): domain Eukaryota; kingdom Metazoa; phylum Chordata; class Actinopteri; order Cypriniformes; family Nemacheilidae; genus Triplophysa; species Triplophysa siluroides. The sequence goes on from VCII01000093.1 coordinate 3,694,381, forward strand.
TCAATAACTTGAGAAATGTACTGTGACGCTCGCTTCCAATAAACGTGACCCTGAAAAGCAGATAATGAGCATGAAATTAGATTTTTACCACTTATTTCACTATGATTTCAATATTTGACATGGTCTTATTCAGTCATTAAGTATATCAAGGTTATATTTTGTGAATGATTTTGTGAATTTTGAATGATATTATATAGAAAACCCTAAATCACCCAAAAATGACGTCAGCTGGTTTTTACAGGCAGGGTCACAAATAAGTAAAACGCACTCGTATTAAAACTAAAAAAAAAAACTAGGTATTGTGGATAGCAACCTTGGTCATGGCACATGATTTAAAGTCAGACATTGTATTATTATCACTTAATTTCAGTTTTGAGATCAAATGACAGTTCTGAAGGAGCACAATATTCCCGTCCGATACTGCGACTCCACCGTTCGCTCAGAATAAAAGTGTGATCCACACCTGGCCTCGTCCTCATCCTCCACATTACAATATTCCTCCCTGACAGCTTTACGCCCGCACGGGTTAAATAGCGGGGCAATCGCCGCACCATCAATCTCGGAACGCGGCAGGCCCCATTAAACGGGCCGGGCACCATAAATATTAGTAACCAGCTATAAGCGAGGGGGGGGTGCAGCTACAAAGCTACAATGCAGAGCTAATCATCAATTCATCACAATGTGCCCCACTATTCACATCCGCCCGTGCTGGTCGCACCAAACCCTTCCCCCAACCGACGGATAAAAAAATCAACAAATACGTTGAATTTTAAATGTACTATTTGGTCGGTCGACGGCACGATATTTAATATCCCCTCTGAGAGGCTCTCAATCATACGGTGGACATTTTGACAATTCCGTGATGAAAAATTTGACTGGTGAAATATTTGTGAGAGGAACGAAGCTGCGCCCGTCTATTAATTCTACAAAGATATATAAAGGGTTATATGTGGAATAAATATCGAATACATCCTGAGATTGAAAGGATTTACATGCACCTGATGGTAAATAAACGTCTGAGGTAAACTAAAAGATTAAACTGTCGCCTAAATGTGACTGCTAAAAGGACTACTCACCCAAAAACGTACATTTATTTCATCATTTATTCACCCTTATGCCGTTCAAAAGTTGTATCTGACTCTTTTTTCTGTGAAACGCAAAAGAAGATACTTTGAGAAATGTCTCAGTGGTTTGCGCTCACACAATGGAAGTCAATGGGGGTCAATGTTGTTTGGTTACCGACGTTCTTCAAAATATCTTCTTTTGTGTTCTGCAGAAGAAAGAAAGTCATACAGGTTTGAAATGACACGAGAATGAGTAAAAGTTAAGGAGTCTCCTGTCGAACATCATACACGAAAGAGATCCATCGGAGAGAAAGAAAAAGAACTGGAGCAAACGAAAGAGAGACTCAAGACACGGACGGACGCGCTACTTTCACGGTAATTAAAACCACACATGTTTGCACACAAAAAAACACGACATATATTTAACGTATAAATCAGCGTCCGGCTGAGGAAATTACACAGGCTTTTTCCACGCCGAGGACCAAACGGGCTTAACAATGACACCCGGGGACAGGGCGACCTGGGAGGGCTGTGAAAAGCTCTCTAGCGTTTTACAAACACCACACTGCGCTCCAATAAAACGGCTCATTTCCACCCCGCGGTGGAGCCGGCAACCTCAGCAAACCGGGGCTGTGGGCGGCCGTGATTTATAGGCGTGTAGCGCCTGTTCTCTCTCTTTCATTCTTTCCTTCTTGCCCGCTTTTCCCTCGCCGTGCGAGTGCTGCGGGGCTCAGCGCAGGAGTGACGGAGAACAGAAAAGGCTCATGTTGTCACTCTCCCCGCCAAAGCTCAGAGCTGTTTTCTGCCCTCTGTGCTACCTCGGCATTAATGAGTTCAGAAGCAGCGCAGACTGACGGTCTCCTCTCTACTGCGTTTAGACTGAGAGAGAGAGTAGATATTATTGTCCGTTTTACTAATTCAAGTGTGTTCTTTTGTGCTTTTTTTGTTTTGTGCATTGGTATGTAAATTGCTTGGCAATACAGAAGTACAAAGAGTTTTGCCAATGAAGTGCACTTACATTTACATTTAGGCATTTGGCAGACGCTTTTATCCAAAGCGACTTACATTGCTTTATCCTATACATTTTACATAGGTATTTGCAATCCCCTGGGATCGAACCCACAACCTTGTTGTTAGCGCAATGCTCCTACCGCTGAGCTACAGGAAAGCTTAAATTGAAAATGAGTGAGTGAGCGAGTGTGAAAAAGAGAGAGATTTTCATATACTGCATTACTATATCTCTTTAAGTTTGCACTACTTACGTGATACTTTATAATAATTTAGATCATTACTATTTTTATTATTTTTAAATTGAAATTAAGAGAGAGAGAGTTCAACATGATCATTACTGTGAGGTCAAAAAGAATGTGAAAATAACTTATTTACGCATCTAAACAAAACATACGAGCATTTTAACCTCTTTTATAAGCGCCCCTAGGTTTGAGCATTTTATTGATTGCAAAAACAAGTTCAGAACACAAACGTCGAGTGTTTTAGCTTTGAAGTGATGCTTGGTTTGTTAAAGTTGATAGAATGATAATGTAAAACAAAGGTAATAAAAATGCAGACACGTTACAAAAAACACCTTTTCCATGGGCCATGTGCATAAGGGTTAACCAATGAGCGCACAAATAAAAAACGTTGAACTTTCATATCTTATAAACACAGATATGTCGATACAAAAATTAGCAGGATCAAATTTTCTTTTTATCCTACTAAAATAATAAAAAAAGGCTCTGTGAGTGTCTATTTTTTCATGAAATATTTCAGCGTTTTTTGGAAATAGTTTATGAATGTGGGTCGTTCTCTTTTAAAAATCCATGTGGCCTCATAATCTTCAGTTAAAACCTGAAAATGCACTTCCTTCCTGTAATGACTACCCATCTTAAATGACCGATGTTAGACGGCTTGGGCGGAGCATCCGTTAACTCCTCCCCTTCAACTGTCAGTCTGCTGCCAGTTTCATTTGAATGTATAAAAACAGCCGTTGCATTTTTAATCAAATCGCAGAGACAGACGAAAGCCACGGCCACTATTTTCTCATTAGAAGCTCAGTTTCACTCGGACATCCATCAAAATACGGAAGTTAAAACGATCGCGACTTCCAATTCATTTCTAATGCAACACAATACAGAAATTTTTCGTCATTTTTGATGTCTGTTATTTTGACAAAGAACTAGAAAAAAACTGTTTGACCTCAGCGTGCCTCTCTCACTTTCTCTCCCTCTACTTCACAGGAAACTAAATTGAGAAAACACCAGTTTGGAAAAATAAGTAACAGTATGCGCCATATATAGAAAGCATTATTTTACATAAAAAGTAATGGTGTTTTATATGAATATGGCTAAACAACAATAAGCATGATGGTGACATATTGACAGAAACTTTACAATCCTCAGAATGCAGGACAGAGAAACGTCTGTAACGTAACCTGTTTGCTCAAGCTCTCGCCGTCTATTCAAGGCGTGAATAAAAACATTGCTGTGATAGGGAAATAGATGCCACAGGTGAAAGGTATTAGAGAGTTTGGGTGTGTCAGAAGATCCACAGGTAATATTGACTGTGTTTGTGTGTTGTGTGTTACAGTTTGTAAACAGCTCATGAGCGCAAGTTTTCGGTAAAATGTTTCTCCCCATTTTTGGAAAATACTTGATATTTCTGTCTTGATGGGCTGAAATGTATTGCCTCCATTATCTGCTGAAGAACAAACAACACAAAATCCCTCGACACAAACCTGGAGTAATAAGCAGAATAAACTCATCCCATCGCTGGTGCTGTTAATTCCATCTTCCACTTAACTGACAAACAAGCAAAGCATTTCCTCTCATACTTTACAGTGAGATGCACACATACACACAACAGTTGTGACATGAGGTAAAATTGATAGCGGCCAGGTCTAGGATCCGACACGGAGACGCGTTCCCTCCTATTTGTTGATTGCTATTGATTTTCTTTGATACTTCATTTAAAAATCAATAGTTGGAAGAGAGAAAAACAGGCATGCTTTACACATACTTTAACATACTATTGTACACTGGTGAAACCTTCAGTTTTGGCAGCGTGATGGCAACCAATTAGGAGAAAAGCTCTTAACAGGTGAAAGTGGGGGGCGGGCGAGGGGAGGGGCTAACAGATCGATTCTCACTTTTTCCTCCCCAATCACAGAGAGTGGCCATAAATTAAGCTCATCAGTGTTGCCGTGCCGACAGCCGGGATGCACATAGCCTCTGCTCTCCATCTCCTTGTCACTCATAAAGCTCTCACGGGCAGCAACACCAGCCTTTAGCCACGCGGAGGGAGGGAGAGACAGATAGAGATAAAGAGAGAGAGAAAGCAGAGATGCATCACCTTGAGTTCATGCGTGCCCGCAGTTTCTTGGCCTTTTTCCGAGCCTTCTGCCTCTCCTCTCCATCTCTGGCGTTGTCGGCAGGTACGCTGCTGTCCGTCACTATGTCTACGATGTATTTTTTTAAAGACAGGTGTTCCTGGAGAAAAATATGGTAACGTTAGACAAAATAAATTTTTTATTCAATTACGTATTCTTAAAACTGTGATCTGTAACTTGCCTGTATATCACCACCTCAGTTTGAAACATACAAAATTTTGTGAAATGAGGTCAAACTGACATCTGACAACAGCTACAATTCAAAATTGATGTCATTATGATATTTATGATGTTATTCGGGGTTCTTTAGTTTTTGTTATTATTTTTATTTTTAACCATAATAAATTCTTTATTTACTGTGGCTTTTATTGTGTATTTTATTTTTTGTTATTTTTTATATTTATTTTATTTTATTATCTTTATAAAGTAAATTAATGTCAATCTGACAACGGCTCAAGTTCTTAATTATTGTTATAAGCTTAATGTTGTGATTGAGGGTAAAGAAAGGGGACAGTTATAAACCTTGATTTTTTATTATTTATTTATACATTGTATACAAGTAAACTATTTATTTATATCATATATTATATTACTATATTTAACCAGTAAAGGGTTATGGATATGGTTATTGCAGTTTTATTTTTTATATTATTTAATTTTTGTTTTATTATTTTTGTTTTATACAAGTACAATACATATTCATATTATTCATTTATATATTATATTATTATATTTAACCAGTAAAGGGTTATGGATATGGTTATTGCAGTTTTATTTTTTATATTATTTAATTTTTTTTTATTATTTTGTTTTATACAAGTACAATACATATTCATATTATTAATTTATATATTAGATTATTATATTTAACCAGTAAAGGGTTATGGATATGGTTATTGCAGTTTTATTTTTTATATTATTTAATTTTTGTTTTATTATTTTTGTTTTATACAAGTACAATACATATTCATATTATTAATTTATATATTAGATTATTATTTTTAACCAGGAAAGGTTATGGAGAGCACCGTTTTTTTTTTTTTTTTTTTTTTTTTTTTAAAGATTTCAAGGTTCAAGATTTCAGATTTTTTTGTCACACACGTATTGTATACATATACCCTGTACAACATCTACATATACAAATGGATATCTTGTATACTCCGTAGACTTCTTTATGCAACCAAGACGAATATATAGAAAACATATAGTCAATGTATATACATGCCACACAAGTTTTAAAGGTTTTTAAATAAATTATAAAGATTTCAAGATTTCAATTAAGAGGTCGGTGTAAAGATAAGACAGCGGCTGGCAATGAAGGCAGAAAATGTGTCAATCATATTACACCATTTATAAGCAAAAAGGTAAAGTGCAAGTGCAATAAGATAGAGTCCTTAAAGTGTGGGATGTGTCCTGAGGAATCTGATAATAAGGAGTCAGGTGCACGGTAACTTTGCAACTTGAGGGAGCGGTTAGGTCAAAACTGGGTTATTACACACAAAAATAGACGTTAAAAACGGCATTTCCAAATCAAAAGAGGAATATAAAACAATGAATCAGGAGACTGCTCTAGGTGATAAAGCCACACACATCTACAGGTGTTTCTGCCGAACAATGCAATGAAGACACGTGGGTGGGCCGATACATAACAGTACGAGGAGATCAAACGTCAAAATGCCAACTCCACAAGACTACCTCAACCTCACACATGTCCAAGGGCTGAGCTTCGACTCCCACACATGGGTGTAAAACCGAAGCCTTTCCATTGAAAGCCCAGGTGTTAAACTCTTTGTGCGGCATTCTGACATCTACCAGGCATTGTGCTCAACAATTACAGAGGCATCTCCTCAACCCGCTGCTGGCATTAGAGCAGAGGAAGTGCTGAGGGGAGAGAGGTATTGCTTTCCGTCTCTTTCTGATGATGCCGATATTTCCATGGGAAGAAAGACGGATGTAACTCGATTTCGGACGACGTGATGCATGTGCCAGAAAGCAATTATCCAATTATCCTGTCATCCGGCACCTCCGAGGATGGAAGCACGGGGGCGAGAGAGATAAGAGTTCCCGCACCGCGTCGATACTCTGGAGGCCGCGTGCTAACGCTAGAGGACGCGTGCCAAAAACTCACAAGGTTGATTCTGGAGCTCTTTGACAGACCATTGTGCTTTCGAGGACCCTCAACGTCCAACAACGAAGAAGCGTCGAAGTTTAACGACCACAGCACTGACAGTTCTGAATGCTTGACACCTGTCCCTAATGAATTAGTTTAAGACAAATGTGACAAGTTACCTCACGGACCTCCGTTTGAAATCTGTACATTTGCATCATATAGTGTTTCAAATGGGTGAGCGATGGCGAGGGGCCATCCCCCCGCGTCCCGCGGGACCAGGAGTCGAGCCCTGCAGTCATAACCATTGCCTCCCTATGGCCAGAAAGGCATCTGTTGAGTAATCTCTCTGAAAGGCGATCCAGTTTGCCTGCCTTTCACTTAATGGGATTGTTTCTATAACACCTCAAAGACGTGCACCATCTTGAGATTATATCAAAGAGGGGTTTGGAGGAGAGGGGAGCTGCAGAAAACAGATCTGTGGGGATCAGGGCCGGGCCTAAACCCATAACGTCAGGCCGACCTAAATGATGTAAACAATTACGTAAATTGTTTTTATAAACAGAGTTTTGGACATAAGTTTGAAATTTTGTGAATATGTAAGGAACATCTCTATAAAGAATGCAGACAAAGAAAATTGGGTCATTTCGCGATTATCTTTTATTCTGAAAGATCCAGAAAAACGACCAGATCAAGACTAGAAAATTGTTCACATAAATAATTTGTCATCCAACTGTGATTTTTACCAAGGTTACTATAGTTTACTAAACCTCAAATATTGTACATTACATTTCGGTTTATTGAAAACCAATCAAATTTTGGCCTAAATATTATTTAACGAACTAAAATTAACTATGATTTAACTAAACTATAATATGCTTTTATTTAAACAAAGAAAAATATTGCATTAATAAAGCAATAAGCCCCAAGAACTCCGCTTCGCGTCGTGCCACAAGGCCCTTAGCTGTTATAAAATGCCCTTGTAACCCACTGCATCGCGGGGGTTATTGCTTTTATAACACAGCTACTCCATATGCTTAGCAAGGTATCATAAAATAAAGTAAATAAAATGATCGGGGTATTTTATAACGGCTTAGAACTCCGCTCAGCAATCAGATCAAATCACGACCGTTTTATAACTGAAAAGACACTAAAACCATTAACTAAAAATAAATAAATGTGTATTTTAAATAAACATTTGAAGCAACATAAAAAAATTAAAAATACTGAAAACGAAAAATCTTAAAATAAAAGCTAATTCAAATGGTAATAAAACTACAAAAATACTGAAAACATAATAAAAACTAAGTTAAGTTTAATAAGATATTTGCCTAACAAAGTGCGGATGGTTTGTAGGACAGAGCCATGCTTGCAAAAAAGTTTGTTTATGTTACTGAGCAAGTAGTTGAAAAAACATTGGCCAAAACAATCAAAATAACTTACTATTATTTAAAAAGATATGTTTATAATTATTTATATCCTATGCCACGAGTTGGATTTTGTTTTTAACACATGTAAAGATAAAAAAAGTAACCTGCAATTTTACATTTCAAACAGAGATGGCGATAAAGAGTCTAAAGTTACAGATTCCAGCTTTAGACCTATGCGATGTTTTGCCTGTTTTGTTGCTTGTCATGCAAAATCATGCCTAACAGCTTAGAAAAAAAGCAGCGTTCAACAGTGTTCATAACCTTCCTGTTGAGAACAAGCCTTATTCTTGAAAAACTGACAATGTAGCATATGACAACCTATCAAATTCGATAGGCAGGTGATGGACAGGTGTCTTCTTGCACACAAGCACAATAGATGCAGGACGGCGAGAAACGTTGACGTGAGATAGAGATATAAAAACTGAGAGAGACACCCTGAAAAACCCACTAAGCTTTCTGTGGGGTGTAATGGGAGACCACTCACAACATCACACCTCTGCTGGTGCTCAGGGGCCTTTGAGAAGCTTTCACTGTCACACTGATACAGGGCACCATCCTCCACCCTTTTGTGTTACACAAAAGAGCCGCCAAATAATGTCCCCCCACCCACCCAATGTGAACAGACAGCTGCTTGTCATCCAGGTACAATGTACAGACGTTATATACGGTATACGGTAACTAACCCATCCACACACAACCACAGTTGTTCATCCTTTGCAGGAATCAATCATGTCATCTTGGAAGTGTTAGTTCACATATGTTTTACGGGCATTCAGAAAGAAAAATCACCCTTACTTTAAGATTAGAAGATTAGAAAATAAGGACTTTTCAACAATATTGTGCAGTTCTAATGAAAAAGTGTTGTTACTATTATAATAAACTTCACTGACATCTAAAAGATTCAGAAGTTTTTAGAGCGATACTTAGAATGATATTGTAGCAAACAGTTGTAACACCCGAGGAACTACAATTCCTAGCTAGAAAACACCCTAGCAACCACTCAAACACCTTATCAGACACCTATCAACCACTCAGAACCCTTTAGAAACCATGTAGCAATCACCCAAAAGACCTTAAAAGCCACCTAACATCCATTTAGAACACCTTAGGAACCACCTAGCATCCACTCAGAACATCTTAGAAACTGCCTAGCAACCACCTATCATTCACTCAGAACACCTTAGAAACCACACAGTAACTGCTCAAACACCTGAAAAACTGCCTAGCAACCATTTAGAACACCTCAGCAAACCCCCTGCATCCACTAGGACACCTTAGCACCCACTAAGCCGTCACTCAGAACACCTTAGAAACTGCACAGAAACCACTGGAACACCTTAGCAACCACCTAACAAACAACCAGAACACGCAGAACACCATAACAGACCCATTTCGGTTCACGTTTACTTAATTAGTTGCAGCTTTAATCCAAAGTGACTTAAAAATGTGTCTCTTTGTCTGTCTGATCAAACTTAACACACTAGATTTTAACTGCGAAGTTACTCCATACAACTTTCTAGGAGGAAAGAAGGGGGAATGGGTTGAGGACGCGGCCCTTCAATCTGCCACACGAACCACCCCACACTGTATCTGAAGTGGTTGTTTGACAACCGCGACGCAACATTGCTGAACTGCTGCAAGACATTTCAACTGAAATAACCGAAATCGATTGTCATTGGTCGACGATAAATAAAACTCCAATAACTCAAAAAATGAGGGGTCTGAAGTGGGCGATATATTACACTAAAACATACCGGATGACAACCAATAAAGGAGGATAGAGCCCAAAAGGCAATCCAAAGTGTCCTACAGCCGCATTGATCCATGGCTGTTGATAATCGCCGCATTTTCCATTTCACTCCAGAGTCTTTAAAACAGCGAAATATGACTAAATATAAGGACAGTCGGAGACTCTGGGCCCGCTTCCGCTGAAAAACTATGTTGTGACCTCTGCACGGTTCAGCCAACCATCTTAGTTTTAATTAAAAATCTTTCATAACGGCAAGAATTATGGAAGCGCCGACTGGAAAATAGTTAGCGGTTGCGTGAATGAAATACGGCGTGCCAAAATGGGCAGAGACATAAATAAGGAGCTCCGTGGCGTCCGTAGCAAGACTATCAAAACAAAGAATCCTGCACCGGGTTTCCTTAAACGCAGCGACTGTTGCTTAAAAACCTAAAGTGCTGTAAGTAACGTCTTCTCTTCCGATGGAAGACGCGGGCACTTTGATTAACCACGGGACACATTTCCACCTCAAACACACCAGTCTCAAATTTTTTATTTCGCTGACTGTTAAACATGCGTCTTATAAATCACAGGTAAACGGCTATTTCCTTATTTTATGTAGGCGGAATGAAAGTTATTTAAAAAGTCGTTTAACACAAACGGTCAATTCAATTTAATACATCAAGCTTCACAGTTTAGACAGGACTCATTAAGCTGGCCGCACCTGACGTGTCGTACTGTTGCGAGACACGCCGCAGCGGGTCGCCTGTGTGTTTATCACGCTGTCAGCCAGAGAAATGGGTGGCCTCAGCCAAAGCTAATGATTTATAGGCGACGGAGGGGGTTTAAATATTACTCGCTGAGAAAAAGGTTCGAATGAAGGAGGTTCAGGGGCCAAAGGTGCGGCATATAGCACCAACAGTTGTCAGCCGTACAAAGAAGCCCAGTGTGAAAGGCAATCTCATATTGCAGAGATCCCAAGCGGAAAACCGCTCTGTCAAAGCCCAAAGCGACGCAGGGTGAGCTCACCTTGTGTCGTCTGCGCAAACTCTGTTAGTGTTGATTCCGTCGTAGCGTTTTACAGTCCCACAAATTTGTGAAAATGGGGGAAGCTGTTGCTGACGCTCGCAGGTTGGTATGAGAAATGTCATAAAGATCATAAAATGAAATGTACCCCATAAAAGATGCACTTGAGTGGAGTATGTGCGTAGTGGCCCTCTGGAACAAAAACATTCTCACAAATAATGTTATTTACGGGTATCACTAGAGTTTCTAAATATGTTTTATAGGATTTAGGGGGGTTCTTTATTGTCGACTCAACCTTATAACATATATACCTGAGGAACCTTGTCAAATGTGTGCATTTTTTATCATTTTATTAAATATGAACAGACTTAATGAATGACTGATTAATAATGAACTTTTATTTAAATTATATATTTTTGTTTATTTGCAATAAATAAATAATCAATATTTTTTTTCAATTTTGTGTTATTACTACAATTATTACTTTAGTAATTACTTTGCAATTTGTACGTTTTGCCTCTTTGTCGCCACCTCTGTTTAAAACATAAAATTGCAGGTTATTTTAAATACCATTCTTTATGTGGGTTTAACTAATTTTTTCTTTAAATTATATAGTTTTGTATAATTGTAATAAATAAATAATACATATTATTTTTCAATTTTGTGTAATCACTTCAATTATTACTTCTGTAATAAAAATTGTATGACTACGTTGCAAACTCCCTACAGTTCCATTATGAACCCCTGGGTGTGCAGCCAGGTTTCCTCCGTCTAAGTGTAATTCTTTTCGAGAAACTCACCACCTCCTCATCAGATAGCTCGCGCCCCTGAATGCTGCTGCTGTCTCGCACGGCCTGCTGGTGCCTCTTTCCCTTAATGTGACTGAACAGGTGGACTTCAGAGGTGATCTAAAAACACAAACACAGAGGTCAAAGGTCACTCAGGGGATCCGCCGAAGAGAAAGCCGATGGCCCGAGACGTACACATCCACCTCACAATACGTTATGCCATCATTCAGGGTTTGACAGTTCTCAGGTGTCGAGACATATGTTCCGACCTTTCAAAGCTAAATATGATCCCTCGATTATTTCTGACTGACATCTGCAAAGCTGACAGACACATCTCATATGAGTTTGAAAATCAGATGACGCAGAATAACTATAAGTGAACGAAAAGCTTTGACGACTCCGCTTTGAAATCGCCGGCGCCCCGGGCACTGTTGTCGGTTAGCTCAAGTGTCACCTCTTGACTTTGTAGGGCAGCTCAACTGTCCCAGAAACTCAAGAGGTCATGTGAAAAGCACACAGACTCCTCCTTCGCAGAATACCTGGATTATTCACGTATTATTTCTGTTTTGGGAAATTAGAGAAACGTGGTTTAGCAGGTAAAGATCCAGGCTGGAAACCAAAAGTTTGCAGCTTCAAACCCTTCAACAAAACCCTTCATCTTGCCGAAGTGTGATGAAGGGAGCAATTGTCAAGTGAACAAGTTACTAAACCGCATAACTCTAGGTTTGGAGGTTTTTCACACACACCTGTATGAAAAATGTTGAATTTAGTGATAATCGTCATCTGTTTCACAGCTCTAAAACTTCATTTTCTAGCATTCACGTTTCTGAAGTTGTCGCCTCGAGACACATCGCACCGGGCTCGACATCAGCGATACAAAGGATCTCGAGTGTCGTGTAACAAAACGTGGCACGGGAAATCAAAGCACGATTGAGATCTGAGAGCTGCGCCACAAGGTTGTTCCTTACACAAAGCTATCAGATAATCTATAGCACAGGTCGTATGGATTACATTTGGGCCACATTTTCATTTTTTTATTTGTTTTTGTTCAAAAGTCTTTGGTCACGGTTTGCTTTAGTTCAGTAAAGAGGTTGTCGCTAGGGTTGTCACGATTATGTAAGTTGGTTGACGGCTAATTGCGTCATACAAAATCGTGATTATGGCGATTAATTGTCTGCTTTACAGCTTTGACAACTATTACTATTAATTGTTATACAAATTTAAGCCTTTAATTCACTTGCAGTATAAGATAAAAATACTTTTCATCGTTAAATACATAATTGATTTAAATATATATTGTAGAGATATTAAACGGTCTGTAAATAACTAAAGGTATTACCTTAGCGTAAAACCGTCCTGAGCACTACATGTTCCACTTGTGTCTTCTAAAGATGCGCAATTACGAATATTAAACAGTGAAACGCTCTTCAAAACATCTATGTTTGTGTTAAACAGAAAAAGGATAAATAAGTGATGACCAAATGTGCATTTTTAAGTGTCTAGGCTTATAACCAAAGTTGCCATGAACTTTTAACAGCGTCCTTCATTAAAAGATTAAACCATAGGTTTCTCAATAAGGTATCTCTATACTTCTATACTACAAGTTCGCTTTGCACTAGGGCTGTTCACGATTAATCGTGATTAATCGCATCCAGATTAAAAGTTTGTGTTTACATTATATACGGCTGTGCACTGTCCATGTTAATTTTGTATTTATCAACACATACACGTAAATATTTCAGAAAAATATAAAACTGAATAAATGTTTATATATAATTGTACTTATACATAAATATAAATTCATACAAGCAAATATTTCCTAAATATATACATGTATTTGTACGCGCATGTTTATAAATACAAAACAAATATGCACACTTCACAGACATATTTTATGCAAACACAAACTTTTATTCTGGATGCGATTAATCGCGATTAATCGTTGAACAACCCTACTTTGCACAAATCCTTGTCCTGCTTGACTAAGCAAAAAACCTGAGTTTAACCAAACGGACACAGGTTTTTTTCCTCTGCCAGGTGAGGACACCAGTCTCTGTATGCTTGTGTTGTTTGTCTCCTGCGCCGAGTCCTGGAGTCGAGCCCACACAGGAGAGTCTGCGTATAATATCATTAACTAGAGTGCTTCCCGCTGACCCAGGGTTGATCTCTGGTGTCAGTGCCTGGCCAAGGTCATCTGACATTTTTAACAAGATTTCATTCTCCTCAGAGCTTAATCTGATGTCAGTTTGAAGCTCCAAGGTGTCTGGCCCCGGTCGCAGTAAAAAGCATACGTGTCAGAGATAAACGCGGCCACTCTGAGATTTGTTGTCTGTCGCTTGAAAACCATAATCACGGCCAGCTATGAATCTCCTCCCACAGTTCATGTTTAATTCATGCGGTTAAATTCTCATTTAAATAAAAAACCTTGTAGTCTGTGATTTTATGTACTCTGCCTGGCAAAGTAACAAAGGCTAAATTGTACAATCCTCACAGCATTCGGCTCCAGAGAAACTTTGCCCCAGTTCTGGCGTGACTGGAGGAAATGCATCGCGCCCTAAACGTTCCAGCGTTTGGCCAAACATCACAGTTTAATGTGTAAAGTCAACTATAAAGTAAACCATTCGCAGGCTGGCTTACAACTGCGGCGCTTTCAAAACATTACACTGTTTGAGAAGGCCGATGTGTCCACTTCGGGCTCAACCAATGGGGCGAGTTGGGGCGGGGCTACATGAATGACAGAGAGGGGATGGATGTATGGGGGCTGTAGGAGTGTTTTGGAACTTGATTTTATTTCCATTCTATTTGTCGTCTCAGAATAAAATCGGCTCTCTGAAGTCTCTGATGACTTACCACAACATTACAGAGCGAGCATTGTTTCTTCCGTTCGTAAGGTGTGAGTTTGGGTGCGTAGTCTGTGTTAGCGTGTCTGCCGCTGCTCAGCTCGGCCGCCTTCTCTTTTCTCTGCTCGATTTGCTCCATGTGTCTGCGGCTGCTCTCGTCATGCTGCACCAAAGAAAAGAAGCTAAATCCATGTTGAATCTATATAGTATCTATAAGAAGCTGAATCTACATCACCTTTTAAAATAATAAAACATTTTAATAAAAACAAAGTCATCAAAACTATAGCATACAATGGTACCTCAAGGAAATATATACGGTGGCTTAAAGCATCCAAAAGAAACAAAACAAAAAAAGTTTTTTTATCGTCTTAAAATTTTCTCATTCATACTTTATTTTTTCAATTTTTATAGTATTTTTTAAGTATTTTTAAACATGCACCTTTCACATTAAAATATTTTTAAGACCATGAAAAACATTTCCATACTAAATCTATAGTAAATCTACCTGAATCTGAACCAATGTTGAATCTGAAAATCTAGTGGAATCTTTACTGAATCCAATAAATAAATATTAAATGTATATGTAATCTTTCGAATCTATACCATATCTATCTGGTGTAACTTACTGAATCTATAAGTAATCTATCTGAAATCTGAGTCTTTATTGAATTATTTGGGATCCAATGACGATACAATTGGAATCTGAGCCGAACACTGAATCTTATACCTAACTGAATCTACAATGTATTGAATCTATACTGAATCTTAGAACTATACAAATCTACAGTATACTGAATCTAATGACTAACTTAATTTATATTCAATTCAATTCAAGTTTATTTATATAGCGCTTTTCACAATGTGCATTGTTCCAAAGCAGCTTTACAGGAGCAAATAAGAAAAACACAAAGGTAAAACACAGCACAGTGCATGGTGTTTATAGAACAAGCAAGATCATTTTAATAGATAATATCTAATAAATAAATAAATGCTATAGTATAATAAACCTATCTAGGGTGACCACGTGCCATTTTTCCCAGACACGTCCTGGCCAGGATTTAGGGTGCGCCCTCCTGAGGTCGCATTTGTCAAATCATCGAGGTTGATTATTTACACCGTTTTATTTTAAGGTAAGAAAGAAACGATAATGAATATACGTCTTAAGGCTATAATACACTACAAGACTTTTGATCAGATTTTGCCCAGATTTTCAGTCTGGACTTGTTGCAAAAAGTCTGTGCCAGTCTGCGGATTTGATCAGTTAGTGTGTTTCTATCTGAAACGTTCAAAAAGTCTGCAAGTGTACGATGTCTAGTTAAAAAAAGATGTTTGTAGTGTATTCCAGCCATTAAGAAAAATAAATGTTAATTTATTAAAATTTTGTTTTTTTAACCAAAATGTGATAACCTCGATGACGTGTGCACGTATGGTCACCCGAAATCTACCTGAATTATATCTGAATCAATACGGACTCTACCTGAATCCTCACTAAATCTATCTGAATCTGAACCCACTTTATATTGAATCTATATAAATCTCCCTGACCAGCAGTATAGGATTGTCCCAGATGTAAATCAAACATTGTAATTGATAGAATTTAGATGGTTTATACTGGTAGTTCACCTTCATCTGGATTTTCTTCTGTAGTTCCTCCATGGCCTCCTGTTGAGCTGCACTAAGCGCAGCCAGACGCTCCTCGCGGTCCCTATAGTGTTTGTTTAACAGAAGTTGAGACCTGTTTTAGTGTTTGTGCAATAAGAATGGCAGAGCAATCCCCTATTAACCACATATAATACTGTGGCATCTATCCATACACCCAGGTTACGCGTGACAATGAATTCAGTCTACACAAAGTTTCAATGACAGACTCAGTCAAACTGGCCAAGAAGTAAACAAAGCCTTAAAATCTTTAACTATTACCTTCAAAGACCATTATAATTCTCTTGTAAACTCAAACCAACATCAAGCTCTGTCTGACAAACTTTCCATTTCCAGTTTACATCGATGTATCAATAAAAACAAACATCTGTATTCCATATATTTTTGTTTAGCTAACCCACATAAACACACTCCACTAATAAAGTTTGAAACGCTTCAATTCCCACGAGTATTCTGAACTGTTGAGTGTATCCTTGAGTTTCGCTTATTCAAGTTCCCGGCCTATTTGGCAGGATGTTGCGGCACTAACCTGGCTCTCTCCCGTGCCGCGTCCTCCCTCGCTCGCTCCTTTTCCTGCCGCTGCTGTTCGATTCTCGTCTCCTGTTCTCTCCTCCTTATTAGCAGCTCCTCCACGCGAGCCTGCCGCTCGGCCTCCAGCGCCCGCTTGCGCTCCTGAACAACGTCCATTAACGCCACATTTACACTTTTTCATGCTAAAGATTACGACTGAGATAAATGACGAGATATCATACGTGAGAGAAAAGAAACAAAGGAGTTCTGTACCTGGACGGCTTCATCCCTGGCCTGTTTCTCTTCCTGTCTGTGGTGGCGTTCCTCCTGTAGCTCGTTGAGTCGTTGTTCGTATTCGTTTAGCTTAGCCAGTACGTCGTGTCTCTTATTCTGGGCTTCGAGAGTGTTGATAAAAGCGATCTCATTCACCTGCACAACAGCCAACACATCCTCAGTGCTTTCCAGAGTAGCTTTCCAAACATGAGATGCAGTACATGCTAACAGTGTGATTTGTATTATTATTGTTCATGTCCACCGTAGGTAATAGTAATAACTTACGCAAATTTTTTTTTTTTTAGTTGTTTCGCTTTAATCTCTACTGTTTCTTTATTTTGTTTAACATGCTGAATACGAATATCCCTTTTTTTTTTACCATCGACGGTACTTAAAACTAAAAAAATACACACATTTATACATTTCGGAATTATTATTACTCGAACGAAGAAATGACAAGATACTAGCATAACGCTGAGCTCAAAACAAACGTTTAACATAACAGTTACAACAAATGAGTCGTCCGACACTTCAGAAGTGTATTTTTGATCGTTTTTGTCTTTTATGACTAAAGGTCCTTGCACATACAGTCCAAAAGTTTTGTATATGTTTTTTCGTATTTGGTGCTTGTTTGAACGGTGTCTCTGAATTATCCAAACGCCTCTGAAAATGCTTCCTATGGTTGCGAAAAACGCAGAAAATCAAACCTAGTCCGAATTTTTTTATGATGGACGAAAGTATCAGAGGCAGTGTGATTGACACAACGTGAGGTCGTATTTATTTTTTAACGTGCGGAAATTTCGGACGCAAATTTCGGACTCAATGTGCAATGGCCTTAAGACTGTCCTCACGAACCAAGTTCCAGACGTAGTCACCCATCATCACTTCCTCTCACCTCCCCCTGTGCTACAGAAATTTCTAGAATTTCCTGACAGTGACAATTGGAAAATAATTTAAAAAATATGTGAAAATTTGTGCAGATTTTGTATATTTGCAATATACTTTTATATCGTAATTAATGACATAAGATCAAAATTCACTGGACCTAAATATACACTACAACATTGATGCTACATGAAAATAAATATCACCACGATAATTAGCACCACAGAACTATACAAGAACTATAAAGCGGTCTGGTCAAACAACAATTTGTTCCATTGTGTTATCGGTAACATTTCTGTTCGTCGCTGATGAAAATGCAAACCTTTGCCTCCTCTTCCTGCGCTTTCTTCACGATGGCCTGTAGCTGAAGCTCTCGCTTGAATTCAGCATGAAGCAGCTTTTCGTCCATCATCCTCCTCCTCTGATCCAACAGCTCCTCTTTCCATTTACTCACCTCCTTCTCCTGAAAAAGAATGACGCGTGAAGATCAAATCCCCACAAAACAACTGTTCTGAGACTGCGTAGGTCAAAGCTATCAGAGGTGTGAGAAACACGTTAGCGGCCCACTTCAAGTACGGATATATAAATATGCAATATTGTCTTAGATCTCACTCATCTCACGAGAACAGGCGAACAAAAACAAACATACTCTGCAGGGTTACCAACATTAGATTTAAGAGTCTTGGCCAGAGTGTATCACCATGAACGACTAAAATGGCTGTTAATTGATTCTTTCAACGTCTATACGGATTGGATTTTCCCCGGTGGCTGAAATGGGTTGGGGAAAACTAACCGGGAAGAAGAAAGAAACCAACATACTCTTTCTATGAGTTTCTGCAGTTTGTGCGTCTTCTCCTCTCGGAGCTTGTCTCGGAGCTGCTGGGCTTTAAGTTGCTTCTCTTCATACTTTTTTTTGATTCTGCGATGGTTCTGATAATGACAAAAAACAGCAGAAAACGTTTCAATGTGCTCCTTAAAGTCCCAGTGAAATTAAACATTACAATTCCGATTTTTTCATGAAATATTGCAGCGTTTATTGTAAGTAGCTTATCAATGTGGGTCATTTCTTTTAAAATTCATGTGCCCTCATAATCTTCAGATAAAATCTGAAAAAGTACTTCCGCCCTCTAGTGACTATCCATCTCAAATGACGTAAGTAAGACGGCTTGGGCGGAGCATCTGTTAACTCCTCCCCTTTAACTGTCAGTCTGCTCCCAGTTCCAAAAAAAATGCAACAGCTGATTTCAGACATCCAATCAAATCGTAGTGGAAAAACAAGCCACGCCCACTTTGTTCATTCGAAGTTCCATTTCACTAGGAAATGTGTCAGAATATGGAAGAAAACGATCGCAACTTTCGGTTCACGGGGACTTTAACATTTCTTGTAACTCTTACAGAATACATGTTTTAAACTAACATACTTGTTAGCAATAAGCTATGCATGAGGTTATACACTTTCACAGTAGAAGCAACATTTTTATGTTTGATTAGCCAACTAGACAAGACTTTAAACTGTCTCAAGCAAAGGGGGCAGGACTACCTGTTTGACTGACCAATGACAGGCCTGTTCACACCAAAAACTATAACTTAAGCTATCGTCAGTTACTGTGGACACCAATATAATGTTGTTTATTCCTATCTTGCGCGCTGAAGTTTTTCACTTTTTTACATGCGTGAGCTCTTTAAGTTTTAATGAATTTTGATTGGCTGTCAATGTTTAATCGTTCAACAACTGGGAAAAAATCTATCTGAAAGTGATCCCAATGAAATAATTCCTCTGTCCCTTTACTGTTATTATTGTAGTGTGGGCTGTTCTTTTATATTTACATTAGCGCTGTCAGTCGATTACATTTTTTTTATCTGATTAATCACATGTTTTTTCTGTGATTAATCGCACATAACTTTAATGTTTTAAAATATACTTGTACATTCTAATAATTTCACATTTAATCTCATATTAAAATAGAAACAACAGATTTCTTTAACAGCATCCTTTAATGAATGAAAGCCAACATTCTGATATTAGTACTGTAATTGATATCTCTATTAAATGTATTTTTTTTTTTTTTTGCAGCGTCCCACAGCTAGCTGTCTATCTTCAATGAATGCGTCCAAGGAGCCGTTTCAAATCGCGCTTAAGTGGTTTAAAAGCCTGTACACAAATAAGAGTGTGAATAAATGATGTAACGCTAGACAAAGGATGACAAAATATACGGATTCATAGTTTTTAACGTGCTAATATGAAAAAAAATGATCGCATGCGTTAACGCCTTAACGTGGATAGCCCTAATTTACATCTACTTTTAAACTTGAATTTCGTAGTTATCACCATCACACCATCGTCCTTGCCGTGAGAAGGTCTCTAAGAGAATTTAGCCTCCAATAGAAATGTTATTAATTTAAAGCAACTTTGTTTATGGATTCAAGCAAATGTGGGAGGATGTGACTTGTATACCGTTTACGTGAAGGAGAAGACAGTTTCTCATGCATGTGGATGCCGTGGCCAGGTGGACGTGATGGTTCTTCTTCAACTATGTCACCCCATGAGGTGCTCTGACGCCAGGGCTCCCGAGCTGAGAAAAAACAATGGGATTACGAATAAACATTTTCAAAATAGTTTCGTGAGATTTCGAAATATAACAACAACAAAAAAAATCCACCATGATATTGGTATCATAGTTATTATAGCTTTGTTTTCAGTCTTATTGTAGTTTTATTACCATTTTGAATTGCATTATGCATTCCGTTAATTTCTGTTTATTGCTATGGCATCATTAAAAGTTAAACAAATTTCCATTTAGTTAAGCTTCCAAATAGTATTTAGGTTGATATTTAATTTGATTCAATTAACAAAAAAGTTGAATAGTTAGGGTTATTGACTGATATAAATATGCTTAACCATAAACACGTGAATGGTGTTATACCGTCATAATCAGCTAACAGTTCGCTCCAGTCCAAGTTCAGCCCATAACTTCCACTCCCGATACTTGCCTTAAAAAGAGACCAAAACAAATGACTTAACTCAGGTGCTTTTTCAATATGCAACAGCAATGAAATCTTCGTAGTCTAGACATGTAGACTGTAAACTTAAAGTTGACATACAGAGAAGTCGCTTTCGTTGTCCGTTTCCAGTTCGTTGTTCTCGGCTTGGATCTCCCGCGTCAGCTGTTCCTCCTCAGCGATGGCGCTCGCGATGGCCTCTTCGTTAGCTTTTTCCAGGCGGTCGGCCAGCTCTTCCTTCTTAGCTAAAACTTCAGCCATAGACTGGGGCTGACAACAGGAACAATAACACTCACGCTTAGTCACAAAAGTCAACGCACCAAACCGAGCTGTCAGAGGCATAAAATCCACAGCTATCCACACCATGCCTTTGAGCACATGCCCAGACAAAATAACTTCAAGTAAGACAGTGTGATTAATTCAGCACTTCATCTGGAATTACGTTAAACTTTAATTTCAGGAATGCGAACGTTCAAAGAAATCAACGTTAGTCGGAGAGAACGTACCGCAAAAACTTTACGAATGCAAAAAATGAAACACCAATCACAAAATGCATGGGGGACGCATACCAAAATCATGCAGTACGCAACCACAATAAAGACGAGGGCATGAGATGAGGAAGGTGTTCTTATTTGACGTTAAATGGTGCGATGCACATACAGCTCATCCACTTTTACCACCACATCTTAAAATACTTTAAAATACCACATATCATTAACTCACCCTCGTGTCATTCTAAACCTGTATGACTTTTGTTCTTCTAACGAACACACAAGAAGATATTTTGAAGTATGTTGGAAACCAAACCACATAGGCCTCCATTGACTTCCATTGCATGGGCACAAAACCACTGAGACATTTCTCAAAATATCTACTTTTGTGTTCCACCGAAGAAAGAGTCACATACATGAGTGAATAAATGATGACAGAATGTTTTTTGGGGGGCGGGGTGAAATATCCCAGTTTTTTTCAGCCTGGAACCAGAATGGGACCAGCCCTTTTAATACTTCAAACTTTAGTTTCCAGGCAAATGTTTTCTTAAACAGTAAAGGGTCAATGCTGATTTTAGGTTGATAACGAAAGGTTTGTTAAAGGGCGCATTGTTCCTCATGCATTCCTTCCACAGACGCACCTGTGGGTCTTCATGACCCGTGATGACTGGTAAATTGCCAAAATATTTTGGAAAAACTATCCTTCCCATTGCCATCAGAGGCCACAGCACTTGACCTCTAGTTCCAGGACCTGACGAGTGAACAGTATGCCAAGTGCCGAGTGGGCCGTGGGAAGACAGCGGGAGCCGCAGGAGCTAGCGTCAGACGTCACGCTAACAGGCGTAATGAGAAGTGGATTTCTCTCATCGGGGCGCCTGTTGGTCTTACATCTGGAGTCTAAACAGAGCGGAGCTTATCTGACCCACCCAGAGAGAATGGTGTCGAACCTCGGAAGCAACGAATCTGGATCTTGACACGACAGTTGTGCAAGAGTGTTTAAGATCAATCCATCTTTACCGTCTCAGACTTTTGTATGAAGAGCCATTGAGGAACACTTCGCACTTCTTGTCTTAAAGGGACAGTTCGCCCAAAATGTTGATTTTTTCAGAATTGATTCACCCTTGTGACTTTTCAAACATGACTTTCTATCTTCTGCAGAACACAACATATTTTGAAGAATGTTGGTAACCAAACAACATTGACCCCCATTGACTTCCACTGTATGGACACAAAACCACTGAAACACTTCTCAAAATATCTTCTTTTGTGTTCCACAGTAGATAGAGTCACATACAGGTTTTGTACATCATGACGGTGAATAAACCATGACAGAATTTTTGTATTTGGGTGAACTGTCCCTTTAATTTCTCAAAATTTGAATAGACTTATAATAACTGGCAAGGATTGTCTGTGGGCAGGTTATAGGTTCATAGTCAGTCCTATAAAAGTTGAAAAAGACTTGCAATAACATTTTGGGTGGAAAAGGGGCAATGAGTTGTATTTTGGGAGCTGAAAGAGTGTTAGGAGGTCAAGGCTCAACCGGGGGTCAAGTCCAATGACAGTCCATACAGACCAAATTGTTCCAATTGTTTAACTTGTACGAGGGACACCTGATAAGCTTAAAACGAACACTCGAGCAAATGTGGCGACTCTCAAAGCTCTACAAGATTCGCATCAGATACTTGTTCACCCCCTTTTCACTTAGGGGGTGGCATAATCCTGCTTTTGGGATTGACTTTGTTTAGGCGGGAGACCTGACCCTGGCCCGTGTCTCTCAGCACTCACGGTGGAAAGTTCTGTGGGGTCCAACATGCTCTCCAGTTTCACCGCTGCCAGGGGAACGTGGACCGCTGCTGCCGCTTCTTCCGATGGTGCCGCGACCTTCCACTCCAACCCCTCCCTCCCCTGCTCCCCCTGGGCCCGCCTGGTCCCTGGCTCCTCCAGCTGGGAAACGATCGGAGGATCAGGACCTGGAGCGGAGACCAGTATCGGGCTCTGGGGAGTAGGGGATGCCGTGTCCTCGGATGTCACGTTGACGCTCTGCTCTGGCTCTTCAACATTTTCGCGGGGGGCTGCGCAATATACACACAAACGCATACACAGACATGAACAGGAACATGCGTGTCACAGTACTTCTTGCCGTTACCAGATAAGAGAACGGCAGGAAAATGCAGACAACTGAAAAAACAAAGCATGCTAATAACACAATATCATGCCTATCACAACAAATATGTGGCATAACAAAAAATGTGCAATGAAATCGCATGCGTTCGAGTCGTATCTCAAATAAGACTTGATGCTTTGTGCGTTGTGAAGCATCTGACACGAAGGCTCTACCCAAAATTGGCCTTAACTATAATCATTTTGAATATAAATATATAAAGACTGATTTAAGGGTACCACTGCATTTGCATGGGAAGCAATCCCATAATGCATTGCGACAATGCAGACTTCAAATATTTTCTAATAAATTTCAAACATATGTATACCACATTTTAATCTATTAAATTAACTAGTATTTATTATAACAAAAATGATGTGATCACATAAGCAAAACTCTTTTTGAATTAATTTGATCAAGCAAAATCGCACTATATTTTACAACCTTAAATTTGGCTTTGTCGTGTTCTACAAATGTAATCTCGTACGTCATTTTGTCAACGTTTCATAAAAGCTTATTAGATCTCTATCAATCGGATACACGTGTACAAAATCAATGCTTGTACACTTGATACTGCCCCGTCTGGACAGTGTATCTATAAACACACCGTGACAAAACAAAAACAGATCTGATGTTCCCGAGCCTTCATATCTTTGTCTGGTCTCTGAATAATTAATGCAGGGGTTTGATTGACGTCTGTACCTCGATGAGAGGGGTCTTCTCCTGGCTCTGCTCCTGAGGAAGAGGTTGCTCTTGTTCCCCCACCTCCTGAGGTTTGTCCTGAGGCGGCAGATGAAGCTGCTGGTTCTCCTTGTCGCTGTCGTCTTTAGAGCTCACTTGGGCCAGAACAGGGCTTACCTTGGCCACCATGGCAATGGAGCGAGGCCGCATCGAACGCCCGCGCTGAACTGTCTCCCAGCCCTCTGCGTCTTTCTTTGCTGTGGAAAAAATCAGTCAGACTGCATTAAGTAATAGGAGCAATACTTAATCTGAGGGGCTGTTAAAGGGATACGTCACTTCATCATTTTTTCGCCCTTGTGTCATTTTAAACCTGTATGGCTTTCTTTCTTCTGCAGAACACAAAAGAAGATATTTGAAAGAATGTTGGTAAACCAAACAACATTGAATCGCTTTGATTTGCATTGTATGGACACAAAACCACCGAGACATTTCTCAAAATATCTTCTTTAGTGTTTCACAGAAGAAAGGATTATACAGGTATTGAACAACATTAGGGTGAATAAATGATGATTTGTTTTGGGGGGTGAACTACCACTTTAATGTGCTGTATGTCGCACAAGTATTGCGGGACGTGTTATTCTTAACAACTAATTCACAATTGTGGGCTGTTAACTCTTTCTAGAACATTGACAAGATTCATCATTTGTGACACAGCGATTCTGCAACACTGACGATTTTTCATTCAAGATATGTTTTTAATGTTGTATGGAGGGGGCGCTGTTACGCATCTCCTGAAAGAGTACAGCATCTATGGATTACATTATACTCTCGAATACTCTTCACTGCAAAAAATGACTTTCAAAGTCTTTTTTTTCTTGTTTTCCAGTAAAAATGTTTAAAAATTCTTGAATCAAGGTGCATTTTCTTGATGAGCAAACTGCCCTAGGAAAATAAGCCTCTGCCAATGGGGTAAGAAAAATAATATTGAATTGAGCGACTAAGAAAAAGGTCAAACTTAATTCAAGATAATTTTTCTTACCCTATTGGCAAATTTTTTAACTTGTTTTTAAGCACAAATTCACTGAAATTTCATATTTTTTGACTAAAAACAAGATTTATTTTCTGAGATCATTTTGTTAGATCAATTATACTGAAAAACAAGAACAAAAAACTAAGTAAGAAAGTCATTCTTTGCAGTGTTCTTGGACTAAAATTCAGTTTAAAATGTTTGTTTATTTATTTTATTTATTTAGACCTACATGCAATTCAACATTCATTAAAAAATAAATTAAACTAGAATAAAAATGTCTTACTTTTTTATAAAAGTTTTTACAAAATTGTGTTTGTTTGTGTAAAGCAGAGGCTCTGTTCTTGCTTTTAATGTTTGCATGTTCATACGACAACAAATTCTCCTGGCCATTAAACTTTTGTAAGTATGATCAAAAATGCTGCGGCTGACTGGCAACTTTTCTTAATTTCTGGCAGGAAAAAAGTTAATAGTTAACGAACCAACTTCTCACACTGTTTTGACAACTTTCATGCAATCAGCTTTCTAAACCAAAAATGAACAATTTATAAATTCTTAAGCCCCACAAATGTATAAATATGAACATGTTTACCTGTCTTTTCAGTGGGAATATTGCTTGTTTGACTGGGGACAGGAAGTGACTGGGAAGACTTCACCCGATCGGCCCAGCTGGGTCCAGTGTGGGATAGACGTGCCACAGCCAGGGTGGGCGGGGGACCTCTGTTATTAAAACGAGAAAACACATTAGCCTTCTATGACCGGGCGCCTTCAGCATGCCACACACTCAAGCTATGCACGACTGCAGAGGGCAGCCACAAACATCAGAGGCTGAAATGGAAGTGCTCCTGCATCAGACCGCGGGCCCTCCATTTTGATCGATATCCATTTCCTACGGCGTCCAATTACAGCGTAATACAGACATGGATGCCCGTGCTTCAGCAGTCTTTAACCACACTTAGATCTGCACTCCCACAGTCTCAGGCGCAGGCCGGGGAACAACCCGGCGAAAATCGCATTAAACAAAACGCTTAGGCCGTTGCGGATCGATTTCCCCCCTCCCGGCCTCTGCCAGACGGGCGTAGACTTTCCGGTCTCAGGCCAAGCCCCAGATATGTATCATATCTGCCATTGATTTCTCCATCTGAGCATTCGGTGGCATTTTAATCGCATTATCAATTGTCTTCCTTTCACACTATCAGTTAAAAAGAAACGCGACTAATGGAGGGAGCCTCGTATCAAGCTCTTCTAGCAGGAGCTGAGAGTAGCCACAGTTTGCCAACAGAGACGGCGGTGTCAATTAGCGAGAGCCGAGCGGGGATAATGGGTTGAGGCCAGACTGGCATACAGGCACCACAGCTCAAATTGCAAACAACAACAAATGATTCTGCCGACCCAAATTTCTTTAAATGCCTTTCGAGGGCGGGGATCAGCAGAAATGCTGAGATATAACTCTCAATTGAATTCAATTCTGATTCTTTAAGTTTAGAATATAGTTCTAGCAAACCGTGATACACTGTGTCGTCTTTGAAAATATAGCAGCATCTAGTGGTGAGGTTGTGAATTGCAACCAACGGCTTACTCCACCCCTCCCTTTCAAAGCACACTAGGGTGGCTGACACAGAGCAAAGGTGTTGTCATGTAAGGTCTTTATACACCTCTGAAGACATAGGTATGTATATTATATTGCATTTCTGTCAATAGATCCTGAAAAACAGCACCTTTAACTAAAAATATTGATTCATACCGTGAATAGTAATTTGCTTGCTTTAATAGGATGAACTGCTTTATGAAATTAAAGGGACAGTTCACCCATAAATTAAATTTCTCTGATCATATATTCACCCTCATCTCATTACAAACCTGTAGGACTTTGTTTCTTCTGCAGAACACAAAAGAAGATATTTTGAAGAATGTTGATAACCAAACAACACTCGACCCCGTTGACTTCCATTGTATGAAAACAAACAAATTCCTAAACAAGTTTTAAACGACATGGGGGCGAATAAATGATGAGTGAATTAGTATTTTTGGTCAAATTTTATTAAATCAGAGCCGAATTTCTCACCTACTTTTTTAATCCCCAAACACCATCATTTAGCCAAACAAAATCTTAGCATGAAAATATGACAGTAAACAACCAATTTAATCTGTTATACACATTCATAATCTACTTTAAAACATAAATTGACCAAAAGTAATGTAACGGTAGTTTTGGAGGGGCTAGTTTTGAGGGGCTAAATGTGACCGTGCCTCGTGTAAGAACATAAAACACTAAGGATCAAATCTGAAGAAATGTGACAGATTTTGGGTGTGATGGATGCAACTACATCAACCCACCCAAAGTTGAGTGCGCGACGAACGCCAGGTGATGGAACGATACGGTCGGATGACGGGCTGGACATCACATGCCGTCCTGGTGACATCTTTCGAACTTCCCAAGCCAAAGAAGTGGGCCTGTGGGAATGAGATGAAGCATTCAAACAACATCATAGAGGTTGAAAATCATAAAAAAACAGATTGACAATTGAATATTTTCTGCGTATGTATCACCTGTTCTGAGCATCTGTATTTTCTAGCTTCTCCTGCAACTGGATCCAATCGATTAGAGCTTTGAAGTCTCGGACATAGTTATCCAACATCATCAGCACCTCCTAGGGAACAGAAGTGTGATGTCAGTTTTTAAGGTTTTATGGGTTAGTCCACGGAATAATAAAATTTCTGTCAACATGTATTCACCCTCACTAAACCAATATGGAGCAATTTCAAACTTCTCTTATCTGTTTAAACACAAGTCACGGCAAAGAAATTTGAACCACAAACAAACAACATGTCAACATCTTTTCCAAATGCCCCTCCCTCCCAAAGTGGAACACTGTTGGCCTTCAACTCACTGATAAAACTGTGACCCGAGAGGCCTAATCTGACCTGGGGAGAGGGGTAGATTAGCCCTCCCACCCTGACAGCTCATTTGTGGCATGTCCGGAGAAACAATAAGATGGGTCCCAACACACGCCCTTGACAGAATACAATGAAGTCTCTGAGAAGCAGAATCCCGGACGAGTCCCCGATTCTTGTTCACACTGGAGGACACCTGTAAACCAACACCCTGTTGTCTTTGGCAAGGAATGGGCATCTAAAGCTACTGAAGCACATCTCACACACATCCCCCCCCACTCCCAATGACCAACCGGAGAAGCCCTCCATTCACAAATGCCAAAAGGGGACAGAAAGGAAAAGACGAGGGTGAAAGAAAAGAAAAACAGCAATGACGCTCTTTCTCGCCTCAGTGGTCTTCCACAAGAGGTGCGGCTGAAATTACTAATTAGCTTTGCAAAAGGGGGCTGGCAAATCTGATTGGTGCAGTAATCATTTCTAGTTACTGGCAAAGAATGTGCAGCGAATGATGAAATGTTCATTGTCTATCTGATACTCGATCTGGGAGTGCCGTGGGGACTCTGGGGAATCCCTTGGCTCCAGCAAAGACCCTAGAGCTAGAAAGTGCTCCCACAACACAGCTTAGGACACAGCCCAGACCTACCACAGACTCTTAAGATTATAAGAAACTTGCTTGGCAATGTTCAATTCTGAAACTGCCACAGGCCAATCTTGTCCAGCAGTGAATTTTATTATAGTTCACCATTTCTGTTATTTGAAAACAAATAATATATAAGCCCTGATGTTATTTAATATAATTTAATTTGAAATGTGAATTTAGAAAATTTGAAATGTTTCTTCAGCAATAAACTTTTAACAAGTTCAGCCACTGAAAGTATTTTTAAAATAACAAAAATTAACAAAAGCAAAACTAAACCTAAATAAATAAAAGATAAACGACTTAAAAAAACAAAAACATAAAAAAAGCCTAAATGTTATTTCAAATATTATTATTTAAACTTATAATAAACAAACTTTTTTGTCAGCAATAAACTGGAAACAGTTAAGATACTAAAACATTTTTTTTATCAACAATAAACTGAATACAGTTAAGCCACTAAAATTGTAAATAAAATAAACAAAAGCTAAACAAAATCCAATACTGAAAAAATAACAAATTAAAATACAAAAAATTACTACTAATAAAAACTTAGAAATAAAAAAATAACAAATAACAACTCAAATAATAGCTGAAAATTAGGCTACATGAGAATTAACATAAAAACTATTGCAAACTATAACAAAGATTAATGTTAGTAGATTATTTATATTAATAAAACTGAAAACAAATACTTAGTAGAGTTATTATCAAGTCAAATTGTTTTGTCTTGAACGAAGTACTAAGAAAATAGGACTCCAAAACAGAACAAATCAGATTATAGTTACATTAGAGCTTGTAACCCAAGGGTGTACGTCATATAATGAATCATGCAAATATTTACACTCATCATGTAGAAATCAACCAAATGATTTATAATTATTTTATTTATTTATGCTTTCCTATACTTTTTATATTAATAATATACTATATACTATTATATATTAATTGTAAACGGACCTCACAAAATCTCTCTTTTGCAGACATATCGCATCTCTCTCACAAGCTAGGCACCATTTTAATGTGATCCGATTATGATATCATGCTATATTGAATTATGAATGTAGCTATGTGTGTATCATATCATGAGTTACTTTCCAAACAACAATGTGTGTGTGAATGAGTTCAGGTGTGTGAGTGAGATCAGGACGAGGGTCTGTGGTATGACTGATGCTCTGGATGAGGTGGGGGACGGGTCGGCGGGGCCGTGAAACAGGCGTGTATGTGATTGATGGGCGGTAATAGGGGAGTGGCAATCGGGAGGAGAGGTCCACGGTGCTTTTAGTTAATAGAGGAGTCAAGCCAGTGAAAGATGTGTCCAGCAGCCGGCCTAGTTAACAGCACTGGGGCATCGGCCCATAATGCAACAGCTGAGAGAGAACATGAGTGAGTGGTAGGAAACAGGAAACTGTCTCTGACATATTTAGCATACACGCTTTGAAAAAAGACAGAAACCGAACGCACTTTGTCTAATTAGGACACAAAAACAGGTCTCGATAAAAGAACTCCTAAGCTTTTAATGTAGCCCCACCGGGTCGCAGGTCAAACGAAAAACCGAAGACCCCCAAAACATTTTTGATGTATTACATCTTCAACACTCTCTCGTACACACATTCACACAAGTGAAAAGAGAAGTCTTGTCTCCTCCATAGACTGACATAAATCATACTTGAGACGAGGGAGAACCCTGATAAGAACTAATTAGTCCTCCGGGCTGTGGGTTAAAGATGTGGGCGTTACGCGAATGCGAATAAATCAAGCAGCCAGACCAATCAAACGTCTTACAGCAGCCAGCAGTGACTGAACATACAAACTTAAAGACAGAAGTGAGAATTGTGGGATAGACTACTTAAATTTCCTCTTTAACTGTAAACGGTTCATCAGAGCATAGTTTTAAAGGGGTGGTTCAATGGTGTTAATGCATTCTGGCTTCTTTACAGTGTTAAACATGCTGGCTTCTCAAGCTTAACATAGTCAACTTGTCAACAAACAAGTTGGGCGTATGACGTAGTATTTCTATGCTCGATGTTTGTTGGTTCACTGCATTTGGGTGATGAATGTTAAATAAACGGTGGATGTAACGCTGGATTTAGATCATTTAAACTGATATATGGAGCCGTCGCAGCGCTACAAGATGCCGGACATGAACCGCATGAGAGGTTTTTTTCCTGCATAGTGACGGTGGGTGTACCATTGCCAACTAAACACAGACATCAGTTTCACTCACTGCATGCGGTTCATGTCCGGCATCTTTTAGCGCTTGGACAGCTCTATATATCAGTTAAAAAATCTCCAAATCCAGCGTTATATCCACCGTTTATATAACATCCGTCACCCAAATGCAGTGAACAAACAAACACCTGAACTTCGCAAACGTATGCGCTCTCTCCTGCACACAAGTGAAAGTGACGTCTGCGCATGCTCCTTCTGCTCTCCTTACCGCCACGTGCTTTACCGGGAGAATTGTCCAATAAGGGACTAAGAAAACATTGTTACGAAACAGTTTTATATGTTTGAAAAATACTTTCCGAAACCTGTGCGAAGCACAGAAATACTACGTAATACGCCCAACACGTTTTTTGACAAGTTGACCATGTTCAGCTGTGCAGTTGGATTGTTGAATCAGCGTATACTGTGCACAGCGGGTTCGCCAGTAAGAACGCACATTGCGTTCAGAACGACTCGCATGACTCATTTGAACCGATTCATTTAAACTATTGAGCTTTTCAGTCACTAGCGAATATAAGAAATCATTGAATCATTTAAAGTGAACCACAGAGAAAGCAAGATGTGAATGAGCTTTGCTCATTTAGTAAGTTAATTCAGTTGGCTATTGTGAGCCGAAAAGTTAGTTGAAAATGATAAAAAGCTTTATTTGATTAAAAAGACATTTCTGTTTGGTTGAATAAAAGTATAACTTAATAATTGTCATTTTCATCTAATTTTATTAGAACTTTTAATATGTCAAAATCACTTTGGTTAAGCCACTTAAAGGCCTTTGTGTATGTGTACAAGATCGGGATGGCACCACAGCCGCCTCATTTTGAGCCAGGAAAAACCCTGCCTGCGGTAAGTGAACCTGAGTTCAGATGTGTGTTTGGTTGGCAATCGGCGCATACGTGCATTATGTAAACAAGTGACAACACAAACTTATAGTGAATCAACATTTACAGTATGCCGGGATAATGCTATGATGTATTGTTTGCTCGTGCTTTAGTTCCGCCCCCCGCGCGCGTTCAAGAGGTCGCCTGTTTTCGGAAATAATCGTACAGCTGTATCTGTCTTTTATAAATGTGTTACTAGAAAATTACTAGACAGTGAATTCAGTTTCATTCAGAAATGATTTATTCCCACTCATGTCATTTAAAACTTGTTTATGACTCGTTCTTCTGTGAAACACAAAAGAAGATACTTTGAGAAATGTCTCAGTGGTTTTGTGTCCATACAATGGAAGTATATGGGGGCCAGTGTTGTTAGGTTACCAACATTCTTCAAAATATCTTCTTTTGTGTTCTGCAGAAGAAAGAAAGTCATACAGGTTTGAAATGACATGAGCATGTGTAAATGATGCCAGAAGTTTCATTTTTAGCTGAACTGTCCCTTTAAATATTTTTTAATTAAACTAAAGCAGAACGTTTCACATCAAATATAAAACCACTTTTCAATAGTCGAGACATGAGTTTCACCTTCATGGGCTGTTATGTACTACACAAAACTGTGCTGGTAAAGCACATGTTCAACGCAAGCGAGCACTAAAAAAAGTGCTGAATCACAGATTTATACATCCATATAAGAGCGTTTAGTAAATGAAGGTGTTTGTGGGTGTGTGCGCGTGTATGGTCTTATGTAGCTCCAGGGGATATTCTCCCACCGTAGGTCTGCCATCTCTCAGATGCCAGCTAAAACTAAAAATCTATACAAGAGCATGAATGCACACAAACAGACTCGAAGCATTGTTGAGCAGCATGGCGTACGGGGAAGAAACAAAGGGGAAGGATAAAAAACCACCGGGGCAGGAACAAGGAAACAAAGCAAAAAAAAGGAAATTACACGCCAAACCTAGGGCCGAATACAGTCCGAGGCCATACCGGCCAGGGTAAACACAGTAAGTGCCCTGGCACGGGCTTTGCCAACGAAAGCTAACACAGTTCAAAAGAAAGTTTGCTGACATGGGTCCCAAGACCGAACTGGACACGAAAACACAGTTTATCGACTGTTGAAGTGGCAAACCGTTACAGCGTTCATCATGTTTTTGAGTGAGTAATGGTTATAAAGGCTAAATTGTGGTGCGTGTTTTGAAGCTACGCTGGAAAAAGTGTTTGAAAAAATAAAATGAAATGACAACAAAACAGAAATCTCCATTTGTAGCATGGACTAGAAAACCCTCTCTGACACAAACCAGAGAACAACAGGAATGTGAGGGGGGGTCAGAGATTGATCATAATATCAAACCCTCTGTCCCTCTTGTGGTACAGAAGTGTAATTGCAGGTTTGAGGTGAGGTCTTCGGATTTATACAGCTGATATTGTTTAGAAGATTGATTATTAAGTTTTTAAGTTATTAAATTTTTATATAATTTATGTTTATTTAAATTATTTGCTTGTAGTATATAATTACTGATTAAACTATTTATTAAATGATCATTATTTTGAAATATATTTACAATATATAAAATTTTTATTATATATTCATTTAAATTATTATTTTATTTAAATTGTCATTATTTTTGAAAATATTTATTTATAATATATAATTTTATTTTTTAATATTTTATTTAAAGTATTTGTTTATAATATAATAATTAAAAATATATATATATTAAGTATAATTAGCAAAAAATCTATGCTGCATTTATTGGGCACATGGAAAATGGAATGTCATGTGAATTGTGGGATGTTATATTCCATGTAGCCCACTCTGAAATATCCTGTACATTTAATATATGATATTGTCATAATAAGATATAACTTTATCTTATTGTCATCATTTTTCATGCAAGAAAATTCCCATACTGTGTGTACAGCACAAATAACACAAGTTGCTTTCTTTAAAAAGACCTGTTACCTTTCTTTGTGGGCCACTGCAATTTCTATTATATGCTTTCCACAATTGTTTTTACTTTTTGGACTTCTCAAACTACTGTTTTTATTCACTTGCAGTACTAAACAGACATGCTGGTATGTTTCATACTGTAAAGAGAGGGTTGCCACATCATACCTTACACTCCACCACACTCTGATCAGATTCACATGTGACATAAATCTCATCCACCGCCCGTCGCAGGTTATCAAACAGAAAGGCCCAGTATCGTGCTCTCAGGTCCACTTTCCGTGGCTGTCTGGTTTTTGTGGGACTCTTCTCGGCTCCTTTGTCCAACAACGACCCGGGTCCAGGTTTACAGTCTGGCGCTGTGTTCTGTTAAGAGCAAATACAGAATGCATTCCAAATGTTGAGATACCTTTAATTGAGTAAATAATCATGATTTAAAGGGACAGTACACACACCCACAAAAGCAATTATTTCATTATTTACTCAAAAATCTGTATGATTTTATTTGTTCTGGTGAACACAGAGAAAGATATTTGGCTTGTTACCAAACACTTTTTGGCCACCATTGATTACCATAGTAAAAAAATTACAATGGGGGTCAAAAGTGTCTCAGAACTGTTTGTTTTCCTACATTCTTCAAAATATCTCCTGTTGTGTTCTATAACGCTAATTTATAAAGCATTTTTTCTTGATATGGTAGTCAATAAAAAGTTTGGTTGCAAGCATTCTTCCAAATGTATACAGATTTGGAACAAGAGGGTGAGTAAATTATGACAGAATTTTCATTTTAGGGTGAACTGTGCCTTAAAGACTGATGACAAGGGATATTTGATATTTCAGGCAACCCCTTTAAAATTGAACATCTGCATTGATCATTAAAATGTGTGCTGTTATGTTCAACTCTAATGTCACTTAGGAAAGAATAAAAATTAGGTACATTTAAAGGTCTTTGGCGCCCCCTACTGTCTAACAAGAGTAACTGCTGTTTTATTAGATCATGCAATTCAAAATATACAGTCACTTAAAAAATGACAGCTATACAGTATAAAGGTATTATAGACCAGGTTTATTTAGAATTGCTGTTTCTCCTTATTTTAACTGTCCAGGTCTAAACTTACGTTAAAATCAAATGGTTTCTATATCAAACTCTCACAGTTTTGCATTGTTGCACAGCAGCTTTAAAGAAAATACATTTTGTGTACTTTAAAAAAGGATAGGAAAAAATGAAATTATATAAGAAAAACAAAAGGATGATAAAATACATGGTATTATTGCACATTTTAATAAGACGTATATTAGAAATATTAAACATAAAGAAACATTTCTATAGGATTGGAATCTGACCTATATATTTAATCACTCTACAAACTACAGCTGTCATGATGATCTCATAACTCACTGCTAATGCAACCTGTCTCATTTTGCATCTGCAAATCTTTTATTTGCATTTGCACAATAAAATGTTTTATTTCCGTGTTGACTTAAAATGCTCTTTTTGTGTGACGCTACACCATAAGCAAATAGCACGCAATAACAACAAAGCAGTCATAAAAAGATACACAATCCAAAAACAATTTATTTTCAAAAACTGAGAAATTCCCACCTGTTTTTTGTTCCTGTGGACCCCAGAGTTGATTCGCTGGGCTTTTGCATTGCTGTTAATGTGATGTTTCGCTTTACCTGCATGTAAGATGACAGTAGAAAGACTAGATTCATTTCACACATTTATTGGTATCATACCAAAATAAACGAAATTGAATGATGTTCTATTGCAGGAATGTTTTTACAAACACTCTGGGACTCGAAAACACAAACATGTCACCTACGTCTGAAAGACGTCTTGTTGGATACAAGATTCAAACGTGCCTTTGACTATTAGCACTGATCTTGGATCAGAGCTTATATTTTACAAGAACATCTTCAGCTCTGTATAGTCATCTCGGATCAGCCCCCTTGTAGTCAATCTAATCCTCTTTATCAGTATATATGAGCGGTCAAAACTGATCCTTAATCAGCACTTATAACTACTAAACTTAAGGTTACATAACCCCTGATCCAGGAACAGTTAAAGCACCGAATGCCTGCAGGCATATAGACTAACAAAACCCCCCTGTGGTGACCCATCAGTGGATCTGGGTCAGGAGGATTTCACATGGTCGGTGACAAAGGCGGTTCTGTAACGGCATTCGTACATCGCCCACGTTTAATTTGCAATGGAGGTTTTTAAGAAAGTGTCAGACTGATGGGTGGTGATTCACGTAGGATGTGTGACTGTTCATGACTGTGAAGATTAAGTTCATGTATTAATAAAAAAAGCCCATTGTCACAGTTCACTTATGATGTACTAATATCGGACCCGGGGTCGCCTATACGTGCTGCTTTGTGGCCAAGAAGCGCCCACTTAGACAGGAAGAGCAGTCTGACTAACATATAAAGCGTTAAATCTGATATGTCTTTAAAAAGTCTTAATCATAAAAAGCTCTGCAAACACCAGCATATGTGAGTTAGTGTGTGTGTCAGATCTAACCCTCTTCCTCTTTGTTCTCCACCGGGACACTCCAGGCGATGAGGTTGCGAGCAGCCCGGCCTTCCTCAGCTACAATCTTCCTCACCTTGTCATGACTGTTAGACCGCTGGAAAGATGTCTGAAGCAAAGAACAAAACACGTCGTTTTACCAAAACAGAATTAAAGAAAAAATCTAGAACGAAAGTTAGAAGAACATAAGTCAGGACTGCCTTCCACCAATATTTGTACAAATATATACAGGAAACAATGTTAATACATTTTATTACACTAAAATACAGCTATAAATAGATTTTTTTTATATTGTATTATTATTTATATTTTTTTGTTTAAAGGTCCAGTCAGTGTATGAAATATATGGCATCATATAGAGGCTTATATATACGAAATATGCTCCGTAGAGCAGTTTGTCCATTTAGGGCTACCATAGAAACAACATGGTGAATTCCATGTAAGGGGACCCACGGTGTATGTAGATAGAAATAGCTCATTCAAAGGTAATAAAACGATGTAACGTCTTTATACACCTCTGAACACATAGTTATGTATATTATATTGCACTCCTGTCAATAGATCCTCCAAAATATTACACACTGGACCTTTAAATACTAAACAATATCTTATTAACTTTTTTGGAGAGTAAGAAAATGTTATACATTTTTAAATGCATTTATTTGCATCAATGTAGCACTTAATAAATGATCTATATTATTTGTCACTGTTTATGTTTGTCACTGGGTTTTGCAAACATCCAACCAATAATAATATAAAAAAGTGCTTGTCAACTTTGACAACACAGTACTTAAAGGGACAGTTTGTAGAAATCGCCGCTAGAGGGCGCACTATCAAAACGACAACAATCGCGTAGCTTGATGACGCTGTGTAGAAGCGAGGAATGATGGGATATGTTGTCTTCAACTCCACCACTGATGGTACCGCTGATACATCAATTAGACGGGAACGAGAAATCATGTTAGCGGAAGAGGTAAAGTAATAAAGTTTTATAAATGTTGCGTTTGATGAAATCATTTTTATTTCATTATAATGTATTAGACCCGAGTAATGTAAAGGTTTAAAACTAAATTGTTAGTCTGTTAGTAAGTGTTACAGTAATTGTCCAATTCGATGGTGTGATAACACTGCGCAGTTTTAAGCGTTCAAATCAATCATAGTAAAAGTTATTTTGAACGTACCCACATCATTTGCAATAATGCTAGACGGCCCGACGGTACAAACTTCTTACGCATCTGTCTACGACAGTGTCACTCGTTTGTTACGTCAGTAAAGGCGGTAACAAAGGGTAACGCGGACTGAACAGCCGCGGTCCACTGTTTACAATGGCGATTTTCTCGGGATATAAAAGCAGTTGGAAACATTTGAGATATTGTAAGTACTCCATATCCCAGTAAATATATACCATTGGCCTAGTGGTTTTTGGATATTTTACTGTACATTTCTTACAAACTGTACCTTTAATCGTTTAAAAAGTAAAGCGTTTATTTTCCCTTTCCTGAAAAGCAGCGAAATTGCAATTAGAAATTAGGGGTGATAATGGAACAGTTCAAAAACAGGACACAACTGGATCTGCGATTTCACAGGTTTAAATATAACTTTTGGTAAAAGAGACAAATATTTAAGTTAAAGTTCAAATTAAATTTGACAAGCCAAACATGTGTTTTGTAGTTTATTTAGCCCAAAAATAAACTTGATTTAAAATAAGTATAATGAATTATGCAGAGAGCATTTCCAGCCAGTTTCATAATCACCCAAAACATTTTACACAGTTCACCCTAATTTATTTAATCATGTCTGTCAATTGGAATATTAGAGCTAAAAAGATCAACATAACACACTTATGGGCTTAAGAAACTTTACTGAATACTTGACGGCTAAGAAATAAATCATTATTACCGGCTATATCGGTATCGGCAGATAAATGATCATTTTTAATGTTATCGATTTCGGCCTTTAAAATGTAGGCAGAATTATAGCTGATAAATTATAAATAATTTTCTTTGCTTGAACCACTTCAGCTGCACGCTGCTGCACACAGTTAAAATCCACGATCATTCACTTATGGCTATTAGCAAAATATTGTTGATGTAGTATGTAGATATTTATGAATGTGTAAATTATAGGAACAAAAGGATATTGTTGAAGACGACTGCTGTCTGAATGCGTTGGTTTTTTGAGACCTGTTAGACTCGTGGCTATTGAGAACACCTTTCTGGCTTGCTCTGAAAGAACAATCTTTTATTTGTTTATCAAGTAGACTTTATACCAGAAAAGTTTACAAGTTAAAGAATCTTTAATAAGTGTAAAGTAGGCTTGGTACATGATTTTCAGGGGGAAAATAATAATTTTCAGTCCCAGAAAATGTTATATTACTAATATTTAGAGACTGTAAATCGGCCAATATATCGGTTATCGGCTTTCAGTGTTCGGTTATCATTATCATCCAAAATGTATATATCGGCGCATCCCTAATCAAACTATGATAAAACATTTCATTTTCCAATAAAAAAGAATACATTTTTACACAATTTGTTACATTTCTCAAGCCCTTAGCAGATTCTAACTCATATTTAAGGTTGTGTGTGGGAGATCTATAAGCATAAGCTGTTTCCTATAGTCACAGTAACATCCACAGGCAGATGTATTACTGATAAGTGGGCTTATTTCACTTTCATATTATATATAGTCGGAAAAGGGTGGCTTGCTCACTTCAGGTAGGTGGAGAGTTCCTTCCTCAAGTGGAGGAGTTCAAGTATCTGGGGGTCTTGTTCACGAGTGAGGGAAGGATGGAACGGGAGATTGACAGACGGATCGGTGCAGCTTCTGCAGTAATGCGGTCGCTGTACCGGTCTGTCGTGGTGAAGAAGGAGCTGAGCCGCAAGGCGAAGCTCTCGATCTACCGGTCAATCTACATTCCTACTCTCACCTATGGTCATGAGCTGTGGGTCATGACCGAAAGGACAAGATCCCGGATACAGGCGGCCGAAATGAGCTTTCTCCGCAGGGTGGCTGGGCGATCCCTTAGAGATAGGGTGAGAAGCTCGGTCACTCGGGAGGAGCTCAGAGTAGATCCGCTGCTCCTCCACATCGAGAGGGGCCAGCTGAGGTGGCTCGGGCATCTTTTCCGGATGCCCCCTGGACGCCTTCCCGGGAAGGTGTTCCGGGCATGTCCCACCGGGAGGAGACCCCGGGGAAGACCTAGGACACGCTGGGACTATGTCTCCCGGCTGGCCTGGGAACGCCTCGGTGTCCCCCCGGAAGAGCTGGAGGAAGTGGAAGTCTGGGCGTCCCTGCTTAGACTGCTGCCCCCGCGACCCGGCCCCGGATAAGCGGAAGAAGATGGATGGATGGATGGATGATGGATATTATATATAATATGTGACATTGAGAACTGATGCTTGCTTCACACTCTTTCAACATCGACATCGAGCCGCATGTAAAACTCAAACATCGAAATGTTTGCTGCACTCAGTCAACACAATGAAGCTTGATGTGGAAAATTACATCACCAAGCAAACAATACACATATCCAGCAAGTATATTATGAAAGCAAATCATATTAACATTGTATGATTTTCCATGAAGACTATCAGCATTGCCAAGCTTGGTGCCAGTCATTTCTCAGGGGCTCATTTATTTAAGGTCAACTTCAGGTACAACGGCAACACAGATGGAGCCAGACCTAAATGCAAGTCTGCAGGGATTGAGATGGACTTCTCCTGCCACTGAAACTGACTTTTAGGAGGCTTAACATCTGCCATGTGGATGCTAAAGGCCAAGTTCACTCTCTGGCGCATCAACATCAATAGCAATGCACCTGCACCTGTCAAAATTATCTAACTTCAAAGGAGGAGCAAGTTTTCCTTCTAAACAATGTCCAGTGATAAATTATGTATAGTTAGAACAGGAACAAGAATATAAATATTAGGGCCCATACATGTACAATATTGAAGAAGAATGAACATATACTATATGGATATACTTGATATATAGTGTGAAGTGCAATATGCAATAAAATGCTTTAAGATTGAAAAATTTAATCATCTATAAACTAGATTAATATACACACAATTAACTGAAACCCTTTTAAGACTAAATTAATGATTGTTATGAAATAAGGTCATAATATTAATTTATGTGACTGATAAAAAAAAAAAGTTTGTTTTCAGTTTGTTTTAGTAATGAGTTCCACAGCAGTTCAATTGGTTTAAATAAAATATGCTTCGATTTTAACAGACAGAATATGTAGTTTCTCCAAAATGATATGAATAAAACATAGAAATTGAATTAACTTTAAAACTAGTTGAGCAAACACTACAATACATCAAACTATAGGCCCCTTTTTTTGTTTGTGGGCGGAGCATATGTGGAGGCATGAAACTACTTAACACACTTGACACATAACATGAAACTACTCAATGTTTTCTCTTCCCAATTCTACTAATGGACTTATTAACTTTATGTTTAGTTTCCGGTTGTTGGCTAACTGCTAACAAAGTTAGCTTATATATGCACTAATACATAAAAAAAAATGTAACTTGTTCCCGTGTTGACTCCCCTTTTCATCTCTCTCCACTGGCTACCCGGTTGAAGCCCGTATCAGATTCAAGTCACTTATCTCTCACGACATTCAAAAAACTACTTAAAACCCATCTCTTCTGTGAATACTTGACAGACAAATGAAAAAAAACACTAACCCTTTCTCTCAACAGGTAGTGGTCTAGCTTTTGTTGAAACTTTTGTATTGGCACCTAATGTATTATTGCTCCTGTATGACATATCGCTTATTGCTCCCTAAACTCTTTGTAAGTCGCTTTGGATAAAAGCGTCTGCTAAATGACTAAATGTAAATGTAAATGATTATGTGGGCAAACATGAGAAGTTTTAAAACAAATACCCAAACCATAATCCATACCAACAAAACACCGGAGTTTATTTAACTTTAAGTGATATAAAGTGTAAGGTGAAAACGGCAGCATTTTTGATGATCATTTCTACTGGTCCGCTTGTTTTATTGATTTAACTACAGTCATTTTTTCTGGTAATTGCAGCAGCTATATGTTAAAATATCAGATTAGAGTCTGTAATCTGTCGATTCTGCCACGTAACAACACAGCAAGATAATATTTTAACTCTGTGCTAGTTTTTAATTGGCCGCCTCCAGTTTTCAGATTTTTGAAGCTCTCGACGGCGGCGGTATGAACGCACAGTTAGGCATGCAACAGTATAAAAAAATGTGGGCGGGACTTGATGTTGTTAAGCGAGAACTGATTGGATCAATGGAAATTGGGTGTTGCTAACAAAAGAGATGAGCAGAGAGAGAGCAGATTGCTGGAGGGGAGGGTCAGAAACAAGTCCTCGATAGCCCCGCCCTCATTTCAGGGAGGTTTACTTTGTGGATTAAAAACTATGAGGGCACATGAATTAAGAAAAAATTATGACGAGCACAAATAAAATGATTTATAAAAAAAAATATCCACATGAATTTAAAATAGTACATTTTGATTTCATGGTGACTTTAAAGTTAGAGCCAAGTTTGGGCCAACTAAAAATTATTTAGTTACGAAATTGAGTGAACAATCATTCTGTGGCACTTCTCACAAAGTGTATAATTATTTAAAATGTTAACTACTTTACTACTGGAAATTGTTTTACAGTGTAACCAACATACAAGTTTCACATTGTTTCTGATCGTTGAACATCATACACAGACAATAATTCACAACCCAGTCTCTTTCTTATCTGCATCCACCTAAAGCTTCATAAACACATAACTTTTAACAGTATTGAAATCATTCAGTTATTGCAAACCACGATGATGGGAACAGTATCAATATTATCAGTATTTCGATCATTTCTATACATTGTGCTGCCCTACTAAATCAATTTAATTTCCTAACAAATCAAAACACTGTCAACTATTTTTGTTAGAAAAGAAAATTTTGTAATGCTTTTATAATTCTGAAAAGCATATTACATCGCCTTGATTTCACATTTATTAAAGTTTAACAAGAGCCATGAAATATTTTGCATACAGCCAATTATTCCGTTGTTCGTTGGCTATGCGCCGCTGTTATGCAAACGCGAAGCTGTTCCGTCTGCCACATTCACCCAGAGAGGAATATTTCATAAGGCTCGGTGGGTTTCACACACGCGTAACCATTCATTCTGTCCTCATCTGCCACAATTTCATGTCCTTGGGTTAAAACACACAACTGACCTACTTAGCCAAACGATAGCCACCTTCAGCTTTACTCTCGGAGGACCAAGAATAAAGGGAGACAGGTTCAAAGCAGACCGACAAAATTATGCCGAGCCAAAAAAGGCACTTCACTAAATTGACTTGTTGCCTGCCGGCGGGGTGTTTGGACGGTAAATATTTACTCCAGGGTTCCCGGTTACCTGGCAGCTGACGGCCTACAGTAAGTCAACATCCGTTACGTCTCTTAGGACACTTCCGGGGGGAATCTGCATCCTACTATGCGAAACGACCATTGTAAAAGTGAGATCTCAGTTCATGGCTAAGAAATGGCAAGTTAATCATCTTATCTCCAGGAGGTCCCTTGACACCCAATGTCACACATGTCAGATTTAACCAAGCAAGGACGCATAGCTACAAAGAACTTCTTACATGCAGAACAACAGAGAACGTGAACAATGCGAGTGTTGGGTTTCATGACTGCAAACCCA
Organism: Triplophysa siluroides; assembly: GCA_006030095.1. Lineage (NCBI taxonomy): Eukaryota > Metazoa > Chordata > Actinopteri > Cypriniformes > Nemacheilidae > Triplophysa > Triplophysa siluroides. The sequence continues at coordinate 3,737,244 of VCII01000093.1, forward strand.
TCTAAACACCTTAGCATCCAGAAACAGAGACGGGAACAGACGATACGTACAGAGTAGAAGTAAAGTCTGTAAGCTGGTTCCTCGTCCATATCCGAACCTGAAGAACTACCCATTTGCTTAGGGCACCATGTTACCCCCCTCGCTGGCATCATCGCTGCACGCCCGGCCCGATTTCGACATCTGACAGCTGGACCAAAAATAGCCCCATGAGTGCGCGTTGCTTTGGGCTTCAGCTCGGACAAACCGGACGAAAGAAAGAGAGAGAGAAGACTGCTTGCAGAAGACCTGCCGTCCGGGTTTGCACTCAACGTCTGAGAGAATCAGCTGCTACGGTTTTGCAGTCTCGTTGGCGTAGTTGTGCCGTATAGCTTGGCTGAATATTGGATGCATCTCTCTCTCTCTGTGCAGTCATGTGCACATGGCAGGCCGCCCACTTCACCAGCATGTGCTGGAGGCGGCAGGGCTGCGCGTGTCAGCGCCTCTGCATTGGACGCGCCGCGGTCTCCACGTCCGATTGGAGCTCAGCAGTGCGTTACTCATATGGGCTCGGGGATGTAAACAGAGACAGGCCAATGAGACGATCTGGCACAGATATGCCCTTGAGCACGTCGGCTCTCGTGTAAAAACAAGGCGATATGGAAAACGTTTACCGCATTGAGGATTCAGGTCAGTACATTATTATTGTCAATTATTATGCGAAACGTTTTTAAGAAAACTACAGCTTGCTTACTGGCAGCAAGTTATTTATGAAACAAATAACTGCTTCCTTTAAATGAAAACAACTCATTCTAAAATAGATCACTGCTATTTTTACATTTTCACAGCCAATGGTTTTAGTATTTTGTGCATTCAGAGCTGTCTTTCTGCATTCTTTTATGCTTTGTAGTGACATACTAAATATTTCTTTTATGTGACTTATCAGAATTAAAATGCAATTAAACCATTATTGGTGCAGGCCCGAAAAACGCAATTATTAAATTCCATGACTTCTTACTTGCATTTCCCTGTATAACAAACAGCATGTGAAAGAACAGATGTCAAAGTAATAGCTGATTTAAAGGGATAGTTAACCCAAAGATGAAACTTCTGTCATCATTTACTCGCCCTCGTGTCATTTCAAACCTGTATGACTTTCTTTTGCAGAACACAAAGGAAGATATATCAAATAATGTTGGTAACCAAACAACAACACTGACCCCCGTTGACCTTATATGGACACAAAACCATTTCTCAAAATATCTTATTTTGTGTTCCACAGAAGAGAGAGTCCTAAAGGTTTTGAACCACATATAAGGTAAATATAGATGACAGAATGTTTTTTTGAAAATTTGTAAGTGATCAGAACATCTCGGTCTAAACACAAGCAAACCATATAGAGAGCAGTAGGCAGTTCTGAGAAGTCCTTGGTGGTAGTTAAAGTCAAACAGGATGCATTTACCCATACATGCAACAAAAGAGCTTACAATTTTCATAGAAACACAGCATTCAAATGGTAACATGCTGTTCTGAAATATTACATCATGAAAAGAAAATTTCTTCTATATCTATAATATAAACTGGAATTAAATAAAGAAATATAACATATTTTTTGGACAGCAACCTTCTACGGTTTTACGGTAGCAAGCTACTGTCAAACATTGGTAATTTTTACTATCAACATGATTTAACATCATTATTACTATTCGATATTTTTAGTTAATTAAAGCATAAGCATATCATCTATAGACCTCTTCAAATGACGTAAACAACGCTGGTCTAGAACAACTTCCTGTTTTAGTAGCATGAACGTTTGAACAAAATACCTCAAACACAACATTTATAATCGATTTAAATAGTTAAAGATTGAACTATTTATGTAAGATTTAAAAAAATACTAATAATAAATAAATAAAAACTGAAACCGGAAGTGCTTCTGGACCAGTGTTTACATCTTCCAAAGTGGTCTATAGCAGTGGTTCTCAAATTTGGGGTACTGCAGGGGGTACGTGAGAGAAACTGACATTTAGGATTAAATAATGAAAATCAATAAATTATGATAATCGTATTTTTATGTGAAATTAGGCCTACACAAAGATGCACAAAAAAAGAATTAATAAATTTAGATATAATAACTGTTTGACTCTCATTTCACTGAATTTTAAGGTAAAATGTTGTTGTCTGATCAAGTGGTACTTGGCTTGAAAAAAATCATAAAAAGGGGTACTTAAGCCAAAAAGTTTGAGAACCACTGGTCTATAGCATAAAAATGCTGATATAAACTGATTATTAATTCCATGCATAAAGGCACTGAGTTTAATATCTTCTGCATAATCCAACATTTTTCTCTAGATAGAATAAATAAATACTTAACAAGCAAAATGAAATCGGTACAAAACCTACTTCGTCAAACAGAAAAAAAATCTGATGCAGTCATGCAGTTCTGCAGACATATCAAAATGGGTATTGGATCAATATCCCAGTATCATTTGGTATTGGCCAAAAAATCCTATTGCAATCTCGGACATTAAATCGTAGGCCATTTTCCATTATACCATGTTATGTTTATACACTACAGTACCTTATGTTACAGTACCTAGAAAAATATCTAGATTGGGTTGCTGTAAAACTATGACTGGGTGTGCATTGACACACAGTTCATCAACCTCAAACAACAATCTGAAGAAGTTAATATATACAGTTTTCTCATGAACTATTATTACAATGTGTCTGACCACAACACAAACACTAAAGCCAAAATACATCTTGGAATAAACTCTAGAGCCTGTCTTTTTGCATTAAACATAGAAAGCATTCATTACTTCGGCTTTACATTACCACAGATATTAAAACAGTCAATGTTTTGACCAGCTAACGTTAAATGAAGGATGAATGAATGAAGGAGTCTCGAAATATACACAGCGATTTTTGGTATGACCCCTGTTAAAACCCTGTTGTTTCCTTTTTAGTGACCATTGATGAGGAAACTGTGGTTGCTATGGTGAATTCTGCAAGACTAACACTCAAAGATGAGTGACATGCGTAAAACCTAATGCACTTTCTACCCAGACAACCTTTTAGACACAACAGACTCATTCTCCACCTCCAGAACCCGCATATGACGCCCCAAAATGCTGTCCAAGTAGACAGCTCACTGTGTTTCGTGACAGATCACCTTAAGAGCGATGTTGATGGGCGTATTCCTGGCTTTCCCTCCTCCGTGAGACGACCCGGAGCTGTTACTGCCCGATCTGTCTCTCCCGTCCCCGCTCTGAGCCGCCCTCAGACCGAGCCGGTGCTGCTGACCCGCGCCGCGCCGGCGACCATCGTGCCGGCTGTCCTTCGACATGAGCTCGGTGTCAAACGAGACGCTTTCTGGGGAGGAGAACTTAGCAACCGAGAGGACGAGAAATTAAACAGGCCTCCTCTCCTTTTACACGGATCACTGGCGGAACAGAGGAGAACTGTAGCGCCACCAGCTGGACTGGAGGACGGCAACGTTACCTGTGCAGAAATTGAGAGGGGTATGTCTGGATCCCTTTCGAAATGAATTTTGGAATTACTGTAAATATTTAAGTAAAATTAAATCGAAAGTTGGAAGAAAATTATTTAAATCGGTTTTTGAGCTATTAGACGACGCTGATGTTTAGTAGATTAATTGTTGTTTGCTTATCTTTGTTTTATTTTCACTCTGTATTTCACTCTGTACTTTTGATTGTATTATTCTTAATTAAGTATTTTTTGTATGTGCTCTCGTTTCCTTATAACTTCTTATTTTATTTTGACATGCCTATTGTATTTGTCTGCATCCCGGTGAGCTTCAAATGGGGGCGGGAGCTCCAAAATGAGGTGGGGCGTTTCTTTTTCCTATTGGCAGAGAGAGACACTACACATTTATGCGCTTTTTATCCACTACACACATGGCGCATTTAAAAGTGAAACAGTAACAGCAGTCGATCAAGCGATATATGATATTAGGCTACATATTACATATTATAACTTAGGAAATTAACAGTATATATTATATAGCGTGTTGCTAGTGGTGTGGTAAATTAGTCCCCTACCCTAAATTCGCCCTAAACCTAACGACTCTAGGGAAAAAACACTCACCATATGCTTACATTTAATGTGAAATATGAATTGCATCTGCAATGTTTCATTGGTGAACCATTATTTTGAATAGTAAATGAAGTCTATAGGCGTGTGATACATCAAGCAGTGCTGCACAGCGTATGATACAGGGCGGTGACTCCGCCTCCTTTTGAAGGTTGCCACCCAATTTGGGAGTCCACGCCCCATTCTGGAGCAGAGATATGTACTTGGAGAAATTTGCCTTGGTAATAGTAGAAAAATCTTGGTAATACCAACCCATGTACATTTTTCATGTTCACAGAAATACTTTAAAATCATCAAATATATCATTGTAATGCAGAAAGAATAAGCAACCATTGTATTTTGGCAGGAACTTTTGCTATCGTACATTGCTTTTGTAAATTGCGGTTTACATACAAATGTTCTTATTGACAGTTTCATTGAACGCACGTCGCGCATGGCCTGAAGTTCACTTCCAGTCCGTGTTTGGTTATAATAAAACAATTTATTTTAATTATATTCATAATTGTATTGGATATTAATTGTATTAAAACTACTCAACAGTTGTGAATTATATGCGGGCTACCGGAAGTTAAGTTTGGGTCACATGTTTGATGGCACTAAAACCGTCGGTCTGTCCTTGTCTGATGAATAAAATGCCCAAATCAGAAATTAATTTCTTGATTTATAAAAATATTCTCACCTGACATTTGCATCATTATGTTTTGTCTAATATTCACTTGCATTACAAAGAACTCTTATCTAGTCATTTCTGTAAATCAATCAATAAAACTTTTGAAATTTACATACACGTTTTGAACAACTAACAGTAAAAAATGTAAACTTGCAAAGAAAACAACAACAAATTGTTTCAATCTTTATGCTTTGAACATGCCGTTTTCAATGACTAATCTTTTTTGTCTATATTCAAATGTACATTATCGAAGTGCAGGCCCCAATAAAGAATAAAATTTCACTATAAAAGTCGACATTAGAGGAAAACATTGATATGAAATTATACATAATCTGAAAAGATTTGCCCAATGTGTGCTATAAAAGCTACACTGCAATACATTCATTGTATTCAGTACTATTGTAAACAAAGGCCTCATCATCATTCACAAAGAGACATTTTCAAAATCGCTACACAATTTTTAAAATCCACTTTACTGATATAGTGACCATTTGTGAATAGATGATTGTTTACACAGATGGAAGAGCTGCCACGCATTTCACTTATACACCCCAACTAAAATCTGTCTTGGTCAAACAATAGGTGTGTTTAAAATTAAATCTAAGTCTTGTAATTGACTTTTAAAGCTGATTTAATTAAATATCATTCCATTTCATAAGCTTTGGACTGAATATATGACAAAGTGACTCAAACAGATCAAACAAATGGGGTGTATGAACTGGAGCTATACACAGAAGAAAACATACAAACTAACAGTCAAGGCCACGTGACTCCATCCCAACCAATGAGGGGGAAAAAAAACACTCATTCCAATTCATCTGGTACATTGAAATCATGTATTGATGTCCATAGAAATAAAAAACATTGGGGTAACACTGAATGAAATGGAAGGTCTACCCTTCAGGAGGTAGGTAGAGCAGTACACGATAATCCCTAAAACAGTTCTCAAAGCAGGATTGCTGGAAAGACAACGGGAAAACACAGAATATTGCAAATATGCAGTGATTTAAGCTAGTTCGTGTGCTGGCGCTACAATTACCGGACACTTCAGAAAGAGACAAAGCGTTATTTTCACAGAAAAGCATTTTTAAAGCACATACAGTATTTTACATTTTCGCTATACTTGTATATAAAAAACTAACTAAAAACAGAAAGTTCAACTCCCCAAACCAGGACTGACATGGCTAAATAGTATTAAACGGTCCGTAACCGAATGCCACAACTAGAAAGAATCGCAATATGAAATTTACAATTCAGCATTATTGTTTTCTGTATGCTCCACGTGTGATGTGACTGGATAAGCCATTACATTTTGCCGGATTACAAGCGAACCAGATAGGCCATTAAATATACATAAAACCTAGAGTAAAAAAATGAATAAAAAGCCAGCTTGTCTATGAAAAAAGGACTTTAACTAAAAAGGAATGCATAATGAATTAAAACCAAAGAGCAAGTCATGTTTTACAAACTTGACAGGAAAAAATATATATGTACAAATGTTATATATACATATACACACATAATTGAATGTATATATTCGTGTTTTTATATATTTTAATTCAACCGGTCATGCCTGTTGAAGTAAGCCATTGGCCTGGGAGGGCAGAGGGTCCCCTTTGAGCACCAAAAGGAGTGACGCATGTCCATTTCTGCACAGCGCTTTACAATAAAAGTCCAATTCAGGCATTTACTCTACTCCAAGATGGATGACCAATCAAAAAAAATCTTCTTGCCATTAGCTCCATAAATGAGTGTGTATAGAAAACGTATGCATACATCAAGTCATTTGTTTTAAAACATCTTTTCAGATCCCCGCCCCCTAAGTAAAAGAACGCCGGTGAAGGCGAGTCTGTAGTTGAAATCCTTATGGCAAAGAGTTTGTGGCAAATTTTCCTGTCCCCAAGGTGTAAATCCCCCACTGCTTAAAAACAGTCAGGTTGGCAAGAAATGTTCGTTTCGGGTAGCAATTGTTCAGTCCGGGGGTAGAAGGTCATGCAGGCGAAACCTCTCTCTTATGTATGGACGAACGTCCTCATTCTGTAACCAAAACACAAATTAACTGATTGACTAGATCTACAAACCAGCAATCCTGTAATAATAGCAGATTAATGGGCATGAACTTTATAGCTTGGACATGGAAATAAAATTCGGTCACACTTCAGTATAGGGGGCAATTCTTGCTATTAACAAACCAAATACTTTTTCCACAAATAACTCTTAATTTGTTGCTAATTAATACTATGGTAGTTGTTAGGTTTAGCTATTGTGTAGGATTATGGATGTAGAGTATGGTTACGCATAATATGTGCTTTAGAAGTACTAATAAACAGCCAAAATGCCAATAATAGGCATGCTAATACCAACTAGTTAATAGTGAGAATTGCCCGCTATACTGAAGTGTTACCTAAAATTCTTAAGACTTTTAATTTTAAGTGAACTGCATCATTTTTGTATGAAAACGCAAACAAAATAATAGAAATGTTGAACACGACAGACGATTATTAAGGCATTTATCAAAAAAATAAAAGAAAACAGAAATATTATGTTTTGTGTGTTTGTATTAATAAACATAATGCCTGAACCAGAACAAACAAATATTAAGTTTCTTCCCAGTATAGGCAAAACAAACAATGCAATAATATAATAATCTGAAATAGAAAACAGGAAAAAAAAATTTGTTTAAATATACTGTATATATTGGTTGTGCAAATGTTGTGAAAGCGTTAATACTTCACAGGAACATATTCGTCCTACAAATGGTTTACTTGTTGTTGCTTCTACACATTAAACCGAAATAGAAATGTTTTACTCCTGGAAAAACATCACTCATCAACCTTAAAAAGCAGCACAAAACAGACCCAATAAACACATACCAGTTCAACCAGCTTCTCCAAAAACGGCACCAGCTTTAGGAGCTCATTGTCATTCCTGTCGACAAACCAACTCTCAATGGGGATCCCATTGGAAAGCTGCAATAAGAGAGAGCAGAACATCCCAAGCTTTAAATACTAAACCCTCAACACATCCATGAAGGTTAAATAATGATCATTACTTCACTTCACCACATTTATATGTATGCTGTGTAGTTAAGTTTCAAATAGTTTAGTGTATTCAAGCCATATAATTTATTAGTATGTGCATTAACCAAGAATGACTCCAGCACCATCATCTACTAGTTGGACTTATAGGAACTGTCAAGAACTGAAGCACGATTCACAAACCTGATAGGCAAAAGCCTGAGGTGAGTTGTCAATGATCACAGTCTTTGAGAGATCTCTGCCAAGGATGTTAAGGTCTTTGATGTAGTTGCCTTGGACGCATACGCAGTGTTCGCGGAACAATCTATGCCTGTGAAGAGAAATACACAGGGCTTACAAACGTCAAACATATTACAACTTGGGACATTTAATGACACATTTATTCCAAATCCAGGGATGCAAACTCATGAAAAAATGTGACAATGATGCGAGACCTCCAATGCTATACATTATATATATATATATATATATATATATATTAGTCATATTTTTATATAGCTATAGACATAACTATACAGCTTATACAATTTACGGGGAGTGACGGGTGACGTGACAGACAGCTAGTTGTCCAGTACGACAGTGCGTCACGGCACTTAACCTATTATGTTAAGTATAACATACTTGGGTCTGCTCCGTCCCTTTCAATGCAAACAAACCAGCGCGCCTTTACTTGTTTCTTAGTGACGGTTGTTTTAAGTCAGTCAGAAATGCACAGGTGCTACGCAATTCAACGTCACATCTGATATTGATTCATGAGTTGAGTATGTGTGCTCAATCTGCGTTTAAAACATAACCCGCAAACTGGCTAGTGATTTGACATCATTACCACAACATCCGGACATAATTCGCATCATTTCATTCACCGCGACCCCGTCCAAAGACTAACAGACTCCCCTCACCCCTCATTTTCAAAAGCTCATTAGATCTAGACAAATCAAAATAATGACCCATTTTGGATCCAAAACGGTGAATTTTGCTGAAAGGTGACAAGTAAGGTTCCAAATGTTAAGCAATCGAATGACATAGGAATGTGACAGGAACTGACCTAACCAACTGTTTTTTGGGGTCCAGGATGTTCAGCAACTTGTCGGCATACACCTTCTTGGAAGCAGTAAAGAGAATGATCTGTGGATACAGATTGACAGGGTGTTTATAAAGTGGATATATAAATGGTGACAGGCTAAAATAGTTGATTAAATGTAGTCAACATGTTAAATGTTAAAAACGTTAAATGTAGTCAACACAACATGTGCATTATCCTCCAACTATGCTGTAAAAAGGACCAAAATAAATTTTGGGGGGTCTTAAAATTTAGTAGAGTATGGGGGAAATCATATTGTAGCAGTTATGTACAAACACAGGACACCACAAGAAACAAATATTGTACAAAACACGATTTAAAATAAAAGGAAGGAATACCTCATAAATCTGAGACATACGTTCCAAGAACTCTCTAAAGAACGGCCGTAACCGGACGTAAACCTGTGAGAATTAGAAATGAATCACCGTTTCACACACACTATAGACAAGTTAGACACTTATGAAATACTGATCACTTATTACTACCAGATGCAGGCATTTTCTCCCATACCTGGTAAATTACATCTTGGAAAAGTACAGGGAAGGTCAGGGCTGCATCCTCCAACTCATTTAGGCTGCAGTGGACCAAAGTCTCATCCTGTAAGAGGACGACAGTGGAAACTCAATTCTAATTGGATAACGCATCTATAAACAGGAGCTTGCATCAACCATTAACAGGTAGAGAATTTAAAGCAGACGTACTAAGTCCAAGACGAGGGAAAACTCAGGCGTGCTCCTGGTTTTCAGAGGCAGTGCCGGTTTACGGGTTAGCTGCTCCTCGGTCAACGGTGGCACGTGTTTGATGAAGAAATACCTGCGAGGTATGATCAAAAATCAGCAATCAGCTACCCGTTGTATACATGTATTATTTTCTCTGAGTGTTCAATTTGGTTGCGTTCACTCACGGGTCAAAAACTTCCCACTCTTCTTCGTAAGTTCCTTCAGCAGGAGGCGATGGGGGGACGTCAGGGTAGTTGCTGTTGGATCCTACAGCTAAAGAGGAGTCAAAAGAGGTCAAAGATCTTTCATTCACTGAGAAAGGTATTAAATGATCAACTCAAGTTTATAATTGTAATAAACAACAGTGCAAAAACATACGCATATCTCAGACACTCACCAGTGAGAGGCGGCATATCGGACTCTGTTACGATCTCTCCTTCCTCCACTGTTGTGTCTGCATGAGGCAGCGTTCTAGGGTTTAGTGCAGGGTCAAAGGTCAGCTCTCTGCCATCAGTGGTAGTGCTGGTAGGTGTTTCCTCAAGCTGCTCCATGTCGAGTTGCTTTACGATTTCTTCAGCCTCCACCGCCTGGCCTGGGGACTCAGAGCCTGCCGTAGCTAGAGGACGATCGGGAGTCAGGCATGGGTTCAAAAAGTCTACATATCAAAAGGTGCTTTATGAAAGGACACATACAGTCATTGGCTGACAAGTGACATCACAAGACCTTACCGTTTTTGTTGGCTGGCGAGAAGAAGCTAAAGACAGGAGAGAAGATGGTTCCCAGGAGGGTAGTGCGGGTAGGGCTGTTTGGAGGCTCTGCCTGCACCTCCAGCTTACCGTTGGGCTTCACTGGTTTACTCTGACCTGTCATGGTATCTGCGCAAAAGAATATAAAAGACATAGTTTTAATGCAAAATGAAATTCCATTTACATATCAAGGTCTTAAAACTTCAATAGAAAAACATTTGACTCGTTTGGTGCATGAAACATTGACTCCACCAGAAAAAGAGAGCTACAGCGTACCTCCATTGACTGGGCCTTTCCTGCGAGTTCTGGGGTTGGCTCTGCTGGGCAGATTTCCACCGGTCGGAGTGGATGTGATCAGATTACTGTCCGAATCGCAGTCTACACGGCTCCTTTTAGCAGGAGTGCACTGCTCCACCTGACATGTAGAAACACAACTGAGATCAGACTGCGCGAATCCATCCCCAGCACAAGTGACAATCAAAGCACACTCCTAACCTTGACCGCATTGCCTCTGATGAACCGTTTGATGGTGGAGAAAATGCCCGTGTCTCGTTTCTGCATCTTGGCGTCTTCTGAGGCCAGACTGTGTTCCACCTCGGAGTGCTTCCTCTTGGTCTTGGCGGTCCGGGCGGACGGGGTGGTGCTCCGCTGCTGAGATGCTTTACGCACTCTCAGCCTCATTGTCCCAAAAGTCACATGTAAGACTGAGAAAAGACAACATCGGTCAAGAACCACAATGAGTATTGCTTGAATACATTCAGACTGTCAGGAAGATTTCAAAAAGTATTAGTAAGAAAAGTAAATTTCAATATTGCCAAATTAATAACGCCCAACGTAGGACATTCAGATGTCAGCACGGCTGTTAAAGTGGGAAATTCCATTTGTGAGATCAGTCATAGCAACACGAGGAAAACAATCGGATCTCCCCCCTGCTGCCATTTGACATGAAAGGTCTCCGCAGCACCCTACCGCTCTCTTCTCCAGTGTCACAAAAAGAAGGGGAAACTACTGAAGCCTATGAGGGGTTAAAGCTGGGGAGACCTGACCTTGCTGTGAAGTAGCTTTGAATATAGAGCAAAAACTAACAGATATGATCAATACATTTTATGACTTGTATTTGCTATAATTATTGTTATATTAATAATCATATTTCTAAAATTCTGCAGCACAACCTGTAACTAAGTTTACAGTAAACTTCTGTAAACAAATTTTGTAAAAAAATATATATTTTTAACTAATTTTTAAGTGAATAATTTTACCATCATTTGGAACATCGTTAAGCTAAATTATAAAAAATTTGGAATTTTAATAACGTTGTACAATAAAGTTATTTGCTTAGTTAGTTGACAAAAACTAGAAAAGCATATTTTTATAATATTTTTTGATATTTGTGTAGTTGAAACATAATATAGTTCATTTAACTGTTCATTGTCCATGTTTGATCACTGTGATTTATGCTGCCTTCACGTGCTCTCGGAAATTCAATAATTCACATTAGTGGTGACCCCGAATAGTCAAAGATTCAATGCTTCGATGGGAGGAGCCTGATTTGACTACCAATCTCAAAACCGAATCTTTGCAGAGGTGTTATGCGATGGGGATAATGCTTAGCAGATGACCACGAACTGCGCCGCCAAAAATATTATTTGTAAAGAAATGGGACATTTTTAGGGTTGGGTACCGAAACCCCCGGTGCATGCGAGCGCGAGGTCTGGCTATGACCGAGCCCAGGATCGCATCTCTCCGATTCTTCAGTGCTGTGAGACCAGTAACGAGAAGCAGCACGTACCCGCAGATGACTCGCAAATGAATGTGTAAACCGTTTCCAAACATTTGTCACTTGCTGAATGTTTTGGCATATAAAGATCTGGTAATGCACGTGGTTCGTTACTTAGACTGAACTTCGCGCTGCATGATACAAAAAAATTATAAAGTAATATAACCAAAATCACCGCATCCAGCAAGCACAGCTCAGACTTTCGAAACTTATTCTCAGCACTGAAAACAAGCATGTGCGTCAGGACGATGGAGAAAGAATGCGCAGGTGAAAGGGACTGTTTAAATGCTAAGATGCTTTATTGCGTTCCTCCTTTACATGCGAAAAATAAAGTAACTTTATTGGTAGTTCACTGGTAATGAACTGTTTGTAAAAAAAGTATTAATTATTATCGAGTAGTTTTGAAAATAGCTTTGAGGCAAGATCTGGTCTAGTATTCAGCATTGTTACGTGACGTTTAAGGAAAATTTCCATTAATTTTACTATTTTTGGCTTGTTTTTTGAATATATGTCCCCCTGCATTCAGACATTTTGCCTAAAGACATTTATTTTGCACATTGTGACTTGAATTTGGCTTAATTTCGTTTTTAAGGTATATTTTGTTCTAAACAAAATTCTGTAAATTAAAGTTTGATTGTTTTTTTAGTGCATCAATGTTGCGTTGCAATTTACTCTGTACCCTTGTTAACCACCTGGTGTTGTTCCCACTTGCGCGCGCACACACACACTACTATAGGCAGGACGTGACAATTCGACTATGTAAATCCTTATGCCCGATTTTTACTTCCTACACCGTAGGCAGGCAATGACCACTAGGCGTCAGTGTCCACACGTGTGTTGCTTGTGTAACCAAGACAAGAGCCGAAGAAGAAGCGGCTCGTTTAAGAAGCATTAGCAGTGATAGCGGCAAGTAAACCGTCAGTTTTGTTGCAGATTTGAGATGTTAAAGAGTACATAACATGAAATTATGAAAATGACATTTCACGCCGTGTAATGTAGCAGTGTTTGAAAGGTAGCAGTCTGCCAAGTTGTAAATCCGAAGGTGAATAAACAAAGTTATTGGCTTGGAAAAAAAGGGAGTTGACTCCGAATCACGTAAACGAGTCGTCCCTAGTCCGATTCTCGAACCGCCGCGGATTTACGTCACTACATATAGTCCCCGCCTACGTTTTGCTATAGGACTCCCCACGAAAACTTCCTCATTCGCGGTAGACCAATCTCAGCAGACTAGATCATCTGACCAATCACATCAGACTAGGCTAGCGGAAAGGAGGGGATTAGACGGATGAATCGCGGAACAAAAGATTTGTGAGTCAGCCAAGAAGTAAGGTAAGAATAACTGCCTATTATTATGAAATCATAGTGTTTTTACACCTTCTATTACATTGACTTGTTGGATACTCTATAAACCAAAGTAGGACCTTAAAAATCCCTAGTTATGTACTCTTTAAATACAGAAGCACAAATAATTTACTTAGATAATTCATTCGGAAATGCATTTGAGTGAACATGACTCTCGCAGAGTTTTTTTAATGAGGGAAGGATTCAAACAGACCAATCACGGCGCTTGCGATCCGCGTAGGTCCAACGCAGAACCATAATGGGTTTTAGTCGAGGACACCCCTAATTCACGTTTTGATTTAGTTACATTAAAGTATCTAATAACATTAATGTAACTAATTATTTAGTAGCATTAAAACATTACAAGTATCTGCGAACATTAAAAGAGCAAGGTTCAATACATTTTTCCGGGTTGAATCATTGAATTTCCGAGAGCACGTGAAGTTATTAATGTTAACAGACAACTCTGGATTTAAAAAATGTATTAAAATGTAAAAATTTACAGCAACCTAGATTAATAAAAGTTGAACAAGTAACATTTGTTGTTGGCTTATGTTTAATAATGTAGTTAACGTCAAAACTTTTTTACTTTATGGCTTATTAGAAACTTTATATCTTCAAGATTAAAATAAATAAAATAGCAAATCTGCAGGTTGTCTATATGGCAAAGATTATATTTAACAGCTGAACTGCTGAGGGCAAGATAACCTACAGTAAATGGCGTGAAACATAACGTTAACACCACCAATGCATCGAGAATGCCACACTGCAGTCTCAATCTAAGTTGTGACATACATTATTATTGCCAAAATTCTGAGAAACAAGGAGCTGGAGATAAATACAAACGAAAATGTAATGCTTTATTTCTAATATCTATTGGTATGTCAAAGAGAAAACAACACGTGAAAGACTTCAGATTGCGTTCCAGACTCGTGTAAGAAGTGGGCGGGGGTGAAACATGTCTCCTTTATAACCCGCTTCTCTGTTGAACCCAAACAAATGTGGCTTCCATTTAGCCCGTCAATCTCTACACATAAATGTCCCAAACTCTATAGTGTATTATATTTACGACTCGGTGGAAACATCGTTAGAAGAATCCATGTTTGAGCATTTAGTGTAATCTGGCAGAGCTCCCGCCTCCGAGCTACAATATTAGCAAAAAAATGGTCGCGCTCAAGTTAGCCAGCGAATCAATTAGCCGTTTTGACAACTAAACAATTAAACAGCTGCCAACGGTCGTCTCACAATCTGCCCGCCGACGCTGAACCACCCAACCCACGTTTACGCATTTAAACACGTCTAATTTTAATGTAATTATTCGCGTCTGATGGCGTTTGCAACGCTAGCGGCTAAAGCTAACAGATGACTTGGAGGTTGTCTCACGACACCCGCGCTCTGCGCGTGCTTCAGTACACGCAAAGGAGCACAGAAATACACACATATATGCTCAAATAATTTTAATAATTGTAAATAGGGTTTTGTATAAATACGCCATGCGGCAGTTGCACCGTGTTGTATTAATCTGCACGAACAACATGTTCACGCACACAGAGGGGGCGAGTCATGAAGACGCGAGATTTCAAAGCGCGCCGCTGCGACCGTGGCGTAGGGTTAAATATTTATTTTTGCATGATTGTGGTCAAAACAGATTCGGTTAAACACTTACATGACAAGGGTCGCAACGGCACGATCCAGAGATGGTTGTGGATCTGGCCACAGATGCTGAAGCGGCCCGCGCGGGTGTCAGTCGTTGAGTTCTCCGCGGAGTGTGAGTCACAGAACGGCGGACAGATCTTCTACAGCTGCTCGGGACGCCATTTCCCGCCTCCTCTCAGAGGGATTCTCGCGAAAGACCCGGATAAAGCTGTGGGGCAGCGCGCATGCGCGAACATTTTGGAGGGAGGCTTTCGACTTCTCGCGGCCCTGCGCAAACCGATGAGAACCGATCGGCGTATGACATCGAAGTAACGCGAGAGTATACATTCCTGTGGAATTTTCAAACTGAAAAATAAACACAAATTTATTGACTTATTTCTCATAAATTAGGCTGCCTTTAGCCATGATAGGAATTTCAAAAATAAAGAGGCATGACTCTGGATTCAATATAAATGTAAATTAAATACATATTTAAACGCACATCTGTCTGTTTGGTTTGGTCAGCCAAACTAGTAACTTATGCATAAGGAAAACATTTGAATAATAATAATAGCTAAATAACACGTGTTGATCAACAAACCCTTATATCAACAAGTGTTTCCAAAATAAACACACTGGTATTGATCATCAAAACTCTTTCATCTTCTGATATTCTGGCAAACTTGTTTTTTAACTAGGATATCAAAAAATTCCCTTAAGGATTCTATTTTTTTTAAATCTTTTTCATTTGACATAAAATGTTGGCCACGTGTGATGGACTGGCCATCTATCCAGGGTGATCCAGCCCTCCTTGTGACCCTCGCATGCAGTGGATTTGGAAAATGGCTTTTTTGCATTGGGTTTAAAGAGGAAAAAAACACAGATGCAATCAAATCTATGATTTATTTTTCATTTATAAAAAAGGCATATGATTGGTGAAAAACACTTTTATAATGTCATTTTAATGATCATTGATTTTAATGGTCATTATTTAGGCATGCTATTTTCTGCCATCTATTATAAATAAATGCAATATAAATCAAAACAAAACGATTGAACTTGATGTCACTGCATGCTTCTCTTAATGCTATTAGACATGCGTGCATTGACTACCAGAAGTAAACAAGCTCCTATCTAGGCCCTTAACAACTATCGCAATCTAGAGCATTTTGTTCCTTTAAATGTGATATATGTTCCCATGGTTTGCTCTATTTCATCCCCAGATGCATCATGGTCCGGTATGGTCCTGGTCCTCCCCAAACTCCCCTTAAGAATGAAGGGGACCAAAGTCACATCATTCTGGCCATCAGCACATATGAAGGCAACTATACAAATGATCAGAACTTCATTTGTACTCACTTGAGAAGGCCATGCCAATACAGGTGAGGCATGACATCGGCTTTCATGTGGTACATGATCCTGCTTTCTTTACTTTGGTCCACAGGAAAGGTTTCTAGCGGCTGCCCGTCATAATCAAATTCTGCCAAGATGACGGTGTTGTAGCTTGTGACCAGTGGGCACGAGGTGTAGCCATCATACTGAGAAATAAAGTATTTTGCAATTATTATGGAAACGAAAATAAGTGTTTTTTACATTTTAAATATTAGTAACAAATCAATTTAGTTTGTGTTATATATGTTTTAGTAAACCTGTCAATTTTCATAATAGCATCCTATTCAATTTAGATTGTTTGGCCACCCCCCACTGGTTCAGACTTTAAAACTTTTAAAAATACTGGAAATGGATTGGGAGGGGAAATAATCTTATATAATAATATAATCAGCATGTATGTGATCTTTAAAGTTGATCTATAACACACTTACCATCTTGTCTGGTGTCTGTTTCTTCAGAATTCGGCTGACAGTTCGGTCAAGCACTGAAGACTGTGCAGCTGTAGACAAATATAACCAAAAATGATTTTACAGCCCGTCATATTTAGCTAAAACAACACGTCTCTCACCAGACAAATCTGTTCCCATCAATAGTGCAGCAGTGACATTACCTCATATATAAGAATATACTAAATGCTGGAATTGATTTCAACAAGTTTAATTTGTAGGTTTTTATACCTACTGCTGCCGCCGTTTTGGATGTGGGTAGATTGGTGCAATCTCCGATACCAAATACATTGGCGTACTTTTTATGCTGAAGGGTTCCCTTATGTATGTCCAACCAGCCGGCCGCATCGTCCAGCGAGGAGCCTTTCAGCACTGCAGGTGGTCCCATCGGAGGTGTTACATGGAGCATCTCGTACTACGACCCAAACCGTATGTGAGACATTTATCTACTGTAAATTTAACACAACTGTTGTTTTTTTATTCAACAGTGGCTACCTTGATAACTTTTGTTTCTTCAGGCTTGTCAAGATTCTCAAAAACGGCTTCTTGTTCGTCCGCCCTGACCTCGATTAAGTTTTGTCTGAGATTTACATTAAGGTCCCGTTTTTTCACAATCTCCCACAAAGCGTCTGCATATTTTTTGACACCGAACAGCACTGGCAAGGAGGTGTTGTAAATAATGTTGGCTTTGGACCTTTTTCCTTTCTGAAAATGAAACAAAACATGATCATTGGTTATGTCACTGGAGAAGAAGAGAATGATTGAAATGTCGAGAGAAAAGTCTAAATTAGTCTATTTCCTAAAAATCACACCTTTCTCAGGAAGGCATCGGTGAGATACATGATCTTTTGAGGAGCTCCTGCACATTTCACAGGGGTGTTCGGGAAAGTGAACAACGCGTTGCCCTCCTTAAAGTTCTTCAGTGCATTCCAGGTCTTATCCACCGTTTCCAGTGAGTAGTTCGAACCGATTTTGGGATGTTTAAAACCTTCCGGCAGACCTTTAATCTGTAACAAGCAGATGCTTATCATTTTCACTTATCAAAAGTAATACATTTAGCAAGTAATACATTTTTTATAAGAGATATTTACTATGGCCATTTTTATAATGAGTTAACGTTTTTCAATTTAACGTAAAGGTCTAAAATATTGCATTGAGTATAATTTTTGTGAGTGGGAGGGGGGCCTTTGAATATTGTTAAATGCAGGGGGGCCTTAAAGTCAAAAAGGTTGAATAACCTTGCCCTATAGACCTTATGATGATAAGAAAATGCTGCCGTTCATACCTTCTCATAGTGAAGCTCAAGACCAAGAGCTACAATCAGATAGTCATAGGAAATCTGTGGAAAAAAGAATGTAAACTTGACTGTCATGGAGATTTTTTTTATAATTTTGCATAAACAAAGTAAAATTCAATCACTTTATAATGACACGCCTTCAGGCTTCAATAACAAGTGCAATGAACACAAATCTCCTAGCATTCCATACAAAAAACCCTTTTCACTTTAAGCGATGCATTTCACTTTTCATTTCTTTCTACGCAAATCCAATGCAGAAAAAGACAACCTTACTATTTCATTATAACAGAACTGGCATTCTGCCACACTTTAATGCCATAATTATCAGTCTCATTACTGTCGCATACCTTTTTTCCAGAGTCTGTCCGGACGGTGTTGTTCTCAGGATCAAATTCGGCCACTTTGGACTTGACCCACTCTACACCTGAGGGTATCACGCTAGCTGTAGGTCGTCCGGAGGAAGCGACACTTTTAGCCCCTGCACCAACTAACGTCCATATAGGCTGGTAGTAGTGCATCTACAACAGAGTAAAAAGTTAATTCACCGTAATGTTCAAGGTCAAATTTCTTTTTTGCTTTATGCATGAGACACTTTGAGCATTAGACTGAACATCATCTAATTTGCTTGTCATGCGCATGTATATACAGTATGTTCACGTATGTAAATGTCATCGTGACAGTGCATGTCCAATAAATGGGAACTTGTTTAACCTGAATCCCAGGTGATGCCTCCAGAACACCAGGCTTAAACAGTAGGGGTCTCTTAAAGGGACAGTTCAGCTAAATATAAATCATATACTAACCCGCATGTCATTCCAAACCTTCTTTTAATAAACCATAAAGGAGACCTTAAATGGGCGCAGTAAATGGTAAAGGGCATACCTCACTGGGCTCCACGATGGCCACGTTTTCCGCACCGACCTTTCTTTTTATGCGTGCGGCCATCGCTATGCCACCGCTCCCACCACCGAGTACTAGAACTTTATAGTGGTCTTTAGAGGCCAAGCCATAGCTTGTGTGAATCTTTGAGTTGAGCACAGAGAAAGCTTGGCCGTACTGCTTCGACAGCAGCATCTGTGGACGGACAGTGCCTGCCATGGCCTGAGATTATGCTCTAGAACAAGAGAAGAAGAAATATGTAAACATGTTCTGCAACCAACAGAGAGCATAACTGAGCAAACGTACACTGCAGGGAAAGAATTTAAACAGTTATATCGCAGAATCGTAAATATCGTCTTGTCTTTAAAGAACCAAAATAGTTTAAAACTCTCCCTACACTCATATTTTGAATGTGATTCTTTTATATATATATATATATATATTATATATGAATAAATATCTCAGTTATCATTAATCATTTTGGCCACGATAAACACAAACGTCTGTTACTTTGACAATCCTACTAAATGCTAAAATATACAACGAATATACTTTATACTTTATAGCATTCTCTTATTTTATATATAAATTCTCCTAGTTTATATGATATAATTCATTCATTTAATTCAATCAGAGTCACGATACCTTGCATAGTCCGGATGCTTAAAGTTATTAAACTTGAACTTTAATATCAATTCTGGCAGACATGTAATTACCGCTACCGATATTAAAATGTTAACCTTCTTAGACTGATGTTGCAACAATCTGACTCCACACCCAAACCTTTGCCATAAAACCAAGAATGTTTCCTGTTGAACAACATATTCTCATCCCAACATAGGTTTAATAATTAACCAATAATTCCCTATATCAATAGTTCTCAACGGGTTCTAACAAAATTAGCAAGTCATATTTTTTTTAAGAGATCTTTATTATTATTTGGCCATTTTAATAATAAGTAAACGTTTTTCAAGATAATGTAAAGGTCTATAATATAATTATATAATACGGAATTATTCATGGTTTAAGTCTTAAAATAAGGTAATGCTGAATTATAATTGATTTATAATCGTCAAAAAGTAGGTGAAGTAAGGTAAAGCCACGGCACCTGTCCCTTCACCACATTGGCTAAAGGCTAAAATACACTACAAGACGTTTGCTCAGATAGTCTGGACTTGTTGCAGAAAGTTTGTGCCAGTCTGCAGATTTGATCAGTCAGTGTGTTTCTATCTGAACCTTTCAAAAGTCTGAAAGTGTATGATGTCTAGTTAAAAAAGATCTGTTCGTATTTTAAAACTCTTGCAGTGTATTCCAGCCATACACTGGTTAACTAAAACACGAAAATCTAGAGCTGAAGTAATGTACTGTGGATGATAATACTATAATTTGTCCTTAAATACATCCAAAACATCAAATCTAAAATAAGTTTACATTATTTTAGACCATAAAGTCATTTAGTTGCAATGAATACAAGAATGAATGGTATTCTACTGCATGCGTGTATCTTCTTGCCCTTGTACTTTAGATAGATGTGTAAATGAAACACTGTAATACACTCTAACAGACAATAACATGTTTACTGTCACAGTTACTACAGCTGAGTCATGATACGTTGCATTGTCCGGATGCTTAAAATCTCGTGCGCTGCTCATTTAGATGGCCTTTAAAAGCTTCAGAAACCCCAAATAAGATGTCTGAAATAGCAGGGTTTCTATCTTTGCACGCATTTATGGACATATCTACTCTAGGGAGCATAAAAATGTATAGGAATGGAAAGCACACTAGGTTTTGAGACGCAACCTATAAAAACAGAATGTACAGACTAGTGTTGTGCTGTAACTTTAACAATATCGTGTAAATTGACGTTGAAATACAGGCTCTGTTACATCAAAACGTAAAAACACGGTGTGCGTGAAAAGCGCAGAATGGAATTGTGACGAGTTATAACTCAAATGAAATGTCGTGTACCTTTCATAAACCGCGTATCCTTAGCACGATGTAAGTGCAAATGCTTATTATAACAATACATATCGAGCACTTATTGCACAAGTTAAAAACATACTTACCGGAGTCGTTCCGCCGTCTGTTACACAAAACTGTGCCTCTTACAGCAACCGATATAACCGTGACGCTGTGTGGGTGTTTTCCTGTTTGATCGAGACCTACGTGTGACGAATGTGCTTTGCTCTCCGACACTCGTGTTACTTGTTAATGTGCCTGTATTTAACCTTTATTTGTCGCATCACAGCATGCATGCCATGTCACGCAGTACAATGTGCCATCCCATAACTTTGTGTGCACGTACACCACGAAACGCAACGACTGTATAAAACGGGGAACAACACACGTTTATGTTATGCTTCCATGTTCGTCCAGAAGATGTCACCACACGTACTACCAAGCATACTTGTGTTATTTTAATGACCTTTTATTATAATAGTGTCCAGAAAACATTAGACACGTACTTTTATGAATGTGACAATAAAAGCAAATCTAGTATTAAAATAGATTATTTCTAAACAAACCGTCCATCAACAAAGACTTAAATTGCCTGTACAAAGTAAATCGAGTTTATTTATAAAAATGTGTATTTTTAACATCATTGTACATGATGGGATATATTTAAATTGTTCATGGTGCTGAGCGTTGTGGCATCAACTGTTATGTTGATTAGAAATGTTAATAAAAGTGTTTTATTCCTGTGATAAAAGCATATTAGTATCACATTACGGTCGTGTTTTCTGATAGTTTACAGCCGTCAATCACGCTCCTTTGCCTGTTTCAAATGCGTCATTAACTGAAGTAACGGACAACGTTATTATATGATTTAAAAACATTTTTATTTTAACTACGTTCAATTTTCACAAAATCCATATACATTCAAGGGTTTTCCTCACGTTTTATTCAAAAGAACAAATATGTTTTCCGAAAAGCACGTTTTGAGGTAGGCTATACGAATCTGTCTGGCGTGTCTCGTGTTACCTGCAAGACGATTGCGCGTGTGTGCGTGAACGCGCTTCTGTGTGGTAGTGGTGAAGAAAGCGAGATCGAGCGACAGAGAAAGGGGGATGTTTGGTGAAGCTGTCTGGTGATTTCTCCCGTATATTTCTTATGGACGCGTAACTCCACCCTGATCTCTATCGTAGAGCCATCAATGAATGGATGGAGCATGTTTTCGGTAAGTGCATGTTTGTTTATTGTATTCATAAGGGATCACGATATTGGTTGATGCGCGGCGGTTTTGAGCGATAAGCGATACAACACATATGACTGTGTGATGGAGATGCGTGTCATTCAATGGGACGCCGCAGAGCTTAAATAAAAGGTACAATTTTAAGGTATTTTATTAATTTTACACCTATTCTTCACTATCCCACGTAAGATTCATAACGCTTTTTATGGCACTATACGAGTTGGCTATTAGTCATATTTAGTTACGCTTGTCTTTTGATAGTGTGTCATTAATTTTATATAAATATTTTTTTATATATAATACGTTTCTATTAATTTATACCAAAATAGCCTATATACATGCTTACTTATATTCATTTTAATATAGCCTAATACAAACTGTATTTTTGTAGAAGCCCTTTTTGTTTTTCTCAATAAAGTAACTGTTAGTCTATCCCATATGATAATATTTTAGAAACACATTTGTTATTAAATTTGGATTTTTAGAAGATATTGTTCATACCCTCAATAGACGTCTATTGACAGCATACTGCAGTGTATTCTTATATAGAGTGATATACATTTTTTTGGGAAAAACATGTAATTCATATTAATAGTTTTTACATAACACTGTTTATAGACTCTGTAGTTGACTTTAGTTTGGACCGTGAAGTTCTTTGGGTCATGACATGAAATTTTGCTGGATTGACTGTAGGAGTGTTTTCATTTTCAAAGGACCTTCCCACACACCGAGAATACAACATGTCCACGGCCGTATGCAACATTATAGGCTATCCCACCTACAGAAACCTTTCTTCTCTATTGTCACCTTAAATAATCTTGTCACGCAAAGCCACCATATGGCAGGGATGCAGAGTCTCGATCACCTGTGTTTACTGCATGCTAGCCTCAGCGCAACCCCCCAGCCCTGCAGTGTTCCCTGTGGTGGGGTGTGTTCTCAGAGATCTGACGGGTCTCCACTGGCTGCAGGTCCGCTGGGTTCTCATTAGGGTAATGTGGGGGAAGATACCCGGTGTGCGTCAGACACTGAAAACAGCTAGAATTGCACACTTCTTTAGGAAACAATGACCCTGTGACTTTGAAGGAAACCGTGTTTTGTTTACAATGTGATTATCAGACAGATAACATCGTATTCAATATGTATTATTTCATGTTCACACTTGGTTTTCCCACATATATTTTTTTAGAGAAACACTTAGGATCTGTCGGAGATGGCCTGATATTATGGCTATTTGGAAGGAGGACGTCGGTGTAGGTTAGTACAGTTGCCATCACGTGAACAAGATGCTTGTTTATATGTCTAAAATACAGAAACATTTCAGATTTTATTCATATTTTCACAATGCATATCATTTAAAGCATCTTAATACAGTAGTTAGTATGTAGTAGTTAGTATGTTACAAAAAATGGAAGGTCTGTAGAGGTGATAAAACTGACATTCACGGTAAATGTTAATGCATTCATTCCTCTGTATTCTATCTTACAACTATACATGCCCCGCAAATATGAATTTATTCTCATTCTCATAGGCTCTTGCTGCAGAGAAAGATATTTACTGTACATTTATAAATGTCCTTTTACTGTCATTGTACTTAATGTAAAGACATAAAGATCACTTATGAGATTGTATGATTGAAGTCTATTTTCTTAATAACCTATAGTAACTTTCATAATTTGTTGTAAGCATCATTGCGGTAACATGTCACTCAGACATCTTTTACTTCTTAAAGGGGTAGTTCACCCAAAAATAAATGTATTTACGCTCATATCGAACACAAAATAAGTTATTTTGTGAAACGTTTCGGGGGTTTCGTGTCCGTACAATAGAAGTCAATTGGGGGGGTCAATGTTTTTTGGTTACCAATACTCTTCAAAATATCTTATTTTGTGTTCTGCAGAAGAAAGAAAGTCATACAGGTGGGATATGTCATGAATGTGAAAAAAATGATGATCGAATTTTCATTTTGGGCGACCTATCCCTTTAACTGTCATGTAAACAATTTCACAATATTAAAGGTCTGAAAATAGGCTTATTTAAGCAAATCATATTCTCATTTCCTTCATTCGATTTGTGGTTGTTGTGTGACTTTCAAACTTTTCTCTTGGGCAGTAACTTCTCAAACAATCCTCACGGTTAGACATACGCCAGAAGCAGCCGCACAATGAGCCACAGACAACAACCAGATAATTATAGATTTTACAATTACGATAATAGATCTAATTCTGCGTCACAAAAAAAATCTGTCCTGCATATAATAGGTTTATTGTTAGCAAACTACGCCATGTGTTTGAAGTCTTCTCAGGTCTTGTTGCCTAGAAACCTTGTTAACACCCCCCTCTTGCGATTGTTGCCGCTCCTCCTGGTTTCGTTTGTGCACAAACAAACCAAACTCGTACCCAGTCGTATTGAATCAGTAATTTATGAAGAAGGAATGATTTCCATCCTCTTCCTGTGACATCACTCATCGCTCCTTTATTCTAGTGCTTTGCTGGTCCACAGAGATAAAGCAAGGACTCGGCTGCTATAGGGATACTGACGTCTGACTATATACTATGTGGTTATGTGAGACTTTGCGTATGTCTGTGGACAGAAAAAAGTAACAGATCCAACGGCAAGGTTTCGCCTTTTGACCTTGTGTAACCGGCAGATCATTATGATATTTGCCCATGGGCGACAGAGACGGCCAACGATTCATTCGTCTTTTTAAAAGACATGAGCTGGCGAAC
Source organism: Triplophysa siluroides (assembly GCA_006030095.1). Classification (NCBI taxonomy): domain Eukaryota; kingdom Metazoa; phylum Chordata; class Actinopteri; order Cypriniformes; family Nemacheilidae; genus Triplophysa; species Triplophysa siluroides. Next base: position 3,762,276 of record VCII01000093.1, read on the forward strand.
TGGATGGAGATCATTTACATGGTTGCACTGAGAGCGACATGAAAGTAAAACCAGGTATTTTTCTTTTGTGTGTCTTTTGGTGATGATTGAGTCAGGCGACGCTGTTGTAATACACTGATGTTGAAAGCGGGATGTTGGGAAGCCCCTTGTTGTAAGAATGTTGCTTTACAGAAGTTCTTTAAAAGTTTGTGGTTTTTCATGATTGGGTGAAATAAAGTTTTTCGAGCAAACGTTCAAATGGAGGAAGGAATGTAGACATTGAGGTCATTTAATCTTGATGTGGACACTCAGCATAGCTGAATCACTCATCCGGTAATTTCCATAATTTCAGTTCACTTATGCAGATTCAAGAGGCGAATACAATTTCATCTTCACCTCTAACAAATAAAGGTTCCGACTAAAATGAAAAACAACCTTTAACCAGAAGCCAAAGAAAAATATGTAAATCTGAATTTCATCTGGAGTTATTTGGCCTTAGTTGTAGGTTATTTGGCCTTTTGTAGACCATACTGATAGGTCAAATGTCAATATTTGGTGGTTTACATTTACATAACATTACATTTAGGCATTTGGCAGACGCTTTTATCCAAAGCGACTTACATTGCTTTATCCTATACATTTTATATAGGTATTTGCAATCCCCTGAGTTTCAAACCCACAACCTTGCATTGTTAGCGCAATGCTCTTAACACTTAGCTACAGGAAAGAATTTGAATATCAATTTGAGGTCTCTCTTAAAGATTTTAAAGCCCTTTGTGTGTGTGTGTGTGTGTGTGTGTGTGTGTGTGTTTTTAAAGCATAGTTTTCTATAGTCGTGTAAGTAAAGTGTCACATCCATAACGGTTCATATTCCTCAAAAATGGGCACATGAAAATTAAAATAAAACAACTATTTTATGTCTGTAAAGAGCCATCTCTTCTCCATTTATTGGGTATTGTTGCTTCTGGTTTGTACATTTTAATTTACAGGAATCCTGCAAAGTAAAAACGTACATCTTTTTTTGTCACATGCATAGCCCATACCATTTTCCCTCTTTTAAAATAGAAAACCCGTGCATAGACTGATATTTTTCTGATGTCTGTACTCTATCATGAGGGGTTTAGTCAAATATAAACAGATCAGTTCAATATAGTAGTCATAAATACATTTTCTGAAAATGTATAATTCAAGCATTGACTGAAAATGTCACATGCATAACGCTGAAATTCCCCATTTACAAAAAGGAATAGGCTGTGAAATATGTCCCGCCACCAGCTTCCTGTTTCAACAGATTTAGATTTATCCATTTGGCAGACTCTTTTATCCAAAGCGACTTACATTGCATTATCCTATACATTTATACATAGGTATTTGCAATCCCCTGGGATCAAACCCACAACCTTGCGTTATTAACGCAATGCTCTTACCGCTGAGCAACAGGAGATACATCAACACGGCACACAATTTCCCTCATCCAGCCGTTTCATGGGTCATAAAGTTTATTGACATTCCTTGTACATTTATTTACTTGGCAGACGCTGGTTTCCAATGTAGTTAATTTTTTCAGTACGTGTAGCCTACTTCCGAGAATTCAATCGATGATTTTGGTTTTGCTTGTGACTTTTTATTTCTGAAAGCCTATGAGAGACCGATGTGATTTTAAGCGTTATTTGACATTTGACCAAATGTGTGAACAGAGTGAAAACTCATCTGGTGGATGTGTTGGTGTGGAATCCGCTCAATTATTAATGGTTGAAGACCAAGAAGTCGTATCACCTGTTCTAAAGAAGGAAATTCTCATGTTTCACAAAGCTATAGCAGGCAAACAACCAATTCATGCCCGTTCGGAAATGATTTACCAAGTTGTTCTGGTTCGGTGGTTACCGAATTATTTTCCCGTTCGCTAAGCTGCAGAATGGGCTGGAATGTAGAAGTATTTCCTTGAAGTTGCGTTAAAGGAAAACAGACGCCCCTTGTCTTATCATAGTCGTGCAATAGTCCTACTCCTAAGTCTGCATTTTTATGACTTACTATTTCAAAACATGGATATTCTGTGGGTCATACATAGTTCATCTCTTCCATCTGTGAATGTGAACTTTATCAGTAAGTGAGTAAAGTCGGGATTGTACAATGCGACTGCAACACAACACCCACCCTCTTTGTTCACGCTATGAAATGTGAACCTCAGCATTATATATACTGGACCTGAGCCCAGATCTCCAAATTTCCATCGATCCAGGTACATTACCTTGCGATGATTAATGTTTCGCATCACCACAATGTTTTCCGCAACACGAGGAAGGTCTGCCATGTTGTACAGTACATCTGTCTTCTCGCAGTAGATGAAGGTCCACCGTCTCGCACGTTCACAGAGTTCATCTGTTGAGTCACTTACTAGTTTAAATAGTTTGTGCTAGATTCAGTCTCAAGATGCAGTTTGTGATGTTGGAGGTGTCCCTGACCCACATGTGAAAAACAACTCACAAAGGAGATCTTTGTATATCTAGTCCAATCCAATTAAATGTCAGTGCAAATAAAATCGCATGTAAGTCTCATGCTTCTCAGATTTTGTTATCCACGTACTTTCTATGGTCCTGTAGTCTTAGCAATGATAGTGTCGTTTGGATATTTTTTTTAAATTCCAACAATACTAAATTTCTCCACGACATACCGATAGCCGGTTATTCAGCTTGATATCTGATATCTGAGACCGATTCTGAAGATTAAATTAACATTTCGTAACTTTCTGGATGTTATTAATTCATTTAATGACTATTTATATTAAACATCAAACTGGTGATGTTTCTTAACATTTTTAGTATACAGAGCACAAATTCCTTTCATTGATACTTAAAGGAAAAGTTCACCCAAATATGAAAATTCTTTCATAATTTACTCACCCTCATATCATATCTAGATGTATATGACTTTAATTCTGAGGTTAAATAATTCAAATGCAGTCATGTTGTCTTCTTACACAAGCAGATTGGAATGCTTAATTCCAATATGGTGTGACAGCACGTCAATAATTTCAAATCTTATTGTGTCTTGTGACTTGCTATAGATGGTTTATTGGACGCACGCACCTGGCCCGAAGTTACTTTCGGTCTGTGTATGGTTATGATAAAACAATTTATTTGATATTTAATTTATATTCATCTTTTATTGTATATTATTTGTATTCAATTAAATTAAAACTACTTTACAGTTATTCATTCTCTGCAGAGGTCTACCAGAAGTTAAGTTTGGGCCACATAACATTTGTTTACGCCGTTGCTGCTAAAATGTCTTTATTCGTGTTTCGACACGTGAGAACCAATGAAATTTATTGTCAACACTCTAAAAACATTTTGTATTACTAATCGTTCTCGTTGCTTAATCGTTCCGCTCCGTGCCGATCCATGCCAGCCGGTACGTTAATGGTTTCATTTTCCACCATACGGCTGATAACGGAGATCTTTAGAATGGAAACACAAACGCGTCACGCACTGCCTTGGTAACACAAGAGACTTGGCTAAAACTATGCATGCTTTCTATTAGCACTGACGTTAGACAACCGTGCCAAAAATTTCGAGCTGAGAAAAGTTTGTAATCGTGAACCAGGCTCACGTGGAAAGATAACTGTAAGCGTTTCAGACTGTGCTTAGAACGGTTGTGTGCGATGGTGGAAAAGCGCTCATAATGTGTGTTAAAAAACACGTAATGTGTCTGCATTTGAGTAAAGACCATTATGAATATGATATTCTACAGGATATTGGATTCTTTAATAAAAAAAAATCTTTCTATATCTACTTGTTTATTTATGTTTGTATTTATTATTACTGGTGTTGCTTTAGTCTGTAAGATTAATTATTATGGCGGTATGGAGTCAATATACAGGAAACTTGATTGAATAACATGATGTGTAAAAAATTAAGAAAAACTAATAAATAAATATATTATAAAAACACGTGATGTGTTACAATTCCATGACATTTTTTTTAATATTTAACACATCCTTTTTGAGAGTAAATGTGATGAAATATTTGAATTAAACACTAGGATTTGCTTTTTTTAATTATTAAATATGAATACATTTCTCTGACAAATGTATTGTTTTACTTCAGAAGACATTTATTATCCCATTGGAGTTATTTGAATTACTTTTATGTGCTTCATCTTTATGAACTTTATGAACATTTTAAAGTCCCCGTGAACCGGAAGTTGCGATCATTTGTACTTCGGTATTTTGATGCATTTCCGAGTGAAATGGAATTTCGAATGAGAGAAATAGTGGATGTTGCTTACGCTTTTCGCTTCGATTTGATTGGATTATAAAAACTGCCGTTGCATTTTGAGATGGAACTGGCAGTAGACTGACAGTTGAAGGGGAGGAGTTAACGGATGCTCCGCCCAAGCCGTTTATACGTCATTTTGGATGGCATTTTCAGATTTTAACTGAAGATTATGAGGGCACATGAATTTTAAAAAGAGAATGACCCACATTGATACACTATTTACAATCAACTCTCCAATATTTCATGAAAAAATAAGCATTGTAAATTTTAATTTCACTGGGACTTTAATCACTGTTTAAGAAGACAACATGATGGCCTTTTAATAGGAAAAAATTGTTTTATCTTCAACTAAAGAAATCATATAATCTTTCTATATTATGCCAGATGTCCCACCCGCTCCATAGTGAAGTGCTACACGATTAGGCTTAACACGTTTCTCCTGAAATCACAGGCAAGTGTAGGCAACGTCTGCCACATTCCCCAACAATCCGACGTACTTGGTAGCTGCCCAAGAGAAAGCCCGCTTCACCAGATTTGTAGTTATTTTGGTGTGAATCATACTATATTCTTCTCATGAATGAAGTAACCGACTAACTGTATTTGTGTGCCGCTCAAAGAATGACATTGCAAACAGGCAATGGCGCTGCGATGGCTATGGATGTTAGTGCCATGGAGAGGAGGTTGGAACCCACGCCCAAAAGGACCTGGACAAGGTAGAGCTGCAGGGAATTGTGGGATTGGGAAGGAGTTTGTTTGCGATATGTTGTTCTTCGTCATAACCGATCATTAGCTAAGCGTTTCATAAGCTCACGTTCCTTGAAGAACGTGGATGTTCTTTCAGTACATACTGAGGATCAATTTATTTCTGAGAAGAGCCTAGTGCCCTCCTATTTTTATTTCTCTCACTGATGATCTCATAACGTTCCTCGAGACGTTGATGTCAGTTGGCTTTGAAAATATTGAGTTCATTTATCCCTTCCCACTCATCTTCAAAACCGCAGAGAGAGAGAGAAGAGGCCTCAAGTGCACAGAAAGGACACAAACAAGCTATTAAATACATTTCGGGATTTTACTCGAAAATGGAAGGGGGCTGGACATGATGTGAATGTGGAATGAATTTGCAGTTACTGTATATCTGTTTTACAACTTTACTTTCGTTCAATCTTAGAAGAGGAACGGCATGTTCGAGCCAATGATCGGGAGTACAATGAGCGATTCAGTTATGCTGTAAGTCAATAATAGTTTTTTTTCATTTATAGCAGTGTGTGGTATAGACGTCGATGAGCCAAAAAATAAGTTATTAAAGAAATAACGGCATGCTATATTGTGGTTACACTGTACTCATGGCTACAGGGCGTTGTTAGGCACGCCATAAAGAGGTTTATTGCTTTTGTAAGAATGAATAATAATAATATTGGGGAATTACATTAGATGGTGTTTTATATTATTTTATGGGGGGGGGTTTTCAGAGCTTGTAAGCAAATAAATGTTGTCCCTCCTGTCTTTCCAAACTTGCATGACATTCTTTGTTCTGCGGAAGACAAAAGAAGATATTTAGAAGAAGGTAACCACACAACATCGAACCCTATTGACTTCCGTTATATGGACACAAAACCACTTAGACATTTCTCAGAATATCTTCTTTTGTGTTTAGTAGAAGAAAGAAAGTTTGGAAAGACACGAGGGTGCATAGCAATCAGTTTTACTGATATTTTGTATTATTTTCTTACTAGTAAATTTATTAACTAGATATTCACATATATTTGTATAATAGAACAAATGCACATTATTAGATTAGATTGTGATAAATGTTTAAACAATAATTTTTGTTTTGAAGGACAATCGGATCAAGACAGCAAAATACAACGCCTTTACCTTTTTGCCTACCAACCTGTTCGAGCAGTTCCAGCGTTTCGCGAACGCCTACTTCCTGGTACTCCTGATATTACAGGTTTGTGAGTTTTCTTATCAAATAAATAAATCACCAAATTACAGAGCAAACTAGGTGTGATATTTGTTATCCGTCACTCAATGTATGAGATTTAATTACAACTATATGTTAATTCCAGTTAATTCCAGAAATCTCCTCTCTGTCCTGGTTCACCACCATTGTGCCTTTGGTGATGGTTCTGTCTATTACAGCTGTCAAAGATGCTACTGACGACTATGTGAGAGAGCTTGTGTTTGTTTTGTTCTTTAAGACCGTGATGCTGCATTTTCAAAAGCATGCAGGCCAAACTAATGTTTGCTGTCATTGATCTGTTCTGGATTTCAGTTCCGCCATAAAAGTGACCAACAAGTCAATACCCGGCAGTCTCAGGTACTCATCAAAGGAACGTAAGTGCCTTTACTGTACAATATGTGTCAGCATTTTCAGATAATATAGAACAATGTGTTACAGAACAAATGCATTGTTTTGATTTCAGGTTAGAGAATGAAAAATGGATGAATGTAAGAGTGGGGGATATCATCAAACTTGAGAACAATCAGTTTGTTGCTGTAAGTTTGAATTGTTTTATTAAACTATAATGTAGGTGTAAGCAGCAATTGTGAGGCCAAGCTTCCCCTGTTTTGTTTATTGTACTAAATGTGACCCAAAGATTCAAAAGATCAAAGGCTACGAGTAGATTTAATTTACAACTTTTTCCAGTTGGCAATGCTGTGGAAAAAATGACTTAAGTGTTGAAGTATTACATCTGTGTGAAAGATGGATACTGTACATCAGAGAAAAGTTTACTGTTTCAATATTTTTGTCCCACATTTTGTTTTTAAAAGTGATCAAAAAAGTGAACACAACTTCAAGAGAAAAACGAATACTTCATTATACTTTTAAGTATATTGCGATAGATATACTTCAGTACATATATAAAAGATCAGTATATTTTACGTTGGGCCTATACTTAAAGGGATATCTCACCCAAAAATGCTAATTCTTTCATCATTTACTCACCCTCATGTCATTTTAAACCTGGATACATTTTTTCTGCAGAACGCCAAAAAATATATTTTGAAAAATGTTGGTAATGTTCTATTGTATGAACACAAAACCGAAGAGATTTTTCTAAATACATTTTTCTCAAAATGAGATTTTCTTTGTGGAAAACAAAACTTTTATCTTTAGTCACCATTGACTTTTGTTCTGTGTAGAATGATACAGTGAGAGTGAATGGTGACCGAGCCCTGTCCAAAATGCCAAATTTAAAGAATTTATATTTTTTTAGTCTCCATTCACTTCTGTTTTTCTGTAAAAATACAATGATGTGAATGCTAACCAATACCTGTCCAAAATGCCAAATTTAAGAACTTATATCTTTAATCACCATTCAATTCTTTTTGTGTAGAAAGAGACAATGAAAGTGAATGGTGACCGAGCCCCGTCCAAAATGCCAAATTTAAGAACTTATATCTTTAATCACCATTCACTTCTGTTTAGATAGATACAATGAAAGTGAATGGTGACTGAGGCTTTTTATTAATTTCATTTTTAATTTTGCTCTTTGGGTCCTGCAGAAGACAAACAAAATTTACATTTTTTTGTAGGAATTGTGAATTCCTATTTGACATCTTGATTGCCAAATGTATGCACAACCAAATAATATTGAATATAAAAAGAAACTTCTTCAATACATTAACTGTTATCTACATTGTGTTTTCCTGGAGCGAATAAAACCAGAGTCCACTGTACAGTACAGAACGCTCTAGATTAGACTGTCATACATCGCATGATTAATGATTTATTCTTTCATCTATACTATCCCTGTCTTCTGTCCACAGGCTGACCTCCTCCTTCTCTCTAGCAGTGAGCCCTATGGACTGTGCTATATCGAGACCGCCGAGCTTGACGGGTGAGAAGTTTTCTGTGAAACGTGTGATGCTGCTATAGCGTGTCTCGCCTCCGTCTGAACATGTCCCACTTGCATTACAAGTTCACCACCTTCCATTTTCGGCTTTCAAACTATCGCATCTTTCCAACAGGGAGACCAACCTGAAGGTGCGTCAGGCCTTGACTGTAACCTCTGACCTCGTGGACGATGTGGCCAGGCTGGCAGACTTTAATGGTAAAGCTCGTATTCAAGAACACGTTTATTGCGGCGTCAAGAGAAACGCAACACGACACAACGGTAAACACAAACACTTATGGGTCGCGCCGCATTTATTGGATTGATCCCTGCGGCTTATACCCGTGGGGTTTTGATATGCTCGCGCATCTCTTTCGGAGCTGTCAAGGAGCTTTTGTAATGAGATTTTGAGTGTCTTCGCTTGGATGCCCTTTTCAATTAATTCAAAGAGCAACTCCGGCATTCCTAAAATAAAAAAATAACCAGCATTGTCGTGGCGCCATTAACATTTTCAAGAAAAACCTTCAAGAATGTTATTTCTATCGTCTGTGATTTTGTTAGAAACTGCGATGACCTTTTTCTAAGATTTAATCGTTGCTGTGTCATTATCGTTACCAGTTTGAGTATATAAGCATCAGTTTTTTTTAATAACGCATCCAATTGGCGGAAATGTCACACAGTGAATTCAATAATGCACAAATAACATTGAGGCATTTGCTTCTCAATTAACGTTTTCATCTTCCTGTTACTTGTTGTCTTCAAACGTGTCTCCCAGCGGAAGTCATCTGCGAACCTCCCAACAATAAACTGGACAAGTTCACAGGGACGCTGTACTGGAAAGATAATAAGTACTCGCTGGACAATGAGAAAATGCTCCTGAGAGGCTGTGTGCTCCGTAACACTGAGTGGTGTTTCGGATTGGTTATCTTCGCAGGTACATTTCATTTCTCTTCAACGTTCTCTCATTATTTATCTTAACTGAATGGCTTTAGTCATGATGATTTGATATCTTGCTTCTGAGAAACATGGACGGCTCAGTTCTCTGTCTCACTTTTATTTAAAGAAATAGTTCACATAAAATATCCACTTCATGTTGTTTCAAACTTGACTTTCTCTCATCTATCTTCCGTTAAACACAAAAGGGGAAGTTTCCGATTCTATACTATCGACGACTAGAATTGCAAAAATGAGAAGATTTGAATATATACTGTTCGTCTCGTCCATATAGTTAAAGTAAATGGGGACTGGAGCTTCAAACTCATATTAATGATTCAAAAGCCGAATAAAAGTATTGTTAAAGCGGCTTTCTTCTCAAGTCATACGAGTAAAAATGATTTCTTGTGCTTAATACAAATAAAAACAATTTCAGTACCAAACCTTTCGTTGTAGTTATAGAGTAGTGAATGGGGACTGGAGCTTTCAAGCTATTAAAAGTATGCAATTGCAAAACACCATGAAAGTATAATATAAGTGGTTCACATGACTAGTTTGCTATATTCCATATCTTCTTAAGTCATATGAGTGAAAATACGTTCTTTTGTTAAACAAAAAGGGAAGTGTCCAATATTATACTGTTTGCCTCTTTTCATACAATTTTAGTGAATGGAGACTGGAGCTTTCAAGCCCTACAAAGTGTGCAATATCGAGCTACAATACTTTTTTCTCTATAAAACAAATGGAGTTTTGTATGAGATACTGTTGACAACTTGAATGACAAGTTACAGAAGTTTTCAATAGCATACTGTTTGCACTGTTCCATATAGTTATAGTGGATAGGGACTGGAGTTTACAAGCCATACAAAGTATCCAAAAGCCCCATAAAGATAATAAAAGTGCTTCATATAATTTGGGGTTTATATTTCATGTCTTCTTAAGGCATACAAAAATTTAAGTCAGCATTTAACTTTGATGTATTTGATTCATTTTTAATGTTTGAAAGCTCTAGTACATATGCATTGGAATAGCATAGAAAAGTATAACCAGTACAGTACGATTCTGTTTTTGATGGTATCCCATAGAAAGTCATACTGGTTTTCAACAACACAAAGCTGAGTGAATGACAAATGAGATTTTATATTTTTGAGATTTTTAGAAGAACTGTTCCTCTAACTTCCACTATTCGTAGCTTGTAATGAATGCCAGCTCACGTCCAGATATTAAATGAGCCATGTGTGCTGGTTGTGTGTGTCTGGTTCAATCAGGGCTCCAAACCAAGCTGATGCAAAACTGTGGAAGTACAAAGTTCAAGAGGACCAGTATCGATAGGCTGATGAACACACTAGTGCTGTGGGTGAGTGTATAGTCAGCACGCTGGGACTTATTTACAGTCTTTAACCTCATAATATCAGACATGGGAAGTGTTTTAAATGCATGTTGTGTCATTTCCTAATCTGTTGAAATCTGGTTTAAATACAATATACCTAAATAAAAAACCGAAACGCTTCAAGGGGTTATATTGTTGGGTTGCCAGATCTTTGGATTCCTCATCTGTATGGGGATCATCTTGGCCATTGGAAACACCATTTGGGAGCAGAGAGTGGGCAGCGACTTCTGGACGTATCTTCAGTGGAATAAACTCACTAGCAATGCAATCTTCTCTGGCTTCCTGACCTTCTGGTCTTATGTTATCATCCTCAACACTGTCGTACCCATCTCGCTGTACGTCAGGTAGGTCAGACCTCATGATGGGCAGAAAAACGGAAATCACATTTACAAGTAGCTTGAAGAATTTATCACTCTTGAAATGTAATTTATATAAGAATGAAAGGTGGTTCGGAAAGACTAAATTGTATTACTGGCCTGTGTGTTTAATAGAATTAGCGTTTACTTAAAGTAAGTTTGATGAAACTTATTGTGTTACAGTGTTGAAGTTTTGCGGCTGGGTCACAGTTACTTTATAAACTGGGACAGACGAATGTACTACAGTCAAAAGAACACCCCTGCCGAGGCTCGGACCACCACCCTGAATGAGGAACTGGGTCAGGTGGAGTTCATCTTCTCGGACAAAACAGGAACCCTGACTCAGAACATCATGGTGTTTAATAAGTGCTCCATCAATGGGAAGACCTATGGTGAGCTTATACAGTATGTGTCGACATAGTTAAGTAGACATGTGTTATAGATATAGTTATTATAGACATATTATATAGATTTATAGATAGTTATTAATCCCTTAATTTATTTTTTGTCTAGGTGATGTTTATGATGAATTTGGACATAAAGTAGACATAACAGAGGTAAGGAAACCCAAATATTTTTTTTAAAAGAATATTTAAATATCATGGGTGTTTGGTGATAGATGCCGGATGCCTAAACATCTTGGCCTGGTTTCACAGACCAAGTTTAAGCTTAAACCAGGACTATGCCTTTGTTAAATAAGGTCGATATTTAAGTCGCTTTTAATGTAAAGCCTTAGATAAAAACATTACTGGTGTGCATTTTGAGACAAAACAATGGCAATTACACATTTAAACAAATAGCATGGCAGTTTATTTTCAGTTAAGACAGCTCAAACTTTCATTTTAGTCTGGGACGAGTCTTAAAGAGGACGTTCCCTGCGATCGCATTTTTCAACCTTTAGTTAGTGTGTAATGTTGCTGTTAGAGCATAAATAATACCTGCAAAAAGATAAAGCTCAAAGTTCAGTGCCAAGTGAGATTTTGTCTTAAACAGAATTCGCTTTTCATCGGACTACAGCCCTCTACTTCCCGGGTACATGATGTCACTATTCTGAGTGCTTATAATAACCTCCACCCAAAGGAATATGACAAAAAAGGGGCGATGCCTTCCTTACAGAAGAGGAAGAGCCGCTGGAGTAGTGTTCGGTTATTAGAGATTGTAAACATTTGACTGAGCTAAACTACTTTCACTTTCATCACAGTCCTACAGCTGGTAATAAGAATTCAGCTACACACATTCTAAGATAACCAACGGTCAAACAACAGCTTCCATGACTTTAACATCGGCTGTGAAAGCTGTTCTGTGTAAAACACTGATTTTGTGTGCGTGCGCTTACCTCTTAAACACTTCTATGAAACGTCCTTTGAAGTCCTGCTTGCAAATGTCTCCTAGTCAACCTTCTTGTTTTATTATCCAACTCGGGTCCAATATAAAAAAGCAAAACTAACGCTTCTGTTATTAGTGTTAATTAATAAAACCAGTCTGACGCCATTCAGTCCGGTGTAATTTCCCTCGCCATAGTAGGAAAGAAATTTGCGATCTCTAACAAAGATTGACGTTTGCACATGCACTAGCAGACCTCCGTTACACATTGATCGATCCGCATGTTTTTAACTGATAAAGTGAAGTTGACGCCATTGTTACTGTTTATTGTTAAAAGCAAAGTTTATGAATACACTTGCAGTGAGAGGGCCACCAACCAATCACAACAGCCTGAGAAGCGGAAGCCAATCACGACAGACCTGGTCAACTTTACCAATCAGAGCGTTTCGGAAGGAGGGGCTTTATATAGACCGGAGGAAATCCAGTTGTTTTGTTAGAAATGGGACAGCAATGAACAATAGACTTGAAATATGTGAAATATAAAGCGTTTTTTTTTATTAGAAACATGAACATCCATTGTTAAACACCCAAAAAACATAATCAAAGCCTCTAAAACAGCCAAAGACTGGGTCCTTTAAGGCTTGTCTGTGAAACAGGGTACTTAAGTTTTTAGTATTTATTTCAACTGAAAAATATGTTTAAAACTACATTACACGGTTAATGATGGTATTATCTTGATTGATATCTAGAAACTTTTTTTTAAATAAGTAAATAATGCTATCTATCAAATTCATCTTTAATTTGATTTATTAAGTGTTGTTTTTTCCCCTTTGTTTTGGCCGAGAATTACACTCAAAAATATGAGTGTTGGAGGGAGTTTTAACCATTGTGACTAAAGGCAAAATTTTGAACGTGTTAATAATTGACATTATTATCATAAAATATTAACACATTATCGATATTCATGGTCTTTAATATAATGATTTTTGACAATACCGTTATATAGTTAAAACCCTTAATGTAAAATATATATATAGCTCGATTCATGTAATATTGCCATAGCAGTTCAAGGTTATAAGTTCGACACACAAGAAACGCTGTTAAAATTTGTATTTTGAATGCACTGTTTGTGCATTTACAATATTTTAGAATAAGAAATGCCAACATTTAGGCTAATACCATGTGAATGGATGTTGTAGGAGAACGTTATAAGACCGTGTCCAGTATTTGATAGTAATGTTTATTTCGAACTCTCTTAGAAAACACCATGTGTAGATTTCTCCTTCAATCCCCTGAGGGACCGGAAATTTCGTTTCCATGACAGCAGTTTGGTCGAGGCCATCAAACTGGAAGAGCCTCTGGTGCAGGAATTCTTCCGTCTGTTAGCGCTCTGCCACACTGTCATGCCAGAAGAGAGAAATGAGGGTAAACTCCACCACAAACAATACAATATTTTCATATACGAGTAGATATCAGGGTATAGATTAATAGTTTTTGTATTATTCCATAAAGCTTTGAATGTGAAATACAATTTAGTAGAATCTGACTGACTAAAGTGTTGTGAAATGTTTAAGGTGAGCTGGTATATCAAGCACAATCTCCAGATGAAGGAGCTCTGGTCACCGCGGCACGAAACTTCGGCTTTGTGTTCCGGTCCAGAACTCCAGAAACCATCACTGTTTATGAGATGGGTCAGCCGGTTACCTACCAGCTCCTGGCCATCTTAGACTTCAACAATGTCCGTAAGAGAATGAGCGTTATTGGTAGGTTGTTGGGTCTTGTATATATTTATACAGTATATATATATATATATATATAAATATAGTATACTTAATTATACTTGAGAACATATAAGCATAGCATATATAAGAATGGATATATTCACTTTCTTCTTTACTTTTATTTGATTTATAAACATTAAGGGCCACATTTACTAAACAGGGAAAAACAGCGCAATTTAAAAAAAGCGCAGATGGGAGTGGAAAAATCCCCACAACACTAACACAAAGACTGACAGCCGGTCTTGTTACAATTTATATTAGTAATATCTAATAAACTAGTTTCTTGCAAGTCTTTTGGAACAAACATTATTATCACAAAGTGTCAATCATCCAGTTGTTTTTAGGGAAAATAGTAAATACTACATTGGTAAATAACGCTAGAATTATTCTGTTGGACGTACACTGCTGTTCAAAAGTAACTTCTGTTCACCAAGCCTGCATTTGTTTAATACAATAAAAGAAGCCTGTTATTTTATGTAAGCCTGTTTGTAATAATAAGTATATAGTTATGCATATTATTATCAAATAAATTGTGTATTTTGTATAAATTGTATATTGCAAGACTTACCCCCACCAAAAAAAAAACTCTTATGGGGGACCCCCTAAGACTTGGTTCAATTCGAGCACTGCCTTAAACTAATCATCCATCTCAAAAGTGGTCATCCATTTATTTTGAGGGTTTTACATAATTTATCTACTCACCAGAAATCGATAGCTGGGTCTGTTGAATGTGTTTTATTGTGTACTCTTGACATTTATAACTGTGGTTTTCTGTCTCCTCTGCAGTGAGAAACCCAAAGGGGCAGCTAAAGCTTTACTCAAAAGGAGCCGACACAATACTCTTCGACAGGCTGGACCCGTCCAATGACGAGCTTATGTATACTACCTCAGAACACCTTAATGTGAGGCTCTATTGTTGCTTTATGTTTTTCGGTAATGTCTTTGTTTTCTTTGAAGAATTCTGGAGTGCTACATAATTACCTGCATGGACTTTTTCATTGGATTTCTTGATCACAAGTTATGGCAACCTTCCTAATATCCTTAGCCTATCATTAGCTTCTAGAGATATATCTGTTAAGATTATTCACCCTCATTTCATTCAAAACTTGTATATGATTATTTCTTCTGTGGATCACAAAATAAGATATTTTGAGAAATGTCTCATTGGTTTTGTGTCCATACAATGGAGGTCAATGGGGTTTAGTGTTGTTTGGTTTCCAACGTTCTTCAAAATATCTTCTTTGTGTTCTGCAGAAGAAAGTGATACAGGTTTGGAGGTTTTGAGGGTGAATATTTTGGGGTGAACTATCCCTTCAAAACCACTCAGAGTATCCTAGCAACCACATAGCAATGTATTAAAAAATACCCACATTGCCCTGACATCATCGCCGCAGCTGTTGGCAAGTGTAAGCAGTTCTATCCTACCTAAACATATTAGAGACGATTGGCGTATTGTTTGGTGTAGCTGGTCTAAAAGCAGTAGAAACCCTCACTCATTATGAGATGCTGTCCATCGGTCATGTCTCATTTACTGCTGTCTGTGGTTTCTCAAGGAGCAATCAGCCTCTATTGATGTCATGGGAGAAGCCATTTCCAAGTAGGGTAAAAATAGCAGCTTTTATAAGCCTATGGAAAAATGATAGGAATGATGATGCTTTCACGGGTCAGATAAAAGAGAAAAACTGTGCAGAGTGTGTGCTTCGGATAATTACAGCACCGCCGTAGAGAGTCGGGTTAAATTGACTGTGTGGTTTCATTTTTATGATAAGACCCAGCATGAATATATTTCCTGTGATGTGTATCTGTGTTTTAGGAGTTCGCCGGGGAGGGTCTGAGAACGTTAGCGCTCGCGTACAAAGACCTGGACGAGGACGTGTTTGACGAATGGATGAAGCAGCTCCTGTTTGCCAGCACCTCGCTGGATAACAGAGAAGAAAAACTCGGGGTCCTGTATGAAGAAATCGAGCAGGGGCTGATGGTAAATGTGTTTCTGTGACTCGAAGCCAATTCAATTTAATTGTAAATCTGTATCTATTTACATCTATCTCAGAGTTATTATAGTTTTTAATTTGAGTTTATTAATATTTTAAATGAGCTTTTATTTTTGTTCGTTTAGGTTTGAGCAATTTTGGTAAATGCTTTTGTCATTTTATGATTTATTTGTTTATTTAGTTATATATGTTGTCATTTAATATTAATACATTTTTATTTTAGTTTTATTTTAGTTTTTGTTTATTATTATTATTATTTTAAGTGCTTTAAACTTATTTCAGTTAATATTTTAGGCAACATTAAATTTTTCCTGCAGTTAAGTTTTTCCAATAATTTTTAGGTCAATTTTTTTATATGATTTCAATTAAGAGAAACGTTTTCCAAGGTTTTATTTTAGTAAACTAAAATAACCTTGATCTTTATTGTGATTATTGAAATTTTCAATAAAATTGACAAATTTAACACTGAGCAATAAAAAAAATTAAAGGCTCTGTGATGTCATCAAGGAGGCGGGGCCAGACGGATCTCACTGGAATTTGTAACTGTTTCTTAGTCGTAGGAATGTATACCATTAGAAAAAAGAAGTAAATAAAATATATAAAAGTAAATAACGTTTAGATTTTTACATTATTTTATTTAAATTTATCATGTATAACTATTCATATATTTATAATTAAATATTATTATATTTAGTATTTTTAAATACATTTTAATTATATTATTTTATTTTTTATATATATTGTTTTATAAACATTATATTATTCTTATTAGTATTATTGTTGTTGTTGTAATTATTTTTATTTATATTTACATTTGATGTCAACAAGTTATAATTTTTTTATTTGATATTTTTTTCAAACAACTTTCCCTTTTTTCGAAAGCTCCTTGGTGCTACAGCCATTGAGGACAAACTACAGGAGGGCGTCCCAGAGACTATTGCCTGTTTGACCCTGGCCAACATCAAGATCTGGGTGCTAACCGGAGACAAACTAGGTAACCTGTGCTAATGAGAACATACAAAGCTCATTTACTCTTGCACTCTGTTCTCACTCGCTGTAATTGTGTGTAATCCCTTGTGCTCGCAGAGACGGCGATGAACATCGGCTACTCTTGCAACATGCTGAGAGACGACATGAATGAGGTGTTCATAATCTCAGGTCACACCCCGCTTGAGGTCCAGCGGGAGCTCAGGTAACATTTCAATCGAAGGCTTTGTTCATGCTGTACGTAAATCGGGTTTTTAATCCTGAGTGTTCACATCGTCATCTCGCAAATAATGAAATCAGATCCATTTGTTCGGGGTAGTCAGTTACCCTGTTGGCACGGATGGAGGCATATACTAATAGATGTCATTACAAAAATAAAGATGATGGAAAAATATACGTAATGAATGGATTCAAATCAGACAGGCAAAAAATGTTTTCTGCGACATGTCGGAACAAATCATACAGGTCTTGCAGCCTAAATTGAATCATTATCTGTGACTTCTACGGAGTAAAATGACTTGTTGGTTTGTGCTCAGGACCGCTAAAGAGAGAATCATGGGACCCAGCAGAGAGAAATTCAGCGGTGGTCCTGACACAGAGAAGACGGATATATACTCAAGTGACTCTGTCTTTGAAGAAACCATCATTTCAGAATACGCCTTAATTATCAATGGACACAGTTTGGTAAGAGTCCCGACGTTCTTTAATAGTTTTGAATTGTCATGAGATTGTGCTGTTGTCACATGACCTTATTTTATGCATGTTTAATTCTGCAATTGACATCCAGTTAACATTATTATACATTTTAAATCAATTTATATGTAAAATGGCTTTGTACAGCCTACTGAAGTATATCTTCAGTTGTTGTTAAACCGAACAGTTGTTGCTAAGCTTCATGATAGGTCTATTCAAACAGAATATTTCTTTCTTGAAGATATTGGGGTTAAGTGGAACGCAGTGGCTAAAATGTGGTTCTGCTTGAATAAATGCGTCTGTGAGAGGACAATGTCAACCAACTGCGCCACCAATAAATGAATTCAATTGAACGAACTGTGTCAACAAACAATATCAAGTGGGAATAGTTTCTTCAGCTTATAGACGGTTTCAAAGTGACAACATAAACAAACGTTACTAGCATGCGCGCGATCGCGGACTGCCCCTAACTTCCGGTACACATTCACAAACAATACAGTGCCTGTAGATGATTTCTGATAGCAAGCAAAAGAAGGCGAGAAGAACCGTTACTTGGCCAAACTAGACCGGAGGTTATCTGCAGTCCTGATGTGTGTCCCATGAAACGTTCTATAAAGGTGTGTGTGTTTTCATGGTGTGTTGTGGCTTTCTGTACGCGTGACATGAAGGCTCATGCCCTGGAGGCGGACCTGGAGCAGATTCTGGTAGACGTGGCGTGTCTGTGTAAGACTGTGATCTGCTGTCGGGTCACTCCACTGCAGAAAGCTCTGGTGGTCGAGGTCATAAAGAGACACAAGAGAGCCGTGACACTCGCTATCGGTGATGGAGCAAATGACGTCAGTATGATCAAGAGTAAGTCACATGTCTTGAGCTAGCTCTGTCTGTCTGTCCAGTTGTTCTTTATCCATCCATCTCTCTTTCACATTGTCCAGCAGTCTTTTAATCCGCTCTCTATTCATTCATCTATCATCTGTCCAGCCAGCTCTCTTTCTTTCTGTTTATTTATCCGTCCGTCCATCCATCTCTCTTTCTTTCTGTCTCTTGATTTGTTCTCATCCATTCATCTGGCTATATGTCTGTCTGTCCGTCTATTAATGAACTAAACTATTCATTCATTTCTCTTTGTGTCCGCCTGTCTGTCTATTTCTTCACCCATCTCTCTTCCTGTCTTTCCATTCATCTATCCATCCATCCATCTATCTCTCTCTCTCTTTCTGTCCATCCATCCATTCGTCATTCATCCATCCATTCATCAATCTCTCTTTTCTGTCTTTCTGTTCATCCATCAGTCTCTCTTTTCTGTCTTTCTGTCCATCCATCAATCTCTCTTTTCGTCTTTTGTCCATCAATCAATCTCTCTTTCTTTCTGTCCATCCATCAAGGTCCATCCATCAATCTCTCTTTTCTGTTTCTGTCATCCATCAATCTCTCTTTTCTGTCTTTCTGTCCATCCATCAATCTCTCTTTTCTGTCTTTCTGTCCATCAATCAATCTCTCTTTTCTGTCTTTCTGTCCATCAATCAGTCTCTCTTTTCTGTCTTTCTGTCCATCCATCAAATCTCTCCTTTCTGTCCATCAATCAATCTCTCTGTTCTGTCTTTCTGTTCATCCATCAATCTCTCTTTTCTGTCCATCCATCAGTCTCTCTTTTCTGTCTTTCTGTCCATCCATCAGTCTCTCTTTTCTGTCTTTCTGTCCATCCATCAGTCTCTCTTTTCTGTCTTTCTGTCCATCTATCAATCTCTCTTTTGTCTTTGTCCATCATCAATCTCTTTCTGTCCATCCATCAATCTCTCTTTTGTCTTTCTGTAATCTCTTTTCTGTCTTTCTGTCCATCCATCAATCTCTCTTTTCTGTTTCTGTCATCCATCTCTCTCTTTTCTGTCTTTCTGTCCATCCATCCATCAATCTCTCTTTTCTGTCTTTCTGTCCATCCATCAGTCTCTCTTTTCTGTCTTTCTGTTCATCCATCAATCTCTCTTTTCTGTCTTTCTGTCCATCCATCAATCTCTCTTTTCTGTCTTTCTGTCCATCAATCAATCTCTCTTTTCTGTCTTTCTGTCCATCAATCAGTCTCTCTTTTCTGTCTTTCTGTCCATCAATCAATCAATTTCTCTGTTCTGTCTTTCTGTTCATCAATCAATCTCTTTCTGTCTTCTGTCATTTCTGTCTTTCATCATCAATCTCTCTTTCTGTCTTTTGTCGTCTTCTGTCCATCCATCAATCTCTCTTTTCTGTCTTTCTGTCCATCAATCAATCTCTCTTTTCTGTCTTTCTGTTCATCCATCAATCTCTCTTTTCTGTCTTTCTGTCCATCCATCAATCTCTCTTTTCTGTCTTTCTGTCCATCCATCTCTCTTTTCTGTCTTTCTGTCCATCCATCCGACTCTCTTTTCCGTCTTTCTGTCCATCAACCAGTCTCTCTTTTCCGTCTTTCTGTCCATCAATCAGTCTCTCTTTTCCATCTTTCTGTCCATCAATCAATCTCTCTTTTCTGTCTTTTTGTCCATCCATCCATCTTTCTTTTTGTCCATCCATCCGACTCTCTTTTCCGTCTTTCTGTACATCAATCAGTCTCTCTTTTCTGTCTTTTTGTCCATCCATCCGACTCTCTTTTCTGTCTTTCTGTCCATCCATCTATCCATCATTATTTGTCTGTCTCTCTGTCATTTTCCATCCATTCAACCATCCATTCATTCATTCATTCAATCTTTAATTGCCTGTCTCTCTGTTGTTCTCCATCCATCCATTTTTTCAGTTTTTCCATCTGTTCTCTATCATGCACATTCATTCATTCATCCATCCAACTATCCCTTCATCATCTGTCTGTCTCTCTCATAGTCTTTGTCTGTCTTTCATGAACAAAGCGGTCTGACACTTGTAATGCATACGCCATACGACTGAAGTTGCATTGCCTGTCTCATGGAGCGGTTGCTATGGAAATGCACTGTGCTTTTTGATCTCTAAGTGTGTTGAGTAATGTGTATATGGTGTCCTCTCTCTCCCCCAGCGGCTCACATCGGCGTGGGCATCAGCGGACAGGAGGGCATGCAGGCGGTGTTATCCTCCGACTACTCCTTCGCCCAGTTCCGCTACCTGCAGCGCCTCCTGCTGGTCCACGGCCGCTGGTCTTACCACCGCATGTGCAACTTCCTCTGCTACTTCTTTTACAAGAACTTTGCCTTCACGCTGGTGCATTTCTGGTACGGATTTCAATGTGGATTCTCCGCCCAGGTAAAGCATCTGGACTACAGCTTATGGAAATGATTTAAGAGGTTTCAGAAGTTTAAAGATATCAGATGTACTTATATCATTTATTTTTATTTGGTCATCACAGACTGTATACGATCAATGGTTCATCACACTTTTCAACATAGTCTACACCTCACTTCCGGTGCTGGCCATGGGCATATTTGACCAGGTAAGGTCATTCCATATACTGTATATAGGCATTCCATATTGTGAATCATTTTGGTTTCCCTTGTGACGTACAATCTGTTGATATGCCAGGACGTAAACGAGCAGTACAGCTTACGCTATCCAAACCTGTACAGACCGGGTCAGCTCAACCAGCTTTTCAACAAGAGAAAGTTCTTCACGTGTACACTGCACGGCGTCTGCACCTCTTTCATTCTTTTCTTCATACCGTACGGAGCCTTCATATCCGCGGTACGCGACGACGGTGCCCAAATCTCTGATCAGCAAGCATTCGCGGTCACCATAGCAACCTCTCTGGTTATTGTGGTCAGTGTCCAGGTGAGTCATTATTTTTAAGCCAATAGCACATTTAAAGGGATAGTTCACTTTCATAATGAAAATCCTGTCATTATTTACATCATTTCAAACCTTTATGACCTTTTCTCTAGTGTAGAACACAAAAGAAGATATTCTGAAAAATGTTAGTAGCAGAAAAGCGGTGGTCCCCATTGACTTGCATTGGTTTTGTGTCCCCCTAGAAGTCAATGGGGACCCACGGTTTTTGGTTACCGACATTTTTCAAAATATCTTCTTTTGCAGAACAAAAGAAGATCACACGGGTTAAAACGCCAACGTTGTGAGTAAACGATGACAGAATTTTCATTTTGAAGGTGAACTATTCCTTTCAGGAGCACACGGATGGTCATAGTCAAGTTTTGGCATTATAGTCTTTAAGGATACTAGCGCACTCAAGGCACCACCAAAACATTATTTTATGTTCCATTGTTATTTCTAATAACAATATGCGCTTTGATACCATCTACTGGTGAAATTACTTAGATAGAGAATAGATTTGAGCATCTAAAGAGAAATTGGAACCGGCTCCACTCAACCTGCTCCAAGCAAATTAAGATGAAATTAAATAAACATTAAATTAAGATTCATTGGCACTTCATTTGCATAGACAAAGCAAGCAATCACATCACACACAATGTTGCATGCAGCTCTGCCTATTTAGCTTTTGCCTAATCTTGTTATCAATCCGTTTTCGTTTAAGATCGGGCTTGACACAAACTACTGGACGGCTGTGAACCATTTCTTCGTTTGGGGCAGTCTCGCTGTTTACTTTGCAATACTTTTTGCAATGCAAAGCGATGGCCTTTTCAACATATTCCCAAACCAGTTCACTTTTATAGGTAAGAATTCTAAAAGACTTCAAGGTGCATTGAAATAGAATACTAGCTTACTAAATACCGTAAAGTTTAACACTTGTAAAAGGGAAACACAAAAGAAGATATTTTGAAAAATGTCTCGGTGGTTTTGTATCCATACAGTAGAAGTCAATGGGGGTCAATGTTGTTTGGTTGGTCAACATTCTTCAAAATATTTTCTTTTGTGTTCTGCAGCAGAAAGAAAGTCAAACAGGTTTGAAATAAAAAGTAATTGATGTAAATGATTGTACAGAATTTACATTTTTGGGTGAACTAACCCTTTCATGCATTTATTGTAACGTTACAGTTTTGCTGTGCATAACAAATAAACCTGCGGATAGGGTTTTTCTGCAATATTACAGATACTGTATATTTAATAGTATAGTATATGATAAAAAATATTAGTAAATGACTGCTCGTGTCATTTCAATGTGTCTGACTGTAGGCACGGCACGTAACTCTCTGGATCAGACGATCGTTTGGCTGGTTATCTTCCTCACCACTGTGGTGTGTATAATGCCCATGGTGGCCGTCCGATTCATCAAGACTGACTGCTATCCCACTCAGACTGATAAGGTTACTAAACACATGCTTAATACAATGGGGGAGGATAACATGCTTAGCATAGTCATACACATGATTAATAACTGGGTGTATTTTAAAGTATTCTGAATGGTTTCTGTGAATCTTCGTCTGCCCTGTAGGTGCGCTTGCTTCAGCAGGCCACCAGGAGGCAGGGTCCTCAAGAGCAGAACCTCAGGAGAGTCCGCAGGACAAGTTCTCGACGCTCGGCGTACGCTTTCGCCCACCAGCAGGGATACGGAGAACTCATCACTTCTGGCAAAAACATGAAGGTAACCTCATCATCTACATCCACCTACCCCCTGTCTTCTCCTGAAGGACGCCCCGGCACCAGAGGGGCCCCGGAAGAGACCACCACAGAGGCAGAGATAATGAACACTGGATTTAAGATGGAATTTGCCCAAAATCAAGATGTGACGGTGGAAGATTTGGAGGCCAGATGAAGAACCGTACTTGAAGATCACGTGTACGTTTATGGGTTGTTTCCTTTCTTAAAGAAAGAGACAATTAGGAACCGTCATAAATGTCCTTAATGCGAGAATTTTATCATTTGGGATTTCTAAAGATGCCCCTGGGCACTACAGGACAATGGGGACGCAGGAGACTCCAAAGAGCCAGCATAATGAAGCACAGATAACACAAATTTCCTCCATCTCATGCATATGTGTTCCCGTCTGGTAACGCGCCTGTTCTTTTTAACACATCATTGAATTTGAAAATGAACTTCAGTTCATATCAATTTCGTCTTCTAGCACAGAAGTGCTGTGCAATGTTTCCTCAGAAGACGCCGTTTCGTCGTGTTTCTAGTTTTAATAACGTCCTCTAATGGATCAAAAGCATTGCGAAGTCAGTGCATACAATTTAACTGTACGCACAAATTCTCTTAAGAATGGCAACCACCAAATCCAATTTATTCGCTAGTTTTATAAACCTAAAAAAATATCAGGGAGCAAAGATGTACAAGTTTGAAAAATATTACCTCTTAGTTTGTTATAAACGCCGATACAGCCATCTGCAGCGGCATTGATGCATTGCACTGAAATGTTTTGACTTGTGCACAATGTGGATATTTTGAAAAATCTATGCACAGTTTACTCATAAGCACTTGAATGCAGTGCATCACGTGATGATTTCAGAGACGAGTTGTAACAAATAGGAATGTGCAATAACATTTCCACAGACGATACGCATTGGCTGTAAATCTTACGTTTGCATCATACGCAACAGCACTAAAGCAAGCCGACTTCTAGCTCTCTTTTGCCAATAACACTGATGGTAAAATTATTTTAAAATGGCAACTTTTGTTAAAAGGAAACACGGTAAAAACATTCCACACCGTAGTCTGCGTCCGCTTTGCATGCAACTGAATGAATTGATGAGATTGAGAGTATAGAGAAGCGTTTGGACCGAGTTAACCGTGAGAGGATACATAGCTGTGCCTTCCATCAAGCGATAGACTGAAGCATTTACTCGGTTACATCTATATAATTCCACACATATGTACTATAAAGGTCTATAAAGTGGGCATTTCCTTCACGTGATCCTTTGTGGAAAGGATTTTTGTGCCTTTTTTGTTGTCCTCGTATCAAAAAGAAATCAGTTAAGTTTATTTTGGGATGTTTTCTTAATGTTTCATGACATTGCAAAACTGAGGCATACTGTAACAGCTATGATATGTTTGGGTTATTGCCTCCATCTGTTGGGATATTTTGCTGCAAAATCATAAAGATGATATTTTCCATTTGAAATGTTAGGGGATCGTGCAACATTTCCTTTTTATGAATGTACAGCGGACTCATTAATTTATCATATGTAACAAATTTCTGCTGTGCTATTTTGTCAATGAAGACCATGCAAATTGTTTGTCGTTTTTTTATTTAAATGCATGGATTTTTATATAAGCAATTGTAATTTTATAAGATACGCATTAAATGGCCAGTGTTTAATTTATTTAACAAGGGATTGTAAGTGTTCGTATTTATATTCCTATTTTGCACTCCATACGTCTAATAGTAAGGTTTCGGTGATGTTAAAATCTCTAACACCATGTATGAAATGCCTTTTATATATCAACAAAAAACGACGTGGCTTGCAAACATTGAGATCTTTTTATTGAATTCACAACTCAATTATTGACCTTCAATGTTTAATAAAAGCGTAGCAAAAGTAGGAATGTGCAAAAGTAGAAATTGACAATTATCTGTGACCTTGAAACTCCACACAGTTTCAAGTAATTCAATTCAAGAAACTAAAATAACTTTCTCCTTTTTAAGATTCAGTCTTTTGAGACATAGAGAATACAAATATTTCCCTTTCATTTGGATTCATGGCCATCATATGCATCACAACTTGCTTTTAAAGCCACAAGCAATGGCTCCATCACTTTTCTATTCTTCTGTGAAAATGGCCGCCCCTCCTCCTGGCCTTGTCACAAATAAACTCTGCTTTTCCAGAGCGGCTCGGCGGGAGTCGGGAACATAATATCTCTCCCTCACAGTTTGGAGAAAAGAATCTATCTTGTCGCTGGGTACCATGGAAACCGTGCAGCCTCCCCATCCAGCTCCGGTTAACCTCGACCCAACAGCACCCGCTTGTCTGTGTGGAGCGGAGAGAGAGATTTCACAAAAACTTCAATTCATTAGACTGACAGCGAGTCTCATTAACTACTTCAATAAGTTTGCCAGAGATGCAGACATGACTCATTCAGTAAGTCATGTGCTCCGTCATACTTTGATGTGACAAACTAGCTTTGGCATTGCATGAATAGAAAATTCACAGCATATTAACACATATGAGAGTGAAATATAGCGCGGTGCGTCAAGAAAACGCGTCCAGGGCTTTTATATGGCATAAAATAATGAAAAGAGAAAAGCAAAAATTCTGCATTGGGATTTTCTTGAAATTAAGCACCCTGCCTTCTTAACTACAATGCACAAAAAATATTTAACATTTCTTTTATAGTTATATAAAAAATACTTTTTAATTAATTATTTGAATTATATTATTAATTCAATATACTTTTTTAAATATTTAATTCTTAATTACAATGCAAATTTTTGGTATATTTAAAATATGTTATTTAAATTAAAAAATTATTTACTGCTGGTATTTGTTGTATTGGCTTTAATTTATGCTAACTTTACAAGTAATTTTTATTAATATATTCAATTGACGAATACTCAATTTTCATTACTAAATTACTTGAGGTAAAACATCCTATGCATTCTATATTACAGTAACAAGAATTTGGCATTACAAAGTCATATTAAAAATTAAAAAATCGTAATTCTCTTCATGCAAAATATACCCAAATATGTCATTAGATTGCATTCGCGAGCATTATAAGCATGGTATAAACCAGACCCTCCCTATAGACTTTTGCCTGTTTCCATATGGTTTAATATGTGAAATGCACCATTATGACATCACCAGCAGCAAACACTGACTCACAGACATATGTGCACCAGCTGGTCGAGCTCTGGGCAGCTGCACTCATACAGGTCTTTGCAGCTGGCATGGCTCTGGTTCATCAGATCGCCCAGCTGAGCGACGGCGTTGGCAGGGGTAGAATCGCACACGGCCTTAAACTGCAGTACACGGGCAGCCTCGCTGTACACGTGCTTGGCCCGCTGGTACAACTTAAACTGGGTTGCTAAGGTAACAGAAAACGAAGAAGATGTCAGTATCACAGTTGGGGTTTTCAGGTCTATCTTTGTTGCCACTATACAGAATGATACCGTCTTTCATTGATGTCTCACCATGCTGTGTGTTGGTACTGAGAATGTTTTCACAAAGCTGTTCAGTGCTGATGCCCAGAGTCTTGCAGATCTCCTCTCTGGTGTAGGACTCAGGGTGCAGCACATCGTCCACCAGCTCCAGCATCTTCTCCAGACTCACCTTCAGCTCCACCTGCAGCTCCCCCAGTTTGTGTAGCCGACGCCATTCCAGACCTCGTGCCTTAGCCAGCATCTGCAAACAGGACCAAAGATGACCTTATTTAATACATGTCCTTGGTCATATTGTGCACGGTTTATGAGTGTTATTCTAAAGGATATTTTATGAAACCTTAATCATTTTCTTCTTTGAAACCTTTTGTTTAAGCCTGAAGAAAATGATAAAATAATAATAAATATAGTTTAAGGTTTCATCATCCAATCACAAAGCATAAACTCAAGTCCCACAGTCAAAATTCTGTTTCACTTGGAAACCAGGAGAGCATTTTAATTCATATTTATTGGCACCTTTACCAGCACTTGAGGACACCTTACATCTAAAAAAAACAGAAATAAATGTAAAGATTATGGACGTAACATACACGACTACACTATGAACGTTAAACGTTATGCTATTTTTGCTAAAATAAGTTCTGCTGATCCGTTTGAATTCCTCTGTCTGAGGTTCTGACCTTTGTGGCAATGCGGCATTCCACCACTCTCATGTTAAAGTGAGATGAAGCGGCCTTGTTCATCTCCACACAGCAGTTTGCGATTACAAACACCGCACCATGAGGCAGCTGTACATCTGTGGCCCTCAGCGGATTGAACTCTATCAACTTTGCCTGAAGAAAAGACACTTAAGTTACAAATAATAAGAGGTCTAAGCAAATAAATCATGGACATATAAACACAATAAAAGGCTTGACACAACAAAAAATCTGGCATCATGTATTTTTCGGTTTTAGATCATTTTTGCTGAATGCTATTGGTTCCGACATGTCATGTGACTGACTGATCGCAAGTTTTAAGTGCAAAAGTATTGATTTTGAGATTCAGGAGAATATCAAGGTGAACAGTTCACCCAAAAATGAAAATTCTGTCATCATTAACTCGCCCTCGAGTTGTTCCAAATTGTAAAAATGTCTTTGTTCTGATGAACACGGAGAAAGATATTTGGAAGATTGTAGAAAAGCAAACCGTTCTGGGGCACCATTGACAACCATTGTCATTTTTACTACTATGGTAGTCAATAGTGGCCAAGATCTGTTTGGTTACAAGCATTCTTGCATATTTTTTTATCCGTGTTCATCAGAAGAAAGAAATGTGTACAGATTTGGAACAACTTGAGGGTGAGTAAACGAAGACAGTTTTTTCGTTTTAGAATGAACTGTACCTTTAACAAACTGCACAACACACTATAAACAAGCAAATACACATGTAAAACAGGTAGATTAAGTTATAAAACTAAAATACGCAGGTCGTACCGTTCCTTCCTCCGCCAGGAAAGAAATCGACTGATCCATCCCACCGCCCTCAGTGCCAATATAACGCTCACACTGGGCACACGTCTCCGCAAGAGTCACCTGCAGAAGTGTGCTCATCATAACCTGTATGGTGAACATCTATTTTCTGTGGTTTATGACATGGGGGTCTACCTTAGACAAAGACTTCTGATTGGCTTCCATAGTGACCAGACCAGCGCAGCACACCAGAGCACTGGAGCTGGAAAGACCGGAACTGGCAGGGACTGCCCCGTCCACTACACAACACATCCCTGTCAATGATGACAGACTCAGGTGCTCCTGTACACACAAGGATGGGGTGAAATGTCAGATGTATTGACAACTCATTCAGTGTGCTTTACAATAGAGATGATTTATGTACTTTTATATGTAACGCACCTGAATTCCTTTCACTCCACACAAGAAATAATAGTGCCACCGTGGGTTCTCTTTATCAATTGAGATACTCTGGGCAGACGTGCTGAAATCCCTAAAAAAGTGTCAAAATAAGACGAATAAGCATTGTTAAGAGTGACGTCTTCAGGTTACCACTGAGGATAAAACAGCGTCGCTTACTTATATTTAGGATCAATGTTGGCCAGTTGGATTGTTTGGGAGTCATTGAGAGAAACAGCAGCAAGAATGTTTTGCTCTATTGCCATGGGCAGGACAGCATAGCCACAATAGTCAATATGTTCTCCTGAAAACATAAAAATACCAAAAAAAGTCAAGTATAAAATGATCATAGTATTTAGTGTGTTTGTAAACTCAGCTCACCTATTAAGTTCACCCTGCCTGGTGCGCATGCGTAGAAAAAAGGAGTTTCTCCATATTTCTGCTGAAAAGCATCTTTTATTTTCTGCAACCTAACGAAAGAAGAGAAGAGCTTATATATATTATAAATATATACGTGCAAAACTAAACTAAAACGAAACGCAAATCGTTCGTTTCGTTATGCTCGAAGTTGCACGAATAGCTCCGAACGCAACTTACCTTTCATTGCCAGTGAACGAAAGCTTGATTTTCGGCGGATTTGTGGCCATTATAATGCTTATTTTCCTCGTTTA
The DNA here is from genome assembly GCA_006030095.1 of Triplophysa siluroides. Taxonomy (NCBI): domain Eukaryota; kingdom Metazoa; phylum Chordata; class Actinopteri; order Cypriniformes; family Nemacheilidae; genus Triplophysa; species Triplophysa siluroides. Next base: position 3,791,320 of record VCII01000093.1, read on the forward strand.
GCACTATGTACACATGCACAGACGAACTAACGCTTTACAAGTGCTGTCAGCTGACTCTCACACCCGGAATCGTGTAGCAACAACACGGAAGAAGCGCACGGGACTCGCGCAAAGCCATTCATTCGATTCGGACGGACTCGGTAATACTCGGTAATACTCGGACGGACTCGAAAGGAATCGGAGCTGCTCGCGCCGTGTGATGTCAGATGTGTTTCCGCGGAGGATTGTGGGAAAGAGTCTCTCTCCGGCCAAAATGTCTGATATGGAAGATGATTTCATGTGCGATGATGAGGAGGATTACGACCTGGTAAGACCGGCGGAAATAAACGCAACTGTAGATGTGTTAAATGTAACGCGCTTGCAGCAAAGTGGCATCGGGAAATTGCGTTTAGGATGTTGCTGTGAGATTTATTTTACAGCTGAGTTGCTTAGCAGGTGGCTAGTTTGCTAATACTGGCAAGAGAAAGTCAACAAATGTGACAGCCTTTTCATTTTAAGTACATTTATGTATATGTTAAAAAGAATAAGTGCTACACTGGACAGACTACGATCTCATCTGGTGTAACTTACAAATCTTTTTTTAGAAACTTAACTTGCAGACTCATGTAAAGTTAGCTAAATGAAATGCTTTAGAGTGAACCTGGGTTTATTTTAGGGAAATTCTTTGGTAAAGTTGAATATTATGTACGTAAATAAGCAACTACTATTTGATATTTAAAGAAAGATCATTGCCCTGTGTTGTGTAATAATACATGTTCATGCATTTAAGCATTACTGTATTTATCAATATGATTCTTTGTACGTGTATTAAAATGTCTTGATGTCCATTATTTCTTTACATTTCAGGAATATTCAGAGGACAGCAACTCTGAACCCAATGTTGATTTGGAGAATCAGTACTACAACTCCAAAGCCCTCAAAGAAGATGATCCTAAAGCAGCCCTGAGCAGCTTTCAGAAGGTTTGACACCGATCTTTTTTTATTTGGGGTCCATTTGAAAACATTTATTAACGTAATGTTGTTTTGGTTTGTACGCAGGTGCTGGAACTGGAAGGAGAAAAGGGAGAATGGGGCTTTAAAGCACTGAAACAGATGATTAAGATCAACTTCAAACTAGTATGTATATATAATAATGAATGTATTTTGTATAACGTAAACATTTCTGGTGTTGATGTGTCAGTGTTTTATTTAGAATTGTGTATAAACTTTATTTGTTTATTTACGCAGACAAATTTTCCTGAAATGATGAACCGGTACAAACAGCTGTTGACGTACATACGTAGTGCTGTAACAAGAAATTATTCGGAGAAATCTATCAACTCTATTTTAGATTATATTTCAACTTCTAAACAGGTATTTTCTTTAATAAATATAATTATGAACTAGAATTAATATATATTCATATAGAATAATATAGAATAAATATCATTTATAAACTAAAGATACTTTTACTATTTTTTTACTTTTATTTTCAGATGGACTTGCTACAGGAGTTTTATGAAACCACTTTGGATGCTTTAAAAGATGCCAAAAATGACAGACTTTGGTTTAAAACCAACACCAAGGTTTGTGGGGGGGAAAAATATATATACATACAGCTGCGGAAAGAATTTAGAGACCATTCCATTTTTATTTATTAAGCATTTCTAGATTGAAGCCTTTTTTCAGTTCAGTGAAAACTAAATCAACAAAATCAAACCTCAAAAGGGACTTAAAATCAAGATTATTACATAAAAAATAGTTTTTGAACTGTTCATTAATACATGTACAAATATTACTGTTGTGTTGCTTAAAAGTGAACATAAAGCTGTTTTCTTTGCAATATTTAAGGGTCTGAAAAATACAGAGCATCTTTGCTGTTATTTTGACACATTTCCTTAATTTTCATTTTCTGCAAATAAAAATTATTATTTGAGATTTGGGAGAAATATTGTTAGTAGTTCACAGAATTAAATAAAAATTATAATTTTACCAAAACACACACCTATAAATAGTAAATTCAGAAAAACTGAAAATCTTTTTTAAATGGTCTCCTAATTCTTTCTGTGGCTTTATACATGTTTTATATAGTTTTCCTTAAGGCTAACTCATGACCAATAACAGCAGATTTGGTATCAGATGCAATGTCATTTATTATTTTATATATTTACAATCGCAAATATATAGTGATTGGGTAGTTTTTCTCATTGTTGTCTTGTTGAATTTGTAGTACAGCAATAAGCATCTGCACTTCCTATTATGGTATATTGCTGTAATAAAATATTAAGCTTAACTCATAAATGCAACTCAAGTTCTAACTAACAGCCTTTAGAAAAGTCTGTATTTCCTACCCAAATCATTTAGGACTATTGCTCACATTGTCCCTGTGCTTCATGTAGTTGGGGAAGTTGTACCTGGAAAGAGAAGAATTCGGAAAGCTGCAGAAGATTCTCAGACAGTTGCACCAGTCATGTCAGGTAACAAAACTACTATTTCAAAAACAGTGGTCCTGGGTTAGTGTCTGGTTCCATATCACAACAAATCTGATTGACGTTCTTCACATCAGACGGATGATGGAGAGGACGACCTGAAAAAAGGCACTCAGCTGCTGGAGATCTACGCTTTGGAAATCCAGATGTACACGGCACAGAAAAACAACAAAAAGCTGAAAGCCCTTTATGAGCAGTCGCTACACATCAAATCAGCCATCCCACATCCACTCATAATGGGAGTCATCAGAGGTTATTTCTTTATCAACCCATTGAATTTAGCAATTATTTATGTTTTTTTAAGATGTATATAAATATGAAAAATTCACATCAACATGTGATTTTTCTCGGCAGAATGTGGTGGTAAAATGCATTTGAGGGAGGGTGAGTTCGAGAAGGCCCATACAGACTTTTTCGAGGCGTTTAAGAACTACGACGAGTCGGGAAGCCCCAGACGAACAACTTGCCTGAAGTATTTGGTCTTGGCTAACATGCTGATGAAGTCTGGAATCAATCCGTTTGATTCTCAAGAGGTATAATGTCATAACATCTATTAATCATGGATAGCTAAATGGTATTTAATTTGAATACACAAACGGATTCTCTCTGTAATTTCATGACTAGGCAAAACCTTACAAAAATGACCCAGAAATCTTAGCAATGACGAACCTGGTAAGGTAAGTTTGGAGAGCAACCGCTTTTATTTACCTAATCATTTATATACATTTTATGTAAGGATTTGTTATTATATACTGTAATACTGTTGTTATTATAAACTTGCTTCTAGTGCCTACCAGAATAATGACATCACAGAATTTGAGAAGATCTTAAAGACGAACCACAGCAACATAATGGCCGACCCCTTCATCAGAGAACATATTGAGGGTCAGTTTGCCCGTTTTCGCTGTCGTTTACATTTCATAAACGTCATAGCAAATGTGGAAAATCTCACAATGTGCTTTGTTTTTCTTCAGAATTGTTACGAAACATAAGAACACAAGTTCTCATCAAATTGATCAAGCCCTACACTAGGATACACATACCTTTTATTTCAAAGGTAAATCATTTCATAGATAGTTTGATTCATTTAATTGTTTTTGTCTTATTTTTAAACTATTTCTTGTTTTCTTGTAGGAATTAAACATCGATGTGGCAGATGTGGAAAGTTTGCTTGTGCAATGCATTTTAGACAAGTAAGTTGAACCTTTTTTGTGAATCATTTTTATTCTGAAGGTCACACGCATCTTATTCGTGTATTTTTGTGCATCTTTTCTCAGCACAATCAATGGTAGAATTGACCAGGTTAACCAGCTGTTGGAACTGGATCACCAGAAAAGAGGCGGATCCCGATACACCGCTCTGGACAAATGGACCAATCAGCTGAACTCTCTCAACCAGGCCATTGTTAGCAAGCTGGCTTGACGATCTGGAAACACAAGTTCACCCATGAGGCAGCTGGTTGACTAAAGGCTGCCAGTGACATTTAATAACTTCAAGCCTTTTTTCCCCATCACTGATTGACATGAAGGGGAGCTTCATTTGGCTAGTTTGTATTTTTACAGCTGTAGTCACTTAAGTCAGTTTTAAATATCTTTAACAAAGCAGAAGTTCCCACAGGATGTCTGCTCAACTGGATTGTTGAAGTCTTTAATATAAAAATGTTCCTGATGTGGTCGCATCTTCTATAAACATTTTACTTTAACGGCACCTATTGGCACTTGGTTATGAAAACATTTAAACGGCGTGCCGCGTACGTTTTTCTTTAATGGGATTTGTGAGGACATGCTGTGTGAAATCGAAGAGTTTATCTGTGTCACAGTTGGCATGTTTTATGTTGTGCATAGAATTCAGGTGATGAGTTTAATCTGGATGCACCACAGCACAAGCGTATTATAAAATGCAGTCGTTGCTAGAATTCCTCTTGCGAAACATTACAGATCTGTTGAAAATGTAATGTCGGCTGAGCTATTCTGTTTCACTTCGAACAACAAAAATAAAAGTTGCATCTGTTGCTTCAGCAGATAATGTGTCTGTTATGATTTACATTTTTGTGTATGATGAGAAATGAACTAAACCAGATTAAATATAACAGTTTAAGATGCCTTTTTTATTTATTGTTAAAAGGGTTTGATACTTAGACAAATATTATAATTGCAAAATTTTGTAATTCAAATGGTTAGGTAACAAACAGGTCTTGGTAATTTTGAAATTAGGGAAAAAATTAATAAATTATAACCACAAGTGTTTTTGGAATACTTTACAACCTACATTAGTTCATGAACTAACAATTAAACTATAACATTTAATAATCTTAGATATTTGTTCATTGCATCATTTGTCAATAAATATTTCAAATCAACAGCTGTATCTATTAACACAGTTAATGCACAATGAACATGAATAAACAATGAACTGTATGTTAATGAATCAGACTGTAAAGTGTCACTGTGTTTTTATAAGGTAAAGTATGCAGATATATTCATATATAATGCAGATAATTAATAAATAACTTAAAAAAAACCAACATATGAAATTATCCTAAATAGCATTAAAATAACCTGTAAAAAACAAAACAGATGTACAAAAATTAAGGAAATATTTTTATAGGGTTTCATCGCAAAAACTTTTTTTTATGATGTGTTTCAGTTCAAAGAGGTTTTTTTATAATCAATGCTAATGTATCGATCATTTTCCAATGTTAATAAAATTACTAAATATCTAAACAACGTGAGTGTTTATGAATAACAATGGCGTTGAAATAATCTTCTAAACTGTAACCATTGGCGACGCAAGTCTTGCGTCACCGTCACGTCAGCCAATCAGAACGCAGTATTTTTGCCGCTGTGGAGAGCGCCATGTTTCAAGAGGCCGTCCCTCAAGAATGGGTTTTTCCTCATTTATTAGTTATAAACTAACATTTTGAGACAATTTAACATGTTTTATTGCTTTTTTGACCGTACAAATACCCGACGTCATAAACGGAGCGGTTTTGATATTTTCACGCGTGACGCTGCTAATACACATTCATTCGTGTAGTGTTTTTATGCTAATCAACAATAGCACTGATACACTAAAGTGTTTCTTCTGGAAACACTTTAGATAATTTTTTGCCTTAATGTAGAACGGTGGATGATTTTAAAGACTAAAGGTAAGCAGAGACTGTTTAAACTGAAATATTAACTGTTTTGTATTGAAGCCTCAAGTAAGTTAATGTTGTGTCTGGTGTTTGCTCTGCAGCAGGATGTCTATAGATTTTGACAGTGCCGCTTTACAGACCCAGCAGGAGGAAGAGGAGTATGATCACGAGGACTATGCGAGAGAACAAGAGGTACTGCTAATAAATACATCCCATGGACATCTGTCACTTATAAGGGGAATGACATGTTTCACCATATACTTATTTACATTTTCATAATTTCACAGATTTTTTATAATGTATCTGTATGCATACTCGTCATTGTATAGTAAATTGACATGAAGTTTGAACAATACTTCATTTAAAAGTACAGTATTTTCTATGAGAATTATTATTAACATGCATTGTTTATGACCTCTTAAAGTCCACCTAAAAGCAACATTTAACTTGTTTATTTTGTCAGATCACATTAGTAGTTTTGTGGTGAATAATCCATCCATCCAAGGCAATGAACATATGTTGTTTTCATAATCTATAATTAAAATCCGCTCCGCTCGGGACTCTGTATGGGCAGAACATCTGTTAACTCCTCCCCTCAAACTGTCAGTCAGCTGCCGGCTCCATTTCTGAATGAAACTTCTACTTTTCTGTATCCAGTCAATGCACAATAGTAAAACACAAGCCACCGCTTTTATTTTTTTAATCTGTTTTGCTTTGAAAATACGTCAGAATGATGTTGAAGTCTCACGTGACTTTCAGTTTACAGGTACCTTGAATACTATAAAAAATGTAGATTCTGATTGGTCAGTCATGTGCTTTACTGTTTTAAGAGTGCCAGTCACCATGAAAACAAAATTTGACATTTTCATTAAGGAATGTTCACGGAATATTGCTGTGGTGATTATATATTTTTTTTTAGCTGATCATAGTTTTTTAAAACCATGAGACCCCATAATCTTTAATCAAAAACATGAACCTTCCCTTTTCCTCAACATCTCTTGGTACTAGATAAGATCATGTTTTTGTGATAGCATACACTGTGTATGTTTTTTTTTCTGTGTACTTTCTACGGCCATGTTCATGTGTAACTCCTAATGTTGTTCTCTTAAAAATCCAATAAAAATAATCTTGAATTCTCCAATGACCAAATTTAGTCCCGCCCTACATTTTGTTCATTCCAGACACTGTTTTACACAAAAATGTCACAACACGACAAAAACACAACAACTTCCATTTCATGTTGACTTAACATAACACAATGGACCCATTGTTGATACCATAAGGGATAATAAACAAAGCACAAACATCAACTGAAAGTAATAATTATACTATGTTATAAAACTAAAGTGATGACCTTATTTACATATTTATTTAGTGTTCTTCAAAAATAACTAATTCTTCATATCTTCGGCCTCAGAGCTCACTTTGAGCTGTACTTGACTCACTCACTAGGTTCAACATAACATTCTCATGGTTATTCATATTTGTCGTTAAGATTCTCCTGTTCTCCTAAAGTGAAGATCCATCCATCAGCTGTTTGTTTTTAAAATCCAGATCTACTCCAATCAGACGCATGTGTTTTCTGACTCAGCCGAATGCTATCTGCTGCATGAATGAACTTTAGCAGCTATTGGTGCACACAAAATGCTGCTAGGTGTGTTTGTTACTACATATAACCTGTTTCCATTACCCTGCTTACTATCAAAGCTCTTGACTGCTCTTGAGAAGAGAATTTCGCCCTTGTGAGCTTTTCACTGCTGGAGTAAATAAAACAGACGTAGGAGTTTTTTCCTAAATACTCTGCATTTCATCTCTATGGATGTATATGAACTTCTGAATATAATTATTTGGAGTGAATGGTGACTGTATGCCGTGTCTGTCTGTCGTTTCCATCAGAGGAGGAATGTTTCTGCTCCAGTTAACTGAAACGTATAGTCTGACCCCGACAATAGGGCGATCGCAGTCTGGCCGATCGAGGATGGTTTAGTTCCTCTTTCTCGCTTTCTTTTCTGGAGTTATTCATATGACTCATGCTGCTGAAATACAGCATAACACACAATAGTCCTTCAGTATGTGATTGAGCACAAGACGTCAGCGCTGGCTGCTGTGTGTTTGTGTAAATGCGGGAAAGCGTTGCGTCCGATGAAGCGATTGAGGATGTGAGGGTCATCCGGCAGGACTTATGGAGGGTGAGTTTGGACTTCAACAACAGTTTCTTTCATTAAAAAACGTTGTTTTTGTGTATTAATATAGTGAAGTTGAAAAAAGTCATGTGGTGTTGGGCTCGAGGGCCATGTGCTTGTGTTTGGTTGTGTTATGAAAGTGCTTGTGTGTCTGTAACCGGGCGGGTGTGTTTTTATAAACGGTTGCTCTGGTTTTCTCTGACGTGCAGCGAATCGTTGCTTCTTCGTGCTCTTTGTTTTGCTTTTCTTGGTTTCGGTTTGTTTCGTAATTTTGAACTGATCATTGTTTTGAACCGTTTAAAGAAAATTATGATGTTCAGTGATAGTTATGAATATTACATTCCTGTTATTGAGTAGAGTGAATACAAGTACCCTAAAATAATTTTGAACATCTTATTGCAATGCATCCTTAAAAATACATACCACAACAATATAATAGTACAGTCACAAAGTAATAAGACGGTGAATATGTACCCAACCGCTCAATTTATAAATGATTATTGTATATTTGGGTAAGGAAAGTAGACAGATTTATAAGAAGGTAAGTCATATTGCTAGCATGCCATCCGATGGTGATTTGTATTTTGATGTACAAATATTTAACGTAGTCATTCAATATAGAGCACCGCAGAGATTAAGAATTTTGTATGCAAAACCCAGAAGCATTTTAGCACTTCTGGTTTTATCGCACCAAATCTTTTTTTTTTTTATGGGTTTTTGGTTAAATGTTAATATAAGGTCTGTGGTTAACAAAACCTCTAAATATTTTCACGTTTTATTTTATGACATAAAACACCAGGTCGTTATTTTTAAAGCTTTATCGTGTCTTAAAGTCGCAATAAAATAAAAAATAACTCTTTCTATCTTGAAATATTGCAGCGTTTATTGTTAATAGTTTATCAATGTGGGTCATTCGCTTTTTAAAATTCATGTGCCCTCATAATCTACAAAATGCACTTCCGCCCTAAAGGGAATATCCATCTTAAGTGATGTACGTTAGATGGCTTGGGCGGAGAATCCGTTAACTCCTCCCCTTCAACTGTCAGTCTTCTCCCAGTTCCATTTTAAAAGGCAACAGCTGTTTTTACACATCCAATCAAATCGCAGTGAAAACACACAAGCCACGCCCACAATTTTTCTCATTCGAAGTGTAATTTTACTCGGAAATGCGTAAAAATGAAAGTAAAGATTCTGAAATCGATTCTGCGTCGAACTACGGCTCTTTGATCAGTAGAAAGTGCTGCTCGATCTGAAATCACTACGAGAGAATCACCACCATAAGAATCACACAATATATCGCCCAGCCTTAGTTCACAGGGACTTAAAAATGGTGGTTGCTAACAAGTTGCTAAAAGCTACTACTTCCTTTGGCAGGGACATTAACTTAGCAGTGAACACGCTTTTAATAAAGTTTGAAAACGTTGTTGGAGGCTTGGGGGTGGTGACGTTGATATTGAGCGACTTCAGTGTAGTCTGTTTATAGCATCGTGTTATCTTTTTACTTTGGCGATTGTATTAAGGCTTCAAAAGTAACAAATGTTGTGTTACTCTGTAAAGATTATCTTGATGACATGATGTATAAGTATCACAAACCTTTGTTAATTTCAAAGCTTATTTTCTGCGATCTTTCAAAAGTCTGTGGTAAAAATGCCTAGGCTTTTGGTCGAGGGAAATACTGTGGCACTATCTTCCTGGTTGGCTCACAAAAATACGTCATCCCTGCATAAATCTCATTGTTTTGGGTCCTTTACAAAAAAACTGATGAAATTGTTCTGGTTCCCCATAGCTTTGGGACCCCGTAATTGTTTCACCTTTCACCCCAGTAGGGTGACTCGCATCTAGAAAGTAATGTTTGTGTTTTTTTATACCTTCAGCTCCAGAAGCTCCTGACTAATCTCCCTGATGATATGCTGGAGGACAGTCGTGACTGCTCCTCCCCCGAGCTCGACCGCTCCACCTGCAGTCACCAGGGAGATGACAACAGGTATACAACACCTTCATCTCAAATACTTAAATCGGGTTTAATAAATACATATTTATGCTGTTAAATATGTTTTCCGTTTCAGAGCACGGCATGCTTGGAATGTGCCACAGTGGGAGGATCGAAGACCTTCCCATGAGGGAGTGAGTTTCTCAATTTCTGTTGTACGGTTTCTGTTTAAAGGGGCTTTATCCAACTCTTTTGTTTATTTCCAGTCCCTTTAATCAAAGCTACTTGCCGTAAACTTTTTCTGTTATATGTCCCCTTAGAAGTACATTACATTATCACAAAGTTTATATTCTTCATTTATTAATTTTACTGTAAATCTACTTTGAAGCACTATGAGGAGGACGGTCAAGGATCTTACAATGAAGACAGCTACAGAAGTCACACCTCTCAGACCAACAGTCACCCTTATCACCTTCAGGCAGGATCAGAACATTTACACCAAGGTTGGGAGCAACAAACCAGCGGGAACTACCAGTACCAGAACGGAGACTACGCAGGCACGGATGAGTCCCGCGGCACTGACTTCTCTGCTGCAGATGGGGCTGACCAGGACGCGTATCCGCATGATGCTCTTCGAAACGGAGCGGTTTACCCTGAAGAAGAGGTCCACAGCAATGGGTTAAACTATGGAGCGCATGCCAGTGCAAAAAAACAACTCCAGGTAGATGTCTAGGATCTTCACTGTATCAAATAGGTGACGGTTTATGTAGCAATGAACAATATTCCCCATTTAAATGTAATTTCATTTATATTGTGGTATTTATTACGATATTAAGATAAATAATACAGTTGGATTGGAATATATGTTTATTATTAATTTGTCTCAACCGAAGCTGTGTATGTATAATAGCTCATCATTTTTAATTCTGTGCTTTGTTGAAGGGTGTTGCTGGAAACAGACCTGCTGACCACTGCAAGGCCAGTTACCACCCACACCAGCCTTCCAACCAACCAAAGATGTTCAATCCTCAAGCAGCCAATCACAACGGCCATTTCGACCAGCTTCAGAGGGACTTCCTGGACTCAACGCAGAGTGAGTTACTCAAGATATTATACAATTCTGTGAACATTGAGCTTTCTGATGACTGTATAGTTACTTTGGTGTATATGTGTACATTGGTCAGAAACATCCGATGGTCAGCAGCTGGCTCAACTGCACATTCTGAACAGAGCTCAGTCCAGACAGATCGAAGAGCTTGAGCAGAAACTAGAGGACTGCAGGAGGAACATGAGATATCTGGAGCATCAGTTTGCCATCGTCAAAGGTCAGAGGAACCATAGTAATATTGCTTAAAGACACCTTTGATTTTGCTTTACTTTGTGTTTCGCACATTTATCCAAATATCCAAAATATCTCATTTAGTGGTTTCTGTTTGAAGCTGTATTATTTACTTTCTGTTCTCATAGATGAGAGGGACGGTCTGGCGATGTCACTGAAGGAGTCCGGTGCTCTTGTGGAGGAGGGGAAAGAAAGAGAAGCTCAGCTGGAGGCCCGAATCAGATCTCTAGAGAAACAAACCCAGGCTCTGGCGGGAAGAGAGCAGGAGGTAGGATTATGCACCACACAAAATGAGGCAGTCAGAGCTTGTAACAGTAAATCGCTTTATGTATTTGCACTCCTTGTTTTTGTGTGCGTGTAGAGCGTGAAGCAGCAGCATGCAGCTGAGGTAGCGATGGACAGCATGCAGCAGCAGATGATGGAGCTGTGTCGATCTGAAACGCTGACGCGAGCACGTGAGCAGCATGACAGAGACATGACAGCCCTCAGGGAACAGCATGACGCCAAACTGCTGGCACTTCAGCAGAAATTAGATGACCAATCACAGAGCCTGGAGGAGCAGGTCAGTGTCTCATTGTATTCTGGGATGGCAAGACACATTTATGATTGATAATATTTAATGTATAATATTCCTATAATCCTATCACAGTTTAATATAAGCTATATAAGCCATTTATAGCTTAATAGTTTTTTTTTTTTACCTACTGATTTTTTGCCAAATATATATATATATATATATTATAAAAATTGTGGTAAAACTATGGGCAAACAAAATCATGGACGGAATATTTGCGCATTATAAAAATATTGAAAAAAATAAGTGATCATGACTGACATTCTTATCCATAACATTTGTAAAGGACTGTTTACACACACACAGATATTTATATTAATGATGGGATAACACGCAGTTTCTGCCAATCTCGTAATAATCTTAAGTGGCTATACAGTAGTATTGCATATGTCGTATCTTCTAAGAGTATTTAGTTTGATCAAATTTATAAAAGAGAGATACAGCTCTGGAAAAAGACATGCTGCTGGAGGCAGGCAGGGGGACGGAACTACAGCACAAGCACATAGTACATCATCACATTATCCCTTTGTGTTTTTTACATTATGCAAGAATGCAAGAATGCACGATTGCCAACATAACACAGACTTATGACTTGATTTCACTTACCGCGTGCAATTCATGTCCGGTCTTAGCATGGGGACTGCGGCATCTATCAGTTTCGAACGATCTGCATATCCAGACTTATATCCACCGTTTATATAACATTTGTGATGCTCGTGTTGGGGTTTTTTCCAACCCGCAGGTGACGCTTTTATGAAATGGCCGCACCGCACCAATGTATCTATTTTTACAACCTGCCCCGCACACGCGACCATTAAATAGACATACTAGGCATTGTAATGTAAATGAAAACAGGCTTTATTTCAGTCTAAAAGTGCTTGGAAATTGATTACATCTCCCTGTAAACACAATTTGGAGTATTGGGGGAGTGTAACAAGCACAGAAATACTACGTCAAATGCCCAGCAAGTTTTTTAACAAGTTGACCATGTTAAGCATGAGAAGCCAGCACGTTTAACAGTGTTAAGAAGTCAGAATGCATGACATAGCATGATATCGCGCCTTTAAGTTTAATTTTATTTGAAGAAAATAAAATGTAAAATATAATATAATTCATTAATGTCTTATTATGCGTGATTAATAAAAACTTGCTTAGGCATAATGGCTATGGTATTTACAGTTTTAAATAATTCTGGTAATGAGATTTTTTTAAACAACTTTTTGGTAAAAAAATCATAATTGTGTTAAACTAGGTTTTGAAATCAATCTGTTTAAACACGTCACACCTTGTTTTTATTAAATTTGTTGATGCTAGTTTTTTTAAGAAAATCATGTGAGATCTTGTACCAAGATTTCGTGAGAATCACCCATATAATATAATAAATATATTACATTTGTTTTGAGTCTTAAAAGTAAGGTCATTGCATCATTTGTAATATGTTTGGCATAATTGTAACCATGAATTATTCCTTGGTCCTGATCTGAAGCCTGACCTGCACATAAAAATGACTAATACAGAGAGTTCCAGTTAACCCGCTTTGGGTGATAATAGCATACCGCCGCAGGGATTTGACCGTGTGTGTTTGACAGGCTGAAGCTGGCCAGCGTCTGCTGGATCAGGTCAGACAGCTGGAGCGTCAGAGAGAAGAAGATCAGATGGACAGAGCTTCAGTCATCAACACCCTCACGCAGCGACTGGAGGAGAGCCAGCAGCAATGTGCCAAACTGCTTCACACTGGTGCGTCTCATACTATCTGCTACTGTTTATTTGTGTACTCCTCTCGTCTGACTGCTCGTGTCTCATGGGTAATGTCACACGCCAGTACATTGCTTTTCTTGTCATTAAAACTGCTTACAGGAACAGTTCACCTATAAATATTTATCAAAGGGTGTTGTTTTCTGTAGGCTCTGTGCAGGAGATGAGCCAGTTACAGATGAAACTACAGCAGGCCCTGTCTGCCCGTTCTATCAGTGAAGATATCAACAAAGCTCTGCAGGTTGGGAAACCCTCTGTTCATCTTAAAGCAGCCCATAATATTCAGACTGTTAAAGTTTGGTTCTTTTAACAGGAAGACTTAACTGAGTTGAAGGAGCAGGTCAATCTGTACGAGTCTGCCGTTAAACACGGAGCTATTTCCATTGAGTCTAATGGAGACTGGGAGAACCAGCTTTCTGATTCCTGCATCGATCTAGGGATCAAAAAGTCCAAGTGGCGAAATGGACGAATCCACGGGTAACATGTTGTAAAAGTAATAGTAGACCTCTTGAGAAAACTTTTATATATTTCAAACCTTTCACGATCTGCTTTGTTTTTCAGTACCCTTCACATCGCAGATGTGGGACACTCTGGCCTGCTGAAGGACGATGTGGCGAGAGAGCTGAAGGGCGAGTTACAGCGCTGCCTGAGTCACCTAAAAAGCAAAAGACTGAAGATCTCGGAGCTGCAGGATGAACTAAAGAGCTCCCAGACCAAAACAGAGCGCTTGCAGACGCAGCTAGACCAAGCTGAGAAGACCGCAAGGGACTCAAAGGTTAAAACACAAAGCGATAGCTTGTTTGTATTGTTTGCTTGGTAGATCCTGGTTGTTAAAGATGCTGTTCACTGCAGTTAAGGGAGAGCAGCTTGGAGAAACACTTGGAATCGTCTGGATTGGCCGCCGCCCCTCAGAAAGAGCTTGTTAGACTGCAGGAGGAACGTCAAGTCTTGGAGGACAGATTAGAGGTCAGAATCTTTGGTATACAGTATAATACCCACTTTATACAGTCCAAAAGAAAATGGTGGTACATTTACGACTAAGTTTGTGTGTTTGAAAGCATCCAGCGCTCTGATACGTGTTTGTGAACGCAGGCTCTGGAGAAGAGGAACCAGGAGCTGAAGCAGAGTGAGGAAAAGGTGAAAGCCGCTAATTTTGAGCTCTGCACCAAGATGAGAGAGATGATCCAAGAGCTGGACCAGGAGAAACAGGAAGCAGCGGAGAGGTGTGGAAGTGACACGAGAGCTAGAACACGGGGCTGTTTAACAATTAATCGCGATTAATCGCATCCAGAAATAAACGTTTGTTTATACTGTGAATATTAATTTTGTATTTATAAACACACACGGACACGGATGTATATATTTAGGACATTTTGCATGTATATATTAAGAAAAAAGTTTATATATAATATATTTTAATAATTTAAATTATATTTAAACATTTATTTTTCTTTATATTTAATTTTTCTTAAATGTTAACTCGTGTGTATGTATCTATAAATACAAAATGAATATGCACAGCACACAGACATGTAAACACAAATGATTATTTCTGGATGCGATTAATCGCGGTTAGTCATTGACAAGTCTTACTAGAACATTAGCTTTGGTGCAATAATTAGCCAAATATGTTAGTTATACAGTGATTCTATAGTCAACAGATATTTTTCAGAAGTATTTGACTCTGTGTGTGTGTGTTTAGGTATGAAAGGACTCAGCAGCAGTACAGGGATGATGTGGTGAATCGTGTCCGGGCGGAGCTCGCAGAAGAGCACACGACTCATGTGGAGCAGCTCATCAGCCAACATCAGCAACAAATCCAGCAGCTAGAGTACGACACCTCACCTTTAAATCGCAACAACTTGAGTTACTTCCATTAGAAACGATTGCTACAGATGTGATCGTGTCCACAGGTCAAAGCTGTCTGAACTCAGTCAGGAGATGTTGGCCGTGCAGGAGTGCTACATTTCTGTTTGTAAAGAGAAAGACAAATTGGAAGAAAATCTGCATAGAGAGATTGACGAAGAGAGACGATTGAGAGAGGATGAGGTAAGAACTGTATTTGGTTGGTTTTAACTCTGTAAGTCTAAGCGACACCTAAACAGATTTGAAAAGCACAAGCTTCCATCTGCTTTGAAATACATTGTGGTCTTTTTATGCCTTTATTGTATAGGACACTATATAGAGATGTGTTTGTCTGGTTGTTGTAGCTAAAAAGAAGAGAGGAGGGCGACAGTGCTCTGGAGAGACTGAAGTCCGATCTAGAGTCCCAGCATCAGGAGGATGTGACTCGACTCAAAGCCCGGTGGAAGACAGAAACACAAGCTGAGGTCGAGCCGCTGGTTCAAAAGCAGCTGGAAAGCGCCAGAGAGAAATGGCAGCGCGAGCGTGAGACGGTAAATGATGACTGGTCACCTTTAGACTCCATGCCAAAGTCTGTGTGATCTCATAAAACGTCACTGTTTAATTCTACACTTTATTTTACAATTCCTGTCTGCCTCTTTGTTAGTTGGAGAAATGCTGGGCTCAGAAGCTACAGAGAGCCCAGGAGGAGATGGTAAAGCTCAAAAAGGCAGACGCTTGTGAGGGAGGGTGTCAGACCAGCTTTCTGGAGACCACAACACAGATGATTTCACCAGACGAGCTGGAGATCAGACTCTGCGATCAGAGAGAGACACTGCAGCAGGAGGCTGCGACCGCTCAGGCCAAAGCGTTGGATGAGTCTGTGAAACGCGCTCGGAGAGAACTGCAGCAGAAACACACTGATGGCATCGCACTGAAGGTATGAGGCATCGTGATGAACAGGCCTCTGTAAATTAAAAGAGGTTTGTCTGACAGCGTATAACAGATTAGATGTCTCGTCTTAGGTTGAAGGTGCGATATCACGGGCTCACTCTAGATGGCTCCAAGACTTAACGTCTTTACCAGAATACAAAAGCAGCTTGCAAACAGAGAGAGATGAATGGGAGAGGCAACAAGAGAAACGGGTTCAAGAACAGGTATACGTTGTACATCTTGCAAAACATGATTGAATAAGCAACGTTCAAAGCTTTGTAAAATGACCTGTGTGTGCAGATTCAAGGGTTCGCTCACCAAAAATAAAAATGTATAATTTATTCACCCTCATGTTGTTTAAAACCTGTATATGTCACAAAAAAAGATATGTAGAGAAATGTCTCAGTATAATGGAAGTCGATGGGGGTCAATGTTGTTTGGTTATCCCCATCTTCAAAATGTCTTCTTGTGTATTCTGCAGAAGAAAGAAAGTCATACAGGTTTAAAATGACATGAAATTGAATAAATTATAAAATTTATTTTTGGGTGAACTGTCACTTTAACATATTTGTGTATTCATGTGCCAACTGTTGTGATCTCATGTGAACATAGTCACAGGTCAGTATTTTTATTGTTTTATATTTAACTTTACAAGAGACAGTCAGTGTAACCTGGTTATAGAATTGAAACTTGTATTAATACCCCCCATATCCTTTATCTTTAATTTCCAACTTAATAATAAATGGCAACATCCTGCAGTACTCCATTACTTGTTCACAGATTGCACTTGTTTTTCTTCACTATATTTCGGCATGTTAGTTGATGTTTTTCCTATTCCTGTTTTGTTGTGGCTGTGTTGTTTTTGTAATGTAATTTAAAATGGTTAAAGCGGCCGTAACACACGCGGTTTGTGCCAATCTCATATTAATCTTAAGTACCTATAGAGTAGTATTGCATACTTTGTATCTTCGAAGAGTATTTAGTTTGATCACATTTATAAAAGATAGATACAACTGTACGAATATTTCCGAAAGCATACGGAATACGTTATCTCCTTCGGGAAAGAAGCGGAAAAGTGACGACATCTTAATTCTGTGTCAGCCGTCGTAGTGCTTCAAAATGGAGGGGTGAGCGGTGGAGTGAGCCGTTGGTTGCAATTCACAACCTCACCACTACATGCCACTAAAATCTCCACATTGCTCCTTCAACTCAAACAAATAATTGTATTAAACTGAGTCGCTCAACTCTCTCGTGATGTCTCAGGTGTCTGCAGCAGTGAAGAATGTGGAGGATGAGTGGCAGGAGAAGCTCTGTACCAAATGCACCGAGCTGGAGGAGTGTAACAGGAGAAACCGAGAGCTTCTGGAGGAGGTGCTCATCCTCAGCACTCTACAGGAGAGTTCAGGCCAGGAGCAAGCCGCGCTCATCAAAGCAGAGATGGCAGCGGCACGAGATGTTTGGATGAGGGACAAGCAAGAGGAGATGTCCCGTCTCAGAGCAGAGCTTCAGAAAGAGCACAAACACAAACTGCAAGTCGTGCTGGAGCAAAACCTGAAACTGAGAAACGTTGAGCTGCAGGAGACCCTCAGGGAGAAGGAACAGGAGTGGAGGAGTCAGCAGGAGATCAGGTTAATAATCATCATCCTGAATAGAAATATGTTTGTGAGAGTAAACGATTAATGTTTTGAGCTTATTTAATGATCGATTTAAAAAAAAAACTCAATAGCATTACTTTAGGGTGAGATGTTTTTAATTGGGCCATTGCAAACACAACGCTTTACCAATTGAACTAAAGAAACATATAATTTGTATTTGTACTTGTATTTGTATATAAATATTAAGTCACCAATAAACACAACAGACTATTAAACATTTAAATTTAGGCATTAGCATACGCTGTACTAAAATGTACGTATGTAGTTTATTAGATAGGATGCTTTACAGATCTGTTATATTGCAGACTGCAGGAGGAGACACGGCGGGTGCAGGAGGAGGTGCTCTCTGATCTAAAGGTGGTGTTGCTGGAGGGCTTGGAGAGGAGGAACAGCGAACAGACATCCAGCAGCGTGACAGGAACCATCAGATCCAGACTGTGGCAGATCTGCAGAGAAACTCTCAGTCAAACAGTCCACCAGGCCAAACAGGAATGGAAGAAGGTACACATATGTGTAATTACAATCCACACATGAGACCTATACTGTCTCTATATTTATCAGTCTTCACCCTGAGAAACACAATGAATGTTTTTTTGGTTCTCGCCCACCACAGAGCAGTGAAGATAAGTTCCGATGTGTGCTGAAGGAGACCCAGGAGCGACATGAAGCTGAGATCCGTAAGTTCCAGAGCACTTAAATATCAGCCCTCTCACACGTCTGGAATCTGTGAAATCTTCTCACTCTTTCTCCTCCTCTCACAGCAGGTTTAATGGCTCGGTGGAAACAGGGCCCGTGCACCAGCGCTGATTGTGCCGAGTCTCTGGCCAAGCTCCAGAAAAGGAATCAAGATCTTCAGAGGCATCTCCAAAAGGCCTGCCGGCACCTCCAGAGGGCCACGCGAGAACACAAGAGCACCCTGCAGAAGATGAAAGGTGAGTGATATCGATAACGGGGGATACGGCGAATACTTTTCGATATATTATCGAAGGATTCGAATATTCCTGATATTGCATGAGTTGGATACACATGTGGATGACCACAATTTTTCCACGTTTTAAAATTGTTATTTTGACGATTTATTTGTGTTAAATCAGCCGAGCATGAGGAAGCCCTGCAGAAACAACAGGAGAGTCACAACAGAGCTCTCGGTGAACTCAAACAAGCCTCAGATGCAGAAGCACAGTTGAGGTTTGTACATGTTGTAGATGTTTCTCTGCACTGTAACATTTTCTCAGATATTTCTGATGTTCTTCGTCAATGTGATACAACAGTGCAGTGAACCGGAGGAATCTTCAAGCGGGTCTTGAGGAGATGAAGGAGCAGTACACGCAGGCTGTGGAGAAGATCAAAGGCGAGTGTAGGCAAAGAGAATGTTTTCATGTTTTTAAAGCATGACAGTAGCTCGGTTTGTACAGCATGGGAACCTTTTTAGAAAAAACAAATTGATGAAACGAATGCCTGTATCTACTTACGTTAGATAAATATGTTTGAGATTTGCATGTTTTAAAATGTTAAGTAGTAACAACTTGAATGCTGTGTAAGGGGACCCGCGGTGTATGTAGATAGAAATAGCTCATTCTAAGATCAAACATAATGCTTCATCATGCAAGGTCTTTATACACCTCTGAACACATTGTTATGTATGTTATATTGCATTTCTGTCAATAGATCCTCATTTGTCAAAAAACTAAACTACTGTACGTGTATATGTGTCTTACGAACATTCATTCTATTGAATGTTTTTGATGACGGTAGGTGATATGCTGCGATACCTTCAGGAGACTAAGGAGCGATCGGCTGATCTGATCAGGGCCGAGGTCATGAGGGAGAGACAGGACACGGCCAGGAAGATGCGCAGGTATTACCTCACCTGTGTCCAGGAGCTGCTTGAAGATGAAGGTCACACCACAGGGTATGAAAGCGATTATGCTCTTATAAGTCTGTTTTTGTAAATACATTTACACGTTGCACACACACAATATTCAACGCTATATCTTCTGCAGTGCAGAGAAGAAAATTATCAGCGCTGCTAGTAAACTGGCCTCTATGGCCAAAGTTCTGGAGAACCCTGTACCCAAACGCAAGCTTTTAAAAACCCAGCACTCTCAAGGTAATGTCTAAAGTTGATGCTTTTTATTATAACATGTCTTTTGATTTTGATACACTTTGATATATTTATTTATTATTTTATGGATGCTTAGGTGAATCAGCCAAATCAGACGGTAACGCAACTGATTCTCCTGCTCAAGTTCTGGGTGCTGCCTCACATGGAGCTGAAGTTCATGTTAGAAGAAAGGACCAAAAGATATACAACCTAACTGAGACCATCTACACAGCCAAACAGAAAAGCGTCAAAGCAAAATATAAGGACTTCGAAGCCGATTTCCTCAAGTCTGGGATGTTGTACGATTCTAAAGACCCCGGGATGACACCTCAGATACCTCACACTTCCCAAAAACGCACACAGGGTGGATTAGGCATCTGTTCCAACGTTACTGATGATAGTATTTTCAAATACAATGACAGGACAACTAACGTTACTTTAAGAAAGAATACCAGGGAGAAGTTTATGGAGGGTTTCCTGATCGAAGAGCCGCCTGTCCGGGATGAAGGTCAGAGCGATTGGAGTTTAACCAGTAACGGATGTAACTTTGTAAACAACGTTCAGCTGACATCATCGTACCCAGAGCCAGGCAAGCCATTCTTAATAAATGGCCCTTTATTGGGTGGTTTGAATTTGGGAAGCTCCATTGGTGAAAACTCTGATACCACACTTTACAAAGAGATTGGTCCACCTTTTTACTCAAAAGTTGGAGATGGCAGAGCAAACAAACACAGAGAGCCAATCCCTGGATCAGAAGGAGATGATGTCCTTAAATCGTGTCCAATGAGTTTGTATTCAGAGTTGAAAGTGCGTCAACATGACAGCGGATTCGACAGTCCATTGGCATGGCATCAGAAATAAAATTGTGACTTTTTTGGTGTCCCAGTGCCTTCGTAAACATTAAGGATTGTGTACGTAAGAGTTGCATTTATTGCACCCAGGTAACCTTAAGCAATGTTTTTTTACTCGTTTGAGCCAAAAGTGTCCTTTGTACTTGTTTTTAGCAGTTGCACTGTCAATGCGTGAATTTATGTTTGTAATTTAATAAAAAAAATAACTTAAGCTTGCATTAAGTAATTTGCTTTCACATCTTGCTAAAGTTAAATAGAAACATACAGCATGCACTGCAAAACACAAGGTGAACAATTCTGATAAACTAAACTTTAGAATTTAGTAAATGGTTGACAGGTTATGTTCTACTATATAATCTACTGTTAATATCTATCTTCAGGCAACCTCTGTACAGCCAGTCAAAGTTCAGCGAGGAAGAGGTGAACCATTCAATTCATAAAACTAGAACACTTATATCTACTATCCATATGCCTAATTTAAAGCTGGATTGCTGTTTTGCAAAAAAATTACAAATGGGGGATGAATTTTGCGCTTTTCATGATATGTCAAATTCAGACCAACTACACTTTTCACCATTTTGCATTCTTGCAAAGCAGCTTTTCAGAAAACATGTTTTAGCACAAATGGCAGATGCATAGGAAAGAAACGGAAGTAAGGGAGAAATTATATAAAACCTATGAAAGCCGTATTGTTATGATAATTGCAAAGTATTGTAACCGACATTACAAATAATAAGAGTTACAAAATAGAATGTAGGCTTCATTTTCTTTATATAAAATATAACTACATTTATTTCCATTTTGAGGTGACATGGGCCATGTATGTCTGACATTCACCCCAAAATCATCAAAGCTGTTTCTTAAATAGCACACCTTAAAGAGAAGGAACCATAGTTTTACTGCAAATACCTTGGTTGAATTTTCTGTTCTTTTATTGTACAGCCCTTGGTCTGCTCCTTGGTGGTTGTAAAGAGCTTTATAAATAAATGTGAATGAATGAATACAATGGTTTCACAGCAAATAAAACTATAAACGTATGGTGAATTTATGTAAGGGTACACTGTAAAATAAAAACGAATTTTATGGAATTTTACTTTTTAAAGTAACACTTTTTGAAATTTGGTCAAATATGACAGAAATATACTGGAAATGTACAAGTTGTGTGTAAAATAACATGAAAAACATGTCATTTTACTTTTTATTTGACAGTATTTTTGGCACCCCAGCAGCTAGAATGTTAGGGTTCTTGCAGATGTTACAGTGCTCATTCTCCGTCAGAAAAAAAGACATTGGGAAGGTACAGTCAGACATATGGTCGGTATATGTCATGTACCAAAAAGGTCCAACAGGAACCCTTAGGAGTCCCATCCCAGTGATGACTATTGTACCTTAAAAAGTACAGTTGTATGCTTTTTGTGTGAGAGTGTAGTGAAAAGATAGATATATATACAGTGGTGTGAAAAAGTATTTGCCCCCTTCCGGATTTTTGTTTTTTTTGCATATTTGTCACGCTTAAATGATTCAGATCATCAAACACATTTTTCTATTATTCAAAGAAAACCAGAGTAAATACAAAAAGCAGTTTTGGTTTCAAAAAGCAGTTTTCCATTTCTAAGGCTATTGGACTCGAGTGAACCACAGTGAGAGCCATTATCCACAAATGGAGAAAGCATGGAACAGTGGTAAACCGTCCCAAGAGTGGCCGGCCTTCCAAAATTACCCCAAGAGCACAACGACGACGCGTCCAGGAGGTCATAAAAGATCACAGAACAACATCTACACAACTGCAGGCCTCTCTTGCTTCAGTTGAGGTCAGTGTTCATGATTCTACAATAAGAAAGAGACTGAAATGGCATCCATGGGAGAGCTCCAAGGCGAAAATCACTGCTGACCCAAAAGAACACAAAGGCTCGTCTCACATTTGCTAAAAAACATCTTGATGAAAAGGCTGTTCATGCTCGAAGACCCTCCAATGTGGCTGAATTAAAACAATTATTAATTTCGCAAACGCTTGAACGCTCGCAACTAGTTATGAGGCTTAGGGGGCGATTACTTTTTCACATAGGGTCAGAAATGTTTGGATTGTTGTTTCCCTTTATAAATAAAACCATCATTTAAAAACTGCATTTTGTTTTTACTCTGGTTTTATTTGTGTAATAGAAAAATGTGTTTGATCTGGATCATTTAAGCAAGACAAATATGCAAAAAAAACAAAAAATCAGAAAGGGGGCAAATACTTTTTCACACCACTGTATAGAGCGATTTAAAATTATAATAATTTAAAATGATGTATTATTGTACTTTTTATTGTTTTGTTTATTTACGTTTTATAACATGAATTTTAAATTGGTCTTTTTAATTCATTTCGATTTCATTTTATGGTTATATTTAATGACATTTAAAAACATGAACTAAACCATTTATAATATGACTGTTATTTTTCTCCAAATTGGTTAGTATTTATTTAACATTTTTATGATTGATTCAGTTGATTCTTTGTTAAATAGATTTCTAAGCGTCACTCTTATCTGTCTCTATATATTATCACGGGTCTCCCGTAATATTACAAGCCATCACAGTCTGTAAGATCTCAAAACTCCGGACTTTTGAACACCTAGAATAACTAAATCCACCAAAGGGGGTCGAGCTTTCCCATACGTAGCACCTAAACTCTGGAATAGCCTTCCCGATACTTTTCGAGGGTCAGACACACTCTCCATTTTTAAATCTAGATTAAAGACGCATCTCTTCAACCAAGAAGCTTTCACTAATGCATAAATGAATCTCCTTTTGCCCTCCTCCCCCGCCTCGGGATGCCCATCTATGACACGTCAGAGGAGACCTGGCTCTCCAAGCTCAGCCTGGTTTCTCCCGAGGTTCTGACCTCCATTTATTTATCATTGGAGTTTGGGTTGCTCACCGGGGGACTGCATTTATTAGATATGATTTACTAGAATGATCTTTGCCTGTACTATAAACACCACGCACGTGTTCTTCATGTCCTGCGTTTTTCTCCCGTAAAGCCGCTTTGGATCAATGTATCACATTGAATAGTGTTCATGTGGATCCTCGTTCGTTATCACGTGGAAGTTCATGGAGTTTCTGTCCTTCATAACCGTTAGTGTTTAAAGGCAAACGAAAGCTCCTCCTCTTCACCACATTGCATGTTTGTCCAGTTATCTTGCGTCTGTCTGAACGCACGAGAATACCCGCAAGACTCTCGTCATGTTTTGGTTCATCGTAAGTGCCGTTTTGCTTCTATTCGCGTTAAGATTCCGCTTTCCGTACTTCATCACAGACCTGCGGTACGGTTACCAAATCCTATTAGTCGCATATCACATGACCAAAATAAGAAAAGCCAAACCTGTCTATACTTTAGTGGATCGATTTCTGGAGCAAGTCCAGAAACATCCCGACAAAGCGTTTATTCGCTTCGGCGACGAGACGTACTCGTACGCGGAGACGGAAAGACGGAGCAATAAGATCGCGAGGTGTTTATTAAAGCACGCGGATCTTCACGAGGGGGATTCAGTGGCTCTTCTCGTGGGAAATGAGCCCGTGTTCATGTGGATATGGTTGGCTTTGACCAAGATCGGCTGCTCTACGGCTCTTCTGAACTGTAACATCAGATCCAGATCACTGCTGCACTGCTTCTCCTGCAGCGGAGCCAAAGCGCTCATCGCATCAGCAGGTACAACAAACTTCTCCAAATCGCCACAGAAGTGTCATGGTTTAGTGGTTATCATAGTGAATGCGTTGAATTGGACGAAAACTGTCATGTCTCCATAGATCTTTACTGGTAATGTGTTGGGGTCTATTGGCGGGATCTTATCTGGTGGATGGGAATCGATTTAAGTTACTTTATTTTTGTTAATAGTGATCACAATTAAATACATCCGGGAAGTTACAGGACAACATGTTGTAGTTTATTTTAAATTATATTAATTTGAATTATTAATTCAATCACTTTAAAAAAAATAAAATCGTATTTTATTCACAAATAATTGTTTAGACAATGGACGATCTAGCGACTGCATGTTATATATTTGATAAATATGAAATATGATGTATTTTTGTGTTATAGTTAAATAGTTTTGGTTTGTAATTGCTTCTGGTTACTTCTTAAAGGAAGTGTTGTTAATTTCACTATTTGACGAGTAAACACAGTAGGCCTACTGTCAAAGTAAACAGTTACAGCCTACTAGGGTTATAGCCTAAATGGACAAGAATAAAAGGTAAAAACTGTTTTCTTTAAGTATTTGCTATTTTTTTCCCTCCCCCCAAAATATTGGAATCGGAACAGAGAATCTATAAGAACCGGATTAAGCAGAATCGGAATCGCTAAAATTAAAACGATACCCAACCCTATTCATAATAGTATTTGTAATGGAAACCATTAATTTGCATTTTAATGTAGTATGGAAGTTCTTATCGATGAAATGCAATAGAGATGTGTATTAACTGTTCCTGACAGGGGCTTTTATTATAATATACACATTTCTGTTGATAAAAAACAATGCATTACAAATTGCGAACCATTATGATGTGTTTACTATTAAACCATTACGAAATTCAAAAAATTATAAATCATTAACATTTCTATGCCCGCTTTCATGGACATTTTCACTCAAATTAAAGTTTGAGCTGTCTTGATGGAAAAAATTGCCCTGACATATCTTTAAATATGGAATTGCCATTGTTTTGTCTCAAGACGCACACCAGTGATGTTTTTATCATAGGCATTTTAATAACTTAAAATATTAACTTAAATATCCTAATTTAACTGAGGGATAGTCCTGGCTTTAGCTAAGCCTTGTCTATGAAACTGGGCCCTAGTGTTTGAAACGTATTCCAGTAGGATTTAAAGTCACAGATACTTCACCCAAAAATAAGTCTGTCATCATTTACTCATCCTCTTGTCATGCTGTTAGTTCCAGATAACATCCCATCAAAAGAACCCAACCCAACACATTTTAAGTAATGGTCCATTATAGCTTGCATTAAATCCAATACAGCTTCCATTATAAGTGTTTTATTCATTTCTGTGATTGTTTCTATTGTTTGTATGATTGTGTGATACACACACTACCAGTTTCGACAAGTTTACACAAACCTGTTCATTTTCAAGTCAAAACTATCCGTTTGTCTACAGCTTAAAGGGATATTTCAGAGGCAAAGCAAACTTCCCCATGTTTTACTCACCCACAAGGTATCCTGACTGAATATGACTTTCTTCTTGAAGAATATTGCATTCAGAGTTATAATACCACGTATCGTTTTACTTCCAAGCAGTAGAATGGGAGTGAATGGGCGTCACCTTTTTGAAGCTCCAAAAAGTCTATCCATCTATCAAAGAACTGCTCGACACGGCTCTGTGGTCTCAACAAAGGTCTTGTGAAGTGAATCGATGCATTTGTTTAAAGCGACCCTAACACACGTGGTTTCAGCCAATCTCATATTAATCTTGAGTATCTATAGAGTAGTATTTCATACTTTGTATCTTCGAAGAGTATTTAGTTTGATCACATTATAAAAGATAGACACAGCTGTACGATTGTCTCCGAAAACATACGGCGCGTGAGGGGTAGGCTGAACTAAAGCACATGCGCTCCCATTGTCAACAAAACACAGACATCAGTTTCACTCACCGCATGCGGTTCATGTCCGTCATCTTTTAGCGCCGGGACGGCTCCATATATCAGTTTCAAACGATCTCCAAATCCAGCGTTATATCCACAGTTTATATAACATTCATCACACAAATGTAGTGAACAAACAAACACCTGAACTTCGCGAACGTATGCTCTCTCTCTCTTCTGCACACAAGTGAAAGTGATGTCTGCGCATGCTCCTTCTCCTGCTCTCCTTGCGGCCGCGTGCTTTTCCGGGAGAATTGTCCAATAAGGGACTAAGAAAAATTGTTACGAAACAGTTTTATATGTTCGAAAAAAACTTTCCGAAACCTGTACGATCGCTGGGGGAGTGTATCGAGCACAGAAATACTACGTAATACGCCCAACTCGTTTTTTGACAAGTTGACCATGTTATGCATGAGAAGACAGAACGTTTAACAGTGTAAAGAAGTCAGAATGCATGAAACAGAGAAATATCCATAATCAGAGCACTATTAATGTAAATGTCGGTTAATGTCAAACTTCCGTTATCCCTCGGCTGCGCGTGAGGCTTGTCTTGCATATTCAGCCAGGATGCCTTGAAGGGGAGTAAAACATGGGGACATTTAGATTTCCCTTTGAAATATCCCTTTAACAACCCATTGCATATGTCACTGAAGCACATGAGATCATTCATAAAGGAGATCTAGACAAAAGGTTATTAAATATAAATATGCATCCATTTCAAACATTTAGGCATCGCTGTTACTAAGTACTGTTAAAGTACATTATATTAGTCATGCAAAGTACAGTACATACAATACTGTGTGGCACTTTGGATAGAAGTGCATGTACCGTCTGCATAAACGTAGATGAAAGTTCAGCATGTGAAAATAAGCAGAGTATGCAAAATGTAAAACTGACCAACAAATGTGCTTTGCAAAGTTATGCTGTTTAAGGATTCCTGAAATGGAAGAGTTACAACTAGGTGATGGATTTGATTCCCAAGATATGAACGTACTGATCAAATATTTCATATCATGTGTGCATTCACTGCCTGCCGACTAAAGGATACAGAACAAAAGAATGTGATTGCCGGGTGTAACAAAGTTTGACACCAATACAGCTTAGAAGATCCTCACAATAGATTTCTACAACGTTTGTATAATCTCCAGTGAATGCTGTATCTTGTTTCTTCAGAAAGGTAAGAGTAAGGAACTTGTTTCTTACTTTTCTCATTATTGTGAAGACCTTGGCTTGAAACACTGAACAGTCTGCCTGTTAAAGGAGTAGTTCGCTTTCAAAATACATTTTCATGATAATTTACTCACCCCCATGTCATCCAAGATGTTGTTTTTTTTATCTTTAGTCGAAAAGAAATGAAGGTTTTTGATGAAAACATTACAGTGGACTTCGAAACGTCCGAAGGTCAAAATGACACTTTCAGAGCAGCTTAAAAGGGCTTTAAACGATACCAGACGATGAAAAAAGGGTCTTATCTAGCGAAACGATCGGTCTTATGAAACGAAAAGTATATGCTTTATAAACACAAATGGATGTTTATATATATTTTTTAAATCATATGTCCCCTGTATATTGTCTTGTAGAGCTGCAGGATGCTGTTGAAGAAGTGCTGCCTGCGCTCAGAGAGCAAGGAGTCACTGTCTATATACTGACTGACAGTGTTAACTGTGATGGGATTGAGAGTTTAACCGACAAGATCAACCAAGCTTCAGATGAGCCCATTCCTGCCGACCTGAGAGCCAACGTCACCTTGAGAAGTGTAGCGGTGCACATCTATACATCAGGCACGACAGGTAATACAGGAATCAATGACTACAATATCACTTCTCGAACTTGCACGTACATGCTCTACAACATCAGGAAAATCAGGCCGAAAGGAACCCATGTAACACACCTCCTGATTTCACTTCATTGGCAACAAATCGCGTGCCCTGTGATGGAATGAACTGCCAGCCTCCACCCGGACTGCAACATCCGTCACAACTTTCAAAAACCAGCTCAAAACATACCTGTTCCGCCTTTATTTGACTAACCAATAATGTCCAAAAAAATCTTGTTGTTCATTCTCTCCCTTGCTTACTCCAGCTTTAATCCTCCTAGTAGCATGGCCTTGTAAGCTAACACTATTGTTTAGCGGGCTGACAAAATGTTTATATGCTCTCGTACTTGTAAGTCGCTTTGGATAAAAGCGTCTGCCAAATGAATAAATGTAAATGTAGCTTGAATGAAGAGTCGCTTGTAATTTAGCTTCTTGGGAATAGAAAGAGCATCTGTCAAGTAAGAATGATGTTGAATTGAAGGCACCCTGTCTTCTGCAGGTCTTCCAAAGGCAGGTTTGGTTACTCATCAGAGGTTATGGGCGATATCCCTCTTCCAGTTACTTTGTGGAGTGACCTCTGAAGATGTCATGTATATCAACCTTCCCTTGTATCACAGTGCTGGGTTTTGTATCGGATTCACAGGGTGTATTGAGAGAGGTAAGAATCAGCTGTTCTTTTGCGATGGTATTTCAAAACATCAAAAAATATATTATTCTGTTATCTTATAACTTGTTGTCTCAAAGGCAGTTTTTGGTGTGTTTTTGTTTAGGAAGCAGTATAGTTTTGAAGAGCAAGTTTTCGTCCTCTCAGTTTTGGGATGACTGCAGGAAACACAATGTAACTGTGATCCAGTACATTGGAGAAACGATGCGTTATCTCTGCAATATACCAAAGGTATTCAAGGTCATCCATGCCATCTAACGTGTACCAATCTAACAATGTTTGGTTCTCAGAATGTTCAGAGAATGTTTTTTTTGCTTATCTAGGAACATAATGAAACATTATAACTATTTTGGTTTCCAGAATGTTACCAGAAATAACCATTAGGAAACATTTTGTGTAACTAAAGATAACCACCCTGCAACCTTTTGGGATGTTGCAAAAGAACCGTCAAAAAACTTAAGCTCAAAATAACCACCACATAACGTTCTGTTTATAAAATACTCCCCCTGCAATATTTGGGAGAGTTATTTTATACGGTAGTTGCAAAAGAACCTAAAAAGAACTTATACAGAACGATTCCTGGTGGTTATTTTTAGCTTATTTCAAAACAAACCCCTGCAACGTTCTGGGAACGTTATTTTATGGTTGCAAAATAATAACCTAAAAATAACACAAAAAAACTCTCCTGTAACGTTCTGGGAAGGTTATTTTATGTTGGCAAAACAACCTAAACATAACCCATACACAACGTTCCGTGGTGGTTATTTTTAGCTTACTTAAAAATCGTCATTTGAACAGTTTTTTATGGTTGTCTGATCATCTTATCTGTGCTCTTCAAAGCGGTTTAGCGACCCAGTACACAACGTCAGAATGGCCATTGGGAACGGGATGAGGGCAGATATTTGGAGGACATTTATAAGCCGGTTCGGTCATATTGAAATCAAAGAATTCTACGGTGCAACTGAGGGGGTCTCAAGTTTCCTGAACTTCGCTGGGAAAATTGGGGCTGTTGGTAGATTGCACCCGATTCATAAGGTACGACTGGAATCCAAACGTTATTGAGATGTTGTAGTCAATGTCAAGCAGTCCTGTTATTGAGCATTGTATTGATTTCAAAGTTCAGAACATTGAAACTTTAAAATGACGCATAGTTTTGAATCGTTGATTGTATATTAATGTAAAAATGCAGAAATGCTAAAAATAGCCCTTCTGGCCGATGCATGTTAAGACGTTTAAAGGAATAGTTCATCCCTAAATGGTAGTTTTGTCATTATTTACTTAATTTAGCCAGACTGCTTTCTTTGATTTTGATTTACTGATTTATTTTTGGATGAACTATTCTTTAAGGCCAAAATATGAGGTTCATATAATACAAAATACTCTTTTAGGAACTTACTGTATTTGTTCTTTTTGAGATTTACTTGAATTTGTCTGAATGCAAAAAAAATGATGTTATTTCAGATGTTAAGCCCTTATGCCCTGGTTAAGTTTGACCAGGAGCGAGAGGAACCTGTCCGGAACGCTGATGGATTTTGCACAGAGGCTGCTAAAGGCATGTCATATTTATCAGTTTAATGTACTGCAAACTCACAAGACTTTAAGATACATCTTCATTTCTACTTTTACAAACGGCAGACTGTAGGTTTAAGTGTGGCTGCTGTCATACTATATCATAATAAAACTCCAAATTGTTATCATTCATTTTTTTAATTAGCTCCTTAGTTACATGCAATTCTTCCAAAAAGTAACAGTGTTTTGATTTGAATGCAGGTGAGACAGGTCTGCTGCTGTCAAAGATCACCCAAAGACATCCTTTTATTGGATATGGTGGAGATCAGAAGCAGACAGAAAAGAAGAAACTGTACAATGTGTTTGAAAAGGGAGATGTATACTTCAACTCTGGCGATCTGTTCAGGATAGAAAATGATAACTTTGTCTACTTTCAGGATCGCGTGGGCGACACTTTTAGGTAAGCGTCCATGCAAAAGCATCAAATTTAACAGGGCAGATTGAGGTAAAGTGCTACAATATTTAATGAAGCTAAAAGGAACAGTTCACCCAAAAATATAAATGCAGTCAGAGTCCACATTTATTCACTTTCGTGTTGTTTTATAACCATAAGACGTGTTATGTGTTTTTAATATAATGAAAGCGAATAGGGACTGAAGCTGTCAACACAAATCACCGTTAACCTATCATACGAGTGGTCCAAACGTTTTTTGTACGATATTCCAGATTCTCTTTCGTGTTTTACAGAAGAAATAATACCTTATTTTGAAATGTCATTTTTAAGTGAACTGTACCTTTAAATCTATATGATCGATAAATGTTTCTATGTTTTCAGTCAATGAAATCAAGTCGTCTCTGCCTATATAATACCATCCTGGTTTTTTTGCTCAGATGGAAAGGGGAAAACGTGTCCACAAATGAAGTATCGGACATTCTAACAATGGTAACGTGTATCGAGCAAGCAAACGTGTACGGCGTTACAGTTCCAGGTTTATTCCTACATTATTCCTTCAAAGCATCCAGTCACACAACGAATCGGTATTTTCTCTTATCTAGTCGACTGACACTATTCGTCTGATTTGCAGGACATGAGGGAAGGATAGGAATGGCTGCCGTCAAACTAAAGGACGACCAACAGTTTGATTGCGAAGGTTTTTTTAGTCACGTGACCACTTACCTTCCTTCTTACGCCAGACCGCGCTTCATACGGATCAAGGTGATGTCATAATGCCTTATACATATATTTATACATTGTACATAAGTATTTGTTTTGTGAAGATAATGTTCCAGTTTTATTGTAATTACAACTTATTACAGAATGACATGGATACTACTGGAACCTATAAATATCTGAAAGTAAAGCTAACAGAGGAGGGCTTCAACCCTGAGGGAATCAAAGAGCCTCTGTTTGTTCTGGATGAGACCATGAATAGCTACAGACCACTGACACGGGAAACATACGAGTCCATATCAGAGGGTCACTTCAGGTTGTGAATAGCAGGCCAATGAAAGTGATTTGATTACAGACTGTTAAAACTAAACCCATCATTGCAATACAATAACGTTATATTGATGTAAACTACAGAAATTATTTCGTAAAGTATTTTAAAAGCACACAGTTTTCTGGTAACATGGTTTGAAAAGACTGAAGTGACTTGAATTATTTAATTGTCTGTCTGAGAGCTCTCGAAGAACTTGATAGACTTTCTCCTGTGGTAGACACTTGTTTCGTAAGTGTTTGCTTGAAAATGATTGGCCTGAGTAGAAACCCTCCCACTCATGTCTCAAAGGTTGTATTGGAGGAAGAGGGTTGCCAAATGTACATTTGGCCTCTACAGCATACTTAAGATTCTTATGAAAAAAACATTTCTTATGTTGTCAGTATGCCGTTTTAACTGGTCTCAAGGAACGGGACTAGGGGGGATTTCCCCTCCAGATTTTTCTTGGGCCCCCCCTAAAAATTTCCAGCTGACAATAATTTTTTTTATTAAATACATTTTTGTATGCTTTATTAATTTATCTGTTCATTTAATCACAGACAAATGTAAAAATGATGCATGCGATGAACTATAAATATATATCTGCCCGTTTGACTGGTCTTGTATTAGTATGATTGTTGAAATACAATTTTGCCAAAACTGTGATATTCTAATGTTTTGTATGGAATATTAAAACTAGAAAAGTAAATAATGAAAAATAATAATCAAATCAAATAAGTTTAAAAGAAAATGAATTTTATCGAAATATGTGTTCTCACTTTGGTTACATATACTGTATATTATTGCCCATGTTTATTTATTTATATACTCAACGACATAATGATTCATATGTTGCTGTTTCGTAAAAATATACATTTTACAATTGGTTAAAATAGTGTATATTGTGTGTACACGTGTAGAGTACATTACAAATCTTTATCCGGCCTATAAAAGTACTTTGCACTTAAAAATATTGCACAACCCTTAGAAAAAAAGAACCACGGTTTAAATGGTTAAAGTGTAGTGCCAAATTGGTGCTTTGGTTTTATTACACGTGAATAAAAAAAGAAATGCTTACCGTCAAACCATGGTTCACATGATATATTAATGACCCACTTATGTAAATAGTAAGCAGGACTAATTGATATTACGACAGAACCCTGGGTTTAATCTGCACACGGTGTCGCAACTTTCTACAAACAGCGGATCGATGAGGATCTGGCAACCCGGCGAGAATCTTGACGTCGGGGGTGGACCAGAATGATCTAATCTCTCTCCAGACTCCCAATGGGCTGAACTTGCACCTCGAGAATGCGACCCCGTGAATTTGAAGTCTCTCGAAGTGGTGTCGGGCTATGGCTGTGCGTTGATCTCCGGACCGTCGCGTTTCACAGACTCCTGCAAACATGTTGATCTGGTTCACGCTCCTGGCGGGTCTGGCGCTTGTGCCCGCGCTGCTGAGAACTTTCAAGCCGTATTTCCTCCAGGACTGCGCTTACATGTTCCGCGCGCTCGGCTTCGGGATCCGATTGATTAAATACAAACGCGCGTCTCCCTTCTACAGCATAGTGGACGGTTTCCTGGAGGCGGTGAAGAAACACCCGCACAAGACGTTCGTGCATTTCGAGGGCAAGTCGTACACTTATTCGGACGTGGAGAGAGAGAGTAATAAAGTCGCGAACGCGCTGCGCTCCGTCGCCGCGCTCAAGGAGGGAGACGCGGTGGCCCTTTTCCTCGGGAACGAGCCGTGCTTTATA
This sequence comes from Triplophysa siluroides, assembly GCA_006030095.1. Lineage (NCBI taxonomy): Eukaryota > Metazoa > Chordata > Actinopteri > Cypriniformes > Nemacheilidae > Triplophysa > Triplophysa siluroides. The sequence goes on from VCII01000093.1 coordinate 3,824,953, forward strand.
TGGACCTGGCTCGGCCTGGCTAAGCTGGGCTGTCCCGCAGCACTCCTGAACTTTAATATCAGATCCAGATCACTCCTGCACTGCTTCTCCTGCTGCGGAGCGAACGTGCTCGTAGCCGCTGCCGGTGAGATCCACGCGCTCGTGGCGCGCTACTATATGTATGGGGGACGTATAGCGAGGCCTGTAGCATTTCACACATATGCGTATGGCAACAGGCCATCTTTGGAAAGAGATATTTGGGGAGTTTGCACGAGACTCGAATCTGGTTTACTCTGGAATGTCGAGGCAGTTAATGAGACGTGTCATGTATCCAGATATAAAGGAATACTATACCCACAAGTTCAAATGATTTGATCATTTATACACCCTGATGGCATTTCATCACAACACCAATGGCTTTCTCTCTTCTGCAGAACACAAAAGAAGATATTTTGAAGAACGTTGATAATTAGACAACATTGACCCCCATTGACTTCCATTGTGTGGACACAAGACATTTCTCAAAATATCTTCTTTGATGACAAAAGTCACAAGGGCGAATAAATGACAGATTTTTTGTGAACTGTCCCTCTAAACATGGTTTTATTATAGTAAAAGTAACCATATTTTGTAGATTACAAGTTGTGTAACCATACTACACATTTCGTGGTCAAACTACGGTTAGTAACGTCAAATCATAGTTCATTTTCCAAAAGTTATATTATAATGATTAATGATTTTAAAGCGCTTTATTTAGGCAAATTATTGTAACTACATCTACTTTCTCTATGAAGTTTATTCTCAGTGACCGTAGTTTAGTATTTAGATTTGAAGTCAAATTATAGTAACCACGTGTGGTTTTACTGCAGTAACGGGAATCATTTGTACTAAAGTTATTGTGATACAAATGTTATTCCATCTATAACAACAAGGTTACGACACTTTTATTATAACCACGGTTAATGTTTTTTAGGGTTATTATGGGTAAGAGTTTAATGGGTTCGGGGCGGGCGCCCTGCCATTAAAGTTACACATTAAATACACAGCATGTACATGTAGAACAAGACTATACATAAATAAAATGCCACCGAATACTGACCGCATTACAAAGTGTAGCATATGTCATTGATACGCTATTAATAAAGTATTCCAAAGTAATGGCTTGAAGGTATTCCCATGGCAGTCATATAGGGAAACTGCATTTGAATTGATCGTCATTATGGAGTCATCATTTCTAATGTTTCTCCTGCAGACCTCCGTGATGCTGTTGAGGAGATCTTGCCTGCACTGAAAGAGAAGGGGATAACAGTCTACCTCCTGTCAGATGAACACAGCACAGACGGCATCCAGAGCATCAATCAGAAGATCGCTGACGCGTCCGATAAACCGCTGTCTCCATCTCTCAGGTCCAATGTTAACATCAAGACTACAGCACTGTATATCTATACCTCCGGCACCACAGGTATTTCACACCGCATGTCATATTTCTCTCTATATTGAGGAAGAATCCAATTCCCACCCTGAATTCCAGCAAAAACAGATATCATGATAGATTTGGGGTATGATTTTAATATAGCCTAATTGTTCTTATTAGGGATGCACAAATGTTGTGCGACATTTAGACAATATTGATGGGGGAATTTAATCACAATTTAATATTATCTATGGTTTTAATATATATATATATATATATATGTTTTGTATTTAAAAAAAACGTAGCTTTGTATACTGTGGTAGGGTATATGAGACCAGTTTTACTGCGCTCATGCTTCCATTGTTTACATCATTTCATCAAGTCGCTTTGGATAAAAGCGTCAGCTAAATGACTAAATGTAATTTTGTATTGTTTTGTATTTAGGATTACAGAAAATATTCACCCAATTTTTCCTTCACACAACTTTCCAGAAGCATTAAAAGTAAACTGTTGCTTTATTAAAAAAAGTGTTGTAAACCACACAAGACAAAGTTCGACGAGTTTGGTTCCAAAATGAGTTAACTCCGTATTTTTTTTCTTTTCTTCAAAAATCATGTTTTTTTATTGTGCAGTTCAATTAATATCCAATCAACCCGCAGTTGGTCTGTTTTGATTTAAGCCATAATAACTAAAAAAATACTGCTAACTAACACAATAAAACACAGAAAAAAACACAACATAATAAAAAACATGATTTTTGAACAGTTATCTCATTTTGGAACCAAACTCTTCGTATATTTATATCATACTGGATATAGGGGATGATTCATTTTTTCAGAAACCTTTAATATGAACTTTCATCTTGATATTATCTCATGTGCTTTCCACACACATTACAGACTGTAGCATATATCATACATCTCTTAATAAAGTTTGTATTTTGCTTTCCGAAGGTCTTCCTAAAGCTGCATACGTGACCCATGAAAGGGTTTGGGCTGCTTCATTTATCCAGGGTGTGTCGGGGTTGACATCCGAAGACATATTCTACATCAATCTGCCTCTGTATCACAGCGCTGGGTTTCTCATCGGACTCGTCGGATCCATCGAAAGAGGTCAAATATAGCTACTGTACCCTTGCAGGAACACCACCTGAATGCCTCAAGCATACATTTATTTTCTGTTTATACTTCATGCATTTTGTAGTTGTGACAGGTATGTCTAGTTTATATCACGTTTACATTTGACTTGTGTGTGGTGCTGACAGTGATTTACGTCTGTTTGTTGTAGGTAACACAATTGTTCTGCGGAGAAAGTTTTCAGCCTCTCAGTTCTGGGATGACTGCAGAAAACATAACATAACTGGCATGCAGTACATTGGAGAAACGCTGCGTTACCTCTGCAATACACCGAAGGTAAAAACGCTCCCATACGTTACTAAATCACACTGCGTAATTTCGCAATTTTGAAGTATTAAACAGGAACTAGCTCAGTCCCGTCCACTTGAGTTGCCTGTAGTATATCTGCATCTAGATCGACCTTACGCTGTAGATGGCTTAAAACCAGCGTGTCCTGAAAAGGTTTAGGACGGTTAAAAGATAAAGACAGATTTGCAGTCATGCCTTTGATAGGTCTCAGAGTAAGCCAAGCTCTGTTATCAACACTTCCCAGAGAATCAATATCAAAGGTCGATCTCTGTACTCATGACATGTCCTCTTTCTAGAAAGAAAATGACCGAGACCACAAAGTGAGGATCGCCATTGGTAACGGTGTGCGAGCAGACGTCTGGAAGGACTTCCTCGACCGCTTCGGACACATTCACGTGCGGGAGCTGTACGCCGCCACTGAGGGGAACGTCGGCTTTATCAATTACACCGATAAAGTTGGAGCTATCGGTCGGATCAATCTTCTAAGCATGGTCAGATTAAAGTCCCACAGGATATAGGCAGCATTGAAAATAGATTGTTTTGACCTTGAATTCTGATTGGATGAGGCAAGACATTATATGATTATAAATCTACGAATATAAATATGATTTTATAATGACTAATATATGAAAATTGTTATGAAGCGATTGTGTTTCATATTCAATCGCTGTTGCTACGGTTTTATGAAAAAGCAATGAACCGTTTATTCGTTCATTTCTTTTGGCATATCGTGTTACGTTAAAGCTAAATCCTTTTGCATTTCACAGATATTTTTCCCCTTTGCACTGATCAAGTTTGACATTGAGAAAGAAGAGCCAGTGAGAAACTCCCAGGGGCTGTGTATCCCAGCTCAAAGAGGTACGTATCTTAACAACATTCTATTGGGCTGTTTAATAAAACAAATAGCTGTGATTTTAAATACATTTAGAGACGCATCTTGATAGGTTGTCATTGGAAGAAAGGCCTGTTATCTGTAATGACTCAAGCTACAAAACAAACCACCGATCTTCTGAGAAACGTTTATTACATTTTAACGCTACGATTGTTGGAATGTTGTTGCAGGTGAAGTGGGACTTTTGGTCGGGCAAATTACTAAACGCACCCCTTTTGTCGGCTACGCTGGGAATAAGCAGCAAACAGAGAAGAAGAGACTCGGTGATGTGTTTGTGAAAGGAGATCTGTATTTCAACAGCGGCGACCTGCTGAGGATTGATCACGAAAACTTTATCTATTTTCAAGATCGAGTTGGAGACACTTTCAGGTAAATCTTAAAGTAGCGTCTTATTTGTGGTTGGCTAATGCCCCGTTTACATTAGAAGCGACTCGGTCACTCATTACCGGTGACGCTCAGGAGAAGAATCACGTTAGCTTCCATATTCTCTCCAATTGGCTGTTGCTCCTCATTTGCATAAAGTTGAACATTTCTCCACTTTGTCGCGGCGCTATCTGGTCGCCAACAGTTGATACTATGGCATTAGGCTAGCCAATATTTTAAGATACAGGTATACCCTCAAAATAAGTGTAGTCATTGAGTATTCATACACATGCCAATGCGGTGGACACGTTTTGTGAACTCTGACCTGTGAATTTGTATCAATTTACAACGTTTGACCAATAGGAGATCGATGGGCCACGGTGGGACCTTTTCATTTGGAGCAAATGCTACTTATATTTTCACTGTATTGTTGAGCAGATATCATTCTTTCTACTCCACTACATTTGTTAGTACTTCTTCTTTGTTTTACCTTTAAAGGGACACTCCACCCAAAAATGAGAATTCTGTCATCATTAATTCACCCTCGAGTTGTTCCAAACTTATAAATGACTTTGTTCCGATGAACACAGAGAAAGATATTTGGAAGAATGTTACCAACTGACATTTCTGGGACATCATTGACTACCATAGTAGGAAAAATAATTGTATCTTTTTTTTTTCTGTTAAACACAAAATATATTTTGAAGAATTTAGGAAAGCAAACATTTCTAGTGCTGGGCTTCCTACATTTTTTTTAGCCCGCGACCTCCAAAATAGCAGTGCCAGTGAGTCGAGACCCCCACTAACCTCGGAGGTGGATAGGTAAAATGCGCACATGCACCTATTCTAGCCAAATGCCATTATGACAAATAAAAAGAGCACAGACTTACATAATATTATTTTATTGTTATTTACTCATTACTTTACCTGTTGTTATACCTAAACTATGAACTATTACTACAGATGCTTGAATTTCACCAAACTGATTCAAGTGCTGATGGATGTGCCTCTTTTTGTACCCGAGGACGATGGCCCCTCTGACTGCGGCGCTTCTTTGCTGGCCTCCCTGCGTTGTCTTTGGTCGATATTAATCGGTTCATTTAATGTATAACAACTTGAGGGCGAGTAAATTATGACAGAATTTTCATTATTTTTATGGAGTATCCCTTTAATACTTAAGTCATATAAAAAATAAAGAAATCTTGTACTTTTTTACTTTTACTCAAGTATTTTACTTAAAATTTGTACTTGAGTAAAAGTAAAAAGGTATTACATTTTTTTATGTGTTTGTACTCCACTACACTTCATAGATAGATTTTAGTATAAAAGTATGATATATGCTTTCAAATGTAGTGAAGTAATAAAAAAAAAACACTGAAGAACTGTCCACCTCTGTAAAAATGTATACAAGTAAATAAGAATGAATTAAAACCGGACATTTAAAATGAAACATTTGATTAAAGTAAACACACAAAAAAATGTATATAAATAATACAAATGGTAAATAATCTAGATTAAAATAACTTGATACACACTGAATAACAGTACATTACAACAGTAAAAGGAAAAAAATATATAATAATAAAAACTAATTTGATATAATATTAATTTATAAATTTTCTTGTGAGGTTCATCAAAGTCTATTTTGGGATGGGGGGCTCACACAAGTATGATCATACTTGGGGGGGTCTGTGGCATCCCAAAGGCAATCAATATCTGAACAAATGGAACTAAGATCGACTTTGAAATGAATCACAATTTAATGCGGTGTGGATAAAGCCTATGCACACATAGTTGGGAGTCTCAAATGTGTTTGCAGGTGGAAAGGAGAAAATGTGGCTACAACGGAGATCGGTGATATTCTCACTACGGTGGACTGCATTGAGGCGGCGAACGTATATGGAGTCAAAGTTGAAGGTAAACTGATTTGTTGATAGCTATGATATTAAAGCAAAATGTTGGACAACAACACATAAAAAGGTATTTTATGTAAAGGACATGAAGGAAGGATTGGAATGGCTGCTGTTACACTGAGAGAAGGCAGAGAGTTTGACTGCGTCACCGCCTTCAGCGTTCTGGCCAACTACCTCCCGGTGTACGCCAGACCCCATTTCATCCGAATTCAGGTAAGACGTCCAATCCGAGCATTCCCACTCGCAGACTTTCTCCTGTCCAGTCTCAACACAAATCAATGTCTTGCAGAATTCCTTGGAAATGACAGGAACCTTCAAGATGAAGAAAGTGAAACTGGTGGAGGACGGCTTCGATCCAACCCAGATAGAAGATCGGCTTTATTTCCTGGATTTGACTCAGAAGAAATACATTCCACTGACTCAGGAGATTTTTAATTCCATCATGTCACTAGACATTAAATTGTGAAACCCATTGTGGTAAACTAAGCTAAACTGTTTTGAGATTTACTAACCAGTAGAGACCACTAATCTCAGGGAACACGTGATTTCGGTGAAGTATAATTTCAACATTTATCTACCTTTACAGACCAGTACAGTCAAATGTTTTACAGCTTTAATAGGAATATAGAGAATGTGTAACTGTGCCTTAACCTTGTGCCTTGATAATGTACATTTCGATCTGTCTTAACTTTTAATAAAGTCAGTGAGAATCTACCGAGATTGTGGTATTTCAGTTGAAAAGCTGAAGATTAAGTAGTAGTTTCTGCTTACACTGCAGGTTTCACGAAAGCCCAGACTAGATTCAGTGGTGTCACATTAGGGGGTCAGCCGTGTGTTTGGTTTGCTCGATCATCAGCTGCACTATCGACATTGTTTGAAGTAGGTGAAAGGGCGAGCGGGCGAGACCCCCCTCCTTATTAACTTCTGAAGCCAACGTGAACAAGTTAACTTTTGTTCCCGATACACGGGTCAATAACCATGGGAGATATAGAACATCTGTTACGGTTACATTTCACAATCGTCCGATTCTCATTCAAGCAGTTGAAACAACTTGTACTTTAAAATCGAATTTATTTATTTATTAATACAGTTGAATACTTAAAAATGTGCTGCGAAGAAAAGAAACGAAAAGAATGTGGCCACACAAAGAAGAAACTAAACGTGGGTTGAAGCCGCGTTATATCAAAACAAAGTCGTACTGATGTGCCTTAATAAACTGTCTATTGGTACAAAAATACATTTCGGGGCACACAATACAGCATTCGGTATCACAAATAAACCCGGGGTCCGCCCGCCAACGCGGACCCTCCTTAAATTATTTAAACCGAGCACTCGTAAATAAGAATAAAAATGTTTCATAACTGTTAAAAATGCCATTACGTAGTGTTTGTATATATGTTGGTATAAAAGATAACGTCGTTTTTCGTTGAACTTTTTTTATTCGTTTAAATTTTCTCCGTACTGCTAAGGTAAATTCCAAGTCTCAGAAGTGTAACCGGAATACAAACATAACCAATGTTATACTTTTCCTTTTTTTTTTTAAGAAACTTTTTTCATGTTACGTTTTTATACAAAATAACAAAGATGTACAAAAGGTAATTTACAGCGAACCAAGGCCATATGCTAGCACAATATATACAGCTGTAATTTAAACATATCCTAGTGTTCTCGTATATTCTTTATATGCATAGCAGTGGAATAAAGCAGACCGGTTGATCAGTTTTAATAATTTGTGTGTGCTAAATATCGGGATGAACTTCGTATCCTTCGTGTAACTTCCCTCCGTAACAGAAACTCGACGTTTGCCGGTCGTTGGGGTTAAAAGAAGGAAAAGAATGCAGATAAGGCATCACTGCTTGCAGTGTATGATGGGTAGGTTTGTGTATTCAACTTAGTAGCAGGCGTTTGGACCTGAGTCATAGCACATGCATAGATCTCTAAACAGCAGGAGTTTCGGAAAACCACAGTCAGTATGTTCGTCTACGGTAAAACATCGCTAGAAAAGGTCGATTCAAAACGGAGAGAAGAGAGAGAGCCCATTTTTTTAGCCGGAGAGGGAAGTCCATCAGCAAATGAGTGCAACAGACACATTCCTTCACATTAAAATGTCACATTTGTTCTTCATTTTCTAGAAACCAACATGCTTGTTTTCCACATTCGCAGAGATCCGTTGCGGCGTCCTGCGAAAAACACATGACCGTGAAGCTAACAAAAAGTCTACTTCAGCTTTTCTGTTCGTGGACACGACAGCACATCCATACGGTTACATTTCCCGTCAACTCTTTTGAACTTTTTCTTGCTTCTTATCATCTGGAGACAAAGGAGGCTACGAATGTCAAAAATGGGATCATCTGTGGCACAGGTCATGCATTCCTTCAACAGTTCGATATCTTCGTTAGTTTATTTATTCAGTTATTTTTGCAAGTCTTCAAGCACCAAAAGGTAAAGAAAAAGGCAAAATAAGAGACGGAGAGAAAAAAGCAAACAGGAAGAGATTGCTTTCCTCGTCCTCTGAGATATTTTTTGGGTATGATGCTTCAGCCCAACGGAAGGTGAATTAATACTTCGTGTTGAAAACCCCTTCCCCTCAGAGAAGAGAAGTGGGAGAAGGGGAGGATGAAGAAGGGAAGCGCTCTTGCTTGGCGTTCACGTTCGGTAACAGACCAGCTGTTGCTCTCTTCAGAAGTGATCGATCAGCACGGACACACAGTTAGCACCCACAAGGTAGTTGGGGTCTCCTGGTAGACACTTGTTTTGCCAGCATTTGGGGTCACCTGTGGAGATATCATCAGGGGTTAGATCATGAGAAATGAGGAGACTTTTGACTCCCTGTTCACACCAAGAATAGTTACAATATAACTAAAAAGCTAAAGATTGCAAATTGTTAATAACAAAAAACGATACAGAGGAACGATATCGTTGGGATTACTTTCAGATCTGATGAACGATAAAACCCAATCAAATACCATTAAAGTGCATCGTAAAAATCCATTTTACGGAATTTTTTATAGTTTTGAAAGGACGTAAAAATGTCAAACTACAGAAACAGACTGCTAATGTACAAGTTGGAAAGACGACATGTAACAATTTACGGCATGTAATTCCACTTTACGTGAAAAAAATATTTCACGTTTTTTAGCGCCGCAGATGCTATTGCCGTTTTTTTTACAATGGTTATGTGCAGCATACTAGCTTAAAAAACGTTTTCGATTGTTGATCTGGTTGCTATCATAATACAGTTATATTGATAGTTATTTTTCTTGGTGTGAATGGGCCTTAAAACTTTAAATCTTTAATACAGTTCTGTACACACTCAATTTACAGGAATGACACCCAAATTCCGCAACTAAGTCTACGGTCAGATGATGCAAGTGTAGTAATCTGTGTGTAACGATATTTAGCTCACGATGTGAATTGCTACATGATAGTTCGTTCACGATTAAAATCCCAATATTTATAAACAAACGTATCACAATGTTTTACATTAAGCGTTTGCGATAACATTTGTTAATTTGTTGAAGAACTTCTGTATGTAAATAAATAAAAACTGGATGTCACTGAAAATAAAACTGAATTAATTCACATACTACTTAAATTAAAAAAGAAATAAGAAAATGAAACCCTAAAATAGGACTTTTTAAAGCAGAAAAAGCAGAAAATTAAACAAACAAAACTTTTAAACATTATATATCGCTGCTGTCCTTCTGAAGCATATTTATTCCATATCTTGTGGTTTTAATTTTGCGACCAAAAATTATTATTAGACACCCCTTTATGTTTGTCACGGAGTTGTGCAAATATCTAACCAATAAAAAGTATTCAATAGTGCTTGTCAACTTCGACAATCATTTTAACGTACAGTGTTTTTTCCATTTCCTGGAAGACAGGAACCTGGCGACATGTTGACACGTGTCAGATATTGTCAGCTCAACCAATATGATTAAATGCACTACGATAAAGATCTTCATTTTTGACTACTCATTTTTTAATATGGGATACATTTACATATTGTTACACCCCAACTGTGTAGTCACTGAACAACTTGCTGATTCGTTTCTTTTCCTAGATAGCTATTCGACTGTGGTGCTGCTATTGAACAACACAGTTAAACTGTGTGCCAAATAGAAAAAATTAAAATGCTGTTGTCATCACTCTGTCAGCCATCTAAATTCAAGTAGGAGTGACTTTCCATACACACAAAAAAAGTTATGTAGGTGATGATTCGCTCCATTTTCACTAGACTCTTTAAGTGCAATGTAAACTAAAGTATGTACTATTAGTGTCTCACTATTCCAAATGCATTACACATCATTTCATGGATCAATTAAACACGAGGGTTAAAGACATACGAAACCAGAACATTTGTGTTTTGAGACAGATGAGAAAAATGCATGAATTATGTGATGCACGAGAGGTTAATGTAGAGAAACAAAACCCAAAGCAAAGATGAATCAGCCCTTTCCAAACCGACACCAAACGACCCATTAAAAGGACAGAGAGAAAGTACAGCGTACCCGACGAGGAGTCGGAGGATTTTAGAGCAAAAGACCAACCATCAGGAGTCATAGACGCACAGTGTGGTAGACGCAGTTCAACGGGCTTCAGGAACTTCAGGCCGTGAGGGCCGCACATCACCAGAGGACTCAGCAGAGTTTCACCTGGAAACACACACAACAAAATGAGCCAATCGTATTTATGACCCGTAACTTTCACGTTTTGTATCCGGCCAGCTTTCATGCAAATAAATCCCTGAGCAGATTACATAAGCTAAAAATCGTGAAGCCAATCAAACCTTTCTCTTTGTCCAGAGGGGGCAGAATGCTGTTGTCTCGACACACTTTGAAGTAAATCTCCTGTTCCACACTATCAGGGATGGCTCCTTGAGGAATAATGATGCTGACTCCCGTCTCTATAGAGCTCAACACTCCACCGTTACAGTTAAAGACGCCCCGCGCCGTTGCCACCACCGTGTGACCTTCATCATCATCATCATCATCCAATGCACTCGGGCTAAAACACACACACACCGGTGAATGATTCAGAATAACAGAATCTGTCCATCACAGATGACATTGACATCATCTTACCTCACGGGAACAGCTTTGGGAACAGCGTTGATGTTGTTGTGCTGATATTTGGGCCTGTTGTCCATGGTGCGCGTGAAGGTGTCCACCCCGCTGTCTGTGTCCAGGGGCTGCGGCGAGAGCTGAGGTTTCAGGTTGTTGTTCACGCTGGGCTTGGACTGAGTGTCATTGGGAAGCAGGTTGTGGTTGAATTTGGGGCTTTCGAACTTGCGCTCAAAGGGCCGTGCGGTGCTGGTGTAAGGTTTGGGGACGTAGCGGTTGTAGCTAGTGGGGATGCCCAGCGTTTTGGGAGGGGCGTCGGTGCCGTTGATGGAGGACTTGGGGGGCGGGTAGTTGGTCTGGATGGGGTCGTCCCGAGCGGGGGCTCTGAGAGCGGACAGGTCCGGTTTGGGAGAAATCTGAGGATCCGGGAGAGAATTGACTGGAAGGAAACAAAGACAGAAAACAAATAAGCCTATTTTTTCCATATTGTTATGATTCATTTATTACGTTCCTAAACGGTTATATTTCCCACCACAGGTTATTAATGGTCTTACCTTCCATGTTGGCGAGTTTGGGCAGGGAGGTGGGCGGAGCTACAGGGGTGGGCTGACTGTATGGAGCAGGTGATGGGTTGACGGACGGCAGAGGTTCGTACCGCTTGTCCACAGGGCTTATCTTCTCTACAGACTCCGTTCTGAAGCAGAAAGCAAAGAAGCAAAAAATTAGCAAAAACTGTAATAAAAAAATCCAAGTGTACAAAGCAAGTAAATCTTGGCTGTACCTTGCGAATGGATATCCTGACATCTGAGGTTGAGAGGGTTTGGCCGGCTCGTGGAAGCGATTGATTCCTGGGTTGGGCTGATTCATACCTTTGCTGTCAAAGCTGCGCCGGTCAAAGTAAGACAGCTGCTTCCTGTAATACTCTTCATCTTCTTCTGGGTCATAATGGTTGCGGATCACATCGTCCCCTACACGGCTCTGGGGTTTCTGAGGCTCTGGGGCTCTAGAGTCAGAGGGGTGAGTCATTAAAGTAGCAGAAAATAAAGATGATAATCAAAAAGTTAAAGGTGTCAAATATTTAACGGGGTGATGTAAAATAAAGTGTTAAACATCCAGCAGAGGGCACTGTGGGATTTCTTATGTTTGAGAGCGTTCCAAATGTTAACCACGAAAGAACAAAAAAATGCTTGTTTGCAGGTTTCTTAAAATATTGGTTGGTGGATTATTGCTTAAAATAATTACAAAGTACATTATTAGTATAAATTTAATGAAATTCATTAAAACTCAAGCTGGCATAGACTCAATAAGGGACAAAAGTTGATGATTGTGTCAACATGAACTATGAATGTTCCAGAGAGCATCTTGTTTGCTTCCAAGGAAACGTGAACATCTGACTTTTTGCAAAAATGTGCTAGCATGGTCAATGTCACACATTTACTACTTAGATTAAAATTAAAACACGAATTTGTAATTATGATCATTGAAAGTAACTGTACAGTAATATTTTTCCAATTCTAATGCCAACACCAGAGTAACTTTAGTTTTATAAAAAATGTAATGTTGTAGTTTTAATTTTTTATTAGTTTTTTATTTTTACATTTTATTTGTATGTTCATTTTAGTTACTTTTTTAGCAATTTTGTTTTGCTATATAAGATTATTTGGTTACACTTTATTTGAAGTGTTTTGTGTACCAGTGTAATTATATATTTAAGAACTGAGTAATAATAAACTTTATTACACGGCTCATTTGAATGCTTGATTCTGATTGGCCAGTCGCGACATTTCAAGGGTTGTTCTTTTCTAATAACAACCACTCAAAACTAACAACACCCTGTAACCCGGATCCTGCAAATCAATTTGAGAGGGGCAGTTAAGTATTATACAAAAAATGATTATAAATATGTATTTTATTAACATATATGACATTATATTTACGAATTATTAAACCAATTTGCCTGTTCGTGAAGTTTGAACAATTTTTCTAGTTTACTTTAGTTTTGGTTTATTATTGTAATTGTAGTGCCTTAAACGTATTACAGTTTAATCCTGAGTAATGATTTCCAAGTTTTTTCAATATGTTTTGAGCAAATATTTTATCTGATTTTAATAAACAAAAATGTTTCAAAAGTTTTAATGCGAGTAAACCATAATAATCTTGCAAAACGCAATGACGTGTATAGCTTTCAAAATATAACTATTTACTATTTATAGGTATGAGTTTAAATCCAATTCTCCCAACATGTCTCCCAAATTCGTAAGAAAATCATTGTTTATTGGCAGAAAATGAAAGGTAGATGAACTGGCCAAAATAAAAAAGATGCAATGCAGTATTTTGAAGTCATGTTAACATTCATATTTAACCAAATACAATTTTGATTTATGAAGTTATTATTAATAACAATATTTTCATGGATGTCCCAGATTTGTAAAAGGCTTTCATCTGTCATCTTTACATTGTTGTTGGGTGACTTCATGTCATTCTTGAAATTTGATTTGTTAGAATTCAAAAGAAAAGCTGATTAAAAGCCAATTTTGAGTGATTTTTTCCAGATCTGTGTGTTTAGGACATACATTCCAGACCAGTATGTGTTGTATTGAATCTGAAGATCAGTTTTAATCATGTATTAAACAAGCCATTGGGAAGAAACAATTCGATTTATTTAGCCATTTTGAGTCGAGGATCATTTTTGAGGCGATATGTTGTCATACCTGTGTGATGGTTTTTCCTGTTCTAGATTGCCGAGTGAGTTGGCTTTCAGCACAGGACCAGGGGTGCTCGCAGGTTTCGGGATGTCTGCCGGCTGAAGAGGAAGGCACATCCATCACAATGTTATTCACAAAAAAAGCTTTTTACAAAACATTTGAATAGTGTAAACTTGCCGTTATCCCGATTAAGAATCCCACCTGGTTGTACTATCTCGTATACAATGTATCTTCTAAATAAATGTCAAACATGCAAACCAGACACAGAACGTACCCTCATTCCTGCCACATCTCCAGTGTCCTTCGCTCGATCTACAGACACAGACCGCTTGTTCTCGAACATTTTGACCCTGTTGAGCACAGACTGGGGCTTCATGGCAGGATCTTCATCATCACCGTCATCCCTGGGGGGAGGAGGCAAAGGTTTGGAGGCCACCGGGTGAGAATGTTCCCCCGGAGACAAGACGACCTCAGGTTTGGGAGGCGGAACGGGAGGTTCCGAGTTCATCAGAGGTTCATGCTGAGGTGGTTTGTACACGCGGTTCGGAGGTCCCGCGTTGTACGGCGGTCTCATTCCAGCATCGCCGTAATACTGCTTAGGAAGATCCGGGGAGCGATGCGAGTTTCCTGGGAAACCGTGCGGCTCTGGTTCGTAAGGCGAGCGAGCCTCGTAGGCGGTTCCGGGAGGGGGAGGTGGCGGCTCGTCGTAACGCACCGGCGCGGGTTTGGGGTGCCGTGGCCGGTTATCGTAACCCATAGGGGGCGCCCCATCGTAGTGAGACTGAGGAGGGCTAAAGTCTCTCGTTGGACCGTCTTCATACGGAGAGCGGAGGTCGTAACCCACGGGAGGCTGGTGGCCCTGAGGGTAGTTGGACGCGGGCGGCGGTTGGGGTGGAGTCTGCTGCTGGTCGTAAGGTGGCCACTGTTCGTTGTAGTGAGGCACACGGTTATCGTACTGCAGGTGCGAGTCGTAGTTGTGAGGCTTTGGTTGTGTGTAGCCGCCACCGTCGTAGCCGTAAGGCGGGTGGTCGTACTGGCGGTATGGCTGTTGGTCCTGGTAGACAGGCTGGTGGCTGTAGGAGAGCGAGGTGGGAGGGGCTAAAGGCTGCTGCTGCGGGGGAGGAGGAGGCTTCACGCCGTGGTTCACGCGGACTGATTCGTCTATGCTGTACAGATCCTTTTTATACATCTGTGAGGGACAAAACGTAAACTGTTAGCTAAATAAAAAGACATTTAAGCCAGATTTTGGAAGAACAACTCTGAGAGGCAAACATTTTAAACAGGTTACAAAAAGCGCTAACATTCAAGAACCGGATTCGCATTTCATAGTTATAACAGCAGTGCTTGCAAGGCAGTAGGAAAACTATTAAAAGTTTGTTAGAAATTGTGTAAATGTTTAAAGGGACAGTTCACCCACAAAAAAGTCATAATTTATTCACACTGCTGAATGACTTTTTATCTTCTGCAGAACACAAAAGAAGATATTTTATAGAACATTGGTAACCAAACAACATTGGCCCCCATTGACTTCCATTGAAATGGACACAAAACCTCTGAAACATTTTTCCAAATATCTTTTTTTGTGTTCCACAGGATAAAGAGTCATATAGAGATTTTAAATGACACGAGGGTGAATAAATGACGACAAAGTCTCTAAACTGAGAGACTAAACTGTCTCTTTAAGATAGTTGCTTTGCCACTCACGACATGCGTTTATTTTTTTTGTTGGTTATTCACGAGAATAAACACATAATGCGACACTATCTTTTGTCATGTCTACACAAGAAGAGACCAACAACAGAACGTACAAACAAAATCGTGGCGTTAGTCAGTTTATGTTAGCAATGGTTAGTTTGGTCTTGTGTACATTGCGTCCGATGTTATTGTAAAATGGTTAAACTTGGATACTACACTTATTTTGACGTATAAATGTATAACAACAACACATACAGAGACTTATTTATGAAAAAAATTATTTGCAGGACAAAAGACTAAATGTGCTGCCTTGCAAGTACTGTAATGATACTCACACCTGAAATAATAAACAAAGCATAACTGCTTTATTCATTTAGCCATAAAAACAAGCATCTTATCAGTCTACTACACAGCTCTACATTTCTACAATTTGATAAGAAGCCCTTCAACGTTGACATAATCTTAAATAATATGTCAAATGGATAAAAAAATCTGATAAAAGTTGACCGTCAATGCATTTAATTCATGTTATGAAAGGCTCCTTCTCAAACTTCAAGTATAGCCTGAAGACAGCAGAGCCGTAAAAGGTCCAACGCCTCCTACTAGACTATTTAACAGTGCGAAAATCTTCCCACATAAAGTCTTCATGTCGGAGAGGAAACGCTGAAGACGTTATGCAGAATGGGTTCTGTTGTTTTCCTTTTACATTTCTGTAAATACTGTCTGCAGGTTAATCCAACATGCAACTAGTGAAGTCCATTCTTGCAAATCAGGGAGAGGTCCCTTTGCAATAAAGTGACACGTCTACAGTGCATTTAGCGGCCGGCCGTACGGCTGTGATTCACGTCAAAGCTATCACTAGTCAAATCACTATCAAGGGCTGGGCGACATAGCGGGAAAATTCGCTCTTGATATTTATATGATTAAAATCTTGAAATGGCTGTCATTTAAACATTTCTCAAAGAACTACGGCTGCCAAACGATTAATCGCAATTAATCGTGATTAATCGAATCCAGTTTGTGTTTACATAATATATGTTTGTGTACTCTGCATATTTATTTAGCATTTATAAACACATACACATAACATGTATATATTTAAGATAAAAAAGAAAATATACCAAAATCAATAAACGTTTATATATAATTAAATTATTGGTAAATATAAATGAATACATCTAAATGTTTCCTTTATAAACATATATGTGTATGTTTCGGTGTTTATAAATACAAAAGGAATATGCACAGTGCACAGACATATATTATGTAAACGCAGACTTTTATTCTGGATGCGATTAATTGCGATTAATCATTGAACAGTCCTAAACAGAATGCATCTTTTTCCTAAAAATGCAACACGCGGTGCTCATGAATGGTTTAAAAAAAAGTCCAGACGCGCTTTTGATACGTAATCCAACAACAGAAATAACAGAGAAATGTAATAACCGTATAGTGAAAATCCGAT
Organism: Triplophysa siluroides; assembly: GCA_006030095.1. NCBI lineage: Eukaryota > Metazoa > Chordata > Actinopteri > Cypriniformes > Nemacheilidae > Triplophysa > Triplophysa siluroides. The sequence goes on from VCII01000093.1 coordinate 3,841,869, forward strand.
ATTGTGATAGATCTAGATTATTTTAAAAATTTGCAAGAAAGTGAAGCTCTAGGAAACGTTTAGCGGCCAAAAAACTACCAAAACACATCGAAACGTGGCTTAAATGTGGCAAATCAGATACATAATACATTTTGCTAATATATAGTGAGTATTCAACACATCGCCCAACCCTACTACACACACAAGCTGAAAAAACGTCATACATTAGGAGCCATGCAAGAGGAGACAGGCCGACAAGTGAGGAGACTGCACTTCTACGCCTTTGGCAAATGCAACGGGCCGTCGTCCTCCTACAGGCCCACTGCGATGGTGCATGTGTACCAGTTACACAGTCTTTGTCGTGTCAGAGGAACAAACACACCACACGCGTGGGGTGGGCAGAGCATTCATGCAGACAGTGGAGTGGGAGGAGTCAAAGAAAAAAGTGGTAGAGACAGGCAAGTTTAAAAAGAGTGCTGAACCGGGCCGCGACGGGCCGGGAGTGGGTCCAGCTTCCGGTGTTGCCGGTACCTTTGGATCTGGGCCGTGAGGAAGCGACTGGTGGGGGTCGTGTGGTGGGGGCTGAGCGAGCTCGGGTTCGGACTGGGGGTCGGGAACGGGGGCGGGGCTGTTTAGGGAGTCGGCCTGAGGGGTGACAGGCGGCTCCTCTGGGTTCGTACCCGCTAGTGGCGCGGCGGGTTCGACGGTAGGGGACGCTGCTGCCGCTGATGAGGGAGGGGGTGGTGAGGCCAGAGCGGCCTGAGTTTGCTGTGGAGTACGGGGTAAAGAGGTTACAGACAAACGCTTCTAACAGCACCGGCTAATACAAGTGGCTACGACCACCAAAGCATCCTACTGAACAAAGTCTGTCAGGCAAAGAAAACAGGATGGCCACGTAATACAAGACGTATCATTTTTTTTTTTTACATTTTTAACTAACACGTCTCAATACAATGCTCAAACTTAGTAAAAGAAAGACAGAAGTTTTGATTTGTATATACAAAGCAACTGAAATTAAACACAAAACTAGTTACGTACCTGCTGTGGCGCTGCCATTTTAAACCCGGCGGGGTCGATGCGATTCACCGGCTCTGGTTGGGCTACAGCATGCTGGTAGCTCGGGTACCCTGCTGGTTCCTGGATGACCGGTGGGTCCTCCCGGACGGGCTCAGATGACCGTGTAATGGCCGGCTCGCTGGGCAGGCCCACCTCATCATTCATGGTCTCGTCCAGCTCCTGGTCGGTGTAGGCCCCGCCTTCCGTGTCCGTGTCTTCGTAGTCGGAGGTGTGACGGCTGTCGGTGCTGTACATGCTGTACTCGCTCCCGGGTGCCGAGAGGTAGGAGAGGCGGTCGTCGTGGATGTCGAGGTCGTCGTCAGGAGCACCGTCTGCCTGCAGGCGGAGAGGGGGGTTGGAGGGATGATTAGGATGGGTTTGATGACCCGCAGCGGTAGAAATGAGATGAAGGGGTAAGAGTGGAAACTAATGCAAATCATTCTCCTTGGATTAGGGTTACATATGGTTTTTAGTCATGTTCAAATAGTTATAATCAATAGGCAGAGGCAACTATAAGCAAGCCATTCATGGGGTTGTGTCAGACACAGGCCACACCCACAGACCACCCAAGATTGCCAGAAGCAGTGCACACACAAGTGTAAGACAGTATGGACATGTGAATGCATCCTGACCCATTTCATAACACATAATTATTTTGTGTAACAACATTAACGTTGTGTGTTATTATTGTGTGTAACTACATTAACTTTAATCAGAATTATAGAAAAAATAAAGTTAATACACAGGACTCAGAAAAGTAACTTTCATTACTTTAAAAAAAGCTAATATTAATGTGTTAATGTAAAAAGTAATGCGTTACTTCACAAAAATCTAATATTAAAGAGTAAATGTACAAAATATCGCGTTACTTAAACAATCAAACATTAATGTTTAATATTACAAAGTAACGCATTGCTTAAAAAAATCTAATATTAAAGAGTACATTTACAAAATAACACATTACTTAAACAATTAAATATTAAAGTGTAAATATACAAAGTAACACATTACTTAAAAAATCAAAAATACAAAGTAATGCGTTACAAAAAAAATATATATTAATGTGTAAATTTATAAAATAATGCATTACTGTACGTGTTACTTCAGAAAAGTAATTGAATATGTTATGTATGTCAATGCGTATCATCATTAAAAATCCAGACCTTGTGGTCAATTAAAGAAATCACAAGTGGTCACAGGAGGAACATTTTAGAAGCATCACTACCCAGTGTAAATCTGTCATGTGTTGATGCGGGATGTTAATGCCACGTGTAGACAGTAGAGAATCTTACCTTGCCCTCTGAGACCCAGACCAACTGGTTCTGCTGCTGTTGGGTGGTCTCTTTTAAAGCGCCGTACCAGCCGTCATTCATGTTATTCAGGTTAATGGTAGCTAAGAGTAAACAACAACACAAGTAATTGTAGAAACGTCCTCTGAACAATAAATCGTGAGGTCTTCTTAAGACACAATGCATTTGCAGTTCTCGCGTTATTTCGTTCCTTCGTTTTGCTTACTGGTGAAGAGGTGATTATTGTTTTTCCTCAGTTTGAGAGCGCGCTCATACAGCTTCCTGGCGCTCTTCCTGGATTCGGGACACAGTCTGGTCCTCATGTTCTTCACTCCCTGCTTGCTGTCCGGATTGAGGAACACAACGATGGGGTACCACTGAGCGTAGTTCAGCCGATCCACCGCGTTGGGGGTGATGTCCAGCACTGCGTGCTTGTCCTAGCAAGCACAAACAGAATCGTAAGATGGATCAAATCTGAGCAGATGGAAAGTGGGTGCAAATGACCGTAAGATGCCAGTTAACTTAATTATCCGGAGTTCATACTCACTCGGTCAATGATCTGTTTAATGGTATGGAGACGGATGATTCCGGAGCTGCGCTGGTCCGTGCCAGCATCTCTAGGTTCGCTCTCTGGGGAAAGAAGATGGCGTTGTTTCAGAGAACCAGTTTGACTATCGTCGGAGTAGAGAATATAAGCGGAAATGCAATTGCATTAAACTTACTTGCGAGCTCAAAGAGATCCGTTTCCTCTCTGGACAGTTTCTCTCGTGCCACGTCCGCAATGGGCCCGAAAATGACCACAGGCCTCAGGAAACCAGCTTTGTAGGCAAAAAGAAGTTCAGAGATGAACTATTAAAATATAAAAACCCTTTCAACACAGTTGAATGTTCTGTATAAACATTGGCTAATAAACTGAAGTCAGTGCTTAGAAAAGCGTCAAAAATAGACAATCAAATCAAACATAACCATGGCAACAACAAAGCAGGTCTAGAAACTGAATTATCTGCCTGGCATCGAGCCGTAAATACCTTCTCTGAGCACCACTCTCTCATAAGCGGGGAACTTGGTTTGGACAGGCTGAGCAGAGAGGTCCTCTCTGCTCTTTCTCAGGTTCCTCTTGGAGCTCCGCAGACCACGGAAGCGCCAGAAATCGGCACGATCTCCTCCTGGGGTTTTTGGTAAAGTGTACTGTACGCTCGATAGCTGCTCGGCTCTACGGAGGACACAAAAAATGGCCAAATTTCATACCGTTGCGAACTTACACGATTACATATAAACGAACACCAATCGACGTCAGTACCTGTTTTTGTTAGGGATGATGCCCCTCTCCACCTCCTGGTGGTTCTTGCCGATGCGGATGGCCAGCCAGGATCCCAGGGTTGTTTATTCCTGAAGACCTCGCCCTTATTGAAGCTCAGGCCGTAGGGCGACTCCTTCTCGTACTCGAAATGGGTCCTGATGTAGAATGAGTCTCCCACGTCGGACTCAACTATGCGTCTGTACACTGGGATTCAAAAACACCGGATCAAAATCAACTAGCAGGAATCTGTTATTAAGTCTTATATTCTATATCAGTGGTTCCTAAACCGCATTCAAAGTTACATCCATAACTTAAAAAAAAAAATTGCAGATTAACAACAGCAAAGAAAAATATATAACATAACACTTTAAATTTTATTTAACTTCTTTATGATTCATTTTTGGTACTGAAATAGCAGGTTAGATGGATGTTTTAGTTGAAACATTAGCGACTGTCCAATGATAAACCCCTATGTATAAAACTATATTAAAATGTATTATCTGAGAATATGTATATTTCTTAATCATTTATAAAACATTTCAAATTTGCATTCAAAAAACGAAACCAATTAAAATACATTTCAAAAAAAGGTTTTTGTTTTTACTTTCAGGAATGCTATGCACTGTTCTATATAATAATCTTCTATTTAGAAATTGTACAGCGAATAATTATATAAAAAATCAAGACTATAATTTTTATTGATTATTCATTTATTATTGATTATTTTTATTCCTTTTTCATTCATATTATTTTGATTCATTATGTATTTTATTTGTATATTATAAAATATATTATTATTATTATTTTTTTTTTATTTAAAGATAAGTATAATTTGCAACACAATTTCCATAATGCAACATTGTTCTTTTAAATAAATGCATTGTTCAACAAGATAATGTACAGTAGAAAATTATTTCATTTTTCTGAATTTATTTGAATGTTATAATGTGAGGCTTTGATACTATTGGGTAATATTGTCCGCTCATGTGATCTTGGTTTCATCATACGAGTAGGTCAGATTTTGATAAAACAAAAACAAAGACAGCGTACAACCTTATAACAAATTTCAACCCTCACATTATCCCTCAACAAAACAAACTCAAATCTGATTGGTTGAGAGAAATGTAGCTCCGAAAAGGATGTCGTTTCAGGACCATGTCCTACTTTCTGAGATCACGTTTACTCATCCTCACCATCTTTCTTTTTCTGGGCCAGGATGGTGACCTCCTCTCCTTTGGGCAGATCCAGCAGAAACAGCACTGCCTCCTCACGGATGATGTTTGCAAAGTCCACATTGTTTACCTGAGGGAAAAGTTCAAGAACAGACAGTTTAAACCAAAACCCAATGCCTTTCCAAAGGCAGTTTAGTGAATGAGAGTAAAAAAACGCTACAAGACAGGCTTGCGAAACATTCCCAAACGCCAAACGTTTTCGAGTTGTGGGTGGCAAGAAAGGTGACAAACATTGTTCCGAATAAAAAAATGGCCAAAAAAACTAAAAGGAAGAGAAAGAGGCAACGTTTGGCAGCGTGGAGATGGAAACGACGTCACCGGGGAAACCATCCTGAGAAAGGGCAAGCATCTTCACACATGCTAAAGTCTAATGGCATTTATACTGCAGGGGGGGGAGATTTTGGAAGCGGAAGCCACTATAAAACTAGGGCTGCCCATAAAGTGCCTTTAAACGGAGGGTTATAAAAGCCGGGACGTCAAATCTTCCCCCAACCTCAATCCTTAAAGAGTCCCATTTGAGTTATTCACCGCAGGAGCTAAATGTCCTGCCACTTGTCAACATCTTGGTGAACGCATTGATGGTTGAGACGCGTCTCACCCTTAGAATCTGGTCTCCCTCTTCCAGGCCTTCTTTAGCAGCAGGACTGTCCTCCAGTACACCTGCCACAAATATCCCAACGTCATTCCCGCCAGCGAGCCTCAACCCGACGCTCTCGCCCTTCTTAAACTTCACCAGCTTCATGCTCGGCCTGTAAGTGAACACAAAAACACATCATTTAAAGACCAAAACAGCGCATCACCCGACATGGGCAGCCTCTAGGATTTGAGAAAGTTGCCGTACCGCAGGATGCTGTCATCGGGGGTGACGCTGGGCACAGGTGCATCTGCCGGGCTAACGGGCAGGTCAACATCCGGCTGACCGGGTTGGGCATACACAGGCTTGGGCTCTGAGGAGATCAAGACACAGTATTCAAATAAAGCACTTTAATCTGAAAAATATTACCTAATTTGCAACTGGTTTTTGTTTGTGTTTTGGAAGTAAACTACGTCACAATGCCACATAGACAAACATGTTTCTGGTATGTATTTATATATTATATTAGCAATAAGCATAAACTCAAAATGAAATGCTTTTATTTCTGCCACTGACTCTCTGTGTGTATGTTTATGTGCAGTGACCTCTGACCTGGCAGAGGGGGGAGCTGTTTCTCTTCTTTGCTCGCGCTCTGCTCTTTCGACATCTCCTCCACCATCTTAGCAGGTATGGGCAGCGGCCCAGCCTTCGAGATCCTCTCCTCATCACGACTCCTGTGGCTGCGTGTGTGAACACAAAGACAACAAAGTAGAGCTGTAAGAATCCTAGACAGGACATCAAACTAATTCACCGATTCTACTATTGTCCATTGTGTAAAACACCATCATTTGTATCAATACACCAATCGTATAAACATAAACAATGCCACACTTCAGGAAACACCTTCGAGTGATTTTTGTCATTGTACTTTTGAATAAAAAGAATTTCCCAAATTCACTTACTCAAGAATAGCGGTTAACCAATGTGCTTTTTTTTTTTTTTAAGGCGGATGCCTTTACCGAGAAGGCAATGTGGCAGATATGAGGCCAAATGAACAAAAATGTAATTGCAGTAAATTACATGCTTAGCGGTAAATATTAGAGAGATCAATTCTGCAAACAATACATACAAATATTTGTGCTGTCATATCGATTAATCAAGATTATGCGATTCCAAAATAAATGTTTGTGTTTATATAATACTGTATATGTGTGTCGCGTGTATATTTATATTTATATATAAACTCACACATACACGTGTACATATAACAAATATTTACACAAATTTAAATACTTTTACAATGAAAGATAATTTACATTGTGTAAATATAAATATATATTTATTCATATTTACATACATATAAATACATACACGGCATATACAAACATATACATGTTTGTTTATATAAACACACACATTTATTTTGGATTAATGAATTGACATCACTAAAAATATTTAGTAATATAAAGTAATTTTATGAAAAATGGTGATTGGTCATTTTACTGTCTGTCATACAGTGGACAAAAGAAACAATTTATTTGCCAAGTTAAAATATTTAGTGGCGGATCGCAATATTTTAAATATTCCAAATGTCGCCCAATATATCGGTCTACCACTACCAAAGGGGCATTCACACTGACTGAATTAACTCGCATAAATATGCGTAAAAGTTGATCAGGCTTCAATTTTACGCTATGAACAGCGAGGCATAGGGCCATCGAGTAGGGGTGTAACATTATGATACAAGACACTGTGTTTATAAAACCAATAGGATTAAACACAAACAAAACATTTCGTAAAATATTTGCGAGACGTATCTTAATTTTCGCTATCCTGATATGCGATATTTCGTTACACCTCTACCGAGGGCCAATCATAGTGCAGCACTGGATCTCACGTGACCCTGCCTGCCAATCACGATCAGATACATCAGTCTGTGATACATTGGCATCAACGTGAACGCCCCTTCCACCACAGACCGTTATTTCAAACCACCTTTTGTCCTAAAGCAAACACGCATGAATAACACACCTGCACCTCAAAGCGCCATACAAGTACAGTAACCATGTGGAATGAAAGGACGAGCTTTGTGCAGCTCACTTAAAGCTTTCTGATGATTAATGCATGCTCTGTGCTCAACAAGACAACCAAAAACAACAACCGCTTTTCCATACAATCAAGTCTGAGCACACAACCCATAAAACAGTGTTTACACTGAAAGACAAATGGCAGATGAAAGAGAGAGAGAGAGTGGCTAAAGCAGCTAGGTATTCTTGAAGGTCACAGCTGTGTTTTGCGGCTCTTTGTTGGACTATATTTAGCACAGCCCATCTGATCTGGAGAAATCAGGGAGACAAAAACCGTAAGAGATTCCAGGTGCACCTCTGCGCGGTCTCCGTGAAGGCACTACAAAATCTGCGCGCGGGAAAAGATTACGGGTCCGGTGACCTTTAGCGTCACAAGCAGCATCCATGGACTGCCAAATCAAGCAGCTTCAACACTGCGCGGCCGTGCCGCCACATGTGGCCCTGTTTTATTCATGACGATGACGAATATCCTTCCCAGCAATTATAGTGTGGCTTAATAAAAAATGCTGGGCTGATGACATGGAGGATAAATGTGCGGCGTACCGCACTACTCCACACAATATTAAAGCTGGGAGGTCTGCACGAGCATCTTTATAAATCTTATGATTCATAAAATGCACAGAGAGGGATGACCAATTTTTACTTTGTTTTAGAAAAAACAAATTCTTTACGGTGCTGGGTTGTGTTGGTCTTCAAGATATTGGTGCTGTGAAACTGGGAATATGCCGGAGCCAATGGCAAGTGTCCAAACGGCGTGCGACTAGAAAACGGGAGAAGCTTGGCAGGACATCTGACAACACACACATACAGTCTTTCATCTTTATAAACAGAATGACAAGCAAAAGTCAACCATGAGAGGGCAAGAAAAAATAAAAAAGATGTTTCAAATCCCCCACAATGGAGTAACGCCCCTTTTTTGTTCTCCAGAGACCCACGTTCCAAAAAACGGTCAATTCTCAATTCCCTTGTCGAGTTTTGGTGAAAACGTGCTACGTTTTGCTGGAAAGAGGGTTAGCGCACAGCTGAGACCAGTTGTGACAAGGTTTGGTGATTACTGAGGATGAATGAAGGCACATACAGTATATGATGCAATTGCATGCTGGGATTAAACCGTACAAACCAACGCATCTTCTGCACCCTGGTTGGTTTGTTGAACTGCATTCTCTTAGCCAGAGCCGAGTGATGTCGGGATAATGAAGTTACAGTATATCATGAAGAACACACAAAGATCCCTTAAAGAACAAAGTCATCAACATAAAAAGACAAACTCATTCCAGCACACTGCTTACGGTCACGCTATGAACACACGTCGATTCACACCACTTGCGAACATGTTGCATGCTTTAGTGCAAAGCTCACAAAAGCGTTAGTTCGGTTAGCTTTGAGTTTGATGCTCAGGACGCGCCGTTAACGGGACCCAAACACTTACACTGGCCGGTTTCTCTGAGACGTCGGCCCTGCGGCCCTGATTCAAAACAAGAATCAGAAGTCAATGTAAACCTGGTGAACCTTTCAAAGCTGACAATCTGTCAAAAAGTGTCAACTGTGGGGTGTGATATACTGCAATCTTTCACTCACAGTAAGAGATTTAGAAAATATTGAAATACCACAACGCTGGAAGGGTTTGCAATAACTGATCATTTTAGTAAAAAAAGTTATGTATCGTCAAAGTTTTAGATCGATGTAGATAACAGAGAGACTGGTGGGACAAAGAAAGTAATGCTTGCTTTTTCGAGAAAAAAATAAAGAGTTTAGGATCACTTGACAAAAATGTCTCTTATGACCTTAAAAATTGTTTAATCTTAATATGAATGCTTCAATGTTTGAAATTACTTTTGTAGACAAAAATGTAATTGTGCCAACATATTAATTTCGCTCATTAGAACATTTTATTTAAAAAAGAAATAAATATGATAAATAATGAATACAAGCTGCCAAAAGAGTCCAGCATAGGTGGTAAATCCTATATACACATCCAAATTTCTTAAATATCGTGCAGCCCTATTAGCTTGATTCTCTATTATCGTTTATAGTACATGTCAGTGTTTTGCTAAATTATAGAATTGTGTATTTAGTGAATATTGCAATAGTCAAAAGCCTCCATTTTATTTCCCTATACCCCTAAATGAAGCCCAATTATTAGTGCAAAAATAATGAGCAACCCCCTGTGTACATCTAGTCCAGCGCCCCAAACATCAGAACCCTCAAATAAACAAAGCAATGTTATAAAAAATCAAATTATGACCGTACACTAAACTGGGATAAGACAACACAGCATTAAGGTGGGTTCGATACAAGGGAACACTTACCGAAAGCGTAAACAGTGCAAGTCGCTTTAAATAAAAGTGTCTGCCAAATACGTAAGGGATAATTCACAGTGAAGGGTTTTGATGCATGATGGAGAGGCCAAGAACCACACCAATGTATTAAATTTCTTTAATGGCTAGCTGTGGATTATCCCGCTTATAGTTAAAGCTAGACAGGTGAAAATTACAGTTATTTGTGTCAGTTCCTTTCAAACATTGATCAAACTGACTGGAAATACCTGTGCATTAAACGATTTAAATGCACACCTTCCAGCCAATCAGAATCGAGTATTTAAACAGAATATGGTATAAATAAATGTAAATGTAGGAAAAGGCACACTTTCACCCCTTGGACATTTGAAGGGAAATGTAATGACGCTGACAAAACTCGCTTTATCTATCTAGGCCACTTCCAATTTACAGTCTGGTCTGAGAGAGACGGCACTGAGGGGGCCGACAGACGGCTGTGCTCGTATTAAATCTAACACCATCCCATTAAAAAAAAAAAACATTCAAATACACCTGAATCTACTGAAGTGGAATTTGTGATTGACAATCTACAGAAAATAAAAAAGAAACACAAAGACAACAGGAACCAGATGTGGGAATCTTAAGGCACTTCCTGATTCCATTTAGAGTCACAAACCAAACGATTTTAGACGGATCTTAATTTTTGAACAATAAAATGCCATCGTTTTGAAAAGATTTGTGATCCCTCAATAGTTAATTTAGACCAACAAAGCATAGCGGACCTGCCGTTGCTGATCTGAGGCGGCGAGTGTCTGGAGTGGTCCGACGGCTCGGAGCGGCGGTCCGGAGAACGAGAACGACTGCTCCTCTTCCGGTCGTGGGATCGGTTGGAATGATCGGAGGCCACGGAGTGGATGTCTGAAATATCTAACAAACAAACAATAACTTCACATCTCTTCGCGTTAATCACACCGCACATATACCGGTCACTCACGCCACACATTTAAGAGGCTGGAATCCAAGATCTGTGTGCTGTACAGAGACTCTCTCACCATCTCGATCAGAAGCGTTCGCTGAGGGAATACTGTCATCTAGATCTGGGATATGGAGCAGCGTGGCTCTCTCGTCCCTCTGAACCACCATCTTCAGCTTGCCCTTTGACCTCTCGATCAGCTTCTTGGCATCGATCAGGGACAGGTTCTCCGTCACTGTGCCATTAATCTAAATGAACAGTCCAACAGCACACAACTTAAAGAACAGTTAACCAAAAAAAATGAAACTTGTACACCAGAATTGTCAACTATTCTTTCAAAAAACTACACTTTTTCATTTATCTTACCTTGAGCACCACATCACCCTCCTGTATGTTTCCGTCTCGGGCTGCCAGGCTCTCGGGGGAAATGTCCTTTACGAAGATGTGGCTGGCCAGGCGAAGCCCGTATTCTGCTTACAGTGTAAAAAGCAGCAACACACACACACACACACACACCCGATGTTAGCATAAGTTAGCCCTGAACGCTTTTTCTGATGGGAACTTTGAATTAAAGCCCATGACAGATTAAACAAAGCAACACATCAAACCAAGCGGCATTCATCTTACAAAAAGACAATACAGTCACAAACTTAACAAAAAAGGTATTCCAATAAATGAAATCGCAATAAGAGCTTTTACCCAAAATCCCCCCCCCACAAAACATATTGCATTCAATTTAAAACTCCACTTCACTGGACGAAACAGGTTGGCAAGGGTCGACACGGTCATCTTCACCTTCATTTTTGCGGGATTTGATAAGGGTGACCTTGGCTGGGCGTGGAGGGAGGTTGGAGGACACAGAGTGGCGGTCCGAGCGTGGGGACAGACTCCTCTCTCTGGAGCCGCTGCGCTCTCTGTCTCGGTTCCTCCTCCCGCTCAGCCGGTCACCCCTGCTGCTCCTCCGGCCCGTGGCTCCGCCCCCGCTGTAGGCACTCTGCCCGCTCTGTGCGCTTTGGGCCTCGTAGATCTCATCCTCGTAGCTGTCATCGTCCTCGTCGTGCTCCGACATGGTCTCGCGCTCGCCCGGCCGGCCCATGGGCACCTGAACCTTCCGCTTTCTCCTGATGGTCTGAAGGGAGAACAGAGATTCTTTGTCACAAAAATCATGCATGACATCATGTATGTACTATATAATCCCCTCTAAATAAATGTTTTACTTGAAATTGCACATTTAACGCTTGCTTTTCTCAAGATAAACTTTTTAGATGCTTCTGCGTTCTTCTAGAAAACTGCTAAACAATTGAAGTATGCAAATAAAAAACTTAGGTACAAATTATTTAGGCAAACTAAAGGCATACATACGATTTTTGCATTCTTCCCACTTTTCCGGAGCTGCTGCACTGCATACGCGTGATCCACGTTGTCCATGGAGACGGAGTTGACCGTCACCACTCTGTCATTCTCTCTGCCAAAAACATAAAACCGTAAGCAAAAGTGCCACTCCAACTGATCTCAACGCAACACTGAGCAAAGCTTGATCAGCAGTGCTGTCCGCTCATGTGTTACGGGTTTGAGACACTTATAATGGTGAAGAGTGGGGTTCGGCAAGACTCTTAATCTAACAACAATTACATCATTCATTGGGACTCATTTTTTGTAGGACGTTTCTGAAACCATTAAAAGTATTAATATAACCAACATAGATTATAGGTTTGCCCAGCACCACAAATGGTCAACACCACTGTTTCCATTAAAGGGGTCATATGGCACAAATACGTGTTTTTGGTGTGTTATAAATTGCCCATTCATGTATTAGACACGTAAAATTCCAACAATTAAAGTGACAAAAGATGCATTCTATCTAAAAGCGGATGCTCACCCAAACCTGCCTGAGACTCCTCGTGTAACCACACCCCCATAAATCTACGTCAGTTCGTGGTATGTGAAAGGCACAATATATGCTATTTTCGCCGCTAGATGATGTAAAACATGCGATGATGCTGCGAAGCCTGGACTTTTTTCACATTCCTCGGGGAGCAAACATTGTTGGAAACATTTGGGATAGTACTAGTACTAGTGGTTTGGATATTTGAATGGAAAATCTTACAGATTGTGCCTTTAAATCATGGAAAATCTAACTGAAAACAGCAGGTGAATGAGCTTCTTATTTCAAATTGTAATTCTGGATATTTTAGTATCAATGTGAATCTATCTTCAGGAACGGAATGTGGATTTTAAAATGTATTTTTAATTGAATTCCAAATGACGCACAACCCTGTTAAAGATGAGACTTACTGCAGTAAGCCCTCAGCAGGGCCTCCTTTCAGAACATCTGATATGACGATGGACGTCTCTCCGCTCTGAAAGTGAGGGTTATCCCTTCCCCCTGAGATAGCGATCCCGAAGCCGAACCCTGGCGCCTGTGGGACACACAGCTACATGTTAGCAGCCTGCTGGTGGCGGGGGGTATTCAAATCAGAGAAGGGACAGAACTGGATGAAGGGAATGAAGAGATAAGAGGTATGGAATGTGAAGATAAACAAGGGGGTGTGATGGTCACAGAGATACAGAGAAGGGCAGTGAGATAAAAAGAAATCATCACAGATAGAAAGAAAAGAGACAATAGTGCAACTGTCATGAAGAGCAACACAGGTTAAGCTGGACCTGAATTAAGGATCCACGCATATAAAAACACAGAAAATTAAAAGAGAATGATTTCTCACCCTGTGTAGAGTTACAGTGTGCTGTTCCCATATTACTGTCTCGTCCATTGCTGCGCTCTGCATTGAGAAAAAGAAGGAAATTAGGTAAAAAGCATACAAATCGCTTGCTTAATGTCAATAACTTGAATCGGTTACGTTCCCACACAACCTAGAGCATTGAGAAGCATTCTTACAAACAACACTCGCACCCAATTCACACATTTAAAAATGCCTCCAATGTTTTCTGGGTGCTAAACAGTCAAAAATACGATTTTATAACCCTCCATAGAGAACTAATGAGCCTCCTACGCATTGTTATGCAACAGAATGTGTAAATTCTGTAACATGTTGAAAAAAGGAAGCGACGGTGAAGTCCCACGCCAGGCTGATCTCTGTTTACCACACAATCGTCTGAACCTTTGATGATGTTCCAGCAGGCAGAAGAAAGGACAGGGAGACGTACCATGCTGACATGCAGCAAAGCCACCTGAGGTTCTCGAGCGCTTTATTAATTTATTTCTGTATCGCTTCTGCAATGCAGTCGGCTCGGAAAGAGGCTCGACACAGCGACAATGCAGAGTACTGTACAACACTTGCGATAAACCAAATCTAAATTTGACAACAAACATTAAGGCTAACATCCGCCGATACCGATACGGATCCTGAAGATCCAATTAATATTTCTTAACTTTATGAAGGATTATTAATTAATGATAATAATTATCAATAATATCATTCATTATTATTAAATATTAATTAATTAATAAATGATAGTGTGAAAAATTTGTTTTATGGTCCGATACCGATTATTGGCAAATATATCGGTGCATAACTACTAAAAAGGGAATGTTTCGATTTCTTGTTGTTCCGAAACCTTACCGTTTAAACTGAAAATGATGGAAAGCAAGTTATAACTGTGTGATCCACTCAATCATGTCCAGGGCAAGACCTCGAGTGAGGAAACTCATAAAGGAACGTCATCTGTGTCAGGACCAGAGGCTGCACCTGGCAGGATATCCATGACTTCTGCATACTAGCACGCTTCTATTTATAAATATTTTTCTTTTTCTCACACGTCTTTTACAAGATTATTTGTTGCGCAAAAGGGGAAAGCTGCCATTCTCATCTGCAGGACACAATCACCAACCATCCTTCAAGGGCACATATAACCCCTGAAGACATGCTAAGACTTTGACCTAAATTCACAAAAATGTTTATTGTTTGCTGTACATTAGACTACGGTTAAAAACATTGTGGGTATGGCACAAACATTCTCAGTATATTTTTGACATTTTTTCAGTCTTCACAGAATCAGTTTGAACTCGATTCAATAAAAAGGAAAGTTTAAACTGATTCACTGAAATAAACTGAATTTTATGAAAATTTCCATTTTAATCAGACACTAATGAAACGTTTGTTTTTGAGCTCATAGAAACACTGACTGTAGCCACAACACAAGAAATATTAAATGAAACATTGCTTACAAAACATAATGACAAATAATTTAATAAAACAAAACAAAAAACATTACGGGCTACGGTTTTAAAGCCATATTAGTCTGTTCTGAGCCCAGATGTATAACAGCCATATTTGTTCTGGAGATGTGCAATTCCAATGTTATGGATGTGACATTTTCAATCAAAACTTGCAATATTGATTCTCAGAAAATGTATTTATTATCAATATATCGAATCATTGCTTTAAACCCCTGATGATAGAGTCCAGACATCAGAAAAACATCAGTCTAAACACAAGTTTTCTATTTTAAAAGTGAGAAAAATGTATGAGTTATGGACAAAAATGACAAAATTCTCTTTTATACTGTATTTATAGGATTTCAGTTAATTAAAATGTAAAAACCAGAAGCCATAATACTCAACAAATGGAGAAGAGATGACCCTTGATATAACATCAAATAGTTATTTTTATTTTATGTTCATGTGCCTATTTGTGAGGAATTATCATTCATATGAACTGTTATGCATGTGAAAATTCACTAACCTAATGAAGAAAATCCATGCTTTAAAAGCACAAAAATTGGTTTTGCTTTTAGAGACTTCTCATGGGTATTTAAACCAGCAAATACTGACATCCGTACGGTGAAAAAATTTGGTTAAAACCAGATTTTTTTCGTCTTAAGATTCGCACGGAACTGCCCAGATACATTTTTTAAATGCTCAGAAACATTAAACAATTATTCAGATGATTCTGAATAAAACTGATAAATAACAATAATAAGTACAATCAATATAATAGAAATATTCAGTTCTTTAAAATGTTCTTCTGTAAATTTTTTGCCAGCAACTTGTCTTGACAACACTGGTTGACGATGCTACACAGAAAGCACGTGTCTGCTTACAAACAGACGTGTCATAACTAAGAGCTCCGGACGGTCTTAAAGATAGCGTTTCCTTTACAAATGGAAAGCGTGATGACGGGTTGATTGGCCTTCCATGTGAATCATGACCGATCACCTCATGACCTCACAGCAAGAGAGACAAGATGAATGACACTTCGTGCCATACCTTCACAGCTCTGGAGATCAAGTCTCAGCCCGTCCCTCTTATGCCTTTGACCTCGCAGATGATAACTCAGCGCGTCCCGTTTCCTCCACTTCACAGCTGGCAGCTCCCTTTACACCGAGACGGTCTTAAACTGCACACTACATCTTGTTAGCACGCGGCTAGTTAAATGCGCTATAGGTCTGCTCTGATCTGACAGATAGAGTTATGATTATCGCTCTCTTGCCAAGGCCAAGAAATGTCGTAACTCTGCTCTGATCTCTTTAATCTCAACCACAATTTATAAAAGACGGTGAATTCTGAAGATCCAGCAGTTTTGGTTCAGCTCGCTGGCTAATCTGAACAAATGAAGTATTTGGCCGATAGGGACTCATTAGTCCGACCTCTTTGCGGTGTCCACGGAGGCGTTCATTCCTTGTCCATTTCACATTTTATTGGGAGATGGTAAATGGGACGGTGGTCCCTCTTGAAAATGAGGTGTGCTTGTCATCCATTACGCTCGAGGAAATCCTCCCCTAATGTCAGGACACCGACCAAATGAGCTCATTCTGAAACTGATTATTATAATGTAATGAAACCTGACTGATGGATTATGAACTAAATGAAAATCCTGACGCAGAGAACGAAAGAGGAAAAGTGTAAGGAGAAAAAGAGGGCAGTGCATTGTGGGAAATGTGCTGAGCTAGGGGACAATTACTGCAAGCTCAACCCTTCACCTGCGGCCTGCATGGCAATGAGGAGCTGCAGGTATCGATTGGATGTTATTAACATATCCTGCATCTTCAGGGGCTTGTTAAAGCGCCAGCGAATTGCAGCGGTCTGACACGTTTGTGCTGGACTTTCCATCACATACCATATATAGAAGCGTAAATGATCGAGCACAGGCAACATAAAAAGTTAAAAACACATCCTCATGTCATTTCAAACTTGCAGAACACAAAAGAAGATATTTTGAATAATGTTGATAACCAAACAACATTGAACCCCATTGACTTCCATTGTATGGACACAAACCACTGAGGCATTTCTCAAAATATCTTCTTTTGTGTTTTACAGAAGAAAGAGTCATAAACAGGTTTTAAACAACATGAGGTTGAATAAATGATGACAGAATTTAGATTTTTGGGTGACCTATCCCTTTAAGACTGTACAACCTATTGAACAGACTGAACTATCATCCATCACAGGCAGCCTCAGTGTCATTTACGTCTAATCCAATATGCAGTCAACCCCATTGGTCAGCTTAGTTTGCGCAAACAGAAGTCAACAGTACAGCAAACTGTAGTTAACGTCAGACGTGGAGACTTTTGTTGTATAAGCCGGCAGTGCAGCAAATCACTGTAGCCGACGGAGAGATGAGAACAACATTAAAGCAAAAACAGTATCCAGGCTAATCCCTTAGTATGATCCAATGATTCCCATTCATAGACAATTAATTCAGAATAATGCAAGCTCTCTCAAATGTAGTCGGCCGCTCTCCGTTTCTGTCAGGAGCTAGCAAACTCCTTACATCAGGTGGAAGTTAGTGGATTAGAAATGGTATCTGCTGAATGAATCTTAGAATAAATAGTCTGTGTATACAAATCTGGAATCCTAGTGTTTGCGACTAATGCCACTTTTGTTGAATGTGCACATGTTACATTTTGTTTGATTTGTTGTTTGGGGCATTAGAGAGCAAATCTTCAGAACAACAGACTTATGCCTTTATGTGTATGCGAGCATCGCATTGCGAAATATTGCAATACCTCTCCTGGCCTACAGGGGTCAGTAAACAGCATTTAGGCTCGAGGGTGGTGAATGAAACAGCAGAACAACAACAACAATGGAGGAGAGGGACTATAAATCTATACTCTTTATCTATAGTTTTATGTGGGACTAATATGTGAATAAGGCAAAGGACTCATAAAAAAGCTGTGAGGTTCGAAACGTTTTTATGATACTTTATTATCATGAAAATACCTGAGGCGGCTTGAAAAACAGTGATAGATGCCAAGATGCAGATAGGAGGACGGCATTTCCTGGTTATACGCGTGGTTCTTCTTCTGTGGAGCATTGGCTTTTCTGCGAGAGAGCGCCCTCTGGCTTTCACATGCAGCGGCATACGCATTTAACCATACTTTACTGACAAACTGCGCATAAAAAAGGAAATCGCAGCCAACCGCCAAATTGCGTGCGGTTTCTTTTCGACTAATCCTGCAGCCCTACTACACAAGAATTACTAAGCATCAAGAGGGGCACAAACAGTTTAATAATAAATAAGTAGTACATGAAAACATATGTATAAATACATATCAAGTAAGCCCTCCGAGGTAAAATACAGAAAACAAGGATGCTTAAATATTCATAAACGCCAGCGAGCAAAACGCAGGATGCCTGAAGCCAGGCTGGAGAAAGTTTCCTCTTTGGAGAGCGGAGGGAGAGCTGGGAGGATTTATGTACATCTTAAGGCTGATCGCCACTGTAAAAGCACTGATGCTACATAGCCTGCACCATTTCATCACAATTTATGGGAGGTTTTCATCGGCCATCCCAAAAGCTAACAAAGGGGCCGCACGATTCCTGTTGTCACTAAATCTTAGTTCACGATTTCTTTTGAAGTTTCACCTAAAGCCTGCCTCAAACTACAGGATTCTCGGACAGATTTTACCCAGATTTCCCCTCCCGAGAATGTTTGAAAAAATCGTATCCATGGACTAGATCGGGTCGGATGTATTATCACGTAATGTGAGGCATTCACCGATCTTACACCTCCCGCTATGCTTTGAAATTTAGGATTTTCGATCGGATGATGACGTCGGTACTTTCATAACAGCCAATATGAATCAAGACTGCAAGATGACGGAGGTGACTGACAGAACTCTAAAATGTTAACCTGCTGTAGTAAAATGGATAGCGGAGATGTAGGAACTTCTTGTTAAAATGTAAACAGAACAAATACCTCTATAATGCGTCCTTCGAGTTGTCCTTACACAATGTCCATTGTGTTCTGTTTTTAACATAGACGTTAATACGAGCTGCTGCTTCTTCTTGCTGCAGCAGCAACACGTTATTATCGCCACCTACTGTGTTAGAGTGGGAACCAGACATATCTCCTACCCAAATATATATATATATATATATACATATACATTCTCTTAATCAACTCTGCCCTTTTCAAATATTAAAACAAACTATCTGTTCCAACTGTAATTTTATTCTTTAGGTTTATTTCTTGCACTGCAAACTTTCTTAGTTCCCGCTTCAAAATATCCCGGTCTTCAAAATCCTTATGATCATAGACATAATAGACGCTGGTACAATAATCTTAATATTCTCCTGTAGTTTGTAATGCGCCAATAGTTTTAAATCCTTTAGTATGAGCATGTTAAAGATTTTAAATAAGAGACTCTGTCAAGATTCTACTTATGTGTGTGCTGCAACCAGATTTCTTATTTTAAAAATCCTGTAGTCCGAGGCCAGCTTTAGTGTACACGCACTATGTGTCTATTATGTGGCAGAATGACAACACGAAAAGGTGCTACTGTACCTCACTTTACACACCTGCACCTCACCTTTTTTCTTTCATTCATGCTTTTTTAGTTCAAAGAAACGCAAAAACAACACAGTTTGTATGCTTAAGCACTAATGCATGACAACTAATGCATGCCTTGGCTGGCAAAGGCAGGCCGGTTCATCCAAACGAAGGGAAAACCTTGTTTTCTGATGAGGCAGCATTTTGAGGTTGTGTTTGTACATATAAAGATTTGTAGTGCAGTAGCTACTCGCGCTAATTGGTCTTGAGAGCAGAAACGATGGAGGGAAACACAAAGAGACACGGACAGAAAGAAAAGGTTCCCTTTCATTTTCCATTTTGTAATTGACTGGTTTGTCTTGCACCAAATGAACTCAAATTTCATCCCGTGACTTCAAGGCATTTGAAGTGAAAAGCAGCCTAGAATGTAACAGAGACTCGGGTGATGTTACCTTCTGCGATAACTATTTGTGCAAGACAAAAAAGCCCACAAAGTCTCCTAGATATTCTAGACATTCCTTAGATACGTCTTTGCTCCCTTCAATGCAAGTCTATGAGATTTCTACATGCACTCAATCGTCCACCAAACTGAAAACTATATTATTTTCAACACCTCTCCACTAACCAAACTATTTGTACATTTTCAAGAATATTATTAATCGATTACCATTAAAATGATCGACCAATTGAATTATTCGATTAATACCACAATACTCATATAGAGAGCACAACAGCATCAAATCCACAAAATAGAAACATTTGCAACATGTTAATTTTCATTTTCATTTACAAGTTCAGGGTCACTTGACTGAACTTTTTTCATGATGATGAAAACCTTTTGATCTAAAAGTGTATGTAAACAAATACATTTATACAGGTTTGGAACTGTATTTATACATTGGGCCAGTAAATGATGACAAAATTTCATTTTTGGGTGAACTATCCCATTAAAAAATGTATTTGTGTCCGAGTACTCTTGTTCTTGTGCCTATACCTAACCTGTAACTCCAAATCTGATGTCATACGTTTTATAAAAAGAATAGGAATTAAATCCCTAAATGAAACGTTGAAATAGTTATGTGGTGGAGCTAAGTGAAAATATTTTTCTGCATTGTGTGGCAAAAATCCAAGTTTCTGATAAAACAGAATCTTTGGAAGGTCTGTGGTCATGTGGTGCAGTGGTTAAAGAACTGATCCATAATACTCTATATTATGGATAGTATAAGCATCCATGGTATACCCACTTCTTTATTTTTATGGTAAACATTTCTTCCCCGACATATCAACTGAACATTTATCCACGCTTCGATCAATCAAGGCTTCATGTTGTTGGATGAACCCTGGCATGACTGGCTGCCAATACGCTATAGTGTCAGAGGTCTGGAGGTTTGGGCACCAATGCAACCAGTCACAGATGGATCAGACAGCTGAACGCAGCCGTAACGAGTGATCTGGGCCAAACCATTCCGACATAAAGCTACCCAAGTCATTTCTTTTTTATGACACAAAACCTGTTTTAAGAGGGCATTAATTCTGTGTGCTGGACAAAAAGATGCACAGATGGCGTACGAATCGGTCACATTCATGATGTTCAACTGAACGGGGGAAAACTGGAGAGGAATGTTAAAGGGGTCATATGGCGCGAATATGTGTTTTTCTGTGGCTTTGGTATGTTATAAGTTGCCCATGCATGTATTAGACACGTAAAATTGCAAAAAAGTAAGTGTCAGAACAAAAGATGCATTCTATCTAAAAGCGAATGCTCACCCAAACCTGCCTGAAACGCCTCGTGTAACCAAACCCCCACAAATCTACGTCAGTTCGTGAAATGAGTTGAATAAAACCGCCCATATGTATACGCAAGTAAGGTGGGCGTACCTGTCAGTACAATTGCTTTGGAACACGATGTTCCAAATATGGTAAGAGGCGTTACATTTCCGTCACACGCTTGCAGTATTCGACCAATCACTACGCACTCGTTAACTGGCCAATCATAGCACACCTCTCTTTTCAGAGCAATGAGCTTTGTTAAAAATCTGTGCGTTTCAGCGAGGCGGAGCAAAGAGGAGAAACAAACATGCACAGTATGTGGAAAATACAGCGTTTTTGTACCTTAAATCGTGTATACAAATTGAATTACATCTGAAACAAACAATAATATTAGTTTTAGACGTGTCATATGACCCCTTTAAAACCTGGTCTAGGGTACCAGTTAAGACTGGAAGCGTGCAAACAGTACAAGGGAACTGAGGCCTGAAATAACCCAATCAAATTGCTGCATCATTAGAGTGAAAATGTGACAGTCGTTCGAGTGAATCTCTGCGTAGTGCCGAGTTGTTTCTTTGTAACACGTGACTGGGGCACTGCAAATAGTTAAACTGTTAACAGTCATCTTTACTGTGCTACCGTGAACTGGGAGACAGGCATACAGCGTCTTTTGCAAATCTGGATACAGCACATTATCCTCAGCACACAAAGGCAGAAGTGAGAGAGTGACAAATCGAGCGAGAGGGACTTGCTAAAAATAGCCCTCCCGTTGTCGCCGTTGGGTTCAGACACCGAGAACTAGCGTTCTCGCAATGCAGATATAAGAGGATGATGTTTAGGGGAAACTTTAGTGCCGTTACGGGATATACAGGTGGAGGACATCAATTTACACAACAACAATTCTGTAGAGTTCGTGGGTAGGTCTCGGAGGACACGAAGGACACGAAGATAGTCCAAAAATGAAAGCAGGTGTTCCTATCTGGCTTTCCATACCGTAAACTAAATCGGATATTTTGATGGACTTGTATACAACTTTTTTTTAAATAGCCTACTTTTTCATTCTGTTAAGCAGTTCTAATAATACTTTAAGAAAGCAGTTTTGTAAGACAAGCAAAGTGTGCTTTGCACAAAGAGTTCACCCTCATATCATTCCAAACCTGTAAGACTTTTTTACTTCTACACAACACAAAAGGAGATATTTTGAAGAACATTGGAAACCAAACAACACTAAACCCCATTGACTTCTATTCTATCAAAATATCTTATTTTGGGGTTCCATAGATGTAAGAGTCATATACAGGCTTTGAACGACATGAAAGTGAATAAATGACAACAAAATGTTTATTTTTCTGGTTACTCATCCCTTTAATGTGGCATATTTCCAAGTGAATACATGGGAAGTGAAAGTCGGAAAAAATGTATAGCGGGACACGATTGTATTAACTAGCCTACGTTTTATTGTAAAATATGAAAAAGTGTTTCATTTAAGATAATGTGCCTTGATAAATTGCGCAAAATAATCAAGTAGCATGTATTAAGAGAGTTAACAAGGTCATGTTTGATATCATGTTGCCTTTATGAGGCTAACCATCTGACAGCTTTGTTAGCAAAGCCAGACAGGCACAAACTGCAGAAAATACTGGACAGTATAAACAAGTGCTCAGAGAAAACACTGCGTATGTTGAATGAAAGCCAAAAGAAGAGGACGGAAAAGATCTGAATCTCTCTCATAAACGCACACACCACCTCTGGATCTGGCGTCACACTGCAACACGTAGTAGATGATGACTGATGACTTCAAAAATGGAGAAAGATGTGTTTGAAAGTGCTGACGATGAATGAAAGCACGTTACAGAAGCACGTGAAACAGCTATTCAAGCAGGAATTATCACAGCAAGTCATTGTATAGGGGGTAGTGGGGGGTCCCCGGCATCCTCCACATACGCACAACTGTGACATCATCAACTCTGCAGATTTACACACCTAAAGCAACCCTGATCATTTGAAAGCTACGTCAATTTTGCGCAACTGTTGCGACACTTGCTGTACTGCGCTTAAGTACTTAGCATCTAACATCCTGTCACGGCAACGGCCTAAAATATGTTTCATTCTGCATTCCGTAACGCAGGACCACGTCTGGCCAACTCAAATGAAACTAAACAGACATACACCAAACAACTACAACAAGTTCATGAACAGACTACGGTACTTACATCTGCTCCTTAGATCAACTCAGAAGAATCGCCTGCATATTTGTAACTCTTCGGTCGTGCACATGATCCAAACATAGGGTCCAGCAGCCCTGCGTACATACTGGCTACGCTCCAATTCTCACACTGAACCTGCCTGATCACGGAGAGATCCCCATCTCATTCGGCACAAGGCGGGGGAGGGCAGGAGATAGTGCGGAGAAAGGGGGAAGGGAAAGAGAGGGGTACAACAAAAAGAAGGAGTCTAAACCGTGTCCGGCAGAGTACACCGTCCGTTCACTTTTCAAAAGAGATCAAGTGCATCCAACGCATCAACAATCCAGTGACAAGCATCTGAAGGCATGTTAAGGTATTCCACTTCCTGACTCAGTCCTGAAACACCGGTAAAGTAGCATTTTTCCATCAGCATCTTCTTCTCTGAGATATCTTCCTCAAAAAAGCATTCAAGTAAATCCCATGAGCTTGCCAATGTTTTGCGAGCCGGTAAGCGTGTGTGTGGTGAGCTGCAGTCGTGCTTTATTGTAGAACTGCTCTGCTCAGTAGGAGCACAGATCCATCTGCAGTATAAAGTGCTGTATCGGTCTTAACCCTTTCAGTGCGCAAGGGGGGAAACAAGACTCCAAAATGCCTCTAGCACTCCACTAGCTGAGATCCTGACCCTGAAGGATGCCAAAACACGAAACTGATAATAAATGTCGGTATAATGCTGCTTAAATTAGTTTCCAACCTTATCTTGCATGGCTTCTGTTGGAAATTCTTTATAAAAATAACTAGCTTTGTTGTGTCTAAAAAGCCTATTATTGCAATTCGTAACCGTTTCGTTAACAATAAACAAAAGTGAGTTTTTGAGCAAGTATGTAAAAGTCAGTATTTTAAACAGTATCCTTTCCCTAACCCAATCGCATATAACGATGATTTATAATTTGAGCTGACCGGTACGATTTCGTAAAAAAGGTCGGTTTGATTTAAATCTACGTAAAGATAAGTAAAAATAGGGATTGGCCATATTATATCGTTTGCAATATACCGGTAGATATTCTGTTTACATCCAGAACAAAATGCGAGTTTGTATTACGTTATAAAAAAAATTTTTTGCGTATGACAGCGTAGACTATTTAATTCGATTTCGCATTTTTCTGTTCTCTTTCTGTAGCGCGAGTCATAGACAGATACAGTATATGTTTTTGTGAGAAGAGAAGGTTCACATAGTTCAGGAGAGAGTGACTGACAGTGTGATGCGATCAATCAATGTTTGTAAGAATATTACTTTTTGTCCCCTACTGTAAGAATGTTACAGTGTTATATTTATATAATTGTATAACTATATTTTTATACATTTGATACATTTGTATCGTTATCGCAACAAATACCAGAAATTACTGTGAAAGAGTTTTAGGGCCATATCGCCCATCCCTAGTAAACAGGGTCTGCAATTTTCAGACAAACAGATAAGGCTATACAGGGGTGAAAGTTACAGACTGACTGCAGCTTTAATAATAACTTCTTGTTTATGGGACTGTTGTATAAAACAAAATCCTTATCAGATGGCCATTTCTATGTGCTCAACCGTGGCTTCCTCCAAATTCGATGTGTTGACACTAACTCAAAGCTCTTTAAAATTATGGCTGTCAGAAGTATGTGCCACAACTTTGGCGTGCCGTCACAATGGAATGCTCTGGCCTGGAGTGCCGACAGATTCCACATACGTTTTACTTCCATTCCTCATTCAATACTAATAAGTACAGGCATTAAATAGTTATTTTAACGAAGTACGCTGACAAGACATACTCAGTCTCTTACTGCCCTACAAAATTGATGGGTTTATTGCATTTTAAATACAATCCACAGGTTGTTGATAGAGACATCAAGTGAATGAAGAGGTCTTACTGCTTAAGCAGTGCTATTTGAAGCCCAACCAGTTAGTTTTGTGTTCTTAGCATATGGCTTTCGTCAGCATTTCATTACTAGACTAAACATGAGGGTGTCCTAAAGGACACATCTTCACACTGGGTGGCCAATTTAAAATGTAATTTGCGTATCTATTTTGATTTGACTCTAAATTTAGATAACTGGAAGGGGGTTCTAGTGTGATCAACAACATCAGAATTCAAGCGACTTCTCCTCATGTACTATGGCGATAGTAGTACCATATGGTGAGCTAATAGAAGGATGAAATAAAGATGATAGTCCTCATTCACACAAGTTGAGTACAACGACTAGACATACCAATTTGCACAGGACAAACATCTTCATACTGTGCACCTCGTTTTGCAAACAGTCTGGCAGCGTTCTGACACCTACGTCAATACTAAAGAAACCAACGTAGATATGCTGAAAAAGGACTACACTAACAGGACACACTGTACTGAGAAGATTGATTTTAAATAACAGTGCAGATAGTTGCTCCTAAAAATCAGACTTGCAAATCAGAAGTGCCTGCAGTGTGAATTGTTTTTTTCTGGTAGCAACACATTACTGCATTGGAGCAATTACGGAGAGCTTTTTAACACTGATTCTAGAGCAGTTTTGCCTACTGTATAATAGTCTATGTAGCTGTCAATTAAATGTGGACATGACCTGATTCTACTATGACTACTGATTGTGGGTAAAAGTAGGACTAGTACTGTCCAAGGTAAAAAGTCACTATTTAAGCTACATAGTATCTTCTGTGTTGCATCCCAACTAGCATGCTGTTAGGCTAAGGAATAAACATTACAGAAGAAGCTACATGGTAAATAAGGCGTGAAATTTTATTATTTTTGTGGGTCGATTCAAGTGTTGCAAAAATGAAAGGAAATTTACATGAAACGAGCAGGTTGGCGGCTATATCTGAATCCCTATGTAATGTCTGAATTGTAATAGGATAGTGAAAAAATCAAGATACGATCATACGAATGTTCACAATGAGCTATCAAAGATTATTGCTTCACAAACATCAAATCCCGTTGACAAAACGTTTGTAACGATTCAGTGTGAGTCGGTTGAAAATGTATCATAATATGTGACGATTCAAGTTGTTAAAGATGTTAAATAAATAAATCACAATACATGTTTTGAACAGCAGGGGCAAGTTGCATAAAAAAAATTCAAGAAAAGCACAGACAGAGTCTTTGTTTCTATTAAAGAGACTTTATTTTTATTTTATTTGGAATTTGTTTTATTCAGAATCGATTCTATGGGTCACGATTCGATTCAGAATCGATTCTTGGTGTACTAATTAGCATATTTGAGATGTCATCGCGTCGCATTTGCGCTCAAGAGTCAGACTAGTGTTGGTACATTGACGAACTATTCTTAGAACTGTCACATATTGTATTTAAATACAACTGAGTGCCCATTTAAGCCGTTCTCATTGAAGTATTCAGCTGTCAGACATTAAAACAAGTACATAATAGTAATTAAACGTGACTCATTAGTGCTGTAAGTTAAGCAACAGTCACTTCCACGCATTGCCACATCGTATGACAAAATCATCGTACACATACATTAAAAGTAGGGATGCACCGATATGTACATTTTGGCCGATAACGATAACCGATAATTCTTTAACATTGGAAGCCGATAACCGATATATAGTATCTAAATATTAACATAAAATTCCCTAAGACTGAAACAAAAGGCAAAAAGTCGACAACTGCTTTTATTTGAAAACATTCACCGCAGAAAACTTTGCAACCATTAGTTGTATTTTTTACCCAGAAAATCATGTACCAAGCCTACTTTACACTAGTTAATGATTCTTTAACCTTAACATTTTTCTGGTATATTTAATAAACAAATTATTTATTAAATTATGTTCTTCCAGAAAAATGTTTTCAATAGCGACATGAAGTCGATTGGATGAACGTTTCTCGACATAATAAAAATGCAAATAGACTGACAGACACAGATTCCTGCCTTTATTAGAGAGAAGAATATGTTCAGCCCCCACCCTCCGAAGTTTCGAATATTCGATGTTGATTACTACCGAAGCTTCGAAGCTCAAAAAAATGGTATTCGGTACAGCCCTAGACAGCAGTCAGATTAAAACGATATGCTTTTGCTCCTACAGTTCACACATTCATAAATACTGTATCTACATACTGTACCTACATCAGCAATGTTTTGATAATAGCAGTAAGTTAATAATCACGGCAGAAAGACAGTACTGTACTGTATTTGAACTGCGAGCAGCGTGCAGATGAAGTAGTTTAACCAGAGGAAAGTATTTAAGATTTATCGGCTTTAATATATCGGCATTCATTTTATTATCGGCCGATACCGATAACATTAAAAATTACCATTTATCAGACGATACCGATATGCCCGATAATTTATCGTGCATCCCTAATTAAAAGAGCAGTTAATTTGACCAATATTAGTGTATTAGTCCCGTGCAGAGCACCCAGGGACAGGGTCCTACAGGGTTGAATGTATTTGGTTTTCTCTCTTTCTCTATTGCTCCTATGTGCTCTGCTGTGTTTGCGTGTAAAAGGTCCGGGTGCCGCACCGCTCTTGCAGTTGACTTCCTCCTTATTTGTTTCAAAGACGTCACGTAATTATATTTAGTAATGTTTAAAAATAAACGTTTTTTTTTATTTTATTTGTGAATCGATTCGAATCGAAAGCAGATATTCATCGAGAAACAAATTTTTCTCCCACCCCTACAAACCAGCTGCTATCAAAAGCTGTCGATCAAGACAGGCATCTGCAACCTCTGAAGGACTTCTTTGGGCCAAAAAAGAAGGGAAAACGTGACACTAGCGAAGCTGTATCAAAAAGCTATAAAAAGCTCAAGGTTGCTGACTCTACAGTATTATAAAGAGCCCATAGGTAATGATTAGAGCTCAGGTTGCACCGGGACCAAGAGGACAGTATGGATGCTGTAGTTCATTTCCTTTGAATGACCTCTGCAAGTGACATTCACAAAGGATAGCACAATTCCTATTCCAATTCAAGGAAATCAGAGGGTGTGACGTATTTTTATATATAAGGAACAACGTTAGAAAAAAATTATTCAAGACAAACATTTGCTGTTGCTGTAGTAGCTTTCTCAAGGACATTTAGCATCAGTGTTAAACTATACAAAATCCACCTTACATTTTACAAGACTCTTTATCATTTTTACAACTGTTCAAGGCTAATGTGGCTTCAAGGAGGCAGTTATTTTAAGTTCTCAGCTGGTATAAGAGGGGAGACAGGGAATCTCTGATGTTGACCAGACCACCGGCCGCGTCACACTTGTGCCTGAAGGATCGCGTCACGGGTCACTCACATCCTGTCATTCCGCTGTGACATGGCTAACTTTAGATAAGCCTCGTAATGGAATAGGAACTTTGACAGAAAAACAGACACAAACTGCTCAACAACACAAAGAGATAAACCACTAACACCAAAAGCTAATCTTCTTGTTAAGGTTATTATAGATAAGTAAACTAAAACCATTAAAATACTTCTGTTACTTGAAATCAAATCAAATATCGGGCCATAAATATTATTTGAAAAACGGAAAAAAATTAATCAAAATGCTGAATAAGTTGAGACCATAAAATGATTAACTGAAAAGAAATAAAATCTAAAATAAAAATCATAACAAAAAAATAAAGACAGTGACAAAAGGACATAACAGATTTGCTAAAAGACTAAACTTAAATTAGATTTTTTTTTCTCAATTTTTAAAAGTAACAAATCTATCTCTTTACAATGGGGAAATAGAACGAACAATTTTTTTCTGATAATTACAAAATGATCAACATCTAACAATAGCATGAACTGATATTACGTTCTTTCATAGAATACTCTTCCGTTCAATTATCTTTCTAAACCATCCATTGAGAAAAATAAACAGTTATTTATCTTCATACAGCATATATGATGCCTATATTGTAATTTTGTGGAATTTCACTTCATTTTAACGGACAAAAACTTATTGATACATAACATCAGCCACTGCATTGGTTACTGCCAAAGCTTTAATGCATCGACCATTTCCACATCAGTGAATCCTTAAAAGAGCCACTTTCAACCAATTAGGAGAATCTCATTAAGACAGATGCTTTCCTGTATCAACATCAATCAGACCTATTAGAAGTGATGACGACTTTAAATCCACACCAGTATCTGACAGATTTAACTCAAACCAAGTGCGTGCTGAGAATTATCAGGCACGTCCACAGATCCCAGAAAGGACCAGGAATGAGCTGATAACAGCTGCCCTGGACAGACTCTACCACCAACAAAAACACACCTTCTGTCCTGGTAGACAAAAGCGAGAGGCTTGGCTCCAGTGAGATACAGATATCAGGGCTCTCATTTTACATAATCAATTAACAAGGACACTTGACCGATGCTGTGCTCTGCACTGATAGGCAGGCCATGACTGGAACTCGTGCGAACAGACAGTAATGAAAACACGTCATACGGCAAATCTCTTCTGGGCTGTTTACAGGTGAAATCCTATTTTAATGAAACTTACAGAGAAAGAAATGCCCTCATTTATAGAAGCAGAATAATAATGCGCTCGTACCTCTGACTTACAAATAGACACGTGTCTCGGGGCGCCGCGTCTAAAATTGACAGAGGCAAAAATGAAAGCGGTCAAATGATATCCAGTCTCTTCAGGCATGCATAAACATGCCATGTCCGTATTAAGGCAGTGACCAAAAGGTTTTTAGAGACTAACAAGTGCATGCATTTTTTCTGTAGACTCGACTTTAAAGGTCTAGTGTATAAAATTTAGCGGCATCTAGCGGTGGGGTTGTGATTTGCCTCCCTTTGAAGCACTACGGTGGCTGACATAGGACCAAGATATTTACAAAACCTGCTATGTAGAGTAGTTTGTCCGTTTTGGGCTGCTGTAGAAACAACATGGTGAATTTGATGTAAGGGGACCCACGGTGTATGTAGTAGGGATGCACCAAAATGAAAATTCTTGGCCGAAGCCGAACACAAATTAAAATCTTGATGCTTTTCGCATTTCTTCTATTTATTTAGCAAATTTAGTTTTGCCTGTGAAATATCCCTTTAATGGCACGAGTAGCAATCTAAACCTAATTCTGAGTACAAATAATCCTAGAAAGAAATCAGCTGACCTTGGTCCGTATCGCTACGCTCACGCAGCATGTTTTCCCGAAACCAGTCTGATGGCTGACTCCAATGAAAACAATAGACTGTAGCAATCAGGTGTGAGATCAGGTATGTCAGGTATGGGGCGTGTCCTTGTTCTCTCACGGTGCCTGTGTTTGTTTCAGCGTTTACATGAGAACATCTGGCTGACATCCAGGTGACACCGCGGCGAGTAATACTACACCAGCCGGCAGGAAACGAAGCTAGGCATCACAACTGAGTGACCTTTGCCTCTTCATCCAGCCACTGAATAAGAGAAGATGTTATAGCGGTACACATACTACAAAATGCAGAAGCAGAACACACCCCAAGTTACACCTTGTTAATGTGTAACATTATGTTGTGCTTGTGCAAAATGAGGCATGTAAACTTGCTTTTCATTACCCAATTCATAATAAGTTTCAGAAAAACATAAAAGTATGAAATTTGGAAATTTTAAGCTAATACTGATGCTGGTTTAAACAAACAATACAAAACCGATTTTCTCACAAATAAAAAAATTGTGTAAACTGAAAGTTTATCTTTACTTTCACAACAAAACATGAGTTCAGACTGGCATGCCAATCCAAGAGTAAGGTTCACGACTCTTTCTTCTGTGCAACAGAAAAGAAGATATTTTTTAGAAATGTCTCCGTGGTTTTGTGTCCATACAATAGAAGTCAATGCGGATCAATTTTGTTTGGTTACCAACACTCTTCTAAATATCTTCTTTTGTGTTCTGCAGTCAAAAACAGTTTTGAACTGACATGAGGATGAGTAAATTAACAAATTTTTATTTTTGTGTGAACTATCCCTTTGAAGAGGCAACAACAAGTGCTCATGGCCATAAGAACAGCCATCCAGGCAAATGACACAAAAGCCAGTCACACAACTAACAGAATCAAGCAACTGTGACCGCAGCCAGATTTAGAAACAGAAGGATGCAGAATCTTGAAATATAAGATGTAAACTTTCTCATCGGCTTCGGCAGTAAATGCGACGACTGACTGATCCTCCATAGTTTGGCTACATCAGACGCAGTGAACCGCCATTAAGCATTCCACGCATGAGTTTGTCTCAAACACGTTCACAGTCGCAATATAAATTCAGTTCAGCAATATCACTTTGAGTCCATGTGTTCTGAAGGCACTATTTTTAAATGTGATGTTTCAGCAAATCTATTTTGGGCAGGAGTAAAAACGTAATGATATTGTGCTCTAGGGATCATTGCATTTTTATACTCTAACCTTTTAAAAACATGCGGCATAACACTTACAGTGTAAACAGTATCTTAAAAATATAACAAATAAATAAACACGTCATCTTAATGCACTGATTCTTTGAAAACACAATGCATCCTGTGTGCACACATTTAATGTGCATTTTAATTTTAACATCACCAGTCTGTTGTGCTTATTATTTATTCATTGAACATTATTTTCAATTTATGCTACCATTGCTTAAGATATACATCCATTAAACTGAATTACTGTTGCTCACGTGCGCCAAAGCCTTACATGCAGATGTACTGGGTCAGTGTCCTACCCAAAAACCCACTAACACACACAAAATAATCCCCTGATCCACAAGAGAGAATACACGTCCAAGTTTCATAGAAAAGCAGGTCACCTAAGAGACAGACAGACAGAGTGAGAGATGGCTATGGTATCCATCTCGACTCTCTCTGACCTTGATCTCTTGATCTGTCAAGTATCAAATGCATCATTATATGGAACAACCGAGGACACGCTTTTATGAAATACAGCCAAATATCACAGAAAACTCTGGCAACCTTATAAAACTGTTACAAAAATGAGCTTACTTAAAATAAAAAATGAGTAAAAACACAGTTGTGCAAATACAAATAACAGACCGAATTATATGCCAATATTAGGCTTTCAGCATCCTCTGGTAACCGATGCTCAATCCGATTGGTTTAGCGGTGACCACACCTACGTTTAAGATCGCCATCCTGCTTTGTAGATATCAACCTTAAACAAAAACAGTGGCCAACCACTTGCAAATAGTTTGATTTGCATTAAACACCAGCTACATTTTTCTTTCCTGAGCACACGAGTAGATGACACTGTCTGCTGACCATATTAAAATACTTTGGAAGACACAGCCTATAGGCATTTCTTCTCTTCATATTCTCAGCCAAGCTCTGGATTTGACCAGCACTGCTGTAAAAGACGACTCCCACATTCTTTCATAAGATTAAACACCAACGGGGGGATTGGGGGGACAAAATCACTATGCCAACTCCCAAACTCACACTGTGACTAAAGGACAAAAACACCAATGGTCCAAATCCCAGTTAAATACATTACAGTGGGCATTTAATATTCCTCATTTGCTCAATAGAAAATTAAGAAGATTGCTTGGGATATATCATTTAGAATTTTTGAAATGCCACAGCATTTACCATTTTTTATATGTATGGACTTGGACTTGGACAATTTTGTTCAATATAATGGGTAAGTAACACAAAAAAGGCAAGTAAAGAGGGGTCTACATTACTACTGTCTGGTGAAATTGAATACTGCTATTAAAACACTACAAAACCTGCAACCTTTCAGCAACTTAAGCAGCCCGAGTCGAAGAGAGAACTTGGACATTACTCAAAATGCAAACAGACAAAATAACTGTATTTACTGAGCAAGTTTAAAATCAATGGCTTTCACAGATTTACTTTGCTTAAAAACTATTTTATGCAGGCCGCCTAACCTATTAAGCTTGTTCGCATCTAACCAGGTAACCTGTAAAAACAAAACCCAGTGCCACGACCTCTGTGTGCCAAACTTGCCAAATATTAAGCTAAAGTTTCATTTAAATTGTGGTCGGTAGACTTTTGAAAGTGGTCTTTTTTTCCAATAAAGGGCATACAGAAAATTGCCCATTTAGGCTAGACAGGAAATCATGTTTCGGTTCAGCCTTTGATCTCATGAACAGATTTCACCAACAGGATTACAGGAGACTTGACCAGTGAAATGACCGGCACAAAGTTAAAGCCCATGAGAGGCATCAGCATTGGTTTTGTCAACAAATAATTAGAGAGGCACTGAAATTAAAATTCTTGGCCAAATAAAAAATAAACAATTGGCTGAAGGCCGAATTCCGATTGTTTTTTTGCATTTCTTATTTATTTAACCAAATTTTCACTATTGCATAAACCGAATGGTCAAAATGTGCTTTTCATATTTTGTGTTACTTTTCAATATAACTTAAAATAGAATTGAGCAAAACAAGCAAATTAAAACAAAACAATGGAGCCCTCTCTCTTCTTGAATAGGCCTATAACTGACTGCTGAAAGAATGTACTCTGTACCCCTACAACAAAAGTTGGCAGATTGACAACCAGATTTATTCCCATGTGTTTTGCTAATACTACGGTTAAACTTTTACCACAAATCAAACAAAAAAATCCCTTTTAAGGGATACAATGCACTTAAACTTTGCCACTTTTGCACAAACTTACTACTTTATAATAATCGCTTTTCTCATTCTAATAACTCTAAACATTTCTAACGCAGAAGTGACTTTTTTTAACCTCATATCAGACAAACACTCATAGTTACTATTTCTCAAAAACATCACTAAATCTAAAATAAATATATATTAAAAACCAAAAAAACACTCAAAACACGGACCTTAAAAACTAAAAATACTCTTAAAACTCTAGAAAATCATGTTCAGTCGGCTGATCTAGTCGTACCGGTATGTCACTTGAGTTATCCAAACATTACCGACAGCATAGCAACCCATGAGTCATTACCCTGAGAAAGAGCAGGCAGGTCACATTCCCAGCATTGTTCACCTGTTACAAGTTCACCTGTTGTGGGAGGGGCTTTGTGCGTCATAAACAGGTGTCTATGTGAAGACCACGCCTAACAGAAACCGTATCAATGTGACAGCTCATTCCATTTACATTTACATTCTGTGGTTTCTATAGGTTTTGAATCATTTGTTACGAATGACTTACTGTTCAAATCCCACCAGCACTACACCACATGTGTATGAGACACTGCTGAAGGCTCTGATATGTATTATTACTGTTAGCAACTGCGTCTATTTGCTGGGACACTTCCCCTCAGTTTTGATATCACTGTCAATGTCAACTCGCACGCAATTATTCAAAGACAGTAAACATTTCCATTCTGAAAACAACACATTTTTCATAAAAGCTCTTATAAAATCCAAATAAAACGCACTATTACCTTCTGACATACTGTCAAACAACTCACGAACAATTTTTTGTCAATGCTTTGTTTGTCGTTTCAAAAGCTATCATGACAGTCATAATTCCAACTTTTAAAATATTAAAACGATACAAAAACGTTTAAAACGTTGCAAGCCGTTAACGTTTAAATAAAAAAAATGACAAAAAACCATCATACTTCAAAGCTTCAGGTAACGTTAAGCAACTGATCGTTAATTTCTAACACACAAAATAGACAAATGTTAAACAAAGCATTAAATAACAAAATTGGAGGCCTCCATTTTTTACCAGAGTGTAGTATATAAAAAAATAAAGCGTAAGTTATTCATTTTAACTTATTAAAACTACAACACCAATCTGCTAGCGTTAGCGCGTTAGCATAAGTTGAGGAATGTCCGTTAGCTCGAGCTAAAACGCACCCACATTCATGAGCTCAGGCATCACTCTCACTCTCTTTACGCTCAGATTAAAATGCATTTGATCTTTTTGCAGCAACACCAACTGACATCGTATGTCACCGATAACAACGCTATTTAATCAACACAAACCTTATTAGAGGCAGCCCGGGCAGACATTTTGTTCCTTTAGCTGCTCGCGCTGAAGCAAGTTGAGGCTAAATGTTGCCGGATGAATCAAAATCAGGGCTGTCGCGGCTTAATCAAACCAGCGGAGATAAAATCCGTGTTTTCCTCCTCCTCTGACCCGTTTGTCGGGCTAAAGTGCGTTACGATCTCGTACAAAGATGAGCAGCAACATGTCACATCAGCGCAAAGTTCGCCATGTACCGCCAGCGATCTCCTCTTATTGCTGATGAAGCGAATACATTTCGCGAAATCGCTGAACTAAACGCGATCCAGGTGTTTCACGAGCAGTCCGGGGTGGAAATATCCTTTCGTAGGTGTGTTCGTACACCTGTGGAGAAGCAGAGGGCGGGATGTCGTGCTTTAGCCCTGTGCGGCAGACTCACTGCAATGGAGCTCCGCTCTCTTTCCCACAGCACAGCACAACAGTGACATGTCTGGCTGCCCGGACATTTCCATTGCATCTCTCCAGGGGTGGGAACAGAGTAGCGGAGCAGCATCCTTGTCTGGGATGTTCCACTTTTACAATGTTTTATTGAAAGGCATTTTTCTAAAATGCATATTGTGAATGAATGGGAAATATTGAATGTTATGAAGAGGGCAAATACTTCACAGAAAAGAAGACTGATAGATAGATAGATAGATAGATAGATAGATAGATAGATAGATAGATAGATAGATAGATAGATAGATAGATAATCAAATATTATAAAAATTACAACATTTCCAGACTAAATTTAAAAGAGAAATGTTTCTTTAAGGTTTCTATTTGCAATTCTAATTGTAAATCTGTCACATATTACAGTAAATCATCTGAGCACTTGAGTCCCACAGGAAAACCACACTCGATGCCTGCATTAGATTGACAACTTCCTCTGATTTTTTCCACACACACAGACACACATGCCGCTTCTTTCCAGGTTAGTTATTAACCGCAATATAAGCACCATAACTAAACACCACAACTAAACACCATTAGGATCTTCGGGTTTTATTTGTAAACTTTACAGATTCTAGATAATGTAATGGATTTACCATCGGTTAGACTCAAACTGTTAAACCAAGATGTTAAACCAAGCATTGCAGCCTTTCACAATGGATTACCAGGTGTACAATGCACGGCCCTCCATGGGTAAGAACAAAATCTAAAATCTTATTTGTTTTCAATCCGGCTAAAAATCTCTATTTGGGCAGGATGGTATTGATACCCAGGGGCGGTTCTAGGGGGGGGCCAGTGCCCCCATGTCAGCACACTTGGCCACCCCCCTGGCCCCCCTAAATCTGGAATGATATTTCACCAAAACAGAGCAATTTTGAGCTGAACTTGTTTTCAAATGAAAAATGAATGAAAAATAATCATGACAACAAATGTTATTGTGCCCCCTAAAAGCATAAGTGGCCCCTGCCTGGCCCCCCCAGTTACAGTAGTCTAGAAACGCCACTGTTGATACCCTCTAATGTGGGCAGTTGTAGACAGCGCCCCCTACAGCGCATTTGCATTTACTGCATTCTGCATCTGTTGTTGCAGATCCAGAAATCTCACATTCACGCGGGTATCTGGATGCCCAGTCAGCCCGCCTGACACATCTCTGAAAAACACAGTGCAAGGAAGCAAGATAAATTGCCCTTGACACCCGTGTCTCCCTGTGGCACGACGGCCGGCTCTTCAGAATGCAGAATTCAGCTGATGTCTCTTTCCCTCAGTGAGCGTAATGGAAGTGCAATTATTTGTAAAACAAAACATGACTGGTAAATATTTTCGCATCAGATTGAATCTAAACGTAAGGATGTCAAAACTGATATTTGATAGTTTACGCTCCTATTTGTTATGCGTTCGCTTATTTTCATTTTTTATTTTCATTATTTTCAATTTTATTGGTTTTATTTGTTTGTTTTTGTGTTTACCCTTAGGTTGCAGTAACCAATAAAAAAATGCCAGTATACCGATTATTGAATTAATTTAGTACCCTTGAGCTGACATACACGATACATACATTAAGATGCGTATTTACAGTATTTGCTGATGTCAAGAATCGTGAAAATGTACTGCTGCTGTATATTAAAAATATATATTATGACAACTATACATCTCTACTGTTTTGTTGCAGGATCATCTCCCGTTAGATTTTTGGCAGGGTTGCACAGATCTTGTCGACATGACATCATCATTAGCTCCACGCGCAGGGAAAGCGTGACGTAGCCTGTAATGAGCGTCCTCCATCTGCAGCGCTTGCTCCGAGCTGATTCAGGCAGAGCGTGCAGGAGAGAACAGCCATGAGCTTGTGAAGGACACGGAGGTAATCAGAAGAATGAGAGGAGCGTCATTACCAAACCTGCCATCCAGAGCATCTCCTGAGGCCTGTGACATGTGCTGTGTCTTCTGAGTGATGAACAGAGACGTCTAAGAGCAACAATTGAGGCAAACCTCAGGTGAAACAACAAACCAGCCCATAGACGGCCATTTTCGTAACTATGTTTAAATAAGACCAAGTCCATTTTTACTCCTATTTACTGTAAACATCACTAGTCCTGTTGTGCTTGAATGGTGCCTAACATAAAAAATTTTTTTTGCTCAAAATCTACTTTAATATATACATCATTTCAAAGTTCAATCATAACTACATGATTTTTAATTCAGAAAAGAGTGATTTTTAAGCACTGTAGGAGGTAAAGCATGCATGAATGCGGTCGTGTTTTCAAACATTCATTGCAGTAAACACTTTCAGGAATCCAATTCCCCGCTGACCTTTGTCATCTCTTATTTTACTCACTAATAAGTCTGTATCTCCCCTGTGAGCAACATTTGCACAAGGGTCGCGCAAAGCTGCTGAGAGAAGGGGATCTTGTGACGTTTACACTGGAGGATGAAGAGATCGGGAGGGAGGGGTGGGCTTGACTTTTCTAAGGGCGGGACAAGGTCATTCCAACACAATGGATCAGTATAGGGCTGTGAAACGATGTAAGGATGAGACCCACAAGCTGAAATCAATCTGTTTGTGTTGTATGGTGTGAATTATAAACACAGTATTATATTATATATATATATATATATACAGTACATGGGGGTCTTTTTATATGTGACAATAAGATCTGACCCTGTGACTTATAAGGTTTATACATAATATATACAGGCTGTATGTAATGCGCCACCTAAAGTGCTCTATCTGCTATACGATCAGCTTGAAGTTAAGCATCTACATGATGATATTGTTCGGTGAAGCATGAGCAATAAAACACAAGTAGCGGTCACAGTTTTCCTACAGGGTAGCGTTATAGACAACATTAGGGGGGTTATTTAATTTAATTTTGTGCCTTTTGGGTTTTATTAAGGGGTGTTGTGGAGGCTTTTTCGTAAAGATTTTATTCTCGTTTATCCCTTGAGGAGATATTGTATGATATTGCACAAATACATCAATTCAACTGCAGAATATCCTTCAACGCTTTTAACAAAGCTGAAAATGGGGCTTTTAAAGAGGTAGCAAATGAGTCAATACTATGATGGAAAGTGAGTCACGTTCACTAGGTGCTCCCTGAATCTATTACAGAGCCCTGAGCACTTCTGAGTCACCAAAAGAACTGCAAAAACAGTCCAGTAAGCAAAAGGTTTCCGGGAAGCGCGTGGGAAAAGAAATTTAGATTTGTAAAGCTATGATTTGTAACTTAAATGCTTATGACTGAACCGATCCATTGCCAAATTTCTGTACTGTGTGCACTATATGGTTGATCCATTATACGTACTGTATGTGTGTATAAATATGGAGCATACACCTGCATATTTAATTTGTATATTCCACGTCTAATGTGTATATTGTGTATATACTGTGCGTATAATGTATATTGTCTGTTTTGTACAGTCTGTCTATTTAAACTTTGCACTGTTTGTCTGCACTACATACTGTCAATACAACTTTGTCTGTCCAACTGCATTCTACTTTGAATGGAGTACGCACCCAAGACTTTCACTCCCCACATGTGATTTTATTTTGATTTGACATACCATTACACTGCATTGTTGAATTATAGACCTTTCTATTGGACGAACGTGCCTGGCCCAAATTTAACTTCTGGTCTGTGTTTGGTTATAACAGTTATATTTCATTAATATTATATGAACATTTTAATGTTTATTAATTGTATTAAATTCATTTAAAACTAGTCAACAGTTATTGATTCTTTGAGGAGATCTTTCAGAAGTTAGGTTTGGGCCACATAACGTTTGTTTATGTTGTTGCCGCTGAAACCGTCTATAGTGAAAATATATACAAATCTTAGTTTTAGTTAATACTTTTTTTGTTGCTCTGTTTAATATGCGCTATTTAACAAAAATTGCTAACATTATTGTTACGGAAATGACACACTTCACCTATAAAATCTAAAAAAATGTTTCACAAATACATGTCGTTTTAGACATATTTTTACCTGAAAACATGTAGAGTAAAACTTTACAATAAGGGTGGTAATGTTAGTAAATGCGTTAGCTAACATGATCTTATAATGCACAGTATAGTTTTTCAGCATTATTAATATAGTTAATGACAATACTGTTATTTGTTGTAGTTCATGTTGGATGTACTATAATTTTAATAGTTACAACATTTCATTAAAAATGAATTACTAAATGCTGAAATTAACCTGAACTAAGATTCATAAATGCTGAAGTTAGTTCACATTAGCGAATGCCTTAACTAATGATAACAAATACAATCATATTGAAGTGTTTCCAAAATCCTGATTAGGAAAATCATATTTTCCAGTGTATGTGATGATTTCTTTTCCCGCTTCTACATCCCAAAATAAGCCGAACAGCAGCACAGTGTGCTTCATCAGATAAAATGGGGGGGTCTCATTGGATGCCAGAGACACTTGTCATTTATATCAACAAGTGCATCACATTATGCCGTCTAATACCATGTGATTATGTGAAGTTATGGCTCATGGATGGATACAAGAAAGAAAATGCATCTAATCGTAAGAAACCTTCAGAACTAAGGCAACTTTTACTAAAATGGTGCTCTATGACAAAGTTAACATGTCCTTAAAAAAGCGTCTTTACACAGGCAACTGCCTTCTAAGGAGCCGTTTACATTTTGCTACTAAAAAGGAAAAACGTTTTATGTTTTAGCATTTCATTTACTGTACACAACGATTTGTTGAAACGACGTGTTTCTTTACGAAGTGACAATATCAACTACTGGTCTGGCATAGTAAAAAGTTGTTTTTGCAGATCCCTGTGAACGTGGATCATTTTGATAAAATTGTCATCTAAATGCAAAACTTTGTCGATTTAGTATATAGTTGTCATGTAAACAGATCTTATCTTTTTTTTTTTACATTTTATTTATTTTCCATTATTAAATTAAATGTAAGTGTCTTTAAAATGAGCATTTCTTGCGTGCATCGCAGTGCAATATGGGAATACCTTCCGCTGGAATGCTTTAAAATGTCTCCAAATCGAGTCATCTTAGAAGAAATTCAATATACAGCCTTCGCCAATATCCTTAATATCTGTAAGTAGACAACTCACTGGGTTTCAAAACAAAACTAATATCTAAACTAAAGTGTAAACGGTTCAAAAGAAAAACCCATTCATTAAGACGTCTTAAGAAACGTCAATATTTTAGATATGTCTAGTCAAAGCACAGAGCAGCTAATGAAGTTTATGCATCAGATTTTTTCCTCGTTCGATTTCTGTTTTCACCGCAATTGGACAAGGAGATCTTACTAGACAGAATTTTGTCCCATCAGCTCTTATACAGCAGCTACTTTGTAAAGCAATTAAGCGATTGATCTGGAAGAAGAGTCATTTTGTGCTTAACGGCCTGTCTATAGCTCAAAGGGGAATGATTTGGTGGGTATTATTATTTTTAGCTCCAATCCCACTAGAAATAGCAAGAGTCAGGGATCTTCTTTCCATCAGTATGTTTCCGGGTTTATCTTACACCAGCGATCGACAGGAAATAAATGCTGGAGGATTCTGCTCTTCTATTGATTGTTGGTAAGACGGAGTTTGTAATTTAGTAGCATTTTTACAACATCCAATCAAATGCAGGCAAACGGCTAAACCGATACCGTTCAGACGGGCGGATTGAAAAAGATACATCTTTTACATGTGGAACAACACTCAAACACAACAATGAGATTGTGTTTCTCGCTTTTAAAGCTTGTGTCCACAAAGATGTTTTTCTGTAACTTCTCAAACTGATAAAACAAGAGTTTTCGGTCTTATCGTTCACCACCTCTACACCTTCCATCCATCATCAAAATCAACATCTAGACTGTGAAAACTGCAGAGGAATAGCGATTCGGGGGTTCCCTGTCAGAGAGAAACTTGTCAAAATATACTGTGCGTGTCATATATTGTACACCATGAAGACATGGTGTAAATGACATAGGAAACATGGAACAACAAATAAAAATATAGAATTTTGAGGGGGATAGTTCACCCAAAAAATTTTAAATGCTGTCATTATTTATTCACACTCATGTGGTTCAAAACCTGTATTTGACTTTTTCTTCTGTAGCACACAAAAAAAGATATTTTGTGAAATGTCTCGGTGTTTTTTTTTTATGTCCATACAACCATGGGGGTCATGTTGTTCGATTACTGACGTTCTTCAAAATATCTTCTTTTGTGTTCTCCAAAAGAAAGAAAGTCATACAGCTTTAAAATGACACGAGGATGAGTAAAAGATTAAATAATTTTCATTTTTGGATGAACTACCCCCTTAATATCCAAAAATATATATCGAATGCCTTAATTAATTGACCAATTAAAATCAAGTATTACAGGAAGCCATATATGTTGTGAAAATGTGGTGATTTGTTTAAAAACTCCGCCATATGCTTCAAACAGTGTTAGCATTGATTTTGTGTAAGTTTCTAACAGCGTTTACATTTCTCTTTGAAAGCGAAAGATTTCTGCGTTTCAGCAAAGACCGTTCACATATTCATCAACCCTAAAGAGGGTGACAGTAGATTCATTAAGCACTTTTAATTAGCCTCATGAGCTCGCGGCCAAACCATCTCAACGTACATTGTTCAGATCATATCCTTTAACCAACAGTAATCCTCTGAGATCCTATTCAATTGACTTTGGCTTCGAGAAAGCCCTGGTAAACACAATGGCTATTCATAAATAATGAGTAAAAAGTTGCAATGAAAGGATACAGAGCAAAGAAGCAGTCTTTGGCTCCCTCTCGGTGAGTCTGTCAACACAACTTCATACATGTGGGAGTAAATGATTCAGAGTCTCTTAATCATTGTCAACACACTTTACCCCCTAAGCAAATTTCTCACGGTTTAGGTTAGTAATGTAATATAATACAATGCTTTGTTGACTGATGCTATTGGTGATGTAACACCGCTTGGTTAAAATATAATTAACAAATATGAAGGCAGAGCAAAACTCCCTTATTGGTCGTCGGTAAGAGGGGCTGTTGGGGGTACAGAAAGCGAAATCACCCGGGAGCTAATATACCGCACTGCGCAAAAAAAAAACAATGTAATAAATCTCTCGCAAATCAATTCCCTCCTGTGTTTTCCATAGGTTTAAGAGAACGTCTAGATGTTTCAGTCTCCATCCGGAAACCAAAACAAAATGAAGAGAAAGTACGCATAGGAATTCAAGCGTGTGTGTGTCCAAAGGGGGTGCGCTACATAAGTCACCAGAGGCCAGTGATAAACACACAGAGTGAGTCATTCTTCAAAGTGTGACAGGTGCATTAAAAATGTCTCTTCCTGACCAGGTCCCATTTCATCAAAATGTTTCCTGTCATTGCACTTACTCACAAATTACATAATCAAGTGCTTACAAGGTGGGAAAAACACTTCATCTTATGGGATTTCGTTTGGAAAGGAATTCCAGATACCAACGGGTTCAGGTTGTTTTTTCAAACCCATAAACGTGAATTATGTCTGCCCATATGACCATGAATGTCCTTCTTCATGTGAACA
This sequence comes from Triplophysa siluroides, assembly GCA_006030095.1. Classification (NCBI taxonomy): domain Eukaryota; kingdom Metazoa; phylum Chordata; class Actinopteri; order Cypriniformes; family Nemacheilidae; genus Triplophysa; species Triplophysa siluroides. Next base: position 3,885,183 of record VCII01000093.1, read on the forward strand.
TCTGTGGTGCTGCAATGTCTTAACTGTTGAGAATCTTTGGAGGAAACGCTTTAAGATTGTATTAGAAGAAATCTGAGCTTCAGGCGATTTAGGCAAATTGTCTCCATGGCTTCTCAGCTGCCTCTGAGAAGCAACTGAGATATTAAAAAAGTATTTATTGCTTGTGTAAAGGTAAAGTGCTAAGTCCAGAAATACTGTTATATATCCTGCAATGCGGATGCTGCACACAATGCTCAGCTCTATACAGTACAGGACAGGACATTTAACTGACATTCAATTTTTTTATTAGATTTTAATTGAGCACTTGCCACTTAAATGTTTAATTTTTTAATCAAAACAAATGTGTAAATCACATAAAAATTCCAAGACCACACATAAGAAAGAAAAGTCCCAGGTGAGATCTCTCCAACAGGCTATCCTAATTCCATCTCCTATATTAATAAGATTAAATGGAGATCAAATGCAAACCCTATGCTCGAGTTTCCTCAGAAAAAGATCTCAACAATGTCACAAACTGAGTCTGCAATTCAAAGTCAAAACTGAATTGAATTTCAATATGAAATCAAACATTTCTCATCAAATCCACATTATTTGACCTCTACCATCTACATTCATTTTACAGCACCACTACTATGTGTTTTAATGGTCTCATTTGTTTCTTTTTATGTTTTAACCGTAAGCAATTTTAGAAGAAACATCTGAGACTAAGTTGATACTTAAATGAAACTATAACTCCTTTGAATCTCCTGAGCTACGAAAGAGCGCAACGGGCATAAATATTCATATTTCTAGAAAGCTAGAATACACAGTAGTCACATATACAGTATGAAGCAAAGCACAGTTTTTATTTATTTAAGAAACATTTCAGTTTTCAGAATTGACTACATTAGGTATGTGTTTACAGGTAAAATGATCATTTTTGTTTCATTTTGTGAACTAATAACAATATTTCTCCCAAATGTCAAATAACAATCTTGTTTCGATTTGCATTTATTTGCAGAACATGAAAACTGGAGAAACAGGTCAAAATAACACAAAAGATGCTCTGTGTTTTTCAGATCACAAATACTGCAAAAAAAACAAGTTCATGTTCACTTTTAAGCAATACAACAGTAATATTTATACACATATTTCAAGTTCAAAAGGGTATTTTTTATGTGATAACATGGTTTTTTATCACAGTTTTCATGTGTTTTGTCATGCTGTCAGTCTTTCACATTGCTGTCGGATGACTTTATGTCACTCCATAGGTTTGATTTTGTTGAAATTCAACAGACACTGGACTGGAATGGTCACAATCCGTCTAGAAATGCTGATTAAATGAAAATTTGGAATAGTCTCTTAACTGTTTTCATGTATTACTTGCACCACCCAGAGAGGCCTATTATCCTTTACTTAAAGATAACTTGTGTTCTATATCTTATTTACATTTTCTAGCAGAGGGATAACACTTTGGATATTATTAAATAAAATATAGTGGCTAAAAACACAGTGGCTATATTCAGGGAAAAAATAAACAATAACCAAAAAACGTACCTGCTGTAATTCTTCCAGTATGGCAACGCTTTTTCAATGCTCTGTATGCCATTAAAATATAACAAGGGCTACGTTACGTAATTTGCTTTGTGAAGGTGAGCTTTAATGTTATTGTATTAGGCAGCAGCCCGGAGAGAACTGATGGGCTGCTGATCAGATGAGAACAGGGAGGTCATTACTCTTATTGTGTGTATGAACAGTAGAGCTCTGCCCTCTACAGGACAGAAGCTGTATAACAACCTCAAACACTCAAAGCCAAAGGGCTGTGCCTGTGTGTGTGTGTATGTGTGTGTGGATCTTTCTTCGTAATATAAAATATAATAGTGTTTTTGTTATAATGTGATTTAGAATGAGATATGGCTTAGGGATTTGTTTGCAGGTTTCGTAAAAAAAACACCCTTTTAGTTCCCTGTAAAAATTAGGCTTAAAGAAAACTGATGTTTAAAAGCTAGTGATGCATGAAGAGAAACGTGGGTTCGGGCATGAACCGAACAACCTAGAAAGTCCTTGAAAAAGACAAATTGCCTGAGACTCAGTGGGCACGTTGAAAAGAAGGGGAATAATGCTCCTTGGGGATTTGACTGAATACAGGTTTTATTCAAGATCTTATTTAACACGAGCGTGATTTTTTAGTCTTCTGAAATGATCATGACATGCGTGTGTTTTTGAGTGTTTCTCTCGGCCGGATGAGGGGATGCTCGGTCTCAGCAGCATATGGTGTCTCTGTAGGAGCTCACACATACAGAAACACAAGATCAGCACTGACCGCAGCTACACGGCAAACCACACGAGGGATTCAACTGAAGCCTAAAAGATTTAAATAAACAGATAAAACTTGATTCCATCTATTGGTAGATTTTAATGAAATGCTATCTTTAAGCTGTAAGCTATTTTTTTTATTGTGCATTTACCAGAACTAGATTACGTTTAACATGATCGTCTAAAGGACAGGGTGCTTGATATAGACGCTTTCAAAGCAACATCGTAAACGTTACTGCGCATACATGCTTTTGTGACCCAAACTTAACTTCCTGTACACATGCAGAAAGAAAATAACAAGCAAAAGAAACAAGTAAATGACATTAGCTAGGAAGTTAAACGTATGCCTAGCCAGTATTTTTTTTGGTTACTTCATGAACTATTACTTGGCTAAACTTAAATGCGACACGACCCATTCAACAGATTGTTCTTTTTAAATAAAATGAATATACAATATAATTCAACAAATTGTTTATTTAATAGATTTATTACACAATAAAATAATTAATATTAATATAAATAAAATGTAAAGTTATATTATTAGTCACTAACCAGACCGATAAAGAAACACACCGGAAGTTAACTTCGGGCCAGGCACGTGCGTCCAATGAAACCAGCTTTAGACGGTTTCAAAGTGACAACATACACAATCGTTTCTGTACATGCGCGAGTTCGTGGACTGCCCTTAACTTCCGGTACACATTCACAAACAATAGAGCGCCTGTAGATTATTTCTGATAACAATCAAAAGAAGCCAAGAAGAACCGTTACTTGCCTAAACTTGTCTCTCCAATATTTAGAATTTAGACTGCGATACCAAGCTCAACCTCTAGATGTCAATTTACCATACGGTTTCTTTAAAGGGGTCACATGACACGGCTAAAACAAATATTATGGTCCTATTTAAATCCTTTATATTCCTGTTTCGATAAAAGTAAGAAAATGTATCGTACATCTTCGGGTATCCACATACAGCAATGATAATTTTCCCCTCCATTGTTTTCCAGATTTCTGCCTCCTCTTGCTACGTCATAATCACGTCATGACTAGAGCAAGCTCCTGATTAGTTAACGTTGCGGCAATTTTCACCAAAGTTCAGATTTTTCAACTTCAATTCGCACCGTATCATTCGCATGAATCGCCTATTTCTCCGCAGGATGTCCTATTGCGTCTTTCGCTTTTAGATAGAATGCATATTTTGTTCCAGACACTTGTAATGTTAGTGTTTAATACATGCATGGGCAACTTATAACACACCAAAGAAAGAGAAAAACACGTATTCGCGCCATATGACCCCTTTAAATGCGACCAAACTACACCACCCATTCAACAAATTGTTTCCTTTAATAAAATTCAAATCCACCAAAACGTTTATTTAATACAATTATTTTACAATAAAATGATTATATAAATTAATATTAACTTGAATAACATTAAATATAAAGTTATTTAATTAGCCACTCGCCAGGGGTGCGTTTTTTTTTCCATACACGCAGCTATGCTATGCTGCTTGCAACTGATCGTTGGAACGATGGTTTCGGGAATCACTTAAATCGATGAACTATGCTGGAATGACTGAACTTGCGACCATTGTTGGATAACCATGCTTTTGAGAAACACACCCCAGACCGATAAACAAACACACACCGGAAGTTAACGTCGGGCTAGGCGAGTGTGTCCGATGAAACCAGCAATAGCTGAAAAATCATGCCATAATTAAATGCGATGTAAGAAATCAAACATCAAAAATCCATATTATATCAAATAATTTAACACAGTTTTAAATATTTATGACAAATAATACAACCAAACAGTTCAGATCAGACAATATAAAAATATCTTTAAAAACTGGAACAAGGTGACTTTTAGCTCATTTCAGTCTTTGTATAGTTTTTTATCATTTCAGTAAGCATTGTATACACAATGACATCCTAGGGACGTATAAACAAAGACAAACCAGGTCCAGGTTCAAAAGAATTAGGTAACACTTTACAATAAGGTGCTATTAGTGAACATTAGTAAATGCATTGGCTAACATTGAACTATTTAGTTTTTCAGCATTTATTAATCCTTGTCCATGTTAGTTCATTGTGCATTGACTTATGTTAACCGTGACAAGGTTTGATTTTAATAATGTATTATTAAATGCTGTAATGAACCTAAATTAATATTAATAAATGCTGTAGAAGTATTGTTCATTGGTATTTCATGTTAGCTAATGCATTAACTAATTGTTAACAAATAGCACCTTATTGTAAAGTGTTACCAAGAGTTAAAATGAAAAGAACACTGGTACCATACGTTTGGTGACAGTTTAAGCCTTTGCGCTTGAGATCTCAAGGGGCTTTAATAACATTCAGCTGAGATGGCACAATCCCTTCCATTAGACTAAATTAACAACACAAGACTGGTGGGGGGGTTTTGTCAGCTGACCAAAATCTACTCATCAAATCAACTAGTGTCAGAAAGCTATAATGTAGTATTTCGCTTACTACACCGAAACTTTGCACAGCACAATACGCCGCCATACAAAATGCTCCAATATTCCAATTTTGTTTATTCCACTTTATTTGCTTTCTTATCTAATCAATGCTTAGTTTTAACCTTTGATCAATAATCATCAATATCATGAGTAATTCAAGATCACTGGACCTTTATATTTATTTTTTCAACTGGACCTCTTAATTTTTTTACTATGCACAAAAGCAAATGACAATTGCAAATAACAACATGATTATGAACTTTTTACATTTACGCTTGGTCTAAATATTCTGTGGGATAACTCAATAAACACTTGATGATTATAACCCATGAAACTTTTGCCCCCAAACTGGGCTTGGATTCCAAATCATTCCATTAGCAATAAATCAAGCCCAGATGCAAATATCATCGCTGGGATTTACAAGTGACCCTTTATGTTTAACAGTGTGTAAAATAGAGCATTCTGGGAAACAGGCGAAAGCAGTAATTCATGAAAAACAACGCTGCCACTGATTTAAAAAAGAGGATTTTTTAACTTACAAAAAAGTCTGAAATTCACATATGTGTAATGTAGAGTGGGTATATTATATGTCCTTTATGGGAGACCAATAAAGAAAAGCAGTTGACCTTCAATTGTGTGAAAAAGCCACACTGGCAAACCTCAAGGACAAGGCTTACATCTTTAGATTTTATCAACAAGAATCAATTCAATCCCTTTTTCTATTAACCGAAACTGATTGTTAGAAGATGCAATGTAAAAATAAAAAAAGGAAATCTAAACCTTTTAAAACAACGAAGCATAGAGAATCTAATAAAGAAAATTGAAAACGCAAAAACAAATTCTGAATTTTAACCTTGAATTGATAGATTCTTTTAATTGATTAGTTGTTATTTCTGAACATGGCTGATATATGTGGCATGTAGGAGTCGAGAGTTCCTGACAAATGTCAGCATACCAGAATTATTGCTTTTTTAATGGGCTTCCAGTTACGTAACTCAAGAGCTTCCACAAAAGAGCATGAGCAGCAATGGACAAACATTGTCATCAATAAGGTCCAATAAGGACCGACTTCAGCGTCAATGAAACCTAATTACATTTCTCCTTGGAATGTCGTTGACCCGCGGGCTTGTTGATAAATGCTGGAACTACAAGTGAGGGCGGATTCGAGATTGACTTGAGTCGCTTCATTTGAATGATTCGCAAATCGTTTGAAAACCCCTCGATTGTGAAGATTGCCTTCATTTAGGAATAAAAGATGAAAATAATAGTAAGAATAAGTAATATTTTAAATTTGTATTAATACCAATAGCAACATTAATAATATTTTTGAGTGTAGTTCTCATCTCAACGGTTTATTCCTGAACGAAACAATTTTTACAATAAAGAGATTTCAGGATCACTATCGTCAAAAAATGACTAAAAATTAGCAAACAGTTTAGATTCTCCACAGCGATGTCATAGGTCCATTCAGTCAAAAGTTTTAAAGAACCATCTCGTTCTCCAGATGTTAAAGGTTCTTAATGGAACCAAAAGCACTTTTTTAAGAGTGTACGGTAAAAAGAACAGAACAAACAGACGTATAGTTTTTAATGACATTTATGTGTAACACATAATTCAAATGTAATTGAAACTTATAAAGAGTAAGATCAGAAAGTCGTGTCCTGATGGTAATTTGAAGTGGAGTTGGGGATTGAGGAGGGTCATTTGCTTGTGATAAACTCGATAAGCTGCTGAAAGCTGAATGAATTTAGAACGGAAGCTGTGATAGTATCATATTTCTATAAGTAGATGTGAATCAGATGATGATGTGAGCTTGACTCAAGTGACCTGCCAGAACTAACGCTTGATTTAAAATTTTAAGTGAATATAATATAATGATATTATTATTATTAGTTACTGCTTACAACTATAATATAGTCGTACAAAAATACTGTAGTAGACCATAGTATTTACCACTGCAAATTGTAGTAAAATTCCTAGGTAGTGTGAAGTACGTTTTTAAACTTAACTATCCTTTAACTGAGTATCATAGAGTTGTAATGCTGTTGTATGTTACAAGAATGACTTGTTTTGTGGGGATTTTGAATCTTTATTGACACTGGACAATGGAGTGCAGACAGGAGAATATAATTGCTTATATAATTGGTATAATTGCTTTAAATAACTAGTATGCCGTCGTAGTATTAAATTTGCTACAGTTTACAATAGTAAATGCTATAGAATACTATAGTTATTTCCAGCATCAGAATGAACTGTTACTAGTAAATAAGAATAAAAAAACATGAAAATGATAAATATGACATATCAATGAAAACGATTGAATTTTGACTAAAGCCATTACTAGCAGTATTCATCTGATGATATAATAGCACCTGAATCAACTCAATTTCATACTAACCCCACTTTATGCTATATGACATTCAAAAACCCATATTTGTGCAGAAATTTCCCTTTAGTAGATGTTTCCGTGAAAACTGCTGGTGTGGACAGCACATATTTAGACACCTTCACGTTTGGCCTCTACCACAACAGCCATTCACGTTACATAATCTCAATTGCTGATGTAAAAAGGCCAATATAGATTGATGCTGGCATCAATACAGACTGACAGTGGTGTCACTAAGACCCCATTAGCTTTCTGCTTAGATCGGCTGGACAGATCCAGAGAAAACACAGGAACAACCATCACTCCCAAACCACATACATTAAAGGGATAATTCACCCAAAAAAGTAAATTATTTTATTATTTACTCACCCTCATGTCATTTCAAACCTGTATGACTTTCTTTCTTTGTGCAGAACACAAAAGAAGATTTTTTTAAAGAACGTCGGTGACCAAACAACACTGGCCCCATTGACTTCCATTGTATTAACACAAAACCACAAAGACATTTCACAAAATGTCTTCTTTTTTGTTTCACAGATGAAATTGTCACATACAAGGTTAGAACAACGTGAGGGTAAATAAATCATGACAAGAAATATTTCTGGGTGACTTTAGGACAAAAAGACAAATGTATCTGGCACTATGCAGAATGCAGCATCCCATCACTGTTATGTTTAACGTGAGGTCTGGAACTTCAAATTCTGGAACTTCTCTATTATCTGCAGGCAGAATTTGTGAAGCACAGTGCCATATGTCAAAGATTGAGAAAGCTTGAGGGTACACATGGTCACATGGACCTCATGACTCTGACCGCATAGCAGCAACACTAACGGCGGGACCCTTGTGGCCCCCGCAAACCGCACACACACGCGCACACACAAAAAACAGAAATCTAAGGACATCAATAAGCACACACACCTGCGCAAAACACATTATGTATAGGTTTGATTGTCATTAAATTTCAATGAAAATCATGTTTTCACATCCACACACAAAAGTGCATAGATTTGAACATTTTTGACATTGGAATTGCATAGCAAACGTCTACTAACACATTTCTGCACACATACGCATGCATACAAACTCCCTGAAATGCACATTTGAGCATGTTAGGTTAGGCGTACAACAGAGCCGTCACACGCTAAACACACAACACCTCTCACAGATGACACTCTCTCTAATGCATATGCACACATGCAGCATTGTTCTAGTGCCGCACAGTACAAAATGTTCTCCTCAAACACACTCTCTCTCTCTCTTTCCCATCATGCTCTAGGGATCCTAGCGGCGTAGCATGGCGCTTCTAGCGACACTGGAGATAACATCCATCTCAAAACAAGGGAAAAAATCTCCTCATTTCACACAGTCCATACTTGAATATACCCCTCCTTCACCTCTACTCATTCTCTCTATGACATATGGGTACAGCAGCCCCCCCCCGCCCGCCAGTAGGCCCCCCGCCTGCACACACCTCACGGACACACTTCATTCAAGGGCAGACCCCTTTCTTTCCATTTCACGTGCTGGGACATCTCTTTCACTATCTCTCCCTTCAGATGTCTGAATATGCATATCGGTTAATTCAACTGCAGTCTCGTCCTCGCTGCAATTGCAGCTGCAGCACTTTTGCCACACCGAGCGGTGTGCTAAGTGCTTACGGCGGTGTTTTCTGGCGAGGGCTGCAAGCGTATCGCTCTTGTTCGTGGCAGCCTCTAATATAAATATGTGTCACCGCTCTTCATTTTGTACTCTTTAGTTGAGATTAACACGCTAACAGATTAGCATGTGACGGATGAAGATGCTAGCTAAAATGGGTCCTCGTGGGCAGTGGGTTAGCGATCCCGCGACACATTTAGAGTAATTAGCAAAATCCCCCTGGATTAGTAGCACTCGATGGATTTGCATTAGCGGCGCTATTGTACGCAAGCACCTCCTTGGTACTTGCAGCAAAACAAGAAATCTTTTTGCTAAAGCATTTTATTTAGACGGCAAAACAGCTAAGAAAGGCAGACAAATGCTGCATGGAAATTATTTTGTGTACATGTCGCTTTGTTATGAATGTAGCTACTAGCAAGCATATTTTAAAGGAACAGTTTATAAAAAAGTATATTTCTATTATTCCATCACCTTCATGTGATTCCAAACCTATATGACCCCATTTGAACACACAATGATAATTTTTGAGTAATATTGAGAAATAATGAAAAGTAAATGGGGACGAGCATTTCCAAAGCTGCAAAATGACAAAATATACCATAAAAGTATCATGAAAGCCGTCCACATGACTTTAATGTGTAGCATGTTCAATTGCTTTGTATGAGCAACAGAAAAAATCTAACTGGGACATAATTTTTTGCACATACAGTAAAGTACCGCAGAGATGACCCATTTTTATACGAAACTCCGAAGCGAGTTAGCATTTAGCAATTCCGGTTCCATCATCCCAAAGTCAATGGCATTATTGAATGTGCTTTAAGTTAAATGACTAAAACAAGATCTGTGGTAAATAAAACCTCTAAATAGTTCCACGTATTATGTCTATGACATAAAACGTTATAACCTGCTTGGGATTTTTAAAGCTTTTTCGTGTCTTAAAAATGGTGGTTACAAGTTGCTAACAAGTTGCTGAAAGCGCCTACATCCTTTGGCGGGGACATTAAACGTCATAACGCATAGAAATCTATGTAAAACTCTAAAAACGTGGATGCAGATTCATTTACGGTGTAATCACTTGCCAGGGAACACGTTTTTGAGAAAGTCAGTTGTCGGAGGCTTGGTGGTAGTGATGTTGATGTCAAGCGACTGTGGTGTAGTCTGTTTAGCGTCATGTTAGCTTTTTACTTCTAGCAATTGTATTTGAGCTTCAAAAATAGCAAATGTTGTGTTAATTTATAAACATTATCATGTTAGACAAAATGTGTAAACATAAACCTCACAGAGCTTATTTTTTTCGCGATCTTCCAAATGTCTATGGGAAACAGCGGCGCTAACTTTCAGGTTGGCCGACAAAAATACGTCATCCCTGCACCAGCCTATTACAAAGCAGCATATACAGTACGTAGAAAACCCCCAGAATTTTTATATTTGGCCGAACGATTCCTTTAATCAAAGAAAATCCTAAAAAAGCTGCACTGAGATACTGGTTAAGTGTATTTGACATTTGCCCTATAAAAACTGCGGAAAGCCTCAGAGGGTTTACCGAAGCGCAGCAAAAGAATAGTGATATCAATTTATGTCCTATTATATTTTCTGCTCCCGTGCCTTTAATATTGGCCTTCAAGGTGAAATGAAAAAATTGAATGGAGTGATTGAATGAAGATGAGACGTGGAAAGCTGATATCGGCAAAAAGGAGAGGAAGGAGAACGTTCGTGAGATGAAGAGATGGACGGAGAGGAAGATCGAGAGAGAGAGAGATTCTCGCTCGACCAGACTTATGTGATGCATTTCACTGTGCTGGATTTCTCATCTAGCTTCCATCTCTCGCTTTCTCGCTTTCTCTCTTTCTGCTGTGCAGCTTTCTGCAACCTATGCACTAACAACTGATTCATGCTCTCAGTGAGAGAGAGAGAGAGAGAGAGAGAGAGAGAGAGAGGGAGAAAATCACCAACACAAATGACAGCAGGATTGGGCGCTCTGCCAAACACTGTGACTTCAAACACTCCAATTTTATTAGCCACACCGACAACACAGTTAAAACATGCACACACACACATAAATAAGATCAAAGCGGCATTACAAAGGGTGTTATAAATGCTTTGAATGCAGTTCGTGTAGCACAATATTATGTATTTCACGCAGGGATGCTGTCATTATGTAATATTAAAAAATATAAATAATAAAGGCTAGATTGAAAACCATCACATGATAAGTGATCCGTAAAATATGGCTTTTTCATTAAAGAGATATCTTTATTATCTCTGTTGTTTCTGCTAGATGGCAATGCAGATTGAGACTTGTTTAGATTTTTCCCTTAATGCTGCAGTAAAACACACGTTTCCACAAGAGAGTTTGAGAGAAGATCTAAAGAAAGTCACAAACGGTGCTCAGGTTTAACAGAATAACAAAATCTGCAATCAGATCTCAAAATGAGCGCCAACATTTCTAATGAAATTCCTCCAAAACAAAAAAATCTATTATTATTATTGCTATTAACTTTGATATACAGTATACCTGTATATAGCCAGTGGTGGAAATGTAATAATCTAGTTGAGGAGGTATTTTATACTTTACTTTATACTATACTTTATATTTAAAGCGCAGATGCAGAAAACGTCTCTATATTAAAGAGTAAGTAACATTAGATCATGAAAATCACATTTCATGCAGTCTGTTATGTTGCCATGTTTGAAAGTAAGCAGTCTGCCAAGTTGTAAGTCTGAAGGTGAATGATTAACAAAGTTATTATATAAAAAAGGGAGTCGACTCTGAATCACGCAAACGAGACGTGAACTAGTCTGAGTCTCTAACCACCGCGTATCTACGTCACTAGAAATAGTCCCCGCGTACGTTTTGCTGGAACTGCCGCGAAAACTTCACTCTCCTCCCACAAACTGTGTTCTACGTTGTGAAACTAAGTCCGTCTTACTTAAACTACCAAAGGAAGAACTTCTGAGGAAATCACGACCTGTAAGTGTTCAATAAATATTTGTGTACCTTATGTCTGTGTTTAGCTAATGCATATAACGCTAACGTTAACGTTAACATGTACCGTTATTTCTGGGGTATTACAATTTGTTTATCTTGCTATGAACTCGGCTATAGACAATCCATTTGCGTCACATGCTGAATGCGTTTGACCAATCACAACAGACTACACCATCTGACCAACCACATGACACTAGGCTAACCGATAGGAGGGGATTATACGGATGAATCGCGGAACGAATCCTTTGAGAGTCAGTCAAGAAGTAGGGTAAGAATAACTGACTATTGTTAAGACATAATAGTGTTTTTACACATTCTATGTACATAAACTTGTTGGACACTCCATAAACCAAAGTAGGACCTTAAAAATCATATGTTACTTACTCATTAAAGATGGGGTAAAACAAGCAGTTTCTGCCAATCTCACATCAATCTTGAGTACCTATAGAGTAGTATTGCATACATCGTATCTTCAAAGAGTATTTAGTTTGATAACATTTATAAAAGAGAGATACTGCTGCACGATTATTTCCATAAAAACACGAGCTGCTGGAGGCAGGCAGGAGGGATGTAACTAGAGCACGAGCACACAATAACATTACATCATCGCATTAATCCCTTCGTGTTTTTTACATTATGCACGTAACATTACGCACAGATCGCCAACAAAACACAGACGTATGACTTAGTTTCACTTACCGAGTGCAGTTCATGTCCGGCATATTTTAGCACTGGGGCCGCGCCATCTATCAGTTTCTAACGATCTCAAAATCCAGAGTTATATCCACGATGTATATAACATCCATCACTGAAATGCCGTGAACAAACAAACTACTGACTTTTCTCGCTATCGTAAGTGTAACGAGCTGAAGCTGCAGGCCCACAGCGCAGCCGATCTTGACGCAGTGCAGCCAATCTTCATGGTAGGCGGGTCTTACTATTGCTCGTAGGTTGGCGTGTCAGCGGGCGAATTTTTCCGCCTTGCCGAGCTTTTCCAGGAGAGTTGCCCAATAAAAGGAATAAAGTCCCTATTACGAAACCGGGATCCAGACTTATAAAAATCTTTCCGAAACAAGTTGGAGTGCTGGGGGAGTGTATCAAGCACAGAAATACTACGTTATACGTCCAATTCGTCTTTGAACAAGTTGACCATGTTAAGCATGAGAAGCCAGCACGTTTAACATGCATGAAACAGCGTTAAATCCCCCCTTTAATGTATGAAATGTGCATAGCATTTGTAGGCAATTTCATGGATAAGAATCGGAAATCCTCTAAATTTTGAGGTGGAACTCCCCCTCTTTCACTCCCTAGACTCCGCCTGGGTATCCCCCCAACCTTCCAGCCCACCCCATAACGTTTGTTTTACAGATTGAGAATATCAACAGACCAGAATAACACAGACTTGGGGGTGGGCTCTTTTGAATCCAGTCCTGTAAGTAACAATTCTACCTAGCAACCACCACAAAGCAACCCATTCAAAACCCTTCAGAACACCATAGCAACACCCTGGCAACCACCATATTGTGATGAGACTTGTTTGTGCTTTCATTCATCAGCATGAAGCATCAACGACACCACACACAATCTGCAGCAGCTTGAAAATTCTATTTGTCTCTCTTATATCTTTCTATGTGAACGTCGGTACAGCATGTGGCAGCACTACAAAGTCTACAGTCAAGCGTTGCTGCAGCATCATCACTCACTATGTGCCGGTACGTTACTCTCATCAGCTGCCTTTGGTATTTGGGCCCAGTCAGCAAGTTTCTTCCTGCCTGTCGATGTGTGTGTGTTCGGTTACGAGAGAAATATGTACAATATTAAAAGCCAGGGTCCTGGACGGAGGTTGCCCCTTATTTCACTGAGATGTCTTGGAGAAGTGAGGTATTTTAGGTGCAGGCAGAGCGAGTACATTTTAAACAGGGCTAACTTACCTCACTTAGGCCGACAAGGGACGCTTTGTTGAAATTTGACAATCCCTTGGCACTGAGCTAACACTGCCTCCTTACGCCTGTCAATTGTTCTTGAGACTTCCGTGCCTTTCAAGGTCCAGGCTATCTAGACAGCATTTTTAGGTTTCAAAGTTGTGTTTGCTTCAAACATTCGGTCAAATTGTCTGAATGACCCATTATGAGGACGTTAACGCTGACAGAGAATTGTACTTATAAACAAGCATATTCAAATAAAATCAGGTAAATTCACTCTGATTGTCAGGGAAAATAAACACGAACAACCAAGACGTATCATCTCATCCATAATTTCAAAGTGTGAGAGACTCCGATTTTTGTTGCGCAGTGACGGCTCATTAAAAATGCCGCTCAGAGCTTAGAATAAACATGTTAGCGTTAGTTTTCCCAGGGGCAAGACAGTATGGGAGACATCCTGGGGTACTACAAATCCCTGGTGTTGACTTTGCCAACTGAACAGGAATCAGATTCAGTCAGGTGTTGCATAAAGCATGACCTCATGAAGTATCTATGAGGCACTCGGAGAGGGTGCACAAGGAGAACATGACAGCCTCATGCAACATTCATCGGGTCTCATGGTGGGAAATGTCATCTTAAAAGTATATTAGATGTCGTGATTTGTTTGGTGTGAGTTTTGCCGAGAAGGTTTTACTTACACTCACTTACTTTTGTTTTTTTCTTGGGTGGAACATCAACCGCCGATGTTTAGTAGGAATGTTACGTACTATAGAAGTGAATGGGGACTGGGGTTTGACATTCAAACCTTAAGCTTAAAGACGCATCACACTAGGTTTGGTCAATCATTGAAAATCAAATGTTTTTAGCAAATAAGTATTAAAATTTTAGAATACTTGTACAACTTTTAAAGTGACACTTTTCTCCTTTTGTATTTTTCTTTCTTCTGCAGACCACAAAAGAAGATATTTACAAAAATGTGGGAAATGGAAAAGCGTTGGTCCCCATTGACTTGCATTGGTTTTGTGTCTATACAATGGAAGTCAACTGCTTTTGGTTACCAACATTTTTCTAAATATCTTCTTTTGTGTCCCGCAGAAGAAAGAAAATCAAACAGGTTTAAAATGACAACTGGGTGAGTAAATGACAATAGTTTCATTCTAAAGGTGAACTATCCCTTTAAAATATCTCCTCCCACATCCACCGACTCTCATTAATAACCTCCTGTTGTGTATCTTATCAATTATTTTTTTTTAAAAGGTTGTTCAGTCATACGGAAATCCTTTTCATGAGCACTCATGCAGACATACTGGTACATGTGCATTTACGTAAACAAGCGTGCACACATACACACATCAATGAAACCCTTTTCATTAATCTTACATGGACATGCACACAAAGCCCTGACACACAACGTGTAGGAGCTGATCTCATTTGTGTACACTAGATCGCACACACACACACACACGCTCTCCACCCCCACACACGAAGGTATTACTGCAGTGGATGCGGTCTTAAACTCACATTTGAGTCCAGCAGGTCGATGCTGTCCAGGCTCTTGCTGCGGTGAATTCGGCCCTTGATTCTGCGCAGGGATGGCTTGCCGTGCGCCGATCCCTCCGACTCATCCAGCACTGAGACGGATTCTGGGGTGCCGATGAATGCGCTGATCTTGGGGTAGTAACTGGGAGGAAAGAAACGTTTTAGAATGCGGTATTAGTTTTACCATTCAAAATAATGAAGTGAAATTGAGTAAGAAGGGTTTACAATGCTTACACTGCAGGGCCGTATTTGTCTTTGTCGTGTTTGGGGAAGACCCTGAGATTAAAGCACAAGAGAGAGAGAGACATTTTTAATTTCAGCATATAAAACATTTTATCGCACAATTAATTAGCAAAGACGTCATATAAGTTTGATATTCGAACGTCGATTTCTACAAAAACTGTATAGAATAAATATATATATTGCTTAACATACAGAACAGCAAGATGAATAATGGAATAATGACGAAACATCAGATTTGCAGTTTCATTGATAGCTCATATCTTTATAGACATTTATTTGATGCATTTACATTTTTGCTTTTGAGTGTTTGCTCATCTGCAATATGTCTCTGAGACGTTTCCTGTCAGATGTGAGATGAGAAGATGTCTGTAAGATGTTTATGGTTTAGAAGGTACAGTATGTAAAACTGCTTTTGCTAAGATGATTATCAGATGTTTTTACACAGCAGATGTTTTCCAGATCTCCAGATCTAGCAGACATCTTACAAACGTACCTGTGCTATCTGGGTATACATGCATCTCCATGTTTGAATGTACCCCTCTCATCTGTAAGTTTCCATAGATACGGTATGCATGACATATCGCTCAAAATATAATTTTGGAATCTTTTTTCTCACAAATGTATTGCTTCATTTAAGAAGACATTTATGAATCATCTGGTATCATCTGGATTGGATGGATGTGCTTCTCGGAGCTTTGCTGTTGAACCCCATGTCGTCGGTTTAGCGGACGCACACGCTGGTTGAAGTTAACTTCTGGTCTGTGTTTGGTTATAATATAGAATTTATTTATTTTCCGATTGGTATATTAATTGTATCAAATTCATTTCAAACTACTCAACAGTTATTGATTCTATGCGTAGGTCTACTGGAAGTTACGTTTTTTCTCTTTATCTGATTGGGAAATTGGTTAAAAAAAAAAATCTGTTCTATTTGGTGATGTCTACATTGGGAAATGTCTTTTTGTGAAGCCTTTAATTTTAAAAGTGGAGCAAGTCGTCAATTGTAATTAAAGATTTACAAGATAAACATTCATTCTCTGGTAAAAAGTGCACCAATTGTGCAAAATAAGATCAGGAATGTGCATTAAGAAAGTGAAACTAGGACATATGACTTAAACTTAAAGTCAATCTGTTGTTTATCTAGATGTAATATATCAAGATAATCGTCACACATCAGAAATTTCTTCTTATTACTGACATTGGACATTTCTTACTGCACATTTTGACACAAACCACAAACATTAATTCACACCAAAAAGCAAAGGTCAAGCTCAGATAATATTGTCCCACTACACATAAATCAACCCACACTACAAAACCAACACGCCAACAAAGACAAAACAAGAATAACTCTGTGTTTGAGGTCAAAATAAATATTAACATCACACACTTTTCAATTTATTTCCAGACGATAATAAATTGCCTCCCATCTGTTCTGTCTGAACTCCAAATTAGCTTTAAAGTAGTGGATGTATGTATTATGTATAAAGTGTCATATGGTCAAGTCATTAGTTTATTTTCAAGACAAGTATGGACCAAACAAATCAAACATCATACAGAACGCAAACCTTGATAAAATATGGCCAATGTAACCTCACGGCAAGAAAATAATCGTGCCACAAATATCCGAGTTTCAAAGTAGGACTGAGATGTCTATTATATTTAGCCAAGAACTTAGCTTAAACAATGATGTACATAGGCTACATTTATTTGGGTATCAGTCACAGAAATGCATACATATAAACTAAAATCGTATTTTTTTGGGCCTAGAACAGTGATTATGTAATACCACTTGAGCACATGGTTTACAGTACCTGTAGCAAATGTGAGAGACTTCCCGTACAGTACAAGAGATAATTTGAATGCCTTGTACCATAACCGTTAACCTTATTGATATCAGGGCACACCGTGCTTTCCAAAGGATTTGTTAAAACCCCCTGCAAAACGATATTCAATACGGCAGATCTTCTGTTTCAATGCTCTTACAAGGACACCAGTAAAATTACTCCTCATTTGCATATTAAGTGGTAGATTACGGAAACCTCCAGGGCTGCCGCTATACGGATTTTCAAGAATATTTGAACGCGATTTTAAAAAGCGTCCACAATTTTTTCTCTAGATTGTAATTTGGTGTGTCAAATGGGAATGACGAGAATAGGGAAGGAAAAAGAGGACGAAGGGATTATTATGACAATGAGGCTGAGGATGGCCTGAGGAAACCCGGAGAGGTCTCACCTTCAGCTAACCTTATTTAGCCAAGCGTGTATAAATCATCTGGGAAAAGGTTCAAGGACAAACGTTCTTGTGTGTTTGGAGATATAAAGAGCATTTCAACCCAAAGAGATGTACAGATGTGCGCTGTAGGTGTAAAAACACAGATGTGAATGCTTCAAGCGCAATAGCGCATGCAAACATTCTGTTAAAACAAGACGTTTGGGTGAGGCATATACATTTTTCGTATCCTTTTTTTAAATATTTCTATTATGCATTTGACCAAATAAAATGTGTTGTGCAAAATGAGTAACTAATATGTTGGTTGCATGCAATTCAGGTAACAAGGTAGCAGATGCTGAAAGGGATAGTTCATCGAAAATGACAATTCTTTCATCATTACTTTTACGTAATTCCAAACCCAAATAACTTTCTTTCTTCGGCAGAACACAAAAGAAGACATTTTGAAGAATGTTGGTAAGCAAACAACATTGACCCCCGTTGACTTCAATTGTATGGACACAAAACCACTGAGACATTTCTCAAATATCTTCTTTTGTGTTCCACAGAAGAAAGAGTCATATACAGATTCTGAATGACATGAAGGTGAATAAATGATGACGGATTTTTTTTGGTGACCTATCCCTTTATCATGCTCACAGCCTGAAACAAAATACAGAAGACAATAATTTTGCTTGTCCGCGCACCCTCCTGACCTCCTATAGTACGTGCTTCATAAAGCTATCAGGCTACTGCTAGATCAGCAAGTCAATATCCACTCATAAACACAAATAAACAATGCTGACCATCCATGACTGCCATCAAAACTATCTCTGCTGCCATTATTACAAACATTAATATGATTTTCACTTTGGCCAGCACAGTATGGCCCGAGGACACAAAATGGGCAAAGAACAAGTGCAATCGTGTGTATTCAGTCCTGACAAAACATGAAACTTCTACAAGAGACGGATTCTATTAGCCGACTGTTACGACCGTCAACCGCTAATGAAGTAAATAATCGTTCTGGAAGGGTGCATGGCGAAGATGTTTATTAGGCTTGATGGAGGAGAGGTGCTCATGGAGAGCATCAGTCAGGAGTACTAGGGGTGAGAAATTGTGCAGGAAAACACAGAAATTTACATAAAACGTGATCAAGAACTCTTGACAGTCAACCCCGCTCTCGATTCACGTTTGGGAGAGTGCGTAAATGCTAAAAAGCACGTGTTAGAGGCCTCGGGGTGGACAACTGCTGCTAATTTCATTACGCTGAAGCCAACGTCAGGACAAGTTTGTAAGACTGCAGGGAAGACGAACATCTGGTGTGTTTCCAGAACTCAAAACAGACATTTTAAGTTTCAACTTCTCTTTTCGGACAGGAAGGAGTTAGGATAGGAGTTTTTTTTATTGTTTGTCCAATTTAGAAATGAGAATTGGTCTGGTCTTATGCAGATGCAGAACATTTCTCATCCAGTTTTAACAAAACCAACTTTATACTGGCAACAGTTCCAATTCGTTCATTTCTCTAAAAGAAACTGAAAAAAAACCCATCTGAGATAATGTGAATACATACAACATAACACTAATGTCCTTGTGAAACCTCATATCTCCATGAATCTTTGTTTGTCACTGGGTTTTCAAATATCTAACCAATAAAAAGTATTAAAAAGTGCTTGTCAACTTTGACAACAAGAGTGTTTTTTCCATTGCCTGAAACACAGCGTATTTGGACTTACAAGGTTTCAGAAGGACAGCGATGCTATACTGAATTTCTCCTTGGCTATAAAAATCCATCTCTAAGCAACACACGGACACTTACCAGAGGCGAAACGGAGGTTCACAAGTGTAATTTCGATCAAATATATGCTTAAAATTAATTCTAATAGGTCCTGACAGAACGGATCTCTTCATGATTGTTTCCTTTGATCAAAGGAAATGAGACATGAATTAAAACAGTCACGTCTCGGATCTGCTTTATTTATGTGTCTGATCAAGTGATGTGATATTTAAACAGCCATCTTTAACATCTGAGTGAGTCTTTTGATATCATACAGCAAAAATTAAAAAAAAGAGTAAGATGGATGTCCACTATCGTCACTCGATACATGAGAACTGATCTCCTCCATGTATTTCCTTTTACCTCTTTTCCTGGACAGATCCTGAAGTCCTCTGGGTAAAAGTGGACAGATTTTAAACCCCAGGCAGGGAGGCTCACCTAGGAACAAATCGAATGTAGGAACTTTCAAAGACGAGAAATTCTGAGCCACTCTCTGATCAGAATTCAGAGACAAGTCAATCTGAGTCTCTAGTGTTGTGAAGGCTCTTTTATGCTGCGTTACATACAAAATACATATCATTTTCCCAGCATTTTTGAAGATGCAACTATTAAGTATTAAACTCATGAAACCTGCCGAGAACATAGCGAGTTTACATTTCAAATAAAAAGGAAGAAAGCGGATGTTATATTTGGTTTAAATAAAAATAAGCATTTATAATCATCCTTAGGTGTATTATTTAGCACATTTGTATGCATGTATTCAGTTCTCATTATTAAAAAAGCAAACTCAAAAGGATTGTTTTCTCAAAATTGCGATGCAAAACATTGTACAATACTTACACACCATAGTAGTGTTTGATATACAGTAAATCATTGTATTTTTACTGTAATGCAATAACAACACGTATGAGGTTTAAAATTAAGAGTACATGAATTAAAAATAAGCATAAAAATAAAATGTCTGGACAGCTTTGCAGTATTTTTTATATTACAATAATAAGAATTAAGGGTATAAACTTGCTTAATTGTCATAAAAATAATTTATTGAAAGTGATTTGATTTTCTTTAGGTTAAATATAATGTACATATTTTTTATTTGTATGTATACTGCATATATATATATATATATATGTATTTATTATATTTATGTATATACATTTTAAACATTTTTTTTTGGGGGGGGGGGGGGTGTAAAATATGGCCTGGACATTTTCTTGACAGGTTTCGTGAGACTTACGTTTTCAGACGCATTCTACAGCAATCTGTCGTTTAATTTATTGTAATGTAATGTGCAATGATACCACTTTTGTTTACATGTGACGCAAATCCCACTACAGCTGTGCTGTCAGAAAATTCCTGCAAACAACGCAATGTCATCTTTCAAAACCATGAATGATTAAACGTAGTACTAACATCCAAACATGCAAAGACGCCGCTCGGGTGCTTCATCGCCGATTTGGATTTTTGTGAATTTGTCCAGTTTTACAGTTATTTGGAGCTCTTTACATTAAGCACCTCGCCTTGACATAGTAAATTACGTCGCTTGCTTGGTCGCACTCGAACGTTGTAGCGGACGTGGCCGCTAACAGTTCAGCAATGCCGTGGCTTCGGTTCTCCTTTAAGCTTCAACTGTTGCGGAAATGCTGACATCAAACAAAACCCGCTGACCTCCATTTTAATCCAAGGAAAATCTTACAAAAGCGTCTTGTGAGCGGGCGGCTAAGAGAAGATTGAGAACTTTAGATGATAATGTAAACATGATGAAAAATGTGTCTCCTCATTACTTACAAATGAATTACCCAGCATGCAACATTCAAATTAGCAGCCTTTACCGACCCCAAGGGGCTCGAAATGCCTACGGTTGTTGAATCATTACACGCAGGCCATCTGCAAACAGAACTTTACTCAGAAAAGCATTACAGGATGACTCCCCTGAACATTTAAAACAATAAAGGCCTAACAATGTCTTACTGAAGGCTGTGATTTTCCTTTCATGTTGATCTCTCACTCTTTCTTCTTTTGATTCTTTGGCGTGTAATTACAAAGGTGTAAGACAACTATGTGGCCCATTAACTTCAGGGTTGCGCTCGAGTAGATCTGCTATTCGGTCGAATTTATCCCATGTTAAGCCTACAGTATATAAACCCAAATCCTAAGATTATCTCAACAACTCTCAACCTAAAGCAGGTCTCTTTTGAAGCTCCAGCCCTGACATTGTTGAATATGGAGATGAGATGTGATGCAATCAAATGTGATAATATCTGGCTTTGTGATGACCTGACAGTAAAAAACAAAAGTGCAAAGATGTCGAATCTGGTCATTTGTAAAGGTTTGAGGTTAATTCAAAGACGTCTCCGATCAATAACCGAGAAGGTTCGAGTCTTTGATCGTATTGAAAAGCTATGGAGGAGAAAGCTTGGTACACTGGTCGTTCGTATGTTGTACGTTGACCTTGTGAAAAACAAAAGCCCACGGGGACAGTGTTAAAGTGACGCTCACAAATATCTAAAATACAATTAAGGATAAGGAGACACATATCTCCAAGGCCGACGCAGGTAATGCACTCGTGTCATTCATTCGGCTAAAAGTGAAATCCTGTAGTGATTACAGAAGCGTTCAATTCGCACAAAAAGGTCACACGACTTACCGATGAAAATGGAGTAAAGATGGAAAGGACTGACAACATTTTAAGAGAAACACAACACAGTGTAATACACACGCGTGGTGAAACACATTCACACTCTGCACAAAAATCACACGACTCACAACAATGACAGGTTGAATGACCAGTGTATGAGATGCAAGGGTTTACACACAAATCAATGCAAGGAAACACACATACACGCCTTAGCTTTTATTCGTTTTGCACACAGTAGACATACACAGAATGACCAGACACATGCTTGGATGTTGTAGTAGACAGAATCATGAATGAAATGACACACGAGTGAACAAAAAGCCAAAATGACATCATTATGCACGCACTCAGTCTCCTTTCAAACTTTGCTCGCATCTTTACCAGCACAGCGAGTGCCGCCTGCAGTCCACCAATGAGATTTGATCGCAATATAAATCGTCATTGAGTGATAAACGAACACGACAGTCGCTTTTCCGGATCGCTAGACACCTTTCACACACATATATACTTACCACATATGTTTTCTGGGAGGCAGGCTACGCTCTCTGTTGTAGGCAGTCACCCCTAGAGCCAGCTGCATTACAGTTATGTATTTCTGGTAATTCACCATGGTACTGTTCACCGCTTTTTTTACAACACAAAAATCCGCACCGAAAGACACGCGCAGGTAACGCTAATAATAACAGTTTAGACTCTCCTCCCGCTCCCTGGCATCGGCTTCAACTGCGTCTTCCTTGCTGAGCATCACAGCGCCATTTCCAGCAGCAGCAGCACTGACAGAGAAAACACTCCACGCGAGGGAGCGCGCCGCTGACACCCATGACCACAATGACAGTCTGCTCGTGTCGTACCTCTGTCAGGAGAAAGCGCGCCAATCCGCTTGTTATTACTCAGGAGATGGGCATTCTTTTCCCGCCACTCGCGCGTACTGCCGCTTTGCTCAGAACGCGCGCGCGCGCTCGCTCTTGCACTCTCTCTCTTTCTGTCTCTCGCTCTCTCTGAGATACGCTGCTGCGGCGTCCACGCGTCCGTGCGTGAGGTAGGGGAGTGTGTGTAATGTAGGTGCGCGACCGCGTGTACGTGCGTGGGGCTAGAGGAGGGGGTGGGGTGGTTTAAATGTTTGAGGATGGAGGTAAAATGCCCTCATAATAACACATTTGCGTATGACGGTAAGACTGCAGTCGTAGTCCATTTAAAATTGAGAACTATAGGTTCCAAACGTTTAGATTTGTTTCCCGTTTGACACAAATGGAGATATTTAGTAGAATGCGATGGCTGCTCTTTTCCATACAAAGTTATTATAGATGGTTAATCTATTAAAATTTCTGTCAATCAAAGTCAAATAAAATATAGCCGAGGTCTATATTTTATTTGATATATGTGTGGTAATACGAACAAGAACTAAAAATGAATAAGAAGAAAAATATTAATATTTAATGGGCAATTAAATTGCAATACAATTGAATTGAACTTTTCAATAAAAAAGTTTGAGGCACTAAAAGTATTAACTAAACATAAATAATAAAATAAATTCATCAAACTTATATAGGAATATAAAGATGAACAATTTTTTTTTTTTAAATGATTAAAGGACATAAAATGTATTATGAAATAGAGTAAAACTAAAAATATATAAATAAAAGCTAATTCAAAATATTAATAAAACTACAACAAAACTGAAGCAAAGCTATAATAACTCTGTTTTCATACATTGATCAAAATTGAGTAAATTAGAAAATTTGTATCAACTTTCTCCCTATTACCAAAATTGTATTTATTATTATTTTTATTATTATTAATATACCTTATTAGCCTAACTGTGATATTGTAGGCTATATAATGATATGCTCTTATATTTGAATAATATTACATAGCTTAACGGATGTGCATTTTCCAGCTCATCTAATCAGGTTTGAGATAACAAAAAATACATGCCTAAAAAAATTAAGTAATACAATTTAATAAGATGAAATTCTAAACAGATTGGGAGGATCCTAAACATAAGGAGCCTGAAACGGTTGTCAATCATTTTCAAGCGTATTTTAGAAGCCTTTGTCCACCTTTTTCCTACGCCAGTTCTTCTCTGTTCCAACTAACTTCATTTTATTCCATTTATTGTTATTATCGACTTTGTTAAGACTTTGAAGAAATTGTTTACTGTTAGTTTGTTAAGACTGGATGGTGAACTCGTGAAAATAATATCAGGGCCCTGCAGACGGTAAGCGGGTTCAGTGAATGGATGAAATAATATATTTATAATAAATTGAATGTTTTTTGGAATTTATTGTTCATTATATAATTTTCTTCATTTGATTTATTACAGTACACTGTTGAATGATGAAACACTGCAGCATCTCATTCATGAAATAACAAACTACACACTGACCCAATAAAAGCATTTTTCACAGTGGTTTGACAAATAAAAAAGAATATGCTGGAAACCCAGTTTCGTGTAATATCCTGAGAGCAGTTTTGACACTCATGAAACACCCACTCTACAGGCTCAGAATTACCCGGAGAAAATATAGCCTGCTTCATCTGATTTCAGCGTGGGCCGTTCAATTTGCAAGGATCTATTTAGGGAATAATTCACTCCTCAAACAGCCTCAAAATGGGCACTTGGTGCAGAGCTAATTTGCTTTGATTTCCATTTTACCTAACTGAGTTTTATTTTTGGACTCAACATGGCAGCACTGATGCTTAGACTGTCAATGTCGAGCCAGTTTTCCCCCACATAAATTACCATTCTCATTCAGAGATATCTGATAAGCCATTTCTCAAACAAAAATGTTATTTTGGATGTAATGTGCCGTGTAGATTGTTGTGGATGGGCTGTATGAATTGTGTCTGTGCTGAATCTTTTTGGAGGTGTGCTGTCAATATGTCGATGACATCACGTGGTGTCGACCCACAGACTCGTGCTCAGTGCCTATAATTTCCATACCAGAAGGGATAATTGCATATATTTTTGTCCATAATGTTCAGAAAATGGGTTGTATTCAAACAATGACATCTGAATGAAGACAAAGATTGAATATATATATAATATATAATCCTTGAATTGTCATGTTTGTCCATGACAATTTCTTTCATCAGAGTAATAGTTGAGACTCAGAAAGCTCCAATAATAATATTCTGTTCGGTTTATATATTGGCGAAGAAGTAGAAATTAGACAATTTATGACATTTTCATTCATAAAAAAATTGCTGTTTGCCATTTGATTTTGCACATTAACAGTAGCACAAAGTACAATAGATGTCTAAATTCATTTATTCACCTTCATGCATGTCATTCAAAACCTGTATATGACTCTTTCTTCTGTGTAACACAAAATAAGATCATTTGAGAAATGTGTCGGAGGTTTTGTGTTCATACAATGGAAGTCAATGGTGACCTATATAATTTGGTTATTAAGATTCTTCTTAATATCTTCTTTTGTGTTCTGCAGAAGAAAGAAAGTCATACAGGTTTGGACTGACATGGGGTGTGTAAATGATGACAGAATTTTCATTTTTAGGTGTCCTATCCCTTTAATGCTAAGTGGCATTTTGTGTCTCAAGATCACAATTAGACATGCAACTGATATTGAAAAAGCAGAGTCAAAAACATTTGATTTCTATTGTCGAAAGAATGCGATTTTAAAACTGGGGTTTGTCTGGTCCATGCATTTGATGGTTGAAAACCTAGAGCTTCATGTTTCTGCAGTCTAGCGCTCTAGTGCATCTTGAGAATGGCACACTTTCTACTGCAGCACCATCACACATTTTATACATCTCACATTAATCCCTGGAGTCACGCACACACACCAGCCAGGGCCAATGAAGAGCCTGCCCCTCTTTTTCAACCCTGTTTGAGGGACGACTACACACTGTAGGTCAACAGGGTTGAGGAAAGTCCTGAACGTTTCTCATGTGATTCGCTCTATATAGGACACAGATTCACATATTCAGTGATCTATATACAGATGCCCAAACTAAGTTGGTCAAGGACCTTCTTTCCTCGAGCCCAGCGTGAAGAACGCGTCCGTGAAATAGGACAAGTTGGGAGTGACCCCCTTCTAGTGCCTTTGGTCTTTCACAAACAGAAACATGTAGATTCAGGTATGGCTCTCAGGATTCAAAGGCAGATCCCAGAAGAGGAGAGTTGGGACGCAGCCGTAAGAACCCTCTCCAGCTGGGGTGGTGTGATTTATGACTTTTCGCAAGCGAACAAAGAGGAGAAATGAGGTAAAAAGAAGGCGGTGCTACACACACTGCGCCAGGAGAGAGAGAGAGAGAGAGAGAGCGTGCTCGTGCGAGACACGGGAGAGGGAGGTTCCAGTATGTGCACATGGCAGACCACGACGCCCTCTGACACACAGAATTGACACACTCTTCCAGATCATCTTAACAAATTTAATAAACCATAACCATTAGACCATAAGGTTTGAGTCACAGCTGCACAAAACTAACAGCATTGGTGATTACCAAAATCCTTTCTTTTTTTGTAATGGTAATCCACCAATATGTGCTCTTTAGTCACAGTAGTATTTCTAATGCTAAAATACTATTATTGCTTATGTCCATGAATTCTCGGATTTACCGTTTTCCAAGAAAGGCAGAAAAAATAATAAAGCATTTTATAATTTTTTTATCCATATAATAATAATAATAATAATAATCATAACAACAGAGAATGTGGAAAAGTATAAAAACAATGCAAGCAAGAATGCAAGTTTTTTTTGCATTTCTCCAGCCGATTATTCAAAGTGATATCTGCCGAAACCCTAAATTAACTGTTCAATTATTTTTTCTTAACTTTCTAAATGTTACTAATTCACTGTTGATATTGAACATCAAACTGGTGATGTTTCTTAACATTTTCTATATACAGAGCACAAATCCATTGCATTTTTCTGTCCTCTTCTGATTGACTGGACATATCGGCAGTGATCATCGGCTGCTTTTAAACTATCGTCCGATAACCGAAAACCTGGATGTGACTCTTTAATCTGTATGCAAAAACCTGTATGACTTTCTTTCTATCTTCTGCAGAACACAAAAGAAGATATTTGATTCCATTGACCTCCACTGTATGGACACAAAATGACGTTTCTCAAAATATCTTCTTTTGTGTTCTGCAGAAGATAGAAAGAAAGTCATACAGGTTTTTGCATACAGATTAAAGAGTCACATCCAGGTTTTGCACGACATGAACGACATCATCTATTTCAGAATTTATTTTTGGTTGAACTATCCCTTTGAATATGGTATAGTGAGGACCTTTGACCCCAACAAAAAACCCTAAAAGAGTTTTGCTCTTTACACACAAATTCACACACTTTAGTACTAATAATATACATACACATCAAACTAGGGCATAACTTCATTCTCTCCTACATACATGTGAAAAGTATCACACATATTATCTTGAACACACCCACACACACTCTTTCTGCTGTTTGCACACACACACACACACCTCGAGTCACACTTCATTGCTGTCGCAGTGCTCTTTTCCCCGTGTGCGGTGAGTCATCAGCAGACTATAGCATAACCCGTCCACTTTAATCTTCCTCTCTCTCTCTCTCTCTCTCCTCCTCCTCCTCCTCTTTTCTTTGGTAACCTGGCAGACTAGGATTTCAGACTGGTTATTTTTAACCAATAATGAAGTGATTCTCCACAGCTGTGCCAGTTGGAGCTGTTCCACGAGAGGAAATGAAGACGCTTAAAGCAGAGCGCTTCACGGCACTTTCCTGCAGCGATTAAGATATCACACGTTTGACGATTAGCCTGCTAAACAAGCAAAATCTCTCTTTCAGCAAACATGTTTCACTTTACTTCCACTTCATTTTGCTTGTGGTGCTTTTCACGCCTCGAGAAAAGCTTTCATAAGTAAACACAGATCGAGTTGATCGAAGCGTTACAAAAATGGCATGAAAGTTTGTAAGATGGTTACATACATTTGCTAGTTAGTCTACCTCCTATAATGTGCAAGATTTTGGTGCGATTGTTACCTCCGAAAAATAAAATAAAGCCGTTTTATATCAAAGCAAATGTTAGATTTCATTAAATACGATCTACTTTAGCCATTATGTGTGTTAACATCTCCATTGCCCACAGCACTTGCCTCAAAGACATCAAATATGATCACTTACTAACTTTAAACCCACACGTGGTGTTACAGAAACCCAGCGCAGGCAAAAATCTAATCCAACTCTATATCTAATTTAATGCATTAGCTCCACAACAGAACTCTATAATTGGAAATCATTACAGTAGTTAACGTTGATGTCAGACTCAGAGATAAGTCCAGCCAAACCGTTCCTTTTATGGTTGTTCGGTCCAGTGGAAACCGGCCTTTGGTCTATGATTTACAACGGCGGGTTTGGTTGAACTCAGCAAGAAAGTGAAAACTATTAGACGGACAATGACAAAGTGAGAACCTAACAGATAAATACCGCATCCTCCCATATAACAGTGGATCTGTGTGTGTGTGATGGAGAAAAAGTTGAAGGGATAGTTCACCCAAAAATGAAAATTCTGTCATCATTTACTGACCCTCAGATTGTTCCAATCCTGTATACAGTTCTTTGTTCTACCAAACACAAAGGAAGATATTTCGAAGAATGTCAGTAACCAAGCAGATCTCGCAGCCCATTTACTGCCATAGTAAAAATTATATATATATATATATTTTACTAACCCTCTCTCTTTCTCTCAACAGGTAGTGGTCTAGCTTTTGTTGAAACTAGTAACTTTGTATTGGCACCTATTGTATTATTGCTTCTGTATGACATATCACTTATTGCTCCCTGAACTCTCTGTAGGTCGCTTTGGATAAAAGCGTCTGCTAAATGACTAAATGTAAATGTAGTTGGGAAAATAAATACTATGGGAGTCAATGGGGAATGACATCCGTTTGGTTACTGACATTCTTACAAATATCTATCCTTCCTTTAAAAATTCCTTTTGAGAAATAGACAAACACAAATTAGACAATTGTTGATGTCCTGTAAGAGTTTAAAAAAGTATATGAATAGCATACTTTTAGACAATTTGGTTTTGGAAGATTTTAATAGGAAATATTATATTATATTTTATATCTGAGTACAGTTTGAGAAATGCTTGAGTTGTACTTATATTGATTTACATTATTAACTACATATTACATTACATTAATTATTACATAATATTACATTAACAATTTTCTCTAAAAATAAAAATGTTGCCAAAAATGAGTTGAAACATTCAGGGGCGGACTGGAACTAGGGTGTGTTCACGTGACATATTTGGTTAGATTAAAATGAGCTCTGGTGCGATTGCTCTGTTAGTGCGGTTCATTTGTGTAAGTTTGAAGAACCCTGGTGTGCACCAAACAAGAAAAGATGGTTTCTTTTCTGCTTTCAAACAAACTCTGGCACCGAACCAAAAACGGGAAGTGATAATAAGATACGACCTGAAAATCATGTGATGTTGTAACATAAAAGGAGTGTTTATTAGATCTGTGCTTGTGCGTTTAATGGAGGAAAACCTGGTGCCGTTTTGACTGCTTTAAACACTTCATGAGGTCTTTGTGAGTTAGTGGCTTGCTAAAAATACCCTCCTATGATCAAGCATACACTGAGCACACAGCATAGTTTTGGATGTCCGGTAAGTTCTATCAAAATATAAAACATAAAAGCATGTTGTGAAAAATTCCTGTCTGAACGCTAAGCGAACCATGACTAAATTAATTTTGTTTCTTATTTGTTCCGGACCAAAAGAACCAAAAGAACCGAAACTACAAATATGAACGCATGCCTAAAATACGGCCCTTGACTTCTTCTGCAAGAGCGGCCCACAAAACCCAGCTCGCAACAGACCATAACGCACTGATGCACAAACCATACTATAGCGCTATAATTCATAAATGTAAATGTTTTTTAAGACCTTTCATGCCACCTTGCAAAATGCATTAAACAGTAAAGTCAAGTAAATCTGACTGAACAATGTCAATGTATTATAAGGTAGTGTATTTAAACTGACCATGACATGGTGTGAGTAGACTTTGCTAACAAATAATGTTTAAAATCAGCTATAAAGTCCAAAATCAACATGATACAAGTCTTAAAAAGTTAGCGTTTAGGATTTATAAACCATGAAGAGAGGAGAGAAAACATTCACTCTTTGGGCTTAATAAGTAAGTAGCTTAGGTTTAAGCTTTATAAAAAAGCTTTATAAGCGTTTTTAAACTGCACATTAAATACAAATTTGAACAAAAAATTAAATACAATGTCATTACCTGTGATGATGTCTATTGAATTCTTCAATGCTAATAAAATGGACCATATACACACACAGACATATCTTATGCCTCATATTGTATAAACTTATCTGTTTTAGACATGTTAACTCAAACACACGTCTTAGATTATGTGACAAACCATTTTTCATTTTTCTAAGTTTTCAACAGAAATCTCTGAATTGCTTGCATCTCTGAATCATACCATTTAACAAAAGTTTTATTGTAAAACTGTTGGCTTTGTTATGTTTGCCTTCTTACATCTCACTTCACGTTCATCATTAAAACAGAGGCTGCATCTAATACCCCCACTTGCGGTCTTGGGCACGTGCACGTGACATGCAGAAAGTAAGAGCGCAAGTCTGTCGCAAGTCTGTTAACGCTGTTTCATGCATTCTGACTTCTTTAAAATGTTAAACGTGCTGTCTTCTCATGCTTAACATGGTCAACTTGTCAAAAAACGAGTTGGATGTATTACGTAGTATTTCTGTGCTCGATAAACTCCCCAAGCGTTCGCATAGGTTAATTAAAGTTTTTTCGAACATGAAAACTGTTACGTAGCAACTTCTCTTAGTCTCTATTGGGCAATTTTTTATTGGGCGAAAGAAATAGTCCGCCCACGCGTCACACGATTGGCTGCGCAGCGTCAGGCCTGTAGCTGCAGCTCGTTACTCTTGCGATAGGGAGGGAAGTTGAGGTGTGTTTGTTTGTTTGTTATATAAACCGTGGACATAGTGCTGGATTTGAAGATCGTTTGAAACTGATAGATGGCGTGGTCCCAGCGCTAAAAGATGCCGGACATGAACCGCATGCAGTGAGTGAAACTATGTCATATGTCTGTGTTTTGTTAGCAATCGGCCCGTACGTGCATAATGTAAACAACAAGAACTTATAATGAATCAAAACAGTTATGCAGGGATAATGCGATCATGTATTGCCAGGTCGTGATTTAGTTCCTCCCCCGCAAACCCCCAGGATGTCGTTATTTTTGGAAATAATCATACAGCTGTGTGTATCTATCTTTTATAAATGTTATCAAACTAAATACTCTTTCGAAGATATGAAGTATGCAATACTACTCTGTAGATACTCAAGATTAATATGAGATTGGCAGAAACTGCCGGTTCAACCGGACCTTTAAAAACACCAAAGTGCAGTGCACCCACAGTACCTTGAATACGGTATTCACTGCTTCCACAGTACTGAGCAACATTCAGGGCTAAGTTTATCCCATCATGCATCACGTTCTGAATATAAATCATAAGACTTTTTGCTTGGGTCTCGCGAGATGATCCGGAAAGCTTTCGAGTTTAAGTTATACTACAACTTTTTAAGGTTATTTCTTTATTTATTCTATGTTTGGCTAACATGTGTTTTTCTTTAGTTTTTTGGGTACAGCTGCTTTGATACAATACAAATAAAGCGCTATAAAAAATAAATCTGACTTGATTATATAATAAGATATTATAACAATTTCGTAGTAAAACGTAGAGTGTTGCACATTTTATTGGTGAAAACGCCAGCGTTATGTATTTTGTAAAACTGCATTTTGTCACATAATTAGAAAAAACATATTAATTACATGTTTGCACTTGCTAAGGGTGTCCTATCAGGTTAGAAATACTACATGCTCACGTGGGATCTTCACGCCCACTAGAACACTTGGGCCAAAAACAGGCAATACATCATGAAAGTAGTCAAGTGGTCAAGTGCAAAGACTGCAAGTGGGGGTATTTGGCAGACATAATACAAACATAATACAATGTCTAGCTAAGAGCTCCGTTTACTCTTTATTTGAAAAAGTTTTCATGAAAAAAATAATTACAATCTTCAGGCAGTAACGCAAAGTTACTAATGCAGTAAAAGGCTTCGCTTCTTTTCATACATCCAAAAGATAACAGTCAGCTGAGAGACGCAACATAGTTTATGTTCACAGCACGTACTATACTGTATAAGTTATATAATTTTACCTTATAAATATGTATATATGTGAATAACTTATATCCTAATGAATTCGCTGTTGCATCCATGTTTTCCTCATACATATTCAATAACATCCTCATACACTCTTTTATCCTGTTTTCTCTACATTTCTTCGTTTGTATACTGTACATACATACATATTTCAAACAAATATGATTGGCTGAAATCCTCTCCACTTTTTTCACCCCCCCAGACAGATTATCTGACCTCTCGAACTTCTCAAACTGAAATATCTACGTCTTGTACGTCGTAAAACCGCAGTACTTACATATAGTGTCTATAATTCTGCATTGCCATCATGGTGTCCGTAATCATACTTCTCTCCTCTGTGTACTTTCTGTGTCTACGCTTTCAAATTGCCCGACTCCGGCGTGTGGGTTTGTCTGTATCCTTGTAACTTGTGTGACCCAAAATGATTTTGTCATATTGCCACGTCAGTGAGTCTGTGTTCCTGTGTGTTTCGGCTGTGGGTCAGACCTGTGGCGCTGACGTCTAAATGATGACTTTGCTGTCAGTCAGATATAAAGGAGGCCTACTTTAACCAACAATACGCCTGCTTCTCGCTTTACCTCGGACAGATTCATCCCCGAAACATCTCCCCCCGACTGCAAGCCCACTTCCTCTATTTTAAGCCCAACTTGGATCTAGCCTAATTTTGAAAGACGTACCTATACGTGCACTGATCTCACGGGAAATACACAACATTATTTCATATTTCATAATGACAAATTTCAGTAGGATACAAGACTCCTAACCATCTTCGAGTATAGCTTACAACGCTCTAAAAAAGTGTTGTTGTATGTCATCCATGATTTGGGTCAAATATGTATTTTATATTTTAATATCTAATAAATATCTATATTTTACCCAACCATGGGTTTAAACAACACAGCGCTTTTATATACTCTTTGAGCTACCAATAACAATTCACATTTTACCATATTTCAGATCTGCAGACGTCCACAGATTGTTCCTAAAATCCGGGCAGAAATGGGAAATGTCTGCCGATTCCATCTGGGCCTGTTCACAAGTGGCTGATTTGGGACACTGCATTTCTGTTCATGCATTTGGCAGACGCCTTTATCCAAAGAAACTTACAGTGCAGTGCGTTCAGTATTAAAAAAAAATATTTGCATGTGTTCCTATTGATCATGACCTTTGCGTTTCTAATGAAATGCATTACTAGTTGAGCTTTGTGAACAGAGCTCTACACAAGCAGCACATCCAATCTCCCGGCAAAAACATAACTATTTTTCGATCTGGCAAATTTTGGCTAATTCGTATGATCTCATTCATACAATTTAGTACGATTTGCTTTCGCAACAGTGCTGTTAGGGGTGGGGTTTCAGAATTGCTTTTTTTCTAGGAATCTTTTTTTAACAACGTACGGATTAATACAAATAAGCCACTTCGTAAAATAGCTACGAACGATTCACAACGTACGAATTAATACGAATAAGCCACTTCGTAAAATAGCTACGAACGATTCACAACGTACGAATTAATATGAATAAGCCACTTCGTAAAATAACTACGAACGATTCACAATGTACAAATTAATATGAAGTAGCCACCTTGTAAAATAGCTACGAATGATTCACAACATACGAATTAATATGAATAAGCCACCGTGTCAAATGGTCTAAGTCAAAGTCAAAAGTCAAAAGTCGAAGTCGAAGTCGAAGTCGAAGTCGAAGTCAAAGTCGAAGTCAAAGTCAAAGTCTAGTTATTTGTAGTTCATGTCTTATGTTAACTTAAGTCTTGCTTAAGTGTAGTTAGTCTTAGTCCTGTCTTGTCATTTTATTATACCCCTGTTTTGCTATGTTACCCCCATGTTTTTATGCATTAGCTGTTCATTTACACGTCAACAGCGTTTTCTGGGCCTGAAAATACACACTAAATCTTTGTAAAAACGATAAAAAACCAATGTGCAAACATGGTGGCATTCTGCATGTGTATTACATGTACTGTACTACCAACACAGCAATCGTAGTTTACAGGACCGTCTTTATGCTACTCCACAAACTTATTAACATTTCTCCAGTAAAGTGTATTTATTGCTCCACTAGACACATTATTTACATATGGCAAATTCTAAAACTCAAATACACAATTTAAGTTGTTGGGTAAGATTTCACGGGAAATCTCAGTTTGACGTTACTTGACTTCAACACACATAAAGATAAGCACACACCAAGTGACCTGCAATTTTATGAGATGGCGATGGAAAGGAAACGTTTTTTATTGTAAAGGAAAATTCTATCATTATTGTTCACTCTCG
Source organism: Triplophysa siluroides (assembly GCA_006030095.1). Lineage (NCBI taxonomy): Eukaryota > Metazoa > Chordata > Actinopteri > Cypriniformes > Nemacheilidae > Triplophysa > Triplophysa siluroides. Next base: position 3,919,848 of record VCII01000093.1, read on the forward strand.
TGTCATTTTAAACCTATATGACTTTCTTTCTTCCACAGAACACAAAAGAAGACGTTTTGAAGCAAGTTGGAAACTGAACAGCACCGGCACCTATTCACTTTTATTGTATGGACACAAAACCAATGCAAGTGAATGGGTGCTGGCTAGCAACATTCTTCAAAATATTTTCTTTTGTGTTCTGCGGAAGAAAGAAAGTCAAACAGGTTTGAAATGACATGAGGATGAATAAACGATGACAACATTTTTATTTTTGGACGAATTATCACTTTAAATTGAATTTTGCCATTAGCTTGGTGGAGTGCATTCCGGGATTATCTTTGAAGGCTGAAGCAACCTCAGAATATAGCCAAAATGAGGTATCTTATAAAACAGCACAGGGTCTATATTTGCCTCATTTTCCATCACAGCATATTAAGACATCACACACATGCACAAATGTTTCTCTCCTCGGGCACTGCGACGACTCCTCCGTTCATGTCACGTTATGTCCTCGCTCACTTATAAATACAGAACACACCGAGAAGCACTTTCAGCTATTACACACTCACTGATCTAACAGCACGCTGACATGAAAACCATTGCCTCTCTCTCATGCATACGGCATCTATCTGGATGGTTTCCTCAGTATTTATGCTTGTCAAACTTGCATGCTCAAAAGAAAAGGGTTAGACAACGCTGACAACGTGATGTCCAATTACAGACGTACAAGAAACAGATGCACCATATTCCAATTACACATGGTGAGAGGGGTTTACATAAGGGAGATGACTTAAGCAAGCTTGTAACCGTGATGTCAGCAAGTATTCAGAGTCAAAGGCAAAAAAATGATATTCATGAGAACAGAATGACTCACTGATGCAGATATTACAAAAATAAAACTAATCCAGCATTGTTTTCCTTTTGCACATTTGAATTTAATTTAGAAGCAGTTCTAAAGAATCTCAATAGAATGTCTTTTGGGACTTCAACATAATACCAAACTAAATATTTAACTACACACACTTCTCAATAGGTTAATAGGATCACCGATAGATAAAATGCTCTGCATGACATCAAAGAAATTATTTTATCTTTGAATCTTTAAAACTCCTATAGCTCACTCTAACCTCAAGGACAGCTATATACAGTATTATATAAGTATGTTAATGCTGAAGTGAGTGCCTTGCATTGCAGCACATTTAAAGATCCACTGAAGTGCTTTGATATCTGCAGCTTTGTTTGATGCACTGCTGTACTTCCCACTAAAAGAGAAAATTTGGTCGGGGCTTATTTCGTGACCCCGTCCTTAAAAAATAGCCAGAAGCTGGGGTGGACAATACATTCCCTAGATTTTTGAGAGCTTTTGATTGGTCAGAAAAATCTGATTAGAAACTAGAGTGCAGAATGGTGTCATAGTTGATCCGCTTGGTGGAAGTAAGACTGTACGTTTTAAATGCTTATTTTTCCTAAACGTGAATTTGGTCAATGTTTTGGATCGCATTAGTTATATACTCAAGGCTAACATGTTCATACAAAAACGACAAAAAACTTCCAGTTTGAGTTTATGGGGACTTTAAATTTGTAGTCTTGCATTTCTCTGAAGGAAGGGGGCGATAGAGTAACCCTTTAACCTGTGTTAGTTGTGTAATTATTAAAGTAATTCAAGTCAAAGTTTAACTAACATTCACTGACTTGCTCATGATTCTTTTTAGACTGTTACAACAGTAGTCGACCTTGAAACAAAAACTGCCTAATTGTTTCAATATTAATCGTGTACGTGGTCATGTGTCGAGATGTGGAAAAGGTTAGTGGGTCTGGAATTCAGTGTTATATTTGAAGTCAGTGTTGTTGTGATTGTTACAAAACACTGAAAATCTAAATATTCAAATAACAATATTAATATGAACAACAGCGCTTTCTGGTAGCAATGATGAGAATTCAACTTGTGTTCGCAAGCTTACGCCTGATAGCACACATACATCTGGAAGACGACTATTTGATGTCTGCATTGACATCTGCAAGACATATTTTTTTAGCTCATCTGCAATAAGTATCTGAGATGTCTCCTGTAATACGTCATATAGACGTCCAGAACAAGTCTGTAAGATGTTTATGATTTAGAAAGTGTGTGAAACTGCCTTTTCTAAGATGTTTTTAAACAGCAGATGTTTTCCAGATCTTTAGCAGACATCTTCCAGACGTACCTTTGCTGTCTGAAACGTAGCTAGAAACATTAGCATACGCATTTAACAGCATTGTTCTTATACAATAAGATTAAACAATATCCAATACGTGTTTTTCTGTGGCTTTGGTGTGTTATAAGTTGCTCATGCATGTATTTGACACGTAAAATTGCAAAAATTAAAGTGTCGAAACAAAAGATGCATTCTATCTAAAAGCGAATGCTCACCCAGAACTGCCTGAAACGCCTCGTGTGACCACACCCCCACAAATCTACGTCAGTTCGTGGTATGATTTGACTAAGTCCGCCCAAATGTATACGCAAGTAAGGTGGACGTACCTGTCAGTCAATTGCAAGATGGTAAGAGGCATAACATTTCTGTCACACGCTTGCAGTATTCGACCAATCACTACGCACTGGTTTTCAGAGCGATGAGCTTTGTAAAAAATCAGCGCGTTTCAGAGAGGCGGAGCAAAGAGGACAAACATGCACGCTATGTGGAAAATACATCGTATTTGAACCCTAAATCGTGTATACACATTGCATTACATCTAAAACCAACGATAATATTTATTTTAGCCATGTCATTTGACCCCTTTAAGCAATCCTAAATGATAAACTAAAATGATCTGTGTATGGATTCTTGTTGTACCGTGACAAAATGAAAAGTCACATCACAATAAACGTCTGCTTTAATAAACGTTACAATGAAGCGACTGCTCGGATTTGTGTAATCGGAAGTGACAGAACAAGCATGCACATGTGGGATATACACAACATCCATAATACCCATTGCTGTGTGTTCAATGTGAAGAGAATTACTTAAAATATATTCTATTAAAAGGGGGCACTTATCGCCCGGTCTGGGCACCAAACAGCAGCTTGACCAGCTAAGACCAGCAAACCCTCGAGGAAGTTTTAAGCTCAGTTTTTCAATACAGAAATGCCACAGAAAGGGCACAGAAATGCAGAAATTCCTCAAGGCCAGATAAGCACCCCCCACAGTAAAGGTCAACGTCTCCAGAGACGTCAGGAATACGAAAGACTGATGAGACGGGATTCACACATCAAAGAGACGAACAGCAGCCTCCTCAGCATCTCTGTCTATCTTTCCAAATGTGTTGATGCAATGCAAAAAAGGCCCACTCCGAGGATAACAGCGCTTTTATCTGTTTTTTAACACCCACCGTGACGCCCTTCAAAGGGCTCGATAAGGCAAGGAGGAGACTGGACCCCTTCTGGAACAAGACAAGCAATGTGAACCTGCATTAACCCGGCAGACAATAGCGTGACACTGTGCACTACACTGAACTTGAGGAGTAGATCCTCTCCGGTTCTCATCCATTATGCAAAACAACACAGAGGGACCCGAGAGGAACAGATTGCAGCAATTACAGCGCCGGCGAGGTGATATCTTACCTCGTGTCAAAAACTGGGTCTGTGTACATAGGTAGAAAACAAACCGTCTCCTGACTCTTGGACAGCGCGTTCGCTTGGCTGTGGGACGCTTTTGTTTGTCCTTGCTTCTTGTTTCCATCAGCTGAGCCATCTGCAAGGGACAAATACATTTTGTTTAACGTCACAGCGAAACAGTGTCTGGGTAAAGCGAATGTAGGAGACTCTTTCAGACACCTTTGAAAAGTTAACTTTAGTGTCTGCGTGGAAATTTTATGAGGATTCATTCGGAGAACCGGGAAAGTAGAACATTCTGCTCATGATGCAAAATGAGATGGACATGGCCTTAACCTTATTTCTAAACCTAAGGCCCTGAGACATAAGTTAAAAGATCGGACGATAGAGAGCATAGCAAGTTACATTTGTGTCAAAGTAATAAACAGACAAAGTATGTATTTTATATAGACATATATATTTTTGCGTATTATTATTTAGTTATATATTTAAAAGTTAGGTTTATACAATGAAATAAAAAAAAATAAAGGCAAAATAATTAACAGACAAACACAGTAAATATTTGTATTATTATTATTAGTGTTGTTAAACGTTTGTTCGCATCCAGAATAAAAGTTTGTGTTTACATAATATATGTCTGTGTATTGTGTATATTCATTTTGTATTATACAAACACACACATACATGCATATATTTAAAAAAAGAAACATTTATATGTTTAAATAATTGGTAAATAAACTAAATACATGTTAATATATGTTATGTGTTTATAAAATTTATATGCACAGTACACAGACATATTATGTAAACAGAAACTTTATTCTATGCGATTACTCGTTTGACAGCCCAAATCATAATATTTGTATTTGTTTTTTATTTATGTATTGTTGTGTTTTTCCATATTTATTTCTAAAATTATTTATTTCCATTTTAACTTATTTCCACATTTTTGTATTTATTAAAGTTTTTATGTCATCATCTCATTATGTTATCATGTTATGTTATTTCCTACATTTTAGTGTATAAGGTTTAGGGGTGGGACTTCATTATTGCCTTTTCTAACATATTTTAATATGATTCACATCATACGAATTCATACGGAATAAGCGTGAGATCAAACCACAGAAGCATAAACTTTTATCAGCATTTTCATCTACTATTTTACTATATGTTTACTATTGGTGATCACGGTGGTTTTATATAATATGAACACTCTTATGTTATCAGGTTAGTAGTAAAATAGTAAACAAAGCAGATAATTAACAATAAAATAAGGTTATTACATCAACAGTTGCTTCTGCACACTGTGCTTAAAAATATAGTACGAGCTTCAATACTAATATACTTTAGCTCCCCCTACAGACAACACATACAACTTCTACTGTTTAAATCAAATGTATCTACACAGTATATCACAAGGTTGAATTTTAAGGTCCAACACAATTTTATCCAGGTCATATGTACAGCTGGCGTCTGTAGACAAATAACTACATGGATTAATCGTGGGCCTCAGGGTTTGAATAAGTGCTTATATTTCCACATAAATTGACCTGTTTATTAACTTCACATTCATCTGTATACACATCACAGATGAAGATTAGCTTAAACTCAACCTAGACACTTAAATTTGAGGCCATATGCTGAGTTCAGTCCAGGACAGGTTGTCGCCCAGCCAGTAATCTCCTCAGTGGGGTGGATTTAAGTAAGCTATTTACTTCTACAACTAGGACACACCGTCTTTAAGACCTAGTTGTTTTTTTAACAATTCATTCATGTTTTATTGTAATATGTTTATTTTTAAGCATAAATTGATGTCCCCCCCAGTTTCATCTTGATATGGCACAGCCTTATCCCTATGATGAGAGAAAAAGTTATTGTGGTATTGTACCTGCCAAGAAAGACCGAAGACCTTTCTAGAAATAACTTTTGGGCATCACAGGCAAATTTAAGTTTAAGAACTTGTATATTTTTAAATTTGGGTAAACAATAAAATCCATAAAATAATACATTAAAATAGATCATAAATTCTAGGTACCTAGTACCACTAAGTTTAGTATAGTACAGTGACTATTTTAAATCAGCACAAAGAAAATAACAACATTCAGAAAATGGGAATTATAAAATAATAAAATAAAACAAAATTATGTATGGATTCTTGTTGTACCGTGACAAAATTAAAAGACACATCACAATAAACGAAAATAAATGAAACTATAAAATAAAATAAAAATAAAATAAAATAAAATAAAAAAATAAATAAATAAATAAATAAAATAAAATAAAATAAAATAAAATAAAATAAAATAAAATAAAATAAAATAAAATAAAATAAAATAAAATAAAATAAAATAAAATAAAATAAAAAAATAAAAATAAATAAAAAAAAATAATAAAATAAATAAAATAATAAAAATATAAATAAAATAATAAAAATATAAATAAAAACACATTATAGTGAAAATAATCCAAAAACATTTTTTTTTTGCAGTTCAGTGTAAGCAGCTGACTAGAATTTGATACACAATCTCTCCGGTTTACCTTGACAGTCCAGGAGGAAGCAGGTGAGCAGGTGAGGACACACTTCCTCCAGCACAGAGCAGAAAGCGTTAAACCCGTTCGGTCCTTTCTGGGACAGCTGATCCAGAAACAGCTCCGTTCGTTTCCTACTGGAGTCTTGGTGCAGTATATCTTTATATTCCTCAAGAGAAAACACTTCATCATACACCAGATACGGCAGAACCTTGTTGACATCAAGTTCCTGTAAAATCCTCTCTCTGTGTAGCTTCAAAACCTTGGCAATCCACTTCTTTTTCCTTCTGTTGGCCGGTTTCTTGCCTTTATTTCTTTGTCTTGTGTTTTTCTTCATGAACCACTTCTTAGAGCCACTTCCAAACATCTTCGCACTGAAGGTTCCCACTGCGACGTCTTGAATAGTCTGTTGATTTTGCCTAGAAAAGGAAAGTGCATATTTTTTACAGCTGATAGATGATCATGTTTGTATGTTTTTCAATCATTGGTGCTGCATGTGTTGTGACACACAAAGTGTCTGACTGCAGGACAATATGGACAGGATCAAAATACGTGCTCGGTACGCACAGACAGTAATAGGATTAGCTTTGTGTTAAGCAGACCATGGTTAGGTCATTCTGTCTACTGCAGATTGATAACTCTGAATATGGTTTTCATTTTTGTCTCTAGGGGAAATTATAATTTGAAAACTTGTTCAGTTCATTTTGATTTGATTTTTTTTATTTTATTATATTGCATTATTTTATTATATGATTTAATATTTTTTGGCATTTATAAAATTTTAATGTGTATTACATTTTAAAATACTTACCAAAAATTATATTTGGAAAAAATGAACAAATTGATCCATTAAAATGCAGGAAATTCCCACTCAATGGCTTTCTTTGTGAATTTATAGAAATCTTAGTAGTTGTCTCCTCCAGCAGAGAGGGCAGCACAGCTTCATTCGTCACAGGTTTCTGCCAAGCTTGTCCTTGAAACTGTAAAAATGTTACACAGAGGATGTCATAAGGACTATCTCAATAGATATGTAGGTTTTTATAGATCTTTTAAGAGGTTTCATAAGGCTAATTCACAATGATCCAACAAATGCCAACAAACATCGTCTACAACAAACACTACAATTCATTCAACAAATATTTCATTTCTTATTATTCTTATTTTTTTTTTATTATTTAGCTCTACCTTTTTATTCTATTCCATTTATTAGCCCACAGTTGTTTGATCTCATGTTGGGTGCTATATTTGTATTGTCTTCAAAACATATATGGGTCTCCAAAGTACGTCTCAATGGTCGATATGCATGCGTGACTTCCGTGTTTCACGGTCAGAACCCTAGGCAGTTTCCGGTTCTTAAAGCAGAGAAAAATGAGAAAATGAAAATTGATTGTATAGTAATTGTTTTAAATAAACAATTTGTTGAATGTGTCATGGACTTGTGTAATTTAATCATTCTTTCTTTAGCTTGGTATCAGAAATAATCTACAGGGACTTTGCAGATGTGTAACAGTACCGGAAGTTAAGTTTTGTTCACAAAAGTGTGCATGCGCATAAGGTTTGTTTATGTTGTTACTTTGAAACCGTCTTTACCTGAATCTAGTGAATCTATCGAATATTTTATCTGTTTCTAGACTAAATGCAACTAGTATTCGATGAACTCTGCTCATTTTATTCTATCATCACTTAGTCTCCTAAAATGTTTTTTTTTTTACAAAACGTAAAATTAACAGTAAAAGTACAAATGTAAATGAAAGGTAACAAATAGATATCTATTACAGTAATAGATGGAATAGAACAGAAACAATATCAACAACAGCCTGGGGAGACAAAAGAGAAAATAATAATAACTGACCTAGATAAAGTAAACGAAAGAAAGTAAATTAAAGAGAGAAGAAAACCTAACAGATAAAAACGAAACGAAATCAATCGGCAATTAGACTTAAGAGAAATAAAAATATATAGCAACAGGACTAAAGCTAAAGGGCATTTGAAAAAGAACACAGCAGCCCTACGCTCTTAGAAATAAAGGTGTTTAAAAGGTTCTTTACAGGGATGCAACAGAGTCATTTTTGGTTCCACAAAGAACTATTCAGTCAAAGGTACTTTGAAGAACCATCTATTTTTGACTTTCAATCTGAAGAACCTTTTGTGAGAAAGAACGGGTCTTCGGATGTTAAAGATTCTTTGTGGAACCATTTAAACAAAAAAAGCTCTTCTATGGCACCGTGAAGCACCTTTATTTTTAAGATAGGATGTTCTTTCCGTTCATCTCTGTATTTATGATGACGTGAAACCACCTTTCTTGTGGTGCCCTTGGTGATCCCCATCCACTGCCAAAAGCACCAACAACAGGTTGAGCATCAGGTCTGGACCAGCTGATGTGTCCTGTTTGATTAAACACATTTTCTAGAACACGTGGATATTAACACTGTGGCTGATCAATGTATGTGTTTACAGAAATTGGCTTTTAAGAATAAACCGTATAAAAATATACAAAATAATCTACACATGAAAATAAACATTTGACCTAAACAATCAATGTCTTCATTCTGGAACATTCATCGGCATTGAGCACACGTGCAGTCATATCATTTATTTTAATGTGTTTTAATGTAAGTTTAATGCGTTCATCCATCTGATTTTATCCGTCTTTACATAGCTTGCCGTGACAAGAACTGATTGTGTAAATCATTAGGTTATGGGTCAAGCATCAATCAGCTACTTGTCATTGAATCAGCAATTCGCATTAAATGAGTCTGCAGAACAGTTCTGCTGGCGGCATTACTCAGTTATCTAGTGGTTTAAAAATATATTAACATTCCAATAATGCTCCTGAGAACAGGAAGAAAAGATAGTCTTTCATTACAGTAAACCATTAATGCTGTTGTTTGAAGGGATTATCGGGGGAATTTCTTAAGATTTAACTTCTGCCCTATATCCACTTATACAGGACCATCATTTATTCTTTCTACTCTAAAAACACAAAAGAAGATATTTTGTGTCCATACAATGGAAGTCAATGGGGGCCTATGTTGTTCAGTCCCCAACATTCTTCAAAATATCTTCTTTATTGTTCTGCAGAAGAAAAAAGTCCTACAGGTTTGGAATGACATGAGGGTCAATAAATGATGACAGAATTTTCATGTTTGGGTGAACGATATCTGTGTGTTTGGTTTTGCTTTAACAAACTTTTATATAATGTTTGTGAAATAACACTACCCACGTTACACACACTACACATTAAATCGATATCTGATGTCTGTTTTGGACATTTTCTGAGACGTCAGAGCAGCTCTTTGATAACTTTTTATCTAATATTTCAGCTTGTTTTGGTGTTGAACAAGAGTCCCTCCCTTCATACACACCTTGTGTTGTTGCTTTGACTCCTAAATCCACACTCTGTATTCCAGAAAATTGCCTCACGCTTAGATCTGTGATACTGTGACACAATGCAATGTGGTTATATCAGAAACATTTGTTTAGGCACTTTGTTTAGCCAGATATGATAACCTGTTAAAACGTTATGCAAGAGACTATTTACATTTAGTCATTTAGCAGACGCTTTTATCCAAAGAGTTTTATTACAAAGAGTTTAGGAGCAATAAGTGATATGTCATACAGGAGCCATAATACATTAGGTGCCAATACAAAGTTACTGGTTTCAACAAAAGCTAGACCAATACCTGTTGAGAGAAAGGGTCAGTGTGTTTTTTTTTCTTCATTTGTCTGTCAAGTATTCACAGAAGAGACTATTAAATTCACTATTGAGAATATTTTGAAGAACAAACAACATTGACCCCTGTTGACTTCCATTGTATGAACACTGAGGCATTTTGTGTTTCCACATATATAGAGTATATGTTTTGAACAACATGAGGGTGATTTTAGGGACTTTTAGGTACTATATGGGGCCACATCTACACCTTGTGTTGTGTAAATGTGGAACAATTCCACTTACGCACCATCACTGCTTTTCTCACTGTGGTGGACAGTAAATCACGTCGCTGAAATAATATACCAACATGCGAATGTGCACTCCGCCCCGAGTTATCAGTTAAACATCATGAGGTATAGGCTATAAATGTTTTATTTCTTAGCAAAGACAATATCAGGAAGTATTCCCAGGTAAATCAAAATCCACCCTTCCAGAGATATTGTTGGTTGCACCTTTACACCACAAAGTCACTTAAGCTTGTGTTCAGCAATGAATCGGCAGTCAAATCACCACTTTGGAAAGAAATCCCCAATTTATAATCAGTGATGGAGCTGCAGGACATATAGTTAAACCATGCTATAAATCCAACTATATTCATGTGTATCATTTGAAGGCTATAATCTGAAAAAAGGACGCAGTCCTGTTAGATAACAATGATCTAAAATAAAAATAAATAAATAAAGTGTAAAAACGTGTTGTGGTTGCTGTGTGATGCCAACAAAGTTTCAAGGGATTTCGTGACATTGTCACAAAATGTAATCTGTTGAGTCGTGTTCATAACGATTTTTCCTTTTTTGTGTCACAGAGTACGACTTTCAATCAGACATATTTTAATACGCGGTATCATTCATGTGTATAAATATATATCACACATTCTGATGCGAATTAGTAAAATAGATAAAACGTTGACAAAATCGTGTCAAAATAAAAGTCACTGCAATGTTAAAGGGATAGTTAGCCCCAAAATGAAAATTCTGTCATGAATTTCTCACTCTTGGGTTGCTCCAAATCAGATTTTTTTGAAAGATATTTGGTTATAAGCATTCTTCCAAATATCGTTCTCTGTGTTCATCAGAACAAAGAAATGTTAACAGATTTGAAACAACTCGAGGGTGAGTAAATGATGACTGAATTTTTATATTGGGGCGAACTGTTCCTTTAAAATACCTTGAATGTGTCTCAATAAAAGTTATTTTGGGCAGAGGTCATTATTCTGGGTCATTTCCTTCCTAACATCTAATCGACTATTTGAAAGAAACTGCCTCATGCTATCCCTCAATCTTAAACTTGATTGTGTGATAGACAATAAGGAAGTTAATTCTGAAAATATTTGCAGGATCACTGTCGCCTATGGGCATGACATTACTACAGCTATCACCTTCAAGTTAAAACGTTTATGACACATATTAACAAAGACAGCATAATAAATGAGATGTGAAAATATCACTATGTATACAATTTGTTATCATGGATAATGTTCTCATACATTAGAAATGTAAAACATGTACAGTTTAATGTGCTGTATTGTATGTTAATTCCTGCCTCATGGTGCATGAAAACATCTAATGTGTAATTCATTCATTTTGTGAAAACATCTTTTATTTTTACTTATTGGACAGTGGGTTAAAATTATGATCTAGCCTACTTCAGACCAATTTCACACGGAAAATATCAAGATATTGAAAACCATCCAGACATGTCAAGATACAATTGTTTTAGCTATTTCCCTGAACTGTTCCTGAACCTCTTTAACTCGCACACAGTGTCATTTGCTGTATATAAACTACATTAAATACACGCTTTCATCATAATGTTGTTCAAATGATACATCTGCATTTGCACTGGACAAAGAAGCGGTTAAATCTTTGTCTTTGCTTCATTCGTATATCCCAAGGTTTGTTGTGTTCATGTTGAAAGGCTCTAATAATTTGATAACTAATGGTACAGTAACAACCGTCTGCAGCGGTGCATCCGCTCAGCGGATGTCTGATTGTAATGTACCAGCTCAACTCATTTGAGATAACACGCTTGTAATGAAATATCCAGTAAACAGGGATGATTTGACCGTATTTATTAGGATATGTTGACATCATATTGACAATGATTTTAAACAATTTCATCACATCATATAGAATTATGTGATCTGTAAGTCATGGAATCATATATTTATTACATTAACTCAAAAAGTGTTAACAGTTTTCAAAAACTAAAACTACCTTGTTTTTAAGTCACAGCAACTTACAACTAGCCAAAAGTAAAAATAGTAAATTGAAATGACTTGTACAGACAATTTCATTATACATAAAAATGTAAGGCGACCATCAGTTTTGGCCAGCGAGATTACCGTATGCATTGCTATTTCATACACGGATCGACCATTACATGAAATATGTAATAATATGCATTCATGTCACGAATGATGAAGGAGAACCCAAACGAAGACAGCATATAAGACAAAAAACTTCTAATGAAAAAAAAAAATTACGATAACTAAGGAGTTTTCAAAATAAATAAAAAATTCCCACGAGGAGGCAAACAAGAACAAAACCAAAAAACAAACAAGGCTTACTTAAATGGAGACAAGGCAGAGACAAAAACCAGGCTTCACTAGACAAGACCTTGACCTTTAGCTTGACCTTGACCTTGACTTACAAGGAGATACTCAAACACGCTGAGCAATACAAACTAATCAAAACGAACCAGCACAGCACAGCAAACACAAGGGCATTATATAGGGGAAACTAACAAGGGATAATTAACAAGGGGCAGGTGTGGGGAATCAAACGCTGATGGGAAGCTAAACGAAGAAACGAGGGGACGGGGTCAAGATGAGACAGGAGAGAGCGCATGGCATGTGAAAACAAACAATGCCATGTCTCTCTCTACACTAAAGACGCGTGGCTCTCTCATGATCCTAAGGAAAACATGACAAATAGAGGCAGAATCATGACATATGCATTTGTAAAGAGAATCAATGAGAGTGAGAGGGATGATTTGATTAACATTTCTCTTTCATTATTTATAAATGCTTTATAAACAGCATGTTTGCTTGAATCAATCACGGCATCAAGAGATTTCTTATCGCGTGGCCTATGTGTCGCGGCAGACAAACATTCCAAAGCTATGAAGCTTCTCCAGGTTTGCTGAACACGTTACAGTACACGATATTGCCATTGAAGAAAGAATGTTGAACAATTGTATAGTCTGATGTCGAGTATTTTCGCAATAGACGATCTAGAAGTTCTCATAGTGGTGAACAAAATGAGTCTGGTCCCGTTTGTTCATTTGTCGGCAAGCTTGCTCAACGTTCTTGGTCAAACCGGGAGGACCACAGCTGAAGACGCCGACCTTTTCCACCTTGAATAAAAAAATACAACATATGTTTCCGGGATATAATAAATAATTTATTAATCAAAGAGATACTTCAAGGACAATGATTTCCTGTGTGATTACAGATAAAGATGTTAGTCGGACGAACATCAAGTAAACTGTGTAAACATTGAAATGTACCGACCTCGGGGTGTACCTCCTGTAGCGAGCTGAGAAAAGCCACAAAGGGTGGCCGACCGAAGTGGGTTATAGATCGCAGACCAGTAAACAAACTCCGATTCCACACCTTCTGAAAGTGACGCTCGCAGACATACTTCATAAAAAGAGAGAGGGATTTTACAACTTAACAACTATTGCGTAACTTCATATCAGATGTAAATGCTGTTTACCTGATTTCTTTATTAGTCACGTTAATGTGAGAAAATGATAATCATATTGAACTGACACATGTGGTGCCATAAAAACATCTCAGTGATGATATCATTCTCAAACAACGATGGCTGGTTTCTCAGAAGGCTGAAACATGGAGCCGGTACTTACCAGCATGGTGGTGCGGAGGTCAAACTTCTCAGCCAGCTGAGTGATGTAGATGTGCACGGACACCAGCTCATGAGTGTCCATCTCCTCCACCTCTCTTATGATGTCAGACACCCACTCGAACTGACGCTGAGTCCGTGTCAGCCAGATAAAATACACCTGGAGACAGAAAACCTTAACGTAATACTTGTACCAATTGGAAACCCATAAAACCCCTTCTTCAATGAGTCTGCTTATAATAGACAAAGTTTTGACAGAAAGTTTAAGAGATATATAATAGAAATTGGTATGTTTGCCGTTTTCTAGTAAAAATATTCTTAATAACATCCTCTAAACAAGACTCATTGACTTGAAAAGCGAATTTGCATTATAATTTAAATACATTTTGATGTTCATGTTTTTGTTACTCCACTGTTAGCGGTAAAATGTATGTGAAAATACTTAACATAACGTTTACTTATCCCAATTACAAGCCACATGTATGGTTAACTTTTAACATATTTAATATTTATACTTAGTTAAATCACATTTACTGTATAATAAAAGGTGCATAAGTTTTTGTTAAAAAAAAATTTATAGAACAGGAAAATCTAGGATTTGGTTGAAAAATTGTTTTATCTGTTTATGAAATAAACTTAAGATAAAGCATTTTATGACCATGCTGCTGGTGATGTACCTTTTTACAAAGAAATTTGCACTTGACAGAAGATTTAAAGACCAGGTCTTTTAAGATGGAGGCAAAGGGAGTGACCCCAATCCCAGCGCCCACGAGGACTGACACCTCATAATCCGTCCACTCCTGATGGCCCTCCCCGAACGGCCCGTCTAGATACAGCTGCAAAAACAAAAAGTGAGATCAAACGAAAAAACAAAAGTCTATATACTGTATTCTTACCTTTGGATAGCCTTTGATCTCCTGGAGCTTCTCAGGAGCGTAGACCTCTCTGAGTTTGCTGGTCCAGGGTCCCACAGCACGGATGTGAAGGCTGAGGGTCTCCTCGTGTGGTGCGGAGGTCAGGGTGAAAGGGTGGTACTCATCTGTGCCAAGCTGCAGGCATGCGATACGTACCCACTGTCCCGAGCGGTACACAAACCCTTGAGGTCGTTTAAACTCCAGGTATGTCACACCTGCGGATATTTATGAACTATTTCATTTTAAAGCTGACATGGTGAATCTAGATTTGAGGAGCTGTATGAATTCACAGCCAGAACAATCAGGACTAAACACATTTCAGCAACTTGTGACCATTGTGTCCAGGTCCTCGGAGACAAACAGAGCTTTGTGCCGGATCTGAGACTGTGTGCAGTGTACCTGAGGGCAGCAGCTCGGCTTTCACCACCGTGATCTCCACCTTCTTCCTGTTGAGACTGATGAGCTTGTCCAGGAGGAAGAGGAGGCCGGGAGGGATCAGGCAGATGTGGAAGCGGGGTTCCTGGAGGAGAGCGTAGCTGCCATGGATCACCACCTGACAAATAAAATGCTGTTTCAATATTGAATTCCTTAGGAATGCAGAAAGTGCAACTAAAGCTTCGAGTCGCTTTGGATTAAAGTGTCTGCCAAATGCATTCATGTCAATAAAGACTGAAATGGAACTGATGCTATGATGTAAATGATCAATGTGGTATTGAATGTAAATTCAATGATCAACTGTGGTGACAAAAATGAGAAAGCTAATATTATAGAGATTTTATTAATTTTTATAACATAAACAATGAAAAGCATTAATTGTGAATCCAATCATGTTTAACACTCTTAAAGGGACAGTTCACCCAAAAATGACAAAAATTCCTGTCATCACTTATTAAGATTACTCACCCTCTTGTCATTTCAAACCTGTATGACTTTCTATCTTCTGATGAACACAAAAGAAGGTGTTATATTATGAAGAGTGTCGGTAACCAAACAACGGCGGCACCCATTCACTTGCATTAGTTTTGTGTCCATAGAAGTGAATGGGTGCCGCTGTTGTTCGGTTACCAACATTTTTCAAGATATGTATCAAGATACATTTACTTAAGAAGCAAAACGATATTAAGATACTAAACTATTACGTATTGTAATGTTAGACACTCTGTCAAAATGTCAAATATAAGAAAGTTTATACTTAAAACAGGAAATAAGAAAATAAAATGTATCTTTTAACTTTCTTCTGTAACCTTAATTTATGTTTTTTCTTACCCCACGGGTAGATTTTTTAAATATTTTTAAGCATTAACTTACTAGATTGTAAAACTTTTTATCGCTTCTCAAGTAAATGTACACTATGGACAAAAGTATTGGTGCGCCCCCTTCTAATAAACACGTTTGACTGCTTTAGTCATTTCCATGAGCACAAATCTTTATGCTTCAGCATTTAATGATAGTCTAGAGAACTGTGTCCTACTAATTTTATAGCAACAGTTTGAGAAGGACACTGTGAACAAAGCAAGATTCAAAAAGGCAAGATTCAGTCTAGTATTTAAGAACTCGACTGATCTGCATAAAGTCCAGACCTGAACCCAGCCGAACAGCTTTGAGTCAAACACTCATCGCCCAAACCCATCCATGAACAAAAGAAGGCTCTTCCAATGGTATTGTATTTGGATTAATATTTGTTTTAATTGGCATAGATGGCATAGATACACGTGTTATAGTGTATTTTGATTTCTATTTGTACTGGAAAACACATCAAAAATACTATGAAAAAGATTTTTTGCAGTCGTCTCTCACCAGCACATAGACGAGCACATAGAGGTAATGTGTGACCCAGAATCCCCTGAAGCTGATGCGTCTGAAATATCGCGAGGCAAAGACGTATATGAAGGCGAAGATCAGGAGCAACAAGATCCCAGTAAGACCTGAATGAGACAAAGAGAGACAATACATTGTACGTCCACATATCGTACGTAAAAAGGATACAAGCTGTGGTTAACATATTAGTCATGGAGAGCTGTACCTGGCACGGTCTTAAAAAACCAAAACGTCCATTTCATCGGAAGCTCAGACCTGCAAGTGACGGACAAATAGGATCTTGAATAACATTCCGTCCCAAATACATTGTATTTCGAATTTCATTTTAAAGCTTTTTTTACCCGTTGTCAGAAAAGACACTTGGAAACAAACAGGCGAGGATGCTGAGGTCACTGACACAGAAGACGTACACATTGACCACGTGACCCATACTATGTACAACTGGAGCACAGAAAGAATAAAGAACGCAAAACAATTATTTACTTGAACAACTACACAATATTTTAATGATAAAAAATTGAGATTGAGAAACTGCGGTACTACTCAATGAACCGCATTCATGTTTTCTCCAGCATTACTCAAGTCATCATTTGCACTAACAACACCTGTCTCTGAGCACGTCCACATCCAGAGTTGACTCATACATTTGCTCATAATGTTAGATGGATGCTTCCTTATAACCGGTTTCGGTCATAAACATTCAGAAAGGCCCATAAGGAAGTTTAACTATTTTCAAGAAGTAGTGAAAAATTTTGACCTCTGACCTGACAGTATGATGGCAACCATAGCCATGTGTCGGTGGAGGTCGATGGCAGCGTCGAAAGGGATGTATCCGTTGAGAAACGTCTCCCTGCACAGCGTTATCAGGTTACGGCACACGGTTAACAGCATGTAGGGAAACAGGAAGGAGATGGCGGCGGCAGAACCTCTAGATACCAGCACGCCCACCAAAGAGGTCTCGGGGATTCCACTGGCGTCGGCCTGCAAACCATAATCTACAAACATCGCTATTGGTTTGCAACCGTTAGTGTAGAAATTCAGTGTATTTAATTTAAGTTAACATGGTGATACTCAACTACTAAATTAATTGTTTTTACAGGTACAAATATTCACAGAACAAATAATAGTGAAAGACTTCAAAGTCTTTAAACGACACTTACGATAGCATCTTTCCAAAGCTAGTCCAGCTACGATCCCGTACATAATGACAATACAGACGATGTGTCTTCTGTAGTTTTCTACGAAGCGTTTAAACTGTTGGATCCTCTGCTTCACTGGGTTCCTGTTGTAACGTTCTCTCTGAGGCTTGACGTAGACTTTGGGATTGTTTAAGACAAACCTTAAGAGAGCAAAAGAGCGTAATTTGCATCAGTTATTGTATTTGCGTAAGGTACCTGTGTTGGTTAATCTTAAATAATAAACCCATGGGTTTAAATCCCATGGAATAAACTGATAAATTGTATTTTGCAAGTTTAAGTTTAATTGAATTAAGTACCCGCCAATTTTTATTCCGATTTTTTTAATTTTTAAGAAAATGCGAGTGGTCGTGATGCTGTGTTGATATGCGGTTGTTAAAATCCCCGTGAACAGGAAAGTTCTTACTTCTGTATTCTGACACATTTTTAGGAGAAAATTAGTGGGCGTGGCATGCGTTTTTCAATGCGAATTGATTGGATGTGTATAAACAGCTGTTGCATTGATTTTGAAATGAAACTGGCAGCAGAATGTCAGTGGAAGGGGAGGAGTTAACGGATGCTCCGGTCAAGCCGTCTAATTTACGTAATTTGAGATGGATAGAAGATTATGAGGGTACATGAATTTAAAAGATAAAATAACCCCCATTGAAAAGCTATTTACTATAAAATTTACTAAAATAAGAATTCGGAAGGTATTCTGAGTTGTTTTTGGAGCAGCTTATTACACCCTCACTGTATGTTTTAAGGGGTCATATGGCGCGAATACGTGTTTTTCTGTGTCTTTGGTGTGTTATAAGTTGCCCACCCATGTATTAGACACGTACAATTGCAAAAATGTAAGTGTCGGAACAAAAGATGCAATCTATCTAAAAGCGAATGCTCAACCAGACCTGCCTGAAACGCCTCGTGTAACCACACCCCCATAAATCCACGTCAGTTCGTGGTATGATTTGACTAAGACCGCCCAAATGTATACGCAAGTAAGGTGGACGTACCTGTCAGTACAATTGCTTTGGAACACGATTTTTCAAACATGGTAAGATGATTTACATTTCCGACACACGCTTGCAGTATTCGACCAATCACTACGCCCTGGTTAACTGGCCAATCATAGCACACCTCGCTTTTCAGAGATACAAACATGCACGGTATGTGGAAAATACAGCGTTTTTTTTAATCGTGTATACACATTGCATTACATCTAAAACGAACCATAATATTCGTTTTAGCCGTCTCATATGACCCCTTTAAAGATGAGCGCCCTAAGTTAGTTCAAGGACATGAAAAGGTTTAAAAGACTCAACAGCCACCTCGGATACTGCCTACCATCAACACAATTTAGTCCACACTTATTTAACCCAACCTGAGAATAATAAATAATAATGTAAAGATGAACGTACACTCCATAAAACAGCCCTCTAAATGTTCTAGATATCTAGATGACAGTCACAACCATTCAAAACGGGGGTTAATTTACACATAACGTGTGAACTTTTTACACGGTCCCTCATTTACGTTTTTTTTTATATTAAACAATACAAAGTTTGCTTTAACATTTATGTTTATTTGGATAAACGACTTTAAAGGAATACAAGTAAAAGCACACCTCCTCCATCTGAAGGCTTATTCATGTACTGTATGTATCACAGAGCAGGATGAGCGAGTGTGTGCTGTGGTTTATTTCTACACTTTTGCTCAAATGTCACTAATTCTATTCCCTCTATACACATAGTAAAGCAATAAAACGTGCTGTCACCAGATACATCTATTCCAGACAATTCAGACGACTGAATTGATTTAATATCATCAAAGTGAAACCTGGCCGACGTTATGTCACAAAGTGGCATCAGTTCCCACAAAAGCTGATTGCCACATTTCCCAGCAAGCAAATGACAGGTTTCTCAAAGGCTTAAATCTAACACCGCGCTGAGCTTCTAATGGCCATGCGCATGATACAACACGCAACATAATGCAACACATGCTCCTTAATGACCGCAACAGACATGTTATATCTTAATGCCTCACTTCTTGGTCCGTCTTTGACGAAGTTCCTGGGCCTGATGCCCCTCAGAGCTGTGAAGATCTTCAACTGCTGGAGAACTAAACAGAAAATCAATATTAACTTCATGTACACTTATTCAATTTAAGTTTTATAGTAAATGTTTTTACCTGTTTTTCTCAATGAAGGATATGCGCTGTTGTTTGGCTAGTTTTTTTCATACCAAGTACCTCCATGCCTGTAAATACATGCAAAAGAGTGAAATTCAAAATGCATGCGTGTTAAGAATGTCTCCTCTCTGGATAAATCATGTAATACATCTAACACGTTATTTGTTCAACCTTTAATATTGAGTTGAGCTGAATGGTCTCGCAGTAAAAAGTGGAAGTCCTCCCAGGAGAAGTGATCTTTGTTGTCAAGTCCAGCTGCCTCAAGCATAACTGCTATACCATCATCGAACTGACTCTTAGACAGAGCACCGCCAGAGATCTCAATGAAAGACCTGCACACCAGAGAGAAAAACTCTTTCATGATTTAAACTTTTCCTTCTTGAAAAGAGATATGGTGAATTGTTCGCAAACAGGAAGTGACATCAGAGCTGACCTGAGCAAGGTAGAGAACTCCTCCTTAGACAAGAAACCGTCTCCGTTAATGTTGTGCATTGAAAACAAAAGCTTGGACTTGTCCTCAGGTGTACCTGAAATTGAACAAAAAATGAGCATTTATACATTTCGACAAGGTACTGGAATAACGTTAAGCTCAAAACAACAATTTAACATATAGTTACTAGTCGTCCAAAACTTCAGAAGTGTATATTTGATCGTTTTTGTCTTTTAAGACTAATACTGTCCACACAAACCAAGTTCCAGACGTGGCCACCCATCATCGCTTCATCTCACCTTCCCTGTGCTACAGACATTTTTTGAATTTTCTGACAGTGACAATTGGAAAATAATTTGTTTCTCAGTATTTGCAATAAACCGATATATTGCAATGAATGACATAAGCTCAACATGTACTCAAGCTAAATGTACACTTAAATATTGATGCTACAAGAGTTGTGCAAGAAGTATAAAAAGGTTGAGTGAATGAAAACATGTGTTACACTGTTATTATTCATATTAAACACCTTACCGGTCATAAAGATGACGATGACATCCAGGAACTCCTGAAAGGAGATGTAGCCGTTGCCGTCCTTGTCAGCTAGTGTAAACATGGACTCCACAAAGAGTGAATCAGGCTTTAGACCGAACACACGGGCAAATTCAGCTCGTGTGAGTTCACATTGTAAAGCCTCTCTGGTCCTCTTGCTTAGGTTTCCTGCATCACTTTTATCAATATCCAAAACCTGGAGTCGAAAAACACATTTTACATGCTGCCTCAACGGACTCAATAAAGTCAACACGCACTTACTTTTGCAAAAGCGTGTTTGAAGAACGTCTCCACAATCTTCTCTCTCTGTTCTCGGGTCACAGCGTCGTTCAATAGCTCTCTCTCGCTCATTTCCGTCACGTTCAGACTCTGAATTCTGCCGTCCAGCTCGGAGCGCAGGTGACTCAAAAATTCGGACCTCTTATTCGCGTCATCAAAGAACAAAACCTGGCGGACACATGGAATCAAATATAATGCCATACTGAGCATTTGTTGACTAAGTAAGAAAGTTACTCGCTACCTACCAGATCGTATTCTTTGGGGATCTTCAAGAGCAGAGCCCGGTGCAGGCGGTCATTGGAAATCAGTACATCCAGGTGGTCTTGGTTACACAGGTTATGGGATGTCAGAGATCTGCTCTCATAGACGACCTGACACTTTCTTCTCATTGAAGGCAAGTGTGACCTGTCGTGGTGTAGTATTGTGACCCAGCCACTCTTTGGCTGTAAATGTCATATCAAAAACAAGACAAATGAACAGACTATGATTCGCCGATTGAGCCAATGTGACAGGGTCATGTGACTAACCAGCGATTCCACGGGTGGGTTCTTCATCTCTGGTGGAACCTCGGAGTTTCTTCTGGAATCGTTTGTATCTGGCTGACCGGAGATGAGCCACCACATAAGCCACTATGAAGCTCACTGTCAAAGAATGACATCATCGTACATTTTGTTGAAAAATGATTGGCAGGTAAATGCATGTGTTTGTGATACAACAATACTTTACATAACTTTTTGAAGTATCACAATTATTCGGTTATTGCAAACCATTGCAAAATATGTATTGATATATGAACATTTCCGATATCTCACTTATTGTTATGTATCATGCAGCCCTACTAGCTAATCTTTTTATCTGTCGTAAACTGTTTTGATAAAACTGTTGTGAATGAAACAGTTTGCAAATTTGTGTCAACAATCAATCCTAGCTAACTATTTATTCAAGTTTTATTATTTTATTTTACATTTTTAAATGTGAATAGAAACTATTTAAAGGGTACGGCTAAACAAATACGTGACTCGTTTTAAACAACAACAAAAAAATCCATCATTTCAAAAACCAAGGAAAAGCCAGACAGGGTTGCCAGGTTTGTTTTTATGCCAATTGTGCTACTTTTAAACTGTTCCCTGCGTCAGCTTTTATTCTCAAGGTAAAAATACTGTTTATGTGTCTTTAATAGTGATTTTCAAGAAGAAATTGTGTTCCATAACAGTGACTGTAAAATGTGTAAGATATGACTGGCAACCCTTACTCCACATCAAATGCAAACTATGCAAAAACCCAATTAGCAAAAGAAATGTGTATTATCATTTTAACACAGCACACCACAAAATAATAAAGTGTGCTTACCAACAGGAAACAAGAAGAGCACAACCACCGTGATGCCAAAACCAGCTTTACTGCTGCTGTCAAAATAACTCATAGACGTGGCCTGTGTGCAGGGGTAAAGATCGGAGGCTTTCATTGGCTGAGGCTGGGGGCAAGGATCACCTATTTAAAATAAAGCCCAAAATGATTCAACTCCGCCATTTTAATAATATGCTTTCATTATTGCTAAAGCCTCGTTACCGTTCACCCAGAAGAACACGTTCTTTTGAATGTCACCCTCCGTCGAGCGGGTGACATCTAGGAGAACATCGTGAAACGTGGTGTTACGTATGGCTTGGATCTCCTCGTCATTGAACAACCTGAGAGGGATAAAAAATGACTATTAATACATCCCAAGATGATGCTTTCAAAGCTCACAGAAATATCTACAGTGTAACGTTTAGTGAACTCATCGGAAGACGTCCCACCTGTTTTGTCTGTTCTCAAACCAGAAGCGATCGGCGTTCCTTATGCGCTCAAACTGGTCCAGGATGATGGCTGAGAACACTGGACCTGGTCCGTCCTGAGCTTCTAGAAGCCCGCCAACAAACAGCTCCAGTCTGGAAGTGTCATTCTCGTACAACTCTGCAAGCTCCTTTAGCAACTGCAAAAGTGTCATGTTTAATTTAACGGCCAGGCCACAAATTTTTTACAATACCTTTAAGTTGCTACCCTGATGCTACAAACATTAGCATGTTCATACCTGTGTATTATTCAGTTTGGGGTTGATCTCCTCCCACGTGTTGACCGGCCGAATGTTAAAACTCTCTCTGACCTGATTATAGCCGGGCAGCCCGAAATCACGCCCCCTCTGGATGGTCAAGGCCACTGCATCTGATCGTGAGAACCGCAGGGGCCCGTACATATAATCTGATTGAAAAACAGCACAGAAAAGATGAATACTCTTCAGCCAGGTCCCGCACACGACATTAGCGACTGTAAAAAATAAAACAACCTTTCAAATCCTCCACGACGATGTTGTCCTCTCTCTCAGCGATCTGAGAGGCCATGCCCATCACCAGCTCATCTACATCCTGATCGGACTGAACATTTGGGTTCTACAAGAAAGAGCGTTAGACATTAACATACTGTACGTGTATAAATATCATTCATTGTAAATACTGTATCAGTAACATAACCACATATCATATCATATCATATCATATCATATCATATCATATCATATCATATATCATATCATATCATATCATATCATATCATCTCAACAACTCAACTCAACCCAACCCAACCCAATTCAATTCAATTCCATTTCATTTCATTTCATTTCATTTCATTTCATTTAATATGTACTCTATATACATTATTAAAGAAAACCTTTAAGTAAGAATTATTAGTCAAACCAACCCCATTTGTTAAGACTCACATTTCGGCTCCAGAAGGCATTGCACAAACGCAGGCCTGTAGATTTACTCCCATCTACATTCACTGCACTTTGAAAGTGACACGTCCTGTTCCTGAATCATAGAGATCAAGAAGCATTCAAACAATTTTAGTTACAATTAACTCTTTGCTCTCTCTGTGTTTTAAAAAAGGTTGCCAGGACCAGCATTTTTGATCATTCTTACAAATCTTTGATAGCTCCCAGAATATTTTCTTCTACTGTATATGAACATAGAATATATCAAACGCACCCCCAGCAGTGTAACAGTAAAAACATTTTAAGTTGATCTAATTTGCCATATTTTCATTAGGGATTTTGGAAATATACCTTTTATAAACACCAGGCGGTGCAAGACTCAGTCCAAACCTGATGGCGGCTGCTTCAAACTCTGCAGAGATGCTTGGATCCACATACTTTTGATAACCTGCAGAAAGTCAAATGGACTGTATTACAGCCTTACACACTCTTGGCATTCTTCAGACAACTTCACAAGGTGCATTCTGGGAAAATGCCTCAAGACCTAAAGAAGTTTGCACCTATTGGATACTTATATTCTTTCATTCCATTTGTAAAATATTATGTAATTATTTGAGAATGAATACTATTGAAGGTTATTCTAGATTTATTATGTTTAACCTACAGTTAAAACACTCACTGCAGTCACTTTGTATTTTGACAGAAGTTGTGGTTACCACAGTACATTTTTAAGGGACTCAACAAAAATTACATACTTGACTTGTTTTAACCTGTTATGACGTTAAAGGCCAAGTCCATGTTGCCAACTGCAAAGCCAACTACGTTACGTAAAAGCCACAAGATATCTTTTAACAAACCACAGATTAGTCTCATGCAGCCAGACTTCTGACCTGCGGCATGAAGTCTGGCCCGCTTTGTTACTTTATCTGACCTGCTTTATGTGCTGTTCAAGTGGATGGTTATCTGAATAGTCACCACAACAATAGAGCGAAGTAGAAACAAATTACTGAAATACAATCAATATAAATTATGGAAATTTAGTGGGTTCAGACCTAGAAAGTTACTGGGGACAAATGCACCAGCAAAATGCTTGAATGTAAATATGGATGGCTTGCAACTAACTGCATAAAACAAAAGTTTTATGCCACCATCCTATGAAAAAGTTGAAATTTTATTTATTCGTAATTTTTTAAGGCAAGAAGATTTGCACAGGTAATAAATAAAATGTAGTAACACCAGTGACAGTGGGATCAGTCCTGAGCGTCCTCGATCTACTTTAAAAACACTGTAAATACGCTTTAAAAAAACTTTAAAAACGCTTTAAATACGTTTTAAAAACGCTTTACACGTGCTTTAAAAACACTTTAAAAACGCTTTACACGTGCTTTAAAAGCACTTTAAAAACACTTTAAACACTCTTTAAACACGCCTTAAAAAAACTTAAAACGTGTGTTAGATGTGCTTGCTACATCTTTCTGCTTTCACAGACACATAAATGTAAAAAAAACTGATCGAACATAAAATCCATTGTGACCGCCCCTCCAGACGGTCAGTTGGTGAAGCGTGGGTGTGCCGTCTGAGGCAAAAACTAACCACAGATTGGTTTTGTATGTCCACGTTCACACTCATACGGAGGAAATTCTTACCTAAATAAGAAGGAACTTGAATTCCCAGATAGGCCGGCAGCCACTCATAAAATGCTACGTTCTATAAAAAACAAAAGAGATACCAGAAATCCAGAGAAAGATGTTATTAACCTTGTTCATAAAAAGCATTCAACACAACAGAGTTCAAAGGAAGTCCCCGGAGTACATTATGCCCTTCCAAATTGGCACCTATTATGTGTTGTGACTCAGTAATTCAGGACTATTTGCTGTACCTGAAATGTTGCAATAACCCTCTTTCGAGCAGCTTGGAAAAGCTCTTCGTCTGACCATGACGGGTGTTCCTCGTGCAGTTTGGAGGCCAGGTGATTGTGGTAACGAAACCAAATGATTCCCTCGATGACCGAGAAGATGTTCTCATTGGCCCAGGCATTTCCAAACTCTGGAGACACGCAAAACCGGCACTTACAAACCACACTGCAGGCTACTGTACACGTTTAACATTTCAGTGAGTGCTATGCGAAAGACTTTCATTATTAGTGCTTCTATTGTGATTTGAGAGCATTTATTAAAAATGTAAAAATATAGATTCATATTAGTGGCTTTTTGATATAGAGAAATAAAATGATTAAAATAACAGTGATCAATGAAACTATTATCTTCAAGTTCAATGCTAATTCATGTACAGAGAGAACTGTACACAGTTCAATTACGGCTTGTTAGTATGACAAATGTTTGTTTCACAGTGTGTATCTGGTTTATCAGTCACTGGGTTATTATGTTAAGCAATAACTGTGGCATATTAGGATTAATTTCCACACCACACCTCAGTATCTGTATTGTTACATTTTTTACAGTGTCATTTTTTACAACTGCACATTGTTGCGAGTTTTTGTTGGACTGCAGGAGGAAATAAATCTCAGACTGGATGGGACCGAAATTTCCTGCTACAAAAACGCAAGCCAAAAATGGTCATAGATTCTGTTTTAAACTGAGTTTTCAAGGGATAGTTAAAATGAAGAGATAGAAAAGTGAAAGGAATAGAACAATTCTGTCATGAATTACTCACCCTCAAGTTGTTCCAAACCTGTATAAATGTATTTGTTTGGTTGAACACAAAGAAACCTTTGGAACAATGTTAGCAACTGAGATTTCTGGTGCACCGTTGACCATAGTAGAGAAAATGTTTGTAATTTGTTTTGTTCCGTTGAACACAAAAGAAAACATTTTAAAGAACTGAGGAAAACAAACAGTTCTGGGGCACCATTGACAACCATTTTAATGCTAGTAGATGGTGGCCCAGAAATCTCAGTTGCTAACATTCTTCCAAATATCTTTCTTTTTGTTCAAGACATTTATACCGGTTTGAACCTACTTGAGGTTGAGTCAATGATGACAGAATAGTCATTTTAACTATCTATTTCTCTCTCTCTTCAAAGATATGTGCAAAAATCTGCTGGAATCAAACCTAAACATGCAAAAAATTGATTTGTGTACAGGCAGAAAGTACATTTTTAACACCTCATTTGGCCAACATAAACCAGGACCTTTTACTTGGAATAAACCCAAAACAGTCCTTTGATATGTTATTTGTATGGTAATAAACTAATGGGCTCTTACCAAAGAGTTCCTGTGAACTAGGGCCCGTTGTGGGGTCTGGTGCGCTCCACATGAGATAACTACTTTTGCTCCGTCTGGGCATATCCGGAGAAGAGCCCGAAGCCAAAAGCCCTCTGGAAAATGTTCTCAAGGCGTCACACCAAGAGCTGGAGGATCCGTAAATGGAGCTGCCATCCATCCATGCAGTCACATGATTCAACTAAAAGAATGATGGGGTAGTTGAATGTCAACTGAAGTACTGTACGGTCACAGGGTCTCCACACACATACACATGTCCTTCATTTACGTTACCTGTGTGCGGGGGTTGTTGGGACTTTTTCCTGTGCTGTCATCCCATGCTGCTCTTTGAAATGGAAGCAGGACTGGTTTTGAGGAGTTGGAGCCAAAAACAGGGTCGTCTTTTTGGACTTCGATATGCATGAACTCAGGGGGGCAGCCGGGGCGTCGGGATTCTGAGATCTCGGACCATACGTGATAACCTAAGAGGTTAACAAAAAGCATGTGATAACAATGCATGAAAATCATTTCCTTCTGAATAAATTTCAATAAAATGTCACAGTCCGGAAGTAAAAGTCGCATTAATTTTCTCCCTGCGGAAATTGTTTTTAAGGATAATGAACCTTGAAAGGCAAACACATCATTCATTTAAGATTAGCAAAGCGGAACGCAGCGAGAAGTCAGTTCCTACACATTAGCAATCGGTTTTGAGTGAAATGTGTTTGAATTTGATCATGAAATAGACTTTTTGAGAGATTTTATGACCAACTTATAGCCATTATAGAAATGGTTTACAAATGACAAGTCATCCAAGTTGACCTCTGCGGATACGTGGAGGTTGCCATGTCCTCATATGAAATTTAATTGACTCTACATTTTTATATTTTTATTTCTATTTTTAATAAAAATAATTGTTTGTCCTACATTTTTGTTAATGTATTTTCGGCCGTTACAGCCTATTTAAACAAAGTTATAGCCTATTTCCGCCTTGCCCGTCCCAGTTTATCAAAATACAAAAAATCATCTTTGCACCCAAAAACAGTCAAAATAATAGAATCACTTGCTGACATTTTTTTCAATTTGCTTCGAAGTGTTTAGCCTTATTAGCCTATAAGATAGACATGTGTATAAATAAAGCTTCTTTGTGTCACTCTAAACCTTCTACTATAGCATTAAAACTTTGGTTTTAAGTTTAAGGTACTTGAATTCAAAATAATTTCTGAAACTGTGAAACCATAATTAAAGACTTGGCGGTGTTTCAGTCAGCAGGTTGCGTCTTGAATCAATGAGGGATCACTCACCGAAGGCAACAGAGAGAACAGTTCTGTTTTTGTGGGACAGGAGACCGGACTGGCCAGTCATGGCAGTGTTGCTAATGCGTCGGGGGTTGGGCAGGTGCGGCTCCTGTAGGGGCTGATAAACTCCATCAGCGTACTGCGCCGGCAGGAGGCGCACTAGAGCTGAATCTACAGGAGCAACAGCATCATCTTTAGAAATTAGTTAAAGTTTTTTTTAAAGAAACATTATTACTATCCCACTCACTCGCTGCCCCTCGGTCATGATATGCCAGATTATTGTACCACCCGTCGGACCTCTGAACTTCCCACGTAATGGCAGATTCGGCACCTGTTTGGTACAAAGTAGGTGGATCAAAAGCAATTTGGCAACAGTTTTGTATGCACGTGTATGTAAAAACAGGTTTTAAAACATTTTCAGCAGTTTAACTATTTGTATATAGACAATTATAAAGACCTCAGTCAAAAATAATATAATTCTGCAATAATATATAATATAATACAAAAGTAAACATGTTACTGTATTCACTTTACAATAATATACTATAAATATTATATTGATTTGTTATTACATAATAATAACTATAACAATTTATTACAATTACTAAATAATAATATAATTTCTAATATTTGTAACATTACAAATTAGCATACCAATTTAACTCCACCTGAAAATAAATGTTATAATAAAACATGCGCCCTATAATGACAGCAAGCACTGGAGCCGACACCACAAGCAAAATATGATGATCCAAGCATGACCTGAATATGTTTATAGATCCTCGTGCATTCTTCAAATAAAGGAAATCTGACGTTTTGTACAAATATCCTAACCTAAAATAGTGCAGGACATCTATTTCATTATTATTTAGTTTGAACTTTTAACGAAAACGTAATTTATTTGAAGGTTTAGCCTAATTTTCCAATGTGTTGCACCGTAAAATAAACAATACTGTACTCACAAATAGCTCTATAGAGAACAAGCAGCGCAGTTAAACGTCTCCAGAGGACCTCAAACAAACCCATTCTTGCGAACCAATGAAGCATCTCTCCACCTGTGCAAGAATGCGCACTTCAGAGAAAACACTACACGCCGTTCTGTACCGTGTGTTACAGAAACCGAAAGTTAAGAACAATTATCCATCAATTAAAGAAACGCAAAACAGAAAACAACAGCGTTCAACTCACCAGTCGTTGGCTATGAAGTCGAATGGGAGTGAGATTAAAGAGGAAAGTCACAAAATGAGGCGTGAAAGAAAGATCCGACCCACTTTCAGGACTGGCCGTCACGAACGGTTAACACCTCTATTTTCCAGATATACCAATCAATGCACATCAAAGCTATAATTAGAAACGCGAGCGTTTAAAAGATGCGCGCGGACCTACTCTTATCTTATTCCCCAAGCGCACCTTTCACTCAAGGCGCTCGAGCTTACGCGTACAGGTAAGTTGCGTCGCAGCGTTTGGTTGGCTAGCGCTTTGTTCAGGACTATTAAGCAACAGTCCTTTTTTTGGAAGATCCGATGTCCTTTGATTTACAGTGTCAATCCGCGTATCAGCTTTCACGCGCGCAATCGCAGCCAGGTGCGCTCACCTGCGCCGGGATCGCTTTACCTGCGCCTGCATTATTTGCGCTATAACGGGTTTTTTAAGAGTAGACATTTCTGTGCCTACAGTGGGTGTATTTTTGAAGTTTTGTTCAGAAGTTTAAAAGAAGCCATATGAAGAATTGAGATATGGACTGTTTATCTGTGATCTGCAGGTAACTGAGCCTTTGGCCAACACTGTGCTGCTTTCAGCTTCAGAGAAAGATGACTTTCTACGATGGTATTTACCCGTTTTATCCGCTACAAAGGAGCTCGTTCATCATCGACATCAGCCTCCTGGTTGTGATTCTGGTTTTCTCGGTTTTGGCTGTCAGCTTCCTGCTCATCCTGCCGGGAATACGTGGCAAGTCGGTGAGTGCTGCTCACTTACTTTGTCTAGAACTGTGTGAAGTCCTTTAATGGTGTATTTTAGCATCTTATTCCACATCTCAAACCATTTTGTTATATGTATGGTGTATTAATGTTAGGTTCTTCAGATTTGTTTTGGAGTAGAAATACCTTTTTTATTCAGTTGTCTTTTATTTGTAAGGGGGAAGGGGTTGGTTTGTTCTGTTCTGTTAAATATGAAGTTGAGGACAGTTGCAAACCTTTGATATGAAATAGATTTGGTGACTTTAAAACAGAAAAACTAATGCTTGCGTTTTGTTGTTGCAGAGACTGTTCTGGATGTTCAGGATAATCACGAGTTTATTTATTGGAATTGTTTTAGTTGGTAAGTCTCTTTAAATTATTTTTTATGGCATTTGTTTCCAGGTGTGAATGGGAAATTCCAGCGTTATGGATGTGACATTTTCAGGCAAACTTGAATACACTCTCAGTGTATTTATTACCAATATATTGAATCATCTGTTTATATTTGACTAAACCTTTAAACATGGAGTCTAGACATCAGATTTATATCAGTCTATGAACAAGTTTTCTATTTTAAGGGAAAGAAAAATGCATGCGTTGTGGAGGTGACGACTGAAAATGGAAACTATGTTTTAAAAACCAAAAAGTGCTTTCAAAACTTTAATTCACCAAATATCTGACCTATCAGTAGTGAAAACCGATTGATTTTCATTTTAAGGTTGACATTTGCATAGTTTTGCCCATACACTAGTAACTGTAAGAAGTTATTGGACACATTTGGACAACCAGGTCTCCAGTATTTGTAAAACGTTTGCTAGTGCTATATTTTGTTACGCAATGACATTTGGTGTCCAAATTCTGTGGTTACCATATATCCTTATATTGAAGTCAGTAGACGTTGTGTAGCTACAAGCTTGAATAAATAGGGCTGTACACTCTATCCGGCTATCTATTGTATAAGAGCCACCGAGCTGGTGTAACTGGCTGTAAACTCTTTCCGTTCACTCAAGGGTTGAATTTTACTGGAGACTGGGCTGAAGCCAAAGTGAAGGCCAACACCTCCTACAAATCCTTCAGTAATGCAGTGGTGTCAGCTGAGGTGGGTCTGCATGTTGGGCTGTATGGAATCAACATCACACTCCGAGGTGAGTCACTTTCAGTACTGTATTTACATCATCATCATGAAAATATTACGTCATGTTATAAATCCTAGACGCAGTTCTGTTATGTAACACATACTTTTTACAATCCAGACCAATTATGTGGATACAAATGTCCTGCCTTACATTTGTTCTCGTTGAATGTCCTGTTTCACATTAGATTGCAAAAGTAAAATGGGTTGCGGTTGTGTTTATCTTGAATTAAATTAAAGGAAATAAAAATGCCCATAACTCACTCACGTGTTGTTCCAAACCTGGATCAATTTCCTTCTTTCTTAACCATTTATTTTCATATGATGAAAGTGAATGGAGACTGGAGCCATCTACAATTTAAAAAGCTAAAATAAGAAGAGGTCTGATTGTCAATCAATAAGTTTATTCCAATACAATCATTTTTTTATTTAATTTATTTTTTAATAAAAAGTTATTTTAAAGCTTGAGAGCACCAGTCCCCATTCACTCTCATTAAGTGGTAGGATATTCTTAAAAGTAACTTTTTAATGTAATAACATTTTTTGTTCAATGACTTTTAAGCAAATATTTTGTGAACTTTATGATAATTAAACTACCATATTTCAGATTAAAGATCATTAAACTAAACTGAAAGCTATACAGCAATTTCACAGAAATTCAATTTAATGTATATAGTGTGTGTGATGACAAGCTGTTTACATTTAGTTTTGCTTTATGTGCACATATGTTCATATTTTAATATCTGGCCCTATACAGGAAATCCCGTATCACAGATAAATGAGACCATAGACTACAATGAAATATTCAGGTGGTCCGCAGACATGGATGACCAGTATACCGATGCACTGGAGAGGGGTCTACCCAACCCCATCCTTTACATCGCAGAGAAATTCACCCGTAACAGCGCTTGTGGACTAATCTACCAATACAGATACTCTGGACGGTTTGCTTCAGCCAATCTGTGGTAAGCCACACCGATGCACAGACAGAACCTAAATCGAA
Organism: Triplophysa siluroides; assembly: GCA_006030095.1. Lineage (NCBI taxonomy): Eukaryota > Metazoa > Chordata > Actinopteri > Cypriniformes > Nemacheilidae > Triplophysa > Triplophysa siluroides. Next base: position 3,952,242 of record VCII01000093.1, read on the forward strand.
ACTACTTCCTATTCCAAGAATCTAAAATAAATGCTTTTCGATCACAGGACAGCTTTTTCCTGCTGGCTGGTGGCCAATATTCTCTTTTTAATGCCCGTCATCATCTACGCCGGGTACATGATGATAGTCACTGCCGCTTTCATCTTCTTCTCCCTGGCTTCCTTCTCAACGATATACAACACGGCCCCGTGTGACTTCACTATCGGAGCAGATTCATTCAGAGCAAGCTACAGTCACTCATTTTGGCTAGCGTTGGCAACAGGTAAATGCTCCCTAAAAGAAAGCATACAACTTATTCAAATGATTTTGGTACCCAAAAATGATCTCATGTTAAATAGATCAAAATGACTTTTTTCTATTCAGTCTTTTTTCATGATAATAGTTTACCATAATTGTATGCATGGGCAGTTTATGGGCGCAATAAGTTTTAAAGGTGCAATGTGTGACATCATAAAGGATCTATTGACAGAAATGCAATATAAAATATAGGTGTATAAAGATCTGACATAATGAACATATGTTTTTATTATCTTAGAATGAGCTGTTTCTATCTACATACACCGCGGGTCCCCTTACATGGAATTCACCATGTTGTTTCTATAGTAGCCCTAAAAGGACAAACTGTTCTACCGAACGCATTTCGTAAATATGTTATCTTCTTCGGCAAAGAAGTGAAACGTGATGACATCTTTGATCCGTAAGAGCCACCGTAGTGCTTTGAAAGGAAGGGGGGGAGCAGTGGAGTGAGCCATTGGTTGCACTTCACAACCTCACCACTAGATGCTGCTAAAATCTCCACATTGCACCTTTAATGTTTGACTTTGTTTACTTTTGTAGAGTGTACAATTTAGGTCCTAGTGTTCACTTGATGTCGACTGTGTAAAATCTTGTTTGTGAAGCAGTCGAGAAACAATGTTGTGTTGTGTTGGATTTCAGGTTTGTTGTGCGCTGTGATTGGTTTGATGGTGGTGCTGTTGGGGTGTCTGTTTCCTGAGAAGATGAGAGAGGCATTTAGTGTTGGCGCTGACAGTGAGGAGGAAGAATGTCGTACTGGTGAAGGCTACCTCAACAAAGGCTTTCTAGAGGGGGTGATCTGTGAAGACATCCAACAGACAGGAAAAAGCAAGGAATCTCAGGGTTTCATGGCACGAAGAAACGCAATTTAATCTGTATTAGCGCACTATTACATGAAACGTCATTTTTTGCACCATGATTCCAAACCATACTTTAAAGAATCTTTACACTGTTTTTTCAAGGCATATAGAGACCGGGGGCATCACACTCAAAGAGAAGCAAGCCTTCAAAAGTCGTTTTTAAAAAAACTGTAAAAAAAATTGGTCTTCAGTTGTAAACCATGATACAAGCAACGCCTCGAATGCACAAAATCTTGAATGCACTTGGGATAAAATGTCACATTTGAGTACACACGCCCAATTCGGCCCACAAGATATGCACCACCTGTTTTGAACTTAGGAAAACCATCCAATAAATGACCAAGTGATAAATATATTGGAGAGCTACAGCTGAGCCCCTGATCACTCAATAGAAATAAAGCTGTGAAAAGATTCTTTAAAACATAAAATGAAAATTACAAATACAATAGGTTTCTAGCCCTTCGGGCTCGATCCCTAATAATGCAAATCTCATTCACATCATGAATTACAACACACACCAAGTCACTGCTGTTTGATTGAAAGTTGGATTAAATTTATTTTCTTCTCTCTTCACAGCGACTTTGAAGGACTTCTGCTTTTCACCCGCTCGCACTACTTGAACACCTGCTGACTGAATAGCTGGGATCAGCTAAATATAATTTATAGACATTATACTGTATAGAATTTTTTTTCTTGTACCTGCGTATTGATATGTAAATATGTACATAATACTACTTCTATGAAACAAATAAAACACATTCTCGAATGTCATTGTTCTTTTCTTTTTCTATTATTCACTGTGATGATACCATAACGGAATTTACAATAATGACTTGTTGCGTTTTCAATATTTTCATAATAATAATTACTTACGTAAGCCATCTGAGGAATGTGGAATGTCAAAAGTAACGCAATTATGAAATCCAATGACTGGCTATTGCTTTTGTCCCTACTACTAAGATGTGAGCAAAGCTAAAAATGGTGTTGAATTGCTTTCTTATTAAAACGTAAAAATCCCATATGAATTTCATTCTGCTTGATTCATTATGTCATTCATTCTATAACATCATGCATAAACATGAATGGATTTCATTAGTTATATTTTACTCTTTAAATCAGGCATGCTTATATCTACAGAAAAGGTTCATTCACAGTGTACAGTACCCATGTAGGTTAATTTATCACGGAAATGTTGAAAACCTAATATACAATGCATACTATTTATCAAACAGAACCGTTCTCTTTGGATTTTAGCATGCTTTAGTCGATTTACTAACCTTTGAGTTCGGGAAATGTGTGTTTTGAATTAATGTAGTGTATTATTGTATTGCTAATGCCCAACATTATTTGATCATACGTGGCTTACAGTAGTTGTTTAACTTGAGCGCAGTCGCTTAAATATTTACAGATTTTCAAAATTTAGTCTATTCTGTTTCAGTTCAAGAGTACTTTGGGCTTAAACCAAAGCCATATGACGTATATACAGTAGAAACGAATAAAACAAGCATCTACTCTGGTAAAGAAAAACAATTTCTTTCATTCTCCAAATAAATGAGTAATAAAGAACAGCACGCCTTTGATACAAGAAATGATGTGATTCGGTTCGTGTGTGTGTGTTCATGCACGTATCGCTACTGTGTATCAAGCAAGTCATTGCTCTTCAATATGTTTCAGTAATTTTTTTGGGGGAAAGAACTGTAAACCTGTAAACTTGTTTAACTTCACAGCAAAAATGTTCACATTGTAGGGTTCATCAGATGTACACCGGAGTTTCCTGTCCAGTCAGCAGCCTGAACATGACAGCGGGCATGGTTTTCATTTTAATCTGTCGAGGCAAAAACAAAGAAACGTCAGTGCGCAATTAAATGACGTAATGAAGACAATTTGCTGTACGACTGTATAAAGGATCACTCTGTGATTTAAATAAAGATTAGTTTTGATTGACTCATGCCGAAAGCCATGAGTGTACTGTACTTACTGTACTGTACGTAAGCATTATGGGGAATCTGTATTTGTTTTTAAGTACAGAATGTAACAGCTTCTTTTGTTAAACAATTACTGTGAGCTATTTTTAAGTGTGTCAAGAGGATTGATTTATTCAAATTTCTATATTTTAAGCCTCAGTCGTAACTTCCTCCCTATTAAAAAACAACATTTATAAGAAGTGTATTACTGAGGGAAATCCTTCTTATTCATTTTTGATTAATTGAAAATAATTTGACAGACTGCATGCCAGCTTTTTCAACATAAAGGGAATAATGTCATTACCGTCACACATCATTACCATCACTGTCATGATCTGTTCTGTGTTCATCTGTTATTTTTGACTTTTATGTTATTTCCTGTTGCGTGCCATGTTTGTAGTCTGTAGTTTTTCTTGAAAATTAATTTCCCCAGGTGTTTCTTGTTTCCTTTGTTACCCAGTGTATTTAAAACCTAGGCTGCGTCCGAAATCGCATACTGTGACGTACTGAATTTGAATAAGTACCTACCTATTGGCCGTTAAAACAGTATGTTGTTTATAGTATGAGTGGGAGTAGTATGAATACATTTCGGACATACTGCGTCCGCCAGGTTTATGGTCATGTGACTCATATGCTCTTGACTTTGACCCATGACGTATTTACAACATACACGTGAGCGTTGATAAAAACAAAATATAGTCAACAGAAATTATTTTATTAGCACTTACATTAAAAATAGACGTCCGGCTTAAAATGTACTGCTATATTTATTTGATTTACTTTTGAAATGTGACCGTTGCTCAGCTCCCGTGGCATCATGTGATAGATAAGTGTCCATCCGATCCACACTCATGAATCTCGGCGGAAGTAGTAGACCATCCGGGTCTTTCTCTCCTACTGTTTTTTGCCTACTGAGGTTTCGGACATACTATTAATAATGACTCATACTCTTTTTCGCCAACTGTATAGTATGGAAGTAGCCGATTGCGGACGCAGACCTAAAGTTTCCTTTGTCTGGTGTCGGTCTTTGTTGAATGCTTCGTTCAGTGTTTGGATTACCTTGGTTTGTATTTTGTCATGTATTATTTCATTAAAGCGGCCGTGCAACGGTGTTTCGTGCATTCTGATTTCTTTACAATGTTAAACGTGCTGTCTTCTCATGCATAACATGGTCAACTTGTCCAAAAACGAGTTGGGTGTATTACGTAGTATTTATGTGCTCGGTACACTCCCCCAGCGATCGTACAGGTTTCGGAAAGTTTTTATCGATCATATTAAAGAGTTTCGTAACAATTTTTCTTAGTCCCTTATTGGACAATTCTCCCGGAAAACCACGCGGGCCGCAAGGAGAGCAGGAGAAGGAGCATGCGCAGACATCACTTTCACTTGTAAGCAGGAGAGAGAGAGAGCATACGTTCGCGAAGTTCAGGTGTTTGTTTGTATACTGCATTTGGGTGATGAATGTTATATAAACTGTGGATATAACGCTAGATTTGGAGATTGTTTGAAACTGATATATGGATCCGTCCCAGCGCTAAAAGATAGCGGACATGAACAGCATGCAGTGATTGAAACTGATGTCTGTGTTTTGTTGACAATGGGTGTGCACATGCTTTAGTTCAGCCTACCCCTCCCCCCCGCACGTATACTTTCGGAAATAATCGTACAGCTGTATCTATCTTTTATAAATGTGATCAAACTAAATACTCTTCGAAGATACGAAAAATGCACAACTACTCAAGGTACTAGGTACTCAAGATTAATATGAGATTGGCAGAAACCGTGTGTGTTACAGCCGTTTTAAACCTTTTACTGCATGTGGATCTGATTTCTGCCCGGTTACCCTCCGTCACAATCACATACACATCACATTTTAACTCAGCGCTCTTACGTAAATGTAATTCCCCTCTACTTTTAACATACCAGAGTTCCTTAAACGTTATAACGTACCTCTCCTACAGATACCGACAGGGCGTGGACGATTTTCTCATGCGCCATGGCGACCACACTCTGTCCGTTTATCTCAATGATTCTGTGGCCGACACGCACCCCTCCCCGTTCTGCGATACCTCCACGCATCAGACTGCAGATCTGTGAAATCAACAACAGGATGACCGTCAAATCTTGCGAATACAGCATGATATAGCAAAGAATCCCATAAATGTGCTAAAAGAGAGCAGCTGAATGGATAAGTTACGGTAATGATAATTACTTCATTCTAGCTGAAATTTTGCCTGTTTAGTGCCATCTCAGTTAAAAACATAAAATCGCAGGTGGCTTTATAGCACAATTGCAGGTTTGACGCCACTAAGGGCACTTAAAAAAGACTCTTAGCGGCTTTAATATGATTGATATTCTCTTTAGTTTATTGACTTACTATGCCGTTCTGTACGCTGAAGCCGAGCTGGTACTGTAAATCTGGTCTCTTTATGATGACAGTGGTTACAGGTGGGCAACTCACCACACTCAGTTTGATCTGCGTGTGATTCTTGAGACCCTAAAATGCCCAACAATCACACAGACATATATATATAAGACCACATACTGTTGAAATCTTGTGCCGTGAGTCTAATCAAAAGACGTCAAAACCTTAATGATGCCCTGACAGGTGGAAAGGGGCAGGCCCACGAGGCTGGTGTCATTGACCGCCATGATCTGATCGCCCACATTGAGTTTGCCCGAGCGGGCGGCTGGACCGTTGTTCAGCATGCAGGCCAGGATGACGGTGGGGAGGATGGAGCCCCAGCCCGATTCCACGATCACCACTCCCAGAATCTCTCCCTTCTGCTTTTCAAGCTGAAGCTGAGAACATGAACATATAAAATGAGCCTTGACACCCATACCAACAGTTCAATTGCAACAGCAAAGGTGTTCTTTCTTCTTTACCTCTTTACAGTTTTCAGAATTGGAGAAATGGATGAGGTCGTCATTATACATCTCCTGTGAGTTCAGGATGTCACTGTAGTCTTTCTGGCTCAGGTCCTTGGGGTTGATCCCATTGGCCCGGAGGAACTCTTGGTAGGCCATGCTGAACGCCTGACCAATGGACTGTGCGATAAGCTGGGCCTGTGGAGGAGGAGGAGGGGAGGTGAACCGCTCGAGAGGACTACTTGACAACGTGACGACATTGCAGAGAGTGCTTGACTCAAATGGAGAGAGCAGACAAGTGAAAGCACGAGCGGTTATGTGAACAAATACAAAGCATGGGTAGATGAGATATGAGCAGAATGTGGACCTGCAGAATTTGGTAGAAATCTCAGATCTGTATAGATTTATTTGTTCTGATGAATACAGAGAAAGATATTCAGAAGAATGCTTGTAACCAAACAGATCTTGGCCACCATTGACTTCCATAGTAGGAAAAATGACAACGGTAGTCAAAAGTGCCCCAGAACTGTTTGCTGTCCTACATTCTTCAAAATATCTTCTTTTGTGTTCAAAAGAACAAGACATTTATAAAGCAAATTTTCCTACTATGGTAGTCAATGGGGGCAAAGAACTGTTTGGTTACAAGCATTTTTTCAAATATGTTTCTCTGTGTTCATCAGAACAAAGACATTTATAGATTCAGAACAACTCAAGGGTTTGAGTTGTTTCCATATTTGTAAGTCCCTTTGGATAAAAGCATCAGCTATATGAATTCATGTTAAGGTAACAGACTTTGTTGTACAAGAAATGTAACACGCAGAGTTCATTTCATTAAGTCTTAGCTCACATCTTCAGACTCAAAGACGTAGCACATCATGCGGTACTGCTTCCGGTTCTCTCCGATGAGGCCCGAATCAGTGCAGTCAAGAGAAGACGAGTTTGACAGACGCCTGCGGGCCATTAGGACCACCACGTTACCGATGTCTGCGATATACGAGATGGTGCGGAGGGCGTTGTCCATCATTGTTTCCTGTCAACAGGGATGTGAGATCAGTCAAAACAGCAACAGTGTATATGAATCAATCCAGCAGCATGTTTTCACCGTCAATTTTATTGAAAATGTTTCTTTATTAAATAAATAAATTGAATTGTTTTTTTATTTATGATGTTTGTCTTTTAAAAGGACAGTACAATGAAAGAAAAATGTAACTGCCAGATTCGACCCCATGCAACCCCATTACTAAACATGAGCACTAACCAGTACACCAACAGTGTTGTTTTATATATACTGTATATATGTATATATATATATATATATAGTATGGTACTGTATTGTATAGCTGGTTTAAGTTGCTTTAAGTTGGTCTAATGTTTAGCTGGTTTAAAACCAGTAAAGCAGAGTCACCAGACTGGGAGATTTGTATTACAATCGTTCCATTAAATGTACATTGTATAATACATCAAATGATTTTGTAAAACTTTACCCACCTGTGTATCAGCATTGAGCACTTTGATTGCTTTGGTTGAGATGAACAAGTCGATCTCTGTCAAGCTGTGAGCGTCACCCTCTTCAGACTGAAAGTCATAACACAACGATTACAGCATCATCTACTGGACTGACATGGAACTTACAACCATCATCCATTTTCAATGGTGTATCAACAATATCTTTACCATAAAGCAAATTTGAATGTATATTCGTGAGAGTTTTACCATGATTCCTACAGATGATCTTTCATAATACCTTAACACAGTCAAGAGCTTCCTGCGCCTGTTTCATGCGGATGCTTTTGGACGGGTTCCTGTCGGACAGCAGCTGGGTAGAGCCGAGGTAGTTTGCTGCAAAGATGATTCCGTTGACAAGATCCTCTGGCTCACATGGACCAGGGACTGATGAGAAATGCAAAGGATAAATAGCTAGTTGGGTAAAATCATTCAAAAACTTTACAATTACAAAACTTACTATCCACAAAGCTTGGGAAAGAAGGATTTTTCTGGGGTGGCTGAAAAGCAAAAGATATATAAGGTAAAGAAGTGACATTATGCATGTGATATATTCTGAGACAACTGAATCAAATGCTTTCTTCAGATTGCAGAATGCTGTTATTGTTTAGCACCTAACTGTTTGCTTGAGCATCTAACCGGTTTCTTGGTTACCTCTCTGTTTTGTCCAGCTGGTGTTTCTGTTCTTCGGTCATTCGGACTACTCAGAGAAACCTGGACAGAATATAACAGATTATATGGGTACAATTTTAAAATGTCAGCTGATCAGTGTTAACTACATATCAAAGCCATGATATACAATATACTGGTTCAAATTTAGGCTCACAATGCTTAAATGTCTCATCAAATTTCATTCAAATAAAAATCTTAGTTGGAGCGGATAGCCTTGTGGTTAGTGCTCCGACATATGGCGCTGTTGCGCTTCGGGCGACTTTATTGAAAAGCCTGTTACCTGGTAAGTATTTACTCTGTAATTACGGTACTCCACAACTTGTTAGCAACCACCGTTTTAAAGACACAATAAAGGTTTAAAAAAATCACAAGCCGGTTATAACTGGTGGTGTGTTTTATGTCATAGATTAAAGCGTGAAAATATTTAGCGGTTTTGTAAACCACAGACCCGTGGCGCTTTACCAAAAACCCATTATAAAAAGCTTAAGTCTATGAAGGCAAAAATCTATATTTTAAATGTTTGATGCTATTCTATAGACCGAAAATATATTTTTTCATTTAAGAAAACTAAAATTTTACGTAAAAAATATGTTTTGGTCGGAGCCGATATGCTCCGACATGTGGCGCGGTTGCGCATCGGGCGACCCGGGTTCGATACCCGTCTTGTGGTCCTTTCCCGAACCCCCCCCTTCTCTCTCCCACTTCGCTTCCTGTCCTCTCTAATAAGCTGTACAATTAAAGGCAAAACGCCAAAAAAAAAAATGTCTGTTTTGAACTTGGACTGAATAATGCAAAACCAGCCAATTAGGGTCCAAAAAAGTTGGGAACTCCTTAAATGCTGTTTTTCCCTTCGTTTTCTTCATTTTTCATCTTTTTTGTTTATGCTGTGTTAGTGTTATAAAACGAAAGTATCTCAGGGTGAGGTCCGACCTCGGGAACCTTGCTACATGAGTACAGTTGTATACATTTTAGGCAAAAAATGACCACACTAAAGATGATAAAATATAACATTGTTTTGATTTATTTGTAGTTTTTAGTCACAACGTAATTCCCATAGTGACTATTTTAACTATTTAATAGAGTGTGCTGTTATTTTAAAACATGAAAAAAATCACGAGGACCCTCATAAGTGACCTTCACTCTTACCTGTTCCTGACAAGCCCTCGACTTCTCTTCAGTGGGTTTGGCCGAGTCTTTCTGCATTTGTTTATCTCGGGACTGAACAGACGTGGTATCACAGACTCTAGGTTGGCTGTTTCTCCTCCATGATGTAGATTCAGAGGCCCTGGAACCATCAGGAGTCCCTCTCTCATCATTAGCGTGTTGACCTCCACCTTTGTCTCTCCCTGAGTTCTGTGGCACAACCTTCGATTTGGCTTTCACTTGCTTCTCCAGCTGTTCATCAACATCTAAGCTTTGCTTTCCTTTCGCACCCTTTGGTTTGTGACTACACGAAGGTCTGTTTTTGCTGTCTCCGGGACTTTTATTTTGTTGTTGTGAATAGATCTCCTCTCTGTCCCTATTGTCCTCTCTGGAGTTTTTTAATGAATGTCTTTTTTTCCAAACCACCCTGTCCTCGGGATCTGCGTGTTTGGCTTTTGCGGTGACCCCAACGACATCCTGGTCTCTTTTGTGTTCTCTCTCCGGCTTCTGTCCTTGATATCTGGAGCTTTGGCCGGGGTCACCTCTGCCTCCTTTGACTCCTGGGACATCACGATCTTTTGGACTATCCTTTCCGATTCTTTCCCTACGAGTATAACTTGACCCCGGAGTGACGTCTTTTGGATGTTTAGGGTTGTCCTGGTACCTCCCTTGCCCACGATTGAAATCTTGGGAACGACTTGCGACGCCATCATCACCTTTATGTCGGATCTCATTGTTGTTCTCCTCTGCATCTTTGTAGAAGAAATACCCGTCGTCTTCTTCCTCGCTATCCTCCAACTCTTCCTCCGTCTCCTCATCGTCCTCCTCATCCTCAGCCATAGGAGCTTGCACAAAAGTGGTCTCTGTGATAGGCTCAGGACGTTTGTAAACCAACGTTGTTGCGTCTTTCTGAACGACCTCGTAGAAACCTTCCGAGTGCCCCCAAGTCTTCGGTTTGGAGTTTACTTCGAGGTCCCGGGATGGGCCGGGAACCTCAGCACCATCCGGCCCTTCATGGCAGTCCATTCCTTCCATGTAACTTTCATCCTCAGGGCAGCAGTGGACGTAGTAGGTCATCCTATCTGCTTCGGTTTGGAGATCTTCCTCGTAGTCATGCTCTTCCCCTTCCTCCTCCCCGGATGCTATGTTCTCATATTCGGACAGCGAGTCTTCATCCATGCTGTCAGGTTGAGGAGGGCTTGATTCGTCCTCAGATCCATCACTTAGACTGGATCTGGCCCGCATGGGCGAAGGCGGCTGGATGTCATGCTTGCTGCGGTCAGGCTTCTCAGGATTTGGATCGTCTCCATCCCCAGAGAGTTTTTCAGGTTTCTCAGACACAAGGTTGGATGCTGACGGGTTGAGCTTTGAAATGAAAGCTTTGTTCTCCTGCTTTCTCCGGAGAGCCATAACAGGCTTCATTCGACCCACACTAGTGGGATTCTGTCAGCCCTGAAACAATTTTTTTACAAATGAGTACAACATGAGCATTTTCACAACAATCGAGAGAAAACTGAGTAACTCCCTAGTGGTGGGTAACTTTATAAGGTACTGCAGTGGAATAAGTCGAACTGTAATAATGAAAGTCTGAATGAAAAACAAAACACAGATGGTAATTTAATTATACATGGTAGTATGGTAATATAGACGGCTTCATCTTAACAACATAAACAAGCGCACTTTTGTGACCCCAACTCAACTTCTGGTAAACATTCACAAACAATAGAGCGCCTGTAGATTATTTCTGATAACAAGCACCGTTCCTTGGCTAAACTTGTCTCTCCAATATTTTGAAATTAGACTGCAATACCAAGCTCAACCTCTAGATGTCAATGCACCATACGGTTTCTTTAAATACGACCAAATACAGGACCCATTCAACAAATCGTCTATTTAATACAATTATTATGCGTTAAAATAATAATACAACTAAATATTAAAATAAATAAAATATAAATAGTTATATTATTAGAAACTAGCCAAAAACAAACCCGAAGTTAACTGGGGGCAGGCACGCTTGCTTCTCACGAAACCACTGAAACATCATGGCAGTAAATGATTTAGTTGTAAAACACATAATTGGGTAACACAAAAAAATTATCACAATAAACATAACTGTGTTCTCTACCTTGCAAAAAGCATAATTTTAACATGGGAATTAATTATTTATGTATTTTATTGCTTTCTTCTGCTGAAATTCTCATTACCGTAACGCATCCTGATTTGAGTGTGTGTTATATGTTTAAACAGAGTAAAATTGAAATAACAATTGTACAATCTACTAGATGTTCTAAAATGGCAACATTCATTCATTCAATAAAAATATATAAATATTGGAAAAATTATCCTCCTCCGTAACATTATTAAAGTACTGTTTGTTTACACACACACAAACATATTTACATTTAGTTTGATTTTATGCCCATACCTTCCAATAGGTTAACCGGATAAAATATTACTTCATATTTTTCTAGTTAAAAGCTTAATATTCTCTTGTTTTTCACACTGTGACTTTCTTATCACCATTACAGATACACGTAGTTTTCCACATAAAAAAATGACATGTATAATTTTCTATTAAAATATAGTTTATTAATGTATTTTTATGTATGATTAATAAAAACCTGCTTTAGCATTATGGCTTCGCTATCTTTTAGCAAAACATTATATGGCATTTACTATTTAAATGGTTACAGTAATCCGACTTTTTGTAAAAAAAAATCTAAATCGTGTTAAACTTTCCGCAAAGATTTGAAATGAATGTTTTTAAACATGTTATACCTTGTTATTATTAAAAAAAGGACATTTGTTTGAAAATCATGTTTGACATCATGAAACCAAGATTTTGTGAGACTCACCCAATTATAGGCATTTATAATGGACTTCTCAAGAGTTCTTAAGATCATGATTGCATCTCACCCATTATGAAGTGGTTGGAGAAAGTAAGCGACCTACTATCCACACTATCCTGACTGCATGCCGAAAGTTTACCTTCACCTCGACATCGTTCACCACTTCACCCTGAGATGTGTTAAAACCTATGTGGAAAACACAACTACATCCAAACCAAACACAGCATCAAGAGGACAGAACTGTGCAGTTCAGCAATGTGCATCAGCAGGAAACATGCTGACATCTCACTGCAGGGATCTCTCTCTCTCTCTTGATGATAGGCATCAAATTAGATAAAGCTTCCTGGTTTTGACTATTATGTGACTATTGGATGTCACTGTTACAAAACACAAATGGCCTAAACGTTTTCAAGTTTTAATTCATACACAATTTACATTCCACTGAAAATAAATGTGTTTTTTTATTGTGCATTCCAATTAATATCAATAAAACTGCAGTTGGTTTGTTTTGATTTAAGCTATAAGAACTCAAAAAATACTGCTAACTAACACAATAAAAACATGATAACATTATTTTATATCATTTTGGAACCAAACTCTTCATTTGGACATGTAAGCCACTTAATAATGTACATAATTTATTGTATTAGGCAACAAACCAAGTAATATCTACATGTACAACAAACTGATTTTCCAATTACTTTGAAACAACAAACCCCAAAATATGTTACGGGATCAGTTATTGAATTATTTCTGGGATTGTAAAGCCAGCCATTGTAAGAATCACTTTACTCATGTAATTGCATTTAATGTGGTTTAAATAAAGTTGCAAGTTTAAAGGGCTAATTCACCCAAAAAAAATTCTGTCATCATTTACTCGCCCCCAGATTGTTCCAAACCTGTATAAGTTCCTTTGTTTTGCTAAACACAAAGGAAGATATTTGGAAGAATGTCAGTAACCAAACCAAATCAAGCTTGGTTACTGACATTCTTCCAAATATCTTCCTTTGTGTTCAGCAGAACAAAGTCATTCATAAAAGTAACAATCTGAGGGTGAGTAAATGATGACAGATTTTTCATTTTCAGGTGGAGTATCCCTTTAAATTGAATTCTTATTCCTTATAACTCACACTTTGTTTGCAACTTCAGATATAGTGAAAAAGATTTGGCTCATGCCTTAGAGAAAAACAGCAAACCTAAGCTGAAATTTGCACTTGGTCGAAGCCGTGTAATCGAAGACATTAGTATCGCTATCGGATCAGCGCACACCATCTAACCGCCCGATACACCTGTCTTCTCTAATGCTCTTTTATCTTCAGCTACCGCAAATGAATTTGCCAGGATCTGTTTTTCATTTGGCCTGTTATTCAGAGCCTTCTTATTAGAACATGAGTGAGCTTTTATCACGATTCCCAAGACCTTTTCACGCCTGTAAAAATCAACTTTGAGTCCTGTAAAGACTCGTTTATTTTGATGTATTTCTTGTTATGTACCCAAAAGTAATATGAAGTAAATTCTATTAGATAATGGACTAAAATCCAAAGGCTCAAGTTTATCCTTTGCACCTGCACCTGGAATTGCTGTCTCATCTAAATGTAAATGCTTTTAGAGAACACGTTGAGGTTTGTGTAAATAAGTGTTTACAGCTGGTTGCCATTTTTTTCCAATTCTGAATTGTAAAGGTAAAGAAAAGTTTCTTAATGAACCTCCTTTCGCGTCATATCCAGCGGTTCTGACGTCACGACGATCTCGAGACTGAATTGCTGCAACACCAATCGACCCCAAATCTATCACAAATACAAGTCTTGTCAAATAAAAGCGTCATCAAAACACTCTTGTTTATACTCGGCTAGCTTAAACGGCTAATATAACAGTTACCCAGAGAATATGCCGCGTGAGATCATCGTCGTTTCATCGTCAATGAAACATCTCGTGCATACATGCGCGTGCCCCTTAACCTGTCCTTAAATAACAAATGCACGATGAGTGTTTATGTATTGTTTATCTTACCCTTAAATGCTAATTGAGGGTACTCAAGTCGAGGTCATATATACACCTAATATATGAAAATATCTTTCTCACCGGAGCCAGTTTGGTGTCGATCAATCGAATAAGAATTTGTCGTCGTATTGGTACGACATCAATGAAGAAAATGTCATGCCATATCTTTCATGAAGCACAGATGCTCGGGAACGTGGATAGATAAACACACACACACCGACACCCTCAGCATCCCGGGACAAGACACACACACACACACACTCGCTTTATGAGTTATTTAAAGAGACAGAACAAAACATCAAAATAAGAAAAAAATAGATTTTAAATTATTGGAAGATTACTTTTCTCTGGAGAGAACTACATTACTAGAATAAATAAATAAAAGAAAAACTAATTAAATTTAAAACAGAAATAGTTTATTGATATTAGACTTTACATGGTGTATCATCAGAAAACTATATTTATGTATTTACACATACACTATATTCATTGTACACAATAAATAATATTAAACATTTTTAAGTGATGATGGTCACATGACCTAAACAAAACATGCTCTGCTTCCATAAATGAGCCGTACACTTTATTGCAATATTTTAATATAAATTGAAGGTTGGAAAAAATAAGGTTGGAACAAATTGCTTATATTATATAAATGTACAACACATCAAAAAATCTAAATCTATTTGTTTGAAAGTTTTTCATCCAGATGTGTTAGATAGGACAAGTGCAATACTTACGCACTTCTTATCAATCCATGTGGAATACATCGAGATCATCGTTAAATCTGTAAAATGAAGACTTTTTTGCTCATCATGTTTACTTTCTAATGATAAACGGTTTGCATTATAATCTTTCGGATATTATCTCTAATAGTGTTACATTATTTTGTCTACGCGAACACTGCCTCTGAGGAGCGTTATTCAGGACTTTTATTTTGAAACCAACACGACTCTTCCTGCAGTGCGTTCAGCTTCATGCTCCCATTCCCTTCAGCGACTCACACATCATGGCGGACGCCGATTCGTGGGGTGAGAATTTCTCTAAATTTGACCGTTATCTTTAATTTATTAAACATTTAATACACATAAATAGGTTTTGTTTGAAACAATATCCTCACAAGAATGCCTCTTATATTTTAACGTAACTAAATTCACTGTTACATGTCCAGATGCTGATAGTTTCGAGCCCGACGAGCCAATTAAAACGGCGGCAGTTCATGACAAATGGGAGGGCGAAGATGAAGAAGACGACGTGAAAGTTAGTATCGGACGGCATGTTTGTTGTTTACATAACAATAAATGTGTTTGGTGCTTAAATAATGAAACACGTTTTCATTGTCAATAAGTTGCTGTCGGCTAACTGCGGCTAACTATTCTTGCTAACTCTGTCTGTCAGCATGGTGGGTAATCTAAATACATGGCCAGTTTGTTATTAACATAAGAGGGCGTACACACTCTTAAAGTCATAACTTCATAAGGATCATCATTGATATAGAAATTAAACTTGTGCCAAAGATCAAGATTGAATTAACTTTTAAAGGTGCATAACGGGGCCTTGTGTATAAGTGTATTTTAGAGATGTAACAAAATCTTAATGTCATTAGATAAATGTTGTATTCTTGCTTATGTTTGGTGTCTTCCATCTAGGATAACTGGGATGATGATGAAGAAGAGGAGGAAAAGAAGACAGGTGCAGAATTTCTACATTACTACTGTCATCTGAATGGTTTCATAATAGTTTGGCTTGGGGGTTTAATTATGCGTGTTTCCACATACAGAGACAAAGCCTACAGAAAAGAAGAAGCTTAGTGACAAAATAAAAGAGAAGGAAAGTTTACAAAGGAAAAAACAAGAGGAGCTCAAACAACAACAAGTAAGCTCGGACAACGCAGCATTGTGCTTAACCTTTTTAAAGTTTTCATTTCGTTATTATGTGCATTCATACATGCAGCAGCTATGCTATTTTTGATCAAACTCTCCTATTAAAATGTGAATTGCAGTGACTAATGATGACTTTGGTTTTAAAAAGTTAGAGGAGACGATAACCAATGAACTGACACCAGAAGAGGAGCTGGCAGAGAAACTCAGAGTGAAAAAACTACAGGAGGATTCAGATTTAGAACTAGCAAAAGAGGCTTTTGGTGAGTGTTATCTTACTATAACTGCATGAGGTTAAACAATGTTGTTTGTTGTGTTTATAACATCAGTATTTTTTGTTTTGTTTTTTAGGTGTATTATCTAATAATGTTACAGGAATTGATGCAATGAGCCCCTCGTCAAAAGAAGACTTTTACAGAGTTTGAGCGGTTGCTTAAAGAAAAAATCTCTCCGTATGAGAAGTCTATACACTATTCCAGCTTTTTAGAATCACTGTTTAGGGACCTATGTATTTCATGTAAGTTTGCTTCATTGTCATTTTTAGTTATGTCGACAGTTCTTTAGAGTCATTCAGCATATGAATCTTTGCCTTCTGACGTGAATTATTGTCATTGTCTTTCAGTGGAAATTGATGACTTGAAGAAAATTAACAACTCGCTCACAGCGTTACTAAGTGAAAAGCAGAAGCAAGAAAAGGTATGAAACTTTATTTGGGTGGTTGACTAGTATGCAGTAAAAAAAATTGTAAAACACAATTTCTGAAGAAAAAATACACATATTTATGTAAGGTGAAGTTTCAGACTATATATGGTGTCACTAAATTAGTCAACTCTTTCACTGTTCTTTTTTTTAAAGCATTTATACTAAAATCTCCTATGGTGTGACAGGGCAAGAATTAAAATTGTATTAAAATATACAAATATCATGCGAGAGATCTAAATTCGTCAGGGAGTTAGACTCTTATTCTCATGAAGTGTTATTTATTCAGTGTGAAATTACATTATTTTTCCCCATGACTTCTCAATTAAAATGAGACGAAATTTGCTGTCATCCTTTCAAAACAACTGAAAATTATACTATTTTAAGATGAGTGATGACTATAACTCCCCTTCTGCAATACAATAACTGTTCAGATATGGTAGTTATTACATTAAATGAGAAAGTGAGAGGTATTACAGTTAAAGGTAATTATATAGTTCTATATATATATATAGTTAGGTAAAACATATAGTTCTTTTAATAAAAAAAAATATTTAAGGGTGTCACACCAAAGGACAACATAACTTAACAATTTTATAGAGGTTCCAAAAAAGTGAAATATCTGAACAATTTTGAGATAAATATTTACCATGTACACACGTCATGCGCTTCACAGGGGCTTATGTAACATGATCTTGAATGGGGTATTTTGAGCAAATTTATGTTGTTTGTGGATTTGCCCGATTTAAAATCAGAATCTGGTGTCACCCAGAGGACATGGTTTTCAGTGACAAAATGTATCAAGTTCCTACGCTTTTAGAAATATATGGATAAAAATAGACACTTTTTATTATGGCTGATGTATTTATTAACATTTTCATGCTTTTGTTTCTAATTTCTAAAAGTTTTAATTTACTGAACCATGTTTGAGACAGTCACACCATAGGACCATTTTGAGATTTGCCTCAAAATAAAAAAAGTAAATAACAAAGCAGTTTTATAACAACAGGTCCATGTAAGATAAAGATACGCTTAACAATTTACTGCATTTTAAATGATGACAATACTAATAATACTTTTTTTATCTTGTGTGACAGTGAAAATGCCATGTCACGTCAACAACCCATTTATTATCAAAAATGCTACATTGGTCTTTGTTGCAAATATTTAGCAAAAAAGTTCATACAAACAAGTTTGCATATACACAAAGTGAAATTTATATTGATCTTGGGAGCAAAAATATATATTTTTTGTAAACACTAAGCGTGTTTATTTTTGTCTTTTTTGCCTCAACAGCAAAACAAAGGTAAAAAGAAAAAGAAGGGAGTTGTACCAGCAGGAGGATTTAAAGCCAAGATGAAAGATGACCTTGCAGATTACGGGGAGTTTGATGGCGGTTATGCACAAGACTATGAGGATTTCATGTGACCACCGCTTAACCGACGTATCCCTTTTGCCGTTTGCTGAACCATATACCTTAACAGCATGACCTTATCCCTGCAGTCAGGCCCGTTACCAAAATCATGCTAGAAAACTCTGAACTTCATCCCATGACATGCACAATATCCCTTCAAAGACGTTTATACAGAGAATTAAATAACTGCTCTACTTTTTCTGGTCTGTCGTCGGTCAGCGTTTGTCGGAATAATGAAACCGATGATGCAACTCCTTTAAAAGTGAACACTGACAGTGTGTGAACTAGCAGTATTGATTTCACAGTCCAGATAAATATGAACAAAGAGTGTTATTGTTCCGTAACTGCTACTTAAATAAACGACATTCTATGCAAATTTCAGAACATGTCGATATGAATCTCAACGTCATTGGATTAGTTTTGCAGTTGACAGCCAGCGTTCCTTTGGAAGTTAGACTTGTTTGAGCGAGATTACTTTTGCATAGCAGTCTTAGCTAGCTAAACCCATATAAACCGAAGTGGTAATATCTAAAAAGTCATGTGGTTTAAGAATCATGTCTACACTAGATGGTTTATTTTCTGTTTTGGTTCATTCATTTCGATATGTAAATCTAGATATTGTAGCCTAAAAAAGTCTTCTAGAGAAAATAACGCTTTAATGTTTGTAGCTCGTGATGCATTCCATATGAAGTAAAAGACCAAAAGTATGAAACTGCGTTGTGCGGCTCACTCATAAAGATCTGGTTTTAAAGGTACATTTTGCAGAGCAGATTACACAAATATTTATAAACACAGTGCAACACATTATGCAGTTAATCAATTGACCTCAACCACGCCAGCAAAGAATTGATGCGATCTCAGACAGGGTTTGAGATTATCTGCTGATGTATAAGGGACTGATGTAGGGTCAGGAATCATTTGACTCTCAATTTTCTCTACAAACTACAGTGTGATAGACGTGCTACAAAAGAGACTTGTGCAAAGCTGATAAAAGGAATCTGCACTGTTTTATAAAGATCTAATTTAATAAAAGTTGCTTAAAATCCTTGAATTGTTCTGTTGTTTTTGCATTGTTGTTCAACATATCTGCACATCTAAATGTAAATTCCGTAAATACATTTCTATGCATTAAACTTTCTTATCCTGTTCTTTTCTAGTCTACCCTCTAGTGGACAAAATAAGGGACTGCAGCCTTTATCTGGCGGTTTCATTAACTGATCATTTAAAATTGCTGGTTGACCCCCTTTGATCAAAAATGGATGAACTTATCATGTGAACTTGAAAGTTCATGCACTCAAGATACCGGTATATTAGTCATGAATAATCATTTAATGGAATGCAGATTTTCAACATGTAAGCAGACTTCCCTCTAGACTCGTCCTCTAGTGTCCCAGAGAACATGAATCTGGGACGGGTGACGCTGGGGTTCGGCCTGAGGATCAGACTCTTGGTGGTCGAGCTAATACTCACCTCTGGCAGCTCGCCTTGATAAACTCTACTCAACCTTAAATAAAAAAAGTCCAAAAAAACTGGAAAACAATCTTAATCTTCACATTCATAAAGTTAATTGTAATGAATAGGTCATTCTTCATATGCAGTGGTGTCCCAGGAAAAATACACTTTATCCCACCGATGTGCATATTTAGCATTTCTTGTGTATGCAAGCAGTAAGGTACAAGAGGCTGTGCTTTATTTTGAAGAAATCACAGCTGAAGTGCATGTTCTCTTGGTATGTAAATGAGGCTGTGTTGACACTCATGTAAACAAAAGGAATGTTGGGGTACTTCACATTAATTTGAATTAACAATGCTGTAATCTACTGTATACTAATAAATTGTGCTTAGATCAAGCATTTTAAAAGTATATTTTGTGTTTGAAGCAAACATGTTATTATATAATATACAATTTTACAATAGATAATTAAACTATAATTGCTGTTTCTCTGTAAATGTACAACTCCAGGTGGCTTTAAAATGTTATTTCAAATAAATCGATGAGCATATATATTTATCATCTGATGGAGGAAATCCAAATACAGCGTGAATCTCTCCCTCAAACTGAAGCAGCCAAAGAGATAAAAACAGCGGGTTTTACAAATAAACTCAATCACAACGATTGAATCGAAAAGAGTAAATAAAGTCTGAAATGATCAACCTCATTATCTGCATTTCATCACGGAGGATTTCTTAAAAATAGTGTAAAAACTCTCGTGAACTTGTGTGGTTAGTGTCTTGTCACACCCCTAGTGTCTATACATCCAGCAGTCAAATGCTGTGGGCCGCTTCATTTTGCATCATGTCTCTTTGCTGATCTCTGTGTGATTCCACACCCCTTCCCTCATCATGTGATCCATTCAAAATAACTGCAGTACAAATACGAGTATTTCAAAACATAATTATATTACAAATTCTTGATTTTCGCAATCTGATAATAACATAATCCAGATTATATATAATCCGTTACTACCCAGGTCTGGGTACACTACAAGTCTTTCACTACAAGCTTAGATCTCTCTTTGTCAGGAAATGACTCAAGTCCATACTCAAAAATATCAATACTGTTGTGAGTTAACATTTCAAGTCAAGCATGAGGCTTGAGCAAGAGTGAACAAGAAAAACAACAGGCAGGAGACAAAATAATGATCGAATAAATTGAGTTTATTGTTTATTGGAGAGCTACAGACAGACCCTATGATCACCAGTTTATAGCACCTTTCACATTTATAATCTCCATCTCTAGAGATCTGTCTGGCATATACAGATATTTACTCGGACTGTACGTTTAAACATAAGTCATACTTATATGTTATGTGTTTTATAGGGCTGTCAAAAGATGAATCGCGATTAATCGCATCCAGAATCAAAGTTTGTGTTAACAAAATATATGTCTATGTACTGTGCATATTAATTATGTTTTTATAAATACAAACACATACACATGTATACATATTTAGGAGATATTAACATGTATTTATTTATATTTACCAACAATTGAAATTATATATAAATGTTTTATAAATATATGCATGGATGTGTATGTGTTAATAAATACAAAATTATTATGCACAGCACACAGATATATATTATGTAAACACAAACGTTTATTCTGGATGCGATTAATCACAATTCTTCTTTTGACAGCCCTAGTGTTTTAGTATATCTATGTTTACTGTATAAAAAGATAAATGTAAATAAAGAATATCTGATTATATAACTGATTTAGAAACACAGTTCGGTAGATCAGGACTAAATCAGTTGACGTCTTCAATGCATTTTTACAACTTTTACTCCTTTTTACCATGGTGATCATTTCATTTAATTGTAATAAATTAATAAATCTGAGAAACATAAATATATTGTTACAGTGAAATATATCATCACCATGAAATAACATTTTCTGTGAAATAAATGTTTGGTCATATCGCCCACCCTTAAGTAACAGAGCTGGACGTTATGACAGTGTATTCTGTTCTGTTCCCGCAAAATAAAATGTCAACCGTAAGAGATTTTTCTATCTATAGACACAGCGCAACGCGTCATAATCTGAAAACCACGCCCACCGGGGGGAAGCAATGCAACCCTCTATTGCGGGAAACTGCCCAGTGTTGCCAGATTGGGTGGGTTACCACTCAATTGGGCTTCTTTTGAACGGGTCACAACGGAGAAAATTGGGCTGCTTATGAAATTTAAAACCCGCCCAAGCAGCTGGCGTTCAGTTCAACCAATCAGGTCTGGGTCTGGGATAGGGAGACCTGTCAATCATTCTGCCGTTGAGATCGCAATGCCAAAGTGGCCCAAATATATGTTGCACCATAATATAACTCAAATCTCACAACGTGAATTACACATGTGGCGATAGACGACTCGAAGACTTTGTAAATATAACTATAACTGAATTAACAGCACAGTTGAATGACTTAATAGAAATCTAACTAAATATGGGATTATACTACTTCTGTTCAACTTTGCTCTGGCATACTACCGTCCTTGATACCTGCTGAACTTGCTCAATTTTGCATATGTTCTGCAATACTTCACCAAAGTCGTAAACCTTATTTACTGTAGTTCTGTCAGGTGTAAAGGCAACTTTCAAGATAAGCGCATTATTGTTGCTGCTGTTCTTTTTTTGTTCTGTGTCGTATTATTATGTATCAGTGTACTGCAGTGGTGTGTGCACGAAGTTCATTAACGAGTATAAAGTGCCTACTCATGTTGCTTTCAGATTAATTGTAGTAGGCATTTTTTGGACAAACAAATCGCATAGTGATGCGTGTTTTCTGCGGGTTAAAGTTATATGTTAATTTCTTGATTGTCGCTTCGAAGTGGTTTCTAGACAATGTATTTGCTAAGTTTCATCCGATCTGTTCTCCTGGTCTTAATTATAGTTTGTCATATTGTCATACTTCGTTGATTGACTAATGTTCTATCAGATTATTTTGGCAGTTAAAATTTGGCTTGGTTTTTGTAGGAGTGGGTGGGTTTTAGTGACCCTTTGGGCTGGAAATTGGCCACCCAATCTGGCGACACTAAAGCTGCCTCCTTGTCATTGCTGACATTTTAACAACAAAAAAACAGAACGATGTTTAAAAATAATAAACACATTAACATAGTAACAGTAAAACACACTGGCAAACATAACGTTACTCTACAGCTTTCTGATTTAGCAACATAATTTCCACTTTTTAGGTTTTTTAGCTTGTGTGGCACGAGTACAGGTCCAGGATCAGCGTCACCTGGGAAACAGCCCGGCAGCAAATCATGAACACCTCTTGCCGATTAACTGCCGGGCGCTCACTCACAACACTCGCTCTCGCACTCGAGACAAGGATAACCTAATATTTGTTCTTGCTCCACAGATTCAAGCGAGTTACCAACGTACACCAGACGGCAGCTTCCATAAGTTTACATGTAAGCCCGACCGAGCTGGTTTTTTTTTTTTTCATTTGGGAAGATGGGGGCGTTCCCCATACCCCGGGGATAGAAGTTTGAATCCCCCGAGGGGGCGCCGAGAGCGGCCCCGACACCCCCCGGATGGGAAGATAGTGTCCCTAAAGCACAAGCAACACCCATTGCCACTCACCCCTTCCACCGGGAGCCCTGGCGCCCGTGAGGTCCCAGTACCCCCCCCATGGAGCGGCCCCCCCCTGCGGCCCCCGTCCTTTGGGCACCACACCCCCCTCCCCCACAATCCACTCGATCGTCGCCATCGGCATGGATCTGGTAGGGCCGTTGCCGAATGAGCACATCCTGGTCATCGTGGACTATGCCACCCGATACCCTGAAGCCATCCCCCTTCACAAGGCCACTGCAAAAAACGTCGCCCGGGAGCTGTTTATGATGTTCAGTCGGGTGGGCATCCCCAACACCATCCTGACGGACCAGGGCACCCCGTTTACGTCCAAGCTGATGAACAACCTCTGTCAACTCTTCCACATTAAACAACTTCGCACGTCGGTGTACCATCCTCAGACTGACGGGCTGGTGGAGCGCTTTAATCAGACACTCAAGCGGATGTTGCGGCGAGGGACGAAGGTAGGAAGAAAAAGTGTACCACATTCAGGTCGTGTCATCCTAGAAACTTTCCATCTACTGAGTCGTGATGAGTGGCGATAGCGACTACATACACATTCAGTGTGGAGGGGAGATGTTAGTCTCCAGTCTCGTAAGAAGGACAACACAATCCTGATCGAGCACCTCAGTGGGTCTTTCTCGTTGAGAGAGACACCAGGACAAGAAGAGGCGCCGTCTAGAGGCGTGTAACCGCCTAGTAGATGGGGCCCTAGCCTGGGTGATGGTCTCCGCCATACAGGGGGAGTAGCCAACTCAGGATCTTCTCGTCCCGTCTAGAGACCAGACATTGTGTTCCAGAGGTCTGATCTGGGATGCCAGAATGTGTCCTTCCCCTGAGAGAGCAGGTCCTCTGTCAGTGGAATGGGTCAGGGGGAGTCGCTGTCCCGAGCATCAGCTCTGAAGCCAAGTGCGGTTAGACCAGTGCGGTGTAACCAATAACACTTGGTGCTCCTCTTCCCTGGCCTTGCACAGTGTCTGTGCAAGGAGGCTCCTGGGGGGGAAGGTGTGCTTCCGCCCGTTCCGCGGTCAGCTGTGCGCAAGGATGTCCATGCCGAGGGCCTCGGACAGGGAATACCAAAGCGGGCAAATGGTGGTGTTGCGGGAGGGGAACAGGTTTACCTGGGCCTACCCAAACAGCAACCAAATGAGCTGGACTGCGCGGGGGTGGAGTCGCCACTCTCCACGAGGCATAAACTGACAAGAGAGCGCGTCGGCTGTCTAGTTCAGTTTGCCCGGGGTGTGTGTGGCCCGCAGGGAACGGGTCACCTGTTGACTCCACCGGAGGAGGCGTCGAGCAAGTTGTGTTAGCTGCTGTGAGCGAACGCCACCCTGAAGATCTGATGTACGCTACAGCTGTAGTGCTGTCCTCGGACCAGCACGTGCTTGTCCCGCACGAGAGGCCGCAGCCTGCTCAGTGCAAGTAGCACCGCCCACAACTCTTGGCAATCGATATGCCAGCGCAGGTGGGGTTTCGCCCAACGCCCCGCCTGCGTGCCCGTTCCACACTGCACCGCACCCCTGCAGGGAGGCGTCCGTCATCACCACGACTTGCCTCGTAACCTGCCCAGAGGGACCTTAGTCCATGTAGTAGAGTAGGCGGGGCGAGACCGTGGTTCGAGTAGGTAATCACGTAGGAGATCGGGAGCACATAAGAGAACGAGCGACCGGACCGTCACGGAGAGAGGACCGGGCCCGAACTTGTTTGTATTTATATTTATGTTTGTGTTGCCGGCAGTCGTCCGTGAGGGGCTGCCGGCTGTTTATTTACTTTATGAATTGATTAAATGTTTAAATGTTTGCCGGTTTCCGCCTCCTTCCTTCCTTTTAATGAACCTTATTACAGTGGTGCCGAAACCCGGGAGGAAGGAGAGACATGCTGTCGGAGAGTCCTCGCCGCCGAGTGGCCTCGCGCGGTGCCAGAGAGTTCGGGCAGCGCGGACAGAGGCGTCCGCCAGTGGCTGCCCGAAGCGGTGGCTCTGGGGAAACGGAAGTGCACAGTGTGGCCACCGCCAAAGCTTCGGTGCGACGGCGACCTTTGCTGCCGCGCCCCTGGGTCGAGGTGGGGTGGCTTTCGTCCGAGCGGGAGCGGGGGAGTTGCCGCCGTCCGCCAGAGGCCGGAGCCTGCGTCCGTCCCCCGAGGGGGAGGAGCAGGGGGTGGGAGTGCCGAGTGCGGCCACCGCCTGCCAGAGGCCGGAGCCTGCGTCCGTCCACCCAAGGGGGAGGAGCAGGGGACAGGGAACCTGGCGCCGACTTCCCGCAAAAGGAGGAGCCACCGCCGGCCGCCAGGGGGCGGACGGTCGTGCCGTCCACCGAGCGCCCAGGGCCACCGCAAGGCACCGCGAAGGAGAGAACCCCGGCTGGTTGAGGACCGAGCGGCAGCATGTTGGGGAACCGGACTATTTTTTTTTTTCCTCTCTCCCCTCTCTCTTTCCAGTCGCTCCGAGGGCTCCCGTCTCCGTTGTCTCGTCTCGTCGCTACATGCCCCCAGGGGAAAGGTACTCCGAGACTGGGAGACCCCCCCGAGTCCTGCCTGGCGGGACAGCTGGACGCACTGTCGGTTTGAGAGTGGTACAGCTGTCGTGTGTGTACGACCCTACTCCTCGCCAGGGCGTGAGGTCAGGTTTGCCGGGCACAGTCCAGTGGAGTGTGCGATCGGCTAGAAGGAACTCCCAGGGGAAACAGAAAACTCTTTGTGAGAAGGGCCCGGCTTTGGTGACGAGGCAGGAGCCGTCCCGTACCGACCGATCAGAGCCGTAGCTGTGAAGGTCAGGCCCTGTGTTGTTCCCCCTGGGGTCTTCCCGTCAGTGTAACTTCTCGCGAGAAGGTTGCTGACGGGGTGGAGGTTTCCCCCCTCAACCTCGGCTTCCGGGGTGCCGCCTGTGGGGGCACAGGAACCGGAGCCGATGTCGAAGGGGTCCTGGGCTGCCGGGAAACAGACATCACGCGAGATCTCGGAGGCCTCTGGGCGGCCGAGTCGCAGCGTGGAAAAATGTGGCTAATCGCCACTGTCTGCTTCTTCACCGTCAAAAACTGCTGAGCGCAGTCCTCGACAGTGTTACCAACAACCCACCCTACGAGACGGGTGCATCAAGAAAGCGGACTTTCTCGGTGTCACTCATCTGCGCAAGGTTCAGCCGGGGGTGTCTCTCCTGGACCACTACCGTGGACATCGTCCGACCCAGGGCCCGTGCCGCCACCTTGGTCGCCCGTAGAGCGCTGTCAGTGGCGGCACAGAAATCCTGCATTATACCCAGGTCGGCCTTACCCTCGTGGAGCTCTCTCAACACCCTGGCCTGGCGGACCTGCAGGATGGCCATGGCGTAGAGAGAGGAGGCAGCCTGGCCCGCGGCAGCGCAAGGCTTCGGCACCATTGATGCCGAAGTCCTACACGCCTTGGACGGTAGGCGTGGCCGATTCCCCCAGGTGGCAGCCGTCTGCGGCACAGATGCACCGCAGCCGCACGTTCCACCCGGGGGATCTCGACGTAGCCTTTGGCTGCCCCACCATCGAGGGAAGTGAGGGAGCCGGAGCTGGTTTGACCGGAGTGGGCCATGAGTGGAGCGCTCCAAGTTTTACACAGCTCCTCATGCACCTCCGGGAAAAAAATGGCACCCGGGGTGGGCGCGGTTTGCACCGCGCTCCGACCCCAGGAACCACGTATCCCCGGTTAGCATGGCTGACATCACTTCTGCTTCGTCCTGAGCTCGACCCCCCTGGGGGGGAGCTCGGATTCGTCAGAGTCGGATGCCAGTCTCCCTCCGATGCTGCGAACGACATCTCATCTATGTCACACATCGTTTCCGAGTGCGTGCCTGAAGATCCGGACGGTATGCCACCGCCGGTTGGGGAACGTTCAGAAGAGTGAATCGGGGGTGATCGGCCCGTGAGCACTTGGCTGGCGGGTTTACGTTCGCAGATTTCCCCATATCACTAATGCTGCTAACGTGGGTGGTCATCGGGGCCGTAGCCACAGATGTCACAGCCCGGGTAGCAGACGAAATGGTGGCTGGTTCCCGTAGGAAGACAGCCACCTGTGACCGCAACTTCTGAATGACAATCTGCCCGCAGTGCGGGCAAGATGTGTCAACGAACGCTGCTTCAGCGTGCTGGACGCCCAGACACCTAATGCAGCGATCGTGTCCATCCCCCTCCTCGATGAGGGTGCCGCACCCAAGAGAACAGCGGGACATGCCGCGCTGGAGAATGCTCAGTCCTGAAAAGGACCTTTTAGAAAAAATCTCTAACACACCTCCGGAACCGGCGAGACGCCCAGGGGAAGGTCGCTGCAGGTAGGGACGATCCGCTGCTCTACGTCGTAGATCCGGCAATGTAGAAGAAGAAGAATTCATTGAATTCGTTCTGTTCGTAGTCATGAGCGAAGGCTCTGAAGAACAAAAGGTAAATGAATGCTCCATGCTGCAAATTTAATTCGCCAATTTTCATTGGCCTTTTCTATAGTAGTCAGAGTTGATTGGTTCTCAAGGGCGAACCCCATCTGTCATTCTCGACACAACGCCGAGAGACCGACAGAAAGGGAACCCTGGTACGTCAGTATAAGGATGTGTTCACGGAGCACCCGGGAAGGACCAAGGTAATCCAGCACGAGATCCGAACGGGGCCCGGAGTCATCGTACGGCAATGACCCTACCGTGTACCCGAAGCCCGTCGGCTGGCTATCGAAGAGGAGGTCAACTGGAGGTCATCGAACCGTCACGTAGCCCGTGGTCCAGCCCGATCGTGATGGTCCCAAAGCAAGACGGCACCCTCAGGTTTTGCAACGACTACAGGAAGCTCAACGAAGTGTCCTCCTTTGATGGATACCCCATGCCGCGGGTAGACGAATTGCTCGATCGCCTCGGTAGGGCTCGGTACATCTCAACACTCGACCTTACCAAGGATTACTGGCAGATCCACGGAGGCCAAAGAGAAGACTGCCTTCAGCACCCCTAGTGGCCACTGGCAGTATCGAGTCCTACCGTTCGGTTTACACGACGCCCCCGCAACATTCCAACGGATGATGGACATTGTTTTACGGCCCCACCAGAATTACACAGCGGCCTATATTGACGATGTGGTGGTGCATGCCGAGAGCTGGAACAGGAACACCTGGGCCGACTTCAGAGGGTGCTGGACGAGCTACGCCAACCCTAAGAAGTGCCACCTGGGACTGACAGAAGCCAAATACCTGGGGTACCAGATCGGTTGGGGACTCATCAAACCCCAGGAGAAGAAGATCGAGGCTGTGCGGTCGGCAGTCCGGCCGACCACCAAGTCCCAGGTACGTGCATTCCCCCTGACAGACCTGACAAAGAAAGGGCAACCGGAAATCCTGAACTGGACGGCCAAGGCGGAAGCGGCTTTCCAGGCACTGAAGCAAGCCCTCACCTCATCGCCAGTCCTGTACGCCCCGGATTTCAACTGCCCGTTCGTCTTACAGACGGACGCCTCCGACACCGGCCTGGGAGCCGTCCTGTCCCAAGTCGAGGGAGAAGAGGAACATCCCGTCACTACATAAATCGTAAGCTGACACCCGCCGAGACCAAGTATGCGGCAGTCGAAAAAGGAGGAACGGTAACGCGGACGGACTGTCTCGGATGTGATGCGGCTGGGCAGGTCTGTCAGGCAAATATTCCCTCCCGCCCCTACTGGCGTCCCGAAGCACCCACAAGAGCCACCAGGGTACCAGGTTGACGCTGGGAGGGGGGAATGTGGCACGGGTACAGGTCCAGGATCAGCGTCACCTGGGAAACAGCCCGGCAGCTAATCATCCACACCTGTTGCCGATTAACTGCCTGGAATAAAGAGCGCTCACTCACAACACTTGCTCTCGCACTCGAGACAAGGATAACCCAATGTTTGTTCTTGCTCCACAGATTCAAGCGAGTGAAACACGGAAGACCGGCTACCAACGTACACCAGACGGCAGCTACCATAAGTACAGACTTACCCGAGTCCTTTCGCCACAGCTACAGCATTATTTGTGCACAATTGTCAATAAATTGTTTGCACCTGCCGACTTGTGTCCGTCGATTCTCTTACCCTGCCACACTTGTTTACTGTACACTTTGTCACACACCAGCTTTTAGACAATGTTCTGTTTTTTGTTATTAGTCAGCAATGACAAGGAGGCAGCTTTCCTGTAGCTCAGCGGTTTGAGCATGGCGCTAGCAACACCAAGGTCATGGGTTCGATCCCAGGGATTGGACATAATTACAAACAAATGTACAGTTTAATGCAATGCAAGTCGCTTTGGATAAAAGCCTCTGCCAAATATGTAAATGTTGAGTCAATGGAGAGGGTTGGATGGTTTACCCCCGGAGTGGCCTAAATACGCTCTTGAATCGCTCTCAAGGTACTTTAATGTCATACGCCGATAGATTTGGCAGCGCCCAGTAAACATTTATGCATTTGGCAGATGTATAGGGGTTAAAGGGATAGTTCATCGTAAAAAATACAATTTGCTGTTTATTTACTCACCCCCAGATCATCTGAGATGTAGGTGACATTTTTTCTTGAGTAGATCAATAAGGACACTTTCTAGGTAAATCCGCAGCCCTCTGTGCTTTTCATAATGGACGTTTCTGAGAAGTGAGAGCCTGAAAGCGTGTGCGAAAAGCTTACAACCCTGAGCTCGTGATTGAACAGACACCTGATGCTAGGCGCACTAGTGATAGGGGAGGGGCCATTTAACTCCACAATTTAGTACTACATACGTCTGAGTCTTTGTAATGTGTTTCAGCAATACATTTCTAACATTTCTAATGTGTTGCACAATCAGCATCGCCGGGGAAACACAGGAAATTAAGCACCTGCTGGTCATCAGCACCTGATTCTAGTCACCCGCTCTATAAAGAGAGTGAGGGAAGAAGACACAGAGTAGCAACATCTCCAAGGCATGAGGACTAACACTGACAGTTTTTCTCTTCTTCAGAAACTAGCGGCTGACGACCGGCAGACCACGCACAATCCTTCGAAGAAACACAGTTCTGCCATTCCCCGGAGCACAACACGGAAGAGGAGCACTCAGGAGTTTGGACATTTTCCTACTGGCAGTTGCACCTTTCACTTCACCATTTGTAAATAAAGCACCCTACGGGGTTGGTTATTGTTATTGTGTCAACGTTTCGTTGCTTCACTCGCCACAGTGTTCAGAAACAATTCTCAGATTTCTCTTTCTCTGACATTAAACAGTTTTTAACTGTTCAAGATTTTTTGGGTGGGGCTAAAACGGGGGAATGGATGACGCAATGGAGCGTCTGAGCATGGATGGCCCCTGCCCTATCACTAGAGCGCCTAGCATCAGGTGTCTGCTCAATCACAAGCTCATGGTTGTAAGCTTGTACGCACACGCTTTCAGGCTCTCGCACGCTCTCACTCTGCCCAACTAAACAAATCTCACGCCAAATGCAGCATTGGAGGGTGATTTACTGGCATCTGACTGCGACGATTCCTTGGAGCTCCCTCCCTCAGGGAGATCGAGCCCAGGAAGAAGTTGAGGTCGAAATGTCAGCCATGATTTCCCAGGCCGCCGTGACCATTGGGTTGCAGTGCACCGCACTGGCTCTCCCAGCACTCGCGGATGGATACATGGTGACTAAAGTAGAGGGTGAGCCCCCAGTGCCGTGTTTTCCGGAAGTGCATGAGGAACTCAGTAAGACCTGGAAACTCCCCCTTTTAAAGTTCCCCCAAACTAGTTCTGTCGCCCTTTCTTCCCTCGATGGTGGGGCAGCTAGAGGATACGTCGATGTCCCCCAGGTGGAGTGTGCCGTCGCGGTGCACTTGTGCCCGCAGACAGCGGCCACCCGGGGGGCATGACCTAGACTCCCCTCCAAATCATGTAGGTTTGGAACAGGAAACAGGATTGCCCGCTATGATGCTCCCTGTCCGAGGTCCCCCAGCTGGCCGCGAGGTCACCGAAAGGAAGAGGCACGGGAAAGACGGTGAGTAAGTAGGTCAAGTGCAGATTAAGATCACCTGCGTCTTTTTACAGTGATTGGTGAGGAGACGCTTAAAATGCCAGCAGAAAGCACACAAGGCTGAGAGAGACCGGCTGGGAGACGTCTGACCGCTTCACCAGTGGAGAAGAACGAATCTTACGGACACAGTTCCAAGGAAACTTACTTTTGTTATTTGATTTTGAGTTATTGAATGCTGAGAAGCGCAGTAGCGCTACTTTTATTTTTGTGGTAATAAAAATAATCTTGTCTCCCAGCTACGCCGACCCCGCCTCCTTTCTTACATATCTACGAACTTTGTTACATTGGTGCCGAAACCCGGGAGAAAGGAGTGAGTTGCAGCCGCCATGCAGTCTCAACAAACAACGCCATTCGCGGACATGATCCAGGTGCTCGCCGGTCTTCACCGCAAACAGCATCAAGGGCTGCTGGGCCTTCAGGAAGACCAGGAAGGGCGCTTCCAAGCCCTCGTGCAGGCTCAGCAGGAAGACTGCGAGTCGTTCCGGAGCTTGCTGAGTCAGGAGGGAGCCACAAGGGAGCCATCATCCACAACCTCAGCTGGTGGGGTCCCGCTACACAAGTTGAGTGCTCAGGACGTCCCGGAGGCTTTCCTCGAGCTGTTCGAGAGGTCCACGGAGATTTCAGGATGGCCACTCGTCGTTTGGTCAGCAAGGCTTATCCACCTGTTAACGGGGGAGGCCCAGCTGGCCGCCCAGCAGTTGCCAGTCGCGAATCTCCTTGTCAACGCGGATCTCAAAAAGGCCATTCTCCAGCGGGTTGGCCTGAGCCCCGAACAGCAGCGGTTCCACTCATTGGAGATTGGGGAGTGTGGCCAACCCTTCGCGATGGCTCAGCAGCTCCGGGATGCCTGCCGCAAGTGGCTGATGGCCGACGGAGGCGACACCAAGAACATCATTGAACGTCACTGACGGAGGCCATCCAGTTGGCTGAGGACCAGACGGTGGCGTGCCCCGGGGTCGGCTTACCCTGACCATCTCTCTCTCTTCCTCTATGTCTTCTCGCTCTTCCCCTATACCTGTTCCCTTTCCCAGAACCCAGACGGGCCTTGTTCCCAAGCCAGCTCCCAGGACCCGGGAGACCGCCGGAGCTGCGAGGACCTTTTTCCAGGGGCCAGGAGGCTACAACAGGGCTGCGGGCCCTCCCGTTCCTCCAGCCTCTCCTCACCAATCTTTTGGCCTACTTCCTGCCACTAGGGCGGCGGAGAAGCCTGGGCCGACCTGTTGGCGGTGTGGTGAGCAGGGACACACTATTGACCGCTGTCCTGTGATTGAGGTCGGTACGGTGATCTGGATCCCTGACACCGCACAGGTTGTCCCCGATCCGGCCGGCCAATAGCATAGAGTGGAGGTGGCGGTTAACCCGCACCTCAGACATCCGCTAATCCTGGGGACAAATTGGCCGATGTTTTCTGTTTTATTAGGGGAATTATGTGCGGATGTTTCTTGGGGGAACCGAGGGCAACAGAAGGGGGCCATCGTGCAGGCGGGAGAAGCTGAGCCACGGGGATCTGACTCAGGGGAACGGAGTGCCGTAGAGAGACAACAGCTCTCTCGATGCAACCATTTTTCCCTGGAACAGTCTCATGAGTAGCTCAAAAATACGTTAAAGGTGAAAAAAAACGAGAAGTGGTTCAGGAAGAATAAAGAGCGATGCTAGAGATGGGGGTAATAGTGTCCAGTAGTGATTGGGCGAGCCTGATAGTTTTGGTTGCTTAAACCGACGGCTCTGTTCGATTCTGCGTGGACTACAGAAAGGTGAATGCTGTGTCGAAATTCGACGCATATCCAATGCCACGGATTGACAAGTTGCTGGATCGGCTAGGCACGGCTCGTTTTTATTCGACACTGGATCTAACTAAAGGATATTGGCAGATCCCCTTATCTCCCTTATCCAAAGAAAAAAACACCTTCACCACGCCATTCGGGTTACACCAATTTGTCACACTTCCGTTTTGCTTATTCGGAGCTCCGGCCACCTTTCAGCATCTCATGGACCGCATGCTTCGACTGCACGCCGCGTATGCCGCGGCGTATTTAGATGATGATGTCATCTATAGCAACGACTGTGAGCGACACACGCAGCACTTAAGGGCGGTTCTGAGTTTGCTGAGAGGAGCCGAAGAGCTAACCTAAAGAAATGTGCAATTGGGCGTGTGGAGGTAAGGTATCTTGGCTTCCACTTGGGTCACGGTCAGGTGCGTCCCCAAATTGATAAGACGGCACCTCACCGAGACCCGAGACCAAAAAGGAGGTGAGGCAGTTCCTGGGGCTGGCGGGATACTATAGCAGGTTTGTACCTTATTATTCGGACCTCACCAGCCCGCTGACTGACCTCACTAAAAAGGAGGCACCGGATACCGTCCAGTGGATGGAGCTATGCCAGCAGGCTTTTACCCAGGCGAAGGCTGCTCTCTGTGGCGGGCCGTTATTGCACTCCCCCGATTTTTCTCTTCCCTTTTTGCTGCAGACTGACGCATCGGATCGGGGCGTGGGGGCGGTTTTGTCCCAGGAGACAGGGGGTGAAGAACGGCCGGTGCTGTACATCAGTCGTAAGCTCTCTGGGAGAGAGACGATGTACAGCACCATTGAAAAGGAGTGCCTGGCGATAAGGTGGGCCATCCTCACCCTCCGCTACTATCTCCTGGGGCGTGAGTTCATGCTCTATTCGGACCACGCTCCCCTCCAATGGCTCTACCGCATGAAGGATACCAACGCGCGGATCACCCGTTGGTATCTCGCTTTACAACCCTTCAAATTGCAGGTGATCCACAGACCGGGGTCTCAGATGGTTCTAGCCGACTTCCTCTCCAGGAAGCCTCCGTGTAACCGGTGTCAGCTTGAGTCTTGAAGAGCATCATGTAAGACCGGCGGCCGGTAGGGCGTATGCCTGCGAAAGCAGCTTCCCCCCTCCTAGGTGAGTCAGCGTGCTATTTTCACCTCCTTTCTTCCCCCACTGGGTGAAGAAAAGGCATTCCATCCATCATGTAGCACCTCCTGCGGGTGGGCTGGGTAGAGCAGCCCTGCCCCCTTAGGCCGGGTACCAACTGAGTTATCTACGCATAGCTCTACCGGACCTAGTGCTCCAGACGTAGTAACCCCCCCAGCAGGGCGGTTCCGTCTGATGTATCCTCATGATTGGTTCCCACCTTGGCAACCCATGACCTTCGCTAGGTGGACCTTCACCATGCAGTAAACTCCTGCAGTCCGCACATTCCTCCCATGAGTTCTCCCCTAATCGGCGAGACCATGTTGGTATCTCCACTAAACTCCTCCCTACGGTAGGAAGTGGGCTCTGTTGCGCGCCCTCCCCTTGAGGAGATAGCACTTACCCAGTGGCCTTGCGGTACTGGCTTCTCGCTGTTAGAGAAACAAGGCCGCCGCCCGCTTCCCACCTTTCCAAAAGCTCTAGTTACATACATAACCAAGACGTTTGCGTATTTGCATTGAATATGTAAGTAATCTACTTGCGCAAATAATTGAATTCCCTTTTGGTGTAAACACTATTATTGACACAAACGGTTTGACACGTCCAGATATGAGAAGATACTCATGCGTGAAAATAAATGTAAATAAATAATGATTAAGTAATATTTACTTCTTTGCATTTTCACAACCTTAACTATGACCATTTTCTTGAACTGTAATTAACAAATAAATAAATTAAATGATTCTAAGAAAGATATAATGAGATGAACTGCCCACCCCTACCTAGTAATAAGCTACAATACCAGAAGCAATGACTTGAAACCAGATAAAACACCTAAGCAACACAAGCTATCAGGAACACTTCAGTATACGGGCCAATTCTCACTATTTACTAGTTGTTATTAGCATGCTTATTATTGGCATATTGGCTGTTTATTAGTACTTATAAAGTACATATTTTGCATAACCATACTCTAACTACCTGATGCAGTCTACTAACGTCTAGTAACACCCTGACTACAAAACACAGCCTAGTAACCAGCTACAACACCTAGCAACACATTATTACCAGCTAAAATATTCTAGTTATAGGTAGGGATGTGACGATTCACCATGAGCCTGTGGAAATGTCAAATAAATCTGAATACCTGTCGGGTATACCTGACCTGTCTTGATTTTTTTCACTTGTAGCCTGATGTGAAGATTTCAGGCGTCAACAAGATCGGACATTCCTATGCACTTCATCCAGTCTATCAAGTGCTGAGGGTTCTCGAAGTAAAACGGGTCCTGTAACAAACACACACAGGTGAAAACAACTTAAAACCTTTTCTGAGAAGGTAGCTAGATAAAATCATGCACGAACACCTTGTTTACACGTATGTGAAAAATAAAAGAGTAAACATACCTCTGGGTCCATATTGAACTTTTCATGCCACTCAGGAAGCATGAGTTTGAGACAAAGGTCTTTGTACTCTCCGTAGAATTCGAAAGTCTTCTCGATCCTTTCGTATTCTCTGTAATCAGGTTGTATAACAGGGATGGTATTAATAATGGTAAAACAAGCCTTATCTGCATCTGTTTTCATAGGATTGAAATGTCGATAAATAGAAGCAAACTAATAGGATGTGTGTGTCTACATACAGTTCAGCATGTAAATCCACATGAACAGCGAGTTTGTCCATCTCCTGAGCACTGTTTAGGAAACATTATTTTCAGAATCATGTCTTTGGAAATATCGGCATTAAACAAATGCATGCATGCATACATACAGTGGTCCCATAATATCTACAAAATAAAGCCTTTATGAATGTACAATGATGAAAAATGTCTCACGTTTTTCTTTCTTCAATGAAGGATTTCAATAAGAAGTGCAAATGCGACCGCAGGTGGTGAAGTTTCCAAAGCAGCTTGTTATTATCTTTGGTGTTCCCAGGAGTCTGTAGAGGCTGTTGACTGTTCAGAGCTCAGAAGTAAATTGCTCGATATCCGAGAGATCTCAAGTAATTCCCTCGGTTTCCGAGAGCTCACAAGTAAATCCCTGGATATCTGAGAGATCTCGAGTAATTCCCTCGGTTTCCGAGAGCTCACAAGTAAAGCGCTCGGTTTCCGAGAGCTCACAAGTGAATCCCTCGATTCCTGTTGACAATGAAAGAAAGAGGATGCTAGAAGAGCTCGGACACTTCATGTCACTAAACAGGCTTAATACAAATGTTTGTATTCGTCTGAGCTATTCACAATACAGTGTTCTCTTACATCTCTCTGAACAGCTTCAACATCTGAAATGAGCCTCTGTAAACACCGATGATCCCAACATCCCTGTACAAAAAAAGCAGGAACAACAGAAAAGGTTGAATACATTTTATAAGAGGGGTGACTTGATAGAATACAAAACTAATATAGAATATATATGTAATATAGAACTGTGCTGTTCATACCTTTGCCAGACGTCTGATAAACATTTCAGATTCTTTGTTCTCCTGTTCTGGCGGGGAGTCAGCGTCTGCAAAACAACATATTTAAATATTTAATGTCTCATGAAGGACCCTTGTGTATTACTCCACATACAAGCAATGTTTTTATAGTTTATTCAAATGCTACATTCTTGATTGAGAAAAATAACACACGGGGTCATCTCACTCACCTCTGCTGTGCCGAGATTTAGGGCTCTTCTTCCTACCCTGCTTCCTTTTTGCATCTTTCAATAAAATGCCCCACAGTTTACCAACTTCCTCCTGAGAGAAAAAAGAAATAGAGATTCTTAGAAGAGATCTGATCTCAGTCACTCATCAAAAGCATATTGCAAATGTTCATGATTTGTTGCTTTTAAAAACTTTAATGAATTAAATAAATATTCTTACCTCATGATCCTTTGTCCCCTGAATTTCAGGCAGTGCCGACAACCTTGAAAATCTGACGTCACTGGGCTGGTATAGACAATAGAACATAATGTTTACAATTTGTTTATATTGTCTGAAATATAAACGCATGTAAGAAAACTATGGATGCATTGAAGAACATATTCCTACATCTGTGACGCCGTCCTTTCTCCTCACTTTCGGAAGTTGTCTACACCATGAGGAGAATGTCTCCTGACGTACAGACGGCTGGTCCTGGTCCATAAAAAAAACACACATTAATACATAACACAACACAACATACGTTTAATGTGCTGTATAAGAGGAGAGTTTCACTCACTACCAATTTACAAAAGCATCCCAGAACATATAAAAAACAAATTCAGATATTTCCAAATAAACAAACTCCACTTCGAACCCTCATGTGGTGTACTCACCTTCTTTTCCTCTTTAAATTGTTTGCAAAAATGCAAACCATTCAGAAGATCGCAGTGGTGGTTCAACATCTGCGATCTCATAGGTCCCCTCAGTTGGGTCCAAATCTGACGCGCACACATGTGTGCCCCATATATTCGGCAGTTGCAACGGTCTCTTGTGCCAGGATGAAAACGTATCCCGTTGTGGTGAAACGTTGTCCTGGGACATTAAAAAGCACATTAGATCATAACAGAACACAACGCTGGTGTTGTATAAGAGGCGAGATTACAAAAGCATCCTCCTTTTACAGAACATTTAGATAGTTGTATGTAATCCTTGTGGCCAAATAACCAAACACCCCTTTCATATGATAACACTCATATGATGTACTCACCTTCTGCTCTTCAACAAAATTTCTGCAGAGCAAACTCCTGCCGGATGGAGGGTGTGGAACAACTGCAGAACATCCGATTTATTACACCTCATGAATTTTACTTCACACTCCAGCGTTTTCTATTTAAAGATATTAGTTTTGATTCTGAATTTAACATTGGGTTTACAAACTCACCGTTGTGTTCTTTTATAGGAGGGGCAGTGGATTCCTGGGAGCCTGTCTTCCCAGCATCCTTCCGCTTTGAGATAGGAGGAAGGACTTTGTGGGCCGCAGGCTCCATCTCGGAGGTTCTCTTAGGTGGTGGCTGCGGGACCCGGACTGTATCACAGTCCTTTGTCCTCGGTTGCATAACACCTGCATAACATCAGATTTATTACACATCATGTATTTTACTCACACTCATTCCTTTATTTATACTACAACGATAGTTTTGATTCCGACTTTCATATCGGTTTTAAAAGCTCACCGCTTATTATCTTCCTCTGGTCCATCTTCTTCGAGATGGGGGGAAGAATTTTATAGCCCGCAAGCTCCATCTTGCAAGATTCTGGGTGCGGGACCTCATCACACATGCTAAGGTGATGTGGGAGCTTTTTGCAAAAGGTGTTGATGGTATCCCGGTACGGAGCGTGGTTGTCCTGTGACATTAAAAAAACAAATTAGAACACAACGCAGCTGTTTAACGTGCTGTATAAGAGATGAGTTTCGCTCACTAGGAATTTACAAAAGCATCCTACTGTTATTCAGAACATGTCAAAACAAATTGATACACCAGTATGTAACACTTCTGGCCAAATAACCAAATGATAATGATGTACTCACCTTCTGCTCTTCGCGAAACTTTTTGCAGAAAGCTCTTTTGCCACGCGGAGGGTGTGGGACAGCGACAGCTGCATGACATTGTGTTATTACACCTTATGTATTTTACTTCACACCAAGGCGTTTTTTATATTGGGATATTCGTTTTGATTCTGAATTTTGGTTTTACAAGCTCACCGCTTAGGATCTCCCCACAGTCCGTCTCATTTAAGATGGGGGGAAGATCATCATTGTCCAGATGTTCCATTCGGGAGGTCCCGCTAGATGGTGGGTGCGGGACCAGTTCATCTACACCTGCAAAACCCGATGATTTCATTTTCACCATTTCTATAGGATTTGGCAAATAAAATAAACCATAAATGCAGAACACAGATATGAAAGGGTGAATCCTAGCTTGCACACACACTGTTTCCTAAATGAACACAATGGTTACTGTCCTTGTTTACTCTTCACGTCTGTTCAAATCCGATTATATTTGGAGTTGGCTTTATTCACTTTATAGTTCCTTGTTCTTCGTTTAATTTGATTATTTTATACGTTACTGAAATAAACAGGATTACAATCAAGTGTTTTGGGGCAATTTATGTGGCACTGACTGTTGAAAACACCTCCAATAACAGCACACAAAATACTAATCTACTGTATTTTCTAAACATTAAACAAACATATTCACAAAATATAACAAAGGTTGTGATAGGAGCAACATCTCAACAGGCCTCATTACACATTTATATCGTATAACCGCGTCTACAGGTTGTTCTTTAACCAACAAAATGCAACATTCTGACCCTAAACAACACATAATGTATTAAGGGTAATTTATTAAGAGCATCATTAAAGTGTTTTGTGCATTAAAAAGATGAATTTACATTAAAACATTACATTAGGAAACGATTGGCGTAGTTAAGTGATTTTGGAACAAACAGGACAAATGTACCACACATTTCCACAAAAAACACAGCATACATCTACAACTGAAGGTCAATATCAAATACGACAGAAATTGTATTAAAATGACTAAAATAAAGAAAACATTTACCAGACTGAACTTGAGGTTCAGTGGGAGTGACGCGTTTGAATCGCCTAAAACCTTTCTTGATCATCTCTGCGAAATGAAAAATAAACATTAACTGACAGATTCGCAACGATTTCATTTGAACTTAAAAACCATTTCCATCGGTTACAGAAATACATGTCAAAACATTCATATATGAATTTATCGAGGAAAAACGATCGTTACTCACTCAGTGATGCTTCGAGACTCAGTTGTTTGTAAACTCTGCGCGAGCAACAGTTCTAGTCGCTTTAAGTAAACAAACTGAAATGGCTCGAGACGCTACTGATAAGATCTCTGCTGACAGAGCGCAGCGCTCTGAGCTCTATGACGCAATGACCGTGACTGACGGAAGCGACCCGAGCCCTTATATGGACAGCGCGGGCGACGTCATCCAGGCTATTCGCTTCAATTCGCTTATAATAAAAATACTCAACAGCTATACATTATTTGCGTACGTCTACCGGAAGTTTGGGCCACATAACGTATATATTTTAATTGTCTGTATGGTCGTGTTTTATTTAAATAATTGTATTTATTTTTTTTGTGTCCAGCACCATCATTTAATATAATAATGTTTGTTATTATTGTATGTGATTTGTTTCATGTTTAATGCTTTGGCAATATTCTAAGTAACTTAATTTACATGTGAAAACGCCATCTCTATTTCTACAATAGTCTCAATAATGCAGGGTTGGCAACTTTGGTGTCATAATAATTATTAAAAATAACATTAACACCACGGAAGCATTTGTTTGTGTGTTTTTTTTTCCTTTAAAACGGAAAACTTGCATATTTTCTACTAATACCAGAGTAAGGTAACGTTAAGTTGTTTCTTACACAGCCTAAGAATTGAGTGTCAACTAGATTAATCTTTTTAAACTCACTGTGAACAGACTGTGCCCTTGGTCTTCAGTTCCAGCATCATCCAGTCCACTATAGATGAGAAACCTGCAACCTTTAGTAAAAAAACTGTTAAAAAAAGGCTTGAAAAAGGAGCCCAGAGGCTGTTTTAAGGGAACATCAAAACAACTGATCAATTGCAATTGTAATTAAACAGGAAATGGTTCTGGATTACTGCAGGTTTTTTTCACACTACACAAATGTTAACACAAAACACAACCAACAGAACATTTAGAGCTGAATTGAAATGTTACGTCACTTTGTATTGAGATGCGTTCATACAGAAAGTTATATTTTACTGCAACTGTACAACTTTATGAAAAACATACTTCTCAGATAACCTGCCAATGTCCTAATGTTGTCCTGGTTGGTTGTGAGATATTATCTTGATCACACCCTGAATTACCCCCTCTCTGCTATTGGTCGTGTCACCCATTCACAAAGAGTTTGGTCTTTTCTATTCTGTCTGTCTTATCTACAGTTACTCAAAAGAAAGAATCTGTTTGAGACCAAAAGAAAACAGATATTGTAAAGATAAGACTTGGGGGAAAATGAACAGCTAATTCAGACTCAACAGACAAATTGAAATATGCCACCATTCATTGGTTGTGAAGAAGGGAGGAGATATATGTGTGTGGTCTTAGATTTGAAGTCCGTTATATAAAAGGTGTGTACGCTTCAGAGCAGTCCGTCCCAGTAACGTCCAGGAATGAATCCACGTGTATTCTCCATAAGATACATACTGTGGTCATTATTGGCCGTGATGATGGCCAGCTTAGAGATCACTCCACCCGAGCCACAGGTGCTCCAGGCCTTGCACTGTCCAGCTTGCGAACGCATTCATTGCTCCCCACGTCGAGCCCTGAAGCTCCGGTGTCGAGGTGGCATCACCACTGGGATTTGTGGCTGTTGTCCAGCTTGTGCCAAACTTGAAGGAGAAAGCTGCGGAGGGACGTGGGACTACCTGGGGAAGAGGGATGAAGGTCTGGTGTGCGTTTACCAAGAAGGTGCAGATGCCAAAGCAGAGGGACGCAAGGGAACTTGCAAACCAGGTACAACAGAAGCTTAAACAATCATTACGTGGTACAAATGAAATGGAGATTTCTTGCAGACTTTTTTTGCAACGATGTTATTTATGAACTGTGAAAAGAGATACGGCTGTCCAAGATTCCTTTGATCTTTCCCATAAAACCAAAGCTTTGATTGTTCTTATCTCTACAAGGTGATGAAATCCACAACCTTTCTTATAGAAACTACATCCATATTTTATGGGTTGCCATGTTTGACCTTATTTCTATAATATAAACTTCTGGTCAAAAGTTTCATATATTTGAATCTTAAGATATGGGCTTAAACGTGTAAAAATATTTTTATGGACAAAAATATAACTGGTAATATAATTATTGTAGTTTTTCTCATTAGAATGCAAGTTTATTGAAAAAAAATATATTATTTTTGAAATTATTATTTTCTTATACAAATGACTGAATAATAGATGTGAACTTTAATATTGTAAAAAATCTCAGGGTGAGACTGATGAAATGACATACTGTAAATTTTTTTTAATTCTGGACAAAGGGTGTTTATTACTACTGCTACTACTAATCATAATAATAGTAGAAATAACAACAATTATTATTATTATTATCTATTTTATTAATATATTGTGATATTCTTACAAAGTTACCAGTCAGCAATATTTTCTCAGCGTGAAGGACATACTGTATAACAAAAATGTGAAACACAATGTCAAGGGACAGAAGGACTCAGATGCAGGGTAGTGGGAGAAAATATTTATTATAACAGGAAAACAAAGCAAAACAAAAGGATAACAGAAAAAGCAGAGCACGCCGAGCGCTGCGTCCGATCGGACAGTGGACAGCCAAATACGGTCTCTATACGGTCTCGCTGTCCGGAAGAGTGGAGATTATTTCCTCGCCTGATGGTCAAGGAACGAAAATGTAATAAGTCTCTTTTAAGACAAGTTATGCAGCCACAATTCACACTGCACACAAGACATACCCACGTAGACCAAAAGAAAAGTACGGATTAAATAGGAAATGGGAAACGAGGAAAAGGTGCGGGCTGAATGGGCGTGAGGTGCCACAATTAGCTAATACTGTAGCTGCCCAGCCGGGGGAAATTAACAAACAGGTACCGAGTGTGACACAAAAACTATAGGTTCATTTATTTAGATCTGTAAATCTATATTGTAGCATACTTTATCTAAGCCTAAAAGTCTTATGCAGAAAATAACGCTTTAATGTTTGTAGCTCGTGATGCATTCCATATGAAAAAAAGACCAATAGTTGCACCTGCTGGAAAACGTATCCCGGTGCGGTGAAACGTTTTCCTGGGACATTAAAAAGCACATTAGATCATAACAGAACACAACGCTGGTGTTGTATAAGAGGCGAGATTACAAGAGCATCCTCCTTTTATACAGAACATATCAAAAACAAATTTAGATACTTGTATGTAATCCTTGTGGCCAAATAACCAAACACCCCTTTCAAATGATAACACTCGTACGAGAAAGCGCTCGATTCCTGTTGACAATGAAAGAAAGAGGATGCTAGAAGAGCTCGGACACTTCATGTCACTAAACAGGCTTAATACAAATGTTTGTATTCGTCTGAGCTAATCACAATACAGTGTTCTCTTACATCTCTCTGAACAGCTTTAACATCTGAAATGAGCCTCTGTAAACACCGATGATCCCAACATCCCTGTACAAAAAAAGCAGGAACAACAGAAAAGGTTGAATACATTTTATAAGAGGGGTGACTTGATAGAATACAAAACTAATATAGAATATATATGTAATATAGAACTGTGCTGTTCATACCTTTGCCAGACGTCTGATAAACATTTCAGATTCTTTGTTCTCCTGTTCTGGCGGGGAGTCAGCGTCTGCAAAACAACATATTTAAATATTTAATGTCTCATGAAGGACCCTTGTGTATTACTCCACATACATGCAATGTTTTATATTTCATCCAAATGCTACATTCTTGATTGAGAAAAATAACACACGGGGTCATCTCACTCACCTCTGCTGTGCCGAGATTTAGGGCTCTTCTTCCTACCCTGCTTCCTTTTTGCATCTTTCAATAAAATGCCCCACAGTTTACCAACTTCCTCCTGAGAAAAAAGAAATAAAGATTCTGTCATGATACCGCCCCTTATAGTTGTGGTTTTCTCTGTCAGAAGGTGGAATCGTGACAGACCCACGTGTCTAGTGTGAGAAAGACATGGTATTGTTTGTTTTAGACATGCCATGTGCTTTCTCGTGTCTCGTCACTGTCCAGTCCTCCCGTTTCCTAGTTAGTGTTAATTAATTAGTTCATACCTCACACCTGCTCCCTGTTGATTTTGACCCCTTTAAATACTCCTCATGTTTCATTGTCCTGTGTCGGTCATTGCATTTGCTGTGCCATGTATGTGTTTGTATACCCTGCTTACCTGTGCATGGTTATCGGTGGATGTTATAACCCCAAAGTAAGTCTAGTCTAGTCTAGTCTAGTCTAGTCTAGTCTAGTCTAGTCTTAGTTTATTGTAGTTTTGCCAGTGTTGTATTTAGTCTTTGTAAAGTCCAGTATTAGTTAATCTAGTTCCTGTTTGCCTGTTCCTGTTATTGTTATCGTGTCTTGTTTTACCCCCTCGTGGGTTTTTTTGTGTGTTTATTGTATAATAAACTTTGTGTTAAAACCTCTTAATCCCTGCTACCTGCAATTGGGTTCTTCCAAGTATTTCATGACAGATTCTTAGAGCTCTGACATCCGTCACTCATCAAAAGCATATTGCAAATGTTCATGATTTGTTGCTTTTAAAAACTTTAATGAATGAAATAAATATTCTTACCTCATGATCCTTTGCCCCCTGAATTTCAGGCAGTTCGGACAACCTTAAAAATCTGACGTCACTGGGCTGGTATAGACAATAGAACATAATGTTTACAATTTGTTTATATTGTCTGATATATAAACGCATGTAAGAAAACTATGGATGCATTGAAGAACATATTCCTACATCTGTGACGCCGTCCTTTCTCCTCACTTTCGGAAGTTGTCTACACCATGAGGAGAATGTCTCCTGACGTACAGACGGCTGGTCCTGGTACATAAAAAAACACACATTAATACATAACAGAACACAACATACGTTTAATGTGCCGTATAAGAGGAGAGTTTTACTC
This sequence comes from Triplophysa siluroides, assembly GCA_006030095.1. Classification (NCBI taxonomy): domain Eukaryota; kingdom Metazoa; phylum Chordata; class Actinopteri; order Cypriniformes; family Nemacheilidae; genus Triplophysa; species Triplophysa siluroides. The sequence goes on from VCII01000093.1 coordinate 3,997,001, forward strand.
ACTACCAATTTACAAAAGCATCCCAGAACATATAAAAAACAAATTCAGATATTTCCAAATAAACAAACTCCTCTTTGAACCCTCATGTGGTGTACTCACCTTCTTTCTTTAAATTGTTTATAAAATGCAAACCATTTAGAAAATCGCAGTGGTGCTTCAACATCTGCGATCTCAGAGGTCCCCTCAGTTTGGTCCAAATCTGACGCGCACACATGTGTGCCCCATATATCTGGCAGTTGCAACGGTCTCTTGTGCCAGGTGGAAAACGTATCCCGTTGTCCTGGGACATTAAAAAGCACATTAGATCATAACAGATCACAACGCTGGTGTTGTATAAGAGGCGAGATTACAAAAGCATCCTCCTTTTACAGAACATTTAGATAGTTGTATGTAATCCTTGTGGCCAAATAACCAAACACTCCTTTCATATGATAACACTCATATGATGTACTCACCTTCTGCTCTTCCAAAATTTCTGCAGAGTAAACTCCTGCCAGATGAAGGGTGTGGGACAACTGCAGAACATCAGATTTATGTATTTTACTTCACACTCAAGCGTTTTCTATATTAAGATATTAGTTTTGATTCTGAATTTAACATTGGGTTTACAAACTCACCGTTTTGGTTTAAAATAGGTGAGGGCAGTGGATTGCTGGGAGCCTGTGTTCCCAGCATCCTTCCGCTTTGAGATAGGTGGGCCGTAGGTTCCATCTCAGAGGTTCCCCTAGGTGGTGGCTGCGGTACCCGGACTGTATCACAGTCCTTTGTCCTCGGATGAAGGGGCACTCTTCTGCACCACGTGTCACGGTGCAGTAAAATTTTATCCTAGTACATAAAAAACAGAGCAGAACAACGCAACTGTTTAATGTGTCGTATATGAGGCGAGTTTCGCTTACTACGAATTTACAAAAGCATTCTACTTTTATACTCAAAAACAAATGTATAAAATATTTGTATGTAAGCCTTGCGGACAAATAAACAAACACCATTTTGATATAAACACTCATATGATGTACTCACCTTCTACTCTTTTCGAAGCTGATTGCAGGATACATTCCTGCCACAGGGTGGATATGTGACACCTGCATAACATCAGATTTATTATACTTCACGTATTTTACTCGCACTCAAGCTTTTCTTTGTATTGAAACGATACTTTTGATCCCAACTTTAATATCGGTTTAGGTGCGGGAAGATGCTGGGTGCCGGACCTCATCACACATGCTTAGGTGATTTTGCAGCTTTCTGCACCAGGTGTTAATAGTCCTGGGACATAAAACTAATTAGAACAGATAACACAACTGTTTAATGTGCTGTATAAGAGATGAGTTTCGCTCACTACAAATTTACAAAAGCATCCTACTTTTATACAGAACATATCAGATCAAATTGAGACATCTGTATGTAATACTTCTGGCCAAATAACCAAAAAGACATTCGGATGTGATAATGATGTACTCACCTTCTGCTCTTTAAGAATATTTATGCAGAAAGCTCTTCTGCCACGTGGAGGGTGTGGGACAGCGACACCTGCATAACATCACAATTATTACACCTTATGTATTTTACTACTAGATAAAATCATGCACAAGCACCTTGTTTAGACGTATGTGAAAAAGAAAAGAGTAAACATACCTCTGGGTCCATATTGAACTTTTCATGCCACTCAGGAAGCATGAGTTTGAGACAAAGGTCTTTGTACTCTCCGTAGAATTCGAAAGACTTCTCGATCCTTTCGTATTCTCTGTAATCAGGTTGTATAACAGGGATGGTATTAATAATGGTAAAACAAGCCTTATCTGCATCTGTTTTCATAGGATTGAAATGTCGATAAATAGAAGCAAACTAATAGGATGTGTGTCTACATACAGTTCAGCATGTAAATCCACATGAACATCGAGTTCGTCCATCTCCTGAGCACTGTTTAGGAAACATTTTTCAGAATCATGTCTTTGGAAATATCGGCATTAAACAAATACGTGCATGTATACATACAGTGGTATGAAAGATTTCAATAAGAAGTGCCAATCCGACCGCAGGTGGTGAAGTTTCCAAAGCAACTTGTTATTATCTGAGGTGTTCCAGGAGTCTGTACCTCCAATAACAGCACAAAAAACTAATTTACTGTTTTTTTAAAACATGTTCCTAAATATAACAAAGGTTGTGATAGGAGCAACATCTCAACAGGCCTCATTTCACATTTATATCGTATAACCGCGTCTACAGGTTGTTCTTTAACCAACAAAATGTAACATTCTGACCCTAAACAACACATTATGTATTAAGGGTAATTTATTAAGAGCATCATTAAAGTGTTTTGTGCTTTAAAAAGATTAATTTACATTAAAACATTACATTAGGAAACGATTGGCGTAGTTAAGTGATTTGGGAACAAACAGGACACATGTACTAGGTATGATGACAAAATGTTCAAACACCCCTAAGCTCAAAATGGATCACATGACTAGACAGAGCTGAAAATTCCCTTTACGACGACACCTGAATTGTGAACATCAGTTGAGGATTGCGAAAGTTATGTTTATAATAACGGGGTATGTATTAAAATAGTAAACATTAACTACAATATAAGGCATGTGACCGAAAATGCATTCACACATTTTGCTTGTAACTTCCTCATTTTATCAGAAATTTGCATGAAATTTGAATAGAAGGTAAAAATTTTTAGTTCTTTCAAATGAAATGAAAATGTACTGTTTTAGCTGGAATGGGCATCAGACCGATGTTCAGAATGTTTTAAATACAGACAATGTTTTTTATTTTAGAACGACGCCTGCAGTACATTTGCTAATCTACCCGCCACAAATGTGACTACCCAATTTCCGCGATTTAGTAAAATACCTTCTCTATGGATTTCGATGGAATTTCGTCAGTACCAAGATAAAACTATGTATTTATGTCCACCTATCTTTCATTAGTGTCCAAAGCTTAGATGAAGCCCGCAGACCAGTTGAAAGCCACGCAAATCTTCCGAGAGTCGCGGTGATCTGAAATCACCTTAAGGCTGAAATCCCGAAGTGTCCAACGACGTTGCAGGAGTTTGCACTCGATGTAGTTACCATCGTATTCAGGAAAAACATACTCCCACCAGGCGCCCAGGAGTAGACATTGAATGACACACATTTTAGTACTACGCAGTTTGGAACACATTGTTGAGACAGAATGTTCGCCGCGAGGGGATGCTATCATCATACCTACATGTACCACACATTTCCACAAAAACACAGCATAAACTTACAACTGTAAAGTCACTATCAAATACGACAGAACTTTGATTAAAATTATGAAAACATTTACCAGAACGAACTTGTTCGGTGACGCGAGTGAACCGCCTAAAACCTTTCTTGATCATCTCTGCGAAATGAAAAATAAACATTAACTGACAGATTCGCAACGATTTCACTTGATCATAAAAACATTTCCATCGGTTACAGAAATACATGTCAAAACATTCATATAAGAATTTATCAAGGGAAATGTAATATTTGTGAACGAAAACAAAGTTTCATTACTCACTTGCGTTTACATGAAGAAAATAAACTGATATCCGTCAAAAATCTACTTTAAAAGAAACCTTAAAAGAAAAAATGTACATGCATAGCAACAAACCTGCTGCGCAGAAAACCGCGTTTACTCGCGTGCAGTGACGTCACCATCAACAGTCGGTATAGAAATTAAAAATGCAGCGGGAAAACGGTCAGAAGCTGTATTTTTATGTCTTATGTCCGCAGTACCTGCATATGCACCAATAGTTCTTCATTTTGACGTTTCTACATCAACTGCATGATTCGAGAGCGGACTTTAATGCGTTATATCGCTTGGGACCACATAACGTCTATATTTTAGTAGTCTATATAGTCACATACTTTTTTTTTCCGGTACCATAATCTATCTAATTGTTTGTAATTATTGTATGCGATTTGTTTTATGTTTAATGCTTTGGCAATATTCCAAGTAATTCAACTTACGTGTGAAAACATGGCGAAACGGCGCCATCTCCTGGATCTAGTCAATCACAATGAAGGTTTGGCAACTTTGGCTGGCTATCTGGAATGACATATAATATATCATTAAAATAAAACATTAACACCACAGTATGTGTTTGTGTGTTTTCTTTGTCTTTAAAATGGAAAACTTGCATTTCTTCTAACGTTAATTTGTTTCATATGAAGTGGGCACTCAGCCTAAGAATTGAGTGTCAACTAGATTAATCTTTTTAAATTCACTGTGAACATACTGTCTACAGTTCCAGCGCCCAAATGTCACCTCATGTAGTTAATCCAAAGCCACTAGATGTTGGTAGGCGATCTCCTGGAGGAGGAGGAAAGCCATGGCCAAGATGGCAGAGATGATGACATGGAGAATTCAGCAAGGGATGAGAGGGACCTTTCAGGAAACCGTCTCAGAGGATGTCTTGCTGCTCAGCTTTCTTCTCTAGAGGAACTGCCTGCATGTCTGTGTGAACATGAGACATGTTCTAGACTAGACAATAAACCTTTCCAGATGTTGCCAATGTTCACAAAAAAAAAACAGATTTATAGTCTAACATGGGATCCAATATAAAGAATGATTAAATAGATAAAATAGTTAGCCAAGTACAGTAGATAGATGGATGGATGGATGGATGGATGTTTTCTTGATGTTGGTGTGTTCTTGATAAGGTTTAACTGCATGAGTCTGTAAGTAAGTGCAAGACAATGGATTTTATTATATATATATTTTTTTGTAAATATAAACAATACACTGTTGCTGCAAGAACAAGGGTAGAATTTATAACATGTATTTTTTATTTACTTGAAAAATATGAATTCATTTATTGACAACATTTATTTCATTAAAACACATTTTTTCAGAATTTACTTACAAGTGTTTTGAAGAGAGACAGTTATCTCTCTGCCATGTCTGTGGCTCCCCCCCCTCCTCTTCTCTCGCCACTGCCCGTCTTTCCCTCTATTCTTCTCTCTCTGCCTGTTCTTTGAGAAAAAGGTTCAAAATATTCTTAAAATATCTTACTTGGGTTAAGCAAAACAAAAAAATGTATACAGGTGTGTGGAACAACTTGTGGGCGAATAAATAATAACCAATTTTTTTTCTTTTTACAGTCTCATGTTAGTTTTGCACAAATCTTGGTAAGGCTCTTTAAGTAACAGAAACCAGAGAGAAGAGCAGATTACCTTGTATTTAGCTTTTGCGTTGTTCCACCTTTTTCGGCCTGTTTGGTCGTTCTGGCCAAACCAGAAGTGGAAACGAAGTGCCTGACAAAACAAAACCATAATGATTGACATGACAAACCTTCAGATCTACAGGGAATGATACAAGCACTCAAAATCAATACTCACTCCCATCTTTCATTGGCCACCCGCCATTCAATCAGAGATTTCAAGATATGAAAAAGATATAAAGACAAGCAAACAATTTGGTCAAAGCTACAACACAGCACCCTAAAAGTAAAGTTTATGTCGAATAAAAGTAGTTTAAACCAAATACAAATTTTAGCTTATGTTTATCCACTACAGCAACGCTATTGGCAGAAGTATATTTCAGAAACACTTGGCGAGGCAGGACTGAATTTGGCAAGAACACAAGCGCTGACTACCCGGGATCTCACACCTCCGAAATCGTCGGAGGAAATTTTCAAATAGTGGCTAACCTTATAATTCGACAGCAGGTTTGAAGTTTAAACAACTATATTCTCCTCTCGAAAACTCCTAAAACTACATCGTGGCATTATAACAATAGTATTCTGAAATGTATTACTTACAGTTGTGCGATTTCTCTTCCGCCATTACAGAACGTCAGCTGGAGCGAACTGAATTCTGGGTTATGGCCCGTGTCAAGCTCGCACAAGTCAGCTCAGTATGCATCCTTGATAAAAGGGGCGGAGCAAGAACACATCCGGAGATTGGAACTGCACTTGGCAGATTGGAACTTTGAATTGGAACAGTACTTGGGCCTTTGCCTCTGATGACGTTTCACTAGTCCACAAGGACACAAGTACAGGCAAGAACGCAAATTGAGAGATGTTGTGTGTCTTTCTCTCGTAGATCATAGAACATTACTTTCTTGGAATCTTTCCCACTGGGTGGGTTCTCGCTGTCCTGCTGTGTCACTGTCTTTAAACATTGCTGCTGCCACAAGCCATTTTGATTGAAGTGTTGTGGGTCTTGATGTGGCCACCAGTCCGCTCCTGTGACACTGTCAGGGAACTGTGCACACAGAACAGTTCTTTCAGTCATATATCCTTTTCCACGAGTCAGCAAGCATGTTAATATGGTCGTCGCGGGGATGTCTCTCTGGGTGTGAGAAGATGGGCTGGGTATCAGAGTGAAGTGTTGTGTAGCACATCACTAAATTAGGCAACAATATCGTTTGGTCAAAAGTGTCATCCTGTCTCTTTCTCATATTGTTTCTTTAATTCCTTAAAAGCTTGTCTTTTTTTAACAATCAAGGTTTGAGATTTGGTTTGTTTTCTCCAAATATGATGGTCTGTGGAAGTCCTCTAGCAGCAGAATTCCTCCTAGTTGTACTCATGATTGCTCCTTATGCTGTGCACTTCACACCAGAGTAACTCAATGGGATCTCTCTCAAACACTTTCATTCGTATCAGTGTGACTCCACCGATGTCCTCACACATACTCTTCTCTCGCCACTGCCTGTCTTTCCCTCTCTTCTTCCATCTCTGCCTGTTCTTTGAAAAAATCAAGAAGAGCTTGGCTGTCCCTTGACTGCTAGCTGCTCCTGGCTTCCTCAGAAGGGGTAGAAGCCGGTGTGCTGACTGAGCCTCCTGTAGTGACAGTCAGGTTTGAGTCAGCTGAAGTGCAGCATCCATTGCAGTGTACCACTTCCAGGTGTCAGCAGTCACACTACCGGCCTCTACCCCTTTTCCTGTGGGGGGGTCACTAAGCTCCTGAAATCTAGTAAAAATCTGCACTCACTCTGAAGTTGTTTCAAACCTGTAATTTGATGTTTTTGTTTCACTACACACAAAGGAAGACGTTACGATGAATATTTGTAGCTAAATAGTTTTGAAGCATCACTGAGTTCCGTAGTAGGACAAAAGAAGTGATGAAAGCCAGTAGTGCCCCAGAACTGTTTGGCTAGAATTATTCTTAAAATATCTTCCTTTGTGTAAAGTAAAACAAAGAAATGTATAGTATGGAGCGATTTTGATCTCATTTATTATTCAAACATAACATACAACGTACGCTTGCGTAGCCAGTTTCACACGCATAAAACATCATTCACGTGCACAAATGATATATATACATTCACAAAAAACAATTCACCCATCCATCCATCCATCCATCCATCTTCTTCCGCTTATCCGGGGCCGGGTCGCGGGGGCAGCAGTCTAAGCAGGGACGCCCAGACTTCCCTCTCCCTAGACACTTCCTCCAGCTCTTCCAGGGGGACACCGAGGCGTTCCCAGGCCAGCCGGGAGACATAGTCCCTCCAGCGTGTGTCCAGCGTGTGTGACATAGTCCAGGGGGCATCCGGAAAAGATGCCCGAGCCACCTCAGCTGGCCCCTCTCGATGTGGAGGAGCAGCGGATCTACTCTGAGCTCCTCCCGAGTGACCGAGCTTCTCACCCTATCTCTAAGGGATCGCCCAGCCACCCTGCGGAGAAAGCTCATTTCGGCCGCCTGTATCCGGGATCTTGTCCTTTCGGTCATGACCCACAGCTCATGACCATAGGTGAGAGTAGGAACGTAGATTGACCGGTAAATCGAGAGCTTCGCCTTGTGGCTCAGCTCCTTCTTCACCACGACAGACCGGTACAGCGACCGCATTACTGCAGAAGCTGCACAGATCCGTCTGTCAATCTCCCGTTCCATCCTTCCCTCACTCGTGAACAAGACCCCCAGATACTTGAACTCCTCCACTTGAGGAAGGAACTCTCCACCTACCTGAAGTGAGCAAGCCACCCTTATCCGACTGAGACCCATGGCCTCATTTGGAGGTGCTGATTCTCATCCCAGCCGCTTCACACTCGCTGCAAACCGTCCCAGTGCATGCTGAAGGTCCTGGTCTGATGGGGCCAGCACGACGACATCATCCGCAAAGAGCAGAGATGATATTGTGTGGTCCCCAAACCCGACGCCCTCCGGCCCCTGGCTGCGCCTAGAAATTCTGTCCATAAAAATTATGAACAGAACCGGCGACAAAGGGCAGCCCTGCCGGAGGAGTCCAACATGCACCGGAAACAAGTCTGACTTACTGCCGGCAATGCGAACCAAGCTCCTGCTCCAGTCGTACAGGGACCGGATAGCCCTTGGCAAAGGGTCCCGAATCCCATACTCCGGGAGCACCCTCCACAAGATGCCGCGAGGGACACAGTCGAATGCCTTCTCCAAATCCACAAAACACATGTGGATTGGTTGGGCAAACTCCCATGAACCCTCCAGCACCCTGGAGAGGGTATAGAGCTGGTCCAGTGTTCCACGACCGGGAAGGAAACCACACTGTTCCTCCTGAATCCGAGGTTCTACCATCGGCCGGATTCTCCTCTCCAGTACCCTGGCATAGACTTTCCCGGGGAGGCTGAGAAGTTCACGATTTCGTGAAAAACAATTCACGATTTGTCAAATAAAATTATATTCTCAAAAAATAAGTTTCACAAAGGCTAAATACAATTCACAGACGTACAACTTTGCACAAATATTTCGAAAGTTTACAATATACAAGTTTATCATGGAATGTGAATGTGTAAATCGTCACTCACGTGTGAATCGCTTTGGATTTGTGTGTGTGTATATTTTGAGACTCTCTTGGCAGCGCTGTCCCTCCCACTTGAGTTGTTTAGCCAATCAGTTTCAACCTTCCCATTCATCCAATCATAACCGTGGAGAGCACCGGACTAAAGGAAAGCGGCTCTGCGCACCTTTCACTCTGTTTGACTCACTTCATGCGTTGCCAATTTAGTGAATTTAAGCAAGATATTTTCCAAAAAGCGGCTTGCTACAAATCGTCTCGGTTACGTATGTAACCTCTGTTCCCTGATGGAGGGAACGAGACGTTGTGTCCCTTATGCCACTAACACGTATCGTATTCTGCTGCAGTCGTGAGAGGCTCTCAGGCTCTTCAGAACAAAAGGTAAGTGAATGCTGCACGCCGGCTTCCTTTTATACCGGACATCCGGGGGCGGAGACTGGCATACAAATTTCATTCGCCAAATTTCATTGGCCTTTTCTATAGTAGTCAGAGTTGATTGGTTCTCAAGGGCGAACCCCATCTGTCGTTCTCGACACAACGTCTCGTTCCCTCCATCAGGGAACAGAGGTTACATACGTAACCGAGACGTTCCCTTTCTGTCGGTCTCTCGACGTTGTGTCGAGAACGACAGATGGGGTTGCCTATGGAAAACGCCACAACGCTGTATCGCGTCACAGTCTCTAGCGAAGCGACGGTAACAGGCCTGGGCGTGTCAGCTCGATGCTTTCGCGAAACTGTAACCTTCCAGTGTGGTGGTCGGGGGGTTCCAGAGCTTTCTTGGAGAAAGATGGGTACAGCCCTGACCGGTAACCTTTCACGGACGGAGGCCTTAGCTCTCTACCGGCTCGGGTTTACACCGGGTAAGCGCAACTTCCATAATTAGGGATGCGCTGCAGAGGCCACCTCCTACCCGTGGGGAGGAATATGGTGGATATAGGTATGGTCTCGTCCTTGGAGGAGAACGCATGGAACGTGCGGGCTGAGTAGTAACCGCGAGGTGGAGGTCCACCTGGGGAAGCTCATGGGTTTACCAGGGGTGGGAACCATATCATGAGGATACATCAGACGGAAACAGCCCACGGGGGGGGGTGTTACAGGCGTCCGGTAGCACTAGGTCCGGTTAGAGCCAGGGGATGGCTCACATGTTATCCCGGCCTAAGGGGGCTGCCCAGCCAACCCCCAGGTGGTGCTTGCTTAGTGATGGATGGAATGCCTATTCTTAACCAAGTGGTTGGGTAAGAAGGGAAGCGGATAGGGTACCTGTCCTTAGCCAGAGTAGGGTAAGGAAGAGGTAGATAGCACACTGACCCAACCTCCTAGAGGGTGGGGTGATGCTTTCGCAGGCATACGCCCCGCCGGATGCCAGTCCTACATGTTGCCACGCAGGACGTGGGCTGACACCGGGTTTACGCGAAGGTTGTTTAACCCTTGCGAAGGTGTTTTGGGCATAGCCCAACCCGCAGCTCTACAGATGTCTGCTAGAGAGGCGCTTCTGCCAGTGCCAGGAGGTGGCTATACCCCGTGGAGTAAACCCTCAGTGGGCATGGGAGATTCTGAGATTGGAATGCCGTCGTAACGGCATCCACGACTCAGTGCGCCAACCTCTGCTTGGAGACAGCCTTCCCCTCTGCTGTCCTCCAATACAGACAAGGAGCTGGTCAGAGCTACTGAGGCCCTGCGTGCGGTCCAGGACACAACACGGATGGGGTTGGGTCTTCCTCCCCGATGGGGAGCGCCTGCAAGTTCACCACTTCGCCCCGGAAGGGAGTAGTGGGAACTTTTTGGGCACGCATCCGGGCCTGGGTCTCAAGATAACGTGAGAGCTACCAGGGCCGAATTCAAGGCAATCCGGGGACACGGAGGATGCTCGGAGGTGCCCTACCCTCTTGAAGGAAGCGAGCGCCATCAGGAGGGCCGTCTTACTCGGGTGAGGAAGATCGGAACCTCCGAGGGGCTCTTGGGGGGCCCAGAGGCCCCCCTGAGGACCCCTTAGGATCCCAAGAGGGTATGGAGCGGAGATGAGGCGGGAGCCGCCCTCTCACACCCCTTAGCAACCTGGTGACCAGGTCGTGTCATCCTAGAAACTTTCCATCAACTGAGTCGTGATGAGTGGCGATAGCGACTACATACACATTCAGTGTGGAGGGGAGATGTTAGTCTCCAGTCTCGTAAGAAGGACAACACAATCCTGATCGAGCACCTCAGTGGGTCTTTCCGTAGAGAGAGACACCAGGACAAGAAGCGGCGCCGTCTAGAGGCGTGTAACCGCCTAGTAGATGGGGCCCTAGCCTGGGATGGTCTCCGCCATAGAGGGGGAGTCGCCAACTCAGGATCTTCTCGTCCCGTCTAGAGACCAGACATGGTGATCCAGAGGTCTGATGGGATGCCAGAACGTGTCCTTCCCCTGAGAGAGCAGGTCCTCTGTCAGGGGAATGGGTCAGGGGGAGTCGCTGTCCAGAGCATCAGCTCTGAAGCCAAGTGCGGTTAGACCAGAGCGGTGTAACCAATAACACTTGGTGCTCCTCTTCCCTGGCCTTGCACAGTGTCTGTGCAAGGAGGCTCTGGGGGGGGGGAAGGTGTGCTTCCGCCCGTCCCGCGGTCAGCTGTGCGCAAGGACATCCGTGTCGAGAGCCTCGGACAGGGAGTACCAAGCGGCCTGCGCGGGGGTGGAGTCGCCACTCTCTACGAGGCATAAACTGACAAGAGAGCGTGTGGCTGTCTAGTTCAGTTCCCGGGTGAGTGGCCCACAGGGACCGAGTCACCTGTTGACTCCACCGGAGGAGGCGTCGAGCAAGTTGACGCTACCCTAAGATCTGATGTACGCTACAGCTGTAGCGCCGTCCCCAGCACGTGCTTGTCCCGCACGAGAGGCCGCAGCCTGCTCAGTGCAAGTAGCACCGCCCACAACTCTTGGCAATTGATATGCCAGCGCAGGTGGGGGTTCGCCCAACGCCCCCCTGCGTGCCCGTTACACACTGCACCGCACCCCCCAGGGAGGCGTCCGTCGTCACCACGACTTGCCTCGTAACCTGCCCTGAGGGACCTTAGTCCGTCGAAAAGCCATGGAAGACCAGGGGTTTTTGGTGCGTCGGCCGCAGGGCGTCATCACCATGCGCCTGCTGCCGGTGTGCCACGCTCTCCTCGGAACTCGACTCTGAAGCCAGTGTTGGAGCGGTCTCATGTGCATCAACCCGAGGGGTCTCACCCGACGAGGACGCCATGCCCAGGAGCCTCCGAATTGTTTCAGGGGGACCGCTGTCTGCCTGAAATGTTCCAGGCAGTACAACACCGGCTGGGCGCGTACTGCGGACAGTTGCGCCGACATGGTGACAGAGTTGAGTTCCCTACCGAGAAAGAGGATGCTCTGCCCTGGGGAGAGCTTGTCCTTTCCTCGGTTGACCTGGAGTCCCAATCGATCTGGGTGCCGGAGCACCAGGTCCCTTGTATACATAACAGAACTCACGAGTGTGCCAAGATAGGCCAGTCGTTGAGATAGTTAAGTACCCGCACACCTTCCTCCCCTCAGGGAGAAAGGGCGGCTTCTACGATCTTCGTGAAGACCGTGGAGACAGGGACAGACCGAAAGGGAGTTCAGGTCGATTGCCACGAACCAATCCTGACACCTGATAGATGCCAGGACGCGCCTCTGCGTGAGCATCCTGAGCAGCAGCTTGTGAAGGTGCTTAGTTCAGGGTACGCAGACCTCCGGGGCGCAACCCGCCGTCTTTCTTGGGAACGATGAAGTGCGGGTTGTAACCCACCGAACATCTTGGTTTGAGGGACGAACTCGATGCCTGTTTGCCAGAAGGGTGGTGACCTCTACCCGAAGTATGTAGGCGTCCCAGCCTCAGACAGAGGGAGAGATGATGCCCCCAAAACTTGGGAGAGTCTCTGGCGAACTGGACCGAGTAACCAAGACGGACCGTCTGCATTAGCCACCGAGACAGTGTGGGCAGCTCTCGAGCTCCCAGGGACTGTGACAGGGGGACCAAGGGGACGGTCTGCTTCACCATTCCCATGGAGGGTGGTTCGATGGCTGGCGGAGCTAACCCTGTCGCGGGGGGGACCCCGGAGGGAAGGTTGGCTCTGCCTACTTACCCTGCCTGGCGGGACAGCTGCACGCACTGTCTTTGAGAGTGGTAGCAGCTGTCGTGTGTGTACGACCCTACGCCTCGCCAGGGCGTGAGGTCGGGATTGCCGGGCACAGTCCAGTGGAGTGTGCGATCGGCAGGAATGAACTCCCAGGGGAAACAGAAAACTCTTTGTGAGTAAGTGGGCGCCAGGCCCTGAGAAGGCTTTGGTGACGAGGCAGGAGCCGTCCCGTACCGACTGATCAGAGCCGTAGCTGTGAAGGTCGGGCCCGATGTTGTTCCCCCTGGGGTCTTCCCGTCAGTGTCACTTCTCGTGAGAAGTTAGCTGACGGGGTGAGGTTTCCCCCTCGACCTCGACTTCCGGGGTGCCACCTGTGGGGGCACAGTAACCGGAGCCGATGTGGAAGGGGTCCTGGGCTGCCGGGAAACAGACATCACATGAGACTTCAGTGTGCTGGACGCCCAGACACCTAATGCAGCGATCGTGTCCGTCCCCCTCCTCGATGAGGGTGCCGCACCCAAGAGAACAGCGGGACATGCCGCGCTGGAAATTACTCAGTCCTGAAAAGGACCTTTTAGAAATAATCTCTATCACCTCCGGAACCGCCGAGACGCCCAGGAGAAGGTCGCTGCAGGAAGGGACGATCCGCTGCTCTACGTCGTAGATCCGGCGAAGTAGAAGAAGAATTCGTTGCATTCTTTTTGTTCGTAGTCATGAGCGAGGGCTCTGAAGAACAAAAGGTAAGTGAATGCTGCACACCGGCTGACTGGCATGCAAATTTCATTCGCCAAATTTCATTGGCCTTTTCTATAGTAGTCAGAGTTGATTGGTTCTCAAGGGCGAACCCCATCTGTCGTTCTCGACACAACGTCGAGAGACCGACAGAAAGGGAACTAGCGACTATCTGAATATACCTGAGCCTCAAATCTGTATGGGATTTGCTCTCCTCAGGCACAGGACCACATTTCTACTATCTACTCTGTTCAGTGAACGGCAGGTAGCAGCAGCTTCAGTTCAGACCACACTGACGCGTGAATGAGATATTCTTGGAAACATTGTTTTGTGTTGGCGCATCTCATTTATTGTCCTTGTTCATTTAAAATATACATTGTATGTCAGGACTCTAGACTGCAACTAAATGGTCGCATTTTGCAACTAGTTATCCTGCCATTGCGACAAGTTTTTCTTAATTTTCAAATAGTGGCTAACCTTATAATTCGACAGAAGGTTTGAAGTTTAAACAACTATATTCTCCTCTCGAAAACTCTTTAAACTACATCGTGGCATTACAACAATAGTATTTCTGCCTCTGATGACGTTTCACTAGTCCACAAGTATATCTTAAAATATGATGGTCTGTGGAAGTCCTCTAGCTGCAAAATTCCTTAATAATGCTCCTTATTACTCTGCTGTGCACTTCTTCAAGTTGCCATCTGGTAGTTGGTGCAAAAGAGTGTTTGCTGGAACTCAATGGGATCAAATCTGGCAGCACTTGTTCTTCAGACACTTTTTTTGACATGAAGTAGATCGTTATGTATCAGTTCAGTGACTCCGCTGATGTCCTCACACACATCACAATAACTGTGATCATATCATGGGCTTATAAAACATAAAAATCATTATTGTTCAATGAATAATCACCTCTCTCTTTTTGTTTTTAGATGTGGGGTTTGTCAAAATATCAAAAAGTGTATCTTCTTCTCTAGCCAAGAGTAAAACGTAACCAAACTTTATCTTACCAAAATAAAAGACAAAAATCTTACACGTTCTTCCATACAATTCAAAGATAAAAATAAAGCAAAAGAAAATCGGCAACCAGCACAATAACAGAAATAATTAATGTAGTCACCCTCTTTCAGTGCGCACACACACATGCACCAAGTGCATACACAGAGTAACTGTGATATAACCCAACAATACTGATTGTAGTTCAGTGAATTGAATTGACTTTAAAGGGGTTATATGCCAAAATAACAAACACAAAATCTCCCTGCCTAACCGACACTTAAAAGCGTAACTACTCTGCACCCCAAAAGAAAATCCTCCCTAACTATACAAAAACAGAGTACATAGTCAAATAAAATATATCAAAAGGAACCTCTTTTTGTATCCATATTTAGTGTTAAATGTCAGTAAGTTACATGCCTGAACATGAAAACATTTCAAATGTGATGAATTAACATATTTAGATTAGATAAGATTTGAAAAGTATCAAAATCAATTTTGTTTTGTAAGTGCATCAGTAATCTCCAAGCATTACACAAACACTTTTTCTGCAAACAACCAGTTTTTTCAGACTTTTTTCCAGGTTATTTTACTAGTAGTGCATCCTTAAGTAAAATAAAAAACACAGGTAATTCATTTGTATTCTCTTTTTGAGACATATACGCATATTTCAAAGACCAAAACTTTACAACATTTCTCTGGGCAAACATATTTCGGTCTAGATGCAAAATTGTACCAGTTACACTGTACCTGGAAAATGCCCACATTACTGCTATTTCTCTGACTTGTCCCATTAAAACATTCATAATTCAGTGTATGGTCAGAATCATAAAGGCTAGATCCTTCAACCATATATGGGGACAGGTGTATTGCTATACACCTCCATTCTTCACCCCACTGTGGACTCTGATAGTGACGTTTCATGTCAGGGCATCCTGCAAAGGCTAAACACTCTGAAGGGCAAACTGGAACAGTCTTTCTTGTCCAGTAATGTCCAGTGTAGTATTTGGCACATTGTCTATAGTCATAGGGAATTGGAACAAGGATGACTTGGTGTTGGTGTACAAAACACACAGTTATCCAGTTGTGATTGACTGACTGTGAAACGGCCCCACTCATACCATTCGTTGCGAATTGCAATGTCCAACTGTCTTTCATACCTGTGCAGTTAATCATAACACGTGTCAGTCTGGTCAGTGGCGGTTCTACATTGAATCCCTCTCCGGGCGAGATCCCCTCTGGGTGCCCCCCCACCTACCCCACCCATCCAAGAAAAAAACTAAATTTTGCACAAACAGCCATGTTTTACCATAACAATATAAGTGTAAGACAAGCTTATATTTCTCGATTGCACAAATCCTTCAACAGAACATTTTAAAAACGCAATTCTGCACAAAACAGTATAAGTTATCAGAACTTAAATATACTCTATATACATAAAAGTGGCAACATATGTACAATCATGATGTAACATGAGCGGAGAACAACAATAATATAAAATATTACGAATAATATACAAATAAAATACAGAATAAATATTCTAAATAGCACAAATCTTTCATCACACAGATCAAACTAAAGCACATCTAATTATTACACTATTGCACTAAGAACAGAAAACACAAACTAAAACCTGAACTTTCTGGCCTTCATTGATGCAAAATCATTAGATAGATCCTCATCATGCACAAAAGTGATAAGTTCAAGGAGGCTGATGGTTTTTGATGGCAGGTGAGGGAAGTTCTTGATTTCCTGCACAAGCTCTCTACTGTCCAAACCAGAGTGCCCTTAAAAGTGCAGTGTTTTTATTATTAATGATGTGCTTTGTCACGCAACAGATTTATTGCAAATAGCAAATGTTCGTCTTTGAAACTTCCTACACATATGTAAATTCCGTTGGTAATTACAGGGCCCAACATTAACCCAAATGATGGAAATAACTAATAACTGTACTTGTAACAGTTTTGTTGCAAAGCACAATCTTATGGTGAAATTAGATCTCGTGTTTGTTGAGTTAAGACCGGATTATTGTTGTATAAGCATAGCAAGCATCATAGCAAGAAGGCTAACAAACGTATGAGTTAACGTTATACCACCGATTAACATTAGCCCTTCATTGATGACATGGATAACGTTACCAGTAATCATACAGAGAGAACGTAGTTGCATACCTTTATCTTTTGCTCTTTTCTCCTCTTCTTCTTTTCTTTATTTACTATATTGGGCACCTTATATCGGCTTTAACCTTTTTCTCTCCATCGCTGTCACTGTGTTTTTCTGGAACTCGACAATCAACAGATTTCCCCTCCCCCCAACATGTCACTCACGACCAGAAGTCAAGACTAAACCAATTCACCTCCACATAATCGTTTTGGATTGCCTATTTTTATTAGCCATTTCACACATACAATTCAGGAAAAAAAACATGCAAATTATGAATTAAATGTGCGTTATTTGGAAGAAAGTCAAGGTGTGACTGACTTAAGCCCACTAAGTGGATCCCCCCTCTTTGTCCGCTCCATTTGGGAGAGGTGAACTGTCCACCGCGGGCGCGGCCCCTCCCCTTCCCACTTTTCACACTGCTTCTGCGCTTCTCAGCAGTTATATGATAGATAATAGAAAACTGATTATTTTTCTTTTTCAAGTGCTTGTGCCGCCCCCACGTGTCGTGAAAAAATGCCGCCCCGGGCGGCTGCCCGGTTCGCCCGTGCCTAAAACCGCCACTGAGTCTGGTGGTGTCCACTCGACAAGTTGTGAAGTCGATTGTTGGTAAATCTGTGGCCAGGGGGTGTTCGCTGAATGTCCTTGAGTTTGTCACAGATTCTGCAGTGGATTCAGCATGTTCAATCTTGCAACTAGGCCTGGGACGATATATCGTGTCATTTTTATGCTCAGTTTCTCAACGAATTACGGTTAAATGCTGCCACATCCGAAAGCCAGAGGGCGCTCTCGTGCAGAAACTCTGAATATGGGACACGGAAGAAGAGCGATTTGGTAGGCTGTGTCCGAAATAGCCCAGTATGCCCTAATTATAGTGCACTATTTGAGGGGACATCCATTTTTAGTGGTGTCCGAATTCAAAGTGGACATCGTTGAGTGCACTCATTCCATCCCATGATGCATCATAATAATGAGTGTACAACCGATGTACACTCATGGCTAGCTGCTAGCCAAGAATATGGCACCCGCAGCACTTCCAGTGAACCGAGTGTCCGAATTTACTCATTTGTTTTCAACCGCTTGTCCGAACTACCTCGGGTCACGGGGAGCCTGCGCCTATCTCAGGAGTCATCGGGCATCAAGGCAGGATACACCCTGGATGGAGTGCCAACCCATCGCAGGGCACACACACTCACTCATTCACT
This sequence comes from Triplophysa siluroides, assembly GCA_006030095.1. NCBI lineage: Eukaryota > Metazoa > Chordata > Actinopteri > Cypriniformes > Nemacheilidae > Triplophysa > Triplophysa siluroides. The sequence continues at coordinate 4,014,913 of VCII01000093.1, forward strand.
CACGCACTCACCCCCTACGGACAATTTTTCCAGAGATGCCAATCAACCTACCATGCATGTCTTTGGACCAGGGGAGGAAACCGGAGTACCCGGAGGAAACCCCCGAGGCACGGGGAGAACATGCAAACTCCACACACACAAGTCGGAAGCGGGAATCGAACCCCCAACCCTGGAGGTGTGAGGCGTGTTTTAATGATAATTAAGTATATTTATAATGATGAAGTTTGTTGAGTGCACGTTATAAACGATTCAATCTCGCAGTGATTTCAGATCGAGCAGTACTTCCTACTGATCAAAGAGCCGTAGTTCACAGAAGAGCTGTGCATAAAACACAGAATCGAAGCCTTTGCGATATTTGCAGCATGTCTGCTCAAATCCAACCCATTTCATATCTCAGGTACTCTTTAAGTATCCTACAGTATATAATACAACACACATATTTAAACTCATGCCCTCTTGGGCCAGATACGTGACCTATGCGCTATTTTCTTATAAACACGTATACTGTATATTAGTTGTGTATGTAGGATGTTTCAGTTCGATTCGATTCCATCTATGATCGATGTGCACAGCCAAGAGCTCGTCATAGAATCTTTTAAGGGCAAGAAAGGAAAGTTTCCTTTTCCAAACATATTTTTTTTAAACATATAGATCAGTGTCCACTGAATAAAACATATCAGATGAACATTAGCATTTGTTAAAGCTATATTATAGAAATTTTATATATAGCGGAACATGATGGATTTTATAGCACAAGTTTTTCAAATACATTCCTAGTCTCTGCAGGTCACCATCAAAGTTGTGGATTTACATTTTATTCTTTAAATCAATATACTATAATCAATATAGTACATGTGTGGGTAGTTGACAAATAAACCGTAACCGTACATGTGTTTTTTGAGAACTGTTAAAAAAAGTATCACCAACAGGCCAAAATGCACTAAACGGCACAGGAAAGATCAAGCTCGTCCAGGTTCTTGTCATTTCTAGGTTGGACTTTTGCGATGCTTTTTTACCCGTCTTTCTACACGCGACAGTCATTTTGATCCGAGCCATTCACATATTTTAGGTTTTAGTTTCGCTTGGAATATACCATGTTTACCTTGTTTCTGCTGTTTAGAGTCATATGTGTTTCAAGGGAAGATATGATGCACTTTCTGCTCTACATGGGTATTGTTTTGCTTCAGTCATTAGTTATAATAAGTTATTAGATACATTGTGATCTGACCAAATGTTCTTGCTTCAAGTTTAATTTTGCTAATTCTAAAGGTGTGTTCAATAGCCGTAAAAGAATACCTTATTTAGACGGTTTACTCTATTGCTTTTAGCCATTACAGCGTTTTTGGCCACCCGTTAACAAGTTTATGCTGCAATAGTTCAATCAGAACTGGGCAAACACATCCATCTTACGGTGTCACTTTAACATTCCACTGCTCAGACGCATATGCACACTTCTGTCGGACACTAGTGATGCTGTAAAAGACTCATTTACATTTTAGTCAATATCTACACAACTGTGTGGGCTAGAATCAAAATTTTTTTTTTTTTTTTTATCTTCAATTGAATTTCCATCTACCATAAATTCCCCCTATTACTTTTTGGACTCCTCTTAACCCGTTTGCCCAAAACTTAGCATGCACCATCTCCCCTTAAGCAATGCATCATCCTTAGACCCTCATGACAAAAAGTGAAATTGTTTAGCAGGTGTCACGAATGAGGTTCCTGCAGACTCTTCCGTTCGCCACCAGAGGGCTCCCTCCCCGGAATATTGAACCTATTAGGACTCCATTTCCCACATGCCTGTTGCTGATTACTTGCACACCTGAGCTTCATTGTTGGAGCTATTTAAGTCATGTGCCTTCCTTGGATCTTTGCGAAGTCTTGTTTGGCCCCGGTTAACATTTCTGAGCTGTATCTCATACTGCCTGCCTTTCTGTGTATTACCTTTGGACTGCCTATACCGTTCGTGTTTGTTTGCTGCCTGTCTTTGGACTCTGATACCTGGTTACTGGAATTCTAGATTGTCTGCTGCCTGCCCCTACCTATGCCTGCTATTGGATTACGAACTGTCTTGCCTTTGATATTGTGTTTGCTGGTGATTGACTCTGCTTGTACAACCTTGGTTTCAATAAAGCTGCACATGGATCCTCAAGATGCGAGTGCTTCATTATAGCAGGTGTAAAAAAAAATTTAACTTTTTTTTTTCAGTTTTTTTTCAATTACAACTTATATTTTAATTCAGACTCAACAGACATATTGTTATATCCCACTTGATATTGGTTGTACTGGACAGTAATTCTGTCATGAATAACTATCAAACTACTCCAGGGCGAGTATCAGAATTTTCATTTTTGGGTGGAAAATACCATGTTTTTTTGACTGAAGGTTGCAGGTTTCTCATCTAGTGGTTTTGGATTAACTTCATGAGGTGTAATTTATGCGCTGGAAGTGTAGACCGGGGACACAGTCTGTTCACAGTGAGTTTAAAAAGATCTAGTTGACACTCAATTCTGTGCCCACTTTATTAGAAAACACCCAGCTTACTACATACATTTAGGAAGATGTGCAAGTCTTCTATTTAAAAGACAAAGTAAAACACACAAACACATGCTCCTATGCTGTTAGACATTTATCCAAAGTTACCAACCCTACATTGTGATTGTTGAAGAATTGCGGCACCTCGCACCATCCCGCCATGTTTTCACATGTACTCTTGTACACGTGTACATTTCCAAAGCATTAAACCTAAAACAAATGACATCCAATATCTACAGTCGTGGCCAAAAGTTTTGAGAATTACATAAATATTCGTTTTCAAAAAGTTTGCTGCTAAACTGCTTTTAGATCTTTGTTTCAGTTGTTTCTGTGATGTACTGAAATATAATTACAAGCACTTCATACGTTTCAAAGGCTTTTATCGACAATTACATGACATTTATGCAAAGAGTCAGTACTTGCAGTGTTGGCCCTTCTTTTTCAGGACCTCTGCAATTCAACTGGGCATGCTCTCAATCAACTTCTGGGCCAAATCCTGACTGATAGCAACCCATTCTTTCATAATAACTTCTTGGAGTTTGTCAGAATTAGTGGGTTTTTGTTTGTCCACCCGCCTCTTGAGGATTGACCACAAGTTCTCAATGGGATTAAGATCTGGGGAGTTTCCAGGCCATGGACCCAAAATTTCAACATTCTGGTCCCCGAGCCACTTAGTTATCACTTTTGCCTTATGGCACGGTGCTCCATCGTGCGGGAAAATGCATTGTTCTTCACCAAACTGTTGTTGGATTGTTGGAAGAAGTTGCTGTTGGAGGGTGTTTTGGTACCATTCTTTATTCATGGCTGTGTTTTTGGGCAGAATTGTGAGTGAGCCCACTCCCTTGGATGAGAAGCAACCCCACACATGAATGGTGTTAGGATGCTTTACTGTTGGCATGACACAGGACTGATGGTAGCGCTCACCTTTTCTTCTCCGGACAAGCCTTTTTCCAGATGCCCCAAACAATCGGAAAGGGGCTTCATTAGAGAATATGACTTTGCCCCAGTCCCTCAGCAGTCCATTCACTATACTTTCTGCAGAAGATCAATCTGTCCCTGATGTTTTTTGGGAGAGAAGTGGCTTCTTTGCTGCCCTTCTTGACACCAGGCCATCTTGATGTTCTTGTAGAGTCTTGGTGGCACTCCGATTGAATCCTCTTTAGGATCCTGAAACTGAAGCCTTGTTGGAAGTTCTTGATGGTTGATTTAGGTGCAATCTTAGTAGCCACAATATCCTTGCCTGTGAAGCCATTTTTATGCACCGCAATGATGGCTGCACGCGTTTCTTTGCAGGTCACCATGGTTAACAATGGAAGAACAATGATTTCAAGCATCACCCTCCTTTTAACATGTCAAGTCTGCCATTCTAACCCAATCAGCCTGACATAATGATCTCCAGCCTTGTGTTTGTCAACATTCTCACCTGAGTTAACAAGATGATTACTGAAATGATCTCAGCAGGTCCTTTAATGACAGCAATGAAATGCAGTGGAAAGGTTTTTTTGGGATTAAGTTAATTTTCATGGCAAAGAAGGACTATGCAATTCATCTGATCACTCTTCATAATAGGGCTGCACAATTAATCGAATTATAATCACGATCACGATTTTGGCTTCCCACGATCAAATTCGCGTGATCGAGCGATATTTAAAATGCGTCATTCATTTACGCTTTGTATTAAAGTTTTTTTTTTTTTTTTAAAGCCAGTCTAGCGCGCTGTAAAGCAGCTGTCTGATCACGTGCGTCCATGCACCAATCAGAGTTGTTCCCTGCAGCGCGCAGCAGCTCAGTCAGTTTCCAGATGTAGACAGTCACAGACAGAAGACAGAGTAGCGTGAGGAAAATACCACAACAGATAGCAGGCTATAATCTATCTTAACAAAGAAAAAATGTCTAACGTAGCAGAGGGAGCGGCCGGGGCTTGTCCCGAGAATCGGATCGTCATCCATTGTGTGGAAACATTTTGGGTTTCAGGCAAGTGACACAAAACAAGAACAGGTCATATGCAACACGAGTGCCATAAAGTTGTTTTGGCACCACAAAGCAACACAACGAACCTCTTTAACCACTTAAAAAACACCATAAAGTTCAATACGATGAATGTATGAGGGCCAAGAAATGCGTTGCAAAGACTAATCATCCCACAACATCAACTCAGACATCCATCGAAGCGAGCCTCTTTAGCGCATCACCATACCCATCCACCTCCCAAAGACACAGTGAAATAACGAATGCAGTCGCATTTCATTTGGCTAAAGACATGTGCTCAATAAACACGGTGACAAACGAAGGCTTCAAATTCTTGGTCAACACTCTGGATAAACGATACGTGATCCCCTCGCGTAATTATTTTTCAAAGGTGCACTACCTGCGATGTACAGAAAACGCAGAGGGGAAATAGAGCGTGATCTTGCCAATAAAGTACTTTGCAACTACAACGGATCTGTGGTCAAGCAGGACAATGGATCCGTACATAAGTTTGACAATTCATTACATCGATGAGGATTTTGCAATGCAGAGTCGATGCTTGCAAACATCTTTTTTCCCGCAAGATCACACGGGAGAGTCAATTGCCCAGGGCCTGAGGGAGGCGATGGCCTCTTGGAGCTTGCAGGAGGATCGGCTTGTCTGCATTACAACAGACAACGGAGCTAATGTGGTGAAGGCAACTTCTCTAAATAATTGGACTAGGCTTCAGTGCTTTGGCCACAGACTCCATCTAGCAATAGGTGAGTAAAAGTTATATTAAAAAAATATTTAAAGAATTGTATATTAAGTAAAAAAATATATTAAAGAAAAATTACAATATTGTTATTTAATTAAATATATATAATTAATTGAAATAATATGCTATTTGTGATTATTAATTGGAGTTGATCAGTACTTATTTTGCTAATGTGTGTGAATATGTTACTGATAATAACAATAGTAGCTTAATAACAACAACTGTTATTTCTGCTAGTGTTAAGAAACCAAAACCAAACAGTTTTACTCATGTTGTCTGACATAAGATTTAACTAACTTTAATCTTGAACAATATGATTCGGGTTGTTTATCAAATCTGTGGTTTAATTTTACATATGATTTGACTTGTTCATGTTCTTTTTTAGAGAATGCAATGAGAGATCCTCGGATTGATCGAGCAGTGGGTCTCTGCAAAAAGCTGGTAAGCAGTTTCTCTTACAGCTGGCGACGTAAAAAGCAGCTGACGGAGGCACAAAGAGAACTGAAGCTTCCAGAGCATGAAGACTGAGTGTCCCACAAGGTGGGATCAAGGCAAGCAATGATTGCACGAGTCCTGGAGCAGCAGAGGGATTTCTCAGGTCTTGTCCGATGACAGAAAAGCCAGACACCTCATCCCTACCTGGCAGGACACAGATGTCCTTGAGGCCATAAACAAATCCCTCAGCCCTCTATTGGAATTTACTGATGCGCTTTCCAGTGAGACGTTGTCAGCGTTTCCTTTGTGAAGCCAGTCCTCCACCTTTTCAGATCCTCCATCTTGAAAGTGAACGATGATGAGACAGACCTAACCTGCACCATCAAGACAAAAATCCTGAGCTATCTGGATGAAAAATACAATGACCCTCTGACACAAGAACTGCTTGATATGGCTTCTGCGCTAGATCCACGGTTCAAGCTCAGCTACGTCAGTGAGGACAATGTTGCACCAATTCATGCCAGACTGACTTCTGAAATGGCGAGGACTGCACCTGCAGCCATGGCTGTAAGTAAATGTATATAATTGCAGAATATATGATAAATTAATGCTTTTAAGTGGATTAAAATGATATGAAATCCAGTGGCTTAATGTAATGTCTGGAAATGAGTGTTGAATATGTTAGATTATTAGGGCTATTTATTAATCATCTTATTTACTCTTCAAGGAGATGGGCCCAACAACTGATCCCCATGGTGAGACTGCTGAGGATGCACCCACTACAAAAAAGAAAAAACCTTGGGGAGTTTCTTCAAGACTGCTGAGGGAGCAGCGGCAGCCACACAAAGACTCAGTCCTCTCCAAGAACAACAAGCTATATCTTCTGAGCTACAGTCGTACCTACAATCAGGTAACCTAGACAGTGAGGAGGACCCGCTAGACTGGTGGAGGGAACATCAGAGACTCTTCCCACGTCTCTCAAAACTGGCAAAGAAATACTTGTGCATCCCGGCTACAAGTTCTCCCTCTGAGAGGGTGTTCAGCACAGGGGGGAATGTGGTGACCTGCCTTCGCTCATCCCTCAAGCCAGAAAATGTTGACAGGCTAGTGTTTCTTTCCAAAAACCTGTAAACTACAGTACTCTTTTCGGCATTGTTCTTCTGCCTTGAAATGTTCTTATTTGGTTACATTCTGTTATGGAATATTTGTTTCTTATTGATTGTATATTTTATTTTTAGTTTTATTCACATCCATTATGCAGGTACAACTTAAGTTTATATTTTGCTTCCTAAAATATATTTACACATTGTAAAATGTAAAATAGTGCCCTGTTGAAGTTTTGCTACATTTTCTTTATTGTTTTAATTTATTTGTATTTATTCTTTAAGGAGATTCACTGAATTTTGGTGAATAAGAGGACCTATTTTATTTTGATGCACATATCTGTACATTAGCAGGAATGTTGCACAATATGGATGTGAAGGCAGTAAATGTAATTAGCTTGTGTGACAATAAAAAATTGTTTTGGTTAAAATCCACAAATAATCGTGCTAATTAATCGTGATCTCAATATTGATCAAAATAATCGTGATTGTCATTTTGGCCCTTATCGTGCAGCCCTACTTCATAACATTCTGGAGTATATGCAAATTGCTATTATAAAAACTTAAGCAGCAACTTTTCCAATTTCCAATATTTATGTAATTCTCAAAACTTTTGGCCACGACTGTACAATTATTAAAGTAGGAATAAAAAAATGGTACTAAGCACAGGAAAATGTAAATAAAAAATATAAAAGTATGTAAATAAAAAGTACTATATAGACAATTAAATAAGACGGTTTCAGCAGAAACAATGTGTAATGTGGCAGATGTGTGCCTGTTTTCCGCCAGTAACATCTGCATTTGCTCGGTTTCTAAAGGGCTTCAAAGTTCTGCATGCGCATGAACTCTGTTACCGTCACCAGCGCTGGCTAAATAAGGCTTGGGTTTCACGGCTCGCTTCAGTCTGAATGAAACCCAACATGAATGAAATATAAAAACATTGCTTGTATGTGGAGTATGTAATTTTACGTCAGTTGAGTTTGTGACAGAACCTTTTGCAGTATTTACATATTGTTTATTACTGCATAATATAATTCATTAAAATAGAAGTTTAATTTGTTTCATAAATGTTCATTAAGGTGAATAAAATAAAAATGTTCTCTCTATATTTCATCATCAGGATTTCTTTAAAAAAGTCTCGTTCTCATGAATCCAGTCTTGTGTCTCTTCTCTTCTCGAGGGATAAGCGTCTCGTCACACCCCTAATATGAATTAATTCATTCTGATTTACGGGTTCTTTTTAAAAACTTTTTATAAAGCACATGTTTGAGCAGAGGCATCACGTTTTTTGACACGCAGGCTGCAGGTGCTGGGTTCGCACTAGGGATGCACCGATACCACTTTTTCTTTTGCCGATCCGATTCCGATACCTGACTTCTGAGTATCGGCCGATTCCGATCCTGATCCGATACTAGCACTGAATAGTACTTAAGCATTTTAACTTTCAAGTACATTTTAAAACAGCTGTACTATATCAGAGTGTTTTTACTTTGGACAAAAAATACTTCCCTACATTATAAAGCACATCATTCTTTTTACTCCACTACATTTCATAAAGTTTGTTTTTAACCTTTTAATCCTTGAGTACATTAAAATCTACCACTTTCTATTTTTTTAGTATTTAGTTTAGTACTTAAGTATTTAGTTTAGTATTTTTACTTTAAAAGTAGGCTACTGGATTTTTTTTATGTAATCAAGTACTGTATTAAAGGTAAAAAATAGGGATGCACCGAATATTCTGCCACCGAATATATTCGGCCGAAAATAGCAAAAAACGAACATGACTCGATAAATGATCAACTAGCAACCAGGGCATAGAGAGAAAGGATGAGAGAGAAAGCGAGAGAGAGAGACGCCTGTGCTTTATTAATGCCCAAAATGCGTGGAGCATTTTAAAGTGTCAGAGAAAGACACAGCACGGGACTTGCCGCACGGAAGTAAATTTCCGAATGAAAGCGTCTTTACCTGTCGGTAACTTTACTTTAGACGAAAGCGGGCTGTCTGACAGTAGTCCCGCCGCTCGCGACATCCTTTGACATCATACAGTGGTCGCGCGCACACAGTTCCCTGTACTAAACAACTTGTCAAAGTATTTCCTGTGCATCCCGGCCACGAGTGACCTTCTGAGAGAACAGTCAGCTTTTGAAAGCGGAGTTTGGAGGAGAGACGTGAACTGATATGGTTGTCAGTCAGCATCAGTCAGAATTGCTTGCGTTGGATGGTTTTTTTTCTTAAAATCAATTTCTAATGTAGCATAAAATAATCCAACAGTTTTCGTTCATTCATATTTTTAGTTTATAGGCCTATTGTGGAATGACACTTTTTAATGAACTGTTTTGTTGTAGGGGTACCGAGTAACTAACATTACATTCTTTTAGCAGTCAGTTATAGGCCTAATTTATATAGGCTATTCATGAAGGGAGAGGGCATTTTTATTTTAATGTACTTTGTTTTGATCAATTTTATATTCAGCTGTATTGTATTTTATTGAAAAGCAAGACAATTTTTAAATAGCAAATTTTGACTATTCAGTTTGTGCAATAGTGAAAAAAATGGCTTAATAAATAGAAGAAATGGAAAAAAAACATGTTCAGTATTATTCGGCTTCGGCCAAGAATGTTAAATTCGGTGCATCCCTAATGTTTTGCTTTTGTAAAAGAATGAAAATATGCAGGCTGTGCTTTCAGCCATCTCTCTCCGCGTGCATCTTTCTGAAACGCATCATTAAAACAGATTTAAAACTCTGCGAATACTCATCATAGAAACGTGAAGCATATGTCTAAAGAAAGCTTGAAGTGTCTACTTTTAAACGATCCAATTATTATTAATATTCTCGGACTATATACTATGTATGAAAGTAAAGACAGGTACAGTTTTTCCCGCATCAGCACAACAAACCAGCAATAATCTTCGTTAAATATGTTGATCGAACTTTTGTTTGTTCATTTCTAGGGATGCACCGAATATTCGGCCACAGAAAATTTTGGCCGAAAATGGCCCAAAAGGGCATTTTCGGTTTGGCCCGAAAGACTTTTATCACCGAAACAATACGGCCGAAATGTTGTGATGACGCAAACAGAAACCGCGACCTGCACGTACTTGTCTGAAGCGACAAGTCTACGGTGTGGACGTATTTCAGTAAATTTATAATACTCTTATAGAGTGTTCACACCAAACGCTGTAAATCGCGCTATTCGCGTGTAGTTGGACGCTTGAACATTTTGAGTTTACTCGCATCATTCGCGCGTCAAATTCGCTTCATTACAGACGCGAATTTGCGTCATGGGAGGGGCTTCTGCCGCGCGCTTAAGGCCCTACTAGAGCAAGCTCCTGATTGGTTAATGCGGCGCGAATTTTCGCCAAAGTTCAGATTTTTCAATTCGCGCGATTCGCGTCAATCGCAGGAGAAGGAGTTCAGAGTGCAAGAAAAAAGACTCGTCTCTCTGCACCAGATGAGGGACATGCACCCTCGTTGTCTGATATGTTCAGTGAAATCCTGCAAGAAAGTGCCTCAAATAATAGGTAGTCTATTCTGTTCTTAGGCTTCCATATGACTATAAGATTGTAGCCATATTTCTGCTAGATATTTTTGTATTTGATAAAAATGTTAATTATGCACTGGCCCTATTTAAATACACTAGCTCAAATCTTTCTAAAATGTCTGGCAGATGACAAGCTCAACCGCTCAACAGCTAGATGTTTATCTGTCTGAAGTCCCCATCCCCAGAAGTGCTGTACATTATTATTTAATGAGTAGGGTCAAGTTAAACATTTAAGTTTGAATTTTATTTTATACTATGCATTGTAGCAATGTGCTAAATAAATATTTGCATAATTTGTATTATCCCGGTTGTTGTTTTCGCTGTTCGCCATTAATGCATGTGCTTACTTTGAGTACACTTATTTCAATAAGTGTCCGCGTTACACCGTCAATATTTTACGTTGTCGAGCTGTCTGTATGTGTGTGCTATCGTGAAACGAACAATAATAATAAACAATATAATGCGAGCGTGTTATCATGATGCTAACCAGGCATGTGTTTGTATTTCTTCGTAGGCATAAGTGTGTGGCTTTGAGATCATCTCGAAAAAAATGTAACAGTTCAGGTAGGATGTATAAGTGTGAAATAGTGTTATTAAGAGTTTGTTTTATTTTACGTGTTTCCACAGTTGTTCTTTTGCTATTATTTAAATGTTTTTATCTCACTTGAACCCTTTATTAATACTTTGTTAAAACAATAACACTAGTAATAGCAGATCTATAAGCACACAACTTTGCTGCTTTGGTTGTTAATAACTAACTTGCTCATCTTTTAATGTTTTAATTTTTACTAACATTTTAATTTTTACTTTAATTCGTGTACAATTAATGTTTTTGATAGGTTTGGAAACTTTTTATCCGTATATTCACTTTTTTTATTTCATTTATTATGTTTTATTTTAAAATGTTTTTGAACATTAACAAATCATCTTTGCGTGCATGTTGTGTACAGATATTGGACTACAAAGAGTGCTACAGAGAGTCAGCGTTTCACCATCAGACAGGTGCCAACAGGTGAGTTTTGTAAATTGTGTACTAACAAAAAGATTTTCGCCCTGAATATTTCACAATGTTTAGGTTTTTTGCAGCAGAACAGACTTAATCAAATTTCTGATTTGTTGTCAACTGATTGGCATTATTTCCCCCCCATTCAAAATTTTACAACACATTTTAACTTTTTTGCCAAAAGTGCAAATCAGGGCTGAAATGGTTTAGACTTTAATTGAAAATATTTACATTGCAGGGTGAAGTTGGCCTAATGGAGTGGAAGTGCAAGTTGTGTTCTGCAACTTCAAATACCCGGGGAAAATTATTTTGGCACTATACTGTACTGCATAGCAAATATTCAAGAGTGTCCCCCCTGCCATGTCAACTGTCTATGACATTTGTACTTTTCCATCATTTGAAGCGATGAAAGCTCATCTGTCAAGATCTCATAATGATTCATGTAGAGTAGATGCAACTGAAGGAGCATGCAGCTTTTTTACATGTCCTTTGTGTAACGTAAAACAGCTCTTTTCTGAGGAAATTCTTTTTGGTCATTTGAGAAGTCATTTACGAAGTCATGAGATGGTAGCATGCCCATTCAAGAACTGCAATTACAGAACAAATAGCTACTCAGCATTTAATGCACATAAAAGTAGAAAACATGGTGGTGATTCTGACTTTTGTGAATGTGTTGTATTGGCAGACAATGATAGTGCCCCAGTTGTAGTTGCAGCAGAAAGTCTTGGGGAACCTGCTGAAAGTCACAGTGCAGGGTCTGCGGACACGTTTGATCTCGACGATGTAAACAGTCAGTGTGACACAGACACTTTAAGAGCCCAGTTGAACCAAAACTTGGCATCATTATTCTTAAAGATGTATTTTATTCTTCATGTATCTGACATGGCATCTCAGGAAATAGTGGAACATTTGACTCAATTATTTTCCTTGTCCCAACCGATACTCAAACATGACATTAGTGAGGTCTTTCAGAGTCATGGCATCACTGTCAGTGAAACACTTCTAAATGAGGTTGTCAGTATTGTTATGGACAGTAATGTTATTGTCAGTGCCACAGCTAAGGGGAAGCAGTTATCCTCAACCAAGAGAAGGAAAACCTTCATCGAAAATAATTACCCTGTGGTAAAGCCTATACAGTATCTGCTACAGCCAGGACACACAGCAGTGCATGTTCCCATTCTTGAGATGATACAAAATCTGATCTTCAGTCATACAGATATTCTGAAAAAAAATTAAAGAAACAAAAGTGGCACAAAAGTAAGCCACCAAGATGGTTTGTACTTCAAAGAGAACACATTCTTGTCTTCAGATCAGTTAAAGATAACACTCATTTTGTACATTGATGATTTGGAAATAGCCAATCCACTTGGCACATCACGCAAAATACACAAAATCTGTTCAGTTTACTGGACGTTTGCTGATCTTCCCAGTAAATACCGATCAGCCCTGCATGTAATTCAGCTTGCAGCTTTATGTAAAGTGGCTGACATAGAGACATTTGGCTATGAAAAAGCACTTGGTCCTTTGTTGAGAGACCTCCGTACCCTTGAACAAGATGGGGTATTCATTGAGTCTATTGGTAAGGTAGTTCAAGGAACAGTCATGTGTGTAGTGTCCGACAATCTTGCAGGTCATATGGTGGTTTTTCTATTATAGTGTTGAGTTTTCTTATATAAAATAATACATTTAGTTAGTTATAGGTTTCATGTATTTTTTATTGGGCCTCATGTATAAGTATGAGCTCATGAACACCTGCATGAACAACAAGCATCTTATCTTAGCTGCACGGACACCACACATCATTTTTAATAAGGAAGTTTGGTTTGTTGCATAGAGTCAAGGACGCTAGTATCTCTAAACAGTGAGCTCATTTTAACAAAGCTGATGTATGAGTTTGAACGTTTGAACATTTGAACATCTGCACACACACCAAATATCTTTGAACACTAAGATGTACTCCCCACACACTTTTGTAAGAAAGTCCAATTAAATCACAACCAAGAACACTGGGTAGCTCATTATCGCTAGACCATGAGTTAACTTTTGATAGAAACATGGTTAAATCATGTATCGTCCGAAACCCCCAGGAAAGTGTCAAGATAAAGAGGCACCTGTTTTTGAGGGGCGCACGCAACCATTAAATCCTAATATGGTAGGCCGGAACTATGAGCGCAGAGGGACGGGCTAACGAAAAGGTGATATCATATGAAAACTGATTGGAAGAAGATGATGTCAAGTTAACATGATTGGTTTAAACTGTGATAACAACTTGAAAACAGTGTATAAAAAATGGAGTCAGATATGTGTTCGTTGGGCATCTTCAGATGAACTCTGAATGTCCCTCTTTGACTTGTTCGAATTAAACAAATTAAATATTGTTTAAATAGTAACAAATTAAAGATTGAAACCTTTGAAACTTGGCTCTTTGGTCTTCGTGATTTCTCTCAACATTTGATGATCGAATTTGCCACGACAATCATGATTTGGCAGGCTTTTCAAAGTCTTTTAGAGCAGAATATTTTTGCAGATTCTGCACAGCAACACAGGCTTAACTTCAGACTCATGAAGTTGCAAGTGGTGAGTTCAGTCTTAGGACAAAAGACAGCCATAAAAGTGATGTGTATGCAGTAATGCATGGGGATAGTCAGAGTCAGAATGGTGTTCAGGCAGATTGTGTCCTGAGCCAGCATCTAGAGCATTTTCATACCGTAACTGGCTTTCCACCTGATGCCCTCCACAATCTTTTTGAGGGCATTTGTGCCCGTGGAGCTTGCCCTGTGTATCGGAGAGATGATCCGTCTCAAATACTTCACCCTTGAATATTTGAACGAGAGAATTCTATCGTTTCCATACCAGCACACAGACAAGGTTGACAAACCTCATAAAATACCACAGACCTTTGCTGTAAAGAAAAGCATTGGCGGTAATGGCCATGAAAATGCCACATTGCTAAGACTGCTCCCTTTGATTATTGGGAATGTAGTTCCTGAAGAGGATGGAGCATGGACTGTGCTTATGGACTTAAAAGAGGTAGTAGAGTTATCGCTGTGCTCAGAATTCACAGAGGAGTCCATCCAGTATTTACAGTCTAAGATACAGGATCATAGAGAGATGGTGAAAGAAGCCTTTCCAGATTTCAAACTCCGTCCTAAGCATCACTACATTGAACACTATCCTGACCTTGTACGCCGTTTTGGGCCACTTGTACACTTGTGGACAATGAGGTTTGAGGGTAAACACCGTTTTTTCAAGAGAGTTGTACACGACAACCAAAACTTTAAAAATGTGTTAAAAAAAACTTGCAGACAGGCATCAATACATGGTAGCATACCATCTCAGTGCCTCAGGATTCTTCAAACCTCACCAGCAGACATCAAATGTCTCTTCTGTACTGGTATCAATGCTTCCAAATGTTGCCAAGACATACATTGAACAAACAACAGCAAGCAATTTTATTTACAGCACATCAAAGGTCTGCATTGATGGAACCGATTATGATGTAGGAATGTTTTTGTCTGTGGGAAAAGAGGGGGGACTGCCTAATTTCTGTAGAATTGAACAGGTTCTCCTGGTTAACAGTAGTGTTGTCTTTCTTTGCCAAGAGCACAAATCACACTACATTGAACACCTGAGATCTCACGAACTTTTCCCAAACAATCTGGCTGTTCACACCCCATCAGAGCTAAATGACAAAACACCTCTCTGCGCTTACAACATAGATGGTAGATTGCTCTTGACACCCAAACGTTTCATATTGTTAAACTGAAGATTTGTTGAAGCAGGTAAACAGATGAACTAGGGCTGCACGATAAATCGCACGCGATTGTCACTCGCATCTCATCAGTAAAGCCGGTTCCTTGATTAGTAATAAATTGCCATCGACTGCTTTCAGATGGAGCGGCATTTACTACACAGAGCCATAGTTCACTGACAAGCGGGGAAATATCGCATTCATAATCGCAGGCGATTCATCCGCTATTATGAATGCAATATTTCCCCTCTTGTCAGTGAACTACGGCTCTGTGTAGTAAATGCCGCTCCATCTGAAAGCAGCTGATGGAGATATACTACTAATCAAGGAACCGGTTTTACTGAAGAGATGCCCGTGACAATCGCGTGCGATTTATCGTGCAGCCCTAAGATGAACACATTCACACACATAAAACAATATCTCTTGGAGCTGTGCGGACCAGTGGGTCCATGAATAAACTGTCCCACTACAACAGCTGGCCTTCTATACATCCCATCGTTCAAGTGGTGTTCCAGTGTTTATGTGGACCAGTGGGTATGTGGACATGTATATGTAGTGTGTGTCACCTCCACTTTTAATGCAAATTAACAGGTTTTTGTCTTTTAGGAACCAAAAGATGGCTGCTGCCCAGAAGCATGTGCTGCGTGTGTATGTTGCACGAGACACCGCCCTGAAACTTACTCTACTTGAGCGACCAAAGTCAGTGGAGGAGCTGAAAGAAATAATGCAAGAGAGGTTCAAGCCAAGACTGGATGGTGACTTTAGCCTGCACTATGAGGATCCGGACTTTGATGGTGATCTTTGCCTTCTTGTGGACATCCAGGAGTTACCAGAGAAGGGCACATTGAGAGTCGTCAGACCTGAAGGTGACACTTCATCTACTGCATCTTCTGACACAGACATACTCCCACATGCACCTGCGTTACAGCGCCAGAAGAGTTGGCCTGATCACTTTGTTGTTCCTGGTTTCGGTTATGAAATGGAGCATATACTAAAAGAAGGAAATCGTGTTCATGAAGAATCAGGAAAATTGCTGAAGTTAAAGAGGTCACATAAGCAGGGCTCTAGAGTGCGACCAATTTGGTCGCATATGCGACCTTATTTTTCATTGGTGCGACTAAAAATAATCAGAAGTCGCACCGGTGCGACCAGCCGTTCGAGGGAGAAAAAAAGTCTTCACAACACTTAAAGTCTACCTGTGATTCAACAACAGACAAGGCCCATATCGTGGTCTAAACCAATCAGAGATGGTGAAGGGCGGACCCCCCTCTGATTGGCCGTGGTCCAGATAATCCTGTACATTTGTGTACCAGAGGTCGCGTTAACCGAAAATTCTCTGTCATTGACAGATTTTCTTACCAATGACGGAAAAATCTGAAGGCTGTCCGTCATTTTGGCGGATTATAATGAGGGCAATTTGTAAATCCCCGTTATCCCCGCTCCGCTCCGCTGCTCACGCGAGCCGGAACGCGATCGCAAAACATACAAGGGATGATCAAAAGTCCAGACAATATGCACATGATAAACAACGTAAAACTTGCTTCACTGCTTATTAGTTGTTGTCCGTAATGTTTGTAAGTTTCCTTGTGTAGTGATAATGGCAGAGCTCTCGTTCTTTAAATGTGCGCTGCACCATTTTCCTTACTTTCGTTTTATTCAAACGGTTTAGTACAGTATTTTTATAGACTTCAACACTAGAAATGTTTTTTAATTAAATTGTTATTAGAGTAATCTCTTACCACTGTAAAGAGACTTTTCTGTGGAATAAGCTTCTGTTTGCTGCAAAGTATCCAACAGATAGGTTGAACTACCATAATTATAAGCATATGAAAAGAAAATTTTAAACATGTAGGTTAGTTGCAGTCTAAGTGCTAAGTGACAGTAATGTCTAGACATCATCAGCATGATTTGTATCCTTAAGGGGCCGAACTCATTCTTGTCTTATTTGTGTTTTATAGTCAGCAGATGGTCCAGACTTCACTGACACTCCGGTGGCTCTCCTAACAGTCGTCACGGATGACCCTTCTGATGCGGCCCTCTTCAGCCCTGAGAGCATCAGTATTGTCGTGGAGGATGAAAAACTTGTGAGTGGTCCCACAAATCTGGCTGACTCATTTCTCCTGCCCTTTGGGTACATCTATGCACTAGACCTACAGTACCCAAAGAATCTCGAGCTTACATTCACATTTGTCCAAAAGGTTGTCATGTGTCTTGAGGACAACAAACCACTGAAAGGGCGTCTACTGACGCTGAAGAATGATTTGTTCAATGAGTGAATTACTCAGAATGGATTATTTGTTGAGATGGGTATTTAGGAAGTTTTTTTTTCCATCTTTACAAATGTAATTTTTTGCCTCTTCTACCTCAGATTTAAAGTGTAACACTGTTTGCCTCTTCTACCTCAGATTTAAGGTGTGACACTGTTTGCCTGTTCTACCTCAGATTTAAGGTGTGACACTGTTTGCCTGTTCTACCTCAGATTTAATACATTGATTGTTAAATTTTAAAAACATTGATGTTTTGCCCAGCTCAAGTTTTTGTACTAAATATGCACTGTAACGAATTGCTGTAAAAACTACAGCGTTATTTTACAGAAGCTGACTGTTTTTTAAATAATACAGAATATTGCTGTAAAGTGCAATGCATTCTGGTGCACGTGACGGATTAACTCAAAAGTACAGAATATTGCTGTAAATTTCAAATCTACAATGGCGGGATGATCTTCAACAGTCGAGATTGGGGTAGTGCGCAAAATGAGCGATTCACACCTGTGGTAAGTGACTTTATACTTATTTTTTCTCCATATTTGGTAACTATCATACTGGTAACGTTATATAGAGGTATCTACATTCGCGTTTCATATTGGTAACCCCGGATTCAACCTCCATCCGCGGAGAACCGAAAGAGTCTTGCGCGGGGTTTCAGCAGCGCCGTCGCGGTAAGATTTCAAACATTCTTCGTCGCTATAGCACCTGAGGACAGAAGTTGTTCATGTTATTTAGAGTTTTTGTACACAACAGCAGCGAAGGCGGTATATGACGAGCTACAGTTCATTGTATTAGGAAGATGACGGTTGTCTTTTTAATGTTGAACATCGCGCCCGCCGTAGACACGGTAAAAGTTACATGCTTCGACTGTTGGGATTCACGGGAACTTAGTGTTGAATACCAAACTCGGTCGTGATTGTTTTGTGGTGTAATTCAAATTTGCAAATGCAGTTATCCGTTAAATCGAGCGCCCAAATTAAAACGAGTCACCAAAGCTTGCGGTAAGTCGATGTTCACGGAGGATAACCCGGTAAAGTGATTAATGTACGTAACCAGCTAGATATACAGTATATGTAACGGAGGCCAGCTGAGAGCTTGAGCAAAAGACGTTAGCGACACCCTGATCCTATATGGGGAGTCTGCAGACCTGGAGCATGCAGCTTTGCGCCCCAAGCAGTTTTACGCCCCTGCTGTTCCTTATTTCTCCAGTAGGTGGAGCATGCAGTTTTAAGCCCCTGCAGTATAATTCATACAAATTCATAGAGATTTCTTTTTCTAAAACTTTTTGAAATTACAAGAAAGTACAACTGCATGATCATTTAATATTTTTTTAATTATTTCCGAGTATTATTACAAATGAGATCAATAATATCACAACATAATAGGCCTAATTAGCCCAAGCAGTTTTACGCCCCTGCTGTTCCTTATTTCTCCAGTAGGGGGAGCATGCAGTTTTAAGCCCCTGCAGTATAATTCATACAAGTTCATAGAGATTTCTTTTTCTAAAACTTTTTGAAATTACAAGAAAGTACAACTGCATGATCATTTAATATTTTTTTAATTATTTCCGAGTATTATTACAAATGAGATCAATAATATCACAACATAATAGGCCTAATTAGCCCAAGCAGTTTTACGCCCCTGCTGTTCCTTATTTCTCCAGTAGGGGGAGCATGCAGTTTTAAGCCCCTGCAGTATAATTCATACAAGTTCATAGAGATTTATTTTTCTAAAACTTTTTGAAAAGAAATATGAAAATGAGTAAGAGATATCGAGTTGGCATACACGTGGTTACCTAAGGTTGATCCAGACACAACATTGACCCGGTCGCCAATAAGTATTAATTGTATTGTCTTTGAGTTTAAATTAGACACACAGTTGTGTGTGTTAAGATGTTTAAATAATTATTCAACAATATCAATTAATCGTTAAAAAACTATGCATGTTGGGCCATTTCTTAGTAAGAAAAACAATTATTTACCATACCTCTAACTCACGAAAGACGACAAAGTTATCTGTTAGGTCTGTTCTGGTGGTTCATAATGAACAGCGAACCCCTAGTGGAAAAATAAGGAACAACAGGGTCCTAAAACTGCATGGGGCGTAAAACTGCCTGGGGCGTAAAACTGCTGGGGGGGGCGTAAAACTGCATGCTCCAGGTCTGCAGACTCCCCCTTCTCCCCTTATCGTTAGAGCAGGCCTGTCTCCCAAATAGGACCGTTGGAGGGTGGGAGTGAAACGGCCCGTTACAAATACCAGTGTGACAATTTCTTGACCGTGACATCCCTAACGTTAGTTGGCTTACATTTCTGTATAAGTACGGTTTTAAGTGTAAGTTACTCTGTGTAATTTGCTTAGAGTTTGTTTGTAGAGTCACTTATACTAAATGTAGTTTAAATGTAAAAAGCTGAAAGATAAAACTGTATAGTAACTATTAACTATGGTCACATGTGGTATTGTTTGTTTTAGGACACACTTTGCCATGCAGGCCACTGGATGCTGACTACTGAAGGTTAGGTTGTGTGTGACGGTGCTCAGCTTCATGTCTGGCCTTGCCACTCTGTTCATAGCATGTTACATATTCAATCTTGAGTACCAGGATGGGGCAGCGTGTATCTTGGAGTCCACTGAAAGGTATTAGTTGAACAACTTCCTTACCTGCATTTTATAGATATGTTTATGTTATATAACTGTTAAGACCTTTAAAACAATATTTCTCAATGAGAGATGGATTTTTTTAAGGCAAATTATTTAGAAGTCTCCCCTATTTAACACTAACAAGCTGATGATTTAATTTGTGTGTTTTAATATAATATATTTTGTATATTTAATATATAACATTTAGTTTTTCCTGACTCTTTGTATATATTAATCCAGAGAGTGGAACAAGAAGAAGCGTCATCTAAAATGCCAGGATACAGAAGAAACAGGTTGCAGTGAACCCACATGTTGCCGCTCTTCTAAACACAATGATGAATTTTCAGTGTAATCAATAAAAAGTAAGAAGCACGCACGCACACACACACACAGACACACGCACACACACAGATCTCATCATTGAATTACATAATTGTATTATTCTCTGTCTCTGACTGTATATGTTGTCCTCTGCTTTTCTCTGACTATGAATTGAATATCTAACATTATTCTCTTTATTCTTTTCCACAGTTCTAGCTACTTGTTGTGCTCTGATGGATCAAGATGTGGACCGTTTTACAGATTCACTTGGGCCTTGTTTTACGATGTTGTTACATGATGGTTGTGTTGGTTAACGTGTTGTTTAAACATGAATGTTTAAACATTCATTGTTTAAAGAGCCATGTTGGCTACTATGAAGTTGCAACTGAATAAAAATATTTAATGTACAACAAGGTACAAAATTCGTCTGTAATGTATTTTTGTATCAATAAAAAAAATAAATAAACTGGATATACAGTGATTTATGTATTTCTTCTAAATACAGTAAATTAAAATCAAGCAATTTGCTGTAAAAAATACAGAATTATACTGTTGCTATTCAAAATTACAGTTTTTTCATGTATTCTGCAATTACAGTAAATGCCTGTAAATTAAATTACAGTACTGTGGCTGTAAAATTTACAGTAACTGGCTGGCAACCCTGCTGCCAGTAATTTACTGTAAATTTTACAGGATTTTTTTACAGTGTGTTCAATTCATGCACTATACATGTTTAATGTTCTGCTGCCTAATGCCTACCTTGATGCACTACCTTGATGTTGTCAGTTAAAGTACGGCCCAGTAAAAACCTGCACTTTATTTGAATGTTGTATTTTAAAAAAGTGAGTTGCAGCCTTCAACATACAGTAGTATCAAAATGTTTTTAAACCGTGTTAAATGGCTCCACATTCTAATAGTTGTCATTGTTGTAGAGGATAGATTATACTTAGAATCTTATTGAATTTTATCATGAATCTTTTGTGAGTTTTAATCCTATTTTTACCCAAAATATACTGAATCTACCCTCTGTAGCAATGACCACTATCAGAATATGGAAATAATAGCACTTAATGTACTTTAAAACACATTTTGTTTTTATAGAGCCGTTTTGTTTTAATTTATCACAAGCACTTTGTTTTGACTGATCCGTTTTGATTCGTGCCTTATTAAAAAGCACATTGTGTTTAATAAAAAGTTGTTAAATTGTCACTGTGGTGTCACTTTTGTGTTTTCTAACATTGCTAGCTGATTATAATTGTGTAGTGGGCTGACATCAGTATTTCAGTTTAGAATTAATTTTGAGTGCATGTCCCACATTAAGTTGAAGAATATTTAACATTTTGAGTGTTTTCCCACATCATATGAGTTAAGGAATATTAAAAAAAAATTGTGTATTTCCCACATTATATGAGTTGAGAAATATTTAAAATGTTGAGTGTATTTTCCACATAATATGAGTTGAAGAATATTTAAAAATTTGAGTGAATTACTCCCTAATTATAAGTTGAGGAATATCAATATTTATAAGATAACATTGAAATAATTTAAGGCAACTGAAAATGTAATTTTTGTTTTATCTAAACTTAAAACATTTAAAAACATCACTAAAATATTTTTGTGTAATCTGTTACAAAATAATTTTTGAGTTCTGTGAATTTATTAGGGTTTACAGTGCAGGATTTAAGAGCAGCAGAAGGCTTTAACTCAGGTCCTGTCTGAGGACAAGGCTGCGCAGCATCTGATTCCAACCTAGCAAGATATAGATGTCCTGGAATCTGTCAGTAAGACACTGGGCCCACTGCTGGACTTCACAGATGCACCAGCAGGAGAAGACTATGTTAGTGTCTCCTATGTGAAGCCAAGTTCGTCACCTCTTTAACACTTCAATGCTGCTAATGCAAGAGGAAGACATAGAACTGACTAGGAGCCTGAAGAATGAGATACTGTGCTACATCAATGAGTAATATAAAGATATTCCTGTACGTGTTAACCCCAAAAAACGGATATTTTTATCAGTGACGTAAAAATCTGAAGACCGTCCGTCATTTGGACGGATTACAATGAGGGCATTTGTAACTCCCCGTTTCCCTTCATTAGAGCGTGATCTGCTCGCAAAGGGACTTGCTTGTTTTCACCTGTCATAGTTATGTCGCGTTGGGATGCGGGAAAGACAGTTCACCTATCAAAGTAAACCACATAACATGAAGAATGAAGGAGTATCAATGCACATTTCCCGCCAGTCCTGTGTAAACTACGGCATGCAAAGTTTTTTATACAACGTTTTCGTGAGATAACAGAGCCTCCTGTCTGCCCCTCGTCTCATGCGAGCTGGACCGCAATCGCAAAACATACAAGTGATGATCAAAAGTCCAGACACTATGCACATGATAAACAACGTAAAACTTGTTTCACTACTTATTAGTTGTTATCCGTAATGTTTGCTAGTTTCCTTGTGTAGTGATAAAGGCAGAGCTCTCGGGCACTGCACAATTTTCATTACTTTCTTTTTTTCCAAACGGTTTTGTACAGTATTTTTATTGACTTCAACAGTAGGAAATGTTTTATTAATAAATTGCTATTATTTTCATCACTTAAATTTAAATCTGTTTTTATCCAAATTCTGTTCCTGAAATCATAGCGCATCAGCCGACCTCAGCCATAACGTTTGTTACACACACAAGGTATGAGCAAAATATAAACTGATTTGGAAAGGTGTTGAATATGGTATCAAAAACTGTAATATGTAAATTTGCACCATGTGTTGGGGTTTGCACCATGTGTAGGGACCGAGGACTCGCACACTCACGGAGCTCATTGAGAAAGAACGCGCATGCGGTCGATAGTCAACTCGCATCAAACAGGACAGGAAAGAGAGAAGACGTGGAATTGCTGTTTGTCTTCTAGTTAATCGATCACAGATACAGTCACTATCACGGATGGATAAAAACATTACAAAATGTGACGCATTGTATGGGAAACTATTATGGAATAAATACATTGTCATGAAAGTCAGGATATGTTTATCAGTCTTATTAAATACCTGCGGACAAAGCACTGTTTATATATGCAATTACTAACGTAACATTAAAACTGCAATCGCTTGTGGAGATAGTAAATCATTAATTCCACAGGGCTGTATTTATTTAAATCTTTATTAGTGAAATAATGGTTATATAGTCCATGGAAGTACTTAGGGTGTTTTTAACAAGTTCATCTTGTTAAAAAGTTAGCTACATGCGGAGGCTATGCTAAAACTTCCTGAGCATCAACCCGGTGAGTGAACAGCAATATGAATGATGAGGATAGACAAGAAAGGTAATTAAATTCAGCTCTTTTATTCCCAACATATATATTCCCCGTAACTTTACATGAATTAAATGTAACAGCCGTGAATTAATTCATGTAAAGTTACGTCTTTATTGGGGGAGGAATCAATAGCTTAGGCTGCGACTATGTGAGTTTGTTTCTATTTGCGAAGCTGAATAATCTAAATATCAGGCATTAAATGTAACATCTCATTCATGCATTATTTGCTCTCATGTTAAATACAAGTGTATTAATAAAGCAAGTGAGTATACATAACCTGTGCACGCTGTCGTTTCTGTCGCGTCTACCCTCAGACGCTGTGCTGCAGTGATGGTCCTGCACGCAATTTTCTAAACGGCCACATGATGGCGGAATTTATCGGTGAATCCGATATTAGAAAACTGATATTCGATGACGGGAAATGTATTAAATATCGGGAAAATTATCGGGAAAGCGATTTATCGGTCGATCTCTAACTAACACCTTCTATAGACAAAGATCAACACACAGAGTAAGCTTTCCACATCTTGCCAAGCTTGACCGCAAATATCTTTCTATCCCCGCTACAAGTCCCCATCAGAGAGGCTTTTCAGTGCAAGTGGCAACATAATAACAACATGTGCCAATGTTCCTGGCCAAAAACCTCTAATCTTGAGTGAGCAAATTGATGCATACAGGGGCAGTTTCCCGGACAAAAGTTTATCTTAAAGCAGGATTAGGCCTTAGTTAAATTAGGATATTTAAGTCACTTTTAAAAACATACTTTACAAAAAGCCAATGCTGTGTGCATCCTGAGACAAAAAAATCATAATGATATATTTTAAGATATGTAAGTGCAAGTTATTTGTGATCAAGACACATCTAACATTTAAGTTAGTCTAGGACTAGGCTTAAACCCTGTCCGGGAAACTGCCCCACAGTATCTTAAGTCAAAGCTTAAATCAAAATGTTATGTTTGAATATTTATTTTTATTATATGCAACAGTTGTAAGAAACCAGGTGTAGTGGAATAGGCGGGGCGAGACCGTCGAGACCGGTGAGTAATTGTTAAAGAGCGCCAGCTGTGCGCGCACCAGTCTCGAATCACGTAGGAGATCGGGAGCATATAAGAGATAGCGACAGGACCGTCGAAGAGAGAGGACCGGGCCCGGACATATGTTAAGTTGTTTTATGTTTATGTATGGTGTGATTCGCCGGCAGTCGTCCATGAGGGGCTGCAGGCTGTTTATTGACGTTGTTTATGTTGTGATTAAATGTTTGCCGGTTCCCGCCTCCTTCCTTCCTTTTATTGAACTGTATTACACCAGGTTTTTTTATTTGTTGAAAAGTTTAATTTAATCCTTTTTTGGTATGAGGGCCAACACTTGTTTAATTTAAGCACTGTTGCAAAGAAAAGTCTGCAGAGCAAAATAGTTCTCTTGATAAATGATATTCAACATAAGTTCATTCTAATTGTTGTAAATTTATTATTTGTTCATTATTAAAAAGTTACATTTTTTTTTATAACAAATATTTATTTAATAAACCACTCAGGTTATACCATAACCACATTTTTCACATTTTGTGACGAGATGTTTACTACGGTTTTGTAATTGTTGAATAAAATGTTGAATTACTTATTTTGACACTCATGATATTTCCCCAGTGTGATAATGAAGTGTCCTTCAAGTGTCCTCCTGCATTTCTACACATATAGCAGAAAACAAAAACATTGCAATGTTTTCCAATAATGTGCAGCCCTAATATTACATGTATATGTTTTTGTTACTCATTTTTTATTCTATCAAGTCACCCCTCTTATAAAATGTATTCAACCTTTTCTGTTGTTCCTGCTTTTTTTGTACAGGGATGTTGGGATCATCGGTGTTTACAGAGGCTTATTTCATTTCAGATGTTGAAGCTGTTCAGAGAGAAGTAAGAGGACACTGTATTGTGAATGCTCAAATGAATACGAACATTTGTATTAAGCCTGTTTAGTGACATGGAGTGTCAGAGCTCTTCTAACAACCTCTTTCTTTCATTTTCAACAGGAATCAAGCGATCTAGACCGATTATGAACAGTCTCTACCGAGAGCATCAATGACAAGTTGCTGAGGAAACTTGTGAGCACTCAAAAGAACTACCAACAATTGGAGGATGATGAACGGTCAACAGCATCTACAGACTCCTGGAACACCACATATAACAACAAGTTGCTGAGGAAACTTCACCACCTTCGGACGCACTTGTACTTCGTATTGAAATCTTTCATTGATGAATGATTAACAACATTTTCATTGTTGTACATTCATAAATATGTATAATAATATATATAAACCACTATATGTATACATGCATGACTTTGTTCTGAACATAATGTTTTCTAAACAGGGCTCAGGAGTTGGACAAACTCGCTGTTCATGCTGAACTGTATGTAGACACACATATACCAGTTTGCTTCTATTTATCGACATTTCAATCCTATGGAAACAGATGCAGATAAGGCTTGTTTTACCATTATTAATACCATCCCTGTTATACAACCTGATTACAGAGAATACGAAAGGATCGAGAAGACTTTCGAATTCTACGGAGAGTACAAAGACCTTTGTCTCAAACTCATGCTTCCTGAGTGGCATGAAAAGTTCAATATGGACCCAGAGGTATGTTTACTCTTTTCTTTTTCACATACGTGTAAACAAGGTGTTTGTGCATGATTTTATCTAGTTACCTTCTTAGAAAAGATTTTAAGTTGTTTTCACCTGTGTGTGTGTGTGTGTGTGTGTGTGTGTTTGTTACAGGACCCGATTTACTTCGAGAACCCTCAGCACTTGATAGACTGGATGAAGTGCATAGGAATATATAATGATTATATATAAATATATGTTTTGGACGACTGAGATCTTCACATCAGACTGCAAGTGAAAAAAGACAGGGCAGGTATACCCGACAGGTATTCAGATTTATTTGACATATCAACCGACTTTGATCGGATTGTAAGAAATCGCAATTGATTTTCAACCGACTCACAGTAACTCGTCACATCCCTACTTATTACTACAATATTTTGGCTGGTAATTATGTGTTGCTAGGTGTTGTAGTGGGTTACTAGGGTGTTTTTTTCTCGTTAGGGTGTTACTAGACGTTAGTAGTACAAGTACATGGCACCATATAAGTACTAAAGTACACTCCTCCTTGCATTATGCACTTTAAGCATTTACTTTTGTGTATTTGCTCCTATTGTTCATGCTCATGACTTTTGTTTAATATTTGATACATCGAAGAAGAGCCGGCAAAAGTAAAGGTTCAGTCTGTTTTTTCAGACTCTACAAGTTCAATAAAAATTTTGTAAATTTTAGTGCAAGGATCTGCGCGTGCATGTAAAAACTATATGGGGAGTCTGCAGACCTGGAGCATGCAGCTTTGCGCCCCAAGCAGTTTTACGCCCCTGCAGTATAATTCATACAAGTTCATAGAGATTTCTTTTTCTAAAACTTTTTGAAATTACAAGAAAGTACAACTGCATGATCATTTAATATTTTTTTAATTATTTCCGAGTATTATTACAAATGAGATCAATAATATCACAACATAATAGGCCTAATTAGCCCAAGCAGTTTTACGCCCCTGCTGTTCCTTATTTCTCCAGTAGGGGGAGCATGCAGTTTTAAGCCCCTGCAGTATAATTCATACAAGTTCATAGAGATTTATTTTTCTAAAACTTTTTGAAAAGAAATATGAAAATGAGTAAGAGATATCGAGTTGGCATACACGTGGTTACCTAAGGTTGATCCAGACACAACATTGACCCGGTCGCCAATAAGTATTAATTGTATTGTCTTTGAGTTTAAATTAGACACACAGTTGTGTGTGTTAAGATGTTTAAATTAATTCATAACAATATCAAAAAACTATGCATGTTGGGCCATTTCTTAGTAAGAAAAACAATTATTTACCATACCTCTAACTCACGAAAGACGACAAAGTTATCTGTTAGGTCTGTTCTGGTGGTTCATAATGAACAGCGAACCCCTAGTGGAAAGATAAGGAACAACAGGGTCCTAAAACTGCATGGGGCGTAAAACTGCATGCTCCAGGTCTGCAGACTCCCCCTTCTCTGTAAAAAAGCTAATTCTCCCGTATTTCAGAAGTCATGATGGTGGTAACCTGCCACCTGCAGTAGTGCACATCACTGTGACCAATATGAGTGTAATAAAAATGACAGTTGTTTGTAGTTTTTCAGTTGTGGATGGTTTTATTTAAAAGATTTGACACTATTGGCACAAATGAACTACGAGAATGAATCGTGCATTTGAAGCACGTTTTAGTTGGACTTATACGTTCTCATTCTGTGTCCCATATTCAGAGTTTCCACGCGAGGGCGCCCTCTGGCTTTCGGATGTGGTGGCATTTAACCGTAATTCATTGAGAAACTTCATGCAAATACACGATATATCGCCCAGCCCGAAAATTACAAAGCATTTACTCTTTAACCAGAAACACTGGTAGTCCCAAAGCAGTTTAGTTGAGTCGTTGCTCCTGGCGTAGGGGCCTAGGAAACACCAAATTGGCCTCTTTGCTAATCAGCGAGCAAAATAAAACCTATAAAATGTATCTGTGTTCTTTGCGCACTCACGATTTTCTCCTATGCACTGTAAACACGATCCTTCAGCCGTCCGTCCCATGAGGCTAAACACTCCCGGTGGCTGGTACGCTATCCAGTAGCGTCTCGTAACGTCCCTCGCTGTCTGGTTCCTCGTTTGTGTCTCACGACGAATAATGAGCATTGATAGTCGAACTACAGCTCAATAGCAAGTTCAATGGCGCTGTATAATCCGGCAACTAACGGCAAACGTAATGCAAGCCGAAAGTGCCTGGCTCTCACACGGGCCTCAAGGTTTTAAACCCGTGAACAGTCTCAATAAACATGTAGTTTACACAAAGTCTGCGTCAACCCTGACACTTAAACTTACAAAAGACACTAAAAAATAAAATAAAATAAAATGAAAACCCCGATGTCAAGCTCGCTGCTCGTCGTTCTTCTTCTTTCTGTGTTTAATGGCGGTTGGCAAAACAACTTAAAAGATGCGCTGCTCGTCTTTCCAACCGACAATTTAATTGACCAATAACATTTCGCTCACCTATACATAGGCGGGTCTAAGCACTTATTCACCCAATCAACATAGTATAATCAAAGTGATGGCAGAAACCCACTTTTTCACCAATTGCACCTAAGCCAAACTTCAACATTGAGAAATTTCTTAAAGGGGACACTCAAGTATGGGGTCAGAATTGATGCAATATTCTGAATAAATAAACGATGAAGTGTTTCACAAACATTTTTTAAATCCACATATGCACAAAAAGCGAACCATAAATATTTGTTAGACGTTCCACAAAAATAAATGGAATTCACAAATAAATACTATGAGATTTGCAAATAAAACATATTTACAAAATTATTTAAATGCCATTTATTTGTGGATCGCTTTCTGTGCATTTGTGGATCGCTTTCTGCGCATTTGTGGATCGCTTTCTGTGCATTTGTGAATCGCTGCACGCATTTGTGGATCAGTGCACACATTTGTGGATGGCTCTCTGTGCATTTGTGGATTCTGAAACATTTCTAACGTCAAACCGTGCGCACAATCCACAAATAGGTGGACCCCGCCCACTATCTACGCAAGCCAATCCGTTAACTTCCGCTTTTGTTGTCCAGTAGGCCACGTTCTAACTTCAGCCAATCACCTGTTGCTCTGCACTAAGATTCAGGGAGCTAACATGGCGACTAGTGGCGATCTAAAATGTGTGTTATACTAAGAAATGATAATGGCCTCTTCTTTATACTATGTAATGATTGCTTGTGTTTATATATGTACGTTGTCCGTATTGTTACATATATGCTGTATTTAAACGTTTATGACTTGATAACAGCGTGCACGGACTGGAGTGGAAAATCCCGGTGACTAGGCAGTCGGGACTGATTTGGTCTGCCAGCCAGGTGTTTTATTGTGTTTATGTACCAAAGGGCTAAATTCCGATTTTGGCAATCGATCAAATATAATCTGTTACTGCATGGGTAAGCAGCTATTTCGATCCTCACACTCGGCGTGTGCCTCCTTTCAAGGTGCGCGCAGAGTTTGCAATGCGCACTGCAGCTGTCGGTGTACTACAAGTATGGGATGGCAGAATTAACGTGGGGGAAATCATCAGCATTGTGAATTTCTATGTCATTCATAATTCAAAATTAAACGTATATTAACTAAATAAACACTTATTTATTATATTTTTATAAGATTTATGCCAGTTTCATAGACGAGGCTTAAGGCTGGATCTAGACTAAACTGAATGTTTGAGCTGTCTTAACTGAAAATAACCTGCCCTAGCAAAAGTGCCATTATTTTGTCTCAATGTGACTTAAATATCCTAATTGAACTAAGGCCTAGTCCTGGCGTAAGCTAAGCATTGTGAAACCGGGCCATAATAGTACACAGTACAATCTTGACGCAAGCATTTCCGATCTGAAATTAAAGGCAGAACGGTTAAATCCTTGTGAAAGCTGGGATGTTAAACTATGCATTATCTAAGTTTTTTTTTTGTGTGCAATAAAGTAAGATACTCAACACGCACATTAGATTTCCTAAACTGGCTCAAACCCAGGCTCCAGAAGTCTTCTCGTGTTTGCCTGCTTCACAAACAGTTCTCCTGATGGACGAATTTCATCCAACACATACTTCAACTGAAAATATATAGAATGCTTACCATGATTAATAAATGGTTATCATTTAAATATCTAAAGGGTTGCTAAATAGAGAATGCTTACCAGTTCATCTTGAATAGGACTCAAGAATAGGGTTCAAGTCCATATGCACCTGAACAAGCATTTGGAGGATCTATCTGCCACTTAAACATTGAGTAACTGTGGTCCTGGAGAATCATCCTCTCAGTTGGTTCCTCTGATGAAACACAAATATGACAATTAGTAACAACAGGAATTATACACACAAAACCAATATTTTTTCATCTAGCATTTACAGAAGCTGACGTTGTCTCGGTTTCCCCATAATAGGTACAAAAATACACAACAAATATTCATTCAAAAAACAATTTAATCTTGAGTAGACAGTAGCCCAAAAATATAACATTAATGAAAAATGAGCCAAAGGGAATCATCTTCATCCCAAAAAGGGAAAGGAAGCAAACATCACAAATCAAGGCAAAAAAACATCTTCCTCAGAAACATAGCAAAAATTCCATTAGAAAGAAAAAACTGGAAAAACACCTAAAGGGCCACCTCTACCCAGCAGCAAACAATCAAAGACTTCCCCATTAACAAAGACACTTATCCTGGTGGCCAGCGCCATTTCCCCATGGGGAGGGACATACACCTACGCAACATTTAACACTTTCCTATAAACATAAAATTCTAAGTAAACATTTAATAAACAAGCAATACTCCATTATCTTATGCAGTGGGAGAGAGATACCAATTAGAAAGCAATGAAAGGGGATGGTATGTGTCACGCCCTGTTGCTGGCACCTCTGTTAGCCACCTGAGGGCGCCATTCCACTCGCTGTTCTGTCTATTGTTATGACTCCAGTTCCCATCATGCTTTGTCTCGTTATCATGTATTGCTTTTCACCTGTGTCTCATTACCTGTTTGTCCCTTCATCTGTGTATTAATAGCCCTTGTGTTCAGTTGTCTGGTGTGGATTATTGGGTTTTTTTATCACTTGCCTGGATTTGCAATGGTGTGTGATTTTTGGAATCTAGCATTAAACATAATTTACTGCACACGGAGCCGCTCCTTGATTTCCCTTGGCTCATCGTGACAGAATAATCCACCACGAATGGATCCAGCAGTACTTTTGGCTCGACTCTGTCAAGGTATCACTTCCCTCGAGGACCATATACAGACTTTCCTGGACATTGCTTAATTAAGTGTGGTGGTCCCAAGTGTGGTGGTCCCAAGTGTGGTGGTCCCAAGTGTGGTGGTCCCAAGTGTGGTGGTCCCAAGTGTGGTGGTCCCAAGTGTGGTGGTGTGGTGGTCCCAAGTGTGGTGGTCCCAAGTGTCCCAAGTGTTCCGAACCCGCAGAGTTCCCTGCCTACCTGCCAGGGCCAGGTTTCCTGACCAGCCTGCCACGGCTCCCTGACCAGCCTGCCACGCCTGCAGCCTGCCACGCCTCCCTGACCACCTGCCACGCCTCCCTGACCAGCCTGCCACGCCACGCCTCCCTGACCAGCCTGCCACCAGCCTGCCACGCCTGACCAGCCTGCCACGCCTCCCTGACCAGCCTGCCACGACCAGCCTGCCACGCCTCCCGACCAGCCGCCACGCCTCCCTGACCAGCCTGCCACGCCTCCCTGACCAGCCTGCCACGCCTCCCTGACCAGCCTGCCACGCCTCCCTGACCAGCCTGCCACGCCTCCCTGACCAGCCTGCCACGCCTCCCTGACCAGCCTGCCACGCCTCCCTGGCCTTCCCAGTCCGGTGTTCATCTTGACTTCGAGGAATTCAAGGCAGAGACGATAAAGTTTTTTTTCGACCGCTCTGTCATTTGTCATGACTTTTATTTTGCCCATTTCTGTCATTTCCTTGGTTTAGCCCATTTCTTCTCGCCGGTTTAGGTTTAGTTCGTTATCTTTTTTGGAAACCTTTTAATATAGTTTTCATCTAGTTTTAGTTAGCGTTTGTGTTTAACTTTTGTCAGAGTTGCCTGGACTGCTCGGACTGGGATCTCTCCCCACTGGTTAGAACTTGTTGGTGGTAAACAAACACTGTCTACAATTTCTACAAATGTTCTCGTGTCATTTTATCAGTCTCACACTTAGATTTTAAACAATATTTTGAATTGGCTATTAATTATCTTTACAATATCTGTTTTCTTTTGATCTCTAAAACCAATTATTTTGTGCAATTTTAGATAAGACTGACACAGGGGAAAAGACTAAACTCTTTGTGAATGGGTGACACGACCAATAGCAGAGGGGGTAATTCAGGGTGTGATCAAGATAATATCTGACAACCAAAGAGGACAACATTAGGACATCAAGCAAATGTTGTGGAGGATTCAACAGGCCCCAATCAACTTTGGAGCGAACAGTGGCCTGATCTCCAAGGCCCTCAAGAAAATGGCAGGCCAGCGCGTCTTTAACACACCGAAGGTGCGCTATATGATGTTTTTTGCTTGTGCGTGATGCCTGTTGCATCGGCCTTCGACTTGGCCTGTAAAATCAAAATCGTGTTGAAAATGTGTGGTATTGCAAAGTGTGTGTGTGTTTACTTAAATATGTGGTTTACGAGACACAAACGTGTCTCTTATATAAGCATCTCTATTTTTAAACATTTTATTGATTGCAAAAACCACTTAAAGAGACGTAAACCACATATGCAAGTGTGTGTGAGGAAAAATGTGTTCTTACTTGTGACAGGCTGGCGGTATGGGGTCAAGATTGCAATAGGATGCTGTATGCATGGGTCTCCACCATCTCCTAAGAGAAAGTCTCCAGCTGGTGGATACAGAGCCTGCTGGTACATTGGTGATATGGAGATACAATTTACCTTTGTGAAACTGTAACCACACTGGCTGAACATAGATTCCAATAATGTCAAGTCATCTGAAGAGGGCCAGACATTCTGGTTATGATGTTGCGAGGATTATACCAATAGAGACTGTGGAAATGTAGTTGTGTATTTGTTAGAAATGTAGTTGTGTATCTTGATTGTTTGTTTTGAGACTTTTTGCATTGTTTTAGCAGAATTAATGATGTGTTTAAAATGATAGTATAGTAATATTGTTAAATGTTTAATCTGGAAGTGTCACCTGTTAAAGTGGTATGTTCCAGGGGCGTGGCTTCTGCTTGAAAATGGCTGCTAGAGCCAGCGTGAGTGGTTCACGTGTGAATTAGTTCTCGTGTTGGGCTCAGTTCAGTAGTCAGGAGGAACTCACAGTGTTTGACCGCATGGCAGGAGTCAATGCTAATTTTAGCCTGCTAGCACTGAAATTATAATCCCACCCTCTATGCCATTCGCCGTCCAGAGCCACGCCTCCTCCAAACACATGAATGTATTTCGTAAATCCACGTAAACAATTACAAATTTAAATCCATTAAATTCTTCTGGAAGCATGTACATACCTGTCCTAAAGAAAGAGAGCAACCATGGTATCGTCTTTCAGAGAGAGATCTTTCAAGAGATTTCCAACCAACAAAATTTCTGGACAGGATCACCCACCCTGCCTTTAATGCTTACTCCAAGTATGGATTTGTAAATATGTTTTTTATTTTGTTATTACGCCTTTTTGCTCTGTTTGCTTGGAATTAAACACACTTTAAAATTGGAATTAATTTGTCTTGGCCGTTTTTATGCCTTCAGCCGCCCAAACCATTGCTCACACAATCTAAATGTTGTACCCTATGATTATTAAAGACCGAAAATGTCATGTTTGTGTTAATGCTATGTGTATAATTGTCACATTTTACTTGAATTATCTAAATAAAACTTCTAATACATGGGCAGTTTATGAATAAAGAATCATTAACAAACGTGCAAAGCTAGAGAGATGCTAATAATGCTCGTCTCAACTCGGCATCCCGGCTCCTCTAGGAAGGATTCGTCTCCTCAGTTCGGCAGCCTCCTCTTCAGCATCTTGGTAAAGAAAACCAACTGTAATGGCAATCCTAAGCGCTTCCATTTTGTGTAAAATAAGTACAAGAATGAATCCATTAATCACTTTTTCCTCATAACATCCAACAACTTCCCACTGGTTTTCCTGCTTTTTTATTTGAATTGAAAACGAAAAGAGTCTGTTATTTATATCAACTTATACTGTAAACTTCATTTACACAATGATACAGTAATCGATTATATACTGACCATTATTGTGCTTATATGATGCACTATAACAGAGGAGTTTGTAAGTTACTGCAGGATACATTTGTGTATTGTAATGTTGTTGGAACATGTGGTCAGTGTTTTGTTGCTGTCTCTCATGGCATTCAACAAACAGACAGTTTGTTTTGACAAATTCTCACACAACGTTTTATATTATTGTTGTGAACACAAGTTTAACAATACCTGTATTTAGAAAAGTTGATTTTAAATGTAAAAATCAAACAATTTTATAATAAAAAAAAAAGGTTTATAAATTGTTTCAGTGTTCTATGGAACAACATTTGAAAACGTGAATTAAATCAACCATTTAAAATATGCATCAAAATCTTTCTATGTAAAAAGTTATTTACTTATTTTAATTTATGTTTAAATTATTAAATTGATCTATAGAGTTTTCATTTTCTTTTTAAGCAGCACTCTTGGTCTTTCATATCTGAGAACGAGAGGTGTACTCGTATTAGTATTGAAGATGCCCCCGCCACACTTTTATCATATTGTTAATTCATTAAAATGGATGTAAAATGACATTCATTACAAGCTAGTTCCAAAATAAAAAATTTTGCATTGTGATTTTCAGTTGAGTAAAATATTTTTTGTTTATATTTCATCTTTAAGGCTTTCTTAAAATTAATATTGTCTCATGAACCACGAGTCTTGTCCCATCTCAGGGGCGCAGATAGGATTTTTTTTTTTTCTTTCAGCAAATGATTTCAACTCAGTTAGTAATTTTGCATGTGTGCTTTAGTGCTCAAGTAGCTACTTTGCATCATTTGGGTTAATGGTTTGCAGTAAAAAGCCATTGGAGAATTCTTATTTGAAATCATGGATAAACAACAATGAACAAAGGCCTACTTGATCAACACTAGCAACGGATGATCAAACTGTTATTTTTCTTAGTTTGCCAATCACGCACCAAAACTTCATGGCTTCTGCAAAATACATTTGCTTATCTCAGCATACAAATTCTATCATTTTGAACAAAAAAGCAAAGATCCTATGTGCAAAATAAATAACTAATAATAATAAAACAACATTCTACAACATATTCACATAGATAAAAATAAGAGAAATTCCCTCTAGTGCAGCCAAACAAATTGACTCAACGAAGGACCCAAAAACATCTCTTCTCCTTTCATTACCCTGAACATACTGCTGGGCAATTTCTTGTCTGTCCGGTCTGTCAAGCCTCTCTTGGTGAATATGGTGCACAGCAATGCCATTGAGTCTTTTTTGTGTCATGGTTGATCGCAACCATGTTTTCAATCTGCGTAACCCACTAAAACTGCACTCTGCCTCAGCCGATGATATGGGCACCACCATCAACAATCCTACTAATGTCTCTACCTGATCAAATAGGCCACGGACTTCAGGGGGCATTTCTTTCAGAGCATGCACAGCATCTGCAGTTGTGCTGATCTTGTACTTGTTTTTAAACATGGCTAATTGGACTTTCAAGTCTTCCTCATTCAGTTCAGGATATGTTCCAACTGCTGCATAATTTGTAATGGGAGTCAGGAGTGAGTTTTTCAGTTAGTCTGAATGCCTGGTTGCATAAACCTCTCAGTAATTTGTGTATCTACTGTGTCGAGGACCCTGTAGAACTCTTGTCTGTAAAAATCCACAGCTGATCCCGGTGTGTATGCAGGAGCCTGCCCAGAATATCTCTTAGTGTGTGCGTGGGGGAACAATGGGCTCTAGAGACAGATTGTCACACCTCTCTACTGCCTCCTTAAAGATTCCCTCAAAGTGTTCAGTGTTTCTTTTGGACTTCAAGCTGTCTTGGACAAGAGAGACTGCCGAGAGCATGCCCTCCACTGTCTGAGGGGTTTTCTGGAGAGATGCATTTAGTACTGTTTTCATAGGCAGAACTCTGATTTCTCATGCATGGAACATTTTTCCAGTTTTTAAATCCAGTACTGACAAAAGCTGGGTCTATACTCTTGGCTTGTGCTGGTTTCCCTGTCTTAAAGTATTTTGAGCAGTGAAAACACAGAACACCATCAGCACCCATACTAACATGTAGCCAGGGATACTAACTGAACTAAACATCCATGTATTCCATAGCGCTTCATTTAAGAGCGGGCATAAACATGATTTCCAGCTATAAGAGGATGTCAAAAAGGCTATAGGCTCTATTTGTGGCTTTCATAAACCATAAACCTTGCACCACA
This sequence comes from Triplophysa siluroides, assembly GCA_006030095.1. Classification (NCBI taxonomy): domain Eukaryota; kingdom Metazoa; phylum Chordata; class Actinopteri; order Cypriniformes; family Nemacheilidae; genus Triplophysa; species Triplophysa siluroides. Next base: position 4,051,583 of record VCII01000093.1, read on the forward strand.
CAAATTGACTTATATATATATTTTTTTTACAGTGGCTTTCACATCAGGACATTGACCTCAGTCAACTTATACAGTACATTGGGTTAGATGATAATGTTATACCAGGACACTCATTTAGTCTTGCAAGTCCAGATAAAACTTTATTTCAATTATAAAAACATTTTTATTTATTTATCCATAATAGTGTTAATTCACTATTTGCCTCGGTCCACTCACCTGATCGCATAGTCATGTTCTCCACGTTTTGCTGTGTTTGCTAAGTGCAAAAGACTAGCTATACAAAATAAATAACAAAACTAATCTGCCACATGATCTGGGAAAACTTATTACTTAGGATACTTACTTTGTTTTTTGAAAAAACGAGGTGATTGTTTTTTGTCTCTTCATTGTCTTACGTGGCAGTTATGCAGTCCATTTATTTGAGTTCACAAACTCATCAAACTCACAAGCTCAGTAGACGATGGCATATGATCACTATGGTTACCGCTTCTATAGGCACAATTGAGGCTGCTAACAGCTCCTCATAAGACCCCAGCAGCACAAAGAGAGCACAGAGAACGTCGGTGGCAGCGCCATCGTGTGTGTTTATTTACAATAGAACAGCGTTTAGTGAGAACTAAATTCTGAAGCAGTGACGGCAAAATAATTAAGGAGCGGCGGGCCATCCCGTCACTATTAAGGCTAATGTACATGGTGGAAACCCTGATTAATCCTCCGATTTACAGATGTTTGTCGCCTTTCGTAGGAAGAGTGAGGGGGACGGATCAGAATCTGAGGGGGTCATGTCCCACCCGTCCCCAGTGCCATCTGCGCGTCTGCCCCCAGGTGGCTTTAAAATGTTATTTCAAATAAATCGATGAGCATATATATTTATCATCTGATGGAGGAAATCCAAAAACAGCGTGAATCTCTCCCTCAAACTGAAGCAGCCAAAGAGATAAAAACAGCGGGTTTTACAAATAAACTCAATCACAACGATTGAATCGAAAAGAGTAAATAAAGTCTGAAATGATCAACCTCATTATCTGCATTTCATCACGGAGGATTTCTTAAAAATAGTGTAAAAACTCTCGTGAACCCAATCTCACGTCTCCTCTCGTCTTGTGGGGTTAGTGTCTTGTCACACCCCTAGTGTCTATAAATCCAGCAGTTGTGAGTTAACATTTCAAGTCAAGCATGAGGCTTGAGCAAGAGTGAACAAGAAAAACAACAGGCAGGAGACAAAATAATGATCGAATAAATTGAGTTTATTGTTTATTGGAGAGCTACAGACAGACCCTATGATCACCAGTTTATAGCACCTTTCACATTTATAATCTCCATCTCTAGAGATCTGTCTGGCATATACAGATATTTACTCTGACTGTACGTTTAAACATAAGTCATACTTATATGTTATGTGTTTTAGTATATCTATGTTTACTGTATAATAAGATAAATGTAAATAAAGAATATCTGATTATATAACTGATTTAGAAACACGGTTCGGTAGATCAGGACTAAATCAGTTGACATCTTCAGTGCATTTTTACAACTTTTACTCCTTTTTACTATGGTGATCATTTCATTTCATTTAATTGTAATAAATAAATTAATAAATCTGAGAAACACGCACACGCATCCACACATAAATATATATATATAAATAATGGGGGATATTGTTACAGTGAAATATATCATTACCATGAAATAACATTTTCTGTGAAATAAATGTTTGGTCATATCGCCCAAAGCTACCTCCTTGTCATTTCTGACATTTTAACAACAAAAAAACAGAACGATGTTTAAAAATAATAAACACATTAACATAGTAACAGTAAAACACACTGGATAACATAACGTTACTCCACAACTTTCTGATTTATCAACATAATTTCCACTTTTTAGGTTTTTTAGCTTGTGTGGCACGGGTACAGGTCCAGGATCAGTGTCACCTGGGAAACAGCCCGGCAGCTAATCATCCACACCTGTTGCCGATTAACTGCCGGGCATAAAGAGCGCTCACTCACAACACTCGCTCTCGCACTCGAGACAAGGATAACCTAATGTTTGTTTTTGCTCCACAGAGTCAAGCGAGTGAAACACGGAAGACCGGCTACTAACGTACACCAGACGGCAGCTACCAACGAACACCAGACGGCAGCTACCATAAGTACAACCGACTCCTGCGTGCCCTACCCCGATATCTACGGCGGCCCGTAAGCATGAGGGACCCTAGGACGACGAAGGAGCTGGTCGAGGCGGTAGAGTTAGCAGAAGCAGCAACCGCCCGGGATCCTGGAGATAGATCGGCACCCCGTAGGGGAGGATATGACAAGCCACGACCGGAGGGTACCGTGCGACCAGTGAATAGGCCTGCGGCCCCTGAACCTATGGATGAGCCCATGCCCACCGAACCACCGTCCCCCGTGCCTGGATAGCGGGATGTGCAGTGCATCAAACCTTGCCCCAGGGAGCCCCCACAACAGAGATCCGCGTGGGAAAGAGACCTTACCGGGCCCTTCTCGACTCGGGCAGCGCAATTACCCTGGTCCAGCCGGCAGTGGTGCGCCCGCTACCGGAGAGCAAAGCCACCGTACCCATCACACGGAGCCAGGAACGTAGCAAATCGAGGTGAGCATCGTCCAGGATCTCCCCGTCCCAGTGGTGTTGGGCCGGGATTGGCCGAGCGGCTCTTGGCAACCACAATAAGGGGAAAGACAGAGCAACGGGAACCTGAGACCAGCAAAAGGCGTTCCTGTCTACTGGCAGCGAGAGAGAGGGTGAGTACCGCAACCTCACCCCTAACGTCTATTTGGATCTGTTCCACCAGGTTACCACAGGAGGGGCATTTGTCCGTGAACAACGGGAAGATGAGCAGCTGAAACATTGCTGGGGCCAAGTTCGAGTCCTGGAGGGGAAGGACCAGACCCCCGCACCCCACCCTCTCCCCCACTTCGTGGTCAAGAACGGCCTACTTTACTGTATCGCACAGAGGCGGGGGGAGGTGAAACATCTCCTGGTGGTTCCGAGGACCAAGACTGAAGTGGTCCTCGAGCTGGCACACTCACACCCCATGGCGGGACACCTGGGAGCCCAGAACACCCTACAGCGGGTTAAGGACTGGTTCCACTGGCCAGGGATCGATGCGGATGTAAGGTCCTTCTGCCAGAGCTGCCCCACTTGCCAGCGGACATCACCTCGGCACCCAGCCCCCTGATCCCGCTACCCATCATTGAGGTACCCTTCGGTCGGATCGGCATGGATCTGGTAGGGCCGTTGCCCAAGTCCGCCCGGGGCCATGAGCACATCCTGGTCATCGTGGACTATGCCACCCAATACCCTGAAGCCATCCCCCTTCGCATGGCCACTGCAAAGAACGTCACCCGGGAGCTGTTTATGATGTTCAGTCGGGTGGGCATCCCCAACGCCATCCTGACGGACCAGGGCAACGACCCTACCGTGTACCCGAAGCCCGTCGGCTGGCTAACGAAGAGGAGGTACAACGAATGCTTCAACTGGAGGTCATCGAACCGTCACGTAGCCCGTGGTCCAGCCCGATCGTGATGGTCCCAAAGCAAGACGGCATCCTCAGGTTTTGCAATGACTACAGGAAGCTCAACGAAGTGTCCTCCTTTGATGGATACCCCATGCCGCGGGTAGACGAATTGCTCGATCGCCTCGGTAGGGCTTGGTACATCTCAACACTCGGCCTTACCAAGGGTAACTGGCAGGACCCCTTGTCCACGGAGGCCAAAGAGAAGACTGCCTTCAGCACCCCTAGTGGCCACTGGCAGTACCGAGTCCTACCGTTCGGTTTACATGGAGCCCCCGCGACATTCCAACAGATGATGGACATCGTTTTACGGCCCCACCAGAATTACGCAGCGGCCTATATTGACGATGTGGTGGTGCACGGCGAGAGCTGGGAGGAACACCTGGGCCGACTTCAGAGGGTGCTGGACGAGCTACGTCGGGCTGGACTCACAGCCAACCCTAAGAAGTGCCACCTGGGACTGACAGAAGCCAAATACCTGGGGTACCAGATCGGTCGGGGACTTATCAAACCCCAGGAGAAGAAGATCGAGGCTGTGCGGTCGGCAGTCCCAGGTACATGCATTCCCCCTGACAGACCTGACAAAGAAAGGGCAACCGGAAATCCTGAACTGGACGGCCAAGGTGGAAGCGGCTTTCCAGGTACTGAATTCAATCCCTCACCTCATCGCCAGTCCTGTACGCCCCGGATTTCAACTGCCCGTTCGTCTTACAGACGGACGCCTGCGACACCGGCCTGGGAGCCGTCCTGTCCCAAGTCCAGGGAGAAGAGGAACATCCCGTCAACTACATAAGCCGTAAACTGACACCCGCCGAGAACAAGTATGCAGCAGTGTAAAAGGAGGCCCTGGTCGTGAAGTGGGCAGTCCTGGAGCTGAGCTATTACCTGCTGGGCCGAAGCTTCACCTTAGTCACAGACCACGCTCCATTACAGTGGATGGCTCAGGTGTTGGTTCTTTGCGCTCCAGGACTTCCACTTCACGGTGCGACATCGGGCTGGGGACTCGAACGGTAACGCGGACGGACTGTCTCGGATGTGGTGCGGCTGGGCAGGTCTGTCAGGCAAACATTTCCTCCCGCCCCTACTGGCGTCCCGAAGCACCCACAAGAGCCACCAGGGTACCAGGTTGACGCTGGGGGGGGGGGGATGTGGCACGGGTACAGGTCCAGGATCAGCGTCACCTGGGAAACAGCCCGGCAGCTAATCATCCACACCTGTTGCCGATTAACTGCCTGGAATAAAGAGCGCTCACTCACAACACTCGCTCTCGCACTCGAGACAAGGATGACCTAATGTTTGTTCTTGCTCCACAGATTCAAGAGAGTGAAACACGGAAGACCGGCTAACAACGTACACCAGACGGCAGCTACCATAAGTACAGACTTCCCCGAGTCCTTTCGCCACAGCTACAGCATTATTTGTGCACAATTGTCAATAAATTGTTTGCACCTGCCGACTTGTGTCCATCGATTCTCTTACCCTGCCACACTTGTTTACTGTACACCTTGTCACACACCAGCTTTTAGACAATGTTCTGTTTTTTGTTATTAGTCAGCAATGACAAGGAGGCAGCTTTCCTGTAGCTCAGCGGTTTGAGCATGGTGCTAGCAACACCAAGGTCATGGGTTCGATCCCAGGGATTGGACATAATTACAAACAAATGTACAGTATAATGCAATGCAAGTCGCTTTGGGTCAATGGAGAGGGTTGGATGGTTTACCCCGGTGTGGCCTAAATACGCTCTTGAATCGCGGGTGGCTGTTTTCCTACGGGAACCAGCCATCATTTCGTCTGCTACCCGGGCCGTGACATCGGTGGCGACGGCCCCGAAGTCCGCCTGTATTAGCAGCGTTAGTGATGTGGGGACCTCTGCGAACGTAAACCCGCCAGCTAAGTGCTCACGGGCCGATCGCACCCCGATTCGCTCTTCTGAACGTTCCCCAACCGGCGGTGGCATACCGTCTGGATCCTCAGGCACGCACTCGGAAACGATGCGTGACGTAGATGAGATGTCGCTCGCAGCATCGGAGGGAGACTGGCATCCGACTCTGACGAATTCGAGCTCCCCCCCAGTGGGGTCGAGCTCAGGAGGAAGCAGAAGTGATGTCAGCCATGCTAACCCGGGGATACGTGGTTCCTGGGGTCGGAGTGCGGTGCAACCGCGCCCACCCCGGGTGCCATTTTTTTCCCGGAGGTGCATGAGGAGCTGTGTAAAACTTGGAGCGCTCCACTCACGGCCCGCTCCAGTCAAACCAGCTCCGGCTCCCTCACTTCCCTCGATGGTGGGGCAGCCAAAGGCTACGTCGAGATCCCCCAGGTGGAACGTGCGGCTGCGGTGCATCTGTGCCGCAGACGGCTGCCACCAGGGGGGAATCGGCCATGCCTACCGTCCAAGGCTTGTAGGACTTTGGCATCACTGGTGCCGAAGCCTTGCGCTGCCACGGGCCAGGCTGCCTCCTCTCTCTACGCCATGGCCATCCTGCAGGTCCACCGGGCCAGAGCGTTGAGAGAGCTCCACGAGGGTAAGGCCGACCTGGGTATAATGCAGGATCTCCGTGCTACGATGTCCACGGCAGTGGTCCAGGAGAGAGACACCCCCGGCTGAACCATGCGCAGATGAATGACACCGAGAAAGTCCACTTTCTTGGTGCATCCGTCTCGCAGGGTGGGTTGTTGGTAACACCGTCGAGGACTGCGCCCAGCAGTTTTTGACGGTGAAGAAGCAGACAGTGGTGATTAGCCACATTTTACCGCGCTGCGACTCGGCCGCCCAGAGGCCTCCGAGATCTCGCGTGATGTCTGCTTCCCGGCAGCCCAGGACCCCTTCGACATCGGCTCCGGTTCCTGTGCCCCCACAGGCGGCACCCCGGAAGCCGAGGTTGAGGGGGGAAACCTCCAACCCGTCAGCAACCTTCTCGAGAGAAGTGACACTGACGGGAAGACCCCAGGGAGAACAACATCGGGCCCGACCTTCACAGCTACGGCTCTGATCGGTCGGTACGGGACGGCTCCTGCCTCGTCAACAAAGCCGGGCCCTTTTCAGGGCCTGGAGCCTACTTACTCGCAAAGAGTTTTTCTGTTCCCCCTGGGTGTTCCTTCTAGCCGATCACACACTCCACTGGACTGTGCCCGGCAAACCCGACCTCACACTGTCTCGGTGGCTAATGAGGACGGTCCGTCTTGGTTACTCGATCCAGTTCACCAGAGACTCTCCCAAGTTTCGGGGCATCATCTCTCCCTCTGTCAGAGGCAGGGACGCCTACATACTTCGGGTAGAGGTCACCACCCTTCTGGCAAAACAGGCATCGAGTTCGTCCCTCAAAACCAAGATGTGCAGTGGGTTACAACCCGCACTTCATCATTCCCAAGGCGGCGGGTTGCGCCCCATAGGTCTGCGTACCCTGAACAAAGCACCTTCACAAGCTGCCGTTCAGGATGCTCACGCAGAGGTGCGTCCTGACATCTATCAGGTGTCAGGATTGGTTCGTGGCAATCGACCTGAAGGAGTCCTCCCTTTCGGTCTGTCCCTGTCTCCACGGTCTTCACGAAGATCTTGGAAGCCGCCCTTTCTCCCTGAGGGGAGGAAGGTGTGCGGGTACTAAACTATCTCAACGACTGGCCTATCTTGGCACACTCGCGAGATCTGTTATGTACACAAAGGGACCTGGTGCTCCGGCACCTAGATTGATTGGGACTCCAGGTCAACTGAGAGAAGGGCAAGCTCTCCCCAGTGCAGAGCATCCTCTTTCTCGGTATGGGACTCAACTCTGTCACCATATCGGCGCAACTGTCCGCAGTACGCACCCAGCCGGTGTTGAACTGCCTGGAACATTTCAGGCAGACAGCGGTCCCGCTGAAACAATTCAGAGGCTCCTGGGACACATGGCGTCCTTGCGGGGTAATACCCCTCGGGTTGATGCACATGAGACCGCTCCAACACTGGCTTCAGAGTCGAGTTCCGAGGAAAGCGTGGCACACTGGCAGCAGGCCATGGTGATGACGCCCTGCTTCCGACGCACCATAACCCCTGGTCTGCCATGACTTTTCGACGGACTAAGGTCCCTCTGGGCAGGTTACGAGGCAAGTCGTGGTGACGACGGATGCCTCCCTGCAGGGGTGCGGTGCAGTGTGTAACGGGCACGCAGGCGGGGCGTTGGACGAACCCCCGCCTGTGCTGGCATATCAATTGCCAAGAGTTGTGGGCTGTGCTACTTGCACTGAGCAGGCTGCGGCCTCTCGTGCGGGACAAGCTACTATAGCTGTAGTGTACATCAGATCGTCAGGGTGGCGTTCGCTCACAGCAGCTAACACAACTTGCTCTACGCCTCCTCTGGTGGAGTCAACATGTGACCCGTTCCCTGCATGCCACACACACCCCAGGCAAACTGAACTAGACAGCCGACGTGCTCTCTCGTCAGTTGACGCCTCGTGGAGAGTGACGACTCTACCCCCGCGCAGTCCAGCTCATTTGGATGCTGTTCGGGTAGGCCCAGGTAAACCTGTTCGCCTCCCGCAACACCACCATTTGCCCGCTTTGGTATTCCCTGCCCTGCCCTCGGCACGGATATCCTTGCGCACAGCTGACCGCGGGACGGGCGGAAGCACACCTTCCAGACACTGTGCAAGGTCAGGGAAGAGGAGCACCAAGTGTTATGGGTTACACCGCACTGGTCTAACCGCACTTGGCTTCAGAGTTGATGCTCTGGACAGCGCCTCCCCCTGAACCATTCCCCTGACAGAGGACCTGCTCTCTCAGGGGAAGGACACGTTCTGGCATCCCAGATCAGACCTCTGGAACACCATGTCTGGTCTCTAGACGGGATGAGAAGATCCTGAGTTGGCAACTCCCCCTGTATGGCGGAGACCACCACCCAGGCTAGGGCCCCATCTACTAGGCGGTTGCACGCCTCTAGACGGCGCCTCTTCTCGTCCTGGTGTCTCTCAACGAGAAAGTCCCACTGAGGTGCACGATCTGGATTGTGTGGGTCCTTCTTACGAGACTGGAGACTAACATCTCCCCTCCACACTGAATGTGTATGTAGTCGCTGTAGCCACTCTTCACGACTCAGTTGATGGAAAGTTTCTAGGATGACACGACCTGTTTCACCAGGTTCCTAAGGGGCGCGAGAGAGCGGAATCCGCCTCATCTCCGCTCCATACCCTCTTGGGACCCTAAAGTCACCCGAGTAAGACGGCCCTCCTGATGGCGCTCGCTTACTTCAAGAGGGTAGGGGACCTCCGAGCATCCTCCGTGTCCCCGGATTGCCTTGAATTCGGCCCTGGAAACTCTCATGTTATCTTGAGACCCAGGCCCGGATGCGTGCCCAAAAAGTTCCCACTACTCCCTTCCGGGGCAAAGTGGTGAACTTGCAGGCGCTCCCCATCGGGGAGGAAGACCCAACCCGATTCGTGTTGTGTCCAGCGCATGCATTGCGCCTCTACCCGGACCGCACACAGAGCTCAAAAGCTCTGACCAGCTCCGTGTCTGTATTGGAGAACAGCAGAAGGGGAAGGCTGTCTCCAAGCAAAGGCTGGCGCACTGGGTCGTGGATGCCGTTACGACGGCATTCCGATCTCAGAATCTCCCATGCCCATTGGCAGTGAGGGCTCACTCCGCATGGGGTATAGCCACCTCCTGGGCACTGGCCAGAAGCGCCTCCCTAGCAGACATCTGTTGAGCTGCGGGTTGGGCTACGCCCAAACACCTTCGCAAGGGTTAACAACCTTTGCGTAAACCCGGTGTCAGCCCACGTCCTACGTGGCGACATGTAGGACTGGCATCCGGGGGGGCGTATGCCTGCGAAAGCACCTTTCCACCCTCCAGTAGGTTGGGTCAGTGTGCTCTCTACCTCTCTTTCTTACCCAAACATATGGCTAAGAATAGGTATCTCACCAACCTCCCTTCTTACCCAAATACTGGTTAAGAACAGGCACTCCATCCATCACTAAGCAAGCACCCCCTGGGGGCTGGCTGGGCAGAGCAGCCTTCCCCCTTAGGCCGGGGATACCATATGAACTATCACGGATAGCTCTAACCGGACCTAGTGCTACCGGACGTCTGTAACACCCCCTCCGTGGGCTGTTCCGTCTGATGTATCCTCAGGAGAATGGTTCCCACTCCTGGTAACCCATGAGCTTCCCCAGGTGGACCTCCACCTCGCGGCTAACTACTCAGTCCGCACGTTCCATGCGATCTCCTCCAAGGAGGAGACCATACCTATATCCACCATATTCCTCCTCACGGGTAGGAGGTGGCCTCTGCAGCGCATCCCTAATTATGGAAGTTGCGCTTACCCGGTGTAAACCCGAGCCGGTAGAGAGCTAAGGCCTCCGTCCGTGAAAGGTTACCGGTCAGGGCTGTACCCATCTTTCTCCAAGAAAGCTCTGGAACCCCCCGACCACCACACTGGAAGGTTACAGTTTCGCGAAAGCATCGAGCTGACACGCCCAGGCCTGTTACCGTCGCTTCGCTAGAGATTGTGACGCGATACAGCGTTGTGGCGTTTTCCATAGGCAACCCCATCTGTCGTTCTCGACACAACGTCGAGAGACCGACAGAAAGGGAACGTCTTGGTTACGTATTCCCAAATTTCATTCGCCAAATTTCATTGGCCTTTTCTATAGTAGTCAGAGTTGATTGGTTCTCAAGGGCGAACCCCATCTGTCGTTCTCGACACAACGTCTCGTTCCCTCCATCAGGGAACTGAGGTTACATACGTAACCAAGACGATTTCTCTTTCTCTGACTTTAAACAGTTTTTCACTGTTCAGGATTTTTTGGGTGGGGCTAAAACGGGGGAATGGATGACGCAATGGAGCGTCTGAGCATGGATGGCCCCTACCTTATCATCGCGAAGGGTTGGCCACACTCCCCAATCTCCAATGAGCAGAACCGCTGCTGTTCGGGGCTCAGGCCAACCCGCTGGAGGATGGCCTTCTTGAGATCCGCGTAGACAAGGAGATTCGCGACTGGCAACTGCTGGGCGGCCAGGTGGGCCTCACCCGTTAAGAGTCGGATAAGCCTCGCTGACCAAACAACGAGTGGCCATCCTGAAATCTCCGTGGACCTCTCGAACAGCTCGAGGAAAGCCTCCGGGACGTCCTGAGCACTCAACTTGTGTAGCGGGACCCCAGCAGTTGGGGTTGTGGACGATGGCTCCATTGTGGCTCCCTCCTGACTCAGCCAGCTCCGGAACGACTCGCAGTCTTCCTGCTGAGCCTGCATGAGGGCTTGGAAGCACTGTTCATGGTCTTCCTGAAGGCCCAGCAGCCCTTGATGCTGTTCGCGGTGAAGACCAGCGAGCAACTGGATCACGTCCGCGAATGGCGTTGTTGGCTGAGACTGCATGGTGGCTGCAACTCACTCCTTTCTCCCGGGCTTCGGCACCAATGTAACAAGTTCGTAGATATGTAAGAAAGGAGGCGGGGTCGGCGTAGCTGAGAGACATCGTCGCGATTTTCCATAGGCAACCCCATCTGTCGTTCTCGACACAACGTCGAGAGACCGACAGAAAGGGAACGTCTTGGTTACGTATGTAACCTCAGTTCCCTGATGGAGGGAACGAGACGTTGTGTCCCTTATGCCAAAAACACGTATCGTATTCTGCTGCAGTCGTGAGAGGCTCTCAGGCTCTTCAGAACAAGAGGTAAATGAATGCTGCACGCCGGCTTCCTTTTATACCGGACATCCGGGGGCGGAGACCGGCATGCAAATTTCATTCGCCAAATTTCATTGGCCTTTTCTATAGTAGTCAGAGTTGATTGGTTCTCAAGGGCGAACCCCATCTGTCGTTCTCGACACAACGTCTCGTTCCCTCCATCAGGGAACTGAGGTTACATACGTAACCAAGACGATTTCTCTTTCTCTGACTTTAAACAGTTTTTCACTGTTCAGGATTTTTTGGGTGGGGCTAAAACGGGGGAATGGATGACGCAATGGAGCGTCTGAGCATGGATGGCCCCTACCTTATCACTAGAGCGCCTAGCTTCAGGTGTCTGCTCAATCACAAGCTCAGGGTTGTAAGCTTGTACGCACACGCTTACAGGCTCTTGCACGCTCTCACTCTGCCCAATTAAACAAATCTCACGCCAAATGCAGCGTCGGAGGGTGATTTACTGGCATCTGACTGCGGCGATTCCTTGGAGCTCCCACCCTCAGGGGGATCAAGCCCAGGAAGAAGTGGAGGTCGAAATGTCAGCCATGCTTTCCCAGGCCGCCGTGGCCATTGGGTTGCAGTGCACCGCACTGGCTCTCCCAGCACTCGCGGGTGAATACATGGTGCCTAAAGTAGAGGGTGAGCCCCCAGTGCCGTGTTTTCCGGAAGTGCATGAGGAACTCAGTAAGACCTGGAAACTCGCCCTTTTCTACGCGTTCACGTCAAACTAGTTCTGTCGCCCTTTCTTCCCTCGATGGTGGGGCAGTTAGAGGATACGTCGATGTCCCCCAGGTGGAGTGTGCCGTCGCGGTGCACTTGTGCCCGCAGAGAGTGGCCACCTGGGGAGCTTGACCTAGACTCCCCTCCAAAGCATGTAGGTTTTTCGGCATCTCTAGTATCGAGAGCTTACACTGCTGCGGGCCAAGCTGCCCCCTCTCTCCACGCTATGGCCATCCTGCAGGTCCGTCAGGCCAGGGCGTGGAGAGAGCTCCACGAGGGTGAGACCGATCCAGTGCTTATGCAGGAACTTTGCACCGACACCGACCTCGCTTACAGGAGACCAAGGTGACCTGGGTCGGACGATGTTGTCCAGGAGAGACACCTCTGGCTGAACCTTGCACAGATGAGTGACGCCGAGAGGTCCGCTTTCTCGACGCACCCATCTCGCAAGGGGGCTGTTTGGTAATACTGTCGAGCATCAGTTCTTGACAATAAAGAAGCCGACAGAGGCTATCAAGCATATCCTCCCCTGTCGAGACTCGGCCGCCGCCCTCCGGCCGTCGAGATCCTGTGCACTGTCTGCTTGCCAGAAGCCCTGGTCCTCTTCAACGCCCTACGGCTCCAGTGCCCCCCACTCAGGCAGCCCCCCGAAGAAGAGGGACCACCACCCCGTCAGCAGCCGCGGCGGAAGCAGAAGCGACCCTCATGGGAAGACCCCAGGAAGATCGAGAATACCTTCGGGCCCGACCCCAACCATTCCATCGCTGGTTGGTCGATCCGGGACGGTTCCTGCCCCGTCCCAACAGCCCACATCTCACAAAAAGAGTTTCCTCTCTCTGGGTATTGATCACAGCCGCTCTCACCCTCTACACGACGGTGTGTTCGGCAACTCGACGTTGCGTCACAGCAAAACCCAATGTCGAGGATAATCAGCGGCACTCTCAGTCGACAGTGCATTGTGCTACATCATCGCCACGCAGGTAAGTCAGCAGAGCCGATCTACTCCCCGGGGGCTTCCCAACAGCGAGGGATCCGCACTGCCAGCCATCGAACCACTCCCCGGGAGGTCGATGAAGCAGATCGTACCCTAGCCCTCCCTGACTCGGTCCCTGGGAGCCTGATAAGAGTTTCCCAAACCGTCACGGTGGCTACGGGATACAATCTGTCTCGGCTACATGCCCAAAGTTTCGGGGCATCCTCTCAACCTCAGTCAGAGGCAAGGATGCTCCTGTGCCCCACTGGTGAAGGAAGCAATTGTGCTCGTCCCTCTAGCTGAGATGTTCATAGCCCGTACTTCATCGTCCCCAAAAAAGCTGGGGGTTGCTAGATCTGCGTACCCTGAACAGACACCTACTCAAGCTGCCGTTCAGGATGCTCACGCAGAAGCGCATCCTGGCGTCTATCAGATGTCAAGATTGGTTCATGGCAATCGAACTGAAGGATGATTGCTTTCATGTCTTAATTCTCCCTTGTCATCGCCCGTTCCTACGGTTCGCTACGGTCACGAAGGCCAACTCATTTGGGTGAAGTTCGGGCCGGCTCAGATGGACCTGTTCGCCTCCCTGGACACCACCCATTGCCCGATATGATGCTCCCTGTCCGAGGCCCCCCAGCTGTCCGCGAGGTCTTCACCGAAAGGAAGAGGCGCGGGAAAGACGGTGAGTAAGTAGGTCAAGTGCAGATTAAGATCACCTGCGTCTTTTTACAGTGATTGGTGAGGAGACCCTTAAAATGCCAGCAGAAAGCACACAAGGCTGAGAGAGACCAGCTGGGAGACGTCTGACCGCTTCACCAGTGGAGAAGAACGAATCTTACGGACACAGTTCCAAGGAAACTTATTTTTGTTATTTGATTCTGAGTTATTGAATGCTGAGAAGCGCAGTGGCGCTACTTTTATTTTTGAGGGAATAAAAATAATCTTGTCTCTCAGCTACGCCGACCCCGCCTCCTTTCTTACATATCTACGAACTTGTTACATTGGTGCCGAAGCCCGGGAGAAAGGAGTGAGTTGCAGCCACCATGCAGTCTCAGCCAACAACGCCATTCGCGGACGTGATCCAGTTGCTCGCTGGTCTTCACCGCGAACAGCATCAAGGGCTGCTGGGCCTTCAGGAAGACCATGAACAGTGCTTCCAAGCCCTCATGCAGGCTCAGCAGGAAGACTGCGAGTCGTTCCGGAGCTGGCTGAGTCAGGAGGGAGCCACAATGGAGCCATCGTCCACAACCCCAACTGCTGGGGTCCCGCTACACAAGTTGAGTGCTCAGGACGTCCCGGAGGCTTTCCTCGAGCTGTTCGAGAGGTCCACGGAGATTTCAGGATGGCCACTCGTTGTTTGGTCAGCGAGGCTTATCCGACTCTTAACGGGTGAGGCCCACCTGGCCGCCCAGCAGTTGCCAGTCGCGAATCTCCTTGTCTACGCGGATCTCAAGAAGGCCATCCTCCAGCGGGTTGGCCTGAGCCCCGAACAGCAGCGGTTCTGCTCATTGGAGATTGGGGAGTGTGGCCAACCCTTCGCGATGGCTCAGCAGCTCCAGGATGCCTGCCGCAAGTGGCTGATGGCCGACGGAGGCCACACCAACAACATCATTGACAAGGTGACACTGGAACAGTTCGTGGCTCAACTCCCACCGAAGACTGCCCAGTGGGTCCAGTGTCATCGGCCGGCGTCATTGACGGAGGCCATCCAGTTGGCTGAGGACCAGACGGTGGCGTGCCCCGGGGTCGGCTTATCCTGACCATCTCTCTCTCCCTCTATGAGAGATCCGGATCCCCGACACCGCACAGGTTGTCCCTGATCCGGCCGGCCTTTACCGGATACCAGTGAGTATAAAGGGGATACCTATCAGGCCTTGGTGGATTCAGGGTGTAACCAAACCTCAATCCAACAACTACTGATTCAATCCATGGCAGGGGATACGAGCCGCATGGTCAGGGTACGGTGCACATGCACGGGGACGTGGTGAACTACCCCTTAGGGTCGTTGCGAATAGAATTCCGGGGACAAATGCATAGAGTGGAAGTGGCGGTTAACCCGCACCTCAGACATCCGCTAATCCTGGGGACAAATTGGCCGATGTTTTCTGTTTTATTAGGGGAATTATGTGCGGATGTTTCTTGGGGGAACCGAGGGCAACAGAAGGGGGCCGTCGTGCAGGCGGGAGAAGCTGAGGCACGGGGATCTGACTCAGGGGAACGGAGTGCCGTAGAGAGACAACAGCTCTCTCTGTGCGACGATTTTTCCCTGGAACAGTCTCACGATGAGTCGCTCAAACATACGTTAAAGGTGAAAAAAAAGGTGGTTCAGGAAGAATAAAGAGCGATGCTAGAGATGGGGGTAATAGTGTCCAGTAGTGATTGGGCGAGCCCGATAGTTTTGGTTCCTAAAACCGAGGCTCTGTTCGATTCTGCATGGACTACAGAAAGGTGAATGCTGTGTCGAAATTTGACGCATATCCAATGCCACGGATTGACAAGTTGCTGGATCGGCTAGGCACGGCTCGTTTTTATTTGACACTGGATGTAACTAAAGGATATTGGTCAGATCCCCTTAACTCCCTTATCCAAAGAAAAAAACACCTTCACCCCAAATTGATAAGACGGCACCTCACCGAGACCCAAGACCAAAAAGGAGGTGAGGCAGTTCCTGGGGCTGGCGGGATACTATAGCAGGTTTGTACCTAATTATTCGGAACCTCACCAGCCCGCTGACTGACCTCACTAAAAAGGAGGCACCGGATACTGTCCAGTGGACGGAGCTATGCCAGCAGGCTTTTACCCAGGCGAAGGCTGCTCTCTGTGGCGGGCCGTTATTGCATTTTTCTCTTCCCTTTTTGTAGCAGACTGACGCATCGGATCGGGGCGTGGGGGCGGTTTTGTCCCAGGAGACAGGGAGTGAAGAACGGGCGGTGCTGTACATCAGTCGTAAGCTCTCTGGGAAAGAGACGATGTACAGCACCATTGAAAAGGAGTGCCTGGCGATCAGGTGGGCCATCCTCACCCTCCGCTACTATCTCCTGGGGCGTGAGTTCACGCTCTATTCGGACCACACTCCCCTCCAATGGCTCCACCGCATGAAGGATACCAACGCGCGGATCACCCGTTGGTATCTCGCTTTACAACCCTTCAAATTGCAGGTGATCCACAGACCGGGGTCTCAGATGGTTGTAGCCGACTTCCTCTCCAGGAAACCTCCGTGTAACCGGTGTCAGCTTGAGTCTTGCAGAGCATCAGGTAAGACCGGTGGCCGGTAGGTGGTATGCCTGCGAAAGCAGCTTCCCCCCTCCTAGGTGAGTCAGCGTGCTATTTTCACTTCCTTTCTTCCCCCACTGGGTGAAGAAAAGGCATTCCATCCATCATGAAGCACCTCCTGCGGGTGGGCTGGGCAGAGCAGCCCTGCCCCCTTAGGCCGGGTACCAACTGAGTTATCTACGCATAGCTCTACCGGACCTAGTGTTCCAGACGTAGTAACCCCCCCAGCAGGGCGGTTCCGTCTGTTGTATCCTCATGATTGCTTCCCATCTTGGCAACCCATGACCTTCCCTAGGTGGACCTTCACCATGCAGTAAACTCCTGCAGTCCGCACATTCCTCCCATGAGTTCTCCCCTAATCGGCGAGACCATGTTGGTATCTCCACTAAACTCCTCCCTACGGTAGGAAGTGGGCTCTGTTGCGCGCCCTCCCCTTGAGGAGATAGCACTTACCCAGTGGCCTTGCGGTACTGGCTTCTCGCTGTTAGAGAAACAAGGCCGCTGCCCGTGACGGCCAAAGGCAGGGGCTTCCCACCTTTCCAAAAGCTCTAGTTACATACATAACCAAGACGTTTGCGTATTTGCATTGAATATGTAAGTAATCTACTTGCGCAAATAATTGAATTCCCTTTTGGTGTAAACACTATTATTGACACAAACGGTTTGACACGTCCAGATATGAGAAGATACTCATGCGTGAAAATAAATGTAAATAAATAATGATTAAGTAATATTTACTTCTTTGCATTTTCACAACCTTAACTATGACCATTTTCTTGAACTGTAATTAACAAATAAATAAACTAAATGATTCTAAGAAAGATATAATGAGATGAACCGCCCACCCCTACCTAGTAATAAGCTACAATACCAGAAGCAATGACTTGAAACCAGATAAAACAACTAAGCAACACAAGCTATCAGGAACACTTCAGTATACGGGGCAATTCTCACTATTTACTAGTTGTTATTAGCATGCGTATTATTGGCATATTGGCTGTTTATTAGTACTTATAAAATACATATTCTGCATAACCATACTCTAACTACCTGATGCAGTCTACTAACGTCTAGTAACACCCTGACTACAAAACACAGCCTAGTAACCAGCTACAACACCTAGCAACACATTATTACCAGCTAAAATATTCTAGTTATAGGTAGGGATGTGACGATTCACCATGAGCCTGTTGAAATGTCAAATAAATCTGAATACCTGTCGGGTATACCTGACCTGTCTTGATTTTTTTCACTTGTAGCCTGATGTGAAGATTTCAGTCGTCAACAAGATCGGACATTCCTATGCACTTCATCCAGTCTATCAAGTGCTGAGGGTTCTCGAAGTAAAACGGGTCCTGTAAAAAACACACACACAGGTGAAAACAACTTAAAACCTTTTCTAAGAAGGTAGCTAGATAAAATAATGCACAAACACCTTGTTTACACGTATGTGAAAAAGAAAAGAGTAAACATACCTCTGGGTCCATATTGAACTTTTCATGCCACTCAGGAAGCATGAGTTTGAGACAAAGGTCTTTGTACTCTCCGTAGAATTCGAAAGTCTTCTCGATCCTTTCGTATTCTCTGTAATCAGGTTGTATAACAGGGATGGTATTAATAATGGTAAAACAAGCCTTATCTGCAACCGTTTCCATAGGATTGAAATGTGTATAAATAGAAGCAAACTAATAGGATGTGTGTGTCTACATACAGTTCAGCATATAAATCCACATGAACATCGAGTTTGTCCATCTCCTGAGCACTGTTTAGGAAACATTATTTTCAGAATCATGTCTTTGGAAATATCGGCATTAAACAAATGCATGCATGCATACTACAGTGGTCCCATAATATCTACAAAATAAAGCCTTTATGAATGTACAACGATGAAAAATGTCTCACATTTTTCTTTCTTCAATGAAGGATTTCAATAAGAAGTGCAAATGCGACCGCAGGTGGTGAAGTTTCCAAAGCAGCTTGTTATTATCTTTGGTGTTCCAGGAGTCTGTAGAGGCTGTTGACTGTTCAGAGCTCAGAAGTAAATTGCTCGATATCCGAGAGATCTCAAGCAATTCCCTCGGTTTCCGAGAGCTCACAAGTAAATCCCTGGATATCCGAGAGATCTCAAGTAATTCCCTCGGTTTCCGAGAGCTCACAAGTAAAGCGCTCGGTTTCCGAGAGCTCACAAGTAAAGCACTCGGTTTCCGAGAGCTCACAAGTGAATCCCTCGATTCCTGTTGACAATGAAAGAAAGAGGATGCTAGAAGAGCTCGGACACTTCATGTCACTTAACAGGCTTAATACAAATGTTTGTATTCATTTGAGCTATTCACAATACAGTGTTCTCTTACATCTCTCTGAACAGCTTTAACATCTGAAATGAGCCTCTGTAAACACCGATGATCCCAACATCCCTGTACAAAAAAAGCAGGAACAACAGAAAAGGTTGAATACATTTTATAAGACGGGTGACTTGATAGAATAAAAAACTAATATAGAATATATATGTAATATAGAACTGTGCTGTTCATACCTTTGCCAGACGTCTGATAAACATTTCAGATTCTTTGTTCTCCTGTTCTGGCGGGGAGTCAGCGTCTGCAAAACAACATATTTAAATATTTAATGTCTCATGAAGGACCCTTGTGTATTACTCCACATACATGCAATGTTTTTATATTTCATTCAAATGCTACATTCTTGATTGAGAAAAATAACACACGGGGTCATCTCACTCACCTTTGCTGTGCCGAGATTTAGGCCTCTTCTTTTTACCCTGCTTCCTTTTTGCACCTTTCATTAAAATTCCCCACAGTTTACCAACTTCCTCCTGAGAAAAAAGAAATAGAGATTCTTAGAAGAGATCTGATCTCAGTCACTCATCAAAACCATATTGCAAATGTTCATGATTTTTTTGCTTTTCAAAACTGTAATGAATTAAATAAATATTCTTACCTCATGATCCTCTGTCTCCTGAATTTCAGGCAGTTCCGACAACCTTGAAAATCTGACGTCACTGGGCTGGTATAGACAATAGAACATAATGTTTACAATTTGTTTATATTGTCTGAAATATGAACGCATGTAAGAAAACTATGGATGCATTGAAGAACATATTCCTACATCTGTGACGCCGTCCTTTCTCCTCACTTTCGGAAGTTGTCTACACCAGGAGGAGAATGTCTCCTGACGTACAGACGGCTGGTCCTGGTCCATAAAAAAAACACACACTAATACATAACACAACACAACATACGTTTAATGTGCCGTATAAGAGGCGAGTTTCACTCACTACCAATTTACAAAAGCATCCCAGAACATATCAAAAACAAATTCAGATATTTCCAAATAAACAAACTCCACTTCGAACCCTCATGTGGTGTACTCACCTTCTTTTCCTCTTTAAATTGTTTGCAAAATGCAAACCATTCAGAAGATCGCAGTGGTGGTTTAACATCTGCGATCTCAGAGGTCCCCTCAGTTGGGTCCAAATCTGACGCGCACACATGTGTGCCCCATATATCCGGCAGTTGCACCGGTTTCTTGTGCCAGGATGAAAACGTATCCCGTTGTGATGAAACGTTGTCCTGGGACATTAAAAAGCACATTAGATCATAACAGAACACAACGCTGGTGTTTGTATAAGAGGCGAGATTACAAAAGCATCCTCCTTTTACAGAACATTTAGATACTTGTATGTAATCCTTGTGGCCAAATAACCAAACACCCCTTTCATATGATAACACTCATATGATGTACTCACCTTCTGCTCTTCAACAAAATTTCTGCAGAGCAAACTCCTGCCGGATGGAGGGTGTGGAACACCTGCAGAACATCCGATTTATTACACCTCATGAATTTTACTTCACACTCCAGCGTTTTCTATTTAAAGATATTAGTTTTGATTCTGAATTTAACATTGGGTTTACAAACTCACTGTTGTGTTCTTTTATAGGAGGGGCAGTGGATTCCTGGGAGCCTGTCTTCCCAGCATGCTTCCGCTTTGAGATAGGAGGAAGGAATATGTGGGCCGCAGGCTCCATCTTGGAGGTTCTCTTAGGTGGTGGCTGCGGGACCCGGACTGTATCACAGTCCTTTGTCCTCGGTTGCATAACACCTGCATAACATCAGATTTATTACACATCATGTATTTTACTCACACTCATTCCTTTATTTATACTACAACGATAGTTTTGATTCCGACTTTCATATCGGTTTTAAAAGCTCACCGCTAATGATCTTCCTCCGGTCCATCTTCTTCGAGATGGGGGGAAGAATTTTATGGCCCGCAAGCTCCATCTTGCAAGATTCTGGTTGCGGGACCTCATCACACATGCTAAGGTGATGTGGGAGCTTTTTGCAAAAGGTGTTGATGGTATCCCGGTACGGAGAATGGTTGTCCTGTGACATTAAAAAAACAAATTAGAACACAACGCAGCTGTTTAACGTGCTGTATAAGAGATGAGTTTCGCGCTCACTAGGAATTTACAAAAGCATCCTACTGTTATTCAGAACATACATGATACACCAGTATGTAACACATCTGGCCAAATAACCAAAGATAATGATGAAATGACTCACCTTCTGCTCTTCGCGAAACTTTTTGCAGAAAGCTCTTTTGCCACGCGGAGGGTGTGGGACAGCGACAGCTGCATGACATTGTGTTATTACACCTTATGTATTTTACTTCACACCAAGGCGTTTTTTATATTGGGATATTCGTTTTGATTCTGAATTTTGGTTTTACAAGCTCACCGCTTAGGATCTCCCCACAGTCCGTCTCATTTAAGATGGGGGGAAGATCATCATTGTCCAGATGTTCCATACTGGAGGTCCCGCTAGATGGTGGGTGCGGGACCAGTTCATCTACACCTGCAAAACCCGATGATTTCATTTTCACCATTTCTATAGGATTTAGCAAATAAAATAAACCATAAATGCAGAACACAGATATGAAAGGGTGAATCCTAGCTTGCACACACACTGTTTCCTAAATGAACACAATGGTTACTGTCCTTGTTTACTCTTCACGTCTGTTCAAATCCGCTTATATTTGGAGTTGACTTTATTCACTTTATAGTTCCTTGTTCTTCGTTTAATTTGATTATTTTATACGTTACTGAAATAAACAGGATTACAAGTGTTTTGGGGCAATTTATGTGGCACTGACTGTTGAAAACACCTCCAATAACAGCACACAAAATACTAATCTACTGTATTTTCTAAACATTAAACAAACATATTCACAAAATATAACAAAGGTTGTGATAGGAGCAACATCTCAACAGGCCTCATTACACATTTATATCGTATAACCGCGTCTACAGGTTGTTCTTTAACCAACAAAATGCAACATTCTGACCCTAAACAACACATAATGTATTAAGGGTAATTTATTAAGAGCATCATTAAAGTGTTTTGTGCATTAAAAAGATGAATTTACATTAAAACATTACATTAGGAAACGATTGGCGTAGTTAAGTGATTTTGGAACAAACAGGACAAATATACCACACATTTCCACAAAAACACAGCATACATCTACAACTGAAAGTCAATATCAAATACATCAGACATTTTATTAAAATGACTAAAATAAAGAAAACATTTACCAGACTGAACTTGAGGTTCAGTGGGAGTGACGCGTTTGAATCGCCTAAAACCTTTCTTGATCATCTCTGCGAAATGAAAAATAAACATTAACTGACAGATTCGCAACGATTTCACTTGATCTTAAAAACATTTCCATCGGTTACAGAAATACGTGTCAAAACATTCATATATGAATTTATCGAGGAAAAACGATCGTTACTCACTCAGTGATGCTTCGAGACTCAGTTGTTTGTAAACTCTGCGCGAGCAACAGTTCTAGTCGCTTTAAGTAAACAAACTGAAATGGCTCGAGACGCTACTGATAAGATCTCTGCTGACAGAGCGCAGCGCTCTGAGCTCTATGACGCAATGACCGTGACTGACGGAAGCGACCCGAGCCCTTATATGGACAGCGCGGGCGACGTCATCCAGGCTATTCGCTTCAGAAACAGAGCGCGTGCAGGTCTTACCGGAGGAAAACAGACACATCAGGTGCTGCTAAATTCATCTCTTAGCTACACACCCTCACGAACAAACTACTGCTTTAATCTGTTATATATAAACGTCCAGTGTTTTCCTTTTATTCCCTTCGCTTGCTTCGGCTTTAAATGCGTTTATAGACTGTAGTCTGTGTTTGGTTATAATATACCAATTTATTTTACATTTCATTTCTATTAATATAAATTTCTATTAACGTTTTATTATAACTTGTATTAATTATATTAAATAAAAAATACTCAACAGCTATATATACTTTGCGTATGTCTACCGGAAGTTTGGGCCACATGTATGGTCGTGTTTTATTTACATACTTTGATTTCATTTTTTTGTGTCCGGCACCATCATTTAATATAATAATGTTTGTTATTATTGTATGTGATTTGTTTCGGGTTTAATGCTTTGGCAATATTCTAAGTAATTTAATATACAAGTGAAAACATGGCGAAACGGCGCCATCTCCTGGACCGAGTGGCCGCATTTCTACAACAATCTCAATAATGCAGGGTTGGCAACTTTGGCTTACTACCTGTGGTGTCATATAATAATTAAAATAAAACATTATCACCACGGAAGCATTTGTTCGTGTGTTTTTTTTGTCTTTAAAATGGAAAACTTGCATATTTTCTTCTAATACCAGAGTAAGGTAACGTTAAGTTGTTTCTTATGAAGTGGGCACACAGCCTAAGAATTGAGTGTCAACTAGATTAATCTTTTTAAACTCACTGTGAACAGACTGTGCCCTTGGTCTTCAGTTCCAGCGTCATCCAGTCCACTATAGAGGAGAAATCTGCAACCTTATGTAAAAAACTGCTAACGTTGCGGCTTCAAAAAGGAGCCCAGAGGTCTATTCTATTCTGTCCGTCTTATCTACAGTTACTCAAAAGAAAGAGTGGGTTTTGAGACCAAATAAAAACAGATATTGTAAAGATAAGACTTGGGGGAAAATGAACAGCTAATTCAGACTCAACAGACAAATTGAAATATGCCACCATTCATTGGTTGTGAAGAAGGGAGGAGATATATGTGTGTGGTCTTAGATTTGAAGTCCGTTATATAAAAGGTGTGTACGCTTCAGAGCAGTCCGTCCCAGTAACGTCCAGGAATGAATCCACGTGTATTCTCCATAAGATACATACTGTGGTCATTATTGGCCGTGATGATGGCCAGCTTAGAGATCACTCCACCCGAGCCACAGGTGCTCCAGGCCTTGCACTGTCCAGCTTGCGAACGCATTCATTGCTCCCCACGTCGAGCCCTGAAGCTCCGGTGTCGAGGTGGCATCACCACTGGGATTTGTGGCTGTTGTCCAGCTTGTGCCAAACTTGAAGGAGAAAGCTGCGGAGGGACGTGGGACTACCTGGGGAAGTGTGATGAAGGTCTGGTGTGCGTTTACCAAGAAGGTGCAGATGCCAAAGCAGAGGAACGCAAGGGAACTTGCAAACCAGGTACAACAGAAGCTGAAACAATCATTACGTGGTACAAATGAAATGGAGATTTCTTGCAGAAATCTTTTGCAACGATGTTATTTATGAACTGTGAAAAGAGATACGGCTGTCCAAGATTCCTTTGATCTTTCCCATAAAACCAAAGCTTTGATTGTTCTTATCTCTACAAGGTGATGAAATCCACAACCTTTCCTATAGAAACTACATCCATATTTTATGGCTTTCCATTGACTTGTTTTTGACCGTATTTCTATAATATATACTTCTGCTAAAACGTTTAGTATGTTTAGGGAAATCATTTAAAAAACAATCTGAGGATCTTTGCTTAAATGTGTAAGGATATTTATATGGACAAAAATATAACTAATAATACAATTATTTTTTATTCAGTTGAAAGCTAAATGAAATTATCTTATTAAAATGAATGACTGAATAATATAGATGTGAACTTTAATATTGATTAAAAAAGCATCTCAGGGTGAGACCGTAAGAAACCGAATTATAAAATGAGTACATTTAAAAAACATTCTAGACAAAGGGTGTTTATTTATTATGTATTATTATTTATTGTGCTATTCTTACAATGTTACCAGCCAAGACAGTAATACATTTTCAGCGTGAAGGACATATTAAACAGAAACATGAAACAAAAACTAAATACATATTAGAAGCCAGAAAAGGGTTATTATATAACAGTTTGAACTATTGTATTATTATATATTACATTATAACATGTTTGGATTTCTTATAAATAATCGACTTGTTTTATGTGTCCAAACAGTGCTTGAGGTTCTCAAAACCAACACTTGTCGCCCCGACTGCATGTGGGAGTACTGCCAGTCAAACCCCAATGAGATTTGCTCAGCAAGGTGAAGCCAAAGATTAAACTTTCCTTGAAGTCTATGCTTTGTTTGAATATTTCAATCTCATTTCTTTTTCACTGAATTGTGATATTTTTGCAGGTCTGTATCAATGGAAAAGCGTGAGTGTGGAGGTCACTGCCAGCACACCACCTGCTCCAGCTGTATGATTCTCATACCACCATCATGTCCTCAGTCCTGTTCCCCAACAGATCACGTCTGTCTCCATCGCTTTGGCAGATGTGTGCGTGGTCACCTTACTGATGAAAAACACCCTCCCATCTGTCACCAGAACCTACAGGTAAGTTTTCTTTTGCAAGATAAATTCTATTAGTTCTGTTTTTTACCATTTAGAAAATACATATTATTATTAATTATTACTTCTTCATTCATATTTTAACACTGAATGTACTTTTTTATCTACAGAGTAAATCTGAAGGATTCTTTGTGTGTTTGGCGCCTGCCTGTCCAATAACAGCAAACTGATCCTAGACTGGAAACCCCAAAAATGTGATTCACTCATAAATTGTAGCATTAAAGGCAGCTATTTTTTTTATAAATAAGTGAAACTTGTGTGGTCAAAACAAATGTTTAATTGTGAAATTATACATATGCAAGTTTTTAAAGCTTTTGTGTATTTTGTGATATTAAAGGGCTTCACATTGGCTATCTTGTTATATTTGCATTTTGAACTATAAAGATGACATTCAAACATTTAACAACAAAATCTAACTAACAAAATAAAACGTTTTATATGAGATCCCTGTTATCTTGTTTCCCTAGTAAAGAAAATAATGTAAAATGCAATAAAACACAGACTGACCCCTTGGGAAAAGTGCCCACCATGGACTATTTTCTCACTTGTTACTAAATAACAATGTGTTTATGAGCATGTAAGCAGACCATTTATTCTCGAGCCAACACAAATCCCACATCCTGTTCAGGTCTTGTGATGTTTGTTTTACAGAAAACTACATAAAGGAAATGGTATATATCTGATAAATGCTGGAATCAGACGCTGCGATAATGATGTGTTTAATAATGTAGCTGCATACAAGACCTTCTCAACTAAGTTAAAAATATATATATTAGATCGGTATCACTTTTATAATGAAATATGTTCTTATAATAAAATACACTTGATAAAACCACCACCATAACTAATGAGGCATAAAAATAAGAAAGCTAAAAGTATTTTAAATTCATTTTTCAGTAACACTTTACAAAAAGCACTAATTTATCCACTAATGCATTCTCTAACATGAACTTACAATAAGCAACGTGTTAAACGTAGTTAAAAGAATTACAATTGTGCATTGTTCTATCCTGTGCATAACATGTGCAATAAATGCTGTAGTATTGCTAGTTCATGTTAACTAATATAGAGCAATAAAAAAAACATGAACCTTAAGTGTTGCCCCTGTTTCTTATACGCCTAAAGTAATCGACATTCACACAAATGAGACTTTATTTCTTAAGATGAAAACATGCCGCTTCTGTTATCAGTCGTATATCACTGCTGTTGTCGTTGATAAAAACAATGGACAGACAAAACCTTGAGCGTGCCAGGAGCCATAAACAGACGAACAGTCCACTACTATCTTTCCCTTCTTAACAAACACTCTGTAATGTCTCAATGAATGTTGTACTTATTTATTTGAATAAATTCACTATTTAGATCATCAAGATTATTCAGTTGATAAATGAGACATTTACATTTTTTTGTTTGTGTTAATAATTACAAATCACAATGGTATGGCGCTTCTGCATAGTTGACTTTATAATTCCTTTGTTTCCTTCTACACTCAATTGAATAAAAAACACTTTACAAACCACCTATGAAATCCATTTGTTTCTTAAATGTATTAATATAAGCAGCAATATTCCCAATGAATAGGCCAAAAAAATCCATTAAACCAATCAATCCCTGCGACAATTGTAATAATTACTGTAATTTCTTTACAAGCCACATGCTATTATACAACATCCTTGGTGCTCTGTTACATCTCCACATAGACGGGAAGCTACCAATAGTGCATTTGACATTTTATAAGATGCACATTGTCCAAGTAATTCTACATAAAATAAAGATGTGTGGTCATAGTTAAGCTGATAAGACCGTATAGAAACGAAGTGATACGGGGAGGAATGTTGTATTGAGCAACAGAAAACAGTTCCTGAGTCTTTTTTCCTTTAACATTTCTCTTTCATAGTAGTCTTGGTGTGTACAAGGCACTTTGGAAAAGAGCGTTTATGCGACGTAATGGGGCCCGTGTCATCGGAACGTTCTGTGCCAGAATGACTGGAACGCAGATGAGTTGAAGGCACCGATGCATATGAGGAGAAGAAGATACAGACCCATCATTATAGCAAAATGATGTCTGACCAGCCATGATGTCCCTTGAGCACGTCTAAAATCATATCAGAGCGCATCATTAATAATCTGATTACCTTGATGATTTTGCAAAATTATTATAAGTTGTTTAAAGGTCCAGTGTGTGATTTTTTTGGAGGATCCATTGACATAAATGCAACATAATATACATAACTATGTGTTCAGAGGTGTATAAAGACCTTACATAATGAACATGTTTTTATTACATTAGAATGAGCTATTTCTATCTACATACACTGCGGGTCCCCTTACATGGAATTCGCCATGTTGTTTCTACAGTAGCCCTAAACGGACAAACTGCTCTAGAGGGCGAGTTTCGTAAATATGTTATCTCCTTCGGCAACGAAGCAAAAACGACATAATACAAGTCTTACTGTGATCTGTAGCGTCGCTGAGAGTACACCAGCAGATATTTCACTCTTACAAGCTCATTGTTGGTCACCACAAAGTACTTCTCGGGCACCTCGCCCAATTCG
Source organism: Triplophysa siluroides (assembly GCA_006030095.1). Lineage (NCBI taxonomy): Eukaryota > Metazoa > Chordata > Actinopteri > Cypriniformes > Nemacheilidae > Triplophysa > Triplophysa siluroides. The sequence continues at coordinate 4,079,010 of VCII01000093.1, forward strand.
CTGTTCCTGGCTCTTAGACGCTGGCGATCAAGGGTCTCAGAATCTGAAACAAATAGTGACAGTTTATTTTTATGTATCCTGAAATAATGACAACACGCCACTCGCTAAATTTAAAACGTGGTCGGTTAGGAACCAAATTCATAATGATTTCCAAAGGCCATCTGTACACATAAAACACAGTACCTTTCTTTTTCACCTGACACTTGACATCGGGATGGTCGATCATTTCACATAAGGCGATGCAGCTGAGCAGCGGGCCGAGGACGCTTTCCTTCCATCCATCACCATGGGGACTATAAAGAATGGCCATGCTGAGGTCACTGGTCAGGTATGTGCCTTCCCCAAACATCGATGTCTGAAATATAAAATCGATGCAAATGAATAGCAAGGTCATGGGTTCAAAATCCCAGACATTTTCTGCACATACTAAAAAAACATATTACTCGAATGCCCTGCAACTCTGCCAGATGTAAATGTACGGCTATCAAATGAACGCATTAAACCTAAAACACTGAAATCTGAGGTGCTCATATGTGCTTTGTTTTCTAAGCCAACAGTTAGATAACACTGAGGGTTGTAATCACCGTCTTATCTAAACATCCACTGATAACGGATACTCAAACAGATCTCCCAGAAACAACCCTTTTAGACCTTTCTGATTATCAAAGGGTTCTTTTGGCAAATACGACTGTCACTTGACCTTATTCAGATGGCAGTGTAACCCATTGTGTATGATGGAGTGGAAGTTTTCCAGTCTGCTGCCGTGGAATGCATAGATGAGATCCCGTCCCGCCCGCGTCCTCTCGAACTTGGAGTTGAGCAGATCACAGTACTCAAGTTCAAATATGTAATCGGGGGCTGGGGCAGATAGCCCCTCGGTCCGGGTCAGCTGACACAGTGTGGAAAACTAATGCAGAGGATAAAGGGATTATGCATTGGAATAAGATAATAATTACAGGATTTATTGACTTTTTTTAGGGGTTTTAGGTCTCCATAAATATGAGTAATTCTTGCTATAGTAGCAGCTTAATATTAGAAACTGGAGTTTAACAGTACTTCCTCTTTCTGGAGGGTCTTCACAGCGAAACTCTTGGAGGACAGAACCCAGTGTACAAGAGCCAGATGATGGTCTCCATGTCCATGTCCCAGACGTACCAAATCCCTCACGTTTGGTAAAGTGTCTACATCTTTTTGCTGTTAGGAACATTAAACTTGTAAACTAAACAACAGCCTACAGTGTATACAGACTCATGTGTTAGCCTAATGGAAGACGTCTTACCAGCTCCTCAAAGTCCTTGATCTCTCCTCTCAGGTATCGAGGAGGAAAGGGTCTGAGCACCGAATCCCGTTTGTAGCTCTGTATGGCCGCCACGAAAAGGCTACAGCGCAGGTCAGCCGCTACAGGGTCTCTGTGCAGACAGGAGCACACCAGCTCTCTGACTGCGGCTGTTGGGAGAGGCGGCTGCATTCCCAGCACTGAAAAACATTTCAATTGAATGCAAATCAATACAGAAATCCCTTGGAACCAAATGAGGTTCAGCGTGTTCAGTTAAAAAAATTGATTTAAAGCAATCTTTTATCTATTTGTTTACTATACTAAGTTAGTTGTTACTATAATACAAAACATTCTCTTGTAAATCTATACATAGTTTACTATAACTATAGTTTGGGGGTTTTATTTGTAGTTAAACTGTAGCAAACACAAATAGTTTGACAATGCATTTCATTTAAAAATGTATAATTTACAAATATTTTACTCTTATTTTTCTACATTTTCCACATTATGCAAGGGAGATGTTAACTTTTGAGCTCAACTGTATTTACATCCGAAAACAAACATCCGAATTATAATTTGTCAACATTGATAACCTGTTGAATTATTTATTCATATTTGCATTATTATCATCATCATTATTATTGTGGTCTAGTTAAATAAGACCCTTATGCAGGTCAAAACCAAACTTGTGCAAGATGAATAAAGATGTAATAGGTCCATGCTTGTATCAATAATCTTCTATATAGAGTTCAACGTTTATTTTGGGTAAATTTGGGTCTGGAACGTTCGACATAACTTTAACGTTATACTTACTGCAATAATCTTGCTTTAAATTGGACTGATAATTTAGGCTAGTTTAAGATTAGCTGCTAAATTAACATCTTGCTAAATGAACCAACACAACTCGCTAAACGAATCTACAAACATTCCCTTAAAGATGCACGACTAACGCTCAAAATGCGTGTTATGTGTTACTTATTTGCTCAGTAGTCGGTTTTATTCAGCTCTGCTGTATTTGTTTGCCTGTTTAGCCTATTAGCTGAGCTCAAGATTTACAGACAAACTCTCGCGTCTCACGACACACATCATCTATCGCTTTAACAGTCCGCAAACATATAATTGTACGTTACTTATAATTACAGCGATAAAAATAGCACAAACTAGCGCAAGCATTTCACTTACCTTATTTGCCTGAAGTTCAGGCATCTGAACGCCACCGGAAGCTGAACGTGGCCAACAACTGCTGCTGCTCAGGGCTCACCTGACTGAACCCTACCAGCAGAGGGCGCCATCCAGTGATGTTAGTGTGACACCGAAGCTTTTTATTTTATTTTATTTTATTTTATTTATTGAAATTATCAAGATTCACAAAAACAAACATGGCTGCATAACATCCGTTTCTTCATAATATAATACAGAAAAGACATAGCCTGAGGGAGCAGCTCTTAATACAAACAGGAACTATATATGCAGTCTTAGAAAAAAGAAAAAGATGTAAATAAAGTAGATTAAAATTTAAGAAAATTACCACATGACATAAGGGGAGAATTCCGTTATTGTTCAGCTATTAACCTCAGTTGGGAAGTATTTTAGGGTATCATATATTTTTTGTGCTTTAGGACCTTTCAACATTTTTAAAGACTTCATATACAGTTTAAATTCATTTACAAAAAAAACAAATTTGGGAAATGATTTCACAATTTTACATTTGTGGATGAGACACCGAAGCTCCGATGCTTGTGTCCAAAACAATAAAGCGATTTTCAGTGAAGCTTAGTATCGATGATCGATTCGTTCCATCACAAATCACGTGACCAACTTATTTTTTATGTATGATTATTTTATAATTCTTTTTTATTTTCTATCGTGGTTAATTATAAAGTGTAATACTTGAAGACGAATAAAAAAATGACGTCCGAAGCTTCGTTTCACACACACCCACGTGACTGCCTCGTACTTTGATTCGCGACTCAGGCCACACAACCTCACGGGTTGTTACAACTAGCTACAGATTTACTATAATCGTATAAAAGTGCACGTGTGTTTGCGTGTGCGTGTGCATGCGCATGCATTCATTTTTCTTCCCCTGTTCATGAGTTTGACTTGTTGACAAACAGGAAAAATGTCCACATCCACAATACAAAATGTTATGTTTTGAGTTAGCTACTAGGATCGTGTGCGAAACAGCTTGTTGTCATGTACTTAATATACTGATTTATCAATTTATTAATCTATCCATGCATTAATTTATTAATTCATTATTTATTCTAAAATTGTGCGTTGGTTCATTGTGAAACATTTTTTCAGAAATGGTTCATTACTGGCATCAAAAAGTGGTTAATAGCTCAACTGTTTCACATTCTCAAATCACCCTGTTCTTCCCTACAGTATAAATATACAAAATATATTTTATAAACCCTGTAAACTAGTTTTTGGCTAGTGCACACAGCTGTTTGACCAACTGTGGATTCATTTAGGCTTATTTTATAGGCCAGGAGAGGAAGGGCTTGTCTTATCTCTTTAGACACAGAGAGACAGACAGATAGAGAAACAAACAGCCTTCTTCATTGTCTTTTTGTTTGCAGGTGTCTCATGGGAATTAAAGGACACAAATGGTTTGTACTGTGGTTCCTACAGTCCCGTGTTTACGGTTCATCATATAATTTTTGGGGGATGTTGATTGTATTTCTTCACAGCTTTCCACTGCCTTTCTGCTAAAGACCATATTTTTTAATAATAAATTCATGTAGGCATGCTCATTTAAATGTTTTATTAAATACATGGGGAAATTTTGGGGAAAGTTTATGAGATTTTTTAACTATTTGTGTAGCAATGCTTTAATGTAACCACAGCAAGTTGAGACTTTGTGCGTTTTATATATACTTTTTTTATAAATATATTTATGAATCAGCACAGTTTTTACATAAATGGAACATGGTCCAACACATGGTCAAACAGAGGTGAACCACATCTGGAACAGAGCTGAACCAAATCTAGAATGCTGCACATTGGTGGTTGTTGCGGAGATCCCCCCCTTCCATGTTAAGCGCTTTGAGTGTCCAGAAAAGCGCTATAGAAATGTAACAAATTATTATTAATATTATAATAAACAAGTAGCTTTTTTAAACATAATGAAGATACTTTCCTATAAACTAAATTATCTTTATACTTTATTTTAATCATCTTAAATCATATCTATCACTGACAAAAATAGTGTTAAATTTAGACTAAATGATTGCACTTATATTTTAGATTAAGTACAAAATCCCGCACCATATTTGCTACAAAATGCGTCGCGAGAAGTCGTTATCCAAGATCACGTGATCACAAGCGGAACGGAACTCACTTCCTTGAAGTGACCATGGCATGTGCCCTTTGCAAACGCACTTCTGAAAGGGCCCTTCAAGGGCGCATAAATGCCGTTTGGCAATGCCCAATTTTGTTGAAAGCTTCACTTCGCCATCACTAGCGCCATCTATCCGTCTCTCTGTCTGTCTGTCTGCTGAATATCTAGCTAGCTAGCTAGCTATAGCTAACGTAGCTGTGAGCAGTCCAATGGATACAATTATTGATACTTTTTGGACATTTGTTTTAATTCTAGCTTTTGTTAAACACACCTAGCACTGGTTTTACACGAAGTTAGTCTTAATTAACCACTGGGACAAAGAAATGTCTTAAGATGAACAAAAAAGCATTTATTGCCACAAGTCTCAGAAATCAATTATGTGGGAACAATTCAGGTCAGAATTGTGCTGATGGATATGAATGCATTTAATATGAACATTATCCTAAACTGTGTATAATCTATACATGAGTAAAAAACCCTAGACTTTTTAAACATTATTGTAAATGTTTGAGCTTCAGTACCGTGGAGAGCAGCCGCACTGTGGCGGAATGAAGTATCGCGAGGGTTCCAGGAACCGCTATTATTCAGCATCACTACACATTCATCCCTCGCCCAACTCATACGCGCTTACGTGCGTGTGTAGGAGGACCGTGACGTGATTGTTTTTACCCCCATATCTCAAATCTCATCTCAAAATATTGAGGAATTGAAACACCACTCTTTCCGAGCGCATCGATCATTGAATGGACAGTGGTTTATTAGATGAGAGTGGGCGCTAGCACGAGCGGACATAATCGCGGGTGAACGCACGAGACGGACGGTAAGGGAATGTTGAACCTTTTCACTATCGGATCGGTGATATTCACACGTCTGAAAGTATTTGTGATGCACTGCATGAAGGAAAACACAAATGCATTCGATCCCATTGAGCACTTACAAATACATCATCTCCGGGTTGAGCTTCATCGTTGAAGGGCGCGCTGCTCGACCCCGACACCGTTCGGATGCTAAAATGTTTATGAAAAATGTTTTGATGTCCGTGTGTCCTCCTTTTAATTTTCGTTTTAGGGTTTATCTTAAATCTTCCAGCCTGGATGAATGCAACCTAATGTTTTTTTTTGTAATATTTGTATAGCACCCCGGCCGGCGGTAGCTTATGCCCTTCACGTTCCTACCTGGATTGGTTACTACAGAGAAGCGATTAAAAATACTACTGATAATCGTTTAATCTTAATTTCTAACAATGACAGCTCGGTTTTCCGGTTGGTATGGCCGTTTTTTGTTGTTTTATATTCAGTCTCGTCCTCTTGATAGCTGGTCAGATCAGTGATGATTCAGTAACCAGGCCTCACCTAGTTTCCCTTTGCTTTAAAATGCAAGTCAATGATTTAATAATAAACAGGCTTAGTTTCAAGGTTGTGCAGTGTTTGTTTACAGATCACATATCTTTAGTCCTGAGTAAGAAATTGAATAATTTTCATTATTAGAGAGACAAACATATTATAAATAAAAATATCTTCTTGTGTGTTGAGTTAAGTCCTTATTCCTTTGCCAACCTGTTTTTTACTTGTCATAATGTTAAATGAATGTTGTATTTTTTACAATATAATAATATAATATAACAACAGAAGTGTTTGTGTTGTGTGGTAATGTGTTTTGTCAAACAGGTCTTTGAATATTAAAGTCTGAATTAGGTGAAACAACTAAATAAACTCCATGGCAGGTGAGAGCTTTACATTTGATTTTCTTGAACCAGTGAAGATGTTTAGTGTTATGATTTTACTTGTGCTGTTTAAAGGGGCAGTTCTACAATTCTGTCAAACCTACAATTTGATTTCAAACCTCTATGACTTCTGACAAAAGAAGATATTTGGTACCCGAACAGCGCCGGCACCCATTCACTTCTATTATACGGACACAAAACCAATGCAGGTGAAGGGTGCCGGTTTAGGAACATGCTTCAAAATACGCTGAAGAAAGAAAGTCATACAGGTTTGAAATGACAAAATGGCGAGTAAATAATGAACGAATGTTCATTGTTGGGTGAACTATCACTTTTAGTGTATACAGAACTGCAACTCTTAGGCCCGGTTTCACAGACACAGTTTAGTTTAAACCAGGATTATGCATTAGTTAAATTAAGATATCTATGTCGCCTTTATAAAAATACCTTAGAAGAATACATTACTGGTGTGCATCTCGAGACAAAACAATGGCACTGATATATTTTGAGATATTTCTGGGCAAGTTATATTCAGATAAGACAGGTCACACATTCATTTATTCTGGGACTAGCCTTAAGCCTTGTCTGTGAAACCGGCCTTAGAATATTAGTACAGTCTGGCCATATGGCTCACGAATATATACAATAAACATTTATTTTGTTACATTGTTTGTTCCAAAAACACGTTTTACAAAAATGTTTTGTTAGGAAATCATGGTTTAAAGTGTCAACTTAACTGTGGCATTTGGTTTGGTTTACAGAAAACAATTTTCCTCCTCTTCCACGGTTCATTCCATTGAAGCCATGTTTTTACCAGGACTTCAACGAGATTCCGGACCAACACCGGACGATGTGCAAACGGCTGTATTACTTATGGATACGTATGTTCATAAATATGCCAACACACATGATTTCACCATTATTTTGTACTTTTTTTCATCACACTTAACAGCTTTTCTATAGTGTGTGTGCTGTGGAGTAGATTACGGTCATGTGGCATTATTTGCCTTTGTTTCCTGTAAACAATGACAGACACACAGAAACAGGTTTTTGATTCTGATCTGACAGTCTATGATTAAAAACATGGGGGGTTTGTCATATGACTCTAATGTTAGTGTACGTATTGTTTTCGTTGTGTACCGCAAGCATTGCATTTGCTTTGGCCATGTGGGATATTTACAAACGTTCTTTTTTATTAGCAGACGTTTTGGGAATTATTTCAAACAGGTCTGGGAGCTGAAAATGTTAGTGTTTGTTGACACAAGTTTTGTACAGTGCTAGTGACAGCTGCAACATAGGATTAAAGTGTTTGTTTGGTCCTTAGTTCTAACCTGTAGTCAGATTATCATTAGCTAATACATTTTAGTCATTGGCTTCGTCCGAAATCGCATACTCTGTGACAGCACGTACTGACTTTGAATAAACCTATCGGCCGTTAAAACAGTACGTTCTATATAGTATGATTGGTAGTGGTATGAATACATTTGGGACATACTGCGTCCGCCATGTTTTATGGTCATTTGACTCAGATGCTCTTTTACCCATGACGTATTAACAACAACCTACACGTGAGCGTTGATAAAAACATAATTTAGTTACGAGATATTCCGTTATTGTCACTTACATTAAAAAACGGACGTCCGCCTTAATTTTTTCTGCTTTATTTATTTGATTAACTTTTGAAATTTGACCGTTGCTCAGCTCCCGTGGCATCATGGGATAGAAAAGCGTCCATCCGATCCACACTCACAAATCTCGGCGGAAGTAGTAATCCATCCGGGTATTTCTCGCCTACTGTTTTTTGCCTACTGAGGTTTCGGACATACTATTCACGACTCATACTAATTTTCGCCAAGTATGTAGTATGGAAGTAGGCGATTTCGGATGCATCCATTGTGTCTCGAAAAAAGCTTTGTGTGTTGTCTTTATAGCATGTGTCCTGTTGCAACATGTTATATTACAACGTAAAATTTACCGACATTTTTTTATTTGATCTGTTATTGAAAAATCTGTTTTTCCCTTTTAGTACACAGTGCCACCCTAGCGTTGAACCTGATTGGTTGTCTGGCTTGGATGTGCGGTGGGGGGGGAGCAACCAATTTTGGGATGGCCATACTTTGGCTGATACTGTTCACCCCATGCTCATATGTTTGCTGGTTTAGGCCCATCTATAAGGCCTTCAAGTAAGATTTTTTTTATATAAATATGGTTTCCAGGTGATTTCGAACTGTCTGTCAATTCTAATCATGTAAACATACGCTATGCTAACGCGGCATGCTCTTTCTCTTGCAGGACAGACAGCTCGTTCAACTTCATGGCATTTTTTTTCGTATTCATGGCGCAGGTGGTGATAAGTATCATTCAGACTGTTGGAATTCCAGGATGGGGGGTTTGGTGAGATCTGTTCATTTCATTTAAATATAGGTCTAATGACATTTATTTTCTGCATTAGAGTTCCTTCCCATTTCCTTCTATTCATACGCATGCAGAATTTGTGGATACTACACTCTAAAATATAATTTTATTATTTTTAAATGGCACAACATAACCAATTGGGTTAAACTAACCCCAAAAATGTCCACATTTTCATATCCATGGGTTAAAACAACCCAGAATTGGGTGTGTCCCTTTTTTCGAATCAACCATGGTATAAAAATAACCCACCATTTTTTAAGAGTGTATACTGTTTTTGAACATTATTTTCTATTTTCTTTATAGTAAATACTACAAAATAATATGCTGTACTACAGAATTTACACTATACTGCAGTAAATATTACAGTATTTTTTCATGTGGACTACCACAAAATTTCCTAATCGCATTCTACATGAAGGTAAATTGATAATAAATGTATTTTATTTGTGTTGAATAACATTGCATTTACAATTGACATCAAAGTGTGTAACAGATGCTACGTAGTCAGTTCACAAATCTTTTTACTGCAAAACTCAGAACTATTTTTTGATTTGCCGATTAGATTCTCATTTATATGGTTTAAACTTGATTCGTTTTAATAATGATTAGTTAACAATATTTTATTTTAATTGTTACATTTACATACACAGAATTCATATTTTAATATATATGCAAGTTACTGAAATTCTCCAACTTCTCCAAGCAACATTGGAGTGAAATACACATTTACATTAAAAATAGGCTCACAAAATTATGTTTGATTACTTTGTACTTATACTTGAAGTAAAATGCACATTACTGTAAAAAATAAAAACATATTTAGGAAATGAAATCCACATTGCGCCTTTATCTAGACCAGTGGTTCTCAACTGGTTTGGCTACGGGACCCACATTTTCCCATGCTCATCTATACCCACTATTTATGAATATAAACATACATACATATAAAATTGGTTTAAAAAAACCTAGTGATTAATTAGTATGAGTCCCAACAGTTATTTAAACTTACTGAGTGCTTTTAGTTTCTATTGCAAGGACTGATTTACAACGTGCGCCACAGCATTTGCATGAGTATAGCATAACGACATTTGAGGTGAGAGATTGTGCGAAGTTATGTAAATAACAAAAGAATAATGCGACTTACATTAGCCTGACAACATCCGCATGACTGCAGATATTTGAATGGGACAATGCGTTTTTCTAAGGGAATCAACCTAACCTGCATCTGTCAAAAGCTTTCACACACGTCTTTCAAAATAAAGTCTCACATCAGAAAACATTTAGAATTACTACTTTTATTGTTGATGTTGTTCCTCTGACTCTCACCAGTTGAAAATACTGATCTTGACGTTCTACTATATCCTCTATCTTTGTTTTAATTTAAGCGAGAAATAGCGACATCTTTAGTACGAGAAGCGAACTACAGATAATATTTAAATCCTTCAGGCACATTAAGAATTGATTCTGGGATTACCGAATCACTTGGAATCAGAGAAGTTTTATTTTTTACCCAGCTCTACTATTAATGAATATTGCCTGAAATACCGCTACGGCCCACAGTTTGGCCAGCACCTGTCTACTAGTGTGACCAAAAGTCCAGTATGACCACGGCACTAGAACCAACACTACTGGATAACGGTCGAGTTACATTAGCCTAGTCATGTCGTCACTGATTATTTTTAGAATATAGTTACTATGTTACGTTTAGACTCGATTATAAAGTTATGTAATATTTTCAGAATTTTGCTAATGAAAATAATATCTTTAATGTTTTTTTATTACAGCGGCTGGCTGGCCACGGGGGAATATCGGGCTGGATGTGTGTTGCAGTGTGGTGGGTAAGAAAGTTAACTGTGAAAAATGATAAACAGAACACAAGATAAGGGGTTCAAAGTGAAAATGATAACAAGGAAAAAGTCTGTGTCACCATCAAACCATGTGGGCAGACGACGCGCAGGAAGTGAACGCAAACAGTCACCAACAGAAAAACTCTTCTCTCGCACAGGTTCACAACTTATATCGTGGTAGTGGTGGAAGCATGAGTAAAGCCCAGGAAGAATGGACCACTGGTGCTTGGAAGAACCCTCAAGTCCAGCAGGCAGCACAGCAGGCGGCGATGGGTGCCACCCAGGGGGCAATGCAACAACAGTACTCAGCGGCCCCAACCTATAACTATGACGAACCAATGTAGTTTCTATTTAGTCACAACGGGGGGAGGGACAGTAACAGGGTATTCGGGGAGAGGAAGAGAGTCATAGTGTTACAAAGAAACAATTGAGCAAACAGAATTGAATTACAAACAGGTTACAACAATGCATACACACTTGCTTAATGGTTTTAACAGCTAGTGAGCTAGCTTAAAGAGTTGCTTTCGGACCTTAAACCCCATCCATAGGAAGGTATCGGTTTTGCCACGTGGTGTTACGGCAGATTTTAACGGTTGTGTATTGTTTCTTCACTAAAACACCAATAAGGAGACATTCCAGATCTCTTTGCCTCATTTTGTTTCTATAGTAACTAGATTCTCAGTTAATTTCGAGATTCGCCTGTGGTATTTGATAGCCAGTTAAACGTTTCGGTTGGCTATTAGTATTCAACAACATTTCAACATTTTAGCGAACACACATTTGCTTAAATTTTACGCATCAAGAGGGGAGAACAGATCAGCATTTGAAAAATAAATTGACTGGTAATTATTTGGCGATTTCGCCATTGAAAAATTAAAAGCGAATATAAAGTTGTATTTTTTAGTTCTACGCAAATTTTGTTTTGCTACTTACGTTTTTCCCGGCTGTTTTTTATTTGCCGTAAAAGGTATACAGGACAGCCAAATGTTTACATTATTTTTTTGTTTTGTTTACTGTTTTATTTGTGTTGTTTGTTGGTATTTTCGAATGTGCATTCATGTGAACGTTGTTTTTGTTACCTCAGGATCTCATTTTCGGGCTTAGGGCAAGGTTCGGCTACAGAATTGATCGGACGAGAATGTTGTACATCTGTAGTTCAGTTTAGACACTCTTGAACGTGGAGTAAATATTAAACCTACTATTAGCCACCAACTTATTCTATATTTAATTATATTTCAGTCCTGATATCGTACAAAGGGACTGTTTGATTTGTTTAAATAGCTGAAATCATAACGGTTTGCGAATAACTCGAGACTCATTACTGAATTTCAGTCATTTTTGTAAATATCAAAAAGTGTCCGGATGGTTTAGTCTTCACTAAGCAAGTAAAGCACACTTTTAAGTAATACTGTCACAAGAACAATATACCGTATATGAATCATACTAATAATTATTTACTTGTATAGATTTGTTTCTCCCCAAAGTCAATTTGATCTTTACATTTTCTCTGTTATGCATTGACAAGTTATCGCTCTGTGAAATTTACAAACCACCAACATTTTAAGATTCAAACTAGTTCAGACTGTAAAAAATGCTGTGTTTTTAATTTGACTAAATGTAACACAATAGACCATTTATTTAGATTTAAAGCTAAATTTGTGGTCTATCTCGGGTTGGTAATAAATAGATGGTTCACTTTTGCTAAATGTTTAGCAAAATGAAAAATAATGAAGAAGTGTACAGTATATGTAATGTTTATCTAAATGTTTTAATCAAGGCTTGTAAAAAATACCTTCAATCATTTCAAGAACTGTGAAACGTTCAATAAGCCAATGTGCGATATTATTCACGTACGTTTGGGGAGTTTTCTATGTATTTTTCTGTTTGTAAAGACTTGATTATGTTATATTTTCTATCATGTGGATGTATTTGAGTGTTTTGAGCATAACTCACGCAGTGTGATGCATAGTACACCCAGTAGTGGGCTTGGTGAGACAGGACATGTAGTTTAAAGCTTTGGCTGAGATTTGGTCCCTAATTGACATCCGTGGGTTTATAATTCTCAGAGTGCCCTCTGTTGGATTTGATGAATGAAACATTTACCTCTGACAGAAAACATTCACAGACGCAATATTGATATCTATTCTGTATGAATCAATGAGAAAATAGACGACATCAAGTGTGAATGTTACAGTTCAGCCACACCAGCAAAAGCTAAAGTCACTGTCCTTTGCCAAGATCCGACATCTTTTGTGCCCTGATATTAATGCGTATATATCCTCACAGTTTAAAGTAGCCTTGTTAATACTGTAAAGTTACGTGAGTGGAAGATGCCAGTAGAATAACAACAAAAACAGATAGTTGTCTTTGTACAGTGAGTTGTGTGGTGATCGGTGCATTTGTGAATTGAATCAAACCTTGTGCTATGTGTACAAAGGCACTCTGTGTGTATGTGTGTGTGTTGATGTTTATTCATTTGTCAAGTCTAAACTGGAATGTATTGTTGACGAGAATAATACTAGGTCTATACTTTACAGGTATCCATTTTAATGTTTTTTTTATTTTATTGACTTTTCATGTGTATCCCAATCTAGCCATATTTTCCCTCAGCTACTATGTTTACTGTATTAAAACATATTTTAAGTTTTCTGATTAAAGCTAAACCCACAAATCAATCAATCATGCAAATATAGAGTTATATAACAGTGATTTCTGAAGGTGTTGTTTTTTCAAGATAACCTGTTTTGTTTAATTTTTGTTACTTTTTATATTCTTTTTGTCTCTCCCTGATGAATGGTAAATAGATAAAATGTTGCATTGTGTGTCCTGGTGTATTATTTTGCTTCAATTTGAATTTTCCTATATCTGTCATATTCACCAGTAGATGGCACCAAAAGCAAGTGGACTGTATCCATCTGCTTCTATGTTTGGTTAGCATACTTCCATACTTCTCTTAGTAATTCTGCAGCATATAGAGTAGTAGATATAGTGCACACAGCAAGTCAAAGAGTGTAACCTTCATGTTGTTCAAAACCTCTATTACAGTTTGTTCTTTGAAACACAAATGAAGATATTTTGAGAAATGTTCATACAATGAAGTCAACGGAGGGGTTGTTTTGGTTATCAACAGCTGCTTTGATAAATACAAAAAAGCGCTAGAAAAATTAATTGACTTAACTTTCGTGGGAAACGTAAATTGTGCCATTTCTGGTGAGAAAACTCCAGATATAGGTTTTGTATTTTTTTAAACTTCTTTTAATCGAATATGTTAGAAACACCATTAATGACATGTTTGCTAAGTGTGTTCCATCAAGTTAGAAATACTACATGCTCACTTTGGATCTTCACGCCCACTAGAACACGGGCCAAAAACAGGAAAACATCATGAAAGTGGTCAAGTGTAAAGATCGCATGTCGGGTTATTTGGACGCAGCCATAGTTCACCCAAAAAATGTTTATTCTGTCATGAATTAGTCAACCTCAAGTTGTTCCAAACCCGCATAAAGTTCTTTGTTCTGTTGACCAAAGAAAGACATTTGGAAGAATGAAATGTCTGAGGCACAATTGACTACCATCAAAAAGGTGGTCAAAGCTTCCCCAGAACTGTTTGTTTTCCTAACTTCTTCAAAATATTTTTGTGGGTGTGTTCAATAGAACATAAAACATTATACAATAATTCTTTCTACTTTGGTAGTCAATGGTGCCCCAGAAATCCCATTTGCTAACATTCTTCCAAATATCTTTCTTTGTTTTCAACCAAAAAAAACAACTTTATACAGATTTTGAACAACTTGAGGGTGAGTAAAGGATGACAGAATTTTGGGGTGAACTATCCCTTAAATGTTTTTTCATTTATCTGTCATAATCTTCAATGAATAGCTAAACTAAATATTACTTTAAACTCGTTTTGCCTGTGCAAATCTTACGTTTGACACTAGGTCTTTGTACCTAGTGATGCAGACGTGTCATAAGTTCCTGTGACGTTTTCAGCCAATAGCACACCGCCTCCTCTGGGCGGGAGCTTTCGTCACCGTAATTCGCTGGAAAAACAAGCTTCTCGTACGCCTGGATCTGAGGGATAACGGATGTTAGACATTATCGTTAATATTGTGTCATTATGGATATTTCTCTTAAACAAACGCATCGATTCGCTTCAGAAGACCATTGTTAAGACCACAGAGTCGTGTCGAGCAGTTATTTGATCGATATGCACTCCAAGGTAATTTCTTCTAACCACCCGACTACCTGCCCGCTAGATCCCATTCCCACCCGTCACCTTCAGGTCATCTCTCCAGCGGTTCTTCCTGCTCTGACCCACGTTATCAACTATTTTCATCCTCTACAACATTAGGGAAATTAGACCTTACCTGTCCGAGCATGCTACACAAGTCCTAGTCCAGGCTCTTGTCCTGTCAAGACTGGACTATTGCAATGCGCTACTGGCCGGACTTCCAGCTTGCACAACCATCTTTAAGAATCTCTTTTGTCAGCACCTGACCGATTAGTTCTGACTTCTATTTCTTTTCTTTTCTCTCTATCTTTAAAAAATTAGGCTCTGCCATAAGACCAAGAAAGACATGACATGATGAGGCAGAATCATGACAGTTTTACATATTCTAAATCATAAACATCTTACAGAAATCATCTTACTATGACATCTAACAGGAGACATCTCAGCGAAGATGAGGAAACAATATAAAATATGTCCTGCAAATTTTAATGCAGACATTAAATAGACATCTCCCATATGTATGTGAGCAATAAGGGTTAAAATAGGAAGTTATTCTGCACCAAAGTTATTAAATTAAATAATTTTTTAATTAAAGGGGTCATATGACAAGGCTGAAAAAAATATTATCGTTTGTTTTAGATGTAATGCAATGCAATGTGTATACAAGATTTCAAGGTACGGTTTGGAAAAAACGCAGCTAGAGGGCGTGGGATCAAAACAACTACAATGCCGGAGCTTGATGACACTGTGAAGGAGCGTGGAATGAAGGAATCTGTTGTCTCAACTCCACCATTGATGGCCATCAATCAGACTGGAACGAGAAATCATGTTAGCGGATGAGGTAAAGTTTATAAATGTTGCGAGCATTGTGGTCCATAAATAAGTGACGCAATAAGTGCTAGACGCTAGACACTACTTCCGCATTTGTCCACGACACTGTTGTCATGCGGTTTCTACGCCAGTAAAGGCGGTAACAAAGGGTAACGTGGATATGACTTCACAGCCCGTGTCACTGTTTAGAATGGCGATTTTCTCACGATTTACAAGTAGTTGGAAACATTTGAGATATTGTAAGTACTCAGCTAAACACAATATATAACACTAGCCTAGTGCTTTTTGGATATTTTCCTGCAAAATTGTTACAAACTGCACCTTTAAGGTTCAAGAGCGCTGTATCCACATACAGTGCATGTTTGTATCTCCTCTTTCTCCTCTTTCCATAGGTTCCAACGCAATTGTGCTGACAGGTACGTCCATCTTACTTGTGTATACATTTGGGCGGTTAAGTCAAATCATACCACGAACTGACGTGGATTTGTGGGGGTGTGGTTACACGAGGCGTTTCAGGCAGATCTGGGTGAGCATTCGCTTTTAGATAGAATGCATCTTTTGTTACGACACTAAATTTTTTGCAATTTTACGTGTCTAATACATGCATGGGCTATAACACACCAATGACACAGAAAAACACGTATTCACGACATATGACCCCGTTAAAAAATGTGCTTGTCCACAAGGTGGACCTCGAAGTTAATCTGTACTTCCATGCTGTTGTCACTCCTGAGGTTATCACTCGGGCTTTCCTTATGATTTATTGATATGTTTTTGTTTTCTTAGTTTGTATTTGTGCATTACTTGGAAAGGCTCAACCAAAGATGCTAATATGGTTATATTTTTTATTAAGAACGACTGCCTATATTGTTCGTACATTTGATGCAGTTAAAAAAAAAATGTTGTCACTAGGGCGGGAAACTAGTCATTAAAACTCATAAACATTTGTGCAAGCAATGATCTATGACCGCGAGATGTACCTATAGACGGAACCACAAACCTTACACATGTAATGTACGCGGTAGGTAAAGGTAAAAAAGCATGAAAAGAAATCTGTTATATCTGAACTTCCTTCAAAACGCCACATATTTGCTTGTGGGCATTATTCCATTGTTTGTCTTTGACACCATATGTTTCGAGAAAAGAAACGTGTTAGTTTCTCCACAACAGTTCTCCTCAGAGTTCTCACCGGAGGCTCCTCGGAAATAATGAGCATTGTTCGGGACATGCCTCGCGCGATGTTTTGAACGAGTCATTATGAAACAGGTAAATTGGAAATTCAAACTTGCTGACGCAGTTCCCTGGTCGATTTGTGATCTGGAACAGGAAAATGAAGCGAGCATCTCCCCAGCATAATTATTGTATAGGACGAGCGGTTTTCTGATGTACTCGCGTCTTTCTTGCTATTCATTACTTTTCTTAATGGGATAATCTGCCGCGCGACTATTGCTGCAGAGCGGGCGCATTCGCGATGCACGAGACTGCACTGCAACACTGAATTGAATTAATTGACTTGCTCGACTCAGGTTGAAAAGACTCGAGCTCGGAAGTGAGCGTCAACGTGTGGTGTGTGCTTGTGGGGAGTCCCATGCATAGAGCAACTAAAGAAATAAGTATGTGTGTTTGATGCTCGGAGAGGGAGAGAGAGAGAGAGAGAGAGAGAGAGAGAGAGAAGATTGAAACAGAGGTGTTGAGCGTGCATCCGTCTCAGTGTTATCTGAGCGTGCTCTGATGGGGTAACAGAAACGCTACGTGGTGCAGGAACACAACAGTTGGAGCACAACAAAGCCTGGCAACTCCGCAGAATCTTTTTATAGACATATGGAGCAGCAATAAACCCGAACAGCTATCATATCTGGACACAAGCCACGGTAGCCGAGAGCAAAGCTGGTGATTTCGGTGACGGGTTAGCTGAACTGGACATCCACAAGTCTCTCTCTCTAGCAGGATCCTTGACATTTGAAGAGATTTATTTTTCACCGTCCTCCCAGGTGTCACACAAGATGGATTTTTTTCCTGCCAGCTCTCCTGAATTGCCAATGTGCTGGTTAGTGTCAGTGGATTATTCATTTTTCCTCAAGTGCTCTTGCGTTGAAAAGCTTTCTGTGATGGAAGAGAATGATATTTCTGACATGGAGTGATTCAGCATTCAGCAGTGAGATTCTCGACTGATGTCTTGGATACAGTAGCATCTTGGTATGACTGGAACCGCAATACACTTTCTAAATAAAATACAAATGGCTTATTTTCTGTCTGTCTTGACCACGAAAGTTTTCGCGATGTTCAAAATCATACCAGATGATTTGTTTTTAATGCACAGACAAGATCAAAGCTCGCATTGAGAACGGTCCCTTTGGGTACATCATCCATTTTTTCACTTTCTTGTTTTATTTAAAGCTTTCCTTTGAATTTCGAGGAGCTCAGCGTTCTTGGACTGAGATCAAAGTACCTGAAGGTGTGATGTCAACTCAACGAAGTTTCCACAAACAGCCATGTTTACCGTGTTTGGACCCGAAAACTGGTCTTTCATTCAGATAGGATCAAACCTCGCCGTAGGGGTCTTCAGACATGACGCCCAGAGTCCTCTCCCCTCGTCACGGCTGCTGTCGTCCCCTCGTGAAGGATGTTTCACTGCGTAGTGACGGGACCCGAGCGCCCTGTCCGCAGAGCAGAGATCCGGAGGCACA
Source organism: Triplophysa siluroides (assembly GCA_006030095.1). NCBI lineage: Eukaryota > Metazoa > Chordata > Actinopteri > Cypriniformes > Nemacheilidae > Triplophysa > Triplophysa siluroides. Next base: position 4,097,366 of record VCII01000093.1, read on the forward strand.
TCAAGATGGTGATGGAACAGCTGGAGGAAGTTCTCTCAGAGCTCAAGGACGTGGCCAAAGCGCTTCGAGAGGTAAAGGTCACGCCGCTGGCTGGATTGGATGTTAAGTGAATGCTGATGTTAGTGTGAACTGTCTGTTTCCTACAGCTACTTTCATTTTTCAGGTCATCGTGGAGACTGAAGCAACAGTTCGAGGAAAAGCTTCGTAAGCGAGTTAGTTGAATATCTGAATCAAAAGAACACATTGACTTAATAGTATAGAGGGTATGGACGTGTCGTCACTTTACCACGTGAACACCATGTGAGCACGCCGGAACCCCCCCACTTGTGGGTGGCAAACACTCAGCAAAATGACTGCATACAATATCGGCAAACGCAATCCCGCGCAACATTTCAGTGTCCAGGAACACTTGATTGCTTTGTAAGTCGTAGGGAAGTCGTAAGGATCAACGTCGTGTCATGCTGCTTGTAATTTCAGCAAATGATTGCGTTTCAGACCCGGTTTCTTTGTTTTTCCTATTCTCCTCAGCCACTTTGCTGGGTGTTTTTCCACCAAGGGGAGCGTGTCCCAGGGCATGTCCCGACATATTCATGTGGGAAAGTGACATCAATGCATACCCTCTATATTGACACAAACATAACGTAACTTTTGGTTCTCTATCGCCATCTCTGTTTGAAACATGAAACTGTGGGAGACTTTACGTACTTATTTTGTGTGTCGAAATCAAATGACGTCAAACTGAGATTTTCTTAGAAATCTGACCTGACATCTTAAATTCTAATTTATTGTTATAAATTTACAATTGTGAATTAAAAACAGATTTTAAGTACTCACTGAACTGATTTTTGTTCGATTTTTAACAAAAGGTTACGGATTGCAGTTTTAACGGTAACTGCATTGCTCCCTATTGAGCAATAGCAATAATAATCCACATTGGTACAGTAATTGTAAAAAAAAGTTTGGCACAATTTTCACTTCAGTGTTTGAAGTTTTTTTCTTAAAATTGCTTAGAAGAAACATAATTATAAATCAATGAGACCATGGAGGGTTAGGGTTAGGTTTATATAAAAGCGTCTGCCAAAATGCATAAAGCTAAATGTAAATAATGACTATTAATATTGAACTTCAAACTGGTGGTGTTTCTTAACATTTTCTATATACAGAGCACAAATTCATTGCATTTTCCTGTCCTCTTCTGATTGACAGGATATATCGGCCCTGATCATCGGCTGTTATCCGATAGTGTGAAAAATTGCTTTTATCAGCCGATACAGATTATTGACTGATATCGATCCATCTCTAATTTGTGTCTGTTCAACCCCATTTATGTCTGGGAATAATAACAAAGATATTTGAGATTCCATCTGCGATTTTTCTTTCTTATGGGCTGCTGTGAACGTTTCTGTCACGTTTTATTATAAACAGACACAAGGTCACAAACACAGTAGTAGCTGTTGATGTGACAGCTTATCACCCAAACTGTAACCAACAGATACATTAACAAGAGGAAGACTCGCTTGTCAACACCCGCCCATGCTCGCCGTGACATCCCACACAAGCAAGACGTGATCTGTGATGCCTAATTATCACCCGGCGCATCAGACAACGTGTGCAACAAGCGTTACGAAATCCCATTTCCCCGTCTTCCCACCTGACAACTTCTCATCCGTTTTACAGTTATCTCTCTTTGTGCCGGGCGAGCACCTCACAGTTATATGAGAGGACATCTCCTTAATTAATCTCTCTCCTCGGGTGGATATCTATCCGCCTCATTACTGTCACCCAGTTTATGAGCGTCCCAGACTGGCATTTGTCTCTTCATCTCAGTCACAGCTCCTCTGGATTTGTCTCATTTGTCTCCTTGGCCAAGTTCAGGCATGACCGGTGGCTCCGCTGTTGTCGAGTTAACACCTCCATCTGTCACTCGCGCCTCATGGCAGGGCCTTATTGTTAATACTGACATCTTGTTACGGTTATTAGGTTTGCCACACGACCGTCCGTCCTTCAGCTTTCTATTTTTCGGTTTTACAATTTGTATTTGTTCCTGCCTTGCGGAACATGAACACCGATCATTCATTGCTGTTTGGTTTATCTCAAAGCGATATAGACTGTAATTATATTTGATCTAGTCAAATTATTTATTTGTCAAGTACAGTGTGGTGGTGCAAAGATCATTGTTTGGGAAGCTACTTTGGTTGCTAAGCAACAGAGGCAACTGATGAATTAAAGGAACAGTGCATTCAAACAACTTCAATTATGTTCTTTTCTATTGAAAGGAGTAAGCAGGGCATCGTTTTTTGCCAGACAGTACAGTGTAGATAGACACGAAACGATGGGACCACGAGCTGGGATTTGAACTCGGGTCGGCACACAGTCCACTGGACCACTGCTGCCGAAAGCAGGACATTTAAAATGTATCATTTATATAGATTTGGGACGTACTAATTCTACTTTCGAATACTATTTAGGACGGATAGTATGCGGATTGGGACGCAGTGTGTGTGTTGAGATGTCCCGACTATTAACCTTTTGGGATTCCAGATGTCACTAGCCTAGGAAAAAGTTTGTTGTAGTCTTTTAAAAGGGATTCCTGTAAAATAAAATATCTTCCTTTTCTGTGAACTTTGAGCATTGCGACTTGTCAGATGACAAGCTTTTTGAATAAGTTTTTTAATGCTTTTAATTGATTTACTTTGCAAATCCCACAGACAAACATGTGCGCGAGTGAGCGATAGTGATGAAAACAAATCATGAAAAATGGAGATAAGGTTTCTTCAAAATGTTACAATTATTATAATGTTAGATATATTATTTGAGACAGTGAGCGAAACTTCAATTTGACGCATTTGCAAGTTTTATAAATAATATTTGAATTCCTTACTAACTCTATTACTCTCTAACGTCGGTAAAATAACCTTTTGTTTTAAATTATTATACAGATTTGTATGCTTTAACCTGAAATCATTATTTTACAATGCAAATAAATGAGGACGTCATCAAAACAATGTAAAATATGAGAAAGAAGAATATTAATATTATGGGGTCTCCAACCCTACTGAGTGTTAAAATTCAAGAATCAAAGAAGTGAAGAGATGTGATGGGTCTCTCTATCTACTGCATTTTAAATCAAGCTTTCTTACTCAAAGAGCTTAAATTGGCCAGATAGTTCCAGCTTGTTTCAAAATGTTCTCTGTATAAAAGCCTTGGAGGCTTTGGCAATTCTCTGACTTCAGGACCCTGGCTTCTGCAGGTATGATGACTTCTGAGACAAACTGGATAATAAGACAAAGATGCTTGTCGAAATTTTCGAATGCCGTGGGATTTACTGCTCCACCTACATAAATTAGATTTAGATGGTGGACTTAAATTGACTTCAGTCTTTTGTTTTTGTGTTACCATTCCACACTTGGTACTTTAAAACTTTATTAAAGAAGTTCAGTAACTTCTAAAGTTCTCTCTGCTCTGTTAAACAGACAGTCACTGTTTATTATCTAATGGTATGAGTCTTGTTTGAAGCCCGTGTAAAATTTTGAATGGAGGAAACTCATACCTGTGTCTGAACGTAAATTGAATTCTGTATTACAAATAAATAAAATATTTACCAAGAAAGATCATTATGTTGCTTAGCAACCGTAAGTAACCTACAGTTAAACTAATGAACTATATTACTTGCCGGGGGAACTGTTTGCTTTCTAGGACGTGCATTAGTGTTACTATTGCTTGAAGAATGATTGATTTAAACAAACTTTGTGTACATGAATGGTATCATAAATTATGCAGTAAACTGTGAAGTGTATTTTTTGGGTGAACTATGAACTATTTGAGCTCCTATGGGATTGATTCCAGGAATACATCAGAGACAAAGTTGATACTTTAACATAATAAATTGCCATTATGTCTCCTAAACAGTAAAAGAGCAACATGTCTCCCCCGAGACGTCACGTAAGAATAACCAGACCTGCTACGATCACTTTTTACTACCTCATATTACTGTAACATGACTTTCTATAGTTCAGTGTGTAAGCCACTCTCCGTATCGGTCACGGTTAGCAGAGGGAGAACAAGAAGCGGATCCACTTGCAGTATTTTTAATGAAAACAATACAAGAACAAGTAACAAAGTAACACCAAAAGACACGGGAACTCTGAAACACCGACTGACAAATGACAACTGAAACACTAGGGATATATATACACAGGGTAAAGAGAGGCTAACAAGACACACCTGAAACTGATCATGACAAAACCAATGAACAAAAGAACTACAACAAACTACAACACTAGACAGGAAACAGGAACTAAGGCATACAAACCAAAAGTCCACAATAAACAGGGAAATGATTGTGACGGTATCATCCATGACAGTTTCTTCACCCCTGTCAAGCATCACTCTGATCTTCGATCATTGAGTATGTGGTTGGCAGGAATGCATTAAACATGAGCTGTCTGTCAGCGCTGAACAGGGCACGGTCCCGTGAGAGATGATCTAATACCTCCTCCAGACAGGACACTTTCAGTCCTAAAACTGCACCTCTCTGATAACTTCATCCCCGGCGCAGCGCTTATAATTCCCGACAGGGTTTGATATGTATTTGCAAATACAGTACATGATGTTTGACCATCTTGCTCGTCTGCATTGCAAAAAGCTTGGCATTGTTTGAATATTGTGTGTGTTTTCGAGCAGCAGGTGCGGTTTGAATGGATCGGGTTGTTGAATGCATATCATTTGGGCTCTTCCTGTTTACATTCGACTGCTCATTACCGAATCCCGACCGGCAACAGCCGTAGCTGCTATATCACACACATTCGCTACCACTACACCCTGTTATACACACACCACTCCACAAAAACTTGCGTTTGGCACCAACAAAGCATCGAACCCATCGGATTCAAGTCTTTTTGGAGCGATCCGTCATTAATAACTTGTGATATTTTAACTCAAAGTCGTTACTTTTATCTCCAAAAACTACAGGAATCAAACATAAATGCACTCATAATAAGAAATTCAGCTGCTTAATACTGACAAGAGGCACATAATGAGTTTGCAGTGGAAGGCCGCGTGTTGCTATAATCATATATGTGCGTTGTGCATGCATCACGTTAAGCTGTGATCAAAATTTACAGACAGATTTTTTTATCAAAGAGGAGACCTGCGCGAACGCCACTTCTGCGCTTTGTTTCGAGTCTATTGTGGATCGGCCTTGAGACCCTGTGCGGCAAAGGAGCCTGTTAAAGCGAGGGAAGGAATATTGATAGGCGAATGGTTGAGTTCTTATGTAAGATACAGTTACTGGCACAGCGGGAGGACAAATTCCCTTCAGCACAAACAGATATTAAATATTCGATGCCGGTGGGTGCGATGGAGAGGGATGGGGGGAAAGGAAGATGGAAAGGAGAGATATATGCTTATTATTCATTTATGGCTTTTGCACTGCAAAATATATAAAAATGCAGACATTCCTGTGCAAATACTGCAGAGGAATGTGTGGTTCTTTTTAACTATGCTTCTAGAACTACACACTTTAACGTTTATGTTTTTTCTGGGTGGTTGCTAGGGTGTTCTGGGTGGAGGCTGTGCAATTAAATGTCCACCGTAGGAAATTTAGCAGCATCTAGTGGTTAGGTTGGGAATTGCAACCAATGGCTCACTCCACTCCTCCCTTTCGAAACACTACGGTGGCTCTAACAGGACTAAGATGTCGTCACGTTTTCGCTTCTTTGCCGAAGGAGATATCGTATTTACGAAACGCGCTCTGTGCAGCAGTTTGTCCGTTTAGGGCTACTGTAGAAACAACAAGGCGAATTATAAAGTAATAAAAACATAACGCTTCATAAAGTCTTTATACACCTCTGAAGACATAGTTGCAGTATATTGTATTGCATATTTGTCAATAGATCCTCCATAAAAAACACACATTGAACCTTAAATTGTCATTTATTTTCAAATTCAATTATGGCAACCATGGTAAAATGATTATTGTGACGCAATGTGATACAATGTTCTCTGTTTCTCATTAGGTTGTGGCTCAGATTGACACATTAACATCAGACATTAGCCTTAACCCTGAGGATGACCTGACGTCGACGTGCTGCAGCGAGGATCACGGGACAACACCGGATGACCTCTTTCACACTGAGATGTTATCGGACAACCTTGACCTCTTACTGCACAACTCTCTGCTAGATACAGTCCGTAAGCCAACCACAGCTAGGACACAAGATTTAGATCTGTGTCGCAGGAGCTGTGGAGATTTACCTGCTCTGAACGGACCATTAAAGCTTCCGGACAGCCCAAAAGCCTCCTGGCTTTACGGTTCTGGAGGTCGAATCAACTACTACGACAAAACGCTCTACCATGCTCTGTGCTGCGATGATGAGGATGAAGACGATGAAAATGGAGGTGGATTGAGGTCATCTAGACTCTCGTCCACCGATTCAGTGTTTTCACCTTCACCGCGGTTTCTGACTCCCACATCCGTTCGTAAAACATATTCCAGACCGGACTCGGCCAGAGGAGCTCTGCGCAGTTGTAGTACGCAAACGGTTTCCGATAAAAGCACACAAACTCAATTTCCATACATTCCAGCCAAACAAAAACCTTCGAGTGGATACATGAACTAAATCTTCTGTCATTTGTTTAATATGATTTTGTGCATCTGTATTCGAATCGAATGCTTAATATAATGAATTCCTTGCTATTAATGAAATGGATTTATCATTTCATTTTTTTTCTCATGGGGTTTGCGAAGAACGATTTAAAGCGTGTTTTGATTCATTATAAGGCGTTACGCCAATGACTAAATAATCATGCATCTCCACAGAACATTAACACTATTCCAAAGCCCCCTAAAGAGTGAGAATTGGTTTCGGTCACACCCACACTGCGCAGTAAATAGATACGGTTAAATCGAGCGGGTGGTATGCTGCCACAAAGAGTTACTAGAATACAAATAATGGGGTTTATATTAAGCTGTGGCATTATTAATAAAATGATGGATAAAATTTCTGGCAGCCGGTTTTTTTCCGAATCATTTTCTTCTCATCAGGACATTAATTTGAAAAATCTGTTCCTGTGTGTTGGATGCGTGCTTTAAACAGTACATAACATTAACAAAAGTAACCCTCTATGCAGGGTAACCATGGTTACGGCAAAAAACTGTAATTAAATAGGAAATTCAACAAAGTGACAGAAATGTGATGATTCATATTTTGTATACTTGGGGTTACGGGTTGGATCAAATCTCCAAGTATTTTCACTCAAAAGTTTTCATCCAGGACCATCTGTTTCATGGACACGGATCAGACTTAAAATGTTCAGACTGAAACCAGAGGTGAAAACATCAAGTAAACTTGCATTGAAAAGGTCACTCGAAGGTGGACATAGGTCAGGAACCAGTCGAGCCATCTATGCAACTTTAAAGTCATGTACGTAAAGTAGAAACCTGCCTGATCTCACAGACTTTTTAAATTATTTTACAATGCTTATTTTAAAATTACTTATTTGTATTAATTCTTACAATTTGAATCACAAAAAAAAGCAATCCGCTTGTTAGGGATGGTAAGGACACTCATGGTGTGCTGTAAAACTACAGAAAAACTTCAGTCCTCACCATAACAAAATCCCAAATATGATTAATTTTTTTAGAATTATTTAGATCCCGTGAGATTGGAGACTGTAGTGTGCATTGTGAGTTTGTCAAAGGTTTGCTTGTCATATGAATAAATAACATTCCTTACAATTATTAATACTAAAAACGTCCAAATAAGATCGTACAAATTCATATGAACCTTGTAAAATTGTTACAAATGGCCGTGTTTAAAAAACGCCTTGCTCGTTACAAAGTGTTCAATCCATTATCATCTATCTATTATCTATTATCTTCTTCGGTCCATTTGCGACGCGTGATGAACGCGTTTGACCAATCATAGCAGACTACACCATCTGACCAATCACATGACACTAGGCTAACAGATAGGAGGGGATTAGACAGATGAATCGTGGAATGAATCATTTGAGTGTCAGTCAAGAAGTAGGGTAAGAATAACTGCCCATTATTACGACTTAATAGTGTTTTTACACCTTGTATGTACATAAACTTGTTGTTGGACGCTCCATAAACCAAAGTAGGACCTTACAAATCATATGTTACTTAGTCTTTAAAGGGACAGTTCACCCCAAAAATAAATTTTGTCTTCATTTGCTCAACCTCGAGTTGTTTAAACCTGTGTAAATGTCTTTGTTCTGATGAACACAGAGGAAGAATGCGTGTAACCAAACATTTCTTGGCCACCATTGACTACCACAGTAGGAAAAATGACAATGGTTGTTAAAAGTGCCCAAGAACTGTTTGCTTTCCTACATTCTTCAAAATATATTCCTTTGTGTTCACCAGAACAAAGACATTTATACCGATTTGGAACAACTTGAAGTTGAGTTAATGATGAGAGAATTTTCATTTATTTTTGTGTGAACAGTTCCTTTAAAGGCTGCTACACACTTAAAACTTAACTAACAACATTTTGACAAACATTTTGTTACATTCTCTCTCAATTGTAGGTCTCTTTAGATAAAAGCGTCTGCTAAATGAATACGAGTAAATGTAAACAATAACAAGACCACACTAGCAATAAAGTTTGTTTTATCTATAAGTTTGTGCGCTTCGATTTTTACATATTAAGTGCGCAAGTTTTTTAAATTCAAACGGCTTTTGATTGGCTGGTTATGTTTTATTCTCATCAAAAACGTGACCGTAACAATATCGCTCATCTGCATTTTTATCATTATAGTTGTGGTGTGGACGCCTCTTTAAATTTAACATAATTAAACTTGATCTTTATTTTAGTTTTGGTGTGGAAAAAGTGAATTGGATGAAAATCCAGTGTTGGTTACATAAGCAGGGGTCTTGTTTCATGAGGACACAATGCTTTGCAGTGTTATTTCTTAGAATATTATTTAAGAACCAAGATTGAAGACTTTCTGCCCGTAGTGTCAAACACATTAGCTACACTCGTGTCTGAACTGTGACGTGGTGAGTTCAATATTTCAAGAGACCCCACAAGGCCATTAATTGGAATCAGGAAATTGAATTAGAGTCTCAATCATACGGCTTTACCTCAGGCCCATTTCAATTGAAGACAGCTGTTATGTAATTATCTTATAAAAAGCCAATCATTTAAAATGCCTTCAAGGGACACTGCGCTGGCTCTTGTGTTTGGAATACCTTTTCATTCTTTATACAAGCAGAGGCCAATATAGAAGACACATAACAGGTATCAAATAGGTTGAAGACTAAAGTTTTAAATGGATACTGTAAAACTAAAAAAGTAAAGGTGTTGAGGCTTTAACTGCCCTTTTTCTACAATTAAAGTCAGTTGTAATTGATAACAACAACCCTTTATAAAACATACTCTAGAAAGGTGAATTGCATCTATTACATTTTATTTGTATGTTTAATATATTAAAAAGATTAATTCTTATAACCCAACAGTGATAATAGCAACTGCCCCATAACTAAATGATTTCATACTATAATTGTACAGTACAGCTTGTTCCTTTTAATACAACATCTTTGTTTTTACACCAGTTTTATCGAGGGACCCTTCCAATTGGTACAGGAACGTTACAGTTGCTTTTAAAGTGTTTGCACTAAGGCAGTACATTGAGGACGTTGGTTTTTATGTCAAGGACTTCCAACAACCTGCCTGCATTGTGGCTCTTTGCCTGAAAGTGTGGTGTATACTGTACGTGCTTGTGTGTGTTGGTGACCAGCGAGAGCGTTCCTGTAGATCTGCATACTGTTATTTCTGACTGCATTGTCTGTGAACTTTATTAGGCTTAGTAGTTCAGCTCTGTTTTGAGAATAAAACGGCAACAATTGATTTACTTAAAATATATAGTGTTCTTGCCAAAAAACACATGAGACAAATAATGTGCTATTATACAGTAACATTTGAGCTATTATTACATCGTTTTTAACATTCAACTCCGAAACATTTTTGAGTTACAGGGTGACACAGCATGTGTTTTGAAGTAACAATGTCAATTTTTTGTCAATTGTGTTTTTTATGTCTTCACTTTACACTAAAAGTCCACTACTATTTAACATTATAGTTTATTACATCTATCGAAATTTCCACCTTACAATAAGGTTGTGTTTCTTAACATTAGTTAATGCTCTAGTTATCAATTAATAATACGTCTGTGTTTTTAGTTCATGTAATTTTTTGGATTTACTAAAACATTTTTAAGGTTTTAAGCTTTATCGGTTTACATTAGTTAAAGGTCCAGTGTATGAAATTTAGTGGCATCTTGCGAATTGCAACCAGCGGTTCACTTCACCCCTCCCTTACAAAGCATTACGGTGGCTGACACAGGACAAACATGTCAAGTTACTGTAGAAACAACGTGTCAAAAGCATGCAAAGGGACTCACGGCGTATGTACATAGAAATCGCTTATTCTAAGGTAATAAAACTTTTCATTAGGTAAGATCTTTAAACATCTCTGAAGACATAGTTATGTATATTATTATTGCATTTCTATCAAAAGATCCTCCAAAAAAGTACACATTGCACCTTTAATGCACCATGAACTAACATGAACTATCGTATTGACAATAACTAACATTAGCAAAGATGAATAAATGCTGAAAAAACGATATTGCGCATTGCTAGTTCATGTTAGCTAATGCATTTTCTAATCTTAACAAATATAACCTTGTATTTGTTAAACTTATAGTATATACATTCAAATTGTACTGTAAAAGGGTTGAATTGTGTAGTTATTTTTGGCACTCTGCAGTTATTATGCTAGCAAGAGGTACTTGACTATAAACTTTACCTCCTCATTTCTATACACGTGTTAATGAAAAGTATTGTGGTACTATACCGCTACTTAAAATACTGGGGAAAGTTTTAATGGGATAACGTGTAATCAAACCCATTAGCCTCTTCTTTATTCATTGAGTTTCCTGATTGGCACATGATGTTCATTTATTCCATATATTATGATCCCCTAATGGCAGTTGCTAGCCCCTTTAGAGTGCCAATTCTCATCAGACCTCTCAAGACAAGGTCTTAAGCCTAATTCATCTAATTAAAGAATCCATTCCTCAAGCTCTCCATTAATCAAGACTCTGTGTGATCTGAATATAAAGTGACCTTCCTGGAAGATGATGCATCGACCTTTAATGTACACACACACACACACTCAAATAAATAATATGATCTCTTAATAGAAAGTACTGTAACTGAGATTTTTACAAATAAGTTTTAACCGGAAGTAAAACATTAATTGATTATACAGTAAATACCAAACTGCTGTACGCCTGCAGTAACAAATCTGAAGCGCACACATTTATGATGCCTTTAGGAGAAGATGGAGAAAATGTAACAAATACATTTCCCCCATGAAATTGCACAGAGAGCAAATTTAGATGTTTTCCCAATTCTCCTGCGTTACCAAATATTTATTTTAAGAGAACTTAGTTCCCTCACCTCAAAATAAAGCTCTAAGTCACCCCTCACGTTGTTCAAAACCTTTCTATGACACTTTCATCTGTACAACACAAAAGAGGATATTTTGATAAATGTCTCAGTGGTTTTGTGTCCATCCAAAGGAAGTCAAAGGGTTAAGTGTTGCTTGTTTATCAACATTCTTCAAAATATCTTGTATGTCCTGCAGAAGAAAGAAAGTCAGACCGCTTTGGAATGACATGAGGGTGAATAAATGATGAAAGAATTTCCTTTTTGGGTGAACTATACTTCTACGTAATCTCACATCTTCTCTGAAGTTTCAGGGATCTCAAAATAGTCTCACAATATGTGTTCGGATCTTCCAACAAGAGTCTAGAGGATTCAATATGAACTGAAACATAGAAGGTCTATCATCTGAGCTGTCCTTTAAAAGTTAATTTCCTAGCTCTGGATGTTTGCTGTATTTCCCAAAAATATATTTGTATAATTTATTGAGTTATTAGAAACACTTGGAAAAAAGAAAAAGAAAAAATGGTCCCCGATCCCCTCCACAATAAGAACATTTATTTAACACCTCCGCATCCCCAAATCTCAGTGGTCACACATAATTTTCAGAAAAAAATAAAAATGTTCAGCACTTATGTGCCTCTTTTGAGTTGTGTAGTGTGGAAATAGCCTGCGTTCAATCTTGATGTCCAAACAAGTCCAAATTCATGTCCTTGTGTACACGACTCATGTTCCACCCGGTCTGGCTGAACAGGATGTCTTTTTGCAGTGTGTGAGATGCCTGGACTCTTCGTCCATCCCTGTCATAACTTGTGTGCCCTGGTTCCCTCAGGCACCGTCAGCCATGTTATACGGAGTGGAAGAGCTCAGCGGAGACTGGCGCTCTCTGAGAGGCGTATCCAGCCAAGAGACCATCTGTCACAGCGCATAACTGCGTGACAGCACAAATACAGTTCTACCTCACCAAAATCCAAACCTTTAATGAGAACTGAGAGATATGAGGACTTGGAAATGTTATAAAATGTTTAAGATTTAGCTATTTTATTACAACCTACCATGTAAGCATTAGGATGTTCATGTCCTAATGAAAAATGTAGCTAAAACCAGGTTACAGTGGCAGGGTACTGGCAGGTGATTGTATGTGGTTTCTAGCTGGTTCATGACGCTCATTGAAGGTCAAAGCTAATTGGTGGATTGGTTCGTTCTACTGCCAGCTGTTGACTTGGTCAAGCCTGGTTGAACTGAAAGGAAATTTAAGTAAAGATCAGATTAGAGCCAAAATCCAACTCAAGCATGGTGTGTTGCAATAATAAAGCATTTCTGTCTGGAAATTGTGAAAGCAGACTTCATGCACATGAAAAAAAAAAAAATAATAATAATATTCTGGCAGCTGGGGCCAGAAAAAAGAATGTTTTCATATTATCATTGTGTTATTTTACACAAAACTTGTATATTTTTGCTTTATTTCGGTAACATTTTTTACGGCATTTCAAAACTACATGATCATTCTAAAATAAAACAGTACAGTGTATATTATAAAATGTTTTTTGCTGCTTTATATTTTTAAGTATTACATTTCATTTCGCCTTCTTTCTATTTAAAAATTTGGTTATAAAAAAATTCATAAATCATGTTTTTGTTGTGTTTTATTGTGTTAGTTTTTTTAGTTATTATGGCTTAAATAGAAACAAACCAACTGCCGTTTGATTGATATTAATGGAATGCACAATAAAAAACATGATTTTATTAAGACATAGATATATCGATATTAAAATGGAGTTATATCATTTTGGAACCAAACTCTTCAAATATAGCCTAAGTTGAGAAGTTTTAAGTTAAGCAATGTAAAAATTTAAACTAGTAAGTTTAATGACTTGAATATGTAAGCACATTTCTAAATACATTACGCATTCGGCAGACGCTTTTTTTTCCTGAGCTGCAGGAAAGCATAAAAAAGGAGTATTTTCAAAAAAAGTAAATTGAGTCCCTTTTGATATCGTTTTCACCTTGAGTCAGTGTTACCTGTGGTATAGTCAAACAAAACTTTAAAAAGTATTTCACATATTTTTATTTAAAATGACTAAAAAGAGCTGAAAACACTTGATTTAAAACCCTGTACCTTGATTGCTTTGTTTCATTACAACACTGCCATCTATGTTCAAAATAAGGTACTACATTATGTTAATACAAAACTACGCTTCCCACAAGCACCATCGGCATGACTTCATCGCGCACGGATAAAAACAGCCGCTCGTCAATAATTTCATCGCGCTCACAAATTGGACATATACATTCAATTTGTCTGTGCATCTTTTGCGTGACAGTGTCACTCGTGCAGCAGATCAATGGCGGGATGTGAGTGGCGTCTGTCGCTTAAGCTGCTGGATCAACCTTCAGTTCCAAAGTCAGTACTGCGGTTTCCAGACACCGAACCTGGAGATGTTCCTCCCGGAGAGTATCGGGTCTCTACTCTCAAACAGCTCGTTTCTGCACTAACTCCCGATGATATACCAGATCCTGACCTCATAGGTACTTCATTCATTTAATGCGCTGCATGTTACATTTACACGGAGGTCAAATAAATGATCGCGTCCTATCAGTCTGTATGACGTTCGATTCAACCCGATTGGTTAAAAGTAATTTTAGGTGTAACACACAGCGTTTGGACCTAAACATTTCATTATTACATCATTTATGTATTCGGGTGACGTAAGGGTCTACGTTTCTGTGTCATCAAAAATTTAATTTGTTTAATGAAATGTAATAATTGTATTAATCTACATATATCACATTTAAAATAAGTTATCACTATGATAATATTTAGCATAGATTAAGGCATACATTATCTCTTGCTTATTGCAAACATACAGAACTTGGATTTAAGTCTACCTTGGGAGTCTTTACTTTATGTACATTAACCATGGTTTAACCAACATGTTTTGGTTTTATTTGTAGTGAGCTCAACTGTACTAACCCCATATTGAATATGGTCCCACAATAACTATCATTTAAAGGGAGAGCCCCCCCCCAAAAGGAAAATGTCACCCTCAAGTTGTTCAAAACATGTATATTTTTTTGTTTGGTTCAACACAAAGAAAGATATTTGGAAAAATGTTAGCAACTGAGATTTCTGGGGCACAATTGTCTACCATAGTAGAAAACAAATATTGTATATTTTTCTTTGTTCTGTTAAAGATCAAATACGATATTTTGAAGAATTTCGGAAAACAAACCATTCTGGGGCACCTTTGACAACAATGGTTTTGACTACCCCGGAAACTTTAAGTTACTAAAGTTACTAACATTCTTCAAAATACCTTTCTTTGTGTTCATCAGAACAAAGAAATGCAAAGGTTTGGAACAACTTGAGATTGAGTTATTCATAACAGATTTTTTATTTTTGGGTGGATTATTCCTTTATCCATGATATTTGGAATAAAATTATGGTTATACAAATGCCAAAAATGTGGTTACGACATTTTTATATGATAAAACCATGGTTAATTTTCTTGGAGGTAAACATGACATTTTGGTTTCATTTCTCAGAAGTTCGGTCCATCTAAAGGTTTAAAACAATCCTTTATGTATCACAGAGTTGGTGTATTGTGGAAGAAAGTTGAAAGATGACTCGACTTTAGAGTCGTATGGGATTCAGTCTGGATCTACTGTGCACATCCTGCGAAAGTCATGGCCGGAGCCGGAGATCCAACCTGGTGAGTGATGTTATGCATTCCGAAGTTTACTGTCATGGTCATGGACATTTCTAAACAATAGAAATTCACCCAAGTGTGTAAATTCTGCTGTCATTTACTCACCCTCATGTCATTTCTCATGACTTTTCTTCTGTGGAACACCAATGAAGATCTTCAATGTCTTCATGTCATTTTGACTTATAGCCCCAGTCACTATTCACTTTAACAGTATACAAACATTCAACTGGAAAATCTCCTTTTGTATTGCACAGAAGAAAGAAAATCACATAAAATGAGTAAACGATGACACAATCATTATTTTAGAGTGAGCTGTTCCTTTAAATCAATCTTCCTGGCAACAGAAACACTTATATCTGTGTTGCACCATGTTCTAGAGCCGGTGGACAAGGTTGCTGCCGCCAGGGAATTTCGTGTTTTACAGGCAGCCCTTCACTCCAGCACTGCATACAGAGACTCGGTGGGTTGACTAGCAACTGGACCAGCCAATGAGAAGCCGGCACATTCAACACTAACCTTGAGAAGCTTTTTTTATCGATTCCAGGTGTTCAAGATGCTGAACAACAAGGAATCTCTGGATCAAATCATAGTTGCGACACCTGGCCTGAGTAGAGATCCAGTGGCTCTAGGTAAGTAAAAGTATACGGGCGAAAAAGACGAAAAAGGTTTTAAGCATAAATCAGTAAGTTTAATAGTGCTTTCAATTTTTGAAATGTTCTGTGTTTAACTGTTTAATTTCATTTTTTGTCTTATTTATTTTTTGCTCAGAAGAACAATCACATCTGATCAAACCATTCCCCTGATTTACAGAAGACGCCCACTAAAATGTCATTCAGTGTAACGATCTTGTCAGGCATATTTACAACAAAAATCTATTTATGACATATTAAAAGACTAATTACTTTCACTACAAATGCTTATTAGTTTTAATTGATTATTTATTTTAAATTTGCCACTATATATAGGTTTTGGCCATTTGTCCATAATCATTTTTTTATTAGTTAAAAGCACAATAAAATGTAATATTCTCCCTTATTCTTTTATATATTTTAATCTGTACAAGTCAAAATAAGCATGTTGTTTCAATTTGTACATAAATATTGTGTTACACTGAATGACAGTGTAACATTATTCAACCAAATTTTAACATTTTATTCTCCAAAAACTTAGTTGAAACCATAAAGTAGACACTTAGTAAGAAACTTACATTTAATGTGCTTTTTAATTTTAGGGGTGCTTCAAGACAAGGACCTCTTCGTACAATTTACAGACCCAAACATGCTTGACACGTGAGTGACCCACAACAATGCCACATTGAAAAGGGAAGTTCACACAAAAATAAAACTTGTCATCATTTATTCACCATCATGTCATTTCAAACCCGTAAATTACTCTTTCTTCAATGAAACACAAGAGAAGATATTTTGAGAAATGTCGAAAATGTGGTTTGGTTATCAACATTCTTTAAAATATCTTCTTTTGTGTTCTGCAGAAGAGAGAAAGTCATACAGGTTTGGAATGACATGAGGGTGAGTAAATGATGACAGAATTTTTATTTTTGAGTGAACTATCACTTTAACCCCTCTAAATGCGACACGTTTTACTCTGCATCTTGAATTGAAAAATGTAAACTGAGAAGAATTGTCCCGCCAGGTTGGTCGGTTCCCATCCTGCGCTGGTCAATGCCATCATCCTGGTGCTACACTCAGTGGCTGGCAGCGTGCCACCCCAGCAGAGCGCCAACTCCTCCAGAAATGTGTCTTCTAGCTCTTATAGTGACATGCCAGGTGGGTCCCCACTGAAACTAAAGGTCATTTTTCAACAGGATTTATCGAAAAGTTATTTCAACCCACAGCTATTACAGATTTTGCATTATATTACAGTTATTACTATTTAATTCACTTTTATTGATATGTTTATTGTTTTCATGTTCATTTAAGTTACATTTTGTTATGTGCTTATTTATTTTTTACGAATATCTTTTTATATTGCTATGTAAGGTTACATTTTTTCAGCTTCAGTTTAGTTAGTGTGTTTCGTATTTTTAGTAATTTTAGTGCTCTTTTTTAATTTTACTCTTTCCCCACCAGCCTTTTCTTTTTTAAGTTGCCAGTCAGCGGCAGCATTTTTGAACATTTCCACTAAAATGTGATGGCTCACAGTACATTTTCTGTAATGAATATATGGACAAAAATAAAATATCAAATGAAAGAACAGAGTCTCTGCTTTTAAACAAAAGAAACCGTATTCTTCTGTTTTCATTTGTTCTTTTTTATTACTTCTTAAATGTGGGAAGGTTTCTTAAAATTGCATCATTTTAATTAAACGGCTGAGATAATTCGCTTTTTTTGTCAAAGACTTTGCCCAGAATAGATTAAAATGTATAATTAAAAACAGATAAAGTATTTACCCCCAAAACACTTAAATATATACGTTCTTTCCAAAGATGGGTAACAGCGCCACCTGCTGTACAACAGTACAAACACCGATTGCCGTAATAACTATTCTTTGGCTTTAAAATGATGATATAACTCGTCAAAGGCAGGGAAAGAGTTAAATTAAAACTTCATTGTATTGCTACCACAACATTTATAATTGCTGTTTAGTTTTTCAAATAACATTTGTGACCCAGTCTGTGAAAACCCATCTAAAGTAAATCCCTGTAATTTACATTAACATTATCCTACTTAATGTAATGAACAATCTGTGAAAGTATAACCTTGATATATTTAAAAAGGTCATGTCAGAGAATAAAATCAAAGTGAAATTAAAGGGACAGATCACCCAAAAATGAAAATTCTGTCATCATTTACTCGCCTCCAAGTTGGATAAAATCTGTTTAAATGTCTTTGTTCTGATGAACACAGAGACAAATAATCGGAAGAATAATTGTAACCCAACAGTTCTTGCCCACCATTGACTACCATCGTAGGAAAATGACAATGGAGTTCAAAAGTGCTCCAGAACTGTTTGCTTCGAAATATCTTCTTTTATGTTCAACAGAACAAAGAAATGTATACAGGTTTGGAACAACTTGAGGGTGATTAAATGATGACAGAATTTTCATTTGGGTGAACTGTTCCTTTAATGGTTGAACTCCTAACCTCATAATTATGTATCGTGACTTTACCCTGGATTTCAAATACTTCGTAGACACGTTCTTGCCGTTATTTTTTAGTTAAATTAACAAATGTTTTAATAGTTATAGTAAACTTGAATAACCTCCACAGGTGGTTTTCTCTTCGATGGAACGTCTGATGATGAGGAAGATTTCCAATTGGTGTGTAACGTGATTTGTAGTTTACACTTCTTTTACATTTTCCATTCATACACATTCACATCACTTGTTTCTTAAACCCTCGTAACCGTCTGTAGGGAAATCGGGGTGGACCGTCCAATCTTGCTAGTGGTTTAGCAGGCATGAGACCGGCCTCTCTTGGTTATAATGGAGCCGCGGGCCCCCGACCCATCACTCAAAGTGAGCTGGCCACAGCTCTGGCCCTCGCCAGCACCCCCGAGAGCAGTGCTGCCACACCAACTACAGGAAACCAGTTACAGGTATCTGTTAACCTCTACAATGTATGTGATTGACTGAAGCTACTGTAACAAATCATGTTGTGGGTGTTTTTTAGGGTCCCTCTTCAGGTGTGTCCCCGATCCCTGCAGGGACCCCCATAACAAATGATCTGTTTAACCAGGCCCTACAGCAGGCACTACAGGTGTCCAGCATATCCAGCTTTCAGGTGAATGCAGGTTTTGCTTCTTTTTTTTTTCAGCCTTTCAGCGTGTATTTTGTCCAGTCCAGAATTTCAACAAAACAAACCTCAAACAGCAACGTGAAAGAATGTGGCTTATTCCACGATATATACATTTTATATAGCGAGCGCGGAGCGAATAGTGAGCCAGGAAGGAGCGTGGAGTGAACGAGGAGCGAAAAATGAAAAACCCAGAGCGGAGCTGGATCGGAGCGAGTATATTTTATATGAGCGCAGAGCGGAAATTGATGCCGCTCCACTCTGCTCACATACTTTGCAGGCTACACAGTAACACAGTTGCTGGCGGTGTGAACGCGGCCTTAAAAGAGCAAACTATAAAGAAATAAATGTAAATGTAACAAAATGTAAAGGACTCCATATCTTTTTAAAATATCAGACAAGTCAAATATGTTGATTTCTGTATTTTATGGTACAAATGATGTTATTTTAGTAAACAGTAATTTCCCAATAACATGTACCACATTGTTCCTACTAGGGATGCCACAATTCTCAATATAATATTGAACCGTTCGGTAAAAATCACAAGTTTGCATTCATTATGTTAAATACACTGATGCGCTAAACCTCTTCAATAAGCTTCTTTTACTGACATGTTTATGAATGGTAAACTAAGAACTGCTGTGAGCTGCCAGTGTTAATCTTTCATTTATCTTTATTTTATTTTATTGAATACACCAGGAATTGTACAAGTTGATTTTTGCTTGTTCAAATAAGCATAGAATAATGAAAAAAACACTTTAATGTGCCAAGCCATCAGAACCGAACCGAACACCTGGGTAAATAAACGAGGTACGTATTGAACCACGGGTTAACTGTATTGTTGCATCCCTAGTGCCTACAAACCTTTAGTTGTCCTATATCCGTGGCTGAAATGAATCAAATTACATTATCTGAACCACTTTGAGTTTGGATGAACTATCAATATAAGTTATTTGTTATCATCAGTTTCAATAACCTTATGTTTTTATGGGCTTAATGTTTATTTATGAGCTTCTATTCAAAATATGGAGCTATTGCTGGAAACCACTACCATATAGGGCAATGACTAGGGTAGTAAATGTTGCATAATTGACAGCGCTGTAGATCAGTTTCTAGGCCACATGCTTTCTTCTAAAATCGCTGGCATGTATCATGTAATATTTGTACATATTTCTGTCTTTGTGAAGTTTTTGAAGGCATTCGATATTGTTGAAAAATTGCTTGATTGATTTGCTGTTGATTAAAGTAACGTGATTTGAACAATAAAGTCTTCACTGTGTTCACTATTTAAACATCTGTTTCTAGAACCAGTGGCAGTCACAGCTCCAACAGTTGCGGGACATGGGCATCCGTGATGAGGAGCTCATCCTAAGAGCCCTGCAGGCCACGGGTGGAGACATCCAAGCTGCCCTGGAGCTCATATTCGCTGGAGGAGCACCATGAGTCGGTTCTCTTGAAGAAAACAATCTCAACTCAAATAATATATGAGTATTTTGAACTCTTATTCTATAGTATCATTCTTAGCTTATAGTTGTCTATTTAAAGTATGTACATTGAATATGTGTGTGGTACAAGACACTCTCGGCTGTCTAAAGATTGTCTTGTTGTGTTAATACACTGTTTTGTTTAGTTATTATTTTGGGAGATATTTATGGAAGCTAAAAGCTTAGGTTTGCCTGACAATCGTTTATTTATTAAACTATTACATAAATGCCATATTGTTTGTGTCCTATATTTGGCAGATGAGATGAAGAAAGGCAACACGTGAAAGCCCCACATACTGTATACAGTAAATCCAATGAACTAACCACTACACCACTGGGCCTTTGGGGTGATGCCAGTTTGAATGTAGAGCCTTTCAATGCTAAAGTTTGCCCCGTTTCAGCAGGGGGAACATATCCTGACAGCTGGGAAGGTTCCTGTCAGATACCGTTCCCCCCTTTGGTCTCACATTTACACTGCTGACTTTCAACACTACGAGAAGAGTTCAGAGTCCAATGACATTTACAACATGCACTAACTGCACTAACCCTTTGACCATTGAGCATATGATGGGTTAGGAGCCTTTCAATGTTAAAGTTTAGCCCCTTACATTAGGGGGCACATATCCTGACAGGTGTGAATGTTACTGTTAGATACCCTCCCCACTGTGTTCCATTAGATAGAATTTTCATAGTTGTCTCACATTAACACTGCTGATTTGTAATGCTACAACAAGTGGTTTCTCAGTGTTTCAGTCGGATATCACTAAACTTTCCATCATAGCAGGAGAACTTATCCGGACAAGTAAGGTAAAGAAAGCCATCCTCAGTCCTACAGCCTGCAGCCCACAAACCCAATGCTTCAACCACTGGACCACTGGGTATTTTCGTTAGGGTCGGTTTGAATGTGCAGCCTTTGAAGGCTGTTACGTATTCCCTAGTCTAGGGTTAAAGGAATGTAACAAACGTAGCGTGGAGAGAGAGGAGTACTGTGGCCCAAGGCTCCACACAGTCACACAGGTTTAAGGTTAAAGTATAACAAAGGTTTTATTGACAAGTCCAGGGTCAAACAGAACTTGAGGAGGGAGATCAGCCAAAATAACAAACCAAAGTTTTTACTTCCTTAGGGGTTTGGAGTCTATCTGCCCAGTCAACAAAAGAGAAAAAAAAGACAAACCACTACCCTTACTCCATTGCTATAAAAAAAAAACAGGTGAAACGTATTTTGGAGAAAAACAAAATAGCATCCCCTCGTTTGTATTTAATAATAAGATGATAAAATTAGTTGAATGGAAAATTGGAATTGCAACCTCAGGCACATTAACAGACAATAAAGATATAGGGGAGTGAAAAAATAATCAAAGTTAACAAAACCATACGCACTAGGTTAAGACCTCATGGTCTCTGTGCATATCTGAAATATATGCATATCTGCATATCTGAAATATATTTAGGTCCTAGACCATTGAGTGATTTATAGACAAGTAAGAATACTTTGAAGTTGATTCTAAAAGTAACTGGTAACCAGTGTAAGGACCTGAGGATTGGAGTGATCTGCTCAGATTTTTTGGTTCTGGTCAGAATCCTGGTAGCAGCGTCCTGTATGAGCTGCAGCTGTCTGATGGTTTACACACTTCACAACAAGATATACTTTCAAAAAGACATAACAACCCTACTTCTCATAACTCTGAGGGTGTGTCTGGAGCAACCTTTTCAAAACAGTCTCTTCACCACTGTGAGAATATAATCAACTTCGAACTGCACTTAAAAAAAGAACCCCTACACACTTGTAGAGCATAGCAGTGTTTCAATCATTTCTGTGAACGTTGAGACCTTGAGACGCCAACAGCTTTGACTAGGAGAAAATTTCTTCCAGGAGAAAAAGTCTCTCCTCATCTTCGGTCTGGCGATCTCGGGTTAAGTAACCTCCTTAACGATCTGGAATAGACATCAGGTGGCACTGCTAGACCTGTTAAGCAGACAGTAGGAGGAGAAACACGACACAACTGAGAAAACAAAACACACATGCACCACAACAGAGAAACCTTGTTACACATTTTAACAAAAACATTTTGTAAGTCATTATACCTTATGGACGTAACAAGGCTAGTTACAGTATGTAAATATTAAGAGATGCTTCATGGAAACATAAAGTGTTGCTTGAGTGCATGCATCAAACCAGTTGTTTTTGACTATATGTCCATCAGTGCAGAAGTTTGAAAGGTGCAGAATCATGGCAGTTTGGCAAAACAGATCGTGCCTCAGTGTTATCCCCAACCCCTTGAAATATTATCCTTTCTTGTGTAACATGTGGTGTATGAGGTCCTTAAATATTATACTCCCTATGCCTTAATAAATGAATGATTTCTGAGACATACAGTATTGCTTGTATGCATTCAAATAGTTTTCGACTTTGTGTGCATCTACGCATAAGTTTGAAGGGGGTAGAATCCTGGCAGCTGGGCAAAACAGATGATGCCCCAATATTACAAGTGGGTTCTCAGAGTTTCAGCCTGTTATTACAAAATTTTCCATTAGAGGAGGAGGACTTATCCTGACAACTAAGAATGTTTCTCCTCAGATAAGGTTCCCAGTATTCAATTAGAGATCCACTAAATATCCATAAAAGGTGAAAATGGTACTGTCAGATATTGTTCCCCTGTGATCAATACAATAAGATCATACTTGTCTCACATTAACACCACTAAACTTTCGACACAACAAGAAGTAGGTTCTCGGAGTTTCAGCTAAATTCTTCAATAAAGCAGGAGAACGTATCCTGACAACTAAAACTGTTGCTGTCAGTTGAGATTCCCTTCTGGTCAATGAGAAAATAAATAAATGCGGGACTCAATCCAGTCACCTGCATACCTTAAACCTAATGCACTAACCAATACACCACTGCGTTAGGTTGGAGCTGGTTTGAATGTGGAGCCTTTCAATGCTCATAGCAGGGGAATGCATCCTGACAGTGGAGAATGTTAATGACGTTCCCCCTGTGTCCCATAACATAGAAAGTTCATATGAAAACATGTGTTCAATAAATAAAAATAAAGGCAGGGAGGTTTCAAACCAAGGACCTGCACACCATGTTGTATACTTTTGTTGTCCATAGTGCTGGTGATGAATTAATGGATATCAATCCAAATCCAAATGATTCGTAAATAATTTTTTTCACTATATACACATGCAGGGACTGCTTCACTTCTTTATGTGATGTAGCGGCATTCTTTATAAAATAAGCACTTTAGAAATAGTTTAAAGTTGCATTTATTAGGACTCAGAAGATAAAAATAAACCAAATTGCAAACTAAATCCAACCATGGATATTGTTTAATTGTGAAATGAGAGTGCGAACCCGCAATCTCATGCCCAAATGTATCAACCCGCTACACTAACTGGCAGTATGCTCATTTATATCAAATGTTCTCAAACTTTGGGTCATAAGGAGCGTCAAGCAAAGCCACTTGCTCTTGCGGTACATTAAAAAAGCTTATCCACCAACTAACAATTAGACTTGTTTAGTTCACACTTATAGATCCAGTGTCGCGATGTGTTTAACGCTATATTTTCTCTAACGACAACATTACAGCCCAAGTATGTGGTTTGTGTCAATGGAAATCACATCAGGCCGCTCGATGGCTCTTGAGCAGATGTCTATGCCGCACTCCAACAGTGAGAAACACATTGCAAGCATACTTATTAAGATGCATTATGTAATAGAAGAGAATTGCCTCTGTTATTGAGATATAAGATTTCATTCTGTTAAGGAACGTCGACAAAACCCGATATGATGAAAAGATGAGATTGATTTGGCGGGATTTGTGGCTGCCAATTCTAAATGACCCTACTGAGAAAGTTGAGGTATGGAGAAGGACAAATATGCAATATGCAATATGAGTATATTGTTCATTCATTAATTCATGCATCTGTGTTTGTCTTTACCAGATGGGCAAGATCAAATGTCCAGTTTTATTAATCGTTGGTGAGGATGAGAACCATTAACATTTTAACAAATCCTCTTTATGTAGATGTTTCATATAAAGTCCTATTTTAAATTCTAATATTTTTATTAGGCTGGATATAAATCTAGTCCCAACACCCTCACAAATACTGTAGATATATTTTATTTTTAGTATATTACATGCCATTGATTTGTATTGTAGTGATGGTGGTGTAGGGAGGAGAGACTGTGTCTCACAGTCGGGCTCAGGAGAACTCCTGGCAGAAGACTCAGGCTTTTCTTAAAGAAAATCTCTATGATTACAGCAGAGAGACCACCAGATGCAAACAGACTTCATGTTGTTTATACATACAGTATAAATATAGTTGTTGTTTGGGTTCAGTAATAACGCCATGCTTTATTGTTTACGTTAGAATCAGTTAATGTAGAAAATTATTATTAATAATAGAAATATATGGTATACAAATGATATAACATATTTGCAGTTGATTTATAATATATTAACCAATTACAATGATTAATATATCAAGTGATAATTGAATAGAAACAATAGCTAGAATGTATATAATATACAACACTTTCATGAAAAGAGGTCACTGCAATGGACAGCTACTGTGTCTGTATTTGTATTACATTCAGTATACATTAAGATGGAATAACACACACAGTTTTTGCCAATGTCATATTAATCTTGAGTATACAGTAGTATTGCGTACGTTGAATCTTCAAAGAGTATTTAGTTTGATCAAATTTATAAAAGAGACACAGCTGTACGATTATTTCCAGAAAAGGCGAGCTGCTGGAGGCAGGCAGGTAGGACGGAACTACAGAACGAGCACACAATACATCATCCCATTACCTTCAAAACCCAAACATATGACTCGGTTTCACTTACTGCGTCCGGTTTGTGTCCGGCATGTTTTAGCACTGGGACAGCACCGTCTCTCAGTTTCAAACGATCTCCAAATCCAGCGTTAATGTGATATAATGTAATATGTGTCATGCAAATATGCAAGAGGTTTTAACTTAAACCAGTCTGAAACTGAGACATGCTGTGCTTTCTTGTCGGGCTCCTTGATCAAAATGAATCAGGGAAATCATTGAAAGTTTTTTATTTATTTAATTTTAGTCTGACTTCAATCGATAAGTTCCGTGTTGACTTCTTTTGATATCCAAAACTGTCACAAACAGCCGCTGTGATGAGGATGAAAAACAAAGTGTGTGATGTTGCTGCCAGCAGTAGACAGTTCTGCCAAAACCCAGGAATTCTTACAAGACAAAATCTGCATCCATGTAACCACAGCAACAGCAAAGGCACAATAACCGTCTCATTTGGCAAGATTGTATAGATTGATATATGGACCACCACATCTAATTTTAATTCTTTAGTATTTTCATTATTTTCTTATCGGTTTTGGTTAAATTTCATTTATTTTGTTCATTGTGACCTAATATATTGAATGATGTTTGATAAACAAGCAATAACAGTACCAATATTGTCTTGACAGTGCCAATATTATTTTTGATATATATACAAAATTATATTGGTACTGTATATGCTTTGTGTATTAAAACTATAAGAAATAATAATGACATTCAAAATCTCTCAAACCCTTTTATCTGCTTTCAAACAAAGCTGCTGCTGCTGTAACAACCATCAAACAACATAGCGGTCTTTAATTCTTTAAATGTTGACAAATACAACTCCGCTTCTTTTGAGATTAATGACATTGGACGCATGGCTTTGAACAATCAAATCTTAGGCAAACAACATCTTAGACAACATTTTTGTTTGTCAATTGATTGCATTTCTGTTAAGTACCTCTTTAAACTCTTAGGGCCAGATTTACTAACAGTTTTCTGCAGCGTAAAAAACGACTGTCTGCATTTACTTAAGACATATAGTGAAGATTGAACTGAAAAGGCTTGGACATAGTTTTGTGTCAATGTTTTGTTTGAAATTCCAGAAAGCTGGTTATGTGACATACCTGGGTAAGTTTAAGGGTTAGTTGATAACCCCAGCTTTCGGTTCTTAAAACAGAGATAACTTTCGGGGTGTGTAAGGAACCATAGCAACTCACTCTCTGAAGATAACCTGCTCTGGAACAGGTTATGTTCCAGGGTTAGTTCATTTTAAGGATGTTACAAAGCTTTAGGGGTTGTCTGCGCATATGTGCACTTTTGATGAGATTACGTATAATATATTATAATTTTACAGCAATATTACAATTACAATATCCCCCGTCACAATTCAGCATTCACAACTAATTCAATTTACTAACTTTATTATTAAACAAATTTAGGCTTCGTGTATTTATATTGAACACTGTACTTTGAATTAGGTTTATTAAAACATCTCCAAATATCACTGGATGTATATGCACATCTTACAATTTCCATCAGTTAAATATATTTGGACATGTAACTGTGGGCCTAACGTTTCATTCTATACCGTGCACTACGGTATAAATCAAATATCTGATTGTGATGTACAGTGCTGTGTTGAGTCTTATTAATCGTTATACTGTGCGTTATACATATTTGAATAGAGAATTACTCCGTGTTTTAGAGGTATGCGCCCGCACACACACACACACACACATATCAGTGTATTACACAAAACAGCTTTCACAGCCGATGTTAAGGTCTTGGAAGCTGGTATTTGACCGTTGGTTATCTTAGAATGTGTGTAGCTGAATTCTTATTACCAGCTGTAGGACTGTGATTAAAGTAGTTTAGCGGTTAGTTCAGTCAAATGTTTACAATCTCTGATAACCAACAGTATATGGTATGGGTGGGACATCTTCAGACACACTCTCAAAGCGGGGAACCAATCACGACAGACCTGGTCAGCTTTACCAATCATAGCATTTCGGAGGAGGGACTTTATAGACTGAAGAAATCCAAACGTTTTGTGAGAAGAAAATGAAATTAGAAACATGAACATCCATTGTTAAACCCCCCAAAAACATAATCAAAGCCTCTAAAACAGCCAAAGAATGGCTCCTTTAACAAACTCAGGCTTACAGTATTTGATTTGGGTTGACAAAACCAAACAACATGATCAAGCTTAGTTGGTTCCATGAAGCAGCTGATCGAGTTTCTTTGTCAACTCAAGCTTTGATCCTAAAGCTAAGATTGATTCACACTTGCGTGCACATGAACGAGTGACATCGGCATTGTCAAACCAATCGCGTTCAACACAGATAGAGGGATTTCTGTAGGTTTATCAGGAAACAATAGTAGTTAGATTACTACAAAAAAATAATTTCAGCCACAGAGTAACACTGTTTCTGTTGTCTATTCAAGAGAGAACTGTTTCAGAAACTCAAGAGAGAACTGTTTCAGAAACTGATTGCGTTAATGCGCAAGTTTATCGACTATGTAGTTTTTGGTCACATATTTCATTTATTTGAAGGGTTTTGAACTGTTCCTCGTGTACTTTACCTTCCTCAAAGCACTGACATAACACAGATGCATTGGGGAATGATAAAGGGATTTCAGAATTAAAACCTTCTTAAAATATACGCCTATTGTATGAGACCTTATTTAGGTGAATTCTATACTTGATTTTCAAACAAAGGATAGCCGTGTTAAAAGATATGTGATGTCACTTGTCATTGTATGGTTTTGTCTGTATCCAACTGTCGCTGTTTAATAGAAGGCTTCTTGAGTGGACAATGAAGATAAATGTCCTGATAACACAATAAAACTGAAAGTGTTCCTATGTGTTCTGCATCTCAGACAAGTATGTAAAAAATGACATGGAAAATAAATACATTTCATTGTGAGTGTAAGGGAACCAGTGAGTTTTGTCTATCACTAAAATCACATTTTAACTATAGCAATCATTGTATTTTTTCAAATATCACCTTATTAACCAAACGAGCGACCTCTAGGACGCAGCCTTCGAATTGAACGCAGCTTGTGTGTTAGTTCACAGAATTCACAGTATTGCAGAAGAGCAATATCTTATTCAATCAGTTACAAAATACATTAATATACAGAATCTTTAGATATTTTCTGCCCAGATACTGATTATGATGTTAATATTCATATCTCTGTAGCCGAAATACACATCCAGCTCCAAATAGGGTAAGACACACTATAGCTTTGGTAGCTTCTAGAGGTTGTGTTTCAACTGCCACATTCAGTCCATAGCCAGACTAAAAATGTATTACAAGACACAGAACTAAAAGATGAAAGCTACTTTACTGAATTAGATCAGTCGTGAAACCCAAACAACATGGTTGCTTCTAAAGCACAAGTTAAACTACACTGCCCCCTACAGACAAACGATAGTTTTACTTAAAATTTCGTTTTCAGTTCTTGTTCATCTTACTTCAGTGAATCTGCTTATATTGTGGACTCATGCGGACACTGATAATTGTTCGGAGGGTTTCTCCTGTAACTTAAACTCAACTAGATCCCTCTGATCAGATGTTAAAGGGATGCTCCGCCAAAATAAATGATGTCATCGTTTACTCACCCTCAAGTTGTTCCAAACCTGTATACATGTACTGTAAAAAAACAAAGATAGTTAGCAACTGACATCCCTTCTGGGACATTATGCGAAACCATAGTAGAAAACATATTGTATCAATTTGTGTTCCGTTGACCAATGACCTATTTTGAAGCAAACAGTTCAGGGCATCATTAGTTACCATTTCAACTTTTCTTACCATGATAGTCAAATTTGTCCAGAAATGTCAGTTGCTAACCTACTTTCAAATACATTACTTCGTGTGCAACAGAACAAACGTTACAGATTTGGAACAGATTTTTCATTTTGGGTGAATTATTCCTTTAAATAAATATAAAAATCTTATTCGGCGCAACTTCTCATTTATTTTACACACACACAGATTACCAACACTCGCATTTTGTTCATAAACAACAGTGTGCGACTTGGATTTGGGGTGATCCAGGCTTCTAGACAAAGACTACCGTTTGGGTGATGTTTTCAGTTCTTATAGCGGTCCAAATATATTTTAATATCGAAATACGAACACAGATCAACGTTCAAACCAAATCGGATGCTCTTTATCTGATTGTGTGGGTGGCTCTTAAAAGAGCCTTTGTGGTGTTAAACTCAAAGCGAGTTTATTTGGAGCTAGTGTACTTCGTCACGGCCTTTGTTCCCTCAGACACGGCGTGTTTGGCCAGCTCACCGGGCAACAACAGACGAACGGCGGTCTGAATCTCTCTGGAAGTGATGGTGGAGCGCTTGTTGTAGTGAGCGAGACGAGACGCCTCCCGCCGATGCGCTCAAAGATGTCGTTGACGAAAGAGTTCATGATGCCCATCGCCTTAGAAGAAATACCGGTGTCGGGATGAACCTGCTTCAAGACTTTATAGACATATATAGCGTAACTCTCCTTCCTGGACTTTCTGCGCTTCTTTCCTGCCTTCCCGGCGGTCTTGATGACGGCCTTCTTGGATCCCTTCTTGGGTGCGGACTTCGCTGGCTCAGGCATGGCGTAATAAATCGACAATCTGGAATGACCTTGCGTTATACTGCAGGGGCTTTTATTGAGAAGTCTATGCAAATTGTCGCAAAACGTGACATGTGCTCTGATTGCTTGTCTTCGTTGGCCAAACCCTTTAAATGTTTCAATTGGCTAGTTCATAGGGTGAGGGGGAGGAAAGACAGCCAATGAAAGTGTATCCACCCACAGACTCATGTTAGAACGTGACCCTCCCCCATGCGATTCAGTTTCCTTTGTTCATTTCCCGCTCTTATATTTCTTATTTTTATCATATTCTACACATCTGTGTCTCAGTTTATAATGTGCGCAATCGTGTAATTACAATCCCTCATTTAAAAGGATTATTTGAGAGTATGGCAAACTTTTCCATTTCTCTCTGCTTTAAGTCTCCCCAACCGGAAACGCGGATTCTTCCTGCGAAACGCGGAAGTCACGCGTGCACACACTCAGCCCATTGATTTGTTGTGCAAATGACGCGAAAACAAGCAAACATATTTTCCTAAATATGAAATGTCAAACCTGACTATTTCTGTTAGACTTGTGCCCAACAAAACAACACTTTACTTATCAGTGTACATGATGCATTAAGTGTTGGAGGATGGACTCTTTGTTTGGAAAAAAGGGGGTGGCTCTTAAAAGAGCTGTTGGGGTTTGGATTTTTCACTACACAAATGTAACCATCGAAACCGTGTATAAACTTGTTTCAGCGCATAAACAACGTCCATCGCGGTTTCTCTAGTCCGTGCGATTCCCTTTTCCTCACCGAACAAATTGAAACAGACGGTCAGTACAACGTACCGCTTATGGCACCCCTTTCATAGTTTAAAACATACGACCATTTTTCATTTAAACATCCATATATCAAGATTACATTAGTGTAGAAAGGACTATTACAAAGGAAAATGTCTCGTTCAGTGGAATGTAGGTGGCTCTTAAAAGAGCCTTTGTGTCTTGGTGGGTTACGCAACTTCGTTTAAGCGCGTTCACCACGGATGCGGCGGGCCAGCTGAATATCTTTGGGCATGATGGTGACTCTCTTTGCGTGGATGGCACACAGGTTGGTGTCCTCAAAAAGGCCGACCAAATAAGCCTCGCTGGCCTCCTGCAAGGCCATGACGGCGGAGCTCTGGAAGCGCAGATCAGTCTTGAAGTCCTGGGCGATTTCTCTCACCAGACGCTGGAAAGGCAACTTACGAATGAGCAGTTCGGTGGACTTTTGATAACGGCGGATTTCTCTCAACGCCACGGTACCGGGGCCTGTAACGATGAGGCTTCTTCACGCCACCGGTGGC
This sequence comes from Triplophysa siluroides, assembly GCA_006030095.1. Lineage (NCBI taxonomy): Eukaryota > Metazoa > Chordata > Actinopteri > Cypriniformes > Nemacheilidae > Triplophysa > Triplophysa siluroides. The sequence continues at coordinate 4,128,536 of VCII01000093.1, forward strand.
TGGAGCACTCTTGCGGGCAGCTTTAGTAGCGAGCTGCTTCCTAGGCGCTTTGCCGCCGGTTGACTTACGAGCCGTCTGCTTAGTTCTTGCCATGATTACAAGTTTTCCGTCAGATGCAGAAGAGATTGAATAGATCCTCTTTCGCTCTGCAGGCTGCTTTTAAAGACTAGTCGACCATGCGCCCAGAGGGTGGCGACAATACACTGAAATGTGATTGGATACTGTGAGACGTCTGCGTATTCAGCTGACCAATGCCTGTGCGTTTCCTGATTTTCAAACGAGCATGAGCAGTGCGTGTTTCCCGCCGGAAACCATTTGTTTATATTAGTCCTATTAACGCATGAAGCTCTGTAAATTACATTTCTACGTGTTATAGTCCCATAAAGACAAGCATAATATTTTCATCAAACACTATTTTTAAATAAAAATAGAGAGAAAATACACATTTGTCCTTTTTATGACGAGTAGTTTGTTCTTGTCGTTTTATGAATTAAATGTAAGGCCAGCTGTGATGTCTCATTGTTAGTAATTCAGTGGAAACTGATTGGGTGTGATTGTAAAAACCCAGGTTATAATTTACACTACGAATGCATAGCAATGTTCCTTAAAATTATTAAATATTCAAAAGAGAAAACGCCACAAGACTAGCATTTATAATCATATTTTAAGTAGACTTCTTAAACACTACAAGACACATCAAGCATGTATTTGACCTTTGCATGTACAGCTGATAAATTACTCAAAGAAAACACTCTCTTAGTTCAAGTGGGTGGCTCTTAAAAGAGCCTTTTTAGTTTTGGGGAAAGTTGTCTACTTGGTCTTGGCGGGCTTCTCGGTCTTCTAGGGCAATAACACCGTCTGGATGTGGGGCAACACAACTCCTTGAGCGATGGTCATGACGCCCAACAGTTGATTCAGCTTTATAAATGCTCTGATGATTATAACATACATACTTAGATTTAACTAAATTACTTAAAACTTAAATACATGACAAGACTTTTGCTCAGATGTGGCCCAGATTTTCAGTCTGGACTTATGGCAGAAAGCCTGCCAGTCTGCAGATTTTATCAGTCAGTGTGTTCCTGTCTGAAACTTTCAAAAAGTCTGCAAGTGTATGATGTCTAGCTTTTAAAAAATCAGTTCTGATTTTTAAAGTCTTGTTGTGTACTCCAACCATTAGCATATTCTTTTATTTTTAACATATGCTCTTTACTGGGCTGGTGGGTGGCTCTTTTTTTTTGAGGAATAAAGTATATATTAACTTTATTTCTTTTTCGGCGCGGCCTTTTTGGGCTTAGCTGCTTTAAGCTTTGTCGTCGTGGGCTTAGCAGCCTTGGTCTTCTTGGGACTTTTAGCTGCTTTCTTGGGACTCTTGGCTGCTGCTGCAATCTTCGCCTTCTTCGTTGCCTTTTTAGCGGCGGTGGCGGCTCTCTTCTCCAGATTTCTTAGCGGCGGTCTTCTTTGTTGCTAATGTCTTGGGCTTCTTAGCAGCGGCGGGATTCTTTGTTTTAGAAGCGGCTTTCGTCGCCGGCTTCTTCTTGGTCTCGGTTTATTTTTTGTCGAGTTTGAATGAGCCGCAAGCGCCGGTCCCTTTGGCCTGAACCAGAGTAAACCTTTTAGTCACCAGACTATTGATAGCGATCTTAACGCGGGAGTTGCTCTTCTCCACCGGCAGCGAGAGCTTTCTTCATAGCGGCATAGTTTACCGTGTTTTCGAGTCACTTTTAAAATCACTTGAATTAAATGATCATCATTGAAGTACTCGTACAGTTTCCATTATAGTTATTGTGGACATATTGAAGCACGCGCCATCCAGACGCTTCCTGTCCCTTTGTGAATGACATTTATCTGCATCTCTTTTCCCCGAACTCACCAATTGCTTTTTGGTACGTGTTTATTATATTAGATTTGCGTCTGTTGTTGCCTGAATACATATTTAAACAAAAAAACGAGCATGAATCAGAAAATCAAGTTATTTTTTAATGCACACTTTAAAACACGGAAGTAAATGTCAATCAAAAATTAAACAATAAATGACAACGGGGAAAAACGTAATCTTTACAGAAGACAATACGATACGTACAGTGCAGCTCGGCGATCAGTAAATAAACGGTACAGCTAAACATTTTATTCTGCCTTGACTGTATATCGTAGGTGGCTTACGTTAACAGTTACTGTAGGAACATACCTAACATGCACGCTCGTTCCGGTTAGCTTAGCTATGGTCTATTGATATTAATTTAAGCAAACAGTGTATTTTCCCTCGGCTGCTTCAGATGTACTAAGATGGCCAATGGATTATCATTAAAGAAATGTGGCGAAAATGAACGTGAGAAAGATTCTCTTTAACGGAAAATATGGGTGGCTCTTAAAAGAGCCTTTGGGGTTTTGAAAATGCCAAAGCGAGTTTATTTGGAGCTAGTATACTTCGTCACGGCCTTTGTTCCCTCAGACACGGCGTGTTTGGCCAGCTCACCGGGCAACAACAGACGAACGGCGGTCTGGATCTCCCTGGAAGTGATGGTGGAGCGCTTGTTGTAGTGAGCGAGACGAGATGCTTCACCGGCGATGCGCTCAAAGATGTCGTTGACGAAAGAGTTCATGATGCCCATCGCCTTAGAAGAAATACCGGTGTCGGGATGAACCTGCTTCATGACCTTGTACACGTAGATGGCGTAACTCTCCTTCCTTGTCCTCTTGCGTTTCTTTCCTCCCTTTGCGGCGGTCTTGGCGACGGCCTTCTTGGATCCCTTCTTGGGCGCGGGCTTTGCTGGTTCAGGCATGTTCACTTCGAATCAAACGCGGAGCTATGACTAACTTAACAGCTCTGTGAGAAGCATTTATTCCCTGCCCATGCTAATATTCAGATACTGAGTGTGTGTTTTCATTGGACAAAAACATGAATTGATTTCATTGGATGACTTGAAACGCAAAAGAGCCAATCAACATGTTGCAAACGGTAGCCTCGCCCATCGCCTCATGTTTGAAAAGTTACATGTCCTCCCCCACTCATGTCTTCTTTTCATTTCCCGCCCATTCTATAATTTAATGGATAATTTCTGCAATTTAATTTAATATTTCTGAAAGTAATGCGAGCGTATAACAGTAGTTTACTTATATTATAATAATCTACCCAGACGTAACTCGAAAACCAAATACTAAGTGGGTTTAAACCCATTTTCGTTCATTTCGCATAAAAGCGTCTCAAAGTTGTAATTCAAAGAGAATGTGACTATTCTTTGACACAAATATACAATTTATTACCAAGCTCACTATCACAAACCAATTTCTAGAAAACATTTGAACGGTTAAATTGTTTGAGATGTGCATTTTCACATAGATAAATAAAACTATGGTGTAAATTGAGAACCGGAACATCATATAAAATTGTATAAAACATTAGACAAGAATAGCGAACATGTACAGTGTGATAAAACACTTGACACTCTAGTTAGCTTTCGACAAGATACACAAACTAAAACGTCGATATAAACATAAGCTCTTTGTTTGAGGACGTGGGTGGCTCTTAAAAGAGCCGTTTGTTTTGCGTCGAATTGAAGTCGTTTAACCACCGAAACCATACAAAGTGCGCCCTTGACGCTTCAATGCATAGACAACGTCCATGGCGGTGACGGTTTTTCTCTTGGCATGTTCGGTGTAGGTGACGGCATCACGAATTACATTCTCCAGAAACACCTTCAGCACACCGCGAGTTTCCTCGTAGATCAGACCGGAGATGCGCTTGACGCCACCACGGCGAGCGAGACGACGGATGGCCGGTTTGGTGATTCCCTGGATGTTATCGCGTAGAACTTTGCGATGACGCTTAGCGCCTCCTTTACCGAGTCCTTTCCCGCCTTTGCCTCTTCCAGACATGATCTTCAACGAGTAGTAGATTAACAGAATAACGAGAATAGATGTAGAAATGGGATTTTCTAGATGCTTACAGGACCCAGTTGAGACACCCAAAAATGAAGGCGGAGCCAACAGCGTGCATAACTCTGTTTTTATTATGTTATCATGTTTTTATTATGTGTTAGTTAGCAGTATTTGTTTGAGTTATTATGGCTTAAATCAAAACAGTTTGATTGATATTAATTTGATGCACAATAACAACTTGTTTTTTTGGAGTCATCTCATCAGACTCTTCTTTTCTTTGTCTTAGTTAGGGACCCTAAACTGCACTCAGCTGAATGTTTTAACGATCATTTACTGGTACCATTCTCTTCAATTTAAAACATTTTGCAAAATGTATAAGGCGTATGGCATAAATGTTTTAAACTTAGAGGCAATAAAATGTGTTATTTTAATCTTTGTAATCGTCAAACCATCTCACATTCTAAAAAGTTTAAATGTTCCTTGCCATCGGTGGCGTTTCTAGACTACTGTAACTGGGGGGGGCCAGGCAGGGGCCACTTATGCTTTTAGGGGGCACACTAACATTTGTTGTCATGATTATTTTTCATTCATTTTTCATCTGAAAACAAGTTCAGCTCAAAATTCCAGATTTAGGGGGGCCAGGGGGGTGGCCAAGTGTGCTGACACGGGGGTACTGGCCCCCTCTGGCCCCCCCCCCTAGAACCGCCCCTGCTTGCCATGCAGCAACAAATATGTATTTATCAAAAGCAGAATGACAGAAACCTTAGATTATTTTTTGAAAGATCGGGTAAGCTATTTCATTTATTCAGATTTCTTTACATGGTTAAATGTGCAAAATTCTAAAATTGGGATTAGAATTATGGTTCTGGTTTTGTGTAGATTACATTTTCCAAGAAGACAAAGCAATAAAACTCACTGTCCTTGGATGTTTGAAAACTAAGTTGGGAATCCAAAACCAGGGTAATTCATTGTTAGATATACAATTCTTAGTCCAGTTTATTTTAAATGTCTGGTTAATGGACCGAAAATCTAAAGCGTTAAGACCACAGCCTCTAATCAGAGTTTTTCTTTGAACACATTCAGGTTTATTTTTCCCAGATAAAACGGAAAAGCAGTGTGTCAATAGATTTAATCGTTTTCTGATCAACATATAAAGAGAGAGCAGTCTAAACAAGACGTGATACCTTCTGCCTGTGTCAATAAGATTCTCCCATAAATAGTTAAGTCTCTCTGCAGCCAGCAACATAGTATACTTTTAGTACTTTCTAACCTTTCTGAACCTGATTTGAAGATATCAACCCTAAGATATTTTATATGATTTTTAACTTCAATACCAACAACAAAATCTTATCTGAATCATGTATATACAAAATTTCACTTTCTTTGGATTTACCATTAATCCCGAAGCTTTGGAGGAAAGATTAAATTCATTTAGGGCAACAGAAACTTGAGAATCATTTTTAAGGAAGAGACATGTGTAGTCAGCCAACAAGAGATAGGAAGACCCGCTTGTCAAGATTGGCCTTCCTGCTTCTGGATTTTTAAAGTCGTATATGTAAATTTTTTCTTGCTGTCCTGTACTTTTGAGTTTATTAGTTAATAGGCTGTACTCAGGTTGTTTATTGGCGCACTCACGTTACGGTTCACAATTTATAACTGTAAGGTAAACAAGAGGCAATGTAATGTTGCCGGGTCTCATTATGTAGTATGATCGGCCTTGTCACCAATTTAGTGTTATGCCTGTAAACGATGACTACCAAACACAATACATATTTTATGGTCAAGAGTTGCTTCCTTAGTTCATGCATGTAGACTAATGTTATATGTTATGTTTATTATGCACTATTCCCATAGCAAGTTGAGTGTAAGTTAGTGATTGCACCTATCACACAAAGCACAACGGCTGGTCGCGAGTGTGTTTCTGAAAATACAACTGCAGAATATATTTTTTATATTATAAGTATTTTTTTCGTTGGTTACTAAACACGTTCAGGTCCATGCGTTGTGTTCTGGGTGACTGCAAATGTGCCATGTAGCTAACGTTAGGACGCAAGCTGCGATGTAGCTAGCAAGCTATGCGCTAACGGCTAACAACAATCTACTACCTTAGATTCTAGTAGTATAGGCCTACCCCACATGGGCAAAAAGAGCACTTAAGTACATGCACAGTTTATGAAGCTACATGATGTAACAGTGGTTTCAGCTTAGTCAACAAAGTCACGTGTATTGCGTTACCCACGGGGAATCTTTTTATGACACTGATAACAGACAATTACGCTTATCAACCAAATGGGGTAAACCTAAGCAAAAGTTATCCCGTGTTGCTTTAATCTAACTGTAACATTACATAATTAAGATATAGTAATTATGGAAATGCTGTGAAAGATGCTTTTGAACGCTCATGGGAAATGGGGGACAGTGGAAAGGCAGAATTATTTTATGCAAATTTGTTAATTATTAGTTGTTATATATATGACCCTGGATCACAAAACCACTCTTAAGTAGCACGGGAACATTTTTAGTAAAAGACAAAACACATTGTATGGGTCAAAATTATAGATTTTTCTTTTATGCCAAAAATCATAAGGATATTAAGTAAGGATCATGTTCCATGAATATATTTTGTACATTTCCTACCTTAAATATATAAAACTGATTTTTGTGAGTTGATGGGCTGCCACAGTGCTCCTGATTAACAACTTCAAAGGCAATTTTCTCAATATTTTGATTTTTTTGCACTCAGAATCCAGAGTTTTAAATGGTTCTATCTCAGCCAGGTATTGTCCTATTCTAACAACTCATACATTAATAGAAAGCTTATCTATTAGTATTTTTAATTAAAAAATTGACCCATAAGACTGGTTTTGTTGTCTATATAGAGGCATCTCTATGTCTCGTTTAACACTTCAACAAACAACAGTAAACGGAAATGTAGCATTTATTATTAGTCCATAAAATACATTTTCGGAATTAAAGTTATAGTCTCTTTAATGTCTTAATCTGTCAAATATGAAATCTGATATTGAAATGAACAGTGCTAGCGTTTTTGTTCAAATTCTTCAATTACACAATGTTACTTTAAACAAAATGCATTTATTATGTACAGATTGCACAGTAAATGTGCATGTGACTTTTCAGAAATTGTTCAGAAACAATCAATAAACAATGATCAATAGACAATAGTCCCTAGCTCATATATATTTCAGTAGTTACCTAACACAAGGTGAAAAATCGTGTAATGAACAAAATATAAATCTGCATGGCAAAATGTTCTGATTGAATCATATATCATGGTGCCGAGATTAGGATAGTACTTGTCTAATTTTTTATTTACTTTGAATAAATGGTTTTGTTTATCTAATGTGATTTCTTCAGTGTGACATTCAACGTACCATCTTGGTATTATTCTTTGTCATAATTTAAAAAGATGAATGTAACAGTTAAATTTGACAGAATAGCAAATTTTTATATACTGTGGTCTATACACTCCACAACATTTAGAAGGAAGATGTTTTGATAGGGTCATTAAACACTTGTGTATTCGTGTTTCACCAGGATAACAGAAATGTGCGGAACAAGTCAAACAGGTTTAAAATGAAAAGAGTAAATGATGAGGGAATTTTCTTTTTTGCGGGGGGAACTATCACTTTAACTCTTAAATGTATCTTATTTAGTAACTTACTGACCTAACAGTTTAAAAGCAAATTACATCTAGCAAAAAAAATGTCCATATGTATCTTAAGGTTTAGTAAGAGGTTTGTAATATCTGAAAGAGCTATGCATTAGCTTTTCTAGGCTGCCTACCCATGAGAATTTATCAAATGTGAAATATGCCATGTTTGCTCAGTGTAAAGCGTACTCCACTAGCTGAAAAAATAACCTCAGCACACAATCTTTCAGGAACATGGACCAAAAACATGTTGTTGACCCATTCAGCACTCGCTCAGTGATTTTTTCTTTATAAGATAACGCTTCTTTGCAATTGACAGAAATTTTATCAATCCATGTTTTCACCATTATAAAGTGGAGGGCGCTGTTGCTCATCTTCTAAAAATCTACAGCATATATACCTTCCAAAAACAGGAAATCTTGTTTTGATCATTGTTCTGAATCTAATCTATGTAAAGTCTTTGACAAAAAAATATCTCAGCTTTCGTTCGAAAGGTTGTATTTTTTAAAAAACCTACCCACATTCGAAAAGTGATTAAAAGAACAGATAGAATACTTTTTAAAGCAGAGTTTCTGCTCTTTCATCTGATATGATGTGTGTTCATATTAGTGTTGTAGTCAAGACCACCAAAACCGAGACAGAGACCAGAGGGTGTCGTGACCAAGACAAGACCAAGACTTTGAGATGCCGAGACCAAGACAAGACCAAGGCAGGCCGAGACCAGCAATCCCCAAATTCTTTCAAAAGATCCTCAAAACACTAAAAAGTCATAACAAAATAATAATATAAGTAACTTGGGTGATTTATTGTGATTAAATGTATGTGTGTGTCTTCTTTTCTCTATTGTGATGTATATCCGAGTGAAATGGCTTCTGAAATGAGAAGAAATGTAGGGCTGAACTTGATTTCGTCTGTCGAGAACTGGTTGGATCGTTGTCTATTTTTTGTTGTTGTTTATTTTGGGGGTCTGGATCGGAAGAGAGAAGGAAGGAAGAGAGGTCGTTCAGAGGAAGGATGGAGGTTGACATTTTTTATTAAAGATTATGAGGGCACATTAATTAAAAAAAGCTAAAGTTGTCATTTTCAATTTTACTGAAGCATTCTGTAATTTTCTGTTGTTTATATTGTGACTATTACTTGGTAAAAATAGCAGAGACTCGCAATGTATGGCAATTCCACATCATGCCGTGGCCAGGTCATTCCACCGAGCACCGAAGTTCTCTTCGACTCTATAGGCACCTTGTGAGAATACACATGGACCAATACTCTCACTCTTTGCCAACTGTGGTGCATTGCAGGTGAGCTCAGGAGGTGTGTGTTTATGATGGAATTAATGCATCAGGATGAAACTCTTTTAACAGCGCTGTGCTGACCATTTTAACAGTGCTGGTGTGGGTAGAACCGGGATGTTCATCGCTATTGACCGCCTGAACCTCCAGATTGAAAAAGAAAGTGAAGAGATAGAAAACGGAATTGTTTGCTGAAATGCAAAACCAGAGAACTTGAGGTGTAAAATTATATCCATAAGGTAAAGAGATGAGTTAAGAGTGCCAAACACAATTTGTCATTGTCAAACAGTTATTACATGTAAATCTATAGTTTTTTTAGAACTGAACAGAATATTTTCAAACATAAAATATGTAATTATCCCTTTAAAATATTTTTTCAAATATTCTTTTATATTAAATATTCTGCCCTATAGTACATGTACAATGTTTTTTTAATAATGTTTTTCTGTTTTCTTCAGCAGCATTATATTGTTACCTCCACCAATATGAATGTTAATATTAAATCAAGAGCTGGACCCTCTGATGACATCATGCAACCTGCAATATTTATGAGAGTATATATGGGTTGTGTCCCAGCATTTGTCGTGCCATTTATTTTCTGCATCATGTTCAAACTCTGCTTTTTGTTCACCATTTTTGATTATTTACATTTGTATGAATAAAACAATATATGACCTTAATGCTGTATTTTGATATACTTTAAAGACAATGAAATAATGCTAATCTATGTTTGGGTGACAGTTTGCCAAAATGTAATCTAAACATAAATTATTTGTTATCTTTTGTTATTTGCATTATATAACATGAATGAACAATGAACAATACTTCTACAGCTTTGTTAGAACTATCTTAGTGTTCATTTCAACATTTACTAATACATTTATACTGTAGGCCTATATAACGTTCTGTTAACATTAGTTAATGCACAGTGAGCTGAGAGAAAACATTAACAAATATCAACAAATGTTTAAAAAAATATATTTTTCATTGTTAGTTCATGTTACCTAATGCAAAATAACTACCTAACGAATAGATAACCAATGTTTTTTTCCCATTATTGTTCACGACACCTGTCAATATGATGATGACATTAATGTTTCACTCATGGTTTCTTTGAAGTTTATAGTTCGAACATTTCTAAATGTGTTATAATCTCAAACTTTTAGTGCAATGCTTTAAACATGTTTATTTGTAAACAAAAAAAAGAAGATATAAACAGCAGACACCTGCAGGGTTTTATAGCCACTTAAGATTTTTTTTCTGTTAATCTAAAAGAAGCATAAAATAATCAATTCTTAAATGTTCTTAAGGGTTTTGGGCATGATTCAAATCCTTTTGCCTCCTCTTTCCACTAGAGGGCGCCCCGAGCACGACTATGTAATAACGTTAATGTTGTGTTATATGTTAATGGCCGGGACCAATGCATTTTGAGTTTTGACCTGAAACGTTTTTCGTTTAATGCTCGAAACCCCTTGCACAAGCGAGAGGAAATCCTCAAAAGGGCTGAACGTCACCCTGTTACTCGCTTTCCTTTCAAAACGTAAAGTTCTGCTTGTTTTCATGACTGCAGCACGAGGGTTAAATCCCGCTCCCGCGTTCTGCTCCGCTCTTAAGCGCCTCCTTCGATCCAAAGGCATTTCCTGCCGTCCAGACTCCCACAATAAACAGCTGTACGGCAGCGGTTATGGCACGCTTCGTACCGCTATTGTATCCTTCAGGCAGTCCCATCATCCTCCATCTCTCAAATATGCCCGTGTGCACGATTCACTTCAAACTTCCAGCCGTGTCGCGCTTGGGGAACGGCGTCTCGAGCGCCCTTTACTAATATCAGCCCAGGCAGACGTCATACGGAGTGAACGTTACTTTGTTTCAGGACGGACGCGTGCTTCACCCCGTTCGTATTTCTGCTTGACTGACGGTTACCAGGGAGATCGCCATAAACCGTCGAACGGATCTGTTATTTTCGCGTCGCGTCCGCGTGATCGGAGATGAAGTCGACGGGATATATCTAAAAAGCCTGCCACGTTTCTGTCTTCGAGGGGCGAAGTTGCGACCGCAACAGAGGTGAGTCAAAGCGGGATTGCTACGAGATATTGCTACATATATCAAAGGGAATCGTTTTTGTTTTATCCGGGTTAGCACGATGGCTTTTCAATAGAAACGGGCGTAACAAGCATCACCGATCGCACTGCATTTGGAGGTGTGATGTTGATTTTCCTCTTTGGGATACAGCCAGCCAGCCATCAATCCACACAGACACTGCACGAATCTCTTGATCGTCACCCTTCGTCTCTACAGCGCGATAGAAATGCTTATTTTTCTTTCCTTTGGCAGCTGATGTCAATCAGTTACACATATTTACATATTTATATAGTCCGTATTGTTCACATAGTCGTTTTCTTTTCTTATTTATACCTTATTATAAAGAATCATGTTGGTAGAAGCCTCGCTGTCAGACATCCAAAGTATAGTCATTCAATAATGCTGTATGTCTACATGTTACTGCCATCGTCAACATATGGATCTCATTGTAGCATACTTATTGAATAATAAACATAAGTTATTTTTATGTTCGTATACATTCACCGAAGTGGTTTAAAAAAGTTTATTTTAATTCTTGTGTACTGTATTTCTATAGTGCTTTTCACATTTTTGCTTTTTATTACATTTTTGCATTGTGAAAAAAGCAGACAACAAATAATAATAATAATATAGAAATACAGAAATGTACAAGTGTGTATAACATAAATAAGTAAATAAAATCATATAGTCAGAAGGATGGGAAAATGATGCACCTATCAGACTGTAGTAATATGACAAAGAATAAGAAATTATTATTAGAATTATATCAATAACATTTCACTCTTTTTGGAACATGCTGCTACACACGTGTGCGTAAACATGCATATAAACTTCATTATGACCATTTGCCAAAGTCATTCTGTTTCAGGCAGCACTAAACAACGCAGAAAAGTGTTTCCTTCTCTGAAAAAAGCAGACAACAAATAATAATGTAAATAATAATAATATAGAACTACAGAAATGTACCAGTGTATATAATATAAATAAGTAAATCAAATCATATAATCATAAGTATGGGGAAATTATACACCAGCTGATTGTAATAATATGAAAAAGCGTAAAATGTGTTAAAATTTCATTATGACCATTTGCCAAAGTCATTCTGTTTCAGGCAGCAGCAAACAACTCAGAAAAGTGTTTCACTTTCATGGATAAAAGTAATAAAATGGGAGATATGCAGGAATTTTGCACATTACAGATAAACCTCGTCTTTGGCTACTAACAGCGCTAATCTGTTTGCTCATAGCGATACGATTCTTTAGAGTAAACTAAACCCTTATCAACACAAGCCATTGGTGAAAATCACATGCAGTTGTTCCAAATTACTAATATGAAGCGTCTGGTGACCTTTTGTGAAGTGAAAAGCAAGCATTGAGCCCTAACAGTCCAGTGTTTGTTGTTTAATTTATTCGTACCCTCCGTTACCACTGACTCGGTTTTCTCGCTGATGGCTCTTTGTGAGAACTCCAGACAGCTGAACTCTTTTTTTAAAAGGGGTCGTCGGCTGGTCAGTCTGCACTTCCTGTACACACGGTCAAGATCTTTCCAGCACTTTCTGCTACCAAAATGAAGTTATGATTATTAGTATTCAGGGTTTTTTCCTGGCTCAAAATGAGGCGGAGGTGGTGCCATCCTGATCTTGTGCACACGCGTAGGCCTACCGTACCTTCAAGTGGCTTAACCAAAGTGACTTTGACATATTAAAAGTTCTAAATAAATAAGTTGAAAATGACTATTGTTAAGTTATATAAAAAATCACCTTTATTCAACAACTTTTTTTTTAATCAAACAAAGCTTTTTTATCATTTTCAAAAAATGTATGTTTCAGCCCACAATAGCCAACTGAATTAACCAGTCCTACTAAATGAACAAAGCTCATTCACATCTTGCGTTCTCTGTGGTTCACTTTAAATGATTCAATGATCTCTTATATTCGCTATAGTGACTGATAAGTTCAATAGTTTAAATGAATCGGTTCAAATGAGTCATTCTGAAAGCAATGTGCGTTCATACTTGCGAACTCGCTGTGTACAGTATACGCTGATTCAATGATCAAACTGCATAGCTAAATATATTGCAATGATCGTCATGTTAATTTAAGAAATTTCAATTTAAACGTACTTGGATGCAAAACAAACAGCCGCGTACCGCCGCTAGCTCTTGTTCTGCAACTCTTTTTAAAGCCTCAGTGCGCTGATAATGAAACAGCGCCTCCACTGTGGCGTAATGCCGCAACTGCAGTTACAAATGACAGTCCGTTAAATGCACGCAGCATTTCTTGTGAAGACAACCGACATAATTTTGGCGAGAGTCTGAGGCGGCACGACATTTGACAGAGGCGGCCGCCTCCAATTTCTCTATGCAGGAAAAACTCTAATATGAGATTATTAAAAAGGCAGCATTATGACTCTAGTTTTAGCAGCGCTCTGTGTTCTCTACAGTCCAACAGTCAAAAGTGACAAACTTCATATTTAGCCTCTCTTTCACAACTAGCGCAGTCCAATAGGAACAGATGATTACTCATGCTTGGCTCACGCTTGAAGGCTTGAAATATGGCCAGGATGTTTCTCGCTGTGGATTAACATGAGAGTGGGCATGATGTTCAATCTGCTTATAAATCTTTGCTGTTTAATTGAAGGCCTGTTCACACGAGAATAATAACTGGAACAACTGTATAACCAACAAAATATAACGTTATGGTTATTCTAATCTAATATCTGCAGTTTTAGATTTTAAATACACAAGCCCTTTGAATTTGATCCCATAGTGATCCCAAAAATAGTCAGCCGTATTTCATTAAAAGCATCCCTGTTGGTTTCTCTACACCTAATTCAATATGTGTAGACCTAACTGCATAATGAATGGGGGTGGAGGGTTGTGAATGTTTTTCTCTGTCGCCTTTGGTTTACGCAATAAATATTAATAGAGATTCAACATTTATAGGCCACTGCCTTCTATTGGCCTGCGTCTAGGCACTGAGGAACCAGATGATGGAAAGAAATGGCCGCAGTTCAAATTCTTATTCATATTGAATACGTGTGTGGATAAGACTGACGTTTATGAGAAGCCTGACATTCTCCTGTGCTAGTGGTGGGCAGATGTTTACACGATTTCTCTCCCACCATTTGATATCAGCTCTCAAATACTGTTTCCTATAATGCAATGTTCGATAACTATAAAGCAAACAAATGTAACCATAAGTTGGCGCAGCTTTCTCTATATATCAATACTAGCATAGGCATATATTGAGGTACAAAACAAGCAGCTATTTTAAATGAAAATAAATGCCTTTCGTACATTCGTTTCCACAGAAAAGCAATGCAACGTAGAAAAAAGATCCCTGACCTTTAGAAGTGTGATCATTTCTGGCTATTAGTTTACTTTTGCAATAGTCATTCTGTTGTATTGACATTGAATAAAGTAGCTGATGCTGCTGTGTGTGATGTGTGTATGTATCCGATGATTTGTTTTTGAGTTTTGTTTATTTATTGCTTTAGTTACACATTCGCTACACTTACGAAAAATAATCATCTTTTGGATTTCTAAAGTCACTTCCAAAGTGACATGACATCAATGCTGATTGCTGATTGGTTGAAGCCTCAAGAACATGCAGACAGCACCATCACTGCCACTGACAAAATACCTATAATATAAATAATATAAAATATAATGCACCAAAATGAATAAATAATCAAAATGCTTAAATTTTATCAAATACCTATCAATAGAGAAATATGCTTTGGGTTCATATATTTATAGGCATAGGCCACCTGGACCACGGTAACCAGTAACCTTGACCATTTTGGGAGCATTTTGTAATAATCATGGGATTGGCATCTTATGCCGTACAGTACCATGGCCCCAATGTATTCTCAAATGAAAATAAATATAGCTAAAGTTGACCGGTAACCATGTTATTTAATGGTCTGGCAGGCATTTCAGTTTGCCTGTAAATCACTTGATTTTTCTTTTTTCCATGTCGTGTGATGTCGAAAGCCGTAGTTACTGCAGTCTGTAATTTATTTACCATGCAAAATGTTGTATTATCCTGCATCAGCAGAGCTTTTTTTAAGGCTATATGCCATCGTTTGCTTTAGGCTGGTGTTGAAGTTCTCCTGGAGAAAACGTCCTGCCCTAGTTTCCCTCCTCTGAGGCAACAGTATGACTATGAGATGTTAGCAGAGTTTGTACTATTTCGCACACTCTCACAGGGGACTCGTCTCGCAGAGTGACACACCGTAGCACAGAGAAGGAGCAAAAAACCATATAGGACATTTACAGAGCGAATAGAGGACACAAAATTGGCTGAAGGTTGAAACGGCATCAGGAATGGCTTGATTCAATCCTGCATTACCTGCAAGAACACCCGTGTTGACGGTGCGTGAATGAAAAGCATTCTGTGTGTTTTAGATCAGACAGGTCTTGCTAGATTCCTTCTCTTCGTGCGGTCGTAAATATAGTCCCATGTAATTTACTGTAGCAGGTGAAATTGAGCGCAAACGTGATCTAAAATTAGTCACAGATTCAAAGAAACCAAAGCGATCACACTGTTCCCTTCATGTTGTGCCATCTGGAAAAGGAGATCTGCACATTCTGCAGTGAAGGAAAACACTTCCAGAGATTGGAGTGTAATTGGCCCCACTAGATATCCAGAGATGCATAAACAATCCCATCAAGTCGGTACTTAATACCTGGTTGTATGTCGGAAATGGTAAACAAGTCTGTTTGCGAACAAAGTATATAAGCATCGATCTGTATTTTTTGAAGAAGGTTGGTAACCAAACAACATCGGACCCAGTTCACTACAACTTTATGGACAAAAAAACATAGCAACATTTCTCAAAATTTCTTATTTTGTGTTTTACAGAAGAAAGAGTCAAATACAGGTTTTGAACGACATGAGGGTGAATAATAACGACATATTTTATATCATTATTATTTTTGGGTGAACTAGCGCTTTAAGTATAGTAGAAACAAATATATTTGCTGTGTTTTAACATAAATTTTACAATGGTCTGTTACTCGATTCTGATTGGCTGGAAGGTGTGTATTAAAAGCGTTTAATTCACAGGTAGTTCCAGTCAGTTTGATCAATGTTTGAAATTTATTGATGAAAATAACTGTCGTTTTCACCTGTCTTATCAAAAATTACCCCATAAACATCAATAACTTCTTTAACTTGGCAAATGACCATGGTATATTTGTGATAATCCACGGCTAGCCGTGCATTAAACAATTAAAATCCTTTTAAGGAGTCATATGGTGCAAATATGTGTTTTTCTGTGTCTTTGGTGTGTCATAAATTGCCCATGCATGTATTAGACATGTAAAATTTCAAAAATTAAAGTGTCGGAAAAAAAGATGCATTCTATTTAAAAGCGAATGCTCACCCATAGGTACGCCCACCAAGTAAGGTGGGCGTACCTATCAGTACAATTGCTTTGGAACCTGATGTTCCAAATATTCGACCAATCACTACGCACTGGTTCATCAGCCAATCATAGCACACCTCGCTTTTCAGAGGGATGAGCTTTGTAATGAGCGCGTTTCAGAGAGGCGGGGCAAAGAGGAGATACAAACATGCACGATGTGTTGAAAATACAGCGTTTTTTAACCTTAAAGTGTGTATACACATTGTATTACATCTAAAACAAACGATAATATTAGTTTTAGCCGTGTCATATGAGCCCTTTAATGCACGCCTAGCCGTGGATTATCCCTTACATATGGGTTATTCTATGCAAATCTTTGAAAATGTTCAAAATATTCCAGCAATCTTCCCATTGTTCCTAGTTCACATATTCAACCAATTCTTTAAAAGTCTTTTTTGATTGTGATGTGTTTAATCAAGCACCGTTTGGCACACGGATTGGGCACAATTGGACGCTCCCTAATGAAATTGCAGTGTTGACAATAGATCTCCTGTTTTAATTTCAGCCCGACATCGACGACAGTCTCTACCCAACACAATAATGCTGTGCTGACTGCTGAAACAATCACACAAAACAGATAGTAAGACTTTCACGCTTGTGGAAAAGCCCACTTTAAAATTGATCTGCAACAAATTACATTTGCAAATTCTTAAGCTCTCCATTATGAGCTCTGAACCAAGACTTCCACCAAAAACAGGAATAATATAGATCTTTAGCCTCAGACTCTTAAAGTTGATGTAAACAAAGGTGGTCATGGGTTTATGGCTGTGCTACTGGTTAAGACGTTATAACAATTGAAGTAATGTTCCATATGGCCCTTACGCAACTCGTCATGGGTTTTTTTAATGCATTTGAATGCAATTTTAAGCTTTCCGGTGGCTCAGTGGTTAGAGCGTGACGTTAGCAACGCCAAGGTCATGGGTTCGATCCAAGGGATTGCACATACTTAGAAACAAATGTATAGTATAATGTGATGTAAGTCGCTTTGGATAAAAGCGTAAATGGATACAGCCACAGTACACTGTTGTAAAAGGTCCCCTTTAAGCTTTGCACTCAAAGGCTTCTCATTGAAAGTAATACCGCTCCATACACAAAATGAATTTGACGAATACGTGCAATAAGGTAAGAGGAGGTAATTTCACACACCCCTGTGCTAGAGGCGTTGCTGCTCACCAGCTTCCCCTGCTTATGTTTACCTTGGCAACTCCATCCGGGTGTAAACAAACACTCAAGGGGCGTACCTCTGCGCGGCCTGTCCGTGTGTGTGTGTGTGTGTGTGTGTGTGAAATCCATAATGTCCTCAGGGAGATGATGGTGAGAGGTCAGCTATGCTTTCCCACAAACCTTCATTTCAGCAAAGAACGCTGGTTGCTATAATGGGCAGTCTGGTCCTTTCATCACTTTTAGAAATGCAGTTCCTTTATAGCAGCAGTGTGGGTTTAATTATTAAGCATCTTTTAATCAAGAACAATATTGTCCGCTGGGGTCCTTGCTGTGAAATGAAAACAAGAGAATGCACAGTACTTTTTTATACTTCCCATTTGACATCAGGCTGTAAAATCATTTGTAATTCACATACAGTACATAACAAAAACGAAGCACTTACAAAATCAGCAAAAAGCGCCCGACTCCTAAGGAAATGCTCGCGTCTATTCTTATGATGGATGCCGCATGCTTTGATTTGTGCAGCGGGGAGCTGTTTTTTTAAGGCGTGGAGAGACATGAGGTCAATTCTGCTGTTCAGCTCACCGCTTGAGAACATATCACCAGACTCCACTCAACCTATTAGACCACAGCTGCGCTTCCGCACAGTTTTTTTGCTCATCACTGTCAGGATTGATTTGAGATATGCTTCCTGTGCAGCGTTCTTTAGGATCTGTTACAAAGGATGCTACAGGGTTTCACCGCTCTTATTAGCTCTGTGAGTCGTTTCTAAAGTACTGCTTACTTGATCGAATTCTAACTAGTACACCTTTCAAACCTTCTGACAAAGTCCATTCCATGTTTTACTATCGCCCGGGAAAGTGTGTTATGGTTTGTTGTAGATGTGTGTAAATGGGGCATTTAATCATTGACTGGGAACATGTGATTTGTTTTATGTTTATAGCAACTGGTCAAGGTTGTGTGAATCCGACCTTGATAGGCCCAGGACAACTGTGTGTGGGTTAGTGGGTGAAGTTGTTGTCGGCGAAAGATTTTGGGGGATTTTGTCCCCGTCCCAGCGATGAGGAGGACGCATTAAGTTATTCTATACTAGTATATAGTATAGCATTGGGTTTAAGCAAGACCCTTTCATTTTGTGAGGTTTGTGAGTTGGTTTATTTTCGTCTTAAGTCTAGATATGGGAACATCCCTGATTTTGAAACCAATATTTGAGATCATTTTAACAAATCATTTTTTTTGTATTGTTAGAATTTGGCTTTGAAGTCATTACAGCTATAAAAGTGGTTCACCAAAAAGCCTGTGTTCTCTCTCTGGAGGGGACTTACTGAGTTAATGATAATATACCGAGTGAGCTATTAAAAGCTATCATTTCTGCAAACTATCACTTTGTAACGCTTTAATGACAGTGCCGGTGACTTTTTTATAACAGGAAATAGGGAAAACACCCCCGTGCCATTATCAACGTCTGAAGCTTTTCTGGCTCTTGACTCCAGTCCAATGATTTATCGTCTCTCAATTATATACACTATACTTAGTCTGTTTGACCTTCTGTTAAAGAACCAGTTAAAAATTCAGCTGTTATTTATTTACTCTGATATTGTTCCAAATCTGTATCTTTTATCTATCCGATACCAGTCAAAAAAAAGGTCAAATAATCTATTTAAATAAATCTTTTAATCTAGAGATGCACTGATATATCGGCCAATAATCTGTATTGATCGATAAATGCAATTTTCACATTATCAGTTATCGGCCGATAGCTTAAAAAAGCTGATGATCCGAGCCGATATATACTGTCAATCAAAAGAGCACAGGAAAATGCAATAAATGTGTGCTCTGTACATAAGGGATGGGCAATATTATATATAGTTTGCGATATACCAGTAGAATTTCTCCCCGTGATAGGAATTTGTATTCGCGAGATATAAATGATAAAGGCTAGTTGATGACGTATTTCTGCCCGAGACCCGTTCTTAGCTCATATGCGGAGTGAAAGTCATAGCACACGAGCATCAAAGTGGCCAGAAGTAACTAATTCTCAATGTAAGACGGCGGCGAGCTACTATCAATTTTAGTCATAAACAGCGGTAAATGGTGTTATATTTATACCATCATTGTTATCGCTATTGCGATATAGTTTTGAGGCCATATTGCAAAAACATTTCCAGTTTGATGTTCAATATAGTCATTATATGAATTAATAACATCCTGAAAGTTAAGAAATATTCATTTTAAACTTTACAATCGATATCGGCAGATATCACGCTGAATAATCGGCTAGCAGCATCAGTGGAGAAACTTAGTATCGGTGCATCTCTATTTTAATCGCAAGGTGTATGCTAAATGTCTGAATTTGTTTGATTTACATTTTCACTTAAATTATTTCTTATATGGTGACTTAGACAAAAAGATTATATCACCATACATTAACATTTTTTCTTCCACCCAGGCTCTCTAACTGCATCAACCTAAAACTTTGACTGTATATAAATGTACATTTACGCATTTGGCAGAGGCTTTTAAAGCGACTTACATTGCATTATACTATACATTTGTTTTTAAGTATGTGCAATCCCTGGGATTGAACTCATGACTTTGGCGTTGCTTGCGCCATGCTCTAACCACTGAGCCACAGGAAAGCAAGTATGAAAGTAAATGTAAGTATTCAAATTGTTGAGTTATTGCAAACCACTGCAGTATGCACATTGGCAATATTTTAAAAATGTTGATTTATTGCCCAGCCCTTCATCCGAGTATTCTGAAGCCATTTAATGGCTTTAAGTGAGGAACAATTGAACAAAAAGTATAATAGTAGTCTTTTAATTCTTTATGGATCTAGACAGCCTCTTGTCACTGCCATTGTTGTTATTTCAAACAGTCACCAGATGGACTCCCAGTGGAGGATCGGATTTGAACCGAGCGCAGAACAATGGCTGTAACAGGTTATCGGAGCAAGCAAGAGAATATTCTGCCTCCGCTCTTATTTCAATTGAGTTTTTAGCCACACTGCATTTATTGTCTTGACCAAAGTCAAAGTCCTATGTGTTCAGTGTTGCAGTATAGAACGGGTCTCTATTGATCATCATTCAGTCAATAACCTCAGAGGACATCAGGACAGAAATAGCCATATGCAGCTCTGGAAGAAGGCCACTAAAGGTCACAATCATGATGGTTTTCCCTCACATTGAACATAACAATCAGAGCTCACATCCATTAGCATTCTTTCTCTTTTAAATCAGATTGTAATTCATCACATTTTGGGTAATCCACCTCTGCTTTGACTGTCTAGCTGGTATTTGCTGGATTAATTCATCAGCATTTGCACGTGTGAGAAACTTTAAAAATGTAATGCTGCAAAAGATTGTTCATATATCTCCAGTCAGTATTTTGAAGTCAGTACTCCCCTTCACCGTGTGAGAAGAGCAGAACACTTTTTCTGTGTTTTGTGCTTTCATGTTCCTTATTAAACTTATTAGTGTCACCAAAATGTGAAGGAACGGAGAGTGTTGGCCTCTCAGCGATAGAGCTAGATAGGGAGTTTTCCAATTTGGCCTGGATATGGTTTGGAAAGAATCATTATATTGTCAATCGACTAAAGGTTTACCAATGTGTTTTCAAAGTATTTTCCAATGTGTATCATTAAATGATATTATAATGCCAGGAAATTTGAAAGAAAATGAATAATCGATATTTAAAAGTCTTTCAAAAAAAATGTCCGGGTTACATCTCAGCACACAAAATAAAATAAAAACATATAAATTATATTTTACTGAAAGCTCATTTGTTCTGCTTCACAATAGGAAACTTATAATAATGGTTTAGAATTTGATCTGTCTGATAGAGTTTTTAGGAAATGTCAGTTTTTTGTCAACCCATGTAAAGATAGGTACATAAATTACCCTGTAAAAAGCGGTAAAATTCCGGCAGCTGGGGGGGGGTTCAGCACAAATACCGTAAAATATTTTTTGTACAGTAAAATTATCTGTTTGTTATGTTATTTTAAACCCAGCTTGTAAATTTGCAGTGTGATTTTGTAATTTAACATTGTTTACTGTATTTCAAAAAATATAAAAAATAAAGCCGTACAATTCAGAAAAAAAAATATATTTTTTTTTACAGTTGCAGTTTAAGTTTCAAACAGAAATGGCGATTTGAAAGCAACATTTATGGATTGCAAAATTAACAAAAGCATGTTTTTACAATCACTAAGAATTTTTGCATTGACAGGAGTGAAGACTAATGCGAAATTGATGCGTTTCCAACAAGTCCTTTGAGCAGATCACGGTGGTATTGGTTATAGAGGTCAACCGATTCATCGTTTTTGCGAATTAATCGGCACCGATAACGATAATTTGATCTATCAGTTTCACAAATCGTTTTTCCCGGTTGCGTTTGATCCAGACGCAATCAAGATTACATGTCGGTAACCTAGTAACCAACAGTAAATAAAAAATATCTGGAAACCAGAATGACACCATCAGCGGTAACAGCCGCTTAGTCTTGTGGGTTTAACGTCCACTATGTCAGAATTTATTCGGCAAATGCATTTCTATTATTTGTATTTTTAATGTTAATTTTATTGTATTATTATCTATTATTTCGCAAAAAATAAAAACCACTTCATACGAGCGTTAAAACGTTTTTGCGAATTAACAGTTTTTATTTCGAGATTAGCATTTCCATCAATAGTTTCTGATGCGAAACGTCAAAATGACTTTTTGACATCGTATGATATGATGTTGATATTGACATATTTATACATCATAGTAGGGATGCACCGGTACCCCTTTTTCATTTGCCAATCCGATTCCGATACTTGAATTCGGAGTATCGGCCGATACCTATCTGATACTAACACTGTTTTTCTTGATCAATGTAGAATTGCATATATTTTTTATCTTTTATTGCCAGAGGTGGATAATACTTAAAGGTTGTTGTGTCCTGATAATGATCCTTCTGTTGTCGCAGGGATCTTTGCTCCCGAACTTCAAAACAGTTGTAACACAAAGAGACGAGATATGTTACGTGTTTAAGTGCATTGCATCCATCCAACAGTTAAAAATAAGAGTGAATGTGTATGAATGATGCACAACACAGACTGCTTCCAGTGCTTTAATCTAATACACTCAGCGTGTACCATCTCTGGCTAAATGCATTTTAAACAAAACCATAGACTAAAAAACATTATTATGAAGAATAATGAAAACATTGGAACTAGTTACGTCTCTACTGTTAGCGGACATATTCATGCTGGATGTAGATTAACAGATGTCAGCACCAGCGAAGGTAAGAGTTTCTGAATGATGCTATAATGGTTTATTCCCTGCATAAAGCTATCGTCGCCAAGTTTCCGACTCGTTGTCTCCCCCTAGACATTGAAGTCAGGTAGGACAACAAACCACCTCCGCGTAGTGAAATACTGTTGAGTGGTATCGGTGAGTTGTATCTGCAATTTATGTATTAATACAAGTACCGCATATGAGTATCGGCCGATACTGGTATCGGTATCGGTGCAGCCCTACATCCTAGTAGTAAAGTCTAAACACATTACAGTCATGAGAATTTGATTTTACCAATTTAACATACTCTTTTGCTATTTTATTTGTGTGTTATCAGCAGTTACAATTGGAATGTACTGATAGCATTGTCCTGAAACGTCAGTTTGAACCTGGAAATGAGGAAAGAATAAGGCAGAATGAACTAAACACTCTAGATTATTCTGGATGTTTGAAAGGGTGCTCAGCCTTATTACTCCCAAATTTGTTCCCAGACGTTGTTGAAATTTAGTGCCGGCCTTGATTTCAATTAATGCTGATGGGAATGTTGAAATCGGCTATAATCTCTGAAAATCACATGGAACTTTGAGGTCTTTTTAAGTAAATTAGGCTATGTGAGGTGGGAGGTAGATCTTAAATTGCTGTTTGCCGTGACCTACATAAGACACATTGAAGTCTGTGTTAAATGGAGTGCGTGATCTGATGCAGGGTTATGGTTTAAAGACACGAGCATAGTGACCTGCTCAAAATAGCAGTGAGTTACAAACACACCACCCATAGCTGGTTTTTAGTGCATCACATGCCAATGAATAAATAAAACTTGTGGGCTAAAGCCAAATGTCACCTACTGTATGGCCACAGATGTGCTTTAAATATGCAGCCCAGTTTCTCAGATCTAGGCATCAGAGTACCTTACCCCGCTTCGCAATGGTAAGGCCATAGTAAAGATTTATATTTTGAGCTGTCGGGTACAATATTTTGGGTAATGCAAGACTGATATCTGTCGGTTTGATTTGGTATCTTTACGTCGTCTTTTTCCAATCTTGAAGATATTTTTGTATACCTGAATTACACAAGCCTTCAAGACCCTTCAGTGTTTACGTCCCTGAATAGCACCTAATCAAGCCTCTTGAGACTACAATTACTGCTTCCCGGAGAAGAAAGCAGAAGCGAGCACTGTCAGTCTTTTGGTGTGGGTACAGCCCAACCCTGAGTGACCTTGTTAGTGGTTGCGAACGTCCATGAGGCAGAACACATCATTTTGTGGAACCGAGAGGGTACTGGCCAAGATGTCACTCTATTTAAAGAGACTGCACAGTGGGAAGCTTGTGTTTTAGTCTTTCCTATATGTGAGAGGTCCAGAATACCACTCAGGTCTTCATTTTGGCCTGTAGAAAGGTTTTAGAACCTGGAGTCAGTTAGACTTGGCCTTTATTTTGCCTTGACTGTTAATAAACAGTGTCCCGTGTCCTAGGTAGTAGAACCAGTTTAAAAACCATAAGTTAGAATGTTTCTTCTCTGTTGTTTATCTTGGGAGTCTCAACTGTTTGGAGTAGTTTCTGCCTGTTTTTACAGAACCAAAAGGTAATGTGATGTTTGTTAAGACTAAAGGCGACATGTAAGGTAAGGCATTGTTGACAATACATTTTATTATAGAGAATTTGCTGAATTGCAAGAGAAACCGTGTATTAAAAAAACACATAAGGTGTAAACCCGTTAGAAATATTGATAACTATCGCAATATTTTGATACATCAACAGTATATCTAGAGGTCCTAATATCATTATATCAAGAGGTGCTGTTAGCAGTGTTTTTACACTTATTTTCACACAATACTTCAGGTAGTACGCAGCACGTTGTATTTTCAGCTAATTTTTTTTAATTTGTGACCAAAAAGGACTGCAATATATCGTAGCTTGTACCGGACCGAATTATGTCATGAAATATTGTATCATGGCGCATGAGTTACCCTGTAAGTATCATACCCTGAGTAGGGCTCTATTAAATCCATAAATTTTTTCCAGAATTCAATTTTTTTGGTTTTTATTTTTCTGCATACTGTATTTTCCGACTTTTACTGTACAATAGTAAGTAATATATGAAGAGTCTGGTTCCAAAACGAAACGACTCATTTCAAATGATTTCAAAAATCATTTTTTTTATTATGTTAGCATGTGTTTTATTGTGTTAGTTAGCTGTATTTTTTGAGTTATTACGGCTTAAATCAAAACAAACCAACTGCAATTTGATTTACATTCATTGGAATGGACAATAAAAACACATGTTTTTTGAAAAAAATGAAAAATAGAGTTATCTCATTTTGGAATCAAACTTATTTGCCCACATGAAAAAATAATTCGGTAAACTATAGTATTCACTTAAACTATTAAAAAACCTACAGTGGATACTTTGAACCATACAAGGAAAAAAGTCTATAATATGGTATAATGTACTTAAATATGTCAATAAACCATCTTACTAGGCCGGTTTGAGGGGGCTGAAGACCTCTGGTCCTGCCGCTGACAGATTCGAAAGAGAAAAAGTAAATGAAGCAAACAAAAAACTTTGTGTGCTTGATTTTAGCAGCCTGAAATGCAAGATTAGCAGCATTAGATTTTAAACCTTTATCCTGATTAGAAACATGCGTCTGTCACCTTCGCCACAGACCATTTTTTCTTCACCTAAATGAATAAAAATGTATAATTTTTTTTACAAATAAACATTCTATAATTGCGCCCTGAAAATGAACTTTAAATTATATCTATATTCGTTTTTACATTAACACTTTAATGTAACTTAAACTAAGTATTTCAAGACTGAGGTCAGATTAATTTTGTTCAAATTTAAATACATTATGCAACCAAACTAATTTAAAGCAACAACAATACTTTCAGTGTATAAAATAGTGAAGCACTAATAATAAAGTAAAATATTTGCACTCATATTTACAAAACATAAATATACAATAAAAAAATACAAACCTCAGCTGGAGTTCGGTTCACTACACCAACGCTGTTGACTGCAGCGATCTCTTTCCAAACAGTTTTTTTTTTACTTCCTTTGATTCCGCTTTTGAAGGTTAAACTTTAATTTCTAAA
This sequence comes from Triplophysa siluroides, assembly GCA_006030095.1. Lineage (NCBI taxonomy): Eukaryota > Metazoa > Chordata > Actinopteri > Cypriniformes > Nemacheilidae > Triplophysa > Triplophysa siluroides. Next base: position 4,154,426 of record VCII01000093.1, read on the forward strand.
TCGGAAAAGTTCCTCTTTTTGGCTGGATTACGTTTCTCCATGTCGCAAAATCTAGGGGCGAGGCATCTACACCCTGAATTTATAGGGGTGTGATTTGTATAATACGACCGATTTCAGCCGCCTCATTTATCAAGGTAGGATCATTCGTACGATGAGATTGGCGGCATACGAATGTTTGATGAATCACACTTAAACCCTGTCGTAATATAAAATCAGGATTTTAGCTGCATTTAAAGTAACATCTGGTTGGATTAAACACGAGATGTTATTGGGTCGTGTTTAGTCACTATTTTATACTTGTTTATGTCTGACAACAGAACAGATAATATGTGAAAATAGCATTCAGTTGTGTTAAAATACAATAATAAATATGTTCAATAACCTGGTTTGTAGTAAATTCCATTTTGTTTAGATTTTTGTTAACTTTGTTGGTTGCAACCAAAACTACAAAGTCGTGTGTGGTTCTTTCCGCTCGAGTGGAAGCTTTGGAAGCTCGTGCAGCTATAACCTCGTATGATTCATAATAATGAGGTCACCACACGATGTATGTCAGAAACCTTGTCTCGAGAGAGGCCGCGACTCGGCCTACTGCTGTGTATTCAACATTAGTAAATGGGTCATTTGGCCAGGGCTTAAATCCAGTGCTAGGATATGGATTAAAACCCTACTGAGAGTGGAGATTAGCTGGACCCAGCAGGCGTGAAGTCCATCCGGCCACCGGCCGCTCTGTTGGTCCAGAGACTGACATTCTCCGAGATGTCAAACAGGATCCTGTCACAAAGCTGATGGATATTGAATGAGGTATAATGGGTTTGCTCAAGGCTAACGTTGAAGCGCTGAGCTTTGTGTCATGTAAACTGCTGTTGTTTGGGCTACCTAGGCTTTCAAATGACTCTTTTGAGCCCTTCGATATGAAAGCATATGATACTTTTTGCATAGTGGATAGGTTAACTGGGGTGTTATAGTGAGACCAAGGTAAAAAAAGGTTTACAAAAGCTATAGGTAGAAGAATAAACCATGTTTAGAAATGTTATTCAAGAAAAATAAAAGTTCTTTTTTTGATTTTCAGCATCAGTCAGTATTGGTCAAATGTTGACTTATAAAACATTTTGGGTCAACAAAGGACGACCGCAACCGTTGAGCTAAACAAACCCATAAAATGTCTATATCTAACCCAACAATGGGTTAAAACAACCCATCCTTTTTAAGTCAAATAAAACCCAACATGCCCAATTTATAACCCAATGGATGGATTCGTTCCTTTTGACCCAAAGTTTTTAGAGTGTAGCTACCACAGTTAGCTATACTGTAAAAATATACTTCATAGCTAAAATGTATATTATTGGGACAATCTTCCCTCCTCCCAGTTTCTCCTAATGTCAGCCTGGTACTCTTCAACTCCACTCAGCTGTCATGTAGCGCTGGCTACATCAACGCCTCTCGGGATGTGGTCTCTTTGCTTTCTTTGTAAGGGAGCGATTAAAGATGGCAGCTGCCAGGATAAAGGTTGTTTTCTTGTGAAGTCTCTTATGGGAGTGTTTTGAAGCTGCTGTGGAGAGACAGGGTTTAAATCCGAGTTGCTGGGGTCACGGGAGGACACTCGGGAGACTCCGTCCAATTGTGGCTTGGCATCGCTTGTACGAGTTGATTCGAATTTCTACCATTCATTTACTCGGCTCTGTTTAAAGATTCCTGGATTGGATCATGGTACAGCCATACGGGGCCAAAACCCTCAACATAACCATGGCTGCCAGTTATGATTGAAAACACCAAAACAATGGTCGTGTGCTGTTTGCCTTTGCATTGTTGGCTTGGCTTTTAAAAAAATGCATTGAAGAGTACAAGAAAGTAATGTTGTCTGTCAAAGTTCAGACCAAAAGCTAGTTTCCAGGCACTTGGATTTCTAATAAAACTACTGGATCTTTCAAACAGAAACTTTAAATAAACGGCTGTGGAAATCAAAATTGAGTTTGGCATTTTGTTACATTTGGCTGTGTCCGTTATGGTGGAGATTGTCATTTCATTGAATGAGCTCTTGAAAACATGAAATGCTTTACGTTTTATCAGCCAGGCCTTCGTGGCACACAAAGACCTTCACAAAGACATTTTGTGATTAACATTAGACATTACTGAATGTGATGAATACTACTGAATTAATGAATACTTTATTAAATACTCAAATAAAGAATTAGTTCTCCCCCCAAGAAATGATAAATAAATAACAAAGATAGTTTGTTGAACCATGTACCATAAAATTGGGAAAACTTTACTCTTGCTCTTGACATTTACTCATATTTATGTCAATTTCTTGGAATACATCCTGTCTACTTTTCCATATAGTTGAATAAATAATTATTAATAATAAAAGTAGCTATTATTATTATTATGATAAATACTACATATACTGTATATTTCAAATGTGTGCAATAGGGATGTAAAAATATCAAAATCTCACTGTACGGTAATACCTCCGTATAAAGTCCACATGCAATATTTATTGCCGTATTTAAATGACAAATGATGACTAGGAAAACGTGCCATTTCTTTATCCTCTAATCATAACTGTCGCTTAGAGGTATGAGTTATAGTATGAGACGGGTCAAATGACCCAAAAGTCCCTTTTATAAAATAAAATTATTGCACCAGATGGACCTTGCCAAAAGTAACATCTATTATTTTTTTGAACATTCTCTATGTTAGGCCCCGAAAGACCTAACGTTTCATACAGTCATGTGACCACGATAATATTGAGACCATTTTGCTATTGCGATAACACGATAGCGATAATATTGTTACATCCCTAGTGTGCAATTTTATTTCAAATATTCAATAATATTTGAATATATATTCAACAAAAGTAATTTTATTACTTAAATCCTTACGTTGACAAAAAGCGCACCAGACATTTCGTTGTGTGATCCATACAATGACAATAAAGAATCTGAATATTCTCATATTTTATTTTGTATTATTCCTTATATTCACTTTCTTAATGAATTGACTTACAGTATTCACTTTATATTATTTACAAAAAAATTAAAGGTGAGAAAAAATGTATCCTTCATCATCGTTCCACAAAAGAAGTTCACACATGTTGGAAACAACATGAAGGTAAATGAGAACACAATTTCCAGTCTGTCGCTTTAAAAAGTACCCTGTTTGTGAATTCTCTTTCCTGTGAGACTTTTTGTACATTTAGTTCCCAGGTGTTATATTTGCTTAGTCGGTGCTGGATGTTTGCTGTTTGTAGTAACATAAACAGAGCAGACTGAGCAGCAGCCAATCAAATCCATTCTGTCCTGTACTACAGCTGTGCTTCTGAGCCGTGATTGGTTCATCTGGCTGCCCGGCCACACAGAGGGTGGGATTACTGGCTTCTGCAGAGCTCTAGTGAGAGAGAGAGCTTGTTACACTGCACCTTAAAGACAGCAGTTCCCACACCCCCATCAGACCCTCACTGCAGCAGAAAGACTATTTTTAGCTCAGTTTCATGAGAGGAATGACGCTGGAAATCTGATTCAGATGCTCTCCGCCTCAAACCTCTTGTTGCTCAGATTTCTAGATTTGAGTAACTGTTACTGTGTGTAACCTCAGACCTTTGATTTTATAACTTTAAATAACTCTTTAAATCAATTTCACAATTACATTTTTTAAAGGGGATAGTTCATCCACAAAATGATAAACCTGTCATCATTTGCTCACCCTCAGGTTGTTTCAAACCTGTGTGGATTTATTTGTTCCAATGAACACAGAGAAATATATTTGGAAGAATGTTAGCAATTTTCAGTTCTGGGACATCATCCACTACCATAGTAGGAAAACAAATATTGTGTTTCTTTGTTTTGTTGAACACACAATGAGATATTTTGAAGAATTTAGAAAAACAAAGAGTCTCAGGCACCTTTGACTACCATTTAATGTTTCCTACTATGGTAGTCAATGATGTGCCGGAACTGAAAATGACTTACATTCTTCCAAATATCTTTCTTTGTGTTCATCGTAACAAAGTCATTTATACAGGTATGAAATTACATGAGCGAGTAAATTATGACATCATTTTCATTTTTGCATGAACTATCCCACTAAGGGAATACTTAAAGGGGAAGTATGTCAATGTTCAGTGTTCAAATACTTTCTCCTATTCTAGATAAATATGGGGATCAGCTGAAAGTAAAAAGTGTCATTTTTTTCCATAACTCTTCAATTTGCTCAAATACGGCAAATTAAAACGCTAAAAAAAATATTTTACGCTGAGGTGGTTTTTCAGGGAATTTGAAAAAAAATGTTCTCCTACATATTCTTTGATTACAAAAAATGGATTATTTGTTTTGCATTAACATATTACATGTTTTTATTGGAATGACTCGCGCGAGAAAACAAAATGTTTTAGTTGCATAACATTGGTGAATAGAAGCACCATCATTTGGTAATAGTTTTATCGACATTTTGATAATATCACAGAATTTTTGCACAAATCTGTAATAGAGACCAGACTAAAGATAGTTTCAGCAGCAACAACATAAACAAACGTCATGTGGCCCAGACTTAACTTCAGGTAGATCGCCTCAAAAATGAATACAATTAGTATGCAATAAAATATAAATATTATTATAGATTAAATCTAAAATTAATTGTTATTTAATAACCAAATACCGAAAGGTAACTTCAGGCCAATGAAACCGTCTATAGTTGCTATGTGGCATCAGCAAAATATGTATGAGCATCACAACCAATACAGAAACATTGACTGATGACCGTTGGCCTAGTTTTGTGTCTGACCAACTAATGGTAAACGGGAGGAGTGTCCAGGAAAACAATTCGCTATTTACACAGAAATTACGTACTTCACCTTTAAATATTTTTGAAGCCTCATTGCTTTATTGACTCCCTTGCTGCTTTCCTATTTCATCATTCATGCATCAATCTTTGTTGCATAAGCACTCTGGAAACAGTTTTCATCAAAGTTGGCACGGACACATTCACTCACACACACATTTCCATTGCCGATTATATGTTAGCACACAACACTCCAGTGTCAACGTTATTCTGTATGTAGGTGTGTGTGATGTTGCGTCAGTCTTTCAGTGCATTATTCTGTCACTAGCTCAATTTATAGTTCTTCTTTTTTCATGCAGGTTGACAGACTGGCTGGCACAATGAAGGAGGAGAACTTGTTCCGCAGACGGTTCTCGCTCTGTCCCACAGCCACGTCCCCTCCTAAGATCGACCCGCGGGCGCTGAGCCGCAATCTGTCCTACGGCGGAGACAATGAGCTGTACCCGCTGAGCCCAGGTATCCATTCTATTCTGAGATCTGCCAAACCACTGCATCCTTAAAGCAGACTCGCATCAAAATCACATTGATTCTGGGTGTTTGCCAGAGCGTTGCCGTGCAGTCGCTAGGGTTAGCAACCACAATGCTCTGGGAACCTCCCAAAACAATAGAATAGGCCCTTTTTACAATGACGTCACTTAACTTCCGCCGTTTTTGCAAAGCACTGTATCATAACATCCGTCTTGCAACAAACAAGAAGAAGAAGAATCCTAAATGTCAGTTTCTCTCACGTACCCCCTGCAGTACCCCTGGGGGTACGCGTACCCCCATTTGAGAACCACTGGTTTACGTCATACAAAGTAGTCTATATGTAACAAGTATTTACATAAATGTATACAAATGTATATTTAAACATAATTTATATTGTCGATAAACGTTTGTTTACACATATTCTTAAATATATGCAAGTTTTTTAATCAAATAATCGCAATTAATCAATTTGACATCCCTATTCGAAACATAGCAGGTTAGTTTATGGACAACATTTTAAGCAAAATTACAAGTTAAATTATAAGTAATAATTATAAGTTTAACCTTGTATATTAGGGAAAGATAAATAGACTTTATGACTAATAACTGATTTTTTAGCCAGAAATTTTGTATTGCACCTTTAGCACAGACAAGGCTCAATACTATTCCCATACTATAATGAATGTTTGAGCTGTCTTAACTGAAAACTGTATGTCAGTGCCATTGTTTTGTCTTAAGATTCACACCAGTAATGTTTCTTTTTAAAACATGTTGTCTTTTACTGACCCTTTATATATCTGCACACACAGCTGAGTTTATATATTCCACAATCAGCAAATGTTTTAATGTGGCATTAAATCTATGGATTTTGTCGTTGGTGGTTCAGGTTGTTATTTCCCCTGATACTGCTTTCCCTAACTTATTTCCCTTGATATTAATTAGTTGTTTGTGTGCTGATGCGGGTGTGTGCGCGCGTGCTTGCTCGTGTGTGTGTTCTGCAGGTAATGAAACGGAGAGAAACGGTTTGGGCCTAGCGAAGGATGAGGTCAGCCCGGCCCGCTCGCCCGGCAGCGTGGTGCGTTGATCTTCTTGTTGACTACCTGCATGGAATATGATGCCATAATATTGTAAATGACTGTCGAAGCACATTTTCATGACACATGTTATTTCAGCCTGGTTAACCTTTCACTGGGGTTTGTTAAAGCTTCTCAATCAAAGATTAAAGGATCCTATGGGAATCCAGAGGAAGTCACATGACCTGCAATTAATGCTCAGCCAATCACAGTCTCTCTCATCTATTTTGCTGCCTGGGGCGATGCACTAAAATTGAATCATTCAAGTCCATATACAGGGTCCCTATGCGTTTTGGAAAAGTATGGATTCTTATTAGATTTCCAGGTCTGGATTAGTATGAAAATACGAAAATTAAGTATGGAGAAAATTATGAGTTTCCAGACTATTGCCCTATTCGGTTTTCTAAAATATTAAATGAAGAATTTCTGATAATAAATTTATTTTTATGAAGTTTGGAGCGCTGGCAAAATTCTGTGGTAATATTTGTATAAAATGTCAATTGACCATGTTTACTCATCACTGATAAATATAAGACAGACATGGTTTTAGCTCTTGTTATTTAATTTGCTCTCCAATTGTTCTAAAATGCACATATGTAGCTCAAGAAAATCTTTTTTGTTTGGGACAAACTCCATTTATGGACCTCTGTATTTCTAAAATCCTGCGTACGGCCTGTATTGAACGTCGTCAAATTTTGGAAAAAGCCAAGTTGATGGACTTTAGTTCTCTTTTCATGTTCATTAATGAATTATATTTCACCAATCCTTCTGTTGTGGGTTAAAGGTTTACAGTTATTTCATTTGACAAATTATTAACATTGCACTAAATTCCAATATAATGTTGAATGTTGTGCATCGAACATGTCTCGGTTTGGTAAAGCAATAACAGTCCACTGATTATTTGGCAAAATGTTATAATAATATACACGTGAGCAGTTCGATTTGGTCTGAAAAATCTTCAGGGAAGTCTGTATGTTTGAGTCTGGAAGAGTAAGGAATTTCGAAATGAAAAACGTGTAGGAATCCTACATATAAAACGCAGTTGTCCTTGTCGTGTTTTTAATGAGTCAAATAAATGTAAAAGCATGCCATCCACTCACCTGTGATACATAAACGTTTAAAATAGAAAGATCTAATGAGAGTTTATGTGTGTCACCTGTATAACCGACCGGCTGATATAGAGATCTGTATTTGGCATTTCTTAGTGGTTATTCCAGTCTCCCTCTCTTCCTTCTCTGGTTTGGAGGCTAATTTAAGTCTAAGAGAAGAGCTGACCTTCAGCTGACACCCACAGCTGACCAAACAGACCTGCTATATTTAACTTGGTGCTTTTTACAGTAAGTGCGAAAGAGCCGTAGCTGGAAGTAGCTTTATTTGGAGAATAATAGGACTATCATGCTTGGATTTAAAGTCATCTTGACATGCCGCTTACAACACATTTCACTTCCGTATTATCACAAATTTTCCAAACAGGAAAAAGTGTCAGGCTTTCCGCACGACAGGTGGTCGGAGGGTCAGGGTTGAAAACGAAAGGGCATTGTGAAAATATGTTTCAAGGAGAAGCAAGCGTTTTTCTTTGGATGTAATGATGAGACCAGGAATGTAAATTATGTTTTAAGTATAAACATAAAGATGGTATATCTTGTTTAATTAGGGGTGTTATCATATACTCTGGCATGACAGATTTAGGATATGTTTCATGCAGCTATAACAATAGTTTTTTTACAATAAGATGGCTGTCTAATCCTATTGGCTGAGCTTCTATCATGTGACATGCATAAGCTTCTCTCATGATGCATGATGCTCTCTCTTAAGGTTTAGTCTTCGTAATACCTTAACTTCTTAATTTAATGGAGTTTTTATTTTATTTACATTAAACCTTGAAAGTTGTCGATTCTTTAAGTAAAATAAATAATAATAGTAGTAATGGACAAAAACATATATTTATTAAAAATCTGTTAATTAAATTTATGTGTAATTTTTCAGAAATATTGTAATAGTGTTGTGTTTTGTGTCAAACATTTGTGTATCATTACACCCCAAGGTTTATACAAGCAAATCAAATAATCTTTTTTTTTTTTTTTTCAGTCGGATTCTAAAGTGTTTATCGGTTTGGAGAAAGAGTCTTCCTCGCCCACAGAGAAGCTGGCAAGAAAAGAATCGCTAAAGGTGCGATTTACTTCCCACTAGAGGCGAGGTCCTGACCCAGTTTCTTAAAACAGCTTATTTCTGGGTGACCCTGTCAGCCGACAAATGGACAGCAGAAAACCTTTCTGTGCACACAAGTCTTCAGAGAAAATCCTATAAAATATGTTTTGTTGTATTGTATCCCTTTAAATTGTATATAGTGCCCCCTAGTGAAAGATAATGTTATTTCCACATTGCTACAGCATATGCCTCACGTGTGCTCATTTGCTCCCCCTACCTGTGAATAATCCATAAAACCTCCATCTAATATCTAGGTTCAGAAAATGAATTATCGTCAAGAAAAGAAGAGGGTTGCCAAAGATATATTCAGTGCTCTTAAGGATCCAAGTGTGGTGATCATGTCCAACTGGTTAAAGGTAAACGAACACGATTGTTAAAAAGGAATCAATTATCAATAGCTCAACCATCTCTAAAACGGGCGTTTGGTAATCTGTCTCAGATCCGCGGGACGTTAAAGAGCTGGACCAAATTGTGGTGCATCCTGAAGCCCGGCATTCTGTTCATATATAAAACTCCAGGTTCAGAGCACTGGGTGGGAACCATCCTACTACACGCCTGCAAACTCATCGAAAGGCCTTCAAAGAAAGACGGCTTCTGCTTTAAACTCTACCACCCGCTGGAGAAGTCCATCTGGGCCATGAAGGTTAGTACATGAAACATGGGATATTCAGCTGGTCAACAAGTTCTCGGTTTAAATAAAGAGATGAATAACTGTTCTGTAATGTTTTGTCAGGGTCCTAAAGGGGAAACGGTGGGCTCCATCACACAACCCTTACCTAGCAGTTACCTGATCTTCAGGGCAGCGTCTGAATCTGATGGTGAGCTATCCAAATAATGTAGATGTGTCTTCTTCATAGTCTTCAGGCTGTATAGGTTACACAGAAGTTGAGGTGTTTTCCTGTAGTGAGTAGATATGATGGTCTATCTCCAGGACGTTGTTGGATGGATGCTCTGGAACTGGCCCTCAGCTGCTCCAGTCTGTCCAAGATGACGGCAAAGAGCTGCAGGGAAGGAGATGTGTGTAGTTCCTCGGAGTCTTCACATATACTACAGCTGCTGCAGTCCACTGTTCTCACAGACCACGACCTGTTACAGTAAGTGTCTATGATCTCTATATACTGCTATGGTGTCAAGGTTTGCTGACAAATTACAAAAGAAAGAAATAATTGAAAACTATTTGTTTATCAAGTAAGTAAATGACAAAAAAGCAATTTCAAAACAATTGTTGGTGCCAAAAGTATACAAATCAAGTCCATTGTTATTAAATAAAATAAATGTTTGCAAACAATGTGTGGGACCAAAGCCATTCAAAACACGTATGTTGTGAATATTTAACATACACATTTGAAAATGTACAAATGATACTTAAGACTAAAATATTAACATCAAGTATAAAGGCCACCAACATATAAACGAATAACATGTTTTAATAAAACATAATCCGAGCCTAGTTCAGTGTCACTCTCTGTCAATCTCTTTCAGCAGTAGAACAATGAAAAAAATGGCAAAGTAAAATCGGTTGCACTTTGCATCATTTTTCCTTTTTAACCAGTTATAAGCTTAGAGAGCTGACAACACAACATACCTCAAACCCACATCTGCCATCTTCAGAGTGACGTAATGACCCTACAGTACATTACTGCAAAAAAAGCATGTTACCGATTTAATAAAAGTGCAACATTTAAAGCTTTTAAATGGACACTTCAATCCAATGTCCACACATTAAACAACAGCCCCCACCGTAAGAGATAATAAATGCTCTGCAGTTTCTCATGTCTCCTCCTGTATATGCATATCATTCTGAATAGTGTTGAATATGTAACACGTGTCGTTACCGAGTGGTTTTACTGGCTTGGTAGGTGGTTCTGGATAGATGCTTTTGGCCCAGGTCAAATAAGGTCTTTATACACCTCTGAAGAAATAGTTTTGTATATTATATTGCATTTCTGTCAATAGATCCTCCTAAAAACCCAGTATTGTTCCTTTTAAATTAACATTCAGATTTGTATATTTAATCATTTGTAAATCTGAAAATGTTAATATTTTTCTTTAAATGGATCATAAGTATTTTTTATCATTTTTACACATTTATTTTAGTGTCATTTTATAAATGGATACATTTTAAAACTATATAAATGTATAGATTTTGTAAACTAAAGTACATGTGCTAGTAAAATGATATAATATTTTTTATTTTCCCCTGTATGGTTCAACGTATCTACTGCAGGTTTTTTAATACACTTTATAAGTGAATACTGTAGTATACTGAAGTATTTTTTCATGTGGCCAAATATATTACTTTTGTATAGCAAAGGACGGAAAACACAGAATACAGAAAAATGAAAACAGAAATAAACGGAATTGGGGAAAAAATCTATTTCTTATTGTTGTTGTGGCATCCCTCATATGCCATATCTCTCCGGACCCTCATTTGGGATGCTTTTAATGAACTGCCCCCCATGACAAACTAATTGAAAAGTGCTGCTGTTTTATATCATGAACCCAGTATAGTAGATCGTATCTGTTTGTGAGCCGAGTATATCAGATATAACCCGAATCTCTTGTTCATTGTGGCTCTGTGTACTATTTGTTTGCTTATTCTGTTTAATGCTGAATGAAAATTGTACGTGGAATTTGTTTAAATACCATTACTGCTGCCTACCATCACTTACATATTTTAGTGGTCATGAAAAATAGTTCCCCAAAGCATTGCATTTTATTGATACATTTTTACTCTCTGGCTTTATTAAGAAATAGATTTAACAGAGATTGGAAATCTGTGAAATATATAATGGTAATATTATGTAATCTACAATGCCATCACTCCCGATCTTTACAAACGCATGTCCTATAACAATAAAACAGTATGTGCATTTATGAGTAATAAATCATCATAACAGATTAAAAAAGCACAGAACCGTCACAAGACAGTCTTCAAAATGACATTGGCCTGTGTGTTTAAGAGAAAGAGAGAGAAAGCAGATGATGTTTACCAGTGACATCCATGAATCCGGCAATCGTTTCTCTCTCAAACCACGCCCACAAACCCCCCCCCACCCACCCCCGCAGATGTCCCTTAATAATTCAGCCTCTATGAAGCTCCCGGCCAATCAGCACTAACGGTTGACGTGACAGTCAGAGGAGCAGGAAGAGATGGGAACGTGAACCCAACACCACCTCTGGCACACTCGTACATGCGCACGCATGTGTCTGAAAGGTTGCCGAGCAGGAAAAACGGCTTTGGGAGAAAGATCTGTCCTGTGCAAATACAAACCCAACCAGGAACTGTAGAGAACAGCTCAGGTTTAACTGTAAACAGACAGCTTGTTTCAGTATCAGATTATTTTAGAATCACTGGAGTTTCAGGAATATACTTCCTGGCAAGGTAAGGCTATTTGTTTGGCTTGGTTATTATTTTTGACAGCCAGAAAACAGGACATATGTTATAGCTCTGTTTGTAGTTTGTGGAGGAGAACGTCTGCTCTTGCGTTTCATGATGGTTGGGGATGTTTTATTTCACGTTTATTGCTAATGGTCACATGCACTGTCAAAAAGTCATGCGCCTCATGTTTGTCCTCTGAGACGTGTTGCCTAAAGCCAGGCGATATGGCTGGAATGTAGAAAACAGCATTCACGCTCGATTATTAGACCCGTAGTGGCCATGGTGATGGCCGTGTCATTCAAATTACTCAGCTGATGAGAAAATCATGCGGCCGGTTGCTTTGGCAACTGATCTCGGCGTGCTTTGAATGTGAATGTGTATAAAAAATGGAAAAGAGGAACAGAGGCTAGTGTGCAGGTAAGGTATAGTTCATCCAAAAATGAGAATTCTCTCATTATTTGCTCCACCTAATACTTTCTTTATTCTGTTGGACACAAACAAATAATTTTACTTTAAAATACTGTGATGTGAAGCACAAAATAATACAGTACACTCAAGTGGGTTAATAAATGTTTTAAATGTTATACATTAAATATAAAAAAATTGTTATATTACAGCCAAATACAGGCCGGACGTTAACTTCGCACCAGGCGCCTCCGATAAAACCGTCTATAGTGACCGTTTCATCGGACGCGTGCGCCTGCAGTTAACTTCCGGTCTGTGTTTGGCTAGTACCTAATAATATAACTATTTATATTTAATTTAATTTATGTTAATATTAATTTGTATTACTATTTTATTGTATAATAATTGTATTACATTTTGTTGTATTTCATTTTATTAAATTAACAATTTGTCGAACGGGTCCTGCAGTTTGGTCGCAGTCAAAGAAAACGGACTGTACATTGACATCTAGCGGCTGAGCGTGGTATCGCAGTCTAAATTCAAATACAAGTTTAGCAAAGTAACGGTTCTTCTCGGTTTGTTTTGATAGTTATCAGAAATAATCTACAGGCACTTGTTTGCGAATGTGTACCGGAAGTGAAGGGCAGTCCACGAACGCGCGCATGCGCAGTAACGTTTGTTTATGTTGTCACTTTGAAACCGTCTAGATAGTAATACAGTATTCAATTAAACTATGTAAACTGACTATTCAGTAATTCTGATAGTGGGTACAGCCACCCTTTGCTCTCCAAACAGCCACAGTTCTTCATTTCAATAGATTTCTCTGAGATTTTTGTGCGTTTCGACATAATTTCATCACACAGTTTCTACAGATTTGTCGGCTGCAGATTTTCCGCACTGACGATTATTGAACTCATTGTCTATGGTGATGTAAGCAGATTGAGTTGCCTTTTTGCTTTATCACATTGGGAAATAAAATGGATTTCACCATAAGAAGATACTGTAGCTTAACTGTGGTTTTGAAGGAATACACATGGTCAGCAAGCGTATTTGAATAGTTTGTGGCAGTCAAGCGATGATTTATTCGTATTAATGGGTCCAAAGTCTGCAAAGAAAATGTTCTGCACTTTGTTACAGCATTGCCATTAGCATTGATTATTGACACAAGGCAGGTTGGGACCATGGATTCATGGTTTTCTTTGGTACTTAATTCATATTCATCTCAGAAATCAAGCCTCTGGGAAGTCTCATATTTCTTTTAGTACCTGCCAGAAGAGAAATCTGACAAGCCGGCTTAAAGTGATAGTTTATTCACCCTCTTGTCTGTATGGTTTTCTTTCTTCTGTAGAACACAAAAGAAGAAATTTAGTAATCGAACAACGACGATACCCATTAACTTGCTTTGTTTTTGTTTCTATACAATAGACAGAATAGGTTACCCACATTCTTCAAAATATCTCTTTAAAGAAAGTCATAAAGGTTCGAAATGACAGTAAATGATGACAGTATTTTCATTGTTGGCTTAACCCTCCCTTTAATGTTTGACGTTTTGGCTGAAAAGACAAGGACATGATTAGGTGTACAGGTGTTTCTAATGCTCAGTGAGTGCATAATCTTAAACCCATAATCATCTTTTTAATATAAAATAATTAATAAATATAAATAAATGCACACAGTTATTATCTTCTATGACTGTTGCACTCGCTCATCAATGTTTTTGTTTGTTTTCAAGATTGAATGACTCCATGTTGGACAACAACCACATGGAGAACGATGCCAGCTCCGACAAATCAGAGCGGGAGGCGCACGAGGATTCTGACAATCCAGCCAATGAGAACGGAGGCAGACTGACGGAGGAGAGTGATGCGGACCAATCAGATGACATGTGTGTTCAGGCGACTGCTTTTGTTGAAGAACCTCACGAGGAGATGGGAGAGGTGAGCTTGATGTCACTTTATCACATGCTTTATAAGATGTAATCAACCTCATTATCTTGGAATATTGTTGTCACGTCTTGTCAACATTAAGGATGCACTTAATAACGTTTTTTTACGTAGAAATCGCATAGCTAAAGTAACGTCCTTCGACCCACATAAAGGAAAAGTTAACGGCAGTTTTTATGTTTCAGAGATGTTGATGGATAGGCAAATATAACACATTGCAGATTTGCAGGTAGTAAAAAAACACGATGTCATATTAATAAAATCGTTTTTCTTGTCTTGTGTAATAAGGCTGGTGAGGCGTCACAGGTGGAGACGGTGTCGGAGGAGAATAAAGGATTGATCTGGATGTTACTGAAGCAGCTGAGGCCAGGAATGGATCTTTCCAAAGTGGTTCTACCAACATTTATCTTGGAGCCGCGTTCCTTCCTGGATAAGCTGTCAGATTACTATTACCATGCTGACATTTTATCACAGTAAGAGCCTCAGTGGTGTTTATTGCAACCGGTATTTTTAAGTTTGGTTGGAGTGGAATGACATCATCTTCTCTTTTGAAGGGCGGTGATGGAGGACAGTGCATACTGTAGGATGAAGCAGGTTTTACGCTGGTATCTCTCGGGCTTCTATAAGAAACCAAAGGCAAGTTGTCTGAAGCAGTGGTTCTCCGAATTGTTCGTTGTAATGCCCCCTTTGCGCCCCCCCAAATAAAAACACATATTCTTAAATTGAATTAAACCAAAAACAAATTCTGTTAACAATGCTGGAACATCAATACTTTTGTTTGGTGGTCTTATTTTTCTGATGCTTGATTGCATAAAATGCATGATAAATGTCTATATTTCATATAATGCCGCCAAATCTGTGGCCCCCCTTGATCCATCCTGGGCCCCCCTAAGGGGCCACGGCCCCCAGTTTGAGAACCACTGGTCTGATGTATTCATGTTTGTTGCTGCACATCATAACCAATACTTTTCATGAGAATGATATTATATATTAAACATCATTTGGGGATTTTTATTTAATATACAGCATGTAATGATATTATTTTATTTAGTTTTACCATAACTAACATACATGCTTTTGCATATATAAGGCGCATGGTTACACTAATCGTGTGTTTGTGTTCCAGGGTCTGAAGAAACCGTACAACCCTATTCTTGGTGAGATGTTTCGATGTTGTTGGCTGCATCCACAAACTGACAGCTGCACATTTTACATAGCAGAACAGGTGAGACTCTAAAACCCCCAGGATATATTTAGTCTTTTAGGCCATAAATGAATAAACAACATTTAAGCTAATTAAAATGTATTAATATCAGTGAACAAGATAACAAAATATCAAACCAAGCATCTGTTATATTGAAAATATCATTAGCCTTTTTTCACATAACCAAAAGACACTTACCTCTACAAAGTAAGTGGCCACTTTTTGGTTGTTTCTGGTTTACATCATTCTGTATCTGTACGCCTAAACACTAGGGCTGGGTATTGCAACCAATTTGGCGATTCAATTAGATTCTTATTTATATGGTTTCGATTCGATTTGGTTATCAACATGTCAATAAAAATGTTATGGGGGGTCACACCAAACGCAAATTAAACGATTTTCACGAGTAAATTACATACTAAGTCAACGCAAAGACGCAAATAGATGCGAACTCGCGGCAGGTGATGCGAATGACGCAAATCGTGCGTTGTGATTGCCGCAAACGCGAGTCAATCGCATCTTCCGCGCAAGTTGAAATATTTGTCAGCTTGAGTCACTCGCGAACTTTCCTGCAAGTAAATAAAGAGTGACGAACGCGATTGTTTGCGTTTGTTGTTAACACAGCATTAGATTTGCAGACACATTCATATGTAAAAATAAATGCTGGAACTATATTACTGAAATACACATTTACATGAACTCCCGCGATTATGTATCATTACTTTATACTTTTATTTTGTGTAACAAACATTCCAAACAGAAATCATAAAAACATTGTAAATGTCCAACAATAAAATTCATTACCAACACGTTTTATAAATACAATTCAAACCAGGCCATAAAGCCTTTAGCTGCATCTTCCATCATGATCCTCTGTCTTTATTTTAAAAGTAAAAATGGACTGTTTATACTAAACAAATATGGTGAACTGCTCAGTGTTGAACACGTTTTTTTTTTCACTTTCAGGTTTCTCATCACCCACCAGTTTCAGCTTTCTACATCAGCAATAAGAAGGATGGATTCTGTATCAGCGGAAGCATTCTGGCCAAGTCCAAATTTTACGGTAATTTAACGCTTTTATGCAGTTTAAACACGATTACAAAGCTTTTTTCAGTACATCAGCAATGCATTTCATGTGTGATGCTGATATGATATGATCATTTTGTTGTAATTAAAGGAAACTCACTGTCTGCGATTCTGGATGGAAAAGCCAGGCTGCTGTTTCTGAACCGAGATGAAGAATATATTATTACAATGCCGTACGCTCACTGTAAAGGTGACTGAAATCAATAAAGCGTCTTAATATTGTACATAAACGTTATTAATAATTGAAATGTTTCTGCAGGTATCCTGTATGGAACAATGACGCTGGAGCTCGGTGGAAAAATTACCATTGAGTGTGAAAAAACACAATGTTACACAGAACTTGAATTCAAACTGAAGGTATATTTTCAGTCTTTGATTCGTACATCATTTGTTTTATATTTAAAGATTACAACTGTTGTCTTTCGCTCCATCTCCGTCGTAGCCATTTCTTGGCAGTTCTTGCAACGTCAATCAGATTTCTGGAAAGATCCGTATGGGGGAAGATGTTCTGGCTACAGTAGATGGGCACTGGGTAAGAATGTCTTTTGAGATTCGTGCTTTATGTAACGGAACACTTCATTTCAAGTGTACAGAAAGATGTGGACAGGAAATCTTACAAGTGTCCTTTTGAGCAGTAAGAAACATAATTTATTATGAATCTAACTATGATTTCCGGGCATTGTTTGTCATGGTTTGAAGCAGAGTTACTGTGTTAAAATGATAAGGCAAATGCTTTGAGTGCCTTTGTTATAATTATTATAGTAAAATAATATTTATTTTAAAATATACTATTGTGTATTTATGGCAATAGATCAAGCAACATCCAGGACCAAAGCTGTCCATTTTCTAATGAAAAATACAAGAAGATGGGGTAGAATTTTGTTAATCTGCTTCAGGAAACTTTGGGGAAACCATAGCACACCGCAAAAAAAAACACTGATATCAAGGTGACAGTCTAAATGTCTCTGCAGGATAATACAGTGCATCTGGTTGAGAAGAAGTCTGGCCACCAGGAGGTGCTGTGGAACCCCAGTCCAGATGTGAGGAGAAACAGACTGAAGAGACAGGTGGTTCAGATGGACCAGCAGGAGGCGTTTGAGTCTACCAGGTACACCAGTTCATAACCAGAATGACCAAAGCAAACTGTTAAAAGTGCTACTGTACTGAATTCTGGATTATGCCTTTAAGATTTGCAATGGTCAGTTGTTAGTATTAGTATACTAAGTGTAGTATTAGTATTAGTATAGTGTTTGTGTGCGTTTGTGCGCATGTTATTTGTGTTATTATTTTATTCATCTTTCTATAAGTAAAAAAATATATATTTATTATTAAAATATTGTATTTATTATAAAGATTTTTTTTTTTTTTAATCTTTATAATTCAAATGGGGTTGAGATGTATTCACTGCGTGCTTTAGTATATTTAATTTACATTTTTAATTTAGTATTCTGCTTTTTGTATTCAGTATTTTTTATTATTTGATAATATGATTGATGATTTTATATAGGTTTATATAGGTGTTCATTAGTGTAAATAAAAAAGTGTTCCGGTAAAATATACATCTTGACCATATTGTTAAGCATGCAAACCACAAGTTAAACATACATTTTTACCAATATCCACATTTGAAAGCAACCACTGTATGGAGATGCATCATCAGACATGGTTTCAAATGTGTGGTTTATGCTGTAACACATCGGATAGCCATGTAAACCATAATGTGATTCCATAACAATTGCTTTTTATAAGATATTTAACCCCAAATGGCAAAATCGTTGTTGTTTTATTTCCGCAGGCTGTGGCGTCATGTGACCGAAGCAATAAACGAAAAAGACCAGAACAAAGCCACCCAGGAGAAATTTGTACTGGAAGAAGCCCAGCGGCAGGAAGCCAGAGAGCGAGGCGACCAACCCTGGAACCCACGAATATTCACTTTCAACATTGACCCCAATGAATGGCATTACAGATATGCAGAGTACGTTTACGTCAGGAATAAAACACTGTCGATTTGCAAAATAGTAAATTATAAGATCAATTTTCCGAAAATGGAGATTCACAGTCCTGCAGAGGACTACATCCGCCATGTTTCCATTGTGTTTATCTCTGTGGAAATAGTAGACCGTCTAGGTTTCAGACATACTACTTATTTAGCATAATGCCTTTGGCTTCTCGGTATCATTTCGTAGGAAAGTGTGCGATTTTAAACTTCGGGAATGATCAGATGGTTCAGATGTGTTTGATTAGAATCTGAAACTCCTCGCACTATTTCTTTCCTCAGCACTAAGCCATGGGATCCGGATCGCTGTCTGGTTCAGTTCGAGAAGGACGGCATCATCCAGACTAAAGAGAAGTCGCAACGCCAGCGAAACAGTTTCTCTTACAGCCAGAACTGGGCTGGACAGCAGAAGGTGTGACGCACCTACAGAAGACGATTCCTATATATGTTACATCTTTCATTCTAGTATATCTTATTAGGGCGTATGTTTGGTTTGTTGACTAATGTGTGTCTGTCAGGTGCGGGTGAATGGAAAGCACAGGAAATCAAGCAGCCAGCCGTCCAGCTGCAGTCAGAACACAGAGAGCAGCAGCAGCACCACACCAGAACCCAACCATGAGTCATCTGACAATGAAGGCAAGACATCCGTCCATAACACACACGCACCATGAGCAAATATGACTTAACTCGGCAGACGGACTGTACAACAGTGTAAGGATGTAATATAACAGCAAAAAATTTAATGCATGGTATCATCGCGATTCTTGGCTTATCCAATCCGATTTAGGAGCCGGGTAAATAATGAAAGCTTCTCAATGAACTCCATATTAACGGCTTAAATGTAATCGACAGTTTGGAAATGGCTCTCGTATAGAAATATGCACATTCATGTCTATTCAAACAGTAATACGGTTTGAAAACAGTAGGATTCATGTTTGAAAGAAAAGGAGAAAACTGAGAAAATGTTCATAGCTTAATAGATCGAATGTATTACCAGGTCAATGCGTATGGTTTAAAATGAAACTGCTCTCCCACATTAAACAACCTACATACACCAAATCCCTCCATTATAGCTTTGTAAAACAAAACATCCGCCATTATCTCCTCCAACACAGCGACTGTAATTAATGTCATTTATATGTAAATAAAAACATAGATTTGAGTGAACTTGTTTTTATATCAAAAGCAATTTAAGTGTATTTAGGTATTTAAGATTGTTTTCTATATGTTTGATTTTGTTTTGATCAGGTTTTATGAAACAGTGCGCCAGATGCACTAAAGAAGTGAAGGACATCGTCCTCATAGAAGCCTCTGTGGCAGCTATACAGAAAACACAGCAGGACATACAGAGGCAAGTACACTTTGTGTTTTACAGAATCACTGTTTACAGTATCGGTACCGGATTGGCTCGACTGGCGGGGAATCACATATTCTGGCTGGGCAGCTATATAATCACAGTTCATTGCATGCATCATTTTTTGCATTTTCCGTGATTAAATTGACAGATTATTATTTAATAGATTATACAAATAGGTATTCGTTACATATTTATTCATATGTTTTTAATTTTATTAAAATTAATTTATTTGTTTGCTGGATACTTTTGTTGGGGCCCAAGAAAATCTGGAGGGGCATCCCGGCCCTGTTATTATGTGCTACTACAAATCAACATCACTTGATTAATCCAATTCTTTAAAATTTTAACAAATGTCACAAGCATTTTTATTCTTGTCAAACCTCTACGACAGTGAAACTCATTTTAGTGGACAACCGTGTTTGCATACCAAGGTTATTTTAGTTTACTTAAAAATTACTTGCAAACGTGTCTGAGGGAAATCTAATTTATTATATTTGATTATATATTGATTATATATTATATTATACACTCACCTAAAGGATTATTAGGAACACCTGTTCAATTTCTCATTAATGCAATTATGGTGGTGGTGTAATGGTGTGGGGGATGTTTTCTTGTCCCCTTAGTGCCAATTGGGCATCGTTTAAATGCCACGGCCTACCCGAGCATTGTTTCTGACCATGTCCATCCCTTTATGACCACCATGTACCCATCCTCTGATGGCTACTTCCAGCAGGATAATGCACCATGTCACAAAGCTCGAATCATTTCAAATTGGTTTCTTGAACATGACAATGAGTTCACTGTACTGAAATGTCCATCAACTGCAAGATGCTATCCTATCAATATGGGCCAACATTTCTAAAGAATGCTTTCAGCATCTTGTTGAATCAATGCCACGTAGAATTAAGGCAGTTCTGAAGGCGAAAGGGGGTCAAACACAGTATTATTATGGTGTTCCTAATAATCCTTTAGGTGAGTGTATATTGGCCTAGAAAATCTTGGAAAAACTTAAACTAATCAAAATATTTCAAATATTACTAAAAATCAATGATTTTGAAAAAATTTGAAAAAATAATATACATTATAATTTACAAGAAATAAAAAATAAATAAGAAGTTATAATAATAAACAATAACTAAAATAAAAATGTATAAATGTTATATAGCAAAATAAAATAAAGAAGTCAAAATCATTTAACAAAATTGTTACAAAATTAAAGATACAGTTTGTTACTTTTTTGCAGTAAAATATCCAAAAACCACTAGGCCATTGTTATATATTTTGTGATTTCGGAATGCAGGAAAGCAGACTAGAGGTTGTTATATGATTGGCTGAGGTGCCTCATATGATTTCTTAATAAGGCACGATGCAGTAGTATTGCATACTCAAGAATAATATGTGATTGGCAGAAACACGCAGTGTTACCTGATCTTTTTAGATTAGATTAGATTAGATTAGATTCAACTTTATTGTCATTACACATATACAAGTACAGTGTAACGAAATGTAGTTTAGGTCTAACCAGAAGTGCAATTAGCAAGTGCAGGATATACAGTTTGAATAAATACAGAATACAATATTAGGGAAATACTATACAAATGTTCTATGACAATGTGACAGTCGGTATGTACTATGGACAATATATAGAGAAGGATATATACTGTGAACATTAATGTACAGGTGGTTATGAACAGATAACAATTTAGACTATACAATAGTGCAAGTGACTAAGTGTGCATTAATTACAGACATTAGATATTAAAGTTACAGTGCAGTAGATGAGTTAATGAAGTTATTAGGTTTACAGTGCAGTAGATGAGTTAATGAAGTTATTGAAGTTATGGTGCAATAGATGAGTAGATGCCGTTAATAGAGTTACTGAGTTACTAGTACAGTTATTGAAGTTATGGTGCAATAGATGAGTAGATGCCGTTAATAGAGTTACAGTGCAGTAGATGAGTTAGTGCAGTTATTGAAGTTATGGTGCAATAGATGAGTAGATGCAGTTAATAGAGTTACTGAGTTACTAATACAGTTATTGAAGTTATGGTGCAATAGATGAGTAGATGCCGTTAATAGAGTTACTGAGTTACTAATACAGTTAACTTATCTTTAAGGATAAAGTTTGTAAAGTCCGCCGCTAGAGGGCACACATTCAAAACAGATATGTTCAAAACAACAACAACAGCGTATCTTGATGATATTAACGAAGAAACACACCTCAACTTCTCTCACTATCGCAAGAGTAACGAGCTGCAGCCGCACAGCGCAGCCGATCTTGATGCAGCGCAGCCAATCTTGATAAGCGGGTCTTCCTATCGCTCGTCGGTTGGCGCGGGGCAGGCTATTTCTTTCGCCTTGCTGTGGGAGTGCTTTTCCAGGAGAATTGCGCAATAAAAGGAATAAGATCCCTGTTACGAAACAGGGATCCAGACTTATAAAAATGTTTTCCGAATCAAGTTGGAGTGCTGGGGAAGTGTATCAAGCACAGAAATACTACGTCATACGTCCAACTCGTTTTTTAACAAGTTGACCATGTTAAGCATGAGAAGCCAGCACATTTAACAGTGTAAAGAAGTCAGAAACCATGAAATAGCATGTGACCCCATCTTTAACTAAAATGAACATAAAAATCGCTAATTTACAATATTTGTAAAACTAAAACTCTGCTTTATACAAATAGATACAGTTTTAAATGTTTTTATGTATCTGACATGTTTAATGAAGTATCTCCTAAATCTATTTCTGTATTTTTATCCTAAAGCATAAAACTTAAAGGTGAAATTTTCTAGAAATATTGAGGAAAAGTTAATAATTGTTGTTTTAAATATCTTATATAATTCTTTCTTTACTAACTGTATGGAAAAAATGATGAATAATAATAACACATTTTCTCATGTTTTTATCTGTAGAAACCTGAGCGCGTTGGGTCGTCAGATAGCGCAGCACAAGACGACGGAGGAGAGCAAGACTCTGAGCGGTCGCCACTGTCTCATCCTCTGCATGCTGTTGTTCTTCCAGCTCCTCATCAACTACGTCTTCACTTGAGATGTCACCTAGCGACCATCGCCTAGCAATAAACAGCCAAACCATTACTATCACTGAATGCCCCACCGCGATGTTCCTTCCTGTCGTATCCACACCATCAAGCACTAAAGCACTTCGATCAGAGAGAAAAAGACTCTTGTTTTGTTTTGTTTTTTTATTAATATAAAAAAACGGATAATCATTTTAGAGTGGGTAAACGCTGCACCGCCGCTCTCCTTAACTTCCCTTCCGCAATATTGGTTGATGAAGTTGAAGAATGGATGTATGTTTTGTGTGTGCGTGTGTTATTCTCGACCTCCTCTTCCATTAAGAGACTGGGCCTTAATATTGATGCCAAAAAAATGAAAAAGAAAGGTAAATTGACATCCGCCAGTGCTATACTTCATGCTTCTGGGTAAGCAAATCATTTGTTCGTTATTATTTTACCAAAACAGTGTTTCTGCGTAGTTCAGTACTAGAAAGAGTAAATGTTTACAAACTCGATTGTACAGTACATAATGAAAAAAACTCTGACACCAAATGTGTAGTGTAGATTTAGGTGAAATCGATGGAAATCGGCTGTCGGTAGTGCAACGATAGAATGAGAGATACCATTCATGTTCATAGCAAAAGGCCAGTCTTCATCCTGACACTCGCGGCCTTCTGAGAAGTTTCACGTCACTGATGGATGAATGGACAAAGCTCAAAAGTGTATATATTTTGAATGAAATTGAGAATGTATTTATTCGATCAGTTCTGTTGATTTTTAAAAAGACCTTGTTCTTTCAAGTTTTCTGGGATCAAGTTTAGCCGAGCATCAAATTGCTTTCCCTTTGGTTTGTGTTGTATTTAAAGTTACCGTATGTTCAGCGTACAAAACTTCCAATGCGGGATTCATAAAGGAAATTTGTGCTTGAACGATGCTTGCGCTTTTAAGTCATAATAGAAACCAAGAGATTGGTACTAAAGCAATAAGCCCCAAGAAGCAGTGGGTTACAGTGCATTTTATAACAGCTAAGGCCGTGTTCAGACTCAGCGTCTGTTTTACATTCTAATCCTATGGAGCAAACCGTGTTTTCAAAAAATGTCCTGAGCGCTTTTTTAAACGCCAGCGCCGGCGTCTTTTTCTGCAGCTCGGAGCGTCTTTTGAGGTTGAGAAAACACCCTACGTCAAGCTCCAGGGACCTGTCTTTTCCATAACAACATGCGAGGAACGTGATTGGTCGAGAAGGCTCAAGCTCGAAAACATAAAATGCCGGCCGAAACGCCCGTTGGAGCATAGTTTTGTATTAATGTAAGTTTAATTGCTGATTGTCTGATTGCATTTCTAGTGAACAATTTGTATTGTAGTTTTTAAATATGTGATTAGTTATTGCAGGGACGCTCTCTGTGTATAATTCAAATAGACTTCTGTTACGCTGGCTACATGTTTCTCTGGGCTGCCTTTGTGAACAGACGCTGACGACGAAGTCATGGCGTTCGGCTGCTATTTGTAACCAAACGGTGCCAGCGTTTTTTTTACAAAAAAATCGCCCTTGTCAACTCTTTCTTGTCAAAAAAGAAGTCAAGTCTGAACACGGCCTAATGACTTGGTGATCCCCTTAGCTGTTATAAAATGCACACCACTGCTTCGCGGGGCTTATTGCTTTTTAAAAACGGTTTTCCATATGCGTTTTATAAATTTCGTTTAACTTTTTCGTTTTTTACAGAGTTAAATGTCTAATGACTGAAACGAATGAGATGTCAACAGTTCACTGTGTCAATGATTGTTGCAAACTTCAGCACCACAGTAAAGTTTTACATTTCCACATTTCCACGTTGTCGTCTTTGAAACAGTGATGTGCACCTTAAGAAATGCATTTAAATAGATAGTTCAGACAAAATAAAAAACAATCTGTCATTACTTATTCATCTTCATTTCTTTTAAAACCTGTATATGACTCTTTCATCTGTGAAACACAAAAGAAGATATTTTGAGGAATGTCTCTTTTGTGTCCATACAGTGGAAGTCAATGGGGGTCAATGTTGTTCCGTTACCAACGTTCTTAAGAATATCTTCTTTTGTGCAGAAGAAAGAAAGTTATACAGGTTTGGAATAACATGAGAGTGAGTGAACTATCCCTTTATCCCTATATGTTACAACCTATAAGAGAGGAGCCAAGTTCATTTTTCTCTTTCAAGGACCTTCTCTGGACTTTTCCTTTTGTTGTTACAGCAGACCGTCCCGGGGCATGCTTGGACTTGGTCAAAAGTGTGCACTCACAGAAAATCCCCTTCCTTCCTCCTCTGTGCTGAGTAAATTCAGACCTTTGTCATAACAGCACATGCGGTCGACTGTCTGATCTGGTTAAAGAAAACCCAAATGAAAGCCACCCCGTTTCGGCCCACCTGCGGGATGTAGCTAATATTTCCGTGGAAACTATGAATGTACAGAATGCCTCCAGGTTGGGTGTGGTTTTATTGGGCGTATATGACTCAGCGATCCACTTCAAGCGATATAAAATCAAACAGACCTGGTTTAGGAGACAAGCTCTATTTTAATTCAATATCTCGTGTGATTCATTTGTTTTGTGATGATAAGATTTGAGGTTCCTTTGTTCCAGGGTTGAATCTGTTTCATGCTCCTTGCTTACTGTTTGTGTATTGTTTTCACGGCGATCCTGCGCTAATAAATTCACCCCATAGTTTGCGTAACGCCCATTCAGCCATGCTTGACCCGTCACAGTGGTGAACGAGTCTAGGAAGGAGGACGCTAGTTCTGTCGGCGCCCCCGGGCCTACAGGCCGCATATCTGAGAGTGGGCGCACATACTGGACCTTTGTGCCGGGATGTGCGCGGGGGCAGACGGAAGCGCTTGGAAACCGCAGGGTCTAATTAGGTCACATGTGTGCTGGACTTCACACAAAAGAATTCCTTCCTCCCACAGATGTGTAATGGGCTTCTCGGGACAACTAAACATGAGGATAACTGTCCATTAGTGTAACGTGTCCATCCAATGTCCGAACATAAGTGGGCTTCTTTTTTGTGGAAGCCACTCGAACAATGAGAGCTTTCCACGGTAAAGGCCTTTCACATCGAGGACTTTAGGCGTAAATAGCGTTGTAATAGCGGAGTCCACACCACAACTATAACATTAAAGATACAGATTAAATATATTGTTGGGATCACTTTTCATCGACAGCCAAACTCGTGAATCCATCTGAATTTAAAGAGCTTGCACCAAAATGTGAAAGAGCCGTACATGATCTTGGAATAAATATAACGCTACTGTCTTTTGTTGTGGGAGCATCTCTCTAACAGTAAAGGGCTGGGGTATTTTCAATGCAGTGTTTCATCAAAAAGGGATGAACCCAACCGTTGGGTTAAATTAACCCAGATTTTTTTTAATCCAACCTTGTCTGTTCATTGAGTCAACGCTGGGTTGAGTGTAATATAGATAGTTTTATGGTGGTTGCTATTGATTTAAATAGGCCTGAAAAGAAAAATTTACCCAAATATGAAAATAATCTCATATATTACTACATACATCACTAAAGTTACATATTACTCAGTGTTTAACTTCAGTTAAACACAAATCATTTTATATAAAAAAGCACATTGATAATGTTGAATGTCTTTTTTTCATTCTGTCGTGAATAGTTGTCAAATATGCGTGTTGTTGTGAATGGTAAATAAGATCAAAATATGTAACGTTATTTTTCAAAAACTTTTTTATTGTGGTTTATTTAAAGGGGTCATATGACACGGCTAAAACTAATATTATCGTTTGTTTAAGATGTAATGTAATGTGTATACGCGATTTAAGGTTAAAAAACGCTGTATTTTCCACATACCATGCATGTTTGTATCTCCTCTTTGCCCCGCCTCTCTGAAACGCGCAGATGTTTTACAAAGCTCATCGCTCTGAAAAGCGAGGTGTGCTATGATTGGCCAGTTAATCAGTGCTTAGCGCGTAGTGATTGGTCGAATACTGCAAGCGTGTGACAGAAATGTAACGCCTCTTACCATATTTGGAACATCGAGTTCCAACGCAATTGTACTGACAGGTTCACCCACCTTACTTGCGTATACATTTGGGCGGTCTTAGTCAACTCATTCCACGAACTGACGTAGATTTGTGGGGGTGTGGTTACATGAGGCGTTTCAGGCAGGTCTGGGTGAGCAATTTGCTTTTAAATAGAATGCATCTTTTGTTCCGACACTTAATTTTTGCTATTTTACGTGTCTAATACATGCATGGGCAACTTATGGCACAGAAAAACACGTATTCGCGCCATATGACCCCTTTAATAGTGGGTGTATGTGCTTTTTCGGAGCTTCTTAATATTGACTATTTTTAGAAGATCACACAACATCATTTTATAAAAAATTATAAAGATGTGATTCATGAAGATGAGTAAATATTTGAGATTTTATTTATTTGGACGAACTATTCCGTTAAAGAAGCAATGTTGCATTTAGCAACATCTAGTGGTGAGGTTGTGAATTGCAACCAACGGCTCACTCCACCGCTTCCCTCTCCCTTTGGAAGCACTATGCTGGCTCTCACAGAACTAAGATGTCGTCACCTTTTCGCTTCTTTTCCGAAGGAGATAACATATTTACAAAACGTGCTCTGTAGAGCAGTTTGTCCATTTACGGCTACTGTAGAAACAACATGGTGAATTCCATGCAAGGGGACTTGCGGTGAATGTACAGAAATAGCTAATACTACTGTAATAAAAACATAACGCTTCATTATGTAAGGTCTTATACACCTCTGAAGACATAATTATATACATATATCATATTGCATTTCTGTCAATAGATCCTCCTTAATATCACACACAGCACCTTTTTTATAAGGGGTTTCTGGATGCTCCTGGCATGTCTCCAATCTCAAGGCCTGTTAAGAGCTTTTGTTCAGTTGTGATCTTCACAGTGTAGTTGTGCGTTTGGATATCTGCTGTCCTCGGAATAATTGGTGTGCACACCAGGTCCTCCAGAGAAGAATGGGTGTACTGATTCCTTGTTGAAAGCTTATAATGTGACTCTGTGGTAGTGGCTCATGGCTGATATGGTTTTTGGTTCTCCTACAAAAGCCCCTGAGGTTTCAACACTGGGCCTTGGAACAATATGTTCAAAGTTAGAGTTTTAAAATGGACCAGTATGTTTTAACAGCTTCTCGAAGGTGTTAACATGCTGACAGTCAAATTAAAAGCCTGTCATCATTTATTCTCCTCATGTCATCAATCCATCTGCAGAACACAAAGAGAAGATATTTTAAGGAATGTCCAGGTGGTTTTGTGTTCGTACAATGGAAGTCAATAGGGTTCAGTGTTGTTTGGTTAGCAACGTTCTTCAGAGAAGAAGCAAGGAAGTCATAAAGAATTAGTATGGCATGAAGATGGGTTTGTCAACTTCAACGTTCAAATAGTCAGTTGTTGGATGACTAGTCGGCCATTGTGACCTGAACTAAACCTAAACCTGAAGGTTTTTTTGGATTAAATTTCAGCATTATTGGAGATGCAGTCTAGTACATCTGCTCTAACATGTGGATCATTGGTGCTCATGTGGGTAATGTGGGTTTGAATCTGATTTCTAAATTCCATTCCCTTTTGTTGTATCCTGTTCCCCCACCCACACAAATGAAACCAAATGTGTTCTTTGCGTTGACTAATGAACTGAACTGCAAAGCCCACAAAAATCATAAATTCTCCAGATTTGAATAATTTGACCAGAATTGTTGTTTATGTTTAAGACAGAAGACTTATAGTTGGAGATAAACATCAAACATATGGATTGACATTTCGGAAAGCCAAAAGAAGGATGAGAGAGATCAGGGCTCTATAATGACAGACCTAGGTGTGTCGAGTAGACAAGGCGCAGACTAGTTTGGGTTGTTCTTGCGGATGTTTGCCCAGTAATTACCCAACGTGAACTTCCCTCCAGCCCTCTCGGATTACAGAGCACAGGGAGGCGTCACGCATTCAAGCCTCGACATGTTCACTGGGTCATGAGAAACACTGCACACACACATAATCAATGTGCTCCATTCTCTCATGAATCACAATATCAGACCATTATCCATTCAGCATGTCTACAGAAGCACTTAAAGGGACAGTTCACCCAGAAATGAAAGTTCTGTCATCACCTTTAAGTTGTCAAATCTCTATAAATGTCTTTGTTCTGATGAACACAGAGGAAGATATTTGGAAGAATGCTTGTAACCAAATAGTCCTTTGCCACTATTGACTACCATAGTAGGAAAATGTATTTACACATTTCTTTGTTTTCAACGATATTTTGAAGAATGTCAAACAAAGAGTTCTGGGGCACTTTTGACTTTGTCATTTTTCCTAGGTGCTACAGAACCCATAACACACTAATGTTTTAACACGTTAACAATTGCATTGCAAACGGCTGCCGAGTTATATCTACTGCAGAATGTCTAGATGATCAAAGATTTGAATGTTGACCACCTAACAACTATCCAGAACCACAAGAGATCATTGAAATGGCCCAGCAACCACACTGCAATACACAGTTTAATATAGAAAATTTACCATTTTCCCATATGGGCTATTCCAGAGTTGTGGATGTGACATTTTGTTATGGACGTGACAAAATTCTCAGAGAATGTATTTGTTACGGATATGTTGTTTTTCTAAACTTGTTGATAGAGTCTAAACATAAGAAACATTTCAGTCTATGAAAAAAATATATATTTTAAAAAAGACAAATAAACAATTGTTACGGATTTGATATAAAAAGGACACTGTTTTTGGGACAACACATTTTGTAGGATTTCTGTGAATTAAAATGCACAAACATGAAGCAATAATACCCAATGAATGGAGAAGCGAGGCCTCTTTATAGAACATAAAATAGTTTCATGTGTCCATTTATGAGGAATATGTACTGTTATGGATGTGCAAATCCTGAAAATGGTTCCTGACATGCACTAAAAATAAAACAAATGCTTAAAATACTTGAAGAGAGACCTCACGTGGGTATTTAAACCACCGAATGTAAATATCTGTACTGTGAGTGCTGTATAATAAAAACTTTTTTCATAGCAAAGTTGAAATTTTCGCAGAATTGCCCAAATTCAGTACTTTATACACAATACAGAAAAACATTGAAATAGTATCATTGTTTTCTATTACATTGCACAGCTGCAAGGTCAAACTTTGGTTTGAAACTTGTTGGATTATTTTTAGCACATTTTCAAGGACCTCTGATGAATGCGTTGCGGTTAAAAATGGCTTTTATCAAGCAGCGCTGTATTAATCATATGAAATGACCCGTGTGACAGAAAGAAAATGATGCACGAGCAGCTGAGAGTTTGAACTCTTCTGTCTGCAGGTGTGGTGATATTGTTGTATTTAGCCTTTCGCGTTCAGGCAGTGTGGAAATGTTTTCAGGATCCAGCATGTTAGCATTACAAACGTCACGTTGCATTTCTTAAAACGCAAACTATTTCTTCCAAACACAGATTCCTTGCAAAGACTTGGCCACATTTTAAAGCACTGCGAGATGAGATAGAGCGGTCATGACAAACAAAGCCCCATTTGTGTGTTCCTGGCCATGACGGTCATCCCGTCTGCTTCCGACGGAGCGCTGTGACCTGTCTCGAGGGTAATATTGAGTCGTGACTGAACTGAGCCTGTCAGATCTTGTTGATGAACACACACGCCTGCAATTGCTTCAATGTTTGCATTGGAAGATTCACACTGAGATGAGATGCACAGTCATGACAACACACCCAGAATCGTGGACAAAAGAACCGTGCATTGTTGGAACTCATAAATTGTCTAATTTATTACATAAAGTTCCAGGATTTTATTTATTTGGTAGTCTGTAGTCTGTATTAATACTGTAAATCTGCATTTTTATTAATTATAGTAATAATAAAGCTTGGCTATAAAAATGACAAAAAATCTGTTATATACCACAGTTTATAAATATGTATTACATATTTATAATAATAATAATAATTATTATTATTAATATACTTACTCAGTGGTAAGAGCATTGCGTTAACAACGCAAGGTAGTGGGTTCGATCCCCGGGGATTGCAAATACCTATGTTTAAATGTATAGGATAATGCAATGTAAGTCGCTTTGGACAAAGCGTCTGCCAAATGCGTAAATGTAATTATTAATAATAATAATAATAATGTTATTATTTATATACCTGTAAAATGGCAGAATTGCATTGTTTATCCTCCGAAAACTGGTTTCTAGGAGACGTCTTTGTTGACAGTCAAACAACTGCAAGGTTGTATGGCGGAGACATCAAACAGGATCATCCCACATCCGACTTTAAATGGAACACGGCATAGGTTTTGACTTGAAAATGGGATGAGTCAGGTGTTCAGATCTATTCAGGTGCAGGTTTGACTGGTGCGATCTTAATTATCTGTTAATCGCAACAGTTGTCTATTCAAGGGCGAAGTGGCGCAATCGAAAGGAAGGTGGGGAGAACTTGAAAGGGTTTCTTATCGTGTGGTCGTTCATAAGTCGAAAGTAAGGATGATTTACAAATGAAGGACATTCAATACTGCTTCTACACTCTTAGGTATTTTGCAAAGATTGGTGCGAAGACACACCGCACAGCCTTCAAAGGAGTGACCAGTAAAGGAACCCTACAGGGACATCTAAGAGTCCGCAGGCCTCTTTTGCACCTGATCATGTTTACGTTCTTGAGTCTAAGTGAAATACAAACTAAGATAAGACTAGTGTGTATAACAGAGACCACAGTAAACTACTGATATTATATTGCTGCCCATATCAGGATTGGTATAGACCACCCAAATGTTGCACAACCCTACTGAATGCATGTATATATTAATGTAGGTTTTATCAATGCATAATAATTATTTAAGGTGAACTGAAGTAACCTGGGTGTCAAACTCAATGGCACAGTTTCGATAGCTCATGGATCTCACCTTTCAGGAACTTGTGACGATCTCAGATCTGAACCCACTGCACCACGCCAGGAAGTATAATAATGTGGGACTGTTTTACATTGAGGTACTGATCATTTCCAGGGTGTTTTCAAAGGTTGTAAAGTAGCGTGTCCGGACAGGTCTGCGAAGCAAACTTTGATGACATTGGGTTATGCAACAAAACTCACTAGAGAAAAATAACACGTAACCTTAACTACACTCCATGACCTTAATGCGTGAAGTTTGATGTTTCCTGAAGTACTGTTATGCACATTATATACAGCCGCGAAGAAAATGAAGAAATCATTCAAAGTTTTCATTTAATCAACATTTTTAGATGTATTGCGGACCTTCCAGTTTAAGTGTCTGTTGAACTTTAACAAAATCAAACCTCAGAAGTGACAAAGTCATTCAACAACAATGTGAAAGACTGACGGCATGACAAGACGCATGAAAACTGTGATAAAATTCATGGCATTGTAATTGAAAAACTTTTCCGAAATACACGTACAAATATGACAAGTTGTATTTCTTAAAATTGAATATGAACTTGTTTTCTTGGTCTGAAAAAATGCAGAGCGTCTTTTCTGTTATTTTTGACCTGTTTCTCCAGGTTTCATTTTCTGCAAATAAATGCAAATAGAAAGAATATTTTGGTTTGAAATTTGGTAGAAATATTGTTAGTAGTTCACAGAATGAAACAAAAACAATCATTTTACCTAAACACACATCTCTAAATAATAAACTGTTTATAAATAAGTTATTCAGAAAAACTGAAAATGGTCTTTGTCTCTTAATGTTTTCCGCGGCTGTATATGCATAAAAATAGTTTGATAGTTAAATATTTTTTTTTCCTAAATGATGTGTTATTTATATGTATCAATTGTGGAGTGTTCAGTAACTCAACTCCCACTTTTCACCTCTCTGTATCTATCCTGCTTTGCTCACGTTTCCTCTTCCTGTTCACGTCTCCCCTTCTGTTTTGTCCTCGGCTTGCAGTTGTCCTTCTGGACAGCTGCAGTGGGCATGATAAACAAGACCCTGCCGTCTTGGCACAGCTGTGGGGGTGTAGCATATACAGAGATCTATGTGCCAGGGTCGGGATACTTGACTGAGCATGTATGTGTATGTAATATAATCTCACACTTTTTCCAAGACTTGAGACATGAGCGGCACCAACAGAGGAGCGTAGAAAGGAAAGACCGACCCTGAACACTTCCAGCCCATTGAGGTCACAAACCCCAACCGTCTCCTGGAGCCTCTCTGGGCTTCTATTGTCTCATTAATACCATCTAGTGAAAGAGAGCTTGAGGATTTGACTTGATCATCTTAAATCAACGTGCCAGCAAGTAGATATACACTCAGGAATCATGCATGCCAATGAAATGACTAACACTGGCTCTTAATAGAGCAGATGCATTAAAAAATGTCATTGGTTGACAGTATGTTTGATGTGTGCCATAATATATAGGTGTCCAATCCAGATCTTGAAGCGTCACTGTCCTCCTCCAACCGTACTCAAACACCTGAGAGAATAAAGGCCTTCACGATTATAGACATCTGACACCACATTGACCGATGAATTGTATGTCAACATTAGTAGCCATTTTGTATCAAGCAAAACTGTTTCACAGACACATAAATAGAAATGTTACTGTAACATTGTTGTGCTTTTTATTGAGAAAAAAACACAGCTCCACTTTTTACTTGTGTTATTATTTCAGTATGGTGGATCTCTAGGTTTGTATAGGCTAAATTATTTGTAAAAGAATATGGTATTCAAAACAGTCTCGTGGGAATTTGTGACATACAATGTTGTCGTTACGGAATTTAATGTATTTATTTATGTTTTTTCGTGTCACTCAACACGACTTTCAATCTAGTGTATTTTAAAAAAGAATTATCTTGTGTATGTATAAACATTGTATATCAACGCAATCTAACGGGAATGTGTACATATTTTACGAGGTGACTCATTTGGCTTTGAACAATTTCATTTGTACGATTATTATGATTTGACTTTGCCCCTGTGACGTTACGGTTAGGGGTGGGGCTTTATCATTGATTTGCACCTAAAAAAAAATCTGCGTTTTAGCTAAATTTACCATATCGTTTGTGTGTTTAAGTAAAATTAGCCATAAACATTTGTGCGTTTTAGCCAAATTTGTCGTACAATTTGTGCGTTTTAGCAACATTAAGCCTATGCGCCTGTGATGTTAGGGTTCGGGTGGGGTAAGGGGTGGATTAAGCCACCTTGAAAAATATGTACGAAAATCAGCCTACTGTATATATATATATGAAGATTTTGGTTACAAAATGAGATAAATGATCAAAAATCCATGTTTCTTATTATGTTTTAATGGTCTTTTATTGTGTTAGTTAGAAGTATTATTATGGCTTAAATCAAAACAAACAATAGATTGTGAAGTTTGTTATATGTATTATTTTATATGTATTGTATTCATTTGTTATACATTCAAATGTCCAAGACCACATTAAAAGTTCCTGTATTTTAAACAACTATTTATATATTTTATAGGTGATTAATCAAATAAAGAAATTTGTGACTGACACGTTGACTTCGTAAAAAACTTCAGAAATTCATGATTCCATTACAGTTATGAATCTGTTGTGCATCAAATTTGGCTGATAATACAGTTTGTAATAATAATTTTCAATGAAACAATGTCCTTAAACTAGAAAAAGTGTAAAACATTTTTCTAATGTTGTCAGAAACACTAACTGTTTTTCCATCTACTTTTTTACTATTGGCTATGGGAAGAATATATTTTCAGTTTCCCATGCGGTCACTTACTGTATATCAAATAACAGTCTGCACTTAAAAAATCTATCCCAGAAGAGAAATGTCATTGCCTGGATAAAATGATTATTTTAACAACAATAGAACTGCGCCAAATGTCCCGTTACCATCACGTTGGGAAGTTTCACAGCCATGTGAAAAAATGACATCTGAAAATCTCACCCCAACTTTCACATGAGCTGTATTGTAGATCTGTACATCATGTGTTGGTGTACAGCCAGTGAAAAGATCTACCAACAAGTCCAGACCTCTCACACTTTAACAAAGCAGGGATACATAGACAGGCTATTGTATCAAAGACACAATGGATCACATCCTCTGCGGCTGGACCCCTAAAGAGAAAAACCCTCCTACGCTTTCACTGATACAGGACAGCCAAGCCCAAGTTAAACAGTGTCAACATAAATCACAGATTCGTAAGAAAAGGAACAGCTGCTCTCAGCACAGGTGCACCACATTCCCAACCAAAGAGCAGGATGAGGGTGTCGGAAAAGGAAACGAGGTGCTGGCTCTCCTTTGAATGCATGTGGGTGCGTGCACATGTGTTTTCACGTGTGAAATACACAATTACAGCCTTCAAAAATATAATCCATCACCGTAATGTATGCACAACTGACTTATTTTCTGCAATATCATTATATTTTTTGCTCAGACCTGTAATCCTAAACCATCAAACCATAATGTGATGTGTAATTGCGTTACACCGCAGGCTGTACAGTATGAATTTGGCCGGGGTTTGCAGCAATTGATCCGGGTTTTTCCACGGTAACACCCACAGATGCCCCGTCGAAGTTTTCTAACCTCACGGAAACAGGGATTCTGACACTGCACTGCTGGGAATGAGTAATGGGAGGTTAAACATATTAAAATAAACCTGTGCCAGGGACTTTCCACCTGGAGTCGTGAAGTGTTTCTCGTAGAACTTGATCTCGGATGTGAAAGTGATCATGTATGTTATTTTACCATCGAGAGTTGGGCCCCTCAAGTTTTGTTTTACTTTTGCTTAGACAGCTGCAAAATAAAATATGTAACACTTTTTGGTTGAAAAATGATTTGCAGCAAAAAATGTGTCCATGAATGTCACTACATTAAAAAAGAAACCGTCCGTTTAGTTTGGCCTGACACTGGATATTTTAAGGAATTATTCACCCAAAAATCGAAACTATGTCATTATTTATTCACCCTCATGTTGTTCAAAACCTGTATATGACTCTTTCTTGATTTATTTTGAGAAAATGGTTTTGTGGGGAAGTCAATGGGGGCCGATGTTATTTGGTTAGCAAAATTCTTCAAAATATCTTCTTTTGTGTTCTGCAGAAGAAAGAAAGTCATACAGGTTTTGAATGACATGAGGGTGAATAAATGATGAAAGAAATTAAAATTTTGCCCTTTAAATATGAATATGTTGGTTCCCTTGTACATTTAATAACAAGATAGTGTCCAAATAGTATTTTCTTGGTAACACTTTAGTATAGGGACCAATTCTCACTATTAACAAGTTGCTTATTATCACGCTTATTATAAGAATATTGGCTGTTTATTTTTACTTATAAAGCACAAAGTGACCATATTCTACATCCATAATCTTACCCAGTACCTTAAGTTTATTGAGGCAAGTCATAGTTAATGGTTTGTTAATAGCGAGAATTGGACCTTTAAATAAAGTGTGACCTTTTTCATTTCAAATACTATGACTTAGACTTACTTTAGGTATTTGCAAACCTGATCAAAACCATATTAATAAGTAACTGTTAATAATTGTGTAACTCATGTGACATTTGCAATAAAATGTAGTCGAAAATATGTGGCCGCATCTTAAGATCTTACAGGAAAGACCTTGTCAGCCGTTTGTCAAATCAAATCAATTATCAGTCGGCACTCTGACAATGACATCAAATGTTTCAACTTCCTTTAGACAAATATTCAGGTTATTTTTACGCACACAGCTTTAAAACCATAAAAATCGCCAGGATGCTTTAGAATTACAGACAATACCATACACACACAAACAAACATCACACATGAAACGCAACAGATGACTGGAGCCCTTTTTATTTATTCAGTGGTCACATAAATGATACATTAAGAGTCTTCCATCGGGTCTCAGATTGGCTCTTTCTTTACTTTGTTTGGTCACAGGTAAAGAATGCAAAGTATGACTCAGGTGTGGTCTCACCTGACTGTCAGAGTGAATTCCAAACATACACCTTTACCGTAAATCTATTCCGATAGCAAATAATGAAAGTTCTCAGATGTGCTCATAAGATAAGCCTATGGGAAAATCATCATCGTTTTACCACAGTTTTGAGAAATGTCTTGGTGGTTTTGTGTTCATACAATGGAAGTCAATGTTGTTTGTATACCGACATTCTTCAAAATATCTTCCTTTGTGTTCTGCTGACGAAAGAAAGTCAGACAGGTTTGAAATGACATGAAAGTGAATAATTGGTGACAGAATTGTCATTTTTGCGTGAGCTATACATTTAAGTGACGTGTGTGTACTGGAGTTTTGAGAATATTGTCTTACATGGTTTTGTTTAAATTACATCTTACATTCCCTGTCATATCCTGTTATTAAGCACTTCACAATGATGTTTAATCTAACACAATGCAGAAATGATTCATAAGGGCATGTAAATGTGTGACTTAAAGGATCAAACAAGTGACCCGGTGGGTGCGGCTTATCTTTTAGATATGGGACGTTTCCGCTCTGATCCCTACCCTGAGTTTACACGCTATCCGGTTCCACCTAGAAATGTGAAATCTCGGAATGCTTCCACGAATGTGTTTGTCCGAGGCACATAAAGTAATCATTGTCGATCCCATTGTGTCTCTGTTTATACAGCCCCAGATACAGTAGAGGCTATACAATCTTTGCCATTTGTAATAAATAAAATACATTAAAATCCAATACAGTGACAATCTGTGTCCTATATACAGTAGTATACAGTAGTTGTATCAAAGTCCCAGGGAAATTAAAAATGACAATGCCTATTTTTTCAAGAAATATTGCAGCGTTTGTTGTAAATAGTTTATCAATGTGGGTCATTCTCTTTTTAAAATGTGTGTGCCGTCATAATCTTCCGTTTAAATCTGAAAATGCACTTCCGTCCTGTAGTGACTATCCATCTTAAGTGATGTATGTTAGACGGTTTGGGCGGAGCATCCGTTAAATCCCCCTCTTCCAATGTCAATCTGCTGCCAGTTCCATTTCAAAATGCGGCTGTTTTTACACATCCGATCAAATCACAGGGAAAGACGAAAGCCACAGGCACTATTTTTCATATTCGAAATTCCATCTCACTCGGAAATGCGGAAGTAAAAACGATCACAACTTCCTGCTCACAGGGACTTTAAATGATAGGTTATGGTGAATAGTTATAGTTGAATAGTGAATAGTTGCTAACATCTTTCAAATATGGCATTGTTTCTCATATCTTATCGCTCTGCACCAGAAAATGTGCTTTATAAAATCATTTTGTAACCATTATCAGTTCAATAAATTGATTTATAAAACGTCAGTTCTGGTGCTTGATTCTGACTGGTTGAGCCGAGTTCTAAGCCGTTAAAAAATACCCAGATTTATAACTGCTGTTATCATTTTTTTTACATAGCCTAAATATCACTTTATACACATTATTTTATGAAACCTTGCTACACATATGGAATAACCATTTTATAAAAGCAATAAGCAGTGGGTTACAAGAGCATTTTATTACAGCTAAGAGGGTTTCAGGCACTCTGCTTCGTGTCGTGCCACAACGCCCTTAGATGTTATAAAATGCTCTGTAACCCACTGCTTGGGACTTATTGCTTATCCCATCAAAAAGTTGTGAGTGCTGTGTAAGAAAGTTGTCCTGGGATGGTTTGGGTTTAAGGACAGGGTCAGGATATTATGTGTAATAGTTCATGTAATTTAGTTTTTGTTTACATTGAATACATACAGTGACCTAGTCTGTGAAAACCAGGCAAGTTTGATTTCACGTTTCAATGTGATGTCAATTTTTTACATCGCCTTAGTCAATATAAAAAATGTTTTTAATAACGTGTAAAATGTTTCAGTCAACACTATAAGAAACTCCTGCAAAGAATAAAAAAATCATCAAAATAATCAAAATAAAAAAAGTTACATCAGTACCGTCTTTTGACTATGACTCATAAACTGTAAATCAGAGATAAGGTGCTATAAATAGCTATGACATGTGCTGGCTTTATGCTACAGTGTTATAAACGTATACGGAGACGTTCAGATATCCGGATACGACCTGATCTCCAGGCCCCACAAGAGAAACAAACTGAAACCGAGCCAGCGAGTCTGTCAGGAGCTCATATGTGAGGGGGTGAATTAGTGAGACATATTTCTCGTCTGGAAGAGGCTCTAGTGCTGCTTCTTAGATCAGTGTGTCCCTTTGATCCTGATTGAAGCCGGATACGACTTCAAAGCATTGACCACTCAATTATGTAAAGCTGTGTGACACCGGAGAGAGAACTTCACTTTTCTGACTTAGTGTACTGATAGATGTACTGACAAAAGACCACATGCTATCAGAGACTGTTGACCCTTGAACACATGTCCAACTTTGTAAAAAAATGTAATTTTACAGAATTTTACTGTTTTTTACAGAGTTTTCATGTATTTTTTAAATACGGTCAGAAGCCGTAAAATTACAGGAAACGATTGCAAATTTACTAGAAAAATTATGTTATTTTACTAGGAAAAACTCTTATTTTTTGTGTATATTTCTGGAGCCCCAGCTGCCGAAACATTTACGTTTTTGAACAGGATTTTTAACTTAAAAGACTGCAAATTTACAAGAAAAACAGGTTAAAAATGTAATTTTACAGGAAAAACTGGTATTTTAAGGATTTGTACAATATTTATATATACATTTTTATACAATATTATTCAGTGAATGTTTTAATTTTCCTGATATGAAACACAATATAATTTCAGCAATTGACGATTAAAGTGGTGTTAAACACCTGCTTTTATTGCAGATGGAACAAAATGACACAGTTTTATAGCGGGTGGTGATGATTGGCTTCCTGTAATCTTATGACTTATCATCATGTTGATAAATTAGAGGTGTTTATTGTACTCGGGGTGGATCACACGTTGGATAATCTCCTCTACACCCACGCCTGTTCACAGGGGCAAATTTAAAACCTCAGTATCAAAAGGTGCCGACGCAACATTATCCTTCTCCCATCATATTTCAAAATAATAAATTACATGATAAATTTCTTTAGGCATTTTCAGGTGACGGGCGTGGCATCCACGCAACACAAGCCCCACGGCATACAACAGCTCCATTCAGCTTTTATCTCCTGACACAATGACGCCGCATTTTTCAATGAAGTCACTTTGGCAAGAAGGGACTTTCCACTCCCTCAAGAAATGCCGGGCCTCATTTCGGAAATATGCTACTGAAACCATCCTGAAAATGTCAGGCCACATTCTGTCACTTCTGTGTCATTTTTGTATAAAAACTGTCTCAAGCAGCACAACCAAATGATATCCAAGCAATTTTGATGAAGCATCAAAATGAAGACAACCACTTAAGCTTAGTTTTATGAAAATTTATTTAAATAAATACATAATGAAATAACTTAATACAACATCGGTATTCGCAGCATTCCTTTGGAAAAATAAATAGAGAAATTTACAACTATGTATCCAAAGCCTCGTCGACTCGCATGGAGGCGGTTAAGAAAGTTCAAGAATTCAGTCCTTTTCATGGGTTTTCTCATTGAAATCATTTCAGGTTTCCAAAGAGCTTCAGGGAGCGTTTATAGGACTGTCCATTCCTCGAGCACATGGGCCGTTTCCAGACATGCCGACATTGTCCTTGCTTTGGTCCAAGCTTCTCTCCACATTCAGTCAGCTTAATCTCTGAGCAGAGCAAAAGAGAATCCGAATAAGTGTTTGGATTTTTATTTTCCATCATATACCAAATGTATATGGCATTAATAGACAATCATTTCACAAACATTTGTCAAAAAGCATAAATTGAACCTATTAATTATACATTTAGTATCTTTTCCTGGCAGATTGAATACAATTTTGTATTACCTTAGTAAATAATAGTTATAATTACTAATATTATTTTTTATTATTTTAGTTTACAGTGGTTATAACTATGGTTATTGTGGTAAAAAAACTTTAGTTAAACCACGTTTAATTTTCACATTTCTTACCATGTATGGCTTGGATGAACATCTCACGGTGCTCTGGCTTTGCATTTGTCCTGCTTTCCCAAAGATGTGTTCTCGATTTCCTGTCGTGTTTTAAAGTCCTGAATGGCTTTTCTGTTCTGGAAGTCAATAAGAGCCATAGTAATGACCGCATTCCAGCAGTTCTCCTCTCCAGAGCACCTGAAGTCAATCTCCTTATCGTCCGTGGTCACGATGGTGAAGTACACGAACTTTCCAGTGCGCTCCACGCAATCCACCTTCTTAATGGACTGAAGCTTGAGCTCTTTGCTCTTGCTTCTCTTCTGGTTGTCGGCGTAGATGTTCAGGCTGTCCGTGGTGAGGACGCACGTCTTTCTCTTCCAGAACTGGAGGAGATTGTCGCTTCTCTTCTCGAGCTCTCCTTCCTTCAGGATTTGGGAAATATCTGAGCCCGTCATGTTGGCTTTGTGCGGGGAAAAACAAGAATGCGAGTGTCCGAGGGCTTCGTATAATCTCTTTTGGAGTCTCCGGGTGATACCGCGCTTCTTCATGCGTGCGTAAAATCCAGACCGATCTAAACTGACGCGCAGGAGGGCAGAGTTATAAGACGCGCGCCGCGCCCGCCCCGCCTGACGTCATGTCAAATAAAGTGTGGCTTGAGTGATTTATGGAGCAGTGGGCGGATGTTCGTGAGGGAAACTTGAACACCTCCAACATGCCAGAACTCCTCTCAGAAAATTTGCCGTGGTTTT
This sequence comes from Triplophysa siluroides, assembly GCA_006030095.1. Taxonomy (NCBI): domain Eukaryota; kingdom Metazoa; phylum Chordata; class Actinopteri; order Cypriniformes; family Nemacheilidae; genus Triplophysa; species Triplophysa siluroides. The sequence continues at coordinate 4,196,094 of VCII01000093.1, forward strand.
TATTTTATTTTAAGTCTAGCAACCGTGGTAGCGTTGGCTTAGGAAGGCCATGTCAAAAAGTGTGAGACTTTAGCCTGGTTTACACACACCGGGTTATGCTACAAATAGAATGGTTTAGCTGTGTTTAGTGCATTGAACAGTTTATAATGGTAACTATGGTTTTACCACAAATAACCAAAACCTATTGCTGCTATAGTTAATACACAGTATTTTGTTTTGAAGTATAGATGGATGGATATTATATAAAACAATTATGAGGACAAACCACCATAACATTAAACAGGCATTGGATGACCCATAGTAGTTTTTATTTATCAACCATTTTCTCAACATTTGAAATTCTAATGATATTTAATTTATTCCTGAAGCATTTAAATAACAAAAGGTATTATAACGCCTTTATTGTTATTTTTAATAATATAATATAATGATCCCATAATATAACATAGTATAATTAACATTAAATGGGCACTGTGGGGTTGACCAATATAGTTTTTTTGTGAGAAATCATTTAAATTCAATACTTATGGTCAACCCATTTACAGTCATGAATACTTGGCAACATTTGTATGAAAAGCATATGTATAATAAAAGTGATACTCGCTAAATTTATATATACTAAACATAATTTTTTTCTAATACTGTTTATAATATATGAGACGCAGACGGAGATCTCATAAGAATGAGTTGTAATTCTAGACTGAAGATGAGGTGTTGTACGTGACAAAATGACCTGGTTTTTATAATGGTTGGAAGTGTTAAAAGTGAGTCAAAAGATTTGCACTTGATTCATCTGCCCTACATTATCTGTGCATGGGTGTGAAAATTTAAGATGACCTGAGCGAACCTTTACTAAAATGTACAGTAGATCGCCGGCAATATATATAAAAATTAAATCTGTTTACTGTAATGTCATGTAGGAATTTTCATACATTCCTTTTTTTGTCGAGAGTAATGGACTTCATCCCCTATAACATATCATAAAGTGCTATCAGATGATTTTATGAACCGTCCCAGCTTTTCTTTTCATTTCCTCTGTTAGGTTAAACAAGAATTTATTACGGTTACCATGGGTGTGTACTATTGTGTGTATGCAGCGTCATCAAGGGAAAACCGCAAAGAAATAAGGGTATGTCTGGCATATGACTCACAGCTGGTTTAACTGATCAAGGAGGGAGGAGACATGCCAAACAAAGAGGCAAGAGGTCGATTATATACACGTCTGGATGGCAAAACGGATTTTAGGTCAGAAGAAATGTGTACTCCTGAAGACAAGCTCGTTGCTGCGTTTCTCCTGGTTTACTGACAAATCTAATGTTCTCCAAAGAGTGTTTTGTCCTCCAAAATCGTACACGACTGTTGGTGGGCAGATCTGGCATTGAGTGCATTATCTGTGGGAAGCCAAAACAAAATATGTCTTGGGCTGATGAGTACACGAGTGGGCTGATGGTTGGGTTCTGAGGACGGAAGTTTAGACTGGTTTTGAAGAAGCAAGTTACAGCAAATCGGGTTGAGTGAGTCAGTTTCCAAACAAACGTCAGATGCGCTTTCCCAACATTCCTTGCGGCCTCATTACAGCAGAATGCGTCCAGCGTGTGAACTGTCACAATTAATATAATGATTCATAATGTAATCCATCTCCACCTTGTGAGATCACTTCACAATCTTAATCTGCTCCCTCAAAAAGATTGAACCATTGTTACATAACTATGTAACTAAATACATTGAGATATGTGTTTGGAGTATGCACGATAAACAAAAATGTTTCATTTTTAAACTTTTATTCTATTTACTAATAAACTCAGAATGTATAACTGAACAGATAATAAATCAGATGTGTTTTATAGTTGTTTTTTTGCATTAGCAGCCTATGTTTTAGTCTGGGTTGCCAGATCATCCTAAAACTATCCCAATGACTCCAGCACAAATACCAAAACTCAAAACATGAATGACCACTGGTTAGCAAAATCGCAAAAAGAAAACAGACTTGGGTTTCTCCCACAATTTAAGATTACCATATGTATAACTGTAGCTTTATTATTACTATTATAACAACAAAATGTTATTATCCCACGGCCAAAACCAGTCTGAGGAATATTTGAGGAATGTACTGTATATAAATGAGGTCAATGGCAAATTTGACGCTTGAATTAACACTATGCTATATATGTGACAGACAGAGATCTCATAAGAATCATTAATCAGATATGCCATATGTTTTTATTAATTAATTAATTTTATTTGCATTACTAGCTCACGGTATGTTTTAGTCAGGGTTGCCAGATCATCACAAAACTAACCCAATTCACCACCAGACTCAATAAGCAGATATGACAGTAAGTAGGATGCATTCATGCGAAAACAATGTTTACTAAGACACAAGGCCACAGTGAAAGGTCCGAGCACAGCACTGCAGCTGTCACCTGACAGTTCTCCGGCAGGAATCCACGCCTGTCAAAAGCCTTATCCCAGAGAAGACCTGTCTCCTCCAATTGTCGGCGAGATCTATTTTTGGCACCTTGATCTCCGGATTTGATCTCCCCACGAACCCCTGGCCTTCCGCGCACTCATGAACGCGAGCTGCCCTCTCGACCAGAATGCCCATTGATGAGTCCTCACAGTTATTTGAAGCATTGTTCAGATAAGCCAAGAGCAAGTGCAACCATATCGTGGGAAAAAGAACAAATGGCGTTAAGGTTGGACAGAGGCACGAGAAACCATTGAGGAACAACGCAGAGGGGATGTGAAGTGCTGACACATACAGGTCCAGAGAGGCCATAACTGCCATAACAAAGCCTTGGACCTCTTAATATAAACACGACTCCACAGACGTGGCCATGCAAGCTCAAGAAACTCAATTAACACTCAGACAGGGCTAATGACACAGAAAGTTATGTAAGACCACAGAATTCCTAAACTTATATAATAATTGTGAAGTATGAGGGCAGTCCTGTTCACAAAACTGTCCATTATTAAAAGTTGATTGTCTTGGAGTAATTAAATCCATTTTTTTGAATCACAGCGAACGTACATCCAGTCTGACAAGTTTTTCATAAGCCTTACTTATTTTAAGTCATAATAATAATTCATAACTCTTTAATTATGATATAACAGTTCTGACTCTGAAGGCCCCTTCACAAACACACACAAAACTGTAAACAAAAACTAGATCAACATTTTAAATTCTAGGCTTAATGTGTGCAGCTGTTTGACTTTTTACAGTCATTGTGCAAACCCTTCAAATCTTTAATAGATTTGATTGACTGTCATTGTTTAAACAGCTTGAAAAAGTGAACTCAACAATGTTTTTGTTGCTCTTTAATTATTGGGGCAATTCCGGTGTTATGGATGTGACGCTTTGCGTTATGAATGTGACATATAAACAATTGTATACTGAACCATCTGTTTACATTTTTTTATGTAAAAAATAAGAAAAATATCAGTCTATTCAGAAGGTTTCTGATTTAAAAAGGACGTGACAAAAAAAGGACATCGTTTTTCAGAGATAACATATTTTGTAGGATTTCTTTTGAAATCGAAATGTGTAAACCAGAAGCAAAAATACCCGACAAATGAAGAAGAGATGTCTCTTCATAGAACATAAAATAGTTACTTTATTTTATTTTTCAAGTCTCCATTTATGAGGAATACGGACCGTTATGGATGTGACTTAGGGAAAATGGCACTTTCCGGACTATGGAAAATCATGCACTAAAAATAGAAATAATGCTTCAAAAACTTTAAGAGAGACCTCACATGGGTATTTAAACCACCAAAGTTCGACATCGGTGCTGTTAGTGTAGAAAAAACCTTAGAAAAAACTCATGGTAAGGTTGACAGTCATCATTCTTCGTCTAGACAGGCTTTCGATTCTGATTGGACAAGACAGATTTAAAGTCACTATCAAAAAGCAAACGACTGTTTCTATAGTGGTCTTGCATTCTCATGTTTCTCGCTCTACGTCTAAGTCACCAACCGTCAAAGTCAACACGAGTACAGAGAACGCGTGAAAGTACCCGGATGTGTTCTTGACATCAAGGATGCCTCGAATGCAGCTTGAAGTCCCAGAAGTCACTGCGGTGCGTCCATCCGAGTTCATTGTCCAAGGTTGCCTGGTAAAACTCCACGAGAACTCAAGACTGTTCTTTGCATTCTTGGAATTAAGAATATGTTGTTTGTATCCCATGAATTAGGCTAATAAACTACTTGTTAGATTGTTATTATCATTGTTATTAAAGATAGTGTACACTTTCATTTTAATACTATTATTGATATAGGAATAAACAGCAACAAAAACTGTCCAGTGGGCCTGCGCTTTTTTAACCAGTCAGAGAAGGTCTAAAACTAAAGTTAAGTTAGTTTCAATCCGTCCTAACTAGGACTAGAAATGTCCTGCTTCTTGTGACCCACAGCAGAGATGCTTGTGCATCACGAGCTTGCATGCAACTGAGCACAACACGTTTTCAGTTACCAACGTCATTGTAGAAAACTATTCGCGTGCATGTGCTAAATTGTTGTTGAATTATATAAGCACTCTTTTCTCAGCGTGCAGAATAAAAAAGGAAATGACATTCTTAGTTTGCAACCAAGCGTTTCTCAGGCTTGCATCTCCGGTTAAAGAAATCTGCTACACCCTCCATACAAAAAAGTCCCATTCATACTTTCATGCACGCTCACTGTAACGTTCGTAAAGAATCGCGTGGGTGTGTTTTCCTTCCAAAAATAAAAACACAACCCTCTATACATTTAAATGAACTTAAATCAGCTGTACTTTAATCATTGGCATGGGGTGAAGTGATTTCTTAAGCATGTATAGCATGTTATAGCATTTTTCTGCTGCCTTATATTACTTGTGATGTCTATATAGGACTTTTGTATGAGTCACACAAGCTTTGAATCTAACAACATAGAGCAACACTGAATGTTGAAGATAGAATCAAAGTGCAACAAACATGAATTAGCGACTAAGATTCATGCCTATGAGGTTCTTATTTTGTTCCCAGGCAAGAGTGACTTATGAACCTGACAGTTGATGAGATCAGCAACACCTTTGTCAACTTGTCAAAAACACTTAATCTCTAGTTAAGTATCTAGAAGGACCGTCCCTGATCACTGTATTGTATGTTACTTTGTGCATAAAAGCATTTGACATGCAAGCAACTTATCCTACAGCATTCTTTCAGTATAGGTTTTTTTTTAATGCAAAGTCTCCTGTACTAAGCCCATGACATTTTCATGAATGAGGGTTACACAAATCAGCTTAAAGACTCATATTCGTGTTTAAGGTTTTCTTGTTTCCCTGCAAATAACTGTAGGTTAGTCATTAGTTATTCTGATATTTTGTACTTGGCAATACCTAACTTTTGTTTCTATATCGCCATCTCTGTTTGAAACATAAAACTGCAGCTTATGGTATCTTTACATGCCGTCAAATATACATTTCCTGCGAAAACGTGCTCTACTCATCGCATGGCATTAGCAAGGTCAAGGTCATGAGTTCAGTTGCAATAAAGCAGTAGACTGACATCTGACAACCTGGTGGGGTGTACATTACCTGTTCAGACGTTTATCATTTTGTCAGAACAGATTGCCGCAGAGATGACGTATTTTTGTATGGCAACTTGAAGTTAGCGCCACACTGGTTTTCCTATAGAATTTTGAAAAAATGCACAAAATAAGATCTGTGATTAACCACCGTTTATGATCCTTAAACTTTTTGTCTTTCAAGATAATCTTTACAAAAACATTTAACTAAATACAATCTCCAGAAGAAAAACGCTAGCACGAGGCTATAAAGAGACTAAGGTCGCTCAATTTCAACGTCACCACCACCAACCTTCAACAACTCTTTTAAACTTTATTCTTACACGTCTCATTAGAATGCTTGATTCTTATTGGCCAGTCGCGACTTTGCAGGTTCGTTATTCCCAGATAACAACCTCTCAAAACTAATAACACACGGTAACCCGGATGCAGCGAATAATTTTGACAGGTTTTTTTGACAAATTTAATATAAATATGTCTTTTAATAACATATATGTCATTATATTTACAAATGATTCAACCAAATTGCCTGTATGTGACATTTAAACGTCGTTTCTTACCTTAAAACCGAAAATAAACAGCTTTTCCTCGCATTCCTCTGTAAAAATGAGCTAATTAAATATTTCAAATGAACATTTCATGTCCTGTTTTTTTCTCTCACGTGGCAATAAGGGGGATAATGTACAAGCAGCCGACTGTTATGGCAAAATAAGCCCCTTTAGTGTGATACAAGACTGATCACAATGTCAGCGATTATTTCTGTGAGAACAACAGGCTGCCTGTACATTATCTCTAACTTAAAAACCTGTTTCCGGATAACTAATGACTCCCTGAATGAATCTCCATCCACTTTATATAACTAAAATATTAAATGGACTCATTTGCTTCCTGCATTCCAGCATTCAGTACAATCATTGCGTGTTAAAGTCCAGTTGTAAAGATGACGCCTCCATGCGTTATCTGACATCTATACTACAATACATCTCTTTTTAAAGTGCCGCCCGTCAGAGACAGAACACCAAGCCCTCTGTGTTGAGCTCTTGGGGACGGCTGTTTGTGCTGTGCAACATTAAAGGACCTCACACAAGAGATTTCTGGGGTTCAACTGAAGTGTGGTCGCCCCGTGACCACAGGGCCAGCTGTGTAAGGGTCCATGTCGAGTGTGAGGATTTAAGACTTTAGAATTGAATCGCTTTGGTTTTGTTTGCAAAGTGGTGCTAATCCTCGCACGTGCACATAGTAAGAACACATTGGATACATATCAGTTCGCATACAGGCAGAATCGAAGTACTGAAGATGCAATGGTAACATTGTTACATCTGATCCAGAAACATTTATACAAGTCTAAAACCATAGCTCGGGCCTTTTTTTATTTTACTTCAGCGTTCAATACGATTCAATCGGAGCTTATATTGACAAAAAAGATGAAAATGAACACTTACTTGATTCAATGGTACCACTCGTTTTTGATAGGTAGAACACAGATTGTGAGAGTCAATCAGAGGTATTCAAATCCTATTGTCACATCTTTCGGGAGCTCCCCAGGGCTGTGTGAGTTGGCCCTTTCTTTTTACTCTGTATACAGATGATTGTCAAACTGACAGTGTAAACACATATATATTGACATTTTCAGATGATTGTTGTCTTTATTGGGGATTGAAAATGACTCCAGTAAGCAGTGTTGCACAAACAGACTAGTGGAGTGATGTGACATAAATTCACTTGTTATAATTAAAAGAAAACAAAGGATATTATCTTTGGTTTTCCAGAATATATGCATCAAACACAAGTGACAATACATAATACACTGATGATTGTGTCATCGTATACGTATTTAGGTGTGGATGCTGTTTTATCACGGAGTGTACATATCGACTATGTGTGCTGTAAAGTGCAACAACATATTAAGGAGGTTAAGATACTTTGGTGCAAGCAAACAGATCCGTCTCTTGATTTTTCAATCGGTGATACAAAGTGTCATACAATATGGAATATGTGCATGGTATTGTTGTCTTTCTGTTCAAACTAAAACTAGACAGGTCCGTTGATATCTATGTGTTCTAAAATTGTGGGTGAAATGTTGGTGGCAAGTTTTATTAAGCTGTATGAGAAAAAAAATTGTCTCTGAGAGATAAAATCATGGCTGATCCTTCCCATGTTCAGTACGAGGAATACCAACTTCTGCCTTCAAATAAAAGATTGAGAGTGCCATATGCTAGGCCGAATCCTTTGTGCATCAGTCGATAAAATTAATAAATCAGAGTTGGGGATCAAAGTAGATCTTGGGAACGTATGGAGGTCTATGGGTATTGTAAATGTTATTGTGTTGTTATGTGGATGTGTATTAATGTGTGGACATGAATAATTGTAAGACTGTAAGCACTGTTGGACGCGAGACAAATTTTGGAAGAAATTCCAACAATAAAGTGAAATTGATTGAAGAAATTTCATTTGTACAAAAAGCTTAGTTGTATTGACATTACTTCTACAACATGGCAATGAAACAAATAAATTCAACACAATATCACATGAATTTGTACTTTTTTTAGGACGTGGCTAATGCGTACATCTTATTCGTTCATTTTAGTACGATTTGCTTTTGTGTAGTAATCTTGCATCTTTGTACTATTTGTATGGATTAGCACCTAAAAAATGCGTGGTTAATATACCATTTAGTTTATGTTCCACAGGCAACATTTGATGATGCTTAAGCACCTTACTGAACAATTGTTGATAAAATAGTTTCAATGTAGAATAGAATCGAATAAAAATAAACTTTCTAAAGCTGTTTCTACCATTTGCACATTCAGTAACAGAGACATTTACATTACAAATTGAACAAAAGTAAGGGGGTGTGAACAGAACAAAACAAAGCTTTTACAGTATGTGTGTGAAAACTGTAAAAAGAGACTACATTGGACATGCCATTTGAAACTGTGGGGGTGTAGGAACTTTACCCAGCAACATACAATACAATGCATAACAGAGTCATTGTTCTATCATTATATGAAACATTTATTATAAATAAAAATACAACTTCTCATACGCTTCAAGAGTCCTCACTGTTTTTATCAAGATGTTGTTTTGGCCAGTTGACTTTATAATAACATCTATTAACTGAATGTTTTCCGTTACCAACATCATTGTAGAAATTAAACTTTCATAGTCATATCGGTCATCTTTGAGAATTCAATCTTCGACCTTGTGTTTGGTAAAGAATACAAAAAAAATGGTAAAGAATGTATGGGTGGATATAACTTAGCTGATCCCAAAATAGCTCCCAACATTAAAGATGCCTGCTATTTAGAAGAAACATGAACATCTCCATATCACATGAATGTACATCATTTTAAAAATATGTCTTTGTTGTTGTACATATTAAGTGACGTGTTGGCTTGAACCGTGAGAAGTTTTTTGGAACTGCAGCGTGCCAGAATGACAATAATGTCATTCCAACCATGCCTTGCTGATAAAAAGTCCACCAAGGAGATGAATCGTGCTCATACCACTGAAAGTACCGCAGGATTTTTGTGATAATGCAGCATCTCAGAACCGCGTACAGAAACCAGAAGGAGAGGTGTGAAAGTGGGAGTGATATCCCACAGAACCGATCCCGTTTTATGGAATCCCGACCGGCAGATTACACACTCGAGAAAGTAGAGAGAGAATGCCGGGAAGCATTTCACGCAAAGCCGTCTCAGTTCATGTTGAAGTAGTTGTGAGCCATGCGTTCACGACTGCTCGACCAGAGCCGTCAGTGTTTAGATTCCTCACATAGCTGAAAGTTTCTGCAATCTGGTTTGGTGGGAGTTCAGTTTCCCTCTCAAATGTCCACTTAATTATGGTGACTGAATAATTATAGCACGGTTACGAAACATTTAAAGCATTGTGCTTCTCTAAATGGAACAAAATCTGTTGTGAAATGAGCTTAATGAGGTGTGGGAAGCATGAACGTCAAAGAAAACATTTGAAATAAGAAAAAAAGATTTTTTTTCTGAAGAAAACCTAAGTGGTGTTGCCCGCAGAAACCTGCCAGTAGGGGGGTGTTGCCATTAAATGCCTTAAAGGATTAAGGATTGAATTCCTTTTCGAAAATAAACACACTGGCATCATTTATTTACCGTCATGTTGTTCATAACCTGTGTATGCATCTTTGTATAGTGGAACAAAAAAGAAGATATTTAGATAAATGTCTCAGTGGTTTTGTTTCACACGATGGAACATTCTTCAAAATATCTTCTTTTGTGTTTGCAGAAGAGTCATACAGGTTTTCAATGACATGAGGGAGAGTAAATGCATATTTCATTTTTGGGTGAACTGTCCTTTTAAGTGTGCTGCATTGTTGTTGGATGTTTGTTTACTTGCCAAAGAGAATAGAGCACAACATCTACAAAACACCTTTCTTAGGCTCCTGATATGAACTGACTCCTTTCTCGAATCTGGGTTTCAAACATTTTCATTGTGCGGCCCACCTTCTTGACGCTGCATCACTTTGTGACCCCCCAAATAAAGATTTACAAACAAGAACTTCGAATTTTAATAAACACTATTATTTTATTTTTCTGATGTTTTCTATAATAATTTCTATAGTTCAAGAAATAATATAAACGGTTCCCCTCCTGGATCCACCTTGGGGCCTCCCTTGTTTTAGAACAGCTGCTACTCTAAGTGTATGGGAGCCCAAATATTATTAACAAGCCTCATGATCTGAGGTATCATTCATAAACAAGTGTAACAGTAATGAAAAAGTCTGCGGAATCGTGTCGCACAACATTTAATAGAATATTTTGTCTATTTTGTACAAAATGGAAACAATGCTGCATTACGAACCAAGAAGTTTCAGATAAGGCTATGGCTTGCACACAGTTAAAACGGAGAGTAAACCTGCAATGGCTATAGGATCTGCTTGTTAACATTCTCAATACTGTAATTTCATCAATTCTATGCATGAATGCAAGCAACTTAACACTTAACCACATGGCCAAATAAAATATGGAGTTCACAGCATGGCAACACGTCACACGCAGGAATGGGAATTTGATGAAGCCCAACCCTGGTGACAAATCATAGCTACTCCTTTTCCCACCATCCACATTGTTTGGCTACCAGTGAGTAGAACCAGCCACGTCCACTTTTACAAAAAACCCCTGACACCTTAAATATTTCGTAACAGCAAAACCAAAAAGAATCAGTTGTGTCAGTCATCTACTTCAGCGGTTTAGATGATCATGATTTTGTTGGCATAAAAACCCTGAGTGACGCTACAGTGGACAACGGCTGCGAGTTCATATGACCTTAGGATGTGTCCAAGATTCAGCTCCACTGCAAAACTGGCAAAGGTTGAGGATGGACACAAGGAATTCAAAACACGTGGCATCTTCGCTAGCTTGCATTTACACACCGGCTACAGGCAAACATTATGACTAGAAACACTGCCTCAGCCCAAAAGAAATCGTTTTTATCTGTTAATCCCATATTGTGGAGAACTGAGGCTATGTATCACATGAAGAAATAAGAACACTAATCTGGAGTGCAGAGGTCATCTGTCAAAGTAAACAGTAGAACATGCATCGTTTTCTAAACAGCGTTTGGTTTCTATTGCATTAGTTCAGAGTCCATGAGGAGGTTAGGCCGTGTTGTCACTTTTATCGTCTGACAGGCAGCCGAGTTGTGCCGTGACTGCCCGTTGACCATTCTTACTGCTGTTTACACTCTGCAGGAGGAGGGTCCGTCTGAAAGAACAACAAGAGATGTAGAGAGAGAAGAATATCATCCTGGGATACAATATGGTGATGTTCTGGGTCATAAAACATGCTCTGTGTAAAGGTGAAGTGTGTCATTAATGAGCCACTAGAGGAACTACGTACAAAAATAATGATTTGACAAATCTGGCAACCAGTTTCCCATTGTTTGGCCAAACCCCTTTAAAATGTTCAATGTGTAAAACTAGAAGACAAGTATTTTGACACTTCACCTCTATGGCTGATTTAGTGAGAGAGTGGGAAGGGTTAGTCTTTAATGCCCGTGAGAGACTACAATAATGTCATTTTCACGCTGGAAATGTTTATTGGATTCGAAATCCAAATTAGACGAGACGACTCATTTATTATCAGTCTGCTTTTTATAGTCCTGTGTTGTATCTGAACTCTGGTGTGTCTAATATATGCTACCAATAGAAGTACCACTATAACTATAATATTAACCCGCAAACCTTGAAAAAACCTCCAGTGTGAAAGTGGCATAAAATCAATGGAAATTTGAGAAATAACAGAAAAGACAGGTGGGGAAAGAGGGCCACATTCCTTCTGGTGTCTCTTACCTACAAATGCATGAAGTGAGAAATGAATTAAGCCTGCAAAAGGGACAAAGGGAGAGTGGACAACACAGATTTACACATCAGGGCATGCCACTCATTACAAAGCACCATACAAGTTAATGATTTCAATCCAGACATCCAAAATCAAACCCAGATTTGCTACAAAAGGCCAATAATCCAATCCATCAGGAAATAGACATTTACTGTACATGCTGCCTTGTGTGTCTATTAAAGCGATGCTTCACCCAAAAATGAAAATTCTGTCATCATTTATTGTTATATCAAATGTGTATAAATGTCTTTGTTCTGATGAACACAGAGAAAGATATTTGAAAGAATGTTTATAACCAAACAGATCGCAACCCCCATTGACTCCCATAGTAGAAAAATTACTTTATCGTTTTTTTTGTTCTGTTGACCACAAAAGAAGACATTTTGAAGAATGTTGGACAGCAAACAGTTCAGGGGAACTTTTGACTACCGTTGTTTTTTCCTACTATGATAGTCAATGGGGGGCAAAATCTGTCTGGTTATAAGAATTCTTCCCAAAATCTTTCTCTGTGTTCATGAGAATAAAGAAATGTATACACATTTGGAACAACTCGAAGGTGACTAAATGATGACAGAATTTTCATTTTTGTGTGAAGTATTGCTTTAAGATCATATACTAAGTGATCATTCAGATTAATCGGGGACAAGTCATTAAATGACAGCTGAGCAAAATGCATGACGAAGATACAGAAGGTTTAAATAGCAAAACTCACCATGGGGCCAACATCTCCCTCATCCTCTTCTTCACCTTCCTCATCCAGGTCCTGAACAAAACATACTTATCTTTTCTAACTCTTATACACATTTTTATTTGATCGTCTATAACGTTCCGCTATAGGTTGATAATGAATTGTCAGTATTCTCACCTCCTCCTCCCCCTCTTCAAGATCCTCCTCTTCAAACTGCACAAAACAACACGGTCACAATACAAATAATCACATATTATGTCAATCACATGTACATTCACATGTCTTTTAGTTGTTTGTTTCTGGATTTTAATAGGGGTTGGTGATATGTAGAATATTTATGATGCATATCCCTGCTGCAAAAAACCCAATAGAAAATGTAATGGATTACATTAGGGTTATAATGTGTTTACTGGTATGTGATGGATTCTATTGGTTGGTTATCTTGCAAACTAATCCTTTTGGAATAACACCTGAAACACACTACAAATTCGATTTTGTAAAGATTTAATGGAAAAGGTAATGGTGCTAATGGTTTTCATGAAACCATTAGAATTTCTGTAATGGAGAGGCTCAGAGACGACGTAGCATTTTAGGACTTCAGGTTCCATCTCCCCAAAGTCTATGGGTTTTTTTTATGGGTTTTTGGTAAATCGCCCGAAAGAAGGTAAACAAAACCTCCAAATATTATCACGTTTCATTTTATGGCATAAACCACACCATTTATAACACGCATATGATTTTTTAAAGCCTTGGTGTGTCTTAAAAATGGCGGTTGCTAACAAGTTGCTAAAAGCGATAACTTCCTCTGGCGGGGGCAGAAAAAAGCTCACTAATAATGCAACATGGGCACAAATCTCTTAAATCATAGATGCAGATTCATTACGTAACAGGCAACACATTTTTAGTAAAGTTTGAAAGAGTTGTCGGAGGCTTGGTGGTGATGACGTTGATTTCGAGCGATCGTAGTTAGTCTGTTTATAGCATCTAGTTTGCTTTTTTCTTCTGCCGATTGTATTTAGGTTTCAAAAGTAACAAATGTTGTGTCCTTTAGTAAAGATTATCTTGATCACAGAGCTTATTTTTTGCAATCTTCCAAAAGTCTAAGGGAAAAATGCATAGGCTTTCGGTCGAGGGAACCAGGTTGGCACTTACTTCCAGGGTTGCCTACAAAAATACGTCATCTCTGAGCCTCTCCATTGTCTTTTTTAGAAGATATGTATTATTGAATTAAAGATTTTGCCAGTATAAAATTAATCTAATCATAAATATTAGAGTGATTTTATATTAATGTTTATATGTTACTTAAATATATATGACAGCGTCACTGATTTCATTAACAAAATAGTGGGAGGTTGAATTCATTTCACCGATGGAATTCTCTCAAATCATTTTCATGAATTGTTCAAAACACTAAATATACAGTTTGGGTCATTTTTTTAAATGCTTCCTGAATTACACGGTACTTCATTTTTGCCAAATAAAGTCAAATATTGCTGTTAATTTAGAATATACGCACACTCTCGTCGTCCTCCAAGGCTTCTCCTGTGAAATAAAGCACTGCTCTGGGGATGATCCTCTCTCTGAAGAAGTGTCCCGTCTCAAAATCTGTAGCTAGAGTGAAGTCCAATCTTCATCCTGGACACAACATAGACACGATGATGTTAGTAAATTACTCAATGACTAATTCAATGCAAAAAAGAAACACATTTGTAATGAAAGACATGTTATTATATGAAGCATTTCCCGTTTCTGACGCGGGAACTTTACGTCCGTTTCTCGTACGTGACGTGTTATGTAAACTCAGAAGAGAGTGATGTGCTGTGTGTTTGTGTGGGATGCTGCGAGTCGTGTGGTGTAATGATGACTCAAATGTTTACAAACACAAAAATGCACTTACCACTCCATCAGGTGTTGCTAGAAAAAAGAAAAAGACCAAAAATTAATATGGGCATGCAAAATAGTTTTCATAGTTTTAATACAAGGTAAACAGTTCAGGTAGAAACACTGCTTGTTTTTGCATTTTAATTTCAATTACTTTTTACCTCAAATCGCATCATTATAATGAAACCAAAAGGATAGTGGTTTTACATCAGTCATTAATCTTTAAAGGAACTTGATCTTGAAGTAAGGACTGATAAGATGTCTTATTGGCTATTCATGTCAACGTAAAGCATTACATCATTCGGTTACGGCGCAGCTTGCCTCAGTGCTATCATTTATGGTGATACACCTTAAAAGGAATGTTGCAGTCCCCTTGATTACTGATAAGTTACACACACATCCGTTGACATTTTTTTACCATAAGAGACCCACTTTCCCACAGACTACATGCAAGCAGTGCGACATTCCTTTGGGTCTATCAAGCATTTCACAAGAAATGGTGCGATGCAGTTTTAAAAAATGCTAAGCATTCAACGTAGCAAAAGTCAAGTGCGATGAAGGAAATACAAATGATATGACGGTTGAAGACACTGTCTAGTGACATTCCTTTGCAGGGGTGAGAAAACAGATCTTTGAGAAAACAGAGATAAAGGAACGGGGATAATAATTGGATAGTTGACACACTTTCAAGAAGTCTACAATGTGACAAGTTGTATATATCGACGAAAGAGTTTATACGTCACATACAGTAGTGATCTTCCACATACCGATCATGTTTGTATCTCCTCTTTGCCCCGCCTCTCTGGAATGCACAGATTTTTTACAAAGCTCATCGCTCATTGAAGTGTGCTATAATTGGACAGTTAACCAGTGCGTAGTGATTGGTCGAATACTGCAAGCGTGTGACGGAAATGTAACCTACGCCATAGCCTCTACGCCGTAGCCTACATGTCTGTTTTCATTTATACTTCTACGTCGTTGTCCGCGTCGACAGGCAACGACCACTAGGCATCAGTGTCCACGCGCGTGTTGCCAGTGTAACCAAGATAAGAGCTGAAGAAGAAGCAGCTCATTTGAGAAGCCTTAGCAGTGTTAGAGGCAAGTAAACGGTCACATTTGTTGCATATTTGAGATGTTTAATACAGAAGCACAAATAATTTACTTAGATAATTCAGTCGCAGAGTTTTTTGACCTGAGGTAGGGGTTCAAACAGACCAATCCCAGCACTTGGGGTCCGCGTAGGGTTCCCGTTGAGTTGACGCATTGTTACATTTTTGGAGAGGTGCGCGTCAGGCTACGGCATAGGTCCTACGCTCGAGTATAAACTGAACTTTAGCAAGACCAATGAAATTATAGCTCCAAGCAGCACTAACAGGGTCAAGCCCAAGAATTGCCCAAAGAAATGCACTTTGAACACACAGTTCAGTCTGTCCTCTATGTGTGTGCCAAATTTAACAACTTTCCCATGTACGGTTCTATGGACTTCCATGGCAAAAGAAGAAGCAGCAGAATAAAAATAAGAACACTAACGGATCCATTAGGTGTCTACGCCACTTCGTGGCTTGACCCCTAATTGACAAGTAAAAGCCAAAGAGAAAATAGCAAATAAAAAAAAATTATCCGATATATACTCCTTTATAATATTAATAACATTAAAAATAAGTCAACATACAAGTTTTGCGACTATATGTATTGTTATAACACACAAACTAAACTGAATTTCGTCATCTACGCAATAACTGACATTTCTAAGTGTTTATTATTAGCTGTGCTTAGACAGACTATAATGTGTCTGGGTAAGGTCTGGTTAGTAAAAATTGAAGAAGCAATTCAGAAGAGTGCCAAGACGTCTTTCAAGAGGTTTTATTGTTATTGTGAATGTATTTTCCAATGGTCTAGACATGAATGAGAACCTTTGCGCACAAGTTGTGAATGCCTTTTGACAGGTTGAATTGATGACGCAGATATGTCTTTAACCACACACCTACAACAATACCAGCCAATCACACCACAGGTCATTAACCTTTTATGTATGCGGCTCCTCCTTTTTAAAATGTTCAACTTTATTTGACCTGTACTATAAATGTATACGTTTAAAGTAGGGCTGTCAATAGATTAACATTTTTAATCGCGATCAATCGCACCCTTTTCATGCGATTAATCGGACACGTATAGTGAAATTAATCATACACTATTTATTTTGTTTAACATGTTTATTTTAGTGCTGTCAATCGATTAAAAAAAAATAACTAACTAATCAACCACAGCTTTGATGTTTTTAAATATACTTTTACATTCTAATCATTTCACATTTTATCTACAAATGAATGTAGAAACAATACATTTCCTTAACAGCATAATTTTATGAATGAAAGCCAACATTCTAATATTGTTAGCTTTGCAACAGTTGTCTTTATTAAATATGTTGTTTTTTCTACTAATCAAACCCATTTTAATAAGTGTGCCCTGTCTAACAGGTAGAAAATATACAGAAAATAAATAAAGTTCTCAAACACTTTATAGTCTTTACAGCTAAATACCTGAACTATACAGGTACATCTTTAAAAAATCTGAATATCGTGACAAAGGACATCAGACCCAACAATGCAGATGAACTGAAGGCCGCTATCAAAGCAACCTGGGCTTCTATTACACTGAGCAGTGCCACAGACTGAATGCCACGCCGCATTGATGCAGTAATTCATGCAAAAGGAGGCCCAACCAAATATTGAGTGCATAGAAATGAACATAGTTTTCTGAAGCCTGAAATTTCTGTTTAAAATATCCTTTTATTATTGATCTTATGTAATATTCTAGTTTTCTGAGACACTGAATTTTGGGGTTTCACTATCTGTAAGCCA
Organism: Triplophysa siluroides; assembly: GCA_006030095.1. Classification (NCBI taxonomy): domain Eukaryota; kingdom Metazoa; phylum Chordata; class Actinopteri; order Cypriniformes; family Nemacheilidae; genus Triplophysa; species Triplophysa siluroides. The sequence goes on from VCII01000093.1 coordinate 4,213,436, forward strand.
TAATCATCAAGATTTCAAGAAATAAAGGCCTGAAATGAGTGACAAAAAAAATTGACCTTTTTCATGATATTCAAATTTTTCATGATGTACCTGTAGAAGAATCCTCATTAAAGCTACATTATCACATTGATTTCATCTTTTCTCTTGTTCTTTGATTAACATTAGTGACAGAAGTCACAGCAGCACGTTTAAGAGCGCGTCCCTTTAGTCCCTTTCCAATTTTCACTATTCTTTGTGTTCATTTAAGATTTGAATTAACTCGTTGAAGACTGTGCTTGCGAAAATACTAGACAAAATGTGCTTTCTGGCATAATCTTGTGTTTTTTGTTCATTCAAGCACGAAAGAGAAGTTAATACTGCGCTGGCTGACAGATTCTGACACAGCCTTTACACCAGACGGGACCGCTGACACGTTGCGTTGAGCAGTGTTCCACAGCCAGAAGCTGTCAATCTATACTGGACGTGTCAATACAACCATTTCAAATCGCACCTAAATAGTTTAAATGCCTTTATATGAATAAGAGCGTGATGACATAATGTAACGCTAGACAATGATGAAAGAAAAACTGGATGATGCATTAATGGCGTTAAATATATATTTTTTTTTTAATTGCATGTGTTAAGGCGTTAACGTTGACAGCCCTAGTTTAAAAACATACTTGTACCTAGACTAGTATGCATGAGCATTTTTGACAGTTTTTCTGTAAGCATCATACAGATGTCGTGAAAAACCTATTCAACACTTCAAATCCGCATCAAACCTGAATTTAGGTCTGTCAACCAAATATTATAAAATTGGGAAAATCTTAAATTAAAAGATTTCAATTATATTTAGCAAAAATGTATGCAGCCAAATAAAAAAAAGAGAGACTCTTTTATATGCAAGTATGTAACACTGCTGGATTTTGCTTTCTGAGCTCCTAAGCTCCCCCTACAGGATGAGACACTGCGTCTCATTTAAAAGCTATTGGCTGGCATGTTTGTAATGTTTTTACAAAAAATAAGTTTGTGATGCCCTCTACTGACACCATGAGACATTTTCACACAAGATGCTTAACTGGGGATTGGTTCTCAAAATTCTCAGATTTCACAAAGAAATAATCTTACATTTTTTATATTTATTCTCGGTTATTTCATTAGTCATTATTTTGCTTCTTATAAACAGATATATGGCAATGCTAACAAGCCAACATTTATATGACGTAAAAAAGAACATTAAACCAGTTTAAAAGACAAATATCTTAATGTCCTACAAACCACAAATTAACTTCAATGAAATAATAATGATGACTCAGTCTGTGTCACAGCATTATAAAAGTAACATTAAAAAGCTGTTTGTGTTCTTTTGCTAACCTAGATCTTTTTGTTCACCTAGGTCTTTTTGTTCTGTAAACTGCAAATTCATCATTGTCTTTATTAGTGCAGTGTAACTTACCTTTAACAGGGTTGAAGAAGTTAAAGAAAGAGTCCTGTGAAATCTCTTTGGTGACCGTCCGGATGGTTCCTCTTCCTTTGTGCTTCTGTTTCTTTTTGATGACCTTGACTGTCACGTCTTTACCTTTATGCCAATCGATTTTACAACTGAAACAAACATCAAAATGCATTTAGAAACACCAGATCTGTATGAAGCGATACACTGAGTGGTGGCTGTCAGGCTGTTTCTACGAGGTAACTAGGGTGTTCTAGGTGGTTGCCAAATTATTTGAAATCCCTCTCACCCTTCACAGTCCACTATCTCCGGGCCCTCAAAAGAGAAGGGATCATCTGCGTCTGGCTCGGACTTCATCTTGTAGACTTTAGTGAGGACGGTGTTACTGAAGTAGCTGTTGGGCTCAAAGCTGAACTCTAACGTGAAACTCTGTTTTGAGACGAACGATTGAACAAACATTGAAATTAGACTCAGGCACATTTGTTCAAAAACGCTGCGAGTAAATGGTGACTAGAGTACAAACCATTGGCTGTCCAGGTTCAGAAAATTTCACAGTGATGTCCTGCAAGTGTTTCAGGATTGGCTCATCGTGCTCCTGAGCGAAACAAAAAAGTCTGGTTGAGGATCTTGGTCAGATAATCAAACTGCTTCCTGTTACAAAAACCACATCCTGTGCTACCCCCAACAACCTTTAATGCACCGGACCAAAGCTGTAACTTTTTATAAATTACAGACCGAACTGAGATACAATCAATCCGTTCTTATAAAACAATGGTTCCACCATTAATATGATTACAAAATAAAAAAGCTGATAAACGCACATCTATACACAATCAGCACAACTGAACTATACACTAACACACCACACTTGCTTTACTTTTACACAAATAGTGTATATACACCCCAGCATAATAATAATACATTCATAACCAGTTGCTTAAAAAATATATATATATATATTTGCACAGGTTTAGGGTAAATATGCAAGCTCACCTGCAGCATTTCACTCAGTATTTCCACGTGTTTAAAGATGGTTAACCAGAATTCTGGGATACCCTTGGGATCGACGGCACCGGCTGAATCCGCCTGCTTCTCCTCCAGAGCGGCTTTCTTCTGCAAATCCTCCTGAAGATGAATGGGCTTATTGATTGCACACTTATCCCAGCACTCACAATGAGATGCTTAGCAAACCGTAATCAACTCTCCATCCGAGGGTCCAAAACTTCAATATCTGAATTTGTGTTTAACATGCACTTACAGCCAGCTCCTCGTCCTCTCTGTCACTTTGCCACTCGCATTCCTCATCTGTGGGTTCAACGGCACCGGTCACAATCTCTCGTCTCTGAACAAAGAAGCGTCACATCATTAAGACAACAACATTTGGAGAGTAAACCACATAAGTGTGGGTAAGCTGAGACAACAGCATGTCCCCATCCAAGGAAATAACCAGACTTGAGCGAGCGCAGTCGGTTATTTGTTCTGGTGGATTGAATTTAGCACTGCTATGATGACCGCCGTACAGGCCAACACAGACCTTGACAGTCAACAGTCGTGCTGGAGAAAGCGTCATATATAGAACCAGAAACTATTACCCAGCGCATGTGAACCTATAGTCTTACTGAAAAGCTTGGTTTAGATGTTACGGGTTCTTGAGGGGTTAAAGGCTGTTACTCTAATACGCCGAGCATGTTTAAACAGACTGTTTGCTATTACACAAAACAATTTGCATACCTTGTCAAAGTTGGGCTTGTAGCGTGTGGCGTACTTTCTCTCCAGCTCATGGACTTCCTCGTAGAACTTTGCCTCAATGTTGGCACTCTGGAGCTGGAGTCTCTTAAGGGCATAAACTCTTCGCTTCACAGACTTGGGCAGAAGGCTGAAATTCGGTACTCTGGAAAACCAAGTTAAGGAACGATATCGAGTGTTAAAACAGCAGTGGACAAAGTTTATGTTTACAAAACGCTACAAGTTCAGAGTATTTACAAAGTTTTATAGTGTGGTCGACCAAAGTTTACAACTTACAACTGATGTTTCGAAAACACAACAATGGCACGAAAACTGCCATGCCACAATTGAGCGCTATAATGTTTAGAATAAACATCTGAAACTTGGATGCACTAAAATTCTTTAACTTAACAATTTAAATTCTTTATTATTATTTTATTTTTTTTAGATTAAAATGAATTTAAATTCTGTTTCTTTATCATATTACTTGGGCAAACTGATACACGGCGTCCTACCTTTCGTCTTGTAAGAAAGCCTCTGCTTTGTCAGGCAGTGAAAGTTTATTTCCCCCTTTGCCTTTACATGAAAAGAGAACAATTACAGCAATTATCTTTGGGGATCTCCTAAAAAATTGCTAAACATAGATTGAAATGCAAATGAAATATAATGTCAATCACATTCCAGTCTAAAAGAACAAACCTTTGGCTTCATTCTTTTCATTTTTTCTTTCCATTTTCCTCTCCTCAGCTATTTTGCAAAGAGAAAATTGTCACAAGTCATGCTCACATTCCTTTACTTTTTCCTCTTCAATAAATGTTATTCTTCCAGTGTGCAATAATACAGTCAAAATATGCAAGTATAATTAATATCAGTGTGGGTTCAAATCCTAAAGCATATTAGTAGTTTGCATAGGAAGCACATTTGTGATAATTGGACCTGTCAATCATATCTGACATGTTGGTATGCATCACATTACAATGCACCAGCATGTCAACTCATGAGTTTAAAACAGACAACTTTTAACGTGTATTATGTATAAAACTTGTATTACGTCAATGTGAGATGAAATGTGTAACTTATTTACGTGTGGGTTTAAGTTCCTAAAGAAAAACTCCGATGAAAGAAGAAATCTTGTAAACTACATCAGTCTCACCGCTTATTGCTGTCACTGTGCTGTCATGCATGAGTTACATTCAATGCCCCATGCACATGGACAATCTGTCAACACCCCGACTATTCCAGCATTTTACATTTAAATGAAATTGTTATAGCATACTAACAAACGTTAAACATTTTTAAAACATTATTTTAAAAAAAATCCTAATTTACGATGAAAATAAGGCTTTTCTTTCACTTACCTCCACGTTACGAGCCACACCGTCCTCACGCTTGTAGCAGACGGAGAAGTGTTACGGCGTGTCCCAACATCTTCGTCTCTCATTGGACAACTGACTGTCACAGGTCACGCTGGAGGGCCAATGGGAGACGAGCGTTTGTATCGCAAAGCCTCATTGGCTTCGAGTCTCATGGCGATTGGCGATAGAAGAGCGCATGTGTCACTGCGCACTCTGTGGCGTACTCGTGTTTACTAATGGCTGGAAAACACTACAAGTGCACTAGTTTTTATACTAGACATCATACACTTACAGACTTTTTGAAAGTTTCACATAGAAACACACTAAATAATCAAATCTGCAGACTGGCACAGACTTTCTGCAACAAGTCCAGACTGAAAATCTGGGCGAAAGTCTTGTAGTGTATTTTAGCCTTAAGAGTATAGCGCCAAGACGCCGATTTAAGTGAATAAATGCAACGTGTTTTCATCTTTTATTTTGACTATACCTTATGTGGCCGTATTTGTATAATAAAACTGCTTTCAAGTGAGACAAAATTTTAGCTTGAGAGTACTTTTGTTCTTTGGCTAAAGCTATGAAATTTAATACATTTACTAGGAAGTTTAAATTATAGTTACCGCAGTAAAACAGATTTTCTTTTAACTTTTACCAACTTAAAAAGTTCACTGTATTCTCCTTTATGTTAAACTTAATTCTCACGTTGCATGTTTTAGCATTTACAGTGCGAATTAGTTGAGATGCTACTTAAAGATAAGAATAAAAGTAAGTTTATTGTAGTGATATAAGGAATGCTATTAATGTTAAATAATGTGGGGATGAACCGTATGTTGGATTTGTTCTTAACAAAGTGTTATAGTGCTCTCACCTGGAAAAAGCTGATACCATGATCATGTTTTTGTTGTTGTTTGGCTTCTCACTTGTGCATTCGACACCTTTGGGACCAGTTTATACCCACGAGTAAAACACAGGGACATTCATGTTTTCTCATTAACATTGCTAGCTAATGCATTAACAGTTTTTCGTGCAAACATGTATGGCTGACACTTGTTTTCCCAAAGCAGTGAATTCAAGGAGTATTCATTTAATATGCGTATGTGTGTCCTTGTAAATCAAACTCAAGAACTATCTACAGGAGCACGTGTGCGCGGAACACGTGCGCGCGCCTGCGACCTCAGCTGTCATTCTCGCATTTGACACTCTATAAATATTTCTTGTCATGTAGCTCAGCATATGAAATGCACTATATGTAAAACTGCTTTAGGGTACAATGACAGCATCCCTCTCTGCAAATATCACGCACACGAAAGACGTTGATAATTGCACTAAAATGTGTTGTGTTCAACTTATAGTAAGTGATCAAATGTTTTTTTATTGAGGCTCGGTAGAAAATTGATATGCACGACAGATTAATTTGTTTTCATGACTTCCTTCCTCTCTATCAACAAAACTCGAACAACCGGGCACATGACAGCAGTCTGTCTGCAGTGACCTCACATCAATGGGCGGGGCTAAGAACCCTAACGCGCATTCATTCATATCTTTCAAGCGGCTGACCTGAAACATTAACCAACACCGTCGGGAAGAGACGCTGAGGTAAGGGTAAGAATATAAATAAATAAAGTCATCTGTTGATTCGTATGCTGTGCAGATATAACTAATGTATAGCTTAGGATGGTGGAGCTCATTCACCGGTAAGTAAGTAGGTGAAAGTGCACCGGCGCACCCCCACGTTGTAGCTATAGTTGTTCTGGTGTGACAGACGTACAAAACCAAGATGATACAGGAAAGCAATGCGGTATCTCTTTGCAAAACTGCATTATATATGGTGTGCAATAGGCGTTGCGTTCATAATCGTATGTGTGTTGACACCTGGTGTATGTTGTACAACGGGGTCAGTAGGTGCCCGGGTATTCGAGGGCATCTTTCCAAGTAGAGGTCAATTGAGAAAGACGATCAGATATTGTTATTCACTATATTTGTGTTTAATGTTTGATTGTAATAGCTCGCCTTTTCAAAGTGATACCGACAATTTATAGTTTTTTATTTAAACCTCATATAACCGTGTTCAGTTCACAGAATAACGTATCAAATAATATTTCAAGAGTTATTACAAATTCAGATTTATATAAAAACATTTTCTAACATATTTATTGATCTAGAAATGTGTTGTTTTGTTGAAGTTATACTGTGTCAGGTGCAACAAGCTGTCGTTTACATCACACGACACTTTTAATTAGGAAAATGCATAAAAACATAGTAAAACTCGATTTTCCCTATTTCTATCTATGCGTTTCTACTAACACACTGCATTTTAATACAGGAATATTTCATATTACCTTATGTTTCATTTTTTTATGTGTAATGGCGTTCAGCGCTGTGTATTATCATTAGAGGCGCGTGCTTGAGCGCGTGACCTTTTCCCTAGTTTCCATGTGGACCGGCGCGTCACGTGACCGCCGCCGATACGGGGGTGAAACATGAGTGCGAAACTGCGAATGCATAACATAGCGCTATATTTCCAAAACATGACCTTCTCGAGCTATACTGTATGTTTATTACACTCTTGTTAATGCTGATTAAAGCTTTATAAACATGTATAATGACCCACCGGCACTTTTGTAAATATAAATAAGTGTGCACTGTGCACCTAATTGGGGAAGTTGGACAAGTGTGAAGGGTTTAGGAGCTGACATACTTCATACTTCATACTTAACGTGCTAATAACCTGTTATAAATTAATAACTTCAAATATATATACCAATAATAATGTCTTTAGGTGACATTGGCCTTGGATGTGTACAGTACTGGATTCAGAATGGTCCATTGATGTATATTACTTTACTTATATGTTAAAATAATAACATTGATGATGGAAATATACAGAAGAGGAGTTTTGGTTGTGGTATAAAGGAATCTGTTTAGTTGGATAATGGCTATACAGATTAGTGGCATCATATGTGTTTTCAAGTTAAAACCACGTGCCCGTGGTTGACTTGGTACTGCACACGTTGGAAATCTCCCAATAGTATTTGTGTTGGTTGTAATTAAAATGTGTGGTTTTGTATCGCAACCGTTGTTAAGATCTTACATAAAGCTGCCTAGCGAGTTTGGGGACAAGAACAGTCTGTCCTTCAGGTCAGATGAGAGAGAGACAAGGAAATACATATTGCCATGGCTGACATACACACACAAATAAACATTTAGGGTTGTTAATAATATGGTCAGTTTTAATATAGACACAATTGTAACTGCAAAGTCCTCACTTTTACCTCACTTTACCACGGTGTACTACAACAGTATTTTTTGTAAGGGTTCTTCTAACAGAGTAAAGACAAACAAAGTATTCTGAAAGTCCAAGACTCTGTTGCTGAATGTCAATTACTGAAGTTGGTTCCACATTTATAAGTAAATCTACTTTATTTTCCTCACAGCAGTGAGACGGTCCAGTCAGAATGGCAGAAGCTCACCAGGCTGTGGCCTTTCAGTTCACTGTCACTCCAGATGGCATTGACCTACAGCTGTGTCACGAGGCCCTGCGCCAAATCTACCTGTCTGGAATTCACTCCTGGAAGAAGAGGTTCGTCCGCTTCAAGGTGACTGCCCACTTGACCTTCATATTAGACAGAGCAAAGACGGACACAACCAGACTTAACAATTATTTACTATTAGTTATTAATTATTATTTAATTTAATATTTCATCTGATTTATTTATGTTATTTATGCACACTAATGTCTTTCAAATATTTTTATTTGGGCTGGTTCTAATATAAATGCTGTTACGAACTGCTCCGAGAGTCGAAGGGTTGAAGATCTAAATGCAACTTTAATAATCCAAAAAAGTACAGACAAGGGTCGGGTCGGGTCAGGTCATGCCAGGCAGCAAACAGGAAAAACAGGAAAAACCGATAAAACACAAAATAAATAACACACATAATCCAACAGGGAAACTCATGAAATGTAGTGTAACACAACACAAAACAAGACTTTGCAATGAATGAAAGAACAAACCAGGCTTATGTAGACAGAAGTAACAATCTAAACTAGACACAGATGAGAGTGATCAACATTATGAGTCCAGCAATGGATTGTGGGAAGTGTGTGTAATGGCAGTCCGGGTGATGGGGAGAGTGCCCTCTTGTGGATCTGCAGGGCACTCCATCTGGTGATCAATTATTTGAATAAAATCAGCATGTAGTATTTTGGATGAAATTTTGATTGGCAGTCACTTTTTTAAAGTCCCCGCGAACCGGAAGTTGCGATGGTTTTTACTTCCTTATTCTGACACATTTCCGAGTGAAAAGGAATTTCAAAGGAGAAAATTACTGGGCGTGGCTTGTGTTTTTTACTGCAAATCGATTGGACGTGTAAAACAGCTGTTGCACTGATTTCGAAATGAAACTGGCAGCAGACTGACAGTTGAAGGGGAGGAGTTATCGGATGCTCCGGCCAAGCCGTCTAATCGACGTCATTTGAGATGGTTAGTCATTTCAGGGCGGAAGATCATTTTCGGATTTAAGCTAAAGATTATGAGGGCACATGATTTTAAAAAGAAAATGACCCACATTGATAAGCTATTTACTACAAATGCTGCAATATTTCATGAAAAAATAAGATTTTTTTTATTTCACTGCGACTTTAATATATGTGTATTATCTGTGTGATAATTATACTATTGCAATTTGTGTTTCTGCAGAATGGTGTCATGACCGGGGTCTATCCAGGAAGTCCCTCTGGACTCCTGGTTGTTTTGACTGGTTACTTGTCAGCCACCAAATACGCCAAAATAGATCCTTCCCTTGGGCTGTTCACTAAACTGTCTACACACTTAACAGTCAGGTAAACCACCTTTGATCCTGAAAGGATCCCGTCTATAGACTCGCATGCCTAATATGTTATACATGCCTTCTACTACTAAAGTTTGTCATTAGAAACACATTAAATCATTTCCTTACTGACTGTAACACTAATTTGATCCTATGGAGGCTACCAAATTGTTTTTCGTTGACATCAGTGAATACGCACAGCGTATTTGTGCTGAAGTCAAACATGATATTAATACAGAAACGATATTTAGTTCACCTACACCTGTAAATGTTAGGTGCTGTATAAAATACATGTGAAAAATGATGCCACAAAATAAATAATAAACATGCAGTTTGTTGAACTTTTATACATTTTAATCTCATTGGTCAGAAATAATACATACAAATATAGGCCTAAACAAATACATAGACGTTTAAAGGGGTCATATGGTGCGAATACGTGTTTTTCTGTGTCTTTGGTGTGTTATAAGTTGCCCGTGCATGTATTAGACACGTAAAATTGCAAAAATTAAAGTGTCGGAACAAAAGATGCATTCAATCTAAAAGCGAATGCTCACACAGACCTGTCTGAAACGCCTCGTGTAACCACACCCCCACAAATCTACGTCAGTTCGTTCAATGATTTGACTAAGACCGCCCAAATGTATACGCAAGTAAGGTGGACGTACCTGTCAGTTGCTTTGGAACCTGATGTTCCAAATATGGTATGAGGCGTGACATTTCCGTCACACGCTTGCAGTATTCAACCAATCACTACACACTGGTTAACTGGCCAATCATAGCACACCTCGCTTTTCAGAGGGATGAGCTTTTAAAAAATCCACGCGTTTCAGAGAGGCGGAGCAAAGAGGAGGTACAAACATGCACGGTATGTGGAAAATACCTTAAATCGTGTATACACATTGCATTACATCTAAAACAAACGATAATATTAGTTTTAGCCGCGTCATATCACCCCTTTTAGACAAAGAAATAATCACGTAAATTTGATATTTTACAAGATACATTTGTACCATAAAATACAGTTATTTTGAGGCTCATCTTTCAATCGAGGCAAGCTTGTGTCAAGAGCACATAAAGCCACCTACTGTTCGTGTGCATTTACATCTTCTGTTTGATGTCTCATTTGTAACTGATATATTTGCATCTACTCGCAGAAAGTGTTTACCTCGCTGTAGTGGCACCTGACACTGCGTTTTGCAATGTAAACATTGTGGTGACCTCTGAGTGAAAGGATTTTTAAATAGGTTTTGTCACATTTGCACTGTTTTTTATTTCACATTTCTACAGCAATGCCAGTGTTAATAAGGCATACAGGTCTTTGTAGACGGGTGTTCGGAGAGTATATAAATGAACACGGCAATACATAGTAAAATAAATTCAATGTGGTGTACAGTGTTGCCAAAGACACACTTAGACATTGCAGATGAATTGAATGTTACTTGCCGGAAGAAGCTGGCACAACTATACTGAGTATTGTTGTCAAAGCAGTTCAAAGTCCACACACAAAGATAAAGGTTTGGCATTATTTATGACATCTTGTTTCCGCAGAACTGGATATCCCTAGATAGATTTACGCCCGTTTATAAATCACATATAAATCATTGAATTGCTTTCACTAAACAGTGCATGGTGTAAACAAGATGCACTTAACATAGTTGTTTTTTAGCACCACACAATGTTGAGATTAAAATGACAACAACTATAAATCATATATAGAGAATGCCCAATTCTTCTATTAGATAATATAGTTCATAGCTTGTAGGCTGTCTGTATATTTTTTATTGATGGAGGTCACAGGTGTGTGTATTTATCTAGTTTACAAAGACCTTGAATGCAGCCGATCCACTCAATTTATTGATAGAAATGTCCATTTAATAGTTATTTTAGCGACATGAAATGAAACATTAGTATTTTTCCTCAAATATGTTAACATGAGTACTTTTTTGTGAACTTTACATACATATCAATAAATATCATAACCAATAGTTTTGTTTCCCTGCAGTAAGTACATTACAGAACAAGGCCAATGTATCGCCGGCGGGGTTCTGGTTGGAACAGGATTGTGGGTCACTGTTATTTTTGTTATGAGGAACGTCCGAAGGTGCCTGCTGTCCTGGCACGGCTGGATGTTCGGTCAACATGGGTCTTTGTCTTTTAAGACGAAAGTTTGGTTGGTACGTGTGTCGCTGAATCAGAACCTATCAGTTAACAGCTCAGACAGAGGTTTTGTCACTAAGTCAAATATCGATTTGTGTTAATGACATCTGTGACATTTGTGTTGATCATTTCAACACTGTTTAGCTATTGTATGTTATTCTGGAGGTTCGGGTTATAAACTGTGCATAAAAACCGTTTGCTATAACATAAAGTATTGGTTTTCATATCAGATGGTTGATGCTTGACCTCATTTTTATCCATTTAGGTTTTGGTGAAGTTACTTTCTGGGCGAAACCCGATGCTGTACAGCTTCCAGAGTTCGTTGCCACGGTTACCGGTGCCTCCCATAAAAGACACCGTTAGGAGAGTGAGTGAAACGTTGGCGGTCTAGAAAAATATCAATACAATTAAAGAAGAATTCAAATTGTATATCTCTCTCGGGTGTCTTTTTTTGCAGTATCTTGACTCAGCCCGTGCCCTGATGGACGAAGAGCAATACAAACGTATGGAGGGTCTAGCAAAAGACTTTGAGAAGAACATGGGCCCCAGACTTCAGTGGTATCTCAAACTGAAATCCTGGTGGGCCTCCAATTACGTAAGTTTACTAATATTATATTCATAAACTTCGAAAGGCTTGTGGGAAAAACTGAAGAGCCATAAAGTATTTATAGTCTGATTATAAACAACTCTTAGCAACTAAATTTACTTTGAAATTAAGATATGAAACATAAACCTTAATTCCTTTTATACGTTTTATGTGTTTTTTGAAACTCTGTTCTAATGTCATCTTTTCAGGTCAGTGATTGGTGGGAAGAGTATATTTACCTCAGAGGTCGTTCACCCATCATGGTCAACAGCAATTACTATGCAATGGTGAGGCAATATCAATACTGAAGAAATCCAGAATGTTTAGCATTTGAACAACCATACACCTCTATTCCGTTGTTAAATCTGACATCACGCACCACCATATATGAAAGGTCAAATACTGTTTCCGGGTCCAAACGCTCAATAAGATGCTATAGGCAAACAACAAAAAATGCTAATACACTCTCGGAAACCACGATACTAACCTTTATCTTCATAACGAAATCCCACGTGGCCAGTCAGCGATTTATAAAAAAATGTATGTCGGATATTCTGTAAGCTTGGAGAATGTAATGTATACTGTGAGTTAATAAATGCTCCGCTTAAATTGCTCATAAACAGCTGTTGAAGCTGTAGCCCCGCTTGAAATGAATAGATTCTTGGACCCGGAAACGGTATTCCTTACATCACCACTTAACAACCGAATAGCGGGTCACGGCACCTCCAGATAGCACAGTTCACACCAAACACGAATGAAGTAAATTACATACAAAGTCAATGCAAAGACGCTTATAGACGCGAACTCATGGCGAAATGCCGAGAACGTGTGTAAATCTCATCTTCAGCGAAGGTTGAAAATATGTGTCAGATAACAAATTTTGCCCGCGAGTAATGAAGAGCTTGGAACGCAATTGTTTGCATTTGGTGTGAACCCAGCATAAGACGTCTGCTAAAAATCTGGTCAACATCTGCTTTTTGACTTTAAAGCTACCATCACTATCCTTATTTCTTGTTTCTTTCTGTCTTTTTAGGATTTTCTCTATGCGTTCCCCACTCATCTTCAAGCCGCTCGTGCTGGTAATGCCATCCACTCCCTCATGATGTACAGAAGAAAACTGGACAGAGCTCAAATCAAACCAGTAAGTCTTGAGTCTCGATCACATTCATTTTTTTTCACTTAACAATTTCTACTTTCAACCTGTTAAAGACTAACTGCCTAGTTTTAGCCTGCAAACAGGTGTCTGAACAGATTAGGTCTTAAATTTAAAGGGACAGTTCAGTAGAAAAATCATAATTCTGTCATTATTTATGCTCATGCCTTGGGTCTAAACTCACATGACTAGATTTTGTGGAACACCAATTAAGATATTTGGTAGAGTGTTCAAACTGTGAATGGTTGTTGGAGCTGTCGTGATCGTGAAAGATTAACAAAATGACATAAGTACAAGTAGCCCAAACAACTTTTTTCATCATGCACTGAAGTTGTGTGGAATACAATATATTCTAAGTCTTCTACAGCCATAGAAAAGCTGCGTGTGAGGAAGCTCTCAAATCTCATGACAATGACATCATGACGTCAAACATCCATGAGTCTTATGGCCATTTTAATGGTGCTTTTTTGACATGTTGCAAAATATCTCTGTAATAAAGTTCAAAGTAGGGAAGGAAGGAGGCGGCAACCGGCGAACATTCAAAAACTTCCACCTCACGGTCGACTGCCGGCCACAAGAACATAAACACAAACTTCACACATGTCCGGGCCTGGTCCTCTCTCGTCACCAGTCCTGAAGCTCGTCCTCTTATGCTCCCGATCTCCTCCGTGAGAGATGCGGGACCGGTGTCTCACCCCACCGGCCCCACCTCGTTGCCTCACGGCTCTCGTCCCGCCTTCCTCGTTACAATCTCCTTTGTTCGGTGAAAGATAGTCAGTCAGGTTTTTAGTCACATGAGTCACAGAATTTTCCATTCCTTTAAACACGTTCGTCCGTTTGATCGGTGTTGTATATGGTTCAGTGACTGTAAAGTAATTGGATTACTTGGAACTTCAGTTTGAACATTAACTTCCTCTGAAAGCTGAAGTTAATATTATCAAGAGGACTCTGCGACCCTATAGAAACGGGTTAAGAGTCATGGACTATAACAGGGTTGTGCACATTCTAATGTCTAATGCAATATGAATATGTGTATTCAAATCTAAAAAGTAGCAGGAAGAAGAATTTAAATTCATGTTAATTTAGAGATTAAATGGATGAAACGAAATGGAAGTGATTCCAATTAATATCAAATTTATTTTACAACTCACACCTTCAGAAAATTGTCACTTGATTCTTTAAAAACGTTTTCGTTTTATTTACACCCATTTTGTATTTTTTTTATATTATTTTTATTTTCTCCTAACCTGTTGCAGCTTTGAAATGTACGACTATATTAACGTGTATGTTTAAAACTTCTCTGTTTTATAAGGCCTGTTTTTTTTTTTTTCCAGTCTTGGAAAATAATGTTTTGAATGCATGTTTGCTGCAATTTTAATTCCTACTTTATAATTAACCAATTCAACACAGTAGATGTATGTTGAAAAAGGCTGTTTGTCATTTGTACAATGTATTGTCATTTGTTATCCCTCTATAATTTTCTCTAACCCATGTTTGTATAAAAGCCCCCGTCCACTAAACAATCTTCTGTTTTGTTTCTTGCACCCGGACGTTGCTGCGTTTGCTATGTGTTCTCACATGATTCGTGCAGATATACTTGCTGAAGGATTATGTGCCGCTGTGTTCGGCACAGTGGGAACGGATGTTTAACACGTCACGCGTTCCCGGGCTGGAGACAGGTAAGAGGAGGAGCTTGTGTGCCACGACCCGCACTTTATCTACGCTGCTTCATCAACTCCAGCAGCGTCATGAAGACTCGACCTCAAGACGACAGCACAGGAGACATTGAAACTATTGTGCTTATTGATTTATAGTTGCATTTGACAGATATGGGTTTTGCAATATCCAGATTGCAGGGTGGACAGTAGCAGATATGAGACTAATATAGTGTTATCTTATGGATGTATTCACAGGGTCAATCCACTGATGTTACTCATTGTATTTTAAAGGAATAGTTCAACCAAACATTCAAGTTTTCTTGACTCATACATCCATTTATTCATTCGTTTTAGGCTAGTCTCCCGAAATAGTTTAGGTACAAATTTATTTCAAACCTGTTGCAATTCCAAATCCAAAGAATAAGTCAAATTTACATGCAAAAAATGGAGGGAGTTTAAGATAAACCCCCTTGAGCCCTCAATTGTTGTTGTTGGCAATTTTTTTGTTGCGATTCCAGACGATTACAACAAAAAAACGGTAAAAGGCAGACTTCATAAGCAGAAAATATTTTTTTTATTTTAACAAAATGTTAAGAAAATAAAATGATACTATTACTATATTACAAATTATTATTCACGTCAATTTAAAGTAAATGTTGGGGTGTTGTAATGTAGTTTGAATTGGGATTTTTATGTATTTGCTTGGTAACAAATTTATTTTTTTAACCCCAAAAAGTTATGGAATTACATTTTAATATCAGCAAAGGTCAGCAAAAGCACAATTTCACGTTTATCATACTTTTTGCTTTTCTTAAATTCACGTGTATAGTGAATATGAATACAGTTTATTTATTTGTATTATATCGACCACCCTGATCTCTAGATCTCTGAAAAACCCATGTTATGCCAAAATAAATAAAAATGATGTTATATTTATCAACAACTATACTGCTAACAGAACATAGCAAGCAGTTTGATTTATATTTGAGTACTAATTCGACTTGAATTCTAGCCATGTACACCATTATGTAACTGTGCTGTTGGACTGAGGCCAGTCTCGACGTTGAATTCATCTCTCCTGGCGGTTCCCCTCTTCATCCTTCTTTATGTTTCCTCTTCTGTCTAGTTTTCCATTGCTCTGTGTTCTTCTACAGGTTTCCCTATAGTGGTATTTTGGGTTCATTCCTTGTTTTCTTGCAGTACCTGACTCTCCCTTCTGCTTCACAGCTCATGGTTCTTAACACTATTCCCATGTGCTCATCTCAGTACGAGCGTATGTTCAACACCAGTCGAGTTCCAGGTGTTGAAGAAGGTATAGCAGACCTCTCGCCTGCTTTTTGCGCCTGCTTATTCCACAACTAATGCGCTTTAAGATGAAATTGCAGCTTGTAACCGTAGTGTTTGGTCTGTGTTTGTGATTCGGGTTTGCTTTTAATACTTCACTGTTTATTGAGGAAGTGTACAGTAAATTGAAATTGAAGAAGGACGTACACGTATTGTTTAATGATTAACCCGTTAACTGATAGGTGAATGGAGAACAGGAAATGTCATTAGGATTTACGCATGTGCCTATATGGATTTCCAATGAAAGAGTCTATAATCCAGTTTTTTATTGCCAATCATTTATTGTATAGTGAACCCAAGATGTTTAGTACGTTTAGTAATGTCCTGAGATACCTTCAAGTAACAACTGCTTTACAACTTAATCTTTAAGATTAAATAATAAAAATAAAGATTATAACCAAGTGCTTGTTTAAAAGCTCATGCTATCATATTTCTTGGAATGAGACTGGTTGTAAAAACCAACATATTTTTGTTATTGGGCATGCCTCTGCAATATAATATACATTCTAAAACAATATAATATATATTACAATATAACTAACATTTTAATAAACTATATATTACAACATTTAAATTAAAGGACAGATTAAATGTACTGTATAGGCAACACATTTCATGACCATTTGATTGTATATTATAATGTAATTCTAGAGACATCTAGAGATACAAGAGTTTGGTATCTTTTCTTTCTCATACTTTTTCACTTGTCTTGTGCCGCTCATTCTCTACTGACCACCATAAATCGCTTAACCCTCAAAAAACGATCTATTTTTACGACACATTTTGCACGACTTGAAATGCACAAATAATATTTTGGGGAAATGACTGTATAACATTGCTTGAGTTTCGGTCCCTCACGTCCACGTTGCTTCAACAGATGTTCTTCAACATGTAAATGAGAGCAAGCACATCGCTGTGTACCACAAGGGCCGCTTTTACAAGGTGTGGATGTTTTATGACGGACGGTTGCTGTTGCCACGGGAGATCGAGCAGCAGATGGAAAGGATCCTGGCTGACAAATCCGAACCTCAGCCAGGGGAGGAGCTGCTACCTGCCCTGACCGCTGGAGACAGGTGAGACACCCGAAAACAAGTTCTCACTTGACTGGGAAAGAAATAGTTTGGGGTTGTTTCCAAGACAGGTGTGTAACCAGTCTAAAGCCAAAGGGGATATTCAAAAGAGAATCTTTAGCGCTGTTTATGTAAGAACAAGCTCGGTCTGTTTTGAAATTTTGTCATTTAAACAGGCAAAGATAAACAGATATAGACATGCTTTGTATGTCGTGTTAAACAGGGATTTAAAACTGTATTGCATTAAATTGTTGTCACATGATCTTATTACACATTTATTTGGTGTCCATTTTAATTTTGGTTTCAATATTATTCATATTTTGGATTAGCTTTTATTTTTAGCTTTTTGTTATTTTCCTTTACATTTTAGTTTGATTTTGATTTTGATTTATTTTTATGTTGTTTTTATTTATGTTTTCATGTTGATATGTGATTTTATTTCGGTTTTAGTTTAGTTTTTATTCATTGTTAGTTAATCATTTTAGTGCTAGTGCCAGAGCGTAAACTAAGCTAAATTTTAAAATGTTACCTTTCTAATAATAATATTTAGGCAAATTTTTCGAATAATATTTAGGCCGATATTGCAACAAATGTTTCCAATTATCAAATTAAATATAAAAATGTCTATTTTTAATGTCTTACAGAAAAGGTTTAGTGCTTTGCATTGTGGGATATATTTACATTTTGACCAAAATGGCAGTTAGTCTGTGAAATCTTAGAAAGTTTGCATACTGTGCTCCGCCCCAAGTAATAGTAAGATACTACTTTTATAAAAAGCACGCATATGAAGAACTGATCATTTCTTGTTCTCCGTTACCCAGAGTGCCTTGGGCCAAAGCCCGATCAGAGTTCTTCAGTAAAGGAAAGAATAAGCAGTCCCTGGACACTGTGGAAAAAGCTGCGTTCTTTGTAACTCTGGATGATTCAGAACAGCGTTACGAAGCCGACAATCCAGTGCGGTCTCTGGACAGCTACGGCAAATCTCTGCTTCATGGAAAATGTTACGACAGGTGCCAGTGTTATGTCTCTCGCTTATAATTAGCACTTTTGATTATGAAATGTGACACATTGCATTTTTCTTGAGAACATTAAACTTAATATGCAATATAGCAGTATCAAACAGAATTGTTAACTGGGCCAACAACTTTGACTGACCAGTGGCGGGAGTTGAGAGCAGAAGTATTTGATTGTCTGAAATAAAACGCTTCGCCTTTAAGTCACTTATTTATAACTGTTCACTTTGTGTTGGTCTTTTATGCTTTAGATGGTTTGATAAGTCCTTTAACCTGATTGTGTATAAGAATGGCACTATGGGATTGAATGCAGAACACTCCTGGGCTGATGCACCCATCATTGGTCACCTGTGGGAGGTGAGAAACTCATTTGTGTTATACTTATTTATTGCAACGACAAAAAAAATATCCATATTTAGAACTATAAACTGCTTAAAGAGCCAAGTTAGATAAAGATTTTTCAGATTTCATGTTCATTTGAAATTTGATATATAACCTTTGTAATACAGTATCATTATATTACTTTATGAAATGTTTTCATATATGTTTTACTTTGTTTTATGTCGCAAATATGTAGACATCGTTTACCTTCAAGAAACCCAAATATGAAATATCAGTTTAGTTTACTCAATTATGAATATTCTGTATGAATATGGTGTCATATTTCAACTTTATTAACGTCATAAAAATATGTGTGTGTAGCATGTCTTGTCGTCGGATCCAGTAAAATTGGGCTATTCTGAGGACGGTCACTGTAAAGGAAACCTCCACCCTAACATGCCAGGACCTCAGAGATTGCAGTGGGACATCCCAGAGGAGGTACTGAACATGTGCCTGCCTCTCAGACACTCCTCTTATTTCATGATGGGCATATTTTGAATGCCCATCGTAGGGAATGATACCAGTAAAGCCATACTCGGAGAAAGACAGAAAGATGTTTTACATTTTCTGCTGATTTTGGTGCAAACGCGATGGTTTATGTAGAATGGATTTAAATAACGGATTGTCAAAAACGTGTTATTTAAAGCCGATACTACTACACTTTTATAAACAAAATGCAAACCCGGGGCACTTCTTCCAGTTTCAAAATGTTAAAAAGCCTTTATTCAAACATGGCCCATTATAGAAACATTAAAAATGACTAAAACACTGCACATTGATACATTTCGTTCATGCAGCCTTCACAGGTGTAGTTATGATCAGTTGCTCTTGAAAATAGGAGAAACCAAAATAAACATCATAGGGGCGACCAATAGCATCATTAACAATTACATACTACAATCACATTAAAAAAAATTCCTTGACAAGAAATCTGAATGATGATCATTTCATAAATATGAAGATAAATCCAATTCCCCATTCAAACCAGGAAAGATAGTGGCTTTTAACTGAAAATCCAAAAGGCTTCCCTTTGTGAAAGTCTTTGTAATCTATCACCCTTTCTGATCGATCCAGTTACAATTTCCAAACCAATAATTCTACTACACTTATATTAGTATAAGAAAATTATACATGTCAAAAACAAACAAAACAGATACATGCAAGATAGCTTCCTTTTTTTTGTATATTTTTACTAAGTATATTTGCCTTGTTTATGTTTGGCTATTATGTCTTGGTTGTCTGGAAAAAGTCAAAATGAAGTGAGTTTTTGCTTTAAAGAAACGAAAAATGTATTCGGGCTAAAATAATCGGTGCACCGCTGTGTCAGCTCTCGTTTCACTTTCAGTTTAAGCAGCATGTAGAGTTACATTCAAGCTATTTAAGGGCATAAAAAAAAATTCACAGGAAAAAACATTTAACTATTTAATTTTGATGGTCAACGATTACTTTTAAGGTATAACAGCATCGACCAAAGGGGGTCTTTAAAATTAATATAACAAACTTGTTTCTTTTAGTGTCAGACGGTGATCAACAACTCCTTAACATTAGCCAAAACTCTGGCGGATGATGTCGACATGCACATCTTCCCCTTCAACAACTTCGGCAAAGGCCTGATCAAAAAATGCAAGACCAGCCCTGATGCTTTCATTCAGATCGCCCTCCAGCTGACACACTTCAGGGTAAGAGAGAGAGAGAGCAAACAGTCATACTGGACAACTATTTGCACATAGACATTGTTTTTTAATTACATTTCCTATCCCTTAAATATATATATATTTTTCTCACTTAAGCGTTTTTTTGTGTTCTTTTTTGTGTTTATTATGCCTTTATATTCCTGGGTTGTCAGAATGACATGAGAGTGTTTTGTCAGGATTTGCAGACATTGTTTTTGTTGCATAGTTTATCAAGTAAACACATGTAGCTACATATTCACATACTCTAGTGCAGCTGTTTACCGACATGTTGCTAAGTTAAGATGTGATGCGTTTTATTTTTAGGCATTTATGCACACACATGCACAAACACTTTGACCACAAGAACTAAGGGCCAGGCAAAACAAACATGAAAAAAGAAATAAGTGACATTATTCGCAAATAAAAACGCATACTGTCACATGATATTTACATCACTTGTGTCGCACTCTACCAAATTGGCTATAAGTATTTCTCTTACAGGATAAAGGAAAGTTCTGCCTGACATATGAAGCATCAATGACACGTCTGTTCAGAGAGGGCCGCACTGAGACCGTGCGCTCCTGCACTGTTCAAACCTGCGATTTTGTTCGTGCCATGATGAACGATAATACAACGGTGAGATTTACAACAGTACAGTGTTGAAATCTGTCTTACAAAGAGTTCTTCTGGAATTGAATACGGTATATGCTGTAATACATATTGTATACTGTTACAGTAGTTTCAGTGAAAGAGTTTTAGTTTCTGTGTTGACGTATTCTTTTTTTCACACCGCTTAGAAAGAAGAGAAGTTAAAGCTGTTTAAAGTGGCAGCGGAGAAGCATCAGGATATGTACCGATTGGCTATGACGGGGAGCGGCATCGACCGCCATCTTTTTTGCCTCTACTTGGTGTCAAAGTACCTGGGTGAAGATTCAGCCTTCCTTAAAGAGGTCTGAGATCCCACACCATCTGAAATGAAAAGTAACGGAATGAAGTTTAAAGCTGCAGTCCATAACATTTTTTTTAGATTACAGATTGCAGCTTTAAAGTGAAGTATGTGATTATTTATATGTCAAAATACTTAATACTAGTCTGGTTTATCGTGCATGTGTTTAATGTTTCATGGTTTCAGGTGTTGTCCCAACCCTGGAGACTGTCCACCAGTCAGACTCCACTCCAGCAGGTGGAGCTGTTTGACTTAAAGAGGCATCCCGAGTACGTGACTAGTGGAGGTGGATTTGGACCTGTAAGTTAAACAGCTTGTTTCTAACAGTGAAAGGTGTCTAACCCCATCCTTGTCTTAACTGTTGTGATCGTTGACATTTTACAGATGATTGGTTCATATTTTTGGGTGGTCCCAATGAATAAAGTGACATTGTTGTGATTGTAAAGACCAGTGTTTGTAAAATAATTTTATTTCCGGGGTTTTTTTTTGGAGAAAAATGATATGACTTATGCTATTATTATTGTCAGGTGGCTGATGATGGTTATGGTGTGTCATACATCGTTCTTGGAGAGGACCTTATCAACTTCCATATATCCAGCAAACACTCCAGCCTAGAGACTGTGAGTTTATTTTTACACAGTTTCTAACTATGCTGGTCCAGAAGAACTTCCTGTTTCGATCACTACTCAAATGTTTGAACCGAATCCAACCAATCAAACCATCATAACCAAATCAAAACGTTTGAAGGAATATCTTTTGGATTTAATTGTAAATGTAAGATGTAAAAAATTGGAAGTGCTTCTGGATCAGTGGTTTACATGTGTAGAGAACATATAATTACATCATTTAAATTCAATAATAATAATATGAACTAATAGTAATATTTTATTTATGAAATTTTTTTCGTATTTATGTATTAATATTTTTTTTCTTTTAAGGACTCTCATCGTTTCGGATGTCACATCAAACAGTCACTGCTTGATATCCTGGATCTGTTCCAGTTCGACAAGAAAGCTAACAACAAATGATCTGTCACTTTTCGTTTTTCTTTCTGTGTGAAAAAGGGAAATCATTTTAATATATTCTACATACGGGAATGTCCTCCTTTGGCATGTACAAAGTACTTTTTTTTATCAAAGAAGGGTTATTTAAATAGGGTGGAGCGTGGATTCGGGGCATTTTTGATGATACTGTATTGTTTTAGAGGGTAAAGAATGGACAGGCTTTGTGATCGGGGAATATCACAGATTTTATGACTGTTTGTGCTGGGATGGGTTGATAAAGTATTGCCTTATATTTTTGGAAGGGACATTGGGGGGACTAGAAGAGATCCTGAAAAATTCAAGGAAAGACTGTTGCCATTTTGCGCTGTATTCATACAGCTTTGGTTTGGTTCTGCTATTGTGTTATTCAAACTGCATTTTTTTCATAGGTTTTCTCCGAATTGTAATTTATTAACTTTATGTGGGTTGCATTGCTGCTAACATGCTGTCAGCTTATAAACGGAGGACATATATTTCACACATTAAACAGAGGTTTGTTTTTCTTTCACTTTTGTATTTGCACATAGTCGAAGTGCCACAACAGAGATCAACTTTTTCTTTTTTTGCATTGGGCTCACCAGTCGAATCCAAATGATTTAGCTTGTCTGTGAAGTTGACTTGCTAAATGTATTTCTTGTGTAGGATGTAATCCTGTAATAAGAACATGAGAATAACATGGCAATGGTTTATTTTGAACATTACATAACCGTTGCCTATTATAGCCTAGAACAAATTGTGTATAACCCATGGCATATAGATGAAGAGGTAGATTTCTGTATATGTTGTTTGTCAGTGACAAAAATGTGTGCTATTTATTTATCGGTTTGTTTTCTCATCACAACATTTTGAGACTGCCTAATTGAACAATAATTATTATTGAGTGTAATAATATAAGTTATGGACAAATAGAATGTAAACACGCAAACAAACAGAAGTTGTTCTGCCATTTTATCTACTATTTGTATCTTATTTTCCACAGTTTGCAGAAAATGGTTTGACATAGGATCTGCTCGGCATTGCTAATGTATTCAAAAATATTCCAACACATTAAAAGTGAATTTAAAAGGGAGCTTTCTGGTTTATTATCTGAAGTGGGCACTGAAAATGTATGTTAAAATTGTATTTCCTCATGGATTTTGAGCATACTTATATCTCTTTAGACATTTAAATTTGTGTTAATTATGTCATTGTTAGTATTGTGGACTTCCACTAGGTGGAGTTATACACTTGCTTTCGTGCTGAAACTCAACCAATCTTATTTTATTATGCAAACAAATTTCCCGGCTGAGGTCCCTCAGTTTGTAAGAACATGCATGCAATTTTATGCGACCATGTATTTAGTGCATTTATATTATATAAGTAGTTGAGATTAAAAGCAGAAATGACAAAACCCGATTTATTATTTTAAACATTATTACTATCGTGCAAAAATGTGTGTTATTTGAAGTGGTCCCTGTATATCAGTAGCCTTTGGCGTTGGGACTATTTTTCAATGTGGATAAATAAGCCTTCCGGTCAACTGACTACGTCACGTCCCTTTCTGTCATCTTTGCGCCGAAGTTAATGTTTGCATGATCATGACAGGAGTTGAAAAATTGGTAAAACTTTGAACACAAAAGGTTATTACACTAGTTTGGTAACAGGTGTAATGCTTAGTCTATATAGCCTACTAGTATGGATAGGTCTACTATCAAATTTGTATTTATTTTAACATTTATTGGGGCAGTTTCCCGGACAGGGATATAGTCCCAGACTAAAAGAAATATAAGAGCTCTCCAAACTGAAAACAACTTGCACTGAGATATCTCAAAGTACATCAGTGCCTTTGTGTTGTCTCAACATGCACACAAGCACCTAATGTTTTAAGTAAGATATGTTTGTTAAATCTACTTTGATTTCCTAAATAAACTAAGGCCTAGTCCTGGCATAAACCAATCCCTGTCCGAAAAACCAATTTTTTCCTAGCCTCATTGTAACCCTACTACTGCTAAAACCAGCCTTAGCTCGGTTGGGTCTAACATCTGGTTTTGGCTGGTTAAAGGGATACTTCGCCCAAAAATGAAAATTCTGTCATCATTTACTCACCTTCAAGTTGTTCCAAATGTTTATACATGTATTTGTTCTGATGAACACAGATAAAGATATTTGGGATATTGCTTATAACCAAATAGATCGCGACCCCCATTGACTCCCATAGTAGGATAAAAACAATGGTTGTCAACAGTGCCCCAGAACTGTTTGCTGTCCTACATTCTTCAACAGAACAAAACAAAAGTAATTTTCCCTACAATGGGAGTCAATGGCTGTTGAGATCTGTTTGGTTATAAGCAAAGACATTTATTCAGATTTGGAATAACTCGAAGGTGACTAAATGATGACAGAATTTTCATTTTTGGGTGAAGTATCGCTTTAAGCAGGTATGGCAGGCTGGTTTTAGAGAGGTTTGGTTGGTGCATTCCCTCACGAAAATTAACCACAAATGTACTTTGGTCGCACCACAATAACCATAGCTTATCAATAACAACAACAGAATAAACATGATTTTTTTAAGGGACGAACAGGTTGTTATGGATACGCAAAGGCCCTATAAAGTTAACATTCGGATTTACATTGCTTTGGTCTGTATTATAACAAGAATATGTTAAGAATATAAAATCAAATGTTCAATAGATGTCCATAGGTGTCACACAATGTCTACACCGGACGCGGACAAAATACAATAGAACGCATTAGAACGCATTAGGACATTTTGTCCACACTGGATGCGGCGCGACAATCCCATTAAGGGATTGCCTTCCCGTCTGGTTAAGACACGGCGTGAGTGAGTGAATGTGTTTGTGCTGTAGCCCTGTGATGGACTGGCCATCTGTCCCGGGTGTTTCCCTGCCTTCACTCGAGATAGCTGGGATAGGCTCCAGCACTCCCTATGACCCCAACAGGGAAAAGTGGGATATAGAATACACGAATGGAAATTTCCAAATGATATATTTTTTTGCTAAATAAAAAGCTTATAGATAACTCACCTTAGATCTACACGCTGGGCAGCTTTCATCAGGGGACACTGGCAACCCACCAACGGCTGTGAGTCACGAGAGATTCTGTTGGTCATCAGATAAATCAGGCAGACCTCTAAAGCCATTGCGAGGTGACAAATATCTCAGAAGGGCAAAACAGGAAGCACACACATGAGGTTTCTCTACAATGGTGCTCCCAGTGAAGACATCAGTTCACTTACCCATTTCCTCTGGTCGGCTTATGTTATCTTGTCTGTCAAGATCCCCCCTCAACACTTATAACTTGAAGATAATGGGTGATTCACATTTATAAAGGCTTAATTCGTAATATACTCTAAGTTCTTTGATATAAATCAGGGCTTAAATGAACTTCAATTAAAACATTAAATGACAATGATGTTATGGGGAAAAAATTGATGCCGTGTTTTACTAAATAACAGATGCAGATGCTAAATTCAGAATAGCTGACTACCATGCTATTTTTGCAGTGTTTGTATAGGCTACTAGTACGCTGTGTACACAGAAGACATAGTGAAGCATTTATAAAACATGCAAAGAGGTCATGCGATAACAGTGCCACTGTTTGTACCTCTGTAATGTGTCTTTACCGTATTTCATAAATAATAGTATGCAGTATGCACGTGTGCCATTCTGTATGCTGTGAAACTTGTGTGGTTTGTATGCGGCCAAAAATCATACTAGGAGAGACAACTGCATTTAAGCAGAATGAATTTCTGTGCATTGGTCATATAGATTTACAGTTACAGGTTTACCAAAATATGAAAATTCTCAGAAAATGTACTCACCCTGACGCCATCGCTGATATGCAGTAGTATAGATGTCTTCTTTCTCTAAGTTCTGTAATACGTAATCTATACAGTAATTTTATATTTTCTGTTAACTGTTCTTTTAAGGACTATTATAAAGTTAAACATAAAAATGTTTTAGATTAATATTATAAAATAACTTTTGAACATGTAATATCGATCTTTGGGTGTGTATGGTATGGGTCCAGTCGGTATAGGGCCACCGTATGTGTTTCCCATATGATTCCTTTTCATGCTAGCCGCTTCTATAAATAATAGTTGGCGTTAAGTTGAATTAGTAATGGTTTTCACCTTCAAAAGAGCCACTGATATTATGAGTGAATTTACACGTACTTAAATATTTCCGCAGATGCAAGCTAACTCTATAGTCATTTGATCATGGCATGGGCTATAGATGGTGTCGGCTAAAAATGGCTTTTTATAATGACACAAGATGGAAATTCCAACACACTATCGAATAGTTCACAAAGAATCTCCCTTTAAACACCATATGTGTGGCTCTGGTTCTAGACGAGTGTCTCTGGTGCATCTACTTCCATTTAGGAAAGTACATTGGTATTTGTGTTAATGTCATGGAAGTATGTCCAGGTCATATTTCACCCTAGATAAAAAGGAAATTGCGTAAAGAAATTTTAAGTCTATTCCATGGCCACTGTATTTTTTGAATGAACATCATTTTTTGTTTATATTAGGTACAATAATTCCTGATCCCCAGCCCATTTATAGCCAATTTTAAAATTTCCCCATACTCCCCTGCATACATTATTTACAATTAAATTATTTATTTAGTTACAAATGCCTTTTTTTAAAGAAAATAATTCCTTTTTATTTTAATGTATAACAGGTTTCACGAGACTCATCCACATAGAGCTGAAACGATAGGCTCATACAGTAACAAAATGTAAACTTTATTTCAGATTGACATCTCTAGTTGTTAGATTTACAGAAGAAAGTTGAATGGCACAGTCATTGATTTATGCCTACTGCTGATTGGCTTACGGCAAAAACACATTCTAAAAAAGTCAAGGTTGCTCACATTACAGCAAATCATTGTCATAGCATAGCATTTTAATATAAAACGAGACTCCCAAAGCTCCACTCTATATAAGATTATCGCTAGTTTTCTCCTAAAACGCTCGAATTAAAAGAGCATCAAGAACCAAGAGATTAAGACATTAACAGTGTGCTGGGGCGTAAGACATTTTTTACTTTTGGATTTGATATGTTTGACCTGAGAAACCTGCAGTTACAGTAAACATTCACAGTGAGGATTAAGAGGACATTCCCAGTAGGCCACATGTATCAGGTGATACTGATCAAGTTCTCCTTCTCTCGCTGCACTGTAGATTCATACGGTGTTGCTTGTGATTTAGTGTTTTAACACAGGACCGGCGATCCCGGTTCCTTGTCAAGGCACAAGAGGTTTGACAGTAGCAACACCTCTATTAGAAGTCGGCATTACTAGACTGCAAAGTTGTCAAGAATTTACTAGAATTTTACCCAATGCTGCGTAAACCAGAACCGAACGTCTTTCTAATCAGCTTATAAAACAAATCTCAAATGTGAGCACAAACTGTTCAAATGCCACTATAATGATCAAAGTATTTCTAAGGTTAAGACAGATGTTATATTGTATGAATTATCAAGTTTAGTCTGAACTGATGTAAAACTCTATTTCTACTTTTTAGTAATTCCTCATGACTTCACTACGAATTATGATTTAGAAGTACTGGTTTCATCTGGTCAACTGTAGAAAGCTATATAAACAATTAAAATCAGCATAATTTCAAAATCATTATAAAATATTAATGTATCATTTGTTGTGTATTGCATTAAACTAAGACTGTACAGACATGAAAATGAGGAGAGGTCATCTCCTTTGTTTTGTTGGCATATTCTTCTACTTTTGATTGATATTCAATGCTATTTCGATAGACAAACTTTCTAAACACCCTTCATCTCAAAGTCCTACATCAGTAAGTGCTTTTTGTAATCTCATTAATTTTTTACACAAAAAAAACACCAATGTTGAGGTACAGTAAAACTTGACAAAGCTGAAGCAAAATATTTAACAAAGTTGAAGTAAAAACCCAGCTGAGTTAAGACGAGTGATTGTTTACGTTTTTCTTCATCCAACTGTAGCGCATTGGTTCTCCTTGCAGTCTTTGCCGAGACGATTAGCGATTTTTCCGATTGTTTGGTCTTCTTCGTTAAATTCCGTTGATTGTTTTTAAGTAAAAAAGATTTGATTTACAGCTCCAGGTCATGAGAAAGTATTGTAAGCCGAAAAAAATGATCAAGTGTAAACCAATGCGTTCCAAAGAAAAAAGCCCAAAATGTTCATGATTATCAAAACAAATAGCGGAGAAAAACAAGAAAGCTCTAAAAATCACGAGAAAATATAAATCAGTTTGATTTTTAAAGTGCAAATGTAAAATGATTCTCTACCAAATCTCAAGATACCTCGAGACACAGATAATGGTCTTTGTGGAAAGTGCAATTTGAGAACAGCACGAAAAGTGGTACAAAAAGTGTGGTACTCGAGCCTCAGGATCTCCACCGTATAAAAACCGGCACATCCCCGAGGCCAACTGGGTAATTTTCCAAAAACGTCCCTCCGTCAAACACTTGAGCATTGTTAGTGTCCTGCCACTGAAAGTCACTTTCTGGCAGATAAATGTCTCTTTGTAAAGCCCCCTTTTCAGTCACTGGTGCTACAAGAACCTGGAAAAGCAAGACAATTACCATTACTTTGGGGTAAAGCCATGGGAATTCGATGACTAACGAAAGTGTCATGGCTACTGTAACTGCATTGATGTAAGCATTGACATCTACAGGCATGTCTTAGCTTTCCTGAAAGCAGCTTACCTCATCTCCTATGAGGAACTCATCGTCAATGGTGAATGTGATTGGGTTGTCTGGGCTAAGCCACCACAGTGGTCTGTAGATGGGGGTTCCGTTTTTTTGCCATTCCTCTGTGTATTTCAGTATCAGAGGAACTACGAAGTCATGGTGCTTGGCTATGTAGAATCTGGTGATGTTTAGGACCTAGACGAAAATTAAAACTCAATCAGCAATGCATAAAAAAGAAGGATGTGAATTAGTGATTGACCGGTATATAGGACTGAATGATATATTGGGTCAATATTATGAATTTTGTAATGATCGACAGGGGCCGTAAGGGGGGGAGGAAGGTTAGGACGATTCTAAGGGCCCACGCAAAGTTTATGGATGGCCGACTGCGGACAGACAGAGGGTGACCCCCCTCCCTGAAGTCAATTGCGGACTGACCAAGGGGGACCCCGGAAAAGGATAGCTTCTAGCTACATGCTACAAGCTTGCCACGTAAAACACAATAACTGTTTATTTAGTTTCACAATTTTCTGTATGTTAAATCGGCGAATCGTCCACAGTGCTTTTGGGGGGGGGTTTACGTTTATCCATAGGACAGTGGAGGCAGACAGGAACATGAGGGTAAGAGACGGGATGTGGAATCGGGACATGACCCGGGTCGGACTCGAACCCAGGTCCGCTTGAGCTAACAGCTAACCACTGGGCTACCACTCTGACACGTCCACAGTGCTTTTTAATATGGGTATCAGCATTAAAAAAACCCATATCGGACGATATGAATAGAGGCTAGAGCCATGCAAGTTTTTGGTGTTAGTTCCACACTGTTTTCGTCTAGATCTAACATTCTCGAGTTGACATCCTGACCAGGGTCTGGTGACAGAAACAAAGCAAAACCACATTCATAAAAATGTATTCTCTAGATTAAGAAAAAACGTTTCGTGAATTTTGAATAACTGCCTGAGTTTCAACTTAATTTCAAATGGAGAAAACAGGCTTGTGGCTTTAGTTCCCATTTTTTTCTGCTATTTAGACTCAACATAGTCATTGATTTAACAGTCTAACGGGTGGTGGATAATCACACAAATGAAAGTATATGCACACACACTGCCTGTTACAGAAGCCAAAAACTCAAGAGTGGAAAATAAAAGCTAAGCCTTTTGAGAGGATTAAGAATGTCCAGGTAATCTCATCCATGACGCAACATCAAAACCATGAATGTTCTCATAACGTTAAAAGTCATACAGTTTTTGCCACGTTGAATCGCATTTGTACAAATGCCTACATGTCTTTAGAAAAAGATAAAATGTTAAGACTTGTTGTCTTTGTAAATCCTTCCCCAAAGTTAACATGGCTTCTCTTCAGTTAACCACAAGATTGGATGGGATTTAAACACAAACTGGTGGGAGTTACGTGCCAGAACTTGGGGTGGAAAAAAGAATAAGTTTGACCGCTGTAGTAGTGATGTTTGTTTAAGCAAGAACCACTAATTATAAATGAAAGCTTTAATTGTCTCTGGAAATGTCCTTTTCCTCTTGTCCAGCGATTCATTATCATTCCTGGTGCTGTGGTTCTCATTATTATTGAGATTGAGAGTCATAAATTGGAAGGGGACTCTAATGCACACCAGATGGACCCTTAACCGCAGGTGATGTTGGGAAAAAGCCAAGCGATTACACCCAGAAACGCAAGAAAAACAGCCACCTGGAGGATCCTCTGTGCCGGTACTAGACTCCGAGGGCTCAAACATATCAATGTGTCAGACAAGATACTCAGGTGTTTATTTAGCTAGTGTTGTGAGGAGGGCATTCCACTGATGCTCCATGGTGTGAAATAATATTGTATTCCCAATGTTATTAGTGAAAAGAAACGAAGTTTAACGAAGTGAGTTGTCAAAAAAGCTTTTGTACAAAAACAGCAAGGTTACTGCGAGGCACCAACTCACTTTCACTGGCAGAGACATGTAATGCACAATATGCACAAGAAAAAAACATGATATATTAAAATGTATAAAAAGTGAGTTAAGAACTCTTCAATTATTTCTTATAACGCATTGGTACTTGTTTTTGTGGCACTGACCCATTCCTTCTCAAAGACCCATGGAGGTGTCTGGAAGCTGATGACAGGAAGGAAGGCAGCAATCCCCAACCAGCGGACAAAAAGCTCGTCGTCTGTGACCGGTTCGATAGAGAGGGAGCCTCCTGTGTGTGGTACAGTTTTTTTTCTTTTACACTGATAAACTGTATATTGTTATATAAGAATCTAAAGTCTCTATAAATACTTGCATGTTTTGCTTTGTGACAATTTCCGTGACAATTACAAAGACACACAAAGTATACCTACCCCTAACCAATGAGATCGGAAGTTTCCACGTTTTTCTTTTGTATTTGCGATTATTCTCTATGGTTATTTTATTCTTATTACTTTAATACAACATCATCTTACCTTTACTACATTCGAGTAGGGTGACCATATGTGCCTTTTTTTTTTTGGACACGTCCTGACCAGGATTTCGGGTGCGTCCTCCAGAAGTCTCATTCGTCCACTTCATACATCATCGAGGTTTATTATTTTAGGTTTTATTTCAGAAAAGCAACCGTTATATTTCAAGGTAAGCCTGAAACTACAATGATTATACGTCTTAAAAGAAATAATGTTAATTTTTATAATATTTTTATCATAAATTTGCGAGAACCTCAATGACATGGTGGACAAATGAGACCTCCGGAAATCCTTTCCCATACAAGTTATGTATGGGAAAAATGACACATATGGTCACCCTACATTAGAGCATAAAAAGGCAGATATTAATATTTTTTATAATAATGCTGCAAAAAATATATAAAATAAATCAATAAAAAAATGTCATATAAACACATTTTCTTCATTAATATACAATTATATTTGTAATGCTACAAAAAGCGTCTCTTTGTTTTTGTAATCGATTTGAGAAGCCGGTGTATTCAATTAATCACGTTATCTATGGTGCATTTTTATAAAAGATAAGTGAAGTGTCCTTGCTATTGTGTGTGTGAGTCGTGTGTGTAGGTAGATATTACCTACTGCATCAGGAATGAAGAAATTATATCCCAGAAGACTGTGATGCAGTAGGGATGGAATGATGCCCTTGAGGCCTGAGTAACTCCAGTTGGACTCTAGTGCACTCATACGGATGAAGAGCGGCTTGTGGCTGGACCTGTGTGATGGAAATTGTGCGGTTCAAATACGGTTCAGATCACCTTCCCATCATTGTAAATGGACACTTTGGCTTTGTTCACACTGCACACAATTCTAATTTGTTTTTCGGATTTCATGAAATCGGATCTGTTTGTTTAGACGAAAATCAACATCTGATCAATGTCAGTTGTTATGGTAGTGGCACAGCCTTCGGCAAAATACAGATACAATATTTTTTTACGACTAAGTAGCTGACAGTGTGGAAAGAAAGCATGACAAACTGGAAATTCTTCTCTTGTTCAACAAGGTAAGGTTCAACAAGTGCCAAACTCACTAAACTCACACAGGCTATTTAGTTCACTATAACTTAGAACTGCGAATACGATGATGCATACGCAATATGAGTTAGAATAATTTATTTTTACACCTGATAGAGGGCGCTTAACTTTAAAATTTAATCATAGGTCTTGATAGGCTGCTTTAAATGACCTCCTGGGTAACATATGAGAGAAGGATTCACTGTATTAAAAAAATCCTGTAAAAAAACTGTAATTTTCAGAAGGCTTGGGGGCCAGTAAAATAACAGTTTTTCACATAAAATGACATGTTTTTCAAAATTTTCTTGTAAATTTGCAGACTTTAACAGTCATTTGGTATGTTTTTTACTGTTTTTCGAAAGACTGACAAAAATACTGTAATTTTACGGTAAAAACCAGTAAGATAACAATTTTCATGTAAAATTACGTTTTCCATATTATTTTCCTTCTAAATTTGCATTTTTCAAAAATCTAAATAAAAAATAACTGTAAAATTGTGTAAATGCACAGTTTTTTTACAGTGCAGCCTTGAAAAATGACAGAGAACTGTGCAATGTGGCTAACATGGACATTGACAAGGGAACATGTCATCCATGCAAAACCACAGTAAACAATACGTATTACTTAAAGAATTCAATCAAATACCTTGTTCCCGAGGTCACAATGGCATTGTCCTCTATCCTCTCAGCCAGGTCAGCAAGGAGTCCAATGTACTCATCACCCACCAATGCCAGAGGTGGGCGTAGGGCCTGTTCCTCAAAAGGGTTTCCCTCGCCACCTTCCAGGATGACATACTCCATACCCAAATGGCTACTTAAGATGTCCACTTTGTCCAGAAACCAGTTAGTGGCTTCTGGATTGGTGATGTTGAGCTTCACACTGTATTTTCCTTTCCATTGAGTCAACAGAGGCACCTGAAAAAGAGATATGAAATAATGTAGGAAATACAGAATGCACAGACATGTCTACACATGACCGGAGAAAGACGGCTTTACCGGTTGACCCTGTGGTCCTGAAGGCAGACTCAGCCAGTAGTCTTCAATGCCTTCTTGCATGGAGGTTTGGAACTGCTGAGAGTCTATGCTCAGGTACGGGGAGAGGGTGATGGAAATGTTTAGAAGCTTTACAAAAGGGATGTCCCTGGTATGTCTCTTAGACGTCCTTGTCTTGCTATTGAGGTAGCTGTGGTCCTAAAAAATAAATGTTTGTGATATTCAGCAATAAGTCTAAATTAACCATTTTTCAAGACTATCCAACAATGTTTCTAAATCAATCACATTTTTAGTTGGTTCACAGTTCTCGAAGGGATAGTTCATCTAAATGTGGAAATGATTTCATCATTTATTCACCTTCGTGTCATTTCAACCAATATGACTTTCTTTCTTCTGCAGAACACATTGGTACATTGGTAACCAAACAACATTGAACCCCATTGAGTTTCATTGCTCGGACAAAATTCATAAAAATTTCTTAAATCATACAGGTTTGGAATGACATGAGAGTGAAAAATGATGACAGAATTGTATTTTTGGGAAAATATGAATCAATGTTTGGGAACGCCTCAGAATTCTAATTTTGTTGATTCATTTAACAGTTTGGAAAATATAATTGTTTTAACCATCCATGAAAATAATACTTCAGCCTCCGTTAATGTTTTTGCCATGACAGTCGCCAACAGAGCCACAATGTCTGAGAAAATAAAACAATAATGTAATTTCTATTAATCATACTGTACAGCTATAGCTCTAGCGTGGTGTGTCGATGACTGTGCTTATGAGGAATCTGAGCAATAAATACTGTAGAAAATACTGGCAAGTGTGTTTATAACCAAATTCATTCCAGGTCAAGCTGTTGGTTCCGCTTTTGACTGTGTTAAAATGGAAACTTGCAAAAAATGCATCAGAATTGTTTTTCTATCGGAGCAGTGTGTAAATATCACACAAAGGAAGGTTTTCCACTGCAATTGGATGGTAGGACATTTACTCTGGTTGGGACTTGGAAGAGTGTGGATCCTGTATCAGATAGCACACTAGACATCTCAGTGGGTGTTCTGATATTATTTCACGGTGTTACTTCACACAAAAATGAAAAATTCTGTTTATTCAGTCTCAGGTCCTTCTAAGCTGTCAACATTTTTGACGAATGCTCATAAAATGAATGAGTTTCATCTTCCAATATTCTCCCCAAAATCTTTTTTTGTGTTGCAGTGAAGAAAGTCATACAGACATGAAATGACACAAGGGTGAGCAAATAATGACTTTTTTTCATTTTTTAGCTAACTGTCCCTGTTTTTCATCAATTTTGTTGATGAATTTAACATTAAATGCATTTTAAAAGGTAAAAGTTACAGAGGAATTGGCCCAGCAGACACAGTTAGGTTTTAATCGTTTTAAACCCCACATTATTTCTAAACCCAGATAAGACAACATACAAAGAGAAAAGTACAGTAAATATGTAAACCGAGCCATGTAAATGCTCCATCTCATAAGTCAAGAGTTATTTGAACAAGAGAGCTGTATTTAGCATTACAACATTGACAATGCTCTGATAAGCCTTTTAAGTACTTAAGACACAGAGAACATTCTCTTCCTGGCAGAAAGGACTCTATTTTCCTTCAAATTCACCTGCCTCTAATCTTTTTGGAGGAATTTAGCTGTTCGCTGAATGCTTCGAGCTACATTTCAGAATACAATGCCTACTTTTCATGTACGTAAAACACCAGCCACACCCTCTATTTTTCTCATTTGGTACCCAGTCTCTGTTTCCATATCATAATGACGCTGTTAAAAACTTAAATATCAGCCTGCCCTCCAAGTAAAAACGACTCAAAAGGTTGTGTTATTCCATAAAACGAACAATACAGTATAAACAAGTCTTGTTGCAAACCTTCCGAACTGAAGCCATACGATAACTTTATACATGGAACTCCGGGAACGGACATCAACACATCTTTAAACAAACCGGAACATTAGAATGACGCAATCAGTCACGAAAGCATTTCACACTCAACGCTGACGCTGTCTGTCACGAGACAGACAACAGCCAATTATATTTCACTATTAAGGCTGACGCAACTTGGAATCAGATTTGAAAATCGGGACACACTGCAGAAACCGGTAGACAGCCGGGCGAGGCGCTAGTTTAGTAAACGCTCATGTTTGTTGTATTTGAGGAAGGGAAATCGACATACGTATGTTGAATGGGTTGGGTGATATGTTGTTTAATGACTAATGTAACACACTGGCTGCACCATCTGAGTGTCCTAAACCAAGCACAGCATCATGTAATAAAAAACTAACGTTTCCTGCTGTTTCACTGAACTGGAGAAGGGTGTCTTTCTCTCATGGGATCAGACACTTCTCTGACCTCTCCGAGGTCGCTCCAGATCCGCTTAGAAAAACTCTTTCATGTCTTCACTGCCACCAGCTCCGACTGTTTCGTTCTGTCAGACTGAACTTAACAGCCCAGCTGGTGGCTTTTAACGTGAGACGCTTCTGCTCGGACACAGTGTTCCTGCGGCCTCCGGTAACTGCGTCTGGTATGTGGTATCAAAACACTATCTCAGCCTGTGTTAGAGATTACAATGAGTACTTACAAAAACTTGAATAGTACCCAACTCCCATTTGTCTGACACATTGGGTCTCTCGAACAAACGGCAATCATATGAAAGAGTTACTGAGTTAAAAAAAACTTTTTTATCTGATGGTTCCATAAAGAACCTTTGACATCCGAAGAACCTTTCTGTTTCACAAAAGGTTCTTTGTGGCGATAAAAAGATTCTAATATGCGAAACTTTTTTTGTCGTTGTTTATTGTTTCGCTTGATTTGCTTGTAAGAAAGCATAGGAAACTTGCAGTCTAGAATTGCACTTGCTTCAAGCCAGAGTTTAGTATGGAAAGAGACAGGGGGATCATTTTCAATAAGGATAGAAAGTGGAAGGTGTCACCCACCATGTTGGAGAGGAGAGCTGTGGAATGTTCATCGATGCTGATAACTCCCTCCCCTAAGTGATGCCTCTTCAGCCGGTTTGAGAAGGTTCTCAGCTCTCGCTCCAGCTTGGCCCCAGAGTCCACATTTGCCAAAAGCTTCCAGAAAGGCAGCCTTAACAAAAGTGTTCAAGTTGTTAGGATCGAGGTCTTGTATAGACTCAAACTCAAACACTAATAATGAATTCATACAAAAAAAGAAAAGCTCAAGGTGGTTTGTTGGTCTTGCAGAGTGGTTATGCAGGTCAGTAGTGATGGTCTTTTCAGCTCGTCAAGTTGGGTAACCACAAACCTGGACTGCGTTTCCCAAAAGCACCGTTAGCCAACTTTGGTCGCAAGATCCGTCCTTCCAGCATAGTTCAACGATTAATTGGTTTCCAAAAACCATCGTTCCAACGATCAATCGCAAGCAGAATCACAAAGTTGCGTGGTTGAACTACAGGTCTGGAGCTGTGGTTAGAAGCATCGCTCCTTATGATTATGATGAGTAGACTTACATGCATCAAGCTTTTGATCGTACTATCGTGGATAACCAAAGAGTTATGTCGTTGTTCGGGAAACGCACCCCAGGTCAGGCCAGAAGATCAGCTAAACCAGGTAAGACCAGCAAACCACTTTTCAGAAGTTTAACAAGCCATATTTTAAATGTTATGGGTATTAATAATGGTATATTTATAATATGGTATAATTAATTTTCACAAACTTCAAACACTAATATGTACATGCTTCATGTGAAAGTAATATCCCAC
Organism: Triplophysa siluroides; assembly: GCA_006030095.1. Lineage (NCBI taxonomy): Eukaryota > Metazoa > Chordata > Actinopteri > Cypriniformes > Nemacheilidae > Triplophysa > Triplophysa siluroides. Next base: position 4,250,716 of record VCII01000093.1, read on the forward strand.
AACAAGGATGAAATACTAAGCCTGGTCAATATGCTGACAAATATACAGTGTAGTAAATCATATATTCCTATAAATTGGAATTGTTTAGACAAAGTTGTTGCTGTGTACCGTAAGACATCCATGTTTGGCAGTTCTCGTGTGGCTGTTGAGAGCTGCTGCATTGACTCCCGATGGACGGCTTTAATGTTGTTTCCAACACACACGGTGTACTGCATAGGCATGCGCTCCATACTGGGCGGCGTTTGCAAACAGAACTGCTGTCTGCTTTCCAGGCCTACGTGTAGAGGGATGTTAGGAGCCACCAGGACTGACACACCTTTAAAAACAGAAGAACAACAACGTCCACTGGGTTACTCATGGCAGCACGTTTTAAACAGCATAATAACATCCAGAGCTGGGTAGTAACTGATTACTTGTAATCTGGATTACCTAATCAGATTCCAAAAAATCAAGTACTTGTAATTGAATTACGTTACATTTTAAAATACTAGTAATCAGAGTACAGTTACTATTTTATTGTTACAGATCACATTACATATTACTTTTAAATGTATTCATAAGCCTACCACTTTTACTGTTAAAACAACCAACCAACCCACGATAGCGAGACTAACATGTTTTTGTTTACAAGCATTTATGTTCCCTATGTACAAGAAAAGTGTTGCGGACACATAGATACACCAGGTAAAGATAAAACAGACACATGTAAACAAATGTTAACTAAATCTAATAAAAAAATTGTCTGATTACGTTACAAGAAATGTTTTATACATAGGGCTGTCAAAAGATTAATCGCGATTAATCGCATCCAGAATAAAATTTTGTGTTTACATAATATATATCTGTGTGCTGTGCATAATATTTTTTTATGTATTAACACATACACATCCATGCATATATTTAAGATAAATCTAAAAATTATTAAACATTTATATATAATTTCAATTGTTGGTAAATATAAATAAATACATGTAAATATTTGCAAAATATGTATACATGTGTATGTGTTTGTATTTTTTTAAAAACATAATTAATATGCACAGTACATAGACATATATTATGTAAACACAAACTTTTATTCTGGATGCGATTAATCGTGATTAATCTTTTGACAGCCCTAGTTATACAGTATAAGGGATTACGTTACCGACTAAAAAGATTTGCCATGTAGTTCCCAAGTAATCTACCCAGCTCTGTTAACATCATATTTGAAATTGTGTGGTTTTTAAACTTATGTCTTTTAGCTTTTAAGTCCCATAACAATCTAAATGGAAAGAATATGTTAGGGTTAGACTTTCTACTAATTGCGCTTCAAAACGTGATAAAATTCACATTTAGAAGATATTAACATTCAAACCGTCCAGTCTCTAACTTCCACCAATACAGATCAACGATTTTTATGACATCATTCTGCACACTTCAAATTCTCATAAGATTCTATACTGTGATGTAAGGTAAACCCTATTGGCTATTTCAAAAGGGGGAGGGGCCACCTAATATGTCGCACCTATAGATTTACCGTTTCAGTAAAAATTACGACAACGCATCAAACAATTTTGAAGATTGACAAGACTATTTTAGCTGATAATCATTTAGCAAAATTGAATCTCCGTTGAATATCTCCTTACATATATGAATCTCTTTGCATTCATCAGCACACATTCCAAAATAAATGTTTGTCTTCATAATCCTTCCTCAAAATGTTTCACCGCCTTCGAAAAAATGTTGGCCGACATCACCAAACCCTTTTTAATCCCTCCCCTTCAACCACCAGCCGAACCTTTTCATCATCCATTCAATCTCCAATTAAAATCAAATCTCGTTCTGTGTTTTTTATATTGCGAAATTTTATATTGCCAAAATGTTAATCTTCTCATCCGCTACTGAGAAGTCACACGTCAGATCACATGCTAACTCCAACAGTGTGAATGGCAGAAACAGCATGATGGAAACCAAATACCATCTTTCGACCTGCTTCGGTAAACCAGCCTTTACAGCCTGATGCATCAGGGAAATTCCAAGCCTGCACCGTCTGAAAGAGGAACCACAGGGTCATATGTGAATCTCTGTATTTCACAAAGTTCCCAGTAAGTGTCAGACGAGAAAAGTGTGTGGTACTCGGTTGCTGCGTCTAGCGTCTTTATGCACCTGAAAAGTTGAGATTATGTGAACGGGATAATTGTGTCCGCAGATGTGGCTTTCCTCCCTGGAATTCTTCCTGCTTCTCGGATTTCACCGGCGTGTCAGTGTACCCCGGTGCAGACACACACATAAACTCCCACTAAACTAACCCCTCTCACATACCTCGCCGTCAAACCCCTAAATCTACCTCTATGGCCACATTCATACTGTGTAACACATCACTGACATTATATACTGTAAAAGAATCACTTATTTAAACTTAAAAAATTTAGTTCAGAAGCTGCCTTAACATTTTAAGTTAAATCGAATTGGCTTTACAAGTGAAGTGAAATTAATTTAAATTAACCTGAATTCAAAATCTAGTTGCATTTCGGATAATTAAAAAAAATCACTTCAAGTCAGTTCGATGTGATATAATTTAAATGTAATTGACTAAATTCAAAGCAAATTTGATTTAACTTAAAAATGTTAATCATAATATATGTCATAAAAATCATTTGAATCATAAATAAATATTTTAAAAGTTTTATTTTTATATTTATACCGTAGTCTGTTTGAATCCTCGATTCTGATTCACATTGCCTTTCTTGTCAAAATGGCTTTTTTTTACTGAAAGGTTCTTTGTGGAACCAAAAAAGGTTCTTTGTGGAACCAAAAAAGGTTCTTTAATGGCATCGCTGTAAATAACTTTTTTAATCACCTTTATTATTTTTAAGAGTGTGCCTTTACAAATACAAGATTTTGAGCTTATTTTGGAAGATTCAGTTGAGCACAAAAAATGGTCTTTCATCAAATATGGTAACTTGCTCCACCTCTAAAATGACTAAATGACGCTAGATGAGGTCACTATAATAGAGTGTTCCCACCAAACGCGACTTCATTCGCGATTAAAATTCAATTCACAACAGATGCGAATCCACATCATAGGAGAGGCTTCTGCCAGGCGGCTCCAGTCTCGTATATATATATATATATATATATATATAGTTCAAATTGAGTAAAGAAAGTTTTTTACAATTTACCAGATTGTCCAACCTCCTCACTCACTTTCTTCCAAGCAAGATCCTTTTTATTCCTGTTTTGATTAAACTAAGATGTATCGTACAGCTCCGGGTATCCACATACAGCAACGATAATTTTGTCCTCCATTGCTGTTTCAGATTTATGCCCCCGCTCGCTACGTCATAATCACGTCACTACGAGAGCAAGCTCCTGATTGGTTAACGCAGTGCGAATTTTCGGCAAAGTTCAGATTTTTCAACTCACGCGTCAAACTCCCGAAACGCTCAATTTGCGGCGTATCATTCGCACCGCCTCATTCGTAGGAATCGCGCCGCAGGATGTCCTATCGCGTCTTTGCATTGACTTAACATGTAAATCACTCGCGCTTAACGCTTCATTCGCGTTTGGTGGGAACAAAAAGTAAGCCCTGTTGTCTATTTAGCCCCGCCCCTTTAAATAACTTTATTTTGGCTTTTTTCTGATAAGTCAGGTCCTGCCCAACATGATTTTCTGGCTGAATCGTGTTAGGCCTTCAAACACAAGTCCCCTTACACTGGCCAAATTACGGAAATCACCGTCAAACCGCTGAAATACTTGCAAATAATTAAATCTAGATTTTAAAAGATGAACCCTGATAGGTTCTGCTGGGTCGTGTTTCGAATATAAATTTCAATGTATTATGAATCAAAATAACAAGCTAATCAAATTTAGGAAATAATACCATGTAAAGTAAACTACATTGATTTTAACCCAAAACTGGTCAATAGTTAACTAAAGACAAAAAAAATACATTTTGCAAAATGGGCAAAGGTGCATTACAGTAATATAACCACAACTCACAAAAAAAAAGGTAATTCGAATATCTGTTGGGTCAAACACTTCTGTGATTTTTCCCAATGTGTTTTCAAAAGCTCAGAGGCCTCTTTGTTAAGGTGTGTATAACATACAGGAATCTGCAGAAGGGGAAATAAATAACTGTCATTTGCTGACGTTTAAGAGACTTTGGCTTGAGTTATGAGCAAGGTGGGTTCTACAGAAGTTTAAGGGGGGGGGGCTCTTATTTTTAGAATCATTCCCCACAGTAACTACTACCAGCTTTCCTGAAATATTTTCCACTCTGTCTTTAAAGCAAAGATGAATAACAGCATCCCATCTCATTCTTTTCACCTAATATGGGCTACAAAGAGAATAATTTCTTGCAAATGAAAACAAAAAATCTCTAAATTATGACATATTTATTTATAAACGGGAAAAGATAAACACAGACAGGAGAAACAAATCTGATCAAATATGTATTTCAATTTGGGTTGATTTTTATTCATCAGCATGATGAGAGAGGAATTAAAGGAGAGCTATCGCACATCTCTGTCTAATTCTGGACATGTGTAAGGTTGTAAATAAACATTATTAATTGACATCAGTTTTTATTTTTTATTAAATGTTCAATTTTTTTATTTCAAACTATTCAAAGAATTTCAGGTGGAAAATGCTGACATTGAGTATACTGCCAAAAATGGAGGCAGAACCTGATTTTACGTTCATCATACAATGTAAAAGAAAATTATTCCCTTTTATTTCTTGAAATAAGGTGCACTGAAGAATCATGCTGACACTGTCAGCTTTGGAAAAATACTGACAAACTTTCCAAAACTTTAATATAAACACAACAAAACTTCCTGAAATACAAGTTTGTGATTATTTTGCGACAGAAATTAATGCAGGGCAAAAAATAATGTATACAGCACATTAATGGTGAAATACTGTATATTGTTTGTATCGCTGTACAAATATTAATTTATTTGCAGGATTAAGCAAACAGTAATCAATATATTTTACAACAATATTAACTTACTATGATTTATTAAAATGTTACTTTTATTATGGAAGAATTGTTCCTTTTTTACAGGTTCATGCTTCGAAATGTGCATTCATGTTTTGTTAATTTTATAAAAAATGACACCTGCTTTTTATAGGAATCTGTAGGCCTAACTTTTTATCTATGAATTTATGTGACTTGTACAAAACCTTATGATTATGAACAGTGGTGGAAATAGCCGAGATTCACCGATGGCACTCCGTTTGGGGACCTATTTATATTTTTAAAGCACAGATGCATAAAATGACACTAAATTTATAAATGACATGTGCATAGGGTTTGGGGGCTATTTATGGATAAAACACAGAAAATCTCTACAACGTATAAAAAAAGAAGTAAAAAAAATTTCTAAAATTTTCAGTAAACTGGAAAAAGATACCGAAAATATACCGTATTATTTGTCCTGTAAAATTATATGATATAAGGATATATATTAAATTGTTTCCATGTTTGTCTTGTAAATTTGCGGTCTTTTTCTGTAATTTTACGTTTTTTTACAGTTTTTCGAAATCTGTAAAAAAACAGTAAAATCTGTTTTTTTTCAGTGTACTTTTTAAAGTGAAACACCACGGCCCCCGTACCCCCATTTCCAGAAAAACATGAAGTCCCTCCCTTATGTTATAGATCGTAGTAAAATGTACAAATAAGATACGAATTCATGCAAATTAGCTACCTTATAAAATTGTTATGAACTCTTTTGAGATTGTGTTGAATTCAACTGCTGCAAATGTTAAGTGTCACTGTCTCTTTAAGAGACTATGCGGTCAACGTGGACGGCCAGACGCGAGTGTCAACCAACCCAGTAAAGGACAAAATGTGTCTTCAATAATGTCTCTCATCATCACAGTGGACGAAGCTATTTAACAGACATCGCATGACCAAAGCCCCGCATCAGCGGCCGGTTTGAACTCACTATCCTATTTCAAGGCCTTAATGTAAATATACAGTGCTGAAAAGTTTACCTTAGGGTTTGCCCTGTGTTGAAGGCGACTCGTTTTACAGGCCGGCACAACGCCGTGCCATTTGGCTGCAATGCAGCAACTCATGAAAAACAATTATCTCTATTATCAACACACCGGCGACCAATAGAGAGTGAGCTGCGGCCGCGGGCAGCTGCCGGGTTGCCTTATGATTCTGAGCCAACATGACTGTCATTGTTATGCCACCGGGCATTATATACCACGATATGTCTGTGGTTACTTGGCAACGCGAGACAGCTGCATTGGCAGGAATCTTAACATTTCCCTCTTTAAAGTGAGCCAATTAAAGAGGGGTTTTAGAGGTCTCCCAAATCAAGGCCGTCCTCTAGCGAGGTGGAAAAGGGATTAAAAGCATGCGATCGCTTCGGTTTAACTGCCGTTACGTAAGGCTCGACGGGAGCGCACACACGCGCCCGAGCAACGATCTAGGAAATCATAAAAGGCCATTGTTGATGTCACATGATGAATATTAGGATCTCAGCTGATGGCATGCCCTTTCGCTTTAATCTAATTCTATTCTGCTGTCTGGTACACAGATTACCCCTTTCACCTTTCGGTTGCTGACAGCTCTCGTACTATTCGAAAGCCCGCACGAATGCAGGCACGGCCAATGCAACCTCAAAAAGGAAGCGTGACTGTGTCGAGTAGATGTGGTTATTAATTGCTGGATTGTGGGGCTGGCGAGGTGTGCTCGATGTGTCCGAGCTCTGAGCGGTAACCAAGTTTAGAGGCCAGCTGCCCACCCGCACAAGCCTGTCATGGCACGCTCGGAGGGTCCGAACACGGGGTCATTACAGCTCCCCTCAGATGAACATATGAACTATTTAGTGAACATACAGAGCCTACAAATGAGAAAAAAAACACTAACCCTCTCTCTTTCTCTCAACAGGTATTGGTCTAGCTTTAGCTGAAACCAGTAACTTTGTATTAGCACCTATTGTATTATTGCTCCTGTATGATATATCACTTATCGCTCCTTGAACTCTCGGTAAGTCGCTTTGGATAAAAGCGTCTGCTAAATGACTAAATGTAAATGATACGTTAACATCAAAATAAATAAAAATCTTCAGTTGTTTATCTCTTGTCGTTCAAAATCTGTAGACCTATATGACAATTCTTCAGTGAATCACAAAAGAAGATATTTTGAGAAATGTCTCAGTGGGTTTGTGTTCATACAATGGAAGTCAATGGGGTTCAATGTTGTTTAGTAACGAACGTTTCTTCATTTCTTTTGTGTTCTGCAGAAGAAAGAAATTCATGCAGGTTTGAAATGACACAAGGGTGAATAAATGACACTGAGCCATATTTCGGAAAACAAATAAGTTTTTATTTTATATAATTAAAAGACAATTTTTTTGAATGCATTTTACTTTTAGCATTTAACTTTCTCACTTGAATTGTATACAGGATTTTCTCATTCATTTCAAAGTCTTTCAATTACTCGATGTACTGCATGTGGATTTTCATAATCATTTTATATAAAAAGCTTAAGAGGATTTCCATTTGCACTGCATGTTCCGATCCTTGGAATTAATAGAATTAAACAAATTCACTTTTTAGTTATTTTGTGAACATCTACGAGTACCAGTAAAAATGGCCTCAATGCTAACAGTTATAGACTACAAAAGCTACACAAAAAACCTCAAATCCAGTCATTTATTTTCAAAAGCACTGTTGTTTCTGGAGCAGAGAATATGATGAATCAACATTGATTTTTGTTTACATTTGAATTGTTGGAGCATGTGCACTACCCACCAGTCCACATCTCTGACATGACATATTTAATTCTGATGTAGCATCTGTCAACGCAAACTACCATAGTGTCTGGACCGATGGAGTCTGATGATTGTCCTACTGGCTGGTCCTGTCATCTCTTCAGTAATGTGAGGTCCATCAGAAGGGCAATAGATTCTTGGAATACCAAATTAAATCCAATTCTAGGAAAACATTATGTCAAACTTCCTTGACACGTGAGGTCACAGGGCTTCTGAGAAGCTACCTTTGTGTTTCTCCAGCACAATACATTGACAGAATTCTATACTGCAAGGACTTGTGTGCATGTTTGAGATCTTTTTGATATTGTTGGTTTGATTTCGGCTGTATGACTGTTTATGTGGGAGCCTGGTGAGCACACTAGATCCTTTCTAAATAGCGATCAATTAAGGGACTATCATAAAAGTTACATGAAAAAAGCACATGACAAATGTTTCAACAAGACCCAAATGTTTTGGGTCTTGTTATGTACTTTATTTTCTTACCATTCATTCATCGATTGTGAAGGAAATATTTGAAATGTATTCATTTTCAAGTGTCTTTTATAAACTGCGTGGCCTTGGAATCATCCTATCTGACATTTTTGTCAAAATTGAATTATTCACATATTTGTATTCTGTTAAACTTATTTGTATTATGTGATCTTTATGTTGTATACATTTTGGGACTTTTTTAGAATACAGAAAGTTTTCATCTACAAAGTAAAATGCAATGCAATAACGTTAAAGCTTGTAGCATGCAGACAAAACCTTATCATTCCAAGGAGAGGGAATGGTAAAAAGGTTATGTTTCCATTAAAAAAAGGTTAGATATTTTTATTTTTTATTTTTATCATTATTGTGAGTGTCTGGAGATATTAACACAGAAAATAAAAATGCTCTCACAACCGTTTTATGGGGTCTTTTAACAAATAACAGCATTCAAAGTGTCATTTATAATCTGTCTTGATGAATGGTTAAAAGGTTGATTTTTAAAAATGAATTGCATATTAATAAAATTTTTAGGCGTCTTGAAATATTCATAATTCTGCTTTTTTATCTTCACGATTTCAAAGCTCAAATTAATGTTGAAAAATGGCTTAAATGATGTCTGAATGCACTGTGCATCTTTGGTTAAAAAACATCCCCACCATTCTTCAACCAAACCAACAGCCAAACATAAACGCAGCGGTTATTTAAATCTGCTTCTGACTCTGTTCGTTTAATTAACCCTCAATAGAAACATGAGGTATCTGCTGACAGATGCCAACGGCTTCACTGAAGACACAAGTCTGATGTTCATTGTTTTGTAATCTTTCACCACGCAAAACTAAGCATCCGTATTGTGTTACGCTCTCTATGTACAGTAGGTCCCTGTGGTATCAAGCCAGGGCCAGTTTTGCATTGTGTACATACCCAAAAGTGATACACGTTTGGACTGGTCAACAGAGTGTGAAAGGACAAGGTGGACAGATATGTCTAAAAGAGGCGACAGTTAGTGTGATGGAGCTCCTCTCCGCTTACCTGAGGATCCCAGGAAGTAGCGTTCTAAAACTGACCCGAAGCCAGACGGGTTGTCCCGTAGGTCGCTGACTGTGAAGGGTTGCATGGAAATGTTGCCGTCATTTATTGGCCAGCTGGGCGCGTGGACACCGGCGCCTCCGTACCATGAAACGTTCATCATGGAGAAACAGTCCTGAAAGATGGAGAAAAAGTGCTTTGAAACACAGACAGCTGATGCTTCTTAGGTGTCCTCCTGTAGCGTTAGCAGTGCAAAGATTATGGGTTCGATTCTGTGGACTCGCATATTAATAAAAAAATATAAAATGTTTGTTTATTGTTAAGGCTTCAACCGGACACACAATAAAGTGTAGATAGTTGGCCAATTCCAGCATTATGGATGAGACATTTTCAGTCAGAACTTGAAATATAAATTCTCAGAGAATGTATTTTTTATTGAATCATCTGTTTATGTTTTACAAAACCCTTGGGGATAGAGGCCAGAAATCAAAACATATCAGTCTTTGCATTAGTTTTCATGTCTTATGGATGTGACAAAAATGGACTCCCATTTTTGGGAGATGACATACTTTGTAGGATTTCAGTGAATTAAAATGTACCAACCAGAAGCAATAATATACCCAACAAATGGAGAAGTGATGGCTCTACATAGAACATAAAATGGTAAGTTTATTTACATTTTTAAGTGACCATTGATAAGCAAAATGGACCATTATGGATGTGACAATTCACTTACTTGACTATGGAAAACTATACAAAGAAAATGATTTAAAAGACTACATACGGGTTTTTAAACCACCACATATTGACATCTTAAAAGGTTTATCTTAAGGTTGACATTTGCATGGAATCGGCCAGTTTATGTAACTATACAGTACGCTTTAAATGAACTGTAGCTTTGGTGTATTTCAAAAGCTTCCATCAGAAGTGAGCGTAATCGCTGTGCACAGTCCTCGAATGTCCACCTAAGCTGCTTTTCGCTCTCATGAGTCATGACACATTAAAAACAAGTGCAGAATGCAAATAAATCATAATATTTTATCGAACAATGTGTTCTATAATCTGAAGTAACACATGAGAGATTTACCAAAGTAGGATAATAAAGTATTAAATGACCAAAACTTCTGAAATGCATAAAGATTAGATGAACAAAGAAAAGCATTGTCTTTTTGGAAAACTGTGAAATTGATTTTGATCTAAACTGGATAGTGGACTTTAAACACTGTTTAAAATATTTTTGGCAGTAAATAATGCATATTCTTTTAATGTTGTTTTTATGTTTAACATTACAATAATGCGAATATAAATTCTCGAACAAGTTAAATAGCATAAAGAAAAATAAATACATGCAACTTAAAAAATGTTTCATGCACCCCTTCAAAAGTCAAATACACAAGAAATTTAATTCATCCCACACCCTCCGGTCTTTAAAATTAAAGGTTCTTCAATGTGTTTTTTTTTTTGGCAGCATCTTATGTCCTCCAAAGAAGCCATTTGTGCTGTTTGTGGTTCTCGGTTGACTGTACGATTCTTTGGAGATTAAACAAGTTGATGTTTCACTGTAGGTTATTGAGATCGATGAATTGGTTTATAGATTCTCCAAAGCACTAGTTCATTTTTCAACAAAACTAGATAAGCTTAGAGGTTATCTTACTGTGGTCAGATACATTAAATCTATTTGGTACCTTTAGTTTTAATAGCATCATTCTAAAAGCAGTTTTACCTTCAGGTCCACATGACAGTGGATTGGAGACCAGGTTACACTGTAGCATTCAGTATCTGATGCCTCCTCTGTTTCCAAAGATATCCTCACCTCTGCGACCGAGTCCCATGTGTAGCAGAACTCGGTTTTGTTAAGCCAGCACAAGTTCCTGACGAAAGGAACCTCGATGTCGGGGTTCCCCACGTTCCCCACGTCAATCTCGGCGAAAGTTTTGTCCTCGGTCAGCGTCTGAAAGACCAGAGTTTGCGTCCGTCTCTCCCATATAAGTCCACTGAAACTCCCCTTCAGAATCCAGTTCTTGTTGGGCTGATCCACGACTTGCCAATAAATGATCCCAATTGTCATGACAAAAAAGATAGCGACCCCCAAGCAAGCGATAGCCCCCTTCCAGGTCTCGTTCATCTCTTTCAATCCAGTGTCCCATGTCACCTCGGGGATAGGACTCGGGTTCCTGTTGCGCGCGTGAGGCATGTTGGTTTCAGAGCAATAGAGATTTAAAAGAAAGCGATGATCAAAAGTAACAACCTGCTTGCTGAAATATGCAGGATCGTCATCATGCAACGGGCTCGCGTTCTGCCGCCTTCGTTAGTTTAAACGTGTTAAAAGAAAATGTATATTCTTGATTTAAATTGCTTTATTACGCGTCGTCAACGCATTAAAGTTCATTTCTCCAGGCACTATCATTCCCAAAGAAAAAAGTAATGCAATGCATGCTGCGTCCCTTGTTGTAGCAAGTTTAAAGCATTGGTCGCAGGAGAGTGAGCAGCCTTACCCGGCTTCAGCAGCAATGCCTACAAATAGCTCTTCAGCTTATTCGCTTGGCGTGCACTTTTGCGCGCTGCTCTGACGTAACCTCATACCGCTTCTTCAGAAAGATAGAAGAGAAAGTGATTAGCAGAACGAGAGCTTTGCGACTGCCGGGGCCCCCGGTCAGGGGTCGTGCAGGGCGCAGCGCGCGGACAGTGTCCCATTCTCGAGCTACAAGGTGCACGCGCTTGCCGTTTGGAGACGCGCGCGAACGGTGTTGGTAGCTTATGAGCTACATGCGCTAATTCATTTAATGTGCCGTGATTGTTTTTGCGAAATAAATGTTTGCCATTAAATAAATCGTCGTATGGTGAAGAATCAGGAAGGAATTTAGAAAAACGTTTCCTATGTAAACGTACTTTGGAAATATGTATGTGCAAATGTTCATATGTCGGGAACATATTCAGGTCATACTACCATTTTAACAGTGTGCAATATCAAAATGCATAATTTTGCACTAATAGGCCTGTGCTAAAAATAGCACTAATATTGAAACGCGCAAGCATATCTTAGTCAACATTAACCGTTAGTCACGCTAAATGTTTTATTGTAAAGATAAAAGCAAAGACGTTTTTGTGCACCATGCAGGCATAAGAAAACCTATTTGTATCATATTTTAGTATCAGTGATAGTCATTAAATGTATATATTAGATAGTTAACGTAAATAATAAAAAATAATTACAGTTTAGCAAATTCTTCCAAATAACAATAATAACTTTGAGCATTCTCTCAACCAACTTCATGGGACACAGTTTCTTTGTTGGTGCAAATCGTCACTGTCCTTCAAAAACCTCGGATCTCCAAATTCGCTGTTTTACAGGAAATGGCGACAAACACAGTACTTTTTACATGATTAAATACTGTGTTGTGGACAAGTACTTTTGAAAACATTTGATTAGTTATTAGAAAACCCAGTTAGAAACATAAAGGGTGACTTATGGCAATGATTTATGGCAAAAAAAACCCCACAAAATATGGAGATACAAGGTTTCAGAAGGATATCAGCAAATTTAAAAGTGTGGTTATTTAAAGAAATGAAGCACGATTCAATTATTCACAATTCTTAAAATTAACTAAATTAATTCTGATCATGAGAAACAAAACGTCAATGTGCGTCGAAACATTTGATTGGTTGTGCACTGGCTGTGCAATTTAAGAATGCGTCAAGGCAGATGCATGAAGCAGACGTTATTAGGAAGAGCATATGAATCACAAGCAGTGGGAACCCCCCCATGAATCCAAAGATTAATGGCATGAGAACGTGGATGACTGGAGAAGGCACCTATGGAATTTTGCATGTCAACAGCCATTGTGTTTGGCCGTATTGTGCACTCCTTTCCAGCTTTGGACAGAAGATCTCTCATAAGGAATGAAGTCTGACCACAGAAGTCTGTTATTGTAGCCTCATAAAATAAAGATCCATTAAATGAAGCAAAGAGAAAAATTCACTGTAAAAATATTTTTGAAAACGTTTAGACAGAGGGCCCAAGGGAATACAAGCAGAATTATATAGGTAATTGTTTAATGCTTTCTGAATGTTGGACAAATGTGGCGTGATTTACTGTGATTTTAAACATTGCATGTATTCAAGGCATTTTTGTTTGTTTCATGAGAATTGAACACAATGCTCTGCCAAATGAGACGGAGGAACAAAATTTCATGTTCCTCAAATATAAGTTACTGTGGTTGATTATCATATATACACGAATCCCCCAAAATATATTATCACACTTGTCATATACTTAGATAAGTATGCATTTTCAATGCACTAGATTAAATAACCAAATGGCCTCATTGGATGTACATTCACACAGCAGAATAACCACAGATATATATGTTTACATAATACATTAAAGACACGCAGGCTACAGAATGTTCGACAATCATAAAATCTCAGCCTAAATGATTCGCTTAAAGACGTTCTTGGGCGATTGGGGGCAATCGTGGCCTAAACGGGGGCAATCGTGGCCTAATGGGGGCAATCGTGGCCTAATGGGGGCAATCTTTCACTTCACTTCACTTTCACTTCTGTTTTTTTGTTTTGATATTTTGTTTGTTGCATGCAAAAATCTCCACATATTGTTATACCATGTCTTGTAACGTCTGGTTAAATGCGACCTGTATTTCATTGGCTCTGCGGAATTGTTATACACAATGATGATAAACTAAAATCTAATCTAGAGGGATAACCAGCTTTCCCAGAAAAATCACGACGAAAGCCCCTCGGAGAGTGAAGCGCTGATGTGTCGGAGCGGCCGGTCGCCTGAATGCCTTGAAGATTAGTTGCAACTGGCTCAGATTTTGTAAGTCAGCCCTTTTGCGTCTCAGGATTCTGTTGGCAGGGCTGTGGTCATTGGATAAGGCTGTGGGAACCTCACCTTGGCCGCTCGCTCTGCATCCAGTAATCACATAACCGCTGGTCAACTTCAGCTTGTCAGCTGACTACACTAAGTTTTTCTTTTGCTTATTTTACTGGATTTGTGGGTATGCCAAATGTTTTAAATGTCACCAAAGTAAAACATGTTGAAAACTGATGATTTAAGTAAGGTAAGGTTATTTAATATCTTATGAGAGGACTTGACTTATTTAAGGCTACATCTTTAATGGTCCATCCGTGTGTGTGTTCTACATATGTGACTAAGTCAAGTTCAACTTTACAGTGGCTTTGGCACAGGGTCAGATTTGAGCATGCTTTGGGGCCATGTCCGGAGTAAGAGTTTCAATTTACACATCAACACGACTCCATAGAGAAGTGCTATAAATAACAGTTTGACTGATTGGAGGCTGGCTCTGCTTTCCATAGGCTGTGCGCATGGAACGTGAAAAAAACAAATGCGAATCAGCTTCAATAGTCAGTCATTTGGCTAATGACATGCGCTGCATGCATGCAAGTCAAATCTATTCATTTGAACTTTGTAAAGCAAAACATACTGTACATATAATGCACCATACCTGTATACTAAGCGGAATACAAATATACTGTATATACATTTGGATGCAATATTTAGCAGATGCTTTCATCCAAAATAACATTTGAGATATGCATTTTACCCATCTTTTTTGGGGGGAAATTAACCCATGACCTTGTTGGTAAAATAGGCCTATAGTGGAGAGAGAAAATGCCTTTTACATTACAAAATATATATAATATATCAGCATAAAATATGACTGAAAAGGTGAAAATGACATTTCTGAGATAGACTTTTGTATTTAATGACTAATTGTATTCAGCGCTCAGGTTGGCATGAACTCCACAAGTTTATGAAGAACTTTATGAACCGTGTTATCCAGCATGATTAAAAAAAGTTTCCAAACAGCATAAGAAAACCACAATGTGACCACAATCTGAAAATCTGTCACAATGACCTTATTTCAGATAAGAAATAGCACAGAATAGTGAATTTTACTTCTTCACAGAATCATTAAATCGAAGATTTTAACTTAACGTATCTAAAACAAACTGCCGCATTCATAAATAAGAAATTCGAGCACCAAAGTCATTGAAATTAATTAAATGCAATCTCCTCTGTTCTCATGGACCAAATCTTGTGGAATGTTTGGGACCACCGTGATTTTTACGGTTGCAGATCTTTTTCATGTATATTCACGTAACACAATATCCCATTCGATACAATAACGGAAAATATGACTGGCGCTGGGCTCCCTTAAGGAAATATAAAATGCTGTTTGACAAAAGTTATAAAAACCTGCCGAGTTTTACAAGCAAAAGTATTCACTTTAAGCGAAAAGACTTTTCCTTTCCTGTCTGGATCTTCAATTTACAGTTTCACTTTCCTCTTGGATATTTAATAACTCTACTGGGAAAGTTTCCATAGCTTTTCCCGCGGCTGCATTTCTGGCATCTTGGTCATGGCTGAACCCAATCTTTTATGTCTTTATATTTTTGATGTTTATTTTTCTGGTTCACATTTCTGCCTTGATAAACAAAGTAATTACATTTCCGTACTCGTCGTTATCTTGCTGACCATTTTTCCAGTGCAGACATCAAGAAATTGTCAAGATTTGTCAAATGGAGGTCTGATTCAGAATGTGTTGGTTTCAGTGATGCCAGACAACAGAGGAATAAAGTTACATTATGCCATTACAATTTTTCCCTGGTTGTTCCTCTGTTGTCTTGTGTCGATCGCGGAATGGGACCGGGTTGAACCTACACGGTTTCGGCGGATGGGGCTTCCTAGGTCGCGGCTGGTTGGCTCTCCCTGTTCTTCGTGGACGTTTGCTCGGTGGCTTTTGGTCAGGGTCACTGAGTGCAGCTATGACACGTCAGAGGAGTTATGGCTCTCCCGGCTGAGCCTGGTTTCTCCCAGGTTTTTTTCTTCTCCATTTATTCATCATTGGAGTTTGGGTTCCTCGCCGCAGCAGGGCAGTGTTGGCCTGCTCACCAGGAGACTGCATTTATTAATGAATTTATTAGATATTATTTATTAGATTATCTTGCTTGGTCTATAAACACCATGCACTGTGCTGTGTTTTACCTCTGTGTGTTTTTCTGTTTTTCTTATTTGCTCCTGTAAAGCTGCTTTGGAACAATGCACATTGTGAAAAGCGCTATATATATAAATAAATTGAATTGAAATTACTAATGTCTTTTTTTGTGTCGAGTCAAGCCGGTGACACGGTGTTAACCATCTTTAGTACTCAACATCATTGAGCTCAGTTATTTGTTACAGTATAAGTATCTTAAGCTGGTAGTAAAATGATACGTGAATGAATAAAGCTAATTAAGACTTTGTTTGTTTCACATTTTGCCCCACTGCACAACAGGCATCAGATCTGGTCACAAACAAACTGCAGGATCTATAAATGGCAGCATTGGAAAACAGTGTGTGAACAGACCTTTGCATGAAGGTTGAGAGGGGTCGAGTTGCATGAGTGCGCCTCCTCCCCATCCGAGTCCACACCCTTTGCTAAACATTGGCACCTTAACAAGAGGCTCTCGCCCTGTGATTCCATTACAGCCTGTGCCAACCGCCCAGCACAGAGATCAGCCTTCTTTACAATCTCACTGCAGGTAATAATTATATTACAACAATGCAAATTGAATTTACTTTAAACATTGACTATTTTTTTTTTTTAAATGGTAGTAAGGTACAGTAGAATATTAAGTCACACCTGTAGCAACAGAAATGAAAAAAAAATTAAAAAACAAATATAACCAAATCATTATGTTCAGGTGTGATAGTGGAGATCTGACGGAAATTTAATTTGGAATGTTATTGAAAATTACAGGTCGGGGTGAAAACAATCCGGTAATGAAAACAATGAAGACTTTGTGTGCCTTTTAGAAGGCAAGTATGCAGATCAAATCACGGCTTTCTAAGTGTCTCTACTGTGGGAAAGGTATCCCTCTTCTGCTGGGACAGGTCTTTCAATGCAAGAGCTCATTGCAATGTGCATTAACATCTTGGAAAATACAGGTGTCATGCCTTTGGGCAAAGTTAGTATATTACAAGCCTCTAAAACCAGAGATTTTAAACAATATTTAATGATGCTGCAAATATTTCATTTATTTTCATTGTACTTCCCGTACTTCACTTTGAGAAACTCATATGAGCCAAAATCATAATCTTTACGAAAAATTAAAAACAATCTTAGGTATACTTTAATAATTTAGGTATAGGAAGAGTTTTCATTATTATAAGACCTAAGACCTCAAGTAAGATATATGAGACAGTTAATACTATGCTGAACCAAGTCATCATTACTGTACGAAAAAGCTTTTAATGTACCCAAAAGCATGCATATTTCAAAATAAAACAATTCTTGTTGTCTTGTAGCTCATTATATTTGTGCTGACCTTTTTACACGGGCAAACACATGACACAAATATGAGTTATGAAAACTTGCTCACAAGTGCGTTGAAGAGAAATGTAAATGAATATAGATGCAAGGAATTATCTCTTCTACAACTTCTACCTATATTCACTATTTTAGCTGAAATCTGTTTGGGAAAGCTATTTGATGAGATTATCAACTGTGGTGCTCCTAATTGAAAGTCACACTGTACTCTTGACCAATATACTTCAACATGTGATATATTCTTTGTTTCTCTTTTATTGCATATCACCACACATATGGCGCCATCTAGGGGATTCACGTGAATAACAGGCACAATTAATGGAAATAGGTATTTATTCAAATCTTACATTAGGGAACCTATTATGTGATGCGTTCCAGACCTTTGGATTTAGTATATTTTCCACCTCAACTCGGAACACCTAATTCCGAGGTGTCTTTTTTTATTAATAGTACCGGCAAAATTGCACACAATATTATTTGCCAGAGCTAAGAAAGAGATTGTATCTGCTGAAAAGATTAACGGGTCTCAGACCTTTTCTAGTAGACGAGGAGGATGATCATTTTTTAAATGTATCGATTTAACATTTCATATTTAAAATTAAATCATTGAAACGTGGCTTTTGTCAATTAGATTTACACTTATGAGTATAATAATCTGCCAGTAGCAAAAAAGTTCTTTAAAAAAAAAAAAAACTTCATTCTTAGTTTTAGTAAACATCAAAAGAATTGTCCGAGTCCGGAAACCAGCAAGAGCGTTTGATGACGCATCCGATGGCGTCATGTCAAGTGCATAAAAGTTTTTTATAAGTCATTTAAAAAACACATAGAGATGTTTTGTTTCCATTCTTTTCATAATCATAGCGCATTGTTGGAAGCTTTAAATTGCAAAATCGATGAATAAATAAAAAAATACGCTATACATAGGGACTTTTATTTTAAAACGTCTCTACTGAAACAGACGTTTGTTGACGCAATGTTCACGGCAGCGAAGACCTTGAGCACATGAAAATAAAATCATAACAGCACATGAAACTTTTATCATCACGAACACGTGTCTAAATCATGGCCAAACGAATAATGTAAGTGTGTTTTCTTATGTTTTAGTGATTAATGCTTCTCAATATTCTTAACGTTATATATGTTGTTTATGTTATACTGTCCTCTGGAAAGCGAGTGCATTTCAGCATCTTAAATGTTAAAAGCAAAACGACCTTCCAGTCATTTGTGTGTGAATACTCTCTGTTATATTTTAATCGATAGTGTTCCCCCAAAAATGTTACATTTTTAAAGCTGCTAAATGTTTGTATACCTCAGTCAGGCCTCACTAAAGCTCATTTACAGTAATGGAGAATTAGCATGATTGTTTTGTTTTAGTTAAAGTGTAAAACCTTTTTTTTATTATTAGTCAGATTGATAACCATTTGTATTATTATAGTTGAATTACAAATATCACGGTTAAAATTTGTTTACTATAATGAGAGTGAGATCATGGCAAATTAGGGCTTTACTATGGTTTTGCTACATTAAAACTATACAAAGGACATTTCTGAAACATATTAATATGGCAATGCTGTGTTTTTATTATTAATAAGCATTTATTTGCATGTGTAATTCCTATCAAAACAATGTTACATTAAGGCAGTAAATCATACTATGATATACAGCAAAGTACCATGATATTGCCATCAGTCAACGTTTCTGTACCACCACACAGCATATATTGTGAGAATTAAATCCCCAAACTGGACAGATCCATAAAAAAACGTAATCATGTTATGTACAGTATTTGACACGCATTGTATTTTCTAAAATAAGCTATTTTCTTCTAGTTGATCCTTTCAAAAACTGTTCTTCTGTCTGTCTATCTATAGTTTCTCTTTTTTATTTGTTCAGATATCCTTTATATCAGATGGGAAACCCTCAGATGAGATTATTTCGCCCCACCTTCACCATGACCCTTGTCAGACCAGGAAAAGAACAGCCACCTGACACAGTACAGTTTCGCATTCCCATGGAGTAAGTATACCACGTCAACACCAACAAAGTCTGTAAATCTGTAAAGATTTATTTATTATCTCGTGTATTCATTTTACGTTCCAGAGCCCAAGTTTGCAATGCTGTAGTTTAATTTCTATCCACAAGGTGGCAGACAAAACCAACGAAAGAAAAACTTGACTATAAAAATTGCATAGTGGCCATATTATTGCACACAATGATCATGAAGAATAAAAGCATCTTAAGTGGTCTCTAACCACTATAATTGCAGACTGGCTCAAATGCAGCGTGAATGTTTTGTAACGAAATCCCGCCGCGTAGATATTATCGTGTCAGGTTACGTGGCCGGAGATGCCCTAGCATCGCTCCCTGACTCTTTCAAGTTTGTTTACGGCTTATTCACCTTCTTCAGAATCCAACATCTTGTGCCTCTATCGGTGACGTTTGTCAAACGTCAGTAAAAAAAAAATACAGCCATAATTATTGCATTGGGGCGATGTAATACGAAACAGGCAGTCAGACTGTTAATAACGGGTCTAATCGTAGTCCACACAAGAAAAGAGGACAAGGTCTGCTTTGTTTTCTGGAAAACCTCAGGGCGTACATCTAAGGCCGTGACGATAGAGCCTTATTCCTCCATTATTATTCCACCAGTGCGTGTTCCAAACCGCACACGTTTGTAATTGGCCTATATGTTATCACTTGCGCAAGCGCTGGGGAAGTGATTTTTTTTTTACCTGGGCTTAATATTTAGTTTTTACAGATCTTAAGTGTCTTAATCTGCGCCAGGTGTTCTTGTCACTCACATCTAAACGTTTTGAGGCCTGCGAGATCAGAGCAAGAGTGTTTTTTTGTTGTCGTTTTGAAGCTTTTGCCACCTCATTGGACCTCAAGGTCTGTTTTGTCTCCTTCAGAGATGCGTTCGACACGGTCCCACCGTAAACACTACGAAAGTAGACAAAGCAACCGAGGTGTCATTTAAACATCAAAGACGTCCTCTCACTTCACTTTCTACTACCCTTCAGTCTGGCAATGGCTTGTTTTGCTTGAAACCAACCTGGTTTGCATAGCGATTATCAGAGCTAAAGAATTTCAAAGCACTTGTTTTTGTGCAAAAATGAAGTGTTTTCACTGTTACCCCGCAAGATTTATTTAACCTCGTCAATGTTCGCCCCCTTTAAAAATGCGGCCCGTCGTCAACATCCACGTATTTTCTTGTCTTTATAAATTATTTTGTTTTAATGATCTCTTCTTACTTCATCAAAGCTCATTGTCCGCTCTCGCCGGCTGTATAGTCCCGAGTGGTGTGAATGTAACCCGGAGGTCACTGGCGGACAAAAGATTCCCCCTTTTTTGGATTTCCTCTAAATTTGGAGTGTTTTGTCCATCTGCCTCTGAGTCACCTACTTGGAAAGGCTTTGAAGCAGACGGTTTAGGGATGAGCGTGGATTGTTTATGTATGCAGGGTGGGGCGCTGCTTAGACTCGCAGCAGAAGGCATCGAACAACAAGGAGGACTCTATCTTCATGAAACGTCAGGGCTTAAAAAGATAAGCCACGTAGCCTCAAGACGCTGCTGGAGGTCACGGCTGTGTGGCCCTGTACTTGTTTCAGTGGTTCCCCTATATAGCAGATGCTTTTATCCAAATTGGAGAGGATTTATATATTTGTCTGTATTCATGTTTACGAGAGTCGTGGCTTAGCAGTCAAGTTGAATCCCCTGCAATTTTCTAACCACACCCCTTCATAAAAATATCCTCATGTTCATCACCCTCAAATTCTAACTTTATAAATCAGACCTTATCTCTATACGACTCCAGAAGTGCGTAGGGAAGCAGAGGTCCTTCCTGTTTTTAGTGTGGTCGAGGTCACCAGGAGGCCAGGATTTCTGAAAGATCTCTGCTTCTCCACTAGATCACAGATCTCAAAAGCACTCGGCTCTGCTTACCACTCTTCTCACTGTAGCTCGAGTGCACTGCTCTCTAGGAATCGCCTCCCTCGCTCACTTTCACACAGACAAACGCGCGCTTGTGCGCTTCTCCTCTCTCACATAAACGCCGCCGCCAAAACTCCACTCCACTCCACTCCATTGAAATCTGGGCATCGCACCCTCCCGCTGACTGTGAGATGTGCGCACAATGCTCTTTCCGAAAGAGCATCTGATTGTTGGGTTTCATGGAAAATCATGCCTTATTACTATGGACTGACTTGTGGACAAACATGCTTGTTTTTGAAAGCAGTTCATTGTATTCCTTCCCGTTAGTTTCGGAGTCATGTTTTGGGAAAGGTTCGGGATGGTTTTTATGTAATGGAGAACGTACTGGATACGGGAAAATATTAATACAAGGGCTGTCAATTAAACACGTCAATGTGGTGCAGAGAAGGGACCTGGCGGTGATACGAATATGTGTCGAATCAAAGCATGTTTTTTTGTAGTTTAGTGAATTGTGATTCAACACAATGATTGTTGTATATTTTTTATGTATATGTATTAAAATCGTGTGCAGCACGAGCCAATCACACACAATGCTTTCTTGCTTCCAAAAACACACAACAGTGTGTCTCAAGAAATGTTTTCCAAAGTTGAACTGTATTTAAACCTTAATATTAAAATGTCAAGTCATAACCAATTACAATTCTGTAATCAAACTAAATGCTTTCATATGATGTGTCATCTAAGCCCGAAATGCTTTATCCATACTCAGAACCTTAGCTGAGGGATAGATCAATAGGTCATTTATTGTTCCCATACTCTACAACAACTCTGAACTCTTGTCTTTTTTTTTATTTTTCAAGAATAACAAAATTTGATGTGAGAAACTACCTAGAGACGATCTACAGCGTTCCTGTCGCAGCCGTACGCACGAGGATTCAGTTCTGTGAGTAGAAACTTCTGTCATTGCCTTTGCAGAATCTTCCCCCAAAATAAAATCTTCTTTCGCTTTATTTAGAAGAAATATCGTTCCAAACACGTATACGGTTAAGTTTTCTGACGCTGATTATTTTTGAGGAATCTTATCCATATGACAAGTTTACCCATACAGTCAAGCACCAAACTGAACTATATTCGTCTGTAGCCAATTGAGCTTTGGGGGAGAGACAGAATAAAATCCAGCGACAAACATTAAGTGGCACTAATAATAATGATTTATGGCAAAAAATGACAAAATACGGAGATACATGGTTTCAGGAGGACAACAGAGATATACAATGTATAAATTACACGACGACACAGTATTTATATTATATAACTTATATATTTAAGTAATTGTTTGAACTTCTTATGCCTCTTTACAGCCATGGTGGACCGTGCTTGTATTGTAAAGAGCAGCGGTTTCTCCTTTAATGTTCCACATAAACAATAACCGCAATAAGTAATAATGGCAGTTTAATGCGGAGTATATAATGCAACAGTTTTCATTTTCAGGTAAAATAAACCTTTAACACTTACAGAGTACTTCCATTTATATAACAACACGTCCGTGTTCTGCGTTTGCGCTCACAATATTATCCGTCAGTAAAGGGGGATGATATTCTTGTTAGTCAATGAGGATGATCAATACTGGCAAGATGTTTTGGAGGTACTAGGCATGCGAGCAGGGAGGTTGAATTATACGAGTAAACAAACGGCTAATTCGTGGAACTGTGTTTTGGTACAAAGTGGGAGACGCTGGGAAGGAGAGCACAGGGAGAGAAAGCAAAGGAGCTTTCGCGTGATTTCCTCTCTCAGCTGCTTATCTCTCCGTCTGTTTCTGTAGCGGTCCGACTGTCATTTGTCCTGGAATGCCCTGCCCTGTTTATTTCTGAGTTTCTTTACAAAGTTGTGCCAGACGTGTGACACAAGTTCCAACCATGTGTTTATTGTCTTTTTACGGTTGTGAGTTAAAGCAAAAAGGTATGTTTTTAGATCTGGCCAATATGTATTGAATGATTCGACAGCGACAATGTGCGTTTTAACTTAATGGTCAAGTAAAAAGTGTGTTTGCTGACAGAAGTTTTTTTAAGACATATTTTGGGAGTTTTTGCCTTTATTCTTACAGTTTTAGGGAAAGAGAGAGGACAAAAAGCGAAGTGGGAGAGAGAAGGGGGTGGGATCGGGGAAGGACCACAAGATGGGAATCGAACCCGTGTCGCCCGATGTGCAACCGTACCACATGTCGAAGCACTGCCCACGAGTGGCTCATTATATATACTTTGACGTATATTTTGCATTACCTGATACAGAACGGATTCGGCGAATCGTTGTGTTTGCACTCAAAAATGTTTTCAGAAGTGTTCTCACATTGTTATGTTTAAGTTACTTAAATAGAGTAGAGACTACTACACAACAAAAGTTGTTTTTGTTCATTATATAAATATATGTGAATTTCATCAATAGGCTAAAAATAAAGAGATTTCAGTTTTTTTCCTTTATACATTTTTGTTTCACTCAGTTAGTATACATGAATAATAATGCCAAAGGGTAAGTAAAAATGATGGGGTTATTACAGGCTTTACGTCTGGTCAACGCAGAGGGAACCACTTTTACAAACTTGCCAGTTGGGTTTACGCCACTGGGATTTTTCCGTGCGGTCTCCACACCAACAGTGTAGAGGGCCAACAAGCAAAGTGGCCATTTTTACAACCGCAGCGTAAAGCAGAAAAAATAACGCGGAACACCCATTAGGTTAAAAAAAGACCACGTCAGAAAAGGCATCCCGCTCTGCGTCATGGGTTCCACTTCGCTGATAGTTTAAAGGAAGTGGAGAAAAGGGGGGGGGGGGGGGGTAGAAATCCCAGGCTCAAGGCATCTATTCTTTTTCCTACAGAGTATTTTGGAAGGGGTTTCTATAACTACCCCTCGGGCCTGGGATTTGTAACATAATAGTAGCCAACCAACACACAACCTTAAAAGAGAGCCTGATTGAATATTTATTTATACTATATAATGTGTTGGGTGGGAGTGTGGGAATGGAAGCAGGGATCGCTTGCACGAACAAAAGCGCTTCTCACCTGTTTTGCGGGTTGACCGTTCAGATGACCCTGAGGGGAGGGAGTGTTTGTGTTTTTAGGGTTTCCGTGCTCTGGTAAAGGTAGATCGGCGTTGATGTGCGTATGGTTTACAATAAGACGACCCATCACACAAGCCTGCATTGAGACCTGTATTGAGTCTTTAAGGAACAGTTCACCCAAAAATAAAACCTGTTTGACTTTCTTCTCTGGAAAACAAAGTTAGGCCTGAATGTCCACACGAGGTCACGTTAACCGAAAAATTATTTTTCGTTATTTACCAGTGACTGAAAAATCTGAAGGCATCTGTCATTTTGACAGATTACAATAAGACCAATTTGTAACTCCCTGTTTTGTCATTTCCCTTCATTAGAGCGTGATCGTAGACCCCTGCCCTGAACACGACCGCCAAGAGACGTGTGTTTCCCATTCACTAGCTCACTTACAATGCCTGGTCCGTTTTGGAAAATGTGCGGGCGGTCAGCGGAGACTCACGGTGCAGATGCATCTGTCACAAACCCTGCATCGCGTGCACGCATACACGCATACAATCAAAGACGCACAGTGGTGCAATGTTTACAGAGTTTTTCCCTTCAGAAAAGCGACTAGCGTCTTTTTGGATAAACATTAGCTTTCAGTGAGTGGAAAAATGTCTTCGCTGTTCAGTGAGCAGCAGAAGCAGCACATGCATGACCAAACCGCAGCTTACTTGTGAGTGAGTGAGTACAAAACACCCTTTACAAGCACCTGTCATTGTTGCTGACTAGATATATGAAAATAAACATTTGTCTGTAATTATTATCTTATGTCTGACAACAAAAACATGAAATATCTAAATTAATATAAACAACAACGGCTTTATTGGACACTAAGTTCTATTAGCAAGTTCTGAGAGTAAATGCAAGTACAGTGTGATGACTTCACAAACATGCTAATTACCAGGCCGGATAATAATAGATTATGGCAGATTTTTTACAAGCCTACCTGTCAATATGACGGACGATAAAAAAAAGTCTAGTCAACCTCTGGGCTACACTGCGCTTATCCATTTATTTACTTAAATTTAGTATTTTCTACGTAAAACAGTCTTTGATTGCTTAAGATGTTGCGCATAAATGGGAAACTTTGAATAGCTAAAATAGTTTTTTTTGGTGCTTGATAAACATTGTGCTTTGGGTGTTCAACGAAGATTAAAGGAAGAAAAAAACTAGCAGGCCTGTAACGATATATATCGCGATTCACACTACTTATACCTGGCTTCGATACTTATACAAGGCTTCGATTCTGTTTTATGCACAGCTCTTCCATGAACGACGTCTTTTGATCAGTAGGAAGTACTGCTCGATCTAAAATCACTACGGCTGCGTTCGAAATGGCATACTTCCTTGCTATATAGTAGGCAAAAAGCAGTAGGCGAATGAATAGTATGTTTGATTCGTTAGTATTCATAAAACAGTAGGCGAGAAATATCCAGGTGGCGGACAATTTCTCGTGAGATTCAGACATGCGTATACTAATGTTGCGTCAGAATACGCCTACTCGAGAGCGTCCTCTGGCTTTCGGATGTGGCGGCGTTTAACAGTAATTCATTGAGAAACTGAGCATAAAATGTGCACGATATATCGTCCCAGCACTACCGACTAGTATCTCATAATCTAGTTCTGAGATGAATGAACATCAAAGTTTTATTTCAATCCTTGCCATGGTCTTACTCAGCCAATATTAAAGATATCAAGATTATTTTTACACAAAATGCTCTTTCAATTATGTATGATTTTGTCAGGTTCCTCACGTAACGTCCGTGTGTTTTTTGTTACATCATGTTTTCGCTGGATTAATTTTGCCATGTAACACGGTCACACCAAAAACCTCCTGACCACCATGGCTGCACCTTCTCGGTGAGGCACTGTTTCCCATTCATTCCTAATTTGTCTCACCAGTGTTGCTAAATTAGCAACTCTTTCACTAGTTTTAGTGACTTTTGTTCAGTAGAGATGCATACAGACAAACTTTGCGTCTTTTTTGATAAACGTTTCATTCAGTGGGAAATTGTCGGCAGTACTACTGCCCTGCGAGCGCAAGGTCTCGCTTTCCCGGAGCAGGGATCACCTCTCAGCGTCTAACTTACTAAGTTACTCTACGAAGGGAGAAGCCAAAGCCAGTAGATGTTAAGCCTACAAAAAGCATAACGGACTTGGCTTCAGCGGAACGCAGGAAAGGGGTCCAGATATAGTTTTCCATCTCTCTTTATTAAGAGTATCTCTGGAGAAGCATGTTTGATATATATATCACTGTCCGATTTACACCCCTAATGATGACTAGCTGGTTTTTACAGGCAGGTTTGCTTTTTTGCTTGTACCTTTTTGTTTTCCTGGTTTTGGCTTGTGTCAGATGTTTTGACTTCCTTCCCCTGAGTTTTGGGCTACATTACCCTTTGTACAATGACAATTTGGTCAGCTGGGAAAAGGTTAACATGCATTCCACAGTGATACTTCACCTAAAAATGAAAATTCTGTCATCATTGACTCACCTGCGAGTCGTTCCAAATGTGTGTAAATGTCTTTGTTCTGATGAACACAGAGAAAGATATTTGGAAGAATGCTTATAACAAGACAGATTTTGTCCCCCGTTGACTACCATAGTAGGAAAAAATACAATGGTAGGCAAAAGTGCCTCAGAACTGTTTTCTGTCCTACATTCTTCAAAATGTCTTCTTTTGTGTTCAACAGAACAAAAAAAGATAAAGTCATTTTTCCTACTCTGGGAGCAATGAAGTCGTAAAGCAACAGCTGTACTGTGTTTGTTGTGTTTAACACTACTGAACTAATATTTAAAAGTTTACTTTCGTTTTCACAAAGAAAGATCACAGCTGACCAAAACCCGAAGTTACTCTCTCTCTCTAAAATTGTCATTACTACAAATTTCGGAGTAAATATAAACCCCCCATACACCACATTTAGGTTAGTAATATTTATCCATTTGTGTGACCGTAATAGCATACTGCATCGCGCAGGTTTACAATGAACGTAACGTTATTGTCTGCTGGTGTGGAAGCAAATATAGGTATACTTATTTTTACAGTTATCTCAAATCCTTAATGTATCACTCGAATGCATATCGCAGACCTTTCTGTCTGAAATCAGCGTTTTATTTTTCCAGAAATTCTTCACTATTTCCCCAGGGAGTGCACAAATTTACACTGGGAGCGCATGGTCGATACCGAAAGCTTGTCGGATGTAGAAACAGGAATGAAGGGGGGCGGGGTTTTGCGAAGGGTAAATTTGGTAGACATCGCCCAACCCTAATTGATACACTTGAAAAGTTGGCACAATAGGTAAAAATCGGTTGCACCTGAGTGAGAATTATCTAAATTCACAAAACTTGCTTAATGTGTGGATTTTATTGTGAAAAGCACCATAAATATATAATAAATTGTATAATAAATCGTTTTATTTTCATTAATTGTTCATAAGATATATCTTTTTTATGCAATTATTTTATTAAACCTTTATTATGTATCACTTTCATTTTGTCTTCCAATTAGGTACAAACAAGAAAAGAAACCACTTAAACCAGCGGGTGAAGAGGCCAGATTACAAGGTGGCATACGTTCAGCTGGTGAGTGTTTTTCATTTGAGGTCCACACTTGAGAAGGCCTGACACAATACAATTCAATTGAAATTAAACATTCACATTTATATAAATTCAACATAAAACATTTTCAGCCTGTGTGATCTCTAGGAAACAAACCCATGACGTTGGCGTTGCCAGCGCTATGTTCTAGCAGTTATCTGAATTATTAAGCAAAACAAGACTTTCTTAAAAAGTGGTTTGCTTTGGTGTTAAAGCCTCCAGCTTTTGTTTCTTCTTTGTTTGTTTTGAAGGAACGTCACAGCTTATGTTCCCTCAGAAAACCCAGAGGCCCAGGTACTCTTTGATGCAAAACAACTAACCTTATTGTGGTCGACTCCATGAGTCCCAGCACTGCTTGTTTACAATATTTGTCTCTCGCACACATTCACGCCTGCCCTCCTGAGAAAGCAGGCCATTTGGTTTCTGGTTCTAGCCAAGAAGGCAAGAGGTCGTCTTTGGTTACATGCCAGACTTTGTGCAGGAATTATAGTACAAAGTTCTGGGAGAGTTATGGTTATTATCACGGGCTGATGGGGGAGTTGTTTTTTGGGGCATCAGAACGTTGCACTTGGTCGTGATCCAACGATAAACCATGCTTCTTGGTTCACACCTGCATTTGGGCTAAGCCCTGGGCTGTTGATATGTGTTTGAAGTATGCCAGCGTGAAAATACCTAAATCTGATCTCCTTTGATTCGATTTGGAAAGCTGCTTTAGTGTTATTACAGATTTTAGTGTGCGGATTGTTCGTACCTTTCTTCAGCCGCCAATCAAGGGAGGGATAAATAATTAAAGTTGTCAAAACAGAGCAGCTTGTAATGGGAGACAACCGAAACGCAAATTAATATTTAAAGGTGAACTTCCTCTTGTCAGGGGTTGAATGACTTCCTGTGTAGCTTTGTGCCTTTAGTTTAACCTTCTCGTAAACCTAGTCCAGGGACTCGGATTCAGAGAATTACTGCATCCTGTTCCTAACATTTGTCTTCATTCAGAAACATTTCCATATTTGCTTAAAACATTTTAGAAGAGAACTGCTTCCTTGCTGTCAAAACTTTCACAAAGTCATGCTTATTTATGCGCACATAACACGAGAGCTATAAACCTCAGACTGCGACAAAAAAGCACTGATACGAAACCAAATTTCCGGCCTCTTTCTTCTCCTCCAGCAGGTCTGCAAAGACAAAAAAAAACACTGCCCAAGAAAAGCCCTCCTTTCTTTTCAGTCGTGGGTAAAAACAAGATTGTTCCTAATTGACACCACATGTGGGAGAGTGTTCTGCGGTTGGATACCCACAGCGGTTCCCCCGCTGGCCCATCCCCCCCCAAACGCACTACATCAGCTAATATTCCAGAGGCAACACGGAGGGGAACGCTCTTTCTTGCTATCTGACCGGCCCCCCTCATGTACCCACAGACTTTACAAACTCCAGGCTCGTATAGAGAGCTGTGTGGTAGTGCGGTTCCTTGACTGCCACTCTCTCATCAGACCGTCCCGCAGTTGGGAGGTGTGTGGGAGGAGAGAAAGTTGAGCGGGCAGGAGGAGGGGTACGGATGGAGTCCATGCATGAGGCTGGGAGGTGAGTGAGGGCCCCGTGGCACAGTGCCAGAACAGGGAGGTCCAGACACGGGTCAGGGCAATCTTAAGCAACATAAAATCTTGAGAGAACATCAAGGATTTGCAAGTAACGCTCTAGTTAGACGCCACGATATTCCGTGCACCCCTTTGCAAGTCCGTGACCTGTTCAGTCTCAGTATAAAGGTTGTGTTTGTTGATGTTGTGTCTGTTGTTTCCCAGACTGGTTTGCATAATGCACGAGACACGTCATTGTGTAAACTCCAGCTGTACTATCAGAATCACTTGCCCCCTGGTTAATAACTTTTCCGGATCAAACTTCTTGACATTTTGCTCAAGGTTGCCCGTTTGTCTCCAACAACTGTTTATATTCATCAGCCCTGCTTTTTCCAGCAAGGGTCTTGTTGCAAGCATCGGTGTTTGGCAAGACCAGGCAACTGTTGTTGCTGCTAATGGATGTTTGTTGTTGTTTGAGAGCTCGTTGCCGAGTCTCAAAAGCGGAAGCGTGTTTTTTGGGGCCGTGTTTCGGTCTGGATCAGCTGGTAGCCAGGCTACCTTTTAGATCGGATCGCAATGTTCCACCTGAACTTGTGAGCACACTCTGCTCAATTACCGTCAA
The DNA here is from genome assembly GCA_006030095.1 of Triplophysa siluroides. Lineage (NCBI taxonomy): Eukaryota > Metazoa > Chordata > Actinopteri > Cypriniformes > Nemacheilidae > Triplophysa > Triplophysa siluroides. The sequence goes on from VCII01000093.1 coordinate 4,281,145, forward strand.
ACAAAACCAAGTGAAACTCGAGCTCGCTAAGGCATACTATTATTTTTCAATTCAAATGGGTTCCTTCCTGTTACACACATCCCACCGCCTCCAAAAGCCCTGCGCAAATTAACACCCTTGCAATTTTTGTCGGAGTTGATGGTTTGTGAAAGTTCAGATCTTGATCTTATCGACACTAGATGGCAACGTTTGGCTTCACTGGCGTTGAATGAATGCTGGACCCTACAGCATTGCTGTCATGGATTCCTTGCAGTTCAGAGTACTGTAAGTCGTGAGAGGAGAAGGAATTGGACTTGCACGTAAGTCATTGTTTAACATTTAATGTGATTGGTTTCTTTAAAGAATTGGAAAGAAGCTTTTGCCAGTCAGTGGAAAGTTACAAAAGCATTAATTCCTTTTACCAGAAGTGGATGTGCATGCATGTGTGTGTTCGGAGAACCATTTTATTTGGCTTCAGGAAGAAGGACAATTCTTAATTACAAATCTACAATATTTCATCCACCACAAGGACTTGGCCAAGGCTCTGTATGGACGACAGAAGCACATCATGAATAATAGAAATGCTAGTGGGGTCTCTGGCGTCCTGTCTGAAGTAAGCACACACACACACTCAGTTCCCCAGTGTACGTCCGTTACGAGACAACCTCTGCGAATGCCAATAGATGCAGGCAAAGGAGATAATATTGAAGCCCTCCCTCCAGCCCCCCCCACACTTACCTCATGAGCTGGGGGCGACACAATACTTGCATCTCCTCCAAGTCGCTCATTAAGTACTACTTTAAACACTTACCGTCATAAAAGCCTTTGATTGTAACTGACCTTTTTCCACCCCATTACTGTTTTTATCAGTCACTCGACGTCCAGGCAACACCCAGCTTTATTTCGGTATCATTTTCAAAATAAATTCCTCAGATACTGTCAATGCTTTTCCTGTTATGGTACCACCTCCTCAATTTTCCTGCTAGTTGACTTCTTTCTCTTTGCCTTCCCCTCCCTTACCCCCCCCTTTTCTTTTGTTTCTTTCGTGCACCGGAGATGGAGGGAGAGGTTTGGTGGCATGTCCTGGCTCCTGTAGATATTTCAGCTTGGTAGCCTTTATCTTTGAACGTTGTTGACCGGGTGCAATATCCTGAGGAACAAAAAAAAAGCCGCTGCTAGTCTGAACAATTCATGCGGTCATCACGGCTAATATGGAATGAATGACTCTGTGGCTCAAAAACGACACGAGGGCCGATACTGCTCACGTTGCCGTCCATAGACTTACCGCTTGGCTTGACCGTAATGATTTAAAGAGGCAGACGGTGCCACTGGAGAAAAAACATGTTCTCAGTTGCAGTGGGAACCAGCTTCTGTTTTACAGTAACTGGTACAAAAACTTATGGTTTATGGCTATCCTCAATGAGGAAATTTAATACGTTTTGTAAACTTTTTCCGTTCCACACACTTTTCACCGGCGTTGAGGATTCATTAGTGTGGTTTTGGGAACAAAGGCTTTGGACCCCAACACACGTTTGGCAAGGCTGCTGTCTTGGCATGGCGAATGCAGCACATGAATCATGTTGTCTACTGCTGTGGCCAGTCAGGTTTTGACAGCTGGGCCACTATACCCATGCCCACGGGAAGTGCACACATTTTTGCACAAATGCTGGTCTTCTGCTGGGAGGCAGTCAAGGCGTCAAGAGTGAAGTGGGACGGACAGACAGGCTGGCACGGGCCCAGATGGGCCTCAGCTGGGTCAGATTTTGTCATACTTTTTGCAACGCTTTACATCGGTGCCCGTGGGTGCATGCTGTACTTCACAGAGGGAGCAACAAATTATACACCAATACCCACCAATGCACTTTGTGCAGCGAATTGGCCTCATTTGTCCCATTTCATACCTACAGGAGCCTTTAATATCTTTAAACGATTGTTCCTTTTTGTTTTTCTTTTGACCATAGATTATTGTCAAATTGAGGCTGGGTATCGAGTCACATGTCCCGATTGGATTTTGATTCATAAAGTCTTGATTTGATTATTCATTCAATTCGATTGTCAGTTTTCGATAAGATTCAGTGAATGTTTTTAGAGCTGTGGTGCAGTGGTTGGTGCGCATGCTCCAGACATTCAAACAGCTGCAGAAAAAATTAAGAGACCATTTTTATGATTTTAAAATGGACTATTAATAGTTATTTGTTAAAATAAAATTATAATTTTTGTTTCATTCTGTGAACTACTAACACAATGTTTTACCAAATGTCAAATACAAATATTGATTCTACTTGCATTTAAATGAAAACTGGAGAAACAGGTGAAGAGAGCAGAAAAGATGCTCTGTATTTTTTCAGACATCAAATACTGCAAAGAAAACAAGTTCCTATTCACTTTTTAGCAATAGACGGTTTCAAAGCGACAACACAAACAAATGTTATTGCGCATCAGACATTGTGTTATACAACAGAACAAACAAGTAGAAATGTATTTGTGCCCAATAAAATGACATTGATGCGTTGTATTAACATGGAAATACTCTTAACTGTAAATGACATAAAATCATGGAACTGAACTCTTCAAATACACATAACACAAGTAATACATTTACATTCATGCATTTGTCAGATGCTTTTATACAAAATGACTTACAGTGCATTTAGTCTATACTTGTCTTATTGGTATCTGTGTTCCCTGGATTCGAACCCACAACCTCTACCAATTGAGCTACAGTAAAACATTTAACCTCTCTTAGAAGACAAGCACGGCACAAACCTTTAGGGTACTTTAGCAACTCCATTTTGTGTACTTTGGGATTGCAGTTATAAGCCCCAATGTTCATGAACGGCCTATGGGTGACATTTTTTCAGCATAGATTATAATAAGTGGATCAAGCTATCCCATCAAGTTGACAAATGCATTTGATCCATCAATATGTCTTCAGGACTTCTTTCAACAAGAGGCATATCCCTGCAGTCGCAAGATATAGGGTCCATCCTTGATTAACTCTTCTTCAGAATCTGTGTGCTGTAAAAAGAAAAACAAACTTTAAAACATACACATATACAACAGTAAAACTCAAAGATTTTACAAAAAGCAAGAGTAAACTAATATGAACAAAATAAATGACTTATTAGGGGCCGATCAGACAGAACGCGTTTTTTGCTGTGATACTCGCCACTTTTGGATTGTTTTGTGTTGGCAGGGAGCGTTTTGCACGATGCTAAGCCGCGCCGGGTCGCTTGGATTTTTGCCGCCCGCTGCCCGTCACGTTTTTGGCAGAGCGCTCTAAGAGAACCACAGTTTAAGAACCACTGCTCTAGAGTAAGCCCATAGAGTTCCATTGTCTATGTTGTTTTTATTACGTATCTGCGGTTGTGAATAGATCGCATTCCATATAAACGAAATCATACTTTTACATAAACAAAACCCATCCACATAGTATTTTGTCGGTCACTGTGGTCACACCAACTTCGCAAGTTTATTGGGATGGAGTGGAGGTCATGGACTCTAAGAGCATCCAGTTCCTCCCTTGTGGTCAAGCATCTGACTTTTCCATTTGTTTCTCTCAACCCCGAAACTCTGCTTCTGAGACTAGCCATCAAATGATTGTCTAGCCCATGCCTTACCACTGCGTTTGCGAGATCCGGTTAAGCTACAAATCATCTGTTTATCAGAAGCCTGATACCCGACCACTATCCCACCATCACTCTCTCTTTAAGCTCCGTTTAGGATCATACAGTTTGTGTCAAAACCAAGAGATGCGAGGTATATTGCGGCAGCCAAATATCTGTGGTTACTTAGTATCGGTTGTCAGCTGAGGCTGTGGATTCAGAGGAAGTAGCAGTGTGGCCCACCCAGTGAGACTGGCAGAGGGAGCTGTTTACAAGCATCTCCCCGCATTTCCTGTTCCCTCTTCTGGTAATGAACTTGTTAATAGACTTCCAACATTACACAAACATACCCTTGTCATTACACATCCCTGAAAATGCAGATGCATACAGAGGACATCTCGGATTTATGGATTTTGCTTGCCGTTAACTCCTTGGTGTGAAATAAATCAATATCGTCATGGTTTCTCTCTGTTCCTGCAGCTGGGGTTGGCTGAGGAGATACAGACTAACATGAAAAGAAAAATGAGCATCTCTGTTGAGATATTGGCATAACCCCAGGTTTTGATCCCACCCCGCAGGTATTTTTGCCGAAGAAAGTATAGCGTGATGGTTATATCAACAGTCTCTTGATTTATGTTTCTCAAGCCATTCGATGAGTCTTTGTCATTTTTTTCTCCCTTCTTCAACGGCTAGTGAAGAACTGCAGACATTTTTTTTATCCTGCGTAAATTCTAGCTTCTGTCCAATACTTAAGCCGTCATTGTCATAGAGCAAACAGTGGAGATAAGGCAGCGTCTGAAGAGAAGAGGGTGGTGCTTTTGGTACGGAAACCCCATCTACTGCTAATCCTTCCAGACTGGCCCTAGTCATGCCAGCTGTTCCTGTTTGACTGATCGTGGAAGTGATTGTGGGACATGAGTCACCGGAGTTCACCAAGAGTGCTAGGGTTAGCGTGGTTATAGATAATAACCACAGACTCGATGCATCTTAACTTGGGGAAACTTCAAAGAAATGCTTAAAGGGATGGTTCGCCCTAAAATAAATTCTGTCTTCATTTATTTACCCTCATTTCATTTAAGTGTTAACTGTCTCAACTCAAGGGTGACCATCACCAAGTTATAGGATAGATGCTTTGTAAACCATATACGTGACATATGAAATATAGTATGTTGGCACATTCAAATTTCGATTTCACAGAATGGAGCTAGCAGCACACATTTTTCCCAAGAACCTCCTCCAGCGCTAATATAGTTGTGTAAAAACAAACGTAAAATTTTTTTCAAACACTTCTCTTGCTCACAGTGTCTCAAACAGAGAGTATTCCTCACGTCAAACCACTGAATATACAGTCTGTGGTGTAAGTTCAGGGCCTAAATATTGGGGCTGGTAATGAGGGGTGTCTTGAATAGTAGAGACAGATGTTGGGTTGCACCCAACAGCAACATTTTTGTTTCATGCTTTAGTCTTCGTTTTTGCACATTGGGGAAAAATCCTGAATTCAAAATGCATAAAAGATGCATTCGGCTTCTCGGGACTAATCTATTTATTACCGTTTCTAAAGACCCGATGTTCACATTTCCATAACATTGCAACATAAACAAACCAACCACCAGATGAAAATGCAGCGCTGTGTATACATTTGACTTTGTAATATTAATGCTGTTTTTCTGTATTAAATCAAAGTGCGGAAGTTTTTTCCGCAGGCCGCGACAGGAGTTTGTACACACAATTTACAAACTTGCGCTGGCTTGTGAATTGTTTAACGTACATTTATGTTTGACATTTGAGTGGCGTAGCCTTGCTTTCGCACTTGTTTTGATGAATCGCTCGACTCTTTGTCAGTGTTCGAAAGCCTTCCGTGTTTATGCAAAGGGTCCAAACTTTTGAACTCAGTTCTTGGATTGGCATGCGAGCGGGTCCCCTGCCGATTTTCAACCTCGGCGTGTTTTCTTCAAGGAGAGTTTACTACAGGTGAAGGAACGGAGATATTTTGGCATCCTTTTTCGTACTTGGTTACTATGGTCCTGGTTTTTAATAGGGTTGGTTCTTGTACTTTCACTTGGCTGGAGTCTGTGTTTATAGTGTGGGGTTTCGCATTCTTAGATGGAGCACAACTGCAGAGCCTTGGAGGCTAATCTGTTGATTTTAAGTGGTTCACTTGTTCTTTTTTTCTTTTCCTCTCTTCTGTCATTTTGCCCGCTTGAAAGTCACCATATTTGTTGGAAAGAACAGACCTACTGTATATAATAGTTCATCCCTTAAGTGGAAGCGTTTGTTTCAGAAAGGTGCTGCTTTTCATTAGCGCTTTCCACTTTTCTTCCTGCTGTTGCCGCACCTAGTTTCATCTCTGGAACAACATCGATGAGATCTCTGTTAGAGAGACGACCAACAGAACTAGCCTATATTCTCCCTGCTGTCAAGGCCTGCACTTTTTTCAGAAATTGGCAGAGTTTAGGCGTCTCAGATCTTGTGATCGATGTATTTCTTCCGTGTTTCAAGGGGCAATGTCGGAGAGCACTAAGAGCTGCAAAAAAGGTCACGATGTTCTCTCACTGAAGTGGAATATATGAACAATTTATTTTCTATTCCTGTTACATGTTAAGTAATAGTCAAGGTTTCCCACTTACTCCCTCCTAACCCAAAATATTTTATTCTCTAACTCACTCATATATGTACGAATCACCCTTTTAGAGTTTATTTTGTGAACAAATTGCTCTTAGGTTTTCTCAGTAGAAATACTCAAAGGCATTGCATATGGTTCCACATAACTGTATATTAAACGTTAATGCGTCTGCACTTTCAGCAAAGACATAATCATTTTTAATCGAGGTGTCATGTGCCAGTATTAAACTGCATTCATCTATTAATTTTGCTTCACTTTATGGACATTTTTTTTTTATTCCAGTAATTCCAGTCAGAACAAATATTAATGCTATATCATACAATACCATATTTAAGGATTTGGTTGCTATCTTTGTTACAACAGTTTTGTAAGGACCCTTTTCTGCTCTGAAATGACTGTGCTCCTTTGTAAAGTCATTGATGTGTTTGGGTGATGAGTTTTTGGGTCAAAGGTGTTCATCTGGGTTCAGGTCTGGGCTTAAAACGCAGACCAGACAAGTTCTTCCACACCAGACTGAATCAATCATTTCTTTTTGTGCACAGAGGCATTGACTTTTGGAATAGAAAAGAGCCCTGCACAAACCGTTGCTAGAAGATCTAGAAGATCATTACATGTTGGATTTGTGCTCACGGAAGTGACTAAAGAAGTCAAACCTGTTCATCAAAGAGGCGTCCCATTCCTGGTGTCTGTATAGTGTATATTGCAGAGATGGGTTTAAACCAAGAATTCGGAGAAAGCTTCAACAAGCCTGTAACGTCCTCTAAAGGAATGTCTTCTTTTCCTACAGGCCCAGCAGCAGACCTTCCAGTTCCCAGATATCTTTCCCGAGACAGAAAAGAAGTACGAGGAGGGCTCTGCGGAGGAGATGCAGGAGAAGTTCATGGAGGACGAGCGTCAGAGGCAGAAACCAGATCCCAGAAGAGGTGGAGTTACTGAGTGGTTTGGCCTCTAGACAGACAAGTGTTGAATGAAGAATGACTTCAGAGAGACAGCAGCTGAATGAAGAATGTGGTGTATTGTAGATTATGTATTGGTGCAGGAAGAGCCATTTACAGTGATCTGACTGGCGTCCGTTGAGGGCCGTTTGACTCGATGGAAAGCACGACCGCCTTCAAGAGAAGGCTTGGAAGTCCATTTCTTCCCTAGAATGGCGTACTGTCAGAAAGAGCTACTGTCTACATTGCACACCATCTTTTCTTTGGCTCTGCCAAATTCTTTCAGGTTATGTTCCTCTGCCGTGTCTCAGGAACTTGAAGTTCTTGAGCCTGCACGATTCATTTTGTTTTAAGTCTATCCAAAATGTATTATCTTCCCCCTCGTGAATGTGAGGCACAGTTCATGAACTTTTTGCGGTAAAAACAACGACCTAAAGAGGTGGCAAAGTTCTTCCTGAAAATTCATAGAGTTAACTGTGTTCCTGTTGGTTTTCAATTTCAATAAAACAGTACATGACGACTTGTTTTTCTTCAGCTTCGTTTTTTGCCATCTCCAGGGCTAGCTGTTCCCCACAGATGTGTTGGATAATCGCTTGCCAATGCTCATACCAGAGAGGCTTACCTCACCCAGCCAACCTGGTGTTTGCCAGAGAGAATGTCAATATTGATAACATTTGCCCACTGTTTTGTGCTTGGACAAGTACCCCCTGCGATGCAATAAAACAATTTGATTTAAGGCAAAAAAGCGAGCAGCTGGACAAAGAAGAAAGAACACTGGATTTTTGTCCGGTGTCCTCATTGCTTGCTTGAATGAGGAGAACCCACGTTATATTCGGGAAATCTTGCCGTGGTTGCCAAGGTTGGCCCCATCCATCCCAGCATCCCTCCCCACAACAACCCAATCAACTCCCCTTCTCTTGCCCAAACCTTATAAAAACGTTGAAACGCAATGCATTTCGCTTTGCTTTAAACACACAGCTGGCACCGATTTCCTCATTTGTTCACATAATGTTCCTAATGCTGATATTGGCCATAACTTTCTCAGTTTGGGAACCCTTGATTTTTAGACCAGCAGTAACAGGAATAATGTTGTTGCTGTTTGAGATTAATGATTCACTTTAAAATGATGTCCCCCCCACTGCTGATAAAGAAAATGCAATGCAAGAATTTAGAAAATATGGAGAGGTTATGGAAGATGCACCATCCATAGACATCTTAGAAATCGTTGAGCTGGAAGACATGATGAATCATCCATCCGACTCACACGTGTTCCCTCTCTTCCCCTGTCTCATGTCTTCTCTAGCCTTCTACGCTCTTAAACGTCTTATGAAATGGAAAGTGTGAGCTGTGTTCCCTGTCCGTCGATCGAAAGCTAATGGAAGAGGGTTGAATATTTAACACTCTGCCTTTGCCTTTACTTTTGATTCAGGCTCTTGTAAGAAAAGTGACCTTGTTTTTTCAAAGCCAAGTTTGGAACTGACGTGACATCATCGGCTTAAGATAGAAGTGTTAGAAAGTTGCACTCTGTGCACTTCATCACTACCTGCAACGTAAAATGTAACTTTCAGCCTTCCGCTCATACCTGATGTCGGGAAGATTTCAGGACACATGCGATATTTTGTTACACCACCAACCTCAAATAATGTATTTTTTGCACTGTATTATTCTGATAACATTGTTAAATCCGTTCGTTTGAAACTAAATTCACGTTAGTTCAAATATGTTTCTCAAAAAAATATTTTATGTACTTTGAGAAATATAATTAAGATGAATTAAAACAGTTTATTAAAGTATAGAAATTCTCTCAATTTACCATCATGCTATCCCAGATGTAGACTATTTTGCAAGACGTAAACGAGACTGGTCCAGAAGCACCGTTTCAGTTTTTTAACAGTACGCTAACATAAGAACAAAGATGAACCTGAAGATTATCTAAAAATGAATTGAAATGTAAACAAACATCTTTAAGAGTTAAAGGTGCAATTTGTAATTTTTGGAGGATGTATTGACAGAAATGCAATATAATATATATAACTGTCTTCAGAGGTGCCGTTATGTTTTTATTATCTTAGAATGAAAATTTGATATTCGCCATGTTGTTTCTACAGAAGCTCTAAACGGACAAACTGCTTTACAGAGCGCGTTTCGTAAACACGTAATCTCCTTCGGCAAAGAAGCGAAAACATGAGGACATCTTGGTGCTGTGAAGCCACCTTTGTGATTCAAAAGGGAGGGGGGAAGTGAGACGTTGGTTGCAATTTGCCATCTCACTGATAGATGCCGCTAAAATTCACACATTGGACCTTTAATCATTGTAAAAAATATGACTGAATCAGTCAGGACCAGTGCTTCAGGACCAGTGCTATTTATTTCTTTAAAATGGGCTATATGACTTTATTTATTTGAACGCAAATAAAGATTTATATAAATATATGTCCATTTATAGTTCCCAAAATATCCCAAATCTTTAAAAAGCACATCCGAGCGACGCCAGTGGCATAATAAATCTGAACAGAAACAATATGTTTGTGATTGAAAACAATACTTTTAGCAAAATCGAAACCAAAACAAGCACTAAATTCAAATATGGCAACACGTCAATACAATAAAATCTGATCTGGTTTGTGTATGTCTTGTGACAAAATGTCATATGACAACTAATCACGAGACATGTGGAAGCCAAACAGATCTTAAATTATCAATGTTTGATTGACTGATTTGATAAAAAATGTTTGGGTTACATTTTTTTTCAACTTATGCTTAAATATGAATTGTTTATCTTATTAACCCGCTGTAGTCTTTAGATTGCTTTTATGTTGAATATATGTTATATGGACAAAAAGTGACATATATTTGTATAAAAAAAATACTGGAAAAAGTAAATCAAACACATCTGGCATGGCACAAGGGTGAATAAATGACGAGAGAAATGATTTGTTTCTAGGAAACTACTCCATTAAAATGATCACACAAGATTAAGGAATCTTTTTTATTTTTATATTGTACAAGGGCGTGGGTTTCCCCCCTCATGGGCGCCTCCATTGACATGACCAGCTGTGTCACACATTTGACTCGGTTACTAACAATAATAATAGTGGAAAAATAAAATGTCTAGATACGAAGAAACAAACAGCAATGACCCACAGCTCTGGTACACAGATCAAGTGTCAGTCGTGTCACGCACCGGTCACAGCCAAACAACCTTCACTGTGAAGACAGAGACCGCAGTTAGTAAACCATGCATTCAGTGCGATAGGTGTCGATACAGAGACCTAAATTAATGTTACATTTTAGCTTCATAACATGTAGGTCAAATGTGTTTATGTAAGCACGTACCTGTAGAGCATCTACCGACAAAAGTATGCTGATGTTTTCCAAATACGCAGCACTTAGTTGACCTATTGCCAACTCCGCCTTGAATTTCTTCTTCTTTCCAAGAAGTGAAATTTATAAGATCCATCAAATAAGATAAACTAACCTTTTCAACAATATGAATGTATTGCGGTTATTGTCCATTTAATAAATGTGTTCTTTTGCAAGCGTCCTGTGTGGTCTGCTGTTTCGTACTGTAACGGGGGCCCGATGTCCCCTGATAGTAAAATATGTTGTCATTCTTGACTCATGAATGTGGCTGTTTTTCAGTGATACTTAGGCCTTGGAGAGACACATCTGGGTCTTTAAAATAAACATCATCTTTCCGCAGCTTCAAAAATGTCTCACTCATTTAAGTGTCAGGTTTTGGATTTCGTCACGCATAAACACTTCAAGAAATCGTATTGACACTTTAGTCCTAGGCGTGTTGCTGCCTTCGGTTGATCAGCAATTGAACAGGACGATAAATGATCTTCTATAAATAGCTATGAAGCAAATCTCGAGAAAGGCCGACACGCACTGCACATTTCAGTTTGTCTGAAAGATGTTCACTAAGACAACCAGAGGAGGCCCATAGTGAGCGGGAGTGTTGGACGGGAGCCATAGACATTCCTGAAACCCCCAGGTTGCTTTTGGTTCATTTGAGCTCAGCTAGTGCACTCCGTCACCCCACGTTTCTGTCTTGGCTTAGTGCGCAAACAGCAGTGTTTTCAGCCCAGCAGGAAGCTGTGTAAGTACCCATATGCACAGCTGTATTTAAAAGAGTTGTGCAGATGGGGAAATAACAGAAGATGACCGCCGGTCCATACTATTAATATATCATATATATAAATAAAAAGAGCAAAAGAACTTCCTCCGTTTGAAAACAGTATATCATGTATAACAGTATAACAACTGGCTTGTAAGGCACATAGTAGTGGTCAAAAGTGATGTCCAACTTCGGAGTTGACGTCTTTGCTGTATATTTGAATATATTGTTAATGCCTTTTTTTTTGGAAGAATTAAGGAAGATTTAGCAAAAAAACAACAACACATGAGCAAAACAAATTACTACAGAAGCAGATCCACAAATATTATTCGCATGTGAAAATGTATTGCATGTGAGCTTTTTGTTTTTTTCTGTGCATTTTTCTCACCCGTATTCCCTGTAACGCTGTAGTTTGCCTTTTTTATAACAAAATTTAGTTTTGAATCATATTTTGATGAAAAAATTCTAAACCAAGGGGCCTCAAGAAAGGTGACAACCAGCTGCGTTGGCTCTTTCAGCACTTGTTCTCTATTTAGCCAAACTTAAAGATGCTTTTAACAATTTGAATGGTCTTTTTCCCTCAGATTGGACAGCATAACAGGAAACAGCCAGGAGGGGGATGGGAATCAGGAAATGACCCAAGCTGGATTCGAACTTGGGTTCCTTGCACTTAGCACCAGTGCGTGAATGTGAATTTATTTAACTTTGCCTACCTGGAAGTTGAAGGGATGCTCAGATTAGTATGTGCAGTGCGGGCGATCGTCAGAAAAGAGTAGGATCTCTGTCAGAGGAAGAAGGGGCCGCTATGAGTTTTGTGGGCCCCCTTAGTACCATAGAATTAGTACCACCTCTCTCTCACCCCATATGTGACTGTCCCGTTTATGCATCCAGGTTATAGTATTTTCATTCCATCATTTTTTAACGACAATTACCATATTCTAAAGACTCCTGGCTTGACGTTCTCTTAAAGGCAGATCATGTCTGAGATATTACTGGGCAGTACATCAAAAGTCATGTTTAATGTTTTTCCAGATTTGCACTTCAATTTCCCTCCTGAGATCAATAAAGTTTGCCCGTCTATTAAGTTACAGCCCTACAGTAACTATATTGTACTGAATTTAGAAACAGATCATTTAGCAGTTTAACAGACTCGAATAAACTGCCTTTCAAAAGTATAGTGTCCCCCTTTTTTATGTCATAAATTAGCTTGTGGATAAGAACATATATATTTTTTTTATTACAAAATAAATATTTTATAAAAAAGATCACTATTCAAATCAGGATAGTTACATTTGTGATGTTACCCGGTTTAATAAGTTCACTATTTTACTAAAATGTGAGTGCAAAAAATGAAAAATTTGTAAGTTATCCTAAACTTATGAGTGGTAGTGTGGCTTGCAAAATATAATAATTATATTAACTATATTTTTATTATTATTGATAATTAATAAATAATTAAAATAATTTGAGTTTTTATAAGATACTAAATATGATTCAATTAAATAAAAAATGAATAAGTTATCCTACACTTTTGAATGGTAGTGTGGCTTGCAAATTCAGGTTTCCGTAAAACAATTTTTATTATTAAAATATTTATATAAAAAATACATTAAATTAGATTTTAACTTGCATTACATTCAATTAAATTAATACAACCCAACCAACCACGAACCCTTCCAGCCGCAGCTAACATATCCTGAACATCTAACGAATCAACAATCTGTCAAATCTCAGATTTGTGGTATAATTTTTGCAAATTACGGCAATATGCATGATCCAGCACGTTCCTATTTCTCGTCCCTGATCTGTCTCATGTTGACAAACGTTATTACACCCAAATGGATACACCCATATTATTTTGTTTTTCACCACAGATTTGTTTGCAAGGCTCTTGCATAGTGTGTGCCTAGCAGGGGTAAAGAAGTTCCCCTGACACCCCATTACTGTTTATCTCCAATCAACAATGCATACTTACTGGGTGGTCTTTGTCTGAAGCAGCTGTTCAAGAAATACATTTGCATTTTAAGCAAGCTAATAATCATATTTAAACTCAAATAATAGGAGGTGGGTGGGAGGGCTGTTTTCCATTGAATGTGTCAGAAAAGGGGTTTTAGTGATTTGAGTTTGATTGTCAAAACAAATCAGCGTCTCCAGTATGTGGCCACACAACCCACTCCTTTGAAATCCATAATCAATGAAACGATACAGATGAGAATCATTTAGACAGTGTTTATTTCTCCTGAAGAAACTGGCAATGTATTACACGTTTCAATTAGGTAGTGCTTCATCAAATTGATAGTCATTTTTGGCCTTTTAATAAAACTCCATTGTTGTTCTGAAAAAGCATATCATTAAAGTATTCAGGTTCTCATCTGGAAACTAACATCACGCCAATTGATTCTTGAGCCAGGAACTTCAAAGTAATTTTGCCTCGCCATCGCTGTTTGACTAGAAAACTGCACGTTACCTCACATACTTATCTTTACATGGGTTGAAGTCAGTAGACATCAAATTGACATTTCCCACGAAATCGTACCTAACAGCTCAGCTTATGAATCATTATTATAAGCGTACCGTTATGAATTGGGGTAAGACAAGAGTTTCAAACACAAAAATACAGATGGCAGCTTTAACATTTCAGAGCATGCTAACTATTTCAACTCAAGAAGACCTGAAAAGTCTATTGAATTACATCATTCAATCCAATCACAGTCCGATTAAGTGATATCAAGCAGGAAATACAATAAATGTTAAAAGCATTACTTCCAGAGTTCTTTAAACGTCTGAGAATGCTGTGGTTTTTGATTTAATGGAAATGTGCGACCCCCCCCCGGCCTCACTTGCTGGGAATAGTTTAAGCAGCGATGCATTGTTCATCACTGAAAGAACTCCCAAATAGACTCGCATCCTCTGATCTCTTTCAAGCCACTAGGTGATTGGAATGCGGACCCCCTCGAGAGAATTTCTAGAAGTGATTTAAAAGGGACGGCGTGTGCTTTGTTGGAAACCTCAGCCAACCTTTCAGGAAAACGTTGCGAGGTGTGCTGGTTTTCATTGGAGTCCGGTAGGCTCCTTTAAGCCTCTGAGCCAGCCTGGCTCGACTCAGCGGTGTAGACCGGTGCCTACCCTGGACGGTTAAATTGGCGATCCAAATGCGTGGCCTCGACCCGCGGTGATCTTTAAGGACTTATTTGTTTCTCTTGGAGGCATGCGAGGTGACGGGAAGACTTGCTCCAGCCAACGGCAAGGGGGGGAAGGAGTGCCAAAACAAACGTCTTTGATTGCTAAGGGTCAGACCTTTCAACCCATCTTTCAAATGTCAAGCAAGCGGGAAGGGGAGGGGAGGCGTTGCGGGGTCATGCAGTCTTCTAAGACGAAAGCGCGAGGGCTTGGCACGAGGCCTCGCACAGATCCTGGATAATTAAACACAATACGATACAGATCATTACTGACTCCAGATCTGGTTTGTGGGTAGATAATGGCGAAAAAAAGGCTTAAATTGGCGCTTCTAATCAAGAGCTGCCATTCCTTGATCTCTAGTGTGCACAAACCTCCTCAACAATTGCCTTTTGTTTAACACAATTGTGCATTTTTTTATAAGTAGCAGACGAAGGGGAGCGGGAAAAACAGATTTGCATTTGTCGAACGAAGAGACTACGAGATGTGTTGAGGGAGAGAGCGAGAGCCTGCGATACAGAGGGGCGTCCTGTCCTTGGTGCACTTTGTGGTGTAGTATGGTTTGGGTTATTTTGCGGCCAAAGCCTTGAAAGAGGGAGGCATAGCGGCGGGTCGAGTTGCACATACCCGCGGCACTCAAATGGATCTTCCATTGGGAGGTTTTAGGCTTCAAAATGGTTTCCTGTGACGTCGATTGTATGTTTGATTTGCGCTTTGCAGGGTTAGAGTTATTCTCCAGGGGAGGAGAATCTAGCACGCTTTCATTTCCGCTCACCCAACGGCCAGTGTAAAGTTGGCAGCGAGAAGCCCAGGGATTGTAAAGACAGATTTTCCCTTACTGTTCGAACCACATTTTCTCTCTGTGTGTTTCTGTAGCCGTTCCAAGATTTGCAACTTGATGAATTGTTCCTTATAATTTGACTGTTTTTTGACGGGTGGGGGTTTAAAAAAATAGATGGGGGGAAATCCCAATTTTTGGACGGGGCGAAACGCCTCAGTGCTAATTGCGCACAGTGGACACCGAATGGGAAATGGTTGCAGGAGAATTGAATCCAGGTTATGTTAGTTCAGCTGGCACTTTGTTGTGTGTGAAGCCGTGCGGTCTCTGGTGTAGCCCTACGGTGCCCGGGAGTTAACGTCAACCCTGTTGTGGTTGGAGTGAACAAAGTTCTCTTTTGGAGAACCGGCTTGTTTTCCATGAAAAGCCTCTCATTAACTGTCCTCTCCACACTCGAAGTGAGATGTCAGACTTGGATGACACACCGAGGACTCATCTTTCTATCTCGACACCATCAGGCAGATGCTCAGATAGGCCTGAGGGAACCATTTTGTGCTCAAAAAGGATAAATAATGTAATCGCAGAGAAGAAATTTATGGAAGAACATGTTTTAAAGGAGAAAATGTTCATAGTGTTAATCTCTGTTTTATTTTTAGGAAATTTGCACACAGCCCTCAGGACGCAAGATCTCCTTAATATTTCAGTTGTTTGTCCTAGAAGTTCACAGGGGTAAAAAGAAAACAACAGCAGAATCTGCTTGAAGTCTTTTGCTTTCAGATTTTCTCCTGTGAAGAAGTTCTCAGGGGAGATCCTAAAATGTCTCAAACTTTTCTAAGGAGAACCAAGATACCAATGTTTTGAACATTTCTCATCAAATCCTTCATATAGACATCGACTTTTACTAGATCTTCACATGTCTCATGCGTACCTTTTCTACTAAGGACTTTTAGAAGAAACATTTGACAAATACAGTGGTTAAAACAAATTTAAACATTTTGTAATAATTCAATTATGTCTTGAGAGCTGAAAGGGCCATAGGACACGGCTAAAACTAATATTATCGTTTGTTTTAGATGTAATGCAATGCAATTTAAGGTTAAAAAACGCTGTATTTTCCACATACCATGCATGTTTGTATCTCCTCTTTGCTCCGCCTCTCTGAAACGCGCAGATTTTTTACAAAGCTTATTGCTCTGAAAAGCGAGGTATGCTATGATTGGCCAGTTAACCAGTGCGTAGTGATTGGTCGAATACTGCAAGCGTGTGACGGAAATGTAACGCCTCTTACCATATTTGGAACATCAGGTTCCAAAGCAATTTTACTGACAGGTACGTCCACCTTACTTGCATATACATTTGGGCGGTCTTAGTCAAATCATACCACGAACGGAAGTAGATTTGTGGGGGTGTGGTTACACGAGGCGTTTCAGGCAGGTCTGGGTGAGCATTCGCTTTTAGATAGAATGCGTCTTTTGTTCCGACACTTAATTTTTTGCTTATAACACACCAAAGACACAGAAAAACACGTATTCGCGCCATATGACCCCTTTAAAGAGCAACCATAAAAGGAACATTTTCTAAATTTTGTACTACTTATAGGTTTGCTGCAAGGAAATGAAATGCAATGTCTGTCTCCTTTTAAAAAGGTTCCCCAAAAATCAGTTCTGTAGCTTTAGATATCTTAATGTCTCCAAACAGTCCTCTGTGTATTTTAGGTGTTTTATGGGTTAGTTTGATGATATTATATAAAGTTTGGCTACACTAAAATAATCAAACTGCGCTATTAAGAGTTTAAGTGTAATTTTTTAAGTAGAATTTTTAAGTTCTTGGTTAGATTAGGTTTTAAATGTTTGCTACGACCTTCTCATAGAAGTCCCGTTCTTCTCAAACAATAAGGCATTTTTAGTAGAGCCAAGAACATCAAACATATCGGCTTATTATTTAATGTTATTGTAAGTGAATCCTTGACTTTTGGGCTCCGTAACAAGAAAAGGAAAAACAACTTTAGCTACGCTAATCTGAGGCCAGAGCAAGGCATGTGACCAAACATTTTCTGCCTCTGGGGGTGTCCTGAGTTTGCTGTTCTGTACAAACATTGGCCTGGCGCACTGTAGTTCGTTTTTTTGGAGCACAGACAAAGGGAACATATCCATCTAGTCTCAAAGCAAATCTTCAGTGTTTACAAAAAGACCACACAACAACATAGCAGCGGCCAATCTATTTGTAATTAAAATCAAACAACAAATCCATCTGGTTCGACTAAAGGTTTCTTTCCCAACCCCTGGAATGATTTTACCTTTACTTCAGTTAAGAACACATGGACGCCCAGAATGGTTTTCAGCTATTATGACTTCTTAGACTTATATTCATTCATATAGTAATTTATTCATCTGAATTATATGCATTTCCTCAACTTTTACCAACGTGCAGCTGTGGATTTGTTGATTCACTACAATACACAAAAAGTCTGATCTAGTAAAGTAGAGAAGCAACATTTCAAGGCGCTAGTATTCATGGAGAAACCAATCCCACACTGAAGAAAGTGAGACTTTGGATCAATTAAAAAAAATATGTCAACTTGTTACAAGCAATTTTATTAGTTTTTCTCAAATTATATTTATGGCTGGGTTCTAAACAAAATGTATACATTTCAACAAACCACCATTATTGTGATCATTGTTTGCTTTAGTTGGGCTCTTGATCCCTGACTTTGGATAAATTAAATCGCTTTTCTCTTTAAGTGTTTACAATAGTGTTTCAATAAGAACACTCGCGCATTAATAAGAAGAGAAGAGATGCTTTAAAGTAACATTTTGATGTCTAGATGTCTATGAAGCTTTGATAAAAATGAGAAGTGACAATAAATAATGTGGAAGTTGATCTTTTATGAATAATTAGAATGTCCTGGTTCACAAATGCAACAGTGATAAAATAAACAGACAGTTGTTTTGGCACACTTAGACATCAACAGTCATCATACAAACCTCAACAATGGTGACAATCATCAAGCTAATTCAGATAAACAGATCAACTGCAATACATGCTGGGAGTCATGAATGAGTTTTGTGTGTTTTCTATTTTTTCATGTTGTGTTTAAGTACCACTGTTTAAATCTCACACTGTAGGACCACACAATATTCTATATTGTTGAAATGTATACATTTTGATTTCAACCAAGCCATGAATATAATTTGAGAAAAACTAATAAAATTGCTTTTAACAAGTTTACGTAACTTTTTAAGTTGTCCAAATTCTCACTTTTTTCAGTGCATTATGCATTTTGGGGAGGATGGTAAAAACACCCTTCAATGTCTCTGAAAAGATGTATTCTGCATTATATCATCTTACATAATGTAAAGAACATTCCCTGAAAATGTAACATTGATATCTTCAATATTGACCGAGGAAGGTCATGTCAAAGATTGAAATTAATGTTTAGGGAGACACATTTTTATTATTGTTATATATGAACTAACAAAACTATATATAAAATAAATGCCCGTATTTATCATTGAAATGAAACATTGAGTACTATTTCTCGAAATGATATATCATATTACGTAATGTGACATTAATGTATGGATTTCACAGACATGGTCACAAAAAAAGAAATGTCAATTGTGAATTTCTTATATTTGTAAGTTTATAATAGTTTATAATAGGGATTATTTTGTTAAATTTACTAAATTTGTTATTTTGTGAATAAAAATAAATAAATTCTAGATTTGTTATACATTTAAATGTGTTATCTTACCATTTTTTGAGATCAACCATATTCACATCAAGAATGATGACTATAAAGACGATTATAAACCAAAAAACAATAGTAGCGTCCACACCAACAGACGTAACGTTATGTTTATTATATAATCTATAACACACGTGCATGCCGCAATTTTACATTTGAAATACTCAAGCCCTTTAAACTTAAAACGAAAGTACATGTGTTCTGTTCACGTGTCACATTTTTGTCTCGTGCTGGATCTATACGTGTCATATGTGGACTCAGGTTGAAGTCAGATGATTCAGCTTTCCCGTGTAAGCAGATTGGAGAGTGCTTTTAAACCTCTCTCCATCCCTACTTTTACAAGAACATTAAACATTTAATGGGAGCAAAAACAATGTAAAATAGTACTTCCTGTACTGCAATGTTTTGCACACCATTAAATGTGAAGTCATATAATTGTGAATTGGCAAATGGATTTGCCTTTCTCCACGTGGAGCATAACTTTACTGTGAATATAAAAATCACTCATCAAATTTCTCCCAACATCTCTAATCGTAGGATCCAGATCATGCATTACAAATAAGTAAGTTATTCATGCGTGCTGTTTACTAGAAACAAAGGCCGTTTTTGTATTGTGCTGAGGAAAAAAGTAGTGTAGAGAACAGGACTTGCTCTTTTTAGCTTTACTAAAGATTAGCATTCAGGAAACTGGAGATTCTAACTTTGAATGCGCTGCATGTTATATATTCAACATATATTGTCAAATGCTGTTTTGTAGGTTTCATGATTTTTATACTTAAAATGAATTCGATTTTTATAAAAATTAATTCGCTATTGTTTTTAATCATCTTCATGCCATTCAGAACTCCTAAGTTACTTTCTTCTGCAGAAAGAAAAAAAAGTTAGAAGAATGTTTTAGCTTTTTTGTTTCAAACAATGAAAGTGAATGAGGTAGAGATGTGTGAAACCCCAAAAAGACATAAAAGTAGTCCTGACGATTTCAATGGTTTGATCAAAGTGTAAAGGCAATACTATTTTGTAGAACATTATTGAAGCCATTTTTTATTATCAAATCAAATAATACTGTATAGATAACCTTGCAAACAAATGCTGTAGTCGAGACCACCAAAACCGAGACCAAGACAAGACCAAGACGAGAGGGTGTCGAAACCAAGACAAGACCAAGACAGGCCGAGACCGAGTCGGGACCAAGACCAAGAGGCCGAGACCAAGACCAAGACCAGCACTCCCAAAATTCATTCAAAAGATCCAAAAAACACTAAAAAGTCATAATAAAATAATAATAGATGTAACTTGGGTTATTTATTGTGCAGAAATGTATGTGTAGGTTGTTTTATTATGCATGCTTTATCACCCACCTACTGTAACATATTAAACATTTTGTGCAGGTAAAAATTCCAACAACTAAACATAAAAAAGTAAATACTAATTTATGTACTAAGATAAATTTAAGTCCGTGACCTTCAACAAAACAAAACAAAACATTCGTTGACTTAATTAGTTTTATTGCTTTTTTATCTAATGGGTAGCAAAATAGCTGTGTGGTGTTCAGAAATGCACAAAAGTTCAGAATTGTATTTGTTTGGGACAAGCCAAAATAGAACAAAAACGTGTGTTTAATTGCGTCTTAAACTTAAGTCACTTCTTACTCTAGGTTTATTGAATGATGATGCAAAATCAATATCAAATCAGATGTTATAAAATAAAAAAACAAGACTTAATACGAGTACTTTTTTGCAATCACATCGCGGATATTGTGGGCCTTTGTGTGTATTCATTTTGTTGACAGATTTTTTAAGACAATGCCCCATTCTTCTCTTACCAGCTGTAAGAGTAACAAAAGTAACAGAAGAATCAAATGAGGAACAAGTGGTGAATGCTTTAAAAGCCAGAAGTTTAACATCCAATCACATGAATGATGTTAACACATAAATCAGACAATGCACCAGCAATTTAGTGTAATTGCAACAGTTGTGGTCTTGACCGGTCTTGAAATAAACCCGTGACCACTAAGTCTGAGACCATGACAAGACCGAGACCAAAGACAGTCGAGACCGAGACAAGACCAAGGCCATCAAAAAATGGTCTTGACACCGGTCTCGAGTACTACAACACTACTTTCATGAAACAAAATTCAAAGGTGCAAAAATCATATTTATATTACATGAAAAAATGTGTTCTATGCAGCATTTCCATTCATATGGTAAGGTTGGGCTATGTGTGTTTTGGCATAAAAATCATGGAAGTACACATCTTTTTTGCGTTTCTTAAGACGCTGAGACCTGAAACTTTATCCAAAGGACTGCATTTACCACATCCAAGTTTCCTAGAAATACCCATTAGAATTCCTAGAAAAAAGTTCACAGCTGTCCTTCTTCAAAGGGGCCCCGGGTTACCGAGCAACAGTTTCACTCAGATATTATGTTTGTTTTTTGCCAAAACTATAACCAGATTGTTGACTCTGCACACAAACTTTAACTTTATTAAAAGTTAAACATTTTAACAAATTGTATCTACCTAAGGTAAATCATTCAACAGATTTTTGGCATTTTGGTAAGAAACCCCACAATTTCAGAGACAATCTGCCAAGTTTAAGGTCACAAAATGAGGATGTGCAAGACTTTTCTTTTGTTTTTTTGAGTCATTGCCAGTCATTGTAGTAATGTTGCAAAAATAGGTCAAACCCAAAAGGACCTGCATGAAAGCGAGTCATGCATACTAACCAAGCTTTTAGACTTAAAAAATGATTCCTCCTGTAAAAAAAAGCTATTTCTAGATATGTTACTCATTCTGCGGCTATAGTACCATGCTCTTTAGGTTGTTTCCGAACATTTGTGCTTAGTACGTCATTTTTAAGAGAAGGACAAAGTAGTAAATGACAACTTTTGAGGAATGTACTGGTTGCTCTTTTACATGCAATTGCAAGTGAAATGTGACTTATGTGATATTATCCATAACCAAAACTTTAAAGAGAAATGGCATTAATCGCCTGTAAAAGTGGGCCTAAAAATACAAAAAATACAAATGTTATAATCCAATTTTCCCCACTTTCAATTTCTCCATGACCCCATCCGACTTTTCTCCTACTTCAAGATGGTTTCAATCTTCGGGATAACCGCCACAACAGGATCTGCAGTATATACATACCCTACACACAGACAAGGATCTATTTATGCTGTGATATAAAAAAAAAAAGCAATTGTTATGTGAATTCCGTTTACACAGACTGATCCTCATTGTGTCTCATGATGGAGGTCTTTCAAGAAACAGAGCTCCATGTTTGGACAGTTGCCATTGGGACACAAAGCAGAGCAGCCACACCGATGACCTTACATGGATCTGTCTTTACAAATACATTTGTCGGAAGTTTACAGCAAGGAAGCAGCTGGTGGGATTTAAGCGTCTTTCGTACAGTGAGATCGCCCGAGGGGCTTTGTCCTCATCTTAACTTAAGGGAAGATGAAGAACGATTCTCCATGTTTGGAGGTGATCTTCTCTGTATGCCGTGGACGACCTCAAACGGCCCTGTTCTTCTAATACGTTGATGAATTGGAGGCTAAGTAGTTTATCGTGTGCTGATTGCAAGATGGAATGGATTCTTGTAATGGTTTTGACCTGTGTGTTTTATCTTCAGCATCCTTAGAAAACATATATCATGGAATGAAGTTTTTCTTTATTTCTAGGGTCTTGAGTATAGAGTCCTTTGAAAACATACTGCATCAGAACTTTAAAAACTTACTTTCCTATGCAGAAGCGACTCATTCTGGACATTCCTCACTTTCTGACATCACACGATGACATCAGAGTACAGGCACACATGCCCACCCACATCAAGACGTTACCACTCATTCAGTTTTGGTCTTCTCAGTCAATGTGATGTCATTTGGAAAAAGCAGAATGAATACTGTTATTCAAAAACACAGAAGTATGGATGTGAGAAAGTTGAACAACCTTATAATTATAATAATTATAAATGTACAGTATGATATGACAATACACGCTGAAACTCAACAGACGAAAACACACATATAAATGTATAACACATTTCCCTTGAATGAGTTTAAAGTCTCTTATCCAGACAGTCTGCGAAATTCTAGTCTCAGCCTCAGACGTCACGCCCACAGACTGTTGGCTAAACTTCTGATGCATAAGGCACACTTTTCTGGAAACACTGCAGCACGTTCGAAGTCGTCATCTGATGAATTGATGGTTGAATTTCACAGGCTTTCCGGGAGACATGCGTGTCGCGTTCTTTAACGGTCCGTCTGGAAACAACAAAGCCTTTTGATCTAAGAAGTAAGCTGTCGTGTTTACAACGGTTGCTATAAGAGTTCATCACGATCGACTAAACGCTCAATTCTTAAAAGTATGCGAGGTTCTTGGCGTAAACTTATAATCATTGTTGTTTCTTTAAATTTTTGACACGTTCGCGAATGTACACCGGTCGGTTACTGCGGGGACATTTCCACGCCTCTAAACATGATGCGTCACAAAACGAAACGTAATTGGTTGCTTTACCTGTCAGTCATATGGCCTCTTGGGCGGGCCTTTCCAAAGAAAGCGGCGATAAGTTCCTAGAGACTAGCGAAATACCAACCCGGTCATCAAATATTGACGCTCGGTCAGCGTCCCTTGCCGTCACTTTTGAACGCATACCCCTTAGACAAAATTTTTCAACGAGCGGGGAAGTGCTGTATGTGCAAAGACCTTAAGTATTTCACAATTATTTGTGGTTTTAATATTTTTCAAGCACCTAACCCCACCCTCACCTTAAACCAAACCACCTCTCAACCATATAAAACACAACACACAAATAAAAGTACAGTCACAGGTATTTATTGCACAAACTGACCAAAGGCAGTGTTAAATTATTACAAACAACTCTTGTCGCAAGACCTTTTTGCACCGAAGCTGTACGATAACTTTATATGATGATGCTGTGTCCCTGAATGCACGCGGTTGGCTCCCATTCAAAAAATAAACAGGAAGATAAGCTAGATGCACCGTTTCACGTATAAAGCCAAAGAAATTAGGTCATTGGTCACGAGACAAAGGAGATCAAATGGCACCGTTGCCAACGAAACTCTTCTGGTGGCAATTTTGACTGTTGCTCGGCTCACCGAATCTGAGATTTACGGCGGACGGTGATCGCTCTCGCATATGCTCCTTGAACAAATTGATCGTTTCGTGTTGGTATCCTTGAAATATCTGTATTTTTAACAACATTGTGACTGCTTGTATCTTGTGTTTAATATTGCAACAAATAAACAGTTACATTACTTGCTCAAACTGTCTGAATAGCGTCATGTTAACGCAATTATCCTGGCCGTTAAACTTAAATCAAACCCCGAAATATCATCATTGCAAATTATATCCAATATACATTTCATAACGACAATAAAATACGCGTGCCGAAAAGGAAAAAATGGGAAGGGATCATGTGAAAAAAAGTATGGACATTAGATATAAAATTACTTTTATTTTGTTTGGTAAAGATAGTCAAACGCTGTTTTATAAGGTCACACGTAACACAACACTGTTGCTTGAGGGTGCTTATCTTTAAAACGCAACTTTAGATCGTAATAAGCTACTTGCGTGAGGGGTGAATTTTGGAGAACGACAAACTTATGACGTTAATTAGGCCTGCAAAATGTCCTAAAAGTATGTAGCAAGGTCTCATTTGCCGTCTTCTTTTTAAAGACAGGTTTCAAACCAAAAATGTCCTTCCACGTTTGATATAAAAATTTTGTCTTTCACATACGTTCTTCGTGCAATATGTTTCTTATTTTCCGCATTCATACGTACAGTACGTAACAAGACCCCTTTATCTGGAACAAAAAGTGTACTGTGCCACCCACCCACCCCCCCTCTTAACCACTTATCCATATCACTCTGTTCTCTATCCCTCTACGACCAGTCACTCCTTGTGCGGTTTCCCACAACCTACTGCACAGCTACTGTTGCTGGATACAGTATCTGTGGATGTCAGGGGCGGAAAACATGTCTCAAAGACACAGACTGAGAGATGATGATGATGAGTGGGGTTTCTTGGAAAGTGATGCAGTTTTGCCCTTTTCCTCTTAACAGACCCTTCATTTCCTTCATGACATATTTTTTCTGCCTTTCTTACTGAGCAGAGACTGATTCAAAGATTACCTGAGTGAAACCACCTGGTGCTTCGCTCTCTCTACCCGCTATCCGTTACATTTGTGCGATGTCTAAACATAATGTTGTAATAAGCGTGGATTTAAAATGTTTTCAAATTTTGCTTTGAAAATGGATAGTTCCGATTCTACATTCTGATTGGATGAGCCACATTCAAAATCAATTTCTGTGACCGCACGTTGTACATTCATTCGCTAAATTGCTTTGTAACTGTCAACAACATTCAGTTACAGTTATGCTATAGAAACCTTTCCTTGGAAAAAATGGTCTTTAATTATATTCACTTTGTTTCATTTAAAGAGACTGCTAAAGCTAGCTGGTTATGTCGCTGCTGTCCTCCTGAAACCTTGTATCTCCATATTTCGTGTTTTTGATTTCTCGCCATAAATCATTATTAGTCACCCTTGTCAACCCTTGTGTTTGTCGCTTTGTTTTGCAAATATCTAACCAATAAAAAGTATTAAAAAGTGTTAACTTTAAAAACACAGTATTAAATCATTTAAAATGTTTAGTGTTTTTTTCAATTCCTGAAAAACAGCGAATTTGGACATTTTGGGTTTCGGAAAGACATTGACGATATATTAACTCTAACTAGGGAAAAAAATACTAGATTCTTTTCAAACAGTAGCTCCATGTCAGCAGTTGATTCTAAAAATAAAGAAACTGACCATGGAAAAAGATGATCTGCTCTCATGTTCGCCATAGCGCCCCCTTTGGCTGTGCTGAGAATGCAGTGCTTGCATTGCGTTATTAGTCACATTTTGGCGGTGCAAAGCCACAAAGTTGAGCTTGCGTTGCGAGAAGCAATCCCATAGTTGCTTCAGTTTATATCCAGGGTATAATCTGCAAAACGTGTCCACGATAAGATTTCTGCTTTATTATACGTACGGAACAACGCTATTAATCTAAAAAGTAGACATGTAATATCACAATATGTTGTACTGCTTTTCTAATAGCTGAGAAAGAGAGAGCGGGAAAGAGAGCCATTCATACCCATATCTATATGTCTTCAGTCTGACTGAAAAACATCCAGCTGTTTTTTATTACTTTCCCCATTTTGTTCATTGAGGCATAATTACATTCTGACTTCATCGGAACCTTAGCGTGACCTCTGCTCCTGTCAGACACACACAGACTCGCGAGTGAGACGAGATCACACGGCGCTCGGGCTGCCACCACAATGAACCTCAGACGCAAACCAAGTCGCCCCTGGAACGCTGCGGGGGGGGGACGAGGGGTGAAAATGAGACCCACGCAAGCACGCAGAGCTGTTTCCCCTTCATCTGGGGAACCCGTCGCGCCGCACACTGGAAACCATTGCTAATCAGGCCCAATTTTGGACCCTTTGCTGTTTAAGCTTGTTCTCATTTCTCTTTCCTCGGCTCTCCTTGGAATGATGTCATGGATTTTCCAGTTAAACATTTGGAGATGTTTTTTTCTTGCTCTAAATGAACCAACAGGGCTTCCCCACATTAAACCTCCAGAGACAGTTTCCCTATTAAAAAGTCTATGAAATGTGTCCCGCAGATGACTGGCTCATTGTTGATTTTCGGTTGTTTTCTTACACGTGGCTTATTTACCATTGAGCAAGATACTGACGTCAAAAGCGTGACAAGATGTTTGGAATCAAAGTGGATCCTTGTGATGTGTCTATATGATGTGTCTAAACATCCAATAAATATTATGTTTTGTCAACTGGCTGGACATCAATGGCCAATAAAAACAACAAATGTGAGCAATTATGTCACTGTTGCCGTTTCTCAGATAGATTCCATCTGCAACCGAAGGCGCTTTCCAGCACTTTCCCAAGATTGCAGTATTTTGCAATCAAAACCATTTGTAATAATTCTCACCAAAACATTGCGGCGCTCGTATGTAGCAGTGGAAACCTTCATTACCAAAGCATATGTTATGTACACCAAGAAACCCTCAACATTTTCAGGAAATGTGTTTTTTTATTTTTGGAAAGCAAACAAATGTACAATCTATTTTCATAATCTTCATCGGATGATCATTGCACGCTTTATGTTTTCCAGCACTTTACTTTTGTTTATAGTACTCTGCTATTTCTTAGATTATAACCTGTGTTGACAAATGCATGCTTCATCTATTTCAGGTATCAGACCACGGCTGTTCCTGGGTGCCCAGAAACAGCCATTGGGTGGGAGAGTTGTGAGTCAGCATTGGAAATGCGTCTGCGGGGTCTGAGTGTTTCTATGTGCACACCCAACTCTGCTGCCATGTAAAAGCTATTTAAAGATGATAAACGTGTCTAATTTGAGAATATGATATGTGTTTGAGAGCAGGGGAAGTCCACTCACAATAATTATGCTGTTACACCCTTTAACAGTCACAACAACAGTCATGCAACGTTACTGTATGATTGTGCAACTGGCAATTGGCACAAATACGGGTAGAAGTTATGAATCGACATGAAATGAAACGACAAAAAATGTATCGACAAAGTTAACAAAATCTCAATTTAAATAATTGATTCGTTTGATCATGTTACTTTCCGTACAATAGTATTTAGTAACTGTACTGCACTGGGAAATATAAAGTATAATCGGTTTCTAAAAAACAAAACAACTAAAAATGAATGTAAAATATTAATAACAAGTTCCAGTAATGAACATGAATATAAAATGTTTTTCAAATATGTTCTAACAATGACATAATGTGTAACAGGGGAAAAAGCTGATTTCAATTAAGCATTATTCTGACGGGGCTAGATTTCTACAACATTTAAGTTATAGTTATTATCCCCAACATCTGTGATTTCATCTATCTATTCGCACGGCACTAAGATCTCTGTGTGTGTATTACTGAGGTGGAAGTGTCCATTTTGTACACCTGCAGGGTGTTGCCGAAGATCACGTGTTCTAGATGCCTGCATCATGTATGATAAAATAAGCTTTAACATTTTGAACACGTATTAAACATTGTAAATTAATGTATTGCTTATAACAAACCCATTGAAATAATTTATTTTTATTTTTGTAATTAAACAAATATTTATTAGAGCGAACAAATTAAAACCTGTTCTCATGATTTCTTTGTTGACTTTATTATTATCATAATTATTATATTTTTCATTTCCTAGCGAGATGGCAAAAACATGCCGTTATATTCATAATGGACTTCTGCAGTAGTTCGCATTGGTCAAAATACACGAGGCGTTATGAAAAAAATATTGGCAATCACAGACGTTTGCATTCATACGGGATACGAGTTCACAGAGAACCATGCACAGTGTGCTTGGGTTTTTTAAGAGATTTTAAGAGATTGTGCGAGAAAAAAAAGACTTGACAGATTCGAATGGGATTAAAACCATAAACTACAGCTGTAAAATACTTCAATCTCTCCAACCTCTTCTTGGAAAACCAGTACGTTCGAATAGGGCTTTAGCCTCAATCTATTTTTCATGTGTTCAAAACAAACATTTTATACAATGCTAACTTTATACAATTTTAAACATTATCTAACATAAGATTAACAACCAAAAATAATATCAACTAAAATGTGTCATTACAAAAAAACATTGGGTTTGTCGAGATAATGCTCACACCGGGACATCAAAGTGTGCCCGGTATTGTGGAAAGTGCCATCCACCAGTTAATGTCCACCCGTAATGAACTGTTATTGTTTTCAATGAGCCCACACTGAGCGAATGTTATAACGGGTGAGAAGGCGAGTAGGTCTGAAACAGTCCATTGGGATCCCTGCTGTTCCGAGCACTTTGTAATCACAATAGAACAAGTTCAGAGAGCAGACTCAGCTGGCCCTGTTGCACATCACTATCATGGGGCCAAGTTGGGAGCTGTAGTTGAATTGAAATGAATGAGTTGTTATGTAAGTTCTTACGTTCTTGCAAAATTATGTAAATGAGTCCGTTGCTACACAACAATAGTGTGCCTGTCAAAAAATTAACAATTGTACGAATCGGCAGTTTTTTTTTTTATAGAAAGCCAAACTATAAAAACAAACAAAAAAAAGTTTTTCCAATGTGCAGTTTACAGTTCAACTTAACAGATATGAAAAATAGACTGTGGAAAAGTAGACACGATCGCTAAACCAAAGTGCGAGGCATACGCAACGAGGGACGATGTTATTCCATCTATTTGTGGTTGTTATGACTGCTCCGAAGTATAAGACGAAATTTCTGTCATGATGAATGGTAAATGTCAATGATGGGTGTAAAGATGTTGTTTCTTTATTGCCGTGTCTCCAGCTGTGTGCTATCATTTATTTTCTTCGGAGAAGCTCCACTTCAAACCCTTCCCTTGAGCTTTACTGGCTGTTCAACAGATTTTCATTAGTTCGAGTAACTAAATATTTTGGGACGAAATAAACAGAGCAGTCCCGCAAAAACAGCGGAGCGTTCTATATCATCAACACGTAAAGAAAAAAAAAAATACGTGCCAGGACGTCGCACCTGATCAAACAGAGAGCGAAGACACTATAAAAGCAGAATAAATAGAGCGAATGATATTGTTTTATACAATGTCAGAAAAATGTACAAAATTGTACCTTTTCCATTACTGGGGTGGTACTATTAAAGTTGTATCTTTACACGTATACAAAACATTTTGTACCTTTTTGGGTACATAATGGTGCCTTAAGGACCTTTAAAGGGACCTTTAACTGCACAGATGGGGTACATTAAAAGGTACACAATAGATCCCAAAAAGGTACACAATTTTTTGTTTTTTATACATGTAAAGGTACAAAAAGGAACCTTTAATGCGACCATCCCAACAACGGAAAAGGTAGAGTACCTTTGGTACTTTTTTGACAGCTTGGAAAAGTTGACTGGATATGAAAATGGTTTTACTTCTGTCACGTTGTTTCAAATGAATATGCTCTTGTATTAATCATGAAATACAAAGAAGATGATGAAGAATCATTATGTTGAAATCGAGCTTCAAGTGGTGAGAAAAACATGCAGAAGTTTTTCCTAAACATCCTTTACGTAAAGATCCTTTAAAAATGTCTACTTTTCTGTTTCACGTAACGCAGCATACGGATTTGGAATGACGAGAGTTAGTAAATAAAATGACAGAATTTTCATTTTGGGGAGAACTATTACTTTAACCTTGTGTCAAATCCACTGGCCGTCAGGACATTATGTTTGTTTTAAAGTCTGAGGGTTTGCCAAGACTTTCCTGGATGTGATATTCACCGCAGTTGTGTTCCCCCTGACGGTGCTTTCATGCTAACCTCCCGAGCGCTAGCAGCATCTTCCTTCTCGTTCCAGAAAATTATAGGGGGCCACTTCCACGTTAAGATTTAGAATCAACTACTGAAACATACTGAGATGATATTATCCGAGCCATTGGCATTATTCCCATAAGTCTCTATTCTGAAAGTACATGGGGGTTAGAAAACACTTTGCCATTTTCCAAGTAACTGATTATTCTTGTTTAGACATTCTGAGTCGGTTCTTTACTAGAAAGTGCAGAAAACGTGAACATCTTTGATAGAATCCGAGCATTGTGTATCATCTGCAGCCCATTGTCCCCCTTTGACTCAGTCATCCGCGGCAGACATATTGAATCCTTCTGTGTATTCAACTGATCACATGCCAAGACTGTTCCCCGCGCATATGCCTCCCACATTCAGCTGTTGTTCAGTGCAGCTCGAGGGCTGAGCAACACGAGTCCCTTGTGCACAAAAAAAGAAAACACATCAAAAGACGCTCTCCGAGGGAATGCGAGGAGCGCGCTGGAAGACGTCAGCCTTCCTGATGGATGAGTCGTGAAAGGAGAAATGCAAAACGGCCTGGAACTGAAATTTGGGAACTTGGGTTTCATTTGATAATATAGGGAAGAGTAAAAGGATGGCAGCGACTAGTGTCCTCCCTTAACTTCTTGGTGTAAAAACCAGGCCACAGATATGTGAAGGGGTAACAGGGGTCATGGGTGTCATCAACTAGGAAGGAGGGGAGTGTATCAGAACAGCAGACGGTAACATTTTTGAGTTATATTGCAGTTATGAATTATGGGTGGGTGGTTTTTGAGTCTGGCCTCTTTAATTCAAATCAAACCCAAGGCAGGATGGCTAGTTTGCAGGATCTAAAAAGTATATTTTTTGTTTTAGGTAGAAGTAAATATACACTTGACGGCATCAAAACAAAAAATTGGTTAGGGGCAACAAAGCAACGAATCAATTAATGAATGCCCTGTAGACAAAAAACAGCATTTGCTTGTTAGGTAGGTTTTGAAGCATGGTAGCTGGTTTGTTCACATGACCAGTTTAGGACCAGCTCATGACCAGCTTGAACCAGCACATGACCAGCTTAAACCAGCACAAACCAGCTACCATGCTTCAAACCCTACATTACCTGCATATGCTGTTTGTCAACAGGGTGGGAGTTGGCAATTTTCGGCAAAATGAGCGTCAGTATCTATTACTGACGGATTTGTAGTCCTTTGTCCTGTAATTCAACAAAGTTAAAAAGTAACATGTTGTGAAAAGGACCTTCAACACAATGTGGCAAATTTTCAATGAAAAAGCAGCATTTTCCTTAATTAACTGTGCACATAGAAACCAACGATTCTTTCAGCATCCTTTCACTCCCGTTTGACCAGTTGACGGTTCTCTGGAGCAGGAGACGTGAGCATCTCTTCTCATTGCTGTCTGGGGAATTCTATTGAGATATTAAAGAGGTTTTATTTCCAATGTTTTGAGATTTGCTCAAAACCTACCAATCTGCAAAAACCATGCTTGTTTTGTTCCAGCTGTAAAGGTAACCTGAGGCAGAACTCAGAAAATCCCAAAACGTCAATAAAGGATACGAAAAAGAGAGTGCACGGCCGCCCCGGAGATGTGGCTAATGCCAAGTGGACTTTATGTTTCCTTCATTGTAATCCAGACGGTGAATTGTGACAAATACAGATTACCCTAATACAAAAGCTATTCTGTATGTTTTTTCTTCGTTCTATATTTTCAAGCAACGTTGTTAAAGAGATGGGTTAACTTGTCACATTATGTGTATTGTGCTCTACACGGAGGTCCAGCTTGCTTCAATTAGAAGCCATAAGCGGCTGGTTTTGATCAAGATCTTTGGCAAAGCCAAGGTGATTCCTTTCCTAATGAAAAACAACAGAGGCCTTACATTCTAAACACTGTTAAAGAATAATAGCCCCTCTTGAGGGAAAGTAGCTAGCTCTCACACCACTTCCTCAGGAGTTGTCTTCCTTTTGGATTATATTGCAAACAAATCGGATACATGCATGGAACGAATAAAGGTTGTGTGGCGGGAAAGAAAAGGAAACAGCTGTCGGGGTCCGCGTGCAAGATGTCTTGTGTGATGTCGGGCTGGGGAGATCTCTGAGTTTTTGGAGGGTTTCCCTAACCTTCAAGGTGCGTGATTAAAATGAAAAAAAGAGATGAAGGCCATAGCATGTGAAGCTGCATTTTTCATGATGTGTAAAGATAAGACGCTTGATGTACTTTGAAAACATGCCTGCTTGGTGGTCAGAAACTTGGCCCGTCTCGTCACGGTGAGGTAGTGAAGAAGAAACAGTATAATTTACAATATACGACTAAAATGTAGCCTGTCAAGGCTCTTGCTCTTTCTGAATTTCTGTAGCACCAGCAGTTCTGCATGTTTTCGGAAGGAGTCTCAAAACTAAATTGGGCCCAACACTTAACTTGCAGACCATCATAAGAAATGTTTTAATTGTTCGTAAAGGCACAGCATTAACTACTGAGCATTTCATTCTATGCCTCAGAGAGAGGGTGGGAAATGGTCATGAGAAACTAAATTAAAGCTGTTTTGCACAAAATCTTTGCTAGCGATATAGTTGAATACATGCCTGACACTGCAATAGTAAAGTCCCAAATGGAAGTAACAGTAAAATACTGCATAAAAGTCAGCTCTCAAATCATGCAGTTGGTGTAGAAAGGGCAAAATTAAAAACTATTGTTGCATTTGCAGGTACTGCGATCATGAGAAGATATATAAAAATACAGCTTCTGACCGATTTCCCGCAGCCTTTTTTTTATAGACGGACTATTGCCAGTGACATCACTGCACGCGAGAAACCCAACAAGTCAAAAATTTCCATGTAAAGTGGTTTTCTGCGTAGCCGGTATATTCATATGTATGTAAACACAAGAAAACAGGTTTACTTTATAAGCTGATTTTTTATAAATATCTGTTTATTTTGTGCGTGCAACTTACTCAGTGACTTCCATTGTACAAAGATTTCTCAAAATGCCTTCTTTTGTGCTCCACAAAAGAATGAGTCATATACAGGTTTTGAATGACAGAATTTTTATTTGGGCCGATTTTCCTTTAAGCTGGAGAAGGATGAAGTATTCCAAGGAGAGCATCACATGTTGTGATTTCAGATTCCAGATCCACCATAAACCTCATCTGAATCCACTGACTACACTAATTAAAATGTTGTGCACATTTAAAGTAATTGCATTATTCCACTAAACCATCCAGTATTTTAGAGAAGACACCTTTATAATGCAAGTTTACATCTGCAAAACATTTTAGGGGGTGTGACCAAGATTTCCACTCCTCAATACTGCGAAACCATCTCAGAATCCAATTATCAGATCACTTACAGATTGCAGTGATTCACTCTTATCTGCACGAAAGTTAAGACAATTCACTCTCTGTCTTCTTTATTTAAAGAATGAGTAATCTGCAGGATCGCATCAATTTGGCATCCTCGTCACTTCTTTAATCTGGTAACGTCAACCGTATCAAAGGTTGGAAATGACTCCTGCAGATCTACGCACAGAGCTGTGAAGGGATAAGGGGTTTGCTCATGTGTATCCTCAGTCAAACACGGAGGCCTGTGGATGAGCCATGTGGCTTTCAGATAGACAGCCGATATCAGTTCCAAAACCCAAAAGAGAGGGGGGAAAGGAAATATTTTAGCATCTCTTGTGATTGTGAGGGACTTTGACGTTTATGCAGTGTGAGGTTGCGGCAATTGCTGTGTTTACCCCTGTGTGACCTGCAAGCAGGCAAAACTGCTTTTTCAAGTTTAATAAAATACTTTTTAAAGGACTGCAACGCTCTGTAAATGTCAATGAAAAAAAGGCATTATTTATTGCAATTTTTAATTTTTATTGCAAAGTCAAAAATATTGAATATTGTTGCTGTTGGCCTAAAAGATTGTATGTCCAATATTACTTTACAAAAATTAATAATTGAACACTGTGTTGTCATCGCTATTGTTTAAATATTTGCAAAACCTTAAGACGAACTGGAAGGTTGACCAATAATGATTAAAAAAAAAACAGAAAATGGAAAATGGAGATACGAGGTTTCATTCCAACAGCAACAATATAGAAAATTTTGTACAAACCAGTTTGCTCACTAAACCATAAATAATAAAGCAATAAGCCCCGCGAAGCAGTGGGTTATAGTGCATTTTATAACAGCTAAGGGCATTGTGGCACGACGCGATGCAGAGTGCCTAAAACGCCCTTAGCTGTTATAAAATGCACTTTAACACACTGCTTCGCAGGGCTTATTGCTTTTATAAAACGGTTATTCCATATGCTTAGCAAGGTTTCATTAAAATAAAGTAAATAAAATGATATTTAAGCTATGTGGTGCGGTCAGCCGTTATATATCGGGGTATTTTATAAGGGCTTAGAACTCTGCTCAGCCAATCAGAATCCAGGACCAGAACTGACCGTTATATAATAAAAATCATAACATCAAGTTCAAGATTCATTTATAAAATTGTGACCAATTCCCACAGGCGCATTTTATAAACTCTAACAACAGCTGATATTAATGAGAATGATTTTATTTATGCATTGCAACATAATGTATTTGTTACGCAAAAGCTAAAACAAATATTTTTTTTCTCGTTAATCAATGCATGATACTCAAAGAGAAGAACAACCAGGAGGAATTTGTGCCCGAAACCCATTTTTGCAGCCTCACAAGTGACAGCTGTTGGCACGAGAAGTTGCAGATGATGCAGAGGAATGAAGAATTGATGTTCCTGGCAGAGGAAGACCTCTCAGCTCTGGGGAGCAGCACGAAAAGGTTCTCATGAAAAATTAAGTACGATCTGAAACGTGGCCTGAAGCGAAACGTGGACAGGAGTCCGAGTGAACGAACAGGAGGGGAAGTCATCAGGGAGTCTGTGAATTATGAGAGAATCTTCCATTTTGGGGTGAAGTAGGCCTTACATATTCATGTTAAATGTGAAAAAGATTTTATTAAGGTTTGCATGTATTATGTAATATTGCATTTAAAACATCTTTTCCTAAATACGGTTGTAAACAAAGACATTTCATCTCCATTCGAAGGATTGTGAAGGATTGGAGGATAGTTTGGGCTTTTTTCTACTATTTTTCAATGTACAAATGTCTTAAACCTCTTTGATTATCTTACATTTAATATAAATGTTACATTCATATAAACTTGAATTAAGTTCTTAATAAAAATGTAAAAATTGCACTTATTTTTCTCAGAATTGACATCTTAGGTCATTTTACTTTTGAAGTTTTACTTTCGATGTTAAGATATTTGTGTTGGAAAACAGAACGAAAATAGTAATGAATGCTTTTATCTGAAATGTATTTGGTGACTCGTTCA
The DNA here is from genome assembly GCA_006030095.1 of Triplophysa siluroides. Lineage (NCBI taxonomy): Eukaryota > Metazoa > Chordata > Actinopteri > Cypriniformes > Nemacheilidae > Triplophysa > Triplophysa siluroides. The sequence continues at coordinate 4,316,860 of VCII01000093.1, forward strand.
TATCTTTGTGGATATTCATGCGGAGTATGCCTAGAACTACATTCATTGTGTGTAGATCAATGGACCTACAGTATCTGATTGGACTCATGTCGCAAATCCTGGAATTTTAATAAGTGCTGGCAAAAATTCAGGCACCCCACTGGCTATACCAAGAAGGGTTCTTCCTATATGGATTGTGTATCATTTTTGCCATTAAAGACCAATTTTCGTAATCTTGGTAAATGCAAAGTGATAGACAATTTCTGCATATCATGCAACAGGTGTCAGTACACCCATTCCTCCCAGTGTCCACAAATATGCAGATGCATAAAAATGGGATTGGTGAACCCATCGTCACATCGACCGGGGGTGAAGATTCTTCACCCCCGGTCGGATTCTTGTTTACAAGGTCACAGAACCTCAGAAAGAGAAGAAAAGCTGTTTTGTCTTTTACAGTAAACAAGCTTTTTGTGATGTCATTAACTGTGCTGTTCATTAGGACCAACAAAAAGATACTCAACTAAACGCTTTTTAACTCATCTACTTCTGTGCTCTATGTCGTCCCCCATGCATTATTGTATTCTTTATATTAAGTAATGACCTTGATATGAACTTCTGATGGAGATTTTGTGTTTTGATGAGTTGAAAGCAGAAGTTTTTAAATGGTTGATTGTGCCCCACAACAGGGAATTTCTGGTGGGTTTGAGATCTGCCTTCTACTGATCGACTCAAAGGCCAAATGATGTCAACAAAAGTTGGCGGCAATCGTAAATGGTCTTCAACAATGTTGCTTGGTAACTCACCCTCACAGTACAGAGAACTCAGGACAGTAACACAAAAATATTGGATGCTTTGTCTCATGTGTGTAGGCTACATCATTGTTATGTTCAATGCTTCAAAGCTTCATGCTAGCAGGTTAGGGGTTTGTTGCACATTCTGATAAAATATACTTTTTAATATTGTTAAACAGTTTACAAATGCCCTAACGGAAAGTCATCTGCATCTGTGAAATTGCACATTGCAAATATTAAAAGCAATGCATTAAGGATCTTTTGTGATTGTTCTTTTTAGCTTTGAGTTGTTGACTTTCTAAGTGCATGCAGACCCCTTAGTGTTTATTATAAATACCAGAACTGATACTTCAGGGTCAAATTCAACACGCTTGTGGTCTTACGCACATTGAACAAGCATCAGTAAATCTGTTAAGCTCTAATAAATTTGTTCCAATTGCGTGAAAGCTAAAGGAACATCTTCTACGCAATTCAGGTCACGGCTTCCCTCTGTAGGCCAGGCCTCTCCAAAACTAAATCATGTTTTGACTTATGTGCTAAACATGAATTTTTCATGAGTTTAGACTGTTTTGGACAAGTAATTGGCCACGATGATCTTTAAAGTTTTATACCAAAATAAATATCACTTTTTAATTCCATTTTTCATTGCAAATCCAGGAATTAAAAATGGCAGAGGATATAAGATGGTTATATTAGACAATAAGAATTCAAGTTTTAAACAATGTAAGTGTGTAATTCAGATTTTTTGTTTCCGAGGTTCAAAAGAGGTGCTGATGATCACCAACCAATAAAGGCAAATCACAGACATTTGTGTTGTCTTTCGTTTAGTTTAACTTTGCTTAGCAACAAAAAAATTCCTAATACAGGCCAGGACAGACCGAATAACCTTTTCAAGGTCATTCGTAAAAATATACCTGTAAAAACTGTAATATTCTGGCAGCCAGGGATCTTCGAAGAAAATATAAAATAAATAATTTTGTAAAGTAAAATGACTTGCTTTCGTGTTATTTTACACCCACAGTAATTTCCTAAATAACATTATTTTTATTTCGGGGAGTTCGGGGAGGCCATGGAGAAGGACTATCGGTCGGCCTCGAAGAGATTCTGGCAAACCGTCCGGCGCCTCAGGAGGGGTAAGCAGTGCCCTACCAACGCTGTTTACAGTGGAGAGGGGCGGCTGTTGACCTCGACCGGGGATATCATCGGGCGGTGGAAGGAATACTTCGAGGATCTCCTCAATCCCGCCGTCACGTCTTCCATTGAGGAAGCAGAGGCCGAGGGCTCGGAGGCGGAAGTCACCGAGGTAGTCAAGAAACTCCTCGGTGGCAGGGCACCGGGGGTGGACGAGATCCGCCCTGAGTACCTCAAGTCTCTGGATGTTGTGGGGCTGTCTTGGCTGACACGCCTCTGCAGCATCGCGTGGGTTTGCAGCAGGGGCCGGAGGGCGTCGGGTTTGGGGACCACACGATATCATCTCTGCTCTTTGCGGATGATGTCGTCGTGCTGGCCCCATCAGACCAGGACCTTCAGCATGCACTGGGACGGTTTGCAGCCGAGTGTGAAGCGGCTGGGATGAGAATCAGCACCTCCAAATCTGAGGCCATGGTTCTCAGTCGGAAAAGGGTGGCTTGCTCACTTCAGGTAGGTGGAGAGTTCCTTCCTCAAGTGGAGGAGTTCAAGTATCTGGGGGTCTTGTTCACAAGTGAGGGAAGGATGGAACGGGAGATTGACAGACGGATCGGTGCAGCTTCTGCAGTAATGCGGTCGCTGTACCGGTCTGTCGTGGTGAAGAAGGAGCTGAGCCGCAAGGCGAAGCTCTCGATTTACCGGTCAATCTACGTTCCTACTCTCACCTATGGTCATGAGCTGTGGGTCATGACCGAAAGGACAAGATCCCGGATACAGGCGGCCGAAATGAGCTTTCCGCAGGGTGGCTGGGCGATCCCTTAAAGATAGGGTGAGAAGCTCGGTCACTCGGGAGGAGCTCAGAGTAGATCCGCTGCTCCTCCACATCGAGAGGGGCCAGCTGAGGTGGCTCGGGCATCTTTTCCGGATGCCCCCTGGACGCCTTCCCGGGAAGGTGTTCCGGGCATGTCCCATCGGGAGGAGACCCCGGGGAAGACCTAGGACACGCTGGAGGGACTATGTCTCCCGGCTGGCCTGGGAACGCCTCGGTGTCCCCCCGGAAGAGCTGGAGGAAGTGTCTAGGGAGAGGGAAGTCTGGGCGTCCCTGCTTAGACTGCTGCCCCCGCGACCCGGCCCCGGATAAGCGGAAGAAGATGGATGGATGGACATTATTTTACCGCATTTAAAAAATAAAAAAAATCATGTAACGTAAAACAGCTAATTTCTTTAAAATTACAATTAAAATGTACATTTTAGATGGGATCCTGGGTAGCATAGGCTTGAAAAAAGCGTGAAAATAAACTTTAATTATAACCAATAGATAATTCAATAATTGAAGAGTCTATAGAGACATTTCATATTGACACCCAGTTACAAAAACTGTGTTGGTCAGATGTTGCACCCTCAAAGCTCAAATCACAATTGTCTCGATTAAATGAAAACTTGGTTTCTTCTGAAATTCTCTAGTAACAGAACAAAAATATATATAGAAATAAATTTGACAATATTAAAATACAGCCATAACGATCATGTGGGTAGCACAGCTCAAATATTTTGATCAACAGTAGCTTGACTTCAACACATGACTTAGATTGCAGATTTCAGTTGTGGTTATTGTGAGACCAGTTTGAGACATTTGGAGAGGTCCCTTTTGAAATCTGGAGGGGACACATAAGCGTAGGAAACAGGAGAATTACGCAAAAGTCTCGATTTAATTTCATTGCCGTCTAGGAGAAACTTTATGCGTGACTACTCTTTCCTACAGTATTGGCACATTTCCTCGCTGATGTCATGTTGGGTCATTATAAGTCTGTATTTTCCTCCTCTTTATGGATAAGCAATTGTCACTTGTAATACATGAAAAGTCCATTCTATGTTTTATGGAGGCACTAGAAGTCACCCCATATAATAGGTCATCTGTCTGCATTGCAATGTGTCATACGCTATTTTCTCATTTTATAATGATTTCTTTAATGAGTCCTACTGATCTTTCAGAAAAACATCACCATCATTTTCCAATAAGGGCCTTTTTGCCTCAGAGCACGAACGAAACAAAAGCTGTTTGTCCTTGTGGGAAACGGGGAGCTCTTCCCATTACTCAAAGCATTTATTCACAGTTTTATTGGAAATTAGACTAGCATTCCTGTTAGTCCGACGCTTCTGCTGCGTTCCTTTGCTTCTCAGAAAACACAATACAATTACTAGTGGTTAAATCACTCCTGCATTATCAGACTAGACTGTCTAGACCTATTTTATAATGTACAAATATTGTCTTGGTCTAAACCTTGCCTTGCTTAGAATGACCACTTGCCTTTTAAGGACATGATTGTATCGAGAGGAAGAAAGAGGAGACTTGAACTTGTATGGCCTGCATTCACACCACAGCTCAATATGTCCCCAAGTGCTTCCCATAAACTCCTCAAGTAAAATGTGTCGTTAACTTGAAAAATATTTCTTTGTTTAGTTTTCTTTTTATAACCACTATATTTTTGTTAACCAAAGTCAATATGTTTTTGGGATAATGTCTGGCGAAGCTGTTGTGGCGAACATTTGCATTTCAAGTCGTTCCTTCCTTAAACGAACTCTCTCCCCCTTTAGTACACTAGTAGGACATCCCTCAAACCACTGGGGGGGTGAGGTTTGGTGTTGACTGTGTGTGTGTGATGGGGTTCGAGGTGGGGGTCAGTCTGAAGCGATTTTCTGGCTGAACACTCTTCTTTTGAACATTGCCAAAGTGAGGCTAAAGGTTAGTTTAAGTTTTGAGGTTGTAACATGGGTTAAATCGGGCTAAGAAACATATCAGCGTAACTGTTCGGCAGAAGAAGTCAATTTATGGTCTTCCATGGATAGATTGCGACCGCTGACTTTGAACACATGCAAACTAATGCCATCTGTGGCTTATGCCTTATGAATAACATTTACAGAACTGCATTTTTCCGAAGAAACAGTGAGGGAGGTTATCAAGCAGCGCTAGCAGCATGACGGTTATCCTTAACTAATTTGTTTGGCTTTTTGGTTGTTTTTACCTAAATAAATTGAGGTATTATGAAATCTCTTACTCAGGGGAAAAGATTTTGCACAATCAATGTGAGAAAGACCAAATTTCTTTCGTGAGGTATCAATCCAAATCAGTCACAATCTACATTTCTCCATCATATGTCGCCATCGCAAAACAGCCACGTTCCATTAAGTGTTTCCCACACACGAAAACCAAACGTAACGTTTTGTCGCTCCCAACAAGACGTGGGATCGGGCAAACGTTTCACAAACAGAATTACACACGGAGGAAACCAACTTCACAAAATGACAAATTGACCTCCAAATTGGCATGGACTGGGAGGCCTGGAATGACAGGCGACTATTTGTTCAATGAACTCATTCGAGGCGCGTTGTGTACGATCTGCGAGAGAGGGTCACATGGAGTGGGGCCATTCGGGAAGACATGCGTAAAACACTGCCAGCCTCCATAATTGTGAGTAAAAGGAAGCTTTTGGGTTAATCCTCATTAAAAATGGAAGCTGCTTTCATCTTAGCAAGCCAAAATGACCCACTGTGAACTTTTGTCCACTTCCTTTCAGACTGAGTTCTAGCGTATACCAGGGCAATTAGACCGACGTTACAATAGTGCTTCGTTGAAGAGGCGGGAACGACGAGTTGCCCCATTGGTCTGCCAAACCTTCAAAATCTGACTCATCGTGCATGTCAATGGGATGTTTGGGGGCCGAAAAAACAGCAAATACATCTCAGGATGGAGGCCAATGGTATACTTTTAGACTTTCAGTAAGCAACAGGCCCCAGCAGCAAAAATCAGTCTCTGGATAAAACAGAAGAGTCTATTTATAACTGAGTATGTATTATTATAACAAATTGTCGGTAACTACTGCTTAGTGTTACATTATCAGAGTATTCTGGGTGGTTGCCAAGGTGTTACTATGTGGTTTCTGAGTTTTGTCGGTTCTAGACCTCCCTTTCAAGTCTCAAAATGGGCAACACTTCATTTCGATTGTCCACAAAAATAGAGGTGTCATTCACACCAGTGCAAGAGGTCAAAGTTAAAACGTAGGTCTGCTGGTTTATTGAATCCCTAGGTACAGTAGCAAAAGTAATATCGATTCTTGCCCTAGCAAACGACTAATTAGCAAATAATATTACCTCCATTTCAACACACATGAACATGGGAGGAATGTGCTTTCATGAACGTGAAATTGACCAACGTCCACAAATTTTAAGCTCGGAGAGTCACTGTTCTGTTATTCCTCAACAGGAATGTGCAACAGACTACAATATAAACACTCATGACTTACCCTATTATCTAACTTAAATGTGCTGGGTCTCAAATCTTCCTCGCAGGAGGCCCTAAACCATTCATAGCTTTGGGAAAACACAGATGCTTCCAAAACATGGTTCACAAGTTGATATTGTTGTGCATGGTCAGACGGATAAACATTTTTCAAGAGCACGTCTCCGTAATGCCAGACGGATGTTTCTGAAGCTCGTCGGGGGAAGTCGAGGCAGCAGGTCTGGCTCAGGCAGACATCCATCCCTTCTGCCTTCCCCTTCGCCGGTTATTCGATACTTGTTTTTGGGGAGAAAAACAATGAGAGTATTTAGTCAGATGTCACGCAGGGTCTAGTTCGTCTCTTTCGCAATTCAAACCTTTGTTCATTGGGGCTTTCTCTGCCCTCCCCTGGTAGCTTAGCTTCTCTGACTCAATGTGTGTTTTCAATTACAAAGCTTCAAACCGGCTCTTTTTTCTGACTAAAGAATCTCTCAGACCGTCGGTTCCTTATACATTTGTTACCACATGAAAAACACGCAGAGTGGGGGATACAAAGAAAAGAGGAAGTAGAAAATGAGAGGTTGTCCCGATAAGGACGGTGAATGCACAACAACGCTGTTGTTTTCCTCGGTTCGTGTGCGGGTTCTCTTAGTTTGATCTTTTGTCCCTGGCTCGGGACGTGGCCACTTGCGGCTCACGCTGTGAAAGTGAACTCTCCGAGGCATCAGAAGACATGCATCTTCCAAGAGAATCTGAGATCTCCTCCGGGCAAGGTTTAACTGGATTTTCAGTGTTTTTCTGTTTATCGTCTGTTTTGCGGCATTACCTGCGTCTTAGAATGCCAAATCTCCTATAATCACGTCGAAGTGGATTTCACTGGAAAACAAAAGTACTGTGCAATGAGATCTTTAGATCTTTGGAAACTTAGGAGATAAATCACTCGAGGTCCAGAGTTTGAATGCGTCAATTTATGTCTTAGCAAAAACAAAGGAAACCTGCCCACACCTCGGTTTTCTAGGCATAATTAGGGGTTAGAGAAGTAGCCAAATGTCATAATTTGAGCATTGCAGGTAATGACTTTGTTTTTACTTCGGCCTCTGGATCTTTTTCAGGGTTTATTTTCCAAGTTACTACAGTAGGTTTGAGGTGCAGGTAATCCAAACGGCGACTGAGTCACAAACAGTGTAAAGAATCTTAATCCTCTTAGTCGAATCAAACATCTCAGGTTGAACATCTAGGCAATAATTTTGCACCGTGACTCTATCGCAAGGACACAGGAGGAAAAAGCCTCGGCCTGTTACTGGGAGCGTACGTTGGAGGCCTATTTACAATTAGCTCCATTATAACATACCAATAATCCTCCACATGGGTGCATGTAATCTATGGAGCGTTCATACCTCCGAATTTCCACATGAGAAATGAAAATATTTGATGTTGGTAAGAAGATTAGGAAGGACTGTCGAAAGCTATTTTCAGTAAGTTATTTAGCAGCTTTGGGGTGGACCTACTTCCTAGAGAACATACTGTCCAGGTCACTGATGGGCTTAACATTTGCCCCCCGTTCAAAAAATGAACTGAGACCCTGCCAGTGGGTGGGCCAAATCCGTGGCAGTTCACACACACATGCATAGGGCTCCTGCATTGGTCATTTAAAGCTTTTAACCACATGGCTACATTGAGATAAATCATACTGTGAAGGAGGCGTTGTTCCCTTGTGATCAATAAGGAGGAAGAAAAATCCATAAAACACTTACAGTTACTCCTACGGATTATTTTTCAAGTTTAAATGACGGATGTGTTGTGTCTTCCAACCTTTTTCTACACTTGAATGTCATTTTTATGACAATTACTCTTAATCCCGCTTTAAGACAATAATGGGTTGGCGTCCTAATAAGTGTCTTTCCCTCTGTGGTGCTTTCAAATCATTGCAGCATTTGTTTAAACAGATTAGAATGTCAGTTTGAGGTGTTACCACTTATTTGCAAGTGGATTAAGAATTCTCTGGATGGATAATTTTTTATACATTGGGGTTTGAGTGTTGTGAAGGGTGGTCAATAGTAGAACTAATCTCCTACAGAAGGTTTCAGAGGTTAAATGCAGTTCAGTTTTATGTGTGTACATCTTTTCATAAACAAGACATTTTATAAAAATATTCACACATTGTGCAGTGTATGAAACAAATAAACTGACTTTGGGTACTGTCAGCTAAAAAGGAAAGTAGTCTCAGTGGCAGACCCAGTCATAAAATTTTGATGAACGAACATTTATTTATTTGCGTATATCTGAAATCACTTTTTATTTTTTATTTACTAAATAAAAAAAAAGAATATTCATATTTCATGTTGACTAAAATTATTGCAATTCTATTTTATCTCAGGCCCGGTACTAGGCTGGCTCGACTAGGCGTTTGGGGTAATTAAATATTCTGGTTGGGCAAATATATAATCAAAGTTCATTGCATGCATCATTTTTTAATTTTTCTGTAAATTAATTGACAGATATTTTTTTAATAAATAATTAAAATAAGTAATTAGTAAATTTGTAATAATAATAATAAAACAATAATAATTTTGAATTATTTTAATTGTCAGCTGGATATTGTTGGAGAGGCCCAAGAAAAATCTGGAGGGGCAATGCCCCCCTAGACCCGGTCCTGTTCGATCTATTAAAACTAAGAACCCACTAGACCTAGTAAAGATTTGAAGATGCAATCCAAAACTTTGTATGATTAAAAATAAACAAAAATGAATAATTCACTGTATAAAAAAACATAAAAACTGTATTATTTTGGCAGCTGATCGAGGCACCATAAAAAAACATACAATTACACACTAAAAAATGCTGGGCTATTTTCAACCCAGTGTTGGGTAAAAAGGAAAAAATCGTTATAAATTGACCTTTGCTGGGTTGTTTCAACCCAATAACCAATTAGGTAAAATATAAACATTTTCCTGGTTAATTTAACCCAACGGTTGGGTTCGTGCCTTTATAACCCAACGCTGGGTTGAAAACAACCCATTTTTCATGTTATTTTACACCCGATATGTTTTATTAAACTCTGTAAAAGTAAACCGTAAAATTCCATAAACAATTGTGTGTTGAGCATGTACATAAATATATATGTTGAACAAGTTATCTCCCAAAAGAAATGGCAATGTAGAAGCAAAAGTTAGATTGCAGCTTTAACTTTTATGTACTCAAGGACCCTGCTGAAGAACTTTTTGTTGCAATGTAAAGTCTCGGGATTAGTTCAACAAACCTTTTAAACCTTGAGTATGCATCTGCTGTGTGAAAACGTGTTTGTGTCTGTGTCAGAGATAAGAGAGCGAGCTTTCTAGGTTCAATATTAAATATTTGGAGTTTGCTGGCACGGGATACTTCGCTCAACATTGTTAAGGTACTGGTGGTCAGTTCCTCGTTTATCTGACACAGCCCAGCTTTCTCAGATATAAACCAGAGTCCGGATGTTGACTGGATGACTCACCCTCAACCACACAAGAACATCTATCCGTTTCTGAATGACACACACAGTGTGAAAAGAGCGTTTAGCCCCATTCGTGAGTTGAAGCAATGTCTTTGGGATGGCAACCAGTCAAAAACCAGTCAACCCGGAAGAATACTCAACTTTTCCCCCGTCAGACGAAGCCACAAAATTATCAAACGCCACATGAAACAAAAACATTAGTCTTTCTCATTCTTAGCTAAGTGTTGTCGCGCTCATTGTCTTGTTTCCCATAAGACAATTTATCCTTCAGTTTGAAATGATTCATTGGAGCTCTTTGAAGGTGAGTGTGTATGTGTAATTCAAATCTGACGATCCTCATCGGCTATAAATGTTTTTATTGTCAAAGAGTCACAGCCTAGAAAATATTTTACCAGTTGGAAATTGTATTTACTCACAGCTCCCGCTTCTCGCCAACATGTGAGGGCGCAGTCATGCTCTCATTAACACGTACATTCATTTGTCTTTTTATTTGGGTTATAATTCTTTATGTATATCAGATTTACTGGAAATACTTTCTGGCAAGCGCTGAATCAACATTTGGGTCCACTTAGGCAAAAATGAAATGTGGCCAGATGCAACAAGATTAAAGAAGTCCATAAGAAATAAACACAACAAAACTTCAGAGTACAGATCGCACTGGCGGAAGAAGCCAAAGTAATTTGTTTTAAGGCTGGTTGGTAGCAAATAACAACCAACTGGTTCACAGTCATGTAATCACACAAGTGTCGAAAGATTCAACCGATATTTCACCGCTGATTACACGAATGGATCAACTGCAGTTAAGATGCTAACTTATTTGGCATCATGCATACAATTTTGAATAACAAACCTTTGTGATACATCACGTACGCTACATAACCAAAAGTATTGCCCTTTAATTAACGGGTTTGGCTAGGCCTCTTAAATCCAACCAAGACAAATCTTAATGGTACGGCATACAAAGACATTCTATGACATTCTGAGAATTCATGTTTGGGAAGGGGGATTATCTGATCCAGCATGTAAACACCCCCGACAATAATCTGTAGTCTGGTTTACTGGATTGGGTAATTGCTGTCACAGTCCCGTCTGCCCTTGTCTGCTTCCCTGTGTCATCCACTGCCTGTTTCTCCGTGTTTACCCCAAGGACTCCAATTCCCATGATCCTCCATTCTCCCTCACCAGTCCCTTCAACATTCTGTAGGTGTGGTCAGCGGGATTCAAATTCCAACACGTGATGCAATGGGATGCCAATTTTTAAATGAGTATTTTTGTTCAAAACGTAATGCAGAATATACTAAAATGATTTTTAAAGAAAAAAGGGATAGCTTGTTTTCTAACTATTGATCATATGCCTTTGAGTGAACAACTCATCTGTTGAGTTGTAGGTGAAATATATGAAAATCTCTTTATTTCTCGTGTAAAATGTTAGCTGGTGTACCGTTATCTCAGAATAGAAGTTCATCCACCGTAGTTTTACACAAGGTTTCTGTAAAACTGCTTCATTGTTAACGCAAAAATACGGGCCGCTTTTTTATCTTTTCTTATTTTTCAGCTAATTTCTCAGTTTGACAACTTCAATCCAATTGCAAACTAAATGCAATCTGCGGTTATAAAACATGAGATGTAATAAGTGCAATAATACAGTGCTTGTGTTTTTGTGCGTGTGTGCGTGTGTGTTTCAAACGCTTCTGTCTGTCTATAAAAAAAGAATGTCATGTGTCTTATAATGTCAAAATACTCCATAAACAGAGGATTTTTATTTTATTTTACATTCGTCAAAGAAAAACTGTTATTTCAGCTGCTCAAAATTTAACCACAAATCTGGTCTAAAAACTAACAGAGAACGAAGATGGAAATTTATGATCCTAACTACAAATGTTTACGTCGCCCACAATTACCAAGCAGGAGATGATGATTTCTCTGAAAACAAGGAACAGTCAAACAAGCTTTTTCATGGAACACGTTTTTTTAATGCAAGACAAAGCAAGTATGGTTAACTGAAGCAAAGTATAAACAAGTTACAGACATGTGGCATTCTTGAGGATATTAATATGGTTACAGTCAGGGATAACCCGGATTTACTGTGCCCGTAAACAAGCTGGGAAACCACCTTATTTCTTTGATATTTACTGCATCGTTTTCTTTTTTTAGTCAAGTTAATATTGGATAATTATTTTAGAGTGAATTCAACATAAGTAGTCGTCTCTGAGATTTGTTTTGGCTATAATTTGTCTTTACGTGTACTTTTGTTGTTTTTATTCTTGAAATGAACGTACAGCTAAACAAAGTTTGACACAAACAAAATGCCAATTGTTTATATATTTTATAAGACCAAAAATTCTTAAAATCTGCAACAGACCATTTATTAAGACCTAGATGCCGACGCTTTTTGATCTAAGACCAAACAACAACCATAAAAGCGCTTATTAAAAAACAAACATGGCAACACAGCAAAAGAGCGCTATGTGATGTAGGCCTCCGAGTGTAAACACAACACAGTCGCATGTCAGCAGTTTAGTTTAAACTGACGGACAAAACGAATCTTTAGCCGAAAAACATGTAGCTATGGTTACCAGTTGTCAATCATCACAAATGCGGGAGTGTGTACTATATTTGGCTAAAGTCATTCGCGAACCAGTGGGCGGGGCTAGAGAAGTAGTAGTTGATATTTTCGGGTCAATGACGTCATAGATAGGTGCATTCCAGAACATGGCATTCGCTTGGGGATTAAGGGTTCACTACACTTCAGGGGACAGTTCGCTTGAATACGATTCCCTCTTATATAACAAAACGTGTGCAATGGTTATTTCCGTGCAATTATCAGTCCTTGGCTAATATGAATTCACGTGTATTGCCTAGCGGTGTAGTTGATTCCTGCAAATCTTTAGTTAAACATGTAGATTTTCAAAGCACAAAATTCTTTCAGTTTAAACATGTCGACCTTCATAGCTGTCAAGTTGACCATTTTAGTTCATTGAGTTTATGAATGATTGTTTGTTGCTGGACGATTTAACAGGGAGGTAAACATCTGTGCAGATAAAATTGGGTGTCTGCAATTACAAAATAAAGATCCACTAAACAATGCAAGCAAACAGCTAAATATCTTTATTGAACAAAGTATTTAAATAATGCACTGATGTAAATATAATGATCTCTTAAATAAGGTTATTGAGACTTCTCACGGTAACAGAATACAGACCAAATATGTTGTTTACAGCAGAAGAAAATTATAAACTTTAATCCCAGTTAAATTCACTGATGTGATAATCATAAAGAAAACAATCTTGTGTATGGAAGCTTTTAGTTGATGTTGATCATGAAAAACAGTTCTAAAAGTTAACTTGTTAAACTAATAAAAGTGCCTGGTTTAGGCCTTGTGCTCCACCTGGCAAGCACCCAGCTGCACTCTTTCGGAGTCACCTTCAACTGAATCATGTACTATTTTTATCTGATTTAATAGAGTAAACCTGCTCCATTTTGGGAAATGTTTCCTGTCCCGTGAATCTATTTTACTGTGAACACAATTTTTACCAATAATGCTTGGCTTGATTTTTTATCATTAGATTTACTTGGCCCCAATGTGTTTTGTGGTTTTACCATTTAAAATGATTTCAAACTAATATTTTACTTAAAAGTTGGCTTCATGTAAATATAAATACAATTATTTGTATCAAGTCTAAATTTTTCTGCTGAACTGTGGTATCATATTAGTTCATAATAAGTAAGGTCAAGGCATCTTTGTGGCGCCAAGGCAGTTCAATACTTCAAAAGTAAAGAGTGGTTATTCAGCATGATGCAGGAAATCAGAGTATGTGTAATGATAATATGAATGATGGCACAACGCCTGCTGCTTCTTCATTGAGCCAATGTGAGTATTTCATAATGGCATGCTGGTGTCAATGATCTGCGGCAGTGTTTGAGTTGAGCGCTTATCTGTGATCTTTCTGTCGGTTTTATCTCTGGTGAGTTAAAATATTACAGCTGAAATCTGAACAGAGAAACGTCAGCTTATAAAGTAACCTCACATTCCCAAAAACCACAAACATTGCCTTTTAACAGTTAAGATGAGTTATTGGCAAAAACTTAGAATTTGAGAAAAACACAGAGGATTTGTAATACAAATAATTGTTTTATTGTATGTCGAGATTGTGTTTTGAATTAGCCATGTGTTCTTCATTTATGCGGTTATATCAGAAAATAAAATGTAACTAATGGACCAAAATAATTCATCTTTGGATAAAGATGAGCTTTGGGAGCAATGCCCTGATATATGGTGTCATTGGTGTCCCGAGTTCAAGTTCCGTTCCTGTTTTTTTTCTACCTCTCTGTTTGCACTATCAAACAAAAAGATAAAGTTTGCTTTGCACTTTAAAGAGCAAGTAAACACACATTAAAGAACAACTACAACATATTGACGCAATCATGGACAGTTAACACCCAATCTTCACAATGACTGTGTGCATGATGTTCTCAAGATAAATGATCAAGGCCGTTTGATTTGATTTTCAAAGGGTCATCAAAGATGCCGTTGACTTCCTAATGCGTAATCCACTCAACAGATCCCTTTCAGTAGAGCATTATGCAAACATATCTGATGTCTGCGCCTCTCTGCCCGACCTACCGCAAACCAACAGGATGTCAGTCCCCGTGGGGCAATACAAGGGTCAAAGAGGACACCTTTGCAAGCTGATCTTTTAGCTCTGAAATATCAAAAGAAAAAAGTGTGTATCTGATGCACAGCTTTTCCTGAGAACATAAATTATAGACATAAACATCGGCACATAGTTTTTTTTAAAGACACACTGTACAAACTTGACAGCAAGGCTGCCCAGGCGGAAATTTTTTCAAAGAGTTGTTCAGAACCACGGACAGCGCACATTAGTTTGACTGCTCAAGGATACACTAGAACTGTCTGTCTGTCATAATAATATCTCAAAATCCTTTGCACTCTGAAGATCAGCCCAGTTAAAGCAACTTTGGAAGAACTTAAAGTAAAAATGCTAAACACAGTGCTTACCAGTACTATGAATAGAAATGTCCGACTACCACTTATGAAACTGCATCGGATTGAGAAAAACTGCAATAACGCCATGTGTATTCAGTGTCTTCTTTATTTTTCATGATTATATCTCTTTACTACTGTGACTTATGCCTAAATGTATAAGCTGTTTGCAACAATGCTGACCAAATATGACCAAATGTATTCAAAAATACATCCACTGTTTTTCAGCAAAGCCCAGGAGACTGACTACTTCAGTAAAAAACTAGAGCACCAACAACACATTAATTATCATCATTGCTTGATGCTTAATTTTTGTCAGCTTTTTGTTTTCTTCACATTTTTATGCACGTTAGAATAAAGACTGTATTCCCTGATATGCTGTAGTTTGCCCTTTTCCAAGTAAATTACCCCGAAAGTTTAATGTTTGCTCCATTTTGTACCATGCTCCTCATATTTTAATGTTCAGATTTGTAGCGTCATCAAAAGCAAATCCATACACACAAACACAGTGGCAAGAAAATGTATGTGAACCTTTTGGAATTTCATGGTTTTCTGAATAAATTTGTCATAAAGTTTGATCTGATCTTCATCTGAGTAAAGGGTATTGACAAACATAATGTGTCTAACATAATAACACAACATTTTTTTTATCTTTCATGTCTTTATTGAGAACAACCAAAAAACTCATAATGCTTGTGGAAAAAGTATGTGAACCCTTGAGTTAATGACCTCTGTCATGGTTCCACCTCTCCTTGTCAGGTATTTCTTGGTCTAGAGGTGGAATCATACAGGATTCTCTGTTTCATGTGGGAGAGAGACGATTGTGGCACCTAATTGCCACCATACTCTCTCTCGGGTCTGCGTCATCGTTCCCACCCTTCTGTTTCCTAGTTTGTGTTAATTAGTTTATCCCCTGCACCTGTTCCCTCATGATTTGTTCCCTTTAAAACATCCTCGTGTTCATTGTCCTGTGCTGGTTCATTGCACGTCTTACCTCGTGTCGTTGATGTACTTGTACTTGTTCATAGATAGTCTTTGTATTCATGCCCTCGTCTTGCCTTGTTCCCATACCCTGTGTCACATAAGTCTAGTTTAGTTAGTGTGTTTATATTCAAGTGTTTGTTTTCTTAGTTTAGTTAGTCCGTGTTCTTGTTTATTGTTAAAAGTATCCTGTCCTGTTTTCCCCATTGTGGGTTTTGTTTTGCCTTTTTGTAGTCTTTGTTATTTTGTTAATAAATACCCCTGTTAACCCCTCACCATCTGTGTCTGCCTGCAATTGGGTTCTCCTGCCATGTCTTGCCGTGCAGATCATGACAACCTCAAAAAAGCTAATTGGAGTCAGGTTTTAGCACACCTGGAGTTTCGTTAAGATAATAAGTTTGGAGGTTTGGACTACAGCTACTTTGACTGATAAAAACCCCTCAAACTTTTGGAGTTTGCTCTGCACAAGAAGAACACGCTTATGTGAGCCGTGCCTCTTCAAAAAGAGCTTTCAGAGGATCTACGATCAAGATTTGTTGATTTACATAAAGCTGGCAAGGGTTACAAAGTTATTTCAAAGACTATACAAATTCACCAGTCTACAGTTAGGCAAACCATTTACAAATGGAGACACTTTCGGACTGTTGCTACTCTACCAAGAAGTGGGTGACCAGTCAAAATGATACCAAAAGCACAACGAAGACTCATCAATGAGGTAAAGAAAAACACCGAATGACAGCCAAAGATTTGAAGGCATCATTGGAACTTGCTAACATTCATGAGTCTACAATACGTAAAACACATATGACACTCAACAGCGATTTTGGCAAAATGTTTTGTGGACTGTTGAAACGCAGATTGAACTATTTGGAAAAAACACACAGCACTACATCTGGCGTAGAAAAGGCACGGCATATCATCATGAAAACATCATCCCAACTGTAAAATATGGTGGAGAAAACATCATGATTTGGGCTGCTTTGCTGCATCAGGTTCTGGCCAGCTTGAATCATTGAGGGGAAGATGAATTCCCAAGTATATCGAACAATTCTTCAGGATAATGTGAGAATGTCTGAACATCAGCTGAAACTGTGTAGAAGGTGGGTGATGCAACAGGACAACGACCCAAAACACCGGAGTAAGTCCACAACAGAATGGCTTCAGAAAAATAACCCTGCCTTTTGGAGTGGCAAAGTCAGAGCCCAGACCTCAACCCAATAGAGATGCTATGGATTGACTTGAAGAGGGCCATACACATGAGACGTCCAAAGAATATGACAGAGCTAAAGCAGTTCTGCCAGGAAGAATGGGCTAAAATTCCTCCTCAACGATGTGCAGGTCTGATCCACAGCTACAGGAAGCGCCTGGTTGAGGTTATTGCTGCCAAGGGGGGGGGTCAACCAGCTATTAATTCTAAGGTTCACTTACTTTTTCCCCTCCCATTTTGAATGTTGAATGAGTGTGTTCAATAAAGACATCAAAGATCAGATTTTTTTGTGTTATTATTTTTAGATACATTATGTGTCAAGGTTTGTGGTGTAACAAGGACAGAGGACCCAGACAGACAGCGGGTAAGGGGTTAACACAAACTTTAATAACATAGACAAAACCAAAGAAACCCACGAGGGGGTAAAATAACAAGGAACAATGGTTTAACATGACGGGTTGAGAGGAACAAGGACTAACTACACTAGACAAGACTAAAGACAACACTTGAATTAAATTACAAATAACTAAACTAGACTTAACTGAACAAGACAGGAACTACAACACACGAATCAAAATGAATCAGCGCAAGACAGAAGACCCAGGGAAATTATAAAAGGAACCAAATCAGGAGGGGAACAGGTGCGGGCATGAAATCATTAACAATCAATAATGAGGAAATGAGAAGGTGGGGACAAAGACGAGACCGGAGAGTATGGAAGGCCATCAGTGCCAAATTGCGTCTCTCCACATGTAACAAGAGGTTCTGTCATGATTCTGCCACTAGATCAAGAAAATCAAGACAAGATGGGGCAGAACCATGACATTATGTTTGTCAATACCCTTGACTTATTCAGAAAACAATGAAATTCCAAAAAGTTCACAAACTTTTCTGTACTTATACTTCTTGAACACCTTTTGTATAAAACTGTTGTATAAAACTACAAACATGCTGTTAGGGTCATATATCAGCACTTTGCGATAACCTAATATACAGCCATAACACACTCATGTTGGCGCGTTGTCATAACCGTGCATTTCATTCAATTATTCACTGAGGTTCTGAAGTTTTAAGATAGTGGGTAATGGAGAAAAAATTATGTTCTTTGAGTGCACTTGACAGGTTTAAAGTATGTGAGAGGAGAAATCAGGAACAAACAGGAAAGTGTGAAGAACACAGAGCAGAACCCAACTGACATCAGACATACATCTTTCTCTGCATACATCTTTCTCGGTGTAACAACATTCCTTACATTTTTACCTTCCATCCACTTACAGACAGGCCGCGTTGAAACAGGACGGGCTCTCCAAAACACAGTCGTACCGAACTCTAATCCAAAGTGTGCTTAAAGACGCAATTTGTAACTTTTTGATGTAAAAAGCATTAAGATTAAAATAATGGTTTATAGATGCGGTTGGAAATGAAATGTCCGGTTGACAACAACCCTCATAAAGATAAAGGGAATGTTCACCCCAAAATGAAGTTACGTCATCATTTACTCACTCTCATGTCATTTCAAACCTTTATGACTTTCTTTCTTACGCAGAACACAAAAGATGATATTTAGATATTTTTTGGTAACAACATATCTATTCACATCTATTGTAGACACAAAACCAATGCAAGTCAATAAGTACTGCCCGTTGTTAAGTTTGAAATGACAAGAGGGTGAGTAAATGATGATAGAATTTTCATTTTTGGGTGAACTATCCCTTTAATGCCATTTGGCAACCCACATTAAAAAGTTATGTGTCAAACAGAGATCTCGATAGAGAAGCAAGTTAGAGATTTCAGCTTAGGACGATAGCACTTCCGCTTTGATCTGTTGGGTTAAAGCATTTAACTTTTTAGCTATTTAATTTTTTGCAAGATATTCAAACTTTGTCACAAATTGTGTTATTCAACGAACTTTACTTTCCAAAAGTGCCCACTCTGAATTTCAACACACTTACATTTAGGCAGGACTAAATTAAGCTTGCTCAAAGGGAAATGAAAGTGCTTGCTTATGTTTAAAGAAGGGTGGATTTCTATTGCACAACTTATCGAAAGGACCAGTTTGATTACTTCAGTTGTCCTTTTTCACACAACTAAATAAATCCAATAAATGTATCTATTATTTTTTTATCTTTTTTTAATGAGTAACATTTTATGTTTAATACTATTTGTAACAAGTTCAAAGTCGTAGGGAAGGAAGGAGGCGGGAACCCCCAGAGATTCAATACCTTTTAATCAAAATAAACAAACAATAACACTGAACTTAAACAACATAAGAACATAAATACAAACTTAGCACATGTCCGGACCCGGTCCTCTCTCGTCAGCAGTCCTGTCGCTTGTCCTCTTATGCTCCCGATCTCCTCCATGGGAGATGCGGGACCGGTGTGCGCACAGCTGATTCCCACATCGTTCCCTCACGGCTCTCGTCCCGCCTTCCTCGTTACACTATTATTATGTTTTATTATTATAATTAAAAAAAATAATGGTAGCTATTATTAATGAGACAAGCAGATGCTTATCCTAATAACAAATAAAAAAACAAACAAAATAACAGTATTAAAACCTGACATTAAATTCTAACTTAATGAAGGTTTTTGGGTGAGTCTTAAATTTATCCACCAGCTCCTCATGTCATAGATGAGACATGACACGGGAACCTACAGAAACCACACAGGTGCCACTTCTCTACAGATACAAGAAACTTTGCACCTGCATCCTTTCCCCATATCTTTAACTGGTTCGGAGAGCACAGTTTACTAATTTTATACAACCCACTTCACATTGCAGCTCTTTGTGCGGGAGCTGCGAGCAGAGACCAGCACTGGGTTCATTACTTCTGAACATCTGCACTCTATAACATGCCAGCCGCTGCATGAATTATGACAGTGTTGAAGAAATGAATGACATTGTTCATCTTTATTAGCTCAGATGACGATGACGATACGCCACACGTCAACGCGCCTTCAATAACATCAAGCCCACATTATGGATCAAAACACAAGGGCCTCTGTCACAGTGTTCCCAATGGGACCTTCGTTCTGGATCCACAACGTCCATCAGAGCTTCGACTCTCTGATAATCACAAACCATTCGCAGTCTTTGAGGGAGATGTTTTCAAGACGCCTTCTCTTGGCAAAGGTCTTGACACAGGAACACTTTTTTTGGCACTTCCAAGTTTGTGGAAAACGCAGCAACCATCATTTTTATAATCAGGACTGTTGGCCTGTCTTGTAGTACAAAAAATGAATGTGAATGAAAAAATGAACAAATCATGAATTTAGTTTTTTCTCCGTAGTTCACTTTAGAGAGCACGAGTAAGAGATTCAATCACAGGGAACACAATAGTATAGATTGAAAGCACTGTAGATTGCTTTGGATAAAAGCATCTGGTAAATTGTCATAAAATTAAATGTAATTATTTTTGAAAGCGAATAGGAGAATATAGATATATATTTTTTTAATGTAAATAAATTAGAGCTGTTAAACGATTAATCGTGATTAATCGCATCCAGAATAAAAGTTTGTGTTTACATAATATATGCCGATGTTCTGTGCATATTAATTTTGTATTTATGAACACATACACAGAAATGCACATATTTAAGAAAAATATAAAAATATAAGGATTAATAAACGTTTATTTAGAATTTCAATTATTGGTAAATATAAATTAATACATTTAAAATTTCCTAAATATATAGACAAGTATGTGTATGTTTTGTCTTTTTAAACACAAAAGTAATATGCACAGTACACAGATATATATTATGTAAACACAAACCTTTATTCTGGATGCGATTTATCGCGATTAATCGTTTGACAGCCCTAAAATAAATATAAATGTAAATAAATATTTATATTTATAAATATACATAATATGTATATTATATGTCAATTTAAGTAAAAGAATGAGTGTATGTTGTGTTTATTAACAAGAACAAATTATGTACAATTTATTTTTATAAAATAAGATTAAATGAGATCTTTATAAATATATGCGTACATCGTTTCAAAAATGATTCGATATCTCTGCTGGATAGCAACACAAGTCCTAATGAAAACCATTCTTGCAGTGACGCACAACACAGAATTTTCCGGTTTCCCACACCTGGAAATATTTACCAACACTGCGCTAACACGCTTGTTGTCTTAACTAACAGGGCCAAATAATGGGTACTTGACTTACTTGAATAACAAAGCAGGGTCCTAAACTGTATTTGTATTCTTTACTGCAGCCAAACACGTTCGTTTATTCTGCCTGGATACAGCCGCCATACCGTCTGTCACGTTTACAACACAAATGAGTAAGAACAATGGGGAGCGCCACGAAATGATGCTGGGAAGTCTCCTCCATGCCAAGACATCCAAAACAAAACGAAAAAAGAGAAAACTTTACCCATTTCATTCCCGATAAGCTTGGGATAGGCCCCTGTGATCTGCTGTTTACATTGTGGCAAACACTCCAACAATTTCCTTCTCATTTCCCCTTTCGCTGCCCTCTGGAGAATGAGAGAAAACATTCCTTCATGTTTCCAACCCCAGCTGAGGTTGGCTCAAAAAGTGACGTAATTTCTCGACAAAGAATGAGGTTACTTACGTGTCGAAGCATTTAGCGTTGCCACCTGTGGAAAAGGCACGTCTTGGGTCTGTTGGGTCAGATAAGCTTTATGTAACCAGAATAGATCAGGACACAACTTTTAAATGACAAAATAGCACTTAAATAAAAAGGGAAAGTTTTTATTAGCCCAAATGGTGTGCAAACCCAAAAACAACAGTGTGATGGTCTTTAATGGAAACCCTACATGACTACATGAAAATTCTATTTCCTGTAAACAACCACATGAACTGGGAGATTTATTACCATTCATTAACTACGCTTTGCATTCACCAACAAAAACATTGGCGTGCCATGTACTAAGAACAATATTTTTGTTTTTCATTCCGCAAGTTAAAACAAAGGCACCATAAGCTGATTCAATTAACTCATGGGAAGGGTCCTGCACATAACCAAACAAGAATTTGTGACTGGAGATGACTGTATCTTCAGAGACACGCAGCTCTCATTTATAAATCAAAGGAAATCTTCACTCGGGGAAACTGGCTTACGAACTTGACGCGAGACAAAGAACTTGCAGCTGACAGAAGTTTGGAATTATTTACAATGCCCTGTCTCCATATGCACTGCACACTTTCCAGCTGGGATTTTTTTAGGTGAATCTCAAGAAAACATGTCAAGGTCACTTGGGATTCAAAAGATAAAACATAGAAAATTATATTTAGATTAATAAAATGAGGACCTTTAAGATTTTTTGGGATTATGACATTATTTCGATATGCACTACGGTGGCTGCACAGAACTGAGATGCCGTCATGTTTTCGCTTCTTTTCCGGAGGAGATAACGTATTTACAAAACGTGCTCTGTAGAGCAGTTTGTCCGTTTAGGGCTACTGTAGAAACAACATGGCGAATTCCATGTAAGGGGACCCGCAGTGTATGTAGATAGAAATAGCTCATACTAAGCTAATAAAATATTATGTAAGGTCTTTATACACCTCTGAACACATAGTTATGAATATTATATTGCATTTCTGTCATAGATCCTCCAAAAAATGACACATGGGACCTTTATATCTGCAACTGTAAGCACGACTTCTTTTTAAAATTTTAAATGTAAGGTTTAAAACAGAGATGGCGATATAGAGGCAAAAGGGATCGCAGCTTTAAACAGTTATTCCTACTATTGCCAACAATGACTGTTATTAACACATTTATTTTTTACTATATTACTGTATTTTTTTATTTAAATACAGTTACATTTTATTAAAATCGGTGTCTGTAAAATGCAACAAATACTTCAGTGTTTAATTTTGTTACAATTCAAATTACGTGATATTTCTTTATTTGTCATATTATTCTTTGTGTTTCTGTAATGTTGTGTTTCCTAATAATAGGCCTTACTTTCATTAAGCAAAATATACTTATTACAGTGTGAAAATGTCTTCAAATGTTCTTGAGCTCACCCACAAAGACGCCACATTAAGAATAAAAATGGCACATGAAAGCATCTAGTGGTCTTGTGAAGATTCCTAAACCAGGTCTAGGAGAAAGAAACCGGTACTAAAGACAGGATTACTTAGTCGTTGTCCAGTTCTCACGTTTTCTGTTCTTCTGCAATTTCTCTTTCCTGAGTCC
This sequence comes from Triplophysa siluroides, assembly GCA_006030095.1. Taxonomy (NCBI): domain Eukaryota; kingdom Metazoa; phylum Chordata; class Actinopteri; order Cypriniformes; family Nemacheilidae; genus Triplophysa; species Triplophysa siluroides. Next base: position 4,339,901 of record VCII01000093.1, read on the forward strand.
TTTGTGTCCTTTTCAGCCGCCGGACAATGAAACGGTAAAGAGAAAGCGGTCAGAGGTCACTTATTTAGGAAACTAGCGCCTTCAAAGCATGCCTTCCCATTTAAAGGAGAAAATAAGGATTTGGAGAGCCCACCACAGACTTTGCCCTTTCTGGAGCAGACCGCCTGATGTCATAGGTCACATTCCAGTGAAGCGGGCCAGTCCTCTGTTTGATAGCAGGTTGCTGACTCATTATTGAAAGCAGGATTGGTTGGGGGAAGGGAGAGAAAGTAAAGAGACATTATATTATTACTTCATTATCTTCCTCAGTGCAGGAAGACTTTCAATCTATCTTTTGTATCTTATCTCCCAATTCGAGTGGCACAGGGCTGTCTTTGTTGGGCAGAATATCCACTGGCACGCTTGGCAAGAGGAAAAACTGGCAAGGTTGTGCAACACTTTGTGAGTGAATTGTGACCTCTTAACAGGGTTAATGGAGCTTTAATCGTTGTGTGTGTGTGTGTGGGAGGGGTGTCTGTGGTTGTGTTACTAGAATAATTGAGCAAAAAGCCAAAATTACACTTTATTGAAAAATATTTTAGAGAACATCATGTGTTGTTCACCCAGCCATTACAATTCATTTGCTGCCTCCAAAAACGTCTCAATCCACCATAAAATTCTCTCTGAAGTTGACTCGTGCATCGCAAATCTTCTGAAGCCACGTGAGGAACGTACTGAAATTTAAGTGTTTGCTGAGATTTTATCCAACACCGCAGCTCTCAAATCTAATTTAATAAGTCCAGACGTCCAAATATTGCACTGCAATGATCTGGAACACCATTGGTTGTCATGCCATTGGTTTAAGTCAACATGACTGCCAAGTTAAATATAGAGAAGTGCAAGTTTTATAACTGTTTTGTTTTAATGTTGGCCAACAGAGTCACATGATACACGCTAAAACTACTGCTTAGCTTTTTTTCACGAGATTGTTTTGCGTGTGGGTTTAACTTCACGTGGCTGCATAGATCGATCTGCGTATGGCAGCGACTCAACAGTTCTGTTTTGAAAATGCTGTAATTTTATTTTGATGTAATACAGTTGTCGATCAGTCACGTGTCGCTTTAAGTTGAACACAACGTTAAAGTGGAAACAGAGGATAACGCGTGGACCTGACAACATTGACAGGCGACGCAATTATGAGGGCAGTAACACTATTTTAAACTGTGAATTTATCTGTGTTCAAACATTGTTAGAAACATTTGGAATAATGTAAATTGTAAAAAAAAGGTGAAGCAGCTAAGGTGCCAGAAAAAAATAAAAAAATTTGCCACGTGTTAAAATTGCAATAGCAAAAACATTTTTAACAGTGTAAGTACACAGGTGAATAAAATATATAGCACTGTGCTAGAAGTGGTAAGACTTAAGAATAAGGACTACTTCTCACTATTAACTAGTTGCTTATTAGCATGCCTATTATAAGCATATTGGCTGCTTATTAGTACTTATAAAGCACATATTCAACATGACCATATTCTACTTCCTCAATCCTACCCAATACCTAAACCTTACAACTGCCTTACTAACTATTAAAGTTTATTGAGGCAAAAGTCCTAGGTAATGGCTTATTAATACCGAGAATTGGACCTTAAAATAAAGTGTGAACGAAGTTCGACATGGTTTCCAAACAACGTTTCTGCCTTCGACGGTTCCATCAGCTTAGTAAACAAATTCATGTGTATTGGACTGCCCACGGGGAAGCTTATACAGCGACATTAATTACGACACTGGTAACAGACAATTGCGCTTATCAACGACACGGGGGAACAATGAGCAAAAGTTCTATAGTGTGGCTTTAACTTAGATACCGTAGGTCTTCTTACAGAAAACTACTGCAATGACTGTTTAAAGGTAAATATCTAAATAGTTATTACAGTAATTTACTTTATGAACATCTACAGTAACTAGCTGGAAACAGTGCTGGCAGTATGTTACTGTAAAAAAACATTGTAGTAATAAATCAAAGTATGAATAAATCCAAGAATGATTTTAGCCAACCGGATCTCACTGGAATACTACTTGATGAAGTGGCTATTTTACATGAATTCGTATAATGTGAATTGCACAATATTAAAACAATACAAAAGCCCCTCCCCTAACCCCACCCCTTAACCCAACATCGCTGGAGCAAAAGCAAATTGTACTTAAACATTCAAATGTTTGTAACTGTTCATAAAACAGAATGTCTGTGAGATTGTGTTGATGTACCTGCTATGATGACCTGAAGACCCTCTGGAACATGTTCCCTGTTCATACAGCATGACTTACTACCAAGAAAACACTGTGGAAATATTTACCTCTAAACTTTTATCCTTATATGAGGTTTATGAGCCACTATATAATATGAATGATGAGTATTATAGACTCCTAGCACTGGCTTTATGCCAAAAGAGATATCTGTGGAGTTCATCTGTTCCACCTAACGTGTTTCTCTTGGCACCTGTCACACCAAACACAGTTACCCTTTACATAAAAACACATTATCATTAAAGCACGAGAACAAATGTCAAACACATTCCATATTTCCTCTGTGCTCTCTTAGTTGTTGTCGCGTGATTCTCTTCTCACATAATCGTTAAAATCTGCAAGGGATCATGGACGATATTCATAAATCCAGATTTCGAAACGGTGCCTGACGCTAGCATTACTGGAACTTCTGGCCGCTCAGGAATGCGGAGCCGAGCGCTTTGAGAAAGTGATGCGCAAGTCACCCTTATCCGTGAGCTCTCAGAAAGGAAAACATGGAAACTGATAGCACTCCTGAGAACGGGAGTAAATTCGCTGAGTAATATGTTTTTCTTCTTGGCTATCGCTGATTGTTTTCGCAGAAGGGCCAACATTTTTTCAACGTGGCTGATGTTATTTATTTTGTTGGCTTTAGTTAAAATTAATAGGTGTTTTAAAAATAGTTGCGCGTTGTGTTTGGCTTTCACTTGTTCTCAACAACTTAATTTAATGCATGTTTAATCGTGTTTTATTATTGGAACCGAAATCAACACTATCCGTGTTTTTCTCAGAAAAATATCTGTAGCAGATATCTGCCATTACATCAATGCATTACAAAGTAATCCTATAAAAATTGTCCTTGCCCTTTTAGTGGCTCCACTTTCACTCTTTCAACTCTTTACTGATGGATTTTAAAGGTACAGTACAATTTATAATGACTAAAACAGCACCACTTGCACACCATGGTCATCGATTCCAGATGAGATTGTTGACAGGCCGACAATAAAAATTTATGAGAGGTGTTATTTTTGAGGTTTTATGTCATTGCGATACCAATAATGACCTGTCACGTCAAGCATTTATGGGTTGCCCTTTCTAAAATATTACCTCATATACACATAAATGCGAATTTATGAAGAATAAATGATGGTTAGCCTAATTTACAGTGTATGGAAAGAAGTTGAATTGCACTGAAATAATTTGAATGACTTCATTTAAATACTCGTCGTGTAACTACTTAAGTACAATCACTCCATGGTGTTTCAATGTGACCTGTTTGTGTAGAGGAGTTTTGTAAAACAAGATCAACCAGATTGTGAATATCACCCAGAAATGAGAATTCCTTTGACTACCATTTACATTTTCCTGTCACAGAACTGAAAATTGCAACATTCTTCAAAATATCTTCCTTTATGTTCAGCAGAACTAAGTCATTTATACAGATTTGAAAAAACTTTAGGGTGAGTTTTTGATGACAGTCGTTTTTGGGATTAAAATATGTACATAAAACAGACAAAAGGTTGTTCTTTCACAGCTCAGGAGTCTTTATTTAGTTCTCAGTTGCTTCTATTAAACTTCATTAGAACAAAAAAGTCAATTGTTTACACACATAGGCTTATGAAACACAGCCCTGACAACTTGGTCTTGGAAGAATTTGATGAGAATTGTTAATATTGATAGAGTTATGAATCTCAAAGTGTTGTGACATTAATGAGATCCCAAGATAGTAAAAATATAAGAACAGTCAAGGTCTCAAAAGTGTCTCTCTCAGACGCTTTGCCTATTTGTCTGGTATGTAGATCAGACTCACGTTGTTGGGAAGGGAATGCTATCTATTTATTGAATGCAGCATTCACTGTATACTCCACGGACCTGTTTAAAAATAGTGAAAGCTTTAGTCTGTTTAAAATGTTTTGTTGACAGTGTGCTACATTTTTGTCACATGACCTTGTTACCACATGACCAGTTATAAACTGAAAGCAGTTATTTAGACTTTGGTTTTTTACCCAAAACATTGTATTTTACCCAAAACATTGTATTTTACCCAAAACATTGTATTTTACCCAAAACATGCCGACAACATGTTTGAGTTTGTATATGGTGACATGCACTTTTTGTCAAAATAGCTTCAGATGTGTTTATAATCTGAACATTTTATTATTTCTTAAATCTCTACTTTTTTCTATTGGTTTTTTGCTGCCATTGGTATGACACCTGAAACGGTAACAACCGTCCAAAATGTTCTTTAACTGTTTGATCTGTTAATCAATGAAAGAACAATGGAAGGAACATATGAATAATTGAGAACATCTGTGTTTGGTCAAGAGAGATAAAATAACAAAACTGAATTCCAAATGTTACAAGATTAAGCAATACAGAGCACCACGTTTTCCAAAAAAGTAGGAAACGGTCACCGTGATTCATCTGTCCTTTGTCCCCTGACTGACTGATTGCAGCATTCTGGGACTGACGTCAGATCTGGCAGCTTTCCACTGTCTGGGTTTCATTCACATTTACTACTATCTAGGACGACACTGGGCGACCTGCTCCGAATAAATAACACAGCGTAGGTTTAGAGGAGACCAGTAAACTTCACTTAAGGCCCAAAATTACACGCCACATAAACTGCACACACGCACAGTCTGTCTGCTTTTCAGGAAATAATACCCAGCCCAGTGTTTACCTGACCTGAAAAGTCACTCACTGATTGATTGACTCACTAACATAATAACTGCCTTCAGTTTCTGTAATTACAATCAATAGGGTGAAAGTGCTGTGTGGCACATTTCAAAGGAAAAATCTCTATGCAAATGATAAATGCTTTTATAATAACTTTTTTGGTCTTTTTATGGGAGCTTTGTGAGTATGAAGGAGGTATTGGTCTCTAATTCTAACCTCGCCATACCTCTCCATTTCAAACCTCTCCTCTGCAACCTCTTTAATAATAATAATTCATAATTTAAATTGGAAGAGGTGACGTTTTGACAAACACGGTCCTTTTCACTGTGTTCACACAAAATCGGTTAAAGGTCTTTTGAACTGTGCTTGTTTATTGTTTTATACTGTTGTATGAGGTCTACTTATGACGTTCACGTGATTTTTACATAAAAAACATCAAAATCAATAAGTAATAGGCTATTTTCTACCCTGGTTTTAAGGCCAGTTCTACAAACGCTCGGATTTAATGGGCGTGCTGTATTAAAGACTTGGAAGTAAACGCCCACTGCTTTGATTGTATAGCAGTTTGCGTAGTAAACTTAGTTGTAGCCTTCTGTGAATTTGGTTAGAGACGTAACGTTAGGTTACACATTAGCACCATTCACAGTTTTTCGCATGGCATTAGTATTATCTGGAGACCTCCTGTGATTTATAAATGACCTCCCCACATCAGTATTTCATGTGACGCATTCGCACGGGATGATTTTATTAAAACTTACTGACTTGTTTCCCGGAGGTGATGGCAAGGCTTTGAGTGTAGTTTGTATAGCCTGTAGTTGTTTTGTGTTTAATGATACATGACCGTACCTGTCAGCATTTGAGACCCGTGATCGCGAACCGGACAAAAGATCACTGCGATCGTGGGTCTCAAATGTTACGAGAGTTTCCATGATAAATAAACAAACGGTAACTTATCGATATCACCCAGCACCCGAAATAATAGCAAAACACTTCAAAACAGCATCCATTATTCACAAACGGTGAAAAAAACCTTGAAAAATGATATATGCGCCCGCCAAATCACAGAGATCCCGATTCGCACTGGCTTAAGATCAAAGACAACCTCTGCAATTAATTCAAATGACAAGAGGTCCCCAGGTTATACTAATCTCGTGCGAATAGTGCTCAGGGCACATCAAGCGATCTCTAACAAAGCAATATTGACGCATAATACAAAAATGTTTTACTCACATAAGATTGCTGCGCCATTCCTATCGGATCCAAAATTGACGGCACTGCTTTTGAACCTTTTTGCCTTGTTCACGAAGGAATCCTCGGAGACATGAATAGGTAATTTCTGTATAGGCGGTGTTCAACCGATCAATGTTGTCATAGATAGGTGCATTCCAGAACCTGGCGTTCGCTGGGCCTGGTATCAATAACAGATGTAATCTCAGTAACAAGGGCGTTTTCAGTTCTGACACTTACATGATGTTCGCGTGAATACCATTCCCTCTTATAAAACAAAAGCTTGGGTTAAAATTGTGATTTCAATTCATGCCTCCTTTAATATAAACATTGATGTATTGCTGTGCCAACACTGTATATCTCTATAATGAAGAGGGCATTTGCAGCTGTTGCCCTGCTTTTTTCCACAACTTGGAAAAAATGTGGTGAAGTCATAAGCACATTACTTTTCCAGAAAATGTGACATCACTGAACATTTCAGTGAAAGAACTGTGGCTTTTCAAGCTGCATGACTTTTCAGTAGATATCTCAAAATAGATATTTAAAAGTTGTCAATCAAATAATTTGAAGCTGCAATCTGTACCTTTTAGTTTTTGAGGAAGTATATCATATAGTACATGGCTGCTGTCCATCACTGTAAAAATAATCCGTAAAAAAAAATATATAGAGACATAAATATTACGTAAAATAACAGTTGTTTTCCTTTAAAATTACAGGATATAATTTGCTGTCTTTTTCTGTAATTTTACTGTTTTTGACAGTATTTCAAAAATAAACTGTAGAAAATAAACTAAATTCAGCTAAACATCCTAAGCACTGCCCAGACAGAGCTTTTTATTATACTGTATTGGGTTGGCTTGTGTATTTTCAGTTGGCTGCTGAGTTTCTCATTCTAATAACAGCATACCAGACTGCCACTCAATAGTGACAAAGTGTCACAAACAGAAAAGATGTTGTCATTTGTGATATACAAGTGCACTGACACTGCAGGAGCAATTTTGGACGGGCTCCCATCTTTATTAGTGAAGCATTAAAAAAAATTGACAGTTTTCGGAAACGGCATAGTGGAGGAAATGTTTACTCCAAAAAGTTCCCAGTCAGCCAGCATGAATTCAACCAATCAGATTTTTGTTTTGATGGACAGTCACAATGGCAGCATTGAATGTCTTCTACCAATCTTCTCAAATGCTCCCATACAACAGTGTTGTTTCTCTTTGCCGATGGGTGTGTGTAACCAGAACTAGATTTGGGTTAGTTTTGTGTGTATGAATTGGGTGCATCCACATGCAAATAGTCGAAATGGAATTATTTGACATTTCGGTTTTGAATAGCTTAAAAAAAAACTCTGACAGCTGCATTGGTCTGCAAATCTCACGGTTGAAAAACAACAAGGCAGTTCCCTCAAACTGTACAGCACTGAATTTCAAATTCCATTATGGATTTTCCATTCCATACCATAATGCCATAAATCTTGAAATGGTTAATAAAATATATTAAACGTCAAGAGACCTAGAAGAACCTGGAACAGAAGAAAACCACAGTCGCAGTTTTGTTCAAGCGACGTGTGAGGTTTTCCGTTTCAAGTTTTTGGTTTAATATTAGTAATGACTCACATCAGTTTGAGTCTGAACATTTAAAGAGGACTAAAACATTTTAAAATACCATTTTACAACTTTATGATGTGTTAAAGTTGAAGACACAGCCATAATCAATTATTTTGATGTTTTCGTGAATGTTCTTCCTGAATAAAGCCTTTAAAGATTTTACATAAAGAGTTTGTCATTTAGTTTATTTGGATCAAATTTATTAACCATAACTTTAGACTTGGAAATCTCAAAGTAATGAGAAAAATATCTGCAATGCCATTGTGATTTTGATTGTGAAGAGTGACAGTCGATAAGCAGTCGCCTGGGGTATTTACTGACCTTTATCGGAGTTTTGGCAATTCTAATAGCTGTCAAATTTAAACTAACAGATAAAGAACAATTGAAAGCATCTGGATACTCTGCGGCCCTGTAGCATGATAATACTTAGACTGCCTTACATTGTTTTGTTAATTTAATGAGAAGGTTTCTTGCCAACTGACTAAGAACTGATATTGTAGCATTCATTGTAGTACCCTCCACCGGTCAAGAGGCATTTGATATTCAATCCATTTCAATCTAGATAAGTTTAGAATTTGTGAAATCAAACCAGGGGCATAACAGCAGCTGGCAGGTGCTTTGATAGCATCAGTTCCACAGGAAAAACAAAAAAAGACCAAAACAATCTGAATAATACCTTAGTTGTTTCTCCAAGAAAGCAATGAGAGTACTAGATCAGATCAAATTGCTTAAAAAACGGCTTAGAATTTTCTTCTGAGAAATGTCATAGGCTGGCTAAATGTCTTTCCTAAAATTGATTAGAGACTTAGAGACTCAAGGACAATCCATAAGTGATGTTATTCATTTATTTTATAGTTCTATAAAATATGTTATGTTAATAAATTATATCCTAAAAACCATCTAGTTACAGTTAAAATGTGTTAAAATGTTAAAACAGTTGTTTTTAGCCATTTGTGCACATTGGTACAATCCCAGTTAACACAGTTACGTTGTGACGACGTATCTGGACCGGACCATATTCTTTGCAGCGATGTACCAAATAACGTTCCAGCGACATTACTTTGTTATTTCCATATTCGTCGTGAAGACTTATCATTGGACATTGCTGGGACGTGTTGACTTCCTCCTGAAGACATTCCTGGAACGTACCATATTCGTTGCAGCGACATTTCTGGGACATAGCACGTCCTAACTACTAAACAGGCACATGGTTAAAATCAGTTTTCTAATTTAATTTAAACACCTTCACATGGAGGATTCCATTTTATGCATAATTTGCGTAACTTTCTATTCAAGTATGTATAAAACACAATATAAAGATTAACATAACTCAACATCAATTTAATAAAAGAATGTACTGTACATCAGATATTTAATTTAGATACTGAAGTAAATGACATAAATAACCAAGACTTCAACTCAATATAGAGGATTGAAAGATATTTGTTGACAGATATGAATAAACATTATCTTTAAGCTTAACATTATATTCTTGTCTTACCACACAAGTTTTAGCAGGATGTCCGTTTTTTAGATACAACAATCAAAAGCTACTTCAGTTACACACACAACATCAGGGTCCATTCATTTAAACGCGCCAAATCAATCAAAAATCACTAAAATATGTGTTACTCTCACATATGTAAGGTATAAAGTAAAGATAGAATATTAATAATCTTATAAAAGTAATATATCTGGCAGTGAGGTAAAATTCAATTACCGTAAATGTTTAAAGGACTAATCGGATGAGCACTTTCAACAAGTTGGTTTTTTATTAGGGTCTTCATGAAATGTCTGACCCTGAAATGAAAATGTGACAGATTTTTCAACCTTAGGACGAATGATTCGAGACGTTTAAAACGAAACTAACCGCAGTGTTCGCCCGTTCATTAGCAAAACAAACAGCTTGCCGCAGGTGAACATATTAACTCACATAATGTATTAACATACATACAGCTAAACTCCAAGTGCCCATTTGCCAAATAACATTTAAATATAGAGTTAGTTTAACACTGGCTTTAAATGTTCTATTTAGCCCGTGACTGACTTGGCTCCATTCGCTATCGTATGGTAACGTTATCCTCCTATATATACGGTACATGTACGTCAATTCAGACTGTTGATAAATATTACTTACATCGGCAGCTTTGTCTCGTTCAGTTGGTCTCGATCCCTCTTGTCCTGAGGAACAACTTTGAAGCTAATCCTGCTTTTACTGTGTCCCAGGTTGATAAAGCACTCCGGCTTGAAGTGATTTGCGCAAACAAGCAGGTTTTTTACTTATGGTTTCTGAGGGATTTCAACTAAAAATAAAATAAATCCACTCCTGTCTCTTTCGAGGTTAGGACTACACTGCGTGTTGTCCACAAACTTTAGCCATGGCGTCACGTACACAGCTGTCGCTTGTGAAAACAAAAATGGCGGCAGCGCCATGGGTGGAATTGCGTAGATTAAGGGGCGGTAATATTATAATAAGATCCTGATTTTACGTCACAACAGGAGCGAAATCTGAACGGCTCGATTTCTCACATGCTTGCAGGGAAAGGCTAAAATAAACTTACTAGGATCTTCTTTTTCGAGTTTTCTGGGTTGATAGATGCACCGGGGACGCGGTTATAGCACTTAAACAAAGGATTTTTCATCCGATGACCCCTTTAAATGATGCTCTTTGCAGAACAGAGAACACGCACACACACATACAATATCATATGCGCGCAATGAATAAGTTCACAATATTTTAATTGTTGTAACTTATTAAACTCCTGTTTAATAGCTGTGAGAAGTCGGATTTCTAGCATTTGTATTGACATTATAACACATTTTATAATAATAAAGAGAATAACAAAAAAAATTGAAATGACCAGATTGATTAGTCAAATGACCAGTGTCCAGGTTGTCTGGACACCAGTATACCACTTCGCTGCAACGTGCTCCATGGGATTCATTCACAACGTTATTTTTAGTTTTATGAATGTCCTCATACCGTTGACAAATCGTGCTGTGTTTGCTGGGATGTTAAAAATAACAGTATTATATTTTTATGATGGGCCAATGTTTCCTTTTGTGCTAAATCTAAGAAATTAGATGCAACCAACAACATAATCATGCACAGTTAGGCCAGCAAAAAGTTTCACTCAAAACCTCACTTTATTCTCTTTTCTTTTTCCGCAAACCATGAAAAACATTCTAATCCATTTCTAATACTTTGATTGTGGCCAGGGTTGAATTCCCATAGCATCTGAAATAACCTCTGACCACATGTGTTCGTATTTATAGCTGGATCTTTCTTACTTCAAGTTCCAACCGTGTTCAAAATGTTCGCCTGCATTTTAATTTCTTATCACAACATCTCTCGCAAACCCATCACCAATCAAGAATGAATTTGTAGGTTACGCCAGCTCAGCATGTTCTTTCTGGCTGCACCTCACAGCACATTTAGACTTAAAACTGCTGATTATGTTACTTGTAATGTTCCACACCTGTTTACCACAGGTGCACACTGGTACAGTACCTGTGAAAGTAACATGTCCCCAAAGTGGACAAAAGTTTCAGTTGTTCGCAAAAGTTGCCTTTTTGCACAAAGAGGCTGGAACGCTTCTCTTTATGAAAAAACTAACCGTAACAACAGAACCGGCTGCTAATGAATACATGCGGGCGGCCTCGCTGCTTACAATTCCTGTCAGCTCGAAGCCAGGGCACAGAGGCTCTGATAAGACTTGGCCAAAGTGCACAAGCTTTACTTGTGGTTGGTCGGAGGCACGGGATGCGTTGGAGTCCCAGCCAACTTTTGAAAGTGGATTGGCAGCGGTCGACAGGTTTTGGCCTGACCGTAGAGGCTAACAGCAGTTTTCTTGGGTCGAGCGTGGCCAGGCATTTTTCAAGTTCCTATAATTGCTCCGGGCTCAAAAAAAGCAAACGGGGGTCATTTTGGAGGCTAGCCTTGAACCCGGCAAACTCCCCGAATGGACATGTTTTTATGTTATTCGGCTTTGTTTGAAGATTAAAACTAGCTAAATTTCGCTTTTCTTTTCTTGTTTCAAAGGGCCTGATTTCATAATGAAATCAGTTTCACTCCACATCTCAGCCAATGCTGTGTTTGTTATAGCAGGACCACCGCATAAAGGCGAGATTGTATTTCTCCACTGCTCCACAAGTGATCCAATTGTCAGTTCTTAATCAAACGGTATTGCGGGGAAGGCTTTCTAATTATGTTACCATAGTTTCTGACTTGTAAACAATAGATTCACATTTTTTTATGGGGTGGAATTATGTTTGAGAGCTATAGGGGGTGACATATACTGAGCAGCCCTTATGATTATTGGGTCATGGCCTTGTAAAGGATACAATAGGTTCATGATGGTTAATAAAAACGCCTGGGATCAAAGCGTCCACTTAGAATGCAATTACTAGTGGCGTTTGCTACGACACTTTAGGGTTATGGAATTGAATAAAGCCACCCCATTGAAAAAAACTGCATATGCTGGGTTAGGTATATTTTGATGCTGGTTTGTGCTGGTTTAAGATGGTCATGTGCTGGTTCCTCACCAGCTTGAACCAGCTAAGGACCAGCACATGACCAGCTTAAACCAGCACAAACCAGCAAACCAGCATCAAAACATACCTAGCCCAGCATATGCTGGTTTTTTCAACAGGGGGCTAACGCTAAATAAACATGTTCCACTAAAAATGAAACACCATAGCAACTGTCTAGCAATACATTAGCAACCTATACAATAACACACTACAAACCATTACATAAATCTGCTCATAGACTTTCTGTTAGCATACATCCTAAAAACCATCTAGTTACTAGCTCTGTTACCACCTAGCCGCAAGCTTAGCATAGCATTGTGGTGGCAGCTTGTATACAGGCACAGCTCACTTTGTCCTTTCTAAATGTTAAAAGATATAGGTTAACAGATATACAGATATTAACTCTTTTTTTCTTTTCTAAATAATATTTCGGTTAAAGGTTCATAAGAGAACAATTTCTTTCCAAATAGAAATACAGCATAACTATAGTATGGGGAAATTTCAAATGATATTGAATCATACAAAAATGAACCATGAATTCATAAAAAAATGAATAATTAAAAAACGTACAATTATTCAAAAATAAGGCTCCAATTTAATCCTACACTGTCATTTTAAAGAATTTTATTGTTTTGCTCTACAGAATTTTCCCCATAAACGTAACTCTCAGTGGGGCGAAAGCAGATCGCACTGAACTGTAAGAATGAGATTGTATGAACTCATACGAATAACTACTTTGTAAAATTCAATTTGCCACGAGATAGTGTTGTTCTTTCTTACCTTTTTATAGTATGAAAAACCTTTTTCATTATAAAGAACCTTTTTTCAACAGAAAAGTTCTGTGGATGTTAATGGTTCTTTATAACCATACATCCCAACAAAGTAGCAACCTTTATTTTTAAGTGAGTATGTCATCTATTTTCTCCTCAGGGAAATGTCAGTTAGTACACGGTTAGGTGAACGACAATTAACATAATGAAATATTCATCTGTGTTGTAAAGAAACTGTTCCCTGTTTGAAATCCGTCACTGGGAAATGGAATTTTAAAGAAGCGGCTGTTAATATTTAAACCGTCGCAATGCAGGTCAACATCTTTCCATATGTAAGGTTTCCTCTCGCCTTGTAATGCTATTCACGTGGAGTTTCAGAGACGCCGTCTCGTGCTTCATCGTTAAGGTGTGTTACAGACACATGTGCTCGCTCGCTCACACACACACACAAACACACAGGTTGCCTGCAGTGTGGTTCACTAGCTGAACACGTGCAGCCTTGCGCTCTGATAGCTAAAAGGAGTCTAAAGGGCTTCAAGCAAGTGGTCATAGTCCTTAGTCAGCTGTTCTAGACAGTAAAAGGCAAACCGCCACGCAGGTCTCAAACAGACTGCTGAATAACAGGGACGAAAGCTGATTCATCTTAAAGCATAATCTTTACTAGCCTAAAACTCCACATGACAATTTTTTCAAATGGTGCATTAAGTACATTCTTAAAAACGATATTTACATTCGTTCAAGAACATTGACTGATGATCGATGTCTGGATTGATAGCAACCCTCATTATGTCACAAGACTTCAGTCTTGTGTGGCTATACGTCTATCCTACTTTTAACCCGAAATATGATTCAAAATCTGTATGACTTTCTTCCTTGTGTGGAACACAAAATAAGATATTTTGAAGAATGTAAATAATCAAACAACATTGGCCACCATTGACTTCCATTGCATGAACATTACCCACCGAGACATTTGTGTTACAGAATCATATACAGGTATAAAACCACATGAGTGCGAATAAATGATCCATTTTTGTTTGAACTTTAACTATGCTCATGCAATTGACAGTGTTTTAAATCCCAATGTTAAGACGTGTTTGACTTAATCTGGATGATTTTTAAGATGAACCCTTGCATGCACAGCTGTCAGTAACTCAACGTTTGGTCACATTTTTACTTCCACGTACTGTAGTTGGAACACACTCACCCAGTGCAGAAAACATGCTAAAAGCATCAAGGAATATCATCTACTAAATTATTTACAGAGCACGTCAGCAAAAAACACAAGCACGCTTACACATGACTGAAACGTTTGATAAAATGTTTTTTATTGATATTAAAAATGAATGTACATGAATTGTGCATTTCGGATGTTCTAGCGTGCAGAAGTTAAATCAATTAAAACACACACAGGCTGCGTGAGCTACTGATATTAAACTGTTGCAGATGAAAAGGATCCCTTCATTTTTGCGCAAAAGGTCATATTCCCTCGTGCCGTTCACACTGGACGTAACCTTTTGGAAAGGAAACGACAGAGACTGCAGTCCTTGCAGTTATAACGTGATAAAAACTAAATGTCTCCAGAAATATGGGATGTACGAGTAATAACAACAATGATAATGATAACCACAAGAATTGCACTGCTTCTCACGACCAATATGAATGATTTGATAAATATTCGATTATCAAGGCAGACGGGTAGACTGCAGGCACTGCATAGCAATGCTATGGGTTCATCGTCATCAACTTGTAATGGGGCACATACAACACATCGGCTTGTTGCTGAGAATCTACAAAATGGCCTTGTTTTAGTTTCCGGTGGTCCCAGACCCGCGAAACGTGAAGCAACTGTTGAAGCAAACGCTTTATCCGCTTATATTTCCTGAGTATTGGGGTAACGATTTATAGTATGGTTTCCTACGGTAGCCCTTCATGAGTTGTGATGGAGATACATTGAGGACTTGAAAAGACACCCACTGATGGGAAATAAGAGGATTTCGAGCATAGGAAGATCTTAAAGAAAGTATATAGATATTTCCCCTTTGATAAACAGTTTTCTTTGACAACAGTCCTTCGTGATATCATAGTGGATTTGTTCTCAATCTGCACTATGGAAGCGGTTTAATTTCTCAGCGACAAGAGGAAACGTTGAACCGGGGACAACACCTCCTGCAGGCTCCTCATCTCCTCCTAACCCCCAAAAGCCCAGTGCTATACTTCTGAGAAGCAACATTTATGATATAAAACAAATAAGTGGCTTTAAACTGTAGTGGCTTGTGTATAACCGTCGTATATAAGACCATATGTATGCGAATACTTGCGATAAAATAAAACCCCAAAAAGTAAAATCCATTTGGCAGATTAAAAAGCCATGCTGGAGGGAGAAAAAACCTTCCGAGTATGTGCCTATTTTTGTGTTACGACATGCCTAAGCGATCCAGGCTACAGCTGCTGTTAAAATATTGATTTGAAAATAGCCCCGTGGCGAACCAAAAAAGCAAATATTTTTTGGTACAAAGCGTCTACAAAAGCATTAACATGTAAAATGGGTATAAAGAGAGAGCGTACAACATAAAGTTCGTCAGTTGAGCATCAGTGCTAAGTATATTACTGTATTTGGACCGATTTTAATATATAATTTTATAACAAAATAAATAATGCCTTTATACAGTGCCCATATTTGTACTTAAACAAATAAAAGAGAAGCTTGGCGGCTCATTATGCAAGATACAGCTCAGACTAAAAGAATATTACATGATGTCCCTGGAAACTAATTATAATATATTCATATTTATTTTATATATATATATATACATATATATTTATATATATATTCAAGTATTTGTTTTCAGGCAAAAGCATGTGAATACTACTGTACGGATAAACGTTAAAAATATATGTTAGTTGACATTATTGCGTTTTTTCCCTTTGAATTGATATTTGTGCCATTCTTCAGAAATGTAAATAACGTTACAAAAACACAAAGCCTATTTTGCAACAACGAGAATGTCACGGTACCAGACACCGAAGGCCGGCCTTTTTTTTTTCCTTTTTCTCGAAGCGAAAAAGAACATAGAAAATACAAACATCCCACTTTTTCAGAATCATAATGTCCCGCTTCCTGCAGTGCAACGCAGGGGTTCTGTGCAGCCACGCTAGAGAGGAGAGAAGGTCTCCAAGTCTCCGTGCGTTTCAACATGTTCTCGTTAAAGTCCCTACGCCGCTCCTTCCTTCAATTGCGACAGCAGCGATGGGACCAAAGGCCATACCTCATATCATGTCTTCTGTAACAACAGACACAGCTGCATGCAGCGATATCCTCTGCAGCCAACATGCTCTTGTGTTCACGTTCAAAAGTCACACTTTCCTTAAAACGGAAAGTTGAATAATTTTTTAAAGAAAAGAAAACGTGCTTTTCCCCCCTACCCCTTCTCCTCCGAGTCCGTTCCCAAAGCTAGCACCATGACATTTTTTTGAGCTACACGTTCATAGTCCATAAAAAAATAGTGCCTTTTTTATTTACTTATCAAGAACTTTGACGTAATCCGTGGCGATGTGCAATTCGCAGACTCTCCTCTGCATTTCATCTGTGATTACAAGGTGCTGGAACAGGAATCTAATTTAACAACAATTCCTTACAGTGTGGATGTCCCTTTATAGTTAGAGGTGCAAACTAATGTGTGAAATGACTAAAGAGAGATACTTTCATCTCAGGGGAATGCAGTGGAATTGGTTCTTTCATGCTAGCTGTTCCTCAAGTTCCGATGTCCTCCGAACTGTCGGCAACGGCGAAACGTCCGCGTCTTTCTTTCGCTTCTTCGCCCGAATCGCGTTCATCGGTTTTCCTCTGCTTTTCGACGTGTCTTGTCGTTGGTGAATGAAACAGCAAGAATAGAAACTGGAAGAGCATGTGAGCATCATGTCTGGTTGGGAAGGAAGGTGGGTTGTAGAGGACTGCCACAGAAATGACGTCAGAGACAAAAAGCTTTGATCCCCTACTCTTTTTTTATCAACTCTGTGCAAAAGCTCCTGGTTTCACTTGTGACTGACATAGTTTTCTGTGGGAAGCAGGATGGGCGGCAGCTTGCTGGGAAGCGTGATGAGAGGCCTGTGGTGATGGAGTTGCTCCTGGGCCCTGATCCTCTCCGCTTGCCGCCTGAACTTCTTGGCTCGCAGGATGGCCGGGATGCCCCGCCGTAGCCTCTGGGCGGCCTTCCGTTGCCATAGATCGTATTTGGAATATTTGACGGTCACATGCTTTCTTGGGACCTCCTGTTGATAGAAGATGAACAACAAGGTTAGAAAATATCTCAAGACTGTGAACTCTCAAAGATACATCTTCAAATAGACTGGCACTTGCTCATCTTGCTCGCCTTCCTTGGAAGTTGCAAGTTCAACAAGGCTCAATGTGATCCAACAATTCCAATTATTAAGTAGCTATGCAAGGTCATATGTTTGAAAAGAAAACTGTGATATAATCTTAAACTTCGAGAGAACACAAGGACAACAAAACAAAACCTTGAAAAGAACTCAGAATAGAGAACAACCAAACAGAAGATAAAGACCCAAGTGTCCAATTACATAATCAACATCCAGGTCTTTCTGGTTGATTTTGTAACCCAACCGCATGCTGTAAACCTACAGTACAATTTGAAACCGACATATGACCTCTCGCTCGAATAATTTTCCACTTGATCAGCAGTTTTGGAGCGATACTTGCTTACTACATCCAACATCCTAACGCCTGTTTTCGTTAAACCCGCATACTGGTATGCGTGTGTTCAGCAGAAACTGTACAAGATGTTCAAGATGATGAGCTTGATAAAGTGTTGGAAAGTCATTGTTTGTTTCCCACAGCCGACATACCTGTTTTAATGCCGGCATCACTGAGATGACCTGTGGAGACGATCCTGAAACGTCCCTCTCTGACTTGGCAGGTTTGGCGCAGTACTGTTGTAGCAGAGCAAGGTTACAGCTGCTAAAACAACACTCCTCCACAATCCCACGACGTGGTGCATGGCGGTTGTTCGACCTGCTGGGTTGACCTGAAGGCACAATAATGAATATCATGAGCAGTCTATGGGCGACATGGCTTTAATTACCTTTCGGATAAATGGGGCGCTCTGTTGTAATACAACAAACATCGCTTATGTGACATGTTAAACAAACCAAGACGAACGGGTTAAAGATGTTTGTGCTCTAGATTGTGTGTTTATCCCACTTGTATACTAAACGTGGTGTTGTAAACTTGGTTTATTGATGGCTTGTACAAAAAATTTGTAAGTCGTTTTGGATGTAAACTTTAATAGATTTCGCTTTTTCACGCAGACCTGCTGGGAAACCTATCCAAAGTGGTCCAAGTTGGCAGACCATCATGGACCAACAACAAACCAAGTGGTCGACCAGCAACTGACCAACTTTGAGGATCTAATAACTCCTTTGGAGAAGCCAGAAATCATCAAGCATGCTATATCCTAAACTGGGTTTTCCAGCAAGGAGTTGCCATCGACCAAGCAAACCAATTTAACAAAACCAACAAACAAGTCAATGTAAATCAAGCTACACTGCCTTGATTCCATTGTCAGAGCGAGATTTGATTATCAATTCATTGTTTTTGGACCGGGGTACATCTGCGGAGAGAAATTATGCCAAAATTGGTGGCACAAAATGGGGTCTGTTTATTTTATTTCTCATCTGAGCTGACATTGTTATGCCGTCTAATAGAGCCGCCCGAACATTAGTTTCGAAGAATTCACCAGGAACTCTGGGAACAGAAGATCAGAATAGAACTGAGGGCTAAACTCTTTGCGTTTGTTTGTTTGTTTGGATGAGTGAGTGAGTGATAAAAACGCTGCATATCCTTTGACCTTGTCCTTTGCCAGCGCAGCAAAGATGGGATGGAAGATACCGGACACACACTGAAAAAAGGAAGGCACGATTGATTTTCAGTCAAATATTATGTGGGCGGTTTAAACTTTTCACAGCTGTGTTGATCTACTAAAAAGGTTCCTGATTGTAGGATGGTTAACATTAAACCGGAGTAGATCTTGTGGATGGAGGGAGGAAAATCTGTGCTGGCCCAAATTGGATAATGATCGTTCTGGGCAGTTAGGCTTCTGCGGCCAAAAGAGCACAAAGGACTTGTCTGTTTGTCCGTGCTGGCTTGACGAAGACCACAAATATTTTAAAAGTTGTGTTTTTGACCCCTCAATGCATCCAGTAGGTGCCCATCCAACAGTCGTATCTAGTGCAATACTACAATCAAGCATACATAACCTCTGCATTGAAATATTGGTTACGCTAAACTGGTAATGAAGCTGTCTCAATCCATCCAGCCGTGTAAACAACTTTTTTTTCAATTGAGTGTAGCCTGGGAACATTTCTGGGGAGGTGAATGGAATGCCACTTGGGTACTATTAATTTCACTGGAGGAATGTGCAAGTAAACAACCAGGCCATTGTGGCTCGGCTAGCATCCTTTTCAAATGCAATTGCAGATATTGCGACCGAATGCGCACAGTCAGCACATTTCGCCGAGACGTGGTAATGTGTGACCTCACCACGCACATCAACATTCTCAAAGCAATACGTAGCTGAACAGGTGGGCATGCCAAAGCAAAGAAAATACAGAGATATGGAAATGTACATACTGAAATAGAAGCCTCTGTCTTCGCAGACAAACTGTAAGGCATCCACCAGCTCTCCACCACATAATGTTTCAGCTGAAGCCACATCGAAGGCAGACAGGGTTAAAAACAAGATGCATATGGGCATCCGTATGGACCAGTACATCTTTATGACCTGAGGAGATGAGAACATGCATTTTAGTGCATAATAGATAGCATACGATAAAACAGTTTGAATTATTATTATTATTCTTTTCAAATTATGTTTCATGCTCTTAAGAGATATTGGCCAATAAGCCCATGTTTAAACACACCTTCTGTTTAAATGTATACTGTAAATGTACTGCAAATTGCTTCGAAAGATCTAGTCAAAGAGTCAAACATGTACATCTAAACGTTTTACTTGGGAAGTATTAAACCTTACTTTCTAAAATGTATTAAATTCACAGTGTCTAGAACACAAGTGCATTATAGGCATCCATAAATATCGGTTTAAAAACATGTCAAACTATTTAGTATGTACAGTACATTGCTGGCGAGAACGTACATTTTAAATAATTGTATTAATTAAATAATACTTTTTGAGTAAATAAAAATGAAAACATATTTTGTTTATACGTTTTGTTTTTACAAGACATCATTACTAAATCGAAATATCTGTTTATCAACAATACATCTCAAAAGCTGTGCATTCACCAGTGAAGTCTCTGTTATTGTGTTGCATGCATCGACTTTTTAATTATAGGCTTAAAGTAAGGCGGACTTGCTTATCCATGACGAAAAAAGCTTTTATCTGCTGTGTCCCACTCTTACACAACGTTCAACAAGTTGCAAGACTCCGCTATCGCATTCCTCTTAACTCAGCATATATTTTTCCTTAAATCCCGCTCGTTTAAAGTGCTGTCGCCCCCTTGCGCAAGTTCTCTCCTGTGCGCTTCAACCCAAAGCGAAGTGTCAAAAAACATCTCACTTGCGTTATCACAACTGGTCGTGCAAGACAAGACCGCATCTAAAAATCTCTATCCGTTTTCCATCCGCGTCTGAGTTTCCTAGTCTACATCCCTAAAACGTTTCCCCACGCATGCCTTAACAAATGCATTCTGTTCAAGTCTGACAAAAAACATCCCAAATGTTACCTTATTCAAGAAACTGTCTGTTCTCAAGCAGGTGTGGCAAAAAGATTGTTTTAGTTTGTCCTCCATGACAGTTGCTGTAATGTTTAGAAAGTAGTACTGTGCTGTTGTATTTGGTTGAGGATTTGAAGCTTGGATTAGTTGCTCCAGTCGGTGTTAGGATGTTGTGTGGAGCTGTCCCAAAAATCAGGCGACAGGCAAAAGTTCTCTGAGAGAAGTATTATATACCCAAACCCGCCCCTTAACACCCCCCTGCTGGCCCTCTAGTGCGCATGTCTGTGTGGAGAGGTAGAAGTGGTCAGAGAACCTCCAGCGGTAACTCGACCGGTGCTACATTTATTCTAAACGCAGCAGAATTGCAGAGCAAACACATCAAAATGACAGTTAACGTCACATTGAAGTTTTCATATGCAACATTTAAAATGTTTGAAATACATTTTGTGAAAAAATCTTGGAGGATTTTTTAAAAATGAATACACTGCTACTGCTAATAATAAATCTCGACAAATCAAATGTGCATCAGATTTGTATAAAAATATTTCTTAATAATTTTCTCATATTTAACAATGTCCTTTAGATAACAATAACAGTAAAAATGATTTATAAATTATTAATAATAATTATTATTTATGCATTTAGCAGACGCTTTTATCCAAAGCGACTTACATCGCATTGCCCCATACACTTTGGTATGTGCATTCCACTGGGTTCGAACCCACAACCTTGCTGCTCTTACCACTGAGCTAAATGAAAGCTTTTATTATCTCAGCACATTATTTTAATATCAAACCAGACAATAAATGAATACATAAATGGAACCGATGTTTATCGTTACAGAAAAGACTGACGTCATCAATATCACAGTATTTCGCTACTGGGGTCCACGGGAGGATAGGCCATGTAAAAGTTTACGATGGAAAGTGCCCGGATGACGAGGGGTGAACATGAAACGCTTTAAGGCGGCATTTCCTCCTCTGTGCACCTGCCTTATCGATCCTCACGCGCATAGTGGCTGTAATGATGATAATTCACTTTGCAGGCTGAGCCATTCAGAGTACTGAGAGGATATTGAACAATTAGCTGCACTTGAATTGAACTTAAATTGGTTTGATTGAATTACTTGGAAATGTCATCCATCACCTGGCAAGCAATACGGGCCATTATTTGATGCAGATGTTATTTTTCATGGGCACCAGTCTCCACCACATCTGACATACAGGGCCAAAAAGTCTGCTGGTCTCTTACTAAAACACCTTTTAAAACGCTCCGATAACAATTTATAATAAGTAACACACACACGTGCATATCTATATGACAAATAGGCTAATTCTGGTTTTCGTTACGATTACAGAAAACATATTTGACAATTAGGCAAAGGAAAAGTACATTAAAATGATGTAGGGACATCTTCAATGAAAATCAAGTTTATTAGGTTTTATTGTTAAGGTATTGTAAGTTACCTTAACTTTCCCAAACTGTTTGAAAAAATCACTCGTTTTAGATTGCTGTGAAATGGCGCCCCTGCTGATGTAAAAAGAAATGACGCTAAATGAAAAAGGGCCTACTGGCATGAATTATCAATGCACTCTGTTACTGGAAGCACCATTATAAAGACATTAAACCTCTCTTCCTCTGTCTCCTATTATCCATCAGATGAGGGAAGCAGGAAACCCAAAAGATCTGTTGGGCGCTGCAATAAATCACTCCTCCATGCAGTAAGGACCATTTTCATCCAGTCACAGCCATGCAGAATAATGGACAGAACCGTTTGTGATATAGGACCAGCCTGTCCAGCACAGATCATTATCCACTTTCAGAGGCACCGTGCAGGACAGTCTCTGCCTGTGGCATCAATAAAGGGGTCAGGTGAGGTTAATATGCCAAGATAAGTGTTACGTCGATACGGACAATCAACAATATCTTGCTGCACTAAAACGTTGTCCAATCAACTACAAATGCAATAAGCAAATACACAGATAGCTTTCGCTTTGCATTTAAACACCTGAATTTGTTATTATAGTTGTTTAAATGCGTCACTACAATGATATTTTAGACACCTACTGATTTAGTGTATGATAGGGTCTATCCTTGTGGGATTGAATCTCCACTTTTGTCAGATGCATTTAGTGGTTTCTTGAGTATTCAGATTCAAGTTTTCATGACATCATCAAAGCAAAAGACCAGTCATTGTGCTGTCTATGGCTATTATATGTGCTCACTCAATAAACGTTTGTGCATAACCTGACATGTACTACTGTACGCTTATACTACCATCTGGTGGTCAATTTATTAAAAGGCTCATTTCATACGACTCGATCTGGTCAAAGAGACTATTCATAAAACACTTCCAGATTTGTTTTATTTTTTCTTCTTACAGAAAGAGTCAAAAATGTCAAACTCATAGATCTTGATGTCTTTCTAATAACATATAATATCAAGTGTCCAATACACAGTCTTCTCTCTTTGAGCTTTATTTAGGATCATAGAAATGATATTTCCACAATTATGTCACTGTTTGCAAAGATTTGGCCTATTCAGACATTCATATTTTATATTTCATGTTTTCTAAGGAAACATGAATGTAAACAGGCACCGATCAGTAGGCCAGTGTTTACGAATGATGCAACGATGATCAGAAGTAATAAATTATAATAAAATATTTCAAATCTGTAGGAGAATATTATTTATCACATTATATCACCATATTTTATGAATATATTTGAGATTCTAATACATTCTGAATTTGTATTGAGTACATATTCAATGATATTCTGTACATATATATGTAATTCAGTGAACTACTTCATCTGACTATATCTCATTCATAACTTTTGGCTTTAATAACTTGAATCACTTTACACTATCGTGTAAATTTAATATTGACAGATTTCTGGTGAGTGATTCAATATGGTTTTTGCAGTCACGATACATCGCGAGGTTTTGAGGTTGGCACATGACTTCTGTAGCAGTAGATGTAAAAGACACACAGCATGAGACCGTCACGTACAGTATGTAGCACAGAGAAACAGAAGAAAGCTGATTGGCTCATCGTGACTGAATCAAGCCAACACATTCAGGGCGTCCGTGAGGACCTTCAGCTCATCTTTGATGGTCTCCAGCCCCAGCTTGACCTTCAGGGGGTTATCCAGCACCTCTATACTGTTGGTGTACGGGTCAAACCGCACAGAAAACGGTCTCTTGATGCGGGTCACATATGTTCTGTTTAACACACAAGTGATGTTTTCGTTTAGAATTATTGTAATACAATTATAGGTTCTTATAGTTTACTAAAACTATTAAAATATTTGTGTTAACTGAATTAAAATAAACTATCAGCCTAAATATTATTTGAAAAACAACCTGAATGGAAAGTATTTACATATATATACTAAAATGATATTTAAAACAACCGAAATTAAAATTTAAAACAACCTAAATGAATAATTTTAAATTAAGCTAAATTATTTATTAAAATAATTTACTTTATATTAAAATTATTATTTATTTTAATATTATTAACTTTAAATAAACAAAAACTAAACTAAAATTGAAAATGGACAAAATAAATAAAATAATCAAATGAAATTAGAATAAAATTATAAAAATGACTAAAAATGACTAAAAATGAAACAAAAACTATACATAAAAATAAAAGCTAATTCAAAATAGTAATTACTAATTAGTACTTAACTACAATAAAACTACAATAGCTCTTATTATTTAACAGCAAACAGTTTACATAAATTTTTAGTTCAAATAAACTTTATTTAAATAAACTTTAGATATAAAAAATATTTATATATTATATAATGTTTGTAAAAAAATGTTTTTAAATATTTATTTCGTCATTCTTTTGTTTGTTTACTTAACTATTATATTTACTTATATATAACCATTGATCAAACCTACTAGCAACTAACCTCAGTTTCTCTGTGGCGTCAGAGAAGCTCTCAGACACAAAATAGATGGGTTGGTAATTTTGGTCTTGGTATGGCTGAACAGCTACAATGTCCGGATCGAACTCTCGTCTCTCTGGCTCGTCTGAGAGGGAATGCTAGGGCAACAGAGCGCATTAATATCATTTTCATAATCAAAACTTTATTACAGACTCCAGGTCAAATTTAAAGCAGCGGATATAGGCTGAAATCTACTTAAATAAACAACGGGCACCTACCACCAGCTCCCCATAAGAAGAAAGCAAGCCTGCTCCGTACGCTTTGATTGTTCCTCCCTGCTTACACAGTCCAAACTCCACCGTGAACCAATACAGCTTAAAAAAACACAGAGAGAAAGACATTCAGTGTTATTTCGCTCGGCTGCAGAATTAGTATGAAAAGCACGAGATGCTTTGTACTTACTGTTGACAGTTTTTCAATATCTTCATCAGAGGCTCCAAGTGATGCCAGACCAATATTCTGAGACGCAACAGGAAGATTTCAAGACTTAAAGTGTGGAATAAAATATGGAGGATGCAAAATGAACACACAGTATCTTTACCTGGGAAAACTGTGCAAATGTTTTATCAGCCAGTATGGGTACGTGGCCAAGAAGTTCATGGACACAATCTCTGTTAATAGAAACATTATGAATCATAATAAAATGTGGTGTGTTATGGTTTGCAACAATGGTTTCTGCTGGTCAAAAGGTTTGCACATGATAATGAATAAATGTAACTTTTTTTTCTGTTTCTTTTTACTGTATTATTTTTAATAAGCTAAAAAAGGCAACAATTAAACCTAAATTTTGTTTTGAATACTATAAAAATGTCTCTACAGACTGACAGAAGTCACTTAAATACACACATTTGTTTGTGATAGTGTAAACAGCAATAAAGGAGGAGTGGTTTTCTCTATTTCTGCCAATCGAGTAAGAAGTTTCTTACGGTTCAGGCGAGTGCATGGGCGAGGAGGCGTGCCGTATGTACTGCGTACACTGAAACACACGGAAGGCCAGACTAGCCAGAAAGTCCCGAGCAGAGAGAAGACCTGCCACCGGTCTCAGCTGAAATCCAGTGCGCTCTGCATGAATGAGAGAGAGAGTAAAAGTGATGTATATAAGACACCATTCAGCTTTATTAGACAGTTTTTGTACTGTAATATGTGACTCGGATGGTCAGTCGTGGCATTCAGCGATCAAATGTATCTAAATAATGACCCTTGTCGATGTCAATGCTGTATAACTTTGGGACACCTGTTTTATTTCCTCATGTCATGAATTTATCCCTATTGATTCATTTGATTGATTGAGTAGACATGCGGTACACAGAATAATGCAACATCAGATAAAACTTGACATCTCCTAAAAATGTCTTCTTATTGGATTTGTAAACTGCCCTCCAGTGGATTACACTGGAACTTCAAAACAATCATCCAGCTGTGTCAGGTTTCTCAGGACAGAATTTTTAAACCGTCTGGGGTTGTTTTATAATAATAAATGTATATAATATATCTATATAATATCGTTTTACACAAGTCTCTATCTTAACATTACTTTACTAATGTGTGCCGTTTGCCCAGTGCTTGTTGCAATGGGTTCTTAATTGTTGTCATTTTAGCAACGCTGGTCCAGAACAACTTCCTGTTTAATTTTTTTTAACAACACAAACATTTGAACAAAATACAACCATCAGAAGAACATTTATAACCGAATCAAAATGTTCAACGAATATCTTTAAAATTGTATATCATGTGACCCTGGACCACAAAACCAGTCTTAAGAGAGATTTAGATTTGAGATCATCTGAATTTAGCTGACAGCTTTACATTGATGTGTGGTTTGTTAGTACAGGATTGTATTTGACAACTATTTGAAAATCTGAAATCTGAGGGTGCAAAAAAATCTAACTATTGAGAAACTGCCTTTAAAGTTGTCCAAATGAAGTCCATAGCATTGCATATAACTCACAAAAAAATACGTTTTGATATATTGACGTTAGGAAATTTACAAAATATCTTCATGGAACATGATCGTTGCTTAATATCCTAATAAAATTTGACATAAACAAAAATCTATTATTTGGACCCATTCAATGTATTTTTGGCTATTACTAAAAATGTTCCCATGCTACTAAAGACTGGTTTTGTGGTCCAGGGTCACATATGTGTAAGATGGTCCTGGACCAGTGGTCTATAAGTAGTCTCATGCAGAAGGTCTGGATTCCACAGTAGCTTTCATTGGCCAAGGGCGGACCAAGAGGCCATCGGACTGACGTAAAAAGCAACCAATCACAATTTGGCTTTATTTCCAGGCAGACCGTTAAAGAAAACGACACACCTTTTTTAAGTTTTGTGTGCCTTATGCACCAGATATTCAACCAACCATCTGAAACTAGTTTCTGGCTGTTGCTAGTGTATGCTGAGTAATTTATACAGTAGAGTATTGCTAGGTGGTTTCTAGGGTGTTGCTATGCGGCAGCTTACCGGCCCTCCCCCAAGGCTCTATAATAAATACAGGGTAAGTTACACTGTTGCGGTTTTATCCAGATCCAATAAATTCAAGTCACATGTTGAATAAGATACATTAACAGGACAGTACATCCATTCATCTGGCCATCCAAAGTGATTTACAATATCTTCAATCTATACATTTTCTCTGTATATGTGTTCCCTGAATCACCACCATCATCTTTTGCACTCCTCACATAATCAGTTGAGCTACACGTTTAAGGTTCTGCTGACGATATAATCTGATTCATACCTTTTAAGAAGTGGGACACGTCCTCAAGCTGAGGGATGTTATCGGGACTGTAGCCACAGTGTTTCTCTAGTAAATGGAAAGCCTCTAAATGTTCACTACAGGCGTGCGTCGTGTAAAGATCTCTGAGGGTGGAGTAAACCTCACGCCTGTATGGACACACATTTCGGCGCAGGTGAGGTCTGATAACATTATAGTAATGTACACGTTATCTATATTAGATCTAAACTCACCATGTCCCAATTTCTTCTTCTGTGTATTCAACTCTAGGAATCGGCTCTCGGCTGGGAAGAGACAGGTGTCAATCAAAAATCTACAGGTATATCCAATGTCCAGAAAAGCAAAGGCAAATTGTACGGTTGCAAACATACTGTTTGTATTTGAAGGCAATGTCTCCAATCATCTTCCGCCGCTTTCTGTAAACGGGGTCAGTGAACCCCTGCAAAAAAATATTTGAAAAAATGATAAACCTTGTTGATCGATTGCATGTTTGAGATCTCAAATGAGATCCTACACGTTAATTTTTTATTTGGGACTAAATAATGAGTTCATGCCTTTAAGACAGAATACAATTTTAGCAAGAATAATTAAGATATTTTTGTATTCTTACAAGGAGCAGCTAATCCGCTTACCGGATGATCCTGATCCAAATCAGGGTCAAATTTGGTGATAAGATGATGGCATCTATCCAGTTCAGCAATTTTTCTGGGAAACCAGTGAACTGAAGAAAGAAAAAGATGTGAAACACAGCAAACTATGAGTTACTCTTTAAACAGAATAGGAGACTATAGTAGTCCAATGGCTCCACAGATGTACATTTAACTTCTTTGGTGGTTTTGACGTCCTCTGCGCTTCTCTTTAGGGAGCTGACCAGCGTACTGACATCTGACAGATGGACTTCACATTGAACATAATATTCCAGCTCCTCTAATCCGTCCTTTGGCTTTCGACTGGGTCTTGTCTCAAGATGATGGATCTTGGCTTCAAATGTCTGTGGTGAGCAAAAAGAAAATCTAAAAAAGTATGGTTGAAAAAAAAATATATTTATATAACGTTGCATAGAAATATATTGTTGTTCATTGTTCATTCTTATTAGTTCATTGTGAATAAATTTATGTTAACAGATACAACATTAGATTTTAAATATAAAATTAATATGAGCTAATAAATCGTGTAGATGTATTGTTATCTGTTAGTTCATTTTAGTTCAAACTAATAACTTTATTGCAAGAGTTGATATGATATTAGAAAGTAAAGTAAAAGTAATGATGTGCTTCTATCATAATTTGTTGTGAACATTCATATAAAATTGATTTAACTTTCAGCTACATAAATAATTTCAAACATATAAGTATTTTAAATTAAATGCATAGCATACAAATTAAAGCGATGTGTAACTCATGCAACAACTTACAATGCTTTTTTACTTTAAAAAAGAATAAAAATAGTATATGAATATAATTGATAATGCATTACATATTGGACAAATACGTAACAATTCTAAAATAAATAAAGTGTATTTTTTCATGAAAAAACCCATCTGACTTACCTCAAAAACCTTCAGAGTGCGGGACAGCGCTGGACTCTTTGAGCTCCTCAAAGAAAAGAAGAGACTCAGCAAAGCCTTTCCATCGCTCTCTTCAAACACGATCTGCTCGCTGAGTCCCGCCGCCTCCGCCGCTGCGGCCGCCGCCTCACGATCTTTACGCGCATCCTCTATCAAACTCTGTCGCCTTCCCACAAACTTTTGTGACTGCAGAAGTATAAAACAAGAGCACACGTAGTTTGACGAGGTGTGGTGTCTTCTATTGAACATGTTAGGTAATAACTAAGCACTGCTTACCTTTTGGACATCGGATGGATGTGATTTACATCTCCAAAGGCGCATAAGAACGTCAATGCAGTCTATGTAAACCTGTCGTATAACTTAGACTCAATCACATGAACTGTTGTGCAGCCGTTTTCTAAGTGATTTTAATGGCGTTTGGGTTCCGAGCAGTGCGCAATGCTGTGCGTAAAACGGGAACTACGTGTTCTGCGGCT
Source organism: Triplophysa siluroides (assembly GCA_006030095.1). Taxonomy (NCBI): domain Eukaryota; kingdom Metazoa; phylum Chordata; class Actinopteri; order Cypriniformes; family Nemacheilidae; genus Triplophysa; species Triplophysa siluroides. Next base: position 4,369,470 of record VCII01000093.1, read on the forward strand.
TGCAGGCGACACAATATGCAAACCAATTCTGGTATAAATATTTAATAAGTTACATTATTCCATCAAATTACACTGAGAATGATATACTATATGGATTAATACATTTTTAATGGTGTCGTGCATGCGCCTATCCATTAATGATTCCTGTATTTTTTCCCTCGCTCAAACTTATGACTTCATGGGCTATTATCTTAAATGAATACATGTGTATATTAGTTATGGTTCTCACATCATGTGGCATCAGCAATGAAGTTAAGGACCTTAGAACTAACTTTTGACTTTTTCGAGCTGTTTAGATGAGGGTTTAAGTTACCCTTGAGCTTACATAGATCTCCTGTACATGTATTATTTATCAAATTACTAGATGGATCTTTAAGATTGACAATGTGTCCAATTTTTATTATTAGTACGTATCAATTGCATTATTGTTTTAAACCTAACTAAGCTTATGTGTATTAAACTGCTCTTAGTGTCTTTTATAAAACAAATCCAATGCATTCAATGATTTAAAATATTCGATATAAAAAAGTAAAGAGTCGACTAAGTTTCTAAGAACAATATCTGACCACTGTTTTTGCACATTTGTATGGATTATTTGATGGTATCAATACGGACAAAATCATTCAAACATTTCTCATTATCATAATGTGTTTTCAAATTGCCAATTATGTTTTTTTTTATTATATCTCTTCTCAGTAGTTAAAAATCTTACCGTGATGGAGTCGGAGCGCTCGAGTTCAGACGCGGCTCTTCTGATGCTCTTTGTGGATGATGTGGAGCTGGTTGAGTTCTGCATATTCAGATGATAATCGCAGTCTAAAGTCTCTTGTGGTCCCTCGGGATTCCGAGCCAATTTCTTCCATCTCCTTCTTTCTCTGTTATTTATACAGACACTTTCTGTTTACTGACGTCAAACCGATCCCCTCCTTTTCCACCGTCAAACGTCTTGTAGCCTCTCGCGCCGCATTCGTTCATAATTTGATTCAGTTCTTGCCGCGTAACTGTCTGTTCGCAATTAAAAAGCGTGCGTCTCGCCACTTGCCTCCTGTTTGTGTATGAATGTTACACAATTTACTTCAGCAATTGATTTGCTTTAGCACAAATGACATGTCCCCTGGAAAATAACTTTAAAAAGTAAGCCTAATATAAAGAAATAAAAGGTTCATTGTTGTTAGTGTAATGCTTTGTTAGATTTCTTTCTCTAAAAAGAGGCAATGTCAAAGATACCTAAAAATAAAACATTTTGTGGATTTTTCTAGTTAACTATAGTAAAAGTGATAGATAAGTTGTACTTCCATATTTGTACTACAAATATCCTAGATAGATTCCATTGAGAAAATGTGTTAATTTATGAGATTGTTGCTTCATTTTCCTTTTTCAGGGGAATTTTACCTTTGCAGGTCTAAATGTCGCTCTATTTAACCTTCAGTGGCAGTTGTTTAATACAAAGTGATTTATAGTACAGTAATCAAACGTGTCTCTATTGTGCCCTGTGGTCATGATGAAAGAGCAGAATTATGAGTCATCCCATAGGTTTGAACCTCTGACTTTTTTAGCAACCCCCTCAACATCACCAGACCACCCTGAGGGTCTTACATGTAATGTGACAGCAACCAGAGGTGAGTTAGAGATAGTTCACCCAAAAAGGAAACTCTGTCATGAATTATTCAAGCTCTAGTTGTTCCAAACCTGTATAAATGGCTTTGTTTGGTTGAACACAGAGAAAGATATTTGGACGAATGCTTGTAACCGAACAGTTCTTCGACCCCATTGACAATCATACTAGGAAAAATGACAATGGCATTCAAAGTACCCACAACTGTTTGCTGTCCTGCATTCTTCAAAATATCTTCTTTTGTGTTCAACAGAACAAAAGAATATAAAGCAATTTTTACTATTAGTCAATGGGGTCCAAGAACTGTTTGGTTATAAGCATTCTTCCAAATATCCTTCATCAGAACAAAGAAATATGCAATTGGGATGACAGAATTTTTATTTTTGGGTGAACTACCTTTAAAGTTGGATACAATTTATTTTGTGAGTTCACTTCATGAATGTTTTGTCTCATGAATTCTCAAACAATAGAGATCTATTTCTCTTACATTTGATCGATTTTATTTGTTTTTGAACACCTAACCTGTTTTTTTTTATATTTATAATTATCATTATAAGAACATACCAGGATCCTAAATGTTCCTTCATTGCTTATTGATTTCTTCATTGAGATCATTGATTTTTTAAGTTGACTGACAGGCAAGGACACAGGTGGCCTGTATGAGTAGTGATATATACAGTAGATGTTTCACATCATAGCTTTTTCCACTGATCATTTTAAAAGCTGTATAGACCAATCAGCATTCAGAACTGGAACTATTCATCCTTGTAACACTGCTAACAACATTATGAGCATTTCACATTTCCACATCATTATTACTTATTAATTCATATTAATTTGAATAAAATATAAATTATTAAATGCAGTCCATTTTTTCAATTCTATATATCTTTGAATTCACAACATTGGCATAAGACTGTGGCTGGTCTAGTATGACACCAAAATTGCCATCTGAACTGAAGACATTCCAAAAGGTAACATCATGGCCAAAATGATGCAATACGCTCAAAGCTTAATAAAATTATTTTATTTCAAACAACAGAAAACAAAAAGTCAGCTGTGAAAAATTTCTTCATCGGCTTGCACAGAAACCCCTTATCATTTTGCTTAGAACTAAATTGCTGTCAAATCCCTACCTGAGTATCAAATGTTCCCTCCAGGCGTAAACAGTTTGATGTTTAAGACAATTAAAGTCATAATGCGGATGCATGAGGGGTCATGGATGTTAAAAAAAGATTACCAGCCAACTGGTCGAGCGCAGAGGGGTTGCGTCTCCAGTAGGCTTGGTGGAAATGCCAAATAGTGCTTGCGTACCCTCAGGGCTGTGCACTGAAATAGTGTCTGTCACAGGGAGGGGCAGACGACAGCAAAAGATAAAACAAACTGACAGTAAAGAAAATATTTTTTTAGGATTCAGATTAAATCCGACTGAACCTGTGATCTCTAAAGGTTTCTCTAAGGCTCTTGTAAGTAGATTACACGTTTTGCTTGCATTTAAAGTGATAATTCATCCAAAAAGGGTTGCATTATTTATTCACCCTCATGTCATACAAAACTTTGTCCGACTTTCTTACTTCTGCAAGACACAAAAGAAGATATTTTAAAGAACGATGGAAACCAAACTACATTGACCCCCATTGACCTTGTATGAACTCCACTTTTCTCGAAACGGGTTTTAAAACCAACTGTATGCTTTTTTCTTTTCAAGTTAAGGTGATTCAATGATTCAGATATATTCCGTTTTTAATCCTGAGGTAGATGTACAATCAAAGCCGTGGTTTGTAGCTAAATACACCTCAAAGAACACAGTTGGACATGAATGATAATTATTTCCATGTAATATCAAGCTAAAATGTCAGAATCAATGGTTGCTCATGAACCACCTGATGCTCTGACTCATCATTCACCGCCTGTTTCTCCACGTTCTCCACACCACAAATTGATCTTTTTGTTCTAAATGTCGTCCCGAACTAGATGGCATCGTTCGGCTATTCATCGCACTCTGTTTGTACGTTTCTCTCCCTTTCTGTAAGTTACCGAGAAACCCACACCGGTACGAGGACAACAATTATCACAATTACGTATTGATTGGACGGCAGCCTCCTCCCGTATGGACCCGCGGCATAATTGTTAGACTTCAGACAGAGTAATTGCGGCACGCTCACAGCTGGCCGACTATTCTTCGTCCCACACAATTCTTTATTCTTTCCTGCTTTCGCCTGTTTTCTTCATTGAATGTTACCTTTCATCTCGACGGGGGTCATTAGATGCACAAATTGAGAGCAACAGCAAATAAATATTGCATTAAATGTAATCAACTATATTGCTTAATAACCATGATAATGAATGTTTTTAATCTAATGCGGAGACAATGGCGTACGAATGTGACACGTTTAGGGTTGTATATCAGCTCGGTGAGACCCAGAGGCGACATATCGTGTGGTGGTTTTGTCTTGTTCACTGAGGGAGCAGAAATGTACAAATGTGAAAACTATCAATTTGATGGTTGTTGTTGCTATTCATTCGTTCTTCTTTACTCTACGGAGAAGATGTCGATTGCAAACTGATCAGTCATACAGCATCATTGATTTTGCATTTATGGTAAAGGTTAACCTAAAACCACGAATATTTGTGGAAATAATAACGCAAATTCCATGCAAATGTCAAAAATTTCTATATTTCTATATTAGGTGGTTTGAATACCCAGGTGAAGTTTTTGTTTGTTTGTTTTCGTTTTAAAGCATAGTTGTCCGTGTTTAGGTATAAGTGAATTGTCACATCCATAACAGAATTGTCACATCTATAACAATCTATATTCCTCTTAAATAAGCACATTAGATTAAAATATATATTTAGTGGTCTGTGAAAATCCACCCCTTCTTCCATTTGTTGGATATTTTTGCTTCTGGATTGCACATTTTAATTCACAGAAATCCTAAAGTAAGTCGTCTTTCAAAAACGTGCATCCTTTTTTGTCACATCCATCACACATTTTTTTATTTTCTCTCACTTTTGAAATAGAAAACTTGTGCAAAGACTGATATCTTTTGAGACCTGGACTCCATCATGAGGGGTTTATTGAAATAAATGATTGAATATTGAATAAATATATATTGAATATAATCTGATTATCCAATATACTGGTAATAAATACATTCTGTGAGAATTTATATTTTACATTTTGACTGAAAATGTCACATCCATAACTCTGGAGTTGCCCAGAAGCAGCACTGTAGAAACTGGGATCATTAAGTCATGGCAACATATATTTTTATTATCACTTTAAATCATCAAAAAAAGTGTATATTTTTGTTGTATATAGCTGTGTATTTGTACAGCTATGTACAGCCAATGATTATACTACAATTTTAATCAACCAAGAATTTTTTCTACAATGAGGAATTATGTTGCATGAACCCAAAAGGTGTTTTATGTTTAATAGGATTTTCTTTGTTCATCTGTTCATCTGAGGATGCTTAAATGAAAGAACACACAAAAAATATATATGTTAAAGAATGTTATATTGCATGTACAGTTTGGCTATTGTACTGTATATTACACATATTAAGAGATGAATACAGAGAGTAGCTTTTACACTTTAATCGAAAGTCTCACAATGAGAAAAAGTGAAGATGTCCCAGCTCCCAGAAACTCTTTACAACATGTATGGGCAATATAACAGGTGTGTGACGTTGTTGCATATTTCAACATATTTGGTGAGTGCATATTAATATGAATATCAATTTGTTAAATAATTTCCATTTTATTTTCTAGTAGTATGACACTTTTAAAACAATGGCATCTCTTGTTTCCCACATCTGATGACAAAAGCCGTATCTGTACCTTGTGTTCCGCTAATCGCTATTGTGCGTTGTAGTGTGCATGTAATTACGCGTTGGCATAATTGCGCCTTGGTGTGTCAAAATACAGCTGGCAAGCCAAATGGCAAATCATTTAAAGTGCACCTCCGTCACTTTTTGAACGTGTCATTTCTCTAAGATGGTTTGAGACGTGAATGTGCTTGTGTCGTGACCGTCTAAATCTCCAGAGGGACCTTGAGGTCCACATTTACTGTTCATGTCTCGTGACATCGAATGATCTGTTTATACTGTTGAGGTTATTGAGTAATGAATCACTCCTCATGTTGTGGCAAACGTGTAAGACATTTTTTTAATTTGTGGAACACAAAAGGAAAAGGTTTCTGATTCCAGTTTTATACAAGGAATTGGTCTGAATGTTTAGGTCACAAAATAATCGGGTCTGGACTGATTCGGTTTTGAGATTCAGTTCATTGTTTCACAAATCAATAAAGGTCAATGAAGTTTCAGCAGTTGCCAGCTCATTAAAGCTCCGGGTTATCAGTAAATGACAACTTTAATTTAAGAAAAAGCAACAAGTGTCATTGAGGAAAGAAATTAGTGATGTAAAGTGTCTTCGGAAAATAAAAAAAGACACATACTGAGAATATTTTAATTGCCATTATTGAAAAAAATATAAATCAAGTTTTTATCACCAAATTGAAGTAGAAACTTAATCATTCTAAAAACGTGGTATATAGTAATCTGTATTGGGTAATTCTCCGAAACCTATCAAATTAAACCTCAATTACAGTTGTACATGTTTCTATTTTTGTGAGTCAATTGCTGCCCATTTTGTTCACAGCCAGTTTAGTAGATTATATTTGAGAAGACTTGAGAAGGGGGGGGGTTAAAAACATTTTAAAATAAATGTACCATCCACCAGTTGAGATTATAGGTCTAACAGAAAAGTAACAGCATGTCCATAGCCTCATTAAAGGGATGGTTCACGCAAAAATGAAAATTATGTCATGAATTACTTACGCTAGTTGTTCCAAACCTGTTTACATTTCTTTGTTCGGTTAAACACAAAGAAAGATATTTGTATGAATTGTATGAAAGCAACTGAGGCGTCATTGACTACCATAGTAGGAAAAATTGAAATGGTAGTCAGAGGTGTCCCAGAACTGTTTGCTTTCCTAAATTCCACAAAATATCTTCTTTTGTGTTCAACAGAAGAAAACATTACACAGTAATGTTCCCTACTATGATATTCAAAGGTGGCCTCAGAACCGTCAGTTGCTAACATTCGTCCAAATATCTTTCTTTGTGTTCAACCGAACACAGAAATGTATACACATTTGCAACAACTAGATGGTGAGTGATTCATGACAGAATTTAAATTTTTGGGTGAACTATATAACACATTCAAATATGCCTCCCTAATAGTAAGTCAAACTAATAGCAATATGAAACCAATTCGATTGGTTACCTTTCAGAGATCATGTTTTTGATTGTCACCACACGGTTTTAGTAAACAAAAAAACATTTGTACGTCATGCGTGATGTAAATTTCTTTTGAAGGATGTACGGTGCGTGTGACCTGAAAAGATACAACAATATGGGTTCCTGATCACATATGACATTGGGCTTCCAAACACGCAGCCATGAAGACACCAGACAGATCAGCAGTGACAAATACAGAGAACACTGCAGGCAAAAAGGAAATCCCTTTATATAAATCTCATGATATAAAAAGATAAACTGAACAATATACTGCCCTTCTGCCTATAAGGAAAACATTAGAGGTTATTTATTTAGCAAAATGCACCTGCTATTTTTATGACTTTGTACAATGACGATGTACTATGACAGAGGGATGTTGTGGAAACCAAATAATTGTATCTTAATATTTTCTAATGGTTTGACAGCACTCCATGAAATCATTTAACCTTTTTGGAGAATAGAAAAATTATTTAGTTTTCATTACTCAATCAAAGCTGTGACTTGTCTAACCCATTCAGTGTATAAACTTTGTTTTGCTTTTAGTAGTAGTCTAGTACATTCATGTTGTAACCAAAGCTCTCACCTGAGGGCATTTTTCGGTACAGCAGCTCTTTCCCCCCTATCAGTCCAGAACCTTCTCAGAGTTTGAGCGTATTATTGAATTTACCTTTCGTAATGGCACCATGTGCAGCCCCTGCCGCAGGCTACGACAAAACTAGATGTGATAATTACGAAAGCTCTAACCCCACAGACGCACCTCCTAATTAAACTCTGACATTTGCTTGCCAGCGTTTTCCTGTGCCTTATCTCCATCCTTTTGCTCCTGGTACTCAAAATCCTAATACCCTTTCTACATTTTCACGAGCCGTATTAATGTTTGATCATTCACAGACACAAGACAGAATCAATTTTACGGTCGAGTTTCACCCTCGAGTCATGAATTGACAGGCATTAGCTGAAACTACACATGTTTACTCTTCAAACAATGTTTGTTTTCCAGCTGAAGATTAAGGGACTGTGAAAACGTAATTTTGTAGTATGTGCACATCTGAGACACCACAAAATAGATCGTCAGGTGGGCATCTCTTCACAACAAACAACTGAGCAATAACCAATGATAATGCAAGTGTTTGCTAGAATATGGACGTGAGTTATTATAGTTAAATGAAATACTTCATGACTCAATCAAGTCTCACACCAGAATGACTGATCTTATAATTAAACTGTCCTATCTGTAATCAGTTAGTGGTGTAAAGTCATGCAGTGCGTGCAAAACAACTAGCTTAAATCAATTAGTATGAGTCGGTGGTTGCTAAGGTGTTGCTAGAGCTTTCCATGCTGCTAGGTCACTGCATATTTGCTCAAACTTTAAAACATTTTTTTTACATCATTTTACTATGTAATTTGAGAATTTTCACATATTTTTGAAATCTGTAAAAAATGTCAAATAACAGAAACAGACAGAAATTTTGCAAGTCGGATGTAAAATAATGTGAAAAAACTTGTAATTTTACATTACACATTTTTTTTTTTATGCCGCCCTAGCTGGCAGAATATTACTCTTTTTTTCCTTTTTTTTATAAGTTGAGCTGTTATGATTTAACTGGTAATGTCTGTTTTGATGGAAAGCAACCCTGTAAAAATGATATGCACCCTAAAATCTTACCGTTTTTATGTAGGTCAGTTAAGCCCACCCTCATATACAGTATAGTCGTGATATCAAGTTAAGCATTAAAGTTGCATTGCACACGTTTTGCGTCTATATCACCATCTCTGTTTAAACATGAAATGTTTCTTTGTTTAAACATGAAATGTTTCTTTGTTTAACATGAAATGTTTCTTTCGTATTTTTTTTTTTTACTGTAAATATTATTTTCTGCCTTCAATTTTCAAGTACAATACATTTGCCTTTGCAAGTCATCTCTACTTACTTGCTTTTGGTCAGTGGTGAGTTGCTATAACTTAATAGTTGAAATTAATGTAATTTGAGAACATCATTTGATGAGTTAAGGTAATGTAGGAACAGTTAAAATTAGTTGTTAGGCCAAGTTGACTGTAAAAAATGTAGGCGGCAAAGACTTCTTTACAGTTTTTAACATCAAAACTGACATTATCAGCAAAATCATGACCGATGAAGTGAAAGCTTATCTTTGCGAATGAGTATCAGGTGAGAGTTTTAAAAAACAATTTTTATGTACTTCCTAAAAAACTATTTTTTGTTCGTTGTTAACCCAAAAAGTTATGAACTGCAGCTTTAAAGCGGCCCTAACACACAGGGTTTCTGCCAATCTCATATTAATCTTGAGTATCTATAGAGTAGTGTTGCATTCTTCGTATCTTCGAAGAGTATTTAGTATGATCACATTTATAAAAGATAGACACAGCTTTACGATTGTCTCCGAAAACATACGGCGCGTGCGGGGGGGAGGGGTAGGCTGAACTAAAGCACGTGCGCACCCATTGTCAACAAAACACAGACATCAGTTTCACTCATCGCATGCGGTTCATGTCCTTTTAGCGCCGGGACGGCTCCATATATCAGTTTCAAACGATCTCCAAATCCAGCGTTATATCCACAGTTTATATAACATGCATCACCCAAATGTGGTGAACGAACAAACACCTGAACTTTGCAAACGTATGCTTTCTCTCTCTCCTGCTTACAAGTTAAAGTGACGTCTGCGCATGCTCCTTCTCCTGCTCTCCTTGCGGCCGTGTGCATTTCCGGGAGAATTGTCCAATAAGGGACTAAGAAAAAAACTTTCTGAAACCTGTACGATCGCTGGGGGAGTGTATTGAGCACAGAAATACTATGTAATACACCCAACTTGTTTTTTGACAAGTTGAACATGTTAAGCATGAGAAGACAGCACGGTTAACATTGTCAGATTAAAGAAGTCAGAATGCATGAAACACCGTTTCAGGGTCCGATTTCAGCATCAACAAAGTGTCTTCAGCATGTATCACTAACAAGTTACATATCAGAAATGTTGAGCAGACTTTATCTCATACTTGTAAAAAGGACACTAGGTCTTCAAGGTAACATGGGCTCTGCCCTTTTTTGCATTCATACATTTTGAGTGACTGAGAAATTGTGAGAAATGACAAGGTAAGAGAGATCAATTCCACGGCAGAGGGCAGAGTGGTGTTTACATGTGCTGATAAAAGGCTTTTCTGTCATGGAATGTGTGAAACAAAGCAACACAAATAAGACGTTGTCTGAAATTGCTTAGCGGAGCAGATGCGAGTAAATTGCCTTTGAAACATTGCGTGACCGGGGAGCTGACGGCATCATAAGGCCGGATCGATGACATTTCGGTAAACATAGGACGCCGCGGCTGTGACGCGGGAGCGATGTGCGTCGTCGCACTTATTGGCCACGTCCACTTCCTCTTGATAATGAGCGCAGCTGTGGCACAAGTCAACGACAGCCCCTTAAACTCACACAAGTGGCTTGGCCGCTCATCAAGTCTCCTGGGCAAGCCATTACGGCAGAGTTAGGGTATAGAGGACCTAATGGAGACCAGGGGATGCGCGGACAGACGGTCTGTGTGTGTCAATAATACAGCCTCTGATGTTGGACCACTTCAGTCCGACTCAATTCCACCATTAGATGTACAAACAGTGAATTTACAGGGCGGGGGACAATTGTCAGACTGCTTCGATTTTCACATCCGTCAATTTCAGTTGAGTAAACATAAATTTAGCAGACAGTCACTGCCCCCCTCCCATTTGTTTATGCACAGAGAATTGGAGGATAGTGGGTATGTTAGGACACACGTATGCCCGGCGCTATCTCAGTCTCATCTCTGACCAATAAAGTGGAGGGTCACGCAGACATCAGTGCTGCAGGGCGTTTGCAGCCTTTATCACATCAAGGAGTCAATGGAGCCAAATGCATTTATGTGATCTGAGAGCCGTTCTTTCTGCAAAACCTCCTGACCTGACCCTAGTAACCTGCCATTTCATAGAACGTCCTGCATGTTATACATTCTTGATCCTACCCATGTGATTTAATATACAGACTAGTTTTGTTTCAGTCTGTACAGTTTTATAAACGGTTTTGGATTTTAATGAATCAGATACATGGAGATAGACTATCCGTTAGCGTTAACCTGAAAAATAGTTGCTTCTTTTGTTTAGGAAGCCTATACCATGCTGGTTTAGTGTGCATGATTTGAAGAAGAATTACTTAAGCCAGTGTTTTTCAACTCCATTCCTCGCCCCCCCCCTCCCAGAATGATTTAGATGTCTCCTTATAGAACATCTGATTCAACTCACACTCCGAAGCTGTGTCAAAATTCGCCCCCTATCTCCTATATAGTGGAATACATTGGGTTTAGTTGGTTGGTTAATTAGTCTTCCCAATAAACACAATAACCAGCTAACGAGTTGAGTCAGGTGTTTTATATAAGGAGACAACTAAAACAGTGGTTTTCAACAGGGGGGCCGTGGCTCACAAGGGGGTCCCAACTCACTTCCAGGGTGGCTTTAGAAAGACTTTTGATGTAAAATGAGACAAAGTGAGCTTTGAAATACATTTTAAAACAAGATGTTTTTATTATTTGTTCATTTTTTAGTTTTTGGGAGCAGGGGGGCCACTGAATGTTGTTGAATACAGTGGGGGGCCTTGGAGTCAAAAAGGTTGCGAACCTTATACAATGAATGTTTTTATTAGTTTTAAATGAACTATTTCTATCTACATACACTGCGAGTCCCCTTACAATTCACCATGTTGTTTCTACAGTAGCCCTTAACGGACAAACTGCTCTACACAGCGAGTTTTGTAAATACATGATCTCCTTTGGCAAAGAAGCAAAAACACAACAGCATCTTTGTACTTTGGAGCCGCCATAGTGATACGAAAGGGAGGGGTGGAGTGAGCCGTTGGTTACAATTCGGAACCTCACCACTAGATGCTGCTAAAAACTAACAAATAGGCATGTTATACTTAGCTTCGTAACTTACTAGTTAGTTCAGTGGGGGAGTGATACATATGGTGAAGCGGTTTTCATGGTGATAATACTGCATGACTCTTAGCCAATCAGATTTAAGAACCTGTAGAAAATTTAAAATTGTATTTGCATTCAGCTGAAGTAAGAAGTCATGGACATCTGATATGACATGAGGGTAAGTAAATGATGAGACAATTTCTGAGAACTATTTCTTTAAATTGTCTGAATGTTTACCATCAAAACATACCCGATAACAACAGCACTGACGTAATATTTACATACCGCATTGTAATTGGTTTTCTCCCTTGCATTTATTTGTTCTGCAACCAGTCAAAGGCTAAACCGTAAAAGCTGATACCGGCTGCTCAACCTCCTGCTGGGGGACAAATTAAGATGCTAAGTGCTGTTATCAACCATCGCCACATGTTTCGGACAAAAACTAAAATGTGTCGTTTCACACAAATTATGCGTTTTGCTAATGTCTGATCAAGCAGATGTTTGCGACATGGCATGCTCGGCCACGTGTGATGCACAGGGCACAGGAAAGACACACAGAGTGATGTGGGTTCCGCCTGCCTTACTAAAGGGCCCATTGCCTGTTGCAGGTGTCTTCTATTGTATGACTGCCAAACACCCCGCAAATCATGCCATCTCGCTTGGAAATTACAGCCTTCGGAGCAAACAGGGCTGTTTCTGTGTGAATGGATCCTCTGTCAGCGATGAGCTGCAAGGAGGACATGTACCACTGGAGGTTTTATAGATCGTCATGTCAAAAAGAGATAGAAACGTGACATTATCATTTGAATCATCTGCGTTTTAATGCAATAGTTCTTGATGTAAATGGTAGCTCTTTTATTGTGACGTTAATGAGGCATAAATGATAACGGTGATGGCTCATGTGTGCCATTCTGTATAAAATGCAGTTTATCACTTCAGACACACACACACAACATGCAAATGAAATGATGCTGCTATAGTGAACTGGAAAAAACACAAAACATGGAAAACAACAAATATTACTACATACAGTTCCTTTGAAAATAGGGAGAAAATGGGGAAAATTGAAAAGCTGAGAATTGAGTTTCTAGAAAATGTATTGTTTGTTGTATACTGAATCAACTGCCATCACCAAATTACCAAAACGGTTGTTTTAACATGACAATAACTGTATATAAGCTTGTGTGTAGATGTAGATGTTTATCAACAAAACACTGGTTATCATTTCTTCTTTTAAATATTTTTTCTATATTATGTACAACCCCAAACACCAAAACATCTCACAGATGTCCCACAGGTAAGAAAAATTACAAATGGTGGCTGTCAGGATTGGAACAGAACGGAACAGAATAGAATCTTTACTGTTATTGTTGAGAAAAAAAACAAGGAAACATGTTTAGCAGCTCTTCAGAAGGTATTTGAGTAAAAATGTAAAGTGTTAGTTAAACAACTGAAAATGCGAATAAATCTCTTGCATAAAAGAGAAACCTCTGAGAACTAAAACGGTCATGGGGGTTGGATAAACATTACTTTTACACAATCATGTTTGATTTAACACGTAACCATGTAAATGTCACTGTGTGGCTGATACCAGCAGCCAGAGATGCCACATTCTACCCCTCAGGCTATAGAGCGTGTCACTTCCTGTCCACGGCTGGGCGGAGCCTCTGTCTGACAGGCAACAGAGAGAAAGACCACAAAACCTTCGTCTTCCTGTACATTCATAATCATCATCATCATTCTGAAGTGTAATACTGAGTTGCTTTGGAATACGGTTGATCTTATAAGTTGTCTATTTAAGCTTCTTTTTGGTTTTATGATATTTTCTAAGCAAAATAAACTACAAGTGTGTATTTCAGCAATTTTTATTTAAGTTATTACCTTTTTTAACAGTATAACTGTGTTTATACAAAGTATATGCATGCAGGAGTGTTTTGAAATAAACATCCACATTTGTCAGAAATAGAAAGCTATAAAATGAAAAATCTCCTGAAAAATAATTCAAATTGACATTTCAGGCAGTGGTTTAGTCAACAATACTCGACAACAGTTATATCTCCGCTGGAAACATTTACCAGATAAACGGATTCTCATGGCCATTTATATACCTTTTTGTCACAGTGGTCCACAAGCACTTCAAGTTTCATTTTTATTTATTTTATTTTTTTATTTATATATAAGTAAAATTTGTATGTTTAACATTTTGATTTGGCTATATTCTGTATATTCATGTTCTGTTGTGTGGGTTGTATTTTGCTCAGACGTTTAGGATCAGCATGGTTTTTGTCTTCTGGGGTCGTCTTTAAAAGACAAAAATCATTATGAATTGAAAGACAGGCTCAGTTATAAAAAAACAAGGGATTAGTAAGATAAACACACAGCTGTGTTTAGATAGCCAGATGTTTGTTATTTTCGATTATTGTTTTATTTATTTATTGTTTGATGTACACGTTTGTTTGTGCCATTGGTTCGGTGTGACTAACCCCAGCATCAACTAACTCTGACCTACGTTGAGGAAAGTCACAATGAATTCTAACCTGCTGTTGTCTGCATAGTGTTTATAAGTGAACTAATGCCTCCTGTGGTGCAACATGGAAAGAGCTACATGCATCATCATTCCCACATTACATAGTCATTTTTTCTCTCCTTAAAATTTGCTATTTGTTAACAATATTTATTTGGTTTTTTTGTGGTTTAAACCCATATAAATCTTAAACTAAAATCAGATATCAAAAGGTCATTTGTCTTACAGTAAACGGAAAGAGGCGCGTGCATGACCACTAGAGTGCGCAATACGACCATTCACTCATCGCCTTATAAACAGTGACGTTTACATCGGAAATTGTAATACAAGAGAAGGGTTAGATGTGAAACCAAGTGGCGGAAAAAATCTTGTTTTGTTTTGTTATGACAACAACGTTGTAATGATTCCCAAAAGAGAGGCGTCAGAAATTTGCTTTAAGATTTTATGTAAAATCTTCTCAATCTGCAGCTGATTGTATAAATCTCGCGATTCATACATAAAACGTATTAAGTTGTAAATGACCGACATTTACATTAAAACAAATGCGTATATTGCCTTTAAAAATAAACGTACCAAACTTTAGAGGGAGCTCATTCAACTCGCTCTGAACCGCAGCTGCACGTCAATCGTCAAACATACCCAAGCATGCGCGTCGCGCGCTCTCGCATAGGTTTGATAAGTCAGCGCGAGGTTGAGCTGGAGTCCTGTTTGTCAATAAGCGGCAAACTATGAACACAGAGATTATTTATTAACAGTCCGTGCAGCGCAAAGCGTCCGTTTGGACGGGTGAGAACTTTAATATTGTTTTAATGCTGTTTTATTGTCGTTTTGGTTATTAATGCCGTGTTTGGCCGCTCGTTGATGTTACTGTGGCGCGCGTGCTTTCATGTCTCGGAAGATGAAGGGATCTTTCCCCTGAAAGAAGTCACTAAGTGAAAAACCTGCTTTAAAGAGCAAGTTTTGAATTTATATTTAACCGGATCGTACTTTCGACGTAAAGGTTGATATCAAACAAACTTCATTTGACTTTGTGAAGTTGTAAAACTTTTTTTACGATTTGTGTAAGATCATGTGTTTGTACGCTGGATTGATATTTATGTTATTTTTATAGTTAAGACTTCTTTTGATAGAATACATATAGTATTCCATAGTGCTTGTAAACAGTACTGAAGTATAGTGTTTCTAAACTTAAGTATACTACATTTGTATAGTGAACTACAGTATACTAGACCCTAACGCATTACCAGTAGACACCCACAGAGACCATTACTGTAGTTTCCATTAAAACCGATACGATATTAGCATATCTGAGGGTTTCTGGCCACACTAATGCTCATGTCACTTATGCTAGACTCAAGTTTTAAATTGAAATGTTATAAATGACTGTCCGTTCTCATGAGACGGGCTTTCGTGTTAAAACCTTGAACTTGAGAAGTAGCTACAGGATGCAGTGTGGTGACCCATCTACTTCCTCACCTTGTTCCAGAGAGCGGGGTGTGGCCCCAATGCTTTCCACTTCAGCTCTTGTGTTTTTTGTGTAATATTCAAACACTAAGCCCCTCAAAGACTCACATCTGATGCGTGGTGATGTCAGAAGTCTGTGGATTAGATTTAATTTAGAGAATTGTTTTTAAAGGCGTTTAACTGGAGAAGTGGACCATGTGCTGTGCGAAAGCCTTCAGATGAACCACAATCGCACCAGCTGCTACACACGTGTGTTCTCAGTCAACGCAGACTCGTTGATAGACTTGGAGTCTTTACGGCCAAAATATATGTCTGCAGGTTATTTGTACATTATTTGTTTTTAATGCCCTCTTTGATTTGATTATGAGCTGTATGAGACAAAATATATATATATATAAGGTACTTAAAGGCATAGAAAAATAAAAAGCATACAGAAAAAATAGTATTGGCTACAGTTTGTCTGTTATTAATATTTCTTGATAATCTTTTGTAATATTCGGTAGCAATTCTCTTGGGCCTCGACTCAATGTGTTGGATGTACATTTTTGCCAAGCCTCCTTAAATTTTTCCGAAAGCTGAGGTTCATTTTACACTTCAACTACAGTAGCTGTGGAACATTATTGCACAGTTTTAAATAAATCTTGATTAATATATTTAAATAAAATATAAATATATTGATAGAGGATTGGATGTGTCTGATATTTTCAGTACGTGCGATACTCTGTTTAGTCATCCATGGAGTAACTGACATGTTGTAGCATGTCACCTAATAATAGGTTGATAGTTTCAGATGCTTTTTTTGGTGTTGTTAACTTGTATCTGGAGCTGTGTGGTTGTGGTGTTGCATTGTCTCATCGCTCATTTCTATTCAGCCATGTCTATTGTGTTATATGGATAATTGTGTTACACAAAAATACGTATTGACATCAGAAGCATAAACGTTATTTTCCATCCAAGATCATTCCCATCTCAAAAACATTTTATTTCTTAAACTCACTAGAACCAACTAAAAGGATTTATTTACTGACTTGCAAGTTAACAGCTCATCAGCAAATAATAAAAATGATGACTGATGATTTTAAATTTTAGTATTGAAAAGTCAAATAGGTTTTCAATGACGCAAGTATTACAACAAGATCGTCTTTTTGGGGGTCAATTGTTCCTTCCATATTTCTAAAACATCAGTGCAAGTTTGATGGAAAACATTCTGGAAAGCTGCCAGTTGGTGATCTGCCAGTTTTCATTTAAGTGGAGATGATGATAACGTTGTTAAAAGGTTGTGACATTAAGAGCCTTTAAAGCCTGTCGTTAGTAAGAGTAAAAAAGTGCATTTGAGTTTTCCCCTGGGAATTGTCCAGAAGAACATTGGGTTCATGGGAAATGGGCTGTGCTAATTTAAGACAATATTACTATTGTTGTTGATTTGCTTGAATTAGGCAAGAAACAATGAGCAGGTTTCTCATTGTTTTTACCGGCCAGTTGACATATAGTTGAGTCGCAATAATATACTTTTTTGTTTAGAGGCTTTAGGTAGGGCTGGGATGATATATTGAGCAATTCTTATGCTCAGTTTCTCAATGAATTACGGTTAAATGCCGCCACATCGGAATTCTGATTCTGAGATTTTCTCTTGCAATATTGCCCGGTTGGCGTTACAGACGTCAATGATGCCTTGTGTTAGTAGTAGTTTATTCAGCCCTTAGAAAATTTGGTTTACACAGATGCCGCACATCACATTAATACAGTCAAACACATGTACATTTAATAACCATACATTCAATTGTCAGCAAATTACCCATGCCTACCGATGATTTAACACAGAAACCGCAGTTGGTATGAATTAATTCTTAAACCTTGGTTCTTCCTCCAATTGATCTATATCTCTGACCCGTTGGGAGAACAACAAACTCCCCATGATTGATGAGATGCACAATTGATAATCCCATAGACTTTTTTAATGACCTTTTCTTTAAAAATGTCTTGAAGCGATATCGGTTGAACTCCAATCAACTTGGAACCAGTCTTAATCTGCTTAGTCATTCTGTTTCTGCCAGACAAGCTAATGCAACCAAACCATACAATGACACAATAAAAAAATTACAGATTCAATAAAACTCCTATAAAACAGTGCCATTTGCACTGGACAGACCCTTCATATAATTACATTTCCTTAGGAAAAACAAACGTTGTGGCACCATTTTACAAAAGCCATCGGTATTAGCATCAAAATTTGATTCCTTATCAATCACCGTTCCCAGATATTTAAACTCATCCATAAGCTCAATATCCCTTCCATGGATAACAGTAGGAGAGATGGCATAAAAATGGCAGATTTTCATATAATCATATATAATCATGTCTTTGGTCTTAACTATGTTCAAGTTTAGATTACACTTTGCACACCAGGAGACAAAATCTTCCACCACAGGTCCATGAGATGTCTCTTCATTGACTAGAAGGCTCACAATAACGGTGTCATCGGCAAACCTCAGTATATACCTATCATCAAATAAAAAGCAGGGGGCTAGAACACACCCCTGAGGAGAACCCGTATAGGAACATAACTTGTAGGATAACAAGCCATTAACTGGGTCCTATTCGATAGAAAATCAACTAACCATCTCACCAAATTAAAATCCAAGTTAAACAATTCAATAATATTTTCTGCCAGCACATGTGGCCTAATTGTATTAAACGCAGATGAGAAATCAATAGAAGCCAGCTGTGCCCTTGCTTTAGGAGTCTCCATATGTTGGGGCTACTAGATGCACAAGAGTAGTTACGGCTTCTTCCACAGCCCTCCCTGCTCTATACGCAAACTGGAAGGGATCTAGTTTGTCTTCTACATGCTTTAAGATCTCCACTCTTACAATTTTCTCAAATGTTTTCATCACCAAGGAGGTCAGGGCTACTGGTCTAAAATCATTTAAATCCTTTGGGGCCAAATACTTTGTTCCTTTTGGAACAACTGTGGCATGTTTCCAAATTTGTGGGACAGTCTGCAATTGAAGAGACATATTAAAAATATTTGTAAATCTACCATTTAACTGTAGAATACATGCTTTCAACACCTTGCCACTGATGTTATCTGGTCCCAGGATTTTATTTTCTTTTGACCTTTTAAAAAACCAAGCCACTGTTGGAGCATCAATATTAAATACTGTAATAGTATGTGAAGAATCATAGTCTCCAATCCATTATAATCACCCACATTAAATCTCAGGTAAAAAAAAAGTGTACCCATTTAAAGATACCATAGTATTGTTACTTTCCTGTAGACCTATCAATAGTCTCATCATGCTATCCCACACCGCCCTATTTTGTCCTTGTCATTATGCTTTTTCTTTGCACTAGCAGCTCTTACTTCCTTCTTAATAATAGAAGTAACTTTATCACCACATTTAAAAACAACCCTTTTTCCTTAAGAGAGTTTTTCAGTTCCACATTAAACCAAGGCTTATTGTTTGAATGGCGAGTAACCACTTTAGTATCAATCCCATTATCAACACAGAATGTAATATAACTGCACACTACATCAGTCAACTCTGATTCTTGAAAAACAGACCCGTCCGTACACTCAAAGCATCCCTGAAGAGCCAAAATACCATCCTCATTCCACACTTGTACCTACCGTGTCTCTGTGCCTCTCCTCTGCAGCACAGTCTTATATGTTGGGACCAGGTGCACCAAACTGTGGTCAGAACAACCTAGTTGAGGCTCAAGAATGGATCTATATGCCCCCTGTATGGATCCATAATATTAGTCAAAGGTCTTTTTTCCACAAGTGTGGCAAGTGATGTACCGATGGAAATGGTTTAGTGTTTTACTACAGTTACTGTGATTAAATCCACCCATAAAAGCAAGCACAGAGCATCAGGTGAGATGGACTGAAGTCTTTGTACCACAGACAACAACACCTCCTTTGCATTATTAGTATTAGCTTTGGGGTGAATGTACACAACAGTCAGGAACACTTGGGGAAATCCCTGTGCAAGTAGTATGGTCTCTAAGTGGTAAGACGCACAATAATGAAACTGATATAACTTAATGGGAACTTGTGCTGCTTGTTGAGCAAATCTGTGCTTTTTTTGAACAATTGGAATTATGAACTTGCACTGGAGAAACCTAAAACGAGAACGTATGAAACCAGAATGTTGTAGACAATATATTGTGGGCTTTTGACTTGACCGTTAACAAGTTAGCAATGGAAATGTAGCAACATAGCAACCACTCAGAATCAGAAAGCCTTAGCAACTGCCCTTGAACCATATGAGCATCACTCATGTTTTCTTTTGTATATGTGTAGGGATGCACCGATATGTAAACTTTGGTCGATAACCGATAATTCTTGAACATTGAAAGCCGATAACCGATATATTGGCCGATATACAGTACCTAAATATTGATGTAACATTTTCTGAGACTGAAAATTCTTTTCCCCCCTGAAAATCATGTACCAAGCCTTCTTTACGCTAATTCAAGATTCTTTAACTTTTAAACTTTTCTGGTATAATGTTTATTATTAATGTTATTAGCTCCTGTAGCTCAGTGGTAAGAGCATTGCGTTTAACAACGCAATGTTGTGGGTTCGATCCCAGGGGATTGCAAATACCTATGTATAAATGTATAGGATAATGCAATGTAAGTCGCTTTGGACAAAAGCCTCTGCCAAATGCGTAAATGTAAATTATAGATGTTCTCCCAGATGTTCTCTTTGTTTGATGCATCAGATTTCTTCTTTTATCTATCAGATGTGTTTCAACTTGAAGGTGAGATTTCCCATTTGGCTTCCTTTTTTTAGAGTTCTCTTCGTCCAAAAGGAAGTACAAGCCCGATGTGAAACTTTGAGACTTCTGTCTTCAGCTTTTAATCAGGAGCAAACTGGCTATTGAATTATTGTATATAAGACACGTGATTATTGTTCATTTCAGTGCTCTGAAGTCAAAACTGAATTTATATTATAGTTGCACTGACCACAGTTCAGTGTTTAAAGGTCTCTCTCCATCAGCACCGTTTCATTGCCCAGCTGCTGCTGACCTGTGATTATTAGAGGAAGCAAAGCACCCTGTAAACAACAGCCTGTGGTGTATGGCACACCTGTATTCCTCGGACTCAACATCACGGTGCATTTTCTGACGGATTCATGGCTGTAGCATTGGCAGTTACTTGTATTATGGTTTTGATGTTGTTGATGTATTTGTGCTGTTTATGTGGGGTTTTTGTGTGCAAAATATATCAGTATTATCTCAATATTGCAGATGTGCATGTCACAATGGTTTGCGATAATTGAATGATTTTAATGCTTTTACGTTATACTGTAAATAGTGAAAGTTGTAGGTCGATGTTAGTGTCGGTGTGCACAAGTGCATGCGTGTGCTGTGACATGTGGAAGATCATCAACCGAAAGTATTTAAAACATTATGTTGGTTGTATAATTTTAAATGTTTTTATAGTTTAATTTAATTCACAAACTAAAAGCATATTTTGAAGGCTTGTATCTACTTATGTAAAGCGAAACGAAATAGTTTCATTTTGATTGGACGTGGAGATTCTCAGGTTGCTTTGCTGAAATTTGCACCACAGCTCTTGTGTAAAACCTCAGAGACGAACGCCGTATTTGCACTTTAGTTAAGATCTGCGGTTGAAAATGGGTTTATTGTTTTGTGAGAAAATTAGAAGCTAACCTTTATTTGTTCAGTGATGAGGCATTAACATCATAATACATTGTCCCTGACAAAACTGTTTATCTTGGTAAGGCTGAAGGACAGTGTTGTTTGGATTTTAGGGTTACATTTTACAAGCAAACAATGTGTCTTATACTGTGTGAGCAAAATTAATGATGCAAAAATAAAAAAAACTATTTAACTAGTTTTGTTTCAGGTTATAAAGTTTTGCTTGCATATTAAAGGGGTCAAATGACACAGCTAAAACTAATATTATCGTTTGTTTTAGATGTAATGCAATGTGTTTAAACACGATTGAATGTAAAAAAACGCTGTAATTTCCACACACCGTGCAAGTTTGTATCTCCTCTTTGCCCCGCCTCTCTGAAATACGCTGATTTTTTACAAAGCTCATCGCCCTGAAAAGCGAGGTGTCCTATGATTGGCTAGTTAACCAGTGCGTAGTGGTTGGTCGAATACTGCAAGAGTGTGAGGGAAATCCTGTTCCCATGCAATTGTACTGACAGACCGGTGATAAAATATCATCGTGACTTCCTTATATCAATTCGAGCCCGAGTCTGATATGGAAGATTAAGATGATCAAGCCGATACATCAACTTTGCCAGTGCGACTTGAGCAGGATGTAAAGGATTGGTAAGGTTTTATAAAAAAAAATATGTTAAATAGTTAAAAACTTTAGCTAACTGTTTTACCTTTTATATACGACGTTATAAAGACTATAAACAATCAACCATATACATCATACAGAATTTGTGTGAGATAGAAACAAGCTCGCATTACAGCAGGGAATGGTAACATTATAAATTGTGTTTGCGCCACGTCTCATCGCGACTCCTCAAAGAAAATAAACCCCATTATAAACACGACATTTGTTGCCTCCAGTTGGGACATTATTACTAATTATTAGAATTTATGTTATCTTTTTTTTACGTTGCGCGCGTGTATGCATTTGCAGATCACAAACACACGACAAACTCAATTCGAGTTAGTCCGTAACAAAGTATTTTACAATGAACATATACTTACATGCTGGGAATCTGAAGCGCCAGCGAGGTTGTAATGGTTGGAACGGCCCCACTTATTTTATTTTTTTAACCAAAGCTTTCGCTCGTAGCCGGTCTTAGGCCATATCCACACTAGCATATTTTCTCTCCATTTTGGCCTTCCGTCCACATTAAAACGGCGTTTTTGTCAACGAAGACGGAGCTTTTTAAAACCGCTCTCGAAAGTAGATACATTTGAAAACGCCCTTTACGCGTTGCAGTGTGGATAGTGAGAAAACGTAGGGTTTAAGAAAATATGACGTAATTGTAGTCACGTGATGCAGTCATGTGATCCTTTTAGACAAGATGGTGGACGATGCTGTACAGCATTTGATTTGTTTACTCTCGGTTTTAACAGCGTTGTTAAAGATTAATATTAGTTTGTACGTACTACAGATTTCTTTTCTTCAGAGGACACGGAATGGTTACTCACAATTGTTGTTTGACGGTGGAACTCGCGGACGAAAAAAAAAGCGCAAGGCGGAAATGACGCACATTTGAAGCGTCCTACGTTTTGCACATGCGCAGTACAGGGACGTTAGCATTTTCACATGTTTCAGTGTGGATGAGAAACCTTTTAAAAATGATTGAAAACGTTAGTGTGGACGCGGAGCGTTTTTAGATGAAAATGCTGTTTTTAAATTTATCCGGATTAGTGTAGACGTAGTCTTAATCTCTCTCCCACGTTCATGAAGCAATCGACGGTGAAATGCGCTGCACAAACTTGAACATTCGGATTGTACTTTTCTGGAACAGTGTTGTTAATAAAATGTAACCATTCGTTTTTAGTCGTCTCATCTTTTGGCATGGCAAACAAAGAGTCTTTCTTTTCAGACATGGCTGCGGCGGTGACGATACAATGAGATTTACAAATACGCCCACTTTACTTGCATTTAGATTTGGGCGGTCTTAAGTCAAATCATGTTACAAAGTCACGTACATTCGCCGGGGTGTGCTAACACGAGGCGTTTTAGGCAGGTCAGGTCTGCATCTTTTGTTCCGACACTTTCATTTGAGCCATTTTACGTGTCTAATACATGCATGGGCAACTTATAACACACCAAAGACACAGAAAAACACGTATTCTCGCCACATGACCCCTTGACGCAAATTTTTGTGGTTGGAAACTACACACCTGTCTGATGACCACAGTTTAGAGACTAAAACTTCAGACATCTAGTCACAGTGCAAAGGATGTTATCATCAGTTACTTTTTCCATTTTTAAACCACTTTAAGGTATTATTTCAATCATTTTGTTTTTAGTTGCATTTTTTTACATCAACCACCAGCCCCCGTATTAAACTTTGAAAGAGAGTTTGAAAGGGAAACTTTGGCTCTAGTGTTTTGAGTTGGACAGGTGGGTAAACAGTGGACATGTTTCTCGGCTGAGTCTGCTGAACTGTCGACTCTTGTGTTCTGCACCTGTCGACAGTGAATGTAAACGACAGACGTCTTCAGTTTTTAACACATGCCAACAGCATTAACTGCAGCAGTCCTGCAAAGACTATTTCTGGTAACAAATGTTGTTGTCAAGTGTGATGATGATGTTATTCACATGGCTGGGTGATATTTTATGAACTGTTTACAAGAGTCCTTTTACAAGAGTTTCTCTAGGTTTTTGCAGTTTAAAAAGGCCCAATTCCCAACACTACAGGGAGGATCTTGATCTTTAGTTGGTATTACTTCAATCCTGCTTTATTTCTCGAGCCAGACAAAATGTTTGATTGACAAAGAGCTGAAGTTTTACCCGACATAACCGCACACATGGCTGTGAATATGACGAATGAGCAACCTCCAACCTCATGGCTGGAAGTCTAGTATAGCTCAGGCAGAATGGATGAATGTTAGAATGATATTTGAATGTTGAGAAGTAAATACCACAAATCATTTTTGTGTGTTTTGACCAGGCAGAACAGCAGCTCATTATTTTTTGTTTCTTTTGCAGATTTTGAAATGAAGAAGGACTATGATACGCTTATATCCGAAGAACGGACTGAGATCATATCTAAATATGAGAAGGCAAGTCGCACTTTGGTACAATCTACTTTTTTTTAAGCTATTGAT
Organism: Triplophysa siluroides; assembly: GCA_006030095.1. Taxonomy (NCBI): domain Eukaryota; kingdom Metazoa; phylum Chordata; class Actinopteri; order Cypriniformes; family Nemacheilidae; genus Triplophysa; species Triplophysa siluroides. The sequence continues at coordinate 4,394,120 of VCII01000093.1, forward strand.
CTAAATTGTGATCTTTGGTTTAGTCAATGCTCGGGCAAGAGGGAACTGGGTAAGAAATGATTGATAACCCATGACAAGCCATTACAGTGTCCAAAGTAATTTTAGACCACTACAGCAGTGATTCCCGACCCTGTTACTGTAGGACCCCCAATAGTTTGGATATCCCTCAAACCAAACACACTTGACTTGGATTATAAGAAGACACCAAGATGTAAGATAGTAGTGTTAGATCAGGTAAAATGTGTACTGTTTGAGTAACACTGCTGGAAGCCATTGCCCCAAAGTGACATATTGTTGTGTACAGAGGAACAATTGTGATAGCTCGTGGTTTGACCTGTTTAGGGTTAAAGCCAACAACCTTTTGAACATAGTCCTGGATATTTAACCACTAGGCCACACTACCCAAAAACAGGGGTGTACATTTTTGGCGTGAAATGGCTTTCCGGATAGATCTAGAAAAGAGTGTGTTATGGAAGTGCTGCTGCATGATTCCGAAAAATACGCCTGTCGTGGCTCAGTAAAGTGTTTAGACAGACCACAGCTGGACCTCTCGCACATATTGGAGCTAAACGGACATTGACTGCATGATAGGAATTCTCAACGCTCTTCAAATATCTTGAGATTAGTTTGTTGAGCCTCTAGAGATAAGGTGTTTAGAATAGACAATGACATATATCTGACTGAGGAAAGAGTGGATTGGAGACTTCTAATGCTGTGTTCACACCAAACGCGAAGCATCGCGTTCCTCGCTCTCTATTACTCCTGGGAATAGTTCTTTATTTTTGTACAAGTGACACAAAAACATTGTGCAACAGAAAGTGTCTTAACCCGTCAGTACGTGTCAAAAAGAAGTGGTCAATGAGCTCTTGGTGCAAATTTCTCGCTTGAGTTGAATTTTTTACGGCACCTGTTTTGCGTAGCCCAGCGCACATTTGCATCTATTTGCGCCTTTGCATTGATTTTGTATGTAATTGAATCATGCAAATTGCTTAATTCGCATTTGGTGTGAACGCAGCAAACACAGCGTAGTACCACACTAATGTTTTAACGTTTGTTTTGGAGATCAAGATTGTTCTCTTTGATGTTTTCTTTGATCATTTCTCCTTTCAATTTGACCCCAAAACCAATTTTGTCAAGATTGACAATGAATATTTTTTTATGAACTGTTCGTTTAAAGTCAAAGTACACTTCCCCTATCGGGTTGATTGGGTCTGTTGCCTTTGCTCCAGTTACTCAGTTTGTTTGTTGGGCCGCTTACAGGGCAGGCAGGAGGGAGTTCACATCAAGCCCTGGGAGGATGATGAATACAGCATCTGCAAGATCACGGACCGCTTCGGTTTCCTGCAGTAAGTCATGCCGTGTTTTCTCCTGTCCCGTAACCTCTGCAGGGCTATTTTACCACATGGTATTTAGTGTTTACCGTAGCAGGATAATGACCTCTGGCCCTTGTCGAGGAAGTTGCTTGGGTTAACTTTGTCGTATGTGCCCTGAAGAACGTAAACTTTCACCTTCGTGTTGCACAATACACACAGCACTAACTGTGACCTCCAGAACAGTGTTATCAGTGCTATATTTTACAAGTACACAATTATATTTCATAGAATATTTATTGAAGCTTTGAATTTGTGTACTGAGTGTACAAATCAGACTTTTTTGGTTTCTGTGTTTGCAGTGAAGAGGAGCTCCCAACACCAACTGCAGTGGAGGAGAAGGTGATATTACAATATCCCTGTAAAATCTGAATCAAACTATAAAATTAAACATGTTTTGTTACTCGTTCAGTGTTTGTGGGTCTATTGTTACCCACAGCATTATTGGGTTTTTAAAACAACATGTAAATAAATAAATCTATAATGTGTTGAAAAACATTTTTTATCTGGAATAAATATAAATGGCTGATTTAAAAAAAAAAAAACAGTAACACTTTAATTGATAATTAGTTAATTTATTATCTTTCATGAACTAACAATGAACAATATTTCAATAGCATTTATTAATCTTTAGTTTACTTTATTTTTGTGTACTTTAATTTCGGAATTACTAATACATTATTAAAATGGGACACATCGGACAGTTTCTGCATATATCTCATGGTAATCTTGAGTCCTTACAGAATAGTATCGCACCCATTTATAATCATTTATAAAGACGGATACAGCTGTAAGATTATTTCCAACAACATACAAGGTGTGCGGGTGGAATGGGGGGGAACTAAAGCACGTGCGCACACATTGCCAACAAAACACAGACATATGAACTACAAACACAGTGTGTAGTTCATGTCTGGCATTTTTTTGCACTGGGGCCGCGCCATCTATAAAAAATCGCCTGTGTCTGTGGCACCTGTTAAAAAAAAAAAAGTATAACATTTTACATTTTTATTACTAACCAAAGCATGAAAAAAGTTTTATTACAGACCAAAATCTCAACCTGCTCTTTCTTTAGTTTAAATTCCAGGAGCTTGAAAGAGTGCAGAAATGGGTGAAGATGGTGAAAAAGTGGGATAAGTACCACAGCAGCGAAAAGGTAGTTGCAACATAAAAATATTTGTATGACTCACGTTTGCACATTTGTTAAATTCTGTATTAAAGATGCCATAAGCTGATTCTGAAATCTGCTGTACAACCAAACAAACACAGCACTATGCCATGGAAACACACAAGACTGAAAGTCTCGCAGATCCTAGCAAATACCACGAAATTGTTGGTTTAGATGTTGGTTTAAATTTCCAACAGCTTTTCTCAGTAAACATTTAAATCTGCAATCCAAATGTGGTTATAAATAAACAAAATTCAGTACAGTAAAAGTTCAAAATTGTCACTAATTCTCAACAGTAAGCTTATAATAATGATTTATAATTTGATCTGTCGGTTGCGATTACACAGGAAATATCAGTTTGAAATAAATTCACTTGAAGCCTTGTAAAGATGAAAGTAACCTGCGATTCTAGAGAGGTGAAGGTTATAGATTCCAGCTTTAAAACATCAAGTTTTATCTTGATGTCTACCAGTGGACCTACTGTTATGCTAATAAACTTACATGGAGTCAATACTTTACATGATTGATTATGGAACATTAAATGATCTTTTATCATACTGCTGTTGACACTTTTGTAGAAAAGCAATAAGCCACTTTTTAAACATGTTGTTACAGTCACAGTGCTAAAATCTATGTATGGACTAAAGTGACTCATTGCTTTTGTAAACAGAAGCCGTCAAACAGTCTCCACACATCCACACAAATAATTTCCACCGTCCGTTTGTTTCCTCTTCCCTTGCGTGTTTTGTAGATGATGAAGCGCGTGTACAAGGGGATTCCCTTGCAGCTGCGTGGTCAAGCCTGGGCTCTTATGCTGGAGGTGGACCAGGTGAAACAGGCCAACTACAAGAAGTATGAGGTAGGAGCTTTGGCGGGATAGTCTTTGCGAGCTGTGTTTGGGTTTCAGGAGGACCTTGTGATTAAATAGTCACTGATTGATGTGGAGCCATTCAAAGGCTTTTTTGTTTGGGTTTTGGTTTGTCCTGTGTGATTAGTCAGACGTGTTTTGTCTCCGATCTGCCCTTTTGCTTGTAAACATGTTTTATTGCATAACAAAGTTATTTTTATTTTTTTAAGCTGGTATTAGCATATATTAGGATATGTTGGTATACAAACAGATGCTATCCTATAAATGCCGTATGGTAATAGTGTTTAACTCTCAACGCCTTTCATTTTTGTTTGCTTGTTGTGTTTGTACAGACAATGAAGGAACAAGCCAAAAAGTACTCAACAGAAATCAAGCAGATAGATCTTGATGTCAACCGGACGTTTAGGAACCATATCATGTTCATGGAACGTTTTGGCGTCAAGTATGCATCATACGCACACACGCACAACAGCATGCTCGGGAATTTGCTAGGTTGCTTTGTCTAAATTTTTATCTGTAGCTTCTCTTATCTTCTTTTATCTTAGTTTGACTTATTTGGCGTTTTTTTCAACATTAACAACACGTCCAAAAATTTCAAATCAGTCATCATTTATTCTTTGGTTTTAAACCTTTCAAAACCAAAATTTCTTTGCTTCAATGAACACAGAGAAAGGTATTTGGAAGAATGTTAGCGATATTCAGGTCTGGGACATCATCCACTACCATAGTAGGAAAACAAAACTATATTTTTTCCGTTCTGTTGAACAACGTACTGAGATATTTTGGGAAACAAAGAGTTCTCGGGCTCCTTGGAATACAGTTTAATTCTTCCTACTATAATAGTAATGATGTGCCAGAACTGAAAATGACTAACATTCTTCCAAATATCTTTCTGAGTTCATTGGAGCAAAGTTATTTATACAGGTATGAAATTACATGAGTGTGAGTAAATGATGAAGGAATTTTCATTTTTGGATGAACTATCTCTTTAAGTAAACGCTTGTTGCGATAGATCTGGACTGATATGCACAGACCTTGCAAGGCCAAAAGTGACTTCCCCTTTGTCATTTTTGTTTAACTTCCTGTTGCTGTGCGTGGCCTCACAGGAAATGACAGAGCCGGTGACTCGTTACAATTATGCCCAGAATAAGAATATACTTTGATGTTATGCACAGCAGCTGAAGCTCTGCCACGGGGAACGTTTCCTTTTATGCCGGATAATTGTACAGACCCACTTGGGATCGTATATCCTCTTAAGAATGGACAACTGTGAAAAACAAATGTTTCTTGCCTTTTTTGGTCAGACAGGAATCTGTCATGGCACTTTGCAGAAGCCTAGCGCAGGTTCACTTCTAGTTTTTAGAAATACTCATCGTTCCACTTTAGCAGATGATTCAAACTGAAATGGTCTTAAGACTTCACCATCGTACATGAAAGTGAACCAGAGTGCACGGAGGGGCATCATGCTCATGAGGTTTGCATTGGCAGCACACCCACAATCTACGATATAGATCAGGCACCTACGCCAGCTCTCTGTTCAGGGTTACCCAGTGGATGGAATTTCTGGGTTATGACATTTTTATTAGCGCTGATCGACCAATAAGAGGATGTTGGGCGGAAGTGTGTTTTAACACATCTGCTGTTTGTTTGTGTTACTTGCAAGCGTTTCTACAACACGCGCTCTTTACAAAGTGAGTTTCCTCTGGACGGCACCCAACAGACTCGCAGTGCTGCGTGACGCCAAATCCTTCCAAATCTGCAGACACTTTGAATTATTCACGTACATCTCCTCTGGATGTGATTGCTTATGCATAAGTAGTCCGTTTTTTTGTGTTTTGAGTTGAAGCAATGCTGTATTTCTTTTTATAAGCTCAAAACATAGTTGGGCCAATCCAATAACGCAATAAAGAAGATTTGTGTTGGTTTCATACTGTACATTTTTAAGAACCTTAGGGTTTTTTTTTATTGTGTGATTAGGACTATATTATCTTTATAAGGAGCGTTAGAGCTTTTTAGAGCAGAAATAGAGAACTCTTGCTTTTTGTGCATTCCAAGTAATATCAAACAAACTGCAGTTGGGTTGTTTTGATTAAGTTAAAACTCATTTTTTTATGTTTAAATAACTCTTAACTAACTAATTTTGCAAATACACTCTTTTTCTTATTGACATATTAAATATTAAAAGATGTGTTCATAAGGTAAAAATGCAATAAGATGGTAATGTAAGTAATCATTACATATATATGCTTAACAAACAAGTCATTACTTTTTAAAAGATCAATTGTTAATCTTATTTTTGTACAAAATTAATTTGGAAATCATCTTTTCCACCTGAACCAACATACTTGTGTATCAATGAAATGATCAATGTATCAGATTTTTTGAAAAGACACTTACATTGACACACAGTCTGGAAGGTCATCTGATGTTATCTTTGTGGTATCTCTTCCCGTTATGTATTTCTAATGTGACACGATGACAAAATGGTTGCCTTCGTGTTATACCACAACGACAAGGATCTGGAGGACAGTTTACGAAATTCAGCCTTTCAATAAAACCTATTATGGTTTTGATTTTAGCACCACAACAATATAAACATATAAAAATTCTTAATATTAAAGCTCACTATAACAGAGGCAATAAAAAAAATCATGTTTGTAATTGACGTTAGACAGCTGTGTTTGACCTCTGTTTATTTCTCTTTACAGACAGCAGGCCCTGTTCCATGTGCTGGCCGCTTATTCCGTCTACAACACGGTGAGTGAGCGACAGACTCTCAACGTTGTGTGAACGTGTTATTTAAATCAGTACAGCGTGTGCTGGATGAATCAGGATGGGGGGGGACGTCAGACGGTGTCCCACCCTCTTAACACAGTCTACAGACACAAACATGTACGAATGTGGCACTATCTAAATGGAGACTTCCTATTGACTTCTATTGTTGTTTAGTGAAGTTAAATATAATGACTTCTGTATAGATGAGTCAATGCAAAACTGGCATTTGTTCAAATGAAGGAGGACATGGCTGCGTGCCAATTCGTATACGGCCTGCATTAGGGGTGTCACAATATTAGGTCGCAGTATTGAAAATAACCGTGATGAAAAGGACCGGATTGTAATTGTAGTGTTAATACTTCATTTTGAGCGATGTTTTTTCCTCAAAGTTTATAGTTCGTTTAGAAACGCGTAAGGTATCTAACCATATTGTTCACAAAGACTAGATTGAAATGAGACCAGAATGTGCTTTGGAGACACACAGGTCCAAACACGGTGATTCTGTGGTTCTGCCCACCGGCTATGAGTGACCGGGGTCTTACGACAATAACAGGCTGTTTGATGGCTGTAAATTAGATGACATGCTCTTTAAATGCGTCATTCGATGCTTTGCCAGATGTCCTTATTAAATATCAAACCCATGTAGAGAATGGTCAGCGAGGAGTGTTTTTATGCATACGTTTTTGACGGGTTTGAACATAAATGCACAAGTTGGTTGTTCAAAAGAGGAGCATGTCAGTCTCACCGAGATCGGAAATAGTGCCATTGTTTCCTTCCTGTCGTGCCTAGCAGAAAGTGGGTCAACTGGACGACATGCGAGGAAGGAAGGAGAGAAAAAAATTGAGTTGCCAACCGACGTGGGTTTTACCATATGCACTATATTTAAAGGTCCAGTGTGTAGTTTTTTGGAGGATCTACTGACAGAAATGCAAATGTTTTCAGAGGTGTATAAAGACCTTACATAATGAAGCGTTATGTTTGTATTACCTTAGTATAAGATATTTCTATCTACATACACCGCGGGTCCACTTACATGGAATTCACCATGTTGTTTCTACAGTAGCCCTAAACGGACAAACTTCTCTACAGAGCGCGTTTTGTAAATACGTTATCATCTTCGGCAAAGAAGTGAAAACATGACGACATCTTATTCCTGTGTCGATGCAATGATTCGAAAGGAAGGAGTTTTGGAGCGAGCCGTTGGTTGCAGTTTGCACCCTCACTGCTAGATGCCGCTAAAATCTCCACATCGCTCCTTTAACCAGAAACTGTATATGTAGTATTATTAACAATCATTTTTACAGAGAAGGTTTAAGGACGGTTCAGTGACACATCAGCCAGTTTTTGTTTATAGAGTCGATTACCACATTGTCTGAATTGCACGGTGACTTATATGTTAATCAAACAATCACTTTGAGCTTCTGGTTTATGTGGTTTGTGTAGGAAGTGAGCTACTGTCAGGGCATGAGCCAGATCGCCGCTATTCTGCTCATGTACATGAATGAGGAAGATGCATTCTGGGCATTATCACAGCTGTTAACCAATCGGAAACACGCCATGCACGGTATGCGTCATTACGTGTGTGATTTTTGACATACTTGTAAGTTTACGAAACGTCTATGATATGTCCCCCGTTTTGGTCTGGAACAGGGTTCTTCATCCCTGGGCTACCCAAACTGCACCGTTTTCAGACTCATCACGACCAAATACTTTCCAAGCTCCTTCCAAAACTGAAGAAGCACATGGTGAGTTTGTGTTTTTAACCTCAGCTGGTTTTTTAGTAATGTAAAGCAAGCACATATTTTCTCAGTTTGAAATGTCATCCTCCCCACAGGAAAAAGAGCAGATGTCCACTCCTTTCTACTCAACCAAATGGTTCCTCCAGTGTTTTATTGACAGGGTGAGTTTTTAAAAGACTCATATTTTCTACAATAAATCATGTTATGACCTGTTATGACTGACTTTTTTCTGTGGAACACAAAATATTTTTTGAGAAATGTCTCAGTGGTTTTGTGTTCTTACAATAGAAGTCAATGGGGGTCAATGTTGTTTGGTTACCAATGTTCTTTAAAATGTCTTCTTTTGTGTCCTGGAGAAGAAAGTCCTACAGGTTTGGAATGACATGAAGGAAAAATAATGATGTCACAATTTTTATTTTAGGCTGAACTATTCCTTACTTTCTTGCTAAATGTAAATATGAAAATCCAGTATTCAGGGCAGAGGATTACATCATTCCCCTCCAGCACATTTTCTTCCCTTGAAAAAGTAATATGTCTGGGCTAAACTCCCTGGAGAATGTCATAGCGATGTTTTATTGATGTCAGTGCCCTCCTTGAGCTTCTTGCATTTGATGTCTGCAATATGTTTAAGTCTGTTGTATTTGTACTACATAGACGCCCTTCACGCTTACCCTGCGTCTATGGGACATCTACATATTAGAGGGAGAGAAAATTCTCACTGCCATGGCCTATACTATCCTCAAACTGCACAAAAGTAAGTGATATTTCCATTGTGGTGTGCTGTAGTTGGTAACTGAGCATTTGAGGGTTCAGGTCCTACAAGATTCAATCCAAGGGCTTGAGTAAGATATGCATACGAGTAATGTTCCATTTTACCCCTATCAGAGCATCTTCTCAAGATGTCTTTGGAGGACCTGAGGGAGCTTCTTCAGGAGAAGATTTCTTCATCCTTCAACATGAGCGATGATGTGGTCATAGAGCATCTGCAGTCATCCATGTCAGAACTCCGCAGAATGAAGCTCGACCTTCCTCCTCCAGTCCTTTGTTAGGTAGAGTCGATGATGATAATATGTGTTGTTAATTCACATTCACACTTGGGGTGCTTTTGTTGGGTGCAAGTTGGAAAAGAAAAAGGGTGAGGCGTAAGCAGGGGATGAGAGGATCGGGACCAGGAACAGGACAAGAACAGGATATTTTGTTCTTAGGGAAACATGAGTACACTCTTAAAAATAAAGTTTCTAATTACAGCCTTATGCCATGAGAGAGACGTTTTAAGCACTACGGTGGCTGACACAGGACAAAGATGTCACACATCTAAGATATAAAAACATAACGCTTCATTATGTAAGGTCTTCATACACCTTTGAAGACAGTTATGTATAGTATATGCATTTCTGTCAATAGATCCTCCAAATATAACAAACTGGACCGTTAAGCAAGTACATGATACACTTTTCTGTATCCTACGCCAAATCTTAATGTGAATTTGACATTATTTGACTTGAACGCATGTAAAGAACAGTACATCAAATAATCCGTAATGTTATGCTTCAAACAGAGATGGCGATAGAGAGGCAAAAAGTTATGTAGTGCAGCTTTAACCCTCTTGTTATGTTTGGGGTGTCAAATTGACTTCAAAGAACTTTGATATCTTCTGAAAATAATCCTGGTTGTATTTTTAAACATTAGGTCTTAAAAATAAAATCACTAACAATGTTAACTATTATTTTCATATATTTATATTCCCATGCCTTCTGGAACTGGAGCTTGAAAGATGTGAAGTTAAGAATTAAGAATTTTAAAGAACTGTATAAGTAAAATATAAACAAATCAAAACGTTTGTCCTAATATTTTTTATTTTAATATATTTGGAAGGTAAAGTGTGAGTCGGTGTAACAGGAGGGTTAAGAGCACATGATCTGTTTCTTTAGAAAAGCAGTTTATGCATCTAGTCTAAAAACCCCCTATATGGTTTGACACACCATTGTGTTTGCCATGAACTGTTGATAAAAAATATTTTTGGAGTGTCTTCTGTGTTAAGCTAGAGAATAACATCAATGTCTGTTATCCTAGCCAAAGGAGATGAGTTCCCAAAGATCACACTGGGTGAGGAGCGTCCCGTAATCCTCTGTCCAGTGAACCAAACTGAGTGCGTGTCTATACCAGCAGCCACACACAACAACCAAACCTCAAACAAACCACACACAGATGACACCACCTCCTTCAAGCAAAGCAATGATGAACACATTCCCTCCATTCCCTCCATTCCCTCACCATCTCCTGTACCAGTGCACACACCATCCTCTTCCAACCCTACACCTGAGGACTCAGTGGACCAACATGAAGAACCAAGACGACGTCCCTGAACAAAGAGCAAATCTTCAGCTCCCAGAACCTGCACCTTCAAGGGACACTCTCTTATTGAAGAATGTATGTGTCAGAAGGCCTCTGTCGGGGGTGTCTGATGATTGGCCACCTCCGTACCAGCCACTGATGACAGACTCTTCAAGTGTCCACTCCCTAAACCTTCCGGACTTGCCTCCTCCACCTCTTCCCTGCGCTGAAGAAGCGCTCAGGTTCTTACCTCTAGATGAAGAAATCCCATCCTGCCTTCCCCCACCGCCGCCAATCAGCCAACCTCTCAATCTCATTTTAGAAGATCCATCGGCGTCACCCTCATCGTACAGATCCCACCGGCAGCTTAGCAAGTTTCCAGTGAACCTCTACGTCCCTCCACCCCTGGGTGACCGGCGACCCTCCAACACCTCGCATTACGACAACATCTGGGATGATGAGGATCATTCTGTGGAGAGGATCACTCCATTGCCACAAGACTTGGGTCTCAAGAACCCCACCCTTCTCCGTTCTCCAGAAGACGCTTTGTCTCTTCCTCTACCGCCTCCGTCAAAGTTCTTCTACACCCCAGACTCTTCTCCCATACAGCCTCCTCCTCCGTGCATTGAAGATTCAGACAATTGGGTCACTCCGGACTGTGTTGTTGTCCCAAAGCCACCGGCCAGCTTTACAGTTAGGCCCTTTCTCATACCTTCAATTCAATCCAATCAGGTTGAAAGCGGACATTCACGCCCCGTGAGACTACCACCAAAAAAATTACCCACAATGCTTTCCCAAGAACACCCTGATTCAGATTTTTACAGAATACACGTCCCAAGTCACTAGCTGACGGATAGACTCTTTTGAAAGACACATTTCTTTTTATGTACATTTGTCAAGTAAGTCATTCTGTACATTTTGCACATAAGAATAGTCGAGCTTGTGGGATATGTTTTTGTAACCTTTAGGTCATATGTTGCAGTGGAGCTTGAATGTGTTTGAGTGCGTCACAAGCAAATTTGTTGCATTTCCGTTTTTTCAACGCAAGTCTTCATTGACGCTATTTTAAATGTTTCTAAAGGGACTGAATGTTGGTTAATGGTTATGGTTCCTCACCGTGTCAAACATTTCAGAGAACCAACATGAACCTATGATTGGTTTTAAATGTTGAGCAAAGGCGACTGGAATTGACTTCAAAATAGATTCGAGTTTGCTAGTCAGATGTTGTCAATGTTATTTTTAAACTTGTTTGAAGTGAATGGACATCATTTGTAAAATGCGTGAAAGAGATGCATTGTTGTACCACATTTGAGAACTCGAGCATAGACAAGCTGACTTCACAGGGGTCCCAGAGTTGCTCCAGAAGAAGCTCCCTCAACTTGTGGTACATTTTGTGCTCTAGTGCCACCTTGTGGAAAATGTAAAGCACAGCATGGTCAACAATCTTCCTGGAAATGTGACTTGCCACACATACCAGTGAATTTTAAAAAATGAAGAAAATGTATATTGAAGGTGATGTTACAGCTTTAGTGTGATTGTAAATAGGGCTGTTTTGCACTGCTGTTTGTATTAAGAGACAATATTATTTAATTGCTTTCATAGGGTGTGGTTTATACCCAGTTTTTAACTTCGATGCTTATTTGAGAATTGATTTATTTCAATAACACCTGCTTAAAAAAACATGTTTCCTCATCATTGCACAGTCACAAGACGCTACACGAAAAGTGGCATGTTCAGTTTAATATTTACATTATTGCCATTACTTGCACATAAAATATGTCACAGTGAGATATTGCTTTAGAAATCACAATGTACATTCAATTTGCAAAACAGCACACATGTCCTTTAGGTGCTCATTCAATATTGATATTAATCAGGAAAACCTGTCACGTGGATTTGATCTTAAAGCAGTCAAGAAAATTCTCAATAAATTACATAAGAGACAACTGCATTTGCATAGTTTATAAACAATATCTTTAAAGCGCTGTATAACAATCAATTGCATATTGCTTGAGGATAAATAGAACAGCATATAATATACAAAACATATGTGCAAGGACAGGTCACATAATATCAGAGTACACATACAGAAAGTGCTATTGCTGTCGGGTGGAAGAATTTCACTTCACGGCAGTCGCTGGAGATGAAGGGTCAGTGCAAGAATTATGACATTTACCTTCTTCCATACGCCACACCTCTAACTATAACAAAAAAGGGTATGTCCCAGAGCTGCAAGCCTGCAAAGAACATGGGTAAGCACTTGTGGAGGCGAATTTCCAGTCTTATCTGGTCCTGAACCTACAATCTGAGCTGCATAAAGAGGTTGATCTGAGACGCCACGCTCTCCCTCAGCCTCGATTCGTCCTCTGAACCCACAGGCACGCCTGCTAATCTGGTTGAGCCGTTTTCCCCGAGGATGCACGGCAAGCTGAGGAACACCTTGGACCCGATTCCACCCCATCCCTGAATAAATGCAGATTGATTTAAGATGAGGAAACATGCTACTTAGATGTTTGCAATAAAATGGTTTTTGAAGTTACTAAGTAGACAATCTAAGCAGCCAACCTCGGCCAATGTCGTGACGGAGTGTATTTTCTTCTGGTCTGTTATGATGCTGTGAGTAATGTCCGCAATGGACAATCCAACTGACCATGACCTCTGACCTCGGCCCTTTAACAGCTCTAACGCCCTGTGAATATAATATAAACATACTTCATAATTGTAATCTAAATGTAACCGTATGGGTTAACGGTAAATCATAAATACAGTATGTATGCATATTAATAATACTAAAATGAATACCTGTCCATCAAGGGTTTGGTGGAGTTGGACACTGGGGTTAATGAGTGCAGCTGGTCAGTCCCTGGACCCACATTACCCCACACACGGCCACTGATATACAACAGACGATAATCAATGTATTATTGAAAACCAAATGGTAAGAAATTATTACAGAATCAACTTGAATTTTCTTCAAATGAATAGCTTGAATGCACTTAAGTTGCTTTGGATGAAAGTGTCGGCTAAATTCATAAATATGCATTTGATAAAACACCAAAAATGCCATATACGCAGAATTTAATGAATGTATATATGCCAATTATTAACTAGATACAGTCATTTTACGATTACTACCCATTTTATCCACAGACCTATGAGATGTCAGGCATGTGTTGATCGACTCACCTTTGTTCTCTGAAAGCTCTCCGATGACCCAGGCCTGCATGCCTGTGTTGTTGGCCAACAGTGAAATGTTGATGATTTGAGACAGACGTTCTGAGTCGAGATTACAGCCCACCCCGATGACTTGCGATGGCAGTAGATTACTCTGTCTCCATGCCACATGTGTCATAATGTCCACTGTTTTAAAAGACATCAAACAAACGGGCAGCAAAATAAGATGATCATTATCACCATATGGTCCATAAAGCTAAAATACTAAATATATTGATCGTTTTGACCCCCATTTATTTCCATTGAATGAACATGAAACCTCATTTCTCAAATCTATCTTCTTTTGTGTCTCAGAGAAGGACGTGTCACTTACAGGTTTTGGACCACATGATGGAGAATAAATTATGACATATCCCCTTTATTAGAGCAGAGCAGAGCAGAACTTCTACAAAAACGGTGGTCCAGAACAGGGCTTTTCAAACTTTATGATGCCAAGGACCCCCAAATATGATTAACCTTTTGTGAGGGACCCCTTTTCTAAAATATATATCAATCTATATATTTTTTTCTCTGTGTAAAGAAACGTTTAAAATGTGTTAATAAATAAATAGTTAATAGGACATTATAAAGACAACAACTTGTTTCTAAACCTAAATAGTTGGCAACAATTTCACTTCGAGTCCGAAAAAAGAAACTATAGTGAGAAAAACTCACTAGAACGATTCAAATATAAACAATTCTGGAAACTATCCATATCAAAAGAAGCAGATAAACACTGTGGACTTTTACCGTTTTTTGCAACCTGGAGGCCCCCTGGGGGTCCCCGGACCCCCGTTTGAAAATCCCCGTCCAGAAAACACACTTCCCCTTAAAGCCCTAGCACCATTCACAGACACTTTTTATTTGCTAACCTGGTTGAGAGGCGATAAGCAGCACAGCTTTTGGACTCAGCTGGGCAAGCCGATGGATCATCCCACGATACAAGTCCACATTAGTCTGAACCACAGTCGCATACGACTGCTCATCACTCCAGGCGTTCGATGTGACGATCACCACCTTTGAACCCGCCGAGGCCGACAGGTCTATGAAAGAGGAACCGCGCGCGCACACAGTCAGCATCTGAGGTATCATTTATTGAAGTGTTAAAGAATGTAACCATGAAAAGCACCTTTTGAAACCTCAACCTTTGGTAAACTGAAAATCTCTAAATCAGTCGCGCCACCTTTGGTAGAACTCTCAGGGACGTCAATCAAAACCAGTTTGTCCACACTGCTCTATGATAAAAAGTATGACGTGACAGCTTAGTGTAAATGCCGTCACTTAAAAGCTATTTTTGCTATTCAAACAAACAAACAAATAGTTACTTTTGCCATAATACTCAACACGGCAGCTACTCCTAAATCTCCCCCACCAATCACAGAGATTTTAACCGCTTCATCAGATCGATGCCCACCTATAAGAATAGGTCATAAGTTACAATAAAACAATAAAAAATTGATTTTAAACCACCGAGGACAGCATCCCAGACAAACCTTCATCAACTGTGAGATTCGACACATAGGCCAGTAGATCATTGGGATTTTCAACGTGTCCAGAGGATTTGGCGGCCAACGGAGGTTCCTCTTCGAATTTAGCGATCATCTCCGCTAGAAGCCCGTTTACAGATGACTTGGGCTACAGTGACATTAATTTCGATCATTACAGATCGGCCATTTATCTCAGTCATGTCACAAAAACATGCAGCTTAGCATCAAAACGTATCTTCTTTGAAACTACTCCATTGACTGAATTTGAAGTTCTCTTACATGATCCCAGCTATGCAGAGCCGGCAGGTGAATTCTTCCCTTTGAATCGACATGTTTACCCTCCCGTATGACCATGCTGGAGGTTGGTCGCAGGAAGCAGATGGGTGGCGTGAAGGGAAAAGAGTCCACCAGCCAAAGCAATATTGGCAGGTTATATAAGCGCCCTGTAAATACAGTATCATCAACATATTGACACATTGTTTAAATCAACATATCGTATGGACTGGCAAGTAAAACAGTACTGAATTCTCACCTTGGTATCTGACCGGGATGTTCCCAACCACCTTGAGCAGATCCTTCTGTGAACTGTCACTAAATGCTGAAACAGAAGATGCAGTAATGAATCAGCAGATTCAAATGTATATAATATGATTGGATCAAATATACAGGATTAAGTATTATTTTAAATATGGAAGATACTTAATACTTTCAATTACATAATAAGAATGACTCACTGTATGTCCCATATATAACTTTTATATCAGGGTGAAGGCGAGACACTTTCTGCAGCTCTTCAATGGCGACATCGCGAAATTTATACTACACAAGTAACGTGGTAAAATAAAAAAAGACATTTAAAGTTAAAGTTGACCTGTGTTATAATTTCTCATACAATGACTGAAGCATTCAAACAGGTTTAGCCAGTGTCTACGCCTGACCATTTTAACGATATAAGACTGAATCATTGTTAAATCGTGATCAAAAGTCGGAAACCAACCTTGGAGAGGATTTTCTTAACGGATTCGGAGAAGTCCATGATCTGTGTTTAAAAACAATGTGACAGCGGTAAGAAAACACCGATGTCTTCAATCTCAACTAAGCAATAACGACACAGAACTTCCGCACATATGGTGAAAGTCCCTTTAAGGGAAGTCGTTCCACTCGGTGGCCATTTTTGTAACGTCTCCCGGCCCCTATTTCAGTTACACAGGTGCTAAAGTCTTTTTACTTGAATATGGGAAGACTGATATCGCTACAATTTTGCTAAATTGACAAAAACAACATATTTCAAAGTAACATAAAACCTGATATCAAGTGTTACATACATTTGTGTTTTAAATTCAGCTACAAAATGCCTTTTCAACGTTGCTGCCGCTACTGCGCATGCGCAAATGTTCGCGTGCTAGTCTTTGGCGAATTTTGATTGGCTCCTTTAACTTGAAGGCAGGACTTTTTTCGCTTTCTTTCCCAATTCATAGTAACAGAAGTGCGGCGTCTTGTTAGTCTCGATAATCTTTGATATATTTCAGGTGATTTCAGCAACGGAAAGCCGGTAGGAAGCGTTTATTAGAAGTGTATGTCCAAAAATAGATTCTCTTTTATTTATTAAATAGAAAGGAAATTGTCTACATACGTTTTTAAGTTATTACTTTGTAAAGCTCTCAAATATCCAAAGCGCCTTTTTATGCCAAAACTGTCGAAAGGACTGCTTATTGTGGCTTTTATTAAAGATATAATAAATGTATTGACAAAAAAATCAAATACTTTTAATTAAATAAAACTGTTTCTCATCTTTTTCTTTCTTTTTCTGCGTTAGCATTGTTTACATATGCAGAATGATGCAGACAGTCAGCTTAACAAGTCCATTTATATCGAAAATTATAGTAATAAATAAAAATAATATTAATAAATAATAATAGAATTAAAAATAAAAAGTAATACTGAAGAGTGAATGAGCCTAAGAAAGCCTAAAAATTGCGTTTTCTATGTCAAAAAATATCCTGTTTTCTTACACAATGCTTATTTAGATATTCAGTTAAAATACATTTTTAATTATTTCCCCTTTTGTTTTTACTATTTTATAATTAATGGGAGTTCTGTTATTATTATTATTTTATTTTCTCTCTTGATCCACATTTTCAATCATTTAATTTTACAAAATGATTTAATAAAAATGTACATAATTCCAACATAATACAAAACTAAACGTAGTCTCAATAGGACTAGGTCCAAATATATCATTTTTAAAGAATCTCTCTCTCTCTCTCTCTCTGCGCTCGCGCTATAATAATTGTATTTATTTTTATTTATTTATTTACGGTACTGTCAAGTATCATGACATTTCAAATATCAGGAGGATTTTCAAATGAGATCCCTTTGAATAAAATAATTTTCACAGAATGTTTTCTTCTTTCCTACACACGAGGGCGCAGTTGATCCACATAAATGGCTACAAAATATAAACGCAAGCTCGTAACAGAGTTTGTGTTTCCTGCTTACTAAAATCCACTAAAGTTTGATTAGGTTTAATTGTTTTAGTCAAAGTAATGAGATCAATCGGAATAGAGTTTAGTTTAAACAATATTTAATGTGTGAATGGTCAGTCAGTGGTGTAGTTTGTTTACCTGCACGCATCGAGTGAAATAATGTTGTCGCTATTAACTATAATGTTTTCAACTAAATAAGCTTTTCATTCTGATCCACACACATAATGGATTACTGTAAACAGGCAGTGCTTGGGACTGTGTATGTGCGCGCGCTGACGTGTGTTTCAGTATAACACGCCCTCTCCTTGTCTGTAAAAAAGTTTGATCACAACCTTTTGTTATTAAACCGCACTGGTTATATCAGCTGGATAATGGCTTAAGAAAACATGTACTGGGAAATACAAGCACAAAGGGAAAACTGCTGTTGGTCACGTATGCCTTATAAATAAGTAAACATCACAGACGATGAAGAGGACAGGTGAGTCATTTATATGTTTTTTAAAGAAGACACAATGATCTGCCACAACCTACAACCTTTCAGTATCTGTAAAACTAATATAAACTGGTGTTTATTTCAAATGTGATTTTAATGAAATCGTTTAACAATTTGTGTTCATGAAAATCTACCTTATTTTGTTATCTGTTGTCATGGGTTTTTGAAGCTCAGTGTGATGCAAGTCTGATATGCAAATAAGTCTTTTAATCAGAACAGACATATTGGATGAGTTTTGGTTTAGTGGTGTTTTGTTTTGTTAAATTTGAGGACTTTCAGTGCAATTTTTATTTACTTTTAAATATTGAAAATGAAAATGGCAGACTAGTGCTCTTTGAAGTCTTTGATGAAGAGAAAACCCTCTTTTTCCGCTTGTTTTTTTCTGGGGTTCATATTCATCCCAAACAGCAACAACATTACTTTCAGCAAAGACAAATACATCAACTACAAATGAAAACTACATTTATGAAAAGCATTTAACATGGTTAGATCTTTACTAATATCTATATACACCAAACAGCATCGGATTCCCACAGTAAAGGGAAGTTGACATGTTGTAATTTTTACATTATTTGAATACAAATGTTCCTATCCTCAGCTTCCTATTTTTCTTCTTATCTCTCGATGTGCTTTTTGTCTCCCAGCGAGCTATCAGAAACCACCTCTGGCCCCTAAGCCGAGCATGAAACCGGCATCGGTGCAAACAGATCTTGCTTCAAGAATGTTCATTTACCCGCGTTCCTCACTGGCTGTCGAGAATAAAGTGAAACCTGCTGTGCCACCCAAGCCGTGCCTCTCCAAAAATCCCTCTCCTGCTTTTAACTCCAAATCCAAGCTTGAGCCCCAAGTCCACTTTCAACTAAAGCCTGACCGGAACGTTAGACTTTTAAGGAATGAACCGCACGAGGAGAACAACAAGCCGGAGTGGGATTACATCATTCCTATTTGTGTTTGCAATCATGGGAATTGTGCGGATTGCGTAGCGCTCAAGGACGAAAACCAAAAAGTTATTCAACGCGGAAGATCGTCTGATACATATAAGCAAGGAATGAATGAAAGTTTGTCCAAGTGCATCTCTGGAAATGTCTCATCCAACACACCTCAGAAAATAAACCAGATTTGGAACGCAAATCCTTTAAGGACAAATCAGAGCATTAATCTCAATGAAAAAAGTGTCTCTGAAGCGCAAACGCCCTCGATACATCAGAAAAACATTATTACTAGTGTTATTTCATCTGTTCATAGTATGCCAGAGCACAATGAATGTCAGCAAATCTCAAGTCAATTTCCAGACCAAATCCATGCCGTCTCCAAGCCCCCAGAGAAAAACGCACCTGTAGTTATGCAGCGTAAAGTTAAGAACGAAAAACCCAACGTTGTCCTTCAGGAGTCAACGGGACTTACCAGAACTGAGCTTACTGTCCTACCTGTCGATGTTAACAATTCAGATCTGTTTACAAGAGAAAATACCAACAAGTTCAACAATAACACTGCTGGACATTCTAGGGTCGTCAACGGTACCCAAAATGACATCCGGGTGGCCCCTGTACCCACCCCACGGAAGAAGATCCCTCGAATACAACCAAATAAAAACCAGGACACGTGCCAAAGCGTAGATGCACGGGAGACTGAAATAAAATCACAAAATCTGGATTCGTGTGTCGATGCTTCTGCAAACTCAATATACGATCAATATCCCGTATGGAGGAGGGTAATCCTTAAACCCGGACCTGAAAACTCTAGACAAGCCGACACTACGAAAGTTTCAGTAGATGAACTTCTCAAAAAGACAAAGACGTTTAGATCTCCTTTGTGTGAAATCAAAAATGAAGATTGCGTTGACATAACAGATCCAGAGGAAAAACCCCAACTTGCTTCTGAAGAAAACAGCGAGTTGGCCAAACAGAGTCAACCGAATAGGAAGCCCGTTTTGAATCTCAAACCCAAATCCAAGTCTTTATCCTCGGTTGACATGCGTAGACCTGACGGTCTGAAGAAATCCTCCTTGCTACGGATCATGGACCTTGACATTAGTGTTAAAAAAGTGCCCAGGCTAGTCCAAAATAAGCACCTTGATTTTCCCGCAGTTAAGAACGAACAGTCGGTGGACACTGAGTGTTATTTGGAAGAAACTCAAAATCAGCTCTGCTCTGAAGGTCTCTGACATCACTGCACAACGGTCACATTGACCGACTGAATATGAAAGGAGTAGGACATCTTAAAAACATTGGAATTGAGCAAAGTGTTGACGGAGACGACCTTGAGATTGATGCTGAGGATGTTTATGATCATGTATATGAAGATATCGTAGTATATGAAAACCTGCCTCCTCTCAGCACTTCAAACGCAGAGGTTGCCAATCATTTTCAAAACCAGCCGCTCATGAATGAGGACGACGGGCTTTATGAATATCCAGATGTGTACACCGACAACCCCATAAACGCTAAAGAGCACCAGAAGGTTCTTCAAAGGTACTTCAACTTTATAGTTTAAGAAGTAAACAAGTGTTTAAGGTAGACTTAAAATCTGGTAATAGATTTGGATTTGAGCGTTTTACAAGTATAATTTTGCTGATAGTTCACCCCAAAATAAAGTCTGTCATTATTTATTCACCCTCCTGTCATTCAAAACTTGTATATGACTCTTCAGTGGAACAAAAAAGAAGATATTTTGAGAAACTACCTTTCTCTCAACAGGTAGTGGTCTAGCTTTTGTTGAAACCAGTAACTTTGACCACATCAACACTAGTGCATTTTCGTTTGAAAAAGCATATTTTTCTCTCCATTCTGGCCTTCCGTCCACATTAAAACTGCGTTTTTATCAACGAAGACGGAGCTTTTTTAGTACCGCTCTCGAAAGTGGATACATTTAAAAACGCCCTTTACGCGTTGCAGTGTGGATAGTGAAAACGGAGGGTTTAACTAAATATGACGTAATTGTAGTCACGTGATGCAGTCATGTGATCCTTTTAGACAAGATGGTGGACGATGCTGTACAGCATTTGATTTGTTTACTCTCGGTTTTAACAGCGTTGTTAAAGATTAATATTAGTTTGTACGTACTACAGATTTCTTTTCTTCAGAGGACACGGAATGGTTACTCACAATTGTTATTTGACGGTGGAACTCGCGGACGAAAAAAAAAAGCGCAAAGCGGAAATTACGCACATTTGAAGCATCCTACGTTTTCGCATTACATGGACGTTAGCATTTTCACATGTTTCAGTGTGGATGAGAAACCTTTATAAATGATTGAAAACGTTAGTGTGGACGCGGAGCGTTTTTAGACGAAAATGCCCTTTTTAAATTTATCCGGATTAGTGTAGACGTAGTCTTTGTACAACTATTTTATTATTGCTCCTGTATGACATATCGCTTATTGCTCCTTAAACTCTTTGTAAGTCGCTTTGGATAAAAGCGTCTGCTAAATGACTAAATGTAAACGTCTCAGTTGTGACAATGGAGGTCAATGTTGTTTGGTTACCAATATTCTTCTTCTTCGTATTTCTTGTGTTCTGCAGAAGAAAGTCATACAGGTTTATAATGACATGAGGGTAAATAAATTTAATTTTTAAGTGAACTTCCCTTTAAATATAATGTTGAAAACGAAACATTTTGGACACTTTCTACTTGACAAACTTTATGGAACCACTAAACAATACCTAAACGTTTTATTTTGTTCTCACATGCGATGAAATGATTAGTAAATGAGACTTAAATAAGCAAATAAAAAGTAACTTAAATAAGCAAATAGTGTTTAAGCTTTACTGAAATATGTTGTATTCTGTTGTTTTGTTCGTTTAAAAACCTCCAGGTTTTTTATTAGAGGTGCAGAGAAAACACTGGATCAGAGCCTAAGTCAAAAAATATACACACCCGTTTGACAAAGAATTGAAAGCATTCTGAACATATAATAATATGTATAATTCTACAATTGACTTACATTTGAGGTACATTACCATCTGGATCATTGGAGTTATTGTGTTTGGAATATGGTATTTAAGGATGTAAAACGCTCACGACACTCTTTCATTTTCCATGAGATGCCTCGGGTGTAATGTCAGAAATATGCTTGAAGAAATATAGGGTGACACATTCAGATGAGGATCAAAGCAGCTCCATGAGATGCCTATGTGTCATTTCAGAAATATGCTTGAAGAAATGCAGGGCGACACATTTTCAGATGAAGGTCAAAGCAGCTCGGAGGAAGAGGAAGAGAACACCAACAATACAGAGAGACGGGTGTTGTGTTTATATATAATATTTTTCTGGAGTGGGCAAAAAGTGATGGCCAGTGGAAATATTTCGACAATTTGCTTCTAATATCCACGTTCTTAAAGAAGTGTGCCCATGTAGCATTATTTGGGAGATTTATATGCGTGATGATGTTTAACGTTAGCTTAAACTCGCTTACGGGTTTTGCATACAAAAATATGTTATCAATGCAAAACTCTAAAATACTGAAATATACAAAACATATCTAGGAAAAAAATAGAAATATAGCATATATTGACTAAAAAAATATATTTTATTAGTATTGTCTTTACTTCTACTGGACCTTGACTTAGTATGCTTTGTACATGTGTATTTCTTTTGCCAGCCCTTCTTAAAATTTTCACAAGCCCAGCTTTAGTTTACACTCTGAGTAGGGGAGAGTGGGTACAGTTGCAACATGTCTTATTCCTCCACTCAGGAATGAGCTAGAGGGATGATGCTCATATCGCACATGCTCAGTTAGCCCCTCTCTCCTTCTGGAAAACATCAGCCATGTGTGACCATTACTTCTAGCAAAAGCAAATTTCATGGTAGAAAGTATTTTTAATGCTCAGAATTGTTCTCATACTGTCTAAACAGTTTGTGTGAAGCATTATATATTCATATAATTAAAATCAGTGTTTTCGTAGCTTATAAAAGGCATAGCTTAAAGGCGTTGCTTATCTTCTAAAAGGCATGTTGTTGCAACTGTCCCCTATCACAACATTTATGTAAAAACTAGCATATACAATTGTAATTTTATGGATTAAAGGAGTAGTTTGTTTCAAAATGAAACATGAAAAAGGAAAATTTTCCTGTCATTTTGAAGTAGTTTGAAGAAATACTTTATCGAACCTGGAGCTTTTGACCGATTTGTATGGAATTTGGTATGTAGTATCTAGAGACAGCGCTGACAAAAAGTTAGCAAATGATTTTTTCATACATTTATCGTCAATCCGTTATCGTACAGAAAGTCAAGAATTCGTCGGAGAGCCGTGTTTCCGGCGCAGCGCCACCTAATGGTCTTAAGTTAAAATGTCTATTTTCGCTTATAACTTCCGAATGATTTTTCCAAAAATAAAAAAGTTGGTGTGGTTAGATGCAGAGTGTCATGCTGTGTCGAACTATATCCAGTTTTCGCATGTCGACCATTTTGGGCATCGGCTATATTGAAAAATGCTGTATTTTACGGATGCATTAGCGTATCGCTACAAAATTCAGTATGTGTCATCAGCACCATGCCTTGACAGAGCCCATACATTTTTGGACAAGCGCCACCTAGTGGTGAGGAAATATACTAATAGGCCTTTAACTTTGTCTACGGTTGAGGAATTTTTGTGGGAGTCATGTCCGACTGAATCTTTGTCGAGTCCAAAGATACCAAACATGCCAGGTAGCCTGTAATGTGATTTAGTGCAAAAAACAATCTCGAATAACTTTGCAACCGTTACTCCGATCGAGACAAAACCAGTGTAGGAAACACGGAACATTTATTGGTTTACTATTTGTCACAGGCCAAATGTCAAAATTGACATGTTAAGTGGCCGAAAAATGCAATAAAAGTTTGGCTTGTGTTATTTTTGTGTGTATATGCGTATAACGTCTAAACAAAATGAGATATCTTCACCAGATCTTACATGTTGATTAATGGGAACAGTCTGAGAACACAAAAAAGATGGTGGGGCTGCGCCACCTAGTGGCCTTAGAATTAAACAAAACGTTAAATACGTTCTGATTGACTTAAAAATTGACACTGCAAAACTTTGTGCATTGACACGAAAGTTTGTAGGTATCATCATTGGCTAGGTATCACCTGTTTTCTTAAACTTGGTTTTCAAAATGTGATAATCTGACATGTCAAAAATATTTCCTCGGTCACCCATTTGGAATTTTATTGTAAAATGCAGTATTTTAGAAACGCAATGGTGAATCGCTACGAAACTTGGTATGGTTCATCAAGGTATGGTTCATCAAGAGGAACTGTAAAGTTAAGGGCCAGCGCCCCCTAGTGGCCCAGAGATATAACGAAATGTCCATCCATCCATTGTTTGTATATTTTCAAACATATGCATGTTACAGCAATGTGGGTGGGTAGTTGACAGAAGTGGGTTTAACATATAAAAAATTTGGCTTTCCCCTAAAAACAGAAAGTGTTGCAACCGTCCCCACTCACCTGCAATAATGCAGAATGAATACAAAGTTATTAAAACAACGTTTTATACTGAATAAAATTTAAAAAGCTTACCACTGGGACACCACTTTTGACCATGACTGTGTATCCCATTAAAAAACATTTTCAAAATTGTTACACCTTCAATGTTTTTTTTAATAACAAAGAAATATATGTTAATGTTTAAATCTCTTTAGATTGTGTCTGAGAAGACCAAGGCTGCATACATTGTCAATGAAATATTGTCTTCAGAGAAAATGTAAGTAACAGCTCACACAAAATATTCTCATGAGTCATTCCAAACATGTATGCTTTCTTCTTTCTGTAAAACACAAAAGGAGAGTTTTGAAGAATCTTTGATCAAATTTTATAAAATTAGTCTCTATGACTTGTGCATTATAAAATCAATTATTATGATATGTCAAATGATGCCATATTTCGGGTTGTTAAGGTAGCAGCATAAGCGTTTGGTGAGATTGATGAATTACAACAGCAGTAAATAATGACAGAATTTGCTGTTTTTTACTCTTTCTGTAATCTCTTTTAATGTTTGGTCTGTATATTTGTTTGCAGATTTGTAAACGTCCTGAAGCTGCTTCATATTGTAAGTGTTCCACATATGTTGTTTAAGTAGATGTTACATCATGTCCTACACAAAGCCCAGCTTATTTGCCTGTTTACTGAAATATGAGTAAATCACAGTCACACGGCTTCTTTCTAAATCTGCTCCTTATGCTTCACTTGCTTCACATGCAGCACAAAAAAAACAATTAACTGCCATTCATAATTTCTTTCTGACGCTCTTCATTAAGTGTAAAAATGGAGTCACCACAGGTGACAAAGCGATTTGTTTATCTACATTTTCTTGTTCTTTAAAGCTACAATCCGTAACTTTTTTATAATTTTCCAGTTAAGTATGAAAAATCTGTGGTTATAATTATGTTACCGCAATTCATAACTGTAAGCTTATAGCAGTCGAATACAATTTCATGAGAAATGTCAGTTTGACGCCAATTGTAATGATAAGTACGTAAAGTAATCTGAAATGTTAAGCGTCAAACGCAGATGGCGATGTTGAAGCAAAAGTTAAGAATTGCCCTAAATAACGTAGTTTAGTAGCTATGTAGTAAGATATCACAAGCTACGAGGAAAGAGTATAATGTAGTAGTCTAGTTTAAGAGTCTAACGAAGTTTTTAGACCAGGTTCAAGATGACAAAGTTTCAAAGTGACAAGAAAGCAGAATTAAACATCTTTAGAATATGTAATACAGCTTTGTGTAAGGACAAGACTGAAATCGGATTATTGTGCGTCAACGATGTTGAAATCAACTACATGTCTCACACGTTTAAGGGACGATTTTCAGTCTGTTTCTTGCACAGCACTACTGAATAGCTTTTTAGACTTACAGACCACTTTTATGGCGGTTTGTCATAATTTTGGAGCTTGACAGGCCTAGCTTGCATTTGCTTTTTATTATATTAAAAATGTGACATTGGTATTCATCAAAATGTAAAAAGTCAAGCAGGATGAGTAAATGATGACACAATTTCCACTTTAAGATCTTGTAAATATCTGCAACCATTATGGCTTTACGGTTTTGTGTTGCTTGCTCATAGTTTTCTTAACCTGTTCGTCGCAGGACTTTCGTGAAGCAGTACTGAAAGCATCCTGTCAGGCGGGTAAAGTCGTGATTGACGAGCGAGTCGTGAAGCAGATCTTGTGTTCTTTGCCGCAGCTTTACGAGCTAAATCGTGACCTGTTGAAAGAGCTGGAAGAACGAGTCGCTCACTGGTAAAGCAACTACAACCTTCATATTCACATGTAACAATGGAAAGTCAGTCCACAGAACTTTGAACTTGTAGGTCAGTCTTGATTTGATGAACAACATCGTACTTAACACCTACAATGGCCCCAAATGTATGTAGACAATTAGGCTACACGTAACAATATTGAATAGCATTTTTACTTCAGAAACTTTCTTCTAGAAACATAGGGATGAAATCACCTTTCATTTTTATAGAAATCACGATTTTTTCTTGTCCAAACAGGGACGAGCATCGTGCCGTAGCAGACATCTTTGTGAAAAAAGGACCTTATCTCAAAATGTACTCTACTTATATCCGCGAGTTCGACAAGAATGTGGCCCTTCTGGAAGAGCACTGCCGGAAGAACGCAGCGTTTGCCAAAGTCGTCCGGGAATTCGAGGTAGCCTAATAAAACCACTCCGACCTGTTTTTTCGGTTTCGTTTCTAATAGTAGCCTAGTTTCTATAGTTGGTGTGGATAATAACCATTGTAAAGATGTGAATAGTTTCTCTGTTTGTTTTCTTTTTGCATTCTTTAAGTGCTGACAAAAATTACCCTCGGGCATCTTTTTGACTTTCTGATACAGAGCAACCCGTGCTGTGCGAATCTGGCAGTAAAGCATTACATGCTAAAACCCATTCAGAGAATACCACAGTATCAGCTCCTTTTGACCGGTGAGCGTTTTTACACTTGAAATACATTTTTATATGTGTGAGTAGTGCTGGGGACGGATGCCAGGGCATTTCAACTAAATTGGTAATGGGATGTTCTGTGTCCGTCCTTTAATTAAAATCTGTCAGATTTGGTCATAGTCATTTTTTTGTCAGCAGGATTCAACTATTTCAATTTTTTCAATGGTCCAAATTATTTTATTTTTTAAATCATTTATGTCCACAAAAGCAAGTGCCTAGAGATGTGTTTACATTAATGCATTTGCACATTAGAACAGCTACAATATAATCAGATTTACGTAACGAAAGACGAAATCTGATTTGAGGTCTGCATGTTGAGTTCAGCAAACAGTGTACGCTTTATGGTACAACTATGTGAAAAATGTACAAAACAATGTTGATTCATCGATTGCATAAGATTGTTTAAACTAAGGATTATTTTGTTAAAGCAGGCGTAACACACGGGGTTTCTGCCAATCTCATATTAATCTTGAGTATCTATAGAGTAGTGTTGCATTCTTCGTATCTTCGAAGAGTATTTAGTTTGATCACACTTATGAAAGATAGACATAGCTTTACGATTGTTTCCGAAAACATAGGGCGCGTGCGGGGGGGAGGGGTAGGCTGAACTAAAGCATGTGCGCACCCATAGCCAACAAAACACAGACATCAGTTTCACTCACCACATGCGGTTTATGTCCGGCATCTTTTAGCGCAGGGACGGCTCCATATATCAGTTTCAAACGATCTCCAAATCCAGCGTTATATCCACAGTTTATAAAACATTCATCACCCAAATGCAGTGAACAAATAAACAGCTGAACTTCCTGAACGTATGCTCTCTCTCTCCTGCTTACAAGTGAAAGTGACATCTGCGCATGCTCCTTCTCCTGCTCTCCTTGCGGCCGCGTGCTTTTCCGGGAGAATTCTCCAATAAGGGACTAAGAAAACATTGTTACGAAACAGTTTTATATGTTCGAAAAAAAATTCTGAAACCTGTACGATCGCTGGGGGAGTGTATCAACAATACTACGTAATACGCCCAACTCGTTTTTAGACAAGTTGACCATGTTAAGTATGAGAAGACAGCACGTTTAACATTTTGAAGAAGTCAGAATGCATGAAACACCGTTGCAGGGCCGCTTTAAATATTTTGATGTAATTACGTAAACATTTTTATCAAACATGCAAATTGTTGTCTTTTCAAATACTTGTTTTCTTTCCAGCTTATCTAAACAATATTGATGAAAGTTCTCCAGACTACAAAGATGCTGAAGGTAAAATGAATAATTCCACATGAACTGTATTATATTTGTGTAAATATATACAACAGATTCTTAATCTAAATTGTTTACTGTATATACAAAAATATCTCTTCATCTTAACAGCTGCTTTGGTGATAGTAAAGGAGGTGGCTAACCATGCAAATGAAATCGTAAGACAAGAGGTAAAAAGGAATCAACAACTAAATTATTAATTCTGCACTTTTAATGTCTTCTATTGATTGTAATGTGAAATGTTATATTTAAACAGGATAACATCCAAAAGCTCTATGAGGTTCAGTGTCGTCTCATTGGACAACATGCCATTATCCAGCCTGGAAGAGTAAGTTCATAATAATTCACATTAAATGTCACGTAATCTTAAATATTCAAGATTCACTTCATTTTACAATTCATGGATGTGTCATAATGTCAGCGGAACTCGCAAATCAGACATTTTACAAGCATCTTTAGGTTTCTATGCAAGTTCAGTGATTTCCCACAGTAAGTATCCTGAAGTAATCCTGGTGTATTTGTGTTTAGATTTTGTTGAAAGAAGGAATCCTGATGAAGTCCTCAAGGAAAGTGATGCAGCCTCGAATGTTCTTTTTAGTAAGTGATAATCAATCCACTTCTCATTAGATTTCATTTAAAACAACGTAAACCGACGTGTTTAATACTTTGTCGTACATATTACGTTTTCATGTAACTCATTCATCTTTGAGAGCGGCAATCTCCTCTATGATTTTTATAAGGCTTTGTTTTATTAAACTTTAAAATCATAAGTTCTTTGCTCTTAAATGCTAATTTTTTATTTATCAACAGTTTAATGACAGTCTTCTGTATAGCACACCATTACAATCAGGACATTTCAGAGTGAACAACTTGCTCTCATTGGCAGAGATGAAGGTAAAATTTATATTGCTTAAAGACTGAAATTGCTTTTTTAACAACCAACAGGCTTTATTTTCATCACAGCGATGGATTGCTATTTGTCAGTTGGTTTCAACTTTAGAAGGATCTAACTATTTTGATTAATCTTGAGGATATCCACAATATACTTTTAAAGCGAATCGTAGCGATTGTGATCTCTTATGAAGTACAAAACAAAAGGACTGTGCTTCACGCAGACCAAAAGAAAAATTGAAGGAGAGAATGGCGCAGTATATAGGACACTAAGGCCCGATTCACATTTTGCGTCTTTTCCGCGCGCATATTCGTTATTTAAATGTAGAGGCGCAAATAGGGGGCGCATCGAGATGGAAATAGT
Source organism: Triplophysa siluroides (assembly GCA_006030095.1). Taxonomy (NCBI): domain Eukaryota; kingdom Metazoa; phylum Chordata; class Actinopteri; order Cypriniformes; family Nemacheilidae; genus Triplophysa; species Triplophysa siluroides. The sequence goes on from VCII01000093.1 coordinate 4,423,485, forward strand.
CAGGGGTGGAATAAGGTGGTCAGGGGCTGCTCTTTGGGTGAGGCCCACCTGAGGTGGCTTTCTACGGTGGCCGACACGTGTCGCCGCGCGGCAACGGAAGAAAACACATGCAAACAGAAAAAACACCAGCAAATTCACAAAGCCTCTTTATCAGTTTGGTGACACATGCGCTGCAAATTCTCGCAACACAAACAAACACACTGCAACACAAACAAATCCAAATTCTCGCAACGCTCCAATTCTCGCAACACAAACAAATACAAATCCAAATTCTCGCACGCTCCAAATTCTCGCAACACAACACAAATCCAAATTCTCGCAACACGCTCCAAAAACACAACAATTCCAAATTCTCGCAACACAAACAAATACAAAAACACGCTCCAAATTCTCGCAACACAAACAAATACAAAAACACGCTCCAAATTCTCGCAACACAAACGCTCCAAATTCTCGCAACAAACAAATACAAATGCAACACAAACAAATACGCGCTCCAAATTCTCGCAACACAAACAAATACAAAAACGCTCCAAATTCAACACAAACAAATACAAAAACAAAAACATCCAAATTCTCGCAACGGGGGGGAACGCGCCGCAAATTGGCAACAACACAACGGAAGGGTTTCCGGGGGACTCAAATAATTGATGCACAATGGCTGGAACGAGCTTCACTTCACTGTGGCCATATTCGTAGGTGTAGTTATCAACAAAACTTATATTGGGGTCATATTTTCTTTGATGTCGATCATGTTAAATGTACTTAATAATTGATTAAACAATATTACACTTTTTCGTCCTTCCACGTTATTGATACTTGTGAAATAGGACCCCAATATAAGTTTTGTTGATAACTACACCTACGAATATGGCCACAGTGAAATGAAGGTATAGTCCTTATTTTTTGGTATAGTCCTTGTGGGCCAAAGAGGGTCTATTTTTTATTCGCGCTGAAGTAAATTCAAAATAAAGAACACAATCAAAGGCCCCTAAACAGGTCAGGCCCCTAGGCTGCAGCCTAGGCAAGCCTGTGCGTTAATCCGCGCTTGGAAATAGTTCAACTTTTCGGAGTGCCGCGCGCGCACCGCGGGTCATTTGAAGAGAGAAAGCAGCTCGGCTCGCATTTTCCATGCGGTTTTAGACGCAAAATGTGAATCGGCCCTAATATACCCTTTAGATTTGTGTTTGACTGTCATCATAAAAAAAATTTGTGTGTAGGAATTGTAACATGCCTGCATCAAATCTAGTAGCCCTGTTTCAGTTATATTATATTTTCTGATACTTTCAAAATCTGTTAAAGTGTAAATAAAACAATTGTAAAAATTTCATAGTAAAAAAAATTGTAGGCCTGTTTGAGTTTGAAGTACTTTGAAGTAAGTCAATGTTTTATAGTATATTATATAATATAATAGTCTAGAATTTCAGGATAAAGTATAAATAAGTTCAACTTGACAGCTGATTCTTTATGGCAATATATAGTCTTTGGGCAAATAGAAAAGTTTATATACTGCTTCATCATTTATATTCATTTGTATTGTTGTTTACTGTATAATAATTGTATTAAATAAACGATTTGTTGAATGGGTCATGTAGTTCGGTCGCATTTAAACAAACCGTATGGTACATTGACATCTAGCGGTTGAGCTTGGTATCGCAGTCCAAATTCAAGATATTAAAGGGACAAGTTTAGCCAAGTAACGGTACTTTTCGATTTCTTTTGATTGTTATCAGAAATAATCTACAGGCGCTCTATTGTTTGTGAACGTGTACCGGAAGTTCAGTTGTGGTGACAAAGGTGTTCATATGCGCAGTAACGTTTGTTTATGTTGGTAAGATGAACTGTCTATAGGCAGGATTTTTATGAAGATCATGAAAAAGGGAAGAGGGCCCAGCCCTAAATGCAAGATTACTTATTTTTTTATAGTTTGGAGTCTTAGTTTTTTGAAGATGAATTATTTTCTGAAATATTTTAGATTTTACTTATGTTTGTTATCATCAGAATTACATGTACAGTACTGTTTGTTGATATATTTGTTTTAATATTATATTTTTTACATTATCTGTGTTTTCTTCAGGTCAGTAAACGTTATCAGGAGGGCTATTATGAGCTGAACATTGAGAGTACCGAACGATCTTTCATTCTGTCTGCCAGGTAAGAAATCATTCTTTATTTAACATTATTAAGCGTTTTCCAAATATTTGTATTTATTTAGCAGATGTATAAAGCTGACGCTGCTAAGATATAAAAGACGTGTATTATGGCTGCATCCAAACTCCTGATAAACTCGCATATTAGTCAACGATGATGTATTTTATATTACTGTTCATTTTGAAGTGCCTTGGAACTGTATCTAAACATCTCGTAACAAAAATATAATACCCAAACTCTTTTTCCTCAAAGTTCTGCCACATGTCGAGATGAGTGGCTGAAGGCGATTTCCACAGCGATTGAAGATTACAACAAGACTTTAAGTAGAGACCCTGAGGCGGTAAAACAACTGATTCAAATGGTCATTTATATAGTTTAAATCAAAAAGGGAAAATTACACTTCAGGAATTTGCTAATAATTTTAAGTATGTAAAACAATATGTTCATTAGCATTCTTAAACATCGCAAGCATTTAGCATTAATCTGATAGAATTGCTTTATGTGCCTATAGACATCATACAATCATACTTTTAAACGTATGAGTTTGTAGTGTATCCGTTTACTCCCCAAAGCATTTTATTTAGGAACCAAACTTTATTTTGTTTACATTCCCCTAAAAGAGACCTACCTCAAAAGAACTATTCAAACTAGTTTGTCTGTGATGATAAACAGCGTTCCACAGATGCTCTTAAAGGTTGTACTTAACAAATGATAATTTTAAGGTGTTAACTGACAACTTTTATTAAAAACAAAAAATGACTCTCCCAAAAAATGCTATCCCAAAATGTATTCAGCTGAACACGTTTTTTAAGATTTAAATATGTCACGTTATTGACGTACAGTATATAGATCCCATAATGACTAGTTGTCATATGATAATTCAATATGAGACACATTTTGAGGTCATCATATTTAAATTCAGAATGTGCATGTAGTTGTTTGAATATAATTTATGTACAAAATATTTTATTCTTTCTTTATTCTTTTATTATAATAAAAAACGTTGTGTTCAGTTGAAGAAAGTCTGATACATCTGGGATGGCATGATGGTGAATAAAATATTCAAGATTTTTTTTCTTTTTGGGTGAACGCTTTTTTAATGTCACATTTTCTGCAGGTAACTCAAGATGTAACCGATAATGACGCTCAGCTGGGAACCAAAGCCCCAATATGGATCCCAGACCAGAGGACCACTATGTGTATGATCTGCACCTATGAGTTCACCCTCACCTGGAGACGTCACCACTGCAGAGCCTGTGGAAAGGTAAGATCATCTTGTGGCATTTAGTCATTTACGCTTACTAAATTGACAGAAATTTTCGCCAATCTGTTTTTTCAGTTATACAGTAGGGGGTGCTGCTGTACATCTACTGAAAGAGTACAGCATGTTTTGATCATCATTCTAAAAATGGCGAATGAAGATAAAATTGTTTGTTCATTTATTCAAAGAACAAAATATTCTGAGGTTATTAAAGTTTTGTAAAAAAAAAACGTTCGAAAACGCCAATGCTGACTGGCAATTATTTTTAAAGAGTACATAACATGAGATCATGAAAAATGACATTTCATGCAGTGTGTAATGTTGCCGTGTTTGAAAGTAACCAGTCTGCCAAGTTGTAAATCCGAAGTGAATGAAGAACAAAGTTATTGGCTTGGAAAAAAGTCGACTCTGAATCACGCAAACGAGTCATCCTTAGTCCGATTGACTTTTTTTTGTTCACGTTTGACTCGTTCGTGAATTTACACCGGTCTCTTACTGCGGGGCCATTTCCACGCCTCTTAACATTAACGGGGCTCAAGACGAAACATGATTGGTTGCATTACCTGTCAGTCATATGGCCTCTTGGGCAGGCCTTGGCCAAAGAAACCGCCGATAAGTTCCAGACCTTCAGTATGAATGTCTGGCTACGCGAGACCAATCACAAGAGACTAGACATTCTGACCAATCACATCAGACTAGGCTAGCGGAAAAGAGAGGATTGGACAGATGAATCGCCGAACGAATAATTTGAGAGTCGGTCAAGAATTACGAAATAATAGTGTTTTTACACCTTCTATGTTGGACACTCCATAAACCAAAGTAGGGCCTTAAAAATCCCTAGTTATGTACTCTTTAAACACTGGCAGGGAAAGAGTTAGCAAAGACTCTGCTTACACCTTGTATCACTCCATCCTTGTTAATGTGATCACAAATGCACAGTGCGAAAACAGCTGTAAAGCATTCAACCGTGTCTTGTGCATTGGTGGTCGCAGAGAGTGGCAAGACTTTGAATGAACACAGACTTTTGTGGTGCTTAACAGCCTCCTGGTCACTATTTACTATCTTTGTAACAAATTGGTCTGTAAATAGGACTAATTTCTATTTTGCAATGAAATATATATTTAATACCATATGTTTATCATAATTATTTTGCATAATGTTTGTTTACCACATGGTTAGGGGTGATTTGTACACGTATCCATGATTTTCTCTTGCCATCCAGGTTGTGTGTCAGGCTTGCTCAAATAACAAATATCCACTAAAATACCGGAAGAATCGGCTGGCACGAGTGTGTGATCGGTGTTTCATTATCCTGCAGAAGATCTGTTCAGGTTCATAAATCACTCACACACACATATATGCTCTCATTCTGTGCCTATTTACATTTACATTTATGCATTTGGCAGACGCTTTTATCCAAAGCGACTTACATTGCTTTATCCTATACATTTTACATAGGTATTTGCAATCCCCTGGGATCAAACCCACAACCTTGCATTGTTAGCGCAATGCTCTTACCACTGAGCTACAGGAAAGCTATTTAGTACAAAGCAACACAAACATAGGCTTAAAGCAGACAGACAGATCAGTGTGTGTTCTTCTTTCGCTGTATGAAACTATATTGTGGGAAGAAGCCAGCGGTGCCCATGAGGGATTGTGATATACTAAATGATGCTTATTAAAAATATAAAAGTGCACAAAGCTTTTTTTAGAGTTAGGTTTGGGGAGGGAACATACAGGTCCGTATAAAAATAATATAAGTCTAAGGCAAGTCCTCACAAAGATACTAAACAAACATGCATTTATTTTATAATCATAGGTGACAATGGACCCAGCAGCAGCATGTACAAGCCCTTCTGATGGTTTACCTAGGAGACCCAAGAAAATTCCATCAGCACTCAAAGAGGTGACAATACAACAACTTTTATTCATGGGAAGAACTACCCATCTTGTCAAATGTTTTTTTGCATTTCTGACTCAAATTCATATGGGGTTTGAAATCTAAGGATTGTTTGAGTTTTCTGTCCTTTCTTCTACTTGCAGTTGTGATGTGAGAAAGTATGTTGATGGTCTCTTGACACATACACATTCTGACTATAGCCACTATCACATATCTAGTTTCATCACTGAAAGAAAAACAAAGTGGACGGTCAGGACAATGAGTTTGGGGTAGATGTTAGGATAAGAATTCTGTCTGTCCAAAAGTATTGATTAGTTCACAAACAAAAACCTAAGCAGAATCTACTTTGGGGTTCACTGAAATATAAAATTCGCTCAGAATTGACACACCTCATGCCGTCTGATATGTATGACTTTGTTTCTTCAGTTGAACACAGTGCCGTCATGTTATCTTACTATATAGGAGTCTACATCGCGAAGCCCCAATATGTATATGTGGGATGGCGTGAGGGTGACAGAATTTTCATATTTCTGAGAACTATTCCTTTAATACAACAAACAAACATCATTCATCCTGTTTTCATCCAGCCCATAAGATTGGAGCTTTTTATTAGTGCCTGACAGTTTTGTACACGTTATGAATCAGACAATCAAAACAGATTGGGGGGGCATCTGAGGCTTGGTCTGACTGCTTTACTCATTCATTGTCAGTCATTGTAGTCTGCTTATTGATTTTTTTAGGTTTCGGCTAACACAGACGCATCCTCGATGAGCGGCTACCTAGAGAGGACAAAAGGCAACAAGAAACAATGGAGAAGATTCTGGTTTGTCATCTTGAACAAGGTTTTGTACACATATGCTGCCAGTGAGGTAATAGTTTATAAATGCACCAATTGAACGAAGTCTTAACATTTTTGTTTACCAGAGAGATTCACTTTTGGGGACCAAAACAGACCCTAATATATTTTTTAATACATAAACCAAATTGAAATTGCTTGACACTTGTTCAAAGTCACCTTCAAAGTGTTCTCAACCACTTTATTTAATCATCTGGTTTATTCCTAAATATATATCTGTAAGGAATTAGTAAAATAAAAGTCTGTATTTGACAGAATTTTGTAAGGGAGGACTGAAACACTTTGGCACTTATGTCTGGAGTAGTTGTGGTATTAAGAAACATTCGGTTTGTCAGGTATCCCATTTTTTCCACATTACCTTACTGTGAATGGGTGGGCCGAGTTTCTGAACACTGAAGGTGATTGACATGTAAATGCCACCAATCATGTGTAAATGTTTATCATGATGTCAGAATGAGTTGTTTTCTATGGGGTTTCAGTAATATTTTATTAAGCAGGGAGATTTGAGTTTCAAAGTACAATAATCTTTTGTTTTTAAATTGAGTTTTTATCATACAATCCTTGAATTATTTAAGACACTGTTTGTCACATACCAAATTCAGAATGTTGTTTTAATTTTGTCACTGAATCATTTTATGAGGCGTTTTTTACAATTTTAAACAAATTAAAAATCTACACTTTAAAACTTTTTTTGCCAGTAACTTACTGTAAATTGAATTACTAATTTTCAATTAAAACACTTTGACTTTTGAGATTTAAAATGAGCAAGACATGACTGGCATTAACACAGCAACACTGCAAAAAACGACATTCTTCCTAAGCATTTTTCTCTTGAATAATAAAAAATACATTATAAACTAGGTAAGTTTATGCTTAAAATAAAAGTGTACATTAAATCTACAGTAAGTTATTGGCAAACCTGCTGCGAAATTACAGCTAAGTTTTACAGTGTACACATACCGGAAAAATCCATGGTCATTTTCTGCCAGTACTTTATCCGTTTATTTAACGGACATTTCCGTTAATGTTAAATACAACGCAATGCAGTGACATTTTTAATACAGGTAAATCAGTTGTAAAGCTTAATACACACAATTCCTTGATATATAGTTGTTAATGATTATTTTACAGTGTAGCAATTTACCCTGGCTTTTCCCCTCATTTTTCTCCAGGATGTGGCTGCTTTGGAAAGTCAACCGCTTCTGGGATTCTCTCTCAAGCCAGAGAAGTCAGAGTCTTCGCTGCAATTTCAAGTTTACCACAAAAAAACTCTTTACTACATGTTCAGGGCGAATGACAGACAGACCTTTCAAAAGTACATTTCTGCATATTAAAATATATATTGTAGAGAGATGATAAATACTCAAACTGTTGGTTAACCCAAATATACCTATTCATCGTTATCAAACATTCATATGCACTAAACATCATTTCATATGCTTTTTGTCCTCATAGGTGGATTGAAGCTTTCCAGGAAGCCACTGTGCTGTAAATTTCCTGAAAAGTGACGTGTCCATAAGCATCAGACCGAAGCCCCCAAGCCCCTTATTAAAGTTATCTCATGACCGTCATGAGATGCTTTCACGCGTCTCACTGCATTTGTTGTCCTTTTGCAATGATTGTTGGGGTTAAAATCATTTTACACGTGTTTTTTTTTCTTCAGTTATTTAACATTTTACTACTCTTAAACATGTTTTTGTGAAATCTTTTTAACATGCTGATTTGTTTATAGCCAAAGATTTAGTATTTAAAAATCAAATGATGCATTCGGTGTCGATTCTTCAGTACACTAAATAAATGTATTTTCATAAAACATTTTTCAGCGTAGTATTTTACAGCTTTATTCACAAATATATAACATTTTAATTTAATTGAAATGTATTACAACTTGTAATTCTTATTTGCAAAAAAAAAAACATGCATATGTGCGGATAAAAACACTTGGAGTGAAAACATTTGGAGCATTATGACGCCTTATGTGTTTCTCTGAGAGGGTTAAACCATGGTAATACCTCGAGCAGGACAGGTAGGGGGGTGAGACCGATCTCAACTGGGTCAGGGGTCATTCTGGCTACGTCACAGGCTCCTAAGATGGCGTTTTGATGACGACGGGAGAAGTGAGGACCCCTGCCCTTGTTTAAAAGGTATTTCCAACGTACATACACGTTTGTTTTCGCATATATACGATTTAAACATCAGAATTATGTTAAATGCATGAAATGGTCGTCGTGGGGATGTATTAGTGTAACAGCACTGGTATTAAAGGCGTTACACGATCACTTCGTTTCTGCCCAGCTTACCTAACCATACCAGCCTGGCAAGGTATCATTTCCTGTTGTTTCCTTAAACGATCTTTAAACCGTTAAAAGCTCGCGTATTCGAAATGATCGATGTCATAACGTTGAAATGCAAAAAGACGGATAAAATGGTTTATTTGATGTATAGACAGGTAACTGTTAATCGCTTTGTGTGCCCGCAGTTCCGCATTTATTGAGACGCGGATACGTGTGCTTTACCCCCGAGTGTTTTCGCAAGCCCGGGCTTGTGGTTTCGTCTTGACGAGCATAGTTTGGTGTTTATCTTAACAAACCAAATAAAACCTCGCGGCTGATGCTGTCGACCGTGCGGTTTGTGGTGTTCATATCACGGTTTGTGTTGTTCATATCACGGTTTGTGCTGCTAATCGGGAGCTGTCGTAATTAATTCGCACATGCGCAGTTTTGGGCTTTTCACCGTGTATGGTTTATAATCGATGAGCCGCGATCAGTAACACTTTACACGAATGTTTCTGTGTAGCCAGGGGTTTACCTCAATGATAGTCGAACGGTGGTTGTTGTTGTAAGACTATGGTTCATTTTTGGTAACTTAGATTTTTACCATGAATGCACCATATTTAAACCATGGTTTTCAAAATTAAAATATTAGTTGACATTATTTAATGAACTTACTGGTGTTGTATTAACTAACACAAAGGCTAATACATGCTGTATAATTATGTTGCTCATTGCTAGTTCGTGTTAGCTAATGCATTGACTAATGTTTATAAATGAAACCTTTACACATAACATTAGTCAATGCATTAGCTAACACGAACTAGCAATGAGCAACATAATTATACATAGCATGATCTTCAGTTCTTTAAATGTATATTTTGTGTATTTTAAAGCTTAGCGCACAGGAAAACTTAAGATTGTAAGAGGGGTAATTGTTATTGAACTATCTGATTAGCCTAACATCGCTTTAAAAATATCATGGTGATTTCTGCGAAAATAAAAATGTAGTTACTGTTATTATCGATAGATAAAATCATGTTTTAAAATATACAATATAAAAAGTGTTTCATGATAATCTGGGCAATTCCAGCGTTATGGATGTGATGTGACATATAAACGCTCAAAAAATGTATTTGTTTCCAATATACTGAACCATTTGTTTATATTTTAGTAAACCCTTGTTAATAGAGTTTAACCATCAGAAACATTCGTGACCACGGACAACAAAACCAGTCTTATGGGTCAATGTTTCGAAATTGAGATTTTTACATAATCTGAAAACTGAATGAATAAGATTTATATTGATTTATGGGTTGTAAGAATAGGACAATATCTGGCTGAGATACAACCGTTTAAAACTAAAGACTGCAAAAAAATCTAAATTTTGAGAAAGTTGCCTCTGAAGTTGTTCATCAGGGGCACAGTGGCAGGCCATCCCATCACAAAAATAAAGTTTTTCTATATTTAAGGTAGGAAATTTACAAAATATCTTCACGGAACATGATCTTTACTTAATATCCTAATGATTTTTGGCATAAAAGAAAAATCGATTATTTTGACCCAAACAATGTATTTTTGTCTTTTACTAAAAATGTTCCTGTGCTCCTTAAGACTGGTTTTGTGGTCCAGGGTCACATTTCAGTCTATGCACAAGGTTTCTATCTAAAAAAAAAGGGTTATAAACATGCATTATGGATGTGACAAAAAATTGATGCGGTTTTAAGGAGACAAACTTTGTATGGTTTCTATGAATTAAAATGCACAAACCAGAAGCAATAATACCCAACAAATAGAGAAGGGGGATGCCTTTTCATGGAATAAAAATGTTTTACTTTATTTTCATGTGTCAATTTAGGAGGAATATGTACCGTTATATATAAATGTAACAATACTGACAATGGCACTTACCTGACTATGAAAAATCATGCACTAAAAATAAAACTAATGCTTCACATGGTTATTTGAACCACCAAATGCTAATATGTGTGCTGTTAGTGTAGTAAAAACATTTGGTAAAAACATACTATTTTCATGAAATTGCTCATCTCTATCTTCATTTTTTATTGGTGCTCAAACATTGTAGCCACACTTTTTATTGAACCGTTGAGGTACCGAATGGTTCAATATTATATTGAGTATTGTGGCATCCCTAATTCAGATCAAGACTGATAGTTATTAATTTTTTTTATTTTTTTCATTTAAGAGAATCGACGAGTCCACACCACAACAATAACAGCAAAGACGCGTACACTGTAAAAAATAAAACTTCAAATTGTTCTCTCAACAAAGGTATTGAAGTAAATTGAACAAAGTTTTTTTAGTAGAAAAGAAGAATGTATTATTTTGAGTATGCTGAACAAAATCAGTCAAAATGTGGAACCAACAAAGATTATTTTGTTGACTGTACTTAGATATCTAAGTGATTGTCCAAAGCGCGTCAAGAAGTTTGACCAACTTGCCAAACTGTGTTATCTCAAAAAACAATTCTAGTGTTTGAAAGTTCCCAGCATGCATTGAAGAATGTTCAATTATCATTCCAATTAGCTGGAATGATTACAACTATTGCTATTTTATTGTTTGCTGGTCATATTTTTTGTTGTTATTGTAAGTTACCTTTAGTATTTAGAGTTCATTTTTTAACTATATGATGTTTGATGATTGTTATCATGATTGAGGCTCATGTGCTCAGTATTGAGTTCTGATGTAAGTGACACAGGCCACGACTAAAATGTTTAAATCACAAACGGCTTAAGCAGTTACTTAAGCAGAGTGTGTATATAATATATCTATCAATTTGAGTGTGTATATAATAATAGAATAATTATAAATTAAAGTTATATGAAACATATTCTTTTGAGTCCATAGTTGATTGAACTCAAAAATGTGATTGTTGCATATTTATTTTAAGTTGGTTCAACAATTATTTTCAATTGACTGTCATGTGACATTACTCAGTTAATTGAGTTAGGTGAAATACTTGGCCAAAAGTTGAGTAAACTCAAAAAAGCTGTGCAGCGAGTTGCCTTAAAATTTTAAGTTAAGTCAACTTTTCATTTTTTACAGTGTATAGACCGAGGGGCAACCTTCCGGTATCTCTCGTGAAGCCAACACGGAAGTGACTTTAATTGCAATTTATCGACTTGCCGCTAGAGGCCGGCTCCAAAAGAGAGCAGAATCTCATTGAGCTCCATGTTAAAATGGGCAACTTCACAGCAGAAGAAAACGCAGTTTACAGCCTGGTACAAAAAATATTTTGGTCTAGATATCTAATTTTACCCTTCATGACAACTGTGAGGAGGGAGAAACTTTTTTATAACTCACCCGTTTAACTTGTATTAAGCATTAAAATTCAGCAAATTACGTGCATGGCCGCTGGAGTGACCATGTCTAACCATGTCCTGCCTTTTTGCCCATTTTCCGGGAGTGACGCACAATGCCAAAATGGCGACGAGCGCCTCTGCCTACTTAAGGCTTCATTTTTACTCTTTACAAACCTATGGGTGACGTCACGGACACTCCGTCCATATTTTATACAGTCTATGGCAGGAGTCTTCAACTAAAATCGCTTGTACATGAATTGATGGTTTTTGGCAGACCAAAGAAATAAGCATGTCTTTTCATATCTGTACGACGGCGTAACAATGCCTGACAACAATACAATGAAGGAAAATGTGCAAAAGGCCCTAATCTCTAAACCTGAACTGAACATACATTAATTTCAACATTAACAACTTTAAATGAAAACTAAGTGTTGTTTTCTGCTGAACTGAGATTAACAAATAGCAGCATCAAGTTGTGACTGAACATCCTCATAAAATTTCAGTTCTTCTTGTGGCTGTTGCAGCTGAAACGGGGGTTTGTTTAATATTTTCTTTTAGTTCATGTCTTTATTTTCCTTCTAAACGTGTTTCACACGCAGCCTCCATGCACTCTTTTACTATTTTCGCATCAGTAAAGGGCTTGTTAAGTTTTCCTAAGATCCACTGTATTCTTATTGAACATTCATATGCTCATTGTTGGGCGGAACGTGAGTGAGGGAGGACCCGTGTAGATGTCTACTTATATTACGTGTCCTTACCTCAGACTGCTGCGGGCAAGTTTCTTCATAGTGTCTAGTTTCATAATGCAGTTTAACGTTTCCACTTTTGACAACCACAACAGACTCTGAGCAAATGAGCCAAACCGGCCCTGTGCGTGTCGATGCAGGAAGAATAAATGCTAATCTCTCGACCCATTCATCTCGGAAAACGTGGTTTTCAGAAGTTTGAAAATATCTGTCAGATCGCATCACTCACGGGAAAATAAAGAACTTTAAACGCAAGTAATAAATATTGTTCGTGTTTGGTGTGAACCCAGCATAACAATAAAGATACAGAGGAGCGATGATGTTGTAATCATTTCAGAGTGTTTTAATTTTCCAGCGTGTAAACAATAAAACATTGACCTCCATTGATCAAAATACTTTTGAATTTAAAGAAACTTACTAATAAATGTGAAACTGAACCAAACAATTTTATCTTATACGTTTATGCAATACATGTTGAGCATGTCTTTGTTGAGCCAAAATAACCGTGTCCTCCTGCTTTACAGTGACACCAATGCAAGACATCAAGGGTAGGCGATGGAGCTCCCCAACTACGCCAGTCAACTGCTTCTCCAGCTCAACCAACAGCGTTCCAAGGGCTTCCTGTGCGACGTCATCATCATGGTGGAAAACACTCTCTTCCGCGCCCACAAAAGCGTCCTTGCCGCCACCAGTCACTACTTCAAATCCCTCGTTCTTCACGACAACCTCATCCACCTTGACCCCGATATGGTGGACTCTGTTGTTTTTCAACAGATACTGGACTTCATTTACACTGGCCATTTCTCAGACGAGACCCTTGAGGGTCTGGATTTGAGTTCTCTGCTCACCACGGCTAACTATCTCCAGCTCAATGACCTCGCCAACCTGTGCTCCGCTAAGATCAACCAAAATGGCTCTCTCTGTAACCTAGCTCGTGGGGGTTCCTTGCGTGTTCCGCGGTATTCATCTCCTACCTCGAAGAAGTTGCATGACCGGGGGATTGAGGAGCACTCGTCGGACACTGAAACATACACGAGCATGACCCCTCCCAAAAAGAGGCATCATGCAGAAAGCAGGTACATTTCAAGGAAAAAGCAAGACTTGGGCTTGGATTTGTCCAAGAAGACGTCTAATTTCGAGACCAACGTGAATGAGGTTTTTGTACCCAGAACGGTCTCCAACAACATCCAGCTAGGAATAAACGGAAAGTGTATTCCTAAAGAAGAAAAGTGGATAATTCCTTTAGACGGAACTCAGGAAAGAAAACGGGAGGGATCCCGCCGGAAATCCAAGGTCAATGGTTACATTCCTATTAGCAGAGGAAATCAGCTAAGTCAGAATCAAACATTCACTGTCCAGCTGTCTGTAAAGAAAGAAAAAACGCAAGACGAAAGCCAAAAGCCAAACAACGGCAGCGCTCATTTCGTTTATCAAAAGGAGACGTTTATCAAAGAAGCCGAGGGGGAAAACCCTTACGTTTGCATACCATGCGAAAAGGGCTTCCCATCTTCCGAAAGCCTCAAATCCCACGTGGAGACCCATATGGATGAAGACATGGATGTGAAGGTTGAGGAGGAGGACGAAGGTGACGGAGAACCCGCAGTCACCAGAGCCTCGCAAGAAACTCCTGAGAACGTGGAGCAATGTCCACCAAAGTCCCTAAAAGATGTCGACACCTTGCGCCCATTCCCCTGCAACATCTGCGGCAAGATGTTCACGCAGCGCGGGACGATGACGCGCCACATGCGCAGCCACCTCGGCCTCAAGCCGTTCGCGTGCGAGGAGTGCGGCATGCGCTTCACCAGGCAGTACCGGCTCACCGAGCACATGCGGGTCCATTCGGGGGAGAAACCGTACAAGTGCCAGGTGTGCGGGGGCAAGTTTACGCAACAGAGAAACCTCATCAGTCACATGCGGATGCATACCTCGCCGTCTTAGAAACTTCAACGATACCTCAAGTCATATCTTTATATTGCGTTGGTGTGGGTGGAGCGAATCTCCGTTTCACCCTCAAATGAATGCTGTGAAGATTCCTCCAGATCTTCGGAGAAGAATGGCGATGGCATTCTCCAAAATACCAACTCCTGCTGTTATACCTCCTGTCTTTATTACATTCTTTAATATTCTTGTGCATGAATTATCGTTATTGTTAGTGTGTAGGTAAAACATAATGTTTATCCACTTAGAGGTGTAGTTACCTCAGCGTGTAATCCTCTCAGAATTGAACGAATGTTCCTGGCGATACAGGCTTTTTATTTGAGTTTTTTACAGCAGTGACTTGCGATACCTCTCGAATGTAATGATCAATGAATTTAGTTTATGCTTCAGAAACAGACCTCTATAATAAAAGCTATTTGGATTGTTTACTTGAATACACAAACTTGCTACCTCAGATTAAACCAAACCCTCTGACTAGCCTGTACGAGATTATGTAAAACTACATGTTAGACAAGAACTGCTCGCTGTCTTCCGCGTTTCAGTCAGGATTTTGACATCGCAAGCTTTACCTGACATACAGGACAGAGGAAACACACTGCCTGTTTTAACATACACTTTTCAGGGGGAAAGCTTATACTTCACTGTAGAGTTACGATTCGAGCTAGTGATGCGTTATCGCTCGAGCATTTAGGGTGTTTTCATGTACAGTTCCAAAGAGATATTGAATGTTGAAATGCTAAAGAAATACTGTAAAACTATAACCAAATCTATATTCTTGCTAAATATTTAAGTCTAATTTATGCTTCTTTCGATTCAGGTTTATATTTGAGTCTTCTTTCTTTCTTTCGGGGGTTTTTCATTTGAATTTCTTTTCAATGCTTCAACCAATGGCTTTATTTATATAGCATGTTGTGCGTATTTGCTTTACCGATGTGGCATGTGCATTGTCCTTATAAAATGAAAACGTTCGATTTAGCATTCATGCATTTAGTGTTGATATGAGACCAAAAGCGTTAAAGCGAAACCTGCTGTAAATATTTTTAATGTAACTGATATCGGTTGATATATTGCTGATACTTTCACTTGTTTAGATATGGAAATCATTTTCTTAGCGTGTTTTAATTTCTCTACAAGATGTTTATTTTAAACTACCTCTGGTTGGGTCTTTTGTACGTTGTACCCACGTTTTGCATGCTGGAGGGATCTCTAAACAAAACGTACATTTGAGGCTGTATGAACAGTTTTTTAGATTTAGCCTATTATGGTAACTATCAAAAGGGTACATTTAATTATAGATCAACTATCTTGAGATTTTTTTAATTTGTTAAAGTGTCATTTTAAATTTGTGTGGTTTGTTTTCATCTTTTGTTTTTATCTTTTTTTTACACTGTCTGTAAATCATTCAATTCTAGAATATTCAGGAACTTTTTAATACTTAATGGGACTTGAAACTGAACTTCAAAACTGTGACAACACTTACATTTGCATCTTTTACAAACCTCAGGGAACATTTTAGGGACCCACGTCCCACCCAATAAACATTTTGAACCATAAAGCGCCATTAACCGATGTTTGTTGCAGCTGTATTTGTCTGTGTTTGTTTAAATGCGTTTCATTATTCTCTACAACAAACCCAATGAGCCTTCAGAAGCTTTCGGCAGCTCCTTCTACCACTTGCAGTTTGTGTGTATGTTTATGGTTTGATGTGGTTTTAAATGCTTTCGAGATATGTCAAGTACTTGTTCTGAAAATACAGATACTAAAGTATTTGCAAGCTGTTTGATAAAACCAAAGCACACTCTTTGAAGAATTTAAGGTCCTGTGTATTGTACACAACGTTGTTCTCGGTTATGACATGAAAATAAAATTATTGCTGATCAATAATTCTTTTTGTATTTATTTATTCTATTTGAACTGAACAATGGTACTATAATAACAAACTCTCAAGTAAAAAGCAAGGCTTATAGTGAACTTTAAACGGTATATGACGCAGAGCTATTCTTTCTACAAAATGTGGATACTTTGCAAGGTTTCATAAATTGAACACAGCAGACAGAAACATTTAATGGTATTAATACAGAATATTATTCTACCGCCAAACAATGTAGTTTTTCAGAAGTGTTGTATTTATTATTTTTATTTAAAAGTAAGGAAAAGTACTGCATTACCAAATATAAAGAACAAGAATCGAAGAGAACAGAGGTTGATAATTACAAATTAACCAATCAACTTAATATGCAATGTAAAAATGAAAACATCAAAGAATATACTTTTGTATTAAATTCTGTGAGGAATGTATTGATATGCATTTGTATATGCTCTGTATGCACACAGTCGATCTCTGCATACAATGAGACTTAAAGTTATAAATAACACTAAAGAATAAGCAGTTGGATATTAATCCATCATAAATAGACTCTGTAAGTATATGGTGTACATACACGAGAGCACTTTGACGCATGCGCAATCGGTGGGAGCAGACGGCGTTCTGACTGACAACCCGGGGTGTATTCCAGAAAGCAGGGTAAGTTTAAGGGTTAGTTACCTAATAACCTCAACTTTCAGTTCCAAAAACGGAGATAACTTTCAGGGTATGTAAGTAACCATCGCAAACTTAATCTCTGAAGATAACCTGCTCTGGAACAGGTTATGTTCCAGGGTTAGTTCATTTTAGGGAAATGTTACTAAGCTTTAGGGGTTGTCTGCGCATATGTGCGCTTTTGATGAGCGTCAAGTGGGCTTGAAAGCACAGATATTTACGTATAATATATTATAATTTTACAGCTATATAAAAATTACATTTCCAAACTCACCCATCGCAATTTAGCAAACTTAGACTTAAGGTTTTTCATACTGACTGTATTCCTTAAAAATGTCTTTCAGATCCTCAGGCTCCTCCTACAGTTTAGTATTGAAAGGCCTTTCTCCAAATTACTACTTCTTTTAACATTTGGAAAGCCATGATCTTTTAGCAAACAAAGTCAAAAGAAACAAACAAAAAATCTATCTGTATTTGAAAAGGATATACACTCACCTAAAGGATTATTAGGAACACCTGTTAAATTTCTCATTAATGCAATTATGGTGGTGGTGTAATGGTGTGGGGGATGTTTTCTTGGCACACTTTAGGCCCCTTAGTGCCAATTGGGCATCGTTTAAATGCCACGGCCTACCTGAGCATTGTTTCTGACCATGTCCATCCCTTTATGACCACCATGTACCCATCCTCTGATGGCTACTTCCAGCAGGATAATGCACCATGTCACAAAGCTCGAATCATTTCAAATTGGTTTCTTGAACATGACAATGAGTTCACTGTACTAAAATGGCCCCCACAGTCACCAGATCTCAACCCAATAGAGCATCTTTGGGATGTGGTGGAACGGGAGCTTCGTGCATCCCACTAATCTCCATCAACTGCAAGATGCTATCCTATCAATATGGGCCAACATTTCTAAAGAATGCTTTCAGCACCTTGTTGAATCAATGCCACGTAGAATTAAGGCAGTTCTGAAGGTGAAAGGGGGTCAAACACAGTATTAGTATGGTGTTCCTAATAATCCTTTAGGTGAGTGTATATAGGCATGATATATTGGACATGTGACTGGGCCTAACATTTTAAACCTCTATCTTTGTCACAGCAGACCTTCATCCTCTGACGCGAAATAAACAATATTATTCACTAACTCCGACTGAACGGAAGTTAGGTGAAGAGAGAACTAATGAGCTCGAGCAGCTGATACTGACCGGTTCTCGACTAGCTTTCAGATCACCACACACTGAACCGGGAGCTGTTTTTCTTTCAGACATTGCTGATCTGCAGCGCCATTATAAGGTTCGTGCGATACGTTCTCGAGTCAAGAATTTATTTAATAAAAAAACAAGTATTTCATTAAATGATATGTTTAATAAACACTTAATTTTTTGGGTGAATTCTAATATAAATATTTGAGTTACTTCGATTTAATAGTTGTTTTGCTTACATTTACACAACGCCTAGGGTGGAGCTTCCTGGGGCTTTTAATGCACACCTTCCAGGCAATCATAATCCAGTATTCAAACAGTCCGTGGTATAAAACAGTATATTTCATGGATTTTACAGTTTAAAATGTACAAAACAATTTGAGTGTAAATTGTTTCATGTAAAATCACAATATAATTTTTTAGAGTGTATATAAATAAAGCTGAGTTGTGTTGAGTTACTGACAATGTCTCTCTAACATCTCCAGATCACAACTAGAGTTCACCAACAGTGATTCACGCTGTAAAGCTCCTCCTACAGCAATCCACCAATAAATGCCAGAAACCAACGAGAAGAAAAATCTCTCCAGGTGTACAACTGAGTTCTTCATACTGTTGTTGGAGGAAGAGAAGTTTGAGAACATGAGAGATCCAGAACTATCCAGAATGGAAACAGAAGTGACTAAAGAACAAAGAGGTTGGTTTCTGTATTTAAATCTGTATTACTGATTAAAAAAAAAACGAATTTAATGAATTAAGTGGTTTTGGTTAAGCCATGAATGAAAGTGAAAAGTGAAAGTGACCTATTTGTCAGTTATGGTTACCCATACCCGAAATATACCTCTGCTTTTAACCCATCCAGTGAGTAGTGAACACACGCACAGCAAGTGGTGAACACACGTACACCCGGAGCAGTGGGCAGCTATCACTGCAATGCCCGGGGAGCGAGTAGGGGTAAGGTGCCTTGCTCAAGGGCACCTCAATCATTACCTGCCGGCCTTGAGGATCGAACCGGCAACCTTCTGGTCACGAGTCCGACTCTCTAACCATTAGGCCACGAAAAAATATTGATTTATTCTCACTACCAATGAAACATGATGGCAGCAATGATTTAGTTATAAAACATAATTCGGCAACACAAAAATGATTCTAATAAACATATGTTGTTAGAAGGAAAACACTTCAAAGCAATACCCAATGCATTGAATGACTGTGTTCCCTGGAAATGATCTTGGCTTGTGCTGTTGTTTTGTACAATTGTCAAACTGGTGGAGTTTTAACAGTTGGATATGTTCATTTCAGACATGATGGAAGTGAAAAGGGAGAGGAAAGCTAAGGTACAAGATGTTGATAAGAAACGCCAGCATGCACAAAAATCCCAGAATGATTCACAAAAAGGAGCTCGGAGAACAGGAGACGTGGAAAGCGTGTGTGGAAAGAGTTTCACAAGAAATTGTAGCCTTAAGGAGCACATGAAAATTCACACCGGAGAGAAACCATTCGAATGGCAGCAGTGCGGAAAGAGTTTTACATATAAAAATACCCTGGAGTTACACGTACAAACTCACACTGGAGAGAAACCTTTCCAATGCCAACCGTGTGGACAGAGTTTTGCGTCCCAATGCAACCTGAAGAGACACACGAGAACTAGCACGGGAAAGAAACCATTCACGTGCAACGAGTGTGGAAAGAGTTTCACAGGGAAATTGAGCCTTGAGTCACACATGAGAAGACACGCTGGAATTAAACCTTTTGGATGTCATAGGTGTGGAAAGAGTTTTAGATGGGATGCTAGTCTTAGATCTCACCAGTGTTTTCACTCTGGAGGAAAGCAGTTTAACTGATCTGTGCAGTTCAAAGTTGAATTCTGCATCACATCTAAAGATACACCTGAGTAAACATGCAACTTGTGCACTGTTTTGTGGCCTGTTTCAAAGCTCATGGTATGTAAACAACTTGATGTTGTTAAATATCCCCTGTGATGAAAATTTAATTTCTTAAGTTGTTTATTTATCTGTGTGGTCTTTTTAAAGTCCTATTTTGAATCAGCCTATTAAAATCTTAATTTTTTCATGAAATATTGCAGCGTTTGTTGTAAATAGCTTATCAATGTCTCAGTCTCTTTGGAAAATTTGTGACCTCATGTTTTTTTTCTGCCCATACATTTTTTATTAGGATTTAGAGTTGAAATGCTTAAACTGCAAAGCAGTAAAACGCAAACGCAAAAATGTCTAATTCCCAAAAACCATTGGATCCATACGGCATACGGTTCCGTTTTAAAATATAAATCATAAAAGCTGTCCAATCATGTTGCGACTTTACACGTAAGCTGTTAGGTTTGATATATTTAGGTTTGCTGTAAAAATGCCAGTCTGAATGCTAAGCAAACCAGGGCTACATTTATTTTTTCGTTTTTGGTCCGGACCAGAATAACCTAAAGAACTGAACTACAAATATGAACGCACCCTAAGACACTCATGCACTCACGTTTTTTGCTACAGTTGCTGCAGTAAATATGGTGCAAAACACATTCACACACCTGCACCAAAAGACGTGAGTTCACGGACGAGTTGAATATGTGAATCAAATCGTATGTGAATTCATGCAATGAGTGTTGAATGCTTATAAAATATTTTTTCTCAAATAAAGGCCCCAGAGTGCAGGCTGGACGATGGGGCGGGGCAACACATTTGGAAGGAGCGACACGTGTCGCCCCGCCTACTTCACCTTTCATTGGTTCATGATCAGAGAAGCTTATTGGTATAGAGAAGTGTGATCCTTTTACAGCTTATTGGTTTAGAGAAGTATGATGACAGTACAAGGAGAGTTAAAAAAATATATATTTATATTATTTATTTTACCATGATGTTCGAGAATTTAATGTGGCGTAGTTACTTAACAAACACTGCCTTCGAAGTCCACAGAATACAGCTCATACCACAGCGACAGCGTCTCAGCTCATATAGTGTCTCTTAACCTATACAATTAAAATTGTCTCAAACGAACACGAAGAAGCACCACACCATTTAAACCAGAGACGAATAGGTTTTTATCCATTAAACTGCGCCCGTTTTGTAATTTTACAAACAGTGTCTCGAGTCACGTGGTACAGATCCATGTGCGTGGATGACATTTGGAAACGGTACAAAATGAAACGCGGGTTTTGTAGCCTGTTTGGAAATAACACACATGTAAAAGACGGAGAAAACATCACCTTCTTTAACATTTTACACCCGTTTTTTTGTGCACGTTTTTTCCACATTACTTCTATTTAAGGCAATGCCATTATTGACACCATTGTGATCGTATGCTGTATTTATATATGTTTGTTATAAACCGTAAATATATATATATATTTTTTCATTTAGCACATTAAGCTACACGTTTTTATCAGTTTGTGTGTTCATGGAATCGAACCCACGATCTTTGGCTCAACCACTGTGCCACAGAACACACAAATCCTGTTCACTATGCAGGTACGGTATGAACAACATATCCTGCAATATCAGCGTTATTCATGATGTATATCACAAGTAATATAATAAACGACTACAACTATTTCAATTCTGCTACTCTTTATTTGTGTATCATAACGTATTGAGCCAAAAACTGAAGTTTGGCAAGACACAAAGCAGAAGTTGCTGTCAAATGCAGATTTCTATGGAGAACATATGAAGAGTTAGTTTGGAACTTTTTTTATTGTGCATTCCGTTAAATATCAACCAAACTGCAGTTGGTTTGTTTTAATTTAAGTCATATAACTCAGAAAATACAGCTCACTAACACAATAAAAACATGATAACATAATAAAAAAAGATTTTTTTTAAACACTGTTTGTGTTCGTGCGTTTGAATTTCTTTAATGTTTGCTAGGAACCCAAAACTTTGCTTTATTGTTGACATTTCTACTAAATGGAACTTTCCATATACATATTATCCTCGTTCGTTCTCTTATTGTTATTATGTTGTTTATAGTCGCTGTTGTCTACTTCCTCGTTTCAACCCGTCCAAAACGTCACACTTGTCTAAACCAATAAGCTGTTCCTAATCATGAACCAATGAAATGTTGAAGTTGGCGGGGCGACCAGCGAGTACTGCCCAGTTCTCCGCACTTAAAACAGGGGGAGGAGTTTCATCATCATTTAACTCCATCAAATGACAAATAAGTGCACACATGCATTTACATTAAACAAAGTGACTTTACACTCAACATTTTGAACATTTTGTATTTGAACATTTGTTTTTGCATTTGTATTCTCTTTGTTTATGGTAGCAAAAAATGCTGGCAAAGTGGAAGCTAAATATATTCAGAAATATGTCTGAAAGTGGTTATTAACTCTTTTCTTGCTAAGTCCTGATCTTGCTAAACCTGGTCCTCATCTGCAAGCTTATATTATATAGTTTGTGTAAATGGACCTTAATGACTGTAGTTGCTTAGCAGCATCTTTGCTCCCCCTGTTGGTGACCTTTGCAACTGTTCATAAAAAACTTACTGTAGCTCAAGATTAAAAATACAGCCTTTTAAGATGTTTGTTATTTCATTTTCCCTGTTTAAACAAATACAGAAAAACGTAATTATTTCCTTTTTTATTTTGAGGAAGAAATGAAAAAAATCAAAGTTTTTTCGTTTTCCGTTTTTGATCTGAAAACAAATATCGAATGGACGGAAGATACCCCGATTACAAACATTAGGCTTACCGAATTCAAACTCATTTCTATAGCACTTTTCACAATTTTGCATTGTGGCACATCGAATTAACAGTGATAGACATTATTACAGACATAATGAAAAGTCGTATAGAAATAGGGGAAAGAAGTAATAGAGAAAAAGACAGAATTAAAAGTGAAGGAAATTGTTAAATATATGGGATACGTTGTATATTGTTGCAATTTTATTGATAAAATGTACAAGATGTGCTGTTAAACTAATCGTGCTTTCATATTGCGTCCAGTGGATGGCAGCATGATTCCACAAACCATGTTGCATTCTTACAGTTATTTTCCCATATGTATTTTTTGAAGCATTATGTGATTTTTTCTTCGAGCTTTCTAAATAAAAAACTGATAGCCCTGCTGTAAAAGTCAATAGACACCATCACAGAAATTCTATTGGATTTAACGGTTATAATGGAAATTTATTGGTTTAAATAGAAACTATAGTGTCTTTGGGATGTGTGTACCAACGGAATACCATTAAATCTTGCGGGAATTAAACCCAAAACACTACATCAGTAATGGAATTTTGTAATGGTTTAAATGATAATCATGGTTCATAATGGAACAATAATGGAAACCATTAGAATTTCTATTGTTTTTTTCAGCAGGGAAAAAAGTTTGTTCTTTTAAATGTTCCTAAAAGTTTTTTTGGTCCTGCAGTACTTTTTATTCACTTTAATACTGTCGTGTGAGTTAGTGAAAGCATACAATGGTGACAAAGTATCGGACCTCTAAGCTTAACTTTGTTGCATACATTCTTACAAAAAATAAATTAAACAAAAACATATATATATCATTTCAACATTAAAGTGTTTTGTTTTATTAACTAAATGTCTGTCATTGCAGGTCTACCTGTTAAGCAGCACACATAGCCACACACAGGCAAATTGAGTCCTTCTGCCTCAGTTTCAGTATACTTAAGATAAGACGTTGTGTTGTTTTCACATGTAAATGATGCCCAGGCAGTGGTGAGTGTGGTGTATTGTTGCCACAGAGTGGCTCAGAGGGGTTCTGCGGACCATTCTTACGGTCTCCAGGATCTTATCTGATTCTGTGCAGGCCCTGTGTCAGACACAGGTCCAACAGAATAGAACAGCTGGCAGCGTCCCACGTGCGCACACTAAACACAGAGAGCAGACACTCTGAGCAGGGTGGGAACTTGCGGACTAAGACATCTACAAACACAGAAATCCTCTTTTGTGGTATTATCAGAAAGCAGCCAGCTTGTGGTATGCACACACAGACAGCGAGTGCGTACAGAAAGAAACATTCAGATGAGGAGAGTTTGAATAAGAAAACTTTGCTCTCTGCAGTCTTGCGTTATCTCACTTTTGCATAGTGTTTGCATTGGTAATGTTTTGGTCGTACCACGTCGTTCGCCGTCTTATTTTAAATAATGTCGTTGGGGAAATAAGGTTGAATGGATACACTGCTTCTCAATAGTTAGGTTCGATTATTTTTTCACATTTTAGAAAAATAGCAATTTATCAAAACTAAAAAATAACACAAACGTGACACTAGAAATAATGCTGTGAAAGCAGAAAATACAAAATATTTTTTTACAATCTTCAGTGGTGTCACTCTTTGCCTAAAATTAGCAAAAATGAAAGTAATTAACTTTTTTGGGGAAAATACAGTATGGGTCACATCTATTCTGAACTCCTATTGGCTGCTCCTTTTATTTGGCTAAGCTTTAACTATCATTAATTTCTAAAATATTTTTTAAATACTTCAAATTTCAATCATTTCAATATTCAAAATAAAAAATGTAAAATTATAATACAATTATTTTTGCAATAGAAGAAACAATATGTTTTTGTTATGTTATATATGTGTAAATTATATTATATGTCAACACATTAAGATAAAATGATTTATAAAATCATAAGAAACATTTCAGCAACTCTACTTTTGCATATATTCACATCTTTGGGTCATTCAGTGGTGTTTCAAACCAATAGAAAATCTATATCGAAATAAGATACTTTATCAAATCATGAGAACTTTTCTATCCTTTACTTATATAAAACATCTATGTGCTGCTGTTTTAATGATCCAGAAAATCAACACATTTCTAGAAATAGTCCTTCTGACATCATAAATCTACATTCACGTCATTCTTAACCTCTAACCTGATCAGTTATGAATGATTATGAACTTTTTTTAACACACACAATGTCTAATTCCTTCAATAAATAAAGAATTTCTTTGTGCACTGATGTAATACAACCAAAACACTTGTACCAACAAAAAATAAATCCCCCAAAACCCAATATAAATATGAATACATTTCATTTAGCTGTCACGTTGCATCTAACCCCACCAGCTGATATCATGTGACAGACTCTGCTCGGTTCAAGTTATCCAAGATATACCTCTGGGAAAGCAACCAAAGAGGAATGTGACTTTTGTCTTGTACATTCCAGCTCGCTAGGTGGAAACCAAGTGAAACAGACGAAAACGATCGGTTGTCTGTGCTGGTACAATAGAGGGCTGTGGGGATATTGGTTAAAGGTCAACAGGGGTTATTGTACAGCACAAAACCAAAGCACATTACACTAGTAAAAATACTAGTTGGCTGTAAAATCAGCATGTGTGGTCTCAAATGACCACCGTTACTTTATCAAGATACTGTTTTTGTCTGTTTATGATGTATGAGTTTCCCTATAAGTAACAAATGCGGAGTGCTGCGTGCGCACTCGCTGGGAACGCTCGCACGCATTTATCAAAAACACTTCGCCTTATCAGCACATTACAATACACGGTGTTTGTCTCTTATAAATATTCCTAAGGTCTCGAATGGACACGCACATTATAAAGTCTAAAACAAGAGCGGAAGAAAGTTGATTTCATAGATTTCTATTGTTTTTATACACTGCTTGTTATAAACACTACCTAACCCACACTTGACCCCTAACCCTAAAATAAAACGTTTTGCATTTTTACATATTTTTTTTGCATTACATTTATATATAATAAAATATGCTGTGGGTACACACACAATTTTCATTTTGTATAGCTTTTTGAATATGATGATGGCAATTATTATTATTATTAGATGGTGATGAACCATTGGTCTCAAAATTTCTGCAAATTGTCCTCGAAGAGTAAGCTAGGTTAGTGACACATACTGTACATAAAACTAACGTAAAAATAACGTAAAACTAAAATGAAAAGACAAAATTTGGCAAAATTATCAACTACACTCCCTACTAGACATCCTTCGGTTTTTGTGTGCATTTTACTGCAAGTATGCCTAGTAAAACTATATCTAGGTCAGAAACATACACACAAAGGAATATTGAGAAGGAAGGGCAAAAAGTAGCTGTTAAGAGTCGTGATGTGGTTTTGAGTTTGCCTTTTGTTCCCGGTTCAGGCCCGGCCTCTGCCCGGGACAGCCTACCCTTCAGCAGGACAACAGCTCAGAATGGAGAGCTATTGAACGGTGGGCGTGGGTCTCCTTTACCTCCGTGAACACCCCCCACATCTCCACACCCTCAGAGCGCTCTGGTCACCAGCAACTCTCTGTGTTCGTGCCTGTCAAAGGGGCAGGAGGGACCCACCCCTGAACTCAGCCATCACTCCAACACTGTGTCTACACCGCGACTGACACTGCGTGACAAAACTAGAACGCTCACATTATCACCGACAAACCTGAAAAATTCCACCAAAATGCTATTAAAACAAATGCGTATATAGAAACACTGTTTCTTGGGGTTTAAAATGTGTTTATAAATACAACGTCAATTTCATTCTCAAGCAAGTAATGACTTAAATGTGGCTATAAAGTATAATAGAATTGAAGTAAAAAACGTGCCAGTCATATTTCAGTTAAAGCACTTATATTACTCATTCATTACAGAAATGTGTTTTATTTTATCTGCAAAATGTCAGAATTATTCTTTAAGTTATGTGACTGCTGTTCAAGATGGACAAACCTCTGGATATTCATTACTGATACTGCACATCTCAATGGATTTGTATTTGTTTATATGGCTTAATATGGGCCGTGATAAGAGTTGAAATGTTGGCCATAATATTGCACAGACAACATCAAAAATGAAATCATGCCGGTCTCACGTTAGGTCATGTGAAATAGCGTGTATTGTTTATACTGGTGCAGCGCTTTGCCCCATAGACTTCCCTTGTAAGTGCATTACTGTAAACACAAATGATGTCTGAGTGTGTTCCCATTCGGCTTTTGTTTGCTAAATGTATCCTGATCTTTGATGTTATCAAATAGAAATCGCAGGAAAAAGGGGCAAAACGTATAACAGGATGTTGTGATGTCGGCCCTTTGATCAATTTCTTAAGTATGAGCAAACCAACATGGTTCATTCTGTATGTCACAGGTAAAATCCATCACCTCATAACATGTGAGAGGCCCTTCTGTGTTTGTGTGTTTTCTACATCTTTGATGAATGAGCCGATGGGGAGGAAGATGGGAACGATTCTAGGGGCCAACGGGGCCAGGGGGCCGCAACCAAAAGGTCAAGGGTCAAGAATTACTAACTACAGATCGGAATATTTGTAATTACTATCACATACTTTGACATGTACTTTTGGTCAATTATGAAAGTGAGCCAAGTTAGTCAAAATAAACTGAAATACGGTAAAAACAGTAAAACTATAACAATAAACAAAAACTAAAATCAAAATGAATCTTATTTAGCTAAAAATAAAAATGCATATTAAAATGACAAAAGCATAGACCAAAATCGCTAAAACTTTAACTAAAATTCACATAAAAACTAAACTAAAATAAAATAAAATCTCATTTAAAATATTAATAAAACTAAAATCAAAACTATAATAACTCTTAACCATACAACGTCAACTAATATGTAGCACGTATGATGACATTAAGACATTTACATTTCTTATACACAGGATATATTTATATTATCGAAAATGTGTATATATACTTATTTATTATATTTTATATAAGATTATATAATATTTATTTAGTATTGTTCATATTTAATAAATTCTTCAATATTATTTATGTGATCCGGTAAGAATATTACTATATCTCACTTTTGCTCAAAAGCATGCAATATATAAATCAACATAAGAATTTGTGTCTTTTGATGGCATTTAAAAGATAAACCCGCCGGTTCGCACTAGAGTCTTATAACTTCAATGCTGACTGCCTAATTTCACATTTGTTGCTGAATCATGATATATTTTTAGCCCAAACTTTGCTCCGTTCCCCCCAAATGAGGTATATACTCTTCCATGGTTAATAAATCATCTATTCTGACTCCTCTTTCCCACAGGTATGAGGATGAATATGCACTCAGATGAGAAAGGGTAGAGAAAGGGGAACCAGGGTGGATATTTTAAGCCTATAGGCATTATCTCTGGTTCATAACCACGGGAAGTCATCTTTTAATATCTCAGCAGTGGCGGCTGGTGCACAATTTTTTGAGGGGGCGCCAAAAACCATTTGACACGTGATCTACTTAGCTAAAAAAAGGTTTAACTATGAAACCATGTATTGGTGTTTATTAACAGTAATAAGGTGAAAATCCAAATATTGCAGTATATTTTTGAACCGTACCATAGTAAATATTAAGGTATAATACTGTATTTTCTACAGTTTATCAATTCACTTTTGTAGTGTATGGAGTGCTCAGGAAACTCTGGAATTGTTGATAGTGACCATAGAGAGAGTGACTCTGTTTATTGTTTTGGTTGGCCATCCATCTCTTCTGTAACAAAATACGAGAGAAAGTTTTCAGTTAACTTTAGTTCAGTAAAGAATAATAACAGTCCATCGGGTGTCTCGTCATTTATTTGTGTTAAGCTATTATTTGTATATATATAGCTATAAAGCATAACAGCACCTTACAATTTACTACAGTTTACTAGTGTAAAAACAAGAAAGTGTACTACAGAGAGCAAACAGAAAAAAACTATAACAGGGATATCTTACACAGCGCACACATCCAATACAAATAGCAACACTGAATATAGTGGGTTCTCTACTTTTGTCGCGTATCTCGCGTGCAGTGTAAACACTTTATACTAAGGGCAAATAAAAAAAAATCTTCTTCTCTGGATAATTTGGTGGGGCAGCGCCCCTGCGCCCCCTATTGACCAGCCGCCACTGTCTCTCAATAAAAGGCAAATTCATTCATTCATTCATTCTGGAGCTGTGGTGTAGTGGGTAGTCAACAAAGAGTGAAAAAATCTACGAGTCAAACCCTGAAATACCTTCTTTTCAAAAGTTAGTCCAGTTAGCCGGCATCTTTTGTGAAATATAAAGTTCAACAAACCTTTGTTGGCTTGCCCGACGGTTCTTTGTCACTCTGATTTCGGTTGCCTTCCTGTAACTGTACTTTAAGCACAGGTCGCTATAGAGATTCGTGCAGCTATTTCCTAGAGACAAAGGCAGAACAATGCATCACTTACCCAAGATGTCTTGCTCAAGCTTTGACCTGCCTTCTACCCCTAAGAGGAAGAGACACTACTTACAGACACAAGGAAGAACACAATGAAGTCGTAAAATATCACAGGGTTATACACATGCACCCACACACACTCATATACAGACCAAAACAAAGCGGCAAGCCCAGACACAAAAGCATCGGTAAATATTGCCAGTCAGAGCGGCAGTACGTTGAACTTTTCACCTCTTTGATAACCCCAGATGTCGCTGTTACAGAGCAATTTGGAGATTAACTGTGCATTACTGACGCGTTACGAAGACACACAGATTGTCATGTGTAGCAAATCGCATACTATAAGTATGAAATAGCACACAAGTGTTAGTGATAGTCATAATTCTTTGAAAATAAGTTGCCTTGGTGAAATAAATAATATAATAAAATAAATTAAAATGTATTTTGTCACCTTGGAATTATAAGGTTCTGACATAAGTTTTTTTTTTGTTCAAATTTAGTTCTCCACATATTGTTATACTGTGACAACTTATTTACATTATGACAGGGGTGTCCAAAGTCAGTCCTGGAGGTCAGTGTCCTGCAGAGTTTAGCTTCAACCCTAATCAAACACACCTGACAAACTAATCAAGGTCTCACTAGACGGACTAGAAACTTCCAGACACGTGTGTTGAGCCAAGCTGAAGCTAAACTCTAGCCCTCCAGACCGACTTTGGACACCCCGGCATTATGAGATATAAACATATTTTTTTCCTTAGATTGTGTACATTTCGAGAATTGTTTAGAAAACAAAAAAAGGATTTATCTACAAAATCAACACAACTTGAGAGCTGAATATCTCAAAACTGTTCAGAATGCGGATAGAACCTTCATGGATTCAGACAATACAGACATAGATATTTGCTTGTCTTTGGATCTGTAGATGCTGTACCCTTTCAGAAGATGTGTA
This sequence comes from Triplophysa siluroides, assembly GCA_006030095.1. NCBI lineage: Eukaryota > Metazoa > Chordata > Actinopteri > Cypriniformes > Nemacheilidae > Triplophysa > Triplophysa siluroides. The sequence continues at coordinate 4,453,742 of VCII01000093.1, forward strand.
ACAGCACCCTCTACAGTATAGCAGTGAAAACATGGATTTCCGTCAATGGTGAGGAAATGCTGAGTAACCGTTGAAGTTGAAGTAAACTTGCAATAATTTTCTTATCTGGCCAAATGTTTCTGAGCACAAAAACTTACTCGGTCCTATTAGCTAACCTGGTGGCACTCCTCTCAGTTAGCAAAGATAATTGATTTATTGTTGAGTTAATGTTGATTCAATATTGAAAATACAATTCATTAAATCATTTATATGACATGGCAACTCATGACCAGTCACTTGTCAGATTTGGCTTCAGTAACTGTGTTGTCTCAATAGATGGCTAAATGTGTCATTTTAAACCAACAGCAGAACTCAACAGGAAAAATATATAATGCTTTTGGGTATGTAGTGGCAACAATTTTCCGTGCATTTTCATTCCGATAGCATTGTAACCTCACAGAGATAAGATGTATTCGTAGCATCTGCTAGATCATCTAATACCGTTCTTAAGCGCATCAAAACCGCTCAGAAAAGACAGAGGAGATGAGAGATTTGCTGAGAGCATTCTTATAACCCAGACAAAACAAATGCTACTTGTGTCTCTCTAGACCAGAGAGCCATGAGGTGGAGGGGGTTTACATAGCTCTGCCCAGCTCATCCTCTTAATTTGCAGGACCAAGAAAGTTTATGAAAAGGGGGAAATCTACATGCTGGGGGCTTAGGACAGTGGCAACTCAATGGATCAGTTTAGTCATCACAGCAGGACTGTGGATTTGTCATGGATCCTCTTAATTCTCATCCCTCAGTGATACTGAACCGCATGCAACCGCTGCGAGATTTTGCCGCTGACCACCGACGACATCTTAGATCAACAGAACCACCTTCCAGGCCTTTATGTTTGCATACTGGTGCATTAATCTATGCCTCCAAAGTCTCTCGCCTCAAACGCTCGTAGACCACCACTCATCTCGCTCTCCGCCCAAGGCAGCGATGCCAAACCGAGTCTCTTTCTCATGGTAATCACACACTTTGTCCCAGGGTGGATTACCCTGCCGTGGCTTTTGTTCCAGCCCCTAGCCGAGCCCCGCGAGGGCAACCTCTGCCTCCGCCTCAGACACAAAGATCCTTCGCGCACGCAGCCCAGCGCCGAGCACGTCCCTCCACGCACAAATTAGTCGGGCACAATTCCACCACTCACGAAGAAGAGGCCCCTCGCTCATTTAAAATGACTGCACATGCTCCCCAACTGCCAGCTCCGGACGCCATCATAAGAGTTTGTTATGGCAACGCTTATAGCTGATGTTGCATCCCATAATGCATTGGGAACGTTAGTTATACACACATTTCTTAGGTCGAGATATTTTAGATACATCTCAGGGTCATTATGCAAACACTACTGGAGCGACTCAATTTAAAGTCATAGGTGTGTTACATTTAAATTCCAAAGTCTGAAACATTAACCTTTGAACTTTTAACAACTTTTGTATCGTGTGGCATCTTAATTATGGTTCTTAGCGTATGAGTGTCTGCACTGTTTTGTCACAATTTTCTTGTGAGTCTCTTTTTCTCTTTGTTTGTTGTCAGGGCATATCTAATCTTCTCCTCTCAACCCTGCGGTGCCCGACACTGCACAAGCCATCACAGGTTTCTTAATTAGAGACAGCCGAGCCCTCGGGTGGGACACCAAGAACAAAATTCAAAGTAGCCATAACCTTATTTGAACCAACCTGCATGGGCTAAGAAAGAAGTAGCCGGACCGCAACCTTTGAGTTGCATGTGTAAAAAAACATTTATAGGCCTACTGAAAATTGGTCCAAAAATCTAAAAACTAGACTTTCAGGGAAGTTGACAGACAGCACTAAAGCGAAATGAAAATGAGAAGACAATAAAATGACTGCCGTTCACAGTGTTGATCTCTTAATGATGTAAAGGTATTCGTCCTAAAAATAATTGGCCACCCAGGATTTACCCAATTGGGGTGTTCTTTCTTTTTCGCACACGCGGATGTCTTTCTTTTGCCAACAGTAACCCTCTCGCATGTCCGGCCTTTATACTGACAGATACCAGAGTTACCATGGAGAGCTGCCAAAGACCCTAGAACAAAAACAAGGGTGCCAGAAAGACTTCTTTTGATTGGCTTTTAAATTGCCTTTTTTATTAGAGCAATGAATAAATAAATTGATCCAATGATGTCTTTGCAAATACGGCTTTTACGTAATAGCATTTTCCAAATATTATATCAATAATGCATTATATTCCCATTAAAATCACCCCATTAAAATAACCCTAGCGCAGTAATTTGAGTTATATTTCAAAATATTTCTGTAATATATTTAAATCTAAATATAATCATAATACTGACTTAATATTTCCCTCATAAGATGATGGGTGAAGGAATTCCATATACATACATTAAAGAAGGGATCAGAACCATATAAAGAGAGCAATAACTTCTTGGTAAGCTCTTTATACTTTAGCCAGTATAAGTAGCAGCTAGCAACACCTTTAACAACACCTAGAAATGCCTTGGCAACCCCACAGATCACCCCAGCAACCACTAAAATGCCTTAGCGACACCACAGATCACCCAAAAAACCTAGAAATGCCGTAGCAACCACCCAGAACCCCATAGCAACCACACAGATCACCCTAGCGACCACCCAGAATACCCTAGCAACCACACAGCAGCATGCTAAAAGCACTCTGCTTACCTTAGCGAGTGCTAAGCAACACCCTGGAAACCAGCCATGCATTTCTTTTTTTTAAGCACAACATCTAGAACGCAGAAAACTCCAATGCAACAAGCTTAGATGATTTTGTGTGGTTGGTGGTGTTAGATTTTCTTCTGTTAGGAAAAGTTTTCAATCTCATTTTTTAATTAAACCAGGAACAAAAGCTGCAAGAATCTTCCTTCTAAGTCTCAGACACCCCAACAGTGCAGCAACAAGATGGATGAGGCAGGAGCCCGTCTCATAATCGCGTTAGTTAATTAGAGAAATGACATAATTCGGTCACCCCAAGACCCCTTAAAGTGCAAACTTTAGCAGGTCACCATTATTTCTTCAAGCTAACGTGTTTGGAGGAAATTAAGCAACAACGTGGAGAGTAATTCGATTGGGCGGCAGGTCCATATGGCATTTGGTTTGAATGCTGTGATGCTATTGGTCCATCTGAACACAGCTAACCTTGTCTAAATGCCAAACAACCTCCCCCAAACCCATAAAAACATACATGACGAATCTGGTTAGGGAATAAAAGATGGCGAGAACAATACTGGGTGAAAACTCAAGGATTGGCGTGGGGCAAGAGAGGGGGTGTCAGGCGATCCACAAAAACCATAGTGTCCCGTTATGGGACGCACACAAAAAGCCCAGGGACTTCTTTTCTGTTCCACACGACTGAATGGGAAAGATAAGGGAATTCTCAACTACAGAGACGGGCAGCGATTGTTGGGTTTTAGCACGCTGGCATTATGCATATGTGTTGGAGAGTTTAGGCTGATAATGCAGCACTTTGTTTGACAAGACTTACTCTTTTTGGGGAACACTCTGTCTTTTCTGTGGCGTGTATTGTGATGCAAGGCATTAGTCCGGCTTGCCTGTGCAAAGACATGGAGGTCAAGGTCTAACTGTCACAGCCTCAGAGATCTTACATGTAAACAAGCACAGCAACCGTTGGCTACTTAAAATACAGAGGGAAATATTTGTTTTAAATCTATTTTAGTTAGATTTATTTGCTTTGTTTCATTTTATTAATAACTAGTATTATTGAATTGTTGTGTTGTTAATGTGGGCTTTCTCTTTTTATACATTTAAAATAATTTTTTATCTGATGGACAATAAAACATAAATAAATAGCCCATAGATTTACATTAAAAGCCCACGACATACTGTATCTAGAGACAGAGATTTATAAACTTTTTGAAATCTTTATTCATCATTTTTGTCCTTGGTGTGAGTGGGCCTTCAAGCTCATCCTTAGAAAAATAAGAATACCTGTATAGAAATATGTATATAAGTATAAATTCATATTCTAAAGTGTACCTAAGTAGTTCAAGTATATGTTTTAAGGATGCTTTATTAAGTAAGTATAATCAATATAATCAACATCAAAGTACTAGTAGTAGGGTGACCATGCGTGCTTTTTCCGGGACACGTCCTGGCCAGGATTTCGGTTGCGTCCTCCGGAGATCACATTTGTCAACCGCATACGTCATTGAGGCTTTCTTTATTCTTCATTCAGAAAAAAAATTCAATTTTATTTATATACTGCTTTTTATACAGATATTCTAGTATATGTAACAGTATATAAATATACTTAATCTTTTGATTGAGATATACTTAAATGTATAAATGAGTACAAGTACAGGCAAAAAATCCTGACTCTTTTGTCAGTATAAGTCAAATGTGTAATTTTAAGTATATTTCTGAGAAGTAAAATAAAACGAGTGAAAAAGTACACTAAAATAATTTGAAAACACACTTGAATAAACCTACTTTTAGTAGCGGCCCGTATACATTAACCTGACAATGCCCAAGAACCCTCCCTCTAATAACCACCCAGCAATCATCAAGAACACACTAGCCTAGCCTAGCAATCGTACAGCGATGCCCTTTCAACCACACATAACACTTTAGCATCACAGCAATTAGCATCATGGAAACGTGCCACTTCAATAACGTTAAACATCTAGTTTACAATCCCCTTTTCATTACTAAACATTAGTCATAAGGGCAATATTGTTCCTGCACCATATTCGGGAGGGTTCTGTGTTAGCAGCGTAAAGGTTGTGGGTTTAATTCCCAGGGAAAACACATATTGATAGTCTAAAATATGTAGCTTGTGATGCACTTTAAATTGCTTTGGAGACAAAGCATTAATGATAATGTTAACAGCAAGCATATCATCTACTGAAACTAACACAGCTAATGCTATCTGTATATCTGAAAAGGGTTGTATAGCGGTGCTGACAATTACCGTAATATAAGTAAGATTAGTCATACTGTGTTTATTTACGAATATCGTAAAATTGTACACACAATTGGATTTTGAGTGTGATTCATTGACCAAAGACAAAACCGAAAATAAACAACATTAAAGATGGATTCGGCTGATAGCATTATTTGTTTATTTAAAAAAATTGGTTATCGCAATAAAATTGTCATTATTGTATGAATAACTAATATTGTCGCAGTAGTGAGAATCTGATATCCTGACAGGCCTAATCTGAAATTACGTGTCAAACCAAAAGATGTTTTGTCTTATAAACAAATTCAGTTTGTGACAGCTAGCTAACATGTAGCTTAAGGGATACAGCGGCCTCATTTCGGAGCTAATGAGCTTTCAGCTGCCAGTTATCTGTCACAAGCAGAAAAGTTTCTTCCTTTATATCTTCCACATTGTGCTTAAACATAATTACTCAACCCTAGGCTAGTCGTAGACGTCGAAGCGTAAACCGATATGAAGATATACCATTAGCTCCATAGATCCCACCTGAACCCCTTCAGCTAAACTTTTTTTATTTTATCCTGGATACTTTCCAACTGCAGTTTTATTAGTGCCTTTGTAAAGAGTAATAACATAAATCATAAAAGACTCATTGCTTGGATATTTAAGGGCAAAGAGATTAATCAGTATGTGCTTTTCAAGGCTGCGTCCGTGTGTGCGTGTGTTTGGAAAATTCCAGCGTGAGGTGAACTCAAGGTAGCTTGGATGGGTGTTACTTGGGAAAATATGGGTTTAACTCTTTGCTTGTTGGCGATATGCTTTCAATTTAGATGGCCAATGGAAATTCAAAAGGATTGTGGTGAAATATAAAAACTACAAAAATAGCATTTGTAATATGTTGCTCTCTGGAATACTTGATTCTGATAAGGTCAATTTAAGCATTTTGCAGTTAGATATCTTTACGATCACTACTCAACTCAAATCATTCTGTAGCCTCTTTTTCACTCATTTAAATTTCCAATAATTTATTTATTTAGCATGTGACAGCATAATACTTGGAATATTGTACAGCCAATATTGGACGGAGATATTCAAAACTCATGGCAATTCTTATGCAAACCCCAATGCACAAATTATAACTGTGCCGCTGACTGTACATTATTTACATTTCTTGTTGCGTTTTTTTTTTTTTTTTGCTCTTTACGGCAGTAAAAAGAATGAAAAGCAGGTGTACACTTCATATGTGCACTGCTTCTTATCAAAGTCCTTTTTTTGACTGTAAAAGATGACACTACGTGGTAGAGACAAACACAGGTCATTATTGATTTATGTAGACATTTATTAGGAAAGCGACAGCCCAGGATGTTAAATCTTTGAGATTTTCTCTCTCCTGTATCACTATTAGCGCTATTGATGGCGGACAATATAAACATAAGATAATTGTTAATGAAAACCAATAGGATGCCTTTAGGTTATCAAAAACTCCAACTTTAAAGTGGTGAAATGACACGGCTGAAACTAATATTATCATTTATTTTAGATGTAATGCAATGTGTATACACGATTTAAGGTTCAGAAACGCTGTCTCCTCTTTGAAGAAATCTCCTCTTTGCCCGCCTCTCTGAAACGCACAGATTTTTAACAAAGCTCATCACTCTTTAAAGGCGAGGTGTGCTATGATTGGCCAGTTAACCAGTGCGTAGTGATTGGTCGAATACTGCAAGCGTGTGACGGAAATGTAACGCCTCTTACCATATTTGGAACATCATGTTCCAAAGCAATTGTACTGACAGGTTCGCCCACCTTACTTGCGTATACATTTGGGCGATCTTAGTCAAATCATACCACGAACTGACGTAGATTTGTGGGGATGTGGCTACACGAGGCTTTTACTTGTCTAATACATGCATGGGCAACTTATAACACATCAAAGACACAGAAAAACAAGTGTTCGCGCCATACGACCAGTTTAATAAGGTTAAATATTAAAGTTAGTCAAGCATAGGTGCCGATTGTAAGTGATTTAACACACTAATGTTTTTTCTCCAAAACATATTTAAACATTAATTTTTAATCTGGGTTTATTTGAAGTAAAGTTTAATACAATATAAACTATGCTGTAAATATAATTCCAAACAAGTCGACGGGTGATGTGATTATAAAAGACACTCTTGTCTAAAAGGGGATTGAAACAGCATAGAAAATGTTTTGCATCTGAAGTGGTTAGGTTTAAAGATTATGGATTTGGAAGTACACATACTGTGAGCTTGGATACGCACGCTCATTCTTATTTCCCAGATGTGTTTACGCACTGAAGGAATTGGCCAAGCTGTTATAAACTCTCAATAAAGCAAAGTTTACTGAATTAACAATTTGTGGATTCAAGCTGATTGTGCTTATTTTCACAGTCTGGGACTGTCGTCGAAACCACATTCTTTGTTTGCTAAATAAATACTTCCTTAATTACTCAATTAAATATTGAGATTGAGGCTTTCTTGACATACTAATACAACGCCAAATCTCTTTTTATTTGATTTACAGATTACTGTATATTCATGACTGTCTTTAAGGTTTGCCGTTGCACACTTCTCATTGTTTTACCTTTCTAAGACTAGAACGTTTTTCCTCTTTTCCATGCAAACGCACGCCAAGCTATTTAAATAAGCACTTCCTATTGCCACTTCCTATTGACTTTTATTAAGCAAAATCGCTGAGAGAAACCCACAAACGTCACAAATAAAAACGCAAGCAGGATCGCATGCTTTGGATTTCTTTATCTCTTTGATGCGGCATGCCCTGAGGAAATAAGCTTGTTTGTTCGCAATTTGTCAGTTAGCCTCAAGATGTAACATGTTCTCATAATTGGATCCAGCACAGAAGAGGCGCATAGTCAGGAAAGTAGCAAACATAGGCTGCCGACAGTATGACCTGCAATAATACATCCTCAAAGGATATCATAGTTTTCGTATACTTTGGTCAAAGAACATAACCTTCTTCATTGTAGGCTAGTGTGAGAGAAAGCGGTCTGCCGCCTTTGTGTGTGATGACGATCCCACAGGACCACCAAATATGGTCCTAGGTACAGGGATGCAATGTGGCCAAACAATTGTGATGTGGAAGCCGCAAAAGGTCTCAGCTGGGAGGTCCTCTCTGGGGCGGGGCGATCCTGGCTTCGGGTACCGTCCCGACTGTCTCATCTCTTAGGAAAATGAGTCATGGGCCTTTGAAGGTGGCATCTTCAGAAGTATCGGGGTTGGGAGGGCAACATGGACCAGGGTGAGGAGCTGAGATGCTTGGTAATCAGGCATACTGAAGCTATTTTTCACAGACAATTCAGTTGGCGACACTATGCTTGTAACACACACACTACATCCAGACTCTAGCCATATGTCGCCAACCGATGTGCCATTTGGACAGCAGGAGCTTAACTTATGGCTGTTTCGAACAGCGGTAAGGTCTGGGATAGGGAGCCAGAGGGACGGTGTGTGCGATTGCTGAGTCTTTTGTTCTGGTTGGAAGGCACAATATGAGAGGGCTCGGGATTGTTTCAGTAAGTAGGCAATAAAGTATAGGGAAAGGAAGTATCACAACTATTATTGATAGCGTATCCTGTAATTTTAAAAGAAAGTATATGCAATGGCGACAAAGCGAGAGGTATAGCATGTATGCATTCTTGTGACTTGTATCGTGTTTTATGAAATATTTCAGCTTTAACTAGGTGGTGGAAAACTTTTTGTCTGGCATTAGTCTTCTCGGTCAAGCCTCTTTTTTTCCAAACATTAACCCTGTGCAAAGTGAATTATTTGAGCGAAAGGTTCCTCTGGTGTGAAACGCAAGGGAAGTTGTGGTGAAATATTTCATCTGAAAAAGAGGAGCTTTTGGGCTTGTATTTTTTCAGTTCAGCATCTAGATGATTGTTGTAAGAGCACCAATTCTTACATCTCCATTTCGTGCAGGCTTCCCGCGTGAGGCTTGCTCCTTGAGGGCATTCCTAGCAACCCGCAGTCTCATTCGTTAACCGGAATCTAATGCAACCTGCTTACAAAGCGAGTTGCCAGTTGCGCGGGTCTGGAAACAGGGAATGGGAGAGATCTTGGGGATGAGGGAACGTGAGGTATGAAAGTGCGTGGCTCATATGTTGGGGTCGATATAGGATTGGTCATTTTGCATTAAAACACGGCATGAGACAAATTTGGCCAATTAACGAATAAGTGGCAAATCTGTGGGGTTAGGGATGGGTATCATTCTTTATAAGTGTGGTTCAGGTTATGATATGTGTAGATTGGTGCTAAAAGTATAGTATATCAACGCCAAAGCAGACCACAACGGGGATGCAAATGTATCACTTGACAAAAATGGGTGTCTCATATACTAACATATTAATGTATTCTCAATGTTTATGTTTCAATGTTTGAAATTGTTTCATTTGGGTGATAGAGACATAAATCTAATACTGATGCGCTAACAAAGAATTAATTTCTTGTTTTCGGGGGGGGGGAGAAATTTTTTTTAATGCGTATTTGAACTGTGGATTCCGTTGATCTAATAATGAGATAAGAGCAGGCCCTGAAGATTCCATTCATAGCATCCATTCAAATAGCTGCAAGGGTGCTGTTAAAAACAGGTTAAGTATTTAAAAAATCCGGCGCTGGGGCGGTAGGGAGGCCTAAAAGAAGCTTTGAAAGACATAATATTTACTAGTGTGGCAAAAAATTCTGCATTTTCGGGGTGCAGGATGTTGGTATTTGTCCTATGTTGTAAAAATGCAGTCTATGTTCTGTGAATTTTTGACCTTTTTTTTAGTATTTTTTACGGAGGGACGGCGGACAAGCCGGGCATTCAAAAATACATGAAATTTGTGTATCTATAAAATTAAGTATTGTAATCTAAGCAAAGTCGTCAATAAAGAGGGAAGGATGACGGAGGTAGGGAACCGTGCAGTAGCAATTTCACATGTTATCAACTACATTTAACAAGTAATGAAACAGTCCGGTAGGGCGCTCCTGCACGGATACGACTGGGCCGGCAAGGCCAAAGCCAACGGTAAAATACAAACATGTGCGTAGCGGCGGGTGCCCGGAGTTCCTCTCATCAGTGACGGTCCCCGGCGGCCGGGTCTCGTGTCGCTGTTTAATATTGCTCGGACCAAATCTCCGTGGAGCGTGGATTCGAGCCCGGTGTTTCGCACAGCAAGCGCTTATCACAAATATACTCACCTGTCTGAACCACGGTCGCATCCGTCCGCCGCCATAGCATCCGCTACATACGCAACCGCGGCCATCTGCGCGCGGACCACAGGGGGCAAGGCCGGGGGTAGACGCCGAGGTAGCTGTTGTCTTGCTCCCCTCCCTCACCGGGGGGCCCTCAGGGGGGGTCTCGCCGTCTCGGATACCCTTTCCCTGGGCGTATTTAGGTGACGACGAGTAGCAACGGAGACGGGACTAGCCCTCGGTAGCGACCGGAAAGAGCAGGAGTGGGAGAGAGGAGGAAAAAAAAGCGATAGTGCCGTTCCGGCACGGACATGCTGGCCGGTGCATCTGTCCTCACATCTCGGCTTCTGCTTAGTCTCTTCGTCGGTGGCCGGTTGCGTGGCGCCGGGGCTTCGTTTGGACGGCCGACCGTCGGCGCCCCCTGTGCTTCGCGCGGTGTCGTACATCCGTTTGAGGCGTGAAGTCGGGCTCGAGTTCCCCAGCCCCTGTCTCCTCCCCCCTTTTTGGGGGCCGGGGGTGTGCGGGACAGCTAGGCTCGCGCCTACGGGTGGCAGGCGGTGGCCGTGCCTCCGTGGCGCTTCCGTCCTGCCCTGGCTCCTCCCCTTGGGGCTGACTGGAAACGTCAGCTGGCCTGCGGGCTCTGGCGTACCGGCTGTGGCAATCTCCGGCCCGGCTTCCGTCTCAGGAGGGGGACGTACAGCCACCCACCACCGATCGACCCAGGGCGCGGGGCAGTGCGAAAGTGGTGTCGGCCGTTCTGCGGACCAGATAGGGCGGTTGCAGTGTAGGCCTCACACTGTGCGGACTTGGGCCGTGGGTCCGTTTCCCCAAGGCCCCCGCTTCGGGCAGCCCACTTCTGCGGATCCCTTCGTCCGTCGGGGCCCCCATGCAGACGAAAACCTCTCCTGGGCACGCGAGCCAGACGTCTGGGGGCGGTCGACGGAACTCTCCGACAGCATGTCTCGCCTTCTCTCCCGGTTTTCGGTCAACCAATGTAAGCAAATCTCAATAAAGTCGTAAGGAAGGGAGGCAGACCCGGCAAGACATTTAAACAGGGTTTATTATCAATCATAACAAAGTAAATAACATGCCGCATCCCCTCACGGACGACGGGGGCCGTCAAACACCAAACATGAAAATAAAGACAACATGTTCGGGGCCCGGTCGTCTCTCATGTTGCGTCGTCTTTGTCGCCGGGTCCGTATCCTTTATCGGTCTCATCTCATCCAATGCTCTGCTATCGTGATTCGAGGCAGCGGTGGGGTAGCGCACCGCTGGCGCTTTTCACATTACTAACCGGCTCTGAGACCACCGGTCTCGCTCCCCGCTACTCTCACTACATGTAACATTTTGCAGTATTTACACATAAGTATTACATTACATACCTAGGTTGAGACCTCAAGAAGCTGGATTATAAATTGCCCAGAGAACAATGAATTAGGCAAATTCTTAGTGTCCAAAGAAAAAGGCAAAAGCGTGCTAACTTAAAGATTGCTCCACATAACTAGAGAGTTGATTTAATAATAAAAGAAAATAAATTGGTGATTCTAAAATTTTGCACATAGACTAGAGCATACATTGGATAATCTGCAAAAGAATATTCTGGGCCTCCAATCTGACTGGAAGATAAATTTGGCAAGTCTGCTAATATACTGTTTTATATCACCCCAGTCTGTATATATATTCTGTCATTACACACGTACACTATGCTTGTGTGATTTTACTCAATAATATCACATATTGAGTTTTTAAGATAACAGTACACGCTTTTTGATTTTTATATGTATTTAGAAAAGGCCTGTACACATTTTGCTTCCATTCTGAGAAACCCTGTTGCGTTGCAGATGAGTGTTAACACAGTCGAGCTGAATGTTAATATTCCATGGGCATCAATGGGAACTCAACAGGAGGGGATTCCTCTATGTTTTAGACCATCTGTTACACACGTAATGAAACAAGTCTGTGATACAGATGCACACACATGCTCGGCTACATACCCACACACATGTGAACATGTCTCACTATATGGACGATAAATACTACACTGGTCCAAATGTGCTAAACTGTTGGGGTTAGGCAGTATGAACTGTCATTGTATAGCAAAGCTTGTAGTGTAGAGAAGAAATTCTAGCATATGGTTTTGTGGTGACACAAGGATAAGTAAATAATCACAATATTTTTATTTGGGGGTAAACATTCTCTTTTAAACACGGCAAAAATGCCTTTTTCCATGTATTGCTTACATAAGCTCCACCAACTGACTTGCAACGCAAGAACTAATTGCTTTTAAATCTTTTCTTTACCCATATCTTGTTTTTCATTTCTAATGGCTTTGTTTTTCCCTCTCTTGAGCTTGACCTTCAGAGGTCAAGGGAGCATTTGTTACAAGCTGCCATGCGCGCAGTCTGACTCCCGTAATCGACATTTAATAGAGGCAAACTTTAGATCTGTTCTTCCCATGCACACAACAGGCCAGAAGGGGTGTGGAGAGAGGTCAGTTGCCTTTCTGCCAATCCCATCTGTCCAACATTCCACATCAGGACCATCTATCCATCCACCCACCCACAGCAAAGGGGTGGGGCACGATCAGCTCCGCCCCCTGCTGCATGCGTGGCTACTTGGCTTTGACTACGCTCAAATGCCCATCACTGACAAAGCACTTACTGACACGCACAATGTGTTCCTTCTGTGACATAATGCAAAACAAATTGCCCTGTGCATACTGAAGTAGTTGTGGGATTGTGGGTACGTTTCAGTGGGTGTTTCTTAGATTCTTACTTTTACTCCATTACTAAAACAACTAAAAAGGCTGAGACGCTGTGTGCAGGAACATTCTGAATGATTTCTAGGAGGTGATCGTGTAGCAATTCCATGCAAATGTCAATCTTAAGATGAAAAAAATCAAGTACCATACTGATGTCAATATTTGGTGGTTTAAATACCCATGTGAAGTCTCTCTCTCTAAACATTTAGGCATAGTTTTCCATAGCGAGGTCAGTAAATTGTCACATCCATAACGGTCCATATTCCTCATAAATGGGCACATGAAAATTAAAATAAATGTATAAACTATTTTATGTTCTATGAAGAGTCATCACTTCTCCATTGTATGGGGAAAGGGGGTATTATTGCTTCTGGTTTGCCACATTTTAGGTAAATTCAGCAGGAACCAAATCCTTACAAAGCGTAACAAAGCTTGTGGTGCACCCAACTGGGGAAGAAAGTCAGTAAAACTGGCATAAAAACATTGTCCCAAATCATTTATAAAATAGAACATTGTGGTAGATAGAGCACAATTTTTCATGATTACTGCTGCGGGCATATCGCGTCAGAGGTTAAGTTAAATATAAATTGATGATTCAATGTATTAGTAATAATAAATGGCGATTCCTTGACGTCATTTGATTCAAGATTTGCGCGCGCGTATGGTCACATCCGAAACGCTGGTATCGTCCAAATAGAAAAAAGGAATGTAGAAATATATTACATGTTAGAGTTCTGCAAAATTTTATATCTATATTACAGTTTGCAATTTGCAACACTTGAATATGACAGGGAAATCTAATTCGAATCGCAATGTCATAAAAACTGGAGTAGCCATTCGGAGCCGAGATACCATCATGTAATGTATGTTGACATGAAATAACACTGGTCTGGGACGAAGAGCCTGCAGGTGACTGTAATAAAAGGTCATCTGGTGGCAACCGCTATGAAAAATATGCAAATCTTACTTTTAGGTATTTGCCTCTAGAAATTCCTTCATTATAACAGACATCTATTAAAAGACATTCTGTATAAGTGGACAGTGTGATTTCTAACAACACGTGTTAGTGCCCTCAATAGTATATCTACACTACCTGTTTTTTGTCAGGAGGAAGGGGCCTGGAGGGAGGGTTTTCTTAATGAGCAAGGCTGCATCAACCTGTAGCCCTTAACTTGAACAAAAACATTTCTCGATGTAACTCGCTTGCAGTTCTCACTCCTCTTGGCCAGGCTATTTACGGTCACAAAATACCAACTAAAACTGTCCGTAGTCTAAAGACAATGTAACGTGGGGGTTAAATGTCATCAATAGATGTCTGATCGACCAGAAACCGCAGGTGATGACGCATGGGCAGATCTGAGTGAAAATTAAAGTAAGTTAAGGTATGTCAACAGCCATTTCTCGGTTGAGCATACTATTACTGAAGTGTCAACTACAGATAGTAAGCTCTTCTCAAGGGTATTGCATAGGCTAAGTTAATGCGGATCTTAACACTCTAATTGAGGATTTGGAGCATCTTGAGGGTAACGAATAAGAATGCTGGGAGGGAGGTCGAATCTCACACCAGTTTGAACTATGCCTCGGTGTCAATGACTTATTTTTGACTGTTATGATTATTTGATCTAAGAGATAGTTATTGTGTTGCGGTGCAAGATTCTTTAAAAGCAGTTTAAAAGCGTGCTTGGGCTTATTTGAAGGCTAATTGTCTAAAATTACACTTGGCCACCCGAAAGGAAAAGAGAACAGTCGCAGGTCTACTATTTATCGTTTGCCTGCAGATTGCTGCTTTTCAATGACAAACAGGCTTCAATTCAAGGAAATGCTACTACTCAAATACCTGCCCCCAAAAAGAAAAACTGTTTTTTACTTTCTTAGATCATCTGCTTGCATTTGTCTTACGTGAAGCACAATCTCACGTTTGTTTGCAGATACATCAACATGACTGTTATTGCTTTACGTGGGGACAGGTGTTAAACTGGTGTATGTCAGAGGAAGGCCGGAGGGGTTTTACTTAATGAGCAAGGCTGCACAACGTAGCCCTTAACCTAAAACTTTCTCATGGACGTCCTGCATTCTCACCCTCTGCACAGGCTATTTACTGTCACATACCAAACAAACTGTCCGTAGTTCGAAACAATGTAACGTTGGGTTAAATGTCATCAATAGGATGTCATCACCGAGATGACCATGCACGGAGGAAAAATTAAAGAAAGTTATATGTCAACAGCCATTTCTCTTTGACATACTATTACTGATTGATAACTACAGATGAGTAGACGCCTCAGGGTGTCATACCTAAGTTAATGCGGATCTTAACTCTAATGAGGAATTTGAAGCATCTTGAGGGTAACGAATAAGAATCTGGGAGCGAATCTCACAGTTTGAACTATGCATGCAATGACTATTTTTGACTGTTATGAGTATTTTGATTAAGAGATAAGTTATGTGTGTATCGGCAAGATTCTTTAAAACAGTTTAAAGCGTGCTTGGGCAATTTGAGGCAAATTGTCTAAAATTACACTTGCCAACCAGTCCAGTCTAGTTTTGTTTGCCTGAGATTGACTTTTTAATGAAAAACAGGCTTCTTAAAGGAATGCTACACATCAAACCCCCCCAAAAAAAAATGTTTTTTACTTTCTAAGCCTGCTTGATTTTCTTAGGTGGAACACCAACTCATTTGTTTGCAGAATACATCAATGACTTTATTGACTTTAACGTGGACAGGAGGGACTGGGGATGTCAAGGGATGTCAAAACTGACATGCATTTTTCTTTCGTTTACATGTTTTTTTTTGTTTTACACATATTATATTTACATTAAATTGGTTGTATTTCCAACTTTCTATTTGTTTTCTTGTAACCAGGTCACGTCTCATTCGTGGTCCTGTCAGTTTTTTAATGATAGATAATATCTGCTCTCTTATCAAACAGCCATCAGCACTTTGAATACCATTACATTTAACTGAGAGGGGTGGCAAAGTTCATTAGGGAACTGTTCAACAGTTCAATATTCATTTTCAAATTTAAAGTTTTTGAAGATGAGCTTTCTGTTTATTTATTGGTATCATGAATTATTAGTGGTGTTTGATTGGGCAACATCATTATGACTACTGCTTAAAATTAAGCTGAAATTTGGAGTGTAACCTTTATGCACTATGCTAGGACATCAATTACTTTTATAAATTACGTCAGGGTATCTTGAAGGAGCACAGTGTACAATTCACATCATTTTCCCACCGGAGTGCCTCAAGGCTCAGTGCTCTGGACCCTCCCTTTTCATTATTTCACTCAGCCACATTGCTTTCTTATAACACAAATTCATATCTTGTGTCAGACAGATAATCTCTCACTGGTTCCACATATTTCTTCTGCCTGCCTATAATCTCAGTATGGATGAAAGAACATCATCTCAAGCTTGTGAAAACTTAACTCCTTACATCACATAACAATAAGTCAAAAACCACCCAGAACACCTTAGCAACTGCATAGCAACACCCTGACAACCACACAGATCCCATTATCATCTCGGTGGCATATTTGTATGTACTGTAATATAAATATCTATTTGCATGTGGTTTATTATTTATTCCTCTGTTTAGTTCTTTGCTCACTTTTTTCTTTTTTCAAGCTGATAAATAAATGGAGAGCTATTTGTACACACGACAGTCATCATTACATATTTGATTTATGTTGTAATATTACGTTATACTACGTAATCTATGAACTCATACCAAAGCTGTCAAAATAATACCAAAGCTGGAATAAAATAGACTTTGGCTCGGGAGAGAATGTTATGTCAATGTTAAGCTCAAGGCCTGAACTTAAACAACAACACACACACTATGAGGCGCGCTTCAGTTCGTGGTGTGTAGCAATAAATAACAGATGGGGTGTTCTGTCAGTGTTAAACAGTCATCAGCCCTCAGGTATGTATCAAAGCAGTATAGATTGAAGGAGATACAGGAATAAATGGAGTTCAAGGTTCTGAGTTCAAACAAAGATAAACATCACAGATACACAAAATGAAATAGACAAATTTAATAATGAAAATGGACGTTCACACTTTGCTGATAAAAATAGTACATATTATTATTGTTATAGATTGTATTTCATAGAAAAGCATAGTAGATGTTCATGTAAACAAACACAATGAAAACATTCTGAATGATGGGCTTGCTTTACTTTCATGAGTTATAGCCATGTGAAAAAATTAGCAGAGGTATTTACCGCAGTTTGGGGATGGAGTACAGTTGTAGCCTGAAGGCCGTGGAGTGTAGGGGGTGGTACAGCTTTAGCGCTAGTTTTATTCCCATCACATTTGACCTCAGGTCCCCTTTGTCACAAGACGCTAACCGTAGGCATCCTACCATTTTGTAGTAAACCGTGTTTGGCCGATACATTTCCCATATTCTGCCTTTGTTTTTGTCTTTTATATAAAATTTCTTGTGTATGTACCTCCATGCACATGCTTATCTAACATTCAGGATATACATTTAATCCATTAATTTGTGTACCTATCCTGGGGTTGCCAGTGCCATGCTTTACCAACTCTTCAATAAGCACACAACTCTTCAAAACACAAATTTGTTCCACAATTTGAGATATCATTTACAATTCGTAGCTCAATTGGTATTAGATGAGTTACGCATCAAAGTTTAATACTTGAATGTTTTTCAAACCCCTTTCAGACATCAGCCCTGTTTGCCAAGCTTTGTTAAGCGATTTGTCACAACGGTGTGACAGTAAGACAGCAAGGCTCGCCGCGAGCTCCCTTTTGCTTGACAAAGCTGTCAGAATGCATCGTACAGAGATGCTTATGAGTGGCGGGAACACATTTCTACATGAGAAAAGAGTTTGACGGGGTGCATCGCGGCAAACAGTGAAGAGGGTATGGGTGTTGTTTGATTGTTAGCGCAGTGAACTGTTCTTTTTGTTAGTCACGGTTATGCATAGCTCTGGGCTAACAAACACACGGACACACCAACCATCAACACGGAGCGCTGACACCTTGACCTATACGAGAGTACACACTCTGTGTATACGTTAAAGAAAACTGGCATTTCCTAAAAATCTCTGTAAATAAACTTTTTTATGTTGATGATTTTGGGGGATAAAGCTGCCTGCGACTGCTGGTCTAGGATCATTGTTATTTACCCACAATCATACCTTAAAGGGGGGGTGCAACAGTGTTTCATGCATTCTGACTTATTTACAATGTTAAACGTGCTGGCTTCTTATGCTTAACATGGTCAACTTGTCAAAAAACGAATTGGACGTATGACGTAGTATTTCTGTGCTCGAACCACCCCCCCCCCCCCAGGGTTCGTACAGGTCTCGGAAAGTTTTTTTTTAACATGAAATCCCCTAACGTAACAACTTTTCTTGGTCCCTGCATGCCTTCAGGGGCTTGCCTGTTTTCGGAAATAATCGTAAATAATAAAATAAAAGTAATAAATAATAATCGAAATAATAGTCTTCTATAAATTTGATCAAACTAAATACTCTTCGAATTCTACTGTATTGGTACTCAAGATTAATATGAGATTGGCAGAAACTGTGTGTCTTACCGCCGCTTTAACAATTGGCAGGATGGGGAATGATGTCTCTGGATCAGCACGGAGAAGAACATATGTTTACATTTTGAAATAAAATGCAATTTTAAAGTGCAATGCGTGTAATAAATAAAATACAAAAAATAGTTGTCTAAATTACTCTAAATTACTAAATCTCATTACTTTTATGTTTACACATTAACACATCAAACCTACAGAATAAATATTTTCTGGAAATTAAATTGTGATTTGTGATTAAAGAGAATGTTAAATAAGTAAAACTTTGTTATATTTTATAATTTACAGTGTAGTCACCCTTTGCCTACTTTTGTCATTTTATCAAGGAGCTTTTTGAGGTCTCACCCGGACATTCCTTTAAAAGAATATTGTTTATTATTGTTTGTTATTCTGACCTATATTTGGTTGTTTTCAAAAATCTTTTTTTACTTTTCTGATGAAAGAACTGAATATGTTTGCACAATTATATTTTTGACTAAAAATATTTTCTAACATTTATTTGTCTGCTTTGCATCAACAACATGCCTTGTTTATCTGAAATACGTATGTGGTAAAATTATCTCTGAAAATATTTTATTTCCCCCTCCAGCGACACATCACTGAGAATAATTGAAGGAAGAGACGGCGAGTTACCTGCAATCACGAACGCAGGACCCCAAAAACGCTTTTCATCCCATAAACACCTCCCTGCCAACTTTAATACCACGAACAAAACAAGAGCAAACCTGCCCGCCACATCAACATGACCAGACTCCAGTGAGAAGAGACCAAAGAAATGTATATGCGTGTGAACTTTATTTTATAGTAGCTCGCTCAGTTATTTTGACTGCTTATGATTTGGTATTTTACTACTGGGGACAGTTCACCTACAAATCAAAATTCTGTCACCATCATGTCATTCAAAACCTGTATAAGAATCTGTTTTCTGTGAAACATTTGTGTTCATACAACAGAAGTCAGTAGGTCCAATGTCGTTTGGTTACCAATATTCTTCAAAATATCTTCTTTTGTTGGCATGTATATACTTAAATACTTATTAAATCTTTATTTTGTACCTTAAATTCTGCATTTATTAACTAAAATAGACAAGATACCTCTACAAGATGTTTCTTGTGTCATGTTAGGCATCTATTTTGTCTTTTGTCAAAAACAGCCTTGAATGAATAAGATCATTGTGTCTTGTCGCGAAACGCCAAAGCCCCCCCCCAAAAAAAACATCCCCCTAAACAAACTGAAAAGAGTCCAGATTCGCTCTACAACAAGTCCCGAAAACTCTCTCTCTCTGCGCAAAAGGCTGATGTTTTTATCCTGTTTGGGCATTCAAGAAAAAAGAAAACTACTACTTTCACCCATTTACTGAATAAGGGAATTAAAATCTTTGGTGTAAAGACCCTATTAGTAGCACCACTCGTCATTTGCATAACAGAAGCCTTATCCTTCAGTTTATAAGAGAGACGCGGTCTCACATCTCAGAGGAAAAAAGACTCTTTGGAAGCGAGGAGAGCTCATGAGGAGCGCTGCGCCTTTAAAAGCAAAGAGGGAAAATGCAAATGACGTGCGGGTCAGCGTGGTTGTCTACATGACGATGGAATCAAAACGGGTGAGAAAACAGTAAACCGACGACACAAAGCGATGGACGCACAGGGAGATTAAAGGTGCAGATGTGTGAGATCGCTAAGCATTGAGTCTGTTGGAGTCCGACTGACCTGATGTATTAAGGAGCAAAATTCCAATGCAGACGTAGAAAATGTTAATAGGATTAAATTGTTTGATTGAGTTAGATTTTAGTTATTTGACTGTGTGAACATCACGTGGAATGACGGGTACCATGACATCTCTTAATATCTCAAGCGATTCTCCAGAGCAAGTTTTTATTGTTTGATCAAAAAGATCATTGTCATTTTATCTAATTTAGTAATCGAATGTCTCACTACTGTCTCGAAATGTGCTCAGATTTCTCGAGATCACAAGATATGTATCAAATATGATTTTTTTAAAAATACTATACGGTTTACTATATAAAGTGTTTATGTTTATATAAAGTTTACTATTATAAATATTATCATATAATAGATTATTCTGTACCATTTACTAGTTAATACAGTATACAATTGTAAATATACTATACCATTACTATAATATATTATAGAGTTTATAGATTACACAGCTTTAACTATGGTTAACAGTAGTTTAACAATATTATTTACGATGGTAAATTGTTTCAAGATTCTTAGATACTATAGTGTTATAAACCTTACTATGGTGATACTATTCTATACTCCCTCACTTATTACAATTAATAAGCTTATTATAGTTAAGCTATGGTAATTATACTATATTATCAATATAATATATTGTAGAACACTGTAACTTACTACAGTGAATGATACTTTTTCTGGCACACAATAGTATTTATTAACCAGTAAATACAACAGTATTTATCACAGTGTATTAAATGCATGTAGTTAATAGTAATACTACACTACAGGATACAATAGTTGTAATTAAACTACACTACAGTATGATTACTATTATTACAGTTTATTACACTTTACAATTATAAAATACTATACTATGCTTTTTAGTGTGTTTCTATTATTTACATTTAGCATACACTTTTCTCCAAAGCAATTTACAAACGAGTAACAAAAATATCTGAGCTATGCTACCCAAAACATGTCTTTATTATTTTACTGCGTATTACCAGTTTCTCATTTAATTTCATTTTTATAAGGAGTTTTGGGAAAAACATACAATACAATAGTGTGGAGCTCACGAGCATTGCATCAGCTGTGCAAAGGATGCAGGTTTAAACATGCATACTGTATAGTTTGAATGCATTGTGAGTCGCTTTGCTTAAAAGCCAAATACATAAATCTACATGAACAGCAAATGCTGAAAGAGCTATTAAATCTTTATGGACGACATATGTCTATTCACTTTCAAGCACCCCTTCATTAAAAATAACAGTCACTTTGCATATTTCGCAAACGATGTTATCAAAAGTCTACATGATTTAAATGAACTATAGTGACTAATGCAAACCGCTTGTACTTACTACTGCCAAATATGATTGTTCCCCTTTTTTGTGAACTAACAGAAAGTCATCACACATAAAGCAGATAACGTCTCTATGTAAATGGGGTTTATCATGGGTTTGGCACAGAAAGCTTTAGTTACACTCTTATTATGTCTGCATTCAAGACACAGAGTTCTTATTTGTTTTGCTGTTGGCCAGATTGCCATGGTAACTGCAGGTGTCATTCACCACCTCTGTTGTCAGAAATTATGGCCGTGGAGTTTGTTTTGTGTCTGAAAGTTACTTGGCCCTTCACTACTGACAATACTTTTTATACGACTCTACTGCCACATAAATGTATGTTATTGTTTTAAAGGGAACATCAGAGAGATGTATGGCTTAATACATTGTAATAGCCTTATTACTACTAGCATTTGTTGTTAGAAACACATAAAATATTTTAAATTCTTAAAAAAAAACTAAATGTAAAACTCATTTAACCTAAGGAGGCCGCCATGTTCTTTTTGCGATGACATAACATGGTTGCACGCACAGGCAGCCAAACTAAACACGGAACACTAATCCGTTTTTCGGTAAATATAAGGTACTGTAGGGTAAAAAAATATGTATATAATGCTAAAATAATAAAGAAAGAAAGTCCCTATTTTGTGTATTTTCATACATTTTAATAGTGTTGGTCAGAAACAATACAAACATACATTTTATAACCAAAATCATGTCGAGTTCACGTGCGCTATAATACAGAAAATAACCAAACCGCAAGCATCTTATTACTGTGTTTATCAGTTTATTCTCATAAAGTTTAAAGTATACGATTATGGTGGACGCTGATGTCTTAAATAGTCTCAAATGTCTTAAAGGCGGTAGTTTAAAGCTGTGATTTAATGCACGTTTACCTTGAAAAGACGATACTGATACTGAACAAATTCTTCTTTTTTGACGTCACGGATTCTGACGGAAAAAATGGCGGCCTCCGAGTAAAATGATTTTTTCATAGTAATTTCATATAATTTTCATAGATTATGAATACTGTGACAGTCACACCGTTTTATAAGTTCACATTTATAAAGTCAATACCATTATTAATATATTAAGCCATACATCTCTCTATACCCCAGGTTCCTTTTAAACTTATTATATGGATCCAATTTTAAAGACGTGAACTGTTATTTTACTACCGTTTCTGAATGGCTCAAATGGCACGCCCATGGACCGCCCACTGACTGACTGAGCAGCGATCTGATTGGCTGGCAGTTTTGAAATTTTGCAGGTCAAGTGTCACAGGTTTGAACAGTTGCTAATGCATCACGATCAACATTGCATGCATGTAGGGTCAAAGACTTATTTTAAAAGATATACACTATGTCTAGAAATCTGAAAATTATAAAATGTAATCAGGGTTTAAAATTATAACCCACCAGCTAGGCAAATGTGAGTAAAAATAGCTGTGCACCTTAAGAAAATACCGAAAAAAACAGTAACATTCCAACAAAGTCTCACGGCAAAAACATAACTGTTTCGATGTGGCTCATTTTGGCAAAATCCTATGAATTCGTACGATCTCGATATACATTTTAGTAACATTTAAAGCCCCAATGCAATGCCTTGGAACATGCAGCATTATTTGATGTGTTGACGTAATTTCAACATACATATCGAGTGACCCGCCCCCTTTTAAAATAACAAATAGCGTTTCGTTTACTGCACACAGTCAGCCTGGCAAAGTAGCAGTGGTGTAAAGTGGTCAGACCTGCAAAGTAACAGTGGTGTAAAAGTCTATTGAAAAGAAAAGTAAGATCAGTGATACCAATGTCACCATGTAGGACATAGTGCGAACAAGTGGCTGATTTGAGGCGCCGCTACCGCGAGACAAGGGTATCTGCAGGTCGGAGAACTGGGCGTACCGAAAGGTGGGGGAGTGTCGAAAGGTCTTTTCAATTGGACACGAAAGCTGCCTGTTCAACATCAGCTTAAACGCTATTGGCCTACATCTGTGGTGTTTTTGTATCGAAGATTTTAAATATGAAAGTTGATTTATAAAGATACTAGTGCCTATTTTAAAATGGGCCTCGACGCAAATCTAAAGTGTGAGTTCTCCGTGATCACCGGGCAAGAACAGCTTGATGCCAGCAAATACACCTCAAATTGGCCGCTGCCTCTAATATCACTTAAGTGGTAATAGGATTATAAGCCTAGTTTTGGTTATTTCATAATGGGCAATCGTTGGTCTGATGAATCTATTCGTTTCGAGACTAATCCTTTTGACTGAGATCAGTCAGAGTTTCATAACTATACACAGCCTGGCTGTATTAGTAAAACGTAGCCTTGAAGCACTCCGTGTGTACTTTTGACTGAATTGTTTTTCCCTATTGTGCAATGTACTTCTTATACTTTACAATAAAATGTGTTTTGTATTTGATTAAAAATGAAAATAATCACATTTACCTTAACCATATTTAAAATGAAAACGAAAAGAAGCAGGAATTAATGTCATATTGCGTTTTATTGTAAATCTGAAATGAAGGTGCAGGGGATGCACATATTGGATTTAACTATTTAAGGAACAGCTGATAAGTGTCACAATCAAATGTGAATTACAATTATTATTTAAAGGGTGGTAAAATGTCTCTAAAATAATGACACTTAAAACTCCACTAGCGTTTTATAAGTTCAAAATAATTTACTTTCCTTGGTGTCATGATAGAATAACAACATGTCATACTGTAAAAGGCATTTCTACCGTTTTAGTACAACTATGATTTAATATGATTTAGTATATGTAAACAAAAACATGCATAAAAAGACTAAAATACTCATAAAACATAACGACAGCTGCTTCTAGATGAGCAAGAGCTATTTACTTAGGCCTACCTTCTGTCATTTATTACTAAGCAATTTAGCAAAAGCACAGACTTTTATTTCGTTTTTAAGGGCTTATAATCACATATTAACAAATTGAAACCTTTGCTTTACACACCTTATTGCGATCTTCTTCCTGATTAAAAGAAATGACGTATGTGTGTGGTTAACGCTGAATGGTCAACTAAGTTGGGAAGAGAGAGCACCTTTGACCAATGAAAAACCTTTCGACACGCCCATTTCGCCGACCTGCAGAGACCCCCACTTGGCATTTTTAAAAATAAAACCTAAACCCACACCAAACCCCAACCCTGACCATAACTTACCCCTAAAATCAGAGGGAAATGATAAGTGAAAAACAATGGGGTAGAAGCACCTGATTGCAAGATTAAATTTAAAATAGACTGTAAATTTATTTATGAAATCGGATTGGTTGATTTAAATGTTGTCCCAGGGTCAACATGATGTTGTCCTAAGGATATCAACCACTTGGCAAAAACAGGAGAGCCCAGTTGCTCATAGAGAAGGGGGCGGGACTCTTCGGATTCTAAAGCGGATTTGATTGGATGAGAACTTTGAGGAGAAGCTAAAGTGCAGTGTGATATCATGGAATTTCTAGATTTTTTTGAGTGCACGTGCCAGACTGTCGTTTTTGAACGCTTATATGTTTTAAATGGGAATTTTATCAGCGCGTAGCAGCATATCAGTTTATTGACGTCCCTAAGGCTAACTTATTTTTAATAAAAGGAAAAAACTTTCATTTTGATTTCACTGGGGCTTTAAGTTGCTTTCGTGCCAGTGACGTTAAGGTTAGCGGTGGGGCTTTAGTATTGCTTTTTGCTAGTAATTGTATGTTTTTGTACGATTCACAACGTACGAATTCATACGAACAAGCCACCTCGTAAAATAGATACAAATTCCCATGAGATCAGGTTGAACATTCCAGCAGCTGTAAAAACGTAAAATTTTTTTGTAAAGTAAAACAACATGTTTTTCATTTTAAATAACTATTTAAAAAAAACATGAAAATTCAGTAAAATGTTTAAATTCCATAAAATTACAGGGCTTTTTTTTATAGTGTGGCAGGTTATGCTGTAAAATCACAAGCCAGTTTGGCGAGTTATGTGTCATAAATTATGTTCATTTACTTTTCTTCAGAGGTTCGTGCGAGCAAAACCGGCAGATTTAGCACAAATACTCAACTCACAAGTCTTCGTGGAATATTATATACAGCCTTATTGCGCGCTGGTTCATTTGCATTGAAGCAATAGGAAAGACTCCCCTAAAATGCTTTTATTGGAGAAATGAATGAAAAATGAGGAAGGATGGAGATACAGGATGTGTTGAAATGAATGTTAATGCTTATATGCAACATTACTTATGGTGCTACGATACTACAATTTATATATTTTTTAAAGATCTACCCAAGCTGTGACTTGTGTTATTCTGTAATATGTATTATTATTATTAATTATTGTTATTATTATTACTATCATTATTATTCTCTTTATTATTGTTGTTGTTTTTGTTATTATTATCATTAATTAAATATTTATTAGGCTGGCCAGACTGGCATGTACGTTATATTTGTCATATACAGTATGTATCAAGGGATGTCTAGAGGTGTGTGTGACTGTGTGCGTGCGCGTGTGTGTTTGTGTGTAATAACCTGTGGCTGGGATGCCATCACAGTGTCACAGAGTGAAGCTATCCCGAGCTAATCAGAAATATGCCCAGCCGCCCATTGCTTCACTGAAAGAGACTGAGCTATTGTCCCACAATAGCCCTCACTTCATTACTGTCACACTGAGCAGATGGTCCCTTTCAGAGTACTACACACATACACACACAACCTGAACCCACTGCACACACGGCCACTCAAACACACCATCCACATAAGAGTGAATGTCTTTTTCACAAACACGCACATACGGGCAATATGGCTGCTTAATGAATTCTGGGCCATGATCTTTATTCAATGCAGTCAGAGACATTAGCATAATTTGCTTTGGTGAGAGCTTCCTAGAATGCGATTTCAATTATGAAAACCTAAATAAACGAAACCTCGGGTCGGGTAATTGAATACGCAGTGAAATAAACACGGGTTTTATTTGCGGAACTCAAATTCATTTCGATATTTGTCATTCATTTTGTGCATGCGTCTAAAGTTTGCATAACAGGGGTTTGTGTGAGCATAACGCGTTTGAATTAAAATGAAGACTGCAAATAAGTCCAAGCAGACAGCGAGGAGAAAGTCAGTCAATATTAGCATACAGAGATTTGTGATTGCTGTTATACTGATTTGCATGATCGAGATAAGAATATGGAAATATATTTATTCGGTGGCTGACCGTACTGATAGGGAGTAATAAATGTCGACATTTCTCACGCACAGTAAGTGCAAGTATGAAGTGTGTTACATTTTTTTGTAAGCGTTGTTAGGATGTTTTTGTGAAGTGTAAACACTGACTTTTTGGTGCTGTTTGTTTGGTCGAAGATTCATTTCTGACAGCCCTGTATGCAGCACTGTTGGAAAAAAAGCATGTGTGTTTTGATGCTAGTTTGCTGGTTTGTGCTGGTCATGTGCTGGTTTAAACTGGTCATGTGCTGGTCCTTAGCTGGTCCCTACCTGGTCATGTGCTGGTTTAATCTGGTCCTGAGCTGGTTTAAACTGGTGAGGAACCAGCAAATTACCATCTTAAACCAGCATGTGACCAGCTTAAACCAGCACAAACCAGCAAACAAGCATCAAAACATACCTAACCCAGCATATGCTGGTTTTTTCAACAGGGAGGAGGGTGTCCCTCATATGAAATGTCATTTTTTAAAGCACGACGTTTCCATTACAAACAATTAAAAAGATCCTCTTTGGTGGACACGCAGACTTAAGACTTGGCCATACAGTCAGCTTTGTATTTGCAGTATGCTCAGCATTGTTTTGACTATACTGTAATCCTGCCGGTTTTTGGACATTTCACATTCACAGGAAAGTCCAAGTAACGTAATACAACTTTCATTTTATTTTCTTTATATTTTATGAAGGTGCACAAGTCAATAGTGAGTGTACTCAGTGTGGAAATGAAAAGCAAGCTCAGCTTTGTTCACGGTTTGTGTATCTGTCACTACCAGGTCCGTACCGGAAACACGATTTGTACGACACATGTGCGAAAATGCTTCTACGTCCGGTCAAAAACAAAACACTTATAGCAGTTTTGAGTGTTCTGTTAACTATTGTTGTTTGACAATACCCGATCCGTACTGTAAATATAATTTTTATTATAATTCTTTTGACATAAATACACTTTTTGGTAAGACAAAATACTCAATGTCAATGCGGGACGTGTCGTATATCGTTTTCACGCTCTACGATATCTGACGTTTGCGTTTCCTGTTCTTAATATTGAATATATAGACTACTGCCACCTGCTGTATGGGAGAGTTATTTCCCCTCACGCAGGTGGAGAAAGTAATTTTGTCATTTGGTAAACTTTTCAGAAAACGTTTAATATAAAATCTAAACTCGCACCATTTCTCTCAAAGCATCAACTTCTCAAACCTCATCCGGTGAATTCCACTAGACATTGTACGGCACACAGCTGCTCACCTGCCGACTGCCAACAGACGAGTAGAAATCAGCAGGTCACAGGACAAACAGGCCTATACAGCCACATAAAACAGAGCACCTGTTATAGACATACAGCAAACGAAATCTGCCAACACTCCGAGAGATATTTATCTCAACGAAAATCAGGCCAGGAGATAAAGGAGCGCTCGCAAAGTGAATAATCACTGTGTTATCTCAGCGCACGCGTCGCGCACGGAGCACGCCGGTGCGCGTGTGACGCAAGTTTATCATCTCTGTTTACCCAACCTCACTTAACAGCGTGAGGTATTAAAGGAAGTTTGTGGGGGTACAGACTAATGTTATAGGCTATGTGATGATAAGGACTGTATTTGTTATCTTGCTTTTAAACAAAAAACAATCAGCTTAAAACTCAAATGATCAGTTGTAGAAGAATAAACAGAGTTAAGTTATCTTAAGTTAATAAAAATGCATTTTAAGCATCACATGATTATACTGTACATATACTGTACACAGGTTTTGTTTATTAAGTATAATTTATACAGACATGACTTGATATTCATTCAAATAGGAATGCAGGTAACGTAATTTACTCCCCCTTTTGCATGACTTTCTTTCTTCCGCGGAACACAAAAGAAGATATTTTGAGGAATGTTGTTAACTGGCCCACATTCACTTCTTTTGTATGAACACAAAACCAATGCAAGTGAATGGAGGCCAGTTAACAACATTTTTCAAAATATCTTTTTTTGTGTTCTGCGGGAAGGAAGGAAGTCAAACAGGTTTTAGATTTGAAATGACCATTTTTGGACATGTTTCTTTCATCATTTACTCACCCTCGGAATGTCAAACCCGTATCAAATTCTTTGATCTGCTAAACACAAATGAAAATATTTGGAAGAACGTCGGGAACCGAATAGCTCTAATCGCCCATTGACTCCCATAGTATTTATTTTCCCTACTGTGGCAGTAAATGAGGAATGAGATGTGTTTGGTTACTGACATTTATAGGTCTTCGTTTGTTTTCATCAGAAGAAAGAAATTGATCCGATTTGGAACAACCTGAGCTAGAATTGTCATCTATCCCTTAATACCTTCAAATAATCATCTTGCTGCAAAATAGAAAAGTTTTTGTAAGATTAATTTTTTTTTCATTTTAACATAATATTTACTTATATCAGGTTTCAAAGACAAAATTAAATTAATTTGACACCATCTCCATCAAGTGTGTATTCAATTAATTTATTCAAATTCAAACATAAAAAAAGTCAATTTAAATGAATTAAGTAGACAAAATCTACCTCCCCCTTTCAGAATGACTGACTACAGAATACAGACAGACAGATACAGTAGATATACAGTATCTATCCAATCAGATGCTTTCTGAATTGACCATGTCCCTCCCCTTAATATCCTCATTACGACATTTTAACTCATCAAATATATTATCAAACAAAAATGTATTTTAAAAATGTCTCCTCATACAGTAAGCCTCCTTCTTTCATGTGAACTGTCTCATTCCTAGATCCTAATGAAAGGGGAAGGTGTCTAACAGCACAAAGAACAGATCCAGGTCTGAGCTGATGAATCACACTAACCTCATTACAGCACACTGACATTAATAAGAAACACAAACTCTGTTGGCTTAGCTGCTTGTTCCCGCTGTGACAGCGTTTGACTGAGTACAGTTTTCACATGCCTGCATCCGTTCTCACGCTGTGTAACCATTTCAACACTTTCTGAAATCTGTCATTTGGGAATCTGAAACAGGACCTTAGAAGAAGAGAGCGACGAATCTAACATTCCTCAAACTTAAATGAGATTAGCCATCTTTTGTGTGGAGCTGCCACTTGTTTGCAAGTGTGGACAGACCGACTAACAAAACACCGGCGGACAGAGGGGTTGGTCTAACCATCGTGGTGTCTATGGTGGTAAATTGTTACCTATACATTTAGTCATTTAGCATTTTATCCACAGATTTCAGGGAGCGATAAGCGATATGTCACAGGAGCAACAATACAAAAGGTGCCAATACAATTGTTATCAGCATAGTGTCTGATGCCCTGAAGCAAAACCTGTGGAGATCTATTAGCCCAAATAAATGAACCGGAAGTTCAAATCAACTTCTGCTATTATATTGCATTGATGATTTCTCAGAATTCCGAAATGACTGTGATCATGTTGTGGGTGATATAAATCAGGATGTTCTGGGATGGGTTCCTGGAGTTCAACAGACATTCACTTGTAACGCTCGTTGTTAAATGGCTGTTAAACAAACTACACCACCACAACGTCCTCCAGCACCAGCCAAAATGAAATGGGTGGAATTCCTCCTGAGACAGAGGCTTGGATGTTGTACCTGTTGTACTTGGAAATGACCGAGACATTGCAAGAACGTAATGGTTCCTCACCTGAGGGAAAGTAAATATAGGCTGACACAGTTGTTGTCAAAGATATTTCATATAAAACAATCATGATGCTCTTACAGTACAGTGGTGGTACTATAGTACAGTGATGGGTTAAGGTGGTAATACCATGGTATTTTCTGTGTATACTGAATTATTATCTGTGTATAACTAATAACCAATTATTATTATCATAATTATACCAAAGGGACAGTTCACCCAAATTCTTTCATTATTTATTCACCATTTTAAACCTGTATGAGTTTCTGTAGAAGACAAAAGAAGATATTTTGAAGAATGTTGATGACCGAACAACATTGGATCCCATTGACTTCCATTCTATGAACGCAAAACCACCGAGACATTTCTTAAAATATCTTCATTTGTGTTCAGAGAGAAAGACGAGATATATAGGTGTTGAATGACAGGATGAATAAATAATTACAGACATTTTTCAAAGGTATAATTTTGTATTGATCATTTTTTGTCACCATAACATTCAAAGAATTGAGCAATGAACAGCAAAACTATAGAGTAAAATAGCGTTT
The DNA here is from genome assembly GCA_006030095.1 of Triplophysa siluroides. Lineage (NCBI taxonomy): Eukaryota > Metazoa > Chordata > Actinopteri > Cypriniformes > Nemacheilidae > Triplophysa > Triplophysa siluroides. The sequence continues at coordinate 4,484,646 of VCII01000093.1, forward strand.
CACCTTTTATTACCCATAAACCCCCTCAAGACCGTGCTGTAAAATGCACAGCACCTGCTTCAGTGTTGACATACAATAGCTCACCAATATCTACACAAACCTGAGATAAATGAGCTCCTATAGGAATTTTCACTGACATACTAATCCGCAGATAGTTATCTGCTAGCCTGGCTAATGGTTACACGAGGGAAAGAGATGCCAAGTTATAGATTGTGTAGGGAGCCCACAAACATCATGTTATCTCATATAAAGATTAATAAGGGGATATTTGTCTTGATACTGACAACACTGTTAAGCTCAAACTGACCCCAACACCAGGGGTTATATATCTGTCTAAGGAAACTGATTTATTTGACAAATATGTTAATCCTTTACATTACAGGCTACATTCTAAACAGAAAGCAGCTGTCTTGTTGCCTCAGCCAGTGACTTCACTGTGTATAAAAAACAACAAAAATATATTCAGTACTTATTATTCAGAAGAAACAGAGACATATGGTAAAAAAAATCCAGCCCCTTTTTTTCTACTAAACACTGCAAAGCATCATGGGATACATCACCCACAACAGGATACATATTTGGTCTGTTGGCTTGCATGTGTGAATCGAGGCATTTTGAACAAAGCTATTGTATGGAACAAGCTTTTTATACTTGACTAAAATTCTAACTATTCAAACATTTCTGTTCATTCAATCAAATTAAATAGTGGCGTGAATATAACTTAGTTTACTTAAGTATAAGTTGAGACACTAAAAATATTAGCTGAAAATAAACTACATAAATGTATATAGCAACACAAAAGTAAACAAATAAATAATAAAATGAAATAGCGCATATCAAAATGGCTAAAAATAAATTAAAATTAACATGAAAACTAAAAATATAAAAATGAAAGACAATTCAAAATGTTAAGAAATTAATACATTATTTATAAATAAAACTAAATAAAAATTAACAACAAAAAAACAAAGGAACACTGTAAAAAACTGTAACTTAATTTTAAACCTTTATTTTACAGAATTTTAGTATATTTTCTGAATACGGGTAAAACGTCAAATTACAGAAATAGACTGGTGTCTGATGTAACTTTATAACCTTATGTACATTTTTATAGGTTACATAAATGTTATTTTACTTTTTTTTCTGTTGCCCAATCTAGCGAAACATTACCTTATTTTACCTCGAAGATGGAAAATGTCTTGCTTTAATGGTGCATAACTTCCAAGGCAGCCTCAATAACATAACATTGTTTAAAAATATTTAAAAATATACTTTTTACTGTTTGTCTATAAAAAAAGTTTATTTATGCAAATGAAGGGGAGAATTTTAAAGATCCAGTGTATGAAATTTAGCGGCATCTAGTGGTGAGGTTGCGAATTGCAACCAATGGCTCACTCCACCGCTCCCTTTCGAAGAACTACGGCGGCTGACAGAACTAAGATGTCGTCACGTTTTCTTTGCCGAAGGAGATAACGTATTTACGAAACGTGCTCTTTAGATCATTTTGTCCCTTTAGGTTTACTGTAGAAACAACATGGTGAATTCCATGTTAGGGGACCCGCGGTGTATGTAGATAGAAATAGCTCATACTAAGGTAATAAAAAAATAACGCTTCATTGTACAAGGTCTTTATACACCTCTGAACACATAGTTATAGTTATGTTTGTTATTTTGCATTTCTGTCAAAAGATCCTCCAAAAAAGTGCACACTTGACCTTTAAAATGTTGTTGCTGACAATGGGGGTGGTGAGATTGAAATCAAGATTGAGGTTTACAGTATTTAGTTTTTTTGATCCGTGAGTATTTTAGAAAATTTCTAAAGCATATGACTTTAAAACACTCTTTCAATATGCGGTATTAATATGCACACTTCAGCAACTCACTGTCATATTTAATGAATACTTTGTACAGTTGAACAGGCAATTCTGAGGCCTGTAAGTAGGCTGACCCACACCGTCTGTCTGTCTCAAGAGAGAGGTACTGTGCCATTGTTAAATCGTGCTGATTGACTGACTGATTGGCTACTTCAACCAACACCGGCCCACTGGTGAAAAGACGCATTTCCAAACGTCTTCAAAAGCCGAAACACCTGCTTTTTAAATGATGATCACCCCCTAAGTTGAAGCATTTTTTCAGCGAGGTGGTCCGAGTTGGATGGGGTGAGGTTGTATCGTGTTGGTTTGTGGAGGGTGGCGAGTGGGTATGTTTGAAGACCTTGGCCGAGAGCCACGGCTGGAACAAAAAGGCGACTCTCTTTACATGCACAGCCAGACAGACTGAACTATTCTGGCTTAAAGGGAAAAGGGGAAATACTAAATACAATTGAAAGGCACAATTATATTTTTTTACAATTTATTCCAGGAACATTTCGGGCAAGACAAAGAGCCAAACTGACTGGATGTGATTGCGGTTGTTTTCAATATCATACAGTAAGAGTGGAGAGAAAATAGAAGTTGAGGGAAATCTCTCTGTGAAGATCACTTGCATGAACAAATAAAAGAGGATTTTGTAGTATAAGAGAGAGAGAGAGAGATAGAGAGAGAGAGATGAGCTTATCAGGTGTGATGGAAACAGACCAATGTTCAATATGACTGTGATAAATCATCCGATTAAGGATCAAACAAAAACCTCAACATTTGTTAAAGAAGTTACACATTCGCCTACGCAAGAGAATTTAACAGAACATCATTTTTTGTTATTAAATGTTATGCTTTGTACCAGGTAAAGTTGAACTAAAGCTAAAGCTTATCCTGCCTTTAAATCATGTTGGGTTGATTAGAATTATGCGCATCTGTAACTAAAAAAATGATATATGTTTATATAATTTCTATGTTATTTTATGTATACATTTAAATATAAATGTATGTATATATGAAGAGTTCAATTTCAAAATGAGATAAAAATCATGTTTTAGATGCATTCCAATGAATATCATTCAAACTGCAGTTGGTTTGTTTTGAGTTAAGCCACAATAACTAAAAAAATACAGCTAACTAACACAATAAAACACAATAAAAACATTATCTCATTTTGGAAACAAACTCTTCATATGTAATTTTAGGAACGCTCAGACTTCCATTGGTCCGCTATGACATCATGTAAACAACCAGAAAGTCATTGGCTTTTGTATAGATTGAATGAATCGGAAACCTTGCAACCTCACATTTACCCGCAGTTCTAAAACAAAAGTTTAAAGCTGCAATCCGTAAACTTTATGTATGTTAGTTGAAGTCAAACTGTACCTGACACCTCAATTGATAATTCATTAATTATTTTAAATGAACAATTATTATCACTGTTGTGAATTGGGGTATTGTAAGAATATAGTCTTGATTGTTTTATGTATTCAATTGCTGAATATACAATATGTCTTTTTTCAACCAAAAAAGTTACAGATGACCTTTTAAACTTTAAACTAAAACGTATCATTAAGCTGTAGATGGAAACTGAACTGAAGACTGATGAACCTAAAACTTGAATGCTAAACTGTTTTTGAAGTTAGTTATTTTTATATTAAGGATTAAATAATTGAGGGTCCGCTAGAGAAAAAATGCAGAACTGCACAGACACAGTATATCAAGGTTCAGTTTAAGCAGTACCTTAAAAGGCCTTAAAGTAGCTTAAGGCCAAAAAGCTTCCTTAATTCAGGTGTTATTCTGTCTTTTTAAAGGAGGTATTATTAATTCTTTTCTTTCCACCCAAATCAGCTTAATGCCATTTCAGGTCGCAAAAAGAGCACTCCATCATTCTGCAACAATTGCATATTTGAACAAAAGGCTTAAGACATTTCCCTTCCTTTCAAAAAAAAGAGAAAAAATCTCAGAAAAAAAAACTCTTCAATACAACCTGATTCTAGCACTGATCAATGCCACACTCAGTTTTTCTGTTTCTCTCCCTTCTCTTGCCTTTTCATTCATTTCTCCTGAGTGAGTTAACTATTGTGCGTGCGTGTGTGTGTGTGTGTGTGTGTGTGTGTGTGTGTGTGTGTGTGTGTGTGTGTGTGTGCGTGCGTGTTTCTGGGCTCAGGGTAAAGTATGCCCAGTCTCTGGCCAGATCAAGATAATTAACTAGAGAGGTCACAAGCTAACAAATGAAAAGAGTTTCACAAAATGCTTCTCGCTAATCCTATTTGCAGAGACATTATTCAAGAAAAGGCAAGAATGGAGAAGGAAGAGAACAATGTGGGGCATTAAAGACATTTTATTTTAGGAATAAAATAATTTTATTTTATTACATTCAATATATTTATGAAATACAACCTTATCTCAAAAAAGCAGACCGCTTAACTCATTCTGGTGATGTTTAACCAGATTAAGAAAGTTTGTGATATTTGCATTTTCTGTGAAGCTGCAAACAAAATTCTACAAAATTCCGAAAAAAAAATATGGACATTTTCCGTAAAATATTTTTTTACTGTAAAATTACAGGATACAAGCATATATAAAAAGAGTTTTCTCTGTTTTCTTGTAAATTTGTAGTCTTTTTCTGTAATTTTATCTTTGACCATATTTAAAAAATAGACTACATTTTGTTAACCGTATTTAAAATATAGGCCTACTTGAAAAATCTGTAAAAAAAACAGTAAAAGTATGTTTTCTACATTATACGTGGAAAATCTCTTTTTTTTAACATTTATTTTTACAGTACTATCCAAATAACTTATTCAAAAAATAAAATTAAAGCGGTTTCCTCTGATCTCTCATCTCAGTTTCTTTGGTAACTACAGAATGGATTTACTTGTGTGATGGTAAATAAAGCATAATACTGTATGCTTTGGCATGTATAAACAGAAGAAACGTTCCATTACATAAAAATCGAATCAAACCATGACACTAAAAGAACGCAAAGAAATGCAGCTTTTGACATGCTCAGACTTGTTCATCTGGAAAACGTTTGATGCACCAACAATTCTCTTTTGAGTTGAAAAACATGTAAACAAATACACACTTTTATGCATGGTTAAATGACTCATTGAAAAATCTCTGACATTATAAACCACACTTATGAGTTGGGTCCCTGGCGAATTATACTCTACATGCTCAGACCTGCGTTGACAGGTTTTTATGTGACACTTAAATCATCCGAGGCAAAATGAACTTGACTTATAGTTAAAACAATGTTTAGTTGGAAATACTTTGACATTTACACAACAAATCGCAGCATGTGATAAAACATATGTTGATGAATAATAGTATAGTATTTGTGCATACTGTTACAGAAAAGTGACTGTACTTTTACCATCAGTGCACCATGTTAAGATACAGTATATTTATAGCATCACTATTACTATTGCTCATACTAATAGATGAATCGTTTCAAGATGAATCAGGGAAACTCAAAATACTTTCTTAGAAGAAGATACACAACCCATGAGAACAGACAACCATAACTTGCGGTAGCCGGTTTTAATCTTGGCTAGTAAAAATGACCTATGCCCACCCTAGCAACCACAAGAACACCCTAACAACCACACTGCGTCACGTTTACCAACCACAAATACACTTTTTAACCCTTGTGTGGTGTTCAGATCTGTGGTACCCATTTTCAATGTTTACTAAATTGTTTTTTCATCCTAAATAAATATGTTTTCCCCAACCATATCATAGATTTTTTGTTCTTTTCTCACACAAAGGAATGGCACTTTTTCCATAATTGTACTTCAACATTGTCATTTCAAGTCAAGTTTATATATATGACAGATTTCAATAACGAATTTCATATATGCTGTCTATGTTGCTCGTAATCAGGATATAGTTTTCTATGTAATTTACATGACATATTTTAAATGCATTTTTATGGCTGTATTGGTTTAAGAAGCAAATCATTTTGTGGGTCCAAGAGTCCGTAAACATTGGCTGAGTAACAAAGACATGAACACCACACAAGGGTTCATATACATTTTTGTTATTTAATTTTATGATTAAAGATCCATTTTAAGATCTTAGAATATTACTGTAATCATATTATGTTTATGTCAAACACTTTAAATTACCTTTTTGTATGAAATGTGTTATGCCTTGCCTAACACCTCATAGCAACACCCTGGCAACCACTCACAACCACGTAACATCTAAAAACATTATACTGATATTTTGCTAAATTTGTTACGCAGGTTTTCATCACACAGCTCAAATACAGATACGACGTCCCCTGTTTCTGCTTCTAATGAGAAAACAGCAAACCCAACAAATGTGCAATTCAGTCAATAGACAGATATAAACATCCCTAGAACATTTTGCTTTAACGAATCTAAACTAGGAATGCGGGACGTAAGAAACTGGACAGAACGTTGAAAGTGGGAAAGAGCACCAAAAAGTGAAAAAAAAGGGTCCGAGAAGTGTGTGGCGGGATTAAAATAGTCTGTATTGAGTCGACACATTCATCCCTGCTTAAATCTTGGTTTTGTTCGGGCCAAAGTGACGCCAATCAAGTCAACCTGTGTGTATGTATGATTCCTGTTTTTGGACATTAAACTGCTTCCTCAACACAGACTCGGATCCAAAAATCTATATCAGTCAGCCCGAGAGAGAGTGGTACGGAAAGTGAAATACGCCAAAGCGTTCGCCCCCCGAACACACATCAAAGTGACAAGAGCGTCCAATCAGATTTGTCTTCCAGGCATTACATGATGAATATGGTGCGGCCGTGGCACAAAGGCTTCTTTGTGTGGCCCTGGAGTGAAGGCCATTCAGAGCTCCAAACAGCCAGCCAGGGTGGAAGTAAATGGCCAAAAGGCTCTCATCAGAAAAAAAGAGAAGCCAAACTTGTGCAGCACAATGGTCCATGCAAATGACAGCAACCCGGCCACCCCCCGTCCCCCCGCCCCCAGGTTAGGTCGTCTGAAGTTTAGACAGCTTAGTGCTGTCAGCTAAATGTGTACAGCTCTGCATTTTCAAACTCTTTTTTTTATTACTGAGTGAAAAGCAAGTTTTATCCCCCTCCGCCGACTTCTGAGATTTTTTTCTTAGGATTTATAGCTGTCCTGAGGCTTGTCAGAGCTTTTTTCTTTAAGTGGAATGGCAGGTTTGAACCCCTGATGTATGTGAGAATAAAGATTATTTTCTGACAGAGAGAGGAATCTGTGTGCAGCTTTAGAAGTTATGTTAAAATGATGCATCCTAATATGCATCCAGTAGGCAAATGTCCTCAAAATGTGCTTAATAAACATTAACATCCGTTTGTTTACATCCCAACTGTTGCATAATGTTGACAAATGGTCAAAACAAAAGTGTGGATGGGACAATCTGTTTTTATGGCCGATGTTTAAATGTATTGTTCTGAACTGAATTGTGCACCTTAAAACTTATATTTATATCCTCTGCATGTTTTTTTTTGTATCATCCTTAGCGTTTTGGGCTCCACCCCTCAGGTGGTTTAGGGTGTGGCTCAAAGCATCACTCCCTGATTGGTCCTTAAATTAATGTACTAATAATGCACAGCTATTAACTATTGTAAAATGTATGCATTTTAATAATGTTTTGTTAATTTTTTTTCAATATTAATAAAAAAAAACACATTAAAAATCAATCACTTTGTTCGTGTGAAAAATTATAAGTTTAATAATTGGTTAATTCATTTCATAAAGTTAATGATCATTTCCGAGAGAAATTTCACATGAAGTGCATATTTTTTTTGTTTTGTTTTGACGGAGTTCTCAGTTGTGAAGTCTCAGATGTTTCTCCTAAAATTCCATACAGACGGATTCAAAGCAACAACATAAACAAACGTTACTGCCCAAACGTAGCTTCCAGTACACATTCACAAAGAATCAAAGTACAAAGTTATACCCATAATCTAAAAAAATATTTAATATAATTAATATAGAATAAAATTCAACCAATTTTTTATTTAATACAACTATTATACATCCTGCCTTGATGCCCGATGACTCCTGAGATAGGCGCAGGCTCCCCGTGACCCGAGGTAGTTCGGACAAGCGGTAGAAAATGGATGGATGGATGGACAACTATTATACAATAAAATATTCATTTAAATTCATATTAATATCAATTAAATAAAATATTAATATTTACACTCTAAGCACTACCCAGACTGATCCACAAACACAGACCGGAAGTTAACTTAGAGCAAGGTGTGTGCGTCCGATAAAACCGTCTATAGGAGAAATAAAAATAGAAACAAATGAGACTGTTAAAATACGTGAAGAGTATGGAGGTGTAAAATGAATGTAGATTGTAGAGGTAAAATACTCTGGATTTGAGTAAATATGATGAGAATTTTATTGAGTTCATACTGAGATCATCAATAATATTGACTTGTTAATGCAGACTTGATTTTGCAGCTCAGTTTGAGACATTGAGATTTAATGGAGACATTTGTAAGATTCCTGCCTCTTTTTCTGAGACGCAGAGGAGACTTAAGCAAAAGTTTCCATCCCCTCTCCATTTCATCTCATTGATGTCCAGAAATAATAATTCAGCTGCCTCATCTGTCATTTTTCAGTCTCAGGGGGTCATGTTAATCTAAGTTCCCCATGTCTACAATATCCAGCACTTGAGATTTCAAACAAGTCACGCTTCTCACAACATCTATTATCTTATAAATTGAAGTAGCCCACCGCTAACCACCGTGACATTATTTCGGGCCCCGAGAAGGTCAATGAAGACAAACTATATTCCAGACGTTCGACAATAGCCCACCAGTAGGTGATTTATGCTGAGTATATTTTTCTCTTTCATGGCTCTAAAAGATATCGCAGAATCCATAAAGAGATGAATAATTGGCGTCATAAATCACCCGCTCATTTTCAGAAGCTCCAGCCGAGAGAGTTCATCAGCGAGCCGATGGGGTGGAGCATCTGCCCATGACAAACACAGGCACGTGGCTCACACCTGCTAAAAAAACTCTTTATTGTGGGCGAGGGGGCTTTGAGGTGAATAGGGGGCATCGAAAGCCATCCTTTCGAAGAGGACCACCTTAACCTTGCGCAAACAGTTCATCTTTATCTGGTCTTTTACGAGCGCTTGCGTAAAACTAATCCTGAAGTTTTTATGCGTGGGCTTCGGGGGAAAGCTCCACACCCCCCCTGCTAAATGATCATTAAAGGGGTCCCGGTGTTTTTATTGTCTCCGTTTGAAATGCAAAAGCCTGCAGGTGAAATTAAAGTCATTATTTTAATTATTATCAATAGGCAGATTTATAATGCATCCCATAAAAGCCCCAACAAAAGGTGGCACAATAGGGAGATGGCCTCTTTGATTGCGTTTTGACAGTCCTGAAAAACACAGTTGGGGTTACACGGCGACAATAAAAACGGCTTCATTTAGACTGATCGCCGGTGGATAATACAAATTTTGACCCATCTTTGTCATCACAAATTGACCCTGTGCTTCTATTGCTTTAATAGAAGGTGGCCCACGTGTTTCAGAGTTCTTTGTAAAGAGACAAAAAGAGAGTTTGTGATGATAATAAAGCAACAGGATTGTTTTATCACCTGTCAAGCAGGGAATGTCTTAAGACTAGTCCGGACTCAACACTGAAAAACAAGTTCTCTTTAAAAGCAAGCAGAAACACTCGTGTGTGTGTATAAATAGAGCAAATTTATTTATAAAAAACATTTTTTTCCACAAAATATATTTGTTAAAATCATTTATATACACGACTAAAAACAAACAAGTGCATCTGTAGTTTCACAGGAAGAACTACACCTAAACAATATAATTTTGATAAATACAGATCCACAGATCAGATGTTCTCCAGCGTTACAACTTTTTCTAAACGGACACTGTTACAATAAACTGACTGCGTTCATTGTCACAAAGAGGCAGACTTTTTTGCGCTCGGTTTACAAAAATATATCTTCATCTTTCATAATACAAAACGTAATAATACACATTTCAACATCGGTCTTCAGGCAGACCAGACGGTCGGTCGCAGGTAAAAAAAATCTATATTCCGTTTAGCATGACATTCACGGGGAAGTTTGTTTCATGTAAGGGACATCAAGCAACGGCCACGCAATGCCCGAAATTGCACTTATCGAGTCCATCCAGCAGTCATGACAGTAAAATCCTTGAACTGGCTTGATCCAGGACAGGACTCTGATCTGCATGTGTTGGTTTGGCAGACACTTTCATTCAAAGTCAAATATTTTAAGGTAGGGACTCTCATCAAGCCCCCTGGGATTCGAACCTACAACCAGTCCAGATCTTTAAGCGCTAAGCCAAAGCACCCAAAACTGCTGCCCACCGAGTCAACAAAGCAGCATTTGTATAGTTTGTAAAGAAGAGTCCAAGCTCTAAATCAAGCACCTAACGGTCCCTTGGAAAGTTGGGTTCTCTGATCTCAGATCAGTACCGATCAAACCAAGTGGTGAAGTTCAGAAGCTCTTGATCTTCAGAGCTCAGTTGCTCGTAACTCCCATCATCCGAGGAGTAAGACGAGTGAGGTGATTCTGGGTCAGCGGAGTACGCTTTGGAGAGCGTCGGCGACGGCACGCCGCACTGAAACGCGGCCGAGATCGCGTCGTGCTCGTCCAGCAGCTGCTGTAACGCACGGATGTACTCCACCGCCGACCTGAGCGTCTCCACTTTGCTCATCTTCTTATTGGCCGCGCCGTTGGGGACGTGCTGGCGCAACGTCTGGAAGCCCATGTTGACCTGTTTGACGCGGTTTCTCTCGCGCTCGTTGCGCCGCGCAACCGCCACGGGCTGCTGTTGCGGGATGGTGTATCCCAGCCCGTTGAACGTGAGTCTCCGTTTGCAGCGCAAAAGCTCCGGCGAGCTGGAGCGCTGTCTTTTCAGCACCTTCAGCTTGGTTTGACTCGCGTCTGCGCTCGCGAACGCGCACTCTTGCAGGGTGATTGACGCGCACCGGTCCGCGTCTCCGAAGGTGCACGCACCTTGCGTCAGCTGCGTTGCGGTATCCATCTACTTGGTCAAACCACTGTCACGCAACGAGTAAACTGACAACGCTCTCGTGCCCTTGGCGTGGTCCGAGTCTTGTTCGTATCGGCGGTCGGTCTGATTAAAACTTTGGCAGCCCTCGGCTTTTTCAACACGCGTACGACACCCCACCCCCTTTGAAGACGCACGCTTCTTGCGCGGGACTCCGCCCTCGCGGGGTGATGCTCCGCGAGCCGGGCGCGTGGCTACGCGAGCTCAATAAACAATCGGACGCTTTCACCGCGCCAGCACGCGCTTGTGCGCTCATTTGCATCCCAATGTCTCCAGACTGAAAGCCTATTGGTGGTTTCTTACGCTTTTAAACCTGCACAAAAAAATGTGCGGAATAAAAGGCTTGGATGCCTTTGAATGAATCTTTGCAAGGGTTCAGTTTAGATTCTATTTATCTTTTCCACACCCTTCTCTTTTTGCTCTGCTAAATCCAATGTACGTCCTCTGACAAAAAAGACCAAAGCAATACCATGTTAACACTTTGTTTTCCAATACACATATCTGATATTTATACTGAAAAGCGTGTTACGTGCATTCATCCACGTTTATGCTTAATTAAGGGTACAAAAGTCCAGGATCAATTATCATTGTATTTTTTGGGTCATTTTTATTTGATTTATTCTTTCTTCGAAGCACCTTGAAGAACCATGTAAATAATATGCATATGTATTTATATATATTATGCATCATATTTACATATATTATGCAAAAGTGATGAAGTAGGCCTATATAAGCAAATTGTAAGATATTCAAATTATTATTGAATAACGCCTGAGAACTAACATAAACCACAGTCACCATCACTTCAGGGTCCCTCAAAAAGACCCCACGGGCTCCAAATGCTGTGGCTTTTTGCTTGCTTGCCCTACAGTAAAACTTCAACCACACAGTAGTTTTGGCACAAGTGGTAACAAGTGCATCGGTCGTGGCCGCGGCAATCTAGTTCCCTCTGGCGGTCCATAGCGGCATCTCAACCTGACAAAAAAAATATTATTTATATTTGTATATTTATATTAATTGAACGTTTATATGTTTTCCTGGTCATTCATCCAATAATAATGTTAAAACACGATTGTACACTCTCAATCCGTAACATAGGGCACAATATACTGTATGTAAATGGAAAAATCATTTTTACAGTTGTTTTACCTGTATTTTACATTTAGTACTGCATTAAATTACATTTTAGCATTAACGGAGTTGTTCGTAAAATAAAGTAAAATGTAGGCAAACTGCCAGTTTATCCGTTTTTTTAAGGGATTTTTTTTACAGTGCTGACATTGACAACGTCAATGTTTAAAAGTGTCATACTGAGGCTATTGTTGCCTTATTTCCATATTTAATATGTTTTTACAGAAGCTCAGCATAATTTAATACTACACGTTTTGTAAACTGAATCATTTCAAATCATTTAAAACAATATTAAATAACATAGATAAAGCAGGGGATGGGTATATGATCACTTGCATACAGGCCTACAATATTACTTTAACTACACAGTAGTAAAACTTTCATAGAGTTCAATCTTCCTTTTTCGTGTTTTAAATCCCAAATTCCCCTTTGAAGCGATTCATTTTATTGGTCATTAATGTCTATTGTCGCAAGAGGGCAGTAAAGGACAAGTCAACACTATCCACCGTACTAGAATTGGCTATAGTGTGTTTAGTGAAGGTTTATGCTTTGAACAATCTTCAGAACCTGACGCCGCTGAATTGAAGTGTCAATCTTTAACTATTACATTTTTTATAAAACTGAGAGGAAGGAGATGTTAGAAGTGCTGAGCACAGAAATTGTATTTCTCCACTTCTCTTATTCCACAATATTGGGCTCAATGGTGGAACATAAAGGTTTTTATTTCTCTGCAGCCACAACAACCAAAACGTTCTCTCTATTTTCCATGAAATACTCAGAAAGGGGATATGAAAACACAATCGGATGACTCAAGTGAGGAGCAGCTAAATTGGTTTAACACCATCACGCGAGATGAAAGCTCTTCCAAAGAGTCTGTATGAAGAAGTGCACCTATTACAGACAGATTCATTTCCTTATTCCACTGATAAACACACACACACAAACACACACACAAACACACACATTGATGTTCAAGTGAAATTGCTGTGAACGTGAAATATTTCATTTTATGAGATATTTCATTTTCCTCTCGTACAGAAAGTCGTGAGAAACAAATATGACAAATATTTTGTATTGCTGTAATGACGCAACTTATATAATCATAAAATATTATGGAAATCATCATGTAAGTGGTGTGGTCTCTCATGACCACAATTGACCAAAATAGTTTACAACACTGTACATCAAAAACCTTGTCAGCACTTTATCACTTTTTTATTTGCAAATTGATCATAAGGTATACAAATGAAACTCTGTATTGGACCAGATATGATATTTGAAAATCAATATAATATTACAATACAATAACATTACACATAAAGGTTTTTTGAAACAAGGCCCAACCCATATATACATGCAAAATACAATGACCTCATGGCTTGGAAATGGCTTTCGTCATTGTAATAACTGGGAGTTGCTAGAGGAATTGCACAACATTGTGTATGTACATATACTATGCGACTTTCCCATTAGGCAAGATGTCAACAAAGAAGAGCCAGCGAACTTTATCTGTGCACTTTGTACCTGTAACGTAACATTTTTTAATGACTTATTGTTAAGGCTTCACAATCACAACTTGAGTCCTTGCTAGTGGAAATTTCATAAATGGGCCATTCAGTGCTGTGCTCATTCAAATGCTCATTTTGCGTTAAATGTTCACACTATAGAACAAGCCTCCAATTTCGTGGGTCAACGAAGTACTTAAATATTAAAAGCAAATTAAAAATGTGCAAATGTCAAATACAACAAAATAATAAGCTCTAATAATAAGCAGATGCGTGGGCATGTTAAAGGAGCTTTTGGATAAGCAGCTGTTCTGCACGAGTAGGGTTTCATTTTAACTGAAATGAAACAATAGCGCCAACCTGAAAAACTGGCAGATTTGTTTTTAAAAGTCATTATATTTCTCACTGGAAAATCGTTCATAAGCAAATATTGTCCCACACCGGAAATAACAACGTCCCTTTTTTTTTGCACTTTCATTGATAAGAGAAAGACTCCTCCTCGAGCTTGGGGATGTCCCGCGTGACAGCTCGTGAGTATAAAAACACAAGGACAAGACCAACCTGCGTCAAACAAATTTAAGTGGAACTCTGACAAGCACCAATAAACATGTCGGCAACATGGAGGTAAGACTGCATTGATGCTTTTAAATAGGAGAAGAAGAAAGCGGAACGCTCAGGTGTCTCGACGCGCGTTTGAACTTGACACGCGACGCTCATGGCGTATTGCGCTATAAGCGTCTGACTCGGATGAGATTCCGGCAATAAGAGCTCACGATTAAAATTAACGCGGACGCGATGTAAGAACGCTTCCTGTGTAAACGCACTGTTGTCATAACATACGAGCTGTAACCGAAGAAGCGACGCTTTCGTTTCAATTATTAATGGACTTTTTGCAAAGCTGCTATGCTTTTTTCGTATAAATCGCTGTATAATCGCTGTGTAAATACCGGTGTCTTGGACTTTAACGCCTGAGCGTCATAAACGCGTTCGTGTCACTGTTGAAGATGCATGAGCAGCTCACTGTGTGAAATTAATAAAATAATGAAATGACAATACGTCTGATTTAATAAGTTTACTTATTATTTTGACGTAAGTTAATAAGTCAACTTTGCAAAATTTAGTTGAAAGAGATTGTGGAAAAACTGTGTTTGCATTCATATTCGGGTTTTGTAGCTTATTTATGTATTGATTGCACAGTAAGTATTTATTCCACATACTTAGTACAGAATACAAAGAACATATGCATTGTGGGACACATCCATCCATACAAAATATAGGCCTAGTATACTGTAACCTAGAAGCTTACAAAAAACACTTTTATTTGAATGTTTCGAAGGTATACAAATCAAGTGTATGTGGCACATTATGAGATCTGATGTTGATCTTGTTTTTTACAGCAGCGCAGTTGCTAAACCTCAGTTTGGCCCGTGGCTTATACAGCAGGTGGAAAGCAGACAGTATGAGGGGTTATACATGCTCACCCCTGACACATTCAGGATCCCATGGAAACACAACGCACGCAGAAACCTCGAAGACGAGGATGTGAAAATATTTAAGGTAGCTTATTCTGTCCCAGTCGCATTGGCGATGTTTCACTTCTGCATTGATGGAGTCTGTATTTTGGGGTCATATGGTGCGAATACGTGTTTTTCTGTGTCTTTGGTGTCTAATAAGTTGCCCATACATGTATTAGACACGTAAAATTAGAAAACGTTCAAGTGTTGAAACAAAAGATGCATTCTATCTAAAAGCGATTGCTCAACCAGACCTGCCTGAAACAACTTGTGTAACCACACCCCCACGAATGTACGTCATTTCGTGGTATGATTTGACTAAGACCGCCCAAATGTAAACGCAAATGAGGGGGCTACTTGTAAAACTCTTTCTATCGTCGCAGCCCCAGCCATGTCGTGGAGACGCTGTGTGTTTCGTTGCGAAAAGAAAGCCTCTTTGTTTGCCCTTCCAAAAGATGAGACAACTAAAAATCAATAGTTACATTTTATTTACAACACCGTTCCAGAAAAGTACAATCCGAATATTTAAGTTTGTGCGGCGTATTTCACCCAAGATTGCTTCACGCACCTGGAAGATATCAAGGCCGGCAATGCACGAAAGCTTTGGTTAAAAAGTGGGGCCATTCCAACCATAACAACTTACAATTGCTTGGAAACATGATGTTCCGAATGTGGTAAGAGGCGTTACATTTCCGTGAAACGCTCTAGTATTCGACCAATTACTACGCACTGGCCAATCATAGCGCACCTCGCTTTTCAGAGCGATGAGCTTTGTAAAGAATCAGCGCGTTTCAGAGAGGCGGGGCAAAGAGGAGATACAAACATGCACGGTGTGTGGAAAATACAGCGTTTTTTTACCTTAAATCGTGTATACACATTACATTACATCTTAAACAAACGATAATATTCATTTTAGCCGTGTCATGTGACCCCTTTAACACAGCGTCCACACAGTTAAAAAACACTGGGCTGTACATCAAACACTGGCCTTATAGAAAATTTACTACAGATTAAAGGCAAAGATTTGTATTAAAATATCTAAAAACCGCTAGTTATAGCAAGTACGCAAATGAACAAAATATACAATTCTGTGATATTTCGCCAATTTGCGTACTTGCTGTTACAGCTCCTTAGTTCTCCTTTAAGGGGGTCGCACACCTGACGTGCAGTACTGCACCTTATCACGCCATATGTCTAAAATTCAAACACAATGTTTTTTTATGGCAGTAAACAGTACACACTCCGGCTGTGTCAAGGGTTATTCTACACATACATCATCTCCATCTACATCATAATGTTACAGTTATAAAATGCATGTCCGCCATGAACATGATTTCCAGGTCTCATGAGACTGATTTTCTTAAAAATATGATTCTTAAAAAAGCATCCACCTTTAAACAAAAGGGTCAATGGGGTGAAAGCAGATTGTAAGATAACATACAGATGGTATCGTGAATTTTTACAAATAAAACACCATTTTAAACATTTTAAACTTCTGCTTAGTCTACGGAATCTGTTCTTGTGAAAAGTGTACTTTAAGAAGTTGTTACTAATTAGTATTGTAAACATTTTACATATCTGGTTATATATGGTTGTGTTATCAGTGTCTGTCGGTCTGTTACAGGCATGGGCTATAGTTAGTGGAAAAATCCAAGTGAACCCTAATAACAAAGCAAAATGGAAGACAAATTTCCGTTGTGCGCTCGAAGGCCAGAAAATGTTTCGGAAAATAGCGGACAACTCCAAAGACCAGGATGACCCCCACAAAGTCTATTGCATCATCCATCCACAAGGTAAGTTAAGCTTATTCACTGCGAAAATGTATTTTTGTATAAGCTTGCACACTTACACTTGAAATGAATGAGCAGCATGTGTGAAAATCAAATCGATGTGTTTATTTCAAGGGACCCAGAATGCGGAGCCGATTCAAACCCCGATATTTGTTTCTCAGATCTATGCTGATCAAAGGTCTCAGAACATGGAGGTAATTTCCAAATGTATGATTTACTGTTGACCTCCTTGGAGTATCATAATATACCAGTATTGGCGAAAATTGTGATATTAAAACCACGATTATTGATATTGCAAACTTAAAAATAATAAAATGATATTTTACGGTTTTGTTTTGCAAAACCTTTACATATTTTTAAAAATAAACATAATATAGTAAAATAATATGAAAAGATTTACTGTCTTTTCCTGGCACCCCAGCTGCCATAATATTACAGTTTTCCTCAGATTTTTTTACAGTGTGAAACATAAAAAAAACCTGTATTTTTACAGAATTATACTGTTAATTTTATTACAAAATGTTCACGTATAATGTCGAAACTGTAATTTTACAGAATTTTACAGTTTTCCACATATTTTTGAAAAACAGTAAAAACTCGTCAAATTACAGAAAAATACTGCAAATTTGCAAGACAACCATGGTGAAAACATGTAATTTTACATGAACAGAAAATTTCGTTTTTTGCAATATTTTTTACGGTGTGCGTCAAGACTACAAATTTGATAATATCGTAATAATAATTCCACACCCATTTGCATTCATTTTGCCAATACACTCATATTTTCATTGTGATTCTTCGTTCAAATGAGTAAAAGAAAATTATAAAATTTTATAAAAAGAAATACGAATATATAAAATAATATTGTGACAATATTGTTATTGTGAAATAATTTGGTCATGATACTTGTGTAGTCGAAATCTTATATTGTGACAGCCCTAATACATACACAATAAACAGGAATCTTTGCCGAATGTTAAACCTAATTATATAAACAAAAATGCATTTAATGTACATACAGTACTAATTCAGTTATAAGCTTTATTACATCTTATTGTTGTACGTTTTACACAGCAGGACTTGCCCAACCTGTTGGACACTATGGATATAAATCAACAACATGCAGGTAAAACATTTACCCAATAGTGACATTTGCTAGGGCAACACTTTTACTCAAATATGGCCCGGTTTCACAGACACATTTTAGATTAAGCCATGACTATGCATTAGTTGAATTAAGATATTTATGTCGCTTTTATAGAAATGCCTTAGAAGAAAACATTACTGGTGTGCATATTGAGACAAAACAATGGCACTGATATATTTTAAGATATTTCTGGGCAAGTCATATTCAGGTAATTCAGTCACACATTCCTTTTAGTCTGAGACTAGCCTAAAGCCTTGTCTGTAAAACCGGGCCTATATTTATTGCAAAAAACAAAAATATGCCAGCACACTATGTTAATGTTATGGATCTGTTAAATTTTGTTTCCATTAAAGCTAAAACACAATGTAGTGCAAAATATAAAATACAGCCGGAACAGATGCTACCATTCTCATTTACTACAAGAAAATAGTCAGAATAACGCAGTATTTGTTTCCAAATTGAACTGACTAGATTAACATAATCCTTTCCATCTCACAGAGCCCCAACCATGGGAGACCTTACAGAGCCCCCAAAATGGCTACTATGAGCTCCCCGTCTCAGGGGTGCAGTGCTTACAGAACAACACGCCTCCTCCTGTTCAACCACCATACACTACAGGTAACCCCACGAGCTGGTTTTCTTTTCACAGCTGCTATAAAAATCATCTGTTGACCCACAGTTTCACGCTAACATATGTTCTCTTTAGCGTCTCAAGACAGCCTTCCTGCTTTCTGCAAACTGGAGATCACTATCAACTACAGAAGAACCGAGGTCTTTAAAACCGTCCTGAGTTCACAACTCGTACAGTTTTACTGCCAGTGCAACCCCTCCGAGGTGAGAGGAGATCCCATATGCTTCCCATCCACCGAGAACCTCATCGACCACAAACAGATCAATTACACTCAACGGTTACTTGACAGCATTCAGAGAGGCCTACAACTGGAAATCAACCAGCACGGCATTTACGGCTTCCGTCAGGACATGTGTAACGTCTTCGTCTGCACCAGCGACCCCTCTGAGATCCAAAACCCAGAACCCCAAAAACTGCGTCAGAACATCAGAGAGCAACTGTTCAGCTTCGAGAAGTACATCAGCGGTATGGCATATATATGACACTCCTGTGGTTGGCTCACATTTGCATTGGAGAAATTTGATTTGTTTATCGATGTTCGTTTCAGATCTGAAGGAATTCAGAGAGCACAAAAGAGGGTCACCGGATTACACCGTCTACCTGTGCTTTGGGGAGAAACTTCCGGACGGAAAGCCACTGCAGAAGAAACTTATCGTGGTCAAAGTAAATATCACAAAATGCCCATTCCCTAAATGCATGGAGTTGTTTTGGTTGTGTGCGAGTGTAATAGCTTTGCATCTTTTTTACTCATTCAGGTTGTGCCGCTTATATGCCGCGACCTTCACGCCAAAGCTCAGATCGATGGAGCGTCGTCTCTTCAGAACGATAACGTCAGCCTGCAGATCTCCCACAACAGCCTTTATGAACTGATCAATTCTTTGGTTCCGCCTCCCATGGACATATGACCACCATAAAACCTGTGAACTGACAAGAATTTTTTTTAGATACGTATGTACTTAAAAACGTATGTTGCACTCCTCACATAATCTAAAAGTAGAGCACTTCCAGCAGGAATTTCCATGGGGCATTTTAAGGGAATCTTTTTTGTTTTTATAAAGGATAATCTGGTAATTCTGCTGTCCTAATGAGATTGCATTTGTCAAATTAGCATTAACGTTGCATCTTTGGCAACATTTACTCTGATAATATTCTGTCTTCTAGTGAAGAATCTTTTGCATATCGCCCAAAGGGCTGCTTGTTTATTTCCTGTAGTGTGTTGCTTCTGAGTACATGGTGTATAGAAACTTTGGTGTCATGTTAAAATAAACAAAAAGTAAATAAAAAAAATGTTAAACCAATCATTAGTATTCGATTTGCTTTTTTATCTTCAATAGAGCAAGCTGGCTATGAATAAAACTAAAAATTGGCAATTCCAGAGTTTTGGATGACATTTCCAGTCAAAACTTGAAATTCTTGAAGAATGCATTTATTACCAGTATACTCATCTTGTATAATCATCTGCTTACTAAACCCCTGTTGAGTGCTGACATCAGAAAAATATCATTCTATGCATGTTTTCTATTTCAAAAGAGAGAAAGATGAATGGGTTATGGATGTGACAAAAAAAAGTTTTGTGAGACGATATACTTCGTAGGAATTAAAATGTACAAACCAGAAACAATAATATCCAACACATGCACTCAAAAAAATGTATTTGTTGTATTTACATAAAAAAGTAGTGTCAAGTGGTTCCACGCAAATACACAATGTGGAGGTCCTGGGCTGGTGTGGTTACATGTGGTCGGCGGTTGTGAGGCCAGTTGGCTGTACTGCCAAATTCTCTGAAACGCCTTTGAAGACGGCTTATGGTAGAGAACAGAACATTCAATTCACAGGCAACAGCTCTGGTGGACATTCCTGCAGTCAGCATGCCAATTGCCCGCTCCCTCAAAACTTGCGACATCTGTGGCATTGTGTTTTATGATAAAACTGCACATTTTAGAGTGGCCTTTTATTGTGGCCAGCCTAAGGCACACCTGTGCAATACTCATGCTGTCTAATCACCATCTTGACATGCCACACCTGTGAGGTTGCAAAAACAAAAGTGTTGCGTTTATAATTTTGGTCTGTGTGTGTTGAGTAGTTTCTAGAATTAACAATTTAGTTGTATGAACAAAAGAAATTTAAGTAAAGTTGACAAAACTGTTCAGAGTAAATCCAAACCATTCAGATTGTACCAGTAAATTTTAGTTAATTAAACTCATTATTATCCTTCTCAATGGTCATTTTTGTTATCGTACATAAATTATATACAGACTTACTGCATGCAAGCACATTTTTTTGAATAACAGTTAACTTACGGTAATTGATGTTGCTTGCATTCTTTATGTACGGAACAAGGATGGGTGTAGTAAACTAACAACAGCGACAGTTAATTTTTTTGAGTGTGGACAAGGGGTGACTCTTCATAGAACATAGAACAGTTATTTTATTTAAATTTCCACGTGCCCATTTATGAAGAATATGGACGGTGATGGATGTGACACTTACCTGACTATGAAAAACTATGTTTTAAAAACACAAAAAAGTGCCTAAAACCACCAAATATTGACATCTTAACCTATCAGTATGGTCAAAACTTGTTATTCCTCTTAAGGCTGTCATTTGCATGGAATTGCCCATGTGTAAATCACAAACCCAATGTGTAACTTCCCCAGTTACTGGCCAAGCTTAAAAAAGGAATAGATCAGCCAATGACCATCATTAATCCACCTGCCTGATATATCGGCCTTTAACTTTGAAACTAGACTACAGCGGAGCTTTTAAAAATACTCCTTAAACAGTCCAATTCTATTTAGTATATATTACGTACATAAAGACTATTATTATTCAAAATAT
Source organism: Triplophysa siluroides (assembly GCA_006030095.1). Classification (NCBI taxonomy): domain Eukaryota; kingdom Metazoa; phylum Chordata; class Actinopteri; order Cypriniformes; family Nemacheilidae; genus Triplophysa; species Triplophysa siluroides. Next base: position 4,506,118 of record VCII01000093.1, read on the forward strand.
CTCTTTAAACAGCAAACCATTTCAAATGAAACAGATTTTTTAATTAAATAACGTATTTAATAAAATTATTTACAAAATAGCAACATGGATGCTTCCAATTCACAATTCCATCCCCATGCCATATGCCACTGAAAAACAGGCCAATCATTCTCAACGTGAGATGTTACCAAATGAGAAAAATCACCTGCAAAATATTACAATCCACTTCTCAAACAGTTAAAATCATCAGTGGAAAACATTAGAAAACAAAACATCTGAATTACACTTTTTTCCAACAGATTTTTTTCTTAGTAATCCATGAATGGGGAAAACGTACATTTGCAAAACATCTCATTTCAAAGGCAAATCTTTTGAGATAACTTGCCGTTTAGAAGCAGCCACAATAACGCTCTCTGCCAATCATGAGGGTACATATTCAGTATTAAACATACAGTACTCATATAAAAGCCCTGTGGATGTCCTTCACAAGATGGCAACGAAGAGAAAAAAGCTAAATCAAAAAGAAAATCTGCCATACAGTTCAGTACAGCTCATATTCATGTCTGTATTTCAGCTGAACACACACACACAAAAGTTGTTAATGTGTGCCATTGGAGAACCTTGTATATTACTTTATTTACATGATATAACCTGGATGACATGAAGCCCCGGAGTGTCTTCTGAGTGAATCTTTTGCACGTTCTTCGGTTAAATGTGTAAACTGCATTGCTTGAAACACCAATTTAGTTTTAAAGTCTCAACATCAGTAATTGTATTCTTATCATAATCCAAATACATCCTTTTTTGCAAACATCCTTATGCGTCACGTGTAAGTCCGCTGATGTTAACAAGGCATCACTTCCTGTGAAGTCGTTTCTAATGATTTTCACAACTCAATGTGCAAATTCTGATATAACATAACATAACATAACTTTCTTCCATTATCATTATTACTCTTCAAAAATAAAAATGAGATTTTAGGGTCTTTCAAAGTTGACAGTTCTCCAAAGTTGGGACAGAACTTATTTCCGAAAAAACTGTGTGGCATATTGTTGATGACGACCATAAAAAACTGTCTGTAAAAGTGCAAAAAAAAATAAAAAAATGTGACAATCTTCTAACAAATCAGCAAATGACGGTATTTCATTATCGTCGGTTTCACTGATACTCACGGTCTCAGTATTGTTTTCGCATACAGCCTAACGTGTACTGAACTTTAATCTTCAACTCAACACCCTTGAGAGCTTTTAAACAAAGGAGAATATCATAGACATGAAACATTTTTCATACTTCAGACAGACTCGCAACACTGAACAGACACTTTCTTTCCGAATCATCTTGACGATCAAAGAAAAACAAACAAGCAATCGAAAACGTTCACCTGAAAACAAGACTGAGCCCTTAAAGTTTCCAGTTTCACTGTAGAAATTCCCCGTTCATTCAAATTAAACCTACAGCCACCGAGCTGTTTGCTAAGGACACCGTTTGGTACAGACGTGGCTCCTCACGTTGACGTTTGCATGTTTTTTGGGTCTGCGCGTTGGCTCTGTTCGCTGTCCTCTTTCTTGTGTTTTCTTGCGTGTTTATACTTATCCACATAGGCTTTGACCAGGTGAGCGACCTTTACAGGGTTAATCTCGCCGCTCTTGCTGTGACACACCTTAAACGGGACAAACATATAGGTTGTTATATTCCATACAATAACATGACAAAGTACACTGAAGGCGGAACTAAACAGTGCTGCGTGTCTATTTATATCCAATTGTTCTGCAATAGGCATTGCTGAAACTCAGTAACGCAGGTGTTAGCTGGAGTTATTCCAGGTCGTAAGAGGAAATGACTCAGTTAAATCTCACCTTCTGAACGGCCTTACGCAAGATCTCCTTGTACTCTTCTTTAGTAATGTCTCTTTTCTGATAGAAGGGTTTAATGGCCAGTTTCACCTCTTCTATGGCCCGTTCCTGCATTTGAAGTTTCGTCATGTACTAGAAAAACACAAATGATCAAAATGTTCATAAATGCAATGTCATCATTGAGCACATTGACAATTCAAGAAAGACTTACCATGTAATTTGAGTTTGGTATGATATATGCTTCTGTAGAAGTCGTGGGCGAACGTAACGTAAAACCCATATCAAAATCTCAGTGCTACACTACCCATAATCCGGAAGTGAAATCCACCAATCAGAGCAGTTGCTGGTACATTGAAAATGCGAATGGCAGCAAGCAAGTTGGTGCTGAATTCTGTGAGCGTCTACGCAACGTGTTTTTTAATGCAGTTCTATTTTAATATTTAGAACTGGATTTGTCCTTCATGACGGCAACTATTGGAGCATTTTACCTGGATATAGCCACCCTTAAATGTCACATAAAACAACACGCTGTGGTTGGTTGCTTATCCTGTCCCTTCGAACGTTCATCACGATCATTAGGGCAATGTGCAATAGGACACCAGAGCGTGACAGATTGAAGAAGCTGCCGTTTATTTCGAGTGAACGATGTTGATGTGCTTCTGTGTGGTTTAGTAACTTCAGCAGGCTCACCTTATCTTTATGATGGGGGTCCTGTAATAGCTTTTCCTTGTGGGATTTTCGCCTGCTGGATTCATCTTGCGACAGCGGACTGGAAACATTTGCTGTGAGTTTCTGTTCAGCCTGAGCTTTATCCTGTTATATGAAACAGATTTGGGATTACTGGAAGAATATACGAGTGGATTATGCAATTCATTTATTCTGGGTTAGGCTGGAATGGACGTAAACGCTTTTAAGATTTTTGAGGTGTGTTAAGTCTTCCTGTAATTTTCCAGCCTTTCCCTGAGGGGATGGAGGGGGAAAATGAATCACAATCCTTTGAGGACTACTGTTGTCAAGTCGAAGTTTATTTGTAAAATTATTTTTATTTTATAACTTTGCATTGTTTAAGTCTTTATGATTCGCATTAAAGAATGTAAACAGTTTCACTGACATGCAATGCATCGATTACTTTCATGAATCTAAGGGTTTCTTCGGGACACTTCTTGTGAAAGGGAGTTACCATCACCCAATCTAATGTTTACTTTCGTTTCTTTTGAACTGAGGCCTTACTGTCCTGGTTTCAGTTTCAGCTTCGTGGTTAGTGAAAGTATTGCATCAGCATTGTTTTGACCTCCCAGAGATCAAACTGCCATGTGTGCAAGCAAAAAAGTACAGCTACGCCACCCACAGTTTGTCTGTAGTAATGAACTTCTGAGGACAACACTGAAATGAAGAGTTCATCTAAAAATGAAAATTCTTCATGTAATTGTTTTTCACGCACCTATTTGCTCAATAAAACATCACTAACCCACGGAAGTTATTTAGATCGCTTTTATTATGGATAAAGTATGTGCTTTTGGAGCTTCAAGACGTTGAATGCAATTTATAGAAACATTAATATTAAATGAATATGAAATCATTTGTGTTCATCTGAAGCAAGCTTTTGTGAGTAAATCATCAGACTTTCGTATTTTGGGTGCACTTAAAAAAAAAAATGAAACAATAAGGGGTCACGGCTTTAGAATACAACAGTTTGTGAAAAGGGTTTATTTCAAGAGTGATACGAAACAGGTAGAAAGAATCTGTACCTGACTGGAGGTTTGTTGGGCGACGGTAGACCTTCGAAAGCCATCCTGCTTCAGTTTCAGTTTGAAGAGCGCAATTTCTAAAAGAGAAAAGATTCAGGAACCAGAAAGACTTTTAAAAAGATAACGTTTCAAACTAAGAACCATTCAAGTAAAGCACAAAACAAAACAAAATGTTTGCAAGGAAACCAGTTTCTTTAGCTTTTATGCATCTCATGCTTTTCTTCACAGGTCTGGTGGACCCACGGCATTATTTGTTTTTAAAAATCAATACAGACAAAAAAAGTATGTAAAAATACTGAGGTTTACCTCATCAAGTAGGGCTGTTCAAAGATGAATCGCCTCCAGAATACAAGTTTGTGTTTACATAATATATATCTGTGCACTGTGCATTTGTAATACACATACATGTAAACATTTATAAATATTTATATATAATTTAAATATACATAAATAAACATGCAAATCCTTTCTAAATATTTACATTTTATATTTATCTTAAATATATACATGTATGTGTTCATAAATACAAAATTAATACGCACAGTGCACAGACATATATTTAGTACCTTAATACTGAAGGTCTGGGATCTTATGGCCGCTTTCATTGGCCAAGGAAGTGGCCATATGACTGACAGCTAAAGCAACTAATCAAGTTTTGTTTTGTGCCGCGTCATGTTTCGAAGCCCCAACGTAACAGCAACTATGTTTATGAGTTTATGCCGTGAACTTCGTATACTTTTAAGAATGAAGCGTTTAGTAGATTGTGATGAATTCTTATTGCAACACGACAGCTTACTACTTCGATCAGACGGCTTTGTGTCTTTTCCAGGTGGACCGTTAAAGAACGTGACACGCACTTCTCCCGGAAATACTATAAAATTCAACCAATCAGATGATGACTTCGAACATTCTGAAGTGTTTCCAGAAAAGTGCTTCTTATGTATCAGCCAACGGTCCGTGGGTGTGACGTCTGAGGCTAAGGCTAGCATATATTATTATAAACACAAACTTTTATTATGGATGCCATTAATCGTGATCAATCATTGAACAGCCCTATTATCAATCAACAGACATCAAACAATGGCTAATATTTGTCATTTATCTCAGTACTCAGTAAAATCATATTTTTGAATTTAAAAAAACCTTTTGGGGTAAAAACTGCGCCAAGAAAGGTAAATCTGGTGTATCTTGAATAAACAGAAATGTCTGAGGTTGAAAAACAAACATAATCCCATCTAAACACTCAAAACACCACACAAAAGGTATAACAAAACATTTGCGACCCTCAAAACCAGTCATAAGGGTCACTTTTTTTTAATTGAGATTTATACAATCGCATAAGAGCTGAATAAGCTTTCCATTGATGTATGATTTAGTAGGATAGGACAATATTTGGACGAAACCGGTTTGTTTTAGCGCTCTCTATTGGCTAACTGCTGTAATGACGTTGTGGAGAGTAGATGAACCCGAAAGCAGAAATTCTAAGCTTTACATATAGACCAAACATTTACGGTAGGAAATGATCTTTACGTAATATCCTAATAATTTTTGTCATAAAAGAAAAATCTGTCATTTTAATCCATACAGTGTGTTTTTGGCTTTTGCGACAAATATACCTGTGCTCCTTAAGGCTGGTTTTGTGGCCCAGGGTCACATTTATCCTGTTAAAAGTACACTTTTGATGCCCGTGACATTAAAAGGTAATTTACTCACTGCTCTGTTTTTCAGATGAGGGTGCTTCAGGTTCTTTCAGATTCCAGGTCACTCTCTTTCCCTGTGATTTGGACTTCACGCCACCTGTGACAGATTCTATCATCGTCTTATTCTCACACTCGGCTTCTTCAGCAGAAGACTTGGTGTTGACAGCGTCTGTCGAGTCAGCCGCAGAGCTCTCGCTCATCTCCTTCTTAATAAAATCCAAATTGTCAATCAAGTAGTCAACGTTGATATCATCATCAGACGTGTCAACAGGTTCCTGTTTTATTGGGTCTTCTGATGTCTCCTCCATCTCGTCCATTAAAGGAGACAGGTCCATGCTCTCCTTCATACAGTTTTCAGAGTCTACTTCAGGCATTTCCAAACTGATGACAAGAGGGTTGTCACTGCAACACGGAGAATCCTCCTCATCAGACCATATTTGCTCTATTTTTATGTTTTTTGGCCCAACGCTTGTTTCATCATCTTGGGTTTTCACAAAATCAACAGCGTCTAAATTCATTTCACTAGGCTCTGGAGATTTTTCATTGAAGACGTCTGAAGAAGAAAACGTTTCTTGTTTCACGATATCTGATTTGGATTCTTCACACGGGTTGAGCTCCTCCTCTTTCTTGATATCTTGTAACGCCTTCACTCCACCCATGGATGAAAGTTTCTCCTGTTTAATTTCTTCAACCCCAAACATTTTCAGCTCATTCGACACGTTGGGAGAATTTTTGCTTTCAGTAAGTGTTTTGGTTGGGCCATCATGACTTGATGACCCAACACCAGGGGTTGGTATCTCTACAGACTGCATCTCTTGTTTAACTGATGGTAATGAAAGTGTATTTTTGCTCTTGTGTGCTCTTGAATCCTTTTCTCTTTTCGAGGGGGTTGTAGTCTTGTTTACACCAGCCTCTGTCATGTTCTTGCTCTTCTCTCTACGTCTATCGCTCTCCAATCGATCCTCCTGCCGTCTTCGTTCTCTAGACGTTGACCTTGACTTGTGCCTCTTTGACCTCCGCCGCGATCTTTCGACGTCCTCCTCCTCTCTCTTGATCTCGATCTTGATCTAGAAAACGATCGTGATTGCAGTATTTCTTTCGACTTCTTTCTTCTCTCTCGCCCTCGGCTGTCAATCTTCTCATGGCTTTTCCTGCTCGGCTTCCTCTCTCTGCTGCTAGAGCTAGACGAGCTCCTCCTGTCTCTCGACCGTGGCTGTTTCCTATCCCTGGATCTAGAGCGAGATCTTTGTCTCTCTTTCGATTTGGACTGCAGCCGATCTCTTGAGTTCGAGCGTGACCTGCGTTTGTCTTTGGACCTTGAGTGTTTCTTTTTCTGTGTATCTTTAGATGGACTTTGGGAGCTGGACGGCGACCTCCTTCTGGATTGCGACTTGTGAGATGTTTTCTCCTCCTTAGCTACATTTGTAGCATTTAAAGGAGCACTGACTCCGGGGAGCTCTTTACGAACCCTGTTCCCTTGCTGTTGATTTACTGGAATCTCCTTTTTTGGAGACATCGACTGTGGATTGACAAGTGGAGGTCCATCTTCAGGCTCGGACTTTACTTCGGTCTTCACACAGCATGTCAAACTTGATTCTGAAAGATCTTCTGAGTTTTTAATTGGGCTTTCTTGTGTGCCACCGTGATCGATATCCATCCTTCCTTCTGAACTGCTAGAATCCACAACATGATCTCTTGTAGGTGTCTGAATTTGGGCGATGTCTGACTGAAGAACTAAAGGACATATTTCAAAGTCTCTCTCTGGATCTACGTCCATAGGCTCAGATTTGATTTGATGACAGGCATCCTCATTGGGTCCTGCTGGTATTCTAGACTCCGTTTTTATAGTTCTAAAGTCAGAACCCTTATTCTCAGGTTCACTATCAGAAGAATCAGAGCCCGTAGGGTCGAAGGGGTCATAGACCTCCCTTTTGACCTCTTTAGACCGCGATTTTAAAGACAACAGCGTCTGTTTACCTTTGTCATTTCTCTTTTCCCTGCCTTCATTATTTCCAGGCGAAGTCCCTCCTGATGCAGAAAGTCGCCGAGCGTGCCACGGGTTTCCACTGGTGTGGATGCGGAAACTGACGGAGGAGGAAGAGGACGGGCATGAATTTGACGAGGCACCGAGGGAAGATGTGGTGGACGTAAAAGAGTTAGAAAACGTGGAGGAAGACCCAGTTCTGTCAGGTCTTTGCCTCTGAGCGTCCCTTGTCCTGTTTGGCTGAGTGTTACTTGTCCCTTGTTGGTCAACAGTATGTTTCCTACCCGTATCGCCTGCTAAGGTGGTCATAGAAGATTCGGGCAAGCTGTTGTTATTACTCCCTCTGCTATTATTTGTGCTGGATGTACCTTCTTTTTTAATTTTTGGTATCCTGGGTAATATAGAAACATCCACCCATACGGGTTTGGGAGGGGGCTTTTTTAAAGGCGGCTGTCGGCTGGTGCTGCCCTTGTCTTGATGTTGAGGGTCAGAGAGGCCGTTTAATTCTCTGATCCCATTTCCAGGTCTCTGCGTGTTTAAGGCAATCGGTCTAGGCGGAGGACCCGGGTTCAAGCGAGGATGCCCTGCTGAAGATGGCTGAGAGTAAGGAAAATGAGAAGAAGGTATGGGTGGACACGGAGATGTGGGAGTTTGTGGTATGGAACAGGGACTTGGGGAGGTGTGCGCTGATGGGGGTCTCCTCAAGGGGCTAGAGGAAGGACCACCAGCCCCTCCACTGGTGTGGAAAGGACTTGTTTCGGAGTCTGGCGGGTTTCCTGCTTCCCCTGAGCTTGATCCGTTTGGGGTAGTGCTACTTGGCAAGGACAGGCACACTGTAATTCAAAAGAGTGAACACATGAGATCACAAGCTAATAGCTGGTGAACCACCAGACGAGAAATTGAGGAATTGTCCCATAACGTACTGTTACAAGTTATATTGACAAGCAATATGCTTTTTTTAATAAAGTGAAGAAAAAAAAACTTCATGACGAGTAATACATTACTTCTTTTTGTGCCACCTTTCAGAATCATAGCTCCATGTCATACCATAAAGTGTATTAAGGCAATATATTTTCTAAGTATATTTTTCCCCTAACATCCCTCCTTACCTTTGTCCTTTTCCTTAGCTATTACAAAAATGACTGTTATAGGTTTAAAATGCACTAGCATGAGTAGTGACTGTAAAGCAGTATTGCTTTACAGGATTATTGCTTTACAGGATTATAGGATTATAATCTTCACTACCATTAATTTAGGGTGAAAACATGCATGGATTACCAGGTCTGGTAGATTTGAGAGAGCCGTCCCTGTTGATGACCACATTAGAACTGTCCATGAGAAGCATGCTCTGACCACTGAGAATACTCCCCAGCAGGTCTGGTACAGGGCCTGCTGCTGCGACCTCTTCTGCCTGTGGGATACTCAGACCACGCCTAGAACAAAAAAAAGAAAAATAACCTAGGAGTTCCATTCTGTCTATGTGTATCTGTAGCGAGGAAGGCGGGGCGAGAGCCGTCAGACAAAGGGGCGGGGCCGGTGGCGTGAGTGATAATGGCTATCAGCTGTGCGCACACCGGCTCCGCATTTCTGACGGTGGAGATCGGAAGCATAAAAGAACGAGCTGGCAGAAGGTATGACGAGAAAGGACCGGGCCCGGACACATTTAAGTTTATATTTATATTTGTGTGGCCGGCAGTCAACCGTGAGGTGGCTGCCGGCATTTTACTTCCGTGTTATTGTTTGTTTATTTTATTAAAACTTTATTTAAATGTTTGCCGGTTCCCGCCTCCTTCCTGCCCTACATTGAACTGTATTACAGTATCTTTAAGATTTTAGTTGACTTGCATTTGAAAACAGAAATAAGTTTACCCGTGTCTTTGTCAACCCTGTTCCAACACCTTTCATTTTAAATGAATTATGCGGCAAATTAAAAATACGTTATAATAACATGTGCTCTTTTAAGACAAGTCAAAGTGTTCATTTTTATTTTCTCAAGATTTTACTTACGGAAACAATATTAAAATATTTACTACAAAAACATATGGTAACGGGACTGACAATTGGTAATGAAAATGATCATGGATTCCATGTCAAATCAATCAATGGTCTTAAACTTTTGATCACCTGATGAACAGCCTGTGTGAGTTGAAATGAAGTTTTCAATAAATTGCCTACTCTCTGTTTTTTGTCACTTGCTCCTGTTTCTTGTTTTGGCATTTTGAAGCAATACGCACGGATCGCGCACACCCCACGGACCGGAACGCGCATGACTCGTGGATTGATCATAGTGAAAGACAGTTTTAATGCGCGCTCTCTCCCTCCCTCCCTCCATCTCTGCCAGTTCAGCATTCATCACCGGGTGCAGTCTTTAACTTCAACCGCCGCATAAGGCAAGTTTTAAAGTGAAACTAACGTTAATTCGACACGCACATGATAATGGGTGTAACTGTACGTGTATTTGTGCCGAACCGTCACGGGCAACATTCCAAATAAAGTCATCATGCCCATCATTCCTTACTCCTTCGAAGGGCAGAGGCCTTGGAGTTTAGACTTTGGAGTGAGTCTTTGGCAAAGGGAGCGGCGTAATTTCCTCATTATTTTCAGCTGGCATGTTCCTGTGACAACAAAGTATTGTGTCCGTAACATGCCAGCTGAAGATAATGAGGAAATTACGTCGCTCCCTTTGCCAAGTGCATTCCAAACGTCTACATAAGGCACGTAAATGCCCTGTTCACTTCAAAGTCTAAACTACAAGGGCTCTGCACTTCGAAGGCGGTAGGGCATAGGAATGATGACTTCATTTGGAATGTTATGCGTGTCAGCTCTTGACGGTTCGATACGAATACGTGTACCGTTACACCCCTACACATGACGTGTCTGTTATGCAAGCGATCACAATAAAACCGTTTTAAATCAATGAAGCGCGTGCTGTGGACCGTCGAGCTCATTCTTAACACAGTAACGCCTTTGACAAGACACAGCAGTGAGCTACAACTTTATAGCACAGTTCAGTCTGAGCTCTAGACATCAGCCTGTCAAGCTTATTACTCTGACTGTAAGTTTATGCATATAATTATACTTGAAACATTTGGTTCCAAAATGAGATAACAAAAAAAAATTGTTTTTTTTAATTGTGCATTTCAATTCATATCATCAATATTCATTGATCAATTCATATCAATCAAACTCCAGATGGTTTGTTTTGATTTAAGCCATAATAACTCAAAAACATTTTGGTTTTCATTTACATTTCGAAACCCTTTTACTTTCAACAATAGTAGATTAATAAATAGTGCTTATATCAAGTGTTTCTGAGAATGTGTGTGGGAAGAATTTCAATAGATTTTCAAAACCGGTTTCTAAAATATACCTGCAGAAACTTTGGAATTTAAGATGTTTTTTAGACTTTTTAAGACCTCGCGGAAACCCTGAGGAATTAATCTCATTAATATTATTATTATTTTATCAGAAAATGTGATGGGTTTTTGTTATAGGTCAAATTGGGTGACCGCAGATTGCGGATAAGTACCCAACAAAAGTTTGTCCAGTTTGTCTTGTAGTTACCTGGAGAGGCCAGCAGTAATAGGACGGGCCACAGGCTGATGGGAGCGCATTGCAGAACGGGACAAGCCACGGCGTTTGGCATCCAAACCAGAGGGTGGTGTTTGAACTTGAATCTCATCCTCCCTATCAAGGTCAGCATAAATACAATGTGTGTGTTAAACATGAATGGCCACACAGGTTCATTGATTCACATAAATGGTTAATTAAAAGACAATACATCAAAAACTAAATATAGCAAATTAATCTTTGCAATGCAGTACCTGTCATCAAATGGGTCCAGATCAAAAGGATCTCCATACACAGAGAGAGAGGCTGCTCCGATCTCTGCCCGCATGCTTCCTAAACTGTTCTCAGACGGCCGATAAACTGAAGGGATGAGTGAACCAGATCTGGCCTTTTTAATCCCTAAATTCTGTGCAATACGACCTCTGGAATTGGTTTCCTTCCTTTTTACCTGAAATTGCAAAAATATTGAAATTATATTTTTAGGCCAGGGCCCATAACTTCACACCTGTTTTTGTCACTGCACTTCATGACACCAAAATAACAGTATTGGACAAAATATGACGATTCTCACAAGCTTTGGTTGTATCATCCCATATCAGAAAAGAAGATTTCACTCGCAAGTGTGTTGTATCTTTAATGTATAAATCCTCTCAGCTTACCAGTTTTCGTCTAAATTTTGACCTCCTCCCTTTGCGTTTCCGCCTCTTAACCCCTAGGTTTGTTTTTCCTGCCGTCAGGGATTTGCCATTGGTTTTCCTTCTTTTAGCTATTGATCACAATGAGAGTCACATTAGAAACAGAACAACTACACCTCACTATGCTAAAAAATACTAAAATCTCAAAGGTTTTGTCCCACCTGTCTTCCTCCTCCGGCGGGGTTTGGCACGGGGAGTGAGGTCTCGCACGTACACGGCTGTGCTGAGACCAGCCACTACAGCGTTAATGGTCTCATCCAACCACGTGGACTGCATCAGATATCTGGGCGTGAGCTAACACACAAAAAAAGACGCATAATCACTCAACAGTCCTGCACATCATGGATCGCAGAGCACTGCAAAACGCATTCCCACAGTTCACTGTAAATGTCATCACTGTTATGTACTTTAAAATACAAGAATGCACTGAATGCCTGACCAGTCATTAAACATAGCAGCAATCCACAAATAAGTCACAATGACTTCAAACATGAATTCTGGTCCCGACGCTCTCCTCACTAACCAAAGACAACACATAAACAAAAACGTTTACTCAAAGTTAGTGAGTGCAGCTGTAAGACCTCAGAGGAGACCTGGCCCTCCCGGCTGAGTCTGGTTTCTCCTGAGGTTTTTCTCTCCATTTATTTATCATTGTAGTTTCAGTTCCTCGCCACTGGGCTGTGTTGGCATGCTCACCGAGAGACATATTAGCTTAAGATTCTGTAAACTCCATCAACACTGCTTACTAGAATGGTCTTAGTCCTTCTATAACATATACAGTATTGTCTTATAGCTTTCTCTGTGTTTTTTCTTCCTGTGAAGCTGCTTTTAAACAATGCAACACTGTAAAAAGCGCTATGTTAATAAAATTGATTTGAATTAAAGACTAAAATAAGATAATGGGATTTTTTTTACCCCACAAGATGAAAACTGCAAGCCAAAATGCTTGCACACCTCCCATCAAAAACCACATTCATCAGTGTGACTATTATTAACTGCGATCATTCAGTAAAGTTGATTCAACTTAAAAACACAGCAATCAAACCTGATTCGTCGTTATATTAGCACAAATCTCAGCCCAGCAATGCAATCAGTTAAGAAATGAATGCACATTTGCGATTAGACAGCCGAGCAAAAGCGTCATGCAAACCTCCGCTGCTGTTCGTGCCTGCGTGATGCGACGCCTGTTGACGTTGGCCCGAACCCGTTCGCTGTGCTGGGTCCGCGCGATAGCTCGGGTGGGTCTGGATTGCGAACGGCTGGTGGTGGGCAGAGAGCTGCTCTCCTCCTCGCTGACCTGATTTGACCCTGAAACAGCGAACAAGAAATCACCAGATATTATTGATGAGCAGATCTTAAATGACTAACGAAACTGCCTGAGAGTTTTGTTTATACGAGTTATTTTGGAAGGTGAGATATGAGTTACCTGAGCTGCGGTTGTTGGGGATGCATTCGGGGCAGAACCATTCCTCTACAGGTACAGCATCCAAAGGCGGTGTTAAACATTCCATGTGATACCTTTAATAATAAAACAGAAGTCAGTATTGATAAGAAAATGGGCGGGGCTAAGATCATCGATAACTGGTATGACGCATCTTAAAGGTACAGTGTGTAGGATTTTGAAGGATTTATTCACCAAAATGTAATATATAAAACAAAACTATGTTGTGAGTGGTGAAGAAATACCTTACAAAATGAACCGAAATGTTTATATTACCTTACAATGAGCCATTTTATGTATATACACCGCGGGCACATCCTTACATGCAATTTATCAATGTGCACAGCCATGTTTCTATAGTATCACTACACGGACAAACTGAACGCGTTTCGTAAAACGAAGGATGCACGGGACTAGTTCTTCTTCGGCTGTGTTTTGAGGCAGCTTGCAAAGCCACTACATAGAAGGATTAGCAGAAGAAGAGGAAGAACAATAACAAAATTTACTTGTCGTGTTTTTTATTAGAAATAGAAACGGTTCTTTGTTGCGGTAAGAAGTGAAATTTGCGCTAATGGCGGCCGGACCACACATACTCTGCACAAGAGCCGACAGAGCGTCAATCTGTTTTGTCATAAAAGAGAAAATACGATGCAGCAAGGCGAAGTCGAGACAAAAAACGGAAGAAAACCTGAATAAACATCAGCGTGGCTTTTCCCAAATGGAGGCACTGAAGCAGGAAAAGGGTTTGCTAAGCGACGCCGAAGTTGCCAGCTTTCTGCCGGACTGGTAAGTTTATCTGATTTCCGCTATATAAGTGAAGTGTTTGTTTGATAGCTTTAGCTAATAGATGAGCTGACCATCAAGAGAAGTCGCGTTTTTCCTTGTAAATATTTAGCACTTTGTAACTGTCCTATAAATCCTTGTTGCATGGCCGTGTGCAAATCACGTTAGAAATCATGTTTACAATCATAATTTGCATTAATCGGGTGTAAGTTATATTATAATACTGCTTAGCTTCCACATCCTCTCTTGTGCGGTCCTGCCGGGTAGCGTTAGCTCTTCTGCCTCTCCTCGCCCTGCCTGCATCTCCAACACCTCTACCTCTCCGCCCTCTCCCTCTTACTACCTGTGTTAAGTCCTCTGATTGACTCTGTGATGATGAGAAACACGTCTGCTAAGACTTTCGTGGTTAGATTACACGCCTTTAGAATTAGCAAGCGGTTTCAATAGGCAGTAAATTACGAACCAAGTTACCGTCCCAAAAAATGCTTTGTATAATAAGCGAATAAATCACTGACACAATGTTAAACAAGTAACAATAATATTCAATGTAACGATTAGATTAAATTATGAATTAAGTAACTTTTTTTATTTATTTTTCTTTGTAAAAAAGCCTCGTCACTTGACTTGCAAAGGTTACTCTCTGCTGTCTCAGACGACGACATCTCTGTCCTGTGTCCGTAGCTTCAGTCTGTTGTTCGCCTGTGAGACGTATATTTATCAACACCACCGATAAATGCCCGCTGTCATTTACGGAACCCTTTTGTCCTGTGACGGCAACCGTAGCTTCTCTAATGGGAGGGAGAGGGGGATAGCGGAGCTGTAGGTTGCAATTTCCAACTACGCCAATAGTGGCCTCTGAAACTTACACACAGAACCTTTAAAAGCTATTGCACTTTCGTAATGTCATTATTGAGGTGTAAATTATTGCACAGAGAACTACTTTAGATTTAAATTCTAAAGTATTTGAATGCAAAATGAGAGAATAAAATGGAAGAACTTTTTGTCTCATGTCATGGAGTACTATAGCTAGAAGCATTTTTAAATACAAATGCTCTGCGAAGTAAAGTTTTGATAGATGTCTTACCCGGCATCGCAGCCGTCACAAAGCAGGAGGCGATCTTCACGGTCTCGGCCACCGCATACCTCACAGCTGGTTTGATCCAAGTCCACATCCACCTGCTCCTCCTGGCCAAGTTTTACGGGTTTCTGGACTGCAATCTATTCAAACGCATATACACTCCCCATTATTACTTCTATTTCCACAACACAATGTAAAACAATGCCAAATGCTGTGGAAAAATGCTACTGGTGGAAAAACGTATCAAGTGACTCACTGTTTTTTGGACTTTCCCGCCATGACACTTTCTCAGGAGAATGTTATTGAAGACTTTCCGGTCCACAGGACATGAGTTGGCATTCTAAAAAAGATAAAAGAAACAAACATGCTGTAACTGTATCTATGAAGAGCAAAGCAACAACTGGAAAGTTATTTCAGTATGTCTATTAGTGTCAAAGCTTGCCTTTTAGATAAAGTGCAAAATAATTGTATAGAATCATTGACTAAATTTACACGGCCAATAATATTTAATTCAGATTTGGGTAAAACTCTGGTTGTGTATGTGTCATGTAAATGCAGGATATATACATGGAGCTAAATTTAATACTTAAGATCTTTTTTAAGACTCTATTCATACTTTTAAGACCTCATCGCCACTTCAAGTTTTAACCGGTTACATTGGCGACACTTCAACTTACATTTACTATATACTGATAGTAAGATTGTTGTAAGCACAACTAAACTGTTTTAGTTTGTGATAACTCCTTATTAGTCTCATCCTCAGACGGACCGTTGGCTGAACGTCTGATGCATAGGGCACACGTTTCTGGAAACACTTCAGCACGTTCTAAGTCGTCATCAGATTGGTTGAATTTCATATGATTTCCAGGAGACGTGTGTCGCGTTCTTTAAGGGTCCGTCTGGAAACAGCACAAAGCCGTCTGACCTAAGAAGTAAACTGTCGTGTTTACAACGGTTGCTAAAATAATTAATAACGTTCGACTAAACGCTTAATTCTTTAGTATGTGAGGTTCACGGCATACAGTTAAATCATATGGTTGGTGTTAACTTTTGACACGTTTGAGAATTTACACCGGCCTGTTACTGCGGGGACATTTCCACGCCTCTAAACATTAACGCGGCTCAAGGCGAAACATGATTGGTTGCATAACCTGTCAGTCATATGGCCTCTTGGGCGGGCCTTGCCAAAGAAAGCGCCGATAAGTTGTGAGACTAACTCCTTATTAATGCAACATAATGCAGAAGGGGGGGAACGAAGCACAAGAGAATTAATTGAGTGACTAAAGGCTTGTACACACCGGGAAAATTACCGCACGCATTTAACGCCTTGTGACTAAACAAAGGGTGCCAATGTGTGTGTGCACACCGACGCGGAAACGGCAGGTGTAAAAGCATCTTTTTTTTTTTTAAAGCCTGGGGCTCATCTTTTGGGTTTGACACGCCGCGTTAAAAACTGGCCAACCAATGGAATTGCTGCTTTAGTTCACGTGCCAGGAGCTGGTGAAGTTAAAGTAAAACACGACTTGGTGGCGGTCAAGCACAAAACGGTCTTGCCGAGCACACATTGATCCCAACGACGAAGAGGAAGTAAGCCAGATTAATTCTTCTTCTGTGTGACGAGCAAGTGTCAGAAGCATTAAGTTGCGCAGTGCCACCAAAGAGTATAGATAGCAAGAGTCGAAACTCAACACAAAGTTCCATTGCAACACCAGCGTCCTGCGATAACGCCATTTTTGGGGTGAAAGCGACTCTGCTTTTTGTTGTCGTGATGGCAATATCAGCTGCTTTGTTAAAAAAATTATAACATTAAAGCTTATATTCAACCTAAATGATGATCGCTATATACCATGTCAGTTATTATCAAGCATTTTCACCCCCAAAATGGCTAGGCTGCTTCCCAAAAAGCACCAGAGTTTCACCTCTTGGTATCTAAACTCTTTGGCGCCACCTTGTGTACCGGGGTGTTTTCATCTTTGGGTGAACTATCACTTAAATACTTCAACTCAAATTCAATTCAAAATTTAATGCAAATTTCACATTCAGAATAAGCATTGTGACTCGAGAACATCATTATGAGAAAGAAACCAGTAATCAATCAATCTTACGTTTGACCATTCCAGAATACAGTCCAGGCAGAAGTAATGCTCGCAGTCCTCTGGTGTGGCCACAGGCTGCTCGTGGAATGAGTTCAGGCAGATGGAACATTTCTCCGAGTCCTCATCCGAGCTCAAGTCCTCTGCATCAGCGGCAACATTTCCTACAGCTCCCTCCAGGACCTTACCAGCGTCCTCATCTGAAGATGCAGACAGCCATTAGATCATCTGACAAAGTCAAACTACTCAACACGTTACAGGAAAAATATTCTTACCTTCACTGTCATCCTCCTCTTCATCTTCCTCCTCACCATCCAAAATGTCCTCTTCAGAAGCATCTTCCTCGCTGTTCGTCTCTCCCTCCTCTGATTCTCCTCCATCTTCTGAATTGTCTTCTGAAATTTCATGGCATGCAGCCAAGAGGTATAGCATAAAAGTGACATAGTTAACAACACAGTATACAGGACAACTGGAGTACGAGGAGACCGAAACTGACTGGTCTAGCTGTTGATGCGAACAAAGCTTGTATACTAACCATCATCGGAGACGATGGACATGGCAGGTCTTTTGCCTTTTCCGTGGGAGACGTTTCTATTGATCAGCTCATCTTGACTGTCCTCTTCATCCATGGTTATGCATCAGTCTACTGTAAATAACACAGTACTGAACAATAAGCTGGGATTTATATTAATTGTACACACATTTAAATTCAATGTCAACACAGAATAAACATCATCTTAACCTACTGAATAAAGATGATCAATGTGTAGCATCACATTGGCAAAATGTAAGCTTAAACATATTCAGATCAAAAGCCTTTTGTATTTATGCTCTTATAACAGTTACCTTAACTACACGCCTACTAAATCAGTGCTACTGACACAGAAACTATCGACAACACAAACCACTCATTTGGATCATGGATTTACACAACACTTGACTTAGAAACGCTTTTGCACTGTCATTTTAAAGTTCAATGCACGCGAGAGTCAATTCTTTATTTATTTGATAACTCACCATGTTGATTTCGACGCTAACGGCTAACAACAGGCTAGCTAACAAAACCGCTCAAGTTAATTCAAATAAGCAAAACAACTCCAACGATGTCTCACAACAGGAAGCGTTTAAAACATTAAAATGCTTTAAATTATGGCCAAATACAGTACATTATTAACCTTGAGCACTGGCATTAAAGCTACGGCTAAAGCTAACACGCTAGATGTGTTTCTTGTCCTCAGTCTAAATTTAACTCGTCGGCTATTTTTGTATTAATTCATGTGCAGGTCGTTTAAAAACAGCTTTTATATGCGATATGATTCTAATTTATTGAATTCATTGGGGAGCTTGTAATGTTAATTATTTGTACCTACCTACCCAGTTAGGTTGTGTAGGACATTATTTGTGTTTTGAAGTCCACACAAGGTTTGTCTTTGACGCTGCCGGCCGAGGAATGTACGAATGCTACTATGGCGAAGACACGGCTCATGAATATTAATGACGGTTCGTGACGTTACCCAGTAGGCTTTAAGTGATTAGCCTAATAGATTGTAATAGGTCAAAGTTTGGCTTGTACATATTCATTGTGAAGGTTACTAAGCGGATAAATTAATATTCATGAGCTTAAGTTTTAATATTTGAAGACCGCTGAACCGATTTTAATGACAACCAGTTGAACTTTTTAGCAGGTACATTTCGTTTAGTTAATTTAGTTAGAGTTGGTTGCTTGTTTAGTTCTCTAATTTTTATATAATATTAATAATTACGATGTTGTTTTATACATCTATCAATTTGTTTCATTACTAGTCGATTTAGTAATAAATTGTTTTCTTTATTCGTTTAATGTATGGTTTAATAAAAATTTCCATTTCGTTTTTGAAAAAACAATTTTAATTCAAAGAATACTAAATGTCTCCTATACATATTTCATATACTTTATACGACGATTGTGCATGTTTGTTTGTTTTTACTGGGTATTGTTCTGATTCCTCGTGTGTTTGTATCCTTTTAACATTGTAAAAGTTCAGTAAACAAACAAAAAACATTTCTTAAAAATGAACACATCGATTGATTTTAAAAGTCATAGATTGAAATGCAACGTTTTTTAAAATCCCACCACTTCACGTAATACCCGTTTACGTAATAAAGTGTCACTCTGACAAACTACATTCGAGTTTCTAAAAACATATTTTTCGCGCCATGTCTCTCTCTCTCTCTCTCTCTCTCTCTCTCTCTCTCTCTATCATTCTCTGCATCCTTCGTACGTGCACATCCACACTAGCTTCATGGCTTTGCTACACACAGCCGAACAGAGTCAACCCACTCTCAAAACGCGGGTGGGGCTAATTTTTGTAAACCGTGAAAAAGCGTCAAATATGGGCCTCAAATAAGCATTGTAACATCGCCAACCGCTTTCAAAACTAAAGAGGAGATAATTAAAGCATAAATAATCGCACGTATCTTCAGCCTTAGAAAAGTGAGTGAACAGAAAATGGTTTGTTCCTAAAGTACGACGTGCAAAACAGAACGCGCCGCACCCCGCTATAACTCAAAGAAAATCCACCGAACGTATGATGGACATAACCGCGCCCCTTCTGCGCAGTCATTCGATAGTTCCGTCTAAAAGGCGGGCTTTCTCGCGAATGCCGCGCAGCCTATTTGCTGTTTTTTCATAAATCAGTACTGATTTGCATAAGCAGGTCAGGTTGCAGTTGCAAGGGAGTGGGCAGGGTCGGGATCGCGCGAGTGAGCTGAACTTCTGCGCTGGCTGTAGTGTACTGTTCACAATTTGGTACTTTATGGGGAAATTAAATTCGTTAAGGAAAACAGATATTGCTGCGTATTTTTGAGCAGGACGTCATCGTTGGCTGTTTAATTCTCGCTTCTTCCTTAAAATTAAAGCGTTTATTGGAATTTGATGTGAGTAACTGTGGCTTTTTTGGTTGCGATTTCAAATCAATTAATATTTATAAATGTACTTGAAGATGAATAGACAAATGATTTTGTATATTATGAGCTTACTTTTTCTGTCTGATCGTTCTTGAATTTAGTTATTTTGAATTATGCATTTACAGTACAGACAGACAAATATATAATATTATTATGATTGATATTTGTCCAACAGTGGTAATTTATTTATTAAGCAAATGACAAAATATGATTAACTGTTTACGAATATGCTTCTTGTTTATTCAAACTTATTCCGTCGTTTGTCGTTGTCACATGGTCGAAGCATGGAATGTAATAATCATATAGTAACATCATTCATTATCATTAAATAATTGTCCAGCCACGTTTACTGTTCTGCTGAATGCATCAGCTGGAAAATTATTGTTAGTAAAATATGTATTTTATATTCATTTTTTTACAGTGGTCTCCATGGTTTCCTATGGCGTCATTTGAGAATGTTTGATTTCTGAAAGCAGGTAAGCCACTGACTAACGCACATTGCGCCTATTCTCCATCCCACTGTGCGTGTGACAGCGGCTAACCAGCTTTTGGATGTATGCCTGACTTCGTGGGAACGTCCCACGACGGATATATACAGTCACTCAAAGCGACACTTTAGTTGCACGTGGATCTACAGGTAAAGCGCGGTGCTTGCAACACCAAGGTGAAGGCTTCGAATCCTATTTTAATACGCAATAGGATGAAATGTATATCTCTGTTACACTGTAAGTGGATGTGCATTGGCGTCTGCCAATGCATAAACGACTATGTTGTCATTATGACGTCAGGCTTAATGTACGTGCGGGGCGTCACAGTCATGTATCTGCTATATCATACGTGTCCTGGAGCTAGAGGATGTGTATTTTGTAGCACGTGTAACACGTTTAAAACGCTGTATTGTATGTGTAATCGTTTGACTTGTAGCTGTAGGAGTTGTGCTGCTATTGTGTGTGTAATTTTATCACTATTTTGCCTGTGAACTTTTGAACCTGTAGCTTATGTAAGAGCAGTGACAGTCGGATGAGCTGGTGTAACTGCATGTGAATTATAACAACACTGATACATACTGTGACTTTATAGCCAACGTTTGTGTTATTTGTGGTTTATTTTTAATAAAATGAAACTTTTGATTTAAATATTAATAAAGTAAAGGTTACAGTGTTTATTTTGCTTTGTTAAATTATTAGTGGTTTACCACTATGGGCATTTACTAACTATTTAGTCTATTTTCGATTATTGTAAATAATAAGTTTATATTATATACCTATATAATGGATTCATTTATTTTGAGTTGAATTTATGTAAAACATTTAAAATGACAAAGCACTCATTTTACGAAATATAAATAAAATTCACTCACATTTTCAACTGATTAATAAAGACCTGTGTCTTGCTTCTAATACTTATTGACTCGGCTCACATTAGAGATTTTGTCACAGTTTACAGATTTAATTGAATCACTATTGAGCATCTTTTTCCTTATCAGCGGAATGAGTTTATAATGTATTTTATTCTGGAATTTCATGTCCTCAGCCACACCTTTATTTCCTTGTTCTACTCTATAGATTCTGTAACTGTGTAATGTATATAGTTGTCATACAGGACTGGTAACAGGCTAGGCATGAGGGCTGTGATGACCTGAGGTTTATGTTCTAGGCATGTCAGAAAGTTTCTTGATCTTCTCCTCATAATCCTCTTACGTACTTAATTATGAAATTTCAAAGTTCAAAGAAATTTGCAAAGCCATGCATTGATGAAAAATAGTAAACTGATAAAAATATACTTTTCAAATAATCTATAGACAAAGATACTACAATGGAGCTTTAAACATAAACATGCTCATATGGTGTGACTGAAATATGTTTCTCTTATAATTATTAATAATAATAATAATAATTCAAATAAAGACATTTCACAGAACGCTGTAAATGATTCACATGTTTTTTAACACTTCAATCAGAATAGATATATAGGGTGTGATTAAACAAAGAGATTTTGTAAAGAAAAAAGGTCGCATACTGAGGAGAAATATGCTGTAAGTTTCGAACAAGCAATTGTTTTAATTATAATGCAATGAAATGTGACGTCTGTGAATTCAAAAGGTAAGGTGTGTAACTATTAAACACACAAAGTAAAACACAATCAAAAACTTTTTTTAGAAGATTTGAAATATGTTATGCGGTCCTTCACTTTTTTGACCACCTGGGGGCGCTTGGTTCCCAAATCCTATTATCACGTTATAGAATACATCTATAGAGGTCCTAAAGTCTAATCCACGTTCAAATTTAGAAAAAAGTTGTAGTACTTTCATAATTTTAAACAAAGAGACATTATGATGGAAAATGAAGAAGACATTTTTTTAAATTGTGCATCTCATTTAAAACATCTCCCTCATTTAAAACCACACCATCAACATATTTAAGACACAATGCAGAGTCTTTATTGTATTTAAATACATAGACAAAAGTAAAAGTTTTAAGATAAAATCTTCTGGTCATACTTTACAGTAAATACAGTAAATCTTTGAAATGTACCAAAAAGTAGTAAATATATAATTCATATATACAGTAAATATATAACATACGGCTATATTGACATGGACAGTTAAGACAGAGGGGTTGAGTATATAGCAGAAAGTCATTACAGATCCTTAGCCCTATGATTCAGGTTTTTACTGCCAAGATGATTCGCTGGATCTCAGGACTGCAAGACACAGAAAAGCACATTGAGTGATGCTTTGGGTTTGGTTTGCTTACACTTTATAACCGTAACACTGTAGGTACAAACATTCACGAGTTGCAGGGTTCATGCACATGGCAGCCGAGAGTCAACAGAATGAAATTTCAAACCCCCCAAAAAATCCAAACATGCGTGTAGCTGTTGTGTATATACACACAGTCCTAGCTATAGCCGATAAACTTAATTATATAGATTACTGATGCATAATAAAATACAAGGCATGGAGGTGTGGGGATGTTGTTTAAAGACGAAATATGAATGGTCACACAGAGACATGCCAACACACATTTAGGGGAAGAGGTTCACACAACACAGAGTCTCCCAACACCAGATATTAAAGGTAAAAGCACATTTATTTGATGCCTTAAAAAGGACAGTTCACCCAAAAATACAAATTCTGGCATGATTTATTCACCCTCATGTCATTCAAAATCTGTATATGACTCTTTCATCTGTGAAACACTAAAGAAGATATTTCGAGAGATGTCTCAGAGGTTTTGTGTTCATACAAGGGAAGTCAACGAGGTTCAATGTTGTTCGGCTACCATTTTTCAAAATAAGTCATACAGGTTTGAAATGACATGAACATGAATAAACGATAAAATAATTTCCATTTTGTGTGAACTTTCTCCATAAATATCCAATAATATAGCTTTTTTTCAAACCATTTCAAGGCATTTTTTCAACCAAATTGCACATATGCGTGTGCCTAATACATTCCAACTTTGAGAAATGTTAGTCATAATGGCCGTCTACTGTTTAAAAACTCACAAAAAAGCATTAAAGTATTCATAAAGTACATTTTTCTGAGCCACCTGATTTACAATCATTCAAATTATTCTTGTTTACGATGCATGTTTATTATGTACAATGTTTCTAGTACATTCAGAACAAATAAAATGACTGATTCACTCCTGCGTTTGGTATTTAACAAGAAGTATTAATGTGTCAGAAATGAGTATAGCATCCTGCCATTAGATATACACTTTTGGGAATAGTTTGGCCAAAAACGCAATTTCGGCACCATTACTCGCCATCATTCTGTAACAAACCTGTAAGTCTTTCTCCCTTTTGTGGAAGTTGAGCATAAGTACAAACATTGCATTTATATTTTTGGAGTTTGACAGCCCCTCATCATGCAATATAACCAGGATCACCGATCGTTTTTATGGTGTGCGTCCCACCACCACAGGAAGCTGAACATTGTTCTTGGTTCTGTGTGTAATTTATACATTTGAGTGCATTTATATGAGAATGAGCAAATGAGAATCATCACTTTTTGGCGAATAACACACACCGCTTCTCTAGAAATCCAACATACTGCTTGAAAGACTCACAAAGTCAATACTGCGACACAAGAGCAGATAGAAGATAACTGTAGAACCCGGGTAGAAACACTTTAGTTTGCGAATCAAAGTCAAATGAAGATGTAACTTGGATCAAACCCGCTATCCCGAAAACTAAAGTGTTAAGCACAGATCAAGGTAACACTTCTATTTGAAAGGCACTATATGCTCGCTTTGTAGCTCTGAAAGTTTCATATTTACAAATAATATAAGTAGCAACCACAGTTGCACAAACTGCAGTCAGTATGTACGACTGAAATTATACAGTCAGGTTTTGATTGGCCTACAGTGACGTCATGGAAATGAGTTTATAGAAACTATACATAATGCCTTTCAGCTAAAGTGCTACAGTCACACGTTCATCAAAAGAGGGCGGTTAGAGTAGAGAAGAGCCACCATGCAGGCACCTTCGCCCAGAGAGGGCTGACAACAGTGGGCGGGGCAGAGGGGCGGAGCAGACAGAGAAGCAGCAGGTTGTCACACATACACACCCTCGGGGTTCAGACTGGACACCAGGGGGTTCTGCAGGTTACGCGGGTGACCCAGAAACTGTTTGGCGGTAGGACGCGGAGGCCAATCTGTGGCAGAGCAAAATGAGGCTGGTAAATATCAACAAAGTATAATGAGAAGTCTACATCAATGGATGAGCGTCCATTTAAGAACAGCCTATTGAAAATACAGCACAGCATGTGTGTAGGCCGTACCATTGTTGACGTGTTTGTCCTGCTGTTCTTGCATCAGGTCCAGTTGTTCCAGATGTTCGGTGAGATGTGTGCGGGA
The DNA here is from genome assembly GCA_006030095.1 of Triplophysa siluroides. Taxonomy (NCBI): domain Eukaryota; kingdom Metazoa; phylum Chordata; class Actinopteri; order Cypriniformes; family Nemacheilidae; genus Triplophysa; species Triplophysa siluroides. Next base: position 4,530,853 of record VCII01000093.1, read on the forward strand.
TTGAGGGGCTCCGGCCTGCTGGATAAACTGCTGTAAATTACACTGTCTCAGCTCCTTATTCAACTCTTCCACCTCGTCCTCCTTAGCCTACATACACAGAGAACAGACGATCACAGACTGCCTGCTCACCCCCGATGGATCAAACACAGTTCCACGATCTATGCAAAATGTGTATCTATGCAAAAGGTAATGTCACATCATTTAAACCCTGGCATTACAATCCCAGCTCTACGAAAGAACGAATGAAGGAGTCATTGTGGAGTTGCGCAATAGCCAAAAAATTCCTACAATATTATTAATTTCTCGGTTTTTACAACCAGATATTATGCAAAAAAATTAAACTGACATGAAGACAGAGAGTCTGTTATATTGTTCTGTAAATAGGATACTTATACCACACGCCTCTTTTTGTAGATTATACACTTATTCACATTGTAGGTGATGTACAGTATATTTGCTTTGAAGGTAAGTTCACACTGATTGCAATCTGCACCACGGATGTGATTGGAAGTCAATGAGAATTGACGAATTGAGACTACAAATTTAAACGTTAATGTTAGAAGTGACATGATAGCAATAGCATGGAATGGAATACAGTTCAATAATAAAATTAATCAATAATAGTTTTTTTAATAAAAAAAACTAGGGCTGTGAAACGATTAATCATGATCATCAAGTTTGTGTTTATATAATATATGTCTGTGTACTGTGCATATTAATTTTGTATTTATAAACACATACAAATATACAAATGAATAAACTATTGGTAAATATAAATAAATTCATCAATATATTTCCTAAATATATACAATATATATATATGTATGTGCTTTTAAATACAAAATTAATATGCATAGTACACAGATATATACTGTAATGTGTACGCACACAAAGGATGCGATTTATCGCGATTAACTATTTGACAGCCCAATAAAAAACAAATGAATTTTGCAATAATTCTTTATAAGTCTTTCACTCACCAGTTTGTGTACTGAGGTCATTAGATACCACGTTTATGTGAAAAACAACCAGCAGATGTCAGTGTTGAACAAGGATCAGCTACCAACCAAAAGTTTAACAAATCTTCATTCTCCAGCACTGTCAGTGTGAACGCACCTTGATCTTTTGGATTTTATGATTCTGGTAAGTAAAGTGTAAAGTTTATCTGCCTAGTTATAAACTTTTTTTATTTAAGAAATCCTCTATTTTATTAAACTTGGACATAGACTCATTTCGGTAGTCTTAGTATAGTTTAGTTTTACATGTTTAATAGTTTTAAATTTAGAGAGTTAATTTGCAAGAACAGATAACTCCGTTTTTAAACATGTTCCATAATCATGTTTTTATTGCATTATAATTAATATCATTGAAACTGCAGTTAGCTTGTTTTGATAAAGTAAAAAAACACAAATACACATAACAAAAACATGATAACACAAAAAAAACATGATTGTTTGCAAATAAACTCTTTATTTTTCTATCTTTGTGTTTAATATAATATCTAATTTAATATCTATTAAATGTAATATTTAATGTAATATCTACTTTCTATACAGAAATGTCTAAAAGTAAGGTCCCACTTCGGACGACTGATATCGTTTTAAAAACACTTTTTTATATTTTATTAAAGTATGTATGTTGCATTAGTATGTTTAAACTACAGCCACAAAATATTACCATAAGAGAGGATCTCTTTTAATAATATATTTTTTTAATAACGGATAATATTGCAGTCAATGTATGCATTTGTGCAGTCAGCAATCGTTTATTTTTAAATAAAACCTTTTTGCCAAACAATTTTGTCCAACAAATACCATAAAAGCTCAGTGTTGTCTAATACGCCTCATATTTGGATGTTTAATCTAACCTTACAAATCATTAAAGGCAAATATTGTACATCACTGACATGACGTTTGCCCACTACTGTATAATCTAAAAATATTCCCTCAATTTACTAATAAAAACGGTTTAACAGACGTCACATCAGATGAATAGTCACCCCGAGGAGATAGTACAGCTTATCACTGTAATATTAAGTTTGTGCCCTGCGGCTCTGTTTACAGTAATCTCTAGATTTGTCATCTATGGGTATGTTTGTCACTTTGCCGTAAGTGTGTAAGGAGACGAGCCAAATTCAAATACAGATAAGTCAGAGGTCACCGCAAAGTATGAGACTCGGGTAACCCCGTGACCTGCTTTTTAAAAACTATGATGATTCACCGTCTGCCGGCGCTGAAGGAAATTCAACCTCCTACTTCACAAGCAAGTCTGAACTGATGGGAATAGATTTTCATTATGCAATACATGGTTAAGTCATGGTTGATTTCCTTGCCTTTTCGTCCACTTTGAGTGGCCCTGCGGTATTTTAGATCTTCACAGACTTTCGAGTCTTTGATTGCAAGATGCTGGAATACTGAAATATTGAAAACCTAAGTCTGGTCTGCAATTACATACAGTGTGAAATTCACGGCTGTCTGGCAGGAAAAGAAACTTAGTCAAGGGTACGTTTTTATTTAGTCTTTCCTTCAGAGGTATAAAATGCACAAGATATAAAAGAGACCATATGTACAAATAAAAACACTTATTTGCGTTTTCTTGTGTTTGAATTTTATAGGATAACAAGAAAAGTTTAATTTCTTTGCTTTCAAAACATCAGTTCATTGTTTGGAGCACAGTATCTGCACATATGCAGCCAATAGCTACAGGCCTCTCTCTAGAGCCACGCCCTCTCTGCTTACCTTCAGCAGAGTCTCCGCCCTCCCAAGAGCCTTTTCCAGCTCTATAAGCTCCGCCTCCAACTCCTCCCCATGCTTTTGCCGACTATCAAGCTCTTCCTTGACTTCCTCTTTCGAGTCATCTCGGCCAGGCGAGGTCTCCGCCTCCAGCCTCTCTTTCTGAATGTCCTTCTCGAGCTGCGAGGCACGGGCGTTGAACTCGTGCCACTTTTGCCCGCAATCGTCCAGTTTAGCGCGCAGCTCTCCCAACCTCCGCTTCATCCCCCGCTCCCGCTCGGTTTCTGCCTTAAGCTCCGCCTCCCAGAGCTCATCCTCCTCCAGCTCCTGCTGGTTCTTCCACAGTGCCTTTTCCAACACATCTATCTCCTCCTGTAAGGTCGATTCCTCAACGGACGACCGTTCCCAAGACTCACATTCCGTCTCTACAGTCACTAGCTGGGACTCAATGTTTCGTAACTGCTCCTGTTGCTGGTGTACACGTCTGAAAATCTCCTCTTTGGAAGGTCCGGGCAGGTACGCCGGTTGAGGAACTGGGGACGCCCTTTGTTCAGGAGAAGGTGTTTTCCGCGAATCCTTTGTTTTTGTACGAGAGGTGCCGGAAGGGCCTAAGTTGAAGGTTAAGGACTTTTTCGGCAAGCCGTGTTTGGCTTCTGGTGTAGAAGGCTTGTGGAGAGGAAGCGTGTGGTTGTGTGGACTTGGCTCTTCGCTGCTGCTGGGGCCGGTCCGTCGGAGGAAGAACTGCACCTCGCTGCTGTGCTGGCCCAGTTTGGCCAAGGACTCCAGTGGACGCTCATTGGCCAGAAGTTGGCGCTCGGTGTCTCTCAGTCTCTGAATAAGAATGTAGCGACCCGTCTGACCTATAAAGGACACAAATGTAGTAAGAATAAAAAATCAGCTACAAAATGATCTATGACATTCTGACACATACAAACATAATTAGAATTTAACAAATACATTTTTTATCCAAAGCAATGGCAATATTCTTGTTACAGGACCAATTCCAATGGAGCAAGTGGGACTATCATGGGATCGCTTTAAGGACTAATTGGCTAATTCGATGACCCCTTTGTTGGGTTTAAGCCAATAAGTGCTCAACCACATTCTAGACAATGTTAAGGTTTACCTCTGCAATAAAAAGGCTTTAATCGTTTTTCAGGTAGCGGTAGGGTTGAGTTTAAGCATAGTAGTACTTACCAATGGCTTGGGCAAGTGCAATGACTACATCCTGGCATGATGTCTCCTCTGACAGGCCACAAACCACTCGAACAGACCCGTCCACCCAAACTTTCAGCTCCATCAGAGACGCCGAACTCAGACCAACTCACATCAGCAGTGCATGCTAACGTCTGGATTCTGAAACGATAAAAGTAGAAGAGTTCAGATGGTTTCATCACTTGAACAAGATGTCATTTATCAACTTCGGATGCAATCAGATGCACTTTTACCTTTCTAAGCGAATGGGGGGATTTTACCTGACTTATAATTAACAATTCCATAGGCTTGATGTACGGGCCAGAGCCAAACCTCCTAGCAATGGCCTAGCAACCACCCGGATCACCCAACCAACAGCACCGCATCATGCTAACAACCACACAGAACACCCAAGCAACTGCGTTTTCACAGAAACGTCTTTGTAACCCCACACAACATAGCAACTCCCTGGCAACCACCCTATAACATTCTAATGGCACATTTTGTAAACATCACAAAACAAATCCATCAAGAACAACCAAGCTACCTTCTCTATTATGCTACCTATCTTTTTTAGAATGCTCAAACCCGGCAGGATTTCCAGCCATGAGACAAGAAATCTTGAAGAACATAAGGTCCAGTGGGTAAGCAAATTTCAAGAGCTATTATTAGCAGAAAGCTGATGGACTCTGAAGCGTAGCTCTGCTCCAATTAAATGCACTGCCGGCTTCCTTCAAAGGCGTTTTGGCAGATTAACGCTTATGGGAACAGACAAGCAGAACGTAGACCTTCAGAGACTGCATGTGCTTGCATGCGCGCCTGACTCCACTTTGAAGCCTCACAGCAGGAACAGATGGCTTTGTTAAGGTAAGGTTTAGCCATGCTACGTTAGATGTATATCTGCCTGAGAGGTGACATAATACATGTTGGCCCTTTGACTGTTGTGTACAATGCACTTTGTGAAAAGATACTTTGGTAAAGACTTCTGCACTTAGTATGAAACATTCAAAGGCATAAAGCATCTGCCAGGCACCAATGATGGATGTTATACCTCGAGGCAATTTAAAGAGAAGTTTAATAAATGGAAGAGAACTAAATTTTGCAGTTGGGTGAACCTCATAAAGCCTGTCAGAAACATGTTTGAGTCATATTACAAGAAAATATATTTTGCTTAGAGCTTCAATGCGTGTTTGGTTATTTAGACAAAGTATGCCTTTCTGGATGAGTCTCCCTTTCTCATTCTTTGTAGCAGAGACATAAACAAAAAGATTAACATCCATACTAACAACAGCAACTTGTGACTCATTTCAAACTGTCCTAAAGCCTAATATCCAGCTTTTTTCCACCTGCTCTTGTATTCCTTAAGGCTTCCACACGTTGTGTTTGTTCAGAAGCTCTGCTGGCTAATTTTGAAGCATTCCTCCGGCCCGTCTGTACTGAAGCTGAGGAATGCTACCTTGTTGGCCCGTATGCAGAAGAGTGCCGAGTAAAACAAATCTTTCTTTGTCTCCTGTAGCTCCAACAGGCTCATACTAAATCAAGGCCACGGCCCCCGGGTACACATTTCAACAGCCTGCGGTTACCATAGACACAAAGCAACGGACGTGAAGTATTAATCACAGAGGGAAGAATCAACAGGTGTCAGATGCATCGGGCTAGGGACAGTATAGATTTATGTTGAACTATTTGAGCCACAATGAGAAGGTGCTGTGGGTGGTTGCCAGGGAACTACTGTGCGGTTGCTAAGGAACTTTGAGTGGTTTTAGCACTTTGCTGTGTTGTTGCTGGTGGTTTTAAAGTAGCCTCAAGTCAAAATAATCTGGAACTATTTCATTTGTTCTAATGTCTGCCGAACATTCCTAACGAAAATTCATATTTTTGGGTGGATCACCACCTGCTTCAATCAGTTGATCTTTACATAGTTTAGATCCCTCACACATGTCCAGGCCCACTGCTTCAGAAATGCAGGCCCACCCCAGACACATCGTAATGTTGCCTTGTCCCATCTGAGAGACTCCTCCAAATGCTATTACTGGAATTATATCAATAGTCTCTCATCATCATCAACATCTTTATGTCTTGTGGCCCTCTGGAAATGATTCTAAGCAAAGCGCTTGTTTGTGCATGGGGGGTGTGGCCTTTTCCCAACGGAAGCAGATGTGCTAAAATATGAGTGCAACATGCCAAAAATGATTTAGAACATCTTGGCAACCACATAGCAACACAATAGACATAACCCGAACACAGTTTTCTTTCATAGCCATTGAGGTGCAACAAATCCTAACATGCATCCCTTTAGATCCCACATAAGGTTTACACTACAGGTCATTATATTTAGAACACTTCAGTGAAATGTTTCTCGTTTTCTTAAAAAACCTTTTGTTCTGAATGTGCATATAAAGCAGATAAAAAAAATATTTGGCAAACATAGATGTTTTTTATTGCAAAACTAACATTTTATTTAATAAAAATGTTTTTGAAAGAGTAGTTCATACATGTTAAATTATAGATGCGAACTCCTTTATTACGTAAAAAAAATTCTGCAAATTCTAGGCAAAAGGTGACTATACTAAAGATGCTAAAAGTAAGTTTAAATTTATTTATGTTACAACATAATTCCCAGTTCCCTTGTTTTGGATTATTCTTTAATGTGGAAAAATATGAATAAGCGAGCTATGTAAACTTTTGACAGGTAGTGTACACAACTGCTCTTTCTCACACAAACACCTGGGAGAAGAAAAAAGCTATTCTGTGTTTTACAACACCCCACCACTAGCACATGGCCTAACATGTCTAATCTTTCCGCTGCTTTATCAAACAAAGACGTTTCTTAAAATACTTCAAAAGGGTTTGAATGGGTTCCTCTGGAAGCAGTGAGAAATGTTAAAGAGCTTTTCTCATCGGTTAAAGCTGCAATCCACAACGATTTTTTGTTCAAAATAAACAATAATACCAGTGTTCAAAACTGTCTCTTTACCTCACCCGCATTCACAACAGTGAGCTTTTAATAATGATTTAAAGTTGTAAATGATTTTTTATTTATAAATGTAAAGTTACCTGCAATTTTATATTTCAGACAGAGATGGCGATATAGAGGCAAAGTTACAGATCGCAGCTTTAATGCAGTGTTTGGTGGGTGTGTGAGGAGAGAGAATTATTGCTGTCTCCACTCATTATGCATTAAACTGTGATTTATCCGGATGGCATCTCCATCCGACGGCAATGATGCATTGTGGAACAGTGCAGGCTGGTGATATCTCTGCCCGGTGGCACTTTATAAATAAAAAAGAATATGTTTTCTTTTTTGTTAAAATAAAATATTCACAGGACATTGTTCTATGATTTTTTTACTTTTTTTCATGAATTAACAAACAAAACAAAATTAAAAGACAACAAAACAGACACAAAACAAAAAAAAAAAAAAACTCAATTTTTGGAGTAGTCATGCAGCGCTTTGATTCAACCTGTACTGTACCTAAGAACGTGTCATTACTTTCACACATGAATAACTGCAGGTTCAGCTTCTCTAGAAGAAGGTTCCATCCACAACCTGAACAGATATTCTTTCATAATGGGTTTGTTGCTATTATACCATACAGCAACAAATGAATCAGGCCCAAATATTGCATGGGTGTCTGAACACAGTATGTTTAGTATAGACGCAGATGTGATGGAGATTATTTGGGGGGGGGTCATGGAAATAAGTTTGTTTGTAAAATAGTTTATCTAAAAAATTAAAAGACCCTCATTTCGTTCCAAACCTGAATGATTTTCTTTCTTCTGCATAACACAAAAGAAGATATTTTGAAGACTGTTGGTAACCAAAGTACAACATTGAACCCCATTGACTTTCATTGTATGAACAGTTGCTTTGGATGAAACTGTCTGCCAAATGCATAAATGTAATGCAATTTTTGTAAAGGATTTTTATAGTTTACAAATCCATTTCTATTGTTTTATCACTTGAAATAATAAAGAACCTGGAGAAAGGTTTGGTCCACATTTTAAAGTGTAGCGGTATATGTGAAAAACAGAATGATACCCGCTCAGTGTGAATGACAGGAGCGCTGACCCTCGTCTCTAAACACACAAAAGGGCACAAAAAAGTGACCAAGCTTCACCTCTTAACTAAACAAAGACGGTCTTAGAAAACAATAGAGAATGTCACCCCGCTGCCCAAAAATCCCTAGCTTGGCTACACACATAGCATAGAAACTGTGAGAGTGTGGGCAGGCATTTTTGTCAGGCAGCCCGGGAGAAGCCTTTGGACTTCTGAATCTACTTCTGCACCGCTGAAAGTAAAAATAAGGGCCCCATCTTGTCTCCAAAACGATTTGTATGCGGCTAGAAGAATTCTAGCGGTTAGATAATAGGATCAAAGTTCTGGTGCTATGAACAGGTGCGCAATTTTCATTTCTGATGACAGAACCCACCCAGGTGTAAAGCAGGTCCACAGAGAAAATTTGGTTTTGGTAAGTCATGTACAACAAGCCTTGCAAACTCAGCAAAAAGGAGGAGACTAGCAGTTGCCCAGCCTTAAAAACCTTTCCTTTATTGTCATAACTAATTCTTCCACTGTATTTGTATAAACAGCCGTGTCATTTTAAGCCATCCAAGTCTATTCATGACCAACTCTATTCACGCGGTATGCCCGCATGCAACATGACACTTTGTTCATAAGTTATTCATCGCCTAAATAATTCAGAAATATGTTCTGCCCTTTTTACAACATTGGTTCCTGCTCCAAATGTATCTAGATGATAAATATCAACGCCTGAGGTATTAAAGGTAGATCGCCAACATGGAAAGTCCTGAGGCATTGGCCTGTTTTCAATGCAAGACGGAACAGGTGCACCTACTGTGAGTGGCTATATTAAAGCAAGAACAATCTCCCGTGGTGATACGACAAAGAAGTGAAATGTTTAAAACTGGTGCGCTGTTACCATCTAAAACTTTGAAAAATGTTTTTGAAGGAGATTTTAAGAGCAACAATGTAAGATAGGTCTGGATTGTCAACTAGTTGGGTTGTAAGGTTATTTTACATGTTACCTCATTTTACAATTTCATGAAATGAAATGTTGCAATAAATATACATTTTGGCAACCAAACAACACTGACCCCCATTGATTTCCATTGGACAAAAAACTGAGACATTTCTCAAAATATCTTCTTTTGTGTTCAACAGAAGAAAGAGTAATATACAGATTTTGAATAACATGAGGGCAAATAAATTACACAAATTCACAGTATTTTTGGGTGAAGTTAGCCGTTTAGATGACTTTGATTTTGTAGTTGTGCTTTACAGAGACCTGTAGGTATGGTGCATGTTGAACACTATCTTTTGTCTTCAGAAGTAAGGTTTAATTAAAATATGTGTAGAATTCAACCCCTACTGAGAAAGAATAGCTTTCTGCATTCCTTCTGCAGGTGGAGGTCAGGGGTCTGTGTTCGGCCCTTTAAAGTTTCTGTGAATGTTTTGAAAAGGTCTGGAATGAAAAATCTCAGGTCACATTATGCAGCGTGCAGTGTTTTCTAAATCCATGGCAGGAACCACGTTTCTGTCAGACCGTTAGTGGAATGTGTGTGTTTTGAAATGCCACATTCCTGGTGTGGGAGCATTGGGATGTGTGTGCATTCCCGACGTCCTCCTGCATGCCTTATTCCAGATAGCTGTTCTTACAAGTGTAGTGAACCTGAAAATCTGTGGTTACCTCCCACTGAGAGAATAAGCAACGTGTCACCCATCCCCACCCCCAACAGAGCGCAACAAAGTCCTGCCACTTTTTTTTTGTTCATTTTCAAATTAATTTCTCCTTATGATCTCCATGTGAATTACAAACATATTCAATGAAGAGTTTTAAGACGTGGACCAAGCCAACTAGCTCTGGGGAACTTACAGCCTAAAGCAGTGCGAATAAAATAATAAGAAAAGGCTTAAAGAAAATTTAAAAAAAAAACATTTTATTTAATTCATATTAAATAATTTATTTTATATGTATATGTATTTATTTAATTAATATTTATTTTTTAAATTACAGTTATTAATTATAATAGATATTAAGTTATATGTGGAACTGTACCGATACTTGTCCTTTACTGGTTAGCAATCATGATGTTATTGCTAGCGGATATAACCGGTAGTCATCGTTTTGCTACATTTTGTAACCAAGCAGAGGTGCAGATGGGAACTTCGGGGCTACGGCACCAAGCAACAGCGGCAAACTGCTTGTGGTTCCCAAGAGAATATGTTTATTTGGGTGATACCTGCTGAAGCGTAACACACATACTCTCTCTCTCATTATGTAAGCTTTGCTAAATAATTACCTAGAGAGCCTTGGGACATATAAAGCGTCAGCACCTGGAATTCTTGCACGGTTCCAAGTATCCTTGACGTACGGTGCAGAAAGACGTACGATGCCACCGTTCCGGACCTGACACGTGTGCAAATGAGCATTTGTGCGAATTTGAGCCCCATAAGAGATCGATTCCTTGAGACATGGGAACCGGAGATGAAACAATTGCGATGCGGATCTGAGCTCTAACAGATTATCAAAGATTATCAAACAAGTGAGCTTTGTGAGAAAAGCTTTAAAGGGGGTCAGGATGAGACATGAGAAAAAGAGAGACACATCCGAAGTCGCTGAACTGTGATCAAATTAACAGCAGATGCTAAAGCGAGGTAGAAAATAGAAGTGTCGCTTGGCCTCAAAACATTAAGACTTTGCTCTTCTAAAAATAAACATGTTTGTCTCAGAAATTCACACTTTGAGAAAAGATTTGAAATGCTTAGGAACCACTAAACCGAGTCTTGATATCCAACAAAGCCAAATAACTTTTAACCAAGTTCAAACTTGAAGGACGCAATCTTGCGTGTCCTTGCTGATAGTTATATAAGACTTTAATGATGTTGTACGCCGCCTTTGTGTGTTTTGTAAGCAGACGTCTGTGTTGTGGTTATTTTGCTTTTTGTCTCATGCTTGCACCACTCAGGATCTGTTAACATCAAACCACCGGAGTAAAGCTGGGTGGTCCTAGATGCCGAATCTAGCAGTTACAATATCTTGATAATTCCCGAATTTTCTTTTATTTTCTATTATTCTTTTATTTGTTTATTATCTCAGTTTGATTTGTCTAGTGCACCGAGAACTAGCCTGAACTTGAAAGCAGTCAAAACGTTTTTCATTGTGATATCTGGGTCTCTTCACACTTTTGGCACACATTTTTCGTGAAAAACAGAAACTTGCACATCATGTGTGAGCAGCGAGAAGCAGAACCAGAAGATCGAGACAAAGATAGAGAGGAACAGAGAGAAGGCTTCTATTGAATACTTACAAAGCAAGCTAAAGATTGGCATGTAAGGTGAAACTGTTCATCCTAAGCAAGCACACAGAAGCTTTCACAAACCCTAATGGACGCTCACTCAACATTGATCCAATAAATCCAATGAAGCTTAGTGGGCACCATAGGGTATGACTGGTCTGTTTTTGCTACTAGCAGGATTCTTAGGAAAGATCTCACAAATCCTGCCAAGAGCACATATGGGTCATATAGGAAAAATTTAAGAAATTATATACATTTATTCATTTGGCAGATGCGTTTATCTAAAGCGACTTACAAAAAAAAAGTACTGTTAGTTTACAAGGCAATGCTACTAGGAGGACTAAAGCTGGAGTAAGCAAAGGAGAGAATGAACAACAATTTTTATTTTTTTACAGACAGACAGACTGTTATTGGTTAGTCAAATAAATGCGGAACAGGTATGTTTTGAGCTGTTCATATATGTTCGGTTATGTTTTGAGATATATCATATTAGTACCATTAAAATAACATTATTTTTTTAGTAGAATGAAAAAACAACTTGTTGAATCAAAAAAAAATTTGTTAATTTTCTTAATTTGTTTGCACTGGTTTTGTAAACGTACTTAAAAAGCTGTGTTCAAAAATGTCTTATTCACCCTCATGTCATTTTTGTGTGTAAATTATTATAAAAATTAAGTAAATCCTACTAGTTGTTTTTTCAGAGTACCATTAACATTATTTTGCATTATGACATTTTTTTATTCATAATGTAATGCAATAAAACTTTATTTTTATTATAAAGTAAAAAAAAAAGAAAATATTTTACATGCATATAATTATTGGCAATATTAAATATTCAAACATTGGGGTGTTTACATTATATTTATAATAAATAAATAATTTGCATTTTAAAAATCATGAAATTGCAGTAATTTTTATATCACACTAAAGCATAAGCAACAACGAGGGAAGTGCCCTTAACTGTCAGGAAAATAATAACACAACCCATAAATAAAAATTCTTTCATCATTTGTCACCCTCTTATCATTTCAAACCTGTGTGACTTTATTTCTTCAGCAGAATTCAAAAGAATATTTTAAAGAATGTTGGAAACCAGACAACATTGAACCCAATTGACTTCTATTGTATGGTCACAAAACCACAGAGACTTTTCTCAAAATATCTTCTTTTGTGTTCCACTGAAGAAAGAGTCATATACAGATATGTGGCTAACTAAATAATGACATATTTTTGGGTGAACTGTCCCTTTAAGATGGTCTTCAAACCACTAAGCTTTTGTACAATGTGAGTTTCAAGTGTACAGTTTTACCACTAACGCTTGGACCGGCCATCTCTCTCCCGCCGGATCAATGTTTTAGCACCGTTGTGCACCTGCATTTCTAATGGATAGCTGTGTACCCACACCCGCTGTTTGTCAAAGGTAACAGGAGGCGTGATGAAGAAGTGGCCTGCCGGTAGATCAGCCGCTCTGACAGCTCTCTAGACACGTTAGATTAGATCTGATCAGTTTAACAAGCCAAGTGCTGAACCGTCACTTTAACCGGCCCTCCGGCACTTCACTATTAACACAGAGCTGAGCTGAACACTTGACACTTAGTTATACATGACTAATTAAATGAAATATCACATGACATCAGAAATAACAACGCTGGTTGCTATTATTATTGCTTCAATTCTGGGTTAGCCGATTATTTTAACGCCTTGTTCTATGAAACCTATTATTTTGGCATGATTGATACTTTAAATACTTTAAATCACTGTTCTAAGCCATAAGACATGCAAGTTTCCCCTGGAAGTTAAGTTGATACTTAACTCAATAATGTAAAGTCTGACTAATTTTTTTCACTCAAGTGTCTCCAAACCTTTATAAATGTCTTTGTTCTGTCAAACACAAAAGAAGATATTTTGAAAAATGTGAAAACCTGTTCTGGGCCACCATTGACTTCCATTGTAGATATTTTCGGCTATATTATATAACAGTGCCCCAGAACTGTCCGGTTATAAACATTCTTTCAAATATCTTTCTTTGTGTTCAGCAGAACAACCAAATGTATACAGGCTTGGCACAACTTGAGGATGAGTAAATGACCCAAGTTTAATTTTCAGGTGAACTGTCCCTTTAAAAAATCTCTAGTGTTACATTAAAGAAAAGAGGGATCTGAGGACCTTAAGATAATAGCGAATAGGGGTGGGCTCCTTTAACTTAGGTCATTAAGTCACCTAGCAACAACCCAAACAAGGAGTAACTACGTAGCAACCACCAAGAAACCCTGCTAATTACCTAGCAAACACTCAAAACACCTTAGCAACCGCATGGTAACCGCAAAGCAACCGCTCTCAACAGCCTGATGGAGACTTTTGCAAGGGCACACCAACCACCACTTACATTTATATTGTTTTAAATGTAAATCTGTGTTAATATATAACTGACGAATGGCACCTCATAATGATAAACTATAAATAAATGAATGACTTATTTGTCTTGCACACATGATGCAGGTTATATTAAATAAAGGCAATTTTTAACAACAACAAAAATGCTTCAGAATGAGTGCGAAATGTAAGGTTTTGATGAGAAAATTTGTTTGGAAATGAAAAAATTATATCACATGACATATGACTTATGACATATTAACCAGATTTAATGTGTGTGCCTGTGTGTGAAGGGCTTTAAACACCCTATCTTTAACAGAGCAAATGTAATGAAACACCACAGACTGACAGAGGATTTTGGTTATAGATTAAAAGCAAACATCACACAATCACATCCAGGCTCAACGCTTTTCATCTATTATCCATCATCCTACATATCACTTCTCTCACAGTCTTAAAGATGAGAACGGATTGAGTTTTTATATACACTACGAAAAAATCTACCTCTTAAAAGAATCTTGAGCGAAAGTTTTTCCAAGTGAACATATCCAGTGACCTCATACATGAATCATTGATCTCTCAGTAATAACACAGTGATAATATACTGGTCTGATCACTCATCGCGAGCAGAGCTCAAGTAATGTCTCAACTGTATCTAGACAGCAATACGATTCAGTCAAACCGAGACAAACCGAGCTCTCGTGGTTTTCAGATGTTTCCCTCTCGGATTTCAGACAAACTCTCAACCATCTTTTCGGATTTGCCATGATTTTAACCTGAACCCATACATTTCTCATTGAATTCTCCCAAGACCGAATGACCTGAGCTACGCCATTTACACACAATAATATGCCAACAATTGTTCATTCATGTCTCTTCTTACTGAATACTGAAAACATCTAAGATCTACAAACATAACTGAGAGATTTGTGAAGAATACCGACTTTCACGCTGAGATCTCAATGCTCTGGACCAACAGGTTGATTTACAAATCCAACGTGTAAAGTGCACAAGTTCTCTTACCTCGTCAAACATAAAATCCCTTTATTTTTCAAGCGCTGCTTCCACGAGAAATGATAAATATCCCAAAATGTCCTTTGAGAAGACAGACGTGGATCTTTGGAGAGAATGGGGCAGATGTGCCGGTTGTAAAAGCTCCTGAGGAATGCTGATATCCCCGGCGTCTTTCTGACAGCACTTCCCACTCGCATCTAAAGCTCTCTCTCTCTCTCTCTCTGTCTCTCTCGACCCGCCTCAATGAACTCTGCTGATACAACCAGCTCCGCCCACGTCTCCAGGTAGGAGGAGTGTCTTGTTTTGTTTTGAGCAGTTTCTGTCACACACTCTTAACGACCCTCACATACACACACCCATTCACACATTTACACAAATGAGACATATAATTATAGACATCTATTGTTTTAAACCCGGCTAATAATAAGGACTACAAATAAACCTCAATAAAAGGTCAAATGTAATTTTTCAAATCAGGATGTGCAAAAGGAAGGTCAGATTTTATCCACTTTTGCCAACAATTGTGTCATTACAGTATAGCTTATATACATAATCATATTTTTAATAGCACACACAATTATCACTAAAATTGCACATAGAATCCGAAATTTTCGCACATTAAATACGACCTCACGTTGTGCCAACCACATTTACACGCTGCCTCTGATATTTTCGTCCGCCATTGAAAATTCGGACTGGGTTCGATTTTCTGCGTTTTTCACATCCGTTGCAAGGATGTGGAAAGGTGTTTTGACAATGCAGAGACACCGTACAATCGAGCGCCAAATACGAAAAAACGCATATGAAAATTTCGGACTGTATGTGCAGAGACCTTAAGCCTAAAACACGAGCCCCAGCTTATTGAAAATATATTGTTCTTATCCTGATGTCAGTTTTCATTAGAGGACACACACACAGGGTGACTGAGCATTGTGGGAGTGTTTTTGCAGTCAGCGATCTTAGTGGGAGTGTAACCAGATGCTTGCCACGGAAGTCACCGTGTCACATGTTTAGCTATTCAAACAGATCTCTTTCTCTCTCTCTCTTTCTCTCTCTCGCGCTCTCCCAGAGGTAATTTGTATTGCTCAGATATTGCTCTTTCTTGAGATACTTTATAGTACTTTATATCTTTCCTGTAGCTCAGCGGTTAGAGCATGTGTAGTATCAAATGTATAGTATCATGCAATGTAAGTCGCTTTGGGTAAAAGTAAAATTACATGCTTTAGAAAACTGGTCTTGACTTATGTTAGAAGTATAGTGCTAGTAGTATTGTGCAAGTATTGTGTAAGTTAATAGTTTGCAAGTAGCAAAGCTCATCTGGTCTTGGAAAAGAGTTTATATTGAAACTTTGGCAGACAAATCTGAGAACAGTCTGATTGTTGAAATATCGTCTCGAAATCCAGAGATTATTCTCAGAAAACATCTCAGAAACTTCAAGTGTTCGTTCACCAGAAAATTTAAATTCTCAGTGAGTAACAAGTTCAGTCTGTTCTTCAGAGACTATTACAGCTCCTCTTTTCTGTTTCACAGAAGAACTAAAGTCATACAGTTTTAGAACCACATAAAAGGTTGAAAAATCACTGATGACAATTTTTTGTGAATTATTCCTTTATGCATACCGTATCGATTTAATCTTATTGCTATCTAGGAGAAAGAAGTGTCATATTTAAGCATTCGTCACATTTGTTATGGGTATGGGAGCTGACACACAATATTCAGTGAAACCACACCATCAGCTTCAAGCCGAAACTGAACTACAGCAAAAGATCAGATGAACTGTCAACAAACCATGACGGTGTATCTCACAAAAACATATCCAGGTAACATTTTATATGGATGGATGATATGAGAAATTTAGGTAAAAACAATAAAGTCCAATTTTAGGACTTGAGAATCTGGCCATTTTCAATCAAGCAAGTTTGTTTGCATTTCTCAATCTTTATGTAATAAAATAATGATAAACATTCTGTGTGGGCATAAGATTTTAAGTTTTACATAATTCTGCATTTAATACATGTTTAAAATACAGAAATGGAACAAACTGGATAAGCACATAATGAATGAAGAAAAAACTATGTATCTATGTAACTAAAAGTATGTCATATTTATTATTTTATTTATTCATTTTTCTTTTTTGTTTCTCCAGAAATTTCAAATAAATACCACAAGATTCTTGACAGATTTGCATTATCACACAAGTTAAAAATGTTTTCTTCAAGTACAATATAATTCTATATTTTATTCATGTGGTTTTGCTGAAAAATAATGACCTGGAACGTTCATGACACACTTCATGAGATTCCTGCATACACAACAGCTATAGAATCAAACATATATCTACAGTCCTCTACAACATCTGTCAATGACAGTGGACATATTAAATGACAATGTGATGTCAATATGTTTGCCCACACACAAAGCCACACACAAACATGCACGCTCCTCAACATAAACACAACTTGTCGATCATTGGTTATTACCAACATCAGATGGCTAAGGCCTCCTGTCCTAAATGACAAAAGTGTGAATTAGGAGGGTTGAATATTTTCAGAGCTTAAAGCGTATTGCTCTTGGATTGTCTGTTTTACGTTTCTCTGACACCCTTAAGGCATTCCTGAGGTCAACTCCTAAAACCTGTAATCTCGCGCCCCCTCCCCCCGTAGTATCTGCGACCCCCCGTGCACTTTGCAGCCGCCTGTTTTAGGGTGATCTATGGTCATCTCAACATTCCTTTGTTTTTAGACTGCAAACCTGATATACAACGTGAATTAGAAACGCAGCCAAGAAGTATTTGTTTGTTATGCTAGCTGATATTTTTACATGCAAAAACGTCTTTAAGTGGAAAGGAACACCTTAAAAACCAAGCACCATCACATTAAAGTCACCATTTGACATTATGAACATCAGAAAGCATGTCTAATAACCACATGACCAACTTCATAAAGGAACCTAAACCGCAACAAAGGTTCACTTGAATAGACAAGCAACTGCCTCCTTGTCTATGTATCCATGTAATGGTAAATGTCATTGTCAAACAAAATCTGTTGTATGAGCTGTGGTCACATGATGATCACACATAAAAGAAAGGCAACCCAGCGGTAAACTTGTTTCTACATAAAATGCGATTCAACAAGAGATTTCATCATCCATCCAGTAGATGCTTTCAAAGCGCAGGTGCACACTAAATCCACAATGACTGAGACAGTCTGATGTGTCTTTAGATCAATGGACAATGAACAGACAGGTGTGCTGAGCTCAAAAACCCATTGCGGCTACAAGCCGTAACATCGACTGAACATCAAATATCTGCACTTCATCATTATTTCCTGCACCATTGACTACGGATAGCTGTATTTTGCAGGGCCCTTGAGGAATTTTAATGTTGCCTTTATGTTAAAACCCGTCGAATAAGGAAGTAAACGAGTTTTGCATGATAACACAAAACGACCTTTGAAAGCAATGAAGGCAGCAAATCTTGTAATTCAATTTTAACATGCAATGTTTCTACCATAAAGCCATGCATGTTATCTGCAAAGCTATTGCAGCCTATTTAGGTGGCATATACAACCTCAAAAGTGAGCAAGTCCTCCATGTGAGGCTCCACGTCTCCACTTAAATAGCACAAATAGCATAACCGTTGAAATACTAGATCCGCTATACAGCTTGTTAATCGACGTCACGCCGTGTTGAATGTTGCGCCATCTTGGGAGGATGGCTGCTAGTACGTTCAATGCAGTGTTTTGTTTTTCTTGTTTGATTAGGAAATATAACTATGGTAGGTCGGTCTTGTTGGTTAAAAACTACAATAGCATTACGCAGAGTCGTCCAGGAAAAACCCATGGTTCTTTCACTTTCGATTTCACCATATATCAAACAAAACAAGTAACGGTACAGATCAAAACAATAATAGCAGTGCCGTATTATCCTCCCAAGATGGCGGCGGCACTGCAACATGCAACATAGGGGTGACGTCAGCTTTACATTCTCTATTGATTCTTCTGACAGACTTGGCATGTTATCAGGTGGCTAAGCTAACAATGCGATACTCTATAAGCTTAAAAATTAAATTCTTGCCAGATAGCACAGGTATGTCTGTAAGACGTCTGCTTAAGATCACATTCTTAAATCATAAACATCTTACAGACATCTTCGGAGACGTATTGCAGATGAGCATAGGCATGGGCCGAATACGGGTTTCAAGGTATGCCGAGGTTTGAAAGAGTCAAGTTTCAAAACCACTAAAATTGTCTGTGATACCGTTTCTAAGGAGCTGTGTTTAACCAAAAATACATAATTAAGTCATGTAATGCAATGTTTGATGTTTAGGCCTAATATATAGGCTATGACAAAAAACTATTTTTGAAAGAGTATTATAATTTTAAGGCTTTATTTTTACCTGACATATATGTTCTATGAATGTTGGTTAAAAATAAAATGTATTTGTGCCCAGTTGAAAAGTTGTTGTTTGTATACGCAGACATTTGAAAAGAACACATTTTACTGTTGTAATTGCAATACAGTGAAACTGTGACGCTTTTGCTACAGGTTATCATACCGTCAAAATCCATCTTGCAGATGTAACTTCAGGCATCAAATAGACTATGGAGCCAAAGTAGGGTCACATATATTTGCAACAACAAAAAATGGTTTGCAAACAAAAAAAAAGTTTTGCAAACAAAAAAAAAGTTTTGCAAACCCAAAAAAAAGTTTTGCAAATAAAAATAGGCTATTAAGCAAAAAATTGCATCTTCGCAAATAAAACTTAAGAATCTGCAAAAGAAAAGTAAAGCACAGAGAGAAAAAATCAAGTTTAGCAAAGTAAAAATTCAGCAGCAATAATTTTGCAACACATCTTTTCCATTGCATCGCTCCTTTAAATTCGCGTTTCAGCCAATCGCTTCCTTGCGACACTGTTTTCTCTTTGCTCTTCACTTTTCTTTGCGCCTCGCTTTGTGTCCCTGATTTGACGTGGGGGAGGAGACAAGAGATTGGGGAAGCGATTACCAAAAACTTTTTTTTTGTTTGCAAAACTTTTTTTTTGTTTGCAAACCATTTTTTGTTGTTGCAAATATATGTGACCCTACTTTGGCTCCATAATAGACGTCTCCCAGATGTATGTGTGCTATCAAAGTTTGGGCTTGATGCAGTGCATTCTGGGATTGCCTTTATTGTGAAGAATACAATGGATGTAATACTTACAATTACTGTTGTTTTGAGATCACATTCAAAGGCAGCACAAAATGTAATCTTCATTTCTTAAACATGACTTTTGTATCTTTTACAGAGAAAACAATCCCATAATTCATTGCAGCAATGACAGTGAAAAATGGATGTAAGGAAAGTTTACTGAAATTATACTAAAATATTTAGATCAACATTTTTGTGTGCTATTCAGACCATTGTTGTATTAGCATAGCATCATGCTAACATCAGACTCTATCCCTGATAGCACGTATACATCTGGGAGATGTCTATTTAATGTCTGCATTTACATCTTCAAGATGTATTTTTTTATTATTTGCTCATCTGCAATACATCTCTGAGATGTCTCCTGTCAGATGTCATATAGACATCTTGTTTATGATTTAGAATGCATGTAAAACTGCCTTTTCTAAGACGTTTATCAGATGTTTTTAAACAGAGTGATATACTCATACTCTTAAAACTTTTAACACACACACAGAATTTAAGTTGGTTCAATGTCAAGTGTTGCCACATCTTCCCGGATGAAGTGAAAGCAGAAGAAAACAATGTAGTAATGCTTGAATGTTGTTATGGGGCACTGTGGTTAAATATAGCTCTACTCTGTCATTACGGCCACCACATGATAACAGAGCTCTTTGTCGTTCACTGGATTTATGTGTCGTCTGAGTTATACTTCTCATTTTTCTGTTAAACTCTCATAACTCAGTAAAGCACAACCTCGAATCTCATGTCAACAATGAAAGAGTTCTCCTTTCTCTTAAAGGCAGAAGACAAAGTGGCTTGAGTTTCAGGCACGACAATGTATCTATTTACAAACACACCCTGTAGCAGAAAATAATAAAAATTTTAGAGTTTAAAAGAATGTTTAGGTTTTGTTTTCTGACAGGAAGAATTAACAAGAGCTTAACACTTTATTTCCCCATAGACTTCTGTTGTGCACGACTGCAAATGTACTTTTTGTGTGTTTTGGGGCTTGAAGAAATTGAGTAAGGTTTGCCCCTGTATAGTTTATTGTTAAGAGATATGTTTATGAAGGTTTAGAAACAAACAAGCACTAATATTTCAGGTTCTACCATCAGGTCAGAAAGTATCGGACACAAACAGAGGACTCACAAATGGAGGAAAAACACTGCCAAAGATCTCAAAACAGAAACCCACACAAACACAATCAGCAGCTAAAAAAAGCTGAGTTACACATAATCACTCCCAACATCCATCAGTTCCCAAACAGAATGACTCACGGCTATTCATTCTGAACGTATGAGAATTCTGGCACTTTCTAACCGTAAATCAGACACAGTTAGTATAAAAGAGATTCATGAACTATGAATAAAGAGTAGTCATACCTTTGCTATTTGTGTTTGAATAAAGACCCAATCAAAAGAAATGCATTTCTTTCTATTGTGAAAACATCCCACAGACTGAACTTGTTAAATTTGAAAAGTTGTAAAGCTTAGGTTGTAAAGTTTTAGAAGAAAGCATCGAGTCTACAGCAGGTTGCTATGTGCTTACTATAGACCACTTAAACAACGGTGGTCCAGGAATTTTTGTTTTTTTAACACTGCGTTTAAAAATGTTTTAACAAAATACAATCAACAGAACATTTTTAACTGAAACAAAATGTTAATATCTTAAAAATGTATTTACATGTTTAATTTCAAAGATAAAACATGTTGCAAAGTGGTCTATACTGTGAAATATTACAGGGTTTTTTCAATTTTTTAAAAATAATGTTTTTGTACATTTTATTATTAGAAAAATAAGTAGACTTCAAGTTAATTTTATAATGTATACTTAAGAAAAGTTCAAGTATATTTTAAACAATACTTTATGTATTATGTCTCTCAATATCAGTAGAATACTTGTATGTGCAGTATTTTCGATACTACTTTGGACTAAATTAGCCAACTTTTTTTACTTTATAAAAGTTTACTTTAAGTATACTTAACATGTAACAGTAGTAAACTTTGAGTGCACAACTTATGTATGTTGGTTTACAACTATGTTCTTCATTTGTACTGCAACTATAAGTGAACTTATAGGTATACTAGTTCAATACTTTGCACACTTTTAGTAGAAACTTTGAAGTATACAGTTGGTAAACTACTAGTTTAGTCATTTTTATACTGCAGGTATACTTATATGTTTTTTTTTAAAGAAACTTAACATACTTAAGGCCAAATTTACTAAACAGGGCAAAATAGTGATAGTGAGAAGTGGAAATTTCATCGAGTGATTTACTATCAAGGCGCACGTTAAAACACAAACGCAATATCTCAGTTCCATAATTACCAACGCAATCTACCAACAGGAGCGCAAATTTGAGCAGGGTTTAAGACATTTATACGATTTTTTTGGGTGTTTAAATAATGCCGCAAATATCAGCGCAATGACGAGCGCACACCTTAGTAAATCGGTTTGCTTGATTCGTTTAAATACACTCCTTCCATAAAGTTTGTGCCTGAAGAGGAAACTCTAACAAATGTATATGCAATAAGGTCAGTCGCAAAAACATATGTCCACATCTTTTCAGTGCCAATTTTCACTACGTGAATATCACTACGTAATATTTTTTACCCCAAAAGAGGCGTTTGCGCTGCTGCAAGATGTTAGTAAATCTGGCCCTTAGTTTACCATTCAAACATTATCTTTGCACTTAATGTATACTACTATGTACTATTAAGGTATTATTTTTATACTTAAAATATACTTTGTGTTTTTTTTTATGTATGATCACTATGTAGAAAGAAGATCGGCTTCAGTTATACACATTTTGTTTACTCTAAGCTATGAGTACATATAAGTTTATAAAACAGTGTAAAAATATGTGAAAAGTATTTAATCAAAAAGATTACGTTTACATTTGCACCATTACATGATTCAAAACAGGTATGTTTGCTTGACTATATGTGGGGATGTAAAAGTCTAACAGCGAAATGAGAACTTTAAGGTCACAAGCGGGATGTAAAATAACTTCACAGGGGCTTTTTGGGTGGGTCGATTGTCACTCTTTCTGACAAAAGCCATTCTGAAGGCACAGGAAGTGAAGTATGAAAAAAAAATCACCTGTCATGTGCCTGGGGGTCATCGGTCATGGGAAACAAAGAGCATGTGAACTCATCTTTCAAAGGCTGAACCCCTCCTCCCCGCCCTCCCGAGCTCTCTCGTCCGACTGATATCCAAACACGAGGAACAAAGATGCTTTCAAAACCTTCACTTTCATCATTCTTCCCCGTCAAAGAGCTTCAGACGACAGTGCAAATACTGAATGACATTTTGTTCCATTTCAAATTGATCAGAATAACAGAAAGTAGCCTTGATTCAAAAACACTTATAGATCCCAAAACCCAAAAGGCTACAAACCGTATCCAACAGATGTTGTTGAAATGGAGCCAGCACATCTTCTCTATGAATAAAGCACTGTTAGTGTTTTGGACAGGTGTAGGTTGTAGTGAACAGATAATTACGAACCGGTTTGTGTGAATGAAAATGTTGGATGGATTCCAGACAGGGAATCATTGCCCATAGGCTTCGGATAAACTGGAATTACAGGATATTAAACAACTACTAACAACATTATTCTACATATATTAACTCACCAATTTCACAGTACAGAGCCATTTAAATACAGTATGTATTTACGGCATAAAAAAAAAAAAAAACAAAAAAAGTAGTACTGTCAAATCGATAATCACAATGAATACTTTAAAAAATAAATATTTATGCTTATATATGTGTTGGATATATAAACATGGACGGAATAGTGGAATCCAGGCATAAAACAAAATTTGCTAAAATTATGCATGAATCTTGGAAATGTATTACTTCTTACACAGAAAGTAGCGTTGAACAACTAACAAAATCCAAATTGTGCTATGAAAAACGTTAGAATTATTAAATTTATCTTAAATAATCTGCGGCGACCCGTCAAAAATAAAAATTATTTTTTCATTTTTTCACACCATCCCCCTTAATTTTTTTACTATTCGACCACTTGGTATATTATTTACTTTAGTAAATGGAATATAATGTGCTAGTAAAATAGAAAAATACTTTTAAAAAATATCACTTGGTTAAAAACAGTACTTACATTTAAGTAGACTTGAAACCAAAATTAAAAAATAAAATGTACTGGTAAAATGGTTTTTAACACAGTTACGTACATTATGGCCATAATACCCTTTTTTACAGATTTGTTCCCCTGTATGGTTCAAAGTATCCACTGTAGGTTTTTTAATATAGTTTTTAAGTGAATATTATAGTTTACTGAAGTAATTTTTCATGTGGGCAAATTTATTACTTACTATTAACACGAAATCCAGAAAATTAAAACATATTTATATATATGTATGTGTGTTTATGTGTATGTATAAGGGCTGTATATACGCATGCGCTTACTTTTTTTCAGATTAACACGTTAAAATATTTAACACGTTAAAATATTTAACGCCAATTAAAGCAGCATCTGTTTATTTTGTCATCCTTTGTCTAGTTTTACATTATATAATCTCATGTATAACGCTCTCATGTAAAGGGCTTTAAACCATATAAGCGCGCTTTGAAAGGCTGCTTCAGTGTATCTCTGTCAGAGAGCGCACCAGTAGTAAATTCTCTTTCATGTTTGAATGAACAAAACCACACAAGATTATGTCAGAAAGCCCATTTTCGTAAGCACAGATTTCAATGTGTTAAATAAAATCCTTAATGAATGCAAAGAGTTGTGAAAATGGTAAAGGGCGTCAGATCTGGGTAGAGCGGCAGCTATGAATGGTACTGCATTCTTAAAAATCCTGTCATTAATGTTAATGAAAGAACAAAAGAGAAGAGGAATTAAATGTGTTTTGTAGCTTTAATTCTGTATTTCATTTAGAATTTAGCATTAAAGACTGTAAAGTGTTTGTGAACTTAATTCAATTTCTGTATATTTCCTACCTGTTAGACATGAGAGCTCTTTATTAATGTTATGTGCGATTAATCGTGATTAATGAAAATTTGTGACTAATCAGATTACTTTTTTTATTTATTTTTATTTTTATAAAACGCTAAACCAGAATAATCCCTTGACATTTTGCTATCCCATTACACCTTGGCACTGGAAAAGTTTCAAATCCATCAGATTTGGAAAGTTGAAGAACAAAAACCACCAGAGAAATCTAAGCTGGGGACTTCTTGTCTAGTGCTACACAAACCAAGAAAGTTGTTCCTTGCGGTTAAACTGTTGCCTACTTGTTTAACAACACCCGTGTAAAGTATTGTCAGGGTTCTTGTTAGCAGAAGCCATTGAGAGAGCCAACGGAAGTCAAAAACACGTGATTCACGTGATTCATGGAGCCTTCCGATAGTTCCAGGAAGTTATGTTTTCTCTTTAAATGCTTTATTTCTTACATTTTTTTATTCATTAAATGGCTTTCGTCTTTAAATGGGTTAGAAGTTTACCTAAGTTGGTCTGTTCAGTCGCAGCTCCATTCGTTACTAGTAACTTCCAGGAACTATTGAAACTAAAAAACTGTTCCATTGGAGTCAACAGAGAAGACGCGACTCTCTCTCTCAATGGCTCTGGTTGTTAGTATGTCACAGGTCAACAAACATATGGGTCAAAGGACAATGTTACCAGGAAGGATGTGTGTCTGAGATTATTTATATTACACACCTGCATATCTAAATATACCTCTTAAACACTTTCTGTGACATTCATGTCATTATCTAACACTATGATATATTTTTTACAGTATGATAAGTTACTTTGGATAAAAGCATCCGTCAAACATATAAAATGTAAATATCCTTTGTTTGATCTTTTCAAATCAAACAAACGTTTAATTTTAATATTTTCTAAACTTTTTAACCTAACATACTACTATGTTTTACTCAAATAGTGAGCTTGGGCTGGATTTCTTTATAATATACACGACCACTTGCGTCAAACTAGTATCATTGAATGACACTGGAACAGACCAAAAATAAAAATAATCTGACCAAAACTTAAAAAAGGAAACAAATACAAATCCTATAGCGACGTTATGTTTTCTTACTCAAATGTGTTCTGAGCATCTGTTGAATTCACCTGTTCCTCCTCAAGAATATTTTACTATTTATGTTACCATGGTAGCACAAAAATGTGTTCCCAATTGTCATGACCAAGCACCCTTAAGCGGTGAATAATTAGAAAGGCCTTTAAATGATGAAATACATCTTAGTTGGGTAGAATTGGGTCTAAATATTGTTAGATTTTCCACGTCAACTGAATTTAAAATTTTTACAGATTTTCTTTATGTATTTTTGAAATACGGTCAAAAATGTAAAATTTACAAAAAAGGGGGAAAACCATTAATTATATATCCATATATACTGTAATGTTAAAGGAAAAAACTGTTATTTTACGTTATATTTCTGTCACACCAGCTTCTTACTGAATTTTTTTACAGTGTACGTTTTTCATCTTGCACTTTTACCATCGTTTTACACATCAACATCGCCTTTTTTCCACCAACTCACCAGAAAACATTTATGCTAAAAACAAGCCATAACACACCAGGTTACTCACCTACAAAGCGCAAGACTCGCAAGGTTGAGAGCAAGAAGCAGTTGAGGTTTCTGGACGGCACCTGATTTAATATGTGAGAGTGCGTGTGAAATATCAGTAGGGGCCGGGCAGACAATCTGAAGTGGTGCCGCCATTCCGTTGTCCGGGAGACCGATGCGCTTTCAAAGAAACTGACCAATGGCAGAGCAGTGCAATTGTGCTGGAACAGGAGTCACATGACCAGTGTTTGAGCAACACAAGAAATGATGAGTGGGATTGGGGTGGGTAAGAGTTGTCGTTTGGGGGTGGAATGGGGGCTCTTCAGAGTGTCACAAAAGAATGAGGTTGTGAGTTGTCCCACCGTGGTGAGGCACCAACTTTTTCTTGAGACCAAGTCCAACGCTCTTTAGAAGTTACTACGATTCTGTTTTTTGTAAAAAAGCACTTAAAATGTAATAATAAACATCATTCTGATGTTATTCTATTGTTTAAATGATGTCATACTGTTATTTCACAAGGGTTGTGATTTAAAGGGTCAACCGATCAATATTTCTTTGATTGATCTGTCTGTGACAGGAATGCTGATAAGCCAGAAACAAATCGTGCAACCTTGAAGATTTCAAGCAGGGCGGGTAGATTCAGGCAGATGATATTGATTTATACCGAACAGATCTGCATAAAGAGAACTGGGCAACTGTTTAAAAGAAAAGATCACTCAAAAAATGAAATCTGTCACTGTTTGCTCACCTCCTTGTCTTTTCAAACTTGTATAAATATTTTTTATGCTGTCTAATGTACAGCTCTTTTCTAAACAATAGTGAATGGAGACTGGTGCCTGCATGGTGCCTTTTGGGTTTCACAAAGAACTTAAAAAGAACAACAAAAGCCCCATAAAGGCACAATATAAATAGTACGTATGAAGTCATCTGTTGTACACTTGTCATTTGGACCTTTTTATGCTATAGCCTACTTGCGTTGCTTTTTGTCCTTTTTTAAGCCTCAGTCCCTATCCACCCTCATTGTATGAGCAAGATTTGGTTGGGTTTACAGGGCTCTACACTGCGACTGGAAATAAGTCCGTGCGACCGTGAAAAAAAAATGTAGGCCCGATCTAAACTTATGAGTCATAACCCATTTAAATACAATCAAATAAAAAATTATGATTCCCAAATGTGCCTCCATGTATATACATGATTGCGATTGGCTGCTTTTCATGCTAGTCAACTGAGCCCTTGTGAGAAAGGAAAATATGCTTACGCGCCATTTAGAGCTTTGCTTTTTACTTTCGGTTCTGAAGTGATGTTAGTCTGTACGATTTTCATTGTGTCTGGCATAACTGACACTTGTTGGATGCAGGATAAATGATTCTGTGTGGCGTTGCTTTGAACGATCGCTTTAAATGGAGAGTCCTCCCAAAAACAAACTCAAGTTTTTCCAAATCAACAAATTTCTTTGTTCTGATGAACACAGAGAAAGATATTTGGAAGAATGTCAGCAACCAAACAGATCTCATCTCCCATTGACTGCCATAGTAGGTAAAATAAATACTATGGCAGTCAATGGGAGATGAGATCTGTTAAGTTACTAACACTCCTCCAAATATCTTCCTTTGTGTTTAGCAGAACAAATACATTTATGCAGGATTTGAACAACGCAAGGATGAGTAAATTACAGAATTTTCCTTTTTTGGGTGGACAATAGGTCATATGAATAAAGTGTTTTTAAGTGTAATGCTCCGCAACAGCCAAGTGACCTTCCCCACATGACAGTTTGGGAATCCATATTGTGAGAGCCAAGATTCCCTGCGACTTTCTGTTTGTGTGTATTCTGTGGTGGACAGTGGGCTACAGTATAACAAGGTTATTCAGTAACACTTGGCGCAGTGATATGAAACTGTAATGTTGTTGACAGATCTGGAACTACTTTATAGGTGTGCGCTTCCTCAAAAACAATGCACAACCTTAGACTGTTCGCCAGACAATCACAATGAAGAATTCAACAGCCCCCTTGGTACAATAAATAATAAGCAATAAGCTTAGTTTATCATGCTTTCCCATACTTTGTGCATGTTATACGATGCCAAATGAATGTTTCTTTTTTTTTAAACTTCAATTGTCTGTGCTCCAAAATTGTTTAATTAAGTAGCACATGTGGCCCTAAAAAAATAGTTTCTGTTGAACCCTGGTTTAATGACATGAGGATTAAGGGCAAAAACAATAACAGAATATTCATTTTTGGGTGACCAAGTCTTTTAACAGGAACATTTTTGTCTAAATATATCTCCTAAAAATAGTAGAAAAGATTTGATAAGGAAGTGATATCACTTTATTTTGGAATAGGCCAGTCCTTATTTCCACTCAACAGACTGAACTGTCAGTTCACCCAGTAATCCAAAAATCTAAGATGTGTGAAGGGCAATTCCCAACATACCTCTCTCATGGGAACAGCAGAGTGCACTCAGAAGGCACAGTAATGCATGTGTAATGTGAAGGGGTCCCCGTGAAGAAGTATGCGCTATCTCCAGCTGGTAGATAAGCCCTTTTTGTTCTCGTCTATCATCTAGCAGCTGGACAGATGACTCACTATGAGCTTTTGCGGGAGGATGAGACCGACACTATTACATTCCCATGTCAACCTTTATGGCAGAAAAGCTTTATACATGAGGAACTCAGTAAATCACGTAGGAGAAGAGTACGGAATGCATTTTTTATTAAAATGTCATATTTGTATTTCTACATACAGTTGTTGCACTATAACAGCTTTGTTTAATGAGCTGCACTTTTTTAACACTTCTACGTGTAAATATTTAAATTGTCATTTTAGTTTGTTTAATTTTGACTTGATAAATTGCAATGCGATGACAATTTTTAAAACAGTTGGGGCCCATTTTCATGGTCTTGCCTAGGGCCCCACAACCCTACGAGCCGGTCCTGTTTATACTCAGCAAATCGTTGCTATTTCTGTTGTATGTTGCACATATACTGTGCAAAGTATGTGAAATTGTTTGCCTCGAATGCGCTAAAAGAAAAAATCTACTCGAACTTGGACAAAAACAGCACAGTGTGTTAGCAGGGTTTGGAGTGCATACTGACCCCTAGTGGCACGAACAAGCTCATATCACAGGTGTCTCTCACCCATAATAAATGTATACTGCAAGACCCAGTCCCTAATGAAAATGAAGCATGGTTTATGTATAGCAACCATCATTCTATTTCTAGTAGAGCCATAGTAACCACACCTTTACCATCGTCTCACTAAAGTACCTGTAGTTCAGCTATGATTTTTGTAGTAAAACTTTGGTCATACAAATGGTTACTGCACTTTTCTTAGGATAAACCCTGGTTAATAGTTAAAGGGATGACAGAAAAGAAAAACTCTATTAGGTATTTTTAAAATCGTTTTACATCAATCACCTGCCACATCTAAACACTGACTTGAAGACAAGGTGCACAACTGACATGACACAAAGCATCACATCACAACTGCAGCTATGCGCTGTTACCATTAGCTCACATCAGCTTTATGACAGTGATGGGTTATTATCTGTATGCACATAAAGCAGACATTTGACGCTAGTCATTGCTTAGTTACATGACACAGACAAACCGGAAATCAAACGCTGCTTAAATGCATACCAAACAATTGTATCTTTCATTTTTATCGCGATCTAAACAGCATGTTCACAACCAAGCCACGTTTAAAAGTGTGTGCGTCACTGCGTCACATAACAAAATATTAAAGCGAGTGACGTCTCTTGGTAAATGATTTACTCAGAAGCAACTGCACCTTTCTTTTTACGTTGACTTTAAACCAGCTGACGTCAGTGTGTGAAGTCAGTTCTCTTCACTTCAGCAGTAGTTCTGCACAGGTGTTTGTAATGTAAATACAGCGTCATTTCAACAGTACAAACTTCATTCATTTGGGAATGTACCTGTTTCTCAAACTATAACAAGTAAAGATGCATCAGTACTTACCAATAACGCGCTGCGTTTCCCCGCTCTCGCAGTATTTTCTCTCCATTTCGTTCAACGTTAGATAAATCTCAACACGCACCAAACGAGCGACGCAACGCAAGTGAACGCGACGCTCAGTGAAACTCGCACCCGTTCGACCAATCACAGACTTCGTCGCCTTTAGTTTATCGTAAAGGTAAATAACTAAATTATATTTTTTATTTGCTGTCTTTTGCGATTGTGTTTATTTAGTGGCAGGACCTATCCCACAGATAAACACCACAATTTCCACCACAATTTTGTGAAATTATATAAAAAGTGTGATACTGCTTTTTTTTCGTTTATTACAGTAATGATATACAAAATGCTGTCATTTTATCCTGCAAAAGTGTAATTTTCACCCTAAAACGAAACAATATGAACACTAGCTCATTTTATTTCCCAATGTCCCGATTGCTGGTCATGTGGTTGTTTGCTCTTAGATGTTCAGGAAGCATGCTGCAAAGTAAACAGCAAGACAAAAATGCTCACAAACAAATGATATCTTGAACTATTAAATATGTTTGTTAAAGCACTACATGAATTGTTATGCCTTTCAGAAACTGTAAAACGTGTTAAACAACATTTTAATTGGAGGCAGGGGAATTTTATGACTGATAAGGACGTAGATCTTCACGTTCAGGATGATGCTCTGCAGCACAAATGGCTTTATCTGAGATGTCAAAGGTGGAAATATTTACATAACAGAAAATAACAGTCTTGCACCTGTGGCTGCACATGCTGTACCAGCAAGACCAGACATGTTGAAAAATCTGACGGAGAGGATGCTTGCTGCAGGAGATCAACGGGAGAACATATTATTTGACATCACATCAAATATAGTGCCATACAAATTTTAAACATTCTTTCATTATTTATCATGTCATTCCAAACATGTATGGTTTTCTTCTGCAGAACACAAATAAAGATATTTGAAGAATGTTGGTAACCAAATAACATTTAATATAAACACAAAGCCGAAAATGTATGAACACAAAGCTGCAGAGACATTTCTGCACAGAAAAAAGTCATATGCAGGTTTTCATATAATACATATTTTTTTTAGGGGGCGGGGTATTTTTAACTACACATGTAGACTGTGCAATAACCTGTTTCTTTGTATAAGTGTTTGTGTTATGCATAGAAGAACATGTCTGCAAAAACAGCTGTAAGCAAAAACTTGTAAAATGGGCATGGCGACCCCTAGTGATCGATCAATGTAAGTGACTTCATCCAAACTATTTAAGGCCATCCGGTGTTATATGGTGTATATAGGACCTCACACCATTACTTATTTTTGTTCACCTTGAATATTAAAAAGTAAAAAGGTTGTATAAAAGTACAATAAATGCTTCCCTTGTTAACAATGTACTTTTTTGCAAAATTAACTCCAGCTATGCTGTCAATACATTCCAAAAGGACGGACGTTTAAGAGAACATGGTTACTTTTTAACAAAGAATCTTCTTTTAACTCCCAACAAAGTTCAACATTTCGGAGCGGCTGTGGGCCTGCATGCATAACGGTGTCTGTTTTGCAATCCATTATTCCAGGAATCCATTTCCTCTGTCAGGTAGGAGGGTCCGGCTCGGTAAACTCTGCAGTGCAGCTCTGGCTGTTCGTGGACGTGTGGGGGTAAGTTGATCCGATGTGTTAGAACGTATGATTGGTTTATGCAAGTTGTCTAGTTGATGATTCCCAGTAGATTCTGACCTATATAACATAAAACAGATTTATTAGCTGATATTGTAGTCAGAAATGCGATTTGAAATGCGATTTCTCTTTCCAAATCTGTATATGATTCTTTCTTATGTAGAACACAAAAGAAGATATGTTGAGAAATGTCTTAGTGGTTTTGTGTTTATACCATGGAAGTCAATAGGGGCCAATGTTGGTTTGGTTACCAACATCCTTCAAAATATCTTCTTTTGTCTTCCGCAGTAGACAGAAAGTCCTAAAGGCTTTGCATGACATGAGTTTCCATTTTAGGTGAACTACCCCTTTAAATATAGAAATAAAAACATACCATTTCGCTCGTAGAGGTGAGACCCCAAGACTGGTGGATGGTCTACATGGTTTTTTAAGAGCTTGAGGCGACACTGTTTTCACAGTGGTACTCTGGGGATCCGAGGATGAGTTTGTTTTTAAGGCTTCGAGATTGGACATCAGGTTGTCCCCTGAGGGCCTCGAAATGCAGATTTCACCATTATGAGGTTTGAGTCTCCTAGCGCGACTCGGTGTTGTCCTCCGGCCAGCATGGGGAGCCACTGCGTTCAGTGGGGGCGAAGGAGACATGAAGTCTGATGATGAGAGTCTGAATACCTCCTGAGATTCTGTGCCGTGTTGAAACACATCTGAAACGAGACGGATGAAATATATACAAAGGGTCGCTTCAAATGCATTTCTGTTTCCAAAAATAAGATGAAATTGTATCATATTTGTATAAGAGAAAGAAAACCTGGTGAGAGAGACGGAACAGACGTTGTATTCCTGCAGACAGTCCTTTCATCCTCTTCATTCCTAGTGATGTCATCACTCATAAAACTATGATTGTGACCGCCTTCATCATCTTCATATCCATCATCACAGTGCAGGATTTTCATAACCTGGGGCTGCCGGTCCTTCTCGATAGATGAAAGACGTCTGTCAGGGGTCAAAAGACAAACAGTTTACAAGTAGTATGCAAATGACTAACAGAAGTGTGCGAGTGGTTTGATAAATGATCCATACTTGTTGTGTTCGATCCTCCAGCTTCTGAGCTCTGCATAAACATCAATGCGGTCCTGACTGCTTGGCTGTTCATTGTCATACGAGTGTTCAGGAATGTAACTACTGAGCCGCGTGCTGGGTCGGGTTTGAGAATGAGAGTTTTGAACCTGGACATGCGAAAGGTAAGAAACTTATAAACATGACACCTTTGACTATTGGCATTTTTCCTACTATGGTAGTCAATGGGGTCCAAGAACGGTTTGGTTACAAGCATTCTTCCAAAAATCTTTCTCTGTGTTCGACCAACATAGAAATTGATACCCATTTCGAACAACTAGAGAGGGAGTTATTCATGACAGAATTTGCATTTTTGGATGAACGGTCCCTTTAATCTTACTTTTGTGTAACATAGTTTAGTAGATCAAGCTAGCATTCCATTTTGGGGCGAATTATTCCTTTAAGGAATTTATTCATATCTTTAAATAATATCATTGATTGGTGTTGAGGATGGGATCTGTATTATTCAGCTGACCGTTTTTTTCTGTCTCCTTGCACGAGCAGCCTGTAGTGGATTCCCACAGAGAACACTGCCAAAACCTGTGGAGACATTTCACATGTTAGAAACATGTCACATATATCACAAACTCTTTAGGTATGTATTATTTTGCAGTAGCACTGGAGTACTACTGGACTCATTTTGAAATTCCCACCTCATTCCCTCTTAAACCATCAGGGCTTTAGTTTCGGCTGATACTGTGTGTTTAGCTTCTACATCTTCTACTCAAAACCCCTCACAGTACAAAGAGAAAAAACATAATGCTACAGAATCCCATGTCACATGACGCCGCCATATTGGGAAGGGCAAGACTACATAATCATGCAAGTGATGTATAGAATGTCAATTAAAATCTATGTGGATTACAAAAATGCTCTGTCTCCATTGCTTATTATCAAGCATTGAAGCAGCAATTTAAATGTTATTGTGCTCCCCCCAAATATAGTCATGTGATATTAACATTGCAGCCACCACAAAGGTGGCTTGTGACTGTGTTGATGCCATGTGAGTGGACGTAATGTCACAAATTTCAATTCAAAATAATTACGTAAATAACGACATCATTTTAACTCTTGCCTTTAAATTATTTTTGCAAATAGTTTGTCTTGTGAACCTTCAGAGTTGACATGCTCATGCATTTCACAACACTGAATATCAATATTAAAGGGGTCATATGGCGCGAATACGTGTTTTTCTGTGTCTCAGACACAGACCGCCCAAATGTATACGCAAGTTAGGTGGGCGTACCTGTCAGTACAATTGCTTAGGAACCTGATTTCCCCACTATTGTAAGAGGCGTTACATTTCCATCACACGCTTGCAGTATACGACCAATCACTACACACTGGTTAACTGGCCAATCATAGCACACCTCGCTGTTCAGAGCGATGAGCTTTGTATAAAATCTGCGCGTTTCAGAGAGGCGGGGCAAAGAGGAGATACAAACATGCACAGTTTGTGGAAAATACAGCGTTTTTTAACCTTAAATCGTGTATACACATTGCATTACATCTAAAACAAACCATAATATTAGTTTTAGCCGTGTCATATGACCCCTTTAATATTCCCTTTCATTGAGTACAATATGTCCAACCCATATAATGCAATAACTGCTTAAAAGAAACATCAGGTACAATTTCCGACACTTCTCTTACCATTTGTTAGCTTGCTGACCTCATGCTCCAGGGTGGCTAGATCGCAGTTATCCGACCCCGGTCTTGACCCGGCGCTGGAAGTGAGAGGTCTGGCACTGCCTGGACGGCTAGAGAGACTGCTGGAGGATATTCTTGGGCTAAGGTCCTCGGCAGAATCAGGTCTGACACCACAAACACCGACAGACTGCTCTTCTGATGGCAAAAACATCCGCAAGCCAAGCGGTCCAGATCATGTTCATACAGATTAATACACTGCTATTCATAGATTTAAATTTAGATTACTTCAACAATTCTGTGAGCAAAAATGACAGCATGCAGGTCAAACGATTACTTCGGCACGATTGCCATCATGACGAATAAGAATGGATAACTACAATATCTCCAGCTGTTATAGATCTTCACGTTTGGATCACAAAGGTCAAGCCTGATGTGTACCTGTATCTGTGTATTCCAGTAGGTCATTGTTTGAACAGTCTTTGATTGATTCTTTGAGAAGTGTCCAGTCTGTTGGTGTGCTTCTACAGCATTCAGGTTTGTCCTCCTCGACCGGCACGTCATCGAGAAATCTCAGCTGTGGAATCAGTTTGTACACTGCAGACCTGTAGCTGTAGTCTGCCTGAGTCTGTCCACACCCCAACTATAAAGATACAGAGGAACGGGTTGGAATCACATTTTCTGCAGCTGATGATGGATAAAACTTCCATTCAGTCCATTCAGATTTATGTAGTTAAAATGTCAAACTGCTTACAATAAACATCATCCTTGATGTAGACGTAATATAGTTATTGCTATACTAGCTATCTTCATAGTTCTCATTCTTGGTGTGAACACTTTTTTTTTACAATTTTAACATTTTATTCTACAGGTTACATCTGTATTGGTCAGTTGTTACTGTGAAAGGACCAAGTTCACTTTATTGAGGTACAGGAAGTGAGTCGGATACAGAAGGAAAGCAAATGAGGTTGTCCTTAGTTTCCCACTTCATGCATATTCAAAGCAGTTTGTTTACCCGCTGCAGGCTTGCCCCAGTTTTGTAATTCCTAGTGCTGCCCGAAAACTATCAGAGGCAGAAGAAATGCAATCTGATTAAAATGAAGCACCGTTCTCAACCCTCTTGTGCACTGCATGAGCATGCTGTATACATGTCTGCTCACACATACTGTTAGATCTATTTGTTAAGCTCTTCATTGGTACAGAAAAACAGGTTTTGCATCTATTTTCACAGAAAGTGATCAAAACGGTGTATCGGTGACAATATTGTTACGTCATTAAGTAACATAACGTCATTAACGTAACGTAACGTCATTAACATAATGTGATGTCATTAACGTAACGTGACATCATTAACGTAATGTTGTTAACGTCACATGACATCATTAGCGCAACGTGATGTCATTAACGTAACGTGCCGACATTAACGTAATGGGACGTCATTAACATAACAACATTAATGTAGCCCAACGTCATTAACATAACGTCAAAATTAGCATCTTTGGGTTAAATGTACAATTTTGGGAACCATACCTTTACTGTAAATACGTTTGGTTCCATTGCAAAAGGCACAATAATCCAAATGCGGCAATATGCTGCTCTAGCGTACATTCATTGACTTTATCTGTAGTCC
Source organism: Triplophysa siluroides (assembly GCA_006030095.1). Taxonomy (NCBI): domain Eukaryota; kingdom Metazoa; phylum Chordata; class Actinopteri; order Cypriniformes; family Nemacheilidae; genus Triplophysa; species Triplophysa siluroides. The sequence goes on from VCII01000093.1 coordinate 4,567,247, forward strand.
ATTTCTGGTCTCTAAATCATACATATTAATATGTCATTTATGTAATGGATGGGGCAGGGCGGCATTAGATCAAGCAGTCAAAAATACAGTAAGTAATTGCAATTTGATGGCTTATGGAGCCGTCATTATCTGCCAGGACCATTAGTCTGGTCTGCAGAGAGTGAGTTCAGCTCAGAAACCTCAACCACAGGGTGAAACTCATCCTTATTGAGCAGAAACAAATCATCTCTCTTGCCCATGACCTGCTGTTTGCTTTCCACAAATCAATATGATACAATCATTCTGAAACAATTAGTGGTTTCAAACTTTGTTGCAATGCCACATCTAAAAAACAACAAATTTGGATTGATAGACACCAAAGTGAAAAGTTTTTTATATTTGGATATCTTAAATTGTTCACCATGTGTAAACCATTGTATGGGGGCAATTGTGGCCTAATGGTTAGAGAGTCGGACTCGTGACCAGAAGGTTGCCGGTTCGATCCTCAGGGCCTGCAGGTAATGATTGAGGTGCCCTTGAGCAAGGCGCCTTACCCCTACTTGCTCCCCGGGCGCTGCAGTGATAGCTGCCCACTGCTCCGGGTGTACGTGTGTTCACCACTTGCTGTGTTCACTACTCACTGGATGGGTTAAATGCAGAGGTCACATTTCGGGTATGGGTAACCATAACTGACAAATAGGTCACTTTCACCATGAGTTTAATTAATTAGAAAAGCATTCGTTTATGTCTTTCAGCTCTACATTACCTCTACAGCTCCTAAGCCAGGGCAGGAGCATACAGGGTTTCCTTCCAGGGAAAGTGTTCTAAGCTTTTCGCAAAAGCCCAAATGCCACACTTGGAACAGATCGCTGACATTATTTCCCTCCAGGTCCAGCAGCTCCAGATGTTCCAGGATTTTGAGTTGGATCAGTTCTGATACGTTGTTGTATGCTAAATAAAGTTCCTGTGTAAAACACAGTTTATGAATAATAAAGCTAACTATGCATGTAATAGATGCTACAGTTTTATGCATATAATTCAATTCAGATTTATTTACATGGCGCTATTTTCAGTGTTGCATTGTTTCAAAGCAGCTTTACAAGAAAACGCAGAAATCAGGGAAATAAAATATATACAGGTCACGTGTATACTTTATAGTGTATATAATGTGCATATCATGTATATAGAGAACAGAAAAACATATATAAAAAATATATATGTATATAGAATATAGAAAACAAATATATAGAGGAAAAATATCAAACATACACTTATAGAATATGTATGTACTCTACATGTTAAAATCTATAGAATATATATGTGTTCTACATACATTAATATAAATGTTCTACATAAATATCTAGAATACATACACTTAAAAATTAAATTTACACTAAATATACTATTAGTACTATTTTTTTCAAACCTTCCCTATAATCCCCTGTAACTGCTATGTGATAAGGTTTTCTGGAGTGTAAAAATAATAGTGATGCTTATAATTAATGCTAATAAATTCTGAATTATCGGAAAGAAAATAATTCGCTTCTTTTTATACCTTCAAGGAAGAAAGACAAGGGATTCCTTCCAAGTCGGTCAGACCGCAGCGAGGCAACCATAAGACCTGCAGGTGGGAAAGGCTGGTTCCGAGGTCCCTGAGGAAATACCAAGAACAATAAGTGATCATTCCCCACCCCTTCTACAGCAGCATTCCCTGATTCATTTTCCCAATCCGTGCTCTGGATCCTAATACTTTCTCCAGCCTCTCAGCATCCCAAAGCAGGAAATGTTTTCACATCTTTCAAGTCCCTTGCGAGCCTTGAGCTCACTGAGTAACCTTGTTCGTCTCCTCCCTTTTGAGACGTGCAGAGGAATTTTAAGACATCTGTATTAATTATGCCGGAAATCCAACATGTGTAGTCAATCTTTTTTCAGAAATATGTTTCTTATTGTGGTTTTGTGGTTTTTCTTCACCATACATTTGTCAAAGCATAGTCTTGTGTGTTCCATATAAGGAAAGTAAGGTTTGAAACAGAAATGAAATGTCCTTCCGTGGAATTAACTAAGTATCCTTACATATAAGAAAGAGGTCTTACCGCACAGATAAGATCAAACTGTTGCTCATTTTCAGCTCTTTAAGATTGGGCAGGTGTACACCTGTGAGGTAAAAGAAACACACAATAAAACACAGGTTATGATCCTATAAGATGTCACAGATGGTGATGTCTTTATTCTCAGTGGTATCCATTTGTCCACATAATCGTTCGAAATCACTTTTGTGAGTCTGAGCATACGTGAGTCACCAAAGATGATGTGGTTTGGCTGAGTTTCAATGCCTATTACGCAATCTTGGCTTTCCTGTGTCACAGGACAACAGGTGCAAATGAACACTTACAAATAAAGACAAATATAAAAGGGTTTTTAGGTTAAAACTAGGTCTTGAAGTAATAGTTAAACTAAAAATGAACATTTATTCATCATTTACCCTCATGTCATTCAAACCTGTATGACTTTTTTTCTTATGCAGAACACAAAAGAAGATTTTAAAGAACATTTGTAACCGAACTACACTGGACCCCATTGACTTTCATTGTCTGAACACATTACTCAAAATATCTTATTTTGTGTTCCACAAAGAAAGACTCATATATAGGTTCTAAATGACATTAGGGGGAATAAATGATGAGAGAATATTTATTTTTTGGTGAACCGTCACTTTAGGGACCCGTGCATGTAAATGTGAAATAAACATAATTTTATCGTCTGTTGGTGTGGACGCTAATTTAGTTATCATTATAGTTATTGTTTTTGGTGTAAATGGGTTTTTACTGTAGGCAAGGATGACTGCGTAATGCTGTCATGGCAACAAAGTTGTAATACAATATAGCTTTACACAGATAAAGTTGGTAAGAGGTTTTTTTTCGTACTACGATCAAAACATAAGTTGTGACTATAAACATATCTTGTAATAATACTTGTGTAACACTTAGTTTCCATTGCACGTCTAATTTTTTTTACCGGTACATTACTCCATGTATAGAGCTTATCTTTTGTTGAAGCCAGAATATTGCTACATCATCTCTGTCTATTGTTTTGATTTTAATTTAAAGAGATAGATAACCCAAAAATGAAAATTCTGCCATGAATTACTTCCACCCAAGTTGTTCCAAACCTTTAAAAAAAAAATTCTGTTGAACACAAAGAAAGATTTTTTAAAGAAAGTTAACTGACATTTCTGGGACATCATTGACTACCATAAAGAAAAAAGAAAATAGTAAAAAGTGCCCCAGAACCATTTCCTTTCCAAAATTCTTCAAAATATCTTATTTATAATAAAAAATACAATAAATGTATCTACTATGGTAGTCAATGATGTCCCAGAAATGTCAGTTGCTTACATTATCCCAAATATCTTTACTTGTGTTTAACTGCGCAATGAAATTTATACAGATTTGGAACAACATGAGGGTGAGTAAATGAAGACGGAATTTTCATTTTTGGGTGGAGTATCTCTTTAAAACATGATTTAATAAAAGGAGTAAAAAAGCTTGAGAACACAATCTTACCGATGTCATTCAGACTGTTTTGTCGGGTGTCAACACACATCTCCAGTGAGGTCACTTCCTCTAGGTTGTCTGATCCTGACAGAATTTTCTGAAAAACAATAGGCTACTCCATGATGCACTCTTCTTTCCATGTGAAATGGGTTCATTTTAACATTTACAACACACATTCAATGGAAACTTTCGATGTTTAATCTCAACTCTGAGATCCTACCAACTTTGCTGTTGTTATGTGGTCAGAGTCCTCAGGTTCGACAGGAGTTGGGTTTATCACAACAGATCCTTTAAATTCAGTCACAATAGAGCGAGCTGTGCCTGGCCTCTTCTTAATGGAGGTTTCACTCATAATGTGTCACTTTTATTATGTCTGAAAGAAACATCGTGTGTACCATGTTTCACATCATTGTCCACAACAGCCTTGAAGAAGATTATGCGTTAAATGTCAAACATCATATTTGCACTCTATCCTACGAATATTTCTTCTTATTAGATATAAAAGATCTTACCTTTGATGACCTTAGAAACCCTTATTCTGTGTGAGCATGTCTTTTCTGCCTAAATAAACCGCAGTTGAAGTTTGCATAGCAACGGCACGACTACTTCCTGGATACGGGAAAGCGCACGTTTCATATAGTTCATCATCATATGGGACATTGATGATAAAATAACAACTCCGTTAAAAATGTAAAACGTTACACAAACCCAGTTATGTATCGTATGTGATCAACTGTAAACAAAAAAATAATAATACTAAAATAAAAGTACAGCTGTAAAGGCACGATAATTATTTCAGTTTCATGAAGAGGTCTATTCATATTTCTATTTGTAAAAGAAACCGTCAATTAAAAGATTTACTCTCTTTCGAAATGCGATTAAATGAGCCCAAATGAAAAGTGTCCTACTATGGCAAAGGTTTTCCCTCATGAATATTAATTACGTAAAGTGACGTTCTCCCAAGACGTTTTCCCTGTTGTCTTCGTCGAACGGCTGAAAGGAAGGTGGGCGCTGGTCCACTAGCGAATTAACACACAATTTACATTAAAGGGCCACTTTATAAATCTGAAATAAATAAAGTGATTGGACTCTACAAGAGAGAAACCGTGAAACGTACTTCATATTTATGAGAAGGACCTTAACCGTAGTAGAGTTTGTAATTTGGCTGCCGGGGCGGTGCTGCGTGTCGTGTGGGGCTGGGCGTAGGCTGTACTGCACACACACATACACACACTACAGCGGAGCACATTGTTCATAGTGGACTGTCTGTAGCATATATTGTAATCCAGGAAAATCTCAAAATAAACGAAATCGACTGGACAGTGACTGTATTCGGGAATCAAAGGTGAAGTGATTGTTTTTTATATTAAAATACGCATCTTTTCATTGCAATGCAATATTGTAGCGTAGTGTAGAGGACCGCTTCATAGTGGCAGTACAGAGTGTTGTTTACCTAGTGTTGATTTATTAATCTTATAATTTGCACACACAGATAGTCAGCATAGAGGAAATATTCCTGCATTGTATACTCGCATAGAAAATGTTTACATATGTGTGAAAGCAGTGCTTTGATTGACAGTAGATTCTACTCTGTTTTTTACGATGTCTTACAATAGCCTGCGTTTATTTCACTTGTTTGTTAAATAAAATACCCAGGGCATCTTTAACGGCGAAACCCGTTCAGGCATCGGAATTAACCCAGAACAGTTAACATTGAATCAGACTCTAATAATCGATCAAAAAGCTGATCATGATTTCTGTTCTCAAAAACTTCCAGTCACTGGGGGAAAATAGGCTTTTCGTTCTGCATTGAATAAAAACGCATTGTTTCATGAAAAACATACAAGTTAGACACTACCGCGATTGGGCTAAACAAAAACACAACGCATGTTTAAGTTTCGGTGCCATCCATGTGACAGTTAACTACAAGTCTGTCTGTATAAACCGGGGTGACGCCCCATAGTACTGTACGCACGGTTGCGAATTCTACTATGGCGCAAACATTGCTCTTGAATATGAATTAGTCCCTACTGACGTTTTGTAGAAGCCGTCCAATAAGCAGCGGTTACGTACTTAATATTAATTAGACGTCGAATGCTTTGTCTGGAAGTCGTCCACTGGCGAAGTTTCACCTCATAAATATTCAAAACCCTCCCTATAGTAGGATTCGCAATATCGGGACTATAAAGAGCATTGCGGAAGTTTAATATTCTTGTCGTAGGGCAATCGAGTTCAGTTGGGTGGGTGTACTTCAGTACAAAGGTTTGATGTATTTAGAGCACATATAACGTTATTTTTATGCACCGTATAAATTAGTGTTTTTCGTGGATTTTCCGATAACAAAATGCAACCCAGATGCGTTTTTGAAGCCTAGTCCGTTTACTGTAACGAACAAGAAGTAAGTTGATGTTATCAAATTATTCAGCAATTAGTCGATTGGGTTTATTATTATTCATTAAACTGCATTTATATGTTTTTGTGTATCAGACTTCACAGTTTTAGGGATGCAGTGCGTATTAAAAGTCCGAGATTTGAGCAAAAATGATTGGATGATTGACAGTAATGAGTACATATTGTTGAATGAGTCAGGTTAATGAGTTCATATGCAAGACAATCGATAAATATTAATTATATCATTATTTTTAGCATTTCATACGTTTTGTTTACATTTCCTAATTATTTTAGGTTATAACATGCCATATGAAATTGAAACATGATCAACAGGAGTGTTCGTGTTTAGTGATCTTCAGGATTCGTACAGAAAAACATTGTCGTAATGTACTTGCAGGTTTGGGCCAGTAGACAGATGTAATGATCTGGCCAGTGATGGTTATTTTGGGGGATGATGTCAGTAGCTCGGTCAGTCTGGATCTGTTATGGTTCCTCAGTATTTAATTCCTTCATCTCCCATGTGAGATTCTTCTTACTGTGTGAACCCAACAGGAATCCCTTACTTTTGTTGTAGGATTGTGGCTCAGGGAAAAATTATACTTCAGACTTGGATGACTCTTATCTTTCAATCATTTTTGGCACCTTAATATTAGAGTGGACATTACTGTAATTTTTGGCTCACTATTATTAAGGAATTAATTTGAATGGTATGCCTTTTTCGGGTTATATCTGTGGTGAATCAGAGTTGGTGTGGTCGTAAAAAAAGGAATTTAATTTTACTTGAAAAATCATGTACATTATTAAAAGCTTATGGTTAGAAAATACCATCCCTTATGAATAAATAATAGAACGCTGCCCAAAACACAACACAGAACATGACATGGATGTAATTGTTATAATGGGAATTGTATTGGTTTTAATGGAAACCAATAAAGATGTCTTCTGGTATGTGATGGATCCTACTGGTGGGATGTGTTCCCTGCAGAAAAAAATAATAGAAACCCAATAGAAACTAATACAGAAATTGTAATGGTTTCCATTTAAATGCCATTAGCTTTTTCCATTAAAACATTACAACATTCATTTTCGTAGTGTATTTTGTGCATTATTCCAATACGATTAACATCCCACCACTAGAATCCATCACATACCAGTAGAAAAAGAACCATTAAAATCCATACAAACCCCTTTAAAACCATTAAAACCATTACAACTTCTTTAATGGTTTCTGCAGGGTTATCTGGCAGATGAAAAAACCAGTAGAACACCACTAAATCCTATTGGAATAATACCCAGAACTCACAAACAAAAATTAATTTTGTATGGTTTTGATGGAAAAACCTAATGGTATTTCAATTGAAACCATTAATATTTCTGTGATGGTTTCTGTTGTTGTTTTTTCATTTGTGAGATGCAACGTCATGTGGAACCATGGAAAAATGAATTATGCCTATTTTATTCAACACTTTTTAATTCCAAAGCAGATTTGTACACGTGTTTAAATGCAAATGTTTGTATCAATACAAGCTCAGAATTAGTCAAAACGCGCACTGCACAAGTTGCCACAGAGGGCGCTGTTTAAGGCAGAATCTTGCTTGCGCAATTTAAATCTAGTTACAGTAACGTTTAGTTAAAGGGATAGTTCACCCAAAGATCCAAATTCTGTCATCGTTTACTCACACACGGATTCCAAACCTGTATAAGTTTCTTGGGTGAGTAAATTATGAGAATATTTACCAATAAACCAGTGTTATGTCCACGTTAGGTGGTTTATTCCCAAATAGTACAGGACTTGAGGGGCTTTTTAGGATCTTTTTGAAGCCACACAGCACTAATTATGAATCTGTGAGAGGGAATGAGAACGAGAGAGGGTTGGATACCCCTGAGAAAGCCCCATGGGATCTCTAGAGTCCCATCTGTGCTGCTCTCAACTGATGAAGCGTTCATCCCAAACAACATGTTGCACTGACAGAAGGACTCAATCAAACTTTAATATTGCTTAGTATGTGTGTATTATTAATTCTGTCTTATGTGCCCTAGTATAGTTGGACGGATATTTTTATGGCCTATATTTACTTGCACGTAGCCTTGTGACTTACTTCCGACTTGAAATCATACGGCTCACTGGGTTCCACACATTAAAGCATGTTAACATCACAAAGAAGATATATGTTTTAATAAAGTGACCGCCGCAAAAATATAAATAATCAACCATGATCTTTGCATGTAGATATGCTGAACACTGTTACCAGAAATTACTGAGCCGCATTAGAGGAGAAGGCGGAAGAATAAGTGCAAGTAGTCCATTGAAAGTGAGAGCTGCTGGTTTTGTACTGATGCATATTAAAGGAATAGTTCACCTTCAAAATAAAAATTATATTATCATTTACTCACCCTGTTCTCATTTTAAACATGTGAGATTTTTTTTCTCCAAAACACACAGATATTTTGAAAAATGTTGGTAACAGAAAACCGTGGGTCCCCATTGACTTGCATTTTAGAAGTCAATGGGGACCAACGGTTTTTGGTTACCAATATTTTTCAAAATGTCTCCTGAACTATTCCTTTAACACCAGCAACACAGACCACATTTTCCCGGTGATGACTGGTTGACCCACACTGGGGGTATCACAATATTACGGCATTGATAATAACCTTGATATTAAAAACATCATTATTGATATTGTGTTTACCAAACCTGTGATAATTCAACACCCTTTAAGAGGTTTCGTCTAGTTTTGATGGAATTCATAACTGTGTATTATCTACTAATCCCATGTTTGCCAAAGGGCAGCATGTTTATGGAGAATTAAAAAGGCCCTAGAACAGATCCTTGTGGCAATCCATAATTTTCTAGCATTAGTAAAAAAACACAAAGGGGAGGTTTCCCAGACAGGGATTAGCCTAAACCAGGACTAGGCCTTAGTTAAACTAAGATATTTAAGGCGTTTTAAAAAACATACTTTACAAATAAACAGTAGAGATTGCATCTTGAGACAAAACAATCGAACTGATATATTTTAAGATATGCAAGTGCAAGTTGTTTTCTATTAAGATGCCACTAACCTTTAAATTAGTCTGGGACTAGGCTTAGACCCTGTCCGGGAAACCGGCCCAAAATAAATCAAATTAAAGGTGAATTTGACTGATAACATTACATAACTATTTTAGCTTAGTATAAATGTAGGCCAATTTTTTAGTAGCCTGTCAAATTCATATTGATCTGAAAATACTTACATTTCCTGTATGCTGCTGCAATTATTAGCATTTTACTAGGGCTACAACATATATTCAAATTAAATATGGTAAATGAGCTTTGCGTAATATATTGCTGTCAGTCAACATCTATTTTACAGTCAAAACATTTTTTCTTTCTAAAAAAAAAAAACGTTTATTTTAGTTTTCTCCTGTTAAGCCACTTCAGTGTTTATAACTGAACAATATTAATGGTTCATTTGTAACATCTTTGTTTATCTACAGTATCACGTTCATCCATTTGGCTCAACATTGGTTCGTTTTTGAGGATTCTAAAGGTAGCATCAGTTATACAAATAGCTATCACGTATGAACTCTCTGCCCTTTGCCTTTAATAGCTCAGATGTGTATGTAAGAGCGTGTGCCGAGCAGTGTGTGTGCAGGTGTGGAGTTACTTATTAATCGTCCAGGGCTTAAGTGTAACTCGCTGTACAGTGTGCTAGAGTCTTGAGCAGGTTGCTGTACAAACAGTACCACAAAATAATGTTTTCATTCATAATTACCCTCTAGTAATCTCAGATAAAGCATACAGACCAGATGATGGCGAGTAAATATCTAATAATAAAACTCCACACCCTGAGACTAATATAGCTTGTGTTGACTGTCTGGTAATGTCCTTGATTGTGATCATACAGTCTATTGCATCTCACTTTAGACAATTTCTGAACCGTGTATCTTTATTCTCTGTTTGTGTACTTTAGTAAGAACCTATTATTAGATATGCTGATCACATTTAGGGGCTGGTTATACAACAACTAAAAACTTTTGTCTGTTTGTTTACATGAAAACATAAACACATGGTATGGCATTCATAAACCTTTTTCTTTTTCATTGTGTAAACGTAGGTATAGTGAGTGCGTTGAGTGCAAAACTAATACCATTGACACGTACTGTAACAAATGGGGTGGAATGAGGTGCACAGATTAACATATAACACGAGTGATGGTCGAGGATTTGTCTGCGTCTGCACTGAATGAGGATATAAACACATAAACTTAATCTCTCCAGAGTTTATTTTACTGTTTAAGTGAAGCTGTCGTCAAGCACACTAAAACTCAAGCGTCCTTCCAATGACCTGTCAAAATAAAAGTACCTGAAATCTCAGATTTCGTGCTCAATATGTTTGCACAATCAATTGGACAACAACTTTATCCTGTTTAAAATGGAGTACAGATAACGGTAAACACTGCTGGATTCCGTCTTTTTGCCACTCAGTGGGCGTGACTCGCTTGACTTCACGTGGCCTGATGTGTGAGATGATGTCACGTGCTATAAAATTGCCCTGAGTTCCATTTCGACGGTCTTATCCCTATGCCCTAAGCCCTTCAAATGGTTTACCCTCCGGAGTGAGAGCTTTTAAGGGTGTAGGCTGTTTCATGAAGTGCCTTCCTGCGTCATCATCCCGTGCCCATAAGGAGACGCCGTCACCACGCAAAGAATCATGGGAGACCGAAGTGACCCTCAGTTGTACTCTTCGAAATCCTTCATTCTGAAGGGCCCTTTGAAGTGGCCAGTTATGAACACTTCGGTTTGGAACGACCCTTCAGTATGGCAGCCATGATTGTTGTCACTCCGAAGGGCCCTTCGGAGGGCGATATATACCAGATGGAACTCAGGGATGTTCTTGCTTTTGTAAAAATGCAATCTGTAGCCTCTTTGGTTCCTATTTCCATGATGTGGTCTCTCGGACCCGATCAAGATTAGACAAGAATAAAAAACACATTGACTTGAAATATGTAATGTAGGAAAACTAGTGTTGCAGTGCTTAGGAGTGGAAATTCACAAATCTCACAGTGACCTCACAGTCAGGAAAAAACAACAACCCCCTCAGTTCATAAAAAGGCCAATCTTTGACAGAATATCCAGTAAAAAGTAGTGGGAGACAGTAGTAGAAAAGCACTGAGAGTAAGCATTGATTCAGACTGTATGTGATGAAGTTGATTCGGTCTGATTTATCAGATATCAGATAATGGCTTTTCTTTCAGACTTGGGTCTTATTTCAAGAGCCAAAAAGCGTTTCTCATTTCTGTCACTTGTGTTTCTATGTGACTTTCTTTACAGTATAGGATTGAAGAATATTCCAGATCTTCTTTGGATAAATTCACATTTTAATAAATGAAAAATGCATTAAAGTTAATGCATAATGTCGCCCTCCTTACGTGGTTGTATAACTAAAAAGTTATGCAAACGTGTACCAGTTGTAATTATTTGCAGACTTTAGTTGATATGTAGAGTTGTACTCTTCATTACTCAGCTTGTTAAATATTTGGAAGAGAGACCATAAGACTTTGGACTTCAAACGTTAACAAATGCAACAACAACAAAGCCTCACATTTTTCTTCAATAGGCCCTTTTCACATGACGTCACGCTTCTTCCGTTCTGCCGCGAAGCAGTGTATTGTTACTTCAGTTAGCGCATCAGAATGGACTTTGCCAAGTGCCTTGTACAGCTGCCACGAATACGGCTAGATGATGTACAACATCTTGCAGACATATTTTCGCTTACGACAAGATCAAAGCTAGATAAAGGATACAAATTCTTTGTTGAACAGTACCTGTTTGATTATGAATGTAAGTGTTTTCTTTTTGTGTAAGCGAAGGTGCTAGGATCAGTACTTGAATACGATGTCTGTCCGTTTTTTTTTCACACTGTTGTTAAATTCCAGCTGGACGGCAAAACGGAAGTTCTTCTTCTACTAGTTTGTTGCAAGAAGGATTATATGATACACTGCTTTACGAAAATATATAATCATACTCATATAATTAGCATTATAATCAATAATGTAGTTTTAATATTAAAGAGTGCCAAATACAATTGAGATGAATGGTAATGCAGATTTTTTTCCAGGTATTATAAATATTCTTGATTCAAACCAACAAATCTTAAGCAATGGCTACACCTCTTACTGTATATGTTTTTAAAGGATTGGAACAAGAATATGGTGGATAAAAACAAGAATGTAGCAGTCATTTATGGTGCATGTAGTGGGTTTTGATTGTATTTGTGGTTTCTTCTCAGGTGTGGCGAGAGGTTGCAGAGGAGTGAAGGGATGACTGAATATAAACTGGTGGTGGTGGGCGCTGGTGGCGTGGGCAAGAGCGCACTCACCATCCAACTCATCCAGAACCACTTTGTGGATGAATACGACCCAACCATAGAGGTAATGTGTGTGTGTTTGTGTATACAGTATATGTGTGTGAGTAACTGAAGCTTGTCACAAGCCAATATACTGTATATTAATTTTGTATTTATAGACCGTTTGATTGACGTGCGCTTGGACTGCAGTTAACTTACGGTTGGTGTTTGGCTAGTGTCTAATAATATAACTATTTATATTATATTTAATTTATGTTCATATTAATTGAATATTATTACTTTATTGTATAATGACGATTTGTCGTATGTTCATTTTATTAAATAAACAATTTGTTTAATGTGTCCTCCAGTTTTGAGGCATTAAAAGCAACCGTATGGTACATTGACATCTAGTGGTTGTGCTTGGTATCGCAGTCTACATTTAAAATGTTGGAGAGACAAGTTTAGCCAAGTAAAGGTTCTTCTCGGTTACCTTTGCTTGTTATAGAAATAATTATAATTATAAGAAATAATCTACATGCATTCTATTGTTTGCGAACGTGTACCGGAAGTTAAGGGCAGTCAAGGAATGTGCGCAGTGTTTGTTTATGTTGTCACTTTGAAACCGTCTATAAACACATACACAATACAAAATAAATATGCACACAGTTCACAGACATATTATAAGGTAAACACAAACTTTTATTCTGGATGCGATTAATCGCGATTCATCGTTGAACAGCCCGATTATAAGCATAAGACATTAAAAGCCAAAAAAGATCTACTTGAATTTAAAGGGCCACACATTTAAAAACATGAAACTACAGCATGCAAGTTTAGGATAGAATTAATGCTCTAGCCTGTGTGGACACTCATACAGTTATCAATATAGTTATCTTTTCAGTTATCCTTTTTGGTAAGAACAGATCTTAATGAAAAACATGAGTAAACTGAAAGTGTAGTTGTGCTTCTGGAAGCAAATTGGTCAATACGGCATTTCATACATATGCTAAAACAATAATATAAAGATGAATAAGAAATAGGATTATGGATACTATTTTCGTACTCTTGTTAGCACGCTACTACAGGTCGCTACATCGTAACCATTTTTTGTGAGAACACTAACAATGAATCGAGTGAATTTTGCACATTTAAGCGTACCACGTTTGTCGGTGCAGGTGGTCCAGTGAGCTGTTAAAGTTCAAGTCCTGGATTCTGTTCTCCTCTCTTTCATCCCGTCATGTTTCCGGCCGCTCTACACTGTAATGTTAAAATAAAGTTAAATTTATATCAATCGAAAGTAAAAAATGCTTTCAATAAATTCCACTTATAATACATTTTTGTTATGTTTTGACAGTTTTAAAAAAACAATAAAGACAAGCTAAAACGCATTGTCAACGCACATCTGAGTTTCTCTCTCTTTCTCTGCATTTGTAATGCACACGCGGTGTCAAATAAACCCTAGGAGTTTCCCCTCGGCCCAAGCATGTCTTCCTCTCGCTCGCTATTCAGTTTTCCCACCACGCCCGTCTCTGGACAAACAATGTCCTTTTTATGGCCGCTGTCTCTCCACTAACACACGAGCACAGAGCTGCGTGTTTATGTCATCCATGAATTCTGCTCTCTGACAAGCAAGCATCCCTGCAGACTATTAAGGGTTTCCATTACTGCAGTTTTCTCCTTCGGATCAATAACAGTTATTGGTTGCGAATAATTTGCGTTAGGGAAAAACCTTTATTTTAACTTGTGCACCATTTGTTTTAGTAACATGAATGATACTTCAAATCATGTGTTCACAGAAGTGTTCAGTATTTACTGAAATGTATTATTTGACAGGACTCCTACAGGAAGCAGGTGGTGATCGATGGAGAGACGTGTCTACTGGACATCTTGGACACTGCGGGTCAGGAGGAGTACAGCGCTATGAGAGACCAGTACATGAGGACGGGAGAGGGCTTCCTTTGCGTCTTTGCCATCAATAACACAAAGTCCTTTGAGGACATTCATCAATACAGGTGTGTGGACTTGTAGACGTTGAATTTAATACAAGATCATGCCGTAATAGGTGTTGTTTTGTATGTTTAGGCAAATGCATCTGCTAAATCTGCTGCTACTTAAAGGGACTACTTAATTTTAGTTTAAAATGTTGCCACATACCGTGCATGTTTGTATCTCCTCTTTGGAGGAGATACTTTTTGAAAAGAGAGGTGTGCTATGATTGGCCAGTTAACCAGTGCGTAGTGATTGGTCGAATACTGCAAGCGTGTGACAGAAATGTAACGCCTCTTACCATATTTGGAACGTCAGGTTCCAAAGGAATTGTACTGACAGGTACGCCCACCTTACTTGCGTATACATTTGGGCGGTCTTAGTCAAATCATACCACAAACTGACCTAGATTTGTGGGGGTGTGGTTACACGAGGCGTTTCAGGCAGGTTTGGGCGAGCATTCGCGTTTAGATAGAATGCATCTTTGGTTCTAACACTTAATTTTTGCAATTTTATGTGTCTAATACATGCACAGGCAACCTATAACACACCAAAGACAAAGATAAACACGTATTCGTGCCATATGACCCCTTTAGTATTCTCCTAGTAGGTGTTTCGAAAAAACAAACATGATTATTTACAGGTAAGAGAGGTCAGCAGAAACTTAGGCGGGCCTTAATAGTGAAGTCTGGGTGAAATCGATTCTGGCTCAGTTAAACGAGAGAGAGAGTGAGAGAGAGAGAGAGAGAGAGAGAGAGCTTTTAAAGACATGAAAGGAAAAATAAATTGAAGATAACTAAATTAAATCTATTAGGTTGTTATTTACGGGTGACGGGCCTAGATAATGGATTTTTACAGTGCATCATGGGTAATAGAAATGCACTGTTTAATATCAGCCTTTAAGTTATGTATAAAACTCACTGTACATTATACTGTTTTCCACTTTTGGCTGGAAAAAGGTTTGTAAATTGAGATGTTAATCCACATGGCGTGTAAAAAAAACTAGGCTAAAACTCGAAGTTATTCTACATACATCGTGACCCTACATAGCTACAGTAGCAACTTGAATAAAATTTCACAAATTATTCAATTGAAGTACTTTTCATACACTTCAGAAAGCAGAAGAACTTTACTTCAGGTAAAATGTTGGTTAAAAAATACATTTTATTTCGCTCCAAAACATATAATGCACAATCATTTTTAAGCAAAATATTAAAATGGCCAGCAAAAAAAGGCTAGCGGCTATTTGCACTAAGTGTAAATAGTAATAGGTTCTGTTTACACTAAGTGAATATAGCAGCATAAATAGCGATATGCTTTTTACAATAACCGAAAATAGCTGTATTTTCTTTGGATTAAGTGTAAATAGTAGTTGTAGATGCTATTGGAATTTATAAATAGTGACGGATACTTTTTGCACCTCAGTATTGTTGTGCATTAAACATTGTGCAATAATAACAGTGTCAATCATTATATTCATAAAAATTATTAAAAGGATGGTAACTTATTGAGATAAGAAAGCCCTACACCGACCCCTAACCTTAGCCTAAACCTACATTTTATAAATAAAACTTAATTTTAAATATTAAATTAATTTGATTGAAAACAGATACCTTCAGGATTTGATATATCATGGAAAAGAGCGATTCAGCAAAAGGGGTCCCGGGTCTCCAGCGTCAAAGCTAAAATACTCTTTACACCTTACCCAACAGGAATCGCTGTTTGAAATGGCGCCGTTCTTACACTTTCTCTATTCCAACCAGAAACTGGTGGGCGGAGTTAGTGCAAATAGTTTCTTCCAAAAAATTTAAATACTTAGTATTGTAATTACTAAATAAATGAGAAACTGATTAGGGTTGTTTACCATAAGTGGCTTTTGTAGTGTTATTTTGTTTATGTAAATCCCACGGCAACATTTTTTACGCTGTGGCTAATTTTTACTAATTTGTATGAATTTGTACGATCTCATTCCTACATTTTCATACGATTTCCTTTCGTGCTAGTGACGTTAGGTCTGGGGCAGGGTTAGGGGTGGGGCTACAGTATTGCTTTTATTCTAGTAATCGTTCGTTTTTGTACGAACGTACGAATTCATACAAATTAGCCAACGATAGTAAATATAATAAATAAGTTACGAATTCCCGTGACATCAGGTTGGTCAGTACAGTGTCTTGTATTATTCGGATGTGACTCTTTCCTGTTGCATGCAGGGAACAGATCAAAAGGGTGAAGGACTCGGATGATGTGCCCATGGTGCTTGTGGGTAACAAATGTGACCTCCCAGCTCGGACGGTGGACACGCGGCAAGCGCAGGAGCTCGCGCGAAGCTACGGGATCCCATTCATCGAAACCTCAGCCAAAACCAGACAGGTGAGTGGGATAAAGAAGCGTCTGTTTGTCTATGTGAAAGATCTTAAGGGGTAGTTCACCTAAAAACTAAAATGCGTAAAAATCTAATTACGTTGAATTATTGGAATAAAATAATGTTGAAGGGCACTGATAGTATTTACTGTAAGACTGTCCATCATTTTCAATGTGTAAATACTTTCAAACTTAAGTTTTCAAACTATAGTTCAGGCTTCAGACGTATCTGTCAGCGGACCTCCTGAGATTTTGTGTATTTTATAGTTTCAGGAGATTCTTTGGCTTTACAGTGTATACTGTATACTGTGAACCTCTTCATTGCCACCTACACACACACACACACACACACACACATATACAGTGCGTTGTATAACACTGCAGGGAATGACTCACTGCTGCTTTGTGTTACTGCCCATCTGACGATGTCAACAAGAAAGAGCGAACACACTTTTACCGTCACTTTATTCTATGAGAAATGCCCATTTGATTCATATCTGAAGGTCACTTGTTTCTTATTTTTAAGATGCATTGATAAGATTGTGATCAATCAGTTGTCATGAAAGCATCAGCTTCAGAGATCAAGGATGTGCTTTTGGCTTCTCATCATGTCTGCGTTTAACTGTGCTCTCTGTAGGGCGTAGAGGACGCTTTCTATACCCTCGTACGAGAGATCCGGCAGCACAAAATGAGGAAGCTGAACCCTCCGGACGACAGCGGCCAGGACTGCATGAGCTGCCGCTGCGTTGTGTCATGATCAAGGTGCCAAATACAAGGAATTATAAAATTGTGTTGCATTGTATATTGATGTATTTTATTTATATACGCTACCGTACCGTTTTTAAACACTGACTCACTTATTTTTTCCGTATTTTAGAAAGAAATAATGAACTCATCAAAATTATGAAATAAAACAAAGGGTACCATGGGAATTATGTTTGAATTTAAAAAATATATAAATGAATTAAGACGTGTTTTATTTTATAATATTCACTGTAGTCACTTTTCTACCAGAATTTGAAGAAATGTTTTCATGTCATTTGATCAAGCGGCTTCTTGAGGTCTCACCCTGAGATGCTTTTAAACAATATTAAAGGAGTTCCCATCTATTCTGTGCTCTTATTGGCTGCTCTTTCTTCATTATTCAGTTCAGTCAAAGTCATCCATTTCAAAAACGTTTTAATTAAATAAGTTAATAGTTTTAAATAAATAGTTTTGTCATGAAAAAAACATGTTTGTTGCTAAATTATATTTTTGTCTACTAAACTAATTTCAGACATTTTAGCATGCGCTTTCAGATCAAACGTTTTCACTCAAGTCTCCCAAAACTTTTGACCGATTGTGAACGCAACACTTGTTTTCTTTTTCTTAGCTGACTGGCGCGTGTTGGCAGAAGTTGTCTCCGTACGGCAGACTGGACCCGAGAGGAACGACATCTTCTGAAAGTGACTGTTAGCCAGCAAGGCCGTCTGTTTAAAGAACATTTGAAACGGGATGGCGCCTTGCTTTGACCACCCGGTTCACCTCTCTGGCCGTCCACATCTGCCTGATAAACACCACTAATGACTTACTCATTTATGCTCTTTATTTGTTATCCCGGCGCGCTAAGGCCGGGCCGCTCTGTGGATTTCTGCTAAATTATTGTTCTCGAAGTCTCGACACTGGTCTGAAATGAACTCCGCACCTCTCACGACCTCAACTACACACAAACCTTCCTCAGCTCAGATTGCAATGACTGGACACTAGTGACCTCATCCCATGGCCCCGCCCCCTTCAGTTGCACCTCACGGACAGCATACCGGTTGGGAGGAGAACGTTGGAAACTACATATACGATATTCTATGGCGACAGTCAGAGATATTTGTTTTGCTTAACATGCAGGTTGTTTTAACATATGTTTGTGAATAAGGCTTTGTGGAAATCCAAACAGGAGCATTAGTTATGTGTGTTGGTTCATGTGTATGTTACGAAAGAACGTTACCATTAGAAAATAAAAAAGGCTGAATGAATTTTCAATAATAAAACTGTAGTTGTTTGAAGATTCTTTTTGTTTGTCTGTTGTAATGTTTTGGCAAAAATGTTTGTGAGGGAACACGGAAAAAAAAATAAGAGACCATTTCAAATTTTGATTTAATCAGCATTTCTAGATATATTGTGTCTAGTCCAGTCCAGTGTCTGTTAAATTTTAACAAAATCAAACCTCAAAAGTGACATAAAGTCATCCAACAGCAATATGAAAGACTGATAGCATGACAAGAGACATGAAAACTGTGAAAAAATCCAGGTTATCACATAAAAAATAATGTTGAGCTTTTCCTACATACATGCACAAATATGACTGTTGTATTGCTGAAAAGTGAATATTAACTTGTTGTCTTTACAGTATTTGAGGTCTGAAAAAATACAGAGCATCTTTTCTGTTATTTTCACCCGTTTCCCCAGTTTTCATTTTCTGCAAATTCATGCAAAAAGAAACATTTTTTTTATTTGATATGTGGGAGAAATATTGTTATAGTTCACAGAATGAAACAAAAATGATTATTTTGGCTAAACACCATAAAAAGTAAATTCATAAACTGAAAATAATCTTGAAATGGTCTCAAAACATTTTTGCGGGTGTACATTTGATTGAGAGGAAGATCTTCTATAAGCCTCAATAATTTGCCAGTCCATGACTTATACCTGTAACCTTTGAATTGTTTAAAGATTAACGACAAACCAAACAAATTGTTTCTATCGAGACATTTTTTTGTAAAATCTTAACTTCCCAAGTGAAAATACACATTACCAAGTGATCTCAATATAGAAATGAAAAAACAAGTTGCATCACTTATAGTTAAAACTAAGTAAACAGACATTTTAACGTATTGCAGACTTGAAAATGCAGGAGACCTTGAAAGCTTTTTCAGGGAAACTGTCTATAAACATAAAAGCTTGTCTTTCATTCTAGTTTATATAAACCTTTTTGTGTGGAATATTTTAAGTAAAATAAAACATTAATATTTCTTTATTGCATTTGTGCGATTAAGATTAATATTATTGTGTATTCTTTATTTAAATAGTTTTTTTAAATCAAGTGACTAAATCTCTGTAAAAAATAACCGTGAGCCTTTGTGTGTATATATATTTTGTCTGTTTATTATTGAGCAAACAGTAAGAACTAAGGGCATTAAAATAATTTTAAGCTTTGAGAGTGATTTGTTGTAAAGAATAGTTTTCTGTGGAATCATTGTTCGGGTGGTGTTTGCTTTGTTAAACATGAACCCTGTTCATGAATGAGGAAGACGCAGGTCAAAAAAGTGTTTGCTGTGTGCTTCTGTTGAGAATCAAGGTCATTTATTTTTTCAAAATCAATCGAAGTGCACATCCCTATAGTGACAGCATCTGTAAAGCAATAGGCCTATACCTGCAACATACAAGAGGAGCATTTAATGAAGTAAGATGTGCTGTTGTATATATTTGTATATATCATTTTGCAAAGTTTCAAATTTTGGGGGGCCCTTATGTGTGCAAATTTGAAATTAAATCGTATTGTTATTATTTTATTTTATATTGTTTATTTATTTATTTTATATTGTTTATTTATTTTATTATTTTATTAAATAAAAAAGTGGTCACCACAAGCAGTCAGCCTGTATGAATAAATCCTTCCAAAAAAAAATGGGCCTTACATAGAAAACCTGCCGACTTAAAGAACCTGACTGCGTCGTTTGACCTCAAGCGAGTCCCCACTTCAGCAACCCATAAATCTGGTAATCAACTTGATCTTATCTACACACGCTACTACTCCACTCATCACTCCCAGGTCACCCACCCCACTGCACATGTCGGATCATTTCCTCACCAGACACTACACATGCTTCCCCACTGGTCACATTCCGGCGCAACCTACGATCACTCTCTCCCTCTCGCTTATCCTCTGCGGTCTCTGCCACACTTATCAACTCGTCTCTTACCACTGGTACATTTCCCACACTATTCAAAGAGGCCCGTATTACACCACTACTGAAGAAACCCACTCTTAATCCTGCACTGTTAGAAAACTACAGACCAGTATCTCTCATCCCATTCATTGCTAAAACTCTTGAACGTGTTGTATGTAACCAGCTCTCATCCTTTCTCACCCAGAACAACCTCCTGGACAGCAACCAGTCTGGTTTCAGAGCGGTCATTCCACTGAGACTGCACTCCTCTCTGTCATTGAAGCCCTGCGACTGGAAAGAGCTTCCTCAAACTCATCTGTTCTTATCCTACTGGATCTATCTGCCGCCTTTGACACCGTTAACCATCACATCCTCCTGTCGACCCTCAAGGCTATGGGTGTCTCTGGAGTGGTCCTAGAATGGTTCAGGTCTTACCTCTCAGGTAGGTCATTTAGAGTATCATGGAGAGGCGAGTTCTCTGAGTCCCAACATCTTGACACAGGGGTGCCTCAGTGCTCAGTGCTTGGTCCATTGCTATTTTCTGTATACATGACATCCCTAGGCTCTGTCATTCGGAAACATGACTTTTCCTATCACTGGTATGCGGATGACACACAACTCCACCTGTCTTTTCAGCCTGACGATCTGACTGTTTCTGCACGCATTTCAGCATGCCTAGCCGACATCTCGCTCTGGATGAAGGAACATCACCTGCAGCTGAACCTTGCAAAAACAGAACTGCTTGTAATCCCGGCTGACACAAAGACTCATCACAACTTCTCTATTCAACTGGGCTCATCAACCATCACATCTTCCAGAAAGGCCAGAAACCTGGGAGTGGTGATCGATGATCAGCTTAACTTCACAGATCATGTCGCCAGCACCGCCTGGTCCTGTAAATTCATCCTCTACAATATTAGAAAAATTAGACCCTTCCTATCAGAGCATGCTACGCACGTCATAGTCCAGGCTCTTGTTCTGTCCAGACTGGACTACTGCAATGCGCTAATTGCTGGACTCCCTGCTTGCACAACCAAACATATACAGATGATCCAGAATGCGGCGGCAAGAGTGGTCTTCAATGAACCGAAGAGAGCACACGTCACTCCTCTCTTCATAAAGTTAAATTGGCTCCCTATTGTGGCTCGCATCAAATTCAAGTCTCTCCTCCTGGCCTACAAGACCACCACTGGTTCGGCACCCCCTTATCTTCTTTCGCTAATGCAGACGTATGTACCCGCCAGATCTCTGTCCTCTTTAAACGAAGGACGTCTTGTGGTGCCATCCCAAAAAGGTAAAAAATCTCTCTCACGAACCTTCTCTGGATCGGTTCCACTTATGTGGAATGATCTGCCCGCGGCAACAAGATCTGCAGTTTCTGTAGCCATCTTTAAGAATCGTCTGAAAACGCATCTCTTCCGTCAACACCTTACCGATCAGTTCTGACTTCTATTTCGTTTCTACTCTTCAAAAAAAAAAAAACTTAGCTCTGTATACTGTGGTAGGCTTTATGAAACCAGTTTTTTTATTGCACTTATGCTTTTTGTTGTAGTTATGTTGTCCGAATTGCTTAGATTGTTTACCCCATCTGTAAGTCGCTTTGGATAAAGCGTCTGCTAAATGACTAAATGTAAGTGTAAATGTAAATGTATAATGTTTTTTTGTACATGAAAACCTGTTAACACACACAAACAGACACACATCAGTGTTTATTTGCAAGTATTGAATAGCCTTCAGTTTATAGCTTGTGTTATCTTCTAAACCTTTTATGGCTCCTTTTGCTATTGGCTGATGGTAGGCCTTGATAAGTTTTTTTTTCAGGTAAAGGTGGTTCCTTGTGTTTGATAAAGTTTGAGCTGTTAACAAACAAGAGCTGTTTTTCTGTCTGGATTTAGTTTGAAGCCATGACCATAACAACTGTCCGTGATCTTAGGAGGATGCTGCCTAAGGTAAATGTTTATTTGTACTCGTGTCTCTTGAGCATCTACAGTAATTCAGATTAAGTGTAAGTTACAGGTAGAATAAGACATACTGTATGTGAATGTGTTAAAAGACATATGATCACAGGAGGGAGGTCCTATCAGAGGTCTGTACGGTTCTGTCTCAGCACCAAAACCTTGAGGCTGTGATGGACAAATTTGGTGAGCATTTGGTCACACATTAAATTAATCTGGTTTGTTACATGTTATACAATTTGGAACCGTTACGTTGTCTAACTTCCACAAAAGAGTTGTTTATTGTCCTTTTTTGTTTATTACAAATTTTTTTCAATGTAACATTTAAGTATATGGGTTTATTTATTTGTTGGTGAATCTTCTCACAGTCTTTAATGATGGGACAGTGAAAAACTTGATAAGTTTGACTGGAACCGTCATGGTGTTTTATGAAGGCAAGTTACAGGTTCAAATTCCAGCCATAAAAATAAATGAAAATCATCTTTGAGTGTCAGTCTTATACGTGTTTTACAATTACTCTATATGTTATGTTCCTTATAGGTAAAAGTTACAACATTCCTGTGCGTTTGTGGCTAAATGAAAGTTATCCAAGAAGTGCCCCCATCTGCTTTGTGAAACCCACCCGTGATATGATGATTGTGTCAAGTAGACATGTCAACAGTAATGGAGAGATCATGTTGCCTTATCTGGATGAATGGAGACATGTAAGAGGACACCTCAACGGGTCATATAAACTTTTGGCGTACCAAGAATATAAATAAAAACTTTGGACAACATCTGGATTTGTGTTTGATGTGCTTTGATGTGTTTGAAAATAAATATTTTTTATTCTCTGTTTTGTTATTTGTTCTGTTCTTTGTATAGACGCAGTATGATCTTCAAAGTTTGATTCAGGTTATTATGGCTGTTTTTAGTGAAGTTCCTCCTGTGTGTATGCGTCAAGAAGACTGTGAGTACATTATCATTTCTTTATTCATTCCCATCAGAAACATTTTCTGTTGAGCTATTGAACGATTTGATCTGATTTTCTACCTGCTTACTATAAGTTGAACAAATAGACAGCTTATAATTTAATATATGATAACAAGTGCACGAAGGTTGTGGATGAAGCAAAAGTACAGTCATAAAATGAGTGTGATGTTATATGGTTTGGTTTACTAATGAATACACAATGAGTATGCAAACAGACCAAAAAACGGCTATTTTGATGCTATCAATGATATGACTATGATGATATTTGTATAGGTATTTAGGTAAAATTTACATTTTCTTTACAGCCCGGTCGGTGGTTGAGGAATGCTCTCATGTAATTTTGGATGGAGAAGAGAATCTTCTGTTCTTTGATAATAATGAAACGAACTGTTAGCTTAATTTTTTTTATATTTCAATAAAGACTTTTTCAGACACAAAGATCACAAAACTGGCAAAAATTGGAATATGTGCAGCAGGAATGTAAATAGTAAATTTTGAATGTAAATGTTATGATTTGTTGTACATTTTCCGTTTATAAATTGTATACACAAAATAAAAACAAATCAAAGTCATTGTGGTGATTTATTATTTAAGTTTATTAATCTCAGTCACATTATGAAACTTATAACTCTGCATGTATACTCAGAAAATATAATTTACGTTACGCACAGCTTTTGAATGAATGTAGCAAAGTGTAATATATTATACAATGTATTTATTTATTTCATTTAGTATAGTGTACTATAAGATTCTGTTGTAAAATTCTGTAGTATGAACTATAATAAATAGTAATTTTGTAATTACTATAGTGTTGTTAAAAAGTATCTTGAAATTTGACTCTAGTTATTATATTTTCATGTGGAAGTGCACATAATTGACACAAAACCCCTGTAGAAACTATTTCTATTTATCGGCATTCTGTTGTTTTTAATGCCAAGACAAAAAAGAATTTAGGGGCCTGAAAGCTTTTGATATGGGCCTTACACGTCAGACGTTTGGGAAGCTCTGTTCTAACGAAGAAATCATTTTTTTATGGTTTATTGAACAAACATGAAAAACATTGTTTAAACCCTATCAATAAAGATCTTTACATTTATTTGTATTTGATATGTTCTTAAATTTAATGTCTTTGATTTTCCAGTGTTTTACAAAGGTTGTTTATATACTTCCAGGCTGTGTCTGTTTGTTGGTCTGGCTATGTCTAATTAATATACCATTTATATTTTTTCTAATTTATGTTAATATTAATTTATATTATTGTTGAAAGGTAGAAAAAAGAAATACATTTCATTCTGTTCTTACACCCTAGTTTTACGCTTTCATGCTTACACTCTACAATCTTTCAGTATTTGGTTTGTTGAGGGGTGTCACACTTTACCATGTTTTCCTCACGCCGACTCCGCCCCAGGCCACGCCCCCAGCTATGACACGACACCGGACAAGGACTTTCATCTTCGTCGAACTGAAAGCTAAGCGCATTTCCGTAGACAATATTTACTTCATTAATTATAATCCGAGTTATTTGTGTTTCTACGGTGTGTTCTGTTATTAAACATATGTTCATTTTATTGTTTTATCTGTATTGGACAGGAGGCCTGAACTGAGATACACATATCTTAGATTTCTCAGGAGTTTCGTGTTTATTTCATTTTTTCAATATTTTGTGGGGAAACATGGCTGTCAACGAAAAAACTCTTAGAATGACGTTAAAGGTTTTATTAACTTTCATTATTAGTAACTGTTGCATTACACAATTCTTACTAGATCATTATGTACATTCACATTGTTATTATGTTTTTCATATACTTGGATTATTATATATTTTATTTGTCAGGATTGTGTTTATTGATATTCTTTTGTTTATATATTACAGCAATACAAATATAGAGATCTCACAGTCCGAGATATTACAAAGCTCATCTCTCAGTACAAAGACCTCAAACCTGTCATGGATGCTTATGGTAAGAGCTGCAATTTCTCATTTTTGTAAATTTGAGAAAACGTTTTTTTAATACTTTTTAAATACTCTTATACTTTTCTCAGTTTTTAATGAAGACTTGTCCAGAGACCTCATGAGTCTTACTGGGACTGTACCAGTTAGTTATAGAGGTGAGTGACACATTTCCACAACAGCGGTATGTTTGCTGCACATTATTTTTTAGTTTAACAGACACATTTTCTGGTCTTTTTCAACAGGGAACGTGTACAATATTCCCATCTGCCTCTGGCTGTTGGACTCGTATCCCTACAATCCCCCTATTTGTTTAGTGAAGCCCACCAGCACCATGATGATCAAGACTGGAAAACACATTGATGCCAATGGCAAAATCTACCTGCCCTATCTGCATGAGTGGAAACATGTACGACCTCAATAACTCAGAACCTAAGCATATACCCAAGCATCATTACGTTTCATGTTCTTACACATGAATTAAGTTTAGTTCTGAATATGTGATTGTTAGAGAATTAAAACTGATCTCTTGTTGTCCCTCATCAGCCTCAGTCAGATCTGTACGGCCTCATCCAGGTGATGATTGTGGTGTTCGGTGAGGAACCACCTGTGTTCTCCAGACCCACTACACAACCACCGTATCAAGCCTTCCAGGCCACCGGATCTCCCAACCGTAAGCACAGATCTCAATCTCCTCCATGACGGTAGTAGCAGTAAAATTTGTTTAAAAGTTCAGGGCTGCGTTTCCCGATAACGTTTTCTCTTAGCGCGCTACCAAGACTCTTAAGGTACATCTTAACTCAAGTTTTACCTTTTCTAGGCGTGTTCCCCGATCTATACCTTATGGTTTACTTTCCGTCCAACCTTACCAGGTGCTGTCCATGGCGGTGAGCTGAATTAATAGCTATCGATCGTTCGACAATCAATTATTCACTCCAAACAGGGACTGCTTCACTCCGTTGTGTGAGGTAGAGGCGCTCTTTATAAAATAAGAACTTTAGAAATAGTTAAAGTTGCATAGGACTCACAGGATCAAAATAAACCAAACTGCAAACTAAATCCATCCATGGATATTGTTTAACACGCAAAGCCACTTAATGTTGCGGTGCATTAAAAGTCTATCCATTGTCCAAGCACAATAAACGTGTAAACTATACAAGTGATTGTTAGTTGCTGGAATAGACTTTTAATGCACCGCAACATTAAGTGGCTTTGCGGGACCGTCCGACCCAAAGTTTGAGAACCTTTGATAGAAATGACCATACTGCCAGTTAGCGGTTTGATAAATTTGGGCATGAGATTGCGGGTTCGCACACTCATTTCACAATTAAACAATATCCATGGATGGATTTTTTGTCCTAATAGATGCAACTTCAACTATTTCTAAAGTGCTTATTTTATAAAGAGCGCTTCTACCTCACACAACGGAGTGAAGCAGTCTTTTCAAAGAGTTGAATTGCAAAAAATAGATGTGATAAAGATGTTCAAAAATAATGTTTTTATTTTGCATTCATATTAATATCAATGAAACTGCAGTTGGGTTCTTTTGATTAAATAATAATATAAAATACAGCTAAGACACGATAAGAAAAAAATTAACTGAGTTGTCTGTTTTTGCAAATAAACTCTTCATATAGAGTTGATTTGTTATTTAAAGTTGTTTTTAATGATTATTAAATCAAGTTTTGTAATAACAATTGTACCGGACCTTTGACGTTGACGAGAATTCAGATCAATTGTTTGAACAAGGTTGGTTCAGCAATCTAGTTGATGACGCCACAGAGGTGGAGGAGTAATGACGTTAAAGGCTACTAATAAATTCGTTCAGATTGAATTAATGTCAAATTCTTGCTGTAAATAACATACATTGCATTGAAGGAGTACTTTTATTATCCTATTTTTGTTATCTGTTGCTTTATTTCGTGATATATAATATATTTATAAAAGCATCCTTCTTCGTGTTCCGCCCAGGGATTCCCCAGGGTCCTAGCGCTCGCAGATCATGCACACTTTTTTAAAACAGCGCTTCTATTTCCTTGACAAACTAAAAGATGTCCAATTACATTTTTATATATTTCGAGTGATGGATATGGAATGCACTACATGCTTACTTTGATCAAAAGCTTGATGCATGTAACTCTAGATGTCATAATAATAAGGAACGATGCTTCTAATCTCAGCTCTAGACCTGTAGTTACAACCACGCAACTTTGAGATGCTGCTCGCGATCGATCGTTGGAACGATGGTTTCGGGAAACACTTAAATCGTTGAACTATGCTGGAACGACGGAACTTGCGACCATAGTTGCATGCTTTTGGGAAACGCACCCCAGATCAATATTGTACTTAAGTATCAAAAGTACATTTTATATTAAATCTACTTAAGTATTTAAAGAAAAGTTGAAGCAAAAGTTGTTAATACAAATGTTTTATTCAGCATAAAGATCAGAAATGGTGCGTACAATTTACAACTTTGAAAAAGCTCTGTCTCAAGCTCGGTAGTTTTATCTGGAACAGCATGTTGCCAAATTGCTAAACTATCAAAAACAAGTTCAGAAACCACATCTTTATAACTTTACTTTATAACTTATGACTTTATAAAAGGATAGTTCCCTCCCACCCCCAATATTATCCCTCTAAGAGAACAACTTGGAACAAAATCAGAACAAATCTGTCTGGCCCTTACTTCTTTTTTTCCTTGCATTTCCCTTACAGTAACAACCCAGTTTTGATAATTCATTGCAACTGAAAAATGTGGTGTTTATCTTTAAAAGAAGCAGCACATTCCTTGTGTTGAAATTAACGGCAGAGAGCACCTTTTTTCACTTGCACATTGAGCTTTTACCAATGATTGGTTCAGCACTGTCATGGTGACCGGATCGCATACTTGTCTATTTCAGTTCTGTTTCTATGCTTCTATTTTGTAGTAACGAACATGCTTAGGGGAAATGTATCAGAGTAAAAGTATACATTTTGTTCAGGAAATGTTATGGAGTAAAAGTCTGCAGAAAAATAAAGACTCAAATAAAGTACACTTACTCCCAAAAAATAAGTACTGTACTTAAGTACTGTACATTACACACTGAGTTATCCAAACTATGAAATAACACAAATGGAACTTTGGGATCGTGACAAAATGGCTTCTTGATGTCTTTGCGTTTTAAACGGTTTTAAAGGAGTTTTTGTCTATACTCTGGCTTCTTATTGGTTGTTTTATTTTCTATCAAATAAAAAACATATTTTATTAAATAAAGTTTTGGTTTTGTAATAAAAGAAACTAAAAACTAATTTGGCACAATTACATCTTCGATTACAAAACTCTATACAGCCTCTTAAGTGTAAACCTTTACATTAAAAGGTTTTGTTGGGTCAAAAGAAAAAAAATTGTCAATTTAAATGGTGTATTGTAAGATATAGGCAAAATGTCAGTGCTTACAAATAAGACTAAAATACAAAAACCTAGAATATCAGAAGTATTAGTCCTGCTTGTATTAGCAACCAACCAAAATACGATTATAATACAATTAGTCAAAATGTAAATCTTATTTGAGGTTTTATGTGCAAGGTATTGTTGAAAACACTTATTGTTAATAATAACCATGCAGGCAGGAAAAACTGATACCTGAAAAACATCAGGTCCCTGCACTTCATTTGCATAATTTATTGTTTCCATTTTTCCTGTTTTGTTAAATTACCCTTCTTGTTCTTCTTGTATAGTCTAATATGAAAACCTTTTTAATTATTTTTTTACTTAATTACAAAATACTAAAAGGCTGCCTTCCTAAATGTATCAGTAAAAGTATATGTTCAATAGTATGTTTGTATAATCAAGATATCAAAATGTATTTTGACATTCATGAAATGTCTATGACATTGACTAACAAAGTTTGATATTGTGACAATGTGTATGTATATTTCTAACCTGCAGACATCAAAACTTACTCATACCAGTGCATTACTACTATAGTATTTTTTATAGTATTTATTTTATTTTTTTGTGTCTTTTTCTGACACATTTAAAAGGTGATAATTAAAAAGCTTTACCTACTGTACATACAATTATAGTGTATATGTTTTAATAGAAAAAGATGAAATACTCAATAAGATACAAAATTTTAATACTGAAAAGTTTTTTATTTATTGTTTAATCAGGTGGACAGGAGAGGCAGGATTTAGCTTCCCCAGAGTCTGAAGGATACTGTGATAGTACCATCAGAAGTGTAACTGGAGGGGTAAAAAACATGTGGATGGTGAGTTTGACTTGTCTCTTACCATCGGATGCTCTGAATTTGTCTTTGATGCCAAAATCTGAATGCAAAAAATGCTTTAAAATGATGCCACTGCAGGGTCTTCCCTTGCAAGTGAATGCCAAAGGTAAAATAAAATATTTTAGCAAATCCATGAAGGCTGCACATGGAAACATATAACATAGCAAACATTTTTAAAGAAATGTTTTTGTCTCTTCTAACTGATTTACCTTCTGCCACTGAAGAAGAGGTAGTGTCATTTGCAGTATATTAAGTCGTTTTGATTGCTTTTAACTAGTGCTGTCAATCGATAAAGAAATGCATAGTTAAATCAGACTTTTTTTCTGTGATTAATCGCGATTAATCGCACATAACATGAATGCTTTTTAATATACTTTTTCATTTTTATAATTTCACATTTAATCTCCAAATTAACAGATTTCTTTAACAGCATCATTTTATGAATGATAGCCAACATTCTGATATTAGTACTGCAACTGATGTCTCTTTTAAATGTATTATTTTGTATTTATTATTATAACAGTATAATCACTCAACAGTATAACCTTTTTTTGTTTGGAAACAGTGTGATGCGATTCTGTGGGCGGAGCCGAACTGGTGACACTGAACGCGTCAAAGCAACTGTCTCAAATCGTGCTAAAATGGTTTAAAGGCCTTTACATGAATAAAAGCGTGATTATATAATACTAAATACTAAAGGGACTTATTTCGCAACAACAGCCAGCTGCCTGTACATTATCCCGCTTACACGGCGACTTGCCACATGAAAAAAAACTGGACGTGAAATATGAATTTGAAATATTTTATTAGCAAATTTTTACCGAATGCAGACCTTCCGTGAGGAAAGGCCGTTTACTTTCGGTTTTAAGGTAAGAACAGACGTTCAGATGTCACGAGCAGGCAATTTGGTTTAATAATTTGTCAATTTAATGTCATTATGTTATTCAAAGACATATTTCATTTATCTAAAGGATTTGCTGCATTCGGGTAACGCGTGTTATGAGTTTTGCGAAGTTGTTTTCTGGGAATAATGAACCTGCAAATGTCACAACTGGCCAATCAGAATCAAGCATTCCAACGAGCCGTGTAATTAATATTTTTTTTTAATAAACGAATTGCATGCGTCAACGCGTTAACGTTGATAGTCCTAATTTTAACATGTTCTGCATAATTCTTTGCTTTTTAGTCTACAGATCCTGGAAGCATAAAACCCTTTCCTATACAAAAATTGGTGCCCCATGCAAGTTTCTGTGGTGATTCAGAAAGGTAATGGTAGGCTAATACCCTCATTTTGTAGTGCATGTTGTGATTTAGGCATGTTGCATTAGGTCTTGGATCATAAACATTGCTCTAGAGTTAAACTGTATATTTGATATTGTATTAAATACGATTCATATTAAATCTTAACATTTTCACCTAGTCTGGTGTCCATTCGGCCAAGGAGTCCTGAAATATTGCATCCACAAAATGAAGAAATGTCAAGGTATGTTCATTAAAGGGATAATTCGCAGAACAAAAATTCCCATGTTTTACTCACACTCAAGGCATCAAGTGTACTTTCTTATTTCAGAATAATACAGTTGGAGTTGTAATACCACTTATCCTGGCTCTTCCAAGCTTTGAAGATCGGCCACACGTGCACGAAAGTATAGCGTTCCGGCAAATCTTTGTAAGTTCAGGTGACAAACGCGGCAGTACAGAGGAGACAGCAACACAAAACGACAGATAACGGAAGTTAGACATTACAGTTTATAAGGTTGTAAATATGGATATTTATTTTAAACAAACACATCGATTCGCTTCAGAAGGGCGCTTGGAGCATTTTTTGGGATTGATGGATGCACTTTTTGGAGCTTCAAAATCTCTTCCCACAATAAATCCCATTATAAAGTTTGGAAGAACCCGGATAGGCTACGTGCTGTTTGTTCGAAAACGCGAGGATCTTTTGATGACTCTTTGAAAAGAGCAGCGCGCAGCGTTTTTTGTATGTTGCTAAGTAAACTGAAACAGCCACAACAAGTTTCTCCTCCATGTCTTCAGGCGTTCCGAGCATCTGTATTGAGCATTCGATTGGACAATAGAAAAAGCGCGCGTCTCACAACAAAATACGTGTTCTGTATGATCAGGCCCTTATTCTGAAAGAAGAAAGTCATATACACATAAGATGCCTTGAGGGTGGGTAAAACATGGCGCAATTGTGTTTCCAGTGAACCATCCTTTTAAGAAAAGTAACACTAATGTTATCAGATAATGTACTTGTATTACTTGTTTTCAATGCTGAATAAGTGACGTTATCAAGTAAAAATTTCAAATACAAATTCACAGTGTGGAGGATGTCCTACAGTGGCTTGCATCTCAAGTTGACACCACCAAAGAATTCAGCCTCTGTGTGTCTAGAACGAATCTCTTGGAACAAGGTCTCTTACTGTGGAGGCGACAAAAGTTGAGCTCTCCAGTCAACACATTAAAAGTCACCTTCATGGGAGAGGCTGGAGTTGACACAGGGGCTTTACGTGAAGAATTCCTGACAGGTCACCAAAGGAACCAAAATAAAAATCACGAAATTCAAAATGTTCTTCGTTTCTTTTTAATTCGTTTGCTTTCTCCTTTAAACTTCATTGCCTGAAATAATATTTTTTTACAGCAATGATTGGTGGCATAGAGACCAGACTCTTTGAAGGAGAGGATGGTAAAGGAAAAATGCCCAAGTACTCTTATTAAAGTAAATATTCTGTTATTTACTGACTAATCACGTCATTTCAAAATTGAAGTGTGACTTAATATAATAATATCGCCGCTGTATTAGTCTGTGTAAGAAAAGTCAATGTGATCCAAATCTGATAAAAGGACATAAATGGTAGCCTAAAATTGTTCTTTTATTATTTGGGTGATCTGTTCATCAAATGACATGGCTAAAACTAATATTTTCATTTGATTTGGATGTTATGCAATGTGTATACATGATGTAAGGTTTAAACGCTGTATTTTCCACATACCGTGCATGTTTGTATCTCCTCTTTGCTCCACCTCTCTGAAACGAGCAGATTTTTAACAAAGCTCATCGCTCTGAAAAGCCATGTGTGCTATGATTGGCCAGTTAACCAGTGCGTATGATTGGTCGTATACTGCAAGCATGTGACGGAAATGTAACGCCTCTTACCATATTTGGAACATCATGTTCCAAAGCAATTTTACTGACAGGTGTGCCCACCTTACTTGCAATACATTCTTAGTCAAATCATACCAGAGATTTGTGGAGGTGTGGTTACACGCGTTTCAGGAAGGTCTGGGCATTCGCTTTTAGATAGAATGCATCTTTTGTTCCCACACTTTAATTTTTGCAATTTTACGTGTCTAATACATGCATGGGCAACTTAAAACACATCAAAGACACAGAAAAAGTATTAGTATTAGCGCCTATGACCCTTTTAAACAAACACTGACTGTAAAAAAAATATTTTACGGTATTTTCAATTTAATTGTTTTAGAGTTGCTGGGGAGGTATTTGCTGTTAGCCTTGCCCAGGGTGGCCCAGCTCCAAGAATTTTACAGAACTGGTGTTACGATTTTCTGTTGAGTGGAAACCTTGAAAACATTACCAAGGAGACTGTTTATGATGTTAATATTTCACCACTAATTCAAAAGGTATTTCACATGTTCTTTGTTTCATTCTATTGTTATATGCCTTTATACTGTAAATGCAAACAGACACATTTTTTCTTAATTCTTTTAAGATCGAGGAGACTTCAGATTTGTCTTCGTACACTGAAGAGATAGTCAGCTGTGGTTACACAGGGCCTATAAAAAAAAATAACAAGGCGAATATAACAAGGTGTTATTTTATATTCTTTTGAAAACAGAATGAATTCAATTAATTATTATTGATACTTGACATAATTTTCTATCTTATAAAAGAGCCATTGTGATGCATGCTGCCGCTCGACGAACTCTCTAATGCTTCAGCAGCTATGTGAGGGTCTTCAGCTTTACGGGTTAATAAATGTCATGAGAAAAAACAGAGAAGTGTGCCGTAGCTTATTTGTGGTTCAAGGTGGTGATGATAAGGTAAAGAACTGGAATATTTTCAGTTTTCGTAATTGTTGTAAAACATGTTTACTCAATTTGTTATATATATACTGTATATTGTATGCTGTTTAGATATCTTCTCCCTGGCTTATTTTTTCAGGTGGACTCTCATTACACTGTGTCCAATCTTCACCCAGAAATGAGTGAGACTGGCACTCTTTAACATGCCAAAGAGGTGCAAATCCTAGATCACTTTTAGGATTTTCTAATGAAGCTTAAAGGCAAGTTTATGTTCATTCCAGAATGTTAATGTTTTAATTTTAAAGGGATACTACACCCAAAAATGAAAATTCTGCATGAATTACTCCCCCCAAGTTTTTCAAACCTGTATAAATGTCTTTGTTTAGTTAAACACAAAGATATTTGGAAGAATGTTAGCAACTGACATTTCTGGGACAACATTTACTACCATAGAAAAAAATAAAATGGTAGGCAAAGTGCCCCAGAACGGTTTGCTTTCCTACATTCTTCAAATATCTTATTTTGTGAACAAAGGACAGACCAAAGGAAAATATGTCTTAATTTTTCCTACTATGGTAGTCAGTGATGTCCCAGAAATGCCAGTTTCTAACAAACTTCCAAATATCTTTCTATGTGTTTAACTGAACAAAGTAATTTATACAGGTTGAGTAAGTAATGAAATAATTTTCATTTTTGGGCAGAGTATCCCTTTAACTTGTTTAAATAAAAAATATATGTTTACTGCCATAGATGAAGATGGTGTGGATGAGGAGGCACTCTCTGTCCAACAGGTGATGCAGTGGCTGACTGGTCACATAGACACCTGCTTCTTTCAGAGAGACACGCTTTTAAAATCACTGTTAAATTTGACCATTCGTGCATGCAGCGGATACCGAGCCACACGATTTGCTTCCCTATTGTCAATGCATGCACCCAGACAAGTACATTTCCCACTGCACATTTTTCAAATTTAAATGAATTTAAAGAGAACATGAAAACAGCAATGAAACATCATCAGACTAGAGACGACTCGTTTGCGTGATTCAGAGTCGACTCCCTTTTTTCCAAGCTTTTCAAACACGGCAACATTAAACACTGCATGAAATGTCAAAAGTGACCCATGCCTTCACCATTTATTATGTAACATGCTTTTCAAATGAATGTTTTCCAACATATTTTCCTCAATGTTACAATATGTAAACATGACTAACAAAACACAATGCATTGCAAATAAAAAAAATCTTTGAATGTTTTCTTGAGTTCTTCTACATTTGGTTCCAGCACTGGTGTCTGCAGCATTCCAATATGCCAGAGCTCTGGAGAAAGATTTCCTTCTGGATGGTTGTTCCAGCTCCCTATATCTAACCCTTAACATTTTAAAACAGACCACATTCAGTCAACATTACCTTCTATAAGAAACAATTAATCCTGCCAAAACATACAATATTGAACCTAAAGAAAAATACAGACATAAGACTATTGGAAATTGTTTCACAGCTCTCTAAAATACTTGATTCTGATTGGTCAGTCACAACATTCAGAAGTCTTTTATTCCCTGATAACAGCCACTAAAACTGATAACACACTATGACACTGTATACTGTACGGTGCCCTCCAGCCATAAGTTCACCTTTCACTAGTCTGTAACCACCAGCATGAGGCATTCTTAATTTGCAATCTGAATTTCCCTGAACGTTCCCCCAACGTTAATTTTTTTCCCGGTATTCTGAAGGTTAGTTTTTGGTTCTCCAGGAAAGTTTTCTTCACAGATCGCGGGTACGAATGCGCGTGTTGGTGAAGAGTGCACACACAAATACACATGGATTTATGATAAATGAACTTATGACTGTATTTTCATTTACCTTTAGCCTATTCTCAGCGGATTTTGGATCTATAATATGGCAATTATAACACGTTTTACAGTTTTTCTTCATTTATTTAATTCCTTTTTTGCAAATGGCAGAGACATCTACCAGTCTTGGCAAATTTACCATTAAGGAATGTCATGTGTTTGTTGACTTTTTCACATAAACAAAACAAATGTTGACTATAGTTCACAAAAAAACAGCCTGAAACGTTCTTAGAGCGTCATTTGTTGGTGTTTTCTCCAAAAATAACCAAAAGGGAAACCAAAACTTACGTTGGAGAGATGTTCTGTGTTTGCTGGGAAGGTGGGTGGGTTGGAAAACAGTGCAGGCCCTAGATTTTTTAACATCTATTTTAAATCGAATGGAGAACACTTCTGCCTAAATTTTAAATGAAAATAAAAATAAATAAATGTCTTTAAAAATATATTTCACGTGTCATAATCTATTCATACAGGGCCATACACATGATTTCAGCAGTTCCACTGACATAAATGTGACTACTGTATGTAGCTTCTGTCTCACAATTTGATGCCATTTGTAAATAGTTGTGCACTACAAACAAATAGGCCTATATTTATTGTCATCTTTTCTGCTCCAGCATATAAGTATAATTAAGTATAATTATTATAGTGTATTATAATATTCTCTAAACTATAATTAGTAATTACTAGTAATGTTAAAAGATCTAGAAATCTTACTCTAAAATTACAGTATCTTTTCATGTGGGAGTGCACATAATTCACACAAAGCCCATGTAGGCTATTTATATTTATCGGGATTCTGTTGTTATTCATACCAAGACAAACAAAGAATTTGGGGGCTGGAAGCTTTTGTTTTCTGTAATTTTGGGAAGCTCTGTTTTAAGACATTCTTTTTTCAAGCATGAAAAACATTGTTTAAAAACCTTGCCAAAAAAGATCTATAAATTCATTTGTATTTGACATTTGTTTAAATCCAATGTTCTAAAAATTGGTTTATTATCTGTATTGTATAAACATGCATTAATATAAATTATGTGCAAGAAGATGGCACAACCGAAAATGTTTTTATTTTTATTATTATTATTTACTGTTAGAAATAGTAAACAATATTTTTTTTAACAGAGCTCTGTTATATGGATGTTTGTGCGTCAAATTCAGCGTCAAAGACCTTTATTTTGAAAAATAAACCAACACCCTCCCACCGGAAGCGAAACTCACCTAATGTAGTGACGTTCATATTAGTTCGTCGTGTTTATCTTCCTAGACATGAAAGCTAAGCGTATTTACGTAAATTAAATATAGTTAATAACTCAACCTTTATTATTATCGAGTCATTCGTGTTTCTACAGTGTGTTTCTGTTATTAAACAGCCGTTCATTGGATTGTTTTATCGGTTTTGGCCGGGCAGCAGGCCTGAGCTGGTATCAACACATCTTGTAACGTTATATCACACCATTCTTATATTTCTCAGGAGTTTCGTGTTTATTTCATTGTCCGATTTGTTGTGGTGAAACATGGCTGTTGTCAACGAAGGAGCGCTTAAAAAGATGTTGAAGGTTTGTATCATGTTTGTGTCTTCATCTTTATACATGAACTGGGCTAAATACACTGTACATTATATTAACTTTCACTATAAGTAACTGATTGACTACAATTCTTACAAGATCATTATTTTATCTACAATCACATTGTTACTATGTTGATTCATATACTTGGATTATTATACATAGTGATCTGGTTTGTTTCACTTTCATTAGTGGTTCCTTTATTTGGTGTTTGCTGGTATTTTATTTGTCAGGATTGTGTTTATTGATATTCTTTTGTTTATATATTACAGCAATACAAATATAGAGATCTCACAGTCCGAGATATTACAAATGTCATCTCTCAGTACAAAGACCTCAAACCTGTCATGGATGCTTATGGTAAGAGCTGCAATTTCTCATTTTTGTAAATAAAGTGTTTTTATACTTTTTTTAATACTTCTATACTGTTTTCAGTTTTTAATGACGGCTCCTCCAGAGACCTCATGAGTCTTACTGGGACTGTACCAGTTAGTTATAGAGGTGAGTGACACATTTCCACAACAGCGGTATGTTTGCGGCGCATTATTTCTAGTTTAACAGACACATTTTTGTTTTGTTTTTTCAACAGGGAACGTGTACAATATTCCCATCTGCCTCTGGCTGTTGGACACGTATCCCTACAATCCCCCTATTTGTTTTGTGAAGCCCACCAGCGCCATGATGATCAAGACTGGCAAACACATTGACGCCAATGGCAAGATCTACCTGCCCTATCTGCATGAGTGGAAACATGTACGACCTCAATAACTCAGAACCTAAGCATATACCCAAGCATCATTACGTTTCATGTTCTTACACATGAATTAAGTTTAGTTCTGAATATGTGATTGTTAGAGAATTAAAACTGATCTCTTGTTGTCCCTCATCAGCCTCAGTCAGATCTGTACGGCCTCATCCAGGTGATGATCGTGGTGTTCGGTGAGGAACCACCTGTGTTCTCCAGACCCACTACACAACCACCGTATCAAGCCTTCCAGGCCACCGGACCTCCCAACCGTAAGCACTGATCTCAGTCTCCTCCTGCTTGGTGGTAACACACACTACAGTTCAAAAGTTTAGGGTCACTTTTTCTACTTATTTATATTTTCCCCACATTTTAGAATGATAGTAATAACACAAATGGAACTTTGAGAATCATGACACAATTGATTCTTGGGGTGTCACCCTGAGGTGCTTTTTAAACAGTATTGAATGAGTTCACATCTATTCTGGCTTCTTATTGACTTTTAATACTTGACTGACTCTTATTGACTTCCGTCAAGTTAGGGCTGTGCCATTAATCTTAAGTGAATTTCAATTTTGGCATCTAACAATTATGAAACAAAATATATTTTTACATTTATTTATATTTTGGTTAATTTGTTATTAAGTTAAATCCTGTGTTACATTTATCATAATGTATCTATTTATTGACAAAGTCAAGGAGTAAAATAATTGTGATCTCAACATTGGGCATGATTATAATTTTGTCAGAATTGAGCAGCCCTGCCTTTATATATATAAAGTACATTTGCATTTTAGTTTATAGAACTAATTTCAAACACTTCAGCTTGCACCTTTAAATCAAAAAGTTTGTAGGGTCAAGACAAGAGAAACATTTATGAATGCTGGGGCAGGTATTTCTATGTATGCACTGATACTTTTACCCAAAATGTCTTTGCTTACAAATAAAACAAAACATATAGTCACCTGGAATATCAAAATTACCTACCCAAATACAAAAAGAGTTTTAATACAAATATTTGGGGTATTATATGCGAAGTATTTTTATAAACACTGTTGCTTTGTCTTAAGTAAATATAATCAGGCAGATAAAAACTTTATTTTACTTTTATTCTGATACTGTTGGTAGATACCCGGAATACATCAGGTGCTATTTGTATTTTCCTTTTTTGTTGTAAAATTACCTTTCTTGTTCCTTATTTTTAATCGACAGTCTAATATTAAATGAACATTACATTTTTATTTAGTTATTAGAAGGCTACATGTCACTTCCTTCTGAGACCTTGTATCTCCATTTTTTTTATTTTTTTTTTCACCATAAATCATTAATATTAGGCACTTGGTTTTGCAAATATCTTACCAATAAAGGAGAGGTTTCCAATCGAAGATAAGATAAGTCCAAGACTAGGCCTTAGTTAAATTAGGACATTTAAGTAGTTTTTACAAACATACCTTACAAAAAAAAAATTACAGTGACAATTTATTCTTAAATGTATCAGTAATCATGTTCAATATCATGTTAGCAGTACCAAGATATCGAAATTAATTCTGACAGTCACGAATTCTCACTAATCTTGACCTCTGAAAGTTGATATTGTGACAGCCCTAACAGACAGTGAAAATGTTTACATGTATTTTGCTTAATGTGTATATGAAATAAACTAGGGCTGTGCAATATTTTTATATAAATTAGCGAAATATTGCAATATTTTGCAATAATTCAAAAAGGTATGTACGTATAGACCACTTTGGATGACGTAAACAACGCTTATCCAATAGAACTTCCTGTTTCAAGTTTTTTAACACTACGCAATGGTTGAACAAAATTCAACTAACAGAACATTTTTAACCGAATCAAAATGTTAAACGGATCTCTCAAAGTTTGTATTGTATACTGTATATGTGAGCTTTAAAAAAAAAACTGAAACCGGAAGTGCTTCTGGACCAGTGTTTACATCTTGCAAAGTGGTCTATAGTCTATAAAATTAAGCTTGATGCAGAAAGAAAAATAAATATTGTACCGCACATCGATTATGGCATTATTTAGCATGCTATCGCATATCGCATTTTTCTTTAATATCGCACAGCACTAGAATAAACTTTTCATGATTTGAAAGGGAAGTACAGTCAGTAACTGCTTTAAACAGCAGATGTCACCCAGCAGCAGCAGAGCATGTCTGAGTGTTTGTGTTCTTATTCTCAGAGTCATATATGCCAGGAATGCCAGCAGCGTCTCCCTATGGGCCCAATCCAAACCAATGGTAAAAATCACATCTAATAAAATAACACACAAGAAACACAAATGCAAAAGCTATTTCCTTTACAGAATTTATAACACTTAAAATGCATGAAAAGGTAGTGTTGTGATAAGAAAGCCTGATTTATTGTTTTTGTGATGATTTCTGCTCCAGTGGTTATCAGGGTTACCCGGGTTATCCAGGAGGGAACGCTTATCCTGCCGCAGGAGGTCCAGCACACTACACATCCCAGACTCCTGTTGCTACTGTGGGTGAGTTATCACATGTGCCCGGAGCTCAGTTTTATAGTCCAACAGTTAAAACTCACAAATCACGTGAATTCTGTAATAAGCGTGACTATTGATTCCTTTTTCATTCTTGAGTTTGTCGTCCTCAAATACCATTTTGAAGTTAATCTGAAGTGACATTACATTTTAAATTCATTTAGTGTCAGTCTGAATGAATGTAAATGGGCAGCATTCATTTCAAATCCATGCTAAAGTTAATCGGCAGCTTTCGTCGGAATCTGGATCAACAGTGTTCAATCAGTCCCTCCGTCCTTCATATTCACTTGATTCAAGGCTGTGTTGACCCTGACCTCTGGTCTTCTGCTTGGCCTCATGCCTGGCGTACAGTGACCTCTCTGGATCGCTTTTGAAAGGTTGGACCCGTAACTGGACTCTGTGTCTGTAAAGGTCAAAGGGCCTGCTTGATCCACTTAAACGGAGCCTGGAGGGCTTATATTTAGATGTGCAGAAGTGAGAGGATATCAGTCCACGGGATTTTTTGAACCATGACATTCAGTTAAGAGTGCTGAGCCTATATTCACAGTCGCTCTGCATGGCTGAGTTATACGAACACGTACAGTCTACTCGCAGACCTTCTCATGACTGTAGCTTCATGTCAAATCATGCTTCAGATGAAAAATCAACTGTTTGGATGAAGTTGCAGGGACATATGGTCTAACTTGTAAAACATTTATTATCTGCTTATTCTTATATCTGCGTATACTAAATAAACCAATGCATTTACATTTACGCATTTGGCAGACACTTTTATCCAAAGTGACTAACAGTGCATGATACTGTACGTTTATATCTGAGTATGTGCAATCCCTCGGATCAAACCCATAACCTTGGCGTTGCTAGCGCCATGCTCTAACCACTGAGCCACTGGAAAGTATGTGAGTTTTAAGGCAAAATATAATCAAAAATACGTGTTTTTCGAGTCCTTCCATGTGCCAATCTACCGATGTATCGGTTGCCAATACTCATTGTTCAATTTTTGATCGATTTAAAACCATCACATATCGGTTAAAGCATGAAAAAGGCAGATGTAACAACAGTAATTCATAAAGTCACCAAATAAAGGCACTGTGTTTTATATTGTCTGTCACACAATCCAACCATTTTCTCTGCATAAAATGCTTGAACACGTGCCTGGAAACAAAATCTGTACAAAATATAGTTTGTCAAAGGTGCCTTGAAAACAAAACATTGTAAATGTCAGTGATCACTCAACACACAAGTAAGCCACGCATGCTAAATAAAAGTATGTCTGCGAGAAATATCGGTATTAGAATCTTGGTATTGTATCAGCCGAAAAAATGACAAAATGATGATGATCAGTGCATCCCTAACTCCATGCTCATTTTCTTCAAACATAATAGAATCATTTTATTTTATTAAAAATGAAATCAATATTTCAGATTTTACATTACTATTAGAGATGCACCGATATATTCAAAAATACAAAAAACGGTCGATAACGCTATCGATAGTTAAAACAGGGCCGATATATCATGTCAATCAAAAGAGAAACATTACCAGTTTGATGTTCAATATTAATAGTCATATTCAGAAAGTTAAGAAATATTAATTTAGTCCTCAGCAACAGCATCAGCAGATATCTCTCTGAATAATCGGCTATCGGGGGAGAAATTGAGTGCATCTCTTAATACAAAAATGT
Organism: Triplophysa siluroides; assembly: GCA_006030095.1. Taxonomy (NCBI): domain Eukaryota; kingdom Metazoa; phylum Chordata; class Actinopteri; order Cypriniformes; family Nemacheilidae; genus Triplophysa; species Triplophysa siluroides. The sequence goes on from VCII01000093.1 coordinate 4,609,331, forward strand.
CTTTCACCCTTATCGAAAGCAGCATGTAGTAGCAGTGTGTCTGTCGTCTTTCTCCAGGCCAAAGTCGTGATGGTACCATCGGCGAGGACACCATCAGAGCTTCACTCATCTCAGCCGTGAGCGATAAACTGCGCTGGAGAATGAAGGAGGAGATGGACAGAGCACAGGCCGAACTGGACGCTCTGAAGAGAACAGAAGAAGACCTGAAGAAAGGACACCAGAAGCTGGAGGACATGGTGTCCCGTCTGGACCAGGAAGTTGTAAGAACAACTATGGGGGATATGTCCACTAACAATGTCCATAAGCATATCAAATATTTGCCCTGAACAGATGTCATGTTGTCATAAATAACCAATCATTTTGCAAGCTTTTTAAAGATTTTTTTTGGATATGTGCACCCTCAGGCTGAGGTGGACCGAAACATCGAACTCCTCAAGAAGAAGGACGAGGAACTCAGTGAAGCTCTGGAAAAAATGGAGAACCAATCAGAAAACAACGACATCGATGATGTCATCATACCGACGGCTCCACTGTACAAACAGATTCTGAACCTGTATGCCGAGGAGAACGCCATTGAAGACACCATCTTTTACTTGGGAGAAGCCCTGCGGAGAGGAGTCATCGACCTGGAGGTCTTTCTCAAGGTTTGTTCCTCCTTCACACATCTCAACTTTGAGCCATTGATTCGTATTTGATTTGGAATGCATCAGGCTTTTCCTTCTAATGTTATGTTCAATGACGCTTTTGCTCTCGTTCATCCTCAGCATGTGCGACTGCTGTCCCGTAAACAGTTCCAGCTGCGAGCGCTCATGCAGAAAGCACGCAAGACCGCCGGACTCAGTGACCTTTACTGACCCTGCCGCCACCAATACACCAACACTCCAGCTCCAGTCACACGAGCCACGCGAGCCACGCTCCTCTTTTGTGTGCTGTTTCAGCGGGAGTTCAATTATTCATGTTGTTTTTACTGCTGTCTGCCTGATTATAGTTCCTGGATTGGAAAATCAGCATTTGTAAAAATGTAATTTAGGTACGCAAGAGCTAGAAGTTACGAATTCGACCCGAGCATTAAAGGAATTTGATGTAGTGTGGGTGACTATCATCCCCGGTTTCTCCTTGTACAAGGGCGTTTTTCCCAATTTCCTAAACGATTTCTCTTAATATTCCACTATACACATCAGGTTTCTATTATTTGAGATTCTCATGGCGGATGTTTGAGTCTTTGGCTTTAGATATTGCTGTTATTAACAGTCCAGCTTAACAAGTCTTATGTCATTAAATGAACATTTCAAAATGTGAAGGAATCACAGAATATATGAGAAAATGTCTTTCTCGTGGATCAGATTTTTCAGCTTTCATAACTACTACTTGCGGTTCTCCATTTCAGTTCTTTAAGATTGTAATAATAATTCATATTTATGTTTTCTCATCAGGGAACTATTTTCTGTTACAAATTCATTATAATGTTTGAACTGTATATCATTTCGCTGTATGCAAAGTTTGTGACTGTTTATTTTCACTTTGAATTTGAAACGCTACAAACTATCGTCCTGTACGCTTCACCTTTAGATTATACGTTTTATTTTATCCAAAGTGATGCAAAAATGATAGAAGTCCCAGAAAAAACCTGTCTTGTTTTTTAGTTTAACATTTTAATGTACTTTTGGGATGTTTGATTTTTAAGACCCGAGTAAAAAGACATTGCACCGTAATCTGCTAATATTTGAAGAGTTTGGTTCCAAAATGAGACTTGGTTTTTAGATTTTTAAACATGTTTTTTTATTGTGCATTCCAATTCATATCAAACTGCAGTTAGTTTGCTTTGATTTAAGCCATAAGATCTTAAAAAATACATTTTACACAATAAAATAATCTCATTTTGTATCCAAATTCTTCATTTGTTCTTATTTGTTTCAGTCTGTAGGTTTTGTCACGCTGATCAATAAAAATATCTTTACATGATTGTTAATATGTGAACAGCACGGGATTGTTGAAAGAGATCTCACCTTTCACTGACCTGTTGTGGATGTTATTTACCTAGCTAATCTCAATAAACTAGAAACCTTTGGTCTGTTTCACTAGACAGAGTCCACTAACCTAGTTTCAATGCCATCAGATGTTATTTCTATTGACTATAAAATAAAACACAAAACGCTGGTTTTGTAGTTCGTCGTTTATTCAGTTATGGGCCGCGTGTTAATTCTACAATCACACACTTCAAGTAACAGCTATAACTGTTGCTGTATATTACCACTCAGCTGAGGTTTTTTTTCTTGTTTCAAGATCGACAGAAATCAAAATACAACACTGACAACAGTAAATTATTTCCAGCTGATACATAAAGTATACACATAAATTACAAGTAGTTGGGATTGTCAAACCATTTAAACCAAAAAAAAAATGTAATTTATGTCGAAGTTGACTGAGTTCTGCTTAGTTTTAGTTGATTATGGTTACGTCTGCTTAGTTTTACTTATTCCGATATATGTCGATGCGCTTCTCCACTGAAAGTTTGTGGTTGCCTTTTACTTTTTAGTGTTTACATGCACAAAAAGGTTTTTTTTCACCACTTACGTAAAAATGTATTTATGTAATATTACATATACAATATTTTTTTATGAGATAAGATTTTTGACTTAGCTAAAATTTCGATTTGCATATTAATATGTTTATGGAAATTGATTTGATAGATATTAAGTAGAATGAAGTGTTTTTCATAGCTCTCAGTGTTTTGCTGTACATGTAAACTCTCAATGAAACTGATATTTTGTAAGGCTTTGGTTTTACTTGGTCTTGGAGGAAAATTGATGCAGGACGTAAGGGGTACGGAATGCTAGTCGAGCTCAGAACAGCAAATAAAATACAAAAATAAGAGACTGAAATTGCACATCGTCTTGCTCAAGTGCTTCTTTTTCTTCAAATATACAACAGTGTGCACATAGACTCTTATAAAGCTCTTATATAATCTTTATATTGACAACAAGAGAAAATGACTTTTTTACCATTGCAAAATGTTACAATCTAAAGGCCTGACATTGGTTTAGAGATTTGTGGTGGAAGTTGCAGACAGTTTCTAAGTTCAGAAAATCTGACACTGGCTACATTTTGGAAGAGACTGCGGTTCACAGGGTCAGCTCCTTCTGAACGCCCCACAGGGTCTCGGCGCTCTTCACCAGCTGTTTCTCCTCATCTGGCTTCAGAGTCATGTGGACGACATCTGTCAGGCCGGTGTTACCCAGGATGCAAGGCACGCTGAGGAAGACGTCCTCATTTACACCGTGCATTCCCTGTTAAACATGGACAAGAGTCAAAAAGGTGCTCAGTAAACTTCTTTTATATGAAATATCTATGTTATAGCACGCCTTGCACCTAAGCATAATTTTTAGTCACCTTAAGTTATTTGTAGGCCAATAAATACTCATTTTTAATGTTTTGGTAACCCTGCATTAAGGGTGTTACAAGTCATGCTTTCGTTCAAGAAAATCTTACACATCTTGACGTTTCTTCACAAGCCAAATGTACTCACAATAATAGAACGACATATTACAAAATGGAAGCGTCGCAGGATTTCATTTACTTAGGACATCAACCAAACGTAAACATCTCACCTTGACCAGCGTAGAAACTGGATGACACTTCTTCAAGTTCTTCAGCATGCTTTCACACAGGTCAGCTACAGACATACCAATAGCCCAGGATGTGTATCCCTTCAGTTTAATAACCTCGTAAGCGCTGCCACACAAACCAGAGTAATGTTAAACACGTATAATCAATCTCAAGCCCAGTCTAAACACACACACACCCGAGGACTTGTTGTGTATCACAAATCATATACAACTGAAGAGCACTGAAGGGTTTCTTCTTTAAATCCTTTTACCATTTGACTTTATGGTCTCATTACTAAGATGGTAAATCCAATGGTGACTTCAATGGATGCCGAGTTGGTTATAGATTATTCACCTGTCAACCACCTGCTTGTGGACGTCCTTCCAGTCCTCCTTGTCCTTCTCTGTTCCAATGTCAGGGCTAAGACCCTGGAGAGATACGCCGGCCACGTTCACACCGCTCCATACAGGAACTACATGAGGAAGAGCAAACAAAACATTTGGTAAACGTCTAACTTGTACCCCAAAAGCTTCTAAAAAACGAACAGAAAAATCCAAATAGAAGACAAATTTAAATTCAGCCTTCAGGCCTCACCGCTGGAGTCTCCATGTTCTCCGATCACCCAGCCATGGCAGCTGGACGGATGAATTCCCAGCTTCTCCCCCATCAGGTAACGGAACCTGGCCGAGTCCAAGTTCGTGCCGCTGCCGATGACGCGGTTCCTGGGCAGACCGCTCAGCTTCCAGGCCACGTAGGTCAAGATATCAACTAAAGAAACCCAGGATTCGTTGAGCGTCTCATGATGTCAAGCAAAAGCTTTGGCACGCCTCAGTTTAGCTTACCCGGGTTCGAGACCACCAGAAGGATGCAGTTGGGGCTGTACTTGATGATGTTGGGGATGATGAACTTGAAGATGTTGACGTTCCTCTGGACGAGGTTCAGACGGCTCTCGCCCTCCTGCTGGCGAGCTCCAGCGGTCACCACCACGACTTTGGAGTTTGCGGTCACGCTGTAGTCTGGAAAGTCACATGGGGACGAAACTGACATTTATCAACTGATCATTTGCAACAATGTCACCATTTGGAGCGTTTCACAAGCATTTCCAAAGTATCAGTTATGAAATTACTGAATGTGTCTTTTAACACAAATAACAATGTAATAATGTGAATCTAGGTCACGACGCCAGTATGTGATCTTGTGTGCCGTTCGGTTAACAACAACCATAAATTCGGTCTCCGGCTTAGATCATGATTTATGGCCTCATAATCTCACCTTTATCAGCCACTATCTTGTGAGTCTTGAGAAAGAGACTTCCATGCTGCAGGTCCATAACCTCTCCTTTAAGCTTATCTTCCATCACGTCCACCAGCGCCAGTTCATCCGTCAGATCCTGCACAAACACATGCACAAAACGTGATCAACACGCCTCTCACTGATAACACATAAACCTGAAACTCCTAGGGCAACAAGGATTATCTTAAACCAAGACTAGGCTTTAGTTAAATTAGAACCAGTCATTTTTGGAATGATCTATTGATAGAAATGCGTCCGGCGTTATGGGGGTCCCCTTGTATGTAATTCGCCATGTTCTGTCAGCAGTCGTAGTGTTTCGAAAGAGAGAGGGAGGGGCGGAGTGAGCCATTGGTTGCAATTCGCAACCTTACCACTAGATATTACTGACTGGACTTTTAAGTGGTGTTACTACTTTACAAAAAAACATTACTAGTGTGCATCTTGAGACAAAACAAAATCGCACTGATATATTTTATGATATGCCAGTGTAAATTGTTTTCGTTTGAGACGCCTCTAACATTTCAGTTAAGCTTAAACCCTGTCCGGGAAACCGCCCCCCAATGACCAAATTATATAAATCTTAATGGCAAACTTTCATAAACGGAATTAATATTAAATTATATTTACTAAACTCAAACAGGTTCCTCTGGGATTACTTAAGGACGTCACATTGTAGTTACTTCTAAATCAAGACTTTTGAGCAACTATGTTTCATGTTTGGAGAGCTGAAGCGTGAAGCTGAACCCTTGAGTGTGGCTAGTCTCCAGCTATGTGGATTGTGTTTTATGTTGGCAAAGGATAAACGGCTACGGTCTCGTTCAGGAGTCGCACTTCGTTCAAAGGTCAAGAAACCTTTTAAAGTTATCTAGTTCAAGTCACAAAAGTTCAACGCCCAATGATAACTCCGGAGAAAAAAAAACTAGCAGGTTTGTGATGGTTCTCAGATTATATGGTATCAGTATGAAGTCTTTGGGAACGGATGGAGTTTACTCAACATGGATTTTCTGTTAGACGTCTGACATGGACCTCTTAATATAATGTTATATCGCTATCTGGGTCATGAAAAAATGAAATTGCGATTCTTTATGTTTGGCCATTCAAATCTGTGATATATTATCTTTTTAGCATTTGATTTTTTTTATCGGCATTGCTCTTGTTTGTTGTAAATCATTGAATTGGTTTCAGATACCTGCTCTTAATATGTTCATTTTCTCCTACATATTTGAAAAATGTATAGTATATAGTGAATAGTAATTTATAAATAGTGAGCTATTTAAATAATTTGCTTCGAAACGGCTTTTTAAACTTTGTTTAACTCATGAAACATGTAGTCCCGGTTTCACAGACTAGGTTTAAGACTAGTCCCAGACTCAATTTAATTTTGAGCCATCTAAACATAATAACATGTCTTGACATATCTTAAAATATGTCAGTGCCATTGTTTTGTGTGTAATTTTCCTTAATAATAAGTCAATTAAATATTACCTTTTTATAAAGTTTACTTAAATATTTAAATCTGTAACATTTGCCTCTCTATCGCCATCTCTGGTTGAAACATAAAATTGCAGGTTACTATTAAACATCTTTAGTGGGGGTTGAAGTCAAATGAGGTCAAACTGACATTTTCCACCAAATCGTACCTGACAGCTCAGTTTATAAATCAAATAAGAAATCATTATTATAAGATTCCCTTTACGAAATGTGGCAAGCAGAAAGTTGTCAACACGGAATTATTTTTTATGTACTGGCTCAAAAAACGATTTATGCTATGTTTCTATCATAAAGTTTGGGATTGCAGCTTTTATTTTATAATTTTAAGTTTTAAAACAATCGTTTATTTGAACAAATGCAATGCATAAGCGTTGCCATTTAAAAACAAACAAAGAAAATAATTGTTGTCTTCCATCATGTGATCACTGACCTTGAGTAGGATGCTGATGGCGGCAGCCATTCCAACCATTCCCACCCCCACCACGGTCACCTTATTGGTGGGGCCAGCAGACTGCTCCTTACTCACATGAACGATCAGTTTCTCCTTAGTAGAGGCCATCTTCTCCTAAATAAAATACAAATCATGAGTTAGCTTTTACGAGCAATGCACACCACAAAATTACTTTTGCACCAAGCAATGCATTATGGGTAATGTTTCTGTGGAGGATGTTATAATACACAATATACATTTTAAATAAACATGTGTGACATTTAGGACACACTTCAAACAGATCAAGGGAATGAATATATGCTGTTGGGTCTACTGAGGCATTCCAGTCATTTTATCCTCTTGTCAAGTGCAGTCATTGGAAAAGTTGAAGATGCTGCTATTTACATCATCCATCCTCAGGCTCTGCAATGTTGTGTGCACAGCGGCACGTACATCCATTTAAGGTATCTGGACAACCAATGCTGTTACATTACCAACGTGAACACGCAAACCACCTTAAGAGCCCCTAACGCATGATTGTACGCGTCTCACTGATCTGACGCGCAATAAAAACACACGCACTTTGAAGAACATCCCTAACGCCTTAAATACTCATCGATGCGAGTTTACGTAATGAGTGAATGAACAAATATGAATGAATGAAACACCGACTCATCTTTAGCAGGCAGTTCGTTTTTACTGCATGTACTCCTCCAAATTGAAGCGTCCAAACCCCAAGTACCAGAATCCTTTGCATTTGAGGAAGCAAGATGCGCACGAAGAACGCAACATCAGTCCATACCAAACATTCCCCTAAGCACGTAGACCACTACAAACCTGACACAAAGCACCAGCATCAAACTGATTCGTTTGCTTTAACAACCTGCTTCACTATTACAAAACACGTGTAAAAAGGACCAACGCACGCTTTAGCATCGACCTTGATCATCCATTTTATTATGACACAGGCAGCAACAGGTCATATTTGAGTACACGAACTGGTAAATGTTAGTTTATTTGTACAATAGAATCGTAGATTACACAACAGCCTCAGACTTTAATGGCGAATGCCTGTCTTCATAAATCCCTCAGGTCAGCTGTCACGAGCATCATCTAATGCATTAAAACGCAAATGCGTCATCGGACGCTCTTAAATGTCAAACATAACATTTTCGAAAATAACATCGCCCAACACCGCATGTACTGCACGTTAACAAAATTATCTCCATTAACGATTATATTCTTATATAGGTCGTTTAAAGGTGTCAGTTTTTCTCTCACCTGTAGATTATATAAGAGGGAATTGAGGAATGTATCCGCTTTGACGGTGTTCCGCAGCAGTGTTGTGAGGAAGGGGCTGGGCGGCTTTTAAAGCGGTTACGCAACAGCCTTGATTTGCATATGGATCAGATGGGCGTGACTTCTCACCCCGTGGGCGAAGTCACGTCTTTACTGGGCAACGTCACAGAAGAAGCGGATGTGCTGCACGTGAGGTTTCAACATAACGTTTAAATAAAATCTACATGAAAACTAATCGTTATAAAAACGTCATGACACGGCTGGATGTCATACTCACAAGGGCTCTGCAAATATAAGTTATGATTGCTTTTTTGTCAGGATTATAATTTATACACAGACTTGTACACAGACATTTACTTAAAAAAAGAAAATAAGAAATAAAAAATAAAAAAAACTTGGAAAATAAAATAAATGCTTTTTAGTTCTCATTGTGTTCAGCAATTTGCTGGGTTCTAACATGAATTGAAAAGAACATAAAGGAAATAATTTGTCCTCGCGCGCTCTCTCTCCTCTCTCTCTCTCTCTCTCTCCAGTAAACACATTGTAACCATCATTCCTGTCACCGGAATGTGGTGGATATGCAGTGTCATGGTTAGCTGGCATATTTTTTTATAAACATAAACTATACCCATATAAGGCAAATTATCTTGTGTTTTAGGCTGTAACAATTATGTACAACATGAAAGTAGCAAAAATAAAAAAATGCCTCCATGGAACATTTATTTATTTACTAAAATTATAAAGCATCAGCTAGGCCTATAGCTAAAATGAAAAAAGTAACCAGTCTATATATAAAAAATAACAAAATCAACCACATACGATAAAAACTTGAAAACACGAGTAAAACCTACATCAGGCGATTAGAGAGAGTGCGAGACAGGCAACCCTCAATTGTGTTGCAATAAAATTGCTCCATCTAGTGGTGAATAAAGCTTATTTAATATTTTCTCTTCAAAGGGTTTTAGATTGGCACACTTATTTACTTCCGTTATAACAGTAAATACCTATTTATGCCATTTTGTCATTCACAATGCAGGTCTAATGTGACAGTTTATGAAAAACATCTTACATGAAGTTGCATCATCTAAAAACACATGAATGGAGAAAATGACAGCACAAGACTGACAGAACAAGAGCAAGAAAACACACACGAACAGTCAAACATTTTTCAGTGCAGTGCGTCTCAACCTTGGGGGACTGAGAGCTTTTAACATTTTGGATTTCTTCCACATAAAACACGCCTGAGTCAATCCATGCAAGAAAATGGAGAGTACAATTTGTTTTAAAAAATGGAGTAAACATTTGGAAAAAATGGAAAAGTAAAATTGTATTTGAGAAAAACTTTAATAAATAATAGAGCAAAAGCAGTAAGATCCCAGCACTCCTTCAATGCTATTTTAAAAGCATCTCATGGTGAGACCTTTGGTGTTTAGCCCCTTTGTCCTGTCACATAAATGTAAGTAGTGTATTCTGGTATTTAGTTTAGGCCTACTTGTCATTTTCAGCGTATGCCATTGCATTTCGCTCTGTTAGCTCAAGAGAAAAGAATTCATTTATTTTATTTAGTTTTCTTTCAATCTATCACGGAAGGATCGTTCATGTCTTCAGGTTCGGCAGGGTTATTGCACAGAGTTTTGAGACTTTAGCCGAGGGCAACGTGCGCTCATATGGGCTTCATTGAAGTAAGACCAAATAATCCGATCACACCTTTTGATGGTGTATTTCCAAATGTTGGACTACACAGACCCTGCAAGTATGACATTTGTCATGTTTCAAGCCGCACAATCTCCCAAAGGCTCTTTCTTTCTTATTTTGTGCTGAAACTTTCCTCATTTCTTTGAAGTCTAAGCAAACTTTTTCTTTCAGGTTACTCAAATAACTAACAACATTTACATTTTATATGTGACCCTGGACCTTTCCATTGATGTATGGTTTGTTAGGATAAGACAATATTTGCCCGGGATATAACTGAATATCTAGAATATGAGGGTGTGCAAACAATCTAAATATTGAGAAAATCGCCATCAGTTGTCCATCAGAGATGCTGTAATGAAATTGTGGAGACTAAATGAACTCGAAAATTGAAATTATAAGCTATACATACTGCATACCAAACTTGAGTGGGTTTTTTTCAAGCTTCCAACCTTTCTCGTGAACATGGAAGCGACTTAAACTGCAATTCATTGACTGGCCGATAGAGACTGGCTCCAAAACAGAGCGCAATCTCATTGAGACCCATGTTAAAATGGGCAACTTTACAGGGGAAAAAAACATGTTTTTAGCCTGGACTGGTACACAAAATGATCTTGGTCTATAAAGATAATTGTACTCTCCATGACAACTGTGAGTAGGGTGATTTTTTATAACTCACCCGTTGAATTTATATTAAACTATGGTGACCATTTCTCGGGAGTAAATAATAATAATTTACCTATTGTTTTGTTTTCTATTAGATGTCATTTATTAGCTGTCTAATGATGACTGGTCTATTCAGGTTATGGTTAGACCTCTAATAGATTTTCACTGACAGCCGAAATTCAGCCTTTCTTTTAGACCCATATTCAGACTACTAATTTGATCACAAATTTAGCCAAAAATTATATTTCAAATGCCATGTTTTTTATGCAAAATTGGTCAAAGTTTGTCATGCAGGTACATAATATGTAGATGTAATAAAATAACTTAAAGATGAAGGAATGTTTTTTAGCGATCCATTACACCCAACACTGTTCACACACACAATGCCCCCATCTTTTCTCCCTGTTATCTCATTATCACTGTACAGGATTTGCGGTTACTTAAGTGAGATTTAAGCCTAATTAAGACCAATAGACATTGATAAAGATTTGCAAGCTCCAGTGAGACACACTGATCAGCCAGCATGATGTGTATTATAATCTACAAGAAATCAGCAATTAAGACGCCATGGGGAAGGTCAGTTTCCGCCAGGGGTGGATGACTTTATCAAACTCCTTTTTCTAATCACTTATAAAACCAGCAGCTGGTCCTGTGCTTGTAATGAGGTGTAAAATGAAATAGTCTTTGGTTGACAACAGTCTTTTTTTGCTTTTTGTGAGATGATAAGAAACTGGGCCCGGCTTAGTAAAGTTAATATAGAATTATATAAAAACAAATAATTTCTTTAATTATAAAAGGCAAAACTGTTAAATGAAAACTTTGAGCCGAATAGAATTGCATTTAAAATGGCTTTTTCGTGAATTTGACGAACTTCCGATGTAAACCCTGCCCACTTCCGGCTACATCCGAATACAGATAGTTTTGAGATTGTTACAAATAAAGATAGATACAGATACTACAAATACTGGCTCTGCTGAACACCCCTTTCCTGATTTTTCCGGATTATGGACAAATTAAAAACAGACTTTAAAGTCCCAGTGAAATAAAAAGTGACAATGCCTATTTTTCCATGAAATATTGCAGCATTTATTGTAAATACTTATGCAAAGTGGGTCATTCTCTTTTTAAAATTTGTGTGCCCTAATAATCTTCAGTTAAAATCTGAAAATGCACTTCCGTCCTGTAGTGACGATCCATCTTAAATGACGTATGTTAGACGACTTGGGCGGAGCGTCCGTGAACTCCTTCCCTTTAACTGTCAGTCTGCTGCCAGTTCCATTTAAAAATGCAACGGCTGTTTTTATACATCCAATCAAATTGCAGAGAAAGACGAAAGCCACACCCACTATTCTTCTCATTGCGTCAAAATACGGAAGTAAAAATGATCGCAACTTCAGGTTCACGGGGACTTTAAAGCTGCGTCTGAATCCGCTCACTTGTTCACTCATTCACTATTCCCTATATAGCAAATGCTAAATAGTCCACTATATGGGGAAGAAGTGAATGAAAATGAGTGAACAATTTTGGACACTGGCGTAATATATCCTGTGTCTTACAGTACTGTCGTGGACATTCGTCATAACGCTTATACTACACCTGTGTGGCTTTATGGGTTGTTTTGTAAAATGGTAAAGTTCATTTTTACATTATTTGTCACGTTTATTGTATTAGTTTTTAATAAAGACAACAAAACATATGTTTGCCATGTTTATTTACTATTAAATTTATTACGTTTAATAAAATTTGTTAATATATTTAAAATAAAACACTGCTATTTATGACATTCATTAAATCTGTTTATTCTCAAAAAATCTAAAATAACTGTCAACAAGAATAAACACAAGTGTATAAACAAACATTCATGGCATTAACGGTCACTCTCCTCCAGCGGATTCTAATCAGACGGTTGATTCGCGTTCTATCGTGGGAAATATGAGTGAGCGAGTGTACGTCGGTTATACACTCGAAATCAGAATGCATTGTGGGTAAAAAGGAGTGAACAAATGTAGGGAATGAGTTGTTTACTCAGAATTCGGACAACACTACAAAATGGCAGACACCCGATATAGTGCACTATATAGGAGATGGGGGCGAATTCAGACACAGCTTAAGACTTTAGTAAATGAAATGTTGCATCATAAATGTGAAGATCAAGCTAACACATACCCATCAGTCTATGTCCAGAACAGAATGTATGACACAAACGTGCTGAAAAAGATCCTGTCCATCACTCATTTACAGTGATTTCCTTGAATCCGTCCCTCCCGTGGATCCAATTTAGCGTACAGTAGAAAGCGTGACCCTGAGACCCCGTCATTACGACGAGAGATGAAGGTTAATAGAGGTGGTTAGACTGAAAGTGCTTCTCTCTGAGGGGGTGAGATGGGTGTCCCGTGCCAGCGCCCCGTGTCTGCCGCTCATAAACACGGGTGGGAAAGGTCAAGTGTGTTTGGTCTGTCTGGTGTTTTCTCTTCACCATCTCTCTGACCGTCCCCTTCTATCCAGTGGCCTTTCCTCCGTCCTGCTCGCTCAAACTTCATTTCACAGTTGACAGACGCCCATGTGTGGAGAGACAGCTGGTGAGGCGGGGGGGCTGGACCGACGGTTTTACCTCTAATCAGATTTTATGACTCGCGGGGGAAATGTTAGTGACCCCCTGCCAACATCTCCGTCTCACTGCTGTCATGCTGTATATGTGTGTCTGTTTGATTTTCCTCTCAAAGAAACAGTAGTACACCCTTGACACAATTTTGTGTGTATGTGTTTGGAGCAGTCAGGTTATGACGGGCCACAGGCATCCATTAGCCATCCGGCCCAGTAATAGTCCATCCAGAAACCAGCTCTCTATCAATCTCTAGTGTGTGTTGAGCAAATCATGAACAGCAGGAATGGAGACATCTGCAGAAATACATCTGCTATCATCACTCGTCCTCCGTGGCCCCGACCACCCCATACTTACAGCGTCTGTCGCCTTCCCTCTCCCCATCTATCTTTTCCCTCCATCGACCCTTTTTCTTCTCAAAGGAATCACTTGCTTTAATAAAACACACCAAATGTATCGAATGTTTGGTGGGAGAGCTCACCTGATGATTTGCTTGAGGGTGGGCTCTTCTGACTTGGTAACTAGACCACTTCAGACGCTGGTTCAGCGGTGGTCCAGAAGAACTTCCTGTTTCAGTTCTTTAACACTACACAAATGTTTAAACAAAATACAACCATCAGAATATGTAAAACCAATTTGAAGTTTTAAATAAATATCTTTAAGATTTAATTATGTAAGATTAAGAAAAGCTATTAATGAATAAATAAAAACGGAAAGTACAAGTGCTTCAGGACCAGTGTTTACATCCTGCAACAACGTAAACACACATTCATTTAATTTAATATAATTAGTATACAATAAAATATTAGATCCGAGTCCCGAACATTGTGTGAAAATTGCGATATGAATATACTTCTGGTTTATCACCGGAAAATTTATTTTTTGTCCAAATGCTAAACAAATGCTACTATTTGAGATAGCATTCCAGGGCAGACATAAACTAAAATAAATTCTCTTAATATGAATTGGGAAAACTGCAACTCTGAATATGGTCATTTTACTGATGGATGTCCTGCCTTTCAGTAAAAAGAGCCAATCATAAATAACGATTCTCTGGGGGAGGGGCTTTGTACAGTTTTATTTACAACATTTGGTTACATTTCAGCATACATTTTTTAGATATAAGTATTGCCCTTTTAAAATATCTGTTTGGTTATTGCCAACACATTCTCTATGTTTCATAAATAATCTGGTTACGCTGCATGCAAATAAAGCCTGTTGTGCACATTTTGTAGTAGGTCATGCATACAATATGAGAAAATCACATGCTAAACACAGCATAGGGCTACATACTGCAGAAAGAGTATGCTAGTATGCTCTGAACATAACAGCACGATGTAGCACACACTGCACACACAAAATCATTTTGGTCCATTTAAACGATTTTAGATGTCTACAATGCCCCAGAGATGATTATGAATCTGTCTCAAGCAAAACTTTCCCAAAGTATTATGGGAAAAGTGGTTATAAACGGAACGGCAGAGCAATATAAATGCTTCTAAAGAGAGAAGTATCTCTTTCATGCCCCAGAGGAATTACCTAATAAGGGAACTATACATCATATAGTCAATACTTCACAGTACATGCTTAAACTTGTCAAACATTCCTTTCCTTTTTCAGTCATTGGAGAAATTGTATTAAAGAAAACCAAAGCAGAATCATCAATCGCACAAACCAATCAGAGTTCAGCAGCGGTGAGGAGGCGGGGCTAAGTCATCAGTGATTTGAGATGTGATATATTATATAATAATTATAGATTCTCTTTGAAATTGTTGTTTTTGTGTTGCACAATTGTTTTCTTTAGCACTTTTTAAAACCAGACTCACTAGATTTGACTGCCAACAATTACTGTTTTAAAGCACAATTACTTCATTACCTTCAGATTACAAAAGATGATTATTATTTTCATATTTAAGATTTTAATATGCATTTGTAAAATCAATTTCCTGTTGCATTTAAAAGGTAGCATGATACTACCATCTTTTTATTTGGCAGGTACAAATATCAAATGTAAAAAAAGCTGTTTTTAAGTGTCCTGTAGGGGGCGGTATGCTGTTGCGTTTACACATGCAACCACATTAATACATTAATACACAAGCACAAAATTCATGGCCATACACGTCTACAACGACATAAAAACAAGCATGTATGCAGCATGTGTGATGTATGAGTGTGAAATGTAATGTATGCCTACAAGGCACAATAAAGGTAAAACAAAGCCAGCGAGTGTTTTGGCCCTTTCGATCAATCATTTGCCCTGGGTGCTCGCGGCAGAAACATACCACGTGTCATTTTCTGCCCGTTTGGGGTGTCCGTTCAGGCCATCAGTCTACAAACACATTCTTGCACAAACAAATTCACTTAAACTTGACCCAACTATGGATAATAAAGAAACCTGCGGCGAAATTGACACGGCACATAAATCAGGTTCAGTTCACTAATCTAATAACCGGACATGAAAACGAACAGCTCTGAAATCTCTCCTGCCGTGCGCGCGCTCTCACGGGACTGAAACCCGAGCGCTGGAAATGTGTATTTCAGTCTTTATGAAACTTTCATTGATCATTTCGTGCTGTGGAACAAATATTGTGGACGTAGAAAAAATCTGAGAAGCTAACCACTCATATGATATGTAGGCCTACCTGTAGCTATATAAAATTTGTTGGGTTTTATTTTTGGGAAGTTATCTGGTAGTCAGAACCAATAGAAAAGCATAAAATCCTAAATTTTAATGGTAAACAGCTGATGGTTCGTAATGGTGTTGCTCATGGAAACACTTTGTATTTCTTGTTTGTTAAACCACCGTAATTTTACAGAATGTTTTTGTTATTTTGAACAGATTTTCCTCATAACATAAACTGAATTTTAATGTTTTTTTTACAGATTTTTTTGTGTCTTTGAAATACAGTCAAAAAACGTAAAATTACAGAAAGACCGCAAATTTACAAGAAAAATTGTAAAAATCTCTGATTATATATGGAAAACGGTTATTTTAAAGTTTATTTCTGGCGCCCCCAGAATTAAATGTTTTTAACAAGATTTTGTTTTTTTACTGTTTCTTTTTGTGACACGGTCAAAACTGTAAATTACAGAAAAATTCAGCAAATTTACAAGAAAAACAATTTATTATATATCCTTATGTCCTGTCATGTACAGGAAAAAATATTATTTTACGATATAATTCTGTCACTCCAGCTGACAGACAATCTCCGTTTTTTTACAGATTGTTTTTTTTTATGTGGTATACCGTATAAAATAGTGCCTATTACCATCCGTGATGTCACAAGTGTTTGTTTTATCACTTACAGTTTTCTTTTCGGTTCATAACTTCACCACTGGTATCGGTGACAATAACCTTTGAATTCCACCTCGACTCTCAGTGGAAACAAAACACCATCCTGTAATTCCCTCTCCTTCTGTGGCTGTGTTTTCATGCTGCTCTCAAATGTTCTTCACTCTTTTCTATTATCTCTCATTTTGTAGTTTGGAAAAATTGTGGCAGCCCAGGTTGTCTGATCTCATTTGTGTCACTTTAAACTTGTATGACTTTCTTTCTTCGGTTGAACACAAAATGTGAATCAAGCAATGTCATTTTGTGCTTTTAAGTCATACGTTTGACATTTGTTTTGTGAACTGTTTGAATTCTCGAGAAATAAATGGAGAATTTTTTAAGTATACATGAAAAGCTGTATGTAAGTGTCTGAAATGCTAACTCATATCTAGAGATCAGAACATCATAGAGATTTGGGTTTTTTATTTACGTGGGAAGGTAAAAACACCACTATAGTGTATCTTCTTGTTTAGCAAAGACCTAAATCAAATTAGTTCTGAATGCACAGAGCTGGCCACCTTACCCATGAGAATGAGCCATAAAACTCTCAGCATCTCTGTTGACTCCAAATTTTAAATGTCTACAGATGGGCCATTATAGGCTTCCCTGTTTGTCACGGATGCTTCAATTCATCAGATTCTCCGGCTGTTCAAACTGATCCTTTATCAGCTTCCTACCTGAATCCATATAAACCCATATTATCTAGCTCATAATACTTAAAGAGATAGTTCAGACAAAACAAAAAATTCTGTCATCGTTTATTCTTCCTCATGTTGTTCAAAACCTGCATTGTAAAACTTTGCTGTAGTTTTTGCACCAGGTTTGCCAGTAATTTACTGTAGATTTAATAACTACTTAATCCTACTTTTCACTTTGTAATGTTTTCAATTACTTTAATCAAAATTAAAACCCTTTGACTTTTGAGATTCAAAATGAGCAAGAAGAGACTGGAATAAGCACAGCAACACTGCATTTTTGTCTTGTTTTCTAGTAAAAATATTTAAAACTCCCTAATAAATGACGATACATTTACATAACAAGAAAAGCGACCCAAGATATTACAGTAAATCTTCTCATATGAAAGAAAATAATCTGGGTAAATTAATGCTTAAAACAAATTGTAGAGTAAATCTACAGTAAATTACTGGCAAACCTGTAAAAAAGTTTTACAGTGTCTGTATGACTCTTTATTCTGTGGAAAACAAAGGAAGATATTCTGAGAAATGTCTCAGTGGTTTTGCGTCCATACATTGGGAGTCAACTACTGAACTATTCCTTTAACATAATTTAAAAGTCTGATGAACTGGGCTTGTTTATTGTTTTATACTGTTATATGAGGTCTACTTATGACGTTCGTGTGGATATTACATCCAAAAACATCAAAATCAATAAGTAATAGGTTATTTTCTACCCAGGTTTGAGGCCAGTTCTGCAAACGCTCTGTTTTAATGGGTGTGCCGCATTGAAGACACTTGGAAGTAAACGCCCACTGCTTTGATTGGATAGCAGTTTGCGTAGTTGAAGCCTTCTGTGAATTTGGTTTGAGACGTAACGTTAGGTTACACATCAGCACCATTCACAGTTTTCGCACGGCATTAGTATCTGGAGACCTCCTGTGATTTATAAATGACCTCCCCACATCAGTATTTCGCTTAATGATATATGACCGTACCTGTCAGCATTTGAGACCAGTGATCCAAAATTTTGAGTGTCACTTCGTATCACATTAGTTCATCTGTGACAGCAATAGCCACATATCACCTATAGCTGCTCCTCAATCAAAAAAAGATTCATTAGTGAATTCATTAGACCTTTAGTGGACATTCCCATGTAACACCATTTCCTTCCGATCCACAAACCGTTCTCGCAGTTTCCCACCTCTATCTGATACGTTCTGCATCTCATTAGCATACATCTGAATAATGTTCTCGTCTTGCCCGGTTACCGCACGTACATGATGGGCCGATTGTAAATCTATGATACAGAGGATGCTATTTACCGAGTTTATTTGGTTTGTACACGTCAGCGTGCAAACAGTAAATGGCAGGGCTGCTCGGTGCGCCTCCAGATTAATTTCACAGTTGCTGTGAAGCAGGGCAGAGAGGGACGTACTGGCAACATTTATTAGACACAACGTGTGCAGATGTTCCTTAGTGCTTCAGTGGGAGGTGCCCGCTGAGAGCTGTGATTTTGCAAAGACCGAACAGTTGGTTGACTGTTTCTAGATCAAACTTTTATTTGGTATAGCTAATAGTCCCATAGTCTAAACCGAATTACCAATTTACCCAAACCATTAACCATCACATTGGTAAGGTTGTTTAAGTCGTGACCCCCTAACCCTACCGCTGAGCCTATGTCTTACATTTCATAACGCCGGCTAATGAAGAACCTCTCTATGTGATACATGAGCTATTGAGTTACACAGAAGCGTGTGTTGTGATGTACATCTGGGTTTAAAAGCAACATGTTATTTAATCCTGCTGTGTTTTGTGTAGAGCGCATGCAGCGTCCATCTCCTCTCACCGTCATACGCGGTCGGATCCCCTTTGGCACAGCAGTGGGCTTCTTAAAGCAGGGTGTTGTCACACTTGGGGAGGCGTGTCATTGGCTGCTGCCCCTCTAGCACCTGTTCTCTGCCGCACAGGTCTGAGATCAGCAGGTTGTGAAATGATTGCCCGGCAGCAGGCCGACACACTCTGCTCAGTGAACACAGCACTTCAACCACTGAGAGAAGGTAGATATAGAGACTCTGCACGTGTATAACATCAAAGCAAGAGTGGAAGAGTTTGGTAATATTGTGAGAATATTTTTCTCTTTCATTGAAGGTTGAACCAGACATGATGTGCAACATAAATGTGTGCATTTTTTTGTATTTCGCTATAAATATTCCAACATAGTATAACACAGTGTTGTGTCTTAATGTAAAATGACTTCAACATCACATAACTGCTCTTTGGGAACAAACTGAACCCATCAGCTGTTGACTGCACCAGAGACCTGCACTCTCTGTTTGGCGCGTTTCCCCTTCAATCATTATTAACAACTGCGGACCCGCCTCCAAACACTAAGTTACCAATCCTACTACGACGAAGGATTTGGTCGTTAATATTAATAAGGTGGCGCTGACGTTGCCTGATCACCATCCAATGGAGAATGGAGCTCATCTATTTGGTGAATGGACAGAGACGCAAATGTAAGAATGTTTTAGTATTTTTCAGTATGAACTTAAATAAAGATTAACATTTATTTATATGAGACAATAATAATAAATTGTAAGGTCTGCGTTTGCATTTTATTGATTTTTTTATTTCATACAATTGGAGCCTAAAATTATATGTGAAGTATTTATTTATTTGTCTTACTATTTGATATACCTAAATATAAATGTCCTGATTTCACATGTTTCATATTGTTCATTTCAAAATACAGTAGGATATATTAATCTGCAATATCTGTTTTTATTTATTACTGTTTTATATCATCGTGGATTATTTACTTTAATTAAAATGTAAACATTGTTTTTACTTTTTTACGTAGAAACGGATTTTCCCGTCTTTTTGATACTTTTGCTTAATTAAGAAAATTCGTAGCTTCTGAACATTCAACATGCGGCGAGGTGTGTGTGTGTGTGTGTAACCGTCCAATGACACGCGCTCGAGCTCATGAATATTAATGAAGACACCTTCGCCGTAGTAGCGTGCGTGAATTCGCACACCGGCCACTCCACAGCCGCACAAGTCCCCGCGATGCCAGTCGGATCTTAAGCCGCCCGGTTCACTCCGTGAAAAGGAAAAGAGAGAGAGGACACGTTTAAACAGCCCCTTTCCCACCCGAACTGCAGACTGCTGGTGTTAAAGGGGCAGAAGAAAGCCACATCTTTATTTTGGAGTAAAGCGCGAGGCATCCTCGGGCGCAGCGCGGCTATAAGAGGATTGCCGGATCCCAATAACTGCAACGTGTGTTTAGACGGGAAAAATGTCATTGTCTGCGAAAGAAAACAACACAGCCCCACATGCCAATTACGTGGGACCGTATCGCTTAGAAAAGACCCTCGGAAAAGGACAGACAGGTTGGTGCTTTTAGTAAACTGGATCATGCATTGGTTTTGCTGTATAACCTCCGTTTCAAAGAGACGAGAAGTTGTGCATTGATCAGATATTAATGTGCATGCGGTGTTGTGCAGGTGGTTGCGTTTGTCATCGATTTGTTTGTGTTGCTGTCTGCGTCCGGTAACATTGTAACAAATTGTCCCCGCAACCTTCCGCTCGGGTGTGTTGGGGAGCTGAATTCATGCCCGTGAACTTGAGTCACACGTTTATGCGTTTAAAACTACCTGCCCAATGACTTGAAGTTTTGTCCGCATTTTGCTGTAGAGAAAAGCAGGTGCCGTGCCCAAGACAGATCAGTGAATGTATTTTACATTGCCATACTTTAAGTTTTGACATTGGATATATTGATTAATAAAATATAAACATAAAATGCAGTTTATAAAAACGTCTGTTCAATGTTTAAAATAAGTTATTTTGTTTCTGCATATCTTAAATTGTATCATAAAAGGTGTGTTTTTAAATATTTACAGTATAAAATGTTGTTGTCTATTCTGTGACTCTGAATCGTACCATGTGCTTGGAACATCTGTGGCAGCAGTTTAAAGCACCACATCTCTGTGAGGAGGAGAAAGTGATGTAACACTTTACCGCTGTTTCGGACCATGCTTCGGACCATCTGCCATCCCCAAATGATTACAATAGCGGTTATACTCTTATAGCCTCTCCACCCGCGGCTGCTGAGCTGACTTTGTGTGTTTTAGGATGATTGTGTTGGTTTTTGGAGCAGATTATCTAATCATGTTACATCTGAGCCTAAGAATGATTTGTTTGGTTTGTTAATTTATTGATATTTTAAACAGAGTGATCCCAAAACGTATTTGGACGCTTAAGCCGTATTATATCAACATCATTGCATCAGATAAAATATTGAATCAAGTACAATAGACTTTGGTAAGTGGTTAGTGGTTAGTCCTGGACGTGTGCAGTTGGTACCGCCGCCAGGACACCTGTGGGATCTTGAGGGTATTTGATTTCATACGTCTACTACAAAGTCACCTTGATATCAGCTGGTTGAAAGTAAAAGCAAACTCAGCTCTAAACGCCATTTGTTTGCTCTCAATGTTGTAAAGTCATTCTGTGACATTCATGTTTTTGTGTGACTTAAATGGACAGTACACTCAAAAACGAAATACATTTCATCCTTTACTCACCCTAATGTCAATTCATACCTGTATGACTTTCTTTCTTCTGCAGAACACAGAAGAAGATATTTTGAAGAATGTCGGTTGCCTAACAACACTGACCCCCATTGACTTTCATTGTATGGACACAAAACCTTGAGGCATTTCTCGAAATATCTTCTTTTGTGTTCCACAGAGGAAAGAATCAATATAACATGAGGAAAGAATCAATATAACATGAGGATGAATCAATTATTTTTAGTTTTTGGGCGAACTGTCTCTTTAAGTGTCTAACTAGGTTTTGGTCCACCGCACACACTGTACAAGACCTGGTTTATTAAATAAAGGGCACCAGTTTGTTCTTTCAGCCGTGTCGGTTCACATGCAAACGCTACGGGATTCAGTTTGTTCCTCATAGATCACACAGTAGGATTTCAACTACCGCTTTCCTTTGTGTCCGCGCGTTTATACCACCTGTCTGCCTGATCTATTCAGCGTGGTGGCAACAATTGCAACACACCTAATGTGTCTGATGTCATCATGCCCTTTCTACAAATATATGAAGCTCTTATACACCACAAAAACATGGAGTTTAACTGGGAGTTATGGGCAAGATCATAATGGTGCAACAGTGCATTGGCAGAAAAGTTGACAGTGATTGTTTGCCGCTATGGGATGAGTTTCCTGACGCGGGCGAGGAGTCTTTAGTTGTTATTTATAGTGTAAAGCAAAAGGCCTCGGTTGATCTGCTTGTCCTGGCCGATGCTGTATTTATTATGTGATTAGGATAGCACACACACATATGCACGCACGCACGCACACACACACACGTGAGCTTGAGCATGTTTGTAATCCCTCATTGGCTCACACCCTCTTTCAGGTGGATAAAGACTCTGAGCATCCGCGCGTGCTGTAGAAACAGTCTGCTGTTCTTGCGAGGGAGGAAGTGAAGTAAAGCCATACAAGGAATTTTGACCTGCCTTGAGCTGTTGAAAGTGAGAAGCAAGTTTGTGGGATGGAGTGAATCTGTCTGTTTCTTGTTGCTAGGGAGTTCCTCAGTCTTGGTTAAAATGTCGGTTGAAACCTAGTGGAGAGAGCTATGTATTAACATTCCCGTTCAGCTCAATGACAATATGACTGAAACAAAGATTACATGAGAGAGACTTTGGACTGTTATAGTAAAACAGAGGTCACATATAATACATTTGATAATAAATGTTATAATAATGTACTGATTCGTTATTATTTTTCTTTACATTTGAGCCCCATTGCATTTGAATCAGTTTGAAACCGCGGATTAAGTGATTTATTTTAACGTTTATAATTTTTTGCATGAATTGAAATTGAATTTAAAGTTTTTAAAGTTGATAAGAGAACAACAGGGACATTTACACCTTTTTTAGTAACAAAATGAAATACCTCGATAATTCAGTCACAGTGTATTCTAAAAAAGTTCTCACAATTGCCACAATACGGAAATGCGATACTGTCACATGATACAGCATAGCATGAGATACCGCTATAATTTTTTTAGTTGGATTTTTTTATTCATTTTTTTTTCAATGACAAACCTTCAATTTTTATTCAGTTACAAATCGTTCAATAAACCTTTAATGTAATTTCCAAAAAAAGAACAGATGTTATTGATTTTTCTTTTTTTTTAAGTAAATCTCTTATTTAAATTTGAGTTCTTAAATATGAATAGTTATACTATCGTAATTTGTCAGCCCTAGGGCAGTTCAACGATTAATCGAGATTAATCGCATTCAGAATAAAAGTTTGTGGTTTTAATAATATTTGTCTGTAACCACTGTGCATATTCATTTTGGATTTATAAACACATACACGTACATATTTAATAAGAGAAAAATACAAATGAACAAATTATGGAAATTATATATAAATAATAATATGCAAATATTTTCTAAATATATACACACACATGTACATGTATGTGTTTATAAATTGAAAATAAATATGCACACAACACATAAATATATTGTTATGTAAACGCAGACTTTAATTCTGGATGCGATTAAACACAATTCATCGTTGAACAGCCCTAGTGAACACAGCATATTGTTACACTACTATGAAATACCGTATCGCAGCATATTACGTGTTACACAGTCAGGACTTTTTTCAAGGGTCCTGTATAGCCTTGATTCCTGCGTCAGGCTCCTGAGTCATTTGTTCCACTTTATGAATCATTGAATCAACTCTGCTGGAACTATTCCAACTTTTCTTTTTTCTCACACTGACTGTACTTTTAAAATGTGATCGTGGCAGATCCTATTCCATTGTGACAGTAAACAGTGCTTGTCTAGATGTAATTTCACACCATTTTCTGGTTGCTTGGTATCATCTGTTTATCTGCTAGGCTTGAGTGAAGCAACGATTGTTTACATTGAGTCTTAAGTGGGGTATGCAAGTGTGTTTAGAGTGTCTGTACACATGTATTATTAAAAGAATAAATGTTTGTGCGTAATAGCTGGAGCCGTCGAAACGAAATACTATCAGGGAGTAATAAAACCAACTGCCCACGATTTTATCGATACAACATCGATAGTATTACAATATTTTGAACATTTTTTTTTTAAATGAACCTGAAAATCCAATAACAGATTTATTTTTTGAACAATGATAAATAACAACTGTTATTGAAAGTTGTTAATGAATTGACAACATTCAAGGTTCAACTAAACTCTCTGTTAATAAATTAATAAAAACTGAATAGGTCTGTCACTGAAAAATAAACCCAAATCTCAACATAATTTAAAACGTAGAGCATATGAAAGCTTCATTCTAAAAGCACAGAATAAAGAATAAAAAGATATTAGGCAGTTTTGAATAGAAATTACAAATATTAACCCATAATAGGGTTACACAGACATCATATTATGAAGCAGTCCCCACAGCTCTACGATACTTCGTAGTTTTTTCCTCTACGTTAATTTGTCATATCGTGAAACAGTCGGCACAGCTCTACGATACTTCGTAGTTAATTTGTCATCTCGGCACAGCTCTACGATACTTCGTAGTTTTTTTCTCTACGTTAATTTGTCATATCGTGAAACAGTCGGCACAGCTCTACGATACTTCGTAGTTTTTTCTCTACGTTAATTTGTCATATCGTGAAACAGTCGGCACAGCTCTACGATACTTCGTAGTTTTTTCCTCTACGTTAATTTGTCATATCGTGAAACAGTCTGCACAGCTCTACGATACTTCGTAGAAGATAATTCGTAATTATTTTAAAGGTTAGTTATGAATTCTGAATGAGAATCATACAAAAAAGCATGATTATTAGAAAAAACAATACTAAAGCCCCACCCATAAACCTTACGTCACTGGCGCGAAAGCAGATTGTACTAAAACGTCCAAATAAGATTGTATGAATTTAGCACTAGTAGTACATGTATGCTGTGCTATCCCTGACACAGCGTAGTTGTGTTCTAGACTGGCATTGTTTGCCCTAGACACAAACTGGGTTTACTCTGTTAAGTAATCGTGACCTCTCAACCAAATATGCCCTTGCTTCTAATGTTTCAAATTTGCGGATGCAGAAAAAGCTATTAGATTAATCATGTGCGCGATTCTAACCTGCAGTGAATGAACGAACGTGTTTAGTGTGTGTGTGTAGGTGTGTGTGTTGCCTGTGGCGAGATGCAGTGGAGGTGATTATTCTGTCTTCTTGTTAACATTCAAATGTGATTACACAAAATGGATGGGCTCTTTTATTCGTTGTGCTACAGAGGACGGGTGTAAAGTGTCAACTGTATTGATGTTTTGGTCAGCACTAATAGCACAATATCTGTCTGATGGAGTCGTTTGACAGAATGAAAGCGTTTTGTTAAGAAGTCCTTCATTTATGTGGTTCTTTTTATAGCGGCTTAAAGAAAACATTTATCCAACACCATGAAAGTGGATGGGGACTGGGGCTGTCTAGATCTGATCAAAGCAAAAAGCGATATAAAAGTAGCCCATACCACTGGTATTGGTGATTCTCATGAAATCTTGGTTTCCAGACTTGCATCAACACATTTCCTTTTTATTCATTAAAACCATGACAAAGACACTCAAAGTGGGGGCTGCTTGCACCTGTATATATAGAGTGTTCCCACCAAACGCGACTTGCGCGAATGAATCACGCTATTTGTCCGACCTCCTCACTCACTTTCTTCCAAGCAAGATACTTTTTATTCCTGTTCTGATAAAAAGTAAGAAGATGTATCGTACAGCTCTGGGTATCAACATACAGGGACAATGATTTTGTCCTCCATTGTTGTTTCGGATTTCTGCCTCAGCTCGCTACGTCATAATCACGTCACTACTAGAGCAAGCTCCTGACTGGTTAACGTGGCGCAAATTTTCGCCAAAGTTCTGATTTCGCGTTCCACCTCATTCGAGCGAATCGTGCCGCAGGATGTCCTATCGTGTCTTTGCATTGAATTAACATGTAAATCACTTGCGCTTAACGCATCATTTGTGTTTGGTGGGAACACACAGTTAGAGCGGTCTCGACGTGGGTCCGTCCCAGGCAGGTGACACACTCTGGATGGAGATTGTCGGAAGGCAGAGGGGATCGGCACGAGCCGCAGTGCCTAAGTGCCATTTGAATTAACGCGCTTAAGATGCTCTTTTAGAGGATATTGCTCTTCGGATATCCGCAGGGGAAAATCTAGCGTAGATTCTGCTGCAGGGCTGGTCAATGGAGAGTGAAAGGCTTCTTCTTCTTGAAGAAGCGAGATGATCGCGCTGAAGGACAAAATGGTACTGAAGGGCTTCCGGCCCGGACTTATATAGGCAAGCCGCGCTGCCCAAAATGGTGGGCCCATCGCCATTGGTCTGTGATTTTCACAGACGTTAACCAATAGGCTTCAGTTTTGGATAAAACAGGAGTTTTTCCATAGCATTTGCAACGCAATGTGAAGTGAACCCTATCGAAAGGGAACTAAAGGCGCTATTTCAACTTTGGTCCGGACCAATTCAAAAAAATTATACATTGGTGCATTTTTCAGCGGTGTTGGTCCGAACCAGTTGAAAAGAACCAAAATGCAGTCAGGTGACAACATCCACATCACTCGTGGGCGAGAACGTGTTGAAGATAAACTTACCGTCAACATCGCGTGTCAGTTCAGGTAATGTCAGCCCGGTCAGCTGTGCTAGCATCAGTCGCATTATTGGCGATCTCAACAACATCCACCGTATCAACGTCCAGTTTTGTTCCAAGTATATTATCGAGGTCTTCGTACCGGGGGAACTTGTACATCCCGCACTTGGATGTACTGCTGGCGGAGTTTCTTTACCATATCCCGGCACTGTTCCCCAGATCTATTAAACACCCTATCCATGAGTTGTTTGCTAAAAAATCTTGTCTACATTGTATGACATTACAGTGAGTAAATGTTTAAAATGTGTGTTGTCTCTTTAAATGTGCGCTGTTTCTTTACATTTGACTTTTGAGAGGTTCTAGATTATGACTTCCTATCAGTGTTTTATGTGTTGGGGTTTGATGGTTTGAGTTCAGCTTGGGATGTAACCCAGCGTGTTGGAGGATGGTGTTTTTCTGTCAGGTTTTTGACAACTGGAAAAGCAATGAAATTGTCACAGGATGATGAGGCCGCTACACTCAATTGTCCTTCAGATCCAAACACTATCAGAGATTTTCTTGGTCTTGTCGACTCTGACTACTACACTGCTACACATATGCTAGACTGTCTATGTCTATCCACAATAGGCATTATAGAATATTGTCAATTACTATATATAAACATCATAAAGTGCATGCTGTGTTTTATTCGTTTTTGAGATTCTGACTCTTCAACACACTCCTGGAGCACAAAATGTAAAAAAAAATACTTTATGCAGATGCTTTTAACCAATGCATTCAAGGTGCATTTTATAATTATATGTACCGTATGTATCAGACGTCACTCAAATTCTACAGAATTTCCAGGAGACGTGTGTGTTGCAATGTTTGCGAATGATTTGAACTTTTCTCTTTTGGAAATGTGTTACCAAGCAAAACATGAAGATCAATGGTTAAAGGCAAAGCATGTTGACGCATAGATTCTCATTTCATCTGTACGAGTCGCTTGGACACAACAGATACCATGATGAGTAACGCAGATCGACGCAACCGTTTGCCGACGTCACCATCTCTCGCTAATGCGCGACATGGGTTTCCATGGCAACTCCCACCAAGGCAGAGAGCACGCTTTGTGTTTTGCACATGTTGCGTGTGATTGGACATGTTTTAATCATTTTACCCTCAGGGCTGCGAGGCGTGCGCTCTTTTTGTGTACGAATGCAGACGCAGGCCACAGGATATCCCCACGGACCACTCGTACTGCCGGGGATCACCTTTGATGGTGTGGAATAGAGCAATTCACTGAGGTTTTTAATAATTTCATACAGGCCGATTAAATCTCGCTGGCTACTAATGGGATTTTCTCAGTAGGGTGCATGGACCTCTCCCTCACAATAACATTCAATTAATATAACCTCCCTCTCTCTCTCTCTCTCTCTCTCATGCACTTCATTAAAGCTAGTCTGCACTACGTCACTTGCTAGTGTACATGTTTTGAAGTGTGTGTAACTTTGAAAGTGTGTGAATTACTGTTTCAGATGTTCACACTCTCTCTGACAAGTAAACAAATAAAACAATAAGCAATAGCAGTTTTCTATGAGAAATCACTATTGTCATTACAGTGTACAGGAATAATGCTACAATTTCACGGACACACATAAAGACTCCCAAATCTGTGACTCATCCTCTTCAAAAAGGCAAAACACTCAACCTGTACAAAAAGGCAACAAACAAACATTTACTTAGCATCTCACTGCAAAAAGGGCCATTTAGGACACAATTATCCTTTCAGAGAACATCTAATGGGGTTTTGTATGGTGCAAATGTAATAATTGCACGTGCGAATTGGCTGCTTTTCTCATTTACCCATTTCCAACGTTTTAAATTACGCCAAAGTTCGAGAAAATGGAGATTGCCATCATTTGATGTTGCTTAGCTTGATGTGGCTGTGGAAAGAATTCTGAATGTATTTGTGAGCGACAGTGAATGGATGTGTTGTGTTTTTATGACTTTATATGCACAGGTTTTACTGTGTGGTTGTGGTTCATCTATTTTCATGAAGGCTTTTGCCAATCAAAATATTAATCTGCAAAGATTTTTGGAAGACCATGATATATAACAGATTTATATATCTGTTTCAAAATTTAATTGAATCATTATGTCTAGATGTATGGTGGCCATTCCAGTTAAACTCAAACCTCAGGAGCGACAAGGTCATCCAACAGAATGTGAAAGACACGTGAAAACTGTGATATAAATCAAGGTTATCACATGAAACAATAGTCTTTTCCCAAATACATGTTCAGTACAAATATTACTGTATTGGTTAAAATGAATATGTGAATTTGAACTTGTTTTATTTTGACGTACACTCTTCAAAATAAAGCTGCTTGTGAGGTTCTTCACAGCGATGCCATAGAAGAACCATTTTTGGCTCCACAAAGAACCATTTAGTCAAAGGTTCTTTAAAGAACCATCTCTTTCTTACTTTTTATAATCTGAAGAACCTTATTTGCTGCAAAGATTTTAAAGGTTCTTTATGGAACCAAAAGGAAATTTTGGTTCCTTTTAAAGCACCTTTTCTTTTAAGTGCATTTGAGGTCTGAAAAAACACAGAGGATCTTCTGTTAAATACATACATTTCTGAGTCTGTCTCTGGGATGGCAACAAGTAACGATTTAGGAAAGTCGCACTGTTTGTATTGCACATACTCATGGTTAATCCAAGTGTATACATGTGTTTTAGTCTAACTTTATTATATTTTAGCCCAAACGTAAATAATATGATTTTGTGTGATTTAGTTAAATGGAAAAATAGCCATTTCCACCCAATGATATTACATTGTTTGTATGAGTTTGCACATATCTTCTTCAAGTTATAATAAGTAAGTAAATAATACAAGTAATATAGAACCCAATTAAAACTATATAAGTAATATAAAATCACTTTTTCACAAACAACATTTATACTACGTAGTATAGAAATTGCACAAATGTACAAAACTATTTTAAGAGAAAAATAAATCAATTCAGGCAGGATACTGAAAAGAAGCAAAACGAGAGATTTGCAAAGAATATAACAGATCATTCAAATCTGTCCCATAATTAGTATTATTCTACATGTGAAGCTTTATCTTGTCTTTTCTTTTATACAAAAAGGTAGTGTATGCAGTCACTGTGTGAATATGTGTGTGAATCTACCTAATAGCATAATAAATTAACCTGGACCTTTAATTCAGATTCTGGGTAAAACCAGACATTTCCAGTTCCTGAAGTATGTGTGTTTTAGGACGTCCTGTTGTGTCAGACTCAAGCTCGGGTTGCCATTGAACTTTACACAATGTCACACTTTATGCTTGTTCTCTTTTTCTGTCTTCATCAAATGCCCACACGACTGCTTCTTCTCATTACTGTAATGCAATACTGTAAATATATCATTATTCTTTTACTGCAGCGGGGAAAATGACAGCCGATAAATATTCATCAAATGTCAAAGGCAACTTTACTTTTTTTAATTCCTGATCGTCATTAAAGGAGTAGGTCACCTTCCAAATTAAGGTGTATGACACCTTTCTTCCGCAGAACACAAAAGATATTTAGAAAAATGTTAATAGCCCCCCACTTACGTCGGGCATTGGTTACAATAGAGTTGTCGGGCTGTGCCAATAACTATACAAACCGGAGTGAATTAAACATAGAATAACAAAATCTAATGTATGAACACTTTAAAATGTTTATGTTTCTATATTACTAAAAGCATTACAGCATCACAGATTTTCGATGTTAGGAACTGGATGAAAAAATATCATTAAAACGATGTAAAATGCATCTTAATAAAATTAGGAATATGCTTTATTTTCTAACATTTTTTTGTGAGATTCTGATCTCTTCTAACCTGTTGTGATGAATATGTTGGCCTTTTTGTGGTATAAAGGTTTTCTATTTTTTACTGACATTCAAACTAAAAAGCCAAACGACTGAAGGTGCTTTCAAAGTAACCTGAAGTACTTAACAGCTCTTCACCCCCTCACCCTTCGTTCCTGATTTTACTCTTTTCCTCTAGTTCTCCATGTGTTCTGGTTTCTCTGTTGGTTTAACGGTCAACATCTCTGCTGTACAAACAGCAGGCACTGAATATTCCTCAGTAAGTCAACGAATAAATGTCACAACCAAGACGGGTCCTTAATGGAGTCCTTGAGCTGAACTACACTGAACTTTACTTTCTTTCCGCTATTGACAGACTAGGTCTGTAAAAGGTAATAGAATCTAAGGACTGTTGGACTCGTTCTCTTGAGGCTCCGAGGTGAAGATTCTGTGTATGTATAGTATCAGGAGGGCTTGATGCATAAAGAACCTGTGAAATGGCTTGACAAACAATTTTTCTGTGTTGACTTTCTTCTGGGTGGGACATATCGAAGTGCTTTTTTTGCAGCCAATAGCATTTCGTTTGAATCCCAGTAGACACGTAGCGCAACGTTTTCATTTTGTCGCACTTCTGCAAACCCGCGACAACAATTTCTGCAACGCCAGTGAAATTTACAATGAAAACCAACAAAAAACCCATTGAAAAAAGGAAGGTATCCACCTGTTTCCACACATGCATTAATATCGTCCCTGAGGACGAGTGAGATTTATAGCGGTGGGCTGAGAGTTTTAATCGACTGGCTCCGTCCTCCACGGCTGCTAGGGGCCCGATAATCACCTCCACTGTTATAGTAACCCCCATGAGTGCTCTCAGCAGCCTTTACTGCTCCACGCTCTTCTCAGTAACATTTATATGTGCTGTAAAAAGCAATGGCTGCTACAAAACGGATAGTCGGAGGTGTTATACATATTGACGCATTTGTGACCGTCATAAACAGCTGAAGGCCAATTGAGCTAATCGCTAGAAATAGCTACAGAGCAACCTTACGTTTACGCAACCTTAGGCTTTTATTGTTGTTTTTTGTCATATTTGCAGCATGTACAGAAATAACAACGCACAACATTACAATACTTTAACGAAAAACTGAACCAGCTGCGATTTTAATCTATATTGTACTCTAAGCTTGTCGCCTTTTTTTGGTGTGTCTTATGGTAGCTTCGCCCACCGTGGAATCTCATTGGTCTAAAATACCCCTTCACATCGCTACTAAATAAAATAAAATAACAAATTAACATTTATTTAATCCAACTTAATATGTTATTTTTGGCTGAGCTTGTGTTGTGTAGTTCATGTATGAAATTTGACCAAAAAAGGATGTAAACCACCTTCAATTTTTTTTTTTGAGAATTGAGGTGGTGTTATCATAAATATCAATAACTAGCTACATCTTTTTTATCGCAGACTTGACAGCCCTGGTTTTCCGACTGGCTTGGACAGTTCCAAAATGGTGGAAGTGCTGCGTATAGCGGCTAAAAGAAAAAACGCTAAGGCAGCATCTAGTTATTGATATCTATGGTTGTTACATATACACTTTTAAAATAAAGGTGCTCAAAAGGTAGGGATGGGTACCGAGAACCGGTACTTTTTTGGACTGGTACATAATTGGGTGGATACCAGAGTATCGATAAGCTTCATGACAAACAATACTGTTATGGATACTTGCGTTGTTTTATCTTGGTGTATTCAGGTGTTAAACGGCGAATTAGAGGCTGCTGCTGCCTGTCATTTTACATCCCTGAACGATGTCCGAATGGCCGAAGTTTGCTTGACGTATGTGTGATATCTAGGGCCATATGATTTCCGCAATGTATTTGTAATCTGCATGTTTTGCGTGTTTATGAGTGAAAGAGTGGCATGGTTGCGCTTCTGGAGCTTTCAGCGTCTGCGTTTCACAACGAGGAAGCTTCCGTCAAACACCCCTTTGCGGCAACCCGTCAAAATAAAATTCCTTTATTTGAGAACAAGTTCTAACATTGTTTTTAGTAATTTGGCCACAGAGTATATTAACTTTATATTAATATATATTAATTTAGTAAACTGAAGTAAATGTGCTAGTAAAATTATAAAAATCGTACATATAATTAAAAAAATATTAGTTGCTTAGAAAATAAAAATGTATGTAGACCTAAGACCAGAAAGGAAAAAAGAAATATGGTCTACCAGCCAAATAACCATAGTGATGTTAAGTAAATATGTTGAATTACATTATTTTGTGTAAAGACACTTAAAATGTTTAACATCTTTTCACATCATGTGTTTTTGCATCAAATTATAGAGCGTAGTATCGATAACAGTATTGATAAAATCTTAACTATACCCTTCCCTATTAAAAGGTTCTTCACAGCGATGCAATTGAAGATCCATTCTTGGTTCCACAAAGAACCATTCAGTCAACCATCTCTTTCACCACAAAGAACCTTCTGTAAAACAGAAAGGTTCTTCAGATGTTTAAAGGTTCTTTAGGAACCAAAAAGTTCTTCTATGGCGTCAAAGAACCTTTTGAAGCACCTTTTTTTTTTAAGTGCATACAGCATATTATATAATTTTTGGTGTTTCTTGTATTTTTTTATTTATTTCATTTTTAGACACTTTGCTTTTAGATTTTGTTACTTAAACCAGCACGAAGATGTGACATCACATTACATTCCGCTTCCAATGTTCGTCTAGTGTGCTTAAAGTCTAGTGTGCTCCTTAAGTCTGTTTTAAACTCATTATTGGTGTCGTTTGGCTTACTTTACTTTGAAGAATATTCCTTTAACTTTTCTTTGTGTAGCTGTTCAGGTGAAAGCCCATGCATCCCAGAAGCTAATGAGACTCTCCTCTTACTCTCCATTCCTCCATCTTAGAGGAGTTGAAGAGCTCGTCACCACAGAAATATTGAGAGGCTGCAATGCACAAAATTCTCTTTGAAATGGAGAATAAACTTCCCCGTTCCTCTCTAGCCCGAGGGCCCGTATCCTCACGTGCTCTGTCGAAGCCGAGCATCAATCCCGTTCGCTCATAATCAAATAGAGGAAGCCGCGCGGGCTTCAAAGCTCACCCTGTTTGATCCCTGATAAAGACTGAAACAGCTGTTCTCCAATCATTACTCAGCACTGCGCACAGTTTCCTGCCATTTCCAGCAGGGGGTTAAAGAACTCATGAAGTTCAGTACTGAAGTGAAGCTGGCTGACGTTTATTGCTTACTGAGAGGACTTGGAAATGCATTTTGTAGTTTTTTTTTGTCTGTTTGTAGTTTGTATATTGAAATGCTGCACCAAAGACTTGAAATTTAAAGGAATAGTTCACCCAAAATAATATATTCTTTCATAACTTTCTCAGCCTCGTGCCGTTCCGGGTGTATATGACTTACTTTTTTCAGATGAACTTAGTCTTGGTCTTAATTCCTCCCGTGCAGCTCGCCAAGTTGGGCAACAAGTCAATCAGCATCAATCAGGCATTGATAAGTCTGCCTAAAATGACCTCAGGGATCTTTTTCCCTTCAGTGAAATCCAATGTATTGCAAATAAACACAAATGACCAAATTTTATAAAGAAAAGCTCTAAATATGGTGGCACATTAATCACTTCAAATCTCACTGGTTCTTGAATGTCTAGTGACTAGTTGACATAAGCGTGTTTCATCACGAGACGCATGAGAACCGAGAATGAGATTTTAACTTATTTAGTGATCTGATAAGCCTAAAATATATTTGATAAGCTTCAAATAATATTAGTTTTCATTTACATTGTTTCGCATCAGAAGACGTTTACTAACCCTTTTGAGTCATTTGAATTCTTTAAATTATGGATGTATGTGTTTTTTGAAGCTTTTCCATTTTAGTACGATGCTATAAGATACAACGGCGTTTTAAAATAAAATGATTTGTTTATGTTTAACTGAAGGAAGTCGTATGAATCTAGGAAGACATGAGGGTAAATAAATATGTGTGAATTTTCATTTTTGTGAAATATTGCTTTGAATTCGCATTTAATAATAAACTCATAGACTCATAATATGCTAAATGAGTGACAATAATGAGTTTGTATTGTTTTTGCGTGTGTGTTTGGCATTTACTTATATTTGGTCAGATTATGATGCTCACTGTAGCCCTTTGCATGGCTGCACAGTAAACCGAAATACATTGAAATTGCTATTTATTATATAATATTAATTTATTATTATTCAGCATGCTTCTGAATGAGAGGCCTGAGTTGTACCTCGCATACCCGTAGCATGCCTTACATTGTTCCACTTTATAATAATATGGTTTTTGTGTAATATTATAATTTTACTACATGTCATTGCTTGGTTGGTTGTTGTGCTATAAATAGAAATGAGGTCCTATACGTTCATATGTTTGAGATATTTTCTACCTATGTTTCTATGGTTACTACGCTGTGCTAACATGTATGTTTGTGATGCTCTCTCAAGCCTAAGAGGAAAGACCCATCTATCTTACAGTGCAAAGCATATTACCATTGCTGCAACTGAACAACCCAAAGGAATTGATCCCGAATGGCTTTGTTTTATTATTTCATTTAAGAAATTGTGTCGCGTTTGTGGATTAAGATGGTAATCCACCTGGCACTGATGCATTAAACAGCACTGGAACATCCCCACATTAAAGGGTTGGAGATTAAAAATCTGTGTTTTTCAATGGCCAATGGAATTCTGTCAGCTTTTTCAAACATGGCTCAACCAATCAGCTTTTAGAATCTGTTCTTTCATTTGATATCATCTAATGCTCACAGGAAATATTTTATTTATTGGGTCCTAGCCGCGTTTTACGTAATCGTTTGAAAGCACTCTTTGATAGTCCAGGCCCATGTTGCCAGAACCTGGATCTGGATCTCTTTAAAACTGATGATAGTGGAAGCTTCTGCCTCTCCAGACTCAGTCTGGCAAAGCCGATAGACCACTGAGAGTTAAACAGCATATTTCCATTCGGCCTTTGATGTTCAAGTCTCTGTGATTACTCAATATTTCTGGAAGAGAGAATATTTACATTTGGCAGACACTTTTATCCATACATTTTTATCTGTAAAATGTTTTATCTGTTTATCTGTTCACAGAGGAAACCACAACGTACGCGTTTGCTTTGCATTGCTAGTTGAGTTACAGGAACGGAATTTGAACCCTTGATTAAAACTTCAATTTAGAATAGTTATTACATATACAAGAGACCGGGGCTAGTTGTCACAATGACAAGTTGTGAGAATGGTTATGTCTTAATAACTTTAACTAAATCTTTAAGTCTTACAGTCTATATTGGTGTTCAAAACGTTTAAAATACATTTTCTTTGTGAATTCTGTCCGCCAAACTAAAACATAATTTTTCTAAAAGTAAACAAAATAAAATATTGATTAAAATGTCAACGTGTGTTCAGTAAGGGTAGTAACATTGTATAAGTTTGATAACTTTAAGTACTTTTTTTATAAAAAATAAACCTACAGTCACGTGAAAAATGTTCAGTAAAAAAGTGACAACTTTTCCCGGTCTCCTGTATAGGACCCAACAGTGAAGACTTCAAAAGAGATTGCGTAAGTAAAGAGACGATGAGGAACAAAAGGATGTTTGAGAGTTGGCAATGAGAGGATTAAACCCTGCTTCTGTCTGTAATGGACTTTACTGTGGTCATGCAACAGCAGATGGCTTGCTTGAGCTCTCTGGAGGTTATGTAACCAGCCAAAACCCCTTCTCATCCTACTAAAAAAACACTCCCTTGATTTTTCTCTCTCTCGCCTTCCTGATCTGTGTCTCACCTCACACCGGCC
This sequence comes from Triplophysa siluroides, assembly GCA_006030095.1. Classification (NCBI taxonomy): domain Eukaryota; kingdom Metazoa; phylum Chordata; class Actinopteri; order Cypriniformes; family Nemacheilidae; genus Triplophysa; species Triplophysa siluroides. The sequence continues at coordinate 4,645,744 of VCII01000093.1, forward strand.
AGGTCCAACGTGCTACATAAACGGATTTACTGTTTCTTTGTGAATGTCCCGTACAGTTGTTATTATAGTATAACATTGCTTGATTCCTTGCTATATGTTTTAGACGCACACAAACTGATTCACGAGATCAGCTTCAGTTTGTTTGAATCAGCACGATTTCAGAAGTCAATCTATACAAGTACCTTCACTAGACATTTTACAATCTGAATTAAATGTGATTCATTAGGTTCATGTAAAGGCTTTTACGTTAATTTAACCGCTCACTTCTTATTGGCTAGTCTTGGGAGTAAATGTCAACGTTATGGATTTCAACCAATGGAATCAGTCAAGTGTGTAAGATGCAGTAAATCGTGAATTTGAAAATTGAGTTTAGGGATCTGAGTGATAAACCAACATATGGGATAAGGTCATATATTTTAAGATTATCGTCAACGACATATCCTTTTTGCCTATAGGCCCTTTTCACAACGACGTCACTTAACTTCCGCCTTCTCTCAAAGCAGTGTATAATGACATGTCTTGCAACAAACAAGAAAAAGAAGAACTTCTGTTTTGCAGTCGCGCTGGAATTTAACAACAGTTACAGAAAAACTGACAGAAAACTTATTCAAGTATTTATCCTAGCACCTTCGCTAACACAAAAACACAAAAAGAAAACAAAACACTTACCTTCATAATCAAACAGGTACTGTTCAACAAAGTATTTGTATCCTTTATCTAGCTTTGATCATGTCATAAGCGAAAATTTGTCTGCAAGATGTTGTACATCATCTAGCCGTATTTGTGAGAGCTGTGCAAGAGACTCGGTAAACTCAAGTAACGATACACGGCAGAACGGAAGATGCGTGATGTCATGTGAAAAGGGCCTATTTTGCTGGGAAAAAAGTTAACAAAATAAAAGTACTATGTTGAGTAAAAGTCAATGTGTGTTCAATGAACTTAACACACTCCTACTGTATGAGACTTAAAAACAAAGACTTTTTGTGCTCATTTTATACTTATTATTATGTTCATTTTGTGCCTGATCTCACGGGAATGTGTAACTATTTTACGAGGTGGCTAATTCGTAGGAATTTGTACGTTGTGAACCATACAAAAATTTAAGATTATTAGAAAAATGCAATACTTGAAGCCCCTCCCCTAATCCCAGATACAATTACAAGATTAAAGTCCTAATATTTAGAAAATAAATTTGTTGTACTATTTGTGATTTGTGTACTATTTATAGTATTTTGACTCGAACAAGGGATGCAAGAATACGTACGTTCGGTTCTGATGGCTTGGCACATTAAAGTGTTTTTCTTATACGGAAGTAAAAGCGATCATAACTTTTGGTTCACGGGGACTTAACGTAATGTAACATAAAATAACGTTATGCAATTGCAAACTTTCGTTTGCTATAAAACTAATAAACAGACAGACCCTGCGCATTTAACACTGTAAACACTGCCGCTCAACGGGCAAGGTCAAAGATGATAGATATAGACAAGATGTGCCACTGCCATTACAATAAATGGGGAGAAATGCAATGCTCAATGTGGCCGCTTAAACAAAGGGGATTTTAGCACAATTTTGACTTAGCAAACCAAAGTTAGGGTACAGTTCATGTCAGGTGTAATGACTGATCGGAAATATGCTATTTAGTTCTTCAATTCAGCAATTTTAGAGATATCTTGTATTACTATGACGTTGAACTGCTATGACATAAATACTGTAGCTGCCCGAAAGGCCACCGAGTGGCACGACTTTTGTTCTCCCTGCATGTGCTAATGTGAATGTGCTGCTTTTGTATGCAGTGTAAAACAGATGATATACATTCTTGATTTGCCAAATTTGGGCATTATTACTTTGGTACAATGGGCATACAGTAAAGCTGCTAGGGTCTGATACTTTCGATGGCCAACCCGCGTCTGTTCATCAGCATATAACAGCAGATTGCTTCTCGTGCTGCAGGTAGCATTGCTTCACCACTCGTCACCAGAATCGCAAGCGTCCCTATCTTTTGCTCATTGTTATTAAATATTTACTTGTGCGGAAACATTTATCTATCGCAGCGTGCAAACATTCAGACAAACACTGACAGAGCCGGTTTAGAGAGTAATAAAACATTATTATTGAGAATTGTGGGAGATACCTAATTCAGTATGCACATTATTATAAATGTAATATTGCTGCAACTTTGTTTTTGCTGATTTGACTTTTTTCTCAAAATATTATGACTTCAAGATCGTAATCTTAGTTTTTAATGTGGCCCTAATCCTCTTAGGCAGTTGGTGAATAAATGGAGGGAATAATAACGGTTTATGAAAAAAAATCTCAAATATGGAGACTTCTGCCTGACAATGTAGGTTTTGTAATAATCTACATTTTATAATATGTAGAATAATAGGCGAAATTTCATTGCAATAAAACCTGTTACCGTTTAAATAGTATTTACAGATAATTCCAAATCTTGCAAATGACAGTACATACAACGCTCTCCGAGTCTGTTTTTCGGCTCATACGACAGTATTTTGGTAGTTTTGTAGTAATTTTGTTGTTGCATCATGATGTAGAGCCAACCGTACAATGAGTTTGAACAAGAAAGTGGGATTTGGCAGAAAACTGTAAACGGACATTTGGGTGAAGTTGTGGAGAGTGTCTTTAAAAAATATATTATTTAAAAAATAATATAATTAGTTTTTTATATGTATTGCCTCAGTACATCATATCATTTCTCCATTGAATAACGTATCAATCTATATCAATATATTGTTACACCATTTCCATGTGGCACCTGCAGGCACTCGTGTGACACTTACAAGATTTTAATAAATCTGAGATTAATTGAAAGCCTGTTTCTCATGAACACGCACACATCATCCCATAGTCTCACATACATAACCTGTGGGCATTCTCCGTTCAGACTGCATTGCATCATAATTGGATCCCCCCACAGCGCTGTGTGTCTGCAATGACTCTAATAGGGGTTTTGGGGACCGTGTGCTACAGTCACACTTAAGGCTTTTCTCTCTATTATTTCTCAGCCGTTCCTCTGCCTCTCTCCTGTTCCCTATGCAAGCCTTCAAGGAGGAGCATAAGATAAGCTTTCCAAAAGCTTCTTTTACCCTCATCCACTGATAAGTGGACTGTCCCATCCTAATTAAGTTGCATGTGAGGAAATGGGACATCATCTGAGCCATGGGGGGTGGATTGACTTACTTGACAGTATTTGGAATCGTATAACAGAGAGTTTAAAGGGCTCATATTAGGCGAATACGTGTTTTTATATGTGTTTGGTGTGTTATTAGCTGCCCATGCATGTATTAGACACGTAAAATTGCAAAAATGTAAGTGTCGAATAAAAGATGCATTCTATCTAAAAGGGAATGCTCACCCAGACCTGCCTGAAACGCCTCGTGTAACCACACCCCCACAAATCTACTTCCGTTCGTGGTATGATTTGACTAAGACCGCCCAAATGTATACGTAAGTAAGGTGGGCGTACCTGTCAGTACAATTGCTTGGGAACCTGATGTTCCTAAATATGGTAAGAGGCGTCACATTTCCGTCACACGCTTGCAGTATTCGACCAATCACTACGCACTGGTTAACTGGCCAGTCATAGCACACCTCACTTTTCAGAGCGATGAGTTTGTTCAAAATCTGAGTTTCAGAGAGGAGATACAAACATACCTTTAATCGTTTATACACATTGCATTACATCTAAAACAAACGTTAATTTTTGTTTTAGCCGTGTCATATGACCCCTTTAAAACATTTATCCGTTGAAGTTAATTCAAGTGAACTGTATTGAGAAAGTAAACTGGGTCAATTTTGATTTCACGTGTAAATATCGCAGCCTGGGGCTGATCTGTAAGTGGGGCACATGGCTGTCATTTGAAAAGATATCAAAACTTAAACCAAAGACTAAAACAACAGTGAGGACACTTTCATATGTACAGTAGCTTATGCAAAAGCAACATATATTCTTGGTTCAGAATAGGCAAGCTATGTTTATTCTTTCCTCCTCACAGCGACTAACTGTTTGTACGCCATAAATGATGAATGCGTTTTTCAGCTGTAGGTCCAAGATTGCATTTCATATTGTCGTCATATCGTTCATTTTCACTAGATAAAATCAGTGCCACCCATAGTTTATTGTGACATGAGTGAAACGGAGAATGAACGAAAATGTCACGCTGTTGTGTGCATGGGTATATTAGCATTAACATCGCAACCTTGAGATCATTTCTAAGTGGGACGCTTGTCTTTCACACAGGACGGCAAGAAAGTGAAACGAGAACGAAAAGAACACAGGACGCCTACGTACGCCGCGACACTTGCCTAACGCTTTGATCAGAACTGTCGAGATTTGATCCGTCACGTTCGTCAGTTGTCATCTGACGGTTGTTTGTTTAGCACATGGGTCGTATTCGCCATTCTTCTTTTGTGTTTCAGTTCAATGTCAACAAGTAAACAAATAAACAACGTTAATACTATAGCGGTGTTAGCTCTGATTCGTTGGAGGCCCAGAGGGAGACGTCTCAGACATCACTTACCCTGGAGAAAGTGTGGTGGGCGAATCAATATGTTTCTCAGCGAAAAGTGCTGAGACATAGTTTCAGGTCTGCCGTGCTCCACCGCCCCAGGCGCTTACGCGGTTACCCGGCGATAACGAAGGGAGATGCGGAGGAGGAGGCAGATCTCGGTGGATGCTTGGTCCATGTAAGGGGGCGGGGAGAAGCAGAAGCTCTATGATCAGAGAGTTAAGGACAGCTGAGAGAGAGAGAAAGAGAGAGAGAGAGAGAGACAGATGTGCATTATAATTGGTGTGGTGATGGTCCCTCTCTCGGTGTGGTTAACATGGAGGAGGGTGTAAACGGGCTCCCAGGGGACCAATGGAGAACAAGCTAAGTGGCAGGTGGTTCCTGTGGGAGGTCACAAATGGTCACACTTTTTCTCCGGGTGGCTGGATACAAAAAAAAGGGAGATGTTGTGTATTTTGCATTTTAACGTTTTAAGAATTGATGCATCAGGTGCTGTTTGGCCTCCTCATTGGCCCAGTAGATGACTCTTGTATGGGACCATCTCCTTAGACTTCTAATTTAAGTTTTGCTAGTTATGGGCTGGAATGCATGGATTCTGCAGAACTTCATAAAAAGTTTTATAATTCATAATATGACTTAAAAATACTTTCAAGAATTGGATTGGGAGCCAAGTGCTCTCAGGTCCACATTTACAACACTTATTTTCTTCTCACGAATTTTACTGTTTTTTCACAGTAAGAGCTTTAAAACTGCTGCGGTGCGTCTGTGCTTCGGTAGAGGTCAGGAGCTCTGTTAATTCGGCCATGAAAATAAAGGAAAGCGGCGTGTCTCGGTATTCGTGGTCATGTTCATTCTTGGTGGAGTCACTTGGTAATGAAGTGCGACAGGGTCAGTGTTTCTTGTATGGCATTTGTCGCCTTCTTACACTGGCTTTGTTCAGTACGCTGACAGCTAGAGCCGGGAGATATGTTGAATATTTATATATGCGCTCATTATGATTATTTGAGGAAAAAGAGTAACACTTTACAATAAGGTTTCATTCATACACATTTGTTGCATTCTCCAACATGAACAATGACAAATGCACTTTTATGAATTTATGAGTCTTTGTTCATGCTAGCACCAGTCCAATTGTTCAATGTTTGTGTACATGGTACATCAAGTTTATTGTGCATTAGTTAATTAACACCTTTGATTTTAAAAAGGGAAATGTTGAAATATACATGAATGAAGATTATTAAATGCTGTAGACTTATCGTTAATTGTTAGTTCAGGTTAACAAATGTAGAAAATAACGTTAACAAAAGGAACCTTTTTGTGAAGTGTCACCAAAATAAAATAGCTTTTATGTTTTTAGTGTGTGTTCAGGAATAATTCACTTATATGTTATTACATCGTTATAAATAAGAAAGAAAAAACCCTCTATGTCTTCTCAGGGTAATAGGGGTTTATATGGTGTTTTTAAAGATGCGCACACACAAATATAGACAGACAGACAAGTCACATGACTCTGCAATGATGTAGAATAAAAGGATGAATGGTGTGATATAATGACCTGAAACTTAATTCGATTAACTGTATCGAGAGGAAAAGTGTCATGCAAATTATTCTCAAAACTTTTTTGCCAATTTGTTTTTATTATACATAGACATTTTTTTTGTAACGCACAATTAAATGTTTATGTCATCATAATACATTCATAGGTTTGAAAGATACTTTCATCCAAAGCGGCTTATGTACAGTAGTATGAAAGCTGTAAGTACTGTGCATTCTTAAGGAATCAAACCCCTGACACTGATGTCGCTTACACCCACCCCTTAAGCTACAATACTGCAATGCAAGAACACTAAACTGATGAACTGAATTCAATGTGTTAATTAAAAAAAAAGAGCAAATATGGCAAACATAATTCTCTATGAAATGTAATAAATCAATACACAAGTCTATTAATCTGTTTGCCAGTCTGTCTCTGCCCGTCTCTCTCTCCCGTTTTCACTATTGCACAAACTGAATAGTCAAAATGTGCTTTTGTAATTTTTCTTGCTTTTCAATTAAATACAATACAACTTAATTCAAAATTTAGCAAAACAAAGTAAATTAAAACAAAAAATTGAGCCCTCTCCCTTTATGAATAGTCTATATTAATAGGCCTAAAGGGCTACTTTCAAACAGCCCACTTCCGTCTGAAGGAAAGTTACCGACCTGTAAAGACACTTTCATTCGGAAATTTACTTCCGTGTGGCAAGTACCGTGCTGTGTCTTTCTCTGACACACACATTGCCAAAATGTTTGCGGCATTACTAAAGTGCACGCGTGTCTCTCTCTTTCTCTCTGCGCTGGCTGCTGCTTGATCGTTTCTCGAGTCATGTTCGGTAAAATTTATTCGGCCATTTCACAAATTTTTTGGTGGCCGAACATTCAGTGCATCCCTAACATTCTTTATTAAATTGAATATGTGATCAGGTCATTCAAATATCATCGTCTTCTCCGAGACTTCTGCTGTGGAGATATCGTGCTCATATTTGGACTGTGTTTGCAATCTCAAACGTGTTCTCCTACTATCAATACAGAGTTTGGGGGCTTCTGGATTCCTTTGAGACAAAAGAGAAATCTTCTTCCTCGTTGTGAGAAAAAAGCCCGGGGCTTCTTAAATGAAACACGCATCCTTGGGGTCCCGTCTTTCAAAGCTCAAGCTGTACGCTTACGAAATCTCATGAAATTTTACACACGGAGGCCAGCACACAAATTAATATTCTAGATTCTTAGTAGACTTATGATTAGAAATTAATAAGTGATAAGTTTCCATTAGCAAAGATCGTGCCGGTCCGGGTTTGTGCCTAAAGAAATGTAACAGGATATTAATTATTATATAACCTACGCTTTGATGACTCAGGTGTACAGGATGCAATAAAACTATTGTTTAGGTTATTTCACAAAGCTTTTTTTCTTGCTTAAATGTCAACCCACCCTTGCAGTGATGGAAAAATGTACCACTTGTTGGACTTAAATGTCAACCTGCATTGCCGAAATAACAACAAAAACTGAGCATAATAAGAAAAACAAAGTAGTACAACTGATGTTCTGAGAGGCGACTCCTGTGCTTCCCTAAATTCTATTGGCTAAACACCGGCTTGATTTCAAACTGACCCGCCCTTTTCCACACCCTTGAACCACATCTTGCATGTTTCATGATCTGTCAAGTGCTCTAGTGTGTAGTGGCCCTTAGATGTGACAGTTCATTGGGACCTAGTACAACCATTCACAACAAATGAACTTTGGCGTCTGGCCTGACCATGCTCTATTGATCATGGATGGCTGTCTCTTTAGCCTGAAGAAAATGTCTTTGCAGTTCATGGGCCGTACCTATCTACGATCTATCATGCGCCCCTCATGACAGCAGCCCACATCTATAACCATTAGTCTCCAGTGCCCGGCGGGCACAGACGGACCACACACCATTTCTTTGAATTCATAATACAAACTCACGGTCTAACTGGTCTAGAGAAAGAAAGAAAGAAAAAACACCACCATGTAATTGTTAAAGACAATTTGTCCTTGATCATTGGTTGGAAATGGAAAAGGAAAGACTGGTTTTTGAGGCGAGGATTTAAAAATGAAGAAGAAAGTGGAAACAAAGAACTTTGAAGTTACGAATAAGAAGCAATGCTGGAGAAATCCCAAGTATGACATCATCACACATTGAAACTACTAATGATGTCATAAACTGTTATGACATCATCACCCATTATAACATTGTCACTCATTACTGCATCACTCATTATGACATCATCATCCATTATGACATCATTATTGGAACATTTCTCACCTGAGGAATTTCACCTCTGTTGCTAAAAACCTCATTACATCAATCTTTAAGCTATTAATAACTACAACTAATTGTATTTAATAAAACGTTTAGTGGTGATAGTAAAAAATCTCTGTGTTATAGTGTGTAATATATATAAGGTATTGTAAGGCCTGAAGTTAACTTCCTGTCTCTGTTGCTCAACTTTATGCAAATGATCAGCGACTACCAATGGGATTGAAGCACTGGAGCTCATGTCTTCCATCTCTCGTCAGTTACTGCAGCATTTGTTTATGACTGTTACTAGAGCAACCAAAACTAGGTACGCCTTCTGTGACCTGTATAGACTAGCGACACACAGCGGTGTGTTCACAGCTTTAGGATTATAAAAGGAACCAAATTGTAGGTTTTCATTTAGATTTTCTTATTAACCATACATTTTGACACAATGAAATAAGAGACCCATAAAATTCAATGATTTTAAAGAGCGTGAGGGGGAAACCTCACATTGTAATTTTAACTCGTATGAGACCACCGCCAAGTTTTCTGGCATGATCAGAAGTCATTTGTTAAATGGTCATATCATTGGACATTGGCCCATTTGAGCAGAAGAGACTAAAAGTGCAAGATTTATGGCATGAAGTATCTCTTATCACATGCTGGCAGCAGTATTCTTCAGCCATTCGCTACTTTGTGTGTCTTGACGTGGGCCTTCATAAGCAGAGCTTCAAATAAATGTTTAACCTGACCACAGGAACTGTAAGTTTGGCAACTTAAATCAAGCACCAGATGGCCAGACAAAAAGAAAAACTTCAAATATTGAGACTGGGAATTAGAGATTGTGACAACAGCCTCTTGGCTGGATTTTATGGCATATTTTCATTTAAATCATTAAAGGAGTCTTGTTACAAATACCAAACCAAATCTCATTCCTTCGGCTGTTTTGAATTTCTTTGTATTTATATTGCATTTCAATCTAAATGTGCAGAGATATCTCATTATAATTTAGAACGTGTGTGTCCTATATACACTTACCTTAAATATCTGACGAACGTTGGCTGCGTATAATACAATGCAGATAAATCCGAACCTTCGTCTGCATTCATTTATTTCACTCTGACTCTATTAACATTCCCAGTTTCCCTCTCTGCTTTCAAAGGCCCCTTGATATGTTAGCTATTACCCAGTTAATTTGAGAAGACTAGAGCATGAATATGGGAGAGCCCCAGCGTGCAATCGCGTCTTTAGATGAGCGAAACGCTCTAATGCGGCATCTCGCCAAAGAAGAGCGATTTAGGATGAATCATTGGAAATTAAGCACGTGTAATCCATCACTACAAGTGAAGTATTAAAAGTTTCATTAGGCGAGTGATGGGTGGGGTAATGACAGATGACCGTGGAGGTTCTCTGTGTCAACAGTGTGTCTTTTTTATGCTAGTTTTTCTTTACTGTGATGTTTGATTTGTTCAGGAAAAGCATTGAATGTGAGGAGATGGGTTGTGTTAGTGTTCTTGCTGCTTGTATTAAACTTTGGTTCCAGTTTCAATGCATTTGTGTTGATTTGAACGTACTTAAATTGTGCTTGTTAAGAAGAAATTTGTTATTACATTTCTTAGTGATCAGATGTTTTGCCTTATGGGCAATAAAACTACATCATAGTAGAAGGATCCCGAGTCATATCTAGACATGAGAAAGTCCACCTTTGGTTGCCAGAGATGCAGATAGGTCACTGATAGATCTGATAGATTGTACTATCTTGTTATTGATCCAAAACATTTGGAGTTTTCATTACGGATAAGTCAGATGTCAATATTTGGTGGTTTAAATACCCATGTGAAGTCTTTCTTATTAAAGTATTTTTTTGTGTGTTTTAAAGCCTAGTTCTCCATAGTCAGGTTAGTGAATTGTCACACCCATAACGGTTTATATTCCTCATAAATGGACACCTGAAAATTGTGTTTTATGTTCTATAAAGAGCCATCCCTTCTCCATTTGTTGGGTAATATTGCTTTTGGTTTGTACATTTCAATTCACAGAAATACTACAAATAGGGCTGGGACGATATGTAATGCAATTCTTATGCTCATTTTTTCCAGGAATTTCGATTAAAGGCCGCCGCATCCAAAAGCCAGAGGGCGCTCTTGCGTAGAAACTACAAATATGGTCCACAGAAGAAGTACGGTTTACAAACGTAGTGTGCGAGTTTTGCGTTCACTTAAAAAATTCTCAAAAAAGAAGTGCACTTTAAGTACCCCGATGATGCACGATTTCAACCGAAAATATGAAGTGTGGAAGTTGGGCTGTCACGATTATTAAATAATCGATTGTTCGACATCATCGCGATGGTTTCAGAGCATTGCAATTGTCGCACATCTCTTTAGAAGACACTAGGGGAGCTGTAGTGCATCTGCATATTAACAGTCAGTGGAGCGGTTCAACGGTCAGTTACCGTGATGGTCCTGGTGGAATGTCTCACGGCTATCAGCCAATTAGATTCGAGAACCAGAGAGAACTGACGTATAATCAAATATAAACAGATGATTCAATAAATTGGTATATTTATATTTCAAGCTTTGACTGAAAATGTCACATCCAAGACGCTGGTATTGCCCTCATATCTTCTGCCTCGCTTTTTTTGGTCTGGTGTGCACCTCATCACCAGGAGGACAGAAACGTGTGTGCGTGTGCTACTTCACTGATGAGACGGGTATGTTTCATGTTTTTCTCCTCAAACGCTTGCGACCCGTTGGGAAATCACATCTAAACTAGACAGGCAAGACCTGGCAAGCCTGGAGCAGGTCCAGAATCCCCCCTCAATTTCACAGAGGGCTCTCTTTGGCAGCTTCCTCCCAAATTAACCTCAACTGATGATACAGATAATAAGGATGATGATAAAGATTATGATGGTACAATTGGTTATAGTTGGCTATAAATATTAGCCAATCCGTCAGGACATCTGATAGGGCTGGGACGACTTATTATACCTGTCTAGGTCGATTCTGAAATTGCAAAGGCTTCGATGCTGTGTTTTATGCACAGCTCTTCCTTGAACTACGGCACTTTGATCAGTAGGAAGTACTGCTCGATCTAAAATCACTTCGAGATTGAGTCTTTTATAACGTGAATTTGAAAAAGCAACACTTGTCAAACATCACCGTTAAAAATATACTTTATTATCATAAATATACCTGAAAACATTTAAAGAACAGCGAAAGAATAGAGGGTATGCATTGACGTCACTTTCTCACGTGAACATGTCGTGACACGCCATGGGACACGCTCCCCTGAGTGGCAAAACACCCAGCAAAATGGCTGAGGAGAATAGGAGAAACAAAGAAACCGGGACTAAAACACACAATTATTTGCTGGAATTACAAACAGCTGGACTCGACAATGATCCTTACGACTACCTTATGCCTTACAAAGGAACCAGGTGTTCCTGGACACTGAAATGCTGCGCGGAAAAAAAAGTGGTAAAGCGACGACACGTCAATACCCTCTATATTAACCATATGCATTTCCTGGAACTACATGTGTAAATTCCTCTTCTGTGTCCCATAATTGGAGTTTCAGCGCGAGAGCGCCCTCTGGATTTGGATGTGGCGGCATTAAACCGTAATTCATTGAGAAACTGAGCAAAATAATTGCACCTATATCGTCCCAGCCCTTACATCTGACATTATTAACTTAACTTAGTAAGTTTTTTTTCCACAGTAAATTTTGAGTGACAAATCATGAAATCATTTCTTTACATAATATTTATAAAAACTCTTCGCTGTCGCTGTACTTCTGAAACCTTGTATGTCCAAATTTGCTGTTTTTCAGGAGATTAAAACAAACCAGACCTTTTCAATGATTGAACACTTTTTAATACTTTTTATTAGTTAGATATTTCCAAAACCCAGTCACAAACATAAGAGGTGACTAATAATTGTGATTTATTGCAAAAAAATGTAAACACTAAAAATGGAGATACGAGGTTATGCTGCACGATTAACGTTATTTTAAACGTGATAACGATTTATGCACCCCACAAATAATTGAGCATAATCGTTGTGATACTAGTGTTTCAAAAGCAAGCACAAAACTCCTGATAAGGTTGGAAAATCATCGCCCCCAAAAAAATCGTGTTTATTAATCGTGAGTAAAATTTTGTGCAAAATAATCGTGATGATCATTTTACCCATGATCGTGCAGCCCCAATACTAGGTTTCAGAAGGACAGCAGTGAAATGTAATAGTTTAATGTAATAATATTAATAGTGCATTAGATCTGTATTTATACAGGTAACTGTAATTATAAGTTCCGTTTTATGTAAAAGGCCTCATGGGCATCAGTAAGTGCTTTCACAGGTTTTGTTTAGTATTTGTGAAGTGTACTTCAGTCTGCAGCTTCTGATTGGTCCTTATCTGCTCTGAATGAAACTCGACAAGTTAAGTAGTATCTGTACTACTGTGCCACGTTCCGTTTGAACATACAACTCTGCAAATATTAAGTGTCATATTTACTCATCTGAATACTGTAGATACTCTTATTTCAGTAGTTTTCACGCTTTCAAATCTGTGTACAGGATTTTCCCACAGAAGCGTCATGTGTTATATTTATTATATGTTTATTTTTTATTTCCAAAAATATATTTAACTGCTTGCGTGTTTAAAGCTCAAGTTTTCTGATATCATTATGAGGATAAAATATCATGGAGTAGTCACCGGAGAGTAAGTTGGCATAGGAGACATTGAGAATATTACACACTTCAGCTCTTTGAGTATTGCGCAGTGTGCTCAAAGTTTACAGACACACTGTCTTTCTATGTTGATAGAGATCTTCCTCTCATCTTAACCAGTTCAGTTCAGCCTTTCACCTTCGATAACCCCCGTCCTAATACCAGCCATAGTCTGAGGCTTTCTGGAGATCTTAGATTTTCTCTGCTCATTCCCCAAACCCCCAGAAGCCCCTGATCCCTTATTGCACTGCTGGAATAATCTCTCACAAACGCTGCAAGACCTCAGAACGCCACATTTACATTTCAATTCCAGACTACTTGACATCCGATTGTAATAACGTAAATTTATTCACTTCCTATTTGGCCACTGTACAAACAATTAAGCAAGCGCTGCTGCATATGGTCTTTGTGTCCAAACATAATTATATTTTATTCAGTTTACCCTTACGTCTGAACAAACACAGCCAGACGGTGTTTGCCTTCAACCCAGAATTAATCTATCAGCAGTATCTATATTTTCTAGTTTGAGCATGTGCAGGATTGTTTTCTAAATCCTAATTTGGTTACAAGTCTCAATATTGTACATCTGATAATGTGGTTTTTAGTGAAAATAGTGCTGATTTTATCACACTATAATGTTATGGAAATGTTACATAAATTCATAAATGTTGTAATAAATTCATGCAGTTATTGCAGACTTGTGATATGCACATCTTCGCTATTGAAAAGCACCAATACAAATTTGTGTCTCACAAAACCCTTCGTATCTTTCAAAGATTTGATAAATTCCTTCTCAACAATGCGTATTCTCAGCCGTCTAAACATGACTGCACCTGCTGCTGGTAGTTGCTTTATTCAGATTTTAGTCCGTTTTTAACTTTTTATACACCAGATTTAGGAAAGGTGACAATTAAAGTAAAAAAGTAAATTTTAAGGTCATTTTTGGGGTAAATTTCAACATTCTTCGGTGTGAAATAAGACTTAACATGAATTGAGAATGCATTATGAGTCTTTTTTAAACACTGCTGGATTAAGGCGTCTTAATCTCTTGTAATGCTCGCTGTCATTGGAATGAACACATGGAAAGCTCTGATCTCTCCACAGAGATGTGTATTAACCCTTTCATTTAGATTGGAGGAGAAGCTGATGAATTCTGATGACATGTGATCTGTGCAAGACTAAAAATACTTGTTTAAATTTATATGAGGTCATCATTGCTGAGGCAAAATTTCTTATTTTGGTTGAGGTTAAGTTTTTCAGATAATATTAGGCCAGATGTTTTATTTGGTTTAAATTAACTGACATATTGTAGTAGTTTTACTAAACTTTTATCAACCTAATCAAATTTAATCAAAATGTACTCAAATATATATTATTAATACACATTTACAATGCCATTCGAAGGAAACGTTTTTGTGTTTGGAAAGGAAAAGCCTCTTAAATAAACTTCACACAGACACATGTTGTCTGTCGCTCTGTATAGGAAATCCAATATTATCTTGACTTGTATATGACAACTTTTTAAAAATACAAAAGAATAATCTTCCTGTTTAATGTGAGTCTGGACAAAAAATGACTAGGGTGGAGAAGATGAATGAGAAATCTCTTTTGGCCCGTCCCCTGAGAGCACTTTCTCCCGGGCCTTCTGCTCGGGTCTGTGTTTTGGCTCTCAGGGACTGACCGGAGGTTCTGCCTGCTGGTATTTAGACCCCGGGGGAGGCGCACCACGCATGGACTCCAGACACACATGAGAACTGAATATTCCTGGAACTGACTGGAAACAACCTGCTCCCTGTCATACACAATCCCCTGAGACTTCCTGAGTGTTGTTTTCCTATAATGATAAAAAAATAAATTCAAAATCGTTATACAATACAGTATTAAGTATATGGAAGCAAAACAAATTTGACCCTATGTTGACAACCGTGCCATCTGATTTCACATCTTGTATTGGCATAGTTGATTTTTTAAATATAAAAGACTTGAAAATCTTTTTTCAGATCTTTGCATAACGAAAAATGTTTGCTAGTTGTGTGCATTATTTTCTCACTATGTATAATTTATTTGTGAGTTCAAACGTTTTCGGTTTGTCTGTGTGTGAGCTTGAATGTTTTTATTTCTATATTTACTACCTATCGTTTTTCTTTTCATTTCACAGTAAAATATGACCTGGAGCTTTATGTGCGATATTTACTCAAACATGTTTATAAAAGAAACGAAATAAACATGAAAAGATTCGACTTCTGTATTCTGAATGCCTCTTAAATGTGGTTCACCCAGTCTTGTCGCCAAAATGTTATTTTTGCTTGAAACACCTTTGGAATCAGTTCTGTCAGCCACCTATTGAAACTCTGACCTTGGCTCAGAAATATGTCACATACCCATAAATGTTCAACACTTTCCAGTGTGATGTTATAGCAGTGTGTGCATGTGTCTACATGATGAGCATGACGCTGTCCAAGGTACTGAAAACAGATGTTTTTCCATAGAAAGTGTACTATAAAAATGATAAAACCATCTCATAACAAAATCAAGATCAATCTTAACAATTTAAGCGTATTATAGCCTTAAGGGTTTGGATTGCATTTATTTAAAAATATTTATCATTTGAATGTAAATGTGTGTACAGTCGATTTCTTCTTGTAATTTTTTTTCTCAACATTTCAGGTTATTTAAGGCTGTTATTAAAGCAGATACTCAAAATACAGTTGCATTGTAGTTTTCCCAACCATAAACACAACACGAGCCTGCTGCAAAACACCTAAACATCTCCAGCAGCTCCAATTTGTAACAGAACAGAAGAGGTCAAAGTTCACAACCTCTCGACTAACCCTACACTTCTATCCAACCTCCCTCTCCCCCACCTCACTCGCCCATGTCCATTTAATCTCTCTGGCTATATTCCCATCTCACTAATCCTGCTCTATCTCTCTTGCAAATGTCAGTCAGTATCTGTTCCCCGGGCGACGCCTATCTGCAGCACCGCATGCATTTGCGGCAGGGCAGATATTAATGAGGTTGCCCGGGAGAGGGATGAAAGAATGAACCACTCTTATTCTTTTTCACTGACAGACATTGTGTGTTCAGGCCTCAGGGCCGGATCTGTTGTTTCTTAGCTAGATTGCGCGCAACTGTTGTCTGCGAGATGTTTGCAAACGCAACCTGCAGATTATATTGCCTGATATGTTGGATCAGACAATACGTAAAGTTTTGTTGTAAAGGGGTGTTGGCTTGTACTGTAACTGTACAAACTCTTTATGTATTGTTGTCGGGCGAAAACCTTGTATGTCTAAAATGAAAAAAGTAATATTTTTAATTGAAAAATATGTGGAAACATGTTTATGTAAAAGATGTGTGAAAACCCAGCTACTATATAATATACATCCTACATAACGTCAAAAATACATCATTTTGATATCTTTAATACTGACTGTTTAAGACCATGTAAAATATTGAAATAATAGAGAAATTAATAGTTTAAATAAAGTTTGATCCTCTTATCTCAAATGTTTAGACTTTAGCCTGGTTTTCACAGACAAATATATTTTTTAATCATTGAAGACAGAACTGCTGTTTAAAGTAAAAAAAAAAATACTTTTCATTAGTTTAATATTTGCAAAACCCACTGACGTAAATGATGGGTAACCATTGATTTATGAAAAAAATCTAATCAAACTATGGAGACAACATAATAAATTCTAGACACCTGAGTGAGACTTCAGTGTTTTAAGTGAAACATAATATAAATTTAATTTTATATAATGAAATGTAATGCAATCATTTTTCACACAGCTTTTTTCTCCGTACCACGTCAAGTCAAAGTGGTACTTTCTTAATACCTGTTTGTAGTTTGTGTAGTTTGTTATTTCTTATTTCCTCCACCAAACGTTTGTTGTCAAGATGTGACATCGTAGGGAGCATGTCTAAATTCCTATAGAAAGCAAACTGTTGTCAATGGTAATGAACGATTTTGTTATTAAAGGGGTCAAATGACACGGCTAAAACGAATATTATCGTTTGTTTTAGATGTAATGCAATGTGTATACCCGATTTAATGTTTAAAAACGCTGTATTTTCCACATACCGTGCATGTTTGTATCTCCTCTTTGCTCGAATACTGCAAGCGTGTGACGGAAATTTATCGCCTCTTACCATATTTGGAGCATCATGTTCCAGAGCAATTGTACTGACAGGTACGCCCACCTTACTTGCGTATACATTTGGGTGGTCTTAGTCAAATCATACCACGAGATTTGTGGCGGTGTGGTTACACAAGGCGTTTCAGGCAGGTCTGGGTGAGCATTTGCTTTTAGATAGAATGCATCTTTTGTTCCCCCACTTAAATTTTTGCAGCTTTATAACACAACAAATTGACAGAAAATTCGTGCCATATGACCCCTTTAAGTTATTTAAATTTCGTGCTGTATTTCAGTCATTTTTATGCGCTTTGGTAATGAAAAGTAGATATTAAATTGTATGTATTTATATAAATATTTTATTTTAATTCTATTTGATATCAATGTACATGTGATTGATAAACATGATTAAAAAGTATTTTGTAAAGGACTACCTGTCTAGACACATACAGTAGATGTTTAACATAGATGTGGCATAAATCAATTATTCATAAACAGTTTTTTTGTTACATTTTCAGTAGTTTTTGTTACATTCTTCATGGTTTGTTTATGCTTCTTCCGTGATACATGTCGTAATACTGAACGTCCATCTTAAAGAAACACGTTTCCCAAGTGAGCTTAAAGTGACCTTCAAAATACCATCAAAATCACCTTCAAAATGAAAATTCTGTCATCATTTACACTCCCTAGTGTCATTTCAAACCTTTATGACTTTCTTTCTTCTGCAGAACACGAAAGAAGAAATTTTGAAAAATGTTGTTAACAGAACAGCACAGCCCCCCATTCACTCCTATTGTAACCAATGCAAGTGGATGGGGGGGCTTTCTTCAAAATATCTTCTTTTGTGTTCTGCGGAAGAAAGAAAGTCATACAGGTTTAAAATTACAAGAGGCAGTGTAAACGATGACCGAATTTTCACTTTATAAGATGAACTACTCATTTAAAGGCAGTATGAGCTCTATAAACTCTTCTCCTCCCATCACCTGTAGTATAGAGACATCTTTTCATGCTTTAGTAAATTACCAACGGTTAAAATTCCTGTATCACTTCATCTATGGGTTTCAGACACTTTTTCAAGTTGACTCGTGTAAAGCCACACGTTTTCTCACAGATCGCCGACTCACTCCTCGTGCTCACCCTTAGGCCAGCTATTGTCTCTTGCCGTCATCTCTCAGTGGAGTGCATTTCTGGTGGATTTAATCTTTAAAACTAGGTTACAATAGATACTGCACGGCCTAATTCGATCGAAGCATCCTCTCTATAAAGAGAATATTGCACCTGCGTAACAAAAGCTGTACTTACTTTGGAAATGGATAATCCTAAAACCCATGCCCTCCCTCTCCTACATAAACAAAATTCCTATCCGTTTTAAACCTTATAGCCCTGACAACAAACCGCGTCAGTTGCCAGATATACGGCACAGGGTCAGTGCTTTATTACAGCGGTTCTTCATTTCCCAGAGTGATCCTTGAATCAGAGATGTTGGCGGCAGACGGCCCTTTTGACTCAGTGGTGGTTAATCACAGGAAGTGACAGCGCTGTAGTCAGACATCCGATGGTCTCGGCCCCCGCACATTTAGCGAAAGCTTGAGCGGATCGAGGACATCAGTGGGGAAACATCTTCCACCGTCTCTCTTGGGTTCAGATCGGCCCATTTTTCCCACCCGGTGGGGGGCATGTGTGAGAGGTGTGAGAGAAGCTATCAAATTATCACGTGCCGGCCCTGTGGTGCTCGTGTCCGTCTGTGAAGGCTTGCTTGCATGTCTGGCCAAGTTTTAACCAGTCGTGGATAATCTAACATCTAAAACTGCTGTCCAGTAGGACACCAGTTTGGTTCAAAATTATCCCATTCTGTTATCATACAAAGTTATAATTAAACAACGCTTATAACTACAGAAGAAGTTCTCTGAGGTTAAATTTCCACCAGTTTATGCAAATCTAGCAGAATTGCAGATCTTCACTCTTGTTCCCTGCTGATGTGTTAAGGCGAGTTCAGAGATGAGGGTGAAGTGCAGGACTTGCATCCATATATTATTCATAAGCAGTAATATATGTTTGTGAAGGTATATACATTATTAACGCCATAGGCTTTTCACGCCAGTTAACCTTTATCTGGTCAATTCAATAGATTGAGTTGTTTTTGGCCTCAGGTGTTGAATGGGATGTGCTTCTGCCGTCCAGACCTTAAGATCACAAACAAAGAATGTGCATGGAATTCGAAATCTGTTTTGTCCTTAAAGTTTCTCAGTCGCTAGATGACACAAAAATATTAAAGGAATCACTGTTTAAGTTGTCTTAAAGGTGGAGTGGTTGATTTGGAAAGGCGCTAATTTTAGCCTGCTAGCACGGAAATTATAATCCCACCCTCTATGCGATTCGCCGTCCAAAGCCACGCCTCCTCCAAACACATGAATGTATTTCGGAAATCCACGCAACGAATTACAAACAAAATCCATTAAATTCTCTTCTCGAAGCATGAGATATAAAGAGATTTCAAACCAACATGACAAAAAATGTTTCTGGACAGGATCACCCACCATGCCTTTAATGTGAAATGTCGTGATTGGTCACTTTTTTATCTGGCTACAGGTAAAGGCAACTGATCTAGAATCAGACTAGAAAGTAACAGATAACTACAAACGTGATATTTTGATTTCTGTGTATGAAGGACTTCATTCAGTCTCACCGATTCGTGTTAAATTGTCAGTGTCTTATTTTAGCATCCAAATGCTAGTGTATCTACGGATTAAACATAATATTTCAGGCGCTGGGTGTAGTTAAAGAGATGCATTCTCAATGGCTGGTGTTTTATCGGCATCTGCCCAGATACGTCTGCGAGACGTCTGCTAAAGATCTGGAAAACATCTGGTGTGTTAAAACATCTGATAAACATCTTAGAAAAGGCACTTTTACATACATACTAAATTATAAACATCTTACAGCTTCTAAGAGATGTATTGTAGATGAACAATCAAAAAATTGTAGGTCTGCATTCAGGTCTTTCGGATCTAAATGCAGACATTAAATAGACGTCGCCCAGATGTATGTGTGCTGTCAGGGTGAATAATTGTAAAGAAAAATTGTGTAAGATTCAATCAAAAGGTCCTCGGAGAATCCAAATACAAACATCGAACAATGTCACAATGCCATATTTCACACACAGATGTGAAAGAGCTCAAAAAGGTGAATTAGCTTCTTTTGAAATCTCTTGAAAATGAATGCCAAGTATTTAATCTTGCACTGCAAAAGCCGTGTTTGTTACTCTCTGTGTTGAGTCTGTGCATTGTTTGTGTTTGTAAAACGTCAGTCCAAGGTCTCAGTTGAAGAGGTTTGCTAAAGAGACTTTAGAGGGAATGAGGGTTTTGTGCCAAACCATTACAGCCGAACGCTCTCAGCAGGGCTTAAAGACTGTTGACAGGAGTCAAGACTAACTTTCAGATTCGGTCTCACCTGCGCCATAACCACGTCAGCTAAACGCCTTGTTAATGTCTTGCTAATCCTCCTCTCTTGTGCGCCTGAGCTGTTATGTCACAGTTTTTGATCGTCTTCCAAGTGGCCGACGAAGCCAAAACTACATAATGACATCTCAAACCCTTTAATGATGCGTTTTGAGACCGATTACAATTATGTTTGCTTGACGATATGTGGAGCAGCTAACCCTCTTCTGCTAATGCTAACAATAATGTTGTGTGATCATAATTCAATCTGGCTTGTGCTGTGTTCGTACGGCATATGCTATGGACGAATAGAGATTTGTGAGTCCACTGAGGAAGAACGTTTGTGATGCGCTCAAAGCATTTGCATTGATCCTTATTATAGAACTAGACTTCATCCTAAAGAAATGCCTTCAAGCGTGTGACGCCTCTACATGCACACAAACTTTGAGTCTGATGCAATTTAAACTTCATACTATTTCAAACTTTATGAAATAGTTTATGATATATATTTACTTGAGTCCGCATCCTGATATGTGCATTTAAATTTCGTTGTATAATCTTGTACAGTGACAATAAAAGTATCTAAAAAAAACTTGATTATTGTATCTGTTGTAAAATACAGAATAACATTCCAACACAATCTCATGGCAAAAACTTAGCTATTTTATGATATGTCTAATTCGTATGAATTCGTACGATCTAATTGTAACTTTTTTTACGATTTGCTTTCACGCTAGTGACGTTATTTTTAGGACCGGAGTTAGGGGTGGCAAACAATTATGATAAACATCTAAATACCATTAAATAAATGATTTTCAATCACTTTCCGATGAATCTATAGTGCGCTGTGATTGCCGTGACCCCTAACAAGGGCACTTTGTTATCTTGAGGACTGGATCATAATAGATGAGTTGGGTCACCTCACATGGCCAGGGGTGTTAAGGGGCCGTTTGTCTTCTAACCCCGTAACAAAGAGTCACTCTGGCTAAAGGCCAACTGGCATGTACAGACACAAACCCTCGATGTGTTTGAGTCTTTGTGTGTGTATGCAAGTGTGTGAGACCACAAATGCTGTGCTGGCTCTCAAAGCTATGTCTGGAGAGATAGCCTCTTGTTATTCATTTTCATTTGAATGGGCCAAAATTTGATACAAACGTGCAGGAATTATCTGCTGGCGTACAGAACAGAAGAGATCACTTGATGTTTGACCAATATTTTGTCTGTATGTTATGTTCGACCTCATGCATCCATCAAAGACGCTGAAACACAGGCTGGATTCCACAGAAATGCCATTAAGCGTTCCATTAAGCCAAGTCATTTGGGCGTTATTTATGGATTATTTATTTATATTAAACACAGGAAATTTCTATCATCTATGAATATGCACATCATTAAGGAATGCAGAGAGTGCAAAACAGATTGAAATATTGGATAGTTCTTTCTTCTGCAGAACACTAAAGAAGATATTTGAAGAATGTTGGTAACCAAACAACATGGACATGGACTTCCATTGAATTAACACAAAACCATTTTCTTAAAATATCTTCTTTTGTGTTCTGCCTAAGAAAGAGTCCTATGCGGATTTTAAATGACAAGAAAGTGAATAAATGACAGAATTCCCTTAAAGAATCCCTATAGGTGGATAATTTGTATAAAGCCTATGACATGCTCATGTGATATTGCTTTAATATACAGCGGTGTGTTGGGCTCGCCGCTGGAGAACGGGCTCATCCTCAGCACATTCTGTTCTCCAAGCACACAAAACTGGATGCCAGGCCATTGTTTTATCTTTCATTAACTCTGTGCTACCCATATGACCTTGTGCCGACAATAAAAGCCAATTGGAGGCAGTGAGGCTGGCCAATACGGGAAGAATTTATTACAGCTGTGTTTTTACGCCTGGCCCGTATCACTGCTTTACAGCGGTCCTCAACCCCGTAACCTGAAGTTCTACTCTGTCTGTTGTGCTGAATGAATGGGCTCGGCTGGTTTATAGTTGGGAGCGCTGTGGACGGTGGAGTTGGTACTGCATGATTTGAAGTCAAAAGGCTGAATTTTGTGCATAGGATCTGTTGTACGTAATATAACAGGACTGGATTGGAAAATATGGTGCTTGCATGGCATAGCATAGCAATAGCAAGGTGATGGGGTTAATTCTCCTCATTTTTTCACCCAAAAATGACAATTCTGTCTTTATTTACTTACCTATAAATCTGAATAAATGTCTTTCTTCCGATGAACACAGAGAAAGATATTTGTAGAATGCTTGTAACTTAACAGTTCTTGGCCACTATTGACTACCATGGTAGTAAACATTTCTTTATAATTTTGTTTGTTCTGTTAAACACTAAAGTAGATATTTTGAAGAATGTAGGAAAGCAAACCATTCTGGGGCACTTTTGACAACCATTGTCATTTTACTATTGTAGTCGATAGGGTCCAAGAACTGTTTGGTTACAAGCAGATAAATATATTTCTGTTCATCAGAACAAAGAAATGTAAACAGATTTGGAACAATTTGAGGGTGTGTAAATGAAGACAGAATTGTCATTTTTGGGTGAACTGTTCCTTTAAAACACTGTATATAAACGTCCTTAAAACGAGGTGAATTTACCTGAAAAGCAAAAAGTCTGCATATAACTTTATTTCACACCTTAAATAACATTTGTTTTTCTAACCCCGCTGGCAAATTGTTCTTCTCATTTATGCTATAAACTAAAAAAGTGACTTGATGTTCTGTCATGGTTTCACTCTCATGTTATTCTAACCCGAATGACTTTGAACACAAAAGTAGAACGTTTGATCAATGCTTACGTTTTCTTCATACAGTGAAACCGAATGGTGATCCAGTCTAGAAAATCTGTTTCTTTAAGGATGTTGAGATGTAATTTTGACAAAAAAGCAAGTCAAAAATCCTGATGACGAAAATGATCCTATGCAGCGTAAATGGGCTTCTGCTGGAACAGCACGGCACTCGATACTAATGAGATCACATGCGTCTTTTTTATAGTCTGCGAGACGCTAACTTCATTCATTCTAATGAATATTCACTCTAATGATTTTGAGCAGTGTGCTAAAACAGGGCAGTTTATTTCACAGGTCATTGTACAGCGTCAGTGCGGGTCGTGAACTTGCTTTCCTTGCTCTTCGAAGCGTCTGCCATTTCTCTTCATCTTTCATGTAATGGTTGAATTAATTGAAAGAGCATTTTCATCCATCTATTCTATTTTTCCCATTCTTTTCAATCTCATTCTTCATTATGTTGTTTGATTCCTGAAGCTCACTTTCTTTGACATTTTCAAGTTTCAATTATGAAACGAAATATCAAACAAACGGAGGAATTCTGCGTTCACGTTGCATATTCTTCCTGCTTGCATCACGCAGCACAGCGGGCTTAAAATGGCTCAACGTTTTGAGCAAATAAGCTTCGTTTCTCTACCGAAAGCAGACCGGCTAAAACTCTTTCAGGGTTTTTGTTCTGCTAGCTTATTGTTACAGAGCTGTGCACAGAGTATTAGGCTATAGCGTCGTCTTTTCTATGCATTCCATTGGGTGGAACCGGTTTTTGTTGAATAGCTGCCTCTAAATATGGCTTTACTGCAATTGCAAAGGTTTTTAAAACGAACAGAAAAGAAACTCTTTGTGCACCTGACCTGTCTAAAAAACCCTGAACAGAAAGTTTTGATTCAGAGGTTCTTAATTTAGCGTTTTTATTGGTATTGTTTTGTTGTTATTTTTAATACCCTGAGTTTGCCATTGATTATTCGTATTATTAACACAATATTGATGATCCCGGTTATTGTAAATAAATTATTATAAGCTTACAGTTGGAAATCAGGGTAAGGTATGGAGACAGTTTTGAATACAGAATTTTTTTATGTACTTGTTGATTTCTGTTTATTTTTTACAAAAAAAGTACAAGAATATCCAAGAATATGAACCTGCACTATGCCCATGAAGTCATCTATTGTTATTATTTTAATGAATCATATACAATTTATTTATTATTGAAAAAAAAGATACATAAAATACAAAGATGCATTTACAATAAAAAAAATAGACGCAAACATATTTTTACATTTGTATACTTTTTTCTATACTAACTTTCTTTTGTTTTTTTATGTTACATTTTAAAGCATTATATACAATTTATTTAATATTAATAAAAAATTCCATCAAAACAAAACATTTTAAATGCAATTTTTAAACTAAAGAAGTAAAAGAATATCCACGAATATGAACCTGCCCAAATTTCCGACATGCCCATGAAGTAATTTATTGTTATTATTTTAATGCATTTAATACAATTTATTTAATATTAATAAACAATTTTAATCAAAACAAAAACATTTAAATGCAATTTTTAAACAAAAGAAGTACAAGAATATGACATTCCCATGAAGTCATCATTATTATTTTAAATAATTAGTATCAGTAGCTTTTTCTTAGTAAAGTGTACAATTTAACAAAAAAATGATTTTGATAGTATGTCTTCCAGTTTGCTTTGTTAAATCAGTTCTGTTAAATAGCTTGGTGGTTAATACAATTTTGCGGTTAATGCACCAACATTGTTTTCCGATACATTTAAAAATCGGGTTTAGTTGGGGATAAGAAGGTCTCAGATGGGATCGGAAAGAAGGAATAAAAGCCATACAAATACCAAAGGTGCTATATCCTGACCTCACATCAAATGGATTACACTTCAAAGCACCTGTATGCATTGATTTGCTTGACGTTTGTCTGGTCTGATGTGACTTCTCTTCTGTGATCTTCTTCTTATCTTTTTCATAACCATAAGCACAGTGTTTTTGACCTAGAGAAGCTATCGGTTTGATTAAATAGCAGATTTGAGAGTAAATGTGTTGAATGAGATGCAACCATTGTGGTTGGGTTTGTCCGATATTGTTGCAGCCTGTTTTCTCGACTAACTCTAAATAAAAGCGTCTTTGATCTCTGGTAAGTGTTTATGGCTTGACCGTCAGGTTTTAAGATCGGTGAGGTTGGCTTTGTAGTGCACTGGTCTGTAAGAGCTGAGGTTTGGTGTTTTGGTTTATGATGTGGTCTCTCATCTCTCCCGGTTGTTCGGTCGCTCTTCTTCTCTCTCTCTCTCTCTCTCTCTCTCTCTCTCTCTCTCTCTCTCCTCAGCAGGCTCTTTGCTCATATCCTAGATGCCATACTGAGATTGCGGTCGGGCCAGGTGGTCTCACGTCAGACCCGCAGCTGACACACACACACACTTTCACCCCTCTGTGCTCACTCAGGGGTGGATGAGGTACCAGCCTCTTTTTCGTCGCTTGTCTTTTGATCTACATGTGGTGTGTGGGGATGCAATTTGCACCTCGTTCTCTGTTGTGTTGTGTGCCAGGATGTGTTGTGTCAGACAAGGTTATGTTAGGCATGTTGTGGTCAGGCTGTCTGTTTTTGGGTAGGGTGTGGTGTGTCAGACAGGGGAAAGAAACACATTTTCTGTTGTGTGTTTTTCTTTTACTTTGTAATGTCTGGACAACGATTGCAAAAAAAGTGAAGGACCCAAAATCAATCCCTGGGGAATGCCAAATTGAACAAGACCACCTTAAGACCTACATTCACCCAAAGGTTACAAACTTTCAATTATTTGAGAGTTTATATAACTTTCAGTTTTTAAATATATATTAATATAATTTAAATTGGTTTTACATTTGTTTAGAAGTGTATTGCATTTTTTTTTTTCAATATTGTGAAGTTTGTATTTTGCATATTGTATATGTGCGTGGTGTTGTGTTAGGGAGCCTGAAAGAACAATCCAAATTAGCTATAAAATGTTATAAGAACGTTGTAAATTCCAAACGCTGCAGAAAAATCTGGGAACATTGCGCTCAAGTTGTGTGGCAGCGGATTTCCACCAAAGTGTCTCTGTGACCGAATAAGTGAAGATGCTGCTGAATACTTGAGGATCCAGTGGTTTAATGTGTCTAAGTTAAAACACTTAAAGGAAAATGGCCTAATTAAACGCTTGACAAGAAAACAAAAAGAGATATTAAGCCCAGGAGAACAAGGTGTCCTCACTGCAGTTGCGAATGAGAGGGACGTTTGTGATGGGGAAGTGCTTATGTGTGTGTTTCATACAGGACTGAGGCAGAGGAGTGCTGAGGAAGAGTGTGTGAAATGGTGTTTCTATAAATAGCGCTGCTGTTTCTCGGCCTCATTGAGACTGCTTCGCCTGTGCACCTCAGATTAGGAGTCAGGATTTGCTTTGAGTGGCGTCACTCACAATGAGAGATTAGAGCGCTTGTGTATCTGTGTGTTTGCTCTGATACTGGTGCTGGAGATAAAGGTGTAATGGTGCACAGTTCAATTTTAAATATAACTACTTTGATGTCCAACGACTTAAAGATTTAAAGGCAAAAGTATATATATATATTTTTTTTTTATTTCACACATTACTTTTTATAAATCAACTACAATGTATTTATTTAATGTTTATTCAAATAAAATCATACAGATAAAGCAGAAAGATTATAAACTACATTTACAGTAAAAATCAGAGGCAGATTTTTTGATGTCGTTTTATTTTTATGCTTTAAGTCTGTCATATTAATTAAAAATAAAAGCACACACAAAAAAACATTTTTAACTGCATTTACAGTGAAAAAAATTCTACTTCTAATCTTTACATTTTTAAAATTATAATCTTTACATTTTTATACTTGTATTTTTTATTAAAAAAATGTATTTTACATTTTTATGCATTATATGCAGTTTATTAAACATAAATAAATAAAAATTACACATAAAATACTTAGATTTTTAACTGCATTTACATTTAAAACTAGAACCACAAATATAATTTTACAGTTTAGTAGTTTGTATTTTCCTTGTTTTGCACTACGTTTTTATTCATTTTATTAAATTGATTTAATATTTGTTAAAAAATTTAATTAATCGATAAAACGCAAAGATTTTAATCCGCGTAAGCATCAAAGAGTTAGAGGCACAGATACATTTTATATTTTTGTAGTTGTCATTTTATATTTTTTTCATTACATTTTTATATATTATATTCAATTTATTTAAACGTGTCATAAATTGGCCTTGTTTATTGTTTTATACTGTTGAATGAGGTCTACTTATGATGTTTGCGTAGTTTTTACATGAAAATATATCAAAATCATTAAGCATTTGGCTATTTTCTACCCAGGTTTTGAGGCCAGCTCTGCAAATGCTTGGTTTTAATTTGTGTGCCACATTGAAGACTTGGAAGTAAACGCTCACTGCTATGATTGGATAGCAGTTTGCTTAGTAAACTTAGTTGGAGCCTTCTGTGAATTTGGTTAGATGCGTAACGTTAGGTTACAAATTAGACCCATTCGCACGGTATTAGTATTAACTGGGGACCTCGTGTGATTTAGAAATGACCTCCTCACATCTGTATTTCCTGTGGCGCATTCTCACGGATAAGTGAAGCCTGTGATTTTACTCAAATGTATTGACTTATTTCCCGTATTTGATGGCAAGGCTTTGCGTACAGTTTGTATAGCCTATAGTTGTATGGTGTTTAATGATATATGACTGTACCTGTCAGCATTTGACACCCGTGATCGCGAACCGGACAGAAGATCACTACGATCGCGGGTCTCAAATGTTACGAGTTTCTGGGAGACTCCTGGCCAAAACGACAGTGTTGGCAGGTATGGATATGACCCAGCACCTGAAATAATATCAAAACGCTTCAAAACAGCCTCTATTATTCGCAAACGGTGGATAAAACTTTTAAAAGTGATATACAATATGAGCCCGCCAAATCACAGAGGTGCCGATTCGCACGGGATTAAGATCTATCAGGGCATATCAAGCGATCTCTAACAAAGCAATAGTACGAATATGTTGTACTCGCATAAGATCGCTGCACCATTCCTATCGGATCCAATATTGACGACACAGCACTGCTTTTTAATTTTAGTCTCTCCGCAAATCCAGCGTCTGGTTATGCAGCGACTGCGCAATATTCTGCGATCTTAAATGGCGTGTTTACTGCTTGCTCGCTCTATCTGGTTCCGGCAACTTGTGTAACTTCAGGACTAACATGCGCGAACCAGTAGGCGGGGCTAGAGAAGTAGTCGTTGATATTCTTCTGTGTTCAACCTATCATAGACACCAGCGTTCGCTGGGCCTGGTATCAATAACAGTTGTAATTTCAGTAACAAGGGCGTTTTCAGTTCTGACACTTACAGGGTGTTCGCTTGAATACGATTCCCTCTTATTTAACAAAGGCACGGTTTAAAATTGATGTAGTTATTCATGACTCCTTTAATATATTTAAAATATAAAATTACAAATAAACCACAAAACTATTTAAAACCGCATTTACGTTATACACGCTAATATACATAACACGTAGTTTCATTTCCTGACAATCAAAAATGTCTCAAAGTTAGGCAGGGTTTCTTAAACTGCACAGTATGCTTTTATGGCTTTCTCTTTGAAACTTTGGAGCCTGTCCCTGTTCATGTTTGATGATTACTATTCATGATGAGCAGAACTTCCATGGAATGAGATCTCTGTGTGGGCGGAACCATCAGCCGTAACATCACACATAGAAACTCTAAAATAGATTCCACTGTTATTTGTCGCGCATCACTGTTATGGCAGGCTACGACCAACATGGAAAAGACATCTTTGATCATGTGTCACGCCTGGTTAGGACACAGTGTTGTACATCCGTGGAGATGGCTCCGATGTATTTTTATTTCAGAGTGTGAAGGGTGAGACTAAAGGCTTGCAGCGTTAGCTAAAGTCTTCTTTTGTTGTCATTATTCAGTTATGAGCGCAGCTCACCTGATAAGCTCTGATCCGCACTAAACCTAATGCAAATTCTGAAATGTAATTAAAAGATGATGTAACACAGAGAAAAGCGAATCTTCTAAGGTAATACAAGGAGTAAAGCTGCTGACTACAGTTCTGTTGGATTGTGATGGAGATTATGAAAGTGGCGATGAGTGCAGACTGTAATGACAGCAGTGATCAATATGTTATTCTTCTCGGTTAAATAACCTTCCATTCATTTCAGGTTTATAGCTCCGTAAATTTGATGGACTTGGAGACAAAGCTCCTTTTCAGGTAAATTGTCTCGCTGTCTACTGCCTAAATAGACATCATAATATAATGGTGGCCACTATTGAATCCAAGTAAGTATTCAGTGATTGAGACAGCACACTGTATAGCAGTATATAAAGTGAGTATATAAAGTGTAGTATATAACATAGGACTAGACCAAGTAATGAAGTATATTTTGGTTGTTTGTTACAATTTACATAATATTAGTCGTTAAAAGTATGCAAGATTAGAATGTTTGTAAATAAAAAATAATATTACTTTTTTATTTGCGACCTTTTTAGTTATAGAGAAGTGACGAAATGCGACGCGGGTTGACCAAAAAGTTACACCGAAATTTAAAGAAAGAAATGAAGCTGGCAAACAACAGCATTGACTTTTCTGCACAGACTACATATACGTTTAGTGGATACTAAAATGATGCAAAACCGAGCTTGCCCTTTCGTCGCAATGCATTCTGGGATTGCGTAAAGGATACATGTGATTCTGTGCGACATTTCGACCTCATAAGACCACATAAAATTACGTGGTTGCATTGAGAACAGCCTTTGCGTCACAAGTGCGTCTATACTTGAATGGTTAAAAATGTTGCTTAGGGAAGCAGCTCTCTAGGGTTTGGAATGGAGCCATAAACTCTACGATTCAATGTCGTCTTATTCTTTTCAGCCCACTGCTCGCTATCGATTTCGCACCCGTCCGCCTCTGTTCCGCCACACGTGACTATAAGCATGCTGCACTGCAGCGTTTTATGAATGAAAAGCTCAGGAAGCCCCCCCCCTTCTGAGCCTTCTGGCCTCTATTTCTCTCTTGCTGTATGGCTCTTTATCGCTCGCTTTCAGTTGGTGACTCACAGAAAGGGATGACTCCTACAGCGCAGTACAACACAGCGAGAGAGAGAGAGATGGCTCTCAGCTATACTATGATGCTCTGCAGTAAGATGCATTCGTAACATTGACTCACACTGTGTACGTACAGATTGTACTAGGAATGTTGACTGTACCAGTTCTTCAAATAGGTACGCAAATAAATAAAGATATACCGATGTAACGGTTTTGTATAATTTTCCGTGTTCCTTTAAAGGAACCATGGGTGGTTTTGGAGGGTTATGATATAGCTAGCTAGCATTGAGAATCGTCAGTCAATACTTATTGATGATTGGCTCGTTTCAATGGAAGGCGGGACTTCCTTCGCTAGAGCGGCCATATTGAGCGTTGCATTCCTCTCCATTCGTAGTAATGGAAGTGGCGGTTCGATATTAAGTGGTATTAATATCTTTGGCGTAAGATCCTACCTTCCCTTCTGAATGCAGGGTGCTTGGCTGGCAGTATGCAAATAGTTTGACAGACAAAAACATATGGACGAAATGCAACGATCGCAGTCTAAATAAAAAATATTTGAGAGACAAGTTTAGCCAAGTTACGGTTCTTCACGGTTTCTTTAGCTTGTTATCAGAAATAGTCTACAGGCACTCTTATTGTTTATGAATGTGTACTGGAAGTAAAAGTCACCATGGAACGGAAGTTGCGATTGCCTTCTTTTCCGTATCGTGACGTGTATCCGAGTGAAACGACTTCTGAAATTAGAAAAAAATGTTTCTTTATTTTGCACTTCCCTTTTGATTGTTTTTTTTGTAAGTTGGGCCTGGAGAAGAGGGCTTAAAATGCCTGGCCATTGGACAGTCAGTATAGTCCTACCTCTTTTGTTGCTGACGTCATGTGGTGAAGAGTTGTTGTTGAGCGGGCGAGAGGAGCTTAATGTTTTTGATAAAAGATTACAAGTGCAAATGAAAAAAAAAAATGGTGTGCACGGATAAATCATTTATAATAATCACTGCAACACTGTGTAAAACCTTATGAATATTCCTGTTTGATTTCATGGTGACTTCAAGTTCTGTCCCAAAAGCATGCATGCGCAGTAAAGTTTGTGTATGTTGTTGCTTTGAAATCAACTTTACGCAAGGTGAAACACACACTATTTCCACAAAATGCCAAGTGACAACACTTGAGCTAGAAACACACGTCTCACAAGTACACACTTACACAACATGCTGTATTCTCCAGCCCACAGTAACAATCATCTGCAACTACACGGACAGAAACCAGCAATGTGTCCTCAAGCAACATCAAGACACCCAGTAAATATAGGAAATATCTATGCTGGAGTTTCCTGAGTTTCCTACATTGTATATGTCTCTTTTACTTCCCACACGAACTGGGGATGTCATAGATCTTCTCTTTCTGCAGTATTTGGACTCGTCTGGGTGTTTTCAGCTGTCACAGTGTGGAGAAACTGTTTTCTGTTGATACAGATGTATATCTGAGTCTGGATATTTTAATCAAATTTACAAATATATTTTGGGAAGTTTTTCTTAGAAATGTTTCTTTGGTTGTTTTTTCTAAATCAAAAGTGGCATTGAGCAACGTACTATACATTTGTTTCTGGTATTGGTATCAACTATTGAAATTTTGTAGAGGGCACTATAGTTACACTATGTGGACAAACATTTTGAGACACTCCCTTCTATTAAACATGTTTATCTATTCTACAATTTCCAATCAAATCAAATATTAATGCTACAACAAACAATACCATATTAAATAATTTTGTTTCCATCTTTGTTGCATGTTTTGGGAGGGCTTTTTTCTTTTATGAAATGTCTGAATCACTGTACAAGTCATTAGCCAGGTTTCTATCACCCTGGTTTTAATGCGCATTTGAAATTTTGCATCAGAAACTAGTGATGGAAACGCCAAATTTCGCAATAAAAATCTAATTCGCAAAAAAGTTTTTACACTCTCTTGAGGTGTTTTTTCTTTTTTGCGAAAAACAGTTTTCGGCAATTTCGATTTGCATTTCGTTTGGATGGAAACCCGGCTATTGATGGGTTTGGGTGATGAGTGTTTTGCTCAAAATGTTTAGCTCCTGGGTTCAGGTCTGGGCTTTATTCAGACCAGTCAAGTTCTTACACACAGAACTGACTCAATCCTTTCTTTTTTAATCATTTTCTTTTCGAATTTGTTATGATTGAAAAGAAAAGAGCTCTGCACAAACTGTGGCTATAGACTTATACACACACAATTCTCTAGAATATCATTAGATACTGTAGCATTAACATTTCTGCTCACGGAAATGACCAAAGTAGTCAAACCTGTTCATTAGAAGGGGTGTTCCAATACAGGGAATGACTTCAAATAATATGAACCCTGAACAGTTCACCCTGGATTAAAAATTTTTTTCTGTCTTCTGGCGAACACATTTGAAGGAATAATAATCCAAAGCCTGGCAGTTCCTGGCTTTGTAATGCAAGTGAATAAAGACCCAGTGACCCACTCCAAAAAGCGCATATATCATAAAAGTACCCACACAGCTAAAGGGTTACATGTCTCATAAGAAAAAATGATGCAACCCGGATACATTTGTGAGCAAAAATTATCCATATTAAGAGCCAATTTAGTCCCATTTCTCAACGAATATCATCAATTAGATACAAAATTAGTGTTAAACTGTCTCCTTACAGTATCCAGATTCACAATGGTAAGCTTATAATAATAATGATTAAGTCGAGCGGTCAGGTATGATTTTTAGGAAATAGCAACATAACCGCACAGGAATTTGTAACTTTTTCATGAGGTTGCTATTTTTAATGAATTCGTACGACGTGAATTGTACAAAAACGTGCAATTCATACAAAGAAGCAACACTGAAGCCCCTCCCCTTAGCCCACCCCTGAACCACGTCACTAGCGCTTAAGCAAATCTAAAACCTATTTAAAACGTACAAATAAGATCGTACGAAATCATAAAAATTAGCCACCTAATTATAACTACAAATAGTTACGAATTCCAGCGAGATCCAGTTAGGGAGGCATTAGTACAGATTCCAGCTTTAAAGACGTTGGCTTGGCTAGTGTGTTGTTGTGGTACGCGCTCAGGGATAGTTACATGAAGTTCATTGGTTTTATGTGATTGGTTGACAGGTACGTAGTAGTAGTATCGCCTCCGTCAAATGTCGTGTCCCCTCAGACTCTCGCCTAAACTATGTCGGGTGTCTTCACAAGAAATGCTGCGTGGATTTAACAGACTGTCATTTGTAACTGCACATCATTGTAATGTCTTTAGCTGTGCAGTTGGTTCATTGAATCAGCGAACATCGCGTTCAGAACGATTTGCACATGAATGACTCACTTGAACCGATTCATTTAAACTATTGAACTTTTCTGTCACTAGCGAATATAAGAGATCATTGAAGTATTTAAAGTGAACCACAGAGAATGCAAGATGTGAATGAGCTTTGCTCATTTTAGTCATTTAGTACGACTGGTTAAATCAATTGGCTACAGTGTAGTGGGCTGAAAAAATAGTTGAAAATGAAAAAAGCTTTATATGATGAATATACACTTCTGTTTGGTTGAATAAAAGTAATGTTTCATAAAACTTAATAATTAAATTTCATCTAATTTTATTAGAAATTTTAATATATCAACGTCACTTTGGTTAGGCCACTTAAAGGTACGGTAGGCCACGTGTGTGTGTACAAGATCAGGATGGCACGACCTCCGCCTCATTTTGAGCCAGGAGAACCCTGATCCAGAACCAATAAGAATGTAGAGACATACATGTGCCAGTTGACAAAACAACGGTAAGAAGCGCGCACTTGTGTCAGACGGTGGCTTCATTCCAAGCATTTGTGCAGCAGTTTGCTGAAGTTGTCTCGGGGATGTTTCGTTCTGTTGACTGTGTGCTTGAGCAGTGTTTGTGCAAACAGTGGCGTTCAGGGAGTGTGTTTTCTAGAAAGCTCTCGATATCAGCAGAAAAATATGCCAGCACAAGCGCACAGACTCAAATAATTTGACGTGTGCTACGTGGTTTTGCTTTGATTAACAAATTTGAGCGAAACTTTGCTTCTTCCTCCTCCGAATTCGACGACTCATCCTCATTCTGAGCAGAACCGGAGGGGGCGACCGAAATGTTCCTACGGCAACTGATGAGCCCAGAATCCCTCATCAAGTTACATAAAACGGTAAATTATTAAGTTGGTGATGTGAGAGGAAAAGACTCCGCCCCACAGCTGCATCCCGCCAGCCAATCAGAGCGCGGCGGGGCTGTATGTGGGTCATGCAAGTGCGCCGCTTTTGCGTGGTTGGCAGATGCATTGTGCTCTAATCTCCCCAAAAAAAGATGAGGGGGTTTAGTGCTGCCGAATTCGGTTACTTCCATTCTCTTTCTTTCCTCTTTTTCAACTTTCTTTGCTTAACTGTCTCCTCTTTGTTTCTACCCCCTTTTCTGTAGTTTCCGCCCCGACAAGCGACAAATAATCGATAAAATAGCTCTTAATTCAATGCAGATTACCGTTTTCTGCTTTATAAACCATTGATTTCTTACCCCGCCGCACATAGAAGCGGTTCTGAACTGCAGCAGTTAAGCAGTGAAGGAGTCCCAGATTTCACAGCGCTGGGAATTGCAGAAGCGAGGGAGCAGATTTCCACCTCCGCTGGTTGGAAATGATTCTTGTTGACTGGCGTGAGAGCCACGGCGTTGGTTTGCGTTACGGTGCGCACCGCGTCGGTAACAGAGAGATATCGATAGTGACAGATTCCGTGCACCTGCAATTTAATCCTGAGCTCTGCCACGGAGCTACGATTAGCAGGTCACACACATTCCACGCGCATGTGGAAACGTGCCATTTAGGAATTTGTGTTTGAATGATGTACTTTGAGTTTGTAAATAATTTGGGAGAAAATAATAGAATACAAGGATATACGGTATATATACAGAGAGAGAAGTAGAGAGAGAGGCAACTTGAGGAAGGGATCAGTTTAAGGAGCTGAAGTAACTCATATGCTGTCATGTTTTTCCATTTTAGGGCAAACTGTGCCTTTAAGAAGCTGCTTGATATCATGACTAATGTACATTTTTGCAAATGCTAGGCATAGGGTGACTACATCAGGCGATAAAAGAGACAGTAATACAGTTTTTATTTGTTTTAAATCATTTTTTGCCAAAACTATTTCTACAGTTAGATTTTTGCGATTCCACATGATCCTGTTTATATGTATGGCCCTTATAATGACAATTTAAAGCAATAGTTCACCTAAAAATAAACAATTCTGTCATCATTTACACACCCTCTTGTCGTTTCAAACCTGTACGACTTTCTTTCTTCTGCAGAAGACAAAAGAAGATATTGTGAACACCCATTCACTTCTAATGGACACAAAACCAATGCAAGTGAATGGGGGCCAGTTAACGACATTGTTCAAAATATCTTCTTTTGTGTTCTGCGGAAGAAAGAAAGTCAAACAGGTTTGAAATGACAAGAGGAAGAGTCAATGATTAAAGAATTGTTTATTTTTGGGTGAACTTCCGCTTTAAATTGTCGTTTTAATACATATAAACACGACCATGTGAAATAGCAAAAATGTTTTTTTGGCAAAAAATGATTAAAAATAAATCAAAACTGTGCTACTGTATATTTTATCGTCTAGTATAGTCACCATTGCCTAGCATTTGCAAAATTGTACATTAGTCATTATATCAAGCAGCTTCTTAAAGGCACAGTTCGCCCTAAAATGGAAATACATGACAGCATATGAGTAACTTCAGCTCCTTAAACTGATCCTTTTATGGGTGAACTATCACTTTAAGCAAAATGTAAGTTCAGTTTTCACTCCACTCATTACAGTACATTAAAGTGAACGCATTACACACTGACAAACTCTCTGTTCATATACACACACGCACATAACATTCACAATAGATCCTGACACCTAGAAAATGTCATCACTCTTTAATGATATTCAAACAAATTTTTCATTTGCGTTCTGTCGGTACGTAGAGAACGTGTTTCAGTCAAAAAGGTTTAAACTTTCATTTTTGCAAATGGCAGCCTGTCAAATAACTTGATTTGTGCACATCATACTAGATAGTTACAGAGAGTACACCAGCTTAACCCGAAGCCCATGCTTTTGGTTTTTACGCTTACCTCAGTGATTTAAAGTGACAAAATACAAGATACATTTTCACATTAATTCAGTAGTTTTACTGTATAAAGAACCCTTGGGGCATGAAGTTACATCTTTACCTCAGTGCGACTCCATTTGTGGGTTTTTTTAGTTTGAAAATGCTCCAGGCAAGTCAAGGTTTGGTCAACACCGTGTGACAAACATAACTTCTCGACTCTTGTGTGAAGTACGCAAGTGTGCTTACTGGAAGGGTGTGATAGTGTTAAGGTCATCTGTGAATCAGTGAGTCAAATCATGTTTTCTTGTTTCAAGGGTAATGTTTCAACATTAAATATAACTTTATATATTTTGGTTTAACATACTCATTAGCCCCAAAGGTGCAGAGCCCACTGATAAAAAAAATAGTCAAATTTAGTCACGCTCTGCTTTATTTCAAGCCCAGTCTTGCGTGTGAGGAGGTATAAAATCTATGGGCCATTTCCTCCATCTCTTCATTTCATATTTTTCATATTTTATATCTGATCTGATATCTTTTTCACCTCAAACAAAGCTCAAGACGATACCACGTGCAGCCCATGACAAAACAATTCTTTAATTAAATGAAAACAGGTGATTGGCTTTGATCAGATATATGTTATTTTCGTTTGTCAGTGTTATTAGGTCTTTTTTTATCAGATGGGACTGATTCGGAAGACAAATTACCTCTGGTAGCATCTTGTCCCATCCTACCTGATCACCAGGCGAACCAGGGACACCTTCTGAATGCTAACCAGGATGCTGATATCCTGTGGAGGCTTATGGTATCATGTTTATGACTAACTGGATAAATGCTCACCGATCCTTAACAGGGGCGGTTCTGGGGGGGGGGCCGTGTCAGCACACTTGGCCACTCCCCTGGCCCCCCTAAATCTGGAATGATATTTCACCAAAACAGAGATAATTTGAGCTGAACTTTTCAAATGAATGAAAAATGATCATGACAACAAATGTTAGTGTGCCCCCTAAAAGCATAAGTGGCCCCTGCCTGGCCCCCCCAGTTACAGTAGTCTAGAAACGCCACCGATCCTTAATGTCTGATCCAATAGACTACGTTTTCTAGGTTCCTAAATCAGATTGACATATTTTCTTTATACACAATGACTGTTAACCCGGCAACATTCCACTCGCATCACTAAAGGTCACAACCTCCCCCATCACCCCTTGCCCGTACTCCTAACGTGAATCGAGAGGTGTGAGAGGAACGTGTGCAGAAAACCTGCTGATGACTTCTTTCGGGCCACATGTCCTTGTGATCCTGTTTTCTAAAGCAGAAAAGTGATTGAGAGGAAGCTTTGTCAAAGAAAACAATCTACAAATTTGGAAAGGAACGTTATTAGAGAACAGAAGTAAAACAAAAGTGAGTTTGAATCAGAGAAAATCGTGATTTATACTAAATCTAAAGTAATACCGTGCAGTGGCGACACCAGTGGATAAAGGTTTACAGCTTCTTATAGTCCGGAGTGAAAATAAAAGCGGTGGCACTTTAAAATAGGGTTGTATTTGTTAAGTAAGGGATAATGTACAGGCAGCAGAAATAAGCCCCGACAGTGTGATCAGGACCCAATGTGAAGCGTAAGTGTATTTCGCGATAACTGCCAGCTGCTTGTACACTATCCCGCTTATTACACGGCTACTTGAGAAAAACACTTGACATGAAATGTGAATTGAAAAAAATGGTTAGCAAATTTTTACAGAATCCAGACCTTTTGCGAGGAAAAGTCGTTTATTCTTCTTTAAGGTAAGAAACAATGTTCAGATGTCACGAACAGGCAATTTGGTTTAATCGTTTGTAAATAAATTTAATAAAATAAAATAATGTATATTTAATTTGTCAAAAAAACTGTCAAAATGATTTGCTGCATCCGGTTAGCGTTCGTTATCTGGGAATAACGAACCTGTCGCGACTGGCCAATCAGAATCAAGCATTCTAACGAGCTGTGTGATAACATCAGTAAACGCATTAGCTAACATGAATTAACAATGAGAAATATATTCAAAAGTTACTTGTGGT
The DNA here is from genome assembly GCA_006030095.1 of Triplophysa siluroides. Taxonomy (NCBI): domain Eukaryota; kingdom Metazoa; phylum Chordata; class Actinopteri; order Cypriniformes; family Nemacheilidae; genus Triplophysa; species Triplophysa siluroides. The sequence continues at coordinate 4,684,475 of VCII01000093.1, forward strand.
ATTTAATGCCAGTACAGTCGTTCCTTTTATTTCATCGTGCATTAACTTACCTTAACAGTTGAAACTTTTAATAATAAAAAATGTGTCGATTTTGGAATGAATTCCAATTTATCCCACCTTCATCCGTTCATGAAAAGGGCACTTTGGGCATCAAAAAGAGCCCTTTTGGCAAAGGGGCTCAAGCACCCTTCGACCCCCTCTGCACGTGCCTGGCGAGCCTCACAATCACACAGAAACACACAGAACAATCAGGTGACATATTTAAACAGCAGCTGAATAGTTGTTGACATTATATGTAGTAGAATTTGAATAACTGTTCAGTGTTCTTTCTAATTTAGAAATTTAAATTTGCAAGATTCTGTGACATTCCGCCAAATTACGTTTTATGCTGCATTGTCCTCATCGCGAAGTCATAGGAACCTCCTAATGTTCCTTTAAGACTTCGATATGTAGTTGATCTCTGTTAGGATTGTCAACCTTCTCTGTACCAGCATAACTCTTTGTTTATGAAGAAGTTTAAATACTGTCTGACAACACCAATTAATTCATGGGATTTCTGAGATCGTTGTATCTGTCTGTGTGTGTCAGTAAGAACACACACACTTGCTCATCAGGATTCCTGCCCATGATTATTTCATCTGGTATAATCTCAGCCGTTGTCCTGAGCGATTTACAGACCTGACGGGCAATTTAAACCGATCATCCTGTTTTTTTGTCAAATATACATAAATTCATGAGGGTTTAATAGGTTCCTTCACTTGACTACTCTCTAATTTATAGGCAAATTAAATAATTATGCTTATTAGAGTAACACATGAGTATATTATTTTGACTCATTTGTTCGAGGCGTCAAAGCCGGGGTTTGAAAATTCGGTAACTAATGAAGGTCGTATCTCAGTGTCTTCGTCTGTGCCACTTCAGAGGAAAATGTTGACGTAAGATTCATGGGGCTACTGCATATTTAACACAGCACTTCATATTGTCAGAGAAGATTTATTTTTAAGTTCAGAATGTGTTTTAAAATCAAAATCAACACCATTTACTTTGTAAATACCTGTTCCTGGTCTCGGTTTTAATTTTGCGCAAATCAGATGTTTATTTATTGAATTTTTAACAATTACCTGTTTGAAAATATACGCATTTACGGTTCATTTGGTGCTTTTTTTACACAAATGCATCGCACCCAAATCCAAGCCGGGGAAGTTTCGCCTCGACGTATCCGGAGCTGACGTTTAATGCCACCAAACACTTCGGTTTGTCTCTTTTATAATAAGGACACAGAGAGCGATTACTAACACATCTGCCCATCTTCATCTACCGCTCATTCATCATCTCAGAGTCGGGGGCCACAGTTTTAGATGATTAGTCTCTGTCATTTACCGCTGAGGACCATCAGAACCCTTTTACTGGCCCAGATGTTTCAGAACCTTTGGCTCCCGGTTCAGATAGAAACAGAGGGGTTTAGATTACACGAGGAGAGAGGATAATTGAGATGACTTCTTTTAAAAGTGCGGTTCATGCGGGAACAGTGTGTCACAGGGCCCGTAATTAATTGTGACAGCTTTGGATGGATATTAAAGAGGATTGGGTTGAGTGCTTTTGGGGTAAATCCTTATCTTTCCTCGTTTCAACCTAGACAATATCGTGCTTTGATACGACACGTCCATAATCGAATCGTTTTTGCTATCTTATCTACTAGTTTCCTTGAAACTGCAATCTGTACCCTTTGCTTCTCTTTCGCCATCTCTGTTTAAAAAAGGACATTTGCAGTCAAAATACAGAACCTTTTAATAGTTCAAATTTCGCGAACAACTTGTAACTACGCAATGTAAACAACCCCCTTCCCCTATTACTGCAACGTTTAGAGCCCTTTAGCCACTGAATAGCATGCAAAGGTAACTTGCATACATCATATTTAAGCAAATAAATAGAGAACAGGGCTCGAAATTAACTTCCTTGCTAGCACTGGTGTCAAGAGTTAGCAGCACTCACCCGAAAATGAATGAATAAATAATGAATACAAATTAATGAGTTAATACCATGGTCTGTCTGAATATTTGAATACAAAATAGTAAAAAATATCCATTAAAACATGCATGTGATGTCTGCTGTGCTTTACATAGTCACAATGGCTTCATGATTTCCATTTTTATATAGAAACATTTTGATAAAGTAGTGCTGCGGTATAGAAAGACGCATTCTGTGTGAATGGCCGGTCACCGTAGCTTTCAATGTCTATCCTATCTATCTTCGCCGTCACGCTTTAGTAAAACATACAGCTGTGCCCTCACCACAGTGCAACATAAGGGACCCCAATGAAACGGTGTCGGGCTGCACGTTCTGCACGTTGTTTAAAAAAATCCAGAACGGGTTATAAGAGGTGTGTTTTATGTCGTAGATAAAAATGTGTAAATATTTCGAGATTTTTTAACCACAGACCTTATTGCGGTCGATTTACCAGAATTCCAAAACGTTGGCGCGATGTAACCTGAAGTCCTAAAATGCTAGCTTTACTCTAAAAATGGATTCGTTGTCTCAAAAACCATATTGTATTTGTTTGTTCTTTTTTTTTTTTTTTTTTCCTGAATTTAACACAAGAATAGCTATTAAAGTGAATGGAAAGATTTGAGTTGTGCAAACTACAGTTAAAATTAAGCAAACCTAACATACATTTCCAGTGCAATGAACTTAATATTATCAGTACAAATGCTGTGAGGAATACCCATAAGCCCTTGCGCCTGAAAATATTAATTATTCATGCTTTTTTTAAATAGTAGGCACTTTTGGGGCATTTATATAGATGTTAATTATATGTATAACAAAATATAAGATGTATTTAGTATTATTGATGTTGTTTTGTTGTGAATAATCGTTTTCTGTGAAGTTACCATTCTGTTGATTCGTGTTTGCTTTGGTAAGCATCGACCCTGTTCAAACCCATCAAATTTCTTCTTACCACAATAAGGAAGACACAAATTAGAAATGCAGCATGTTGTGTGCTTCTGTGGAGAATCATTCAATAACTGATATCAAATCAGTCATCAATTATCGAATCATATTTGTTATAATAATATACTTCACTTTGCTATATAAACATTAAAGAAAAATGTATTCAATATTTTAGAACAGCCTACATGAGCACTGTAAGTTGATTGAACTCGTGCTACATCATTTTTTAAGTCAAGAAGGTCAAGTGAACTATATATTTGTGTAAACGCAACATAGATTTTCTTTTTTAAGTTGAATTTTCTTAAAAACCATGATGCAAAAATGGTGCACACATATTTTAAGGTAAGTCAACACATCATTTTTTTACAGTGTTGCTTCCGGGGTTTGCATTCAAAAATATGTCATCTCTGAGGTATAGCTGTTACACAATTGATTGTTGGTGTTCACCATATTGTATATAATGTTGAGGAGGATCAAACAGTGAGCCTGACTAGTCATTTAGTTAGTGTACGAGAGACTTTATGTACCTTTTCTTTGTAACTAATGATTCATTTTCCAGCTTGATAAGTTATTTTTCCTTGTGTGTGTGTGTTTAAGCGAGTCGTACATTTGTCACCGGCTTTCTGGTACACATCCAACCCCTTCAAAATAAATTTGCTGGTGTTTTGATTGCAATTTCTGTATCTGTTCAAAAATCCTCAATTATTCTTGTACTGTATAATTTGATTGCACGTTGTTATCTCACATTATAAAAAAATATATTTTTTATTTTCTAATTTTCGAAAACAAGCACAATCATAGCCGAATCTTAAAAAGCTTCTAAAATACATTCATGTCTTGTCCTACGTTGAAATATGAACACCGATTTCAAATAAAACCACAGAATCTGTCTTTCATGTCGTCGCTGGCTGGTCCTGTAATGGATTTAAGGCTCTCGGCTGGAGAGGATGGCAGCAGAACGCCTCGAACCGTTTGAGTACTGCTCTTCTGCCTCTTTTAACCCGATGTCAGCGTGCTCCATTTACAGTAATAACGCTCTCTACCGCTGTCCTGATGCTCCGCTGTGAGGCCCACCGCAAAGCTTTTGGCTTCTCAACCCTCATTTAATCTGCAAAGGAGAAATATGGAGTGTTTTTTGGGCCTTTATGGCAGAGGCGATGCACTTTGCTACTATAATGGATGTGAATGAGGACTGTGAATGTCAAAATTCTTAGCTGTGTCAGGTGACATGTCGAGCAACAAATGTATGTTATCTTTATTTGGTATTTGGTAACGTGGCAGACTTGATGGAAAGACAAGCTTGTGTGTGAATGCGCCAGGGTTAAACATATATTAATGACTCGAGCAGCGTTTAGTCATTTATTTCAATCAAAATTCAAAAATTCTAAAGCAAATTTTATTGCGAATTTTAGTTCAAACTTTTTGTTTGTGCTGAATATTTTGTTCAGATATTTGCAATTCTGATAATACACGAATGAGCTGTTCTGTTCTGTCAGGTGAAGGAGAATGAATGCGGCTGCTTGTTATGATGCTCGGTTTAGATGGATGTGATCTCTCTCTGTATTTAAGCGCTGTTGTTTTGATGTGCCTGTAAAATGCGATGAGAAGGTGGTAATTTGTCAGAAATGGAAAGCTGAGCTGCGCAGATGATGAACTATGAGTAACGTAGAGTCCTGTTTAAACAGAGTGCGGAAACGAAGCAGGTGTATGTGGGTCAGAGAATTTCACCCTGTTCCTGTGTGTCAGTTTAAAGGACGCTTATAAATGCTTTGCAGAAATACCACAAATACTGAAAAACTGTGTATGTGTTAATATATCTTTATACTCTTTGGTATGATTATATTGACCAAAATGACATCAACAATCTGTGATCTCCTTTTAAAAAGTCTATCGTTTGATCTTGGTTTGTTTACTGATGTGTCATGTGACTCGAACTTTAAGACTAAAAAGACTAAAAGAATCATTTTCTTCTCTTTCTTTCTCTGCTTGGCGGATCAAATCCTCATCAACGATCCATCCCCTGCCATCATAACCAGGTAAGAGTCTGATGTCAGATCAGTAATACTGTAAATATTGTTCGGTTGTGTATATATGGTGGTTGAGGGTGCCATTTCTGCACCTCTCACATAATCTTCCAAGTTTGAGATTTCTAATGCAAGTCTTGTGCGTAAGCCCCTTCATACCGTACAGCGCGGCATGCCAAATATGTTTATCCATCTCCATTGTAGATTATAAGAGCATGTGAGATATAATCTCATATATCAAAACACTTAAAGGAACAGCTCACTCAAAAATAAAAGGTCTGTCATCGAGTTCTGTATAAATGTCTTTGTTCTGATGAACACAGAGACAGATATTCGGAAGACAACCATAGGAAAAATGACAATGGTAGTCAAAAGTGCCCCAGAACTGTACATTCTTCAAAATATCTTCTTGTGTTCTCAACAGAACAAAGAAATGTAAAAAGCACATTTTCCTACTATGGTAGTAGGCTCTACAAATTAGAATTTGTGTTTTACCGAGTGTGACAAATATCTTCTTCATCTGCATGAACGTTTTGGGGTTTCAGATTAGTTTCTGCAGTACGATAGACGCCCCCTAGTGAACCGAACAAGAACCGCATGTTCAGAGATAAAACATCAATCAGTGTTTGTTTGGAGCTGAGGGGGAGTTGCTCGGTCACAGGATATTCCCAGGCAGATTATACCATCAATTTTAATCTCTGGATTTGCAATGTAACCGAATGCTTCGCTGTAGCGTGGGATTGTGGGAATGCGTCCATTAGTTTTGTGTAGCATTTCTCACTCCTTGTTCTCGTATCCTGCCCTCGGTTCTGTTTTTGTCACCATTGCGGCTTTTTTGCATTTTTATCTCATCAACCACCCACTCACAAACTCTCTCTCTCTTCCTCTCTCTCTGTGTAATAAAGCTGCTTGCGTCATCAGTTGAAAGCAAACACGTGTGTGCCAATCTGCTTTCGTGACGGCAGCCACATTTTATACAGGTGTGAATTAATCGATCGACTGACAGTTACGGCTTATTGATTGTGTAGGTCACAGTACTCAACGGTTGTCCTCACATCACAGTCAATGTGGTGATCCAGAAGATCATGAAGCCCCCCGGCGAGGGTTCAGACCACGGCCCCTACAATTTCACCTATTTTGGCTTCAATCATGTTAGACTTGTCATGCAGCGTTGCGCAGAGACTTCTCAGTCTACACTAAAGTTATCCAGCAGTTCTTTATCCATTAATCCATTATTTCGGTGAGATTTTCAATTTGATCGACAGATGATTGAAAAGTGAACAGAGATTGTGATATTTAGGTCTTCATTTTCAGATTTGTTTGTTTAAAAAAAATTTTTCTTGTAAGATCTGGCAACACAAATAAGTAAACAATCGGACCTCTCTCCCTGAGATTTCCTGCGTTAAGATACGTCATTAACAACTGTTGTTCAGATCGGTTCTGTACACATCTGTAACAATGAGGCTGGATCCAAATGCAGATAATATATTTAATAAATCCAAAGAAACAACATAAAAACATAATTACAGATCTACAATCCCAGAACACTAACAGGAGAAACACAGGGGTATAAATACACAAACTAATGAGGGTTAACAAGACACACCTGGGTAGACAATCACAAAGAACCAATAGAAGACAGAACTACAAAGGACTACAAAATGTGACAGGACAGGAAGTAGAATAAAAGTCCACAATACACAGGGCAAAAACAGACTGGATCGTGACAACATCTGCCGTGTACGTGGCTTTTATTTTGTGTGTAGTTAAAGTTTGTCTTATCATTATGACTCAAATGAACTTGATTTAATTCGAAAATAATTTTTCTTACAACCAACATTTGAAAAACTGTGCTCTGCCTCTCTTGCTCACTCCTTTTTTTTTATTTTAACACCAATATTTTTGCTAAATTATAAAAAAACGAGAGATAAGTTACCTTGCTGAAGTTAAGAATATTTTTTTACGACATTACTGTATTACGATTCACAGGGAAAATATATTAAAATATATAGATTTACTGTAGAATTTCCAGCCAATAAAATTAGACCATAATTATTTGCATATCTACAGAAGGTTCTACTTTAAGCATTTGTTCATTTAAATGTAATGATGCTGTGAACAGAACTTTGTTACAGAAAATACAGAAATTTGTTACAGAATACTATGAAATAAAGCTGTACAATGCCTCAAAAAAGGAAAAAATTGAATAAACTATTTTCTGTATCATTAAACTAGTAGGGAATGGTGTTAGCAACTCCAAGCTCAGGTTCGATTCCTTGGCAATGCTTTGGGGATAAAACATCAGCCGAATGCAGAATGCATGAATATTTCCTCTCGGACATCCAGTAACAAAGCTTAAATGTTATGCCGCTTTGTATCGTTCCTGCATCTGTTACGAATGCATAATGTATCAGACATTCATAAACATTCCCTCGTGTCATCATTCCTGCAGGCACCTGGAATGTGTTGTGCCAGCATGACGCGAGCTGTAATTGCGCTCATGATTCGTTCGCCGCTTGTAAGACGGATTCACGGACATTAAGATGATATACGAAAGTCCCGTGATCTCTCGCACGCGTGTGATTTACGATGGCCGCGAGTCTCTTAGCCCGACCGGTGTAGCTCATCAGCTTTGAAATTCATAGAGACGGTGAATCATGTAGACACATGCTGATCTGCTCAGCATCATAAAATGTTCGACTTGAGTTTTTGACGTCTTCTGCCAAACTTCTATGCTTGGTTTTTGGTGAGCCGGAGCTGCTGTAATGCTGCAGGGATTATTGCGGTAGTACTTTATGTAATGTATTTGGTTATGTAAGAAATGTAGGCAGGCTAAACCCCTCTTGCGTTCGTCCGCAGAGTAATTTCTCCTTTGGGTGTGGAACTAGCAATAAGTTGGTTGTGAAGTGTGTTTTGTAATTAATGAAACAACGTACGGTGATACCCCAACCCCCCCGTTGCATTCCACCCACTGCTGTTGTTATTTTGGCACCTGTAAACAAACAAACGAATAAATGCGTCTCAAAGGCTGCGCACATGCACACAGGCTTCTAAATTAAACGGCTAATGGATATTTATTGATTCCTTTTTAATAACTGCTTTACAAGATTTCCTAATTTTTAGTGTAGCCTCTTATGAGTTAGGTCTTGTTCTCAATTTCTCAAACACTTTCATGTTGTCTGTTTGATTTTTAATCATTTTCATTTGCTTTTAAGTTGTTCTCATGCCACAGGCAAGCACCTACAGCAGTAGAGCTCAACCTTTTTGATTGCAAAGCCCCCCATTGTCCACAACAATGTTTGAAGCCCCACCCCTACAATTTTTACCCAATAAAATATTGTCGTTCACAGGCGCGTTCACAAGACCACCACGATTCACGCGTCCAGGTTGTGCCCCAACGCATGCATCGTTTGAACACACAACCCCGATGCGCATGCGTCTTGGTGCTCTCATGGCGCATGCATGAGGGCAGATGCATGCGTCATGAGTCGTTCGGCGCACAACCCGGATGCGCAAGCATTGGGCTGCTCTCATTGACGCACGTCGGAGACTCACAGTGAAGAGAAGAATATGTTGAATAAAGTCATTATTTTGGTTTCTTTTGCACACATGAAGTATTCTTGTTGCTTCATAAAAATTCAATTGAACCACTGTGATCAGATGGACCATTTTAATGCTGTCTTTAGTACTTTTCTGGACCTTGACAGAGAGAATTTCCATGATGTCTATGAGGAGGCCTGGAAAGCAATAGATGCTATTTACACTAAGTGAAAATCTTGGCATTCCACGCATGTGCTTCTAGAACACAAAAGAAGATATTTTGAAGAATCAAAACCAAACACCATTGACCCCCATTGATCGCCATTGTATGGACACAAAACCACTGTGCCATTTCTCAAAATGTTTTACAGAAGAAAGAGTCATATACAGTACAGGTCTTGGACAACATGAGGGTAAATAAATGGACATAATTTTATATAGTGGCTCCATGGTTGAGAAACAATGATGTAAAGTACAAAAACATAATGCGGTCACTTCACCGTAGAGACAAAGATCACTTTGAGCACTGAATCATTCTCAAGATCGTTGAGTCTTTGGGTGAGATTCTGCTAAAATGTGAAATCTTCCTACAAGCAGGATTTATAAAACATATCTCAGGCAAAGTTTCTCTGTAATGAAGATCTAATTGCGGTTGCTTTTGGACATCCTAGAACATCTGATTCTGGGCAAATTCGTGTTTTTTCCACTTTTCTCCTCCTGATATAACTCGCGGTGTTTTGGAATGCTTAAAAAATCAGCATAATAGCGAGCTGGAGCTATGTGGATGTTATAATTCACATCATGTAATTGTTCCTCAGGCCCCGTGCATTTTGACAGGCAAACATCAGTTTAAAAGGCCCCTAAAGTGGTGTAGAACAGATGTCTGTTTATCCCCAGCGGGACAACGAGGGAAATCTTTCTCATTCACTCTCTTTCTTACCCATAAGCTCCTCATCCTTTGCCTTGCTAAAGCAAACCACGTAAATTACCAGAATATTGTAGATTGTTTTCAAAAATGACCTTGGCCAGCTTTAATGTCTCAAGCTACACTACATTTCGCACAGATGACTGTATTCTCTGGAGAGCTTCATATCGTTTTTGGTTTGGATAAAGACTAATGCTATTCACAATGTTCACAACACCTCCCAGCAACCCTTGACCTTGATGTTTGGAATGACCTTGAATGGAGATTGTCGCATTTGAGACTAACGGCGTTCACACCAAGAACGATAATAAACGATACATTTAAGAAAATTGCAGAGTCCACACTACAATAATTTAAAACAATGATAGTTTGTCGACTAATATGATTTTTGTTTTGTGACGATGTGATGCCAATATGAGAAAGCAATGTAGCCGATATGAGGCCAATATAACACAAGTGTAATTTTAGTAGATGAGAAACATACGGATTAATGAGACTAATTGAACAGTTATTGCACATTATGTGCTTAGTTAGCGCCATGTACAGTAGCTTAACAAACTTAAACACATAAAAGAGAAACTCCAGTATGATATTACGTAAATTGTGGACAGCTAAATAATCAGATATTGATTAAAATGCAAACATTGTTTTATATTAATAAAAAATGATATACATCTCATTCAACCCAGCCTTTATTTTAGTGGAAATTGGCCTAAAAAAAGAACAGCAATCAAACTTTTTTCTTTTTGTTGTGTGGGATTTAATATGTTTTTTTGACATAAAATAATGAATTTTTGGAATTAAATTGCAGAATAAATAGATTTACTAAATATATTGGCAAGTCCGCTAATTCATTTTTTGGGGAATATAAGCCAATATGATCATACGCTGCGATATGTCGGTCTATTACCAGTAACATAACAGAGAATAAGTATCGTGAGTGAAACTGCTAAACTGCTGAACGATAAAACGTTGACGTCCAATCAAAATCCATTTGGATTTAAAGGGCACAACATTGGTGAGGACGCTAATGCAGTTATTTGTATGGTTAGCTTCAGTTATCGCTGTTGATGTGACGGAACATTTCATTTATTATTTAACCATGACGCATCTTTCACAGCGTTCCACTACATTCCCGCCTGCTCTCTTTGGGATTAAACACATACACATTTTCTCCCATTCCCATGATTTGTTTTCACGCTTAACATACCGGCAGAAGAAGAGGCTAATGGGAACGTACAAGTCGGTTCATTAGCATGCAGTAGACACTGAGGTAATGAAGCAGCTGCAGTGTCTGCATAGATTGAGGCGGTGGGGCCGTATTAAAATGAAGGGCCCCTCAAGAGGCCCACGTCAAGGGGCCCAACAGGTAACTACAACAGTAATTACTTCCACCCGTCCTGTCCCTCTGTCCTTCCTCCACGCTAGCAACCGAGATATGTTGACAATCTGGTGGCGATAAACAACCAGGCAGGAAAATGGCAGTCGTTCTTATTTTTCACAACCACTCTGACAGCTTTGACACTCCCGAGTGTCATTCTTACCACACCGGCATATTTATCAATGATGTATCGCAAGTTGTCAGTCTATATACCGTCTCGTGTAGTATTCATTTAGCAGCTGATTTAAGAAGATTCTTGTCACTTGCTGAATTACAGTGTATATATTTACGCCTCTCTGAGTATTAAGTAATACCAAAGGAGCGGTGGAATGTAAATCGCTGGCTGAAATTGGCTTGTTGTTGTATGAAATATTGATTTTAGCGTGCATCCATCCATCTAGCTACCTGTCTGCGGGTGGATTTCTCTTTCTGTCCCTGCAAACCATCCATTGTCTTCCTTTGGGAATATCGTCTGTCTGATCACTGTCCTAATGTGACTTCTGGACCATAAACCAAAATCTTCTAAAATGATTTGTAACTTATGGTTTTTCCAGGGATTGTTCACCCAAAAATGAATATTCTTTTCTCATTTACTCACCTGTATGACTTTCATTGTTCTGCAGAATAAAATATATTTTGAAAACTGTTGGTAACCAAACAACATTGAACCCCATTGACTTCTTGTATGAGCCCACCACCACATTTCTCCTAATATCTTCTTTTGTGTTCCACTGAAGAAAGAGTCACATAGAGGTTTCGAACAACATGAGGATGAATAACAGAATTTTCATTGTTGGGTGAATTGTTACTTTAAGAGGGTTCTGACTGCATCACAATGTGTTTCTCTGGTCCATCTGGCAAATGTATAAACGATAAATAAGAACGTTTTTTTTTCCTTCAAGCACCTCTCGTAAAGCTCTAGTTTAAGATTTTTATGGTTTTACTTTAACCAAAGCAAACAAAGTCCACATTGGACGATTCTTGGTTTCAGATAAAGCGTTGGACCAAAGGGATTTTTCGCTACGGAAACAATATTGACTGAATAATTTAGTTAAGGACACAGTCTTATCGTCATCTGAAGAACTCCCACTGCATTAATTATGCCGGTTAACCGCACTGCTTGGGAACAAAGCGGTCAACGGTTGACCTTCAAAATATTCCCCTTAAGAAGGTGCGGCATGCACCTCTAAACGAGGGTCTGGCCAGCGGGCAGCGAGGTGGGCCGGCACCTCCTACCGCGCTGTCTGTTTTGAACATGTCCGACCACTCAGAGGTAGAAGGGATTTTTGACATGTGCTCTTTCCGCACGGCAGGAGGTTATCTCGGCACGCAGACCTGACCCAATTAAAGCCACGCTCATGCAAATGCATGCGCACACCCTTGCACCCTTCCACTCCGGTCTCAGCCTTTTGTGCCTCAAACTCGATACTTTCTTCATTTGGCGACGTACGTTCATGACCTTCAACGATATCAGATAAATCGCCTTGCCAATAAAACTCCTGCCGGGACTTATCTGCGAAAAGTTCTTTGCGTGACTTTGCCCGCGTGCCGAGTTTGGATCGCGTTGACAATTCCAAGCACCCCAACACCTTTTAATTAAACTTTCCGTTAATTCGCTTCACAAAGATTCTGATGTTGGTAAGAAACCAATATCCATCCCCTAGTGGCCCTCAGAAATGAGTTATAAAGCGAGTTATTTAACTTTTTGACTTCTCTTCGTTCTGAGGAAGTCATCAAATTCTAAAGGTGGCTGTTGGGAGGCCGCGCCATCCCATAAGCCCTCATGACGGTGGTAAATAGCTCATACAGAACAATGGAACAAAAAACACCATTAATGGAACAAATGAATTGAAAGAATAGAGGAGGAAGTTGAGGGCGCTTGATTAATTTCACTGTGCCATATGTGCACGCTGATATCCGCGATCTGTCGAGCAATGGGATTGAGTTTTCCTTGCTTAGCCATTCCAAGCTTCAGGGGCTTGGCAACAATAATCGGTGTATATCAACTTGTTATTCAAATTCAGGTCGACCTCATGAATTGTAATGGAATTTGGGCTTGTAATTAGTATGTTTTTATGTGGTGAACATTCATGAATGTCTAATGTGTAGAAAAGGTCTGGAGGGCATGAAAACAGAGCAAGGAAATTAAGAACCAGAACTTCTTGAAACATTTTCAGTGGAGCTGACAGAAACTTGGTTTTGGTTTCCTACAACAGCAATAACATCTTAATGGAACTCATTGAGAATTCACTCAGGATGAGCTAAGATGGGCTGTTTCCACACTTTTTGGCACAAATCTTGTCAGGTTCTTGCTAGTTTCATTTATGTACTGACTTATCGGGCAGTTGATATACTGTACTGTAAATGCATGACAGGAGAATTTCGGTCCTTTTTCTGAACAACAAGAACAAAAATCCCTTATAGTAACCAAATACAGGACTTTGTGTCATTTATGTGGCCAGAAAGGCTTTATTTTGCAGGTGGTTTATTCAAATTTTGCAATACTACTTGAATTGGCAAGCAGGGTTCTTCATTATTAATTTCCTATGATTAAAAGTCAAGCAGCAGATTCATACTGATGGTCTGGAAACCTTGGCCTCTACAACTTGTCTAGGCTCGCCCAAGATGCCATTTTCACTGACAGGTCAGGCAACCAATCACGTTTCGTTAAATGCCGCTTGGTGTTTATGGTTGAGGAAATGTCCCTGCATTAACAGACCGGTGCGCTTATAGAAACATTTCAAAATTTTACAACAACTTTTATGAGTTTATGCCATGAACCTCGCAAACCTTTAAGAAATTAGCATTTAGTTGATTGTGCTGAATATTCACCTTTAACATCAGCTTTCTTCATATCAGATGGCTTTGTGTTGTTTTCAGGCGTATTGTTTAAGAACGTGAAACACACATCTGTGAGGCTGACTTGCCTCATAGCCACTAGATGGAAAGCCTGCAACCTTTAGCCAAAAAAGTGTTACGGCTAATGCTAACACCTTGACTTCAGTTGAATGTAGGATAGAACAGAGGCTAGCTTTTTAATGGACCTCAATGGATGTTGTTAGCCGTCATGGTTTCACCAATCATAAGTGTTACAGACCCTTCTATCTCCCTATAATAAGAGTATATCTGCTTGTCTTTTGGAGCAGGTTTTGACGGAATGCGTAGTGTGATTATGCCAAATTATGCGGAAAAGATGCGACAATCTCGAATTTTGCAATTTGCTGCAGATTTTGCATAGTTTGTTTGATTATGCACTAAATTCTGCATTCGCAAAATCCTGTTGGTATACTTTTACTGTAATAAAACCATGGCAAATTGTTAAAGATTTGGCTTTTTTCAAATCTTTGACAAACCCATTTATCTCATAATCTGATTCATTTTATGTATTCTATGGTATATACACATTATTAAATGTTATTTATGTAGTATTTTTACACTTTTTGCTAATTTACCTGAATCAAGACTTCAAGGTTCAGCGGCTGCACGTGTTGATCAGTGTAATTTTGCATTGTTTTGTTAGCATTTAATAGCACCATGCTTATTCATTTTTGTAAAACAATATCTGCATGAGGCGAAAAATATTACATTTATAACCAATACTTGAGCGAATATAATATTTAGTTAAATATTTAGTTTAAAACACTTAGACCCATTAAAAACTCTGTCAGGGGTCACGGTTATACTATAAATAAAATACATATAAGTAGACACAGACAATAGATATTGAATAGACATAAAAATACATTTATTTAGTAATCTGAGACATTGCAAAATTCAGAAATTCTATCTCATGGCAAAATGTCAGTGTTGAGACAGAAGTGAGGTGTTTAATATGAACCGAGATGACAAGTAGATGAGTAAAAGATTAGTACATGAGAAATGAGTAGAAGAGAGAGACAGCATAAGATTATCAAAACAGATGAGCAATAAGACCCATATTAAAATGAGAGATCAAAATACTGCACCCAAAACTGAAAATCTTGTCATCATTTACTCATTTTCCCAGTGTGTTATTCCAAATCGAATTACAATAATTTTTTCTTCAGAACACAAAATGAGACAATATCCCCATTATGACATATTTTGTTTATGAATTAAACATCATTGTCTTCCCAAGACTATGCTTTATAGTAATTCTTTGCACTGAAATTAAAATTCTGGGTCAAAACCCAAAATTCAGGATGCACGTGGCCGAAACCAAACCAAAACCATTAAATATTCTAAAAAAATTTACATTTATTTTTTATAATTTTAGTAAAATGTAGTAATAAAAATTTATAATTTATAGTACAATAATGTATGTTTTTGTAATTGTATTAATTAGAATTTAATTTCAAGAGTTTATTGAATTTGAATACAAAAATCATTAAAATAATCCCATAGTCTTAATTAGTGTTATTGTAAGAAGTGTTATTGTAAGTAACACACCAAAACTGGTAGTAAAATATGTTTAATCAATAATAAATATATTATAATAAATATAAATTGTGATATATAGTAATGAATTTAGCAGCTTTTGCAAAAACAAACATTTACATTGAGCCATGCAATAATCTTTAGAAAAACAACAGGCAAAAATGTATGGCAACCAAAATTGTAGTGTATCTCTAGTCATTTTTCGATGACTTAAAATATTCCCCAGTCCGCATTAGTCGAAAATCAATGCAATTCACATCCTTTTGTGACTCGTGAAAAATGTCTAAAAGCAATCTGTACCTTATCCTGTCTTGTAAAACAACGTACAAAAAGACCTCATATATATATATTTCGAAGCTCTGAAACTCTGTAATAAACTTTCAGGGTGTGTAGTGCTGTTCGCTCGCCGCGGTGCCCACATACGTTTAACCTAGGATAAATGAGGCTGTGAGAGACTCAAGCTCCAGGGCATCATAATCCCAGCCCATCGATCCAGCCAAGACCCCTTCACCTGGTTTCTTCAGAGTGTCACGATGGCTTGCTCCTCTGATGTCTTCATCTCCAGCAGAGATGCAGGCTTTAGCATGGGTGAAGCAGGGAAAGACATATGAAGATGTCGCTAAATAAGTTTCCAACTGGATTTTACAACGTTCACTCCTGTTCTCAGTGGGTGTGCGGATCTGCCACTTCAAAAGGCCTCCTCTCTCTTATCATTCATATTCCCGTGGAAATACTGTACAATATTCAGACGTTGTGTTTTATGCACATATAAACAAGTAGAGCATATGTTTATCTCGTACCCCAAGGGAGCAGCGAGGTGCGGATAACATCTCACATCTTCTTCTATACTAGAGGATAAAGAGACGAGTCCTTTCCAACCCCCGGCGGCAGTGCTCTCTCTCCAGACCGAAGCGTGGAGCTCCACTGCAGTGAATGTGCTCTGTGACGGCTTCAAAAGCAGTAGATGTGCTTTGAGTCTGGGTGTTGAGCCAAGGGAGGGGAACACACTCCACCAACTCCACCAACAGCAGGCAACACAACAAAGCTGACTGTGGCTGAAGAGCGTGTGCGTGTGATACAGTGATGCAATCGCGACCACAGTGACTAAACACATTCCTGATGTTGACGCGAGATATCAAATAAATAAACAAAAACAAATATGTTAAATAATATACAATTCGGAGTGTCACAATACCGATATTGACAATAACCAATATAATAAACTTAAATAAAAAGAGGCACAGTTGTTACTCTTTTTTTTTACCTCTATATACTCATATTTTTTTTGATTCACTGGACAAAAAAGGAGAAAATACACGAAAATTCTAATTGTATTTGACTGCAGTGGTACCGCAATATTATCAAGAGTCTTTGCCCAGAGAAAATCTTATATTGTGACCGTCCTATATGCTGTTTATGATATTTGTTTTGATTTTTTTAAGTGGATATTAGAAGATGTGGCTATCAGTAGGGTCCACCACAGAATAACCTGAATTTACAAATTTGGGTAAAAATAGTTTTTTTTACCAGAGGTCTCAGACTGTTTTTATTACCTCTACTCTTATATAAGTGGAAAAAGTTACAGTTATTTGGAAAGGATCATGCTCATAATTCAAACACTCTTGAAGCCCAAGTTAAAGGTGCTGTCTGTAATACATTTTCTGTATTCAATCAAAAGAATACATTCATATGTTTGTAGACATTTAGAAAAAGGTAATATATTGGTTTGTCCAAAAAACAATGATATAGCCAGTTATTCCACTCTGAAAGGTGCGTTCCGTGCTAAAATGTCTGGTTCTGTTTTGGTCCGTGTGACCCCGCCCACTCACGATTTACACACTAGCGTATTTCGACAGCTCGGTTGCCAGTTGGTGACAATCACAGCATATTGCAGCAAACAAACGATATGGGTCAGATCAGATCAGATATATTTGCCAGCAACAAAACCACTGCAAACAAATAAATTAGCAAATAAACGTACAGTATAAGAGCCAATGCTTTCCATTACACACCTGTAAGTGTCTGGCAACTCCTGTGAGCGTCTAGTGTGAAAAACCCTCGCCAATATTTTGAATTTTTACTACGATTACCCAGCTCAACCGCTAGGTGTCAATGTTACATACGTCTCATTTAACATGGCAGTACATAACTTTTTTCTTGAAGTCCCGGTAAAATGGGATTATTTTTATTCCTATTTGCTATGGAGTATTGCAGTGTTTATTGTAAAAACTCGATCAGTGTCATTCTCTTTTTAAAATTTATTTGCCTTAAAATCTTTAATAAAAATCTGAAAATGCACTTCCGCCCTCTAGTGGTTATCCATCTCCGATGACAGGTTCTGTTAACTCCTCTCCTTTAACTGTCACTAGTTTCGTTTCAAAATGCACGGCCTGTTTTTCATCCAATCCAATCGCAATGAAAAGCACAAGAGACGTCCACTATTTTTCTCATTCGATATTCCGTTTCACTTGGAAATGCATCAAAATACTTAAAGACGATCACAACATCCACTTCACGGGAACTTTAAAAATGAACAAAAACAAAAATCAGTGTTGAAAACATTCATCTTACCTTACCCTGATTTACAATGATAATCTTATAATCATGATTAATAAAGTGAGCTCTTGATTTCATGAGCAACATCAGTTTGACTTCAATTTATGTAAAAGATAGAGTGACTTCCATTTTTATCAATTAAACAGAGATAGCAAAAGAGAACCAAATGTTATAGATTGTCACTTTAACTACTAAAGAAATGATAAATATACTCTAAAAATACCCGTAAAAATTTTAATATTGCGTCAGTAGGTGCGCCAGAAAACAAACATAAATTTACAAGTTTTTTGTTTTTTTTACACCCAAATTGTAAATTTGAAATATTTACTGTCATTTTTTTCAAAAATAATTTCAAAACAACGTGAAAATAAGTAAAAATCTGTGAAATTGCTGTATTTTTACAGTGTACTTTCGACCATTTTTAAAATAATAAATAAAAAAAGTTTCAAATAATGCCCACTTACATTACACTGATTCCGGTCTTATCGGAGGCCTTAAACATCTCTTTTGTTAGGGTTCGAGCCCGAAGGGCTATAAACCTATTGTATTTGTTAGTTTTATTCTAACTATACTTTCAGTATGTGTAGCTTGTCTGTAATCGCAGACTGAGGGTTGTTGCGTAATATAACATCATTAATGGCGAGATAAACAGATAAATAATAGAAGAGATGCAGCATGTGCGAACCATTGTGGTCGACAGCATTACACAACCACACGCTAATCTGTTCTTCAGCTACTGTAATATCTGCTGCCGGCTATGACCGAGGAGTCCCCGATCACACCCGCGAACACACACATGGGTGTGTGTCCAACGTGTGTTTGCAAATGTGGAGAGGTTTAAGTGCATTTCTGAGTAAGAAGCAGCTTACTGAGAGCTTGAGGAAGAACGCAGGAAAACATTGTAATGAAAAACATCCTGTTTTTTACAGATCTCTTTTGGCCTTGTAGAGAAGAATGAAATGTATGAAAGCAGGTCATGTGCGGGGAAAGGGACTACATGGGTACAAGCCATCAGTGGCAACGTTGTACTTTGATTATATGGACACAAAACCACTGGGACGTTTCTCAAAATATCTTCTTTCGGTTCAACAGAAGATAGAGTCATTAAGAGGTTTGGAATGACATGAGGGTGACTGAGTGATGACAACATTTCTTATCTCTTAAGCAAAGCCGGCCCAGTTTGTCACTTGTGAACGCAACCGTTTTGCCAGCCGAACACTTGACTGTCTACACACGTCGCCCTCCCTGTCATCGCAGTCTAATTGACATTCAAATATATGCATGCACCTCCTCAAAATTTGATCACCCCTACCGAGTGAAAAGGTATCACAGGAGTAAAGGTCTGTTGCGGAAATGACAGTCGGCCACCTACACAAAAGCGTGCGGGCGTACACTGCGGGGAAAAACTCCAGCCCTGGAAGTTGCAGGTGGCGAATCGTCATGCTTTTGAAGTAGATTCTCACACAAGATGGACAGAAAAACGCCCCATCACTGGAATTAAGCTCAGCTGTCGTGAGGGATCCAGATTTCCTCTAACCTGTCGCCGAAGTGTCCACGGCAAGATAGGACCTGTCAGGAAAAACGCTCTTCAGGCGGAGAGCATCGCGGATTTTGCGATGGCGGGTAAAGGGAGGCAGTCAAAACACGGCGCCGTGACTCCGTTGGGGCTTGTGCTGACGTTCCACTCAGATCTATTTTTAATGCCTCAAACTCGGCGTCAGCAAAAGGAATGCATAGTTATAGACTCGTGAATAATTCATGAGGGGCTCATTTGAATAAGGAGGCGGATATGGGAGACACATATGTGCAAACTTTTCCTTAAACATGAGTGATCATTGCCGTTCTTTCAAAACATTGCATGAGCAGAAACAGGTGTATAACTGTCCAACATATATTTGCGAATAGCTTATAAAAGTCTGACCAAACCAGGACAGTCCAGGACCATTTTGTCAAAAGTTTTACCACTCTTCAGCTTTTTTTATCTCTGGACTACTGAGGTACACTGACATTCTTCCTCTCAGCTCCCAAAAACATTTCATACCCCGAGACATCTACCATACAATCATTTTCTTTTTCTGTCTTTTTCCATTTTTGCACAAGTGCTGCCCACACAGTCCCGCAGGTGGAATGCTCTTAACCTGAGAATGAGTTTATTTTCCCAACGAAATGCAAAGTAGTTTCAAAGCTCAAACCTGCTCCGAGCTGCCCACTGCTCCGAGTGTACGTGTGTTCACCACTTGCTGTGTGTGTGTGTTCACTACTCTCTGGATGTGTTAAATGCAGAGGTCACATTTCGGGTATGGGTCACCATATCTGACAAATAGGTCACTTTAACTTCACTGTCACTTATTACATTTATAAACATATAGGTTAGAGTTACAATGTAAACATTTTTGTTGCTAGTTGCCAGTAACTTACTGTAGATTTAAAGTTATCTTATTTACTGGCAACAGTTTGTTCAAAGATAAATGAACATTAAACATTAACAAGTCTTCATCCTTACAGAAAAAAACTATAAATAACAGTCTCATGAAAAGCATTGTGTAAGGATGAAGACTTGTTAATGTTTAATGATCATTTATCTTTGAAAAAACTGTTGCCAGTAAATTCCATAAATGTAAATCTACAGTAAATTACTCGCAAACTGCTGCTAAGTGTATAATTTACAGTAATTATTTTTTCATTTTTAAAATTAAGTTTCCAACAATAACATGCATGACTTTAAAACTTTAGATTCATTCACAATATCATTATCTTATTTTATGGTTAATTAGAGTATGAACTTGTTACTTTTAACATAAATCTTTCGAAGCGTTTTTGCTTTTTGTAGCTGAATCATTAACATTTAATGTCTCATTGAACATGCTCGCAGGGAGCTGCGCTATTAAGATGTTTGTACCTCCACATTTTACTCAAGTGGCCCGCAGCGACATCACGCTAAAGAAAGTCTTGTACCCATTAAATAGTTTTAGTCTTACCTTTAACAACTTTGTGGTATGGCCCTGTGGTTACAAAACTGAGCGTGTAACAATTACAAGTGTTCAACTGGTGTGTGAAACAAGACAACCCCGGGATACTTTAATCCCATCAAAAAACACTGTAAGTGTGAAGACAAGTGTCAGATAAAGGACTGCCTGTAGTAAATAACAGTTGAAGGTGTTGTGTTGCATTGTTGTTAAGCTCACAGAGTGATATTAAAGGCAGGGTTGGTATTTTTTCTTTAGTAAACTAAGTCAGGCCTAGTAGCAAATACAAACTTGTAGCCAATCAGCAGTAGGGGGCGTGTCCGCTCATGTCGAAGGGACGAGAGCATTAGAAACACTGTAGAAAGGGCGATGTCTTATTTATTACAAAAAAGTAAAGTGGATTTTAAGTATCAGTATCATTTAAAATTCAGGCAGGAGCAAGGAGCAAGGACCCGTCTTATTATTATAGCCGAAAGACTTTCCAGCAGAGATGCGTTAGGACCTTCAGTATGGCGAAGGCTTTTCGTATCAGTAAGTGAGTGTACTACTACTAGTACCACGTACTACTTACAGCAATAACTTTGAAATACTTTGTACAAATAATAATGTGTACATTGGGTACACTTGAAGTGTACTGTTAAGTACAGTATTGTTTACTGTTAAGTACACATACTGTAAGTACACTTTTGTTAACCTCCTTCTTTCCGTAGGCAGATAGCACAGGGAAAATAGAGCTTTTGTGTTAAATGTCTGCTTATTAAAGTCTCCATAAAATCATAATTAACCCTATTTACTTTATTAGTTCAGATTACTAAACATAAAAATATTTAAAAAAAGAAAATATACTGGTAATTTTCTGTCACACTGTAAAGAAAACATTCCAAGAATTTACTATATTAACATGAAGGAATTCTCCAAAATCGTTTCACCTGTATTTTGAATTTTGTACTCCGGTTAATGGAAATTACATTTTATTTTCTGGTTAATGGAAATGTCTGTGAACTTTATGTATTTTTTTCTTCCAGAAAATTACTAATATATTTTTTGTTTATGTTTAGTATTATTTTTTAACAGTGCAATCCTTTAATTTGATAGAAAAACACTTTAAAATCCTTTATTATAAAGTAAACTGTGCCCTATTGTTACAGATTCTTTACATAGCAGTTTATGTAAAATATTAATCTGTCAATCCCCTTCTTGACTTTGTGATCATTATTCACAATCTGAAATGCCTCACTTTCTCGATCCAATCAATTCACAGTGGAAAATCAAGCCACACCCTTTATTTTTCCCATTCGATATTCTGTTTTTTTCAGAAATACATCACAACATGCAAGTAAATTCATTTGCAACTTCTGGTTTGCGTAGTCTTTAAACACTCCCTCACACAAACCATTGCATGTGGCACACGATCGATCGGGACCGCAATGTGTCCTTATAATTCTTCATATGTTGACAGAACTGAAAGGCATATATTAACTGAAGGTCAATGAGAATATTGTGTTTTGGGTTATTATTATGAAGCTCTTTTAATAGTATTGATTGGAACATGTGCCAAGAATAAAAATCAATAAAGAGCGGGTGGCCGTCCTGTGGTCAGCTGAATGCTTCAAGCGTTGAGCTCACTGAAGATCACACAAGGAGTTTCTGGAATTAATCTCATGCAGTCAAGCCTCAGATTTTGAGTGACGTTCAATGATTGTTCAGTTTTCTTAGTGAAATATTTATTCCTGCTTTCCCCATGATGACATTTGATATATTTATTTCTGGTCAATGTTCTCTGATGATTATATCCATGCTAATGGTCTTCTTGCTTACACACGCACGTACACACACATTGAGCTGCCCGCAAAAACAATTATTGTTTAATTACATGTGGTTGACATTTAAATTGTATTCTCTCTCTCTCTCTCTCTATCTCTCTCTCTCTCTCAAATTAGTTATTTTCATTCTGTGTAGTGTGTTTTAAAATCATGAAGAATTGTGAGGAATATTACCTGCTGACTGGACTTAAAGGCACAGTTATTGATTTACAGCGGCCACTAGTGTCGTATTATAGATTTGCAACGAATCGCTCAGTCCAAACACGACGGTGGCCACCATAGTACAAAAAGATGTCGTTCTCATGTTGACGCGGGGAAGAGATCATGGGGGCTTTAGAAAGATTGTAGAAAGAGCGATACATAAAATAAAAGGTCTTTGGATTTTAAGTATAAAAAGAAGGATAAAAGTCAGGCAGGAGCTTGGACCTGCGCTAATATTATAAGGACTTTCCAGCAGAGACGCGTTAGGTACTAAGGCTTTTAGCAGAGATACTCATAGATATCTATGGAGATACTTTCCAGCAGAGAGTCGTTGGAGAGAAAGATCGTCTTAAAATCACCCCTGAGGAGGTTGCTTTGATCAGGATCAGTATTAGAATAACGTTGGTTTTTCTACTTGTTAGACCCGAGATATGTTGTTGTTTTTGGTCTAATATTAGCTGTGTGACGGAGCAGTTTTGAGCGTCATTGTTTATCTGGAACCGCTTTAATATTGTACTCGTCCAGATACTGCAGAGAGAGAGAGAGTAGAGAGAGCGTGTTGATGTATAAACTTATAATCCGCGGGACACATGCATTCCGTAGAGTACGATCCGTTTCACCACTATACAGCTTAGAGTTGTTTGTCCATTTAGGGCTGCTGTACAAAACATGGCGGCGAATTCAATGTATGTAGGGCGGCTCTGTATGTAAATATACACATTTTATTCTAAGGTACTACAAACATATCGGTACATTATGTAAGGTCTTTATACACCTCTGAAGAAATAGTTTTGTATATTATATTGCATTTCTGACAATAGATAACCCAGTATTGTTCCTTTAAACAAGTAAACGTTTTTAAAACTTAGGGATGGTCTATAAATGACTAAACTATAACTTTTTTGTATTATTTCAATGATTAATTGACAGTTTGGGGGAGGGCAGAGAATTGCTTCAAGTTAATTTTATATGATTTTAAGTCAAGTTAAGTCAAAGCCATTTTGTTGTTACTTAAAATTTTAAGTTTAATTGTACTACTCATTTGCCGTGTTACTTATTCTTATTGAGTATTTACAAATTGCAGTATGTTGATTTACCCAAGTGCACCTTTAGAGATAAAAAATGTATAATCTCACCCTGCACAGGTGTTCCTCTCCATCCAAACAATTATTCTACCTCTCCTGTTCAGAGCACAACTCTGCTGATTTGTACTTAAGTGGCGTTGCTCTTTTAAAACGCTTGCTTAAAATTACAAAAAGGCTTAGAATAAAGATTTTTCTTCAGTCCTTGAACGTGTCGCACTTAGGGAGGGAGGGGACCTTCTCTGCAAAGCGCTGATGTAAAAGCCCCTGAACATTCACCACTTTGACGAATAAAAGTGTTAACCGTGTGTCAGATGCTTTGAAAAACGATTCTCCCGAGACGGCGCGCTGCTCGCGCACCATGAAACTCTGCGTCAGGAGTGATAAACCCGAAGAGCCTTTGGCTTGAAGTGCGGCATTAATTCCGTTCGCAATTTTGCTTATCTACTGTACCTGATGCTGTTTGTCTTCAGATATGAATGGAGAGCTCACAGGTGCCCTTAGCCCCGCTTGTGTTCGAGCATCTGAATAGATACGAGGAGTTTTGTACGATTGTGATGCGCAAGTAAATTTGCAAGTTGCAGGTCGGGGTTGCGGGTGCAGACCAATGATAATTCAAAGTGAAAGACGTGTTTGTTCGTAAAGCTATGTGTTTGCTTTCTTTCCCTCTAGGTCTCGTAAAGCTCGGCGTGCACTGTGTCACGTGTCAGAAAGTCGCCTTAAAGATCGTAAATCGAGAAAAACTCAGCGAATCGGTGTTGATGAAGGTAAGACTGCTTTTTCTCTGAATTTCATCTCTTTGTTTGTTAAGACGTCAACCGAAGTACAGCTTAAATAAATGAAATGATACAACAATAGCAACTACAATTGCTTGCTGTTATTTATTGCCTGTAAAACAATACACCGAGTAGTACTTGGCCCATAATTATTTCCTCTGATAAAAGCAGCCGTGGGAACGCCGAATGTAATTCTGTAGATTCAACAACCTGATTAAGGATAATTGTCTTCCAAGGGAGATGTATTAAGTAATGAGATTCTTGTTATTATTGTTATTATATGGAATTGGGGGAGAGCATTTCAAATGCCTTGATATAGAGTGCCAAACAAACATTAAAATGAATTATTTTAGATTGCAAATGTCTGATTATTTGGATATAAGGCAGAGCTCCTGAACCTCCTAGATTTCTAGCATTGGGTTGTGATGCCAACGAAATTCACAGCAGTTAAAAATACCTAATATTACAAGTTTGTACAAAATATACTTCATATAAATCATATTCAATATTAAAACTCTAGATCGCATATCTATGCGTTTGCATGAAAGCGAAGTACACACTTTTATAACAAGTAGCAGCATTTGTGAAAAAGTTGATGTTATTTATTTTGGAGTATAAAGTGTCTGTCTCAGATGGCAAACCTACAGACTGTCTGATGCATATTAAGCACCAGAATAGCAAGAGTTATCTGAAACCTTCAGCTGTAATCTGATTGGCTGGCTGTTGCGCAACGTCTGGGAGTTCTTGTCTTCAAGTTTGTGAGATTTGCAGCATTCGAATTTTTTCTTGAAAGTTAGTTTGAGGCTGTTCATGTCCTTTTTTAAGGAACATGTTAAATTAATCTTATATTTTATAACTTCTACATTGGAGTTGGAGGACAAGGAATCGAATCATCTGAATGGTATTTGATTCAAGTTGTGAGGCAAGATTCACAGCTTCAGGAAATACACAAATCTTGTACAATTCTGTGGTGCTAAATGTTGTGGTAATATTTATTTTCTTGAGCTTATATCATTCATTACAAACTTGATTCGTGAGGACAGTGTTAGGCCCTGATCAGACAGAACTCTTTTGAATTGTTTTCAGTTGGCAGGGAGCGTTTTGCGCGCTGCTTATGCGCACCTCGCGTTTCTGCCGCCTGCTGCTCCTCGCATTTTAGGCGGAGCGCTCTGAGCGCCCGAAGTTGAACAAAAACTCAACTCTGAGCGAAAGCGCTTGACGTCATGTGCGCTTTTTTCCATTGTCCAATAGAATGAGTGGAGAGGCGGGGCTTCCCTTGTGGCAACGGAAGTTTACAGATGCTCGGAACGCCTGGAGATGGACGAGAAACGTGTTTTGGCTGTTTCGGGTTACCTAGCAACATAAATAAAAGCTCTTTACAAAGAGTCACCAAAAGTGCAGCGTGGCTCGCCTTGGGATTTCGAACATTAAAAGCGCGTTCTGTGTGATCGTACCCTTAGTCATCATAAAAGACAAAAAACGATCAAATGTACAGGGATGAAGTTTTGGACGACTCATTTTTAGTGTTATGCCACTACCTTGTAATACCTGCAGATGAGTAATAATTCCGAAATATATAAATGTGCGAAAATATAAATATGTATTTTACCGTCGATGGTAAAATTTTAAATGTGATTTTCCTATTCAGCATGTTAAACTTAATAAAGAAACAGTAAAACTGAAAGCAAAACTTTTTTTTTTACATTGTGACATTGCAATGTGGACACAGCTTGTGTGAACATACAGTAGTGCTTTGCGTCTTCAAGTTCATTTTTAAAGTGCAGATTGCTGATCTCAGAACAGCCAATCAGAAACTCTCACCATCTCGCATATCTGAATCTCATCAGCACCCCTAACCACTGAACTCCAGACGACCCGCCTGAGCATCAAATACGGCGAAGACGTTTCTAATCGCTAATCGCATTCTCCTTAGGTCTAAACAGTCTCTGTTTACATGATCATTTATTCCACATATCACATAAATAAAACGGATACCTTCCATTTCAAAGTCCCCATTTCAGGGGCGTACTTGGCGCCGGCGCAACTTTTTGGTGTTATTTTCTCGTAATTACTTTGCTATGAGGTGAAAGTCGATTTGAACAGCCAGCTATTTATCCCGGCATGGGTTCCCGAGATGAAAGGAAAGATTGTCAGGGTTATTTCGGACAGCGGCTTCTGTTTTGTGTGTGCGTACGCGTGTCTCGGTGCGCCGTCAGACTCCTGGCTTTGACATTCTCATTGTCTTCCTCCTGTCACCGAGATGAATATGTGCCATCCCAGCACCTGTCTCTCCACTCGTGCCTGCGCCTCCAGACGCCGCAAATGTCACCTTTTTAAATGCAAATGTTGCTTTCGCTGTTTCTGTCCCGGCACCTACGACCAGACGGCGTGTGCCGCGGGAATGAGATTCTCACAGTCGGCCATCCGAGTGTCCACACCTGATTTTTTTAGATACAGGTAGAAGACCCAAGCATGTAGTATGAAAACAACACATTCAGACGGCAAAACTCACAGCAGTCATGTTTAAGGATTATGGGAGTGGTAGGATTAGAGAGGAAGATGAGGTTTCGGGCAGGTATGAGGGAGAGATAAGAGTTGCAGGTTTGGATGAAGAGGTGCTGTGAAGACGCAGGAGTGAATGTGTTATTGTGCGTGAGGACGTGTGTCTATATCTCTTTTTCAAAATCTAGGAAGGTTGCGTTGAAGCATATGTGTGCTTTATGACCAGGGTTAGAATGTACATTCTGACTGGTTTTATTTGTTATTTTGTTTGGGTTTCAGTTTTAGCTAATTTTCTTAAATAAATAGTCTTGATTTTATTTGCATTTTTTTTATTTCATCAAATAAATACCTTAACCCAATTTACTGGTTTCTCCATTTTGCATCATACACCTCACACCTGATATTTTGATGGTTTAATCGAACCATTGTACATGTATTCCCTCCGGACATCACTTTTGGTCACTGCATATCCAAAATATATTGGTTTATATTTAAAGTTTTGTATGTCAAAATCATAACAGAGCAGCATACTGCAGTGAGTGCTAAAATGAAGTAACAAATGTGCCCTTGCCGCTACATTTAGCACTAAATTATAAGTACGGTTACTGCGGGGCATTTATGATTTAGCTTCATGAACTGAATCCGCACAGATTTTTACTTGTAGATGAACTCATTTGAAAGTTTGCCAACTTCGGATAAACAAAACAAAACTCGGATTTCATTTGTGTTGTTTTGGTTGGTTGTGTTATAGTTCATTCAGACATCTGTCGCCTTTCTGATTGGGCGGCTCAATCACCGACTGTTTGTAGGTCATGTTTGTATTTTTATTTGTTTACTGCTAGTAATTGTGTTTCCAATAGCTTAAAGAAATTAACAGGAAGATTATTGTCATTATTTTGTTCAAATTGTAGAAAATCCTTACGAAAATTAACAATGGTTTAGTTTTACTGCAGTTTTACTACACGTAAATAAACAGGATTACCTCACTTGTACTATATGACGAAGCCGTGGTTGATTTTCCAAGTAAAAAAAAGCATCCAGAGAAGCACATTCAATCTTTAAAGCTGCAATCCGTAACTATTTCCTCTGTTTCGCCATCTGTGTTTGCAACATAATAAATTACAGACTACTTTACGATCTTTGTCGATTGGTTGACATCAAATGACGTCAAACTGACATTTCCTGCTGTCGTACCCGACAGCTCATATTATTATTATATAGGCCTATAAGCTCACTGTTGCGAATTGGGGTAAAATACAGAGATTTTGTATTTTTTAACCAAAAAGTTACGTATTGCAGTTTTAAATAACATTTTACTCCGCACTATACATCATCGATAAGAAGCTCAATTTGAATGATCTATTTACAAAATGTTTGTGAGGGTGTTCATATGTATGCAGGTGAGATGTGACAAATCAGTGATGTGGGCTACTAAGGTTATATATTTAACGTTAGTAAAACTTCCATGATTAAAGTGTTGTATATACAGTGACTGACTAACACGCTGTCGTCTGCAGAGAGCTGATAAGTCCCTGTTTGTGTGTGTGTTTGTGCACACATACTGTACTGTATACATACATACCTGTATGAAGTATGTACTTTATCTGCTTTTCATGCGAGAAGTTGGCGCATTCCTGAAAAATAAATCTTTAATCTCCATCTGAAGTGAGTTTTAGAGTCACATGAGTTCCTGAAGAGATTAGCATTAGCGCATCAGGGTTTAAAAGGATGAGGAAGCACAAACACAGGGAGTTTGAGGTGTGGTTGTGCACTCGAAGGAGACAGAAACAGTCTTTATTTGCCTGTATTTATCTGTCCCTGTGGCTGAGTTTACCATGAAATACAAACGCACTTCTTACTAGACAGTATGGACTGTTTAAATTTGAATTATATTTTGTTGTCACGTGGCAGTAGTTCAATATACGTAGCAGCATTCAGTTCTCTCAGTTCATTGTTTTACTTACTTTTATACATTTTGTGTAAAAATGTTTGAGTTTCTTTGAACAAAGACTGTCTACACCACAAGGGGCATCAAATCACCCACTTCTTTTTAGTTCCATAATTGGACAAACGAATCAAATTTCCTGCATAACGTTTTATTACAGGTTGGCCAACCTTCGTCACTTTGTACATAGAAGGTTAAGTTGAATGCATTGCATTGTGGGATGTAGTACCGTGTGCTATGGGTCTGTAATTTTATCAGGGTTGCCAGATCTACATCACAAAATCAGCTCAATGGCATATCAAAACGAGTCCTAAACTAGCCATTAACTCCAGCCCATGTGCCAAAACTGGAAATGTTGCTTCCAACTAAAACACATTTTACAGTCATTCTTATGCATGACATATGATTTGTTCTTGAAAATCACTGTATAGTAGTAATCATAAAGTAAATCATACGTTTTCTAAAATAACTTTGTCTTCCCTTAAGAATAACGGCTGAACTAAATCTTTCAACCTTCAACCCACAAACTTAAAAACAACCTGTATTAACATTTTAAAGTACCCGGATTTACAGGAAAACCGTGGACCTGGCAACCCTGAACACAATCTCATTGCAATGCGTAACTTTGCCGAAGTGGTTGATTTTTTTTTTTTAAGAATATGTACGATATCATTCATTCATGTTGTGCAGTTTGCTTCCGCCTCATGGTAAGCTGGTTTACAGGTGGGGTTAGGTTAGAAGTTTATTCCTGCCCTGTTCTAACAATGTCGGTTTTGTCTGTTTTTGTGTGTTTCACGTTAAATGAGTTCTTACAGAAAAGTAAAAAGTTTTTCTAAGTGACGTCAGGTGAGAACTAGAACAGTACTAGAATTCAATACTGTTGACAGGATACATACTGCATCCAATTTTTTAGAACGAAATTAGGGAGCGGGCGGCACAGTGAGAGTCTGGTCTGAACATCAGCGCTGATGATTGTGCTTCCTGTGAGCTCCAGGCCTGATTAAAGCTCATTATCCACCATGACTCGCGCTCCCTCTCTTCTCTACTGACACAGCATCAAAGAGACAGCCAACAGAGAGAGAGAGAGAGCGAGGGGGAAAAGATTGATACGGATAATGACACCAAGAGAGATGGAAGGAGAAATGCAGTTTTAATAGAGTGTGAGATAATGTATGGGAATCAAAGCGTTTTTTAAAATCGAGATTTGATGTCCTGTTAAATCTTTGCATCACGCTTTCTTGGTAACACAGAGATTTTTCTAGTTGTGTCAGACGCTGGAAGTCATTCATTTTGAATGAAAATCAGCGATTGGAGGCGACTTGTGTCACAGAGAGTGTTAGGAGCATGTTATGTGAAAAAGCATTCAAGTTTATGCAATTGAGAAGAAAAGCACAACATCAAAATGAACAATATTTGATCTTTTAATGCTGTTTGTGGTATTACTGTGCAGGAATCATAAGTGCACGTTTAAAAAGTTAATAATCTTCTTGTGATGTCACACATCGCTTTTACTTTTCAACCCCTCCGTTCCAACCACGGGATTCTGTAATTCCTGCAGTTCACGGTCCAGTTAACTCTCGATGGATCCACTCCCGATTTTTTTGTCATTGAATTTTCATTCGAAAATGTGTCAGATCTTGGAAGTGAAGTACTCTTGGCATTCATACCGAAAACAGTTTGCAGCAATAAAGACGTTTTTATCGAGTTGGCGATCGGAGGCGACTCTGATAGTTACGAGTTGGCAATGCAACAAAGTTGAACAGAGTTCAACTGATCAATACAACATCATTCTATGAAAGTGCTAAAAGCCGATCTCATTTGTATTCACTGTAGGGCTTTCAAATCCTTTAATTGCGAATAATTGATTCCGAAATAAAAAATATATATTATGTGTGTGTCGTTTATATTTACATGTCACATGCTGATATAAGAGCACTTTATACACGACTACGAAAGCGATATTACATTTCTACAACAGTTCGACGGCACACGTGTGTAGATAAATCAGAAACAACATATGAGTGTCTGGGGAATACTGGGAAACTACTTTCTTCCGCCACGAATAACAGTCCAGCATAACAGTTAAACAAACTGCCGCTACTAATTCCAAACCGTCGCTTCCTTTAAACGTGCGATGTACTGCTTCAGTGAAGTTATCAGTGAGAATTTGCAGTGCACGTGTTTATACTGTATGTAACATTATACCAAACTAATTCATGTGCTGTTTGTAATTTCATACCTTGTTTATTGTATGTCAGTTTTACAAAAACTGAAAAAGCGTCACAGAAGTAAACATTCTGGAAAGGATAAACTGCTTCGTGTGTGTGTGTTAGCTGTCTAACTTCTTCAGAGTAATGCAGTTGCAAGGACAGCAGTCCGAGTTTGTTTAGTGGCAGTGTGATACAAACAGCCAGTGAAGCGGTTAATCATCGCATGGCTCTCAGCCAATCGGATTCGAGAACCAGAAAGAACTGTTGTATAAAATATATACATATACAGTATGTTTGTGCATTTATATATTCAGAGAAATATACACCGTACACACACATAAACCACTTCGGATGACGTTAACAACGTTGGTCCAGTTTCCTGTTTCAGGTTTTTAACGCCGTACAAACATTCGTACGAAATACAACCAACAGAATATTTATAAGCGATTTAAAGTCACCATGAAAAGGAAGTTGCGATTGAATCTTCAGACATCTTAGGACATCTACTATAAAGTTGTACGATGTAATGGAGGGAGGGTAATGCAGTTCTTCTTATGCAGCATGCAGCACAAATCTATGATGATCTGTATAGAGCTATATAATCCTCAAAGGCTGATGTGGCGTTTTGAATACCTGATTTGCTCCTTGAGCAGTCGTACTCACTGTTCAGAAATGAGTTATTCCTGCCGAAAAAAGCTGAGGCAGTTATTTCTGTTGGGGTTGCAGATATGAGCTGTGTGATAGTAAATCAAACAGCATTAGATTCCATTGGCTTCTTTTTTCCATCCGCCCAAGTAGAAACCTATCAGATTGTGAAGGGGGTATTAGACGCCCTTTGCGAGGCATAAATCACCCTGCTGCCTGCGCCGTCTCCCATCGGCTTCAGTTGGTATTGATTGGAAGCGTCCAGCGACTAGCGTTCAATATCCACTCTGATCTCAGAACAGAGGTACCGATTCGAGCGGCTCCTCGCAAAGGCTGTTTGGGTTTATTTCATTGTTGTGGCCCGGACACCCTCTGTGAAATATTGGAAGACATCCGTTTTCATTTGTGTTAGGTTAGGCTGGGAGGTTAGGACACTCACACAACTGCGGAACGCTCTGGGGGTTAGACTTGAGAATGGAGGATTGGTTCTTATTTGAAAAAATCTTTGAATTGAAGAGGTTTTGAAGTTGTTTGTTGTGTGTGTTCGGTTTTGTTTTCGAGGATCTTAAACAGCTTATGAGGGCCAGCATTTGACCAGTCTGACAAAATAATGAATAATGTTTGTTTTGGATGGGACTGGCCGTTTTTTGTTGACTATATCGGTGACGATCTTTCAACTTTTATTGGACCTTTACTTTTACAAAGGCTTTGTTTTTGTTTTGTTGCACTGAGATGGCTTTTATAATCTAGAGATTCAACGTGTTCTTTGACAAACTGTAACCTTAGTGCAGTTAGCTTATGCTAAATCAACATTAGGGTTGGGTATCATTTGAATATCAATTGATTTTGATTCTTATTGATACCCAGGTTTGATTCCAAATTTAGATATCAACCTGTATGGTAATTTAGTCTGCTTATTGAGCAAAAAAATATATATACACTATACGTGTGTGTGTGTGTGTGTACAGTATATATACATATACAGTACGTATTTAATAAAGTTTGATGTTGAGCGACTGTGTAGCCTCATGTGAGTTTAGTATTTACATTTACATTTAGTCATTTAGCTGACGCTTTTATCCAAAACGACTTACAAAGAGTTTCGGGAGCACTAAGCGATATGTCATACAGTTTAGGCTTCAAAAGTAATGTTGAGTTCATCTGTAAAGATTATCTTGAGAGACAAAAATTGTAAACATCATAAACTTTTTGCCCCGTGACCCGAGGTAGTTCGGACAAGCGGTAGAAAATGGATGGATGGATGGATGGATAAACCTTTTGTTTATCACAGAGCTCTTTTGCGATCTTCCAGAAGTCTATAAAAATGCATAGGCTACGTCATCCCTGCGCCACTTCATAAGCCCTGTGAAGCTGGTTCACGTTGTGCCTAACTATAACAAATCTCCACATGAAACTTACATTTTAGTAAAAAAAATAGTTTTTTTTTTGGGTGGTGGCGTTGTCTCGTTTAGTCTTGTCTTTGGTGGGCTTACACCTGAAGTTTGGAAAGCTCTGCTTTAGTACATAAGCACCCTCTATCCAAAAGATTTTGTGATTAGTGTGATGTTGCAGTAGGAAGAGAAGGCATACGATCCTTCTGGTTCTAAAACTGAACAGCATGCACAAAAATGGAAACTGGGGGCGATAAATGTGAAATGAGTGATGCGAACTGAGAGGGGAACGTCAGAAAGAAACTGGCGAGAGAGTGTGATGGGGAATGAGGTGGAGAGGTCTACTGAGGCTGGAGTAATTGCGCTCTGAAGCAAATAATTGAGGCGGTAACGGGGTGACGTGGGGGCGGGGAAGGCACAACCTCATGCCCCATAACTTCAATCCTACGGATCGACGGCAGAAGAAATGGCAGGAGGACCACGGATATAAAAAGAAGAAAGTAAGTCAAATGTTAGTGTATGTGGTCCCTTATGCACTCAAATCTGGTGTCAAGCGTGCAGGTCAAACACTGAAAAGTAACACTTGGATCATGCAATTTTAGCATTGACTGTTTGCCTCTGGAGTCAAAACTTTGCAGAACGAAAAAAACGCTCATTGGGAAAACAGGAAAAAGGGTAAAATTAAACGTAAAGATCGAGCAGGCGAGTATTTGAAAGGAAGAAGACCCAAAGCGATCACAGAGGAACATGAAAAAGGATAAGTTTTCCCAAATATCTCCGATGAAAATGCGGTAAATGAATCACGGCAAACTCTAATCAGGTTATCCTGACGCTGGGATGACAGTGCAAGCCTCCCCCCCACGCCTTCATTACGTCTCTTGCCACCAAATGATTATAGATGCTGCTTTCATTTCTCCCGCAGCTCCTGAAGAGCCTCTCAGCAGAGGATTCCCAGCATCCCTCCTCGCCGCGTTTCCGCCTCATAAAGACCTCAAGCAACCTCAAGTGTTCCAACATTTCTGCTGGTTCATCTCGCCCGTCTTGTGTGTATCCTCTCCCACTTCCCTCCTGTTCTTTTTTGAGGGAGGGATATGAGAAAAATTCCAAGAGCAGATCTGCATATGTGGGTAGTTGACGAATGACATCAAGATTTTAGATTGAAATTAAAAAAAAATATTTGTATTAAACTTTTATTCAAATAATACCATGTTGGATTTATTTTATTTATGAGAAATTTACATGCAAAATGATTTGCAATAATTCCGACATTCTTCAACTCAACTTCAATTCAGGAGCCTTTATTTGTCTATGTTATGCTAGTAAAATATGATTAATTGTTGCATCATCTTGCCACATCTTCTTCCCTGTTAATTGTTTATTTGGTCATTTATTAGTTGTTGCTAGTTACTTAAATAGCTTTGCTACTTTCAGATTTGTTCTGCATGACATGACGCGATCAATGGAAGGTCAGCTGACATTCGGTTGTAATTTTGTTCCCATTCTCTGCAGATCTTCCTCTGTCCTTGACGTGAATTCTGTCGAGTATAGATCGCTCCATACTGAACTAAATTGGGAATGGATTTTTTTTCCTAAAGATTTTGCACCACTTCAATTGTGAGAGACCGCTGGGTTTCTGAAAGTCTCAAATTGCGCTGTGGGTATTTCTCAAGTTTAGACTTATACAGTTTAGAGTTCTTGCAAAGTCTGGTCAAAACTGCTCGGCTGTACTGTTTTACTTTTCTCCCTTATTACAGTAATATAAAAAAATCAAAAGGCTAGTTATAATTGTTTTAATATTTATAAAATATAGATATTCATAATACATTTTTCACCTACATTATACAGTTCCTGGTTCTAATAAATGTTATTGTAGTTTTGTTTTCTGTTTTATTGTAGTTTTTATTGATATTTTGAATTAACATGTAAGCTATTTTGTTATGTGCTTTTTTTTTACTTATTTTGATATTTCTATATACATTTAGTTTTTTTATTTTTTTAAGCTATTTACAGTTAATAATTAAAGTGCCTCAACTTAAACTTTTTTTAAATTTATTGCAGAGGAAACAACTTTTAAGTTTAAGTTTAAGTTAAAGTTAAGTTTTTTTTTAATTATATTTAGGGCTATATTTTATTTGATTTCAAATAACAGAAATGTTTAATAGTTTCGTTTTAGTAAACTATAATAACAATGATTCCAAAACTCCATTGGTTTCTTTCATGAAAGGAAGCATTAAAAATATTGCAGAATGTTGGCACTGCTATTTTTCCAAACACTGACAAAATAAAGGTCCCTGCTGGTGTCAAAAACAGTTAGCTCCCCAAGCTATTTGATTGTGAAACTGAATATTTTTCATGCTCTGAGGTTTCTTATAGGTGACATATTAGCTTTCCATCAAGTGTCCACCTGGCTTGTACCCTTAAGAGTAGCATTGTGATGTAAACTAACGGTACTGTTTAGCGTGCTGACAGAATGTTT
Organism: Triplophysa siluroides; assembly: GCA_006030095.1. Taxonomy (NCBI): domain Eukaryota; kingdom Metazoa; phylum Chordata; class Actinopteri; order Cypriniformes; family Nemacheilidae; genus Triplophysa; species Triplophysa siluroides. Next base: position 4,720,283 of record VCII01000093.1, read on the forward strand.
GCATGCTCTTCTACTTTTAAGTCGCTTTGGATAAAAGCGTCTGCCAAATGAATAAATGTAAATGTATGTCCAATTGAACCCAGTTTGAGACCATTTTCATATATTTAAGAAAAGTGTGCACCTGTTGATCAGGCATTCCAAATGGCCACCCCCTGAAGTAACATCAGACCTGTGTCAAACTTGGTTACTTCAACATTTATGAGATACCATAAGGGTACCATAAGGTCATTCTCATCCACATTGGGTTAAATTTTATGCCGTTCGATGTCCATCATGGCCTCATTTATGGAAAACGGTCCGTCTGGATGCTTTGCCGTATGGCAGTTCACGCTAATAACATTGTACCCGACATCATCTGGACAGACCACCCTCGCGTTGGTGATGGGTGTATGTGGTGTTGGTCTCTATTGGTGAGGTCTAATGAGCGGGCACTGCTCCCTGCAGATTGCGAGCTTTAATTGCTCAAACATGTTCAAGTGCCAGTTGTGAACCATGATTCAAGAATATTCCATAGGGGATCTCTGCCAAAGCGCTCATCTATTCTAATATGTCAACAGGCACTTACGCCAAAGCTCTATCGCCAACTGGAAAAGTATTGGCAGTCAACTTGAGCCAAAGGGATGCATGTTCAGACACCAATGCTGATCGTTGAAGCTTTATTGACTTCCTGTGAGGAGTATGGGATCTGGGTCTGGGATTGGTATTAGATTGGTTTCAGAACTCTGACTGTATTCACTCTTTAACTCACGTCTTTGGACAAAGGAATAGGAGAGTTTTCAATTGAACTCATTGTTACTTGTCAAAAAGAAATAACCCATAATTTGTCACACGGCTATATGTCTGGCTATAACAGTCTGGCAGAATTGTGTACAGGCTATTGATTGGTCATGCTCAGTCTCTAGAAAGCTTAACCTCACAATTGACCCATTGGACAACTGAGACTGGATCTATACGAAGAAAAGTGAACTTCATCCACTGCCTCTTAAAACAGATGTATGCATTTGTGGTACATACTGTACAGACAAATATATAAAACAATACAACGTTTTTGATTACATTATCAGATTTAAGTGTTTAAAGATGCGGTTTGTAACAGTTTTGCAGTAAAATATCCGAAAACCACTAAGCTAGTGTTATATATTTAGTTCAGCTGAGTACTTGTTTCTGACTACTTGTAAATCATGAGAAAATCGCATTCTAAACAATAGCTGGGTTTTCATCCAAAGTTGCAAATTAAGCTTATGCGCAAAATAAGCACCACTTCCATCCAACTAGTCAACCGTCACTTCATAATTAACCTGCCCTAAATATCAGTAAGAGAAGCCACCGAATATAATAATTTTCATTTATGATAACACTTGTGCAAGCAGACGATTACGAAACACAATAAATGCGTTGCTTTTGTGGATGCTTGCTGTTTGGGAAATGCAGTCGTGACAGTTCTAAGAGGCAATTACAGAAATACTTTGACTACTTTGCTCAGGCATTTAAGAACGAGCATACCAACATTTCTGATTCTGTGTAACAAGATCAGTACTCTGGTCAGTCGGGTAACGCAGTCTCATAGTGCAGTTTTGTGACGTTTTGGAGGAATTTATTCGGCAAATGCGTTTCCATCTTCCATTATTCGCATTACTCTTATTTATGGACCACAATTATTTGCCACAATTATAGAACTTTACCTCTTCTGCTAACATGATTTCTCGTTCCGGTCTGACTGATGGCCATCAGCGGTGGAGTTGAAGACAACAGATCCCATCATTCCACGCTCCTTCAAGCTACGGCATTGTTGTTGTTTTGATCATGCGGCCTCTAGCAGCGTTTTTTACAAAATGCACCTTTATTGCAATATAAGGAGAAGTGGGCGGTGGAAAAAAATGCACACAAATCTCATTGGTTTTCATGAGAATCTTCACTCAAATTAATTATATGTGAAAAGTGAATCTCTTACTATGTATTTTTTGTTTAGTTTTTCAGTACAAATCCTAAAAACTCCCCCAAAAAATCTACACAAAATCTGCACAATACCCCTAAAAATTGACTTAGATTTAGTTTACTAAATAAGTTACAATTTGAACTTTTTTTACAGTTTTTTTTTTTAGAAAACAAGACCCTAATTTTAGATTAGTATATATTTCAATAGATTTCTTAATTTTGATATTTGTACTGCAAATGTTTCTCACTTTGTAACTTTTTTTCATTGAATATAACATCGGAATAACAATACCATCAAGTCTCACTTTATAACTGCGCAGCTCGCGTTGTATAAAGAAGACGCACCCCACCTTACAACTTTTTTTATTGAATAATAACATCAAATAACAATAAAATCAAGCCTCACTTTAAAACTGTGAAGCTCGCTTTACAGATGACACACGCCTGAATTTAGTTCAAGTTCATTTTATTTGTATAGCACATTTACAACAGCCACTTGACTGACTAAAGTGCTTGACAGAAAAACATTAAGCAAAGCACACATAGAAAAATGTACATTTAAAATGAAATTTAAGGCACAATAAAATTTGAACAGATACCCAAGTCCAGTACTTAAAAGGCTTAAGAAAACAAATAGGTTATTAGCAGAGACTTAAAAACAGACACAGAGGGGGCCATTCTAATCTGTAAGGGGAGAGAGTTTCAGAGACGGGGACCAACCACAGCAAACGCACTCCCTCCTTTCCGTCTTAGCCTAACACGGGGGACAACCAGTAAAGCCTGGTCGCCAGACCGTAGACATCTAGACGGGGTGTAACTATGGAGTAATTGGGCGAGGTAGACAGGAGCAAGATTATTCAAGGATTCATAAACAAACAGGAGAATTTTAAAGTTAATTATCTGACGGACTGGTAATCAATGTAAGGCTCTAAGACGGTAATGAGCTCAAACTTATGACACCCAACAAGAAGCACGGCATTTGAACAAGCTGCAGACGTGCAATCTGGGATTTAGAAATGCCGCAATATAAGGAGTTGCAGTAATCTAGCCAGGATGTCACGAATGCATGGACGGCCATTTCTAATGCTTTGGGGTTAAGGAAGTTTTTGATTTTTGATAGTAGGCGTAGCTGGTGGAAACTTATATTTATACTAAATTTATACTATAAAGTCTCTGCGCAGCTCGTGCCTAAACGCGCCTCACTTTATAAGGCCGCATGCCCAACCCTAGTGTTAAAATGATTGAAATAATACTTAATATGATTAATAAACATCATTTTTATATATCTAATAAATTCTAAATTATAATTTACTTAACACTTATTATAGGTAAGTGGTATCGGTACCAAAACGAAAGTATTTACTCAAGTCACTCTTGACCTTGTGGAGCTTACACTAACTTTCCAGTCTTTCACTTAAATCCAGTCCAATCCAGTCTGATTTTTAAGAAACCGTCCGAAAATGATGGAACCGTCCTGATGTTGAGTTACGCCAAGGGCAACGGATCCATTCCGTTCTGCCCCATTCAGCATTCCCCAGGTGCCGGATTCCGCAGATTTGACCTGCGGTGTGTCTGTTTAACCGTGATAAAAACCCTGGGAATGATAAATCATTCCTATTATTCTCCATGCGCTCACAGGGAATAGGCCTGCGAGCAGGGAAACCTTAGATGACCTTTCCTCCCTGCGCCGAACATCATAAACCATTAAGCTTCATCATAGACAAGGTCATAAAAGGATACGTCCATTACGACCCTCTCGTGCCTCTCTCTGCCTCCATCACAGCTTAAATTGACAACATGATGGAGTTGTCATTGCACGTCAGCTCGCCGATTGAAATGAGACTCTTTATGCAAGACAGCCCGTTCCAGATTTAAGCCTGATTGGAAGCAAGACCACGTCCTTGAGGGGGTGAACGTGGGTACCCTGCCATAATTGGGCGCATGTAGCAGGGGATAGAGGTAAATAGAAGGCATCTTGAAGAATTAGATATAGTTATCACGTCTCGCTCCTTGTTGCGGTTGAAGCAAATTAATCCAGGCGGGACTTTACGATCACTCTGCGTTTCTGAAGTATTGACTGATTTGTGGGTACCCTGCCAAGTCTGGAAGAGATCTAGCGGAGAAAGTTAAATGGATCTCCATAAATGAGATGTAGTTTGTATCTTTCCTCATGCCACGGTTTGAGCGAATCCAAGCATGGTGCTTTCAAATCAGTTGGCGTTTCTATTGACAATACTTCATGCTAAGGATCTTTGAATCCACGGCAAAGCACCGCTGAGATTATCTCGGATCCTGCCGACTTGAAAAAGTATGGAGGATGTTGTTCTCCATTTCAAAGAGTTTACCCTCACCACGTCCTCTTACTGTCTACCCATAGACCCATTAACCCTGCATACAACATCATAAAGAAAAAACAGAGCTCCGGTAGACATAACATCTCGATGTACCGGACCTTGTTTTGACAAGTAGTCGACATGCTCCACGGCCGAAGAAGCTCTGTTTTGATTTGTTGTCTATTTGAAGTCCTCCTCAATGCTTTTCGTTTCCGAGGTGCGCCTTGAGACAAATCTCCTTGACTCGCCAGTGTGTACTTTAAGCTCGTACAGTCGATCCACTTGTCTCAGCTGATTTCACAACAACATTTACTGTCATTTTAAGGCACGTTAGTTTCCCCCGGTGTAGTTCTCTTTAAGGAAAAAGATGAGGCAGCGCTCTGCCGTCTTGGAATGGAATCTATAGATTATTCTGACAAGGAGGCAAGTCCCTGAATAGTCCTGAAACATGCCAACAAATGTCACAAAGACGACTTGATCTCAGAGCAGCGAGTTAAGCAGGGGAAGCACAGCGGCCTCGCAGATACCAGCAAATGGCAGATATACAAATAAGGGAAGACGGGTGGCACACAGGAGTGAGTTTGGTGCTGAAGCCTCGTGTGTATTTGTGTGACCTTGAGTCTGTTCAGGCAGGTAGCGCTTTCTCTGGGATCTGCTCTCTGGAACGGACCCGAGCTGATTTTTATCAAAGATGCAATTTTTCTACTATCCCTTTAATTTCCAATTAATTTCATGCATTACATATGAAATCTTAAAAGCTAAAGGGACAATTCAGCCAGCAATGAAAATTCTCTCATCATTTCCTCATGTCCTTTCCAACCTGTATGACTTTCTATCTTCTACAGAACACAAAAGAAGATATTTCGAAGAACGTTGGTGAACCAACAACATTGCCCCCATTTGACTTCCATTGTATAAACACAAAACCACAGAGACATTTCCCAAAATATCTCTTTTGTGTTCCACAGAAGAAAGAGTCATATACAGGTTTTAAATGACATGAGGGTAAATAAACAATGACAGAATTTGTCTTTTTGGCTGAACTATCTCTTTAACATGTTAGCTTTTGCATTCAATGATATTATTTGCATTATCTACCCCCTTTTCCTTCAATTTTCTGTGTGGTTGTCACCACCGTGCGTTACTAACAGCTGTGCGTTCACACTGCCATGGCTTCTGCTCACTCTCCAAAAACGACTCCAAAGTCCCAATCACACATGTTGTCTTAATGGGAAACAGAGGGTTAGCGGTTAGGCCCGGGGCACCGACACGGCTCACACTATCAGCGACACGGCTGAGGAACACAAGCTCGCTGGCTCAGCTCAGTCCAAAGATTTCTCTTTGCACTTTTCCAGCTTTCCCGAACTCGTACAGAAGAACAAGCAAAGGAAAAATGGGCTCAGATCAAATGGCAAAATTCGACTTTGATTCACGGCTGTCAGTCTATCAGTATGTGTCTGATCTTGTGGCATGTAAAGGGCTCGTGGTCTTGAAAGTGAGTGACAGAGCAATGTGATTCTGTAATGAAGGGGAAAAAGAGGGAGATATTGGTGAAACGGTGTCTTCGTATTGTGACTTCTGCGTGGATCATGTTGAGCGCGGTTGCTGATTGTTTCATCATATTTCAGAGTTTATTCACTATTATTTTTGTCAGTTAGAAGAGTTACTTTTGTGATGCTTTATTTTATTTTACAGGCTTACAGGGATAAGACAGGGTGGTAAACTAGTTGTCAAATGTCCAGGTAGTCCATGAGTGAGGTCAACTAATGGATTTTTCTAGATTATTTTGTGTTGTTGTCATTTTTTGGCTACTCTGCTTTGGTGATTTTAAGGAGTAGAATGCAGCTTTTATAAGTTCTATCGTGCTGACAGTCTAATAGTGTGTTCAGCCCAAACTGGACTTGCGTGAATGAATCGCACGTGGTTGGACGCTTGAACATTTTGAGTTTACTCGCTTCATTCGCGCGTGAAATTCACGCGAATTCGGGTAATGGGCAGGGCTCCAGCCAGGCGGCTCCAGTCTCGTTACAAAATGACAGGGATTTTGTTGAGTAGCTGCACTTTATGTGTTATGGAAAGCTGAAAAACTTAAAAAATCATACAGCTCCGGGTGTCCACAAACAGCAACGATTATTTTGTCCTCCTGTTTCGGATTTCTGCCTCAGCTCGCTACGTCGTCTAATCACCTCACTACTAGAGCAAGCTCCTGATTGGTTAACGCGGCTCGAATTTTCGCCAAAGTTCATATTTTTCAACTTGCGCGAATCACGCGAACGCTCAATTCGAATTGCGCCGCAACTAGGTCTATCGCGTCTTTGCATTGACTTAACATGTAAATCACTTGTGCTTAATGCCGCCTTTGAGCTGCATTAACGGTCTGTGTAAATACACAATTTTGTGATTTTATGCCTCTTCAGATTCGGTTTCTATGCCGCCTTTGCTGTGTAAAGAGGCCACAATAGTTATGCAGTTCTCATGTTTTCTAGGAATTAGAGTTATGCAACTTTACTATACCAAAACACTATGACAACAATTCAGTTCAAATGTAGTTTACTTTAGCGCTTTTCAAAGTTTAGTATTTTTGCAAAGCAGCTATACAATACTATTATATATAGTTACATACTAGAAGTAGATTTGAATATGATATTTGAATATGTGCGAGATATATTGTGTGCGATAATATCGTAAATCTTGTTTAAACGATGAGCGAAATCATATTATCAAGTATGACACGCGTTTTTTATGCTCCACTAAATCAGCACTCAGTGTTCATAAATACCTCGCGCGCGCGATCACAATGGACAGGGTCAGGTGAATGTCACTCGAGGAGTACTGACAGTTCGGAAGAAAAAAATCCTGTTGTTTGGTTTACATCGTTCTTTAAAATATCTAAATATCTTTTCTCATCCTCTATTAATAATGTCAACAATGAATATCCTGGTAATGTAAAAGAGGGAGCTACAACATAAGACTATAGGATGAAAATATCGCCTGCTTATCGTTATCGGAAAATCCCAGATATTTTTTTGCCAATATCGCACACCCATAATATATAAATTATAAATTATACATTTTAAACACATTCTAACTTACTTTTTTTATATTTTCTACATTTTAGAATAACAGTAAACTCATTAAAACTGGAATTACAAAATTATAACTTTAAGAATTTTGTTGTCACTACAAAAAATGTAATCTAAGCTTGTGATATTTGATCATCTTCAGTGTAGTCACCTTCTTCCAAGAATCTTGTTTTTAAATTTTATCAAGCACCTTTTTGACGTCTCACCCCAAGATGCTTTTTAAATGATACTAAAGTACACATCTATTCAGAGCTCTTATTGCCTGCTCTTTATTGGCTCCATTATTATAGTCAAAGTCATCTGTTTCGAAAACATAAAACATCAGAATTTTACTTTTGTTATTAAAGAAACTTTTATGTATTGATATGTCAGACATTTAAGCACACACCTTTAAATCAAAAGCTTTTAAAGATAATAAGAAACATTTCATTCGAGTGTTCAAAAATGTTTGATTTTTAAAACATAGAATAGATGGAATTAGAATGCAAAGTATAATTACATTGTTTCCCAGTATGATATACACTTTGATTTGTAAATTGAAATTTTGTACTCGGGTTGTTCTATTTGTAGTAACCCACGTCCAATTGTTCACGGGTTATATATTAATGGTACTCACTGTAAAAACGATTGTCTTGAAGATTGTAACAGTTTTTATGTGGAAAGATGACCGAATTGATGAGAAAAACATCCAAATTAAACCTTTTAAGAGATGGGTAAGCATCAGAAACATCCATCCATCCATCCATCCATTTTCTACCGCTTGTCCGAACTACCTCGGGTCACGGGGAGCCTGCGCCTATCTCAGGAGTCATCGGGCATCAAGGCAGGATACACCCTGGATGGAGTGCCAACCCATCGCAGGGCAGCATCAGAAACAGAGCATGTGAATTCATCCGAACACAAAACCCACAACAAAATATCATTCAAATAAAAGAAAAACATTCACACTCAATCATTTGCGCAAGTAAATGAATGCAATCAGAATTTACTGCTTTACCGTCTTTATGAGAAACTCTTTATGCCTTGAACACATATTTTTATTGTAGAAATGAAGGCATTATGAATGAACTCAAAGTCCCAATTAATTTACCTCGCTAGCTAAGTAACGATTGTAATTATCTTAACTAAAAGCAAGCCAAAAAATGTTTCCATGGGAAACCATTAACTCAATCTAATTATTACTGCAGAAATACTTGTTCTGTTGTAATGATTCATGCTTTAACACAACAAAGTTAGTGAGCGGTTCACCACAGGCCTGTTGAGATCAAATGTCAATGAGTTTGATGCTTTACAGGAAAGTGCAAGAGAAACTTTCCAGTAAAGGAACATTATGTGGCATCAAAGAAACAAAAGTGGTCTACATTTGTTGAAACTTCATTATTGTCAATGTGTATCTCCTTTCTAGGCTGCCATAAATTATTTTTTTGTCCACTGTCATTCAGTAGAATATTGCCATGTGTGCTTTGTTTAGTCACAGACTGCAGCCTACAAACCACTTGAGTTGTTTATCTAATGAAGCCTCCTATGTAAAAATGTCAAACAACTGGCTTTAAAGCACATGTGGATTGAAACAGCTGTTGGTTTAGCACTCCACCGTGCTTCATTTATCTACACCATCCCATTTCCAAAAGCCCCTTTCCTTGAGATGTTTTATTGCTCTGTTTCGACACGCCATCTGTACCTTGAAATGAGACTATGATCATACATTATAAAATATACTGAACCCATGAACGAGTGGCTGGTTATTTTTGCCTGCTTTAAAACGTAGGTGGCATTTTAACACTAGTAGTGTTAAGTAGCAAACACAAACGAAGACGGATACCTGTTATTATTTGCTTAATGTCATGTCGATTCAAAACAATACTGGAAAGCAATATTAGAATTTTGGAAGATTTTTAGACACTGATAAGGACAAAAAAGTAATAAAATAAAATAAATCATTTTTTTAAGGGGCACGCCCTTCTGCACGCAAAAAATGAGAGAAAAAAGCTAGCATATAACGTAGTCTAACTTATTTCACTTTCTTTCTCTATTTCTATATTAATTACTGTTCTTTTCTGTTTGTTTTACACGTTTTCTGTACAGCTGCTTCACAACAAATCAAAAATATAAATAAACTTGACTTAAGTGGCTTGTAGTGGATCTTGAGCTTTCTTAGAGCAGGTTTTGACCTCCATGTCTAGTCCACACAGACCACTAACCATCAGTAAATGTACACAAATGACTCTTGTACATTTCGAGATAAGGACTCTGTAATGAGACCGGTCTACAAGACAAACGATTTCCCAGTCAAATAACCAATTTGGATTAGTGTCAGTCTCGCGCACCTACTCGACCTTGACTTTCTGCGAGTGGCTGCCGAAAGAAACTTCTCAGGGTTATTTCTGAAAGCGAGGTTTGTGTACCACACGGCACTTCGTTACCTCATCGCTAATTATCGGACTTCGAACTTTTGCGACCCTGACGTTGGCGATTATAAGCGCTGAGGTGTTTTTAACTCAAATCTAATGATGTGATCTGCCTTCGTTTTTCCATTGATTGCTTTCCCTCGCAAATGGAGAACCTCGTAACCTGAACCCGGATCCATGGCTTCCCACGTCGGCTCTGTGGCTCTGAGTCCGGGCCAGAGCGGGCGTAATAACTCTCTAATGAAGTTATATGGAAATTGGATGGCCGTTTGCACACAGATGTGTGGAGTTAATTAACGCTCGGCGATTTATAGAAGTCAGTGCACAGGTGCCGCCGAAATGACATTTTGAAGGAATGGGTCAATATGGTAACATGGAGCAATGAGAATTTGGCGAGCGTGGGGTGGACATCATGTTAATGGATGGAGCAGAGAGTCGGGCCGTAACTCTTTAATCTCGAGGAATAGATTTGCAGCACAGTGTTGTTCCAAGTTTTAGAAGTGTAAAAGAGCTTTAGAGCTCCAGTGCTATAAGGGGTTGAAGGTAATAAAGAATATAAGTGCTTAAAATCGATACGCACAATCTAGATCTATCTGCGGCCGCCAGCGTTGATATTTAAAATGGATGCACAATGTAATTAACACCAATAAGATCATAATTCACAGCTTGATACTCTGAGAGGAAAGAGTCACAGGGCAAAGAATGGTTATTTGGTATTCTGTTTGGTGCCTGACTGAAAATCCTAAAAATTTACTTGATAGGAAATTTGCATCTATAAATTTACATCAATAAACGTTACTTATAGATATGTTAGGTATGTTTACGTCCTAATCAACTGTGCCAGGTAACAAAGATAGTTGATTTAAGCTTGAATCAATGTTGAGATTCAACATTAGATGTATTATCATGGGTATCTGGTGCGTTACGTACAGTATATTAATTTATTAATAAAGGCAAAAAATCTTATTCTTATAGTTTTTTTTTTTTTTTTATCCTTTAGCCTATAGTTAGCATGTTAGCCTGCTAGCGTAATTGATTAACATGTTAACACAGGCATATACAGTACAATAGTTATGTTACTGCTCTGACATTATTTTGGATTATTAATACAAGAGATACGTTAAAACGAATATTTTGTATGAAATGATCCTGTTACAACCTAACTTGTTTTCTGAACAGGCAAACAGGCCAACATGAACATTTTATGGATTGGTTACCGCAGGGGGATAAAATTTCACTTTACACCAGTGTCAACCTGAAAAAATATGCCATCATATAGGTCAACAAACCTGGGGAATGGCATGCCGAGAGACCGTGATTGTAATGAATGGAAATGCTAACTGATATCTCTTTCCAGGTATTATAGGCCTATTGAATAGTGTTCTCGATTTTGCCTTCTCCAAACCCCTGAGCATGGTCTATGCTCAAATGAAATCCTGTGGCGCATCCTCGTGTCCAACCACATTTACTCAGCCAAATTCCACGCCTGGCGCAGCATTCAGCGAGTTCTGGTGGGGTGCCACGTTTGTCAAGATTGCTTTGCTCGGGACGCCCGTGGCTGTTCCAACATTCTCTTCAGCCACGGGCCTGATTGTTTATCTCAGAATAGTCGTCACATCTGTATAACTGACTCGGTGTCGATCACATGACGTTAGTTCCAGCAAAATAAATCAAATTAAATCGGAAATCTTACAGAAATGTGTGAATTCTTTGTTAAACATGTTTTAAAGATAAACTGATTAAGGCAGTTTATTGAGCTTACAAATGAAGCAAAGAATTGCGGTGTTGAAATAAGTTTTTTTTTTTTTGTATTTCATCATTACAGTGCCTTTTGTGATGCTTTACATTTTCCTAAATCAATCAGGTACACACATACAAATGTGCACACACACACGCAAAAGTGGCAGACCGGGTTGAACCTGAAATTATTAAAACTGCGCAACATATACAATAATGCTTTGCTCCGTAAAGTTTAATGCATTGGAGAACATTGATTCGATGTGAAGGGGTCTATACTGTAGTATAGTGCGTTTGGATGAGCGTGTTTGTGCGTGACTGATTCGGAAGTCTTAGAGTCAGGTGGCTTGGAAACATAACATCCATTTCTTCCTGCTCTGATCTACCGTGGCAAGTGTGCATGCTAGGAATATTTCAGGAGACAGTGATGCAAATCAAAGACGATTCTCTTGCTTACAACTGACTTTAAGAGGTCTGTTTTCTTCAAAGTGCTTGTGATTTTGAGATTTCTATTGTTTACATGTCAGGTCAGAGAGATCTTTCAAATATACTATCTGTATAAGTCATCGTATGCTTATTTCAGTGAACTGTGTTGATCTTTGTGCATGCGGGGATCAGAGCATCATAGTCTATCAAACATCAGCCTGGCAAGGATGACAATTCATCAAAATGGAATTACTGTATGCACCAGCAATAGACCTGTTTTTCTTGACATGCATCTGTGCACTTGTTTTTATGCTGATCCAACATCAGTTTTCTAAATTCTCTCATAAATTTATGAAACCTTTCAGATTTGAGCAGCTTGATGGAGGCAAAGCAACTTGGCTTCTATCAGGATCCCAAATACCGCTGAATCAAACATGCTACTTTGTTGCAGGATAGTGTAACTTCTGGGGTGTTTTAAGATACAAGTTTTTTTCTGAAGATTAGCCTGATGGACCTTAAGCTTGACATATTCACTGTCATTATGTCCAGACCGCAGCAGTGCCTTGGGGTTTAGCCAAACTGTCTGGCTGAGATTATGCCACATTAATATGCATATGTTAATATGCATCACATTTTTTGCACATTGGATGAATTGTTGAGTGGTGCATGTCCCCGAGGATGTTTTTACATTTGTTTTGTATTGATTAAAATGTTTTTTCTTCTTCTGCAGGTGGAGCGAGAAATCGCCATCCTGAAGCTAATAGAACACCCACATGTTTTAAAGTTGCACGACGTCTACGAAAATAAGAAATATTTGTAAGTATTACAAGCATGCTGTGTAAAATTACTGTATATAGACCACTTCGCAAGATGTAAACACTGGTCCGGTAGCACTTCCATTTAAAAAAAAATGTCTCTTACATATCACTACTGTCCTTCTGAAACCTTGTATCTCCATATTTGTTTTTTTATCATAAATCATTATTATTAGTCTCCTTTATGTTTGTTACTGGGTTTTGCAAATATCTAATCAATAAAAAGCATCACAAAGTGCTTGTCACCTTTGACAACATGGTATTTGAACACAAAACATTTACAGGATTTTTTTTATTTCCTCAAAAACTGGGAATTTGGAGGACAGCTCTGATATACTGTATAATTACAATTAAAACATATTTGTTTAAGTAAGTAAAATGTATTTATAAAGCACATTTATCTCAGCAGAGCTGAGTGCTGAACAGAAACTCAGGAAAAGGAGTTAAAAACGTAAGACAAGCAAAAAACAATAAAACATAAGTCAAATCAATTAAAAGCCTGAGAATAAAGATGTGTTTTTAACCTTATTTTAAAAGTTAAAATAGAGGTGCAAGGCGGATGTCGGGTGGCTGTTGATTCCAAAGACGTGGGGCGGCAACTGAGAAAGCCCTATCACCCTTTGTTTTAAACGTGAATGCGGGACATCTAAAAAAGCCCTGTCAGAAGATCTTAAATATCTGGAGGATGAAAGAGGAGTAAGAAGATCTGCAAGATAAGATGGGGCTTGACCATTGAGAGCTTTAAAAATGAACAGCAAGATTTTGAATTGAATTCTATAACAGACAGGGAGCCAACGTATGGTGGCCAGGATAGGTGTAATATGATCAGTTCCTCTTTGCCCTCGTCAACAGCCTTGCAGCAGCATTCTGTACTAACTGTAAATGTGCAACGGATGACCGAGGGAGTCCCAAATACAATGAGTTACAATAATCAAGGCGAGAGATAATGAAAGCATGAATGACCTTTTCCAAGTCATGTAAAAGACAAAACAGTTTTCAGTCTCAAGATGATCCGTATTGATAAAAACTGTTTTTAACAACTGAATTTATTTGCTTAGTTAAGCAAAGTTCAGAATCCAAAATAACACTAAGATTCCTGCCCTGTGATGAGACTGAGGAGAAGTGATTGGTTTTATAACAATACTTCTCAGCTTTGGAGGGCCAAAAACAATTATTTCAGTTTTTTCTTTATTCAGTCGAAGAAAACTACTAGATTCTAATGTCCACAAGACAGGCCAATAAGGGTTCATTAGAATCACCGTGGCCTAATGGTTAGAGAGTCGGACTCGTGACCAGAAGGTTGCCGGTTTGATTCTTAGGGCCGGCGGGTAACGACTGAGCGAGGCACCTTACCCCTACTTGTCTGAATACTTGCTCCCTGGGCGCTGCAGTCCACTGCTCCGAGTGTACGTGTGTTCACGACTAGCTGTGCATGTGTTCACTACTCTCTGGATGGGTTAAATGCAGAGGTCACATTTCGGGTATGGGTCACCATATCTGACAATTAGATCACTTTCACTTTCATATACAACTTAAAAAGAAATGGACCTAAGATGGATCCTTGAGGTACTCCACAAATAATATGAGCAACAGATGAAGAGTCAACAGAAAAAGTCCTGTCTTTAAGATATGAGCTGAACCATTTTAAAGCAGTACCCTTGATACCAATCAGATGTTCCAACCGCCAAAGAAGAACATTATGTCAGCTGTATCAAAGGCAGCTGTGAGATCAAGAAGCAACAGGACTGTATTTTTGCCACCATCAACTGCAAGTTAAATGTCATTAAACACTCTCAGCAGACTCAGTACTATGATTGAAGATTGAAGAGGTTCTGTTAACTTGGCTACATTCAAAAATCAATTGTTCAATTGTGTGATTATACAACCTTTTCTAAAAGTTTTGATATTAACGAAAGCTTAGAGACAGGCCGATAATTATTAAGGCAAACTTCATCCAACCCCTGTTTCTTAAGCAAATGTTGAACAACAGCATGCTTAAAACATTTAAGGACTAGCCCAGCAGCAAGAGATGAATTTATCAATACCTGAATGGCAGTGCCAATTTCAGAGAAAGAAACCTTAATAATCTCTGCGGGAATTACATCTAGAGAAGAGGCAGTTGTCTTCATCTTATTGACCAAATCCCTAAGCTCCTCTAAAGTAATCTTTTGAAAACAAGAAAAGGAGGCCAAACTAGCCAGCGAAAACACTGACAGGTCTGATAACTGCAAAGTAACAGAGGAGTGGATAGCTGAGACTTAACCAGAAAAAAGAAAATAAAAAAATATCACAAAGCATAGTTGAGGGTTCCACATGAAACTGACAATCTTTATAATTGAGTTAATTGTGGAAAATAAAATCCTATGTCTATGAGAATGCATGGTAATCGAGTCCGATAAATACTTTGACCTAGCCGATTTAGCAACATTCTGAAAGTTAGCCAACCAGTCCTTAAAAAATTCATAAGACACATTTAAAGAATCATGTTTCCATTTCCTCTCAGCTTTGCGACAGGCCTGCCTAAGAGAGCTAGCGTTATGGTCTAACCAATAATAGGATTTCTGGCCGGGTAATTTCAGCATAAACGGTGCAATAAAATCTTAAATATTAGAACAAGAGGAATAAAAAAGAGAAGTTAATTCATCAGGCCCAGTGGAAGATTCAACAGTCATTTAAAAACAAAGCATTAGTAAAATACATTTCATTAAACTGAGAGAAGGCAGATGAGTTTATGCAACGAGAGTAACTGCCCACATGTTTTTTCTTGACTGTAAAATTCACAACAGACACATTAAAAACAATAGGATTGTGGTCAGAGAAGGAGGCACTGTCTATGCTTACATTTTCTACGGTCTAGAGAGGTTTCTAAGGTCTAGAGTATGACCATGGACATGGGTTGCTCCATTTATATGTTGCAAAAAAACAAAAGATTCCAAACTGTTACAAAATTTAGCAACTAAAGGCCGACCTGGGCAGCATATGTGTATATTAAAATCGCCTTATAATAACAGCTGATCATATGATGGCATAATACAGGTTAAGAATTCACAAAACTCATGTAAAAAAGGTGGCCTATAAATGAGCGCACAGAGCACAACAGATGAATCAGACTCCAACACAATACACTGTAGCTCAAACGATGAATAACACCCAACAGAACCAGTCCGTATGTTAAGAAATTGTTTAAAAACCATTGCAACCCCGCCTCCCTTGCCAGTACATCGTGGTGTACTAATAAAATGGCAATCCAGCGGACAGAGTTCCTCAAAAACTGAAGACTCACCAACACTGGCCCATGTCTCTGTCAAAAAAAGAATATCCAATTTGCGACTGGTAAAAAAGTGATTCAAAATGGAAGTCTTGTTGCAGACAGATCTAGCGTCAACTAGAGCCATGTTGAGATGAGATAGTGATACCAGATTCCTATTCAGTCGAACAAAGTTCAGTTGGCGAAGATTCAAGCATTCCACTCCTCTCCGGCGAAGTCGTAAACATGGCAACATGGGGGAATAAGTAATTCAGTCACAAAAGACCGGGTAAACTGGAAGATGAAAAACATATCTGTAATCCCAAAAGCGTCGCGCCAAATTATGCCCCTCCAGACAAGGGCAATCCCAGGCAATCAACTTCCATACTACATTTGATGTTGAATAAGGCTTGGCGATCGTGGGACAACACCGAGTCCACTCGATATCTGTGCAATACCATCCAAAGTACGCACAATTTAGACACCAGACGAACATGTACAACAAACTGGCGCCGTCTTGTACATGTGATCAAGTTCAGTCATTTTGAATATTTTATAAATGTTCTTTTGGTTGTATTCTGTTCAAACGTTTTTGTAGTGTAAAAACCGAACAGGAAGTTTTCTGCGCCACGTAGTGGTCTATAGGTTTTAGGGCTTTTTTAAATATGAATAAAATTGCCATGGTTTTGTTAAAGCAAAAGTGTAACCATGTTGTTTTGTGGTTAGAGCATGAGCAACGCCAAGGTCATAGGTTCGATCCTAGGGATTGCTGGGTAATAACTAGGTTCTAAACCTGAACCCTATCCCATGTAGTTACTTTACCCAGTACTTCTTTGGTAAGTACACTGTAAGTACACTATAGGTACACTTACTGTAAAATAAAGTGCAAGCAGACAGTATTTACTTAAACACAACGTGAAAGTCAATGGGAGTCAATGTTGTTTAGTTATCAACGTTCTTCAAATTATAACTTTTCTGTGTTCTTCAGAAGAATGTCAGTCATACAGGTTTGGAATGACATGAGGGTGAATAAATGATGCTGAAATTCCTATCTGGTACTCTGAACTATCCCTTTAAGTACCAGGATAAATATCAAAATACAATGGTGTTACCATCACTTTACCATAGGAGCACCACTCAATCTTTAAGAAGGACCCTTATCTGCACTTCTACAAGTTTATATTTAGTACTAATCCAAAGTTAGCCCGAGTGTAGTGAAGTAATTAAGATAAAATGTTGACGAAATTGCATTGCAAAATTATACAAGTGCAGATCAAAAACAACTCACACATGGTCATCTTTGTAGCCTACAGAAAAGTCTGGCAGAAACGCAAGTGCGAATGCGTTTGATGTTAAGAGGTTTTGAGAGAGGGTTTGTGCTGCTGCTCGAGCACTCTTAATGAGAAAGTGTGAAGCAGCGTGTTAGTCACACCAGTTTGAGAGCCGCTAATGGGGCCACGAGTCATTCGTCATGTAAACACAACCGTAATTCGCTCTGCATTTTTTGGCATCAACAAGTCTTCATAGCTCACGACTCGCTTAAGCTACGTGAGCTTTTGGCCTGTACGAATGTTTGAGCAAATAGCGTCCCAAAAATCTAAATTCTGTTCTCGTTTACCAACCCTCATGTCTTTGGTCTTAACACGTATCACGGAGCATGAATTCAGGATGAGTTTTTCGCACACACACTCATACACACAAATGTTGTATTATAAATTGTTCATGGTACTAACCCGCGGTGTATGTGTTGCCTCGAACACGGTTTCTCCTCAGAAACTGTTTGTTAATTTAACTCTTGTCTTCAAACTCACGCTCCCAGCAACCAAAATTCGAACCACAATACCACGTTATCAAACCGACCAAAATCACTAACTAAAATCCGCTAAATTTTTTATCGTGTTTACTTTCATTCCGTTCCTTTCATCTCCGCACTCGTCTTCCAGTGTAAGAAACGACGCGTGGAATAAATACGCCAATGTACGCTCACGGTTTTCTTTAATGAAAGACTTCACTCGTAAAGAAACTGAAGCTGTCGGCCAAGTATTTCTCATCCTCATACAAGCTCAGACCGAAGGGGTTCATCTCAATCCCTGCGAATATCTCCCGTGCTTGGAGAGGAAATAAGCTATTCTCTTTGAGAGAGGACTTGGTTCTTTGAAAACCTCTTTGGGGAAAGATGTAAATGAGGTCCTCTAAATTCACACTTTTCTCTCGTTTTTTTTGCAGGTATTTGGTTTTAGAGCACGTGTCTGGGGGGGAACTCTTCGACTATTTGGTAAAGAAGGGCAGGTTGACACCCAAAGAAGCCCGGAAGTTTTTCAGACAGATCATCTCCGCTCTTGACTTCTGCCACAGTCACTCAATATGGTGAGTACGATCAGGGACTCCTGACGGTAAAGTTCATAGTCCAAAACTCTAAGACCACATTTCACATAGTTTTAATGTAATACCTTCAACAACATCCACACCACACCACAATGGTGTGACCTAGTAGACACAACACAATTGAACTTTATACAACATTTTATACCAAATGGAAAACGTAAAACCACAACCACACTTAAAGAGATAGTTCAACCAAAAATAAAAATTCAGTCATCCTTTATTTACTCTCATGTGGTTGGAATCATCTATATGACTCTTTCTTCAGTGAAAAACAAAAGAAGATATTTTAAGAAATGTGGTTTTGTGTCCATACAATGGAATCAACGGGGACCAATGTTGTTTGGTTACCATCATTCTTCAAAATATCTTGTGTTCTGCAGAAAATAGACGGTGAACGTTAACTAAAACCTCAACAATTGGAGATATATTTGAATATATGACTCGGTACAGCTTCGTCTTATCCTTTCACAGATTAGAAGCGAACCGCGAACCTGCGTACATTCTTCCCCCGTCGCACGTTAAATTCAAATTCACACCCCGCGGTTTTCTGTTAGAACCGTATTATGATATCATCATACTCCAGCTCCCTTTTCTGTCTCAGAGCTGTGTGAGGCAAAGCAAAGCGAGGCAGCCGCCTCTCGCAGTTCCTCCTAAGATTTATGTTCACAGTCCTCATGCTCTTCTGGAGGTTTTGGAGGCTCCGGGACGGACGAGGGAATCCAGTGTCGTGAATCAGATCGTGTCATCTCCCACAGCGGTCACAGATGGTTTTAAAGTCATATTGCACGCCGAAATAGAAACCGGTCGATTTGCATGTCTCTTGGGTTGCTTTATTCATTTTATAATGTGAATCTATACTACAACAATTTTTGACAAAACCATTTTGTGAGTTAATAAGCTGTTTTTTATGATTAATATTGATGCACGTTTAAAATCAGCATTTTATTCGGTTGTCAATTTGTACGGTTCATTTGAGAAAATCCCTCCGATTATTTCTGTCATTTTTCGATTGTTTATGATAATTGGTCTTATTCGCTTCACTGAAGCATAAAGCTGGTTATTAACATTAAAATCGACGAGGGCTTAAGCGCTGCCATATAATGATTACAAATTGAATGCGGTTCATGTTCTTTTATAAATATCAATAGCTGATATTGACTTCGGAACCGCATTGCCATTTTAAATGGAGTCTTTTGTTTTGCAAATCCCTGACTGCTCATTGGCCAGACATGATATGAAGTAGTTCTTAACCCCAATAAATGTCTTTGAATATCCTTTTCTCGCTATTTAAGACCTGAGAACCCTTACAATAAAGCGTGGTGGTTGTACCATGGTACACCAATGGCATCAGTTTGTATTACCATGTTGCACTCTGTTGATACCATGCCACTGAATTATTTATTCATTTACTAAATTCAATTCGGGGTTTATATATAAAACACTTTTTACAATGTTGCATTGTTTTAAAGCAGCTTTACAGGAAGAAAAACAAACCAAAAAGAAAAACACAGAGAAAGGTAAAAAACAATACAGTGCATGTTATGGAAAGACCAAGACCATTCTAGTAAGCAATATTAGTGGTGTTTAAAGAATCTTAAACTAATCTAATATCAGCAGTCTCCAGGTGAGCAAACCAAAAAGGCCCAATGGCGAGGAACCCAAACTCTAATGCCGAATTAATGGAGAAACAAACCGTGGGGGAAACCAGGCTCGGACGGGAGGGTCAGGTCTCCTCTGACGTGTGACAAATTTTGAGTAAAAGTTACAGAGTAAATGTTTTTGGTGGGTGAGGAAAGCTTATTAGTAGTGATTTATTAAATTACATTTGTTTGAAGCTGTTTAAGTCTAATGAAGATTTTTACCCTTGTCTTCTGTAACAGACACAGGCATGGTTTCTCTTGTATGTTGATGCCCACACTGGTGGTTTTGGAAGGCAGCAGTAATGCATAGTTTGAGCTCTCTGAGGAAAGGATTAAGAGAAACTGTGCGTGGATAAAAGAGCTGATCCTCACATTTAGCAAGGAAAAGGTTATTAGGCTAATCTATTTACTGTACAGATAGGAAGGCATTATGGGTAATAAGTGTATTAACATGTGCTTTAAACACAGCATACACACAAACGCGCATTTCCATTTGTGCACACCGACATACAATATAAAAATAAAATTCTTGCTAAAAGTCTTACTAAAAAAAGTGTTGTAAAAAGCAGTCTCAAGGTGAAGCGACTTCAAAAGTTCTATAAGTGTATTTTATAATATTTATGTTTTCGTGATTAAACATATCTCCTTCTACTTTTTTTACATGTAGATATAAAATAATTATTATCTATATGTTGTCTGTTTGTTTCAACCTCTGTAACTTGTAACTTCCACCCAAAATATGAATAGAAAGTACATTCCTTCTACCATATTTCTGTATTAATATAACACATCCAGTAACACAAAGAAATGATCATAATAAAGATAATTGTTTACCTTGCACAAAGAATAGCTATAACATAGGAAGGAATTATATTTGTACTTTATTGCATTTTCTTCGGGGAAATCTCAGTAACTAGTATTCATGTACAGTTTAATAAAAATGCAGATATTGCAAAAGATATAGCAGAAAAAAAGTGCCGATGACTGATGTCCTTATTCTGTTTACACACACACACACACAGATATACATTAAACTAAATGATGCGTATAGTAACACAACTGCCAGTGCCTAAATGGCAATATATAGTTATGGCAATATTGGTTATCATTACCGCAACATGTAGTCCTCCACAATTAATAAAGACATCTATAATTTTCTTTTTTTATAATGTGAAACAAAATGTTAACAAGCATGTCAACGTTTTAAATGTTTTGCCTTTAAACATGCCAGACCTTGTTCTTAATGCCTAAAAGGCAATTTGTTGATGCAATATTTTTTTAATCATAATTTGACATTGTAAACCAAGATATTGTGAGAGTTTTGGTATTGAGACAGTGATGGAATCAGACAGTAATACTATAAAACTCAGTAATAACTATGGAAAAATCCTAATAACAGCTAGTTGTGTTTGTTTGTTAAATATGATCAAATAATATTCAAATTCTCCATAAAATCCTTCACTTACTATCATTCTTACAGTCTCTCTGTCTCTCATATACACACACAGTCATGCACACGATGTGGGTGTCGTATATGATAAATCACAGTCACGCAGTGATCTCACATCTGTTAGAAACCTCACTTCTGTGCACCTTCAGCGTGCCGGCGGAGCTCGGTGGTCCAAGCGTCTCGCTGTCTCTCGTCCCCGGATCATTTCTCAGAGCCAGAGGCCTCCAGCGGAGCAGCGGTGGGGCAGTGTGCTCCACAATCCATGAGGAATGTCCCTGTCACGCTGTCACATTTCCCCGGCTGTTTGCTCAGGTCTCATGAGGCTGTGAGATGTCCGTCCTCTGCGATCTCCTGCCGGGACAGTCAGCAGGGGATGATGGGAGAAATACAGGCCCAATATTCTCTTTTTCCGCTTCCATCTTTTCCACTTTCGGTTTGTCTGTCAGTCTACATCAGCTTTTTTCCTCGTCTGCTGTCTTTCAGTAGTTTTGTTATTCCTTACGAACCTGTCTGATATGTTGAAGTATCCGATAGAAAGTCTTTTATAGGATGCAGATTTTTTTATTGTGATGGACAGATTGACAGGAAGACACGGATATAAACGTCAGCGTTTTTAGACATTTTAATCTTTAATCTCCTCATTGGATCCCTTGCCGTCCACCTACGAGATCATTATCTTTGGATTCTAGACGTTACCATTTTCCCGAATATAGACACTAATAGAGTCAGTATAAGGCTTACCTGTCAGACAGTGCGTATATATTTGGAAACAACGTAAGACAGGAAGACTAGCTATTATGAACAGATATTTTTTGTCTTTGTGACGTTTGTTTTTATTTCTGGGATGCAGTATCCTTTTCACAGTGTTACTTGAAACAAAGATGGAGAGAAATGAATGATCTGTTTCTCCTTTACACAGTAAACAATAAGCAATATTACCTCATGATGTTTTTTTGTTAATTGATCATAAATAAGAACTATAAAGATGTGTTCACAGGTGGCATGTTTGGTTGTTTGATGTAAACAATCTCTCATTTGTTTGGGTATTTTTGTTGTCTAATGCGATGATGATGATACATGTCAGTCTGTCTAAATACTTTTTTGGCCCGCTTGTATAGTCCAATAACACATTGAAAATGGACAACAGCGCTCCTGTCCGCAGATTTGCAGGATGTCGTGTCTGAGCCCTTTCTTGAATCACTTGACGCCCACCTGTTCCAGAAATATCTGGCAGATATAAAGATCTGTACATTAGCACCCCCTCAACCGCTCAACACGAATAAAAGTCAAGGGTGACCATTTATAAAATCCAATATCAGCATAAATACACTTATAAATAGATTTATTATAGGTGTTTTGATTTTGTGAGCATGTTATGTATGATATAATGGTTTTATGTGCCACCAAGAACATGTTGGATGAAATAGCCAATCGTTTTCATGAACTGCTTGGATTTGGAGGAAAATGTGATCAGTTTTGTCTGGCTCTCAAAACAATGTTAAAACTTAAATTAAAGAAACACAAACTTTATTTTTATGTATTTTTTTTTTTTGTTGAGTCAAAAAAATATAGTTTATGCAGTGCTTTGTTAGTTTGTAAGTAATGTTCTTCTGTGTGTTGTTTTAGTACATCAGAGCATTAGCCACATCATACTTTGTGAATTTGGGTTTTGTGTGTTTGTTTCGTTCACCAGAGCACATAAAACTGTGATAAAAGAGTAAAAATTTGTTTTTGCTTTTAGACATTCTTTCACATTCCTGCCTGCACATACAAGTAAGCTTGTTTGGGTGCTAATTGAGTTCATGGACCTAACTGATACATATGAGCTCTGCAGGGAAAGTACAGAAGACATGTATAGAAATATAATTTTTGTGTTCATAATATTTGTTTTTAATAAGACTGTCAGCTAATTGAAAAAAAGTAGTTTGATTGTAATGGATTTCGACTGATTATTCGAATCATGATGACAGTAATTACATTTCTCAATATTCAACGAGAAAAGAACCCGATTGGAGTTCATGCAAACATTAAGATATTCGTTTTTTTTATTTCAATAGATGGCACCAGTCATTAATTACTATGTGTTTTCTTATAATAAATAAAATACAATTATTAATTAATTATAACGAAATGTAATTAAAAAATGATTATTATTATATAAGTAATTACATAATTAATAAAATCAATCATTTTAAATATTAATAAAACTAAAACTAACTCTACCATACAGTACGAAGTTATCTATTGAGTTTCTTGACTCACAGACAAGTGCTCGTAAATCTAAAAAAACCATCATTACATTTTTTTAAATTAATATTTAGGTTTGTCATCCATTTATTTGTGTGCTGTACTAGCCAGGCAACTGTGAGGGCTTTTTTAGTTCCTGTAAATTTAAGTTAAATGTACAGATGTAAAAAGTTACTATTTTTTTATTAGTTTTTATAGTTAGGAACACTTCAGCCAAAACTGCCGTTCCGACAATATCGTAAACACAACCATAAAAAAACATTAAGCTGATTTAAATGCAGATCTCTATCAACAAACAGAACAACCCCATGCACGCATAAAAATGTAGACTCACCGGGTCAGTAAATGTGCAATTTAAGACCTCGCGGGCCTCTACGCCCTCAGCGAGCAACAGAAAGCCGATAGTATCAGAAGCGTCACGGGATGGTTTATTACCACAACTTCACTAACATATTTGCTTTCCCCTGCTTCCGTTCTCCATTAACCTGCAGGCCGGAGGCATTGAAATTAGCCTCGCCGCTGTCGGATTAATACCCGGCCGAAAGGAACATACGCGAGCGGTCTCTGATCATATCAACAAACTGTTTCTGTCAGGGAGAGATTACGACTTCTGGGTTCTGTTAATGCTCGCAGATGTGACTTTAAAGAGCCTTTACGGATGTTAGTGCTGTGGCAGCTTATAAAACACACCTCTGCAATTTGTCCCTTTGATATCATTGAGCTGTAAATCTCATATTTAATTATATGACGGGTGCATACGAGGGTTCATAGATGTTGGTCCGTTGTTGTTGGTTTTATGACCTCTATTAAAATGTTAGTACTGTTAGTCTAAATTTCATGGACTGAATATTTGATTGTCATCAGTGTGTCCATAGGTTTGTATTCCGGCTGTGAAAGAACTCCAGCTGAATTTTGAAGAATGTATTTGCATATAGTAACATGTATTACTATTATTATTAAGTAACGTGTTAAGCTTCTGAGAGTGTAGTATTAATAATTTACCATCAAAACTTTTTAAAAATGAAAACTCATCTAAAGTAAATTGCATATGAATGGAGCATGTCTAGTGTGTTAACTTTAACTATCCGGGAGAATTGTTCAATAAGGGACTGAGGAAAAGTTGTTACGAAACAGTTTTATATGTTCAAAAAAAACAATTTCCGAAACCTGTCCGATTGCTGGGGGAGTGTATCGAGCACAGAAATACTACATAAAACACACAACTCGTTTTTTGACAAGTTAAGCATGAGAAGACAGCACGTTTAACATTGTGAAGAAGTCTGAATGCATGAAACACCGTTGCAGGGCCGCTTTAACTAGCCTATTGCTATTTTTAACTAGCATGGTGTTAACTTTAATTAATGTGATGCTATTTTTAACTAGCATGGCGTTAACTTTAATTACTGTGTTGCTATTTTTAACTAGCATGGCGTTAATTTTAACTAACGTGTTACAATTTTAAATAATGTGATGCTATTTTAACTATAATGGTGTTAACTTTAATTAGCGTGTTACTAACTTGAACCAGAGCGATACTAATTTTAACTTACGTGTTGTCATTTTTTTAACTAGCATGGTGTTAACTTGTACTAGGGTGTTACTAATTTTAACTATCAAGACGCTATTGTTAACAAGCAAGGTATTAACTTTAACTAACAAATTTTAAATAGCGTGTCGCTATTTTTAACTATAATGGTGTTAATTTTAACTAGCATGTTACTGACTTTAACTAGTTTTTTTGCTATTTTTAACTAGCATAATGTAAACTGTTTAAAAATATTTTTATTTTGGTTTAATTCTAACCTTTTAACTATTTTGACCGTTTTTGAATATATACTGTATATATGTATATGTATGTACCTTTTTTATGTATGTGACAAATAGAATCTTGAATCTTGCTGTGCATTTGCTTAAGTTTTTGGGATGCTTCTTTTGGTTTGATGCTATGCAGTTACTGTGTATGTTTCTGTCAGGTTGCTAGGGTGTTTAGGGTGGTCAATAGGTGGTAGCTTTGGGTAGGTGGGAGTCAGAATAGCCCACCCCCAAGTGTTTGGTATTTTGGTCCCTGTATTTTTCTGGGTCCCGTCTTTAATGTTCTTTCTCTATTATTCACAAAGAAATATTATGGAGCGTTAGAACAGACAGAAGTCTGAGCAATAATAAATAAGCTGCTTTCTAAAGCACATCTTGAGCATAGGAAATTCGCAGTGTGGTTGTGCCCTCAATAGTGTACAAAAGTATTTGAAACTGTATTGTTTAGCTTGGAACTATGAAAAGTGGGCCAGCAAATTAATTAACAGAAACTTTGGAATTAATTTTGATGTGGTAGGGAGCAAAGCAGGATTATTATGTAAAACAGCTCGCTGGTGTCGGCCTGTGGTCAGATGGGTAGGTGCTTAACATCACACTCCGGCACGCCGGGCATCTGTCATCTCCTCCCACTGGGTTTTGTGGACTGGCAGCTCTGAAAGAGAAGAACAGATAAAGAGACAGAGACAACTGCAAAGCTTTTGTTCCAACCTTATTTGTAGGGTCACATGTTCATTGATGATTGTGTGATCCAGCGGGTCTCAGATCTCTCTGATGTCATATACAGTGCCCTCCACTACTATTTGCACCCTTGGTAAATGAGCAAAGAAGGCTGTAAAAATAAATCTGTATTGTTTCTCCTTTTGATCTTTTATTAAAAAAATCTACAAAATTCCAACATTTCTTTTAATTAAAACACTTTGAAGTGAGGGGAATATAACATTGTGAATTATTTTTTTTCTCTAATACACCCTGGTCACAATTATTGGCACCCTTGTTTTCTAAACTTTCTGCAACCTCTATTTGCATGAAAAACAGCTCTGAGTCTTTTCTTTTATGTTGGATGAGGTTTGACAATAGATGACAAGTCATCCGAGTCCATTCCTTCCTACAGAATCTCTTATGATCCTTCAAATCCCTCATTTTCTATAGTATTCAGATCAGAAACTGGGACGGCTATGGCAGGATCTTGATTTTGCATTATGTGATTTTTTTTTAATGTTTATTTTGATCCAGTGTGCTGATGGAAGATCTATCCACGAGACATTATAATAAAGCAATAAGCCCCGTGAAACAGCCCTTAGCCGTTATAAAATGCACTGTAACCCACTGCTTCACGGGGCTTATTGCTTTATTATAATGTCTTGTGGATAGATCTTATCAGTTAATCCTAAGGCGTAGCAAGGTTTCATAAAATAAAGTAAATACAATTATATTTAGGCTATGTAATGCGGTCAGCCGTTATATATCGGGGTATTTTATAACGGCTTAGAACTCGGCTCAGCCAATCAGAATCAAGGACCAGAACTGACCGTTATATATATAATATTTCTTGCAGAGAAAGTCAGGTTTTGATTTTTATATCTGTTGGTATTTGATGCAATACACGATGCCATGTATCTGATCAATATGTCCAGAACCTCTGGCATAAAAGTAGGTTCATATGGCCAAAGAACCCAGTCCTGGTTTAAGTTCCAGTATGCCAGATTAAAATGGTGGAGTTTGTTTTTGCATGAGAGCAGAAGATTTGTTTCTTGAATAGAGTCCCAAACAACTTGGAGGTGCAGTTTTCCTTTATTTTTAATAAGTGCTTTCTGACCCCAAAATTCAACTGATTCTGCAATTTTCCATCTTTTCTCTTTGAAGAGTCTTTGGTCACTCAAATTCTTCTTCTCGCTGTGCATTGATACAATATAGACACACATCCTGTTTCAAGATGATTTTCGACATCTCCAGTCAATTATAACGTCATGATCATTGCCCTGGTGTTGGAAATTATATTTGTTATTGTTTATATTACTTCTTTAAAGCCATTTTGTATTTTGTGTATTCCCCCCACTTCGAATTGTTTTACTTTAAAGAAATGTTGGAATATTGTAGATTTTTTAAATAAAAGATCAAAAGGCAATACAATGCAGATTTATTTTTACAGCCTTCTTTGCTCATATTTACCAAGGGTGCAAATAATAGCGGAGGACACTGTACATGTGTTGTCATTTATTTGCATTGAAAACTTGAGCGGGGAAACCGAAAAGCATAGTCATTATATATGATAGAGTTTATAATGTAGTGGCGATGTTAAAGTATATACACAAGTATATACTAAGTAATTTTAATGAACAAATAATGACTTATTAGAATAGTCATCATTACTATTAATTATTAGTTAATTGTAATAATATGCTCAATTAATAATATTATATAAGTTTATTACATTATATTATGAGGAAATTATTAATAATCACTATTGGTAATGTTCACTTATTTAATTTGAATTAAAAACCTATTGTTGCGATTCTTATTGCTATTGTAGTTATTTATATATACCTTATAAAAATGTCATGTATTGCAAAATATAATGTAAAATATATATATATATGTATTAACACTGTGAGATTCATAAAAAAATGGTATCATGTCACGTGTGAAATGTCACTTTATTATGTTTGGGTCTTTATCTCACATGCAGTCACAGGGACCTGAAGCCAGAAAACCTGTTGCTTGATGAGAAAAACAACATTCGGGTCGCAGACTTTGGCATGGCGTCCCTGCAGGTGGGCGACAGTCTGCTGGAGACCAGCTGTGGGTGAGTGAACATCACCATTAACAACACTAATAATGGGGACAATCGCTGCCTTCAGGTCAGGTCTTGACTTCGAAGATACGTAAAAGAGTTAACGGAGGTCAGTCATTTCTGTGAAATGGCTATAATTACTGGACCACATGGTCATTTCAGTGCTGTGAACTTCAAGTGGTAGTCAAAGGTACCTTACTTCAAAACTGTTGAAGTGTTTTCGTTCATTAAAATTAGCTGACTCTAAGATTTAAACAAGCTGTTTTTGCCTGTTTTTACCCTTAAGATGGTGACCTCGGTCATCATTGGCTAACCACTTCACACTAAAAATGAGTAACTGTCCACTGTAAGGTTGTTAAATACAAAAAGCAATTGGATTGTAAGGGCAGGTAGTGATTAATGTACACACGCTTGACGTCAATACTGAGTGACCCTTTTTAAAACATATGGCGTGGGTCACATGTGAAACTTGTTTTTGCAGTATGTGAAGGGAGATAAAGGTAAAACGTCACTAAATGGTGTTACTATATATTACAAATCATTGCCTGCTTGCTACGAGTACACAGCAATGACTTAAGTTTCTGTAGGTCTGGCTGTGGTACTAGAATAACAATAAAAATACAATTTTGTGGTAAATAAACTATATTATTATTATATTATATCATATATGATATAACTATTCTGGGTTTGTTTTATCTAAAAAGTATAAAGTATAGTTTGTGATGCTGATCTTGATCTAAATGAACTAAATATCTTCCCATTTTGATTCTTCTTCCTTTTCCCTGTGTGATTTTGTCCACGTTGCTCCATTGTGCAGATAAAATGTGCATGATGCTCTTTGGATTATTCTTAGTGCATGTGGATAACATGTATCATCAGGTTTGGACAGACTTGTGCCAAAAGTGTGAAAATACAGCCGTGGAAAAAAACTAAGAGACCGTTTTAAAGTTAGTTTAGTTGTTTCTGAATTTAATATTTATAGGTATGTGTTTTGCTTATTTTTGTTTCATTCTGTGAACTACTAACAATATTTCTCCCAAATTTTAAATACAAATATTGTTTATATTTGCATTTTTTGCAGAAAATGAAAACTGGAGAAAAAGCTCAAAATAACAGAAAAGATGCTCTGTATTTTTCAGACCTCAAATATTGTTGATACAAATAAGTTCATATTCACGTTTAAGCAATACAACAGTCGTATTTCTATATGTATTTAGGAAAAGCTCTAATTTATTTTTCGTGTGATAACCTGGAGTTTACATGTGTCTTCTCGTGCTGTCAGTCTTTCACATTGCTGTTGGATGACTTTGTCACTGGTTTGATTTTGTTAAAATTCAACAGACACTGGACTGAAATTACCATGTTCTAGAAACGCTAATGAAATGATTTCTTTCTACGGCTGTGTATTTGTAAAATAAAGTCTGTACAGTATTATAGTTACTGTAATCATTGTTAAATGCAACTTAAATGCAAACTATTTTAGAAAATATTTTGGTTATCATGGCACTTGATATTGCCCCTGTACAAACAAAACCTTCAAGCAGATTCATTTCTTCATGTTTGTTCGACCTTTAGAATTAGTTGGACATCATCATAGATTAAATTTGAACGCATTGAAATACCTTACGTCGAGTCACCTCATATTTATATAATAGGAGTTTGTTTAGGTCAAACCGGACACAGAGTTCCTTTGTCCAAACCTACTTACATCACAGGGTGACAGCGTCCCCACCGCAGGTCAGAAAATCCAGTGAAACTCAGTAGCCTCTCAGCATCATGACTCAACACTGGATCTGGATTTGTTCCGTCACGCTAAAAATGACCTCTAAAGGAGTTGTGTGTTGGTCTGGGACGTCGTGGCCTTAACCGTTTATGATTGTAATGAATATTTTCATGTTGTGAGTTCATCACAGGATTATTTATCTTTAACACAAGCTGGATAAAAGACGAGCCGTCTGCACGCTTCAGTTTTAGTCCGCTCCATGTTTATATTGTCATGTTACAGCATCAGTCTGAAATCGATGAATCAATAAGAAGCTCATGAGATGTAGTGCAATATTAATATTTGAGGTTGCAGTGATGTAATTTTTATACAGATTCATTTTATTGATTCATTTTTATATTTGGGGATACTTCAATAGTCTCATGTAGTGATGTGAATGAGTCAATTGGCCACAAACCAGGCACTCTGATTGTTTGTACATATAATGACTTTATTCAGGGTTTTTTTGTTGAAAAAATGTGATTTATTTATTTCAATTATGCTGCATTCTTAAATGTGTGACCTTGCCTGTCAAAACAGCTAAAGTCATTTTTCGGTGATTTACTATTTTCAGTTCAATTCAAGTTTATTTGTATAGCGCTTTTCACAGTTTACACCAGGGGTCCGCAAGTAAGTTTGGCATCGGGCCAAAAAACAAATTTGCCTCTAGATGGCGGGTTAGAACATAGGGATAATTTAAGAAATAAATTGATGAAAAATGCAACTACAATAGCCTACTTTAAAAAATATAGTTATTATATATATATAACATAATAGTTAAAATAATTATTTAGCCTATTTTTTACACTCCTCACGTACTAAACTGCTTTTTTTTTGCCTGCTGGGGGTATGCTATTACGTCGTGTCGTGTGCAGAGTGATGTAAACATTTAAGCTAGCTAGATGGTAAGAGAAAATGGCTCTATTAAAGAGGAAAGTTGACAGCAAAAATAGGGGATACAAGGAGGAATGGAACGACAACTATTCATCCTACCTAGTTTTATGAATGCAAAGCCGATGTGCCTTATCTGCAATGAAGTTTTCGCTGTTTGCAAATAATATAATATTAGACAGCACGAGACGAACCATGGCACCTTAAAAAAAAAGGGAAGCTGAATTTGCTTTGTTGGTGCTGAGGATGAACTTTTATTTTGAAGGCAAATTCACTAAAGACGTGATTGTGACAGATCTATTGCAGAACCATCTGCGGGCGAAATAATCAAAATAATGCTGCTGGCTGGCGGGCCAGTTTTTGTTGCCGACCACTGGTTTGCACTGTTGCAAAGCAGCTTTACAGGAGAAATGTCTTTCTTTTTCTATACAAAAATCATCCTACGTAATACAAAGAACATTCTGTGAAAATATAACTTTGATATATTTAATACTGACTTAATATTGTTTAGAAAGCCAACTTTACTTATATTGCACAATAAAGTAATTGATTTCAGTATTAAGTATTTAAAACATGAAGACTGAAATGAAAATCTGAAAAAGATACCGTATAATTTGCCATTTACAGTCATAAATACACATGACCTATTTTCATCATTTTTACGGCTAAGACAACTTTAATGCTCCTGATCTCATAATTAGATTATTGGACTTTAGTCTGGATTTACAGACAGGGTCAATTTCAAAAAGTAAAATTCGCTCTTTTTGAGCATTTGAGCACCGCATAAAAAAATCTTTGGGCATTTTTGGAGACATTTATAAGTGTCATAATCCTTTTCATATGTCTATTCATTGTTGTGATTGCTAATTAAAACACAATCAGAAATCCAGCCTGCCAATCTCGATGAAAGATTTTCTAAAATATCCACATCCCGTGCCCATGATGACTGGACGAGTCATGCAAATTCATAAGAACTCATGACAGCTTTAATGAAACCCATTAATCTATGACATGACCATTACTGGATCTGTCTGCTATGTTCCTTTGACCTTTGTTCTTTCATTTGGCTCACGACAGGTGTTCAAACCAAGATCTGATTCTTTTCATATTCATTTTAAGGTGATATGTGCAAATACTCCCAGAAATCGAGAAAGGATTTTGACGGACAGCTGGATCACAGCAACTTTGAATAATAATACAAGCTAAATTTGCATCGGCTCACAGTTTGAGTAATATATAATGAATTACGGCTTTTTGGATTTCCTCAGATTTTTTATTGTTTATTTCGGCTCGTGATAATTATCCATTGCACCAAAAAGAGACGCTTGAACTTAGATGTCTAATCGTTTGCAAACCCACATGAGTTTTCGAGGCGTCTAAATATCTGCCTGTCATTGGCTGACGGGTCATGCAGAAATGAGGGAGGAAATGAGCTTTAGCAAACAGCTCGATGTAGATGAATGTTCTGGCACGCGGCACCGTGGGGTTCCTCGACAGAGTCATCCGTTAATGGTTTATTTTCATCTCTAATTCGCCTTACTCATCAACATCAACAATGGAAACTTTTTCTGCCCTTAATTCGTCCAATTGGTTTTGATCTCTCAGATTTAACACACGTGATTTAGAGGAAGATCTGTAACCGCTGCGATTGTTACGCTTTTTGACTCCTGACAGCAAAGGTTGGGTTGTATGTGTTGAAGGCAGATTTGATGCTTTCAAAAAATGAGTGCCATGTTGTTATTAAAGCCAATAATTGACGTTTTTTTTGTATTCATTTTGATGAGAAATTGCAATTTTACTCTTTCTAGACATTTAGAGTTCTCCACAAAACTGTTTTGCTTCTGCTTTTATAGATCTTTCGGACGCCAACTTTTGGGTTGACATTTTTTAGTATTTCTGTATGCAGTCAGAGTACTTCTAGCTGAATATGTTTGCATGAGAAGAGAAAGCCCTTGCAAATAGGATATGGGTATTTGCCTAGGCGCAGGCTGGTAAAGGTGTTCCAGGGATCATGGGAAATGTTGACAACTCACTGAGAAAATCTCTCGCAAATATGATTAGCTCTGAATGTGCCTGTTTATCTCTGAAAACATGTTCGCACTTGTGTTGTTGGGAAGAGTGTCATGCACTAATGCACTGCAGTGTTGGGGAATAGGATTTGCCAAGAAAGATGAACAGAGATGACAGATGATGAATCAGGAAGTCACCCTTTTCTGATGCTAATTATTCAAGGAAGATGTTATCTTCTTTAGGATATTTTTAATCCCCCACCACCAAATCTGAATATTAGTCATTCTAAACAAACAAATGTTCATGTGTCATTTCCTTGTGAACTATTCCAGTAAAAATATATGTCGGTAAAATATTGCTATTTATTGCTGTGTATTGTTATTAGAGCCGTGGAAAATAATATTTTTTACCATGCATGCCGATGCTGATGTGAACGATTACTGTATCTATTCATAAAAACAAATAATAAGTTGATTTAAATGCAAAATAAACTTATGTGATATAACAGTTAATATTTGTTATTGTAAATAAAGTATTATCATCTCATTTCAATATGTTGCCTTCAAAATACATATTATAAATGTGTAATTTAAAAAGCAGCGCGCTTGTGTATATCTCTTTCTTGTACCTTTGTTTAAAGCTGTTGCAAGTTGTTTAAGCTTTAAAGTGCTAATTCGACACGCCACGCTACGTCTTTTATAAGCGATCTACTCATGTTATTAAGAAAGTACATCTTGTCAACGCATCACGTCAAAACTTTGAAAAGCCACAAAAGTGTGAGTCACCACAAGGTCAATGGGGTCCCTTAGGGATCAGTACTTGGACCACTCAACTTCTCCATCTGCCCAAAATAGTTGGGACCTATCATACAGGCACATTTGCGCGTAAAGAGCTTATGGCATGTACAGATGCACGACGACACTCCCCGCGTAACAATGTTTTTTAATCGCGTAAGTGGTGCAAAAAAAACAAGTAATGCCTTGATTAATCAAGAGCGAGGATTGCGATGCAATGCCTTTGGTGTGAACACAGCAGAGGTGTTAAAATGTTAAGGACATGATGCATCAAGTAGTGACCCTTTGAATCGTAATCAAATCGATTTGCGAGACAAGTGAAGTGTCATAGCTCAAATTGTTACAATCTTAATAAAAAAAATATTTCAGTTATATGTAATAAACAGTAACTCTTCCTTATGTTCATTCAGCGAATATAGGATTTTAATTGTTCCTTGACTATTTCAACAAGACTGTACGGATTTACTTATTTACCTATTTAACATCTAAAGGGCAATAATTGAAATGGTTTTCTGTCAAATTATGGTTTTTTTTTCATAATTATTTTTTCTTTTCACAGGTCTCCTCATTATGCCTGTCCTGAAGTCATCAGAGTAAGTTTAACTTCACTGTCAGAGTTTTACAACCTACAAGAAATATACACAAGCACAACCATCTGTATAATGCATGAATGCTCTCATCTCAAAACGGCATTGGAAATCATTGCGATCTGACCTTCTGTCCTTGTGTGTGCAGGGTGAGAAGTATGACGGAAGGAAAGCAGACGTTTGGAGCTGTGGGGTCATTCTGTTTGCTCTGTTGGTGGTGAGTCATACGAGAGTCAGACCAGAGTTCACCTTAAAACTACAGTTCACCCAGAAATTAAAATGGGCAACATTTACAGACCCATGTATTATTTCAAACCCATATGATGATAGTTTAATGTAACAAATTGATAGAAATATACATTTTTGAAACAGAGGTATAGTCATTTGTGGGGTGAGACGTTTTTAAAATTACATTTTCAACTTTTTCATTTTTTTTTTTACAGAGACATGCACAGTAAATAACACTCAAGCAATATTTTTTACATTGCACATTTTTGAAGACGTGCTAGATATTGAAGTCATATTTTCATCACATTTTCAGTGGACCCTGTGCTTTTCTGTCAGAAATTGTTTAATTTAATGGTGTATAAAATAGCAAGACAGGAAATGGATGTTTCTAAGTCCCAGAGACAATACAATTTTAAGCGGGTTTGGAATACACCTCTGGACTGCATTATTAGTCCATTTATTTGAAATGTTTTACCTGCACGTCTGAACCGTGGCAATATCCCCGAGAGTTTCTGCTCATTTCCAATGCGCTTGCTCAATTTTGAGTGCCAAAATCCGACCCATGAGTCTGAGAGGTTTTATCTGAAGGCGGCCAGGATTTCTAAACCCAACCTGGATTGTTTTTGACGTTTTAGAAATTGAGTAATTTCTTCAGAGATGATTCATTGTGCTTCTCAGATAGTCCAGATATTCCAGATCTGCTCTTTACACGCCAGTGAAATATAAAACCCAACTACTGAACTATCCATGTAGATTATGTCTTTACATTAAGTGTCTCAATTTGTTCTCATATCACCTTGGCTCTAATTTCACATTCATTTTGTGTCATTTTCACCTTTTTTGGTCTCCACCTCTTGAATGTTTTATTTTACGTTCTGCTGAAGTTCATTCGGTCTTGCCTTTATAAAATATATATTTCGACTGGCTGCAGACGGTACAGAAATCCCAAATAATACTGACTGCTGCCTGGCAGACACAAAATCCTCCTAGATCCAGAGCAATTGGTGTGCATTTACTCAATGTGCCTATCGTGTTTGTTTTGTTCTGCATTCTTGCAATTTCATTTAATCGCTACTGAAAATGAAGCATGTCAGCTGTACCGACAGACCCTCACAGGAGAACAAAGATTCAGAGTAGGGAAAAAAACTCCAAAACCATCTCCCTTGATTTCACATTTCTTATTATTTACAGTCGATTGTCTCTTTTCTTCACTAATTTGTTCTATTTTTCCATGTTTGCTCTGAATTGCTGTTTAGAATTGCTGTATCTCTCTCTTTAATCTGTTTTTCTCTCAGGGAGCGTTGCCGTTTGACGATGATAATTTACGAAACTTGTTAGAGAAGGTGAAGCTGGGGGTGTTTCACATGCCCCACTTCATTCCGCCCGACTGCCAGAACCTTCTGAGGGGAATGATCGAGGTGGATGCCGGCAAACGGTTAACGGTGAGTTCTGCATCAAAACCTTATTCCAAATGGACCGATAAACATCAAATTTAAAATAAAATAAAAAAGACCAGCCAATCAGATTGAAGCTTTGGATTTTGGAAAGCTCTTGTGTGCAATATGTCTCAAACAGCTTTAAAACATTTTATGAGGAAACCCGTATGCAGCGGAACCCATAATAACTCCCTGCATGTTAAAGAAGTGGTTGATTTGAAAAGGTGCTATGATCCCACCCTCTATGCGATTCGCCGTCCAAAGCCACGCCTCCTCCAAACTTGAACTACTTAAAATACGTTGGCTGAAAATGTACACATGACCAGTCACAGCGTTCGGCCAGAATGTTTTGATTGGGCGAACGTTTTTTGTTCCTACGCCTTCCACAGACGATATATAATTATAAAAATGTTATTTGACCACTTTACTTTTTGATTGCTATCAGGATGTAAAGAGATTTTCAACCAGCATGACAATTTTTTTCTGGACAGGATCACCTATTCTGCCTTAAATGTTATGTTAATTACACATTAAATATGACAACATTAATTATCAAATAATTACTAGGAGTTAGCAGTCAATAAAAATTTTCCTTGCTCTTAGTTTTGTCTCCCTTAGATTCATTGGGCAACTTTGATATTGTGACTCTATAAGAACGAGAGAGAGAGAGAAAGAAAAAAGAGGTGTTTGAAATGTGGGTTTGATGTGTAGATATTAAACCCGGTCGGACAGTTCAAAGGCAGCGTGGTTTTCATAACACTGAGCTCGTGTTTAGTGATGACCTGAGTCAGACCAGACACGTCTGCTATCGTCATGACCTTTCTCTCTTCACAGAAGATGCACATAGTAACCACTGCTGTTGCCCTTGAATACACTCCCCTATCAGAGTCCTCCAGGATCTGCTATTTGTCCATTTGTCAGATGGCTCTCATAACTTTGACTAGAGAAAAAGAAGATATGCCATTGAATCCACACTATAAACATATCTTGGGGGAATTGGTGTTTCTTGGTCTGTTTCTTACTTGGTGAATCTCACGAGACCATGTCTGACTCTTCATGTCTGAAGATGTGCATCATAATTCACTTTAAAATCACAAATTTCCGTGAAGTTAACAGTCTTATATTCTTACAGCATTCTATAGATTATTTAAATATTTACTAAAATAATTAAAACTACTCATTAGTTATTGATTATTTGCGGGAGGTCTGCCGAAAGTTAAGTTGGGCTACATATCGTCGGTTTATGTTGTGGCCGCTTTATTGAAATAGGATATAGTTTTGCGTCCTCATAAACAGTATTTGCCATACTCTAGTCATTTCCTTTGAATATACTTCAATAGTGTAAAAATCAATGTATCACACTTTTTCAAAAATACATTTCAGCCATGACAACGTGATACAGATCTAGACAGGTGGAGCTAGGGGTGGAGGTGGGTCACTGTTTGCCCTCTGATAGCCCCCTGTGGCATAATACTCACAGCATTTCAGACTATTTAAATTTAGAGCAGAGTAATTATAGTTTTGTTTTTATTGTATGTTTATTAAGATGTTAAATTAGCTTTTATTTTTGGTTTCAGTTTTTTTTTTTTTGAGTGTCAGTAGTTCATTTTTAGCAAATTATTATATGTTATTATTATATTTGTTTATTTTTATTTTGCAATATAAGATTCATTTATTGTTGTTTATTATTTTAAATTTAGTGTCATAAACTTATTTCCATTTCTGAGGCAACATATCAAATTTTTCGTTTAGTTTACATTTTACAGCTAATATTTTACAGCCAATATTTGATTTGATTCCGATAAACAGAAATGTTGTCAAAGTTTAATTTTAGTAAAGTATAATACCATAATGTAGAGCACACCTTACCATTGGCCATCAATTAGAAAATAAATACAAAATTATATAATAAAATATATTATATATATATATATATATATATAAAAAAGTAAAATCTAAAGCAATCGATTTTTTCCTACAGTAATAAGAATTTAGTGATCATGATAATAATTTCCACGATGCAACATATTTTATTACAAATATGTTTTTTAATCTTTTTCTTTAGGGTATTTTTTGGGGGATGTGAAATCTAACCTTGGTGTGTTTTGTACAGTTACATTCATCATATGTAGAAAGAGATTAATACATTTGGGAATCCTTCCTTATATATACAATTATATCAGATTATAAATCACAATAATTTTATATCTTCCTATCTTCTCTCATGGTATCAACTAACTCATTTCCTTTTTATTTCTCCTTGGGAAGTGTCGGAGAAACATCTAAGACATAGTTAAAATATACCCTGATAACTCCATTGTGTCATAAAGTTATGAGTAGTCTTAATTTTACTAAATGCATAATCTGACCGTTACCTCAAATCATGTGATTTGCCCACGTCCAGTTACCTTGTTCCCATCATCTTTTACTGCTGTGGCATTTTAATAAATCACAATGGATTTCAAGGCACGACTGCAGCAAACATACGTATTTAAGTCACCGACAAAGTTGGATCGCTCTCTACACACTCGCCCCTATCTGACACTAAATATTTGAAAATAAACTCACAAATGAATGAAACAGAAATTTGTTGTGAATATACGTTATGTTTAAACTTTTACTGTACAAAATTAGCATCTGTGTATATCATTGTTCATTGTTTTAATGCACTATTCAATTATTTGAGTTTAAAGGGTCCTTTCACTAACCAAGGGCACATTTCTGTTTGTTTATTAGCATATGCATAATGTATCCGTGTGTCACAGAAGCAGAGGGTGTGTGTGAGCAAGAGCGACGGCAGACATCAGTTATGACCCCCTCAAGGATAGATATGCAAAAAATAATTGGATATCCCTGCACCTTTCATCTCTACACAGCCAGTAATCTGTCATCACACAGTGATGTATCATCTCTCACATTAAAACTGATGCGTGCTCTCTCTGACTAGATTACCTTTTAGTTTCGCCCCCTCTTTAACAGGAGCCCAGGACTCAGATCAGTATTAAGCCTGCGTGTTCAAAGTTTTGACTGGGGGCATCAAATTTGGTCCACATTTGAGCTTGTTCTGGCCAAGAACCGCCTACTTAAGCATGAATAGGCCATCTAAATAAGTTTAAGCCTCAGACGGGACACCCACGGTGCGCCTACTGTCTGTCTGATGCATATTGCACACAAAAATTGAAATAAGTTTCTTGATCTTGCAAGCTGTAATCTGATTGACTGGTGTTATGTAACTTGCATGATTCAAGATGAGCCAGTTTGCCTAGAAACGAAGCCTGTGGTTTACAAGGGACAAAGAGTGCTTAAGTGTGAGGTTTTGAGGAGATAAGATGTAAGCGCTTGCTTGCCAGCATCACGTCCTGGAAAGACATCCAGGGATTTCTTTGAAACACTTAACACAAAATTCCATTATCACTCTCTCAAGTTCTGCTGATAATGAATTTCCTAGTATTTCCAGTACTTGTTTTCCAGTACAGTTCTTCAATCAAGATACATTTACTTGACAAGGAAAGTCACCTAAAATATGATCTCTTAAGAAAGAATATAAAAAGTTTATGCTTAAAATAGGCAAAAAAATCTAGATTTTTTTAATTCAAGACTTCAGTTTAGTTAAAAAAAATGTTCACCCTACTGGCAGACTTTTTAGCTTGTTTTAAACACAAACTTCCCTAATTCTGTTAATTTCTTTCATTTATAATTATTTATTTTTTCTTTTATAAAACAAGACTAAATATCTTGTGCACTTTTCTTGTCAAGTAAATGTATTCTTTTTATTTTTATATTTTAAGTTTAAGTAAAGTAAAGTAAAGTAAAGTAAAGTAAGTAAAGTAAGGTAAGGTAAGGTAAGGTAAGGT
The DNA here is from genome assembly GCA_006030095.1 of Triplophysa siluroides. NCBI lineage: Eukaryota > Metazoa > Chordata > Actinopteri > Cypriniformes > Nemacheilidae > Triplophysa > Triplophysa siluroides. The sequence continues at coordinate 4,760,154 of VCII01000093.1, forward strand.
AAGGTAAAGGAGAGGAGAGGAGAGGAGAGGAGAGGAGAGGAGAGGAGAGGAGAGGAGAGGAGAGGAGAGAGGAGAGGAGAGGAGAGGAGAGGAGAGGAGAGGAGAGGAGAGGGGAAAGGAAAGGAAAGGAAAGGAAAGGAAAGGAAAGGAAAGGAAAGGAAAGGAAAGGAAAAACACATACAAAATACATACATACAAAGACAAAAACAAGGAAAAGAAAGAGAAAGAGAGAAAAAACAACTGGGATGCCTCCTTCACTGAACATATTGGCTACTAAAAAGAGGGGGGAAATTAATTAGAAAAGAAACATTTTCAAGTAAATGTTTCTTGATTTAAGATGTTTTACTATATTTTTACTAGAAAACAAGACAAAAATGCTTAGTAAGAACTTAGTTTTTAAAAATATATTTTAAAGTAAAGAAAATATTTTTTCTTACCACACTGGCATATATTTTTGCTTATTTTAAATTTGCTTAATTTAGTTTTTCCAGAAACAGGAGTAATTTTTAGGGTAATTTTGCTTCTGAAGAAAATGTATCTTGAGAGATGAAATATTTTGTTTTAAATAAACTTGAATAAATTGAAATTGTTTTAATTCATGTAATTTCCAAAAGCCTAAGAACTAAATAACTCCTTAATACTTTTTGAGCTAATTATCCATATGATCGACTGTAAATTGTACACACTGCAAAAAAGAATTTCTTGCCTAGTAATTTTGTCTTGTTTTCCAGTTCAAATATTTAAAACATCATTTAATTAGGATTACATTTACGAAGCATAATGGCTTAAGATATTTAGTCTTGTTTTCTGAAAAAAAATAATTTTAGACAAAGAATACAAAATTGCTTAGAAATAAATATGTTTTTGCGGTACTAAAATATACAATAAAAAAAAAAAAATCTACCGTCTTAACCCCACCCCTAAACCTAACGTCAATGCCGCAAATTAATTTTGAATGATATTGTTTTGGACCTGAACTTGTTTCACGTTAACCCATTTTGTGATGTGCACTACTTAACAATCTGAATGTGTCTTTCTCTTACAGCTGGAGCTGATCCAGAAGCACACATGGTACATGTAAGTACAGAACTCCCATGATCCCCTGGGGCTGAAACAATACCTATGACAGAATGACTAGAAACAGGGTGGGCATCACAGCCGAATACACTGGGATCAAATGTGTGTGTGCGTCCGGGTACGAGACTAGGGAGAATAAAACCGCATGTGCGTGTGATAAATGGCACAGACCCCACATGTCAGCGCCAAGGACAAATTTCTACAGGCCCAGGAGGGATTTGCTGTCTGCTCGCATGCTCTCGCCACTGTCGTCTGGCTTTCTCAAGAGAGAATGAGAAAGCGGGCAGACAGCAGGGGAAGGTCGCTCTGACATGCTCGTACCGTGCCCTTCTGTCTCGCTGCCTCTCCGGGGTCAAAGACATGGCAGACGCGTTTCCTGGTCAGTGCCAGCGTTTTTAAGCGGAATACTTATGTTTTGCTGCTCTTATATACGCCACCATGTTTCTGAGCAGATGGCGACAACAAATATTTGGAATAGATTGGAGGAACGGGGTTAGGTGGAAGCGTAATTTAAGATGCTAGACATGGTTTAACAAGATATATTTGGAAAGATTGCGATAGGCGCACATACTGTAACTGATACTGTAAACTGACATTTGGAGAGAAGGGTGGACGATGGCCAATGTAATGATGGTATAATACGTAAGGGATAATGTACATCCACGTGATTGTTATCACGATTTTAAACCCCCGACAGGGTGATGAGGACAAATAGTTTATGTTGTGGTAACCACATGGATGTACATTATCCCGCCAATCATGGCATTTCAAGGTCTGATATTACCAGATAATAACCGCTCAAAACCAATAACACATGGTAATCCGGATGCCGCCGATCATTTCAGACACAATTTAATATTACACAAAAATTCTTTATAAATATGTATATTAATAACATATATATAGAGTATATGCTTTATGAGGCTTATGTTATATGATTAAACCAAATTTCCTGTTCCTGGTATTTTAAAGTGGTGTCTTCACCCTAAAAGGAAAGTTCTGTCATCATTTACTTCCCTTCAAGTTTTTCCTACTATGGGAGTCAATGGGGGGCAAGATCTGTTTGGTTATAAGCATTCTTCCAAATATCTTTCTCTGTGTTCATCAGAAAATAAATAAGTAAGTGAGTTAATGATGACAGAATTTTCATTTTTGGGTGAAATATCCCTTTAAAACCCAAAGTAAACTTGGTTTTTCTTGCGGAAGGTCCGCATTCGTTAAAAATGAACTAATATTTCAAATCAATATTTTATGTTCAGTAACTCAATTATGAGGCAAGTACCCGTCTAATAGGTGGGATCATGTAGAGACAGCTGGCTTTTATCCCTTACGTAGTGACTAGCTAATCAAAATCAGGTATTCCAGAGAGCTGTGTCATAAGATTTAATATATTGTCACTTTCCGGCAGAAATCCTGTATCTCCATATATTGTGATTTTATTTATTATATATCATTGCTGTTGGTCACCCTTCATGTTTGTCTTTGGTTATACCAATATTTATATATTAAAAGTAATAAAAAGAGCTTTAAAATTTTGGCAGCACAGTATTAAATTATTACAAAAATAAAAGATAACGTATTTACTAAATTAAGTTTAGGCTTACTATAGAAACAACATGGCGAATTTCATGCGATAAGACCCGTGCTGTATGTAGATAGAAATAGCTAGGGCTGTCAAACAAAATCCCCGATGTCCAGACAGCGGTTCATTTTATTTTATTTATTTAATTGATTAAAATATTGATTTCGGAGATTGTGTGAGACTGTAGTGTAGTTTAAAAAAGTTCTGTTTAAATGTGTGATATGAATAAAAATTGCTCTTAAGTAGCCGTCTCACTGGAAATCAGTGAAAGCTTGAACTCGGAAACAGTATTTCTATGTAACAACTTAACATGCGGACTGTTGAATGGTTCAAAGTTAGACACGCAACACTACGAATATAACGTCATGTGTCGACGTAACAATGCTCCACAAATAGTTTACACAGAAATTTGTTTGGCCCTTGTTTATCAGATCCCTCAGAGGCTTACAGTATTTCCATACACATCAAATTGTCATTATTTTTATTTAGACGTCGCTGTTTTAAGAGAATAATCTCAGTCACTCGGCAGGAAAGTTTCACAGTCTTCCTCTCTCTTCAGAGGAGGCAAGAACGAGCCGGAACCGGAGCAGCCGGTGCCCAGGAAGGTGGCGATCCGCAGCGTCCCCTCAGCAGACGACATCGACCCAGATGTTCTGGATAGCATGCACTCGCTAGGGTGCTTCCGCGACAAGAATAAACTGATGAAGGATCTTTTGTCAGACGAGTGAGTGATTGAGCACTGCCATCGAATCAGACCCTCCCAGATGATCTGAAGGTGTATCGCATGCGACACTGATCTCAGATCAGCAGTAAGAGTAGACCTCCTTGAAGGTTTCCAGGTTCAGCGCATTTATTTAGAATTAAATTGGTCATGTTTGGAATGAAAGTCAAGGATTGCTGCAAACTTTTTTCCTGATATCTGATGGGATTCTTGCTTGTGCGAAATTAACAATTCGGCTGTATTTTTTTTTCTTGTTGTATATCAGTGAAAATCAGGAGAAGATGATCTACTTTCTTCTGTTGGATCGTAAGGAAAGGTACCCCAGCCACGAGGACCAGAACCTTCCCCCGCGTAATGATATAGGTATGACACGATCATTCTGATCATATGGTGCGTTCAAGTCCCTCTGGAAAGTTTGTATTTACGAATTGGGAATTATGGTGATGAATGAACTAAAAAAAAAAAAAAGGAAAAAAAAAAAACGAATTATACAGACGTTTAAATATTATTCATCCATTTGCTTGTCAAAATCACTGAAACCGGCTACTTGGCTACTAAACCTGGTAAGAGCATTGCGTTAACAATGCAAGGTTGTGGGTTTGATCCCAGGGGATTGCAAATACCTATGTATAAATGTATAGGATAATGCAATGTAAGTCGCTTTGGATAAAAGCGTCTGCCAAATGCGTAAATGTAAATGAATAGTAGTTTAACATTTTCACGAATTTGAGATAGCATTATTTTGTGATCTCATAAATATGATAATTTTGACATAACATGAACTGTGTCTTTGTTGATCAGTCTCGCATGTGCAAAGATTGATTAGTGCACATTATACTGTACATTCAGATGTTGTATTTATAATCTTTTCTCAAAATGCAATAACTTTACCTGACTTGGAAACCTTGCAAAATCTAAAATCAACATTTACAACAATTTCATGATTTAAAGGAATAGTTCACCTTTAAAATTAAAATTTTGTCATCATTCACTTACACTGTTGTCATTTTAAGCCTGTGTTCTTTCTTCTGCTAAACACAAAAAGAGATATATATAAAAACCGTTGGTCCCCATCGACTTCTATTGCATGGACACAAAACCAATGCAAGTCAATGAGGACCAGCAGTGTTCTGTTATTGACATTTTTCAAAATATCTTATTTTCTGTTCTGCAGAAGAGGGAAAGTCATACAGGTTTGATATGAAAACGTACAATTAAGTAATGACAGAATTTTCATTTTAAAGGTGAACTATTCCTTTAAAGATTTAGCAACACTCTCAACCAATCTGTCAAAACTTCCCAGGGAAATCTATTCTGTATTTTCTTTATTGAAATCATCTCAACAAACTTTTAAATGTTCCTCTAAATTCTTAATATCATGCGTTTTGTGTGCATTGTATCATTTTTATGAACTTAATTACAAAAATGAAAATGTTAAACTCCTGAATTCTATATTAAAAATGTCTCTTTCAGATTCATTGTTTAATACCAGCGTATGCCAGGCCGTCCGTCAATGCAAATGGTGCTCAAGTAAATGCCCAAATGCCAGTGCTTAACAAACACATTAACTGCGGCAGTCGCTGGTGCTCATGCAGCTTTCCAGATCATTGCTTTGTATCGATGATGAACGCAGCCGATGGTGTGAATCTGTGTGTATTTGAATCTGTGTGTAGATCCGCCACGGAAGCGTGTGGATTCACCCATGTTGAACAGACACGGCAAGAGGAGGCCGGAGAGGAAATCCATGGAGGTGCTGAGCGTTACCGATGGAGGTTCACCCGTGCCTGCGCGGAGAGCCATCGAAATGACACAACACGGACAGAGGTGATTATAAACAATAACTTATAAATCTTTTAAACGCTGCTTTTTCGTCCTTTATTATTTATGATGATACTTTGTGACAGATTCAAGATGATTACATAAATGAAGATGATAAAAAGTTGGAAAGGAACATTTGATACAGAAATGCTTTACTGTACTCAAGTCTTCTGATATGAATTTGATGTCGGTGAGAAGCATTTGATATCTCACTTATTCTGTTTATATAACTAACCTTTCGCATTTTTTAACCGTCATTCGCCACTTTCGCCGATTTTCTCACCGGTTTCTTGTATTACTCAATATTCAAACGAATTGTCGAAACTCAAAAATTGTCAGAAATCAAAGCAGTTTTAGTTGTTTTGCGCATTCATTTGAGCCGCCCAGACTTTCCTCTGAGATTCACATCTACTGCATAGTTCGGGAATTTTTCATGGCCCCTCTGGCAAAAGTCTTGGATATCGGTTGAAACTTATGCTGTTAGGCAAAAAAAGTGTCCACATTTTTCTTTCTATCTTTTTTGTTTTATTTTGCCTGTGACACTGTGGATTTTGGGCTTTGGTAATCTCCCGAGAAAGCTATCTAAATATAAAACATGGAAATGAAAAACTTTTATATACACAAGCCGTAGGCAGGGAGTTCACACTAATCCTTCAAACTTTACTGTCCTGCCCGCGGCGGCTACCTCAACGCAGGTATCCAGAGAAACACCCCGTGAGAAAGTAGAAAATGCACGATGTTGTCTTTTATTCTTTGTAGCCTGTCAGCAGGAGTGCAATATTGTGTTGTTGTATTGAGGGACTGACTGTTTGTTCAACTTTACCACCCGCTGCATTAAAAGTGTGTTCAGTAAAAGCCTGGATATCCCAGACAACAACCGCTGAGCAAAGAGCAAAGGTAGTGTCTGACCCCCGACCCGTTAGATGCCTCACAGAGGTGTAGTCACCAAACATGCAGAGATGCTTTTTCCCTTACAAACCTTTTCAACAAGACCCTTCAACTGACCTGAACCACATTGTCCTAAATAAAACGTTGACAGAAGGATTTTGTCAAACAGGGTAAAGAGATTTGACCCTCTTTTATTCACCATCGGTGTAAAACCTGCTGTCCTTCTGAAACCTCGTATCTATATATTTCGTGATTTTTTGCTATAAATCATTATTATTAGTCACACTTTATGTTTGTCACTGGGTTTTGCTTTTAAAACGTATTAAAAAGTGCTCGGTGTCATCTTTCAATGTAAAATGTAAAAACAACTTTGACAACAGAGTATTTAATCATTTCCTGAAAAACAGCGAATTTGGACATACAGGGTTTCAGAAGGACAGCGACAATATTACTCTTCTGTGAAACGCAAGAAAAGATATTTTGAGAAATGTCTCAGTGGTTCATTCAGTGAAAGTCAATTGGGTCCAATGTTGTTTGGTTACCAACATTCTTCAAAATATCTTCTTTTGTGTTTTTCATTAGAAACTAAGTAATAGTGAGTGAGTAAATGATGAAGGAATTTTTATTTTTTACATTTATAAGATACATTTTTGGGTGAACTATGCCTTCACTTTGAATTCCAACTAGTATGGAAAACATAATTTATATCAAATATAAAATAATTAAAAAAAAATAATAATACAATTATATTTAATTAAATTAAAATAGTGCATTGATAATGGTAAATTAGGAAGTGAGCAAATCTGACAGTATTGGGAAAGTGTCACAACATTTTTGAAATGCCATTAAATAAATACATAAAAATATAAATTACTGTCCATTTTATAAAAACATTTTTCTTTTGGTTTTTAAATAAAGTATGGCACAGACTGTAAATGCATATTTTGTATATCTACCAGAAACAGCTCCTACACCAGCTGGAAAATACCCATTTCAATATATTTCAAGTATACCCCTTCCTGATCTGAAGATATACTGTATATGCAAATGATACTTTCGATATCATTGATCCTCCATACATTCCGTTTGAACCCACAGATGTATATCATGAAATTAAGTTTAACCCCTCCAGGCAGACTAAAAGTGAGCAGCATATATATTTATTTGGCTTTCACGATATTATTTCACCTCCATTTTTCCATACAAACTTTGAACCCTCACCCTTTCACCTCATAACAGCGGGTCTCGTTTCTCCAATTCATTTCAAAAGCCAATTTCATTACACCCTTTTCATTCCCGCTCGAACGGCCAGACGTACTTCTGATAGCGGGATTGAAATGGGGAATTGACTGGAGATGACCCGAGACTGACATCTGGAGATTCCACCTGAGGATCTCAAGAAGACCATATAGCCAAAATGATTGCGTTTCAACCGCTGTATGCCTAAAGAAATGGGAATCTATTGGTTGACTGTCTAAATACTGTAAGAATACAACTGCGTGAAACAAATACTAGTATTGCTGTTTCTTTAACTATTGGGTAAAATTATGCAACAGTAAACATGTCAGATGCTACATCACATAAATAAGATACATTTGCATTTTAAAAAATGCATTCACCATATTGAAACAAAAACAAATCGTGCGGAGGTTGCCACCTGCTGTAAAGTAACAGGAAAGCTCTCTGCACCTTTATTTGTGCTTAGATACAGAGTATCTACTATATTATATACTAATGTATAGATTCAGTTGTAGCTGTATTTAAAGATGCAGTAGCATTCGCTTCGTTGAACATTATTTGTATCACAGTTTCCTGCTTGCTCAAGAGTGCTTTTTTAACTTAAACAGCAAATAGCCATTGTGTTGCATCATATGATTTTTTATGCCGTTTTTTGTTACATCTGCATCAAAGTTTGAAGGAGCATGAGATCTCTAAAGAGAGATCCGTGCCGAAACATTTTTGAAAGTCGTGTCTTGATGTCAAAGGGGTTGGAAAGGAGTGGACAGTGGAAAATATGTAAAGTGACAGGAAAATAAAATAAAATAACATAGTCAAATAAAATAAAATAAAAGTTTACTTGGGTAGCAATGTAAAGATCTAATATTTTATCGTATTATTTTTTGTTTTCATAGATATTTATGATATGTACAAATTTGATAATGGTTTGAGAGAACAGTGTAATTAAACAAATAACATTTTAAAAATCATAAATTTTATTCAATTATGCATTACATTAATAACTAATTCAATAATTAATTTTAATATGTAATTTGCATTGTGAGACTCTCTTTATTCATTGTTAGGCCTTTTTATAGTTTTTTGTACAGTACAGTGTAAAGAGAGAGGGGTACAGGAGCCGAGAGAGGGGTACAGGAGCCGGGAAAGGGCCACGAGCCAGGATTTAAACTCGGTCGCCACAATTTTTTTGCGCAACATGTCAGATCCCAGTCCACTACACCACCGACTACGTTATATTATAAATAATTGTTGTATTATAAATGTTACATTATATATTTTCTTTTCGTTCCTCAGTTAAAGCACGGTTGTATGATTCCAGTGTGGTTCACTCTCTGTCTTTGCCAGCTTTATTCTGCCCATCTAATCCTGTTATACGTTGGGTTTTGTAAGCATTAGTTTTAATGCTATTCCGTTCTTCGGTCCACTCTAAAAATCCTCACAAGCACTCCAGATCGTTCTCAAAACCCTCTTTAATCCCACAAAACCCTACACTGACGCCAGAACAGCCCTCTGTGCCAATGTACCCTCAGAAACACCTCAACTGACTCCAGAGCAGCACTTAAAGTCACACGGGTTATGATATTAACGGCATCATCAGACCACCTACCCAAAGACCTTTTTCAACACCTTTATACAAGTCATCTATTCATATACATTCATATACATTTTCACACACTGTTGTCCGTGAATGAGCTACAGATAAGCAACACATGGACTTCACATTGAGTCTGCAATGTCAAGAATTCAAGTTAACGTTATTGCAATATCCATACAAGGTGCGTATAATGTGTGTTCCTGCGGTATCCATGATCCATGAAATGTGATCAATACATTTTTTGAAGTTTAGATATTTCATGTAGTCTCTCAATTATATGAGCTCATAAATCCTGCATTCATAATTATAAAAGAATGAGTCACAGGGTGAAACTGTTTCAGATGTGGCGCATTACACCACAGGACACCACAACCTTACTTAAGTATTTTAGCTTGACCAAAGCTCTACGGATTTGCACAGAATCTGACTAATATAACTTTGCCTTCATCTAATAATAATAATGACTTGACAGTAGCTTAACTGGTAAGGCTTTAGCAACTCCAAGGTCATGGGTTTGGTTTCTGGAGAATTCACATACGCATCCAAATCTCTGGTTAATAGGCTCTGCTAAATGTATAGGATTGTACACTGAGCTCCTGTTTAAATCCATCGCGTACAATGACACAGATTTCACCCGAATTAACAAAGAGAAACGTCCACACATCTGCTTCTTTCTTGGTTCACTCCTACATAACTCTCGCATAAAGGATGAGGTATTATTAGCCTCAGCTGGGTTCGGTCTGCCCGTTCGACAGTCATCACAGCTGTCTCAATAGTCCAGACACCCACACACAGAATGATGCATACAGCCTTCAGGTGATATAAATAGAGATATTCATTTCATCATTTATCATAACTGTTATCTGTTGGTCTCTGATTATAAGCTCTGTGAAGCAATAAGAGTTTTAGAGGCGTGGGCACAAACCGTCTGTGTTCTTGGTGTTGTGCTGAGTGCTTTGAGGCCCGGAAAGAGGAGACAGTTTTATTCCAAAAACACCTGATGACCATCCTTGGATATAGATAAAGAATAGACGATACATTTGTTTGATGTGTCATACTTCGAAGAAATTCGATATAGCATGAATCAAACAAAATGTGAATTTCAGTATCATTGTGGGGTTAAAATTCCACTTTCCTCATAAAAAAAACATTAAAACATGGTTATTATTGTTAAATAAAACTACCAAAATATTTGTTTTTTGAAATCATATGAAACATTGGCCTAAATAGTATTTGAAAATATGTTTTTGAAATACAGTGAAATAAGTTTAGGTAAAAAAATAAAACTGAAAAATTGTATAATTTTGATTTAAAGAGTTTGGTTCCAAATTGAGATAACTTTAAATTTAATCTTTTATTATGTAATCATGTTTTTATTGCGTTTTATTGTGTATTTTTTGAGTTATTATGGCTTAAACAAAACAAACCAACTGCAGTTTGATTGATATTTATCGGAATGAACAATAAAAAACGTAATTCTTTTATCCCATTTTGGAACCAAACTCTTCATATATAAATACATATATATAAATAATTATTTTATTTAATTAATCACATTATAACTTATTATTGTTGTTGTTGTTATTGTAGATAAATAAAATATAAATAATAAACAAAAATGAACATGGAAATTAAAGCTATACCAATTACAACATTCTGAAATATGAATTTTACCAAAATTGTTATGCTTGTAGTAGTTTGTAACAAAGCGTTTGTACTAAACTAAGAAGCAGTGTCATATGTAAGCACTTTTATGAGTGGTATTATGCTTTTTAACCCCATTGTGTATCAAAGCAGCAAGCTCTCCCCATCTGGTACCATCATTTTTTTTTTTTAAAGTGGAAAGACAATCATGTCATAAAAGATGGAGTAATGTTGGAATAAGAAGGATAAAGAGCAGCTGTTGTCAGTGATGTTGGGCGGCCAACATCTCATCTAATGAAGACAGATTGAGAGCTCATAATGTACACTTGCTGCTTTCTTGGACATGATTGAATGTTCGATTTGTATCTGTGAGGACATATGTTGTCAAAAACACCTGCAGCTTTTATTGGCTTTTATCAATAAAAAGCCAAACATCCCATAAATATAAATCAGTTTAGACGTATAACAGAGCTTTTTTTAGATGAAGATTTACATACAGTATAGCGATTCTTGGTGTGTTTTTCCACAAGAGAAAACAATGTACTTATTAAATGAAAATACTTTTATCAACTTTTGGGAGCTAAGCATGCTCTCGGAGAACCACAAAAAGGAGTTTAGTTCCAATCATGTTTCAACATTTTTGCAGGTTTTTTGCCTAGCTGTAAAACACATTCATTTCTTGAAATTTGGATATCTGTCAGCTTTTTAGACACTTGTCAATTGTGTCTTATATGCATCCACTATATAAATACACTAAAACACATATTTTTAAATCCTACACAATTATTTTTACAATAAATTATGCTAATGTATGGTATTATTGTACATTTTCCTTTTGTTTTATTTGTTTTCTGTTATACGTTTTTTTCTCTCATTTCTAAAAATGTTTTGTCTTGACTCTTTGTTCCACAGTGTATTTTCTGTTAAGCTAATGTAAAATGTATGTCAAGAGCTACACCTGTAGAAATACAATTGAGTTGTCTGTGACCTTATAGTACTCACTTTCCACATACCTTTTCGTAAGTTTTATAATTATCAGGTTTTTGGAAGCATTCATTCAGGGTTTGTTTTGCTTGTTCACCTTCACAATCGAGTGGATCGTGTTCTTAAACATCAACACTCACATCGCCTTCAGATCGCGCTTGTTGTTTCCTCTCTCGGCTGTAAGCAGCATCTGACCGTGTGTGTTTTATGATCTGTGTCTGTACAGGTCACGGTCCATCAGCGGCGCGTCCTCTGGTCTCTCCACCAGCCCCCTCAGCAGCCCACGGGTGAGTAAGCTCCGCCCCCTGAACGTCTGCCACTCTCTGTCCACCAATCAGCACTCATCTGCTCCCTAACCTCCACGGCAACCATCAAACACTCACAGAAAACATTTTACACATCACGTACAGTACAATCATAATGATTAGGATCATTTCCAAAATGAGAATTATGTGGCTAGTCTATGAATGTATCGTCTATATTTAGGCATTTAGCATCTGTTTTCATCCAAAGCAACTTAGAAGAGTGAGGAAAAATAAATCAATAAATCAATTCATCATAGGGAGGTATTGCAAGAAGTGCTATAACATGTTTTTTTATCAGGTTTTTCAGCAATGTTAAACAATACCTGTTGAGGGAGGAAAGCATTTTTTTCAGTCTTTTTAAGGGTAGACCATTTAACACAAAATCTATTTTTCGTTTTCTGAAATATGTCTTTCTAGTAGGGGAATAAAACAACGCTTATGGATAAAATAAAAAAGGAGTGTCTGATAGTTTGGTACAGTGTGAGGTAGTTTGGGGCAGCATTGCATTTTACATCTTGTAGCAGGTTGCTTTATTATCTCACATGGGATGCGTCAGCTGTCCAAACATGACAAAAATACGGTTTTCCCACAGTCATGGCAAACCTGCAAATGTCGGGGAAATGTATAATTGAAAAACACGAAAAGCCGTCATGAAAATTGCTAAATTGAGAATACATTTTTCTAAAATATTATGTAAGATATTGCTGCTATAGACTGTTTCAGCGGGAACAACATAAACGTTAAGTGGCACAAACTTAACTTCCGGTAGACCTCCGCAACGAATGACTTTTGAATAGTTTTAATTTAATTCAATACAATTATTATCCAAAAATTGTATATAAAGAAATATGAAATAAATTGTTACATTATAACCAAGCACAGACCGGAAGTTAACAGTCTATAGGAAAACCTCTTTACAAACCGATGATTAACAAATGTGTGACCAAACCATCATTGTTACTCCGTTCATTCATAAAGTTATGACCAAAATAGAAAGCAAGTTGGAGAAGAAAGAAGCTCTTGTTTTATGAAGATATACTCTGAAATCCTATCTTCCGTTCTCCTCAGAAATCCCAGCTCAGGGAAGTCTGCGGAAAATCCCAAAGCTTTGATTAACACAGAAGCTCCGGGCTAAACTTTCGCACATGACTTATTTAAGGCGGCTCACGGATTACAGAGACCTTTCCCTAAAGCGTGACAATGTATAGAGACGATTTACGCAGGAAATTGATTTAGAAGTTCACGTTTTCCTCAGATTTCAGACATTCTGTACCTCACAAGAGACCTTTTGCAACAGAAACCAAAGATTTGGGTTCATGCTGCATGTAAAATAAGGATTAAGGATTCCAGCTGTGAAAAAAGATTCACATTTGAAGTGGTTAGCGAATTAGTGTTTGTAACGTTTAGGTATTCAGACTCTTCATTTGAGACCCATAGTTGCTCATCTTACTGCGTTGAATTTATTTTCCCATCATTAGACGTGCTTTTATTTGCTTGCATTCTCAGCTCAATTGTCTTGGCTAACTGCACATTTTCTTTCTCCTTAAATGTTTCCTTTCCTTACTTGATGTGATTTACCCATAATGCTTTGTGCCGTTCCTGCGTACTTCTCTGGTTCCTGCCTTCCCAAAGCCTGTACGAAAGTTTTGCGTCCCGCCTAAGTTCACCGAGTTGCTCTTGTCCCCCAGTTCTAGCATCACCGACTCCTTAACACCAAATTCAAATCAGAGTGGGACAAAAACCCCAACTCCAAACTCATTGACCCCAATTTCAAGTCGGAGTGGGACAAAAACCCCAACTCCAAACTCATTGACAAAAAATTCCTGTCAGAGAGGGACAAAAAACCCAACTCCTAACTCATTGACACCAAATTCAAGTCAGAGCGGGACAATAAACCCAACTCCTAACTCAATGACACCAAATTTAAGTCAGAGCGGGACAAAAACCCCAACTCCTAACTCATTGACACCAAACTCAAGTCAGAGCGGGACAAAATCCCCAACTCCTAACTCCTTCACACCAATCCCTATATCTGAGTCTCCCCTGCCCTGTCCAAAGACCCTGACCCTACCAGCCAAACCAAAAGACAAGCCCTTACAATCCACTCGATCCAACCCGCTACCTCAGACTGAGCCCGAACCTGTTTCCACAGCCAAGTCGGAACCTTCAAGTCCATGTAAGCCTCATCTGCCCTGTATACCCGGGAGCCCACTGGTATGGCGGGTTAACCCTGCCTCAAACACCCCCCCTCAGTTGTCGGCTCCCTTCAAGCCTATCGTATCTCTGTCACCCATCCGTCTACACCACTTCCACCCTTTACCCGGCTCTGACCAAACCACCAAATCTATCCCCACCATACAGGTGACCCCCCACCCTTCTCCAAGAGGCAGTCCTATCCCCACCCCCAAAGGAACACCCGTCCACACGCCTAAGGACAGCCCAGCCAGTACGCCCAACCCGACGCCACCACCCAGTCCCTCCATCGGTGGAATGCCCTGGAAGACACGCCTCAACTCCATCAGGAACAGCTTTCTGGGCTCGCCGCGCTTTCACCGCAGGAAAATGCAAGGTAGGGTGACAGAATTCCTACATGTAGGAAATATAGGGAAATATCACTGCCGTTGTATCATCACATTTACACCTCTCTTTCATTCTGAACAGTTCCCACTCAAGAGGAAATGTCCAGCCTGACGCCAGAGTCTTCCCCAGAGTGAGTACACATACATATATGTTGTGTTTTGTTGGGAAATAATGACTTTTATACTCTATACACGTTACTGTATAACCCTTAAATGACCCCTTACTACTAACTTTTTTATGACCATTTATCAGCAAGACGTGTTGAACTTTGATTGACAATTGAAAGGTTGAGTTGTTCAATAAACACACACTGTGCCAACTTGCCCCAATGTCTTTCACAATTGGGGTAAGTTGTCACAATGAGACCTGCCTTTGAACAGCCTATTACAGGCTTTTCAGCAAACTGTACACAATATACACAAAGATGTTCATGAAACAGCACAATAGAAATGTTGGTTTTGTAACATGCCAAAATATGAACCATTGTTTTATTTAACAAAATGCAAATGTGTGAATGTATAAAATCTAAAGCACCTAAATTGCGACAGCTAGTCCCAATGAAAATATTACAGCAGCAATTTTAAGTCAAATGGTCTGTGGAAAGGTTGATTTCTGCCATGTTTTAGACAACCATTGGGACTTTTGTCCTCCAAAACAACAAATTCGGAGCACAAAGTGCTTTTCCGGCTCTCCATTAAGTCAAATTCATACTGAAAACACAACAAATTGTAGCCGTGAAACACCATCCTGTGAGAAATAGGAATTACAGGCTTTGAACAATACTTACCCAACCACAAAGCTGATGTAAAGCAGCCTTAGCACATCAGAAATCATTGTGACTTATGTCTCCGTCTGTTCAAACGTTCTGTTTCGTCCACTGTGTAAAATGTTTCTCTCGCTGAGGCGAGTCTCAGCAGACAGGAGTCAGAAACTTCGTCTCCCACACCGAGCCATGATTCATCCGCCCCTCTTTTGTTTTCTATTTTGTCGTTCATAACTTATCCCCCTCGCTCTCGCTATCTGCGCCAGCTGGATAAGCCTCGCCATTCTTCCCTTTCCCTTTTCATCATTTGCCATAAATCAATGTCTGAAGGCGAAGTCACTGTGCTTTTTTGCCAATTGAAGCCTCACAGAACTAGACTGACGTTAAGATGAACTGTGACTTGACAGAGGTAAAATTACAACTGCTAGTTTGAAGTGGATTCAGATTTGTAATCCTTAGAGATGCTTTACTCAAATAGTTCTCCCAAACATGAAAATTCTCTACTCACCCTCATGCCCGATGTATGTGGAGACAATTTTTTATTATATAGACTGTTTGAGTGGCAACACCATAAACAAATGGCCCAAACTTGACTTCCGGACCGCTGCAAAGAATCTAGAACGATTGAGTAGTTTTAATTTAATGCAATTAATATACAATAAAATATTAATATAAGTTAATAGGAACATAAATTAAATATTAAAAAAAATATATATATATTATAACCAAACAAAGACCGGAAGTTAACTTTGGGCCAGACGTGTGCGTCTGATAAAACGTCTATATATAAAAATATCAATTTATCCATCATAATAATCCAATTGACTCCAGTTAATAAAATGTCTTCTGAGAGAAAGCATTAAATATGTGTATCTTATTAAAAAAAAAAATTACATCATATTCAACACATATGCAAATATGGTGACATGTTGGTAACTTAAAATCTCTTTCGTTCTCATGGGTCTTGTGACAAAATTCATATAACCACTAGTCTCTATACAAACGAGAACCAATGAGATTTTACAGTAAGCTATCAATGTGTCGCCATATTTGAAGGTGAACATGGTTGTTTTGGTATTGGTTTTTCAAATAAGCTTTCCAAAACGTTTGGAATGGCTTAAGAAAAAATGGGCAAACTATCCTAAAATGTGTTTAACTAAAGCACCCAGGGTACCCCCCTTATAGTGATTTACTATACAGTAGGCCAAAAATATATATAACAAGGTGTACGGTATGACAAGGTCAAAATCATTTACTGTAATGTGAACAAAATCCTTTCTGCAATGATTCTCCACAGAGGATAGGCAAGTCAAAATAACAAAAAAGTAAGATTGCTTTACAATGAAGTGATAGACAATAAAGTAACATATGCAGTATACTATAAACATATATGATATGTATAGAAATATGTAATGTATACTAAATAACACAAATTTGAAATAAAATGTTAATAAAGTCATAATGTGTAGTTTGTAGTTGCAACACTAAATCTTAACAAACTGTCGCATTAAATGAATAGTAATGGAAAGTCACAGAAGAATGAGCTGTTTCTGAATGAGAACTTTTCCAAAATGTTTTTTCGTAGCTTTGAGACAAAAACGTCTTGAAAGTTCTTGTATGATTTAATTAGACTTTTTACAACCATCTAAACGCTACATCAGGATGACCTGCGGCAAAGTTCATTGTATTCATTTATGGCAGACATATACTGTACGCGCCACTGTTTGCCGTTCCTTCTCATCTCCTCTGTTATGAATTATTCAATATCAATTTATTTTGCATAAGCACCATATGATTAATCTCATTCCAGGCTGGGATGAAGACTGCTCTCGTGTCCCCTAGTGACTTCACAAAAAGTTCAAACTCTCCCTCTTTCTACAGGCTTGCTAAAAAATCCTGGTTCGGCAACTTCATCAACCTCGAAAAAGAGGAGCAGATCTTCGTGGTCATAAAGGACAAACCGCTGAGCTCCATAAAAGCCGACATCGTCCACGCCTTTCTTTCGGTAAGCAGTCTCTCTGTTGTCTTGTTTCGTAAATGGAGTTATGAATATTTCAATATACGCTGCTACACTTTCCCCGCTCTTATCGGATTGAAAGACTTTCACTATCGCTGTGTTTTTACATTTGCAAACACCTTTTTGATTTGTGTTTCAATTTTGTAACATGCCGGCGATGTTTCCGCACCCCGCCGCAGCTGACACGTTCATTAGAGGTCAATGGAAAATCAACCTAGGGCACGGATCATTAGCATATAGATGTTGTGCCTGGAGAGATTCGTTCGGGAGGGAAACTCGGTGTGCTGTTAAGATCTGGAAGTGGTTAGAAATGTGTTCCTCGCTTTCAGTTACTCAAAAGTGTTTCGAATCAGATCGCACACATTTAATGTGGCTTTTTAATGGGACGATAATCTCATACAAAGTGCATCCGAGTGACAGGATTAAAAAAAAAGTATAGTTCATCCCCCAAAAAATCCTCCCTCATGTCATTCCAAACCTTTATTTTTTCTGAGGAGCACAAAAGAAGATATTTTGAAGAATGTCGGTAACCAAACAACACTGGACCCCATTGACTATTACTGTATGAACACAAAACCACAGAGACATTTCTCCTATAGGCCTACACGTTTTAAAATAGGGTGAATAAATGATGACATCATTTTTGTTTTTGGAAGAAGTTATCCTTATCAGTTAAAAGTCCAGTTTGTGAAATTTAGTGGCATCTAGTGGTGAGGTTGCGAATTGCAACCCAGTCTCAGTTTTCGCTTCTTTGCCGAAGGAGATAACGTACAGGTATATCTACATACCGGTGGTGTATGTAGTTAGAAATAGCTCAATGTGAGGGAATAAAAGCATAGTTCATCATGTAAGGTCTTTATACACCTCTGAAGTTATGTATATTATATTGCATTTCTGTCAATAGATCCTCCTTAATATCACACATTGCACCTGGAAATGTTTGTGCTTTCTGGTTTTATTAAAAAAAATAAGTGTCACGGTTTTGATTCTAAGGTACATGGTGCGAATCAAACCCTTTCCTCTTTCTTCAGATACCCAGCCTCAGTCACAGCGTCGTCTCTCAGACCAGTTTTCGGGCCGAGTACAAATCCACCGCCGGTCCCACCGTCTTCCAGAAGCCTGTTAAGTTCCAGGTGGACATCACCTACACCGAGAGCACAGCGGCCACAAAGGAGAACGGCATTTATTCAGTCACCTTCACTTTGCTCTCAGGTAAACGCAAGCCCTGTTTTTATATCACTGTATCTTAAGAGCAAGCCAACAAACCCGTAGTTCATGTACATAATATGTAATGAATTAAGAAGCATGTAAAGAGGTGAAGCGGACGGTAGTTTTTATGTAAGAAAGCGGCCACTTTGCTCTACATGAATCTGTTCTTCTCCCTGTTCTCTAGGGAACAATCCTCAAAAACATTCCCAGACGTTCTCAGACAACCCACTCGCTCCCAAGACATGTGTTTTAGCCAAATAGCCTCTTAAACACACTGATTATCCCATCAGTAAAATACCCAACAACAACGTAAGATAAATAGAACATCTAAAAGACATTATAATGTCGGCTAATGCATCATTCCGCCTTATTTTCTCCCATTTATATCCATTACGCCTCTCAACAGCAGCTCTTATCCACTTAATCTGGACGTTAACGTAATGTAAAGGGTGTTAAATAATGTCGTCATCCGTCACGTTGAGATAAAAACGACTTGTAAATTCATGACAGATTCTCAAAATGACTTAAGCTACCGCAAGCTTGAATTTGCAGATGCGTTTATCCAATCCGTCCTACAAAACAGACCATTCAAGGTGCAGTTTATAAGTCGGCGTGTTCCTTGAAAATCGACACTTGGCATTGTTATCGCCATGCTTGACTTTTGTCGTCTGTCTTTATGGCTTTTACCTTTTTATCATTTTGGTTCTCACGCAAGATTTGTCCTAAAACTTCGGTTTCTAATAGTTAGCTTGTTTTTATTGATGTGATTTTACTTTTTGCAATTAAACTTTATGCAAACAGGTCTTTGTAACTACTATAAATAACATTTAAATGTGGAAAAAAAAATTGTGTATACACAGTAAGCAAATAAATTGTTTACGTAAAAAAACCTACTAAAATATAAATAAAAAAATCTGAAGAGTGGAATAGGAGATTGAAAAAGGTAAAAAAAAATTAGAATTAAGAAACTTAATATTTTTTTCTATTTATTGTCATATACATGGTTAAAAAGGTAAGCGAAAAAATTTTATATGTAAAAAATCTACTAAAATCTACAATAAAAAAAATCTAAAATTAAAGACTGAAGAGTGGAATAGGAGATTGAAATTAGGTTAAAAAAATAAAAACATCTAAAATTAAGAAACTTGAATAGCTTTTTTCTCTTTATTGTCATATTCACAGTAAAAAAAAGTATGGAAGTAATTGTTTATTTAAAAACCTAAAAATACATATTCAAAAATCTAAAATTGACTGAAGAGTGGAATAGAAGATTAGGTAAAAAAACTAATAAAAACATCTAAAATTAAAGACTGAAGAATGATTTGACTTTTCTGGCAGACAGTACTTATTCTATACTTTCTATCGTGATGCAAGTAATCTATTTTTTTAGAACTTTCAAACTGACTCTCATATACAGCAAATAATGACGCTGTCTGGATGTCATGTTTCATCTCAGGTCCAAGCCGGCGATTTAAGCGGGTGGTGGAGACTATTCAGGCGCAGTTGTTAAGCACAAACGATCAGCCGGGTGTCCAACAGCTGTCAGGTGAGTACTGCCACCCTTATCCCCCCTGAACCCACCCTGACCCCCTCATCCCCTTCACCCCGCTTCCATAACGCATGACCCCCTGCAACACATCACTACACGACATCACAATATTCTCCACAATTCCACACGATCCTGAATCAAACTCACGCCGACTCAAACCTCTGAAGAGATTCACACAGATTCTCTTCAGCCGCTCCTCTGCTCCATTCCTGAAATGACACTAGCAATAAAACTTGTCCAAATGTTGTTGTTTTAGCTTCAACTTTATTTTTGTTGATCAATGAATCTGAGCTGGTAATGGAAAGGTCTTCAATAAAGAAACAACAAAATGACCATTGAAATCAACTGACAAACAAACTTTGACTTCTACTCACGTGTTTGTAATGTAAAACTACACCACGCAAGTTTAGAATAAACATAACAATATCGTACGGGCGGGTATATAGTTATCGCTATAGTTATCTTTCTAGTTTTCACTCTTGTTTTGAACTGGCTTTTACTTTTTTAATGACCTACAGTGCTGCAGGATTACGTTTTAGGAGGTATATTGTACATTTATTTAGGAAATGTATTTCTGTATTTATATTCTAGTATAAATAGTAGGCTATAAATAGTATTCTAGTAGTGTTTTAGTTTTGAACCTCATGTGGTTTGTTAATCATGTCAAACAACACATCTTAAGTGAAAAAGCAAAGAGAACACATTCTCTCGACCTTGTACAAGATGCTGTTTGACCGAGTCCCAACCATCTCTTTGATAACATCACCCTCTGCTGCTGTGATAGATGAACAACATCATCTCATTCACAGTGGATATAACTGAAGGTTCAAGGTTTTGAATGTTAGGTATAACATACTATATTAATGGCAATGACAAAGTTGACTGTTTCCTTTTACCTGTTTGACAAAAAGAAGCTTCTTTTAAAGCTCCATACCTGCAGAGAAAATATATTCAAGGACAATCGATTTTTTACTGAATTGATTTTTAAATGTGTAAAGGTAATGTTAGTCCTTGAATGAATGAATTATGAATCAGCTTAGTCAGTTTATATATACAGTCAGATCCAAGTGTCTCAGACCACATCAAAAATAAAGGGTCATTTTTTTTATTTTCAAGTTTAAAAGTTTAAAAGTTTTTTATTTGAAATGTCAAGTGTCTATTTCAACAGAACCAAACCTCAGGGATGACATAAAATCACCCAAACAGTGTGATGTGAAAGACTGTGAGAATGCAAAGATACATAAAAGTTGTGGAAAAAATCATGTGTATTACTGTACTTATGCTGTGGCACCTACAGCCGTACGGCTGTACGCACTGTGCGTACCATAAGGGCGCTTGTTATAATTTCATTTATATGTCTAATATTTAAATAGTATTTAAAATTGATTATTAATCTGTGTACACTTATGACATATTGAGAAAGCAAGAGAGAATGAGAGTAAATATATCAAATAAATAGTGTGTATGTTGTAAAATCAAATGTGTGTATTGTTAGCCGTTCTCACGATCTGTTAAAGTAACATGTTGAAAGATCTTCATAGATAAAAACAACCAACAAAGACCAACCGAAAATAAACTTTAAAAAATCCAAATAGGTTATATTTTATAAGACAACAAAAACTTAAATATATTATATATATATAATATATATTTACAAATAAAGCTAAAGACCAAATATCAAGCATAAAAAGCCATTAAAAATTAAATACATGGCAACACTTCAAAGGAGCGCTTTGTGATACAGCCTTCTGAGCATAAACAAAACAAAGCACGCCTGTCAGCGGTAGTTTACTTTAAATTAAAGTCTTAAGCCGAAAAATAGCAGGCTTATATTTTTTTATTTACAGCTGCGAAATGCAATAACAGTGTTACCAGTGTGTCAATCATCACTTAATGTGGGAGTGACTATACCTGTTCCATACACACATGATCATTTAGTGATTACTCATTTCTTGAGTATTTGCGTGTGTGACAGCTTTATATTGGGTGGGGAATTCTGTGCGTATAAAATCCTGCAGGCGCCCTTGTACTTATGCTAATATCCTTAGATTATATAAAAGCATCTTTTATTTATAAGATTTAATAAAGAGAGGTGTGTTTGGTTACAGAAAGACATCACAGATCATCTCAATATAATAGAAATGTCTCACTCTCTCTCTCTCTCTCTCTCTCTCTCTCTCTTTAGGCTGTCTCTCTCTGTTTCTCCTTGTATGTCATTTACACACACATCACATTCACTGCGATCATTCAGTGTTGTGTGAGCCTCATAGTGAACTCGACAACACTGCACTTGAATGACACATACTCACTTAAGTCACGATACTCACTCGTCCTTAAACAAACACCTTAAACACTCATTTAATACTGTAAAAGTGTGGATGTTATGGTTTGTGTGTGTGTACAAAAAAACATTCTGGCCTTTCTGGTATTATTAATTTAATTATATTACAATAATTATATTTTTATTTTATTTTAAATATTATATACATTACTGTTCTAAGGCTTAAAGTCACTTTACTCATTCTTTATTAATCTTTTTCCGCATTTAGACTAATTTCATAGAATAAGAAAAGCACAAATGTACCTATGAATTGTGTAACACATGATCAAAATAAGTTAAAACTTTACATATTTTAATGTAAAAAAGGAGTTTCCATCTATTCTAAGCTCATATTGGCTGCTTTTTTTTAAACATTTCATTTATTACGCGTTTTATGCATTTTAAAATCATTTTTATCAAATACAATTTTCGTTTTGTAAATAATTAATTGATATGTTGGCACAATTCTATTTGTGTCTGTTAAACTCATTTTAAACGTTTAAGCATGCCTTCAGATCAAAAGGTCTTTTTATGATTATGATAAGTATTTCTGATAAACGGGCCTACATTTTTGAATGTGTATTTTATGTTTATTATCATAGTAAATAAGTTATAGCATTTTTATTCTGAAAATGATCGCACACGGTGTTATTCATTAAGGCTTTAATGGAACTCCTCTAGGTCTTGTCTAAGATGAAAACATCTGGCTCTGCGCTTGTTCATTAAAAACTGCTCATTTGCTTTATTTGGCATGATGAAGAGTGCACAGAGCCTCTCTGATGACATAATGCACTCATCCAGTTAATAATCCTGAAAAATAATTTAACGAATTACTCGACAGTACTTGTTTCTAGTAGATTTATCCAGTTTAAACAACGTTTTTGTCTTCCGCACGTGTAAACAGACATCTCTCATGTGTGTGGTAAGATTCTTGCAGCTTCTGTTAAATATACCATTTAAAACACTGACTTTGCTCTCACAGAAACCCCTAAAACACATGTTCTTTAAGCCACATCCACTTTAAAGTGCACCCATCCGTTTACAGAAACAGTTAACCCAAAAATAAAATGTTGTTGCAGAGCACAAGAGGAGATATTTGAAGAACGTTGGCCCCCATCGACTTCCATTGTATTGACACAAAACCACATTTTTGAGACATTTCTCAAAATATCTTCTTTTGTGTGTCACAGTATACAGGTTTTTAACAAACAGTGGGGACAGAAATAATCATCCACAACTGCTCTCAAAATTCCCGGTAGTCTTAGAGATCATCTTCCTCTCTTTTCCCCTCTCTATCATTTTCTCCTTGTGTAAACCATTTTTTCATTTCTCTGTTTGTTCTCTCTTTCTCTCTTTTCTCCTTTTCTTCCTCTCTGTGTACCTAGGCAGCCCGTTGAGTAACTTCTTTGACGTAATTAAACAACTTTTTTCAGACGAGAAGAACGGCCAGGTGCCTCATCCACCTGGCACGCCCAACAGACACCCGCCTAACGCCCGTCGCCACGAACCCCAGCCTAGTGACTCTAAATGCCCAGCGGGCAACCCCAGGGACAATGCCAAGCTGCTGGCATCTGTCGGGACACAGGAGCAGTCCTAAAACTTGACCAGTCAAGTTTTTCAAACACAACTACATACTCAAATACAAAAACATGATATTAGAGATGGAATTTATATTTGGATAAACTTTTGTATGATGGAAATACTGTTTCACTGACATACACATAAACAAACGACATTTTTCCCCTTCATCGCCATGTTCTTGTGCCAGACCCTCCCCGGCTTCCCTGTTGTTTCTTCTTCTTCTTCTTCTTCTTCTTCTTGGTGTCTTTACTATTGTCTCCCGTTTTCCTCACATTTGTGACGACTTGTTTTCGCTGCTAGGAATTATCCAGAAAACGTATTAAAACTCTGCCCCCCGCTTTCCTGCACATCCCGTGATGGACATTTATTGACCGAGGGCACTTTTCATGACCAACTTGCAGGTTACCATGGAGACGGACGCTTCATCCTTTGTCACACTCTTCCCGACCCAGGCTCGCCTCTCGACAAGGATTAACATTCAGACACATTTGTTCCCATTTACCGACTGTGTGCTCCCCTGCCATCATCTCAGCAACCTAACCTGTTCACACCTACACAAACACGGGATCTGTTCCAAAACCTAGTGTGCTGTCTGCTGAGGTACCTCATTCCAGTCAAACTCTAGGAAAATGAGACTTATCCTTTACAGAGAAAGAAATCCCATAATGCACTGCAGAAAAATATGAGAGAGTATTGTTGATTATTAATTAAGATTCATTTAAACAGAACAATATTGCGGAGCCCTGCATATGCCTCGGATAAAAAAATTGTCAACGGACTGAACTAGTAAATTGTCCACATGAATGAGTAAAGCATAGGAACTGACTACTAAATAGTGCGCACAAATGAGTAAATTGACGGTCGAACAAGTAAATCATGCACATGAATTGGTAAATTAAAGGAACAAATTAGTCAATTGTGGGAGCAAACTATAAAATCATTGACACAAACTAGTAAATCGAGGGAACGAATCAGTAAATCAAGCGAACAAACTAGTAAATCGTGGGACCGAAGTAGTAAATTGTGCCCACAAATTGATAATTTGAAGGAACAAACAAGAAAATCATGCGTACAATTGTGTAACAAATGTGTAACAAATGTGCTCGGTTTACTTTTACCCTCCATGTCATGTGCAGGGCTCCGTACAGTTTCACAAAAAAAAAATACAAAAACGAAATATGTGTGTATTTTTATATTGTTAGCTTAGCATTAAGCTAAAGCCAAACTCTGGAATCAATAGACTAGGCAGTAAACACCTCACTAGGTTTTGGAATAGATCAGTCTGATCTCACAGACAAACGTAAGTATTTAATGAGGTAGCAATTTCGTATTAATTTGTACAATCTGGATGTTTTGAAAAAAAAGCGTGAATGAAGAATGAAGCTGCTCCCCTAACTCCACCATTATTGGGGCAAAAGCAAGTCGCACTAAAACGTACAAATGAGATTGGAGGAATTCATACGAATTAGCCACCTCGTAAAATAGTCACTTATTGCCGTGATTTTGTGATACATAGACACCCTCACAATTCCAGACATAAGCACACACAACTCTTGGATGTTTGCACTCAAATTCACGAAGACCAGAGAAGGAAACGGAAAGTTTAAAGACAACTTTGAGAGTTTGTCCTGAGGGGACGCTCTCTTTTACTTATGATTTTTGTTTGATGAACTTGATCTTGAATTTATTGCTGCAAAAGGACTGAACATGACTTTCGGTGCATTGGGGATTCTGAATAGGGTGGGGTGGGGGGAAAACAATTGAATGAATTTATCCTAATGAATGAATCTCTGTTGTACAAATTGAACATAATTCTGTATAAATATAATGTCTAGATGTGACACTAGGTTTAGTTACAGTATGTTGTAGACTGAGGTTTTAAACCTTGTGTTGTCTGTCTTTATTATTTTCCCCCTTCTGTATTTATTACATAATGAAACAATTTGTTTCTTTTAACCTGTTCATATAGATCCTGAAATTAAAATTTGTATTCGTTTTTTTCCTCATTTCTCACTACCAGCAGAAACAAAAAATGTTGAATACATTGTGGATATTTTTGTATTTTTCCTTATGTTTTATCTCTTTACTTATTTATTATCATTCAATAATATATATATATGAGAACTTGAATGTTATTTATTTATGACAATAATGTGTTTGTTTGCATCAGGGCAACAGAGTTTTCTTTGTTGAAAGACGTCTTTCTTACGTCTTGATTTATGAAAGTACTGTGGGATCTTTCTTTCCTTCTAGCGTCAAAAAAACAAAACAAAAGTCTGTGTTAAAAACAAACAAACCAATCGACAATAAAGCAATTTTAACAGTTATTTAAGAATGTAGTTTAGCCTCTGCTGGGAGGGAATGAACTTCTCGATATCAATGTCAGCTTTACATCATTGTTTGTGTACTAGATGAGAAAACAAGCTGTTCTTGGATCAGTTTTGATGTAAATATGCTCTTCTGGCTGTTCCTGCTCTTTGCTTTGACTTGTATTGCTGTTTGCATGCACGCGTTTTCTTTGCATGGCTTTAGCGTAACGATTTCTCCAAGCTGCTTTCCTTCTGTTGTTTATCTGAGAAATGAAGAACGCTCGCCTTCACCCCTGTTTTAACCTCTGTTACTCTCTCTGCGCCGTTTGTCATTTTCTTTCCCCTCTTGTCACGTTTCCAAGTATCTTATGCACTAACAACTTGCGCCAGAAGTGATGCCAAACAGAAGGCGTCGCTCGCTCGTACCGCAGACATAGTGTTTGTTTATGCTTTATTTTGTCTGTACTGTGTACCTTTAAGAGAAAGGTTTTGAATGTTTGAATGACCCCCAGTTTACAGACAGCATAACGAAACAATAATGAAGCAATACCTGTTGTTAGATTTCCTATTTTGTACAGTTGAACAAAGCGAAACTTGAACAAAGCGAAAAATGTTGTCCATAAAGAGTAGGAACATGCATTTAATGATGTAAAAATCCCCTTGTATTATAACTGTTAGCAATTTCAGACAGAAAAATGAATCAATAAACTCATTCAGGAACGTGTGTGTCTATATTGTTTCTGTGAGTGCTCATGTTTGTATGTTTGTAAAGATGTTTGAGTGTGTGTTACTGTAGTTTGTACAGTATGCCTATATGTAAGGGGTGTGTGTATATATTAGATGGTTTAGATGTGCGAGATGTTGTAGTGCTTCGGTACCACTTGCCGCTTGACTTCATGAGGGTTGAGAAATTGTGAATGGGATGGGTGGGGTTGCTAATGATGTTGCTTTGTTTGTCCTGCTATTGAAAATGTCTTAAGTGAGGGGAGATCTGTCCCTGTAATTTTCTGTTATCCTCTGATATTTTTTAAAGCCACCTAGTCACATTCTAAGCAATCTACTTAAAACTTAAAATCTATTTGATACCATGACTACCATGGCTAAGCCAACACAAATCACATAAAGGCCACCAGGTAAATGATTTGATGGGAGAAACCGGTGCCAATGTAATCTGCTGTAACGTATATAAGACCCATCAAAGCCATGCTTTAGTAGTTAGAGTGTTCAACTTAATGCCATGCTACACAGACGTATCAGACACGAGAGTGAATTAAAAGCATAAGAAGCAGTCTACTGTCGCGGTACTTTGAATTCATACGGTGATTAGTCTGAGCAGCGCTGCACAAAGGCGAACAAACCTACAATTTTCAGTGGCGCTTTAACCCGAAACAGCAAACTTATGAGTATTCATGTAAGGTTGGCCTAGGGTTACCAAAAATCTCAGACACTTATTTCACACATATTTAACACATATTTCAGAACACCAGCCCTTCAGGAATTGAGTTTGAGACCAGTGATTTAAGGGTTTCCTTTAAATAATTATATTATGGCAATATACAGTAGTTATCCGATTAAGCAAAGGATTTGGATCTAACAGAATTGTATATTCTATTGAGCAATAAATAGCAGTAAAATAATTGTATTTCTCAAGAGGGGAGGAAAGATGACATCACAAAAAGCTATCTTAAAAAAAATGCAAGAACTGTAAAAAGGCCCAGTGAACTGTAAATGAGAAGCTTATATTTAATTTAAGATGTAAATAATTAGTCTAGCGACTACTGTATTTCTTTAATTTATAGGACATTTTATAAAAACATTAATTGTCATTTCCTTAAGTCATCTAACTGGAACTATTAAAATATTTTGTGTTCTATGGTAATCCAATTAAGGGTACACTGTAACCCGTAATTTACATACTTTTCTGTTCTTTTCTACAGATTTTCCACGTAAAAAACACAATCGTAATGTTTTTTTACAGATCGTTATGCATTTTGAAATACATTAAATACGTAAAATTACAGAATAACATAATTTTACAGGTAAAAATATTTGACAGTTTTTTCTGGCGCTCCAGCTACAATTTTTATTTCTTCTTTTGAAAAATGTAATAGTTTATTTTTACAGTTTATTTTTTAAATACAATCAAAAAATTTATAATTACAGAAATATACAGCAAATTGAAAAGGAAAACGGGGAAAACCACATATTATATAAATCCTTATATCCTGTAATTTTACAGGAAAAAACTATTATTTTGCGGTATATTTCTGGCGCTCCAGCTGACAGAAAATGTTTGTTTTTATGAGATTTTCTTTACAGTGTACGTTAGGCCAACATTTGCGTGTGCACATGGTCAGGATGGCACCACTCCCTCATTTTGGCAATTTAAAAAATGACTTATTTATGTTTTAATTTTGTCTCTTGTCATGTGAATATTTTATTGGGCTGCCATGACATCATTATTTTTGTCTGCCAAGCACAACATAAACAGGACATTTAATGAGATATGCTTT
The DNA here is from genome assembly GCA_006030095.1 of Triplophysa siluroides. Taxonomy (NCBI): domain Eukaryota; kingdom Metazoa; phylum Chordata; class Actinopteri; order Cypriniformes; family Nemacheilidae; genus Triplophysa; species Triplophysa siluroides. Next base: position 4,788,847 of record VCII01000093.1, read on the forward strand.
TATTTTTCATCCTATAGATTTCAGATATGGCAAATATTTAAAAAATAAGGTTTACACAGCACACAATATCCATGTATTTCATATAATAATCTGATGTACATTTGCAGATCATTTTTATGGCTTTTTAAACAGTACACACTTCTTAAAGTTGGTAATTTTTCACTAAATCTTTTAGTAAATATTTTCACATATTTCAGTTTATCTTCACACCCACACTTGACTTTTTATGTCAAAATATGCAAAAGAACCATACAAGTATAACATTTATATTAAGCATGACATGATTAATATTAAACCAGTTTCCATTTCCCATTTATCTTCAACACTTAGTAAAATGACAAAACATATAAACATTTACTAGATTAACAATGCAGAAGTAATTTAGTTTACAAACACTTCCACTTGGTATGATAAATGAACATATTTAATGCTTAAAGATTTTACAGTACACACAGAAAAATGTTTATGTTTTTCTGTGATACGCCTTGATTTTGGTGGTCTAGATAATCATTTCTTTCTTTGAATCCTGTTTATTTCTTTTCATTTATTATGAATCCATCTCATTTAGGATCTGGTCCTTTGTAATGTTTTGCCAGGGCTCCGGGATTTTTCCAAGCCCTTCAAATTTGAAATTATACTCTACTTCAAGTTGTTTTTTGAAGGTGCATATAAACCATTTCCAATATAATCTGTCTTTATTGTCTGCTGAATTTTCCAGGTATTGTAAGGATGTCCTGCATTTTTGTAGTTTTTAAAAGGGATCCATTGTGTTTGTACTTGGAATTTATCGTCACTGATAACTGATGTTGAACACATGTTGATAACAAAGGTTTTACCTGCATCATCATCTTGATAATAAAGTTTCCAAAGTCTCAAAGACCAGTGATCATGAAAAAGACCACCGATGGCTTGGCTTCGATGCCCTCAACAGTGTGATCCGTGGAATGATTTGGAATGGTGTTTGTGCACACAGCTTTACAGAAAGGACACTGCTCCCAGCATCCACTCAGCTGTTCAAACAGAATATCAACTGGCTTTTCTTTGAGTTTGAAAATCAAAGGCTGTGAGCCCAAAAGAGTTTTGGGGTCCTTCAGTGTTTCCTCCAACATTTCCTTGAGCGAACGAGCAACTGACTCCTGGAGAATTTTTTGCATCAATGTCCATGTTTTCAATAGTCCTCAAATCCTCTCTTAACAAATTAATATGATGGTCTGTTCGGTAAAGTCCTGCGCAAAACTGATCAAGCCACATTGAGGCATTTCCCTGTGTTTCTTTCATATTTTCTGATGCAGAAGAGCTCTCAACCAAAACTATGTCTGTCAGTTGTGACCAGCTGGATTTAAGTGCCTTTACAACTTTTGCTTCATCATCAATATAGTTGACAACACATTCTCTCATGAACTCTCGATAGAAAGATTTCGGATTTTGAATGTACATCATGTAATCCTTAAAATTCTCTTTTTCTGCCAGTTGTTTCATTATGTGAAGCTCCAAGTTCAATTTATTACGTTTAAGTGCTGGGTGGTGTGACTTCAGATATTCTGCTATGTCAATGCTATACTTGTCATAAAGAGCACATTGCATTGCTTCTTTAAGTTTGCCTGTGAGAACTGAGACAAAAGTCTTAACTAATTCAGCACCCTGACAGTACTGTCTGTACATTTCAAAGTAATTTAGCTTTTTGACTCATTAATTGTTTAATGGGATCATTTGCTGACTTGAAGTCTTCATTTATTTTTCTAAGCTTGCAAGTTACTTTCCTGCAAACATAAGCAGATATGCTGGCTTTGTACAAACTAGTGAATTGTAAATCACAGGAACTCTGACATTTTTTGATAATTTCATCAATTTCCCCCAAAATCTCATGAACGAAATTCTCAGTTACTTCATTTTCTTCAGCAGTCTTCTGAGTAATTCTTGTATTAGTCTCCTCTAAAATCCGTTTAGAAATGTCATTTCCTAAATCATTTAACTGATTGTATTTCCAAGGCTTTAAGAATGAAAATTTTACATGATTGGCACGATCAAATTTAAACTCTTTTTCTGATATAGTACAAATGGTATTTTTGTGTTTTTCAAAGCGATCAAATACAGCATTTTCAACCATTACCAGAACATCTATTTCAGTTTCTTTAGGATTCATACTGGACAGATCAGTCGTCCACTGTATCCAGAGTTTGTTAAATTCCCTCTGTATTTGATCATCAGTTGGAGTTTGATTTCTGAGTTCAGATGCTGCAGCCATGCTCTTCTGAAACAAATCTTTCTCATACTGTTTCATCTTGGTGTCAAGCTCTAGTTTGAGTTTTCTTTGCTTTATTTCCTTAAATCCTTTTACATATGTTTCATTGATGAGTTCTTCCATCAAACTCTGCAGTCTTGAATCAATTAAAACTCTCCACTGAGAGAGAATATCAGAAGATTTATGTGTCTTGAAATATTTGTCCACATCTGTTTTGATGGCATTGTGAGTGTCTGCAAAGATCCCCTTCAACTCTGATTCACTGATAATACTCAACTCACCACTTTTAACGCTGCAGTTCAAGGTCCTTTGTGTCTCTAAAGCTTTTTTCCTCAACTGCCAAGACCAACTCTGGTACTCTTTCTCTAGATCACTGTACACTCCCATATCCAAAGAGTTACGGAAGTTAAAGACAAAGTTCTCATTCAACAGTGCGTGCCATATGTCTTTGACTCGTTCACTGAGCTCAGACAGACTGAGAGGTTTGTAGTTCGGCTGCCAGTCTGAAATGGAGAGCACCCTCTTTTTCAGTTCCTGCACATTCTGACTGTATGAAGGGTTGGGTGGAGCCATGGGTGGATCTCCCTCCAATAGACTCTTGAAGTAAAACACATCCCTGTTAACATCGAAGTTTATGATGTCGTTGAAGCCTGACACCACCTGATTCTCTTCTTCTGCAGCAGCCCTGGAAATCTCATCGAGTTTCTCTATCAGTTGCATTCGTCCTCCTTGGTTATTTTCCCTAGCTCCCATGTCTGACACATTTTGGTGAACAAATATACAATTTGGTCTTATGTTTACAAGTTTCATCCTCAAAAATGCCTGAAAACAAACCTGAAGAATATTTTGTATTTCACACAGATTTTCTCCCATGACATTTATCAGTGCAATGTCACTGATTCCTATTATGAGGGTTGCCAGTTCATTGTCATTTTTACCACGATATCAGGATTGGTTTCTGACCTTCTGTGTCCATTACTAATATGTAATCATACAACAGCTTCTCCCTCATTTGTTCCTCGACTGGAAGCAAATGCATGAATGCTCCTTTGTGCATGGACCTGAATTTACAGCAAAATTAAGGCCAAACATTGTGTTGAGAAGAGTAGACTTCCCCGAACTTTGAAGCCCTACAACAGAAAGAACTAACACTCTTTTGTCCCCAATTTGGTCAGTAAGTTTTTTTAGGACAGCGCTGACCCATTGAATAGGTACATAGTTTGTATCACCAACCATTAGTTCCAGTGGGTGTCCAGACAGCATCCAGTCAACAGCTATTTCAGGTAGATGATCAAGTTCAATTCCATGGATAGTCTTGCTAAAGGAATGATGGGATTCATATAACTGACTTATCTCACGAAACACATGTTGGATCCCAATTGTGGCCTTCTTTATTTCGTCAGATATTTTAAAAAGATTAATCTGGTGCTTGCTTTTTTCTTCTTGAAGATTCTCTGTATTTTAGCCATGTTGTGTTGTACTGTGTTTTAAGATCAACAAGGTTGCATGTGATGGCATCGTCAAGGCATTTCCTCAACCAGTTGAAAAAGTATAATCTTTCCTTTTCCTCCGCCTTGACAGCATATTGCAGAAAATGTTCCATGAAAATGTTAGGAGAAGCTTTTATCTGCTGTTCTTTTCTGATTTTCTGTTTTTGCTGAGTTGTTTCAGCACGGTGTTGCTCAATGCTCATGTTTTTTTGCACTGCGGGCGGTGAAACAGTTTGTCTTGGTTGCACCACAGCTTCCACATATCACCTTGCAAAGGTAAATGTTCATCTTTCAGTGCCATTTTGTTCAATTCTCTCTTTCCTTCCTTGCTATATAATATGTTCTTGAGCAATCTGCTTTGTTTCTTCCTAGTTTTTCAGTCTCTGTTCCAACAATGAATCCTTGCTGTTTTGCTTGATCAAAATGATCCTTCAGTTTTTGCTTCCTGTTTTCTTGTGAGAGATATCGATTACACTTTAGGATGATTTCCTTTGTTAGATCAGCTTCATTTCTGTTTTTAGCAGCGATTTTTTGAGGATCACTTTTGTTTGTTGTCTCCATTCCAGAGAACAAAGCAATAATAGGAGTTTCACATTTCAGAAAACCATCAAGTGCTGCTTTCACAGAAGCACTGGTGAGATTTTCAGGTAACAGTAATACAATCACTGAACTCAGTCCCTTAAGGAAGTCTACCTGTTGGGGATGGTTGCAGGCATCCCCATGGAGGTTGATAAAAGCCACAGAGTTTTTAAATATGTCATTTCTTTTCCCCTCTGGCAAGTACCATGAAATCTCTGCTACTCCATCCAGCAAAAGCCGTGTTGTTGTACTGCCTTTACAGTGGCGACTGAAGAAAGTTGCGTGCCTGTTCTTGTTGATGATGTCATTCATAATGTTTGATTTAGAAATTCTGGAACTTCCGAGTCTCATGAAAGACACCACTGGAAGAGACATGTCCAATATGGAGCTTGTCACTGCAGATTGGTCTGTGGATTGCCATGTAAGGGCACTCATTTGGAGTGGCCAGACAGGCATTTCTATTTCTTGACTGCATAGCTGTGGCACCAGCAAAGGTAATGCAAAGTGACATTTGAACAATTGTGTAAAAACAATTTGTCGTACAAAATCATTGGAACAATAAAAAACTGCCATGCAGATGTCCATGGGATGGATATGATTCTCTTGTTTAATATCAGAGACAGCACTATCATCCTGAAAATTGATAAAGCTTTCCAATGTGTTGGACTGTGCCTTAAAGGAAAGACATAACTCTGGTTCAACGCACAGGAACCTGACATTAACGTCAAGTGTTAAGAGTTTGTAGATAAAGTAAAACCACAGCTCTTTCTCCTTGCCAACTTGATTGTTGCACATTGACACATTAATGTTTATATTATTAATATCTGCATTTGAAATTTTTGCTGGATAGTATTTAAGCAAGTCCAGTTTTTTAAAGATCTCTGCATATGGGCTTGCAAGCCCAATATTATGTTGGAAAAATCCCTCTGCATTTTTACTTTCAATGCCATGCTGTACTTCTGAGCTGTCTGTGGTTTGTTCGTTTTCTGAAAATGATTTCCCATCTGTAGATTGGGAGCAGTCTTCTAGTTTTGAAGGTTCAGCAATCATCAACCTCATTGTCTGCTCAAAGTCTTCCCAGTTTAAGTGACATAAGAAATCATCAATTGCTTTTCCCAGATCAGGAATTATGTCTGTTTTCATAGAATGTTTGAAGGCATCAAGTAATTTCTGTTTCTCATGAATGGAGCTTATATGACCCTTATTGGTTGCAGTTAAGGCTGTCAATAGACTGAAGGCCTGGGCCTTTAATGTACTCTGATTTCTAAAGTCCATATACTTTGTGTGCATCCGAGAGCTCATTTTTTAGGAAATCAATGTCCTGTGGACCCAGAATTGGATGAAACGTGTCCCCTGTATCCTACAAGTTTTGCGAGTGACTGCACAAGGAAAACTAAGTCAGCATAATCCCTCCCTTTCATGGTATCAATCCATAAATTTATTGCATGGGTAACATCACATGTGATTTTTTTTGTGTTATTCTTGTTTTTCAGGGATTTGCTGAAAATCTTCAAAAGCTTTTTCAAGAACTTTCTGCACATCAGAAAACTGATGGATGGAGCAAAACATGTCATTTCATTTTGATTGAACTCTGGTTTCCCTCTCATCCATTGTAAAATCTGGGCTCTATTTGGAAATGTTTTGACTTCACAACAGTGTGTGTCCATCACCAAACATGTCATAAATTTTAAATTGTCATCATCATATTGCGTAATGTCTGTTAAGAACCTCTGAAGTGCCTCGTTTGAGAGGAAAACATCAATCCACTGTCTGAATGACGTTGTGGTTTCCTTAATTTGGGTTTTCATTTTGAGCAAATCTCTGAGATGGTTTTCTGCATCAGAAACAGACCATTTGGGCACCGACCTCATCATTTCTTTAGCTTCATTCAGATTTTTTAATACTGTAACGTCATCTGTGGATTCTGCACGTTGATGTGTGATTTTTTCATAAGCTCTCATGAGAAATGTGCACAATCTGAAGGGATCTTGAAATTCATCCTTATGCTGAGTCCTGATGATATGCCAGACTGGAGTCAAAGTGGATCCTCTGTCAATGACAGCCCAGGTTTTGTTGCTTTCTGCAAGACTGCTTTTCCACAGTGTATGATCATCTGTTGCAGATGGACCTCCAAATTTATCAATACAGAACTGCACCACAGTATTGAGTTCATCGCTAATTGTTTTGTGAGAGGCTCCTTTTTCTTTAGAGACGCTTAGGTGATGTGATCCTAAAAACATTTTTGATGCCGCACTGCAATTTATTTCCAAAACATTATTGACCATGGTTTTCACCTTTTTTTGGTTCTGCTCTGAAAATCCCTGAGCGTGTGCCTTCCACCAAAATGTTCCACCAAAGTGAATTGGTCCTTGAGATGCATGAGAACCAAACTTTTGAAAGAATTTCTCTGCATGTTGAAGGAGTCTTGGGTTGTTTTCATTTTCATTGATGGCATGCAACAATTCATTTATTTCTATTAGCTCTTTTTTTGCAGAATCGGATAAAATAAGTTGGTCAATGAAAGTTGAAGCCAGTGGTATGTAATGACATAGTGTCACTGCTTCATACGCTTTCTCACACTGGTCTTCAATAGAAGCATTTGTGGAGGAAACAGATGCATTTGGCACGCCATACTTTGCTTGCACAGCTGGAAATCCAAGGTCATGTTCTACGTAGCTGTAGCCCAGTTTCTCAACAGATTCAAAAAACTCTCTGTGAGATTTGTAGCAAGAGAACTCATATTTCCTGTAGTGAGAGTTATGTCTTGGTCCAGCAAGTTTGCAGGCATCGACTTTGATCAGTTGTTGTCTGTATTTCAACAGATCTTCAACTTTGTCAGTTTGGAAAATTCCTTGAAGAGCAAGACCACCAGAAGACGTTTTTAAAATCTCTTCATCAGAAATGGACATGGCAGATGAACATTTAGATTCACTGCCTGTAAATGGGTTTTTCATCAAACCTTCAACACAATCCTTAAGGGTTCTTTCATTTTTCAGGTGTGTTTCTTTAGGCTCCTCATGAAATGTTTTCAATTTTGCCTCAAGTTCTTTTGCCTTCGCTGTGTTTTTGGTCCCATGATCTTCACATGCTTTCGAGAAAGCTAAAACATCTTCCTGTTTTGTAGTTGGTTTTCCTTCTGTTTTTGTCTGATCTTCAGATTTTGATGCTTCTGAAATATTGAACAATTTCTGAAGAGCTTTTTCCTCCCATCTGAAGCGAATGTGCTCCTTGAGAAATATAAAGGCCTTCTCGTCTAAATAATCTAGCTGTTTTTTATCAGTCACCCCTAATTCATCTTTTAACACTTTGGACCAAAATAAGGAGTCGAGACCAGCAGTCGCAAGTTCATCATCCAGACTTTTGGTGGGTTCCATGTCAGAATTTGGCGTTCCCTAAAATTAAGACATTGCATTTTAAATATTTATTAAGACCCATTTAGATCTGAGGAAACTAAGAACATTTGAATTAATTGTTAACTTTATAGATTTAAAAAAATATTTTAAGCAGTGCAGCATACACCTCTAACTGTGTTGGTTTTACAAAACCCTTACACATTACAACGATGTTGTATTAGTTAACATTATTTTTAGGTAAAAAGTATTCTTATTTTGTTAAATTGTGTTATATTTAACATTAATCAACAATGAACATAATCATATTATACGATTTATTAATCTTGGTTAATGTTACATAAAAAACAAAGAATAGTTAAAAAATAGAGTTTTAGAGTAATATTAAGGATCAAGCCAAACCCATGTACTTTACTTTTCTACAAGATTAAGGGAAGTGCAACATTTAAAGCATTGTAGTGTTGCTAAGAAGAAAAAAAGCAAAACTGATCCCAGCATTGACCAAAGAATATGCCTAATCCTAATCTCACAACTCATAGGAGCTGTATAAAAAAAAAAATGCGTTCACATGTCAAACACATGATCTTTGAACATTTCATACATTGGGTTCACACATGAAACCTAATAAATGTTTCTTCAATGAATTTTGATCTTTCTTTAGTATTTGTAATAACCAGTATGATTAAACAAATTTTGTGTCTGTTACCTCTAGATCCATGATTGTTTAGCTGCATTTATTTTCTTCCTCACTATTCACCATGGTCCTGTAAAACATGGACATCATACAAAGACATCAGCTTGTCTATCAAAACAGCACTTTAGATTTGTAGAGTTTATGAATGGCAAAACTCTTTAAAAGGAAGCAAGAGGATACACCGAAGTAAGGAAGGAAAAAATCAGTCAATGATAAATATGCATTATATTTAAATGTGTGTACTTGTGTATTAGTTTGTGTATTAACCTTACACTGTAGTGTCGGGAAATTACCACAAACAAAGTTTAACATCTCACGCCAGGGACCATTCATCCTTCAACCAAAGACATCACATGACTTCTAGTTACACTTCCTGTGTGTTAATATTTAGGCCCTGCTCTCAATGTGTTCTGTGCGAAGTATTACCACTTTACCATCATACTAAGCGGTTGTTTTCATAGTCTCCATTTTACTTGCATTGACCTTATTGCCTGTTCATTTCATTTCATCTTTACTAGACTAGACTAAACTAGGCTAGACTTTACTTTATTAATCCCAAAGGCAAATTCACATGTCACAGCAAGCTCACCACACAATAATAAATACGATAAAAATAATAAATAAAATACTACAAACAAAAGAAAAACTATATTTCATACAGCACCCGTTAGGTTAAGCATCAAGTACACATGCTTCATATTTATCCCATTGTCACGGTTATGTGTGGGTCTGAAATGTCTTTAATTTTGAAGTGTTAGTTGTAATCATTATCCGTGGTCTTTGTAGTCTTTTGAGTAGCCCTGCCCTTATTGTTTCATTGTCATCATGTGTGCCTTGTTAGTCTTTAGTCTTTGTTAATGCAATATCGCTGGAGTAGGAGTGTATGTAGTGTTCTTATATCTTCATAGCTGTAATTAGGCCAGAGGCAATCAAAGCCATGCAGATACAAGATACTGTGGAGTACAAGAAATGGGTCGACAAAAGACGAAGATGCGTCGAGTCAGCTTAGTATCCACTTTAATATATCTCACTCCGAACAGCGAGTGAGATCAAAAACCACCACACACGTATATCACCGGAACAACTCTCTTTAACTCCTCCCTCCCTTAAAGGTACAGTACCCTGGTGAATGTCTCTTACTAAACATAATACTTTGGTTCACCACAATACACTACATACACGACTACGAGAGCCATATTACATGTATACATCGGTTCGACTGTACAAGTGTGTAGATAAACCAGAAAGACGTCGGAGTGTCTTTAAACCCCTCTGGTTTTAAAGGAAATGGGGAACTACTTTCTTCCGCCACGATGCGTACCCCAAGGGGCTGCGGACGCCAAGACTGGCTCCCCGGGGGGGAGTAAGCACAGCCTGTGAGTGGCGATAGCGAGGAAGGCGGGACGAGAGCCGTCAGACAAGGAGGCGGGCCGGTGGCGTGAGTGATAATAGGTGTCAGCTGTGCGCGCACCGGCTCCGCATTTCTGATGGAGGAGATCGGAAGCATAAAAGGGACGAGCGGCAGAGTATACGTCGAGAGAGGACACGGACACGTGTTAAGTTTATATTTATGTTTGTGTGGCCGGCAGTCGACCGTGAGGTGGTTGCCGGCATTTTACTTCTGTGTTATTGTTTGTTTATTTTTAATGATTAAAGTTTGTTTTAAATGTTCGCCGGTTCCCGCCTCCTTCCTTCCCTACTTTGAATTGTATTACAATATGCCTGTGTGTTAACATAATATTGATTCTTGGAAGTTAAACTGTGATTGATATAATGATAATGATAGAAAGTCCTATCGTATCACATGTACACCCATGTGCAGATCGTAGTGCGTTTATATGTAGGCTATACCAATAGAATGAATGTGCAGTTAGTAATTTCATATCTTGTTTATTGTACGTAAGTTTATTGTACGTAAGTTTTTTTAAAAAAAAAAGAGAAAGCATCACAGAAGTAAACATTCTGGAATGGATAAACTGCTTTGTGTATTTGTTTGCTAGCAACGTAACTTCTATAACGCAGTTGCAAGGACAGAATAGTCTGAGTAAATTTAGGGCGGAGTGATACAAACAGTGAAGCGGTTCAACGGTCATATCTCCCGGATTATGATGTTGGTATTTTCACAACAGCCAATGAGAGACAAGTCTGCAAGATGAGGGAGGTGACTGATAGAACTTTAAATATCTCACCCAAAGTCTCAATGTAAGAACATGCCTATATGTCAGCAGCTGAATGTATTTTTTAGTTTATTTTTTGCAAAGCAATTGGTTCAAAGCTTCGAAAGGCTTAGGTTCTCCCATCACTTCTTTGTAATTTCCATTCTTTACATCTGCTTCCCGGTGAGATCACATGATATGCATCCTATGGTACGATTATCTTAATAGGTTGTTTGCATGTGACATCAGGCAGTTGATGGAGAGTAGAGAAGTTATTTTCTCCGTAGGAATTTACTATGGAGGTCATCAATATCTACTCAAAATACCTATGTTTTGCGTCGTTTATGATTGTGCATATCGATTAAACCATGAAACCTCAAGGTGCTTTTATTGTGTAGCAAACGCTGTTGTTCTTTAAGGGGGAAAATACAAGAATTGACTGAAAATGGAGAAAAAAGTAGAGTCAAGTCAGATATATTTCTAAAACGTTAACCATGTTTAACGCACCTAAACAACGACTGTTACAAGCACTTATTCCACAGATATGATAAATAATCTTACCTTAAGCTTGGTATTCTCCAGTTTTAAAAAATCCTGCAGTCTGAGGCCAGCTTTAGTTAAAATGAGTTATTTATAAAATTTATTTTTGAGAGATATTTTACTTACCTTTGTTTGTTAACTTAAAGGGCCCCTTTCCCAGAAAATGCAATTATAAATGTTTATCTACCAGAAATTGAATCGCCAGTGTGTGTGCAGAAACACCCTGTAATTATACAAATCCATCTGTTCTTCTTTTTGTAATCTCCTTTAAACCACAACAGTGACACAAAACAGGCAGTTGGGGAAACTCTAACAATCTGATCTCACATTGTTTACGCCTGCCCATGACCGCTCACAAACTCTGCCTTATGACCGCGTAGTCCCCGCCTTGCCAGAGACACGCTGTCAGCCATTTTCAGGCAAGAGCAGATGTTGCCACTTTCCAGCGAAAAAAAATTATAAGAAACAACAAATGTGTGCTGTTGTTGGATGTAAAATGGAACATAAAAGGAGGCCGGACGGAGACATTTCCGACAAGCCCAGGTTCGTGCTGCTGCGACCATGGATGCCGGAGTTATTCACCATCGAAAGTCCTGGGCGGGACGCCGAAAACTCTGCGTCCGGGGAAAAAGCTCTTTTTTCGGATCGACAAACCAACATTCACCGGTCCGGAAAAACTTACAGAAACGAGCTGGGACTCGTTGGAAAGGTCTCCGCCATGGCATTTGAACGATGCTGACCGCGAGCCCATGTAATCCCTAGGCCCGGTAGCCGGGAAGGTTGATAAATCGAAGCTCAGAGAACGGGTCGCTCAGTGCCCGGAAGACCAGGCTCCGGCCAGCCACCTTTCGCAGAGCGTATCTCCGGCTCCCGGTGTCGTTAGTAATGTTACTGTTAGTAATATGCACATGATTAATCATCAATCGCCAACATTTCATACTGCAAATAGTCAGCATGTTGTTCTATCTATATTTTTGTCTTTTCCATTTAATTTGTATATATGAACAAGGCATTAAAGGGTCAAATGACACGGCTAAAACAAATATTATCATTTGTTTTAGATGTAATATAATGTGTATACATGATTTAAGGTTTAAAAACGCTGTTTTTTTTTTCACACACAGTGCATGTTTGTATCTCTCTTTGCCCTGTCTCTCTGAAACGCGCTGATTTTTTACAAAGCTCATCGCTCTGAGAAGCGAGATGTGCTATGATTGGCCTATTCACCAGTACGTAGTGATTGGTCGAATACCTCAACCGTTTGACGGAAATGTAACGCCTCTTACCATATTCCGAACATCATGTTCCCAAGCAATTGTACTGACAGTTGAAACAATGTCATCGGTACTTCCTTATATCAATTCGAGCCAGAATCTGATCCAGAAATTGAAAATGATACAGCCGATAGATAAACTTTGCCAGTGCAACTCGATTAGGATGTAAAGGATTGGTAAGGTTTTATTAAAAACCTGTGTTAAATATAGCTAACTTCGGGAAGATTTAGAAGTAAAAAGAAAGAGAACGCGGAGGACAATCTTAACGGACAACTCGGCTTGCGGCTCCCCTCTGGGGAGTCCGATTAGGCCATGGAACTTCGGACACCTACACTCATTTCAACAGGGCTGCATTCTGAAACCATTCAAGATTTCTATCCACGTGCATACCGATATTGGTCCAGCACAGAGCTAGCAAGTATCCGATTATATATACAGAATAGCTGCGTTAAGTTCGTGCCTCTTTGTTAAAGATGATTTTATTGGTTTTCAGACATGTTTTATAATTTATGCTCATAATCACGGATCTAAAGAATAGCAAGACAATCTGTTTTCTTACTCCAAAGGACTTCGAAGGAAGTAGATTATTTGTCTTGTTCGGTTGCAAAGAGTCTCAATATGATCTTTCCAGGATAGTTGATAATCAATCATTACCCCTAAGTACTTGTATCATTTAACCTGTTTAATTCTTTCCCTCTGAATAACAATTTGTGATGGGTGAGTGAGTATCAGACTATCAGACATAGAGCCAAAAATTAAGTTTATAAAAAGTTTATTTCTTTCACACCAGTCTACCAGTTTAGACACACCTTGTTGATGTAACTCATTCATGTCTGAATCTTTCCCCACAGATATAAACACAGTGTCATCAGATCAGATTATTTCAAAACATATTGATGTTCAGATTCAGTTCTACAATCATCTGTATACAAGGTAAAGAGTATGATGTATGATAAATGAAGAGAGCTGACACAACCTTGAGGTTCTCCTACATTTGTTATTATATGGGAAATTTTGGTTTTGCTTACTATAACTCTTTGGACTCTATTGGTAAGGAATGACATATACCAGAAGATCAGTTGAGAATTTACTCCTAGATGTACTAGTTATTTGACGAGAATATTAACCTGAATTGTATTGAATGCACATGAAAAATCTAAGAATAAAGCCCTTACCACGGTTTTAGGTTTATCCAAACGTTTTGAAATAATTTGTATTAAGGTGGCAAGTGCATCTTCTGTACTACTCCCCTTCTTATAGGCAAACTGCCAGGGGTCGAGGTCGAGTATACTAAGGAAATACGGAAGCAGCAGTTTTTCTAGGCATTTTCCAAGCACAGAAGTAAGCGCTATTGGTCTGAAGTCCTTATATTATTTCGGACTTTGAGTTTTTGGCAGAGGTTTTATATTTGCAGTCTTCCATACAATAGGAACAGTGTGTGTATCAAGAGAGGCCTGAAATACAGGCTGCCAAACCAACGCCAGTTCATCTGCAAAAATCTTTAGAAGACCTCCACTACATCCATCAGGACCGACTGCTTTCTACTTGTTTATGGATCGAAACACTTTCCTCACAACCTCTATATTTATAACAATATTTTCAGGTGATAAAGCTAAAGAAGCTATATCACCTGTATATTCATTGCGGTTTACATTTTCAATAGGTGATTCAAATCTGTTAAAGAAAGTGTTCAATTTATTTGCCCAACATAGATCATTATTAATTACAAGAGATCTAGTTGAAGCAGAAGGTGTCAATCCGGTCATCATTTTCATAGTGTCCCAAACCTTTTTACTTTTATTAGTTTTAAAGGCTTCCTCCAATCGCTTCCGATAAATGTCTTTCGATTCCTTCAATTTGATTTTTAACTCACGTTCTGTTTGTTTAAGTGTCATGATATTTTTAGTTTTATAGGCAGCTTTTCTCAAATTTGTCATTTCTTTGATGCCCTTAGTCACATAGGGTTTGTTATTTGGATATACTTTAATCTGCTTTGTAGGAATGATCAGTTCTGCACAGACATTATTGCAATCATTTAACACCATTGTTCTATCATCTAATGAGTCTTCCTCAAAGATTTCCCAGTTTGTACAGTCAAAACATGCTTTCAGTCGTTCTATATTTTCAGGCAGCCAATAATCTGACGGTTTTCTTTTCGGACCTACTTTAAGTTTTGTCCTGTACACAGGAATCATATGTACTACATTGTGGTCTGAATTCAGTATTGGTGGCAAACATTTAGACACATAGGCATCTCTTATTATAAAACACTTATCAAGAATGTTTTTTTTTCTTGTTTGAGTCTTTGAGGAAATCCTTTTATTGTTTCGCATTATTGCCTGTCTAATGCAGCTGTTACTATAAAAGGGTTAGCCTTTTGACTGCAACAGTCTTTTACCTCTGATGAACAGTATCTTTAAACGGAAGAAAAACTCTATATGAAGTGGCAGTGTAATGCTATGAGCTGGGTGATACTTACATGATACTTCATGATTTTCCCAAAAATGCTATTTACAGTGCCTTGCGAAAGTATTCGGCCCCCTTGAACTTTGCGACCTTTTGCCACATTTCAGGCTTCAAACATAAAGATATGAAACTGTAATTTTTTGTGAAGAATCAACAACAAGTGGGGCACAATCATGAAGTGGAACGAAATTTATTGGATATTTCAAACTTTTTTAACAAATAAAAAACTGAAAAATTGGGCGTGCAAAATTATTTAGCCCCTTTACTTTCAGTGCAGCAAACTCTCTCCAGAAGTTCAGTGAGGATCTCTGAATGATCCAATGTTGACCTAAATGACTAATGATGATAAATAGAATCCACCTGTGTGTAATCAAGTCTCTGTATAAATGCACCTGCACTGTGATAGTCTCAGAGGTCCGTTTAAAGCGCAGAGAGCATCATGAAGAACAAGGAACACACCAGGCAGGTCCGAGATACTGTTGTGGAGAAGTTTAAAGCCGGATTTGGATGCAAAAAGATTTCCCAAGCTTTAAACATCCCAAGGAGCACTGTGCAAGCAATAATATTGAAATGGAAGGTATCAGACCACTGCAAATCTACCAAGACCTGGCCGTCCCTCTAAACTTTCAGCTCATACAAGGAGAAGACTGATCAGAGATGCAGCCAAGAGGCCCATGATCACTCTGGATGAACTGCAGAGATCTAAAGCTGAGGTGGGAGACTCTGTCCATAGGACAACAATCAGTCGTATACTGCACAAATCTGGCCTTTATGGAAGAGTGGCAAGAAGAAAGCCATTTCTTAAATATCCATAAAAAGTGTCGTTTAAAGTTTGCCACAAGCCACCTGGGAGACACACCAAACATGTGGAAGAAGGTGCTCTGGTCAGATGAAACCAAAATCGAACTTTTTGGCAACAATGCAAAACGTTATGTTTGGCGTAAAAGCAACACACAGCTCATCACCCTGAACACACCATCCCCACTGTCAAACATGGTGGTGGCAGCATCATGGTTTGGGCCTGCTTTTCTTCAGCAGGGACAGGGAAGATGGTTAAAATTGATGGGAAGATGGATGGAGCCAAATACAGGACCATTCTGGAAGAAAACCTGATGGAGTCTGCAAAAGACCTGAGACTGGGACGGAGATTTGTCTTCCAACAAGACAATGATCCAAAACATAAAGCAAAATCTACAATGGAATGGTTCACAAATAAACATATCCAGGTGTTAGAATGGCCAAGTCAAAGTCCAGACCTGAATCCAATCGAGAATCTGTGGAAAGAACTGAAAACTGCTGTTCACAAATGCTCTCCAACCAACCTCACTGAGCTCGAGCTGTTTTGCAAGGAGGAATGGGCAAAAATTTCAGTCTCTCGATGTGCAAAACTGATAGAGACTTACCCCAAGCGACTTACAGCTGTAATCGCAGCAAAAGGTGGCGCTACAAAGTATTAACTTAAGGGGGCTGAATAATTTTGCACGCCCAATTTTTCAGTTTTTTATTTGTTAAAAAAGTTTGAAATATCCAATAAATTTCGTTCCACTTCATGATTGTGTCCCACTTGTTGTTGATTCTTCACAAAAAATTACAGTTTCATATCTTTATGTTTGAAGCCTGAAATGTGGCAAAAGGTCGCAAAGTTCAAGGGGGCCGAATACTTTCGCAAGGCACTGTATGTCTGCTATATTGTCGCAAAGTACTGAAATGTCAATCACTATATAATTTTAACCTCATTATGGCCTATGAAGAGACGTGTATGTGTTTAAATAAACTGTAGAATTAAACCAATATGGTAAATTAGTTAATTAATTAAGTGGTACGATCGCACGTTTACAAGTGACGGGTGAAGCTGCCACCTATAGCGTACGATCACACATTTGTGAACTGAGAAAAAGCATTGATGTCACTTGATGCTGATATATCAACTTGCTGGACTGGCTTTTACTCTTACATTAGACTAAACTAAATCTCTTCTTAAGATCTTCACACATTAATTCATGTCACAGACACCCAAACAAACACGTAAGTACCATGATAAAAGTTTTCACTACTAATGGGGACATATAAATAATAGATCACAATCTCAGACACCGTTTTTCAATGTTGTGCCAGTAAAGAAGTGAAAACAAATAATTTTTTGTCTTTAATCTGAGGTTTCCACTATTATAGTGCGCTTACTGCGGCCCACTGATATAGATTCTCAACACTATACCAACATACTTTTAACACATGCTATAGTGCAGGGGTGGGGAACCTTGATCCTGGAGAGCCACTGTCCTGCAGAGTTTAGCTCCAACCAGCTCAAACACACACCTGTCGTGAAGTTTCTAGTAATCATGAAGACTCTAATGAGCTGGTTCAGGTGTGTTTGATTAGGTTGGAGATAAACACTGCAGGACAGTGGCTCTCCAGGATCAAGGTTCCCCACCCCTGCTATAGTGTATAGGCTATTACATTATCAGAGCTCAGTTTTCAGAAGCCTGTAGCAGCACACTGTCCCTGTATATGCCTCACGCTAGAAAAACTCACTCAAGAGGGCAGGCACAGAAACGAAAACTCGCATATGAAAGGGTTAACATAGGCTACCTAAACAAAATACACAACTAGCATTTGCAAAAATCTTTATTGGAAAATAAGGAAAGAAAATAATTAGTCTACAAAGAGGCTTTGTACAGTGTGACTGTTTTTAACCACTAGTTTACAACTTTAGGTTACTGAATAAGCTATTTTATGTCATGCATACATGTTCTAATGCTGTGAAGATCACATGACTGTGTCTCAAAATCTATCGAAATGACTACTGATAATATACCCAGATGTTCTTCACAAGTTATATTTATTTGCCAACATTTGCTGAGCATTTCATGAACAGCGAAACTTAATGAAGGAAACCTTATAAAGCAAAAATAGACATGAAAACGTAGATGAAAGTAGAAAAAATTCAACCTTTGGCTATGAAAATTCTTCCTCTCTGTGACATTGTAAGACTTTTCCTCCACTGCAGTATTTCAGTTGAAACTTAATACAAACAAACAACAACAAACATATCTCAACTACATTTGCAGTAGAATTGTAAAACAATATTTATTTTTGGTTTATCATATTTAAAATGTGTAAACTTACCTATTAGTATGTAGCCCTGCACTGTAGTGTCAGGACATTTAGGAGAAACGAATGTAAAAGCAAACTTCTGTTTGAAGAAGGAAAAACAATTGTGGGTGTGTTGCATAAGGTGTGTATCACGAGTAGGGAAGGGTATCGTTAAGATTTTAATGGTACTACTACTTTTATCGATACTGCTTATCGGTCCGGTACTTTAACGGTTTTCCTATCGGTGCTTTTGGATATATTTTTTTTATAAAAAATAAGTCCAAAAATAAAGAATTTATGAATAGAATAGCACTGTTTTATTTTCTGCAATGTAAAATCAAACCAGCAGTATTAAAAGAATTGGGTTGGTTCCTCATAACTACCTGCAACGATTTTTTTTTATATTTAAATGTGTATTTTAATGGACAGATTTTTATGTTTGTCCTATGTATGTAAGTAAAGCGACAAATTATTAAGCTCTCAGTGTTATCAAATAGGCCTATTGTTTGGTCTGATTTATTTATTATTACATAAACGAGTAGAAAATAGTGATGTCACATCATTTAATCCAATTGAAATTAGACCCTCGCGAATAGTTATAGGTTGCGCGCATGTCCCCTCCGTGAGGGGCTGCCGGCAACACAAGCATAAATCAATTTACATGTGTCCGGGCCCGGTCCTCTGTCTTCGATGGTCCGGTCGCTCGTTCTCTTATGCTCCCGATCTCCTCCGTGATACGAGACCGGTGCGTGTACAGCTGACGCTCATTAACACTCACTCACCGGCCTCGACTCACGGTCTCGCCCCGCCTACTCCACTACATACCCCCATCGCCCCACACAGGCCGGGGGGTAACCCCGAGACTGTGCTTGCTCCCTCCCCCTCCCTCGGGGGGGTCTCCCAGTCTCGGAGTACCTTTCAACAGAAACGGGAGCCCTCGGAGCGACCGGAAAGAGAGAGGGGAGAGAGGAAAAAAATATATAGTCCGGTTCCCCGACATGCTGTCGCTTGGTTCTCAACCAGCTGGGGTTCTCTCCTTTGCTGTGCCTTGCGGTGGCCCTGGGCGCCCCGCCTACTCCACTACAATTATTTTTTATGAATAGAAAATATAAGTTGTAATTTCTTATGATCACTGTTTCATAATGTTAAATTAAAAATAAAATTATAAGGTTAATTGTATGTGAGGTGTAGAGTTTTATGTGAAATTTTGTATTTAAGCCCGTGATCTACAGCACAGAATAATCAACAGTGTGGTACACTGTGGTCATCACAACAATATATATGTTTGTAGAAATCCCTAGTTACTTTAGCCAATTACGTCTTTCTTCATATAAACATTTGTTAATAACACTTTAACACCAAATAAGTTGCTGTCTTTATGGTATTCATGGATGTAAAATATGCCACATAATGTAGTGACCTTTATCATGTCAAATTTGAAAATTACTATATGGTTGATAAATTTGTAGAATATGACATTGTGAAAGTTTGTACTTGCTGTAATTTCAACATTTCTAACCACTGGGTTTCGGGGAAAAATAGAGGATGTTTATGCAAATTTATAAAAAACTGTAACATTAATTTAATACTTAAGTCTGGTAGTTATGTAGGCTAGCAACTAAGAAAACAAAATATAATGTCACAGAATCATCACAACTAAACCATTATTATGCCACCAAAGAAACATTTATATGCCAACTATCACCAGGCTCTCAAAATCAGTAGTACACAACAAACAGGCTTGTTTGCATATCCGCCTCACAACATGAATATTCATATAGGCTATGCTCCTCCCAGTGTCGTCTCTGTTGACTAATATCAAGTTGATATAATATTGTAAATAACCTAGCAGGTAGGCTATTTACAATTTAGTTGAGTTTAGGTTGATAACCTAATTAACTGGGATTAATATAATGTGTGTGCGAGCGTGTGTTTTTTTTTTATGTTGGTTGTGCAAGTGTGTGTTTAAATTCGTTTTGTTTGTATGTATATGTGTATTAACCTCACTGTTTTATATAATTGTCGTGTTAAAGAACTAACAGATCCATTAATCCATTAGGCCACATTTACGGAATGAAAAACTGAAAAGTTTTTGAAAAGTTTCACGTACACATGAAAGCATTATCAATATGGTCTGCATTTACACGGATCCAGGAAAACGGAAAAAAACCCTGTCGTATGCACGCCAGGCCAGTGGTGGGCGATGTTGTTGTGTAAAGACACAGGACGTGCCTTGGCACATACAAATGCACAGTTATAAGCCAAAAGTGCTTTTTAATACCGTTGGTCGACGTATATGTGTGTTTAAAGTCTGGCGAATGTAAATAGTGTGTCTCCGCTGGTCTTATTGGTGCAGCAAATCCACATTTTGTGGATTTTGTGGCAACAAAAAGTTGCACTTTAAAACACGTTGCCGTTTCCAAAACCAAAATGCTGTTTCCGTCTAAACGAACGGCTAAAATGCATAAAAGGTTTTCAGTTTCAGTTGAAAATGGCGTTTTATAAACTGCTATTAAAGGGGTCATATGGCGGAAATCGTCTCGGTTACTTATGTAACCTCCGTTCCCTGATGGAGGGAACGAGACGTTGTGTTGAGAGACAGACTGGGGTTTGATCTTGAGAACCTATCAACTCCGAGAGGAATTTCTAAACGGCAATGGGATTGGCGAATGGCACGCCCACGTCAGTCTCCGCCCCGTGCATACGGGTATAAAAGGAAGATGGCGGCGGTCATTCACTTACCTTTTGGGCTGAGGAACCTGAGAGATATCTCCCGGTCACTGCAGCGGATCGGCGTAGTGTTGTGGCATGAAGTCACAACGTCTCATTCCCTCCATCAGGGAACGGAGGTTACATACGTAACCGAGACGTTCCCCTTCAGTCGGTCTCTCGACGTTGTGTTGAGAGACAGACTGGGGACGTATCTCTACATGCCACGGCACTACGCCGCATTGCGACCTCCAGCGGAGCGACAGTGACTGGCCTAGCGAGTCAAACTGAGCGCTATCGCGAGATGTAATCTTCCAGTGGATTCAGTATCAGACATACTAAGAAGCTTTCTACTGACGGTCATCACGGAAGGTGGCATTCACCCCTGTAACGAGGTCCCTTCCGGGCCGCACTGGGAAAAAACACTACTCTCCTCTTGAAGAGTGTGTTGCGGAGCCCACATCCTGCCACTTGGGGAGGTACATCAGGCGTGGTCTTCCCATAGGGAGAGCACATGCGGGAAAGTGTCAACCCGACTCGGGAGACAGTATACCAGGTGGAAGAGCCACCGGAGGGGAGGTCACAGATTCGTCTTCAGTGGAATCCTGAGTGAAGAAAATCTACATACGGGACTACCCAGCAGGGGAGTCACTACGTATGGGGCATTAGTCCAAGTATAGGGGTCCACCTGAATAGGGGCGACTCTACCAGTACTGGACCTGGTTCTAACAGATCGCTTTTTTATATTTATTATTAAAAAAACAATATTTTTATGTTGTTAGCTTAGCATTAAGCTAAAGCCAAACTCTGGAATCAATAGACTAGGCAGTTAACACCTCACTAGGTTTTGGAATAGATCAGTCAGATCTCACAGACAAACGTAAGTATTTAATAAGGTTGCAATTCCGTATTAATTTGTACAATGTGGTTTTTTGAAAAATAAAAATGATTACAAAAAAGCGTGAATGAAGAATGAAGCTGCTCCCCTAACTCCCCCATTATTGGGGCAAAAAACAAGTTGCACTAAAACGTACAAATGAGATTGTACGAATTCATACGAATTAGCCACCTCGTAAAATAATTACATATTGCCGTGAGTTTGTGATGAATAGACACCCTCACAATTAATAGGTAAGTCAGCAGACTTGAGGAGGGGCCAGTGGCGTGAGTGATAGTTGGAATCAGCTGTGCGCACACCGGCCCCGCATATCTCACGGAGGATATCGGGAGCATAAGACGAGTGACAGGACTGCGGATGAGAGAGGACCAGGAAGGGAGGTTTCCTCCGCGTGGAACCGGTGTTAGCCAGAGTCTTGCACCGGTGACCGGTAGGGCATACGCCTGCAAAAGCGCCTTCCCCCTCCTAGGCGGTTCAATGTGCTATTTCCGCCTCCCTTCTTCCCCCACGGGCGAAGAATAGGTATTCCATCCATTACTAGTACTTCCTGGTGGCAGGCTGGGCGGAGCAGCCCTGCCTCCTTAGGTCGGGTTCAGCTGAGTTATCTAGCGCATAGCTCTAACCGGACCTAGTGCTCCACACGAAGTAACCCCCCAACAGGGTGGTTCCGTCTGATGTATCCTCATGATCTGGTTCCCATCTTGGTAACCCATGACCTCCCCTAGGTGGGCCCCCACCTTGCGGTACTTCCTCAGTCCGCACATTCCTCCCATGACTTCTTTGGAAAGGTGGGAAGCCCCTGCCACCGGCCGTCACGGGTGGAAGCCTTGTTTCTCTAACGGCGAGAAGCCTTGTTTCTCTAACGGCGAGAAGCCGCCCGCACCGGCAGGGGCTTCCCACCTTTCCAAAGCTCTGGGACCCCCTACCTCTCCACTGGATGGTTACAATTTCACGCTAGTGCTCACGTATGACACGCCCAGGCCAGTCAGCATCGCTTGAGATTGTTTTCAATAGGAACCCCATCTGTCGGTTCCCCGATGGAGTGAACGAGACGTTGTGTCCTTCATGCCAAAACGCATGCTGCCCGCTGCAGCAGTCAAAAGAGGCTCTCAGGCTCCTCAGCCCAGAGGTGAATGCCGCTTTCCTCTAGCTCATTGGTAACAGCATTGCGCTAACAACGCAAGGTTGTGGGTTTGATCCCATTCTTTCGCCAATTTTATTGGCCTTTTCAAAACTAGTCAGAAGATGATAGGTTCTCAAGTCAAACCCCATCTGTCGGTTCGACCCTCCAGCATGGAACAGAGGTACGTTGCGGGCACGTAATGTCATAACCAATAATTTTTTTTATTTACATGAATGATTTACATAGCGTTTACTTTTTAAATATGCGATTTTATAACGTTTTTAGTCAGGATATTGTACATCTGTTGATTAAATAAGTCTTTTATCAGGTAATACTTATTACTGCTCAATGAATAAACTGCTTTTCCGAAATAAATGTGAGTATACGTGCAAAATGCAAATACCTTGCTTAAGGTTTCATTGACGTTACGTAATAGTCACGTATTTTGTCTAGCTGCGTTTTTACCTTTAAGAGAATGGTTTTGAATGTTTGAATGACCCCCAGTTTACAGACAGCATGACGAAACAATAATGAAGCAATACCTGTTGTTAGATTTCCTATTTTATACACTTGAACAAAGCAATACACTGTTTTTTGTCCAAACAGAGCAGGAACATGCATTTAATGATGCAAAAATCCTATAATCCTTAATCAATAAACTAATTCAATTAATAGGAACATGTGTGTCTATAGTATTTCTGTGAGTGCTCATGTTTGTAAATATGTTTCTGTATTCGATAAGCGAGTTTATGTTGGTGTGTTTGTATATTTTATCTTTGTGTGTGTGTGCGTGTATGTATGTTAGAATACTTTGAATCAGTAGCAGTGTTAACCACCGCGCAAACCACGCAAATGCGTGCGACCCCGCTAGCTTGGGGAGGCCCCTAGTGGCGACAAGTGGTTCAATCATTTTCTGATCGGCCGAGTGGCCTGCGTGCGCTGCACCGTGTAAGTCAAACGCACCCAATAACAGACAGGACTTACTCGGTTGAATAAACAATCAAAACTTCTAATTCAGCTAGGAGTAGGGTTACCTGCGCTTTGAAGCTCGACCAGTTCATGTACAGGAACAACATTCTTTATGTGGAGTCCTTCAAATAAAGTAAACAATTGTGTGTGCTGTTATGCGGTTCAAAGTAAAATAAATCCTGGTTTAACATATAATTCCATGTAGGCCTACTCAATATTACATGTTACGTGTATGTTTTTGTGTTCCTGGTAAACCCTACAGTGTGGGACCAAATAAGGGACAGGTCCCTTGGAGGAAAACAGCTTCTGTTTAACTGGAGTTATTTGAAAATGTAAAAGTGCAGAATAGTTGTGTGTGATGGACAGTTAGGTTCAGGGGCCAGAATACAGTTACAGTATAAAAACCATGTCTATGCAAAATCCCTATAACATGGAAACCTAACATGTGTGTGTTTGTATTTTTATGTCGGTTGTGCAAGTGTGTATATATCAAGCTTTGTTTGTATGTTGTGTGTGTGTGTGTTTGTTTGTGTATTAGATGTGTGTTTGTAGTGTGCTATTTTAACAGATTTTATTCACACATCGCTTGATAGGCTACTGTAAGTATTACAACTTTTATAAATCGCTATTGCTTGAAAAACCTTTTACAAACATTATTAAAGTTAGATAAATCTAGATGAAATGCAAACCATTAATGGTCCTGGGCTGGCAATGATGATCTACCACTCACAGTGTTTATTGGTGTATTTGTTGGAATCTGCATCAAGCTCACGGTTTTTCTTTTATATATATTTGTCTTGGGTTGAAGAACTAACAGATCTATTAAAGAAGAAAGTCTCCGGAATCGGTGCTTTTTTCCTGATTGAGAGCAGCGCTCAGAAGAACCACAAGGTGGCAGCACGGTCACATGTTTATTTCCCCAACTGCAGTTTCTGTAATCCTGCAGCTTTACCTGCAACAAAAGCCGTTCGGACTTAGTTTTTAGGGCCAAAAAGTGTTTTAATTCATTTTTAATCTTATTAGTTGTATTGAAAATTTCAGGTTACGTGTAAATGTAACCCGCATGAACGTTCCAGTCGCGTGGCCCCGCCTACTTTAAATAAAAGACCAATTTATAACATTGTACTTGATTTAATATAACGGCAACCATATAAAGTTACAATATGCAAATCTAAAATATTACTTTCTAAAATAAATATAATGTTCTTAAAATAAATCTTAATGAGTTTGTTTGACAGGTTGCTTAGCAAAAAGTCCAACAGGCCACAAGCGTGTGAGCGCGTGGCGTGTAGTCACGCATGTTTAAGAAACATTTGTTTATATGTTTATAAAATTCATACATAGACTCAAGAGAAAAGCCATATCCCGCATTTAGCTGCTCAACAACAAGGTAAGATGAGTTTGTTTACGCTTTGCGTTGCGTGTGAAAGCTTCAAATGTAGGAGCCATGAATGTGCTTTTGTTTGACGACGGTGTATGATTTTACGGGACAAAATATATTTTATAATAGTTGAGTAGATGTGCATTAGTAAGACGTGAGAGATTATTTCTCCAAACAGCTTTCTTTTAACTTCATGGTTCCAGTTGTGTATATCTGCTACAGCTTATAGTGTTTGGGCCTGTTGTGAATATATTGTCAGGTTTGATTATGTTGACACTCGACATTGAGATGTGTGTGAGACACGTGGTATGATTCAGTGTAGTGTGAGAGTTTGACTGTGGATTCTTTTCCAATACATTGTGTCAGGCCGTGTGTCCACTGAAGCGTTTTTCTGAGGTCATGGTGGTTTCCTGTTTGCAATGGAAGTGCTGCGTTTTACAAAACGTGGGCTGAAGGGTTGGATGCTCAGCATTTTTTACATTGGTTTTCAAGAATTACAAATACTTGAAAATCAAAGATAAATAAAAGTACTGAAGTGATCATAAATTGTACTATAATGTGCTATAGCAAAATTTAGAAAACAAACATTGTAATGTTAAATTAGTTTTTATTATTGATATTTATCAAATCATAAGAATTATTTTTTTCATCATTATTTTATTTTTGTTCCAATTTTTTTGCTGTCACAGTATTAGGACACATCTGCATGTTAGTCTGTCAACTACCTATTTACAAATGCCACAAATAACACATTGACCTTATTTTTTAGAGGTCATATGGCGCTAACGTGTTTTTCTGTGTCTTTGGTGTGTTATAAGTTGCCCATGCATGTATTAGACACGTAAAATTGCAAAAATGAAATTGTCAGAACAAAAGATGCATTCTGTCTAACAGACCTGCCTGAAACGCCTCGTGTAACCACACCCACACAAATCTACGTCAGTTTGTGGTATGATTTGACACAGACCGCCCAAATGTATACGCAAGTAAGGTGGGCGTACCTGTCAGGTCAATTGTTTTGGAACCTGATGTTCCAAATATGGTAAGAGGCGTTACATTTAAATCACACGCTTGCAGTATTGACCAATCACTAAGCACTGGTTAACTGGCCAATCATAGCACACCTCGCTTTTCAGAGCGATGAGCTTTGTATAAAATCTGCGCGTTTCAGAGAGACGGGGCAAAGATGCACGGTATGTGGAAAATACATCGTTTTTGAATCTTAAATCTTTTTTACACATTGCATTACATCTAAAACAAACGAAAATATTTGTTTTAGCCGCGTCATATGACCCCTTTAACATTATATTGTTTTTTAATTTGGAAGTTGTGAGAGCACAATGTGTTGGCATACACTGTAAAACCTTCTTAAAAATTGTACTGCAGAAGCTGTCTAAAGTTATTTAACTTAAATTATATTGCATTTGGTATTTTATAAATGTATATTTTACAACTCGATTTTTTGAGTTGGTTCAAAAAATTAAGTACAATTGACTCTAAAGCTAATTATCTTTAACTTAAAAATTGAAGGCAGCTGAAATTGGTGAATTGTTTTTTATACAGTGTAGCAACTTGATACCTCCTGTCCTATGAAGACGAATGAGGACCTCTACCGCTACAGTCACAAATGTAAGTCTTATTGTGTGATTACTTCATCAGAACTTGATTTATTTGCTGGTCTCTCAGTATCCATACCATGTGTTGACATTTATGACTGAAGTATTTGTTGTCATTTTGAAACTGTCTGCAGACAGAAATAAAAGTAACGCATTTTTTCTGTGGATGTTTTGCACATAGCAACCAAAGCATCTTAGATGAAAGACATTGCTGCTGTATTCGATGTGCACTAATAATGTGTTGTAATGAGAAAGTATATATTAAAGAAAGACAACATCTTTAGTGTCTTTAGTAATCACACAGAATAAAATGCAAACCTACTTGCATTTCAGCTTTTCTTCATTCATTATTTTGGTAACACTCATTGTTCATGTTCGCTAATGCATTAACTAATTGTTAACAAATACCGCCTTATTGTAAAGTTTTACCATTATTTCTTATGACTAGATCGTTAACCGATTTTAGTATTGCTTATATATTAATTCAGTGTAGTGTCGTTAAACTCCGCCCTCTTGTGGTGAGTTGTGGGTTATATAGCCATTTGAGTGTTGATGGATCTGCACTTTGAATTTTCGCCGGAAACAGTAGACCATCCGGTACTTGGATACTTCTTTCAACATATTATGATGCAGGGTGCACATCTCTAAGCAGCGTTCTTCAATGAATGCACTTTGGTTGCTATGAAACAAAATATCTGTGAGATTAATTACTTGTCTCCGAGTGAAAATGATTTGTTGAATCAACACATTCATAAAGCCAGAGGATGTCATCTGGTACAGACTTGGACTCTCAGAGACCAGAATTATGAACTTCTTATTAATGTTCACTTGATGTACACTTTGTGTAGGCTGTTATGGTCAGTAGGTGTAGTTTTTTGCCCCGCCTCCCCTCTGCTGTGATTGGATAAAGTCTGCACTCATCAGTGTCACTTTTACTCACCATTGAAAACATTTTAAAATCTATGCTGGCCTGAAAATGCTTAGGACACACAGTTTCTCGCTCACTTTTGTCCAGGCCTGGACAAATAAAGTGTATAAGGTCACACTTTATTTTACAGTGCCCGTGGTACAGTGTTATTATTCATTTAAGTACTGAGTAATAATAATTAACTACATGTACTTACAAAAGGTGAGAGTTAGGATTAGGGTGTAGTTACGTTATTTTGCATAATGTATAGTAAATACTATAGTAAATACATGTAACATGTGTAACAAGGGCACCGTAAAATAAATTGTTACCAAATATAAAATTATTAATATATATAAAAAATGAGTTGTTGACATGACATAGCATTTTTAGTTTTTTAGTCTGTCTGATTTAAAATATATAGATCGAAAAAAACAGACAGTTGTAAAATTGTGCATTTACATGTTTATGCTTTTCTTTTTTATTTATAAAAGTTTATTGACTCATGCTTGAGACAGTCACACCGTAGGACAATTTTGAGATGTGTTATAAAATTGTTTAAAAAATCTAATAACAATTGAGTTTTTATAACAACAGTTCCATGTAAGAGAACCATTTACTGCATTTTTAATGACAATATTAATTATATAATTTTTTTTCTTGTGTGACATTGAAAATGTCATGTCAACAACGCCATGCCAAAATCTGCCAGTGTCGTAATACCAATATTGACATTCAAGAAACCTTAAAGACGTGCAGCATTTGTATATATAGATATCATTTTATTTGCTTGGCATAAAGCAAAGGTAAAAACGCAACTTAAATAATCTCACATCTTTAAATAGAAAACCTCTTTTCTCCATTACACGTTTTATCTATAATAGCTTAACATAACAAAATATGGAGGAAAAAAGAGAGAAATACACTCTAGCTTCCCACTTCAGTCAAACCCTGTACAAAATGGCATCTATTTAAGCGTGGGAAAGACACTTTGTAGACACTTTAGACACGTTCTTTACATATTTTAGGTTCTGATAGCTTTAGCCACACAAACAATGCAGCATTTAATAATGAAATAATGTCATTTGCACTTTCTTGGATTTTGCACAAGAACCCAAAGCTTGTGTTTTTAAAGCTCCACTTCAGTCAGTCCATCTTGCTTTCTTTTTTATTGTCCATTTCCTTTCGTTTCTCTCTGTCTCTCACACCCGAGACGTCACAAGCAGTGATCGGAGTCTGCGAGCTAACGTCGCCTCCAGCTCCTCCAGAAGTGAGTCTTTCCCGATCCGTGTCCCGGACCCCAGGATCAAAGCCCGGAACGCTTCCCTCTCCAACAGACCTGCCATGTTCTGTAGGAAATAACCCTCGCAGTACGTACTGAGCTCCAGCGCACCATGAGCCTGCAATACATACACCAACTTTTATTATAAAAGATATTTTACTTTAAACAATGATAACTTATTTTAACCAAAATGATAGTAGATCGTTTTTTTTTTACCTTAGCAGTGTTGTAGATGTTTATAGCATTGTCAAGGTTGATATTTTGAGCACACAGAATTTCACAGTGTCTCTGTAGCGCCCCCAGCTGGAATGAGCTGGCCGCTGACAGTAACTACAACAGAGAATACAACGAATATGTCAAGATTTAATAGTGTGGAACAAAAGAAGTGCAAACATTAACCTTGTGTGTTTCCCAGAAGAAAGAAAATCACACGGGTGGGGTGATTAAATGATGACCGAAATGAGATTTTTGGGTGAACTGTCTCTTTAAATCTTGTGTCATTACCGGTTAAATTAAACTACAAAAGTATTTTTTATGCCAAAAACAACTGTAATGTATCTGAAAAGATTTTGGCCACAGTAAGTTCATTTTGAATTATTGCAGATAATATGCGAGGTTCCACTACATGAGCAATACAAATGATTTGGCTCTTAAGTTTCTTTGGCAAGGTTTGAACGCTTAGGAATCTCCAAGATCATATCTGCCTTGAGACTCCTCAGTGCTTGAGAAGATTATGAAACGTGGGTTGGACTGAATATTGTTTGTCTTACCTCCAGTAACTCCAAGACGCCCATCTTGAGAGATTCCGTCCCCCCGCAGTACAGGTATGACATCATCATCTAGATATACACACAATATGAGAGTCATTAACCCTGATTCGTGTAAGAACACCCTGTTGTCATACGGCCCGAGAGATTATATATGGCGTTACCTGGAAGATGTTGTACTTGATGTTGCTGATCGCGATGTCTTTGCGAGGCTGAGCGCCGTCTGAGCCGTTCATCGCCAGGAGAGATCTGAATCTGATCCCAGAACAGAACAGAACATTAGAATAATTGTTCTGAACTTAAAAACACTCTTGAAAACAGCATATTCCTTCAAAACACCACTTTACAGATCTTTACGTGTAAGAACTCACTAATTTTAAGTGTGGTTTTATCTTGGGGTATACAACAGTTCCGGTTCTCAAATCTGATTGGATGAGAGATGTCGGAGTGTTGATACTGGACCAGAAGAGCACCGGGATGCTTAACTGTTTTGTTTAGATCATTTTTGAGTACGTTTACACGATTTTAAGTCCCCCAAAACTCAGTTGTCGTGCAAATGAACAGCCTAAACGCATAAAATCTCACCTCTCAGACGCTGTGAGGAGCAAAACACCGTGAGCGTAGAACGGTTTTCCTTCCACTAGAAACGTCACGTCAGACATCTCTGGGTTGTTCAGGAAGTGAGGGTCTGTGGAAAGAGAAAATGAGACAAATAAGAACAAACCTAAAACAGATACCAGCTCTTCTGTCATTTATTCACCCTCATGTGATTCAAAACCTTCACCTTAAGTGAAGAGCAAAAGAAGATATTTTGAGAAATGTTTCAGTGGTTTTGTGTTCATATGATGCAAGTCAATGGGGTTCAATGTTGTTTGGTTACCAACATTCTTCAAAATATCTTCTTTTGGGTTTTTTGAAAGTCATACATGTTTGCAATGACGTAAGTAAATTGTCATTTTTGTCTGAACCATCCCTTTTATATATGACACTAAAGTATAAAGTACTCCAGTTGTTTGTGTTTTGGTCGCTCTGGGATGTCTCAGAAGCTGAGCGATGGCAGTAGTTTAGATATTGATTGTCAGTGAATGAAGGTGAAGTTCATTACCCAGCTGAGCCGAGAGAGCCACTTTCTTCTCCACGAGAGGAGGAAGTGAAGCTGGACCATAGCAGTGAGATATAATGATGCCCAACTGCTGGATTATGGCCTCATTCTGTAAAAAAATCACAACAGAAAGATTGTTTACCCACAATTCTTCATATTGCATGTAGTTTCACCTGGAGAGTTATGTTACTTAAAGGTGTATTCACTCAGACGTGCACACAAAAACTACTTTACAGTCAGCCTGAAATGTTTTGGTCTTGACGGTCTGTAATTTTATTTAGGATGTACCAGTTGATTTTGACTAGATGATTGGTTTTAGTACCTTGCTGTTCTTCAGGATATTAAACATCAGTGGAAGGCCAATGGTGACCAGTTCCTCGCAGTAATCCTCCTCTTTGATGTCTTTGAAGTCTCGCAGGAGGGACAGCGTGACCACGGCTCTGGACTTCTGCTGAGCGCTGCGCAACGACTCCAGCCACACGTGGAGCTTCCACGGCACTCCTGTAAAATAGGTTGAAATGTGTTGACTGTTAGCGAACCACGATATTCATGCATCTTCAAACCAAAAATAACAGCTCTCGAACGCTGCACCGTGACATCACTGACGTCAATGAAACCAAACATACCCAGTGATCTGAGCTCCATGGTGACGTCCAGGTAGCCGTGCTCGGCGCTGTAGAACGACGCCTCCTGCAGAGCTTTCATGCGGGCCTTGCACAGCTTCGGCAAGACGACTTCTGACGCCAGGCTCAAATTAGGAGACGGCGGAGGGGGTAAACAGTGTCCGTTCCGGCCGGACGCCCCGATCTCAGCGTCCACGCCCTCCGCCAGGATCTCCTCCAGAGAGAGCACGTCCTCCCTGACCTTCTGAGGCTGAGAGAGGAGCTTTCTCAACACATTCCTGGAGAAGAACAGCACAAGATCACAAATCATCAATTAAACCAGACAGTGCATGACAAAGCAGTGTTATTAATTGTGTAAGTGAAAACATGAATTCATGATGTTGTAATGCGAGTGCTTTGAAGTGTGGACTTGAGCCGTGTGTGATCTGTTTTCATTCAGCCGGGGGCTGATGGGAGTCGTACCTGTGGCCGTGGGCGGCGGCGTGACTAAAGCAGTTCATGTCTTCATACAGCGATGATGTCAGCGTGTTAGCGCCCTGGGATCTCAGCCGGGGGTCCGCGCCTCGCGCCAGCAGCAGGCTGACCATTTCGTAATTCCCTGCGAAACACGATGAGCAGATTGTTGAGGACATAGAGAATAAATTAAAGAAACAAACGCAATTGAGGGGCTGTTTACAAATCACTGTTTTTAACTTAAATCTCTTTTTCGTGTTTGTGTTATCCCTTTTCATTGGGTTTTGGTTTCCTTAAAAGCAGTTTTACCATTATCATCTCTTTCATCATGTAGCAAAATAAAGTGATTTTTTTACAACATTGAAAACATTGTATCCTGAGTCGTATGATGGGGAAACTAAATGTCCTGAAAATATAGGCCTAAATTAATTTAATGAATACTAAAATCGGACTTTTTATTACAAAAAAAAGACTTGGGAGCATGCAAATCTAATGTCTTGACCTCTGATCAAACTCTCTGTATAGTACCTCCCCAAAGTCAGAATAAGGAATGTATCCGCACACATAAATGGTTCAAAACTAAGCACGGGTCCTGTGAAGCACACAGACTGCCAAAACTTTCCTGACCCAGTTTAGTCAACTCTGGCTGGTTTGTGCTCAGTACAGTTTGGCTTTGCTCTGCCTACATGGCTGTATTTTTTTAGGAATCCCTGTTTGGGATGGGAGTAACCAAGCTCCAATGCAACATCTTTGACTTTGAAAAATCCAGTAAGTTTACTGGCAAAGCAAAACTGTTTTTGCTTTTGTAAGGCTTTTTCTAATTCTTTAATATAAATCAAGAAAGACAAAACAGACTCACGATTCAATATCTTATGCACTTTTGTCTTTCAGGTACATTTATGTTGCATGTTTTTTTACACATATTTTGCAGTGTGATAAGCTGGTCTGGTACACACCTGCTGAAGATGCCAGCTGAAGAGGCGTCTCGGCACTGCTCTCTTGTCCATTACGGACGGCTGCTCCTTCAACGTTTGCACCGGCATCTAAAAGCAGCTAAAGAAAATAACCAAAAACTATTATTACCGAGGTAAGATTTCACACAAATATTACCCAGTCTGTGAAAACACAGCTAAAGTCATTTTAATTCAATTTTATTTATATAGCGCTTTTCACAATTTTCATTTCATAATAAAAAAAAGTAATACAATTGTACAGGGCACAGTTATATTCATTTTATGTAAATTTACTGTTTTCTACCTAAAATCACTCAACATACTGTAAAGACCCTGTTGAAAATAACAGCATATGCTGGTCATGTGCTGGTCACCTTACCCAGCATATGCTGTTTTTTTCAACAGGGGAACATTATGTAAAAATATAACTTTGATATGTTTAATATTGACTGCGTAAGGGTACGTGAAACTCTGATGCGTGTTATCGCAACATTTGATTTGGTTGTTTAGCTCAGATTTCACTGACTGGATCACAAATATGCCACGTGTAATATGATCGTGATGACAATCTAAATGGACATTATCATACCCACAGAGTCAATGTAACGTAAATAAAAAATGTATTAAAACAAGCATCTGTTTACCTGTACCACTGATATATGTCCATGTAACACAGCGAACGTGAGCGCAACCCAATGTCGACTGTCTGGATGAACTGAAGGGTGTTTGGGGGAGCAGCCAGGGACCTGAATGCACAAGATTATTAGTGTTGGTTTTCAATAAAGACACATTACTATACAAAGACCTATTTTTTTTTTAAATGTCAAAACTCAAAAGTTTGGCCTAGCAATGCTTTCTTTTTTTGTGTCCTTTAGTCATATATAAGGCTGCCAGAGTCAGTGATGTCATTCAAATGATAGTACATACCGCTACATCTAGATTGGCCCCTGCGTCTATCAACATCTGGACTAAAGCTTCATCTCCAGCCGAGCAGGCGTACATCAGCGGGGTCATACCCTGTTACAGATACAGAGAGAGAGAGAGAGCACTGAATCTGACATCTGGATCCAAAACATGCTATCAGTTTAACCAAGTGATGAATAGTTTAGTGTTAGTTGTTGACAGGCGGTTTTAAAAGCGTGACTTGCGGCTTTAATCGAACGGTACCTGGTCGTCCATGCTGTTGACACCATCTGGTCCCAGCAGCTCGATGGCTTGGCCGATGAGGTCGGTGCGGCCGCAGTTGAGCATGCGAAAGCCCAGGTCCAGCTGGAACTTATCTGTGGCGGCTTTGGCATCCAGCCGTCTGAAGGAACTAAAGCAACACTCAGGCCTAGAAGAAAAAAGAAGAATATTAGAAAACACATGTGAAAGGTGGAGAGTCGGTGAGGGAGTTTGAAAATGGATGGTTTGGGTGGAGAGCTGTATTTTTTCTTAAGTTTTTAGAAATCATTAAGAATAGATTTGAAGTCCTGACATCAGCGTGTGGGCCGCATTACGGGTGGATCAGTACAAATCTGAGGCTTCGCTGAAGAGGTTTCGTCAATGTTTTAATATAGTTCGTTTGAAAGTCACGTATGAGATCATGTCTGATATCTTCAGCTGTGCGGCATTTCAGAATAGTCTTACATGGTAAGAATGTTGGTAAATGCACCAAAATAAAGAATGAACCTGAACCTGAAAGCCTGGAGCACCTGTACCAAATGATACCAATATAATTCATTAATCTGTCCTTACATTTAAAAACCTTATTTCATTTAAATTTGACCTTTGTTTAGCTCTCGTGGCACCATGGGATGGAGAAGTTTCCATTCGAGCCACACTCACATATCTCAGCGGAGGCAGTAGACCATCCGGGTATTTCTCGCCTACTGTTTTGTGCATACTGAGGTTTCGGACATACTACTCCTGACTCATTCTCATTTTCGCCTACTATATAGTATGGGAGTAGGCGACTTTGGACGCACGGTTAGTGATGGTTGTTGTAGTGTTGTGATGTGGATGCTAAAGTGTTCTGCGTGGTGGTTACTGGTTATTTTCCACAGTAAACACAGTGCGAACACTTTCCCAACCGAATGCTTGCTTACAGACCATTTTGCAAGATGTAAACAAAAAAGCACTTCCCAGGAGCACTTTTTAAGTCTTAAAGGTGTTTTCATACCTTTCAAAATGTTCTGTTGGTTGTATTTTGTTCCTAATGTTTGTGTGGAATAAAAAAACATTTTGTCTTTGGACCAGCGTAGTTGACATCTTGCAAAATGTTGTACAGGTAGCTATAAATAAACATAACAGTAGTGTTTTGCCTTAACTTGATCATGTGTTATTTTAAAGCTTCTTACTTCAACAGTCTGGGCTCACAGTCTAGTCCAGGCAAGAGAAGACGTGCAGTCTGTCTGACATCATCGCTGTCCACCAATAAGCTGCGACGGTGCTCGGCGTGGACAATGGCCACGCGCATCCACTCCATCAGAGGGGGGAGTAAAAGGAACGGCCTGGAGGAGAGAAACAGGATACACATCACAAGTCTGTTTTGAGACTTCTTTTATTCGAATGTGGTATTGCTATAAAAAAACCTGCAGTCACTATTTAATCTCCTGTCAAACTAAAATTAAAATCTTTTATACGTCAGGTTTTTTATTTCTACTCTATTAGTCTCAAACTTACCCAAATCATATCATTTAAGGAGTCGACACTGTGTGGGTGTGGGAATGTAACAAATATGCAGTGATCCAAAGTTGTGTAAAACAAGCTCGGCCACACCACACTAAATCTGTTTAAATAGAAGGTCTTGTGCAATGAGTGCCGAGCTTTCAAAGAGACACACCGTGTCTTTCAACAGCCTGTCATATTGATGTATTCATGCAAAGAACGAGATCCATCTGCTGGAATTTTGTTTATAGCCATTAAAGACATGAATGTGTTTGTTTGTAGGCGTGTGAGCTTCTTGACTGAACTTGAGACAGATATAGTTTAATCTGTGTTTACTCAAAACATGTGGGTTGTTTCTTGGAACCAGATCAAGTCATGTAATGGACTAAATTACACAATTCGAGGCACAATCTGTGTTGAAAGTATAAACAATTACTTTCTATTGTTGACAAGACTTTCAGGCTCTTAAAGGTACAGTACACCCAAAAATGAAAATTCTTATTTACTCACTAACTTTATGACTTTATCCAATATGACAATTTTCTCTTCATTCCGTGAAAGAAAACCAGCAGCAACCTTCTTAACCAACAGGGGGCAGTATTGTCACTGTTCAGTGATCACAGTTACCAAGCAGTTTCTTTGGCATTGTCTCTTCCCAAACGGCAATCTAATCTTTTCGGCAGAAAACGTTGATAAAACGACGGAAATACCCATTTCCACCACCAGCACTGCGGGTGTTTGATAGCGTCTCCCCAGCCTCCCATGCCTTTAGAGGAAGGGGGCCTCACGTCAGATACCAACGTGACGGTCTGTCTCCAGAGTGCTCGATCCATGGCAAGAACTCAATGACGTCAAAGAGAAAAACAAAAAGTCCCGCCGAGAGTCTGACGGCCCAGCGCAGCATGCAAATGAGACTTACTAAGAGGTGCGTGAAGCTCATTAAACGAACAAGATATGAGCAACGGAGGAACCGATCTCTGGAGGACTGCAGACACGCTCAACCACAACAAACACGAAAACATGACAGATGACAGCTTGACGGGAGCAATATTGGGTTCGGAGAGAAAAGGAAAGAAAACTGAAACTCTACTGTGTGCTTTGAAGTTGAAACCTCTAAAGATTTGGAGGAAGATGAATACACTGCATCCAATTCTAATTTGTTGAAATCTTTAGACTCATTGTCTGTCTTTTAGCAAATCATTAAACATGAGCCATTTGTTCAGTGTAGTGAATATCCAACATCCACATTCTTAACATTGCCACAAGGTGTTGTAGATGGTTTAATCGGACATACACATCTGGCCTGATGTTAACTTTCGGTCTGTGTTCGGTTATAACAATTTATTTTATATTTATAGGAATATTGTATTATATATTATTGTATTAAATCAAATTAAAAACTACTTGACAGCTATTGATTATTTGCAGAGGTCTGCTGTAAGTTAAGTTTGGGCAACATAACCTTTCTGTTGTTGTCTATAGACGGTTTCAAAGTGACAACATAAACAAACGTTACTGCGCATGCACACGTAAGTGGACTGCCCTTAACTTCCAGTAAACATTCACAAACACTGGATTGCCTGTAGATTATTTCTGATAACAAGCAAAAGAAACAAAGAATAACCGTAATTTGGCTAAACTTGTCTCTCCAATATTTTGAATTTAGACTGCGATACCAAGCTCAATGTCCCATACGGTTTCTTTAAATGCGAAACTACAAACTACAGGACCCATTCAACAAATCGTTTATTTAATACAATTAACATACAACAAAATTTAACACATTGTTTATTTATTACAGTTATTATACAATAATGTAAATTAATATTAATGTAAATAAATAAAATATAAATAGTTTTAGTTAGATTATTAGACACTATCCAAACACAGATCGGAAGTTATGAAACCTTCTATAGCAAATATTAGCATGTTAGCATAATCTAGCATCATCTTCTAAATGTTCATTTTTCTCTTTCAAGGTATTTTGAGGTAAACGTTGCTTAGCAACTTAATGGTAGTTATTTTTAAAGTTAGGGTGTAGCTGGCTACATGTTATAACTGCTGTAAAAATACCTCATAAAAACGGTAATATTCAAGTAAAATATTGCAAATACTCCAATAAAATGCATGTTTTTCATGTTATTTTATAAACAACTTGAATTTTATTTTCTGTAATTTATTATTTTTTTACAGATTTTCAAAAAATATGTAAAAGTTCTGTATAATAAAATAGTATGGCGCAGACATATGAGGTTAACAGTCGCCCCCCTTGAGTACAGATGTTTATTACTGCTAGAAGACAATGCATGTTTAGCATGTAGGAACAGGGACACTTATTGGCTTTTAAGTTTGTGCAGTTTCATATTTGGTTGTCGAAGTACTGACTACTAGTAATAAACTTGCTTTGTCTGTTCAAACTAAAAAACAATTACAAAATTAATTTTAATCGGCTTTTGAACCACATGCTTATTTAACTTGAAGTTGTATTATTTCAGTCTTATCAACTTTCTTTTTGCCGTACAAACCGAACAGATTTGAGTTGGATAAGCTTCACAAAAATCTGATTTTCTGCCTCTCTCTGCATAAAGCCAAGAACAAAAATTCAAAACAGAGCCGTGTATGTACAAGCCAGGAGCTGCATAATTCCTTTACATCAGAACTTAAGAGGTTTTTGTAGCATTTGTTAAACCCGTGTTTGTAAAAAGCTCAACATTAATCCATGTGTAAGGAAAGAACTTCACAGGAAAGTGGCGGGAGCTAGTTTGAGGAAACATGACTGAGAAACACACTTGAAGACCACATACTTTAACACAAACAAATCGTAAAAGTACATTTAGTTGCCGACAGCATTGATCAATAGAAGTTTCCTTGCGATATTGTTAAGACCAATAGATTGCAGCCTGGTAAGTGTATTTACGTATGGTGCTGAGGAGGAGGTGGCTCGTGTTAGACCTTGCTATCTATGTGAACATACAGTATAAGGATTTGATAGTATGCGTGTGTTTGTTTGTATCTCAAAGTGACAAAGCGTTTTTCCACACAGTATTTCCACACACAAATATGTGTTAGTAAGCCACTAATAACTGCACCACAGAAACACTTATAAACTCACAACACTACAAAATACAAGGATGTTTATGGTATGGGAAGCTAAGCTCCCATAGACTTCTATAGCTTTTTATAGCTAATTGTAATTACTATTAGTGTTAATAAGTAGTAATAATAATAATATTTTTATAAGTCTATAGCTAAGCATTGCATTATCGACACAAAGGTTGTGGATTTGATGCCCCGTGAACACAAATACTGACAAAAAAATGTACACCTTGAATGCACTTTGCTTAGGATAAAAGCATCTGCTAAATGCATAAATGTATATACACATACACAACTTGATTATCTGCCCGATAGCTTTTTTTCCACTGCTAAGTGGAATTATTGATCCCTCAAAAGCTTTTCAACCCACAAAGCCGAAATGTTTACAGCTCGATTAGCATGCTAGGTTACAACAGCCCACTACTCTTTCAGGAAACGCAAACTTCTGATGGATAGTCCACTCGCCTGACCTGCTCTTATATGAAAACAAAACCAGCATGAAATGTAAGCCCTTCAACATTTTTACAACCCTGGCTTTGTTCTGTCGTCACAGCACTAGCGCTAGTAAAAAGCAAAAGCCCGTCCGCATCCCTCCGTCTCTTGTTCGTTTGGCCCCTGGGTCGCGCCTCAACAATGACCCCGGCTTCTGATTCAAGGGCTCAAGTTCACTCCGCGGCCTTCGACCCGAAACCCGAGCACAATTTCAGCCTACATCAAAGCTCGGCTAATCAGGGCTTGCGGAAACCGGATAGCGCTTCCGGCTAATTGGGCGACTAGCGCGCACAGACATTGACACACGTGTTTAGAGCTTTTAACATGACTAGATTACACTAGAGATGTGTAACGGTGATTAAGACAGTACTGCTGAGACCACACGACTAGTTTCCCTGCTATAAACATATAGAAGACTCAAAGACGTCTCTGAGTCATATACAAATACCAGAGGCTGGCAGACGACTGTATGAGCACTACGTCTTAAACCCTGTGGTTTTCAAGCCTAGAATTTTTTGCGGTTTGGCAGAGGATCATGATTAATTCCACCATCACTTACAT
The DNA here is from genome assembly GCA_006030095.1 of Triplophysa siluroides. NCBI lineage: Eukaryota > Metazoa > Chordata > Actinopteri > Cypriniformes > Nemacheilidae > Triplophysa > Triplophysa siluroides. The sequence continues at coordinate 4,828,312 of VCII01000093.1, forward strand.
TAAAGGGGAGTGTTATGAAGTGTATTTGTCTAAATTTAAAAGCGTGTTAATATAGTATATTTGGTACATTTAGGAAAATTGTTTAATCAAGTGTTTTTCTACACATCAGACAAGACAACTCTTTGATAAATGTGTTGAATTGCTCTTTATACAACACTGGTCAAAGTTTGGAAACGCAATTTCTTTCATTAGAACGTAAAAAATGTTTTTATATTGACTGAGGAAGGCCATGTTAATGATTGAAATCATAGTAAAAATAAATGGTTAAAATCAAACTCATTATAAGATTATAATACTTTAGCTTGAAATTCAGAGATAAACTCAAAATAAAATGTTTGGTTATTTCAATCCAGCGTTGGGTCAAAAGTGGACAAACCCAACAGTTGGGTTAGAAATTAACCTATGCTTGATTGTTTTAACCCATTGTTGGGTAAAAATAACATATTCTGGGTTAATTTAACCTAATTGTTGGGTTTGTCTGTTTTTGACCCAAAGAAGGGTTGAAATAACCCAAGGTTTTTTTAGATGGCAGGGTCACACACATGCCAACTGGGATACAACCCATACTGTTCCTCCACTTGCTGGTCTGTAAAGACACATCTTCTCTTTTGGGGTCAGTGTACTTCAATCCTCTCATCTTACATTGCCCCCTTGATGTGCGTCCACTTAACACCCAGCACTCCCCTTCACCTCTCTCGACCTCATCCTCCCTCTTTCTCCACCCACTCGATATTCGACACACAACCGGTCCTCGGCCATCATAAATCAACATTTCCTACAACAAAACTCAAGCTCAGACTCTACTGGATCCGTAACGCCCCCTTCGCGTTTAGGGGCCTCTGTTAGGACCACACAGTTCGCCTGTGCCCCATTGTGGTTTCATTTCAAACAAAGGTTTTATAGACTTTTCAATGGGAGGCGTGATGGGGAGACCTTGAATAATGATTGAGCCCTTTACTGTAATTACTGCCAGAAGTGAGGAACAACCTGTATCCCATTCTACTTTACTACACACGCATCTTACAAACAATGACCCTGTAGATAATTTCTTCCACAATCATGAAACAGGATTCAGAATTAGAGATCTGGAGTTGGTAGTAGGGCGCCATTGTTGTTTTTCTGTTAGGTCTTCCGCAAGTGGGACAGCTGTAGCCAATAAGAAGATTGCCCATACTCAACACACAATCTGATAACTGCTCACATACACTGCAGTACACACAATCAAGCCATTTAGACAGCTGTGCTTCACAATCAACAACAAATATCAAAGTTCACAAACATCCCATTCCATCACTAGAGGACTGGATTCACTTTACTTCTGGATGCAGGAGACGGGTAACGCTTCCAGATGATGCTGTACCTGTGTGACCTGTATGTTATTATAAAGGAATGTTTGGAAAGATTTGGAGGCCCTGTTGTAGGTTTTGGGAGAGCTTTGCTAAAGGTTGCAAGAAGCTTTTTGAGCTTTCCGGATTGGAACTGAATGGAAACATCTCAAACTGTCCACAAAGCTTTTGGTTTAAAGGCAACACAAGGAAATTATTAACAGCAGTTCTTTTATTCAAGTGTGCTATTAGTGTACTTTTATACTAAAAATAAGAAAGTATACTTGGTAGTTGACAAATATATAGTAAATGTGAGCGTATAAAAAATATAATCAAGATAAATCCCTCTTATGCTGGTTTATATTATAATATAAATAATAGTATTTATTATTAATAATAATATAACAATATTTATTATTATTATTAAAAGGTTGTTTTCAAAACTTTGTCACAACAAAGGACACATGTACGGAATATTTGTCAACTACCCAGTGTAAGTCTAAATTGTATGTACTTTTTAGAAAAACATAGTTGTTTACTAAGTTTACTGAAAATACACTTCTATAAACTAAAACCGGGCCAAGTAGTATTTAAATTGTTAACTTACAAGTATTTTAGTATTTACAACGTATATATATATTTAATATTAAGTGAAATTATATACTGATGTAGCACATATTGTGAAATAAAAATGTTAAGATATGTTTCTCATAGCTATGGTGTTTTACGATATGACCTCTGTTCAATTCTTTTGATTGAGCTGCCAACGTGTGACCCGTAACCATACATATTATATTTATATTTTTTAGTTTTTAAATTTGTGCTTTCACTGCATTAGAAGGTTCTCTCTTATGGTTGTTTAATTTCAATTCTGGGTAAAAATTGAGTTTTATTTTTAGTGTCGGATTGACTAATTTGTATTAATTAATATACAGAAGCATTGAATGTTGTCAATTCTTCAATTAAACAAATGTTATTAAACACTGTTAATATTCTGTTAAAGAAATGTGTTATTTTCATTAAAAATTGTTTTTAATTTTGTTCATAATATGATTCAATTGTAATTTTGCACTTAGTTATGTGTATCATTACACCCCTATAAGTAAACTAAAAAATAAACTTGAACTTTGCTTAAGTGTACTTGGTATATATTTAAGGGAAAACTTGATGCTAATAAATTAACTAAATGTTTTTCAGTGGCTATCGCTCAAATATTTTCTAAATAGTTAACTTTCCTAATAAAGCCAATGTTTCTAAATAGTGATGCAGCTTGACCAAAACCCTGATTTTTAGTAGCTCTGGGAAAGTTAGTTTGTCCAGATGGGATTCACTAGAATCATCACATTCTAACTCAACCTTGCCATATGTAAATCAACTTATTAACCTTCAGTAATGCTGGTGCCCTCAGGACATCCTCAAAGTAAGACAAGTGCAGCCAATGAGCCATTCCTCAAAACAAACGTCTTCTGAAACAGAATATAATGAACTTCCAGAACGCAGCAGCTGGGGAAGGCATTTCAGGAGCTCCTCACACTTCTACTGTATCATTAAGAGCTTTAGAAGTTCCTTCAGGCTGTGGATTTCACAGAGTTTACTTACATGTCAATGGGCCATTAGGGGTTAGGGGTGTTCATTAGTTTGGCCCATTCATTGTGTGGATTGTAGACTGGATTAACGGGAGGGGGTTAGTAATGAGACTCACCTTTCTTTGCTTAAGGCCATCCTGGGTGGATCCAGGTTGGGGTTCTCCATGGACTCCATCTGAGGACATCGCAGGAAGTAATAGAGAGTGTGTAGGGCATCTGGAGACCAGGAGACGGGCTGTTGGCGGGCGTGACGAGCCGGACTGAGGCCGTGCCGAACAGAACTGAGACGCTGCATGTGGTGCATGGCCCGTGACACCAGGTCACCTGATGAACAAACAGTTTAACAGTTAATACAAGAATTTAAATTTTTTCTAAGCAAGAATATAGATAGATAGATAATGAAGGTAGTTCTATTTTAGTGGAGCAAAATTTTAAGTACAAAAAATACATTTTAGTTTTTCTCTTTTAGTTTTATTATTTTATTTATATATATTATTATATATATAATATTATTTTTTTATCTTAATTGTAATATATTTATTTAGCGTTGTAATATTTTTATTTATTTAACTCCTTTTTGATTGCTTTTCAGGTTTAATTTTTATTTCAGTTTTTTGTTTATTTATAGTTCATTTTGTTGTTTAACTTAACATTATTTCAGTTTATTGATAAGGTGACGGCTCTTATTTTTCTAATGTTTTAAGTTTAAAATAAAAAAACATTCACGTTTAATATATTATTTTAATAGTTTCAGTTAACCATAATTACCCTGAAAAGAACCAATAAATACATTATATAGACATGTGGATGTGGTAACTATGATAAAATCAGAAGAACTGACTCTGAACCATTGAATTATAAAAAGAATGCATCTGACATCCACTTCACGACAGCAAAATGTTCAATATTTACATATATATATATATATATATATTACATACATTTTTAAGTATTCCTATACACTTTTACAGAGGGCATAACAGATAACCAACCAAAACCACAAGCTGTCCATTATTGCAGAGCTAATATGAAAAAAGAATCGACATTTCTGAAGTTTCTGAACAATCCACACACCTTCTGATCTATTTTCCTCATGTTACTCTTCCTTTGAGAAGCACATAGGAATATCTGCCTCAACAGTGGAATAAAACTCAACATGAAGACACAATGTTTCAGGCTGATTGCTCCATTTGTGGGACCATGGGAAGTAATTGCCCCTTGGGTTCATTTTCAAACCGCAGAGTTTTGATCTGAAAGATGCCAAATCTGTAGCAATAGGGGCCCTTTTGTGCTCTACCGGGCCCTACAAAGGGTCTTAAGAGAATTTATAAAGCGTCAGGAAGTTATGGGGCTTTGTTCCTAATGCCTGACCCTGACGTTCACATCATCTCTATTGCACTGAGGATATTAAATACAACATTCACAAAGCTCAATGTAATACTTCCCTAAGCGTCCCTCCAAACAAAGCAGCAAACCGATCCCTAAACAGCCACACTTTTATTAGTTTGTAGACATCCGTAACTTTCCCCACACTGTACACACGTCCTTCAGGGTACAGCTGGAAAATAAACCTACACCATCGCTCGTGGGGAAAGTGCCAAATAAGCCATCAACCTCATGGGCCGTGCACAAAGACAGCTCTCACTGAATTTGTTTAGTTTGTGGCCCTTTCCTAACGCCCCACTAAATGTTTAGCCGGCATGAACGTGCCCTTGTGCTGTTAGAGACAAACAGCGGGGTGTTTGTATTTTCGCAGGAGGAAATTCATGCCTTTCCATCAGTAAATCCAACCCGGCCACCGCAGGGCCTTTGGCATGATGGGTAAACACAACTCTGCAGGTAAGAGAGTAGGAGAAGGACGACCTGTGCCTACAAAGAAACTCCTTTAGCGTTGAAAATATCCAAGTTTCAAATGTAAACTCACGAGGGAAGGGAACCAAAACATAGCACAATGAGCCAACAGTCGTAGTGGGCGTGAAAATGTGTGTTGGATGTTTCAAAGTGTTTCTATGAATAGCTACTGCTGTAATCTTTGGTAACCTGTTTTCAAGAACGGCAAAAACATTATGAGAAACTCAAAACTACTTCTAATTACGAGAAAGAACTGAGAAAAGCAGTTTTTATTTATTTTCTGGCACCAAAATAGACCAACAGAACCAGAGAAATACACGACAGGCTTTGCCTTTATCAAGAAAACCAAACATTGAGTCAGGGAGACAGACAGTGCGTGTCTCATTTCAAGACATGTGAGTCAAACATTATCTAAAGTCGACACTGTCTGGGAAGAGAGGAGGGGCTTCTTTCTCTCCTGTTTGATAAGAGTGAAATATTTTAACATCCTGCTGGAATTATCTGGACAAACTGGTGCACTGAGCACTTAACCGACAAGATAATAACCAAAACACTTTTCTTGTCTTGTAGCGTCTCATTTCGCTTTTTTCTTATCAAAACATTCTGTTTAGAGAGCAAACATGGCCTTCTCTTTGGCAGAGACGACAGCGATGTGTACAATAATGGACTTATCAGTATAAAGATAAATCCCACTATCTCTATCCCCATTGTGTTTCAGGAGACGACACCGGGCGAATGTGTCTCTGCATGATCCTTGTAATAATCTTGTCTCTGTTGAGTGTTATCTGAGCTCTCTGACAGGTGGAGACATTAACCACAATCCAATGATGACAAATTCGACTCTAAATGTATAAAGAGGCTAATAGCAGAGAGAAAAGCTGTAATAACCTAATTGTCAAAAGTCTGTTATAGTGCAGGGGTTCTCAACCTTTTCGACTCCAAGGCCAATAAATCAAGTTATTCACACAGATTTTCACAGGCATAGTATAGACCACTTTGCGAGATGTAAACATTCGTACAGAAACACTTCGGTTTCATTTTTATTAGATTTTTTTAAATCTTACATATATAATTACACCTTAAAGATATTTATTTAGCATTATGATTCCGTTATAAATGTTTTGTTGGTTGTTGCTGTGTACAGTGTTAAAAAAAAAACGGGAGTTCTATTGTACTTTTTCCAACGTGGTCTATAGTATTACTTATTATTTTATTGCATATATAATAACTGTAACCTTTTTGTCATTTTTTATTTGTCAAGTGATACTTAATTTGTTTAATGATTTATTACAGGATTTAATATATACAGTATATACGTAAACTACTATTTAAAATATAATTAATTTGTGAAGTGTTACTTCATGTGTTACTAAGCACCATTTTTGTTTGTCACGCAAATCAAGTACACAACATTGATTTAGAAAATATGCCTATTTTCCAAGTTTAACTGCATTTCAGAGAATACTTTTGAAAAGCCTTATCAATGTACGTCATACTTTAAGGTCTTGACATGTAAGACATTTTCATAAGCTGCATGACTTCATAAGCTTGACCGTGACCTTTATGAGTCACATACAGTACAGTAGATTCATATTGCTCATTATAGAGAGTATAACTCAGGAGAGAGGAAGTGAGACAGAAAAAACTCACTGAGCTCTGAGATGCTTCCCACACATGTAGCCAGTAGAGCCTGTTCCAGCGTCCGGAGTTCCAGCTCAGCGTACGCGTCCTCTCTGCTCTCCAAACCTGTCTGTCGGCCTTCTGTATATGGACTGAAATGAGCAGGAAGTGACAAAACACCTGAAACAGAGAGAATACTGACATTTAAACATTTCCAATACCACACATTATTACAAAAAGGCGGCCTTTAAGTAACGTTTTATACATGACAAGTGGTCTCTTGTTAACATACACATTTGCTATGAATTAGAAGTCTTAATCAAATTAGGGAGGTAAGTGAAAACAGCCCCAACATTTCGGATGATAAAGATCGGTATACAGAAAACTAAAACGGTGCATTTTTTGAGGGCTGCCTTACCACATTTAGACAAATAGAAGACATCATCACAGTCCGCAGAGTGACATCTTGGCAGATTCTTGGCATCCTTGCAGATGCAAACTTCCCATCACAAAATGGTTCTATACACAACCACCTGTTGTTCATTTGCAGTATACCGTAGAAAAAAATCCTTTTGTTTATTTACCAACCACAACCGCCACCTTACTTAAGCAACTGCAACCGATTCCACACTGAGATCGTGAAACACCTATAGACCGTTTCATCAGACGTGCACGCCGGGACTGCCTTTAACTTCCTGTCATGGTTCATCAATCAAGACATAAGGAGGCAGAACCATGGCAGATCCTCATGTTTTATGTGGAGAGAGGCATTTTGGCCCTGTCGGCTTTCCATATGCTCTCTCCGGTCTCGTCTCTGTTCCCGCCCTCTCGTTTCCTCATTAGTAGCCGTTGATGATTTCACGCCCCGCACCTGTTCCCTCTTGATTTGTCCCCTTATTTAATACCCCTGTGTCTTCTGTCTTGTGTTGGATCATTTGTTAGTTTTTGGAGTGTTTGCTATGTGTCCGTGTCACCCGCCTTGTCCTGATTGTCATTTAAGTCTAGTTTAGTTATTTGTAGTCATGTCTATGTTGTATCTAGTCTAGTCAGTGTAGTGAGTTCTTGTGTATCCTAGCCGTTCTGTTGTTTTACCCCCTCGTGGGTTGTTGTTTTGTCTTTGGTTGATTGTTTATTAAAGTCCTTGTTATCCCTTACCCGCTGTCTGCAAGTCCTCTGTTCCTGTGTTCTCGTGTGCTTCCGCGTTTCCTGACACTTCCGGTCTGTGTTTGGCTAGTGTCTAATATATTTTTTTGTATAATAATTGTATTAAATAAACCATTTGTTGAATGGGTCCAGCAGTTAGGTCGCATTTAAAGAAACCTAATGGTAAATTGACATCTAGTGGTTGAGTTTCGAATCGCAGCCTAAATTCTAAATATTGGAGAGACAAGTTTAGCAAAGTTACGGTTCTCCTCGGTTTCTTCTGCTTGTTATAAAAAATAATCCACAGGCACTCTATTGTTTGTGAATTTGTACCGGAAGTTAAGGGCAGTCCACGGACTTGTGCCCGCGCAGTAACGTTTGTTTATGTTGTCACTGAAACCGTCTATTTTAAATGTATTTTTATGACTAAATACAAATGAAAATGATTTAATGTGAATAAATCACGGCTAAAGGGCGTTATTAAATATGTGTATCAATGCAACTTTCATGAAGTAAAATCACGAAAAGCCTTCCCTCCTCTGGAAAAAAATTGTCCCTGATTGACTGTGAACTACAATAGGATGTTTTGTTGCTTCGACTTGTGAATCGACAATTTTCAACAAATTATTTTATATACTTTCTCACTGACTCATTGACTGCTTGTCACTTTTGAACTAAAAAAGTTATGCGTTACAAATGTTTTTGCAGGGTACTGTTTTACAAAACAGCTGTTTCACAGGGTTGGTACAGTCACTTCCTCAGTAAACATTGGCTCTGACGTCCACAATTGTTGTTTTCTGGAAGAACCTGGTGGTCCAGTCTCAATGATGAGAACTGGTGAGTTTGTGGGATCTTCCCTGTTACATCTGACAGTTATTCTCATTACACCCTTTCCCGTGTAAGAGCGATGCGTCGTGTTCTTTACTGTTATTGACCCGCCTACCAAATTAAACAATTGTGTAAGACGGTTTCGTTAAGCTATTGACTTATGGTGGATACTATTACATAACATGACGCATGGCTCCTTCAACCTCTTCCTCTTTTCACTCCGACTGAGATGTTTGAGACCGACTGACTCAGAACTTGTTTGGATGAAGAACTGGTTCTTTGTAGTTTCTGGGATAAAGCTTTGTTTGGCCTTCAGGGGTGACATCCCTGCCAAGGAAAAGGAAACAAGCAAGGAACCCAACAGGGACGCACAAACAAAGCAATATTGTCCCATAAGAACTGTTTCTGATTTCGGGATAAATCATCACAGGAACACTAGATCATTGTTTTAAGGTGCTTGGATTTACAAAATAATACCCGTAGGGCTTCCATCAAACAAAGGTCAGAAATGCAAGATATTTACAGATGAAGGTGGCTCCACTCTTCACCAATACAATCGATTTATAAAAGCACAGTACTACGGGAAACAGCTCTCTGGACCGCTCACAAACACCACGATCATAAATTCCAGTACACAAAGCTAAATGTTTGTTTACAGTAAACACCCTCTGATGTTATCTGTGATTTATGTTTATTATGGCACATTTTCAGCCTCAGGGTGACTGACTACCAACAATACTGTGAAATGTGATACAATATCAGACACAAAAAGACAAAAATAGCATTTTATATGAGTGAACTAAAGATATCCTGCCATCACCTTTGCTTCATGTATCGAATGCTAAACGGTTCTGGGTGGTTGCCAAAGTGTTTTGGAAGACTGTTTGGGCATTTCTATGTTGTTGCTATTGTGTTTTGGTGATTGTTAGCTTTTTCTTGTGATGATAAAACATTCTTGTTTGTTTTATCCACCATTCCAAAAGTCAGAACCAGATCTCACTCTTGTGAACATAAGGTATGTTGTATTATTCGTATAAGCTTACACTGTAAAAAAAATCGATTAAAAAACCTGCACATTTTCTGTCAGCTGGAGCAACAGAAATATACCGTAAAATATTTTTTTTCCTGTCAAATTAAAGGATATAAGAATATATAAAAAAAATAGATTTTCTTGTAAAATCGTATTAAAAAAATAAATAAGTAAAATTACAGGGTCTTATTTACAGTGTATGTCTTTTTCTTAAACGGTTCAAGTTAGGAACCAAAATGTTTTTGCACCAAAAAGAAGAAATACAATATGAGAAAAATACATTTTGATATATTTGCTGAATACACCACTGAATATGAATAAACAGACTCAGAGATGTCACTACGATTGTATGATTTCGTAATCTGTGATGCATAACTGTAAATACAAGACAGACGGTTGGGTATAAAAATATATTGCGTGGTTAAATCCTCATGGCTTTTCAGTTAGTTGTGGTTAGGATTTCCAACAGTAACGTCAAAGAGTTCCTGGTAAATAAATGATTGCCGGACGTCCCATTTCAGGATCTGCTCTGTGGTTCATCATTTTTATCATGATTGCTACATTATGAATTACATATGTAAAACATAAATGCACAGATGCCTGGCCATCTACACACACACAAACATATGTTGTGGTTGTATGCAGCAGGAGACATCACTGTTTATCAGAAGCTTTAGATTCCATCAAATGAGATACAAAACCTCTCTGTGAAAACCCAACCCACAACCAATTTGTCCAGCTGCACTGAGTATAACCTCTGTGTGTGTGGTTTTCAGTATGGAAGGCATGACAAAGCCTGGAGTATTTGCTGACGCTGGATGTTCCATTACAATAGACGTTTTACAATGAGAACACAACAAGCACAAATACGTTTAACACGTGTGGTACTAACAGCAGTCTATACAACAGTTTACTGACGGGGTTATAAGGCAATTTATATTTTATATTTTTATATTTAACAAGCTTTTCTAAGTCTAGGTGTCGTCAGAAGATGTTTGTGGCAAATTAGATATGAACTACTGAATATTGTGAAAACTGTTTTTAAAATAGTCTAAAGGTCTGTGTGATATTAAGGAGGATGTATTGACAGAAACAGGGCCGGTCCTGGGCATAGGCATAGGCGGAGTAGGCAAATGCTAAGGCCGCCGATTTAAGAAAATCCAAAACATAATTTGCGCAAAGGTTGACAAAATGTATAAAAACAAATTTCTCATTAATAACTATCAAATATTCTTTTTATGAGCTCTAACATTCAAATACCAAATAGTAGCCTATTATTGAGAAAACAATACGTTTTATTTTATTTGCAACATTATTTTCAAACAATGAAAATTTATTACAAATATTTGTAGTTGTTATTTTTTTACTTCCTATTTATATTATCTTCCTATTTTATAATCATCTTTATTTATTTATTTTGTATAAGAGGGGCGCAATCTTAAATCTTGTCTAGGGCACCAACAGAGGCTGGGCCGGCCCTGGACAGAAATGCAATGTAATATACATAACTATGTCTTCAGAGGTGAATAAAGACCTTACATAATGAAGCGTTATGTTTTAATTATCTTAGAATGAGCTTTTTTCTATCTACATAGCCGCGGGTCCATTTACATGGAATTCTCCATGTTGTTTCAACAGTAGCCCTACACGGACAAACTGCTCTACAGAGGTGTTTCCTAAACATGTTATCTCCTTCGGCAAAGAAGCGAAAGCGTGACAACATCTTAGTTCTGTGTCAGCCACCGTATAGTGCTTTAAAAGGGAGGGGTGAGCGGTGAAGTGAGCCGTAGGTTGCAATTTACAACCTTAGCACTAGATGCTGCTAAAATTCATACACTGGACCTTTAAAAATTTGAATTTGAGCAATTTTACATTGTTGTAAAGTAAAGTATTTGATCATTTATGTTTTATTTACTACTTTTATATCATTTAGCCTACTTAAATATATACTTGTATATTTTTTTGAAATAATTTTGAACATGACTTTTTCTTATTCAATTAAAAGGGGAAATTTTTATTTATTATTTAATCAACGAGTAATCATTAAATAATCGCGATGTCAATATTGGGCAAAATAATAATCACGCAGCCCTAAAACAGCAGTAAAAGGTATACATACTTTAGTCTTTTTTACTTTTTTAACATGAATCTTTAAATATGCTACTTGCTTACTACCATTTCCTTACCGTTTATTATAGTAAACACTAAAGTATACTGCAGTATTTTTTATCATGTGGGTTGATTGACGTAACTGAATATTACTCTTACACGTTGTGTTAACCAGGTGCACAGACATTTATCATTTATCCTAAAAAGACCATTGTCAGCTTAAAAAAGTAAACCAATACAAGGTCATGTTAATTTAAGGTAAACCATATGGCATTCATCTTCTGTTACCAACCGCGCATAGTCTCATCTGTGAAGGCTCACCAAATTCAGCTTAAAACAACAAATCTCTCTGTCCTGATCCAGTGTCACGCTAACGTTTATTCAGTATCTCATGCTATGAATGACTGACAGCAGGTATGCTTCCAATCTGCTCCTATTCCAAACACTTCGCACATAATTTTCACTCTTCTAGCTTCTGCGAACAGCTATAAGTTTAGAAGCTGCCAGTAACAGTGAGAAAAATCCCACGAGTCCACACCCAGCCTGAACTCCCGTCAGCCTTTCCCAAAGCACATCCCAACACACTCATACATAAAGAATCTCCTTGCCTTGTTTGTTTTGGATCATCACTACTGGGAGACGAGTGTTATAAAAGAGAGAGAGAAAGAGAGATCTCTCGGTTCAGCTTGGAGATAAGAACCAGCTGAGGTGAAAATTTAATTTTTATTATTCAATTTTCACACCTGGCACCAGACCGAACATGCTACAAAAGACAGACAGACGGACTTCCAATATGAGCGTATATGAACCTATTTTCTAAAGAATTCCATCTCACACTTCCAGTAACAACCGTGCTGTCCGTATAGAGCGCATTCCTGCGAGCTAATTGGTCTGGAACTATAGATGTGTTTGGTCTAACACGCGTCAGTTGTTCCAGAGTGTGTATCCGAGTGTGTTAAGTGTTCGCTCCCTCTCCTTCACAGGCCCAGAGGTCTTGTTCTCTGATGTCTAAGTGGCCTTTCACATTCAACGAAGGCCACCTGCTTCAAAAACAAGCACTTTATTCATAAGGACCATGGTCAACTTCACAGTCATTTCCTGCCGATCAGAGACGGCGCGTTTGTGGGGCCATTCAAAGGAAGATCAAGAAACAATATGAAGGTTGAAATGTCACGAAACACCGGACCTGTTTTAGGGCTGTGCTGCCCACACATCCAGGATTTTGGATTCCAGATGTCGACTTTTCGAACTTACGAATAGTGTTAACCGCACCTTAAGACAGCTGTTTCGTAGGCTGTGGGGCATTAATACGTTCGTAAAGCCATTTAATACAAGAAAGTACTGTAGCTACTGTAACGGATAAGTTGCAACATCAATGTCATAAGCTAATAAAGCATCTTTATGACTTTATAATTGTAGATCGTAGTAAAGATAACATACAAGTATAAAAAAGACATAATACCTGATGCCACCCCTGGCACTTCTTCCCGAAAACACAAATACACATTTAACCGCACAAAACCGTTGTATACATTTATATCTATGCGTTTCGCTGATGCTTTTATTCAAAGCGACCTAGAGTGCGTTGCACTTTTTCATTTGTATGGAATTGAACTTATAAACTTTGCAACGCTAACACAATGCTCAACCAATTGAACTTGATAAATGTGATCCTGCAAAACCATAAGTCACAAGTAGCACGGGTATGTTTGTAGCAATAGCCAACAATACATTGTGTGGGTCAAAATGTAGATTGGGAATTACCCACTCAAGTTTGGTATCTGTAAAGCTTAGAATTTCAGCTTTCGGGTTCATCTACTCTCCACAATTTCATTACAGCGGTTAGCCAATAGAGAGCGTTCAAACAAACCTGTTTTCTTATAGCAACGGCCTGCTACAGCGCCTCTGGTTAATAACTTCAAAGGCGAGTTTCTCAATATCTTGATTTTCTGCACCTTAAGATTCCACAGTGTTTAATAGTTGTATCTCAGCCAAATATTGTCCTATCCTAACAAACCATTTATCAATGGAAATCTTATTAATTCAGCTTTCATATGATGAATTAAACAAATTTAGAGAGAGATACAATTATAGTTCATTTTAGTTTTTGCTTTTCTATGCATTTGTAAATTCAAAAATAAAACTCTCATTCGCTGATACACTTTAGTTTGCCTTTTTCAGAATTATTGTGTCCAAATAATAGGTATTAAGCATAAAAAGTCAGTGTTTTGTTAATTTTCGTACCAAACACTTCATATTTACATGTTTTAAGGCATTAAAAGCATTTTCTGTGGAAATATGCAGCCCCCGGGACATCACTACTGGCGTATATGGAAGTAATGTTGTTGTTTGACAATGTTTAATGTTGCGTTAACAGTCGAGTTACAGCAACTGAGCGCTTTGAGGGGTGGTCACCGGTGGGGGGGTCTTTCGAACAGTAGGCAAAAATAACTTGAGCATCTGTCTGGCCAGGTTGAGCAGTTGTATCTGTACGGGAACATTCTGGTTCATATCATAACTTCACACGTGCCTGTCAGGCTAATGAATCACAGCGAGGACGATCGACCGCCTGCGATTTATGATCTAGCAAGTTTAAGACGAAATGTTTCTTTTAAAATGACTTAAATAAACAAACAAACCAACAAAAACAAGCATGCTATGAATATACAAAATATTGGATACCACAATCCACAGTGGTTCCCAGGAGGCTTTAGGATTTTGTTAAGATTAGGATGCTGATTTTCTTGTCCTCTTACTTGGAAACTAATGCCGCAAGCTGGATGATTATTAAACTTTCTGCTCTCCGGCTTCATGGCTCATGTAGATCCTGTGTTATGAATTCAAGCCAGCTGTGGAGCCAGTGGTTTCTTTTCATGTTTACAAGAGATTACCACAAATTATTTCATTGTTCCCATGTTCCAGGTAAAAGATATAGGACCATAAGGACCAATTCCTCCCTGCTCAGATTCATAACGTTACAACGAAATACTTGATTTTGTTAGATGGCCATCGCTATTCATTGCCAAAATGTTCTGAGGGTTTTACCATTAAGTCACATTTCTGTCTCTACTGTATGTAGTGTATGAGTAACAGCAATAGTGATGCTTACCCTATCAAATACCATATTCAACTAATCAAAACTGATCCTTATTAAAAAAATAAAAACCATTCTCTGAGTTCAACATTTTCCCCACCAAATGATGTCAAGAACTGATGTGCGACTCCAGAACAGAACTTCCATGTTAGAGGAGACCAAAAACAATCGGTCTGCTGTTCAGTCTGTGAGCGATGGAGAAATGGCAAATCTGATGGGCTGGGAACGTCAGCATAAATGGATGGAAATTTTGCATGGTGTCAAATGTTGATTTTATTTTCCTCTCCCTCCCTCCCTCACAAACTAACACTCTATACTTGTTCCCTCAGATGTCCGGTTTTATGGCCCGTCACCTCATTAAACAAGATGTTTCAAATAATACACGTGAATCAATGAGACCAGTGTTTCAGCAGGACTGTCTACAATACATTTAATAGAATGAGAATTCTATTTTGTTAGTCTAATGGCACAGCTAAACGCATGGTGCTTTAAACCACCATGAATTAAAATATCTCACAAACCTTTTTTTTACAAAACAAAATGCATTTTTTATCACACAAACTGTCTCAAATCAAGCCTCAAGCTGTCTCAAGTTTGCTAAGGCAAGCATAAAAGATGATCTTAAATGTGTTTCTTTTCTTACACACATTGTTATAGATTAAAAACACAAATTAATAACATTAAAAACATTTATCTTGTATAGTAACAAGTCCTGCATTTGTGACACAGACATTAATGGTACCTCAAATTATGTTTATTAAGGTTGGATGCTGGGATTCTTTGCCTGCTGGGCGATAAAGGATGTGAAATACCCTATTGATTTACACTGAAGGAGGTTAGAAACCATCCAGAACACCCTAGCAACTGGTTAGAAATGCACTAACAATCAATCTGAGCACCATAGCAACCATAAAGCAATACCCTGACAACCACCTACCACACCTACTGCGGCAGTGAGTTTTTCACAAATAAGCATTACAAAACGTGTAAAAATCTGCGTAATGGTTTCCATTTGTTTTTAATCTTATAGAAATGTACAGTTAACAGAAATTAATGTGCTGCAAACCAGAGCACATATGTTCTGACAAACCCCCCTTTTAAAAATCAAGGACCTCCTCCTAAGATCTTAAACACTACAATAGAAATTAATGGTGGGCTGAGTTGAAACATCCCGAGTAAATCTTGTAATGGTCGTGCACAGTTTTATAGTGGAAACCTAATTCATACCAGGAAAAGACCCAAACCTCACTTTCCTGGCATTGAGTTTGTGATATTCAGATCAATTACACTGTTTAATATACTGCCTGTAATTACAAAAGTTCACTCCAGTCTGAGTACCACACAGTTATAAGTTGTATTTTCCAGGAGAAGTTGTTAAAACGAGTTTATAGTTAATTTGTTAGTGATCGAGTCTCTCAAAAGTTTAAGAACGAAATACAGAAAATAAGATTAAAACCGAAGCTACTGAAGGGTTTTTCCATTCAAAAGCCGAGGAAATCCAAACTTGAAATCCTCCAAATCATGCTCATGACAGCAGGGTGTATCTTGATCCTCCGGGCCCTGAGGGGACAGAAGCTCACAGATGTGAAAACTCATCCCAACACTCGGTGTTTTGACCTCTGACCCTCACACCTAACTGAGTCAAACATTCTGTCTTACAACAGTGTAGCCCCTCAGCACGAAAAGCAACCCCCGGTGCACGCAGGGAAACAAAGCTCTTTTGTGGCAGTCCACCCAAACATGTCCTTCATAAAGATATCATTGTTTCAACTCCACACATGTGCAGCAGAAAAGTAGATGTTGGTTACTTAAAGTTTCTGAAATCATGATATGCCTTCAGTTGCCGTTGCTTTGAACAGCTGTCTGCATCGATAGCTCTGCTGTGTTTTGTATGCGGTCCTGTGGGGTTCCGGCAGTTCGACTGGTAACCCTATCATAAAATAAGCATCCTTCATTTTCATTTTATAAAGCATACTCAAGTAGTTCAAGTATATTTTAAAATCAATGTCCTAGTAGTATACCTATAAGTGTACTATTTCAATGCTAAATTGAAGTATTGGTCCACTATTTGGTTTAAAAAAGTATATTTTTGAGTGTCCTTTAACTGTAACAGTACTGAGTACACAATGATTTTCCTATAACTATGTTTTTGTTTGTATTGTATCTACTGTTGAACGTATATTTATACTGACAGTTTACAAGTTCAATACCTTTTTAATAGTATTTCATTTAATATTTTAATAAATAAAAGTATACTTTTAGTAAACTATAAGTGAAAAAAGTGAAAAAGGGGTTTAATATGCTACTCAATCCAAAGAGTAACCACAACTACTAGCCAAGTAAACATAGAATACTTGATTTTAAAAGTATAAAGTTTAGGACAAATGTACTTGTGTAAGCAAAGTATAGTTGAGTGTATTTTTAAGTATATTTCTGGGAAATATACTTTCAGTCTATACAAAGTAGACTGAAAGTATACTTATATTGAGTTAATATTGATACTAAATGCACACTTGAATAAACATATTTTTGTAAGGAGAGCACGGGAAAGCATTGGGTTCAGGGTCATGGGTCAATTCCTGAAAAAAATAACCGTGTGGAAATGTGAAAATCTTTTCATCAGAAGAAAAACACAATCAACGTGTTCATCAATAAAATGTTTGTTCAATTAGAATACTCCGTTAGCAATGGATTGCGTTGAAGTCCACTGAGAAATAAAGGGCAGCAACTCCTGAACCTGTGTACTTTGTTTATAAATAAGCGCAAGGTACAGCTGATGTTTTGACGCCATAATGAGAGACAGTTGCCGTCTGGTTATAGAGCAGCCAGACAAAATACAGACCTCACCTGAGAACTCTCATTACAGGTAAGGTCCCTGTTGATTAAAACTTAAGTTCTCACTGATCTAGTAAACTAAAGCACTACAGTTTAACGGAAACCTGGCCGAGAGCCACTTCTGTCATGCTGGACGGGCTTCGATTTATGTGCCCTGACAGAAGCGTGAGAGAGAACAGCAGAGAAATTGGGAGTGGACCTGCTACAGAGGCAACGCTGTGGTTTCCAAACTCACCGCAAATCATTCAAAGACACTCATGGCTATCTCTGAGGATTTAAAGTTTTGCAGTTCTCCACCCTCACAACTTTCTTTTAGTCTGTGGCTTGTACGACCAGAGAAAACAAGACCCAGACCTGTTGTATGCCAATGTCAGAAGGCATAAAGCTTGTTTCCATCCATAGCCAGATGAGACCGCAACTTGGTATACCCTCAAAACATACAAGCCAGTCATCCGGTGGTTGCCGGTTACCACTAGAACTGTGAGAAACTGGACAAATGGGCGGACGGGAGTCTTAGGTTGCCTTGGAGGAGATGTACTGGGACATGTTGAATCATGCAGGGAGGACCTTAAGCGACTCGGCTCCTGTTTAACAAGCAACATCAATTTTGTGCCGTTCCCACGTAAACTTTCTCAAGAATAACCAAAGGATACTCTGGAACTTGAATGACCTGCTAAACAAGAAGTAGACAGTTTTCATATTTTAAAGAAAGGAACAAAAGCAAGTTACGACAAAGCTGAAGTTGAACAAAAAAACAATATTGAAAAATTCTCAGGGTAGAGCATGGGGCATAAGCTCAACGTGTTTGACAGATTTGACTCAATAACTGGTTCAAACTTCCGGTTCCTCCCCCCTCTTTATTTCCCCAAGGCTTGTTGGAAAATGGGTGGCATGTTGGGGGGTTTCTGCCCCACTGCCCCTCCTCCACTAACTCTTGATCTCTCAGCCTTTCGGCCATTCACTCTTCCAAACCCTTACCCACCCCATTCCATATCTCCACCCGAAGTAAGCTCAGAGTGATAAAAGGAGAAACCAGCATAGTCTCTTGAAACTTTTAAACACATAGATCATGAAGACATGCCTGAAGCTCAGGAGGTTTCTACGAGCAACTATAGCCAATGGCCTAAAGCTTTCCAATGAGGATCCTTTCCACTACATGCCATAGATTTTGTTTAGTACCTATCCTGACAGGCTGAGACAAATTGAAATTGTCATGGCTCTTATAAGGCTATTTCCAGTTTGGCAGCCTTCATGAAACACAATGACTTCTGTCTCCATAGGTGGGCCCTCTGTCTTCAATGATAAACACATTCAGATGTCACACAGACCTTGCTTGGTTTGAGGACAACATGATGCTATTGCACAACCTGCACTGAGTGTCCAATGTAAACATAACAAGCATGCTCATAAATGGCCGTCATACTATTATAATCTTCACCTGTGCCAGAATTCCTTATTCTCACTATCATGTAGACCCAGCTGTCATTACTACAGGTGCCTTTTGGAGGTCCTCTTATTGTGACATCTTTAAACGGCAACTATTCTACACACATAACACCAAACCTCATTCTCAACAACCACAAACAAACACAGCAGGGTAAACACAGGCATGCTCATTCAAATACCACTGTGTGACCACACCCCCCCCCCCTTCTGGACATGGAACAGAGCGGAAGGAAACAGGCTCTGGTCCCAGAGGAACATGGACTGCTTTTCCTCCAGACTAGTTTAATGGAGACTATTAGTTGGGGGCGAAACTCAAGATTATAAAAAATCAAGATTCATTTGAAACATTTTTAGATTGGGGTCTTTATTTCAACATCTCATTGGAACAAGCAGCTTATCGTCAAAGTTGAAAGTTTTGTTCGAGTTGACCGCCGTTTGTTGCTCCAGGACTTAAGTACTAACCACATTATGTGGTAATTAAAAACAAAACGGCATAGCAAGCAGCAGCTTCATGCTTGTTCAGGAGTTGGTGATGGCAATAAGAAAGCTGTGGCCCAAAGGCCCTTGGGGCCACCCACAGGCGGCCCATTCAGGCACACAACCCAGATGGAAATAGCAAAAAAAAGTCATTCTGGAAAGGCCACTCCAACCTCTCCTAAAACCTACCCATCTGCATTTGCCACAAAACACTAAAACCAGGCCTTGAGGCGAGACATACCCCTGTTTAGTTCCTTTAGACATATTTGGAGCGTAGATGGTCATGTTATAGGCGTTTCCTGCCCTACATGGGGTAAAGGAAAGGTCAGACCGTTTTGTTTAACATTTTTCCAGTCTAAGACACACAATATTACACTATTGTACTCTTAAACCAACTAGCAGTCTTTCCAACAATGCATAACCATGTGTAACACCATCTCTTATACTTCGCATTATAGATTTTTTTGAGAGATTTATTGACATGTTCCCGAAGCAACTTAAGAGCGTACAATGTACACATACATATTATCAGCATGCGTGTTCCCCGGCATTCAAACGCATTACCTTTGCATTGGTAATGTGTTGCAAATGCGTTGCGAATCAATGCTCTACCAATTGTGGACTAGAAACATCCAATAATGGTTGTTGTTTTTGCTAGGCAAGATGAGATAGCTTTATTTAACAGCTACAGGTGTTTTTATAAAGTACTAACTATTACCTAAAAAGAAAACCAATTAAAACAACCCAAGCATTTCAGTTACTTATACAAGCAACCCGAATGAACCATAAAAACACAGGCTTTCAGAGTTAGCATCCATCTATTAATACCGCATAGCTAGCGTCTGTGCAAACACCTAACCCCCTGTTCCAAATTTGTCTTAATTTTCTCCTCCCTTCAGGCCTGATAATGAGCTAATAGCACATCTTACCCAGATGCACTACACAATTACTTCTTAGCTGTTGTTTTTCTATAAACAGCCGACATATGCATAGGAAGAAAAGCCGAGGTTTAGGTTGATTGGGCGCTAAATGGTGATGCAGTCTCATGGGATTCTAGACTGGCTTTGTTTCTTGCCATGTGTGCTAGTTTGTCTACTGCCTTCTTTTGACACTGTTATTATCAGTCTGTTCTGCTAGTCCTTTAATAACAGCGGGATGCTGAAGAAACGGGGGATGGTGCAAATCCTGTGAGCTAATCTAAGACTAAAGATAAGGTTTAAGATAAACGTTAAAATGTAAACTGGCTTAGGTGATCTAATCACGAGCGGACAGCGCTAAATTGAGGCCAACTTTCAGTAAATGTCCACGTCACACTTGTAGTGGACAACTTCAACGAGACACATAACGTAACGGATAACTCTAAACTTTTGACCGATATTGTATATGTACTATATATTGTTATTGATAATACACAGTCCCTGCGTCAAAGGGGTCCTACTTAGATCCTCTATGGTATGTATACTCTGAAGGCCCATCCATAAAAATCTGTGGCCCTGGCCCTATTCATTTTAGCAACGGCCATGACAACATGCATTGACACAGTAATGGATGAGGTAATGGATGTAATAAAAAAATCTGCTCAAAAATCCAATCATGGAAGTCACAGGAAATGCATCCAAGAAATATGCTAATACATGGACTTCCTTTGCACTTGGTTCGCAAGCTTCTCTTGCAGATTTTGGAAAGCGATAAGTGCTAATTGTCTCTCTCTGCTATTTTAAGAGACTGACTGCGATCAGACCACATGTGTTCTCATAGGAGTGGGGCTTTCACATAAAAGCAGGTGATTTTCTCAATTATGAGAGCAAGTCAGAGACTCCATATTAACTTAGTTGCACAAGACAAACAGAGACATCAGAAGACCCATCATCAATGAAGATCTTTGCACTTTAACAGGAAATAAGACAATGCATCTTTTCCTGCCCCTGTGTTGAATAACTGCTTCCTTAGACCTTTTTTTCCTTCCTTGTTTTTCCCCAAGAAACCTCTGGAAGTTATTCTCTCCAATTTCCCACGAGTTTCAGTATAACGTTATGAGCCCTTTGCGGTCACTCCATCAACCGGGCCTGGCAAGGACCTGGCTGAGGTCTAATAGGGCCTTAAAAGATGCTTTATAGAGGAGCTTGAACTGTATTTTCCAAGTTAGTTCTCCTTTTGAAAGGTGATAATCTTTAAATACTAGGGATACACCCAGCCAGTTTACAGGATCCTTACCTCAGCTGGCATCTCCAAATATCTCAGAACTAGACTCATTTTACCTTCATTTGTATCATGAGATGTTAAACTAATATTTTTTTTAAAACCCTCAGGACTGATCGGGATAGTCCGCGTTTTGTAAAATAAAGGGGTTGATTGATTCTTTCAAGAAAAATTAGAGACCCTTAGGAGTAAAAGTAACCACTGTTAATGAGGCATAGCCTTGATCTAGACCCCAAGAGAGAAAAGACCTTAAACTTCCATCTGTTATAAACTTGCAAACTGGCTTAATGACAATTCAAGACGTAAATGTGGACAGGGGTTGAGGCTTGGCAGGATGCAAAATCTTTAGCAGGGCTTAGTAGACCTAACTATTAGCGTGTGCACGTGTATGCGTTTGCGAGGGCTAACGTATATACGTTAGGCCTCGTCCCAAATGCCGCCCTCATCCTTTGCGGTTCACCTTCATGGTTTGATGACGTAATGCTGCAGGGCCTGTTGGGTAGTAGCCCGCCGAGAAGTTGTCCAAAAAGGAGAATCGAGGGAATATCATGGCCACATAGGGGTTGCTCGTGAACAAATCTTGAACCATAAAATGACAAACGGGTCTTCACGGACACAAGCAACCTAAGGCTACAAAACAGAAAGTGATCAAGTGCACCATTTGGACAGACTTAAAATGATAGCAATTTGTAACAACAACCACACATATTCCAAGTAGATTTACCTACAAAAAAATCAAGAAACTCGCTAGAAAAACAATGGGTAATGCAATTAATTTAAAAAAATGTTGGCAAGCCGTGCTTTAGCTTATAAGCTTTGAAAAGCAAAATCAAGCCAAACCATCTAAACCTACTATTTTCAAGAGATTTATGGCATATGAACTCATAATTCATAAAGAGTGTCACACTGTTTTCCGTGGAAAGTAATCTGTGTGTTGCATCTTGTTTTGAATCTAAAGAGAGCCGCTGGGACTATGTGGTCTCACACGGCTGACTATTTATAATGTATTTGTGCAACAGGTACTAACAAAATATTTGGCACAGCTGAAGATATTCTTCAGAAATTAACAGCTGTTAACCACACTGTAATAATAACCAAACAACATGACACTTGGAAAAAGTATTCAACTTTTAAAAATATTTAAAAACTGAGAAATGAAATGTATACCCATTCCAAGGTAATTAGAGTTCATCAAAATTATTAAAACATTTCTGTTAAATAAAATAAAATAAAATATTGGCCTGAATATATTTAACAAAAAAGGTAAACTAAATGAAAATGAGAAATGTTGCCTCAGAAATACATTACATTTAGTCATTTAGCAGAAGCTTTATCCAAAGCGACTTACAAAGAGTTCAGGGAGCAATAAAGCGATATGTCATACAGGACCAATAATACAATAGGTCCTAATACCAAGCAACTAAATAAAAAGTTGAGCCATTAAAACGATCATATGAAAATAAATGAAACCTAAACTTTAAAAATAATATAATAAAAAACTTTTAAAGCAACATAAAAATAAATAAATAACAAAATAATAAAAAGCAAGCATAGCAAAATAGCTAAAAAACTAAAATTACCAGTAAACTAATATTAAAAAGAGTTTATTCTAAATATAAATAAAACTACAATAAGATTTATTTTATTCAAAACAAAACTTTAATAACTCATAATCATTCTCCAAACCCCATGGACGGCTGGAGTTTATTCAAGCATCTTGGACCACATTCATGGTAAACCCTTGATAGATGACCGGTCATTCAAAGCACAACATGAAACATAGAAACACAAACCAAACTATCGTACCGCTTTTGACTGCTGTCTGCAATACTTCCTTTAAACCCAACCCCCTCCCCCAAACCTCATCCAAAAAACTAAACAAACTTCCAAGCTGCTGTATCACGTACCATGAACCAAAGAGTCATTAAACTTGCATCATTCGTTAAATGGCGCAGGCTGGGGCGAGTTCATTAAAGCGGGGTCATAACGCTTTCTTTGTCTCAGTTTGAGTCTGACTTGCAGATGTCCCGTTACATGCAGAAGGACGGATGCCACATCTTTCTCCTGCGCTCGTCTCCGAGCACAGCTTGGTTTTATAACCACGGACAAAAGTGTCCAGTCATAAGTCTGTCCCCAGCCAATGAGCAGATCAACAGAGAACAAAAGCCTTCACACTATCAGACAAAGCATGAATTAAGCTCAGATTTTACTCAAATGAAGCCTTAACATCTGTTTCCAATGCGATTTCAACGAGAATATTTGAAATAAATATGAATCTGTTGTCACTTCATTGTTGATTTGTCAAAGACCAAAAAAAGACATTCAGTGGTGTTTTTTATATAATGCCTGCCATTATGGCAACCAATTTCTATAATTGTTATGTTTTTCATAACTCTGTTTCTCACGTGGAAATTTATTGGTGGTCATTTATGAAGACAAAATCATTCAAATAAATGTGTCTCTTTTTTACATGATTTTGCATAAATGAGCTAACAACCAACTGACTATATTATCCCTTCCCTAACATATATTATCTGAAAGTCTGTTGTAAAATATTTCTAACATTGATTTTGATTGGATGAGCTCCATTCAAAGCTCTTGTAAAATATATATGCAAACGTTCAAACGTTTAGACTCGCTTGAATGGCAAGTTTTTAATGATCTTTTGACCTGAAAGCATATCTGAATGCTTAAAATGATGTCGACAAAAACAGTATTGCACCATATATTAATTTCTTTCATTGAAAAATTGAAAAACGTGCGTAAAATGTAATGTAAAAAAGCATCCATTAGGAGCCCAGAATAGATGGAAACTAAGAAGATGCTTGAGAAAATGCCATTTGAATCCCTTAACTATTTTTCTGAAATTGGAATAACATTTATATAGATTGAGCAAATGCACAGACGCAGACCAGAGGTTGTAGACATATTCCTGAAAGCCGCAGACAATCGTGTCCTTTAACATTGTCCATCTGTCTGGAGGCCAAGCTCAAAAATCCGCCTCTTACCACTGATTTACGACTTACATCCTTAACGTCCGAGTGTCCAATTCGCCTGTCCAAACCAGGGTGACCAGGGTCTCTTAACAACAATGAAGCTAAATCTGTCCACCGTCTCAATCTGTTCCTTCAGGCCACCAGGAAAGAAGATCTAGAACATTCAGTTTGTCAGCGTGTCTCAACTGCTCTTGAGCTAATCTCAGAGATGTAACCTTGATTAAAGAAACAATGTGGAAGTACACAAACAACTTTACTTTACTTTGACACAATTTTTAACTAAACTGAATGCAAAATGTTGAAAGACAATAAAAGATGGTTAAATTGGAATGAACATTGTCTCCATATTTATGGTTGGGGAATGCACATCCTCCCAGATAAAGCAGATATTGTCTCATTCTCTACCAGTTGTTTCATGCTATCTTGATGCCCGCGGGGTGAATTCCTCCTCGTATGAGAGAGGTGTTTTAGTAGTTTACTGCAAGAAAGATGCCTGTGATGTTGTGTGAAGCTCAGAATATTTCGTATTTATTTTTCAGGCCTGGGCACATGTCTAACAAAGTAATGCTGGGAAATTAAAAAGTTTTTTTTTTTAAAAACCTTTAAGATATGTTATTAAAAGTTGCACAGTATGGTTCACTGCATTTTATTATTCTTAATTTGATTGTTTTTTTTACTAAACAATCTAGTTGTTTAACTACAGACCTAAATGAGTTAAGTAAGCTGTTATCCTGTGGGAACGTTGGTTTAGCAGTCAAACCTTCTAACAAAAACAGCTAGATAAAAAAGCGCCGTGGACATTATCCAAAGAAAACCTCAGCTGCTATAAAGCTCTTAGAGTCCGTACATTGACCTTCTGACTTCATTTAACTTTGATGCGGCTACATGTGTTTTAAATGCTCTCTCTGACAAGCAAACACAGGGACTTATTGGGATGACCGGCCGTCTGAATTGTTTCAGTCGTATTAAGTGTATATAAGACTACAAACTAGGTGGCATGTTTAATCTGTAATATACTTGCCATCCTGTTAAAACATTTTATAATTTAAAATAACTAATTCTCCGAGTATCTCTACGAGACTGCGAATATCTCTATAAGACTGTTCCCATTTAAAGCAATTATATATTACAGGAATGCTTTGGCGAATGGCTGCTTATGCACTATATCATCTTAGATCCGATTGAACACAGCAGAAGAGATGAGGCAGAGAGATAAACCACAGAGGAATGATTGTCTTGTGTTTGAAAAGGCTATTTAAAGTTATTCCATTCACAACTATCAAGACAGATGTCCAGACTGTACGCCAAAACGATAAAACACGCATGCGGTTATATCATAATTTATAATATCTACACAGCATATGGTTGAATCTGGAATTTTTCTCATGACTGATTGTGGATAATGAACGAGTTTGTTAAACACACAATGATAATCCTCAGGGTATGCCCTACGATCCAAAACTTCCAAACTACAAGACCTCTTTGGGTAAATTTCATGAATAAGTCATTAAAGTACCAGTGAAATAAAAATGACAATGCCAATTAATGCCATTTATTGTAAAAAGTTTATTAATGTGGGTCATTATCTTTTTTAAATCCGTGTGCCCTCATTATCTTCAGTTAAAATCTGAAAATACACTTCCTTCCTGTAATGACTATCCTTCTTAAATGACGTATGTTAGAATGCTTGGGCGGAGCATCTGTTAACTCCTCCCCTTCAACTGTCAGTCTGTCAAATACAACGGCTTTCTCAAAGACGAAAGTCACGCCCACAATTTTTCTCATTAGAAATTCCATTTCACTCGGAAATGCGTCATAATACAGAAGTAAACACGATCGCAACTTGCGGTTCACGGGGACTTTAACAAGTTATATTGTAACAGTTGTAATCTGTTCACCCAGTAAACTAACAGCACGACCTATTCATGCAATATGAGGTCTCTAGGGAAAACCAATAGTTAACAAGGTGGCTAATTCGTATGAATTTGTACAAACTTAATCATACGTTTTGGTACGATTTGTTTTTGTGCCAGTGACTGTTAGGTTTTTGGGCGAGGTTAGGGGCTTCACTATTGTTTGTTTCTAATAACCATACATTCACAATGCTAACCTTACAATGGGGAATAAAAAGTCACCAATAACGAAAAGTATACTTAAGAACTTTCTCATCAGTTATTTAAAGTTACAAGAGTGAAAAAATAGCTTTGCAAGCTATTTTAGTAATAAAAAGCAATTTAAGAAGCTTTGTGCTGACAGGCAAACTCTCTTTAGAGAATGATGTTTGCTGAGCTGCACAATCCACCTGTCTCTCTCTCTCTCTCTCTCTCTCTCTCTCTTTCTTCTCTTCTCTCTCTCTCTCTTTTTCTCTCTCTCTCTCTCTCTCTATCTGTATCTGTGTGTTGCTTTAAATTGAAACACGAGCTTTGAAACACTTTGAAGCGAGATGGAATTATTCCTCCATCACTCAGTTTTTCCCTTCTTGACTGCTGGAAAAAGCAAGACAGCCTTTTCTTTTCACTATTCACTCCAGTGTTAAACTCCTGCACGTGTCATTGTTGGCCATTTTCCCACACTGACCCTCATTTCCTGTCTGGGGTCAGCGTTGTCATGACAACATGCAGAAGATTGACCGAAAACGCTTATACCGCTAAACGAGAAATAGGCGAGGGTGCCAAAAAACAATGTCATGTGCTCAACAGCCTCAATCCGCTGGATATTGCTGTAATTTTATTCCAGCTTTATATCAATCCTTCAGTCCAGCCAAAGGATTATGTCCCAAACTACACCCCATAATTCCACAAACAGACAACTTTGTCCTGAATCTATTGATGCCGTTGTTGCACTTTTGAAAGTAAAAGCCTTAATTGTGTTTGAGGAATGCCATTTACTGAAATGTTAGTTGGCAAACTGTTAGCTATGTTTATTCGACTTGCTTCTTCCAACAATCGAGGATAGCAAATGAGTTAAGGGACATGTGGGTTATCAAAATGCATATGTTCAATTTAATACAGACGATTTTACCTAACATTTATGTATTACACATTTTTGTTTGAATATGAGGTTTTTAGCTTAGCATCATGGTTATGTCAGACCCAGCCTGTGTCTCTATCAACTCCCTTATTCAGTAGTCAAGGCCAGGGGCTGTTCTAAGGTGAGTGGATATCTGGGGCTTAGCCCAGAAACCTCCACATATGTGTTCGAATACAGTGGCTTAGCATGTCAGTTCCGGGACCAGATGCAAAAACTTTTAACGCGCCACCTCGGTCTGTTCGCGACCGGGTTGCACATTATTGGACATCGGTTGTTTACTCAGGTTTGTTATTTAAATGTTAATGCGCATCAATCGTGCTAAAATAGTAACGACAGACTCCAAGTGCCCGAAAGAGGGAAAAAAGCGTCGGCGACAATAGTACTGTGGTAAGTGCGCCAACATATAGTGCCAGTGCACTTGCGGCCTGACCCTAGTTTGATTCCCATCTCGAGCATCTTTTGCCGGTCCCACTCCCCTATCTCTACCCAAAGCTTTCCTGTCTGTTCTCCACTGTCCTATCAAATAAAAGCAAAAAGCGCCAAAAATATAACTTTGCACGTGTTTTTACATGCAACATGTGAATGACCCAGCTTTTTTCATATGTTTGGCCACCTCAATTAGTGGCCAAATTACCTACAGGGGCTGTCGCATTCGCAAAATCCTTCCAGTGCACTGAAACGTTCGTTCCCTAAAAATTCCCACAATGCACTGCAAAAACCAGGGAGCATCGATGCTCCCTGTGTTTCCTTATCGGAAATCACGTGACAAGTTTAACAGGACGTTTAACCGAAATCGTAGGAGCCAATTCAATGAACTTCATGAAATGCGATATAACTTTTGAAAAGACAAACGCTTACTTTATGTGTAAACAAACGTTGCTAGACAGGCAGGCAACACAACAGTTAATTTATTAATCTACCAAATATGTGAACTGATATGTAACAGAATAATGAAAGTGTTTCTGATATGTACATCAACCAGCATTTAAAAAATCAGGTCAGAGAGACGTCGGTTTTCCCGGTTGTTGATAAAAACCAGCTGTGAAGTATCACAAAGCGCTTCAGTAGTCACGTCACAGGAAACTAAGTGAACGGTGACCCAATGACAAGGGAGCCAGGTTCATTACCAGTGCCCGGACCCGTGTACACGATATACTGATTCACGATCTCAGGAGAAAGGGAGCTGATAGAGAAAATGCCCTCACATATTGAGTGCTGCTTGTGATCACACAATAAACAGTTCACTCAAAAATGGAAATTATTGTATTGTTTTTCACCCTCATTTAATTCCAAACCTGTTCGACTTTTGTCCATACAATGAAAGTCAATGGAAGCCAGTATTGTTTGGATACCAACATTCTTCAAAACATCTTATTTTGTGTACTGCAGAAGAAAGATGGTTATGCAGGTTTGGAATGACACGAGGGTGAGTACATAATGAAATCATTTTAGTTTTTGGATAAACTACCCCTTTAAGTAAATGCTAATGACTTCACATATTATATTATCCAACAGTAAAGATTTAATGCTTTAAAAATGCTTTTATAGGGCTTCAGTACATTCAGTGATCTTTGGATATTTTTGAACCGCCATAAAATACTCGGGCTACACCATGCATGGACTTTTTTAGCTACTCGCAGACATCTAAGTAACTTCTACAGCTGGGCCTTTGGTTTTGGCAGGAAATGTGTATAAACAGTACCACTGACCGTGCAAGATGGTGTTTTCCTTGTTACTGCCATCCGAAATCCAAAAACCATAAAATAACCCCCTTCCCTGTCTGAGACACAAGTGCACTGGCCTGAAAAGTCCATATTCAGAATGTAGCAGGGGCTGAAATTATATTTTAGTGCCGAATCGTTTCCATCATGGTAACCATTAAATGACTGCAGTGAACAGTGCTTGAAATTCAAGTGCTGTGTCCTGCTTTGCACAAATTATAAGAAAGATCTCTTTCCCCGAGAACTCAATTTTCTAAGTTCTGCTATCCACATTATTTTAGCCACAAAGAAATAAAACGGCTACATATCTCAATACTCTCACTGTACATCAATTGTCTCATTAATGTCTATTTCAAGATACTATAAAATAAAGTTATGGAATGAAAGAGCAACAAATTATTCCACTTGGAAAAGATAAAGAATAGTTAATCTCAACCCCAGATCAGGCTCACCGATGTCGACCTCAGCAACGAGAATCAATATTTTACGTGAGAAAATCGTCGTCCATATTCAGGACAGGAGTATGATGTTTTCAACATGAATCGATCAATCACCGCACGCTCGGATGCATCGTGAACATTATTATCATCAATTCTCTGTGAGAGAAACTGATGAGTTCGGTCCACCTCTCCCTCCTGATATTCACTCAATTTTAAATGGCACGTTGGTACAGTGGGAGCCTTGTTAAAGCATGTGCGCTCCCAGAAACGGCTCCAGGAAAGAAGGACTAAAGTAAACAGAAAGGAGAGAGTGTGTGTGCGAGAGAAAGTGGGAGTGACTCGACTTGGCGAAGAGAAGTCGGCCTTAAAGATTTCCAGATGTGGGGCTGGTTGGCAGATGATAGAGAAGAACGATTGCAGCGAAGGGACTGTGAATGATCCTCTACTGAAAGTCCCTACTCTTGTAGTCTTGTGATTGAGGAACACTAATTTCATCACAGCCATGTTAGTCAACACCGTAAAGTTCTTACTTGAAGTCAACATTTAGGCCGTTTATAACATATTTTTGAGAAAAACGAGGTATTCAAGGAGTTATTCAAGGAGCAAAATGCATATTATATTCACTATGTAGGGTTTTTCCTGAATAGAGAAATTGGAGGCGTCCGCCTCCGTCAAATGTAGTGCCGCCTCAGACTCTTGCCGAAATTGCATTTACCAGACTGTCATTTGTAACTGCAGTTGCGGCATTACGCCACAGTGGAGGCGCTGTTTCGTTATCAGGATACCGAGGCGCTAAAAGAGTTGCAGAACAAGAGCTAGCTGTGTTTCAAGGCTGTTTGTTTTGCATCCAAGTACGTTTCATTTCTTGAAATGTCTTAAATGAACATCATCATTGTAATGTCTGTTGAATCAGCATATACTGTACACAGCGAGTTCGCCAGTATGAACGCACATTCCTTTTAAAACGACTCGCACACGAATGACTCATTTTGAACCGATTCATTTAAACTATTGAACTTTTCAGACACTAGCGAATATAAGAGATCATTGAATCATTTAAAGTGAACCACAGAGAATGCAAGATGTGAATGAGCTTTGCTCATTTAGTAAGACTGGTTAAATCAGTTGGCTAGCCTGAAAAGTTTGTTGAAAATGATTAAAAAGCTTATTTAAAAAAAAAACATTTCTGTTTGGTTGAATAAAAGTAGTAATATAACGTTATAATTGTCATTTTCATCCAATTTTAAATTAGAACTTAATATGTCAAAGTCACTTTGGTTAAGCCACTTAAAGGTACTGTAGGCCTTTGTGTGTGTGTACAAGATCAGGATGGCACCACATCCGCCTCATTTTGAGCCAGGAGAAACCCTGACTGGGGTTGATTTTATTGTGAAAACTGGGTTGAAATAAGAGGTCTTGATGACATCAGCGATAAACAAAAGTTGTTTTAGAGATGGGGCAATTGCAAAATCAATGTTGCATAAAAGGACAGAAACATGTTACAAAAGTTAAAAGGGTTACGTAAAACAAAAAATTCTGTCACAACAGTATACACCGTCATACCAGCCCTAATCACATCCTATGCATTTATTTTCCCAAATATTGTGCTACACTCAGAAATGTCACATAACAAATGTGGATTTGGTGGATATAAAACGAGACATCCAAAGTTAACCATGCAAACATATAAGACAATTACACAATGCAAATAAAGGTGCACTGACGCACTGCACGCCAACAGTGTTTAAAATGTTCTCAGGCTCAACAATAGCCAACAACAGTAATGATGAATAATCTGGGAGTGAGCTGCTTTGCGTAATCAAGTGCCACTTTCTGAAAGTGCGCTGACTCACTTCAGCTTCATCAAAGAAGGTGTTCCGCTGTGATTTCACTGCACTTCATAGAGGAAACACAGATGCCCATTCATCACAGATATGGCACACAAGGGTTCTGTGAAGTGCACACGCTGCGGTTTGTTAACCTGGCCGTCCTGAAAACTCATTGATCCAGCGGGTGTTTCACGTGTTGACCTACTTTGTCCGAAAGTAAGCTGCATGAGGCTCGTGCATAGAGCTGAATGGATCTTGGCTGGCCAGCCTAAAAAATAGCTTTCTGCCAGCGTAGCCTAAATATTTCACCTAAATTACTCTGATGTCCAAATAAAGTCTTTTTACAGCCTTGGAGTCACGTGTACGGTCACAAAATCACTTCTGCTTTCAATATCAGTGCCCTGGGATGGAAGTGAAGTTGGGCAATGTGAGGCCATGATTTAAAAATTTTGCTATGCACTACCAATGCGAATTGCGAATCAAATCGGAGATGTGCAATTTCTTTTCTAACAGACTGGAGATTTATACTTGCCGGACCATAAAGGCAAATTCACACTGATCCAACGCACAACAAACAAATTCCAACACCAACAAACATCAGCATTCTATATTTCCATTGGTATTGATTCAACAAACGCCAACATGGGTTTCACATTGATCCAACAAATGCATTTCAAACAGGCCAAAGCCATTTGACCCAATAAAAAAATCTGGGAATGCCAGATAAAGAACACCTTACAACCGCATAGCAACCACCCACAATAGCCTATATATATTTTGTGCCATCGTGCCAACAAATTCTGCATGGACAGAAAATATTACATTTTGATTTTGTTTGATCTATGTATGATAGTGTGTACATGAGAGCTATATGATTTCAACTACAGATACAATAAGCTGACGAAATAAAAACAATGTTGTCTCCCTGCTTATTTTTTCATGGGTGGTTAAGAATGGAGAGCTTAAGTGGGAAACAAATGTCTTGCGGATGCTCGTGAAAAAAACTTTTGCTATGATGCTGGTGAACCACAGACAAACAGAAATTACAATGCAGGTCTGGATGATGGAGAAGCTGGAGAGCGAGAAGTTCTTACAGATGGAAGACATGAACTGAACAAATCATAAGCGCACAATGTGATTTTATAAAACGGCGTTTGAGTGTCTTTACCAAAACCTCACACAAGAGTCTTTGTACCAGCCCTAACCATGGATGTAAAAAAAATGTCCACAGTTTATTTAAAACATTACACAAAAGTAAAACACAAAAAGAAACAGCAACACTTACCATTGGCGTTCTTCCCACATATGAGATGTTCGTAGGGTTGCAGGACGCCCCACAGCTCAGCATCATTATTGATGACCCCCTCCAGAGCCTCCGCTGTCAGGACGCAGCCGGTGGTCGCGCCGTCCCTCTCCGCCGCCAGCAGCCGCACGCCCACCTCCTCCACGAGCGCTTCTATGCACGCGCTCAAACAGATAGCCGCGTACTCATGGATGCGCACCGAGATGCGAGTGTCCACCATCCAGCGGAAAAAGCGTCCCACCGAGAAGACAAGCCCACACCGGGCTGACTTCCCCTTGCGCAGTAACTCTCCAGCGTTCATGTTATACATAGATATGGCCTTCACGGTGGCCGAGACGCAATGGTCAGCCAGTGTCCAACTGAGCACCAGTCGGATCGCGCTTTGGATCTCGAACCGGGTGCATCTGCAGTGCATCACACTAAGCCGCTGCGCCTCTCTGGAGATGCGGATGAGCGCCCTGCGCATCAGGGTGGACAACCTCCGGACAGCGTCCGCGGAGAGCACAGCGCCCTTTCCTGCGCCTTTACGCACGACCCTGCCCACGTCCTCCTCCGTCCACGGGAACTCCTCGAGCTCTGGTAAGCGGGGACACTTGGAGAAAATATCTTCGGGGTCCTCGGGGAGGACTGTGTTGACTGTATCCCAGCTGTTGTTGCGGCTGTTCATGGACCCCGAGTAGTACCACCAGTTACCCCGGTGAGGAGCGTTCGTTAACGCATGAGAGTTTGACCTGGAGGAGGACAGGCTTAAAGAATTACACGAGTCCCCTGCTCCGTACCCGGAGTCTAGAGTTAAATCCTCTAAGGTCTTCGTGTTTGCGTTGTTTATTCCTGCCATGGCTCCCGGAGTTCTGGTGTTTAAAGGGAACCTGAAAGAGAGGAGATGCGCGTTTTCAGCGGTGCGAAACTCAAGCTCGTTCAACTGGTCTGGTTCAGTTTCTCTTTGACATTTCCGTAGCCCTTTAAACTGACACACAAACCAGACCAAAGCGCACAGGTGTTTATTTAATGTTTCAAACGTTGTATTTGCATCCCCTGAAACGAAAATGCTTGGAAAAGTAGCTTACCTCGCCAAATGTCCATTCCCAAACTTGTAAATTACGCAGGAGTTTCTCTGGTATTATTATCCAGTTGTTGAAAACAATCGATTAAAGTTTAGGCAGCAAATCCATAGATATAATGTAAATCAGATGCCAGATCGATCGGTGAGATGTAATGTAAGCTATTTTTTAAGAAACCCACAAAAATGATCCAGGAATGGGCGATGTTCACATGTCACACCACACGCCTCCTCTTACTGGAAACTAAATGAACTGAAAGCGGGCAGCAAGAGAGCGTGGTGGTGTATGATTCGCGAATCTGTTGGTTTAAACGACTCCTTTGAACAGAGTCACAACGCGTGCGCCTGATTCTTTTACTGTACGCCGAAGACAACTTTGTAAACAGCAAAATAACATAATCCAGTCAAAAACATAATGCGAATCTTCACTATTTACTAACAGTAATGTAGATTATTTTAAACAAACTCTAAAAATGATATTTTCTGAGGTAATTTTTTGATGTTTTAAACGAGGACGAATCGATTCATGTTTTTTAATAAGACCTTTTAAATGAGTCGTCTGAATTAAGAGTGAGTAAGAGACCAACGAGTGAGTCAGCGGGAGTTCTGGGCTCAGTTTCTCAAAAACACAATTTTCTTATTTATTGCTGGTTAAAAAAAGGGATTCTTGGACATGTTTTTTTCTCTATTCCCTGATATTTTTATGACTGCTCTTTAATGGTATCAATTTTATTATTAATGCAAAACGGAAATGAACATTTGTTCCTTTTATTCAATCATTTACCCGTCATTTCAAACCTGTATAACTTTCTTTATTCTGCAAAACACAAAATATTTTGAAGCATGTTGGTAACCGAATAACACTCCTATTGACTTCCATTGTATGGACACATAACCACTGGGACATTTCTCAAAATATCTGGTGTGTTTCTTGAACGAAATTATGACACAATGTTTATTTTTGGGTTGACTATCCCCTAAAACGAAGTAAAATAAATGCTTTTTCCTTTTAGGTGTGAGGACTTTGCTGGTCTTTATCTAATCTATATGAATTTACATTAATTGTGTTAGTCTGGGAGATGGTACACACACCATTGTCTCGAGCTCTGTATGTGTGTTTCAAGCTGATAAAATAGCTATTGTGGCTTGTTCTTTGAATTCACAAAACAAGTATGATCCCCTTTATTATCAAGTCATTAAGTCCAACCATAAAAGGTATTTGTGTATCATTAAATAACGTTGAAGGCATATCATAACAGAAAGAAAAGCACAGACGGGAGGGGCAATATTGTGTGCAATGTCAACATTACATAATCTGTCAAGACAAACTTTATTACACATGGTCATTCTGTAAACTGAAGAAGTGGCGACAATAAAGCGAATGTCTCACAGTAGACTTTGTAGGTTCAGGTCGCCATAGCTGTTTACAAACTACATGAAACAGATATTTATTGGTGACAGAGATCACCAGACTCGTAAATGTCCATTGAGTCAGGTTGAATAAGTTAAATTGATCTCTGAACTTAATTATTTAGCTAAAACAAACCTGATGCAAGGCTTCGTGAGTTTGTTTGACCTCTATGCATCGTGTTAAATCTTGTGTAAAGTCATCAAATAATTGCAAATGTTATCTCGATTGAAAAGAAGCAGGTTGTGAGATGTAAGCAGTGAATTTGACATAATGTATTTTACTGTTAAAGGGCATGTTATCGCTTACCTGGTGCAGCATACTTGAAATATGGCCTCGTAGGGTTGCCAGATCTGCTTACAAGACCCGCTGATTGGTCTTTCAAAACTAGCCAAATCAAAATCTAAAACGTGTCGCTCTCATATATCTATGCATATTTTAAAGTAACTTTTATGCTTTACACATTTATTTTTGATAATCATAAACACACTCTGTTTTAGGAATGATGATGAATGAGGAAAGCAGCCTAATACAACGGGCACCGTAACCTGGCAACACTGCCTGAGACGTACATTTGTACTGAAGTGACCTCTAGTGGTTAAAAGATGAAATCATCAATCACACTCTTTCAGCCAGTACGTATAAATGCGTGTTCATTTCCGGAACTCGAATCCAAAATAAAAGAAAATAATATAACGTCAGACGGTTTCAACGGCAACAACAAACGTTACGTGGCCCAACACTTCCTGTAGACGTCTGCAAAGAATTTAGCCTGGTCTATAACTGTTGAGTAGTTTTAATTAATTTAATTTAATTTAATACAATTAATATACAATAAAATATGAATGAATACTGATATAAATTAAATATGATTGTCATATAATAAGCAAACATAAGAAGTTAACTTAAGCCAGCGGGTGCGTCCGATGAAAGCGTCTATAGAAAATCAAAACAAGAAACCACAGTCAGTGAGATGCTTCAGCTTTAAACTTTATTCTTTTCAGAAAAAAATCAACCAAAACGGTAAAAGAAAATGATATACAGATAATGCCAACATTCTCAAAAATTCTACACAACAATTTCACAGAAATTACTTTGTGATGCAGATCCCTGTATAAATGTCTTCATTTCCTGTCCTTGTGTTGTTAAATAGGCAGTCTGAATGTATATCAAACCAAAACTCTTTTAAAATGACTTGGGCTGACAACTCTCATGTCAGTTTGTAAACACATTTAAAGATGTTCTTGTTTGCATGTTACAGCAGAAAACAACACCTGAGCTGCCCGTGTCAGTGTACAACCATGTTTTAGTCTACAAGTTTACCCAAAAGTACTTCGTCTCGAGAGTCAAGAACAAACGCAATAAAAAGGAAATTGAGCAAATAATAAAAACTCAAGCTGCCCGATTTCGAACTTTTTTGTACTCAAAATGTTTTCCAGTATTTGTTTGACACAAAGTTGTTTATTGACAATCGTGTCTACCTTCTCCCCCCGAATGGACTGCCCTGTTAAAAACATCAAAGAAAGGCACACAGCTTTGGGACAACATCATTTTCCTACAGTTAAAGTCTGTAAAAATGGATACTGCAAATAGTCTTGATTACGTTAAGTCCAGTCTGAAGGTCAGACTAAAAACAGCCGTCTGAAAAGAGTCTCGCTGCCGTCTGGCTTAGCATCGGATTTCCTCGGCATCTGTGAAAGGAGCCATTAAAGACTAAACCTGTTTTAAAATCCATTCGTGATGAGGACAAGAAGCAGCTCTCGACAGCAAATAGACACAGACGAATACAAAGACAGATAACTTTAATTTCGTTGCTCAGCAGGCCGTTCTGGGGTCCAGTTATGTACATCTGTGGATCAGCAGGACTTTGAGAGTCGCTGTATATCAGTTCAATCCCGCGCTTCAGATGTAAGAAGTTGTCACGTCTGAACCGCAAGGGACATTTACAGCAATATAACAGCAGACGTTAGGTACCAGCGCACAACTAAACCTTTAAAAAATCATTTCAGCGTATAACACTTTAAGTGCAAACCATATTAACTTCATCCAAAGTGCCTGAGCTGCTAGTGTACAGTACATTTCACCCGACACGGAAACGATTCTCCTTTTTTTAAATACATTTTCAGTAATTTCTCCAGAATTCTCACCTCACAGACAGTGAAATACATACAAATCCAGAGACACGCATCTCTAAATCTGCTTCAGTCTGAACGGCAGCTCACAGACAATAAATCAACCGGATCTCGTCCTGTCTTCTTATAGGAGATGGACCTCACAGTTGAGGACTCAGCTGTGTGGCCGTTTAAGGGTCCCGTTCTTGGCAAAGAGCCGAGTTTGTTTGAAGTGCAGTTTTATCCCTTGGGTGTTTTGCTGGACTGTGAGTTCCACATGCCTCTTTTAGAGTGATAATAGTGAAAAAAGTTTCTCAGTCGTAATCGCTCGACCTCGAGACCGTTTTGTAGCACTCTGAAAAAAGAGAGAGATTCATGTCATTTCATTAAATAATGCACTGCTTTATTTTGTGAAAGCTGCAATCTCTAGCTTGGACTTTCGTTTGCCATTTCTGATCTATGCATGTCGGTTTTGAGGGTTGTGCTCTAAAATCATTAAGTGCATATATTTTATAAGCAAACATTGCACAGCTTTTAAATTTGGTAAATAATAGCGAGACATGAAGCCTTTCCATAGCCAGTTTGCTACATGGAGCCAGTTTGGTACGCATAAACGTGCAGGTTATTTTACACTATCTTAACGTGAGTTGAAGTCAAATGAGGTCAAACAGATATTTTATTTTACAATAGCTCAATTTATGAATCGTTATAACAAGCTTACCGTTGAGAATCGGAGAAAGATAACAAGACCGAAAACAGATTTGTTTATGTATCTACTTAATATATATATATTTTTTTAACAAAAAACACAGACTGCAGCTTTAAATACTGTATGCTTATTTTTAAGGATTTTATATTTTACTGACAGAGTACATTAATATATAATTGTATTATTAACTATTACAACTGTAACATTTAGGTACACTTATTTCCATTGATTGAATGTTCCTGTTTATGACTCCACACTTCCCTACCTTACATTTTTGGCAATCTGTTTTCGCTGCTATACAGTAGGGGGCGCTGTTATGCATCTTTTGAAAGAGTTATTGCATATACAGTATGGATCTAAAAGCAGAAAATGTATCAATGCTTTGATCATTGTTCTGAATCTGATTTGGACAAAGTCCTTAACTAAAAATTGTCTCAGCTTTTTGTTCAAAACGCATTTTTGAAGAAACCTACCCACATTCAAGAAGTAATGAATAGAACAGATAACGATATTTTTCTTTATTAAAATCAATTATGAAAAAAAAACAACTTTTACTTGATATATTGTATGTTCATATATTCGTAGAATAAAATACTATGGACGGCATTCAAGTTGTGTGAAAATTATGAAAATACATTTTTAATAGTATTACATTTTTTTCAGTTTAGGATGAATATTCACTTGTTTAGTCCTTCTTCTGCATTAAAACTGTGTATCTCCTGTCATGAATCAACAAACTTAAATTGGTTTGTAGAAAGAGAAAATCAAACATGGAGATGCTGTATTCCCAGTCTATTTGTTTCAGAATACACAGGAATACATCAAGATGAAGCATTACTCATGTCGAATGTTTGTACCTGTCCAGCAATTCCCAGTCTTCTCCCCCCCAGCGGTCTTTAAACTCCTCTGTGTTCATTCCACCAATCTTATCAAAATCTGACTTAAAAATACCAAACAGCCCAAATCCGTTTACCTCCCAGTAACCTATAACAGAAAGACATAACAGTGGGATGACGCATACAATATATAAAAATGACTGTTTAATACTTTATATATCATGATAATAACATTTAAAGATTATAATGCTCTACAACACATTAGTATACATTTAGTATACATTATTTATACCAGCTTCATATAAGTGGTTTAAAGTATAATGATTTATCTTAGTAAATAGATCTGGTCTTTGTCTGATGTGTGTATTACCATCAGGCTCATATGGTGAACTGCCACAACCCAATCTCATGACTATAGGAGCGAAGGCCAGTCTCCCCTCAACACAGTGTTTTCTGATGCTCTCCAGGATATTCAGAGGAAAGTGAATGTGTAGGTCACACAAAAACACAATACTGTGACTGTCCTGAAACACACACACAGTAAAATCACACATCAGCGTGGTACAGTGTTCAAAATAACTATACTGTAGAACATACTGGTAAAACTAGAAAGATCCCAGGTTTGATTCCCGTCTGAATGACTGTGTCTAACGTCATCTCTATTTCTAAACTATCGGAATCACCTGACGATTCCTAGAAACAGATTAAATCTTTCTTTACAAACAGGGAGTCATTTCTGATAGTACGCCTTATATTGAGGCTTAATCTTTAATCCTCATTAAAGCTCTTTACATCACATTGGAATTTCAGTAATGATACATTTCTATGTACTAAAACCATTCACATGTTTGTCAAACTCGTAATTATGAATCACAGAAAAGTGAAAAAGCCTGGATTTGATCAGTTTAGCCAGGTGCTGTTTGTACTTGTATGAGGCAGAGCATATTTATTGAATTAAATCATTTAAATGCAACTCATTTTCAGTGGATATTTCGAGTCTGAATATTTTGGAGCCGATTCCAATTCCTGGTTTGGGAATCGAAAGAATCGATTCCAAGAATCGATTCCTAGCTGCTGTTCTCTTTCCGTCTGTCTCTCGACGTTGTGTCGAACCGACAGATGGGGTTCGCCCTTGAGAACCTATCAACTTTGACTAGTTTAGACAAGGCCAATGAAATTGGCGAATTAAATTTGCATGCCAGACTCCACCCCCGGATATGCGGGTATAAAAGGGAGGCGGCGTGCTGCATTCATTTACCTTTTGTTCTTCGGAGCCTTCACACATGATCGACTTCGAGACTTCAAACTCAACACCGAATTACTGCTGGAATCTTATGACGTGGTGCAACGGACTGTCCCTTCCTGATGCAACTTCCCCTGGGCGTCTCGGGAGTTCCAGAAGTGTTCGAGTTTTTTCTCTCTAAAAGAGCAAATTTCTCAAGCGTGGCATGTCTCGCTGTTCTCATGGGTGCAACACACTCATTGAGGAGGGGGACGGACACGATGGCTAACTCAGGTGTTGGGTTTCAAGCACGCAGTGGCAGCCGTTGTGGATACGTTCTGCCCGCACTGCGGGCGGTTCACGATTCAGACGTTGCGTCACGAGTGGCTGTGTTCCCAAGGGACTCAGCCACCACCTCGTCTGCTTCCCGTTCCGTGACAGCAGTGGCTACGGCCCTGCCGTCTGCTACGGCGAGCAGCGAGGGTGATATGAGGATTACTGTGAGCGTTAATCCGTCAGCCACTGGATCGCGGACAATTCGCACCTCGTCTCGCTAGTCTGACCGTTCCCCAAGAGACGGTCCCACCGTCTTGTTCCTGAACCACGTATTCGGAAACGGTGCGTGATGATGATGAGATGTCCCTTGCAGCATCGGAGGGTGACTTACTGGCATCTGACTCCGATGATTCCTTGCAGCTCCCTCCTCCGGGGGGTCGAGTTCAGGAAGAAGCGGATGTCGAAATGTCAGGCATGCTTTCCCAGGTCGCCTCTGGCCGAACCTTGCACAGTTGAGTGACGCCGAGAAGGTCTGCCATCTCAACGCACACATCTCGCAAGGGGGGGCGGTCGGTGATACTGTAACAGCAGTTATCGACAGTAAAGAAGCAGACAGAGCCTATCAAGCATATCCTCCCCCACCGCGACTCGGCCGCCTCCGGCTGTCGAGATCCCGTGCACCGCCTGCTTCCCAGCAGTCCTGGTCCTCTTCGACGCCCTCCAGCCCTGGTGCCTCCCACTCAGGCGGCCCCTGGAAGAAGACGACGAAGAGGAGACCACCACCCCGTCAGCAGCCACAGCGGAAGCAGAAGCGGCCCTCATGGGAAGACCGTCACGGTGGCTACGGGATATGATCCGTCTCGGATATGCGATCCAACTCGCCACACCCCGCCCAAAGTTTCAGGCAAGGATGCTCACATGCTTCGGGCCGAGGTCGCCACCCCTCTGGCAAAGGAAGTGATCGTACTCGTCCCTCTAGCCGAGATGTTCAACGGGTTTTACAGCTCGTACTTCATCGTCCACCCCCAAAAAAGGGGGGGGGGTCGCTAGATCTGCGTACCCTGAACAGGCACCTACTCAAGCTGCTGTTCAGGATGCTCACACAGAAGCACATCCTGGCGTCTATCAGATGTCAAGATTGGTTCATGGCAATCGACCTGAGCGATGCTTACTTTCATGTCTCGATTCTCCCTCGTCATCGCCCGTTCCTACGGTTCACTTTCACTCGGTTCACTCGGGCATATAAGTACAGAGTCCTCTCTTTCGGTCTGTCCCTGTCCCCACGAGTCTTCACGAAGATCGTGGAAGCCACCCTCACTCCCCTCAAGGAGAGAGGTGTGCGGGTACTAAACTATCTGGACGACTGGCTCATCTTGGCACACTCGCGATATCTGTTATGTACACACAGGGACCTAGTGCTCTGACACCTAGATTGATTGGGACTACAGGTCAACCGAGAAAAGAGCAAGCTCTCCCGTGTGCAGAGCATCCTCTTTCTCGGTATGGAACTCAACTTTGTCTCCATTACAGCGCGACTGACTACAGAGCGCGCTCAGTCAGTGTTGAACTGCCTGGAACAATTCAGGCAGTCAGCGGTCACCCTGAAACAATTTCAGAGGCTCCTGGGACACAAGGCATCCTCGGTGGGGGTGATACCCCTCGGGTTGATGCACATGAGACCGCTCCAATACAGAGTCGAGTTCCCTGGAGAGCGCGGCATACCGGCAGCAGGCGTATGGTCATTACGCCTCTCTGCCGACGCACCCTAAGCCCTTGGTCTTCAATGACCTTTCTATGGACAGGTGTCCCTCTACAGACGCCTTCCTGCAGGGTTGGGGTGCATTGTGCAATGGGCATGCAGTGTCGGGGCGATGGAGGGGCCCCCGTCTGCGCTGGCATATCAACTGCCTAGAGTTGTTGGCTGTGCTACTTGCAATGAAGAGGCTACAACCTGTCGTGCAGGACAAGCACTTGCTGGTCCGGTCGGACAGCACAACTTTCGTAGCGTATATCAACCACCATGCCTTCCCCCAAGTGAGCCTCATTGCACAGACCCTGTGCAAGGTCTGGGAAGAGGAGCATCAAGTGTTACTAGTTGCGCTGTCCTGGCCCAACCGGACTTGGTTCTCAGAGCTAATGCTCCTGACGACTACTCCCCCCTGGCCGATTCCCCTGACGAAGAACCTGCTTTCTCAGGGGAAGGGCACGTTATGGCTTCCCAGGCCAGACCTCCGGAACCTCCATGTCTGGCCCCTGGACGGGACGAGGAGATCCTGAGTGGCCTACCTCCTGCTGTGGTTGAGATCGTCACTCAGGCTAGGGCCCTGGCCACTAGGCGGCTATACGCCTATAATGGCGCCTCTACTCGTTCTGGTGTTCTTCTCGAAGAGAAGACCAGCGGAGTTGCTCGATCGGAAACGTGCTGTCCTTTCTACAAGAGAGACTTGAGACTAACCACTCCCCACTAACCACTTTCCACACTGAAAGTGTATGTAGCCACCATTGCCGCTCATCACGACCCAGTTGCTTTAAAGTCTCTGGGACAGCACGACCTGGTCATCAGGTTCCTAAGGGGCGCGAGAAGGCGGAATCTTCCTCTTCTGCGCTCCATACCCTCTTGGGACCTTCGAGCCCCTCGGAGACGCCGCTTTTCCTCATCTCACGATGAAGAGCGTTCTCCTGATGGCACTCGCCTCCATCAAGAGGGTAGGGGACCTACAAGCATTCTCCGTGTCCCCTGATTGGGGTTTGTTGAATATTTACTACAGAAATCCTGATGTGTGGGGGAAACCCCGAGGACAAACGTAGCTAACTTAACTAGTTTTAGCCAGAGATACGATACTGAAGCGCAAGATGACATTAACAATCTGCAATAAAAACTATAACTTTGTGAAAGTTTGACAACCAGAAAATAAAAGGTTTGTCTTCACTGGGATTGGAGTTGAATCGGGTTACTGCGCCCACATTTTGCTCTTTTTTGTGTGGGTTTAGGAAAGTGAATAAAATAAATTCCATTCCTCATCCTCCAAGACGCATGGAATTAGTGTTACCCCAGTCACATCGCTTTAAAAGTTTTGTTACACCATAAAACCGACGAGAGATTCGGATCTTACAATGTTTCTCAGTGGTGTTGAAACCTAATGTTGTGCGAGTTCTGGTCCCCGTGCAACACGTATTAAACAGCCATTGGGTCATCTGCGTTAAAGGGGAGGGGCTTACCGATAGACCAATCGGAATGAAGTAAACATCTATGACGTAATTGTGCAACTATTTATTGACATAAAAAAAATCCCGTGGGTCCACTAGACCTGCAAA
This sequence comes from Triplophysa siluroides, assembly GCA_006030095.1. Taxonomy (NCBI): domain Eukaryota; kingdom Metazoa; phylum Chordata; class Actinopteri; order Cypriniformes; family Nemacheilidae; genus Triplophysa; species Triplophysa siluroides. The sequence goes on from VCII01000093.1 coordinate 4,872,111, forward strand.
CATTGGCAAACATAGTAACAAAATTATGAAAGGGGCCATAACGGGTTAAAAATGTCTTACTGTAATTGTTCATGAAAAATACATTTCACATGCATTCTGCAGCTGTTTTTATAGTAAGCAACGAACAGTGCATCTTAAGTAGAAACTTTTTCAGTAGTTGCTGAATTACCTGGGACTCAAACCATGATCCTGGGATTCATAGCCCGATGAATCAGTTAGTAAACATGATTTACTGTTATCATAGCTTGCACATAGCTAGAGATTTTGTACCTCTATGGTGTCAACACCGATCTGTAGCCCCGCAGAACGTTCGAAGTTCCCTTCTCTTTTTAGATACTCGTATCTGTTGCCGAAGAGAAAACACAGGATTTTAATGAGATACTAATACTAAGACATAGGCCTACTCATTTATAAATCCAAACAAATGTCATCAGCAGTGTGCTTCTAGATTAATATACTAAGCATTAAGAGAAGAGAAGCATTGGCTATAAATGTCTGATAACATTTATTCCTGCACATGAATGTAATATGGAGGTGTTTACCGTGGAACAGAGCTCTCTCTAAGTGCCTGTTCAACATCCATATCTTCACTCTGAAAGTCCACGATGATGATGTTAAAATTCTTGTCCTTGGTCTCACGGTGCAGCAGCTCCATGTCTGAAATAAACTGCTGAACCCAGCGGGCCTGATTCTTCACTGTAGGAAAAATAAATATCCACAAACTCATCCTTATAACATTATACCCACTATCTGTTTGCATTCTATTTTCTTGGCTGCCGAGGAATCCCAGAATTTTGGGTTAAAAATGAGTTAAAATCATATTAGCCATAAATGACATTAGAAAAAAGTAACTATTGAGGTAGACAGAGAAAAAGTAATCCAGAAACATTGACTAAAATATTTGCACGTAGCTTTTTTCATGTAGCTTTGTAATGTGATATTTTATAATCATGAATAAACATTAATACAGAAAAATGCTTAAAAGCTAAAATAAATTGATAAATAAATAAATAAGAAAAAATATAAAATATAATCATAATAACCCTAATAATGATAATAATAATAATAACAACAATAACAACACAAATATTAAAATGAAATAGTTAAACATAAATACTATATTATGAATAAATAATACAAATAAAACAATGTAATAAATTATAAAATAAAATAATAAAAACTAAATACAATTCAGTACTTTTTAATAATTCTCAGTAATAATTTATAACAAAATAAAAAGTACTCCTAAGTTACCCCAAATGTGATAGAATGCAGTGTAACAGGAACAAAAAAAAGATGAATAGAACAGGTTATTAGAACAGGACATTAACTATCGACACAAACATCCCATATCCACTTACCTGGGACTACAAAATGTACCATGACATCCTTTTTCCACTGTAGCATCACTGGCTGGCAAAGCAGGGGTTTGGCATACACTGTGCCTGACTGTGCCGTGCCATGAGCCCCTTGGGTGGGCATACGAGACGGCGGAGGCGGGCTGACGACTGGGGCCAAGGGAGATGATGCAGTCACCCCTTCCACATTCTCCAGACTGTCTTCCACCCGGCCGTGGTGCAACAGCATGTAGATGTACTCGGAGAGACGGACCACCTTCCGGCCTCTCTCCATCAGCTCCAGCTCAACCAGATAACGGTTTCCGCGAGCAGAGTCGCGTCGCTTCTCAACGTTTATGATGCGAAGGAGAGTGTAAATCCTATGACGGAACGAGAAAGAATTTGATTGGTTGGCAAAGAGAGAGACTATTCCAGACAGGAAACTGTAATATTTCCTGTTTGCACCGCAGTTAATCTTGTCTAACGTCACTTCCAACGAATCCTATTTTGCTTTTGCAATACAAATATTGAACCAGCAATCCGTAGCTTTTACTAAAAGCAATTAAAAATCTATAAAAAATAAATCTGGAAATGTAAGTTTGACGTCCTTTGACTTTGACATGTAAATACACAGTATGTTAAAGGGGTCATATGGCGCGAATACGTGTTTTTCTGTGTCTTTGGTGTGTTATTATGTTGCCCATGCATGTATTAGACACGTAAAATTGCAAAAATGAAAGTGTCGGAACAAAAGATGCTCTATAAAAGCGAATGCTCTCCCAGACCTGCCTGAAACGTCTCGTGCAACTACACCCCGGCGAATGTATGTCACTTCGTAACATGATTTGACTAAGACCGCTCAAATCTAAATGCAGGTAAGGTGAGCGTACTTGTAAATCTCATTGTATCGTCGCTGCCGTAGCCATGTCGTGGAGATGCTGTGTGTTTCGTTGTGAAAAGAAAGACTCTTTGTTTGGCCTGCCTAAAGATGTTTTAAAACCTACCAATCCTTTTCATCCTGCTCATGCCCTGTCATTTGACCCCTTTAAGTAACCTGCATATTAATGTTTCAAACACAGATGGCGACATAGAGGCAAACGTTACAGATTGCAGCTTTGAGCAGCTTTTAAATTGCGGTATGTCCATTTAATCCATTTATTGATTTCCTAAATGAGTAAAGATAAGTTTTTATGAGAAAAAAAAGATACTTGTATATCAATTAAATAAAATACAAACACCAATATTTTAGCAATTTTCAAATTAAAATATCTATTTCAACATTTAATTAGTACACTAATAACAGCATGTTTATACTGTATGTTACCATAAAACAACGATATGCAATCAATTATCAGAAATGGTAACTTTCATTGCCCTACGTCAGTGTTTTTTCAATCAATTACATAATTTTGATATAAATTTACCTTTTGGGGGTAATTTTCAGTAAAAATTGATTTGCTTATAATAAGATTATTTAATCACCACATCATGTCATTCATTTGATTAAATATTTTTAATCGCTTGACAACCCTACTAAAAATCTGATTACTTAGTGTTAGGTTAGTTTTATTACAAATATATGTTTTTTTCTAGTTATGCCATGCTCCAGAATATTTTATTGGGTAGAAATTGTAAGTGGGGTGCTTTAAAGATTGGATAATGAGGGGGGACCTTAAAAGTAAGAAGGTTAAGTTCCACTGCTTTAGTGTAAACTTTTTGAAATGTGTGATTAATGATCATCAGTTGTGTACACTTCTCACCCGCCATTGCGTTCATTAAGTTTCTCCATGTACTGCGCCAGAACATCCACTACTTTCACTCTCAGGTAGCTGCAGGTTTCCCGACACGTTGCACCGAAGGTCATTCCAGTCTGAGCGTAGCATCTCAAAGTCCATGCTGTTCACAGAAAACGTTCTTTGCCAGTTTATGGCCCCTTCCGCCCACCCCGGGCGCGGCTCTACGTCCTCATAGCTGTACTCCGACAACCCTCCGTCCTCCTCTGGATCTGTATCCGGACGCTGCTGTTGGGACTCGGTGATCTCGGATGTGTGCATGTAGGAAGTGACGCGAAGCGGCTCTGTGGGAAGAGCGTTCACGGAGGAATTAGAAAACGGTGGGGTAGGGGTTAGGGGCGCTTGAGGGGTCGTAATGACCCTTGATGGACGCTGGTGTCTTTCCAAGACACCTCTGATCTTTTTATCAAAGCGGGTCAGCGGTGCAGCTCTGTTCGATGCGGCAGGATTTTCTGCTGGCTTGCTGAAGTTGGAAATTGCAGGAGGAACTCTGTTCTCGTTTAGGGGAGACCGGGCGAATATCTGGGATGCTCGGAGAGCTCCTTTGCTAAATTTTGGTTTGGCACTGAGACTAACTAGCTTTGTGGTTTTGCCGTTCTGGTACAAGAAAACCCCGGGGAAGACCTCTCTGGGTTGGCGTGAAACGGGACTTTGCTTCTCTTTAGCAGGACGAGGTCTTGTAATGTAGATCTTCGTGTCCTCTTTCCTACGTTCCTTGTTGGTGTGGCTTCGTTGGTTACCTGGGGTATGAATAGTGTGAACGGGACTGCTGAGGATTTGCTTGGCTCGGGTTTTGAGAGACACCAATGAGGACTTTTGTGGAAACAGCAAAGCCGACCGGCTTATTTTGGGTGAATGGTCTTCTGATCGACCCTCTTTGAAGTCCCGCTGGTCTCTTTGAACCCAGTTGAGGGAGCGACCTCGTACTACATTCTCACCCTTTGGCAATTCTATCTCAGCTGGATGGTCAGGAGCATCTTCATCCATGTCTTTTGGTTGTGCCCCACCCATCCGTCTTCCTCTCGTGAAAAAGTGCATTTGCTCTCTCCTCAGAGCTAGACTGTCCGGCTCTATGTTTTGGGGTTCTGGTATTGTGGGAACTGGTTTATTGGAGGGACTTAAGGTGTGACTTGATTGGCTGGGAGGGATCGGCATCTTAGCCGACTGGGTGCCAACAACTTGGGCCGCCTCATCGTCTGGGTCCGCCCCCTCTTCTTCTTCAAGAAAATCTACAGTAACAGAAACACAGAGGAAATGGCAGCTGTTGTGATACGTGTCATATGACTAATCCTGAGACACGCGAGAACCAATGAGATTTTAAATTATCGTGTTTACGTATTCAGATTTACCTTTATTGATGTGTTTTGGTTTCAAATTTACTAAAACAGGCTCAAAATATGAACGGTTTTCTCATCCACACCAAACATTTCGCTTCCAAAGACATTCACTTGAGACCCACTGGAGACTTTTGATTACTTTTACGATGGATGTACAGTATGTGCTTTCTCAACACAATCTCAGGGAAATTCGTAACTATTTTACGGCCAATTCGTATGAATTTCATAAAATCTTATTCAGACCTTTTAGTACGATTTGCTTTCGAGCCAGTGACGAAAGGTTTAGGGGAGGGGCTTCAGTAATGCTTTTTTCAATTAATCGTACGTTTTTGTTTGATTCACATCGTGCCGATTCATACGAATTAGCCACCCCGTAAAATATTTACGAAACTCTGTGAGATCAGATTGGCTTTCAAGAGCAAGTTTTGATCTATATACAGTATTTATATAACGTTACAGATATAATGAGAGAGTTCTCATTTTTGGTGAACTGTTGCTTTTATCAGTTTGTTTGTATTGTAAAATCAACAAATTATTACACATTTTTATGAATTTTTATTATTTTCCTGTTTTAATGTAATGTAATTTGTTTTTTGTTTTTTTGCAAAAAACTGTTTATCATTGCATATTGTTTTACTTTAAAGCAAAGCAAATCTGTATAATCACATTCGATGTGATGCATTAAAGCATCTTTTGCATTGCTCTTAGTTTAAGTAGAACTTTCGTTCGTATTTAATTTCCTTGTTTCATTCTTGGAGTGGACAGGCCTTAACCCTATGAGAATAAACACAAGTTTCATTTCTGGCTGCAGACCAAAGGCATTTTCTCCTGATGAATATGTCTGCGATGCTCTTATAAAGTAGCTTGTAAAAGAACAATGCACTAATGAAGTGATGTTTCTCTTGTGGATCACTGATCACAAACACACACGCACGCACCATCCGGATTGGGGAAGAAGAAAGGCCTGTCATCCTCTTCCTCATCCATCTTCATGTATTTATAGAAGCCAAACCTGCCATAGAGAGAGAGAGAGATAGAAAAGCCACTGAAAATGCAAGAGAACCCGTTTTAGAGAACTTTCCTAATCTACAATCAATCTCTCTTAAATCCTGTGAACATTAAAAAACTATGAGTATCCATATGATCTTTCATCAACCTTTGAATCTTTTCTGCCTTATAGTTTGGAAAAATGAGCACTGAGAAATGATATCATACCCAGATTTACACAATCCAATCACATGTCAATGTATAAAAGTCCGGCCCACTGAATAATCATAAACATCACATTAAAGTGAGACGTGTATTTTGAGATATTTAAACTAAAAGCATGTATTTTAAGTTCATCCTAAATGATTCACGTCATGCATTGTATTTACAATTTATCAAGGTGTGACAGAGTGATATTATCAACTAGAATCAAAGCAAAAGCATACTTCTCCAGATAGATGGGCGACTCTCTATAGAAGCACTTGTTCTCTTTCTCCATGTGGGTGAGGCGTGTGAAGTCGTTTGGATAGACGAAAGAAAGATACACCTGGAGACACAACCAGACACAACAGCCTCTTATCTACCCTGACAGATCGGAAGCTCACTATCTGAAACAGCAAAGAGTACCTAACAACAATATTCTTTATACTGTATTTGTGCACCATTGCAATATATAATGTAAATGTTGTTTGTATAAAATTGAGATCAACATCAACAAACTAATAAAGTGATTTTTGTTTTAATTATATAATACATATATTTGAAATATTGAATTAATAATCAAATTCTGATTCTGTCGAGTAAATCAGATCAGTCATAGAAAATGTAATAGATTTAATGGGTATAATGGCAAGTACTGTATAATGGTGTCTATTGGTATGTGATGGACTCTATTGGTGGGATGTTAAATCTTATTGGAATAATGCTTTTAACACACAACAAAAAGGAATTTTGTAATGGTTTTAATCCCTGCGGAACCATAAAATAAATTGTAATGGTTGTAATGGTTTTAAATGATTTTAATGGAAACTGTAATGGTTTCTACTGGTATGTGATGGATTCTATTGGGGGTATGTTGCAGCACTTTACAATTATTCTTTTAGCATCTCCCAGAAGTCTAACTCTAAATACAATTAATTTGAAGTCATGGTACTTCATGTATCAACACCTAATACTAAGGATAAAACATTTTAAAAATTGATTCTAGCTATTGTAGGCCTCCAGGGCACCACACAGATTTAATTAAAGTATTTGGTGGGTTCTTATCAGAACTGGTACTGGCCGCAGATAGAGTCCTTGTCGTTGGTGACTTTAACATCCATGTAGATAATGATACAGAGGCCTTAAGAATAGCTTTCAAAGACACTCTTAATTCCATGGGCGTTAGTCAACATGTGTCAGGACCCACTCACCTTCATAATCATAATTTAGATTTAATACTGTTTTACGGTTTAAATGTGGACGACAATAAAATCCTTCAGCAGAGTGAGGCCATTCGGATCATTATCTGGTATTATGTTTGCTTCTCTAGTGTCATGGTTCCACCTCTCCTTGTCAGGTATTTCTTGGTCTAGAGGTGGAATTATACAGGATCCTTTGTTTCTCTAGTCTGCGTCATCGTTCCTACCCTCCTGTTTCCTAGTTTGTGTTAATTAGTTTATCCCTTGCACCTGTTCCCTCTTGATTTGCTCCCCTTTAAAACATCCTCGTGTTCTTTGTCCTGTCTGGTTCATTGTACGTCTTACCTCATCCGTGTCACAGATAGTCTTTGTATTCATGCCCTCGTCTTGCCTTGTTCCCATACCCTGTGTCTAGTAAGTGTTAGTTTAGTGTTTGTTTCCAGTGTGTTTGTTTTATAGTCTAGTTAGTTGTCCTTGTTAAAGTTTATATTTTTATCCTGTCTTGTTTTCCCCATTGTGGGTTTTGTTTTGCCTGTTTTGTCTTGTTATAATAAATACCTGTTAACCCCTTCATCCCTGCCTCTGCCTGCAATTGGGTTCTCCTGCCTTTGTCTCTTACCCAGTTCATGACACTCTAGCATGAAAAATAACATTGAAGATATTGACATTACCATTGAAAATGTTAACTCCACCTTCTCGGAAACACTAGACACAGTTGCACTGAACACACTCAGGCTCTAAAGAAAGCGACCCGAAAAATGGAGCGCAACAAAAAATTATAACAATGCAACCAGAAGTGAAACCCGATGAACAAACTAACTAAGGAGAAATTGCAATTATTTTCTATCGTAGATCACAATGAACTGTCTAAAATCATTAGATCATCTAAATCGGTGGTTCTCAACTCTGGCCCGCGAGATCCATTTTCCTGCAGAGTTTAGCCCCAACTCTGATATAAAACATCTGAACAAGCTAATCAGCGTATTTAGGAATAGACGCTTTCAACTTAATGCGGCGCTGTGCAAATCTATCAGCGTATGAGATTGAAGTACCGCGATAGCGATTTTAGTGCAGATTGCTCGGTACGCATTTGAATGGCTCTCGCAGTACTTTAATGATATATGCCAAACAATCGCGCAGACCAACATTAAGTTCAACGCGTCTGTTCCTGAAGTCACTGATTAGCCTCTTCAGGTGTTTTATCAGAGTTGGGGCTAAACTCTGCAGGAAAGTGGATCTCGCGGGCCAGAGTTGAGAACCACTGATCTAAATCAACAACATACATGCTAGACCCTATACCTACAAATCTAATGAAAGAAATTATAGATCCTCTTCTTAGCACTATTAGCTGATCTCTGACATAAGGACATGTGCTTAAAGCATATAAGGTGGCTTAGAGCATGTCACAGTACAGAGACTGCTTTGATCAGAGTTACAAATGATATGCTTTTTGCATCTGACCGAGGTTGTATCTCGTTATTGGTGCTGCTAGACCTTAGTGTCTGCATTCGACACCATTGACCACAGCACACTCCTACATAGACTCGAAAATGATGTCGGCATTAAGGGAATACCCTTAAAATGGTTTAAGTCTTATTTATGCGACCCTTTTCAAGTTGTAGCAATTAACAATGAGGTGTCTCGCAAATCGCAAGTCCAGTACGGTGTTCCACAAGTCTCAGTCTTAGGGCCTCTGCTCTTCGCATTATACATGCTACCTCTAGGAGATATAATAAAGTGACACGGAGTTAGCTTTCACTGTTATGCTGATGATACTCAACTTTATATTTCCTCGAAGCCTCATGAAACACAGCAGTTCCACCGAATAATGGAATGCATATAAAAACTGGATGAGAAACAACTTTTTATTACTGAACTCGGACAAAACAGAAGTGTTTCTTATTGGACCGAAAACCGCCGTACGTAACAACCAAGAATACTGCTTAACTATTGACGGATGCTCCATAAAACCCTCGTCGTCAGCTAAGAATCTCGCCGTTCTATTCGATTGTAATCTGTCATTTGAGAGACATGTCGCCAACACCTGTAAAATTGCGTTTTTCCATTTTAAGAATATATCTAAACTATGTCATATGCTGTAACTGTCAGATGCAGAGAAGTTAATTCATGCATTCATGACATCAAGACTAGATTACTGTAATGCACCGTTAGGTGGTTGCCCTGCAGGCTTAGAACAGAAACTCCAACTGGTCCAAAATGCAGCAACTTGAGTTCTTACACGTACAAAAATGTATGAGCATATTAGCCCAGTTCTATCAACCTTGCACTGGTTACCTATAAACCATCGCATTAACTTTAAGATCTTGCTTATTACCTATAAAGCCCTACATGGTTTATAGCTCCGCAGTATTTGAGCGAACTTCCATTGTATTACAGTCCTTCACTTGCATTACGCTCACGGCGTCCTGTCAGTTGGTAATACCTAGAATTTCAAAAACCAGTGCAGGTGGTAGATCCTTTACCTATCTAGCGCCTAAACTTTGGAATAGTCTTCCCTGCACTGTCCGGGAGGCAGACACACTCTGTCAGTTTAAATCTAGACTAAAGACGCATCTTTTTAATCTTGCATACACTACACTTCCATATAATAAGTCCTCTGAGGGTTTAGGCTGCATAAGTTAGATCCAGGAACACTTCCAACAACAACTGATGTATTGTTGCATTAAAGAGTACAGAATAGCACTCTACATATATTAATGGAACCATTAGAATTTCGGTAATGGTTTCTATTGTTTTTTTTCAGCAGGGATGGTTCATTGTTTCATGAGTATCCGGTTACTTGCACTGCATTTGTTGTGGTCATACCGTACAAAATCACATTACAATATATATCTATTATAAAATATTTAATTAAAAGCTGTTTTTTTCCTATTTGAAAGCTTTTTGTTATTTTCCTGATTATTCCTGTAAACATGGTTTGGAGCAATCTGTCTTTAAAAGTGCTGGTGCTATACAAATTGCTTCAATGCATTTAGCTATCTTTTATTATTTGCTTAAACTGCTTAACTGTTGTTTCCTCTAACAAAGTAGCTTCGCCAACACTTCATGCATACAGAAGTAGCACAGTGATATCCCATTACAAACACCATTTAACATGACTGTTAATGTAAGCCTGTAATTACATTGTTGAACCAAAAGGAGGCAGTAATTACACACTTCAATGCAAGGCAGTCCTAAAGAAACAGATGCTTGAAATCTGCTACCATAAATCCATTTTGACAAAATGTATACATAAATGTGCATATGCTTCTGTTTAACTCACAAATTGAAGTCCCTGATAGCGGGCGATGGGGAAGTCTTTGACCACGTATGTCGGGGAGTACAGACAGGAAGGCAACACGTTCTCAAGACGAGCGGGGTCAATCATGGGAACTGTCGGAGAGACAGGCAATCGTTTCTAAAAGCATATTATACAATTTCGCAAAAAGTACAACAACGAAAACACAGATAAAAATGCATTTTGATGGAATGAGTGACAAAGAGAGAAACAGAATGAAAAGAGTAGAAAGAGACTTTGTGAATGGACAGTGGCTCACTGTTGAAGAACGTGTCGCGTGGGTCTGGTTGCAGCATATCGGCGCCGTGTTGGCTGCGGCTGCGAGACTCGGCCGGGACGGGACTGTGGCTGGCAAGCGTCTGAGGAATGTGATCCACGTGGTTCATCTTCAAACTGCTCTCATCTTTCACACAGAAAGAAAGAAGAATGGATTTAAAGATGACAAAACAGTGTCGATGCGCATACAATGCACAAAAGAAGATGTGTAAAGAGATAGTTCACCAAAACACTCGCCCTCAATGAAAGTGAAAGGTGACTGTATCACTAAGACAAGCAATAATAAAGGACAGGACTTAAAGGGGTAGTTCACCCAAAAACAAACATTCTGTCATTATTTATTCATGTAACACAGTTTGAGAAAGTATTTGTATGCATCTTCATGTGAATATCGGACTGACATGTGGGTAACTTCATATCAGAGACGCACAACGATGTCTGAGTGACACATGACGGTCCCACCCATCAAACGATGAGGACCTCCAGACGTCCTCCTCACAGATGAGACAAAGGGCCTTTGATGTTCGCTTGAGGCGGCTGATGTCACACACGCTCTGCTCTTTAATGTTTGAGTGACAATCGCTGTGAAGTGCTTAAACTCTGTCGTATGTTCAAAGGGAGTTCAGATGAAGGTCAGAGGAACCAGCGGATGAATCAAAACAAGAGCCGGAGCAAAGGGAAGATAGAGGGCTAGGTATTTAATATTAGAAGGCTCTTTATGAAGGCGTTGGGCTTTCTTTAATCATCATAGTACAGCAAAGTGTTCGAAATGTAAACTGCTCATGCGCACAAATATGCCATTTACAAAACATTGCCCTTCTGTGTCTTGAACCCAATTAAAGGGACAGTGCACATAAAAATGTAAACTCTGTCATCATTTATTCACCCTCATGTCATTTCAAACCTGTATGACTTTCTTTTCGTCTGCAGAACACAAAAGAAGATATTTTGAAGAATGTTGATAACCGAACAACATTGACCCCCTTTGACTTCCATTGTATGGACACAAAACCACTGAGACATTTCTCGAAATATCATCTTTTGTGTTCCACCGAAGAAATAAGTCATGTACAGGTTTTGAATGACATGAGGGTAAAATAGTAATTCTTGTGAGATCAGGTTGGGACTGTTCAAGCTGCTATGGCTATGCTCCAACTACTGGGAATTCATTTCATTGGACATCACACTTGATTCAAGAACCATTGTCAGGATTTCTTTTGAATAAACCATTCAAGCGTGTAGTTCTGCAGCTCATTTAGTGATGGCTTTTATTGGGCCTGTTGCTTAGAGAGACCCATATCCCACAATCCCCTGCTTCCAACACAAGTGCCTCAAAGTACTAGATGTGTAATAAAAAAGAAACTGTTACCTTAACAACTTGCAAAGTGTATTATGTCAAAGCATTGTTTAATTAGAAATATCAATTGAAGAGTTTCCCATTTGCATTTGCAAAAACAGATTGTTACAGAAACTGCAGTTGGGTGGTGTTGAATAAACAAAGTAAAAATAACTAATAACATGATAACATAATAAGAAACGTGATTTTTGAAAAATCTGTTTTTGCAAATAAACTCTTAAATGATTACTCAGAGATTGCTCTTTCATAGTTCAGTCACATTTTTGACATTTATATTTAGTCATTTAGCAGACGTTTTTATCCAAAGCGACTACAAATGGGTAAACAATGGAAGCAATTGGAATAACATAAGGACAACAAAAAAAGCATAAGCGCAATAAAACTGGTCTCACAAAGCCCACCACAGTATACTGAGCAATTATTATTACTATAATTTTTTAATAGAAAGAGATAGAAGTTAGAGCTGATCGGTCAGGTGCTGACGGAAGAGATGTGTTATCAGCCGAATCTTAAAAATGGCCACAGAATCTGCTGATCTTGTAGCAGTGGGCAGATCATTCCAACAATGTGGAACCGATCCAGAGATCCGTGAGAGCAATTTTTTACCTTTTTGGGATGCTAAAGACCTAATTTTTCTAATAAGGTCTCTTTGAGAAATCAAAACAGGCACAATATGGACAAACAATAAGAACATTAAGATTTAAAGTTACTCAAATAAGCCGGCTTAGGAGAAACTTCACGAGTTTATATTGAAATCTCTGACTTTTTCATAGAGTACACTTTAGCATATGTCGAGATCATTTCTAAAAACGTAGAAACGTCTGAGAAGCAGACAATTTTAGCAAAGGGCTCCATATCACCTACAAGAGACAGATTTATTGTTTAAATATCTAAATTGGGAGATTTGTGAGTCTCTAAACTCATTTAAAAACCCACAAGCACTGCTGTGTTATAAGATGACATTTGTCCCAGAGACGCTTCCGAAAGTCTCTCCTTGAAGGTCAGCATCATCGTCATGGCAACGGTAGGCAGGCTACAGACGTTAGCGCTAGCTGCCTGATCTCTCTGAACTAAGACCCAGCCGTGCGATCTCATTCTTTCCTTCCTGCTACAACAACTAACAGCACAAGTGTTATTTTCCTTCACCCAAAACTAAACATTCTGTCGTCATTTATTCATCCTCATGATGTTAAAAACCTGCATGTGACTCTTTCTTCTGCAGAACATCAAAGAAGATATTTTGAGAAATGTCTCAGTGTTTTTTTGTCTATATGAAGTCAATGGGAGTCAGTGTTGTTTGGTTATCAACGTTTTTCAAAATATCTTCTTTTGTCTTCTGCAGACGAAAGAAAGCCATACAGGTTTAAACTGACATGAGGATGAGTAAATAATAAACACTATTCCTTTAAGCTTTTCTAGCAGTTTGAGCTAGGACTACCTCTCTCGTATCACTCGTACAGGCCTCTGAAATGTAATGCGGTAAAAGAAGGCATCGTGGCTAATACATCTAGTCACTTCATGCCCCGTGGGACAGTGTACAAAGACCAGCGACCGGAAACAGCCTCTGGCAGAAGAACTCTGTCATTCATCTCAATGATCCCCGTAAAAGCTGCTTTCTTTCCTCCCTGATCTCAAAACAGACACGAGACGCTTTCTGTTTCATAAATAGTTTAAACCGAGACTTCTCGACAATGAAGCATCTTTGAGAACAACATGAAAGACGAAAGTTCAACCTGATAGATCCTGAGACCCGCGACAGAAGAACGGTACTGTAGCTTGTCAATGTTAGTTAGTTTTTTAACGCGAGGAGTTTTAGTGAAGGGAGGTTTACCTGTGTACAAGGAGATGTAGGCAGAGTCAATGACCTCATATTTGAGTCCTGGCAGGAAAGGGCGCCACTGTAATAAAGACAGAGAGATGGAGCTTTAGAAAGAGAGAAGTCACAGTCTCGGACTGTATAGACATGGTTGGTCAACGGTATGTTTGCTGAAGGACAGATGCATACTGCTCACAAAACTGCAAAATTAGCTATATAGACCAAAACCATTTTTTTGTACCAAGCTGTAAACATGCTTTTTTCTGCTATAAAGTTGGGCGTTTTAAAGTCCTGGTGAAATTAAAAAGAACAATTCCTGTTATTTCATGGAATATTGCAGTGTTTGTTATACATAGCTTATCAGTCTGGGACATTCACCTTTAAAAATGAATGTGTCCTCATAATCTTTCATCAAAATCTGAAAATGCACTTCTGCCCTATAGTGGCTATCCGTCTCGGATGAAGTCAGTTAGACGGCTTGGGCAGGGCAGAGCGGTTAACTCCTCCCCTTCAACTGTCAGTCTGCTGCTAGTGTCATTTAAAATTGAAACGCCTGTTTGTACACATCCGATCAGATCGCAATGAAAAACACAAGCCCCACCCACTATTTTTCTCAGTCGATATTCCGTTGCCCTTGGAAATGCGTCAGAATACGGAAGTAAAAACGATCGCAAATTCTGGTTCACAGGGACTTTAACATGGGACTCAATGAGATTTTGCTCGGTTTTGGAACCAGTGACAGTGAAAGTTTGAGAAGACGACTACTGACTATATTAATGCAAGTGAATCAACTGAATTAAAATTATTTTATATAGGTTTACAAAAAGGTCAAATTAAAACACGTATGCTTCATTATGCTTAAAAAGCTTTACATACTGAAGTTTGTATTACGGATAGTATATAGTTAATATTCATTTAAATGCTTTGTTTATTATTAATACATTAATATTTATCAACTAATGTAATAATTATATGAGTTATATGAATCATATATACTTATAATCATCAAAATATAAAAATAAACAGTTAGCAGCAAAACATCTTATCACTTTAACCTTTTTTTATTTGGTGCGATATACAAGGGGAGGGGCTTCACTGCGTCAGATATATCTCACGTTGCTCAGACCTGATTGGTCCAGTTTTGGTTTGTGATCTCTATCCCAGAATAAAAAAAATATATTTTGAATGAAAATGTCACACCCATAATGCTGGAATAGCCCATCTGCACAATTTCTTTATTTAAAAAACAAAACAGACAGCAAGTGTAAATAAACAACATACATAAACAACGCAAATTAAAAACATCGCTGTACTTGCTTTACAACATTTAAGTAAATTCGGTTGTTATAAATACATCATTGGTCAAAAAACACACAGGACACATGAAAATGAGAACATGGCGGATGTAGTATGTATGTAACATGTAGTATAAATATCCAAACTGACACAGAATTTGCCATCGATGCTCAGTCAGGTTACACTCACAAAACACCCACTAAATCCACAGCAAGAAACGAGACGTGCGCACATCAAGCAGCTTCTCGCAGCAAATCTTTACAAACCATAAGACAAGCTACAATCCTTTTAATGACGTTGTGCAATTACCACGTCACTTCTACTTCTGCTCACTATAATGAGGGGAGACAGGCTATTTTCCTCAGTCAAACACACACACACACATAAACTTCAAACATCAGGAAAGACCAGGTATGGCTATTCTGTGTCGAAATCATTGAGTGATATCATGAGTAAAGAAATCTGGCGCTCTGTGAAATAGCAACGCTCTTGTTGTGTTATATTGCGTTTGGAATCAAGAAGAAAGACTTCAGGAGTGTAGTTGTTAGAAAGCCACATAGATGGCATGGCCCATCAACATAACATCAGAGAAAACCTGACAGAAATAAAAACAGAAAGGTGGAAACGCATTTGAGAACTTGCAAACTACTGACGTGTTTTGAAAAGTTTGGCTAAACATGTTTCTCTATAGCGTGTTACGAATATTTATCTCCCTGTGTGATGTCTGAGACTAAACACCTCCAAACAACGTCTGGCTGCGCTGCAGAGCTTCAACTCTTTTGATTTGTTTGGGACACAAAGTGACGCACAGGCCCTGTTTATACCTGGCATTAAAGTCAACATAAAAACAACTTTGCAAAACATTTCATTCTATCTTCTTGCAAATTTCAAATGTAGCACTTGAATTTCTGTATTGGGATTCGGTTGGATTATGAAACGGAGTGATGCTACATGACAAGTGGTTGGATGGGACTGATGACACAAAGAAAAATCATTTCTTACACTACAGAGCCTGGCTTTCGCCAAGTCAATTTTGTATATTTAACCAGGTTAAAGAAATCCACAACAAAATTCTTCTTAAAATCTATCCAGTCAATGTCCAAATATTCTGATATTGATGAAAATTGTGTTCTTATGAAAGAAACAGTTGCACATTTATTTTGCGATTTTAACTTAACCAGAGAATTTTTGGTTGACTTAAGTATTTAAGTGAGTCATAGATTTATCCGCAAGGATTTTATTTTCTACTATAAATGCCCAAAGATGCTTTCTATTGTTGTTAATTTTTTATGCCAAATATTTTATTCAGAAACCAAAATGACTTAAGTGTCCTATATATTTTCCACTGTTTTGCTGAAATTAAAGCTGTTGTTTCATCCTTAAGACAGAAAATGTACAACAATAATGAAACATTATAATGATTTATTTACAGATATTTATTTAGGATTTTCATTGTGCTTTTCTTTCTCTAACATTTTGAGTTAACAATTTTGTTGCACGCAATACAAGATTTTTTATTTTATTACTGTGACTGTCTTTTATCAGTGACACAGCGAAAACATCTTTCCCTGATTTTGTATTTGTGTTATAAGTTCTGCAATAAAAAAAGTTCTTACACTACATGTGTTGCATGCATATCCCCGAAATGTATTCTATTGATTCGTGTTCATAGACACAAATTTCCCCTTTCTTTTGTGTCACTCAGCACGACTTTTAATAGTATAGTATTTAAATATGATCTTTCATACGTATAAATATATATCAACCTGATGGGAGTTTGTCCCTTTTTTACAAGGTGGCTCATTGGTGTGAATTCCTACGATCTCATTTGTATGTTTTGTTATGATTTGATTTTGCCCCTGTGACGTTAGGTTTAGGGGCGGGGTTAGGGTAGCCATTATCATTGCTTTGCCACCAAGTGAAAGTGGCGTTTTTTTATAAATTAGCCTTTGCGGCTGTAATTTTAGGGTTTGGGGGTGAGGATGTCATGGGGTGACTTCCTTTAATATTAAGCTATAAATGTACATATGTGTATTGAAAGTCTTGCTGAGTGACACGAAAACATTTTGTGCTGACTGATTTGAAAAAAGGGGGACGTTTTTTGTCTATGAACACATGGCCTATGACTGGGTTGGCATATCTATAATATACTGTAAATCCTCAATTCTCATTCTTAATCATATTCTCTTGATCAAATAGAAGTATGTGTATGTATGTATAAATACAAAATTAATATGCATCGTGCACGGATACATATTATTATAAACACAAACTTTTATTCTGGATACGATTAATCGAGGTAAATCGTTAAACAGCCCTAGTATTCATAAACACAACATAAAGAAATCAACACATACTAAAATTTACAAATAAAATATAATTCTCGCTTTAGAATAATCACTTTTGTTTTCACATTTGATTGCGGTTCAAATAATCAGATTACAAAGCGTTTTGAATCCCGTTCACACCTGTATGTAAACAGTCCCATTAAGAGGTCTTAAGTTACTGCTAAGTGCTTACACGTCTCTGTGTGTTTCTCTCCAGGCTGAGTTTCAGTGAAAATATAACTTGAGTGTATTGATGAAAGCCATTGGCAGTTAAAAGCCTCTTCTTCATGATAAATGTAGGTGTCTCGACTTGTGGATGCTATAATCATTCTGGCTTTTAAGAGAGACAGAAAGATAGAGTGAGTGAAGGAGAGCGACTACGAAAAGTAAGTGTTTTTGTGACAGGGAAATCAACTAAAAGCTTCATGTTTTTGTGCGTGGCTGTAACGTAGAAGTACTTTTGGGACACCTTTGGTGACAAAACATCATCGGAAGAGAGAGAGAGAGATCGAACAAAACACTGCTTATGGGGATGTGTTCAAAAGATAAAGTGCTATTAAAAAGTAAAAAAAATGAGTTATGCGTCAAATCTCTAAGTATAAGAAACAATATTACTAATGTTTTCTGACGCAAATATCACTAAAATATATTTTTTAACTGTACATGTTGTTATATTGTAATTAGCTAAACAATAGAGTCAATCATGAGATTTGTGTGTAGCTCCTGTCTTCTCATCTTATGTCTCTAATGACATTTCTTTTGTGAGACAGAGGTCTGATTCACTGACCTGAAGCTTCCAGCGTCAAGAGACAAAATCAACAAGAGGGGAAAACAAAACGTATCAATATAGCGAGAAATGTCGACAGTATTTTATTGTTCTGTGAGCTGGACAGACCCCATCCAAAGGTTTTGGTCAAATTGGATTACCGGGAAAGTGAAAGAGTGATATTTTAGATAAAATCTCAACATTTACGTCTCTGTTTGGTTTATTTAGCGCATATCCGATAGCAACAGCTGATGTTTAGCTCTCCAAACTTCAGATTAGACATTTAGTCTAACACAATTAAAACCAAACAGACGGGAAATTGCTGTACTGCCATTTGTGCTTGAAAATGTCAGTTTTTGTTTTTTATTTGAAAACGTCAATTCTGTACAGCAAAGAATATCTTCAGGGTCATAACCACATTGATTTTGCTGAGTTGAGTAAGATGCATTCAGGGTCTACAATTTTTGTTGGTCTGGAAAAAACCCTGAAACTAGAAGAAACATTAGGTTTATAAATTCCTCTAACCCAGACTAAACGTAATCCTTAGATCAGCATCAAATCTAATATCTGTTTTGCCTTCTGCAAATCAAGTTCACAAGTTATAAACTTTATAGCCTTTGGCGACAATAGGGACATGTATTGTCGCTTTAATATTCAGATTAATGTTCGACATATGTGGGTTTATCAACTGAAAAATTATGTCATATCTTTTAGTCATAAACATATGGCTAATAGTTTTCAAATCAGTAAACCATGAAAGGGTCTTAGGCACCAAGCATGTCATTTTACAAAACTGTAATATAATAAAAGACACTTACGTTTCATAAACGGTTACTTATTTAATATTATTAATTATTGCTGTAAACAATTCCTCTACTAGTTTAAAGCTGGTGAACGCCAAAAACAATACCTGTTAAGACTATAACAATAACTATATTAGCATCCACACCAATGGACGATAACGCTGTTTACGTTTACGATGTTTGTTCTAAACTCGCTGTAAATTTGAATGCATTTTGATTGGGTCTCAATGTTTTGTGGTTCATCAATTAAAAAAAAAAATGCTTCTATCAGCATTTACTTGAACATTAAAAAAAAAAAAATCTCTTAACATTAATACACATTGAACAATTGTATTGACATTAACTAACATAAACAAAAGATTAAACAAATGCTGAAAAACTGTGTCGCTCACTGGTTAGTTTATGTATAAGATAATGTTATTAAGTTAATGCATTTACTAATGTTAACAAATACAACCTTTACACCGTGTCTACACCAGACGCGACAAAAGACAATAGAGCGCATTAGAACCCATTTTAATTAAAAATGTTGTCCACACTGGATGTGGCGCTGTGTAGACATGGTGTTATTGCAAGGTGTTAATGTGTTAAAGTTGTTATTGTCCTTGGTGTGAACTGAAACTTTTTTAGCTTGGCGAATCCCCGGTGTAAAGTATCGTCATATTAAACCGACTTGTCCAATCAGAGTCTAAATTATTATAATTTTTTAACTAGCATTGCTAAAGCATTAGCAAAGTTTAAAATTAATATACTGCACATAAGTTTGATTTTACAAGAGGTGAAGTTGTGGCAGTATCACTCAGTTTTATTGAGAGAGAAAATACATTTAAAAACATTTTATTTGGATGCCTTTTCGTGTGTCTGATCCTTTCAGTGAAATGAGGAGCAGCCAGCTGAAGCTAAATCAAAACGAAACTCGTACTTTCAATCTCTTTGCCTCCCACAGAGTGTTTGCTATGGACTGATGCTTCTGATGGCTTCACTGAGGGGGGCCTTCAGTCTTATTTTTGGTGTTTGTGATGATAATGTGATGATGTTCAATTTCTTACCATGTTTGTGCTGCTCTTTTCTAAAACAATAGAAGGCTTTGTTTGCACACCCGTGTAACGTTTCTTTTTCCCTACATACAGCATTGTCTCTATATAGAGTTGATCAATGTTTTTTTTTTTTATTAAGTGATATACTAAATAAAACACCACCACCTTTTATTTACAATTATTTGTCTTAATATTGAAGTGTGTTAATACGCCAGTATTTTAAGTTATGCTACAAATAAAAAGAAATGTCAATTAGAATCCGAATTTAAATAAGAACACATTAGACAAACAATTTGGCCACAATGTTCATTTGTAACCAGGCCAGCATGCATTGTGAATATATTATGTGGTTAATTATGTCATATAATTATTGTTTTGTTGTTTATGCCTCCACGGTTTGTTATTTGCTGTGTTAAAAGCTCCTCTTTTTACAGAATATTTGTTAATTACTGACTATGACTGTATGACTACATGTAATATATTCACTTTGGAAGGTGTCCATTTATCTAGAGCCCTATGATCTGCGCGATGTGGGAAAGCGTAAGCGGAATTCTAATATGTCTTCTGCTTGTTCTGCAAGTGTACGAGTGAATGAGTTGTACAGTTTAACATGTTACAAGCGTGACAATCGTGGATTTGTCTGTATCTCACTATACGAGGACATGAACACATGAACTTTATCAACAGAGCTGTTCTGAATTGATTTTACAAGCGTTTCACTGTTTGAGTGAAGCTACCATCAAACACACACTGACCCAAAGATATTAATATTAACAAGATGCGCCACTGCCGTTACAATGAATGGAGAGTAATGCGACGCTCAATATGGCCGCCCTAGCGAAGGAAGTCCCGCCTTCCAGTAAAACGAACCAATCGTCTATCCATAATTACAAATATTACAATTACTATAGTATAGTACCATTGTTTTATGGACAAATGTATTTACTATTGTATAGCAAAAATTAAGAACTCAGAACAATTAAAAAGGAAAAAACGAATTTGGGAAAAACTAAAAATGATATGGCCCAATTTATCCATCTGTATGTAACATTAATGTCCTTTGTCATTTACCTGCCTATTTATGTGATGAACTGCAATTTTTATACTTGTGCTACAACTATTTGGCCTGTGCTACAAAACTTTAAACCTCTTCAGCCCCGGTGCTATGTGCAAAAAAAGATAACGTACAGCCTGCTGTATTCTTGAAATGCACTGTAATTTGCTCTGGATGAAATGAATTGAGATAACTGTAAATTCTGTTACTGTCACCACCCTTAGGTTATAACCGAGCAAGCACATCGAGCCCATTCAACCTTGTAGCTGAGTGAGCGTATCGAGCGCACTCAGTGAGCATATCGGGCACGCTCTCCTGCAGTATCTGTGCTCTGGAGTGCCGATGGGAAGAACATTTTGCGTTATTGAACTGGTATTTTTAAACAAACCAGTAAAAAAAAGACTTGAGAAGGGTTTAGGCTTAGGGTGGGGGTTGGTAAAACCATAAATATTTATGAAATTATTGATATAACACATACAAAGAATTAAATGCATAAAAAGTGAACAGCCTAAAGCAATGAAATATCCTGCACGTCAATACATAACCGTACGTCGTAATAAGCTGCTGATGCTAGGGGGCTGTTGATCGTAATAAGGTGCTTGTACAAACGACCAACAGTCTCTTTTGGACAGTGCAAGTGTGGGCAAATCCAATGGAAATCCCATTGAAATAAATGGGAATGCTACAGATGTATCGCAGATCTCCCCAGCCGAAAAACAGGACTTTGGTGTGAAACGTTTTTTATGTAAAATTACATAAGACCTGTGACAAAAATTCAAATAAGTGAGCATAGGAATATCCGAACATATATTGGTATCAGAGAAAGAAAATACTTCTGGTGAATCCCTAAAATGAAACAATAAAAAGTTACCAACTCACATACTTTTATTACTCTATATCAAACAGTAGTGAGGTGTAGTGGAAGCTAAAATAGGCATCAGTCATGCGAAGGTATTGAGAATTTGGTCCTAACAAAACAGACAGACATACAGCCATGGACGAAGATGCTCATGTAAAGATTGTAAAGGTACCCAGACTGAGAAACACAATAAATCTGTGCACATCCTTAAAAAAAAAAAAAACCTCCTTTCAATGCTATTCAGGTCTATTTCTGTGTTATCAAAGCTTTGAGTAAAAGACGATACGATCAAAACTTTTATTTCCTATCCATCTATTTTCAATCCTCGGATGTTCTTTTTTCAAGCCTGAGAATAGCTTGCAGTCTGAAAAGCCTCATATAATAACATTTACCAAAGCAGACAATAACATTATTCCCAGAGCAGAAAATAGATTGTAAAGAATTTGAAAGGACACCATTTAGGATTGCGTATGTTTCAGAACGAACAAGCAGATGGGACATGAATTGAAAAGTGCCCTGAGGTTTGATGCAGGCGACCATCAATAGCGATTCATTTCTGAAGCTCAAAGCAGGAGTTTCAACATAAATCAGACTCACCCCGACTTCAATGTGATCTGAGCCCTTCTCGTCTTGCTTGTGGAGAATCTCAAAGTAATATCGTCTGGACGCCATGAGACTAAAGAGAGAAAGAGTGAACATTTGAATTAATGGGTTTAAGTCCTGCATTTGTGTTTTATTATCCTTATCTTAATATTTTATACTGACTCGTACATCACGATACTTGAAACATATAATCTGTTATTGTATCATATTGTTTAGTAAACAATAATATCAGAGTCATATTTATTAAATTGTAAAATTGTATTGATTTATGTTTAATTATTAAGGGTGTCCTCGACTAAGGATTTAAGTAGTCGAATCAAAAACGTCTTTCCTATAGTCGAATGACAGTCGAATCGCACGCGAGCGAGGGTACAGCATAAAGTGCAGGGCAACATTGATGCACCAAAAAACAATCAAACATTAATTTACAGAATTTGTTTACAGAATGTACATTTATAAAAAAAATAAGCCAGAAACAAGTCATAATGTGCAAAATAAATGTGTTTAGGCAAAATGTCTGAAATTCAGGGTAACATATATTCAAAACACAAGCCACAAATAGTCAAATGAATGGACATTTTCCTTTAACATCACGTAAGAATGCTGTGCCATTCAACAATACACCAGATCTCGCCTCAAAACTATTTTCAAAACTACTCGATAATAATTAATACTTTTTTTACGGGAATACAGCATGTTTATTACCAATGGACTACCAATAAAGTAACTTTATTTACCGCATGTTAAGGAGGAATGCAATAAAGCATCTTACCATTTAAACAGTCAAAAAGTCCCTTTCACTTTTTTTTTCCCTACGCACTCTTTCTCCGTCCTCCTAACACGCATGCTCGCTTTCAGTGCAGAGAATGGCCAGTTCCGAAAGTCTGCGCCATGCTTTCTATATTCGGTTATTTTGCTTATATCATTTTTTGTATCATGCAGCGCAAAGTTCAGTCTAAGTAACGAACCACGTGCATTTACAGAAAAAGTGTTAATTCATATTTATATGAATACAGCCATATCACTCTGTACCCCAAATCGGTTACCCACGGAAGCTAAGCAGGGCGGAGTCTGGTCAGTACCTGGATGGGAGACCTCCTGGGAAAGCTAGGTTGCTGCTGGAAGAGGTGTTAGTGAGGCCAGCAGGGGGCGCTCACCCTGTGGTCTGTGTGGGTCCTAATGCCCCAGTATAGTGATGGTGTCAAGCTCAATGCCTGTTTGTTTATTTAACTCGGCTGGGCAGCCATTAGCTAATTGCTGCTCCTCGCACCCATTCAGCCCGCACCTGTACCTCGTTACCCTTTTCCCATTTAAACCCTGTCTTTTTGTTTGGTCTGTGTGGGTATGTCTTGTGTACAGTGCGAATGGTGACTGTATAACTTGCCGCTGGACTAATTGTGTTTTAAATAACTTGTATCGTTAAGGAGAATTGTACATCTTTCTGTCCAGGGCCATCAGGCGAGGAAATAATTTATGCTCTTCCGGACAGTGAGACTTCTTAGAGAGCTTCCGGTCGGATGTCCTTCGGCGTTGCTCTCTGTCCACTGTCCCAGCGGACACAGGCACTCGGAGTGCTCTGCTTTTTTCTGTTGTCCTTTTGTTTTGTTCTTATAATAAATAACTTTTTGCTCTACCCTGCATCTGAGTCCTTCTGTCCCGTGACAGATGGGGACACCATACTGTAAAAAAAGCGCCGTCCTGCGGATGAGACCTTAAATCGAGGTCCTAACTCCCTGTGGTCACTTCTAGTAAAGAGTAGGGGTGTAACCCCGGTGTCCTGGCCAGATTCCCTCCAATGGCCCTTGTCAATCATGGCCTTCTAATATTCCCCACCCTTTGAATTGGCTCTATCTCTCTCTCTCCTCTCCACCGGTAGCTGGTGTTTGGTGAGCGCACTGGCGCCGTTGTACTGTGGCTGCCGTCGCATCATCCAAGTGGATGGTGCACACTGGTGGTGGGTGAGGAGAGACCCCCCTCATATGATTGTAAAGCACTTTGGGTGTACAGCAATACACAATAAAGCGCTATATTAATGCCTCATTCATTCATATGCCCAAACATTCAGTAAGTGATAAATGTTTGAAAACAGTGTACACATTCATTTGCAAGTCATCTGCGGGTGCAGAGCCGATCCTAGACATTTGGGGGCCCTAAGCAAACCTTTGTGAGGGGCCCTCGTCATAATAGTTCAAACTAGATATAAATATAACTGTAAACTATAAGAAATAAAAAATAGTAAATCAATTAACACACTTAAACGAATAAAGACTGAAAGACAAAAAACATTAAACTGTTAAATTACTTAATACAAAATAATTAAATAAATAATTAAAATAAAATACAAATTTTGATTGACATGTAAATCATTCTTTACCTAAAGTAACTCGTGGCTCTGGAATGAACCATGAGCTGTAAAAAACAAACTATAACATTAAAATGTGGTGTGTTTTACTCCTATGAAAACAAATCATTCTCTAAATGTGATGGTAAAAACAAAAAATCACATATTATCATGGGCAAACCAAATGCAGTGGATTGCTGTGGTGTACATTATAGCTGAGACTCATATAAACACTGTAGTTGGTTTTGAGCCTGTAAGTCATTCTCTGTAAATGCTATTGAGCTTTAAATAATCTTATATCTTTTGTATGAACCAATCTAGTAGATGAGTTTAAAATACATAGCAAAATACATAGCAGCATAAACAAATCTGTGCATTATAGCCCATTATAGACACCTACGTGAAAACTGTACAGCTGGTTTTGTGCTGTAAGTCATTCCCTTTAAATGCTACTAAAGTAAGACACGTGGATTAATGTGTATGTAACTTTGAAAACGGCCCCTAAATTCAAGAATGTCAAACGTCCCTCATCAAGGCATCTTTATGCCAGTGGACAAATACTGAATTTGTAAAAAGCAAATACTGAATTTTAGCAAAATCTAAAATAAGACTTTAAAGTAGTACAAAAATACATGCCTCCTTGTTCTTTTGCTTGTTGGCATTTTTTTCCGCCTAAGACAGATAGCTCCGGTTAAAGCCATAGTCATATGTAAAGACGCATATCAGCACATCACGTGCGTGCCATTACCTACCATCCACTGCATGATATCCGACTATGTCACAGTAATTAAGTAAATTAAGGATTAAAAAGGAAATTTGAATGATTCCTCTAATGTTGAATCCGCAATTTATTAAAATAACATCTTGTTTAGAATAGTGTTTTTGATTCAGTACTCAAGGGGGTCCCATGGTGGTGCAGGGGACTTGCGTAGTTTGCGTTTGGAAGAATTGCCTCTGTGCGGTTGCGTGCGGAACGCGTCTCACAGCACAGAAGACGCGGAGACGCGATCCTGCACTGGGTCATAGCCAGAGCTCGTGCTCATATGCGGCGGGGGTTTCGGTACCAAACCCTAAAAATTTCCCATTTCTTTACATCATAAATCATATTTTAGGAGTCTAGGAGTCATATTTTGTCCTGCGATATAAATCACACCACGTCTTAATATGTACGGTATATAAAATCATACAACATTACACAGGATGTATTGCAAAATATAATATTATATATTATACTGTATTATATTATATATCAAGAGTTTTGTCTGTCTGATTTTGCATGAGTAAATCACTCACTGTAAATCTCCTAAAATCAGCTCTCGGATCATAACAATCACACCTCATTTCACACCTTATTAAACCTCTAAATGTTACATTACAAGTGATTACTCGGCGGCACTCTCCACCCCTCACTCTCAAACCTTACACTACAAACACCATAAATATGAACAAAAATGTATTTAAACACTTTGCTAAATCGGAGGGGACATGTTTTATTTACACACGCTAATTATATTAGATTTGTTTTGTGGTGCCCTGGCAATTGGAGAGAGGAGATTTGCAACACAAGGATCCCGAAGAGCAAATTTGCACATGCATATTGATGAGCGCTGCTAATGCGTGAGACATAATTTAGCTCAGACGCAAATGCAAATGTCTCGCCTGGTCCGTTGGGCGTACGAAACAGACAGAGGAACCGGAACGAGCGAGAATAGACCTGGGTTCAGGGATGAAGGGGATACTAGTTGAAAAAAGAGAGAAGTGGAGGGACCTTGCATCTATCACGTCACAGTAATGTACTGTAAAATTACTGACGGAAGGGAACAGCGGCCCATCATCTGAAATGATAGACGGAACGGATGAGCGGTGCAGAGGACAAACCGCTGTGCGAGTCGGAGGTAAAAACAGGAAGTGTTTGAAATTCTGTGGTAAAAGTAGAAAATAGCCCCTTTTAGCTGGTCAAGGTGAAAGTCTCAGTAGCAGGAGTGTACCGCGGTTTCCCAGACTGAGAATTAAGTACAGTGGGGGGTGTCAATGACAGCACAATTTTGCCATCCGATTTGCTCTGCCTGTCTTATATACCACACTACAATCAATCACAGCAGGTGTGTCGGCGGGATGCCGCACAGGACCTTTAGAAACGTGGAGACAAATAAAGCTTCCCCATTCCTGAGAAGACAGGAATCTCTAGAGAAATTGTTTATTTGTGGCTATCTAGTTAGTTTGTAGTGAAACAAATAGTCACATTTTGCAACCATGTTCACGAAAAAACAAGCCTGCAGTATATTTAAAGACTACAGATCTACAGAACCTAGTCAGCTGTTTACCTAAGCAACTTGATAGGCATTATAAGCATGCACTGACACACAGTGTGTTTTATAACAGACAGCAAAATGATGGTGCCTTAAAAGACATTGTTTAAGACAAACAAAAAGCAGAACTAAATGTATCCTTCATGATTACGGCAACCCCAGGATTCACTGCGACAAGAAAAATGTAATTCCAAAAATATATTATGTATACATTTTCGTTATAAAAACAGTTTTGAAAAACTAAGAGACCAAATATGTATTTATTCTCTGGTACAGTAAGTATGTGTTTAAATAAAATTATCATTTTTGTTTCATTCTGTAAACTATTAAGATTTCCAAATCCCAAATACGATTATTTTGGTTTACTAAAATTTAAATATTGAAAACGTTCCTGTTTACTGAAATCAAATAAAGTTATAGGCCTAAAACTTATTGGAAAAACTTTAACTAAACAAAAAAGTGGAATTTTGACTGAATAAGTTTTAAGGCACTAAAATTATAATATTAAACAAAACTATTAAAACTAAAATAAAAATTAAGTGATTTTATGTAGCAACATAAACAAATAAATAATAAAATAACAAAAGCATATAAAAAATTGCTATTATTTTAAAATAAAATCTTAATTTAAATATTATTAAAACTACAGTGAAACTAAAAACAAAACTATAATAATTAATTTCATATAATTATAAATTATTGTTTTATTTGCAGGAAAAACAAAGGGAAAACTGGTCGAATTCTTTCAGACCTCAAAAACAGCGAAGGAAATAAGCTTATATATTTAAACAACACAATACTTATATTTTAACATGTATACTGAATTTGATTCATATATTTCGATTGTGTAATGTAAACACTCTGTTCTTGGGTTGACATCAAAACTACAGAAACGTTTTTATAATAAATTGATTATTAAAGGTTTAAATATTTTGGTGTACATAATCGCAATCATTGACTGTTTTACAGCTATATTTACATTTCATAAAACAAACTGGTGGTGAAAAACCCAGGCGTTTGTTCTCATCCAGCAGGTGCTGTGAAAAATGGGGGTTGGGATGTCCTCATTGTGCCGTGAGGGATGGATAGCAGAGCTGCTGGATAAACAGCACCAGATATGAAACTCAACATTGTCTCATCATGCTCTATCCGCAACGTCCCATTTTTACACCAAAGTCTCTCAACCGCAAGATTCTGTAGTTTCAAGTAAATAACGTTCATCACAACTTATCAAACAAATGACCTCAGATCAACTTTGCTTTTTACAGACCCTGCGATGCAGCTGCAATTTCTGGAAAAGTTATAATTAAATATGGAGGCTATGTCACAAGATGGACTTCAAGTATGCACTTTATTGGTTATGACATCCCCAAAACATAGTTTTAACAAAATTCAAGTTCCCATGTTTGATCTGACAGCAAATAATGACGTCATAATTTGTTTGTCATCAAACTTAGATATTGTTTGACTTAAGAAGATCGGCAGAAAACAGCGCATGTACTAATCTCATTTCCTTTTAAATTTATATACGTAATACTTTTTGGAGCTTGACAAACATAGTCTTTCTTCATTTGTAGCATTGGATGAAGGTCTGATCCATAAGGCACACTTCAAAACTGAAAACACTTCAAGAGTTTAGAAGTTGTCATCTGATAGGTTGAACTCCAGGAGACGTGTGTGTTGCGTTCTTTAAAGCCTGGAAACAAAGCCAAACTTTTGCTTTATATTTCAGTCAGACACTCTTTTGGGCAGGCTTTTGACAATGCTGTTATGGAATCAAGACCTTATGCCATCAGTCTGAAGATCTGGCAACACAAGACTACGCAAACATATGGAAATATGTATGTGTGTGCGTATTCACATGTCAGAGAAATGATGAATAGAGGCCCAGTCCGAAAAAGAGTGAGCGAGTGAGAGAGCGAGAGAGAGGGAGAACAAGCTCTTAATTGTCTGGCTAATTGCAAACTCTGACTCAGTCTCTAAGTAACTGTGCCGAGTCCAGACCAGACATGAAGATGAATGTGAAAGAGAATCTGACAACTCCATTAACGTCATACTTTCTGCCAACAAGAGCCGTCACAAGTCATTTTACTTTTCATAAAACATTTCACCACAGTAGCAAACAACAAAAAGCGGATCCCACATTCGGACTCAACATCATAAAAGTGTAAGAAATGATAAAATAGATGATACAACATTGCTCTGGAAAACAAGCTAACTTTAGATACCTCAGAAATAGAGTGGGCTGATGCTCTTGTCAATAATTCAGATTCACTGATGGCTGAAGGCAGACATATTACCTCCCTGTGCAGCATACAGAAACACACCGATTGCTTATAAGGTCTGTCTATTAAAGGTACATTTTGACAGAAATGTGGTTTTCCCTGTTGGTTGTATAGGTATGTTAAGTCATTTTAGAAATTCAATAGTTGCACAAGATGGAGCCGGTGAGCTTTTGGGATGCCAGGGTCGGCAGACTAATTTCCGGTCAAATAACACTATATGGGAAAAGGAGGATTTTCAGACTGTAAATATGGGTGTTTTTTAGATAAAAGAGAAGAAGAAAGTAATATATCAGCCATATGACAGATCCTCTTTACATTGCTGAGCACTTCGTTAAGTAAGGGATAATGTACAGGCAGTCGGTTGTTATCGCAGAAAGAAGCCCCGACAGTGTGATCAGGGTATCACACTGAAGGGGCTTCTTTCGCGATAACAGCCGGTTGCTTGTACATTATCCCGCTTATTACGCGGCTACTTGCCACATGAGAAATAAACTGGACATGAAATATGAATTTGAAATGTTTTATTAGGTCATTTTTACCAAATGCAGACCTTCCGCGAGGAAAAGCCGTTTAGTTTCGGTTTTAAAGTAAGAAACAACGTTCAAGCGTCACGAACAGGCAAATTGGTTTAATCATTCGTAAATATAATATCATGTATGTTTATTAAAAGACACATTTATAAAAAAAAATTGTGTAATATTAAACTACCCCTCTCAAGATGATTTGCAGCATCCGGGTTCCAGGGTGTTATTAGTTTCGAGCGGTTGTTATGTGAAAAGAACAACCCTTGGAATGTTGCGACTGGCCAATCAGAGTCAAGCATTCAAATGAGCCGTGTAAAAAGCCAAAACATCTCGATAGTGTTATAGACCCCTTTGGGCCGACGTCAAAGCATTAGCTGAAGGCTAAATAAGGGGAAAACTGGAGGCGGTCAATACAAACCAGCACAGATTCAGCTACATAAGGAGTTTAAAATATCATCTTGTTGTGTTGTTTAGTGACAGTATACAGTCTCCAATTTGATATTTTAACACAATCCCCTGCCATTGCCAAACAAAAACATAGACGACAGCTGTAGTTCAACACAATAAAACGAGCGGACTGAACAGAAACGATCATCAAAAATGCTTGCGTTTCACTTCATAACACTTAAGATTAAAATCTTTTGTTGGTGTGGACTATGATTTGGGTGTAAAAATATCTTCATATCAGAATATACAAATCAGAAACTGGGGAACAAGGTTTTTCACGTAGCATTAACTTTTGAACGCAAAGGGTATGCTAGCTAACTTTGTTAACTTTGTATACAACTAGCAGTTGACTATCGGCCAGAAACTAAACATAAAGGAAACTGTTTGTCATCTCTTTTTCTTTAGTTGTCACAAGTGCATTAGTATAAAGGGAGGGACTAGTGAGAAGGCTCATGTTATGTGTTTGTGTTCAAGTAAATGCATTTGCTAACGTTTACCACTATTAGTACACGCACGGATCTATAGGTTTGGTAGGTGTAGATGTCAGGCCACTTAACTGGAGGTAATCCTGTCAGATCTTCTCTGGATCCATTATGTGAGCGCGTACACGTGGGCCAGGTTCCTTGCGTTAAAGTCAACTTTTTCAAAAACAATGGCGGTCCTAGACATGGCTGACCTTACATGATAAAGTTTAATCAGATTTTTTTTTCAGCAAGCAAACAAAACGTGCTACCTAGCATTAGTAATGCGGTCAGGGAGGTCTTTCTGCCTCCACCTAAGCCCCGCCAAGAAAAATGTGTCACAATGTTTACTAACAGGCGTCTATACGACCGAAAATGTGTCTGCCGACTTTGGCGTCGCAAAAGCTCACCGGCGCCATCTTGTGCAACTAGCCCATTAAACCGGAAACTGATTTCCCGACTTCTGACAACATCGGAAGTTCTTCACTACACTTGTGCATAGAGTCCATATCAGACAGCCGTGGAATGCAAGTCAAAATATGGTAGCATGCCGAATCCCATTGGTTCTCGTGTGTCTCTTGATTAATAATCATATGTGTGGTGAATTATGGGGTAATTTACATGTTTAGGTGATCTATTATGTAGTGGTAAAAACAAGTTTCCTATTCTTAATCCTTGTTTCTTGTCCACTGTGGGAGATGCTGATGATATGATTCTGACATATTCTGACGCGTACCATAAATAGATCCAGAGAGGCGTGTTGATGTTCCAAACAAATAACTGAAGTTTATTAAATCAAAAAATAAAGATGCATTGTAACAAAAATGAAACAAACAACTTTTTAGGCCGCTTGCAGGTTTGTTGCACCATGCCACCCTAGCTCCATGTGCACGGTCAAAAGACTGTGTGCTCTTGCACCAGCGCCCCCTTCCTGTCAGGGGTGGCCTATCCTTTATACAACTTTTCCCCTCTCACCTATAGAGGGCACACACTCAGAGAAATAAACAATTAACAATATAACAACATACTGATATTTAAATTAACATATTTATAAAAATTAAATAAAGTGGTAAGTATGGCTCCTACACCCGGCCCCTAATTGAGCGTTTAAGCATCAATTACAATACATTAAATAAATGGAGCCAAAATGAGCTTATTAAAAAAAATGAATACTCATCTTTAAATATTATTCAGTAGGCACTTCTATGGTTCAGATCTAATTTTCTGCATCTTCCAATAGCAGGCAAAGTTTGGTAACAGGTCTTTCCAAGAAACCAGTCTTAGTCTTAAGTTGAACAGTTCTTATAAGTCCTTTGGAATCAGGAAAAACTTCTGTTATTTTCCCAATAGGCCACGATCCACGAGGTGCTGAACTGTCCACGAGCAGCACAATATCTCTTCTGCAGTCCTCTTTTTGCAGTAAACCATCTCTGTCGTTCCTGTAGTAATGGTAAGTATTCTTGGGACCACCTCTTCCAAAACAGGTCTGCTAAATATTGTACTTGCCTCCACCGACGTCTGTTGTATACGTCTGACCTTTGAAACAATCCAGGTGGCAATGTAGGGCTAGACTTTAGCAGAAGAATGTGATTTGGTGTCAAAGGTTCCAGATCATGATGGTCATCAGACATTGTGGTAATGGGACGACTATTCAAAATTGCTTCGATTTCACAAAAGAGTGTTTGTAGTCCTTCATCATCGAGGGTGTGTGTTTGTTGTTGTTGTAAATAGAGCATAAGATCTGCCTCACCATTCGAATGAGCCTCTCCCATACTCCCCCATGATGTGAGGCTGTTGGAGGATTAAAAGTCCACTGAATTCCTTTCTGGAGCATTACTTTCTGGATTCTGCTTGGTTCCATTCTGAAAGTGAATTCTGTAACTCTCTTTTTGCACCCACCAGGTTAGTCCCGTTATCTGATCGAATATGCAGTACTTGGCCCCTTCTAGCTACGAATCTTCTTAAACCGTCAATGCAGGAATCTGTATTCAGTGAGTGAGCCATTTCTAGGTGAACTGCCCTGCTTGTCATGCAAGTGAAAATAACCCCATATCTTTTAACCTGACCTCTTCCTCTTTTTGTCACGAAAGGTCCAAAGTAGTCAACACCAACATTGCTGAAAGGTGGAAGATCAGCTTGTAGTCTTTCCTTTGGTAAATCTGCCATCTTTTGCTCTCCAATTTTTCCTCTTACACGCTTGCACACAACACATTTAGACAGAACTTTGCGGGCTGCAGAATTGGCATTTATAATCCAATATTTCTTTCTCAGGTGTGAGAGAACATGGTTTCTGCCAGCATGTCCGAGCTGTTCGTGTATATGTTGAAGGATAAGTGTGGAGATGAAGATCCTTTGGAAGTATTATTGGTTTGGTTTCCTCAGGCATGCAGACTTGTCCAACCTCCTCCAACCCTCAAAACTCCATCATCCATCACAGGATCTAGCTTGTACAGGCTGCTGAATCTATTCAATCGCTTTCCAACAAGTGATGTCTTTTCAATTCTTGACATTTCATCTGAATACCTTTGTTTCTGGCAAAACTCAATGATGGCCTTTTCTGCTTTCAAGAGATCATCCAGGCATACGGATTGTCCACAAAGTGATGTCTTGAATGCTTTAATTTCATTACATACCTTGTTTTGGCTCTGAGTGTCCTTATTCACGCAGGTTGCCTGTATTTCTTTTCTTTTTGCAGTGAGCAAGCGAAGGATATTCTTGAACTTCAAGAACCATGCTACTGCCAACTTTAGCTTTGTCCAACTTGAAAAATAGTTAAGCAATTGGTTGGTAGGATTCTCCTTTCCTTTAATGATAGTACTATAAACAGTGGTGTTCCTTTTAACTTCAAGATCCTCGAGTGAGAGAGACATGGGTCCCAGGGACTCTTAGGCCATTCCTCTTCTTTCTTCCATAGAAAGTCTGGTCCATGGATCCACTCTTTGCACTTCACCAATGTGCCGGCACTCACCCCTCTTGATGCTAGGTCAGCAGGGTTCTGCTTTGTTCTGATGAATTTCCACTGAGTTACATCTGTGTTTTCTCTAATAACAGAGATCCTATTAGCTACAAATGTGCGGAACCTTGCATTCTCATTCGCAATGTATTTCAGTACTGACTGACTGTCAGTCCAAAAGGTTGAGCTTTCGAGATCTATCTCCAAAGCTTTCCTTACCAAAATGTCCACTCTGACTGCTAGCACTGCAGCTGTAAGTTCTAGACGCGGAATTGTGACTTGCTTAAGTGGAGCCACTCTGGCTTTCCCCAACATGAAAGACACATGTACAGTGTGCATATCATCAGTCAGTCTCAAGTAACTCACTATGCCGTATCCTTGTTCACTAGCATCAGAGAAATGATGCAGCTCTGCTTGCTTCACATTCCAAAACAGTTGGCTTTACACAACGTGCCACTCTGAAATCTTCAATCTCATCAAGATCCTTTATCCATTTTGTCCACTTATCCACTGCGGCCTGTGGCATTTCCTCATCCCAACCACATTTACTCCTACAGAGGTCTTGGATAAGCAATTTGGCAGGTAGAGTAAAGGGACTCAAAAATCCAAGTGGATCATAGATGGAGCTTACAACTGATAGTAGTTTCTTCGGGTGTGGGATTTGCACTTGACAGTGATAATTTAAACATATCATTCTCCACGCACCACAATAATCCAAGAGCTCTTTCAGTGGGAAGCTTTTCCCTGTCGAGATCCAATTCCATCACATTCTGAGCTCTCTTCCTTTGGAATATGTGCAAGAACAGTGCGACTGTTACTCCCATTTTGAGATGGAATCCTCCTGTTTGACAGAGAGATGTAAGATCTTTCACCAATTTTACTGCTTCATGCTCTGTTGGAAGGGACTTCAAGCAATCGTCTACATAGAAGTTTCTCAACAGTGTTTATCACCTCAGTTCGAAAACCGTTTTTGTTGTCTTTGGCTGTTTGTCTTAGAGCAAAGTTTGCACAGCTGGGGGATGAGACTGCCCCAAATAGATGTACCATCATTCGATGTTCCACAGCTGGCATGCTGACATCACCACTTGGCCACCAGAGGAATCGCAAGAAGTCAACATCTGTTCTTGTCACTCTGACCTGATGGAACATTGCTTTGATATCTGTCATAACTGCAACAGATTCTTGGCGAAATCTGGTCAAAACATCAAAAAGTGTGTGGGTCAAATCAGGACCCTGAAGTTCTGAGTTGAGGGATTTACCTTGAAAAGTAGCAGCACAGTCAAAGACCACCCTTATGGTCTGTTTTTGGGATGGTATACACCATGATGTGGGATGTACCACAATTTACCATCTCTTTTTTTTAGCTCTTGTTGTGGCACCACTTCAGCATAGCCCTTATTTATTACTTCTGTTAGAAATTCAGTGTAGTCGGTTTTGAATTTTTCATTCCTCTTGAACTTTCTTTTCAAACTTTGAAGTCGCTGTTCTGCCACTTGATAATTGTTAGGCAATGCTGTGTCGTCCTTCCTAAAAGGTAGATCAAGAGTGTAATGTCCATTTTTTAACTTTATCGACTGTTCTGCGATCTTGATGAATCTTTTGTCTTCTATAGACATTTCAGCCTGCTCTTCACTTGACCTCTCATTAAAATCATGATTGTATTGTTGCATCAACATTTCCCAAGTTCGAGACAGAAATTCTGTTAACAACAACACCATCACAGCTGTTCCTGTTTGCAGTGTTTTTGCCTTGTAAAGGACCATTAATAACCCATCCTAGTAGGGTCTTAACTGCATATGGCCCATCCTCTTGGCTATTAAGGATTTCCCAAGGTTCAATGGCTTTGGGAGCATTGCTTCCAATCAACAACTCCACCTTGGCTGGAATCCTAGGAAACTGTACCCGACTAAGGTATGACCATTTAGATAGTTCTTCCTTTGTGGGAATATTACAGGTGTCAACAGGCATGATCTTTTGGGTGTAAACTTCTGGCAGGTGGATGAAGTTACTTTCTTCCAGTGAAGAAACTTCCAACCCGCTGACAATGTAAGAGGGCACAGACTTATCTTGGCTCATTGTTCGAAGAAGAATATTGGTCTTTCTTCCAGTAATGTTCAGTTTCCTCATAAGATCCTCTGTGCAGAAGCTTGCCGAGCTACCAGGATCAAGGAAGGCATATGTTTGCAGAATCTTACTTCCTTTTGAACTTTTAATCTGTACTGGTACAATCGACAACAAACATTCTGTGTAAGTCTGCATGTTTCTGACTCCAGCATGCTTACCATCTTGAAGAGAGACCTGTGTGCTACTCACAGGTGTTTTCTTAAGTTGTTTTGATGATTCCAATGCTTTAATGTGTAACACTTGGATGAGGTTTGTTGCATATGGAGCAGTTAAGATGCTGTGTGCAGTCTTTACTCAAATGTCCTCCTTTGGTTAAACACCCAAAACAGATTCCATTCTGTCTAACAAAGTTGATCTTTTCCCTGTGTGGCTGCTTTTCAAACTGTAAGCATGACATCAAATCATGTCCATTGTTACAATAGAGACATGACATTGGCTGTAAATCCTTAGATGTGGTTTGTGGCAAGTTCACATGCACATTGGTAGCAAAACTGCCTTTGGATTTGGGTTTCAATACTTTGGGCTTTCCTTTGCTTAGGCTTGAGTCTTGGATTTCACCAAATATTGGGTCTGAGACAATGTTAGCTTGTTTTTCAATGAAGCTGACGAGATCTATCATCTTTACCTTGTTCAACCCGCTGTTCTTGCAACTCAAATGCCTTTGTACGCCACCTCTCTCTGAGCTTGTATGGGAGCTTGAAAGCAATACTCCTCATATTGGAGACTGTGTCCAGTTCTTCCATGAACTCCAAGTCTTCCATACTATTGCAGCAGCTTCTAAGAAACAATGCAAAAGCCTGTAAAGCCTTTGGATCTTCTGGTTTTATTGAAGGCCAGGAGAGTGCTTTCTCGATGTAAGCACATGAAATCCTATATGCATTACCGAAGTGTTCTTTCAATAGCTGCTTTGCCTTTTGGTAACCTTGGTTCGGTGACATGTGTTGGCAACTTCTTACCAGCTCCTGTGCTAGTCCCCTTGTGTACTGAAGGAGAAAGTGCAGCCTGTCTGCATTATCATCGGTTTTAGTTTCAATAATGTTCTCAAAAGAATGAACGAATGACCGGTACTCCAGAATATCTCCAACAAAGATTGGAATTTCTCCTCTTGGTAAGGTGGAAAGAAGTTGTTGTTTCAGAAGCATGTCTGTCAAGTTTTTTTTTTTTGAAGAATTCTAGCAAGATCAGGCCCTTGAATGACATTAGATGAAGATGAATCTCTACTTTGTAGAGGTCTTGCTTGAACTGTATGAGAGATTTGTGTAGAGGATTTGGAGTCAGTGTCATGGTGTGGTCTGTTGAATTGCATTGCTGTTCTGAGGATAAGAATGTCTTGCAGTTTGAGTTGGTGCTGTAGAGAGTCCATGAAAAGTCTCCTTTGGGCGCACATCTTGTGCATTTGTTGCACTGGATAGAGTTTTATCCAACATCTCCTTACAATACACATTCATGGCATCTTCTTCGACAGCATTTCCATTGGTTATTGAGGGATCTGCATTCTTCAGATACTTGATTTTTGCTGTGCTGGCTGCAATTTCAGCTTGAATTTCCCACACCTCCTTCATCTTTTTAAGTTCCTCCTCTTTCTTCTCTATAGCATGTTTTTTGTGGCAGTGCATTGGCTTTGGCAAGTAAAGCTGCCCTCTCTGCCTCTGCACAGATACGCGCTGAGGCTGATGTTGACACACTTGATCTGCTTAAATTTGATCTGCTAGATCTACCGCTACGCACAGACAAAACAACTGAAGTTATCTTCATCATTTAGTTGGTCATTCACTTTTAGAGAAGAAGCTTGAGTACTGGTTTGAGAGTCAGGTTCTTGAATAGTAGACATCCACTTCTCAACGGTAGACACGAAAATTTCAACTTGCTTCATTCTTGGTTCATACCAGGTTTTCAAATCTTCAACTTTATCCTCTTCACTTAACATTTGTACATATGATTCTTGAAGAGATTTGAATTCAACAAACATTTCATTGAACTTCATCATGTTTCCCTTTACTTCCTCAAGATATTCAGCATCAGTCATCAAAGAGTTAACAACATTGATTCTCCTTGTAAGATGTGCCATCTTGCCTGCTCTAGAGGCTTTCAAACGAGCAGCAACCTCATTCAAGTCTCCCGAGCTGAGCCCGGGAATTGCTCTTGAATAGACTCATCCATTTTGTTTCAAACAAGCAAATATCCTTTTTCCAAAGACACAAACTTTTCAAATTTCCTTTGATTCCTCTTTAAAATGGCATATATCAAGATTTCATCAAATTAATCCTTTCATTCACTGTTTGCAGCATCAAACTTGAAAGTGTTTCCAATAACATTCAAATTTAACTCAGCACATTGTTTCCGCAAGCACATACCTCTTGGAGAAGTTTCCTTTGTTCTCTGCTTCCAATGCCATGCGGTCTTCAAACAGTCCATCCACTCCGTTCAAGTTTAAGGATAATCCTCCTTTTCTCAAACATATTCCATTTTCAAAGCTAGTCTTTTGACATTTTGTAGTGGTAAAAACAAGTTTCCTATTCTTAATCCTTGTTTCTTGTCCACTGTGGGAGATGCTGATGATATGATTCTGACATATTCTGACGCGTACCATAAATAGATCCAGAGAGGCGTGTTGATGTTCCAAACAAATAACTGAAGTTTATTAAATCAAAAAATAAAGATGCATTGTAACAAAAATGAAACAAACAACTTTTTAGGCCGCTTGCAGGTTTGTTGGACCATGCCACCCTAGCTCCATGTGCACGGTCAAAAGACTGTGTGCTCTTGCACCAGCGCCCCCTTCCTGTCAGGGGTGGCCTATCCTTTATACAACTTTTCCCCTCTCACCTATAGAGGGCACACACTCAGAGAAATAAACAATTAACAATATAACAACATACTGATATTTAAATTAACATATTTATAAAAATTAAATAAAGTGGTAAGTATGGCTCCTACAATGTAATAATTGCAAAAATACACACTATAATGCTTCTAGTGGCAGTTCTGAGAATGCTTCGGGTATCATTATTGCAGCCCGACACATTCTGATGTGAAAAACATCAAAATGGTTAAACGCATCATAAGTATCCTTATTTCAATTGGCAAACATAACCTACAACATTTCATACATGAGTTGTTTGAAAATGGTTTAAGAAAAGACGCATAGGCAGCCGTGACTCAGACACAGTCCTTGCTACAGTGTTAAAACTGTTGACTTTGACTTTATCGTTTTAATGAACTCCACGAGGTCTCGGGCAGCTGCGGAATCATTAAGATTCATAAACTCTGTGTATGTGTGGCGTTATTAGTGTGAAACACTTCATTTCTGGGATCCCAGCCACAGACAGACTTCACAGTAGATGTTAGTCTGATGTCCCAAGAGAGAACAAAGTTTACAATCCAACTTAAAACTAACAAGCCTGAGCTTTACTGGAGGAAATCCTTTATCCATTAAAATCCATGGCTCATGGGTGAGGGAATTAAAAACTGCTATTTTAGGAGGGAAATAGTTAGCAAGATATGGACACAAATTGTTTTTTTTTTAACTGAATTTATGTACGTATGTACGAATGTATGTATTTAATAAAATTGTTAGTAGTATTTGCTCATACAAACTGGGGGTTACTAGGGTGTTACGACGTGGTTACCAACTGTTCTAGGGGGTTTCCCTGTCAGAAAACCCTGGAAAGCGTTCCTCAAAAGCCTCAATTTGTTTTCAGCAGAAGAAATAAACACACAGACCATCTATTACAAGTACATTTTGACAGAAATGTGTTTTTCCCAGTTCATTGTTTAGGTATGACATGTGGGTGAGTGAATTATCAGGAAATTTTAATTTTAAAATGAACAACTCCTTTAAAATCAGAAAAAGTATGGTTAAATATTGCTTAATGTTTTTTATTCACTCTGCAATTCAGTAAACTTAATGCAAGTGCACTGTAAAAAATATATTTTTTAGTATTTTTGTCTTGTATTTCAGTACATATGCAGGTATCTGAAAAGTATTAAATCAACCTACAGTACATTCATTTTAAAATATAAATAGTATCAAAATGCTTAAAGCAAGAAAAATATCTGTCAGTGGGGTAAGACAAAAAGACTGAACTGAACATCACGTTTAAGCCAAACTGTTGTCACCATTCAAGAATTGGATACGATCATTGTTAGATAATATAGCCTATATGCAATAATATATCTGTAGCACATGATGATGTAAAAAGAAACACAGACAAATATACATATATTTGCTCCACACTTCCAGGCAGTATGACATAGCACTTTTTTGGAAATTGCCTGAGGGCTTGCTAAAAATACACTGATATGATGCCACTCTCTCTATATCTCATCTCATCCAATCTCTCTTCTCTTGCTCTTAAAGTGCAGAAACAGATCTCTCACGGTGTCTAGCGTGAGTCACATTCAGCAAACCCATCTCTGAATCCTCCCTACGGTGGTTTTAAACAGACATTCTGGCCACCTGGCTTTCCCACACAGTGTTTGTCATCCCATTATATTATCATCCGATCACATCAGGACTAATCTAATGGAAAGCCCATCAGAGACTGCAGACCTGCATCATCATTCAGCTCGCATGTTCATCATCAATTTGATGAAAGTGTATAAGATGCCCACCAAAAGTACTTTGGGATTTGATCAAACTTCTAACAAAGTGATCAAACCCATACATGGGATATATCTTGTTAGATTTCAGCAAAACACCTCAGGAGGTTTTTAAGGAACTTTTCAGACATCTGCAATAAAACATACGACATGTGCACACTTTTTCTTCAGCAAGGAAAGATTATCTTCGATAATCACTTTCTTGATTTACGAGAGAGTTGGAGTTCATCGAAATAAAAGCATGAGCTCAATTCAATCAAGTAAGTGCACGCTGAATGGATGCAAGTAGAGAAGTGTCTCGTAGCGGCTTGATGCGCCGTTAGATAAGATGCTTTATCTGTCAATGATCTGTGCTAGTGAAAAATACTAACAATGGACTATCCCCCTTTAAATGCGAAGTGCTTAACTTCCAATCAATATCTACCATTGCCTCTGTAAAACTCTCTCTCTCAAATTCAATAACAGCATTGATTTGTGATCATGCTAATCGTGAAAAACACAGTTAGTAAAGTCCTTAAAGTGCCTACATATTTGTCTTTTTCACTGTTGTTTTGTAAATCAGATCTTTGTGGTTTTGGACAGATTCTCTTTATTTAACATTGGAGACACTAATTGCACAAAAAAACACAATTTCTTAGGTCGAAGGTGTATCTTAGAGAAACATAACCGTTCCAAACTATTCTAAAGAACCTTATCAGACTGCACTTTAAGCCACTCTAAGCACAAACTTAAAATAAAGAATGTTGTAAAAGTTAGACAGCACAAAAGATTCAATTAGTTCAATTCAGTTTCACATGTATCCTGTGAGGAACAGGCAATCCTAGAAGGCACGGCAACTGGCTCCTCCCAAAATCCACCAAAGAGTGGAAAATTTGAGAGAAAAGTTGACTACAATTACATTTATTTCACTCAATACTAAAGCATAATGGTTGTGTCTAATGAAAAATTGACTATTTTATTAAATATTTATGTGTGCTGAGTATTTATAGCACAATGCTATTGGAAGTGTCTATCCGGTCCATTAAGGCTCATCTTCTTTATACAGATAAAAGTACTGTGTTGCCTAGTACTCAGTATTGTGTTTTTGTATGTCAGCTAAAGCATTGTGTTAACAAAGGATGAGGGTTTAATTCTTAGCAAGGACACACATACTAATTAAAATGTCCTGTACATTTTTATTATATACAGGCTATACTTTATACAGTATGGCCTGAATGCACTGCAAGTCCCTAGGGAATGCACAGAGGTGGAAAAGTACAAAAATATTATACTCAAATAGAAGTAATCCTACTTTGATGAAATTATACTTGTGTACAAGTAAAAGTAAAAAGTAGCTTTTTTAAAATTACTCAAAGTAAAAGTTAATTAGTTACTTTTTAAAAGCGGAGGTGAACTCTCCTGTTTTGTGCAACACCAACCATAGTCATCATAGTGCCTAATTTTATATATTAAAACAGGTTACAAGTGCCCTGCAACCAGTAAATATTTTTTTTGTCTTGTTTGGCAGAAATATCATAGAATCATATAGCAGAAATATTAACTAAACAATTATTAAATCAATATACATTTTCTTAAGAATCAAAATGAAGCCTTAAAAAGATTTTAAACCTTGTTTTCTTAATAAATTATCAATGGTACACACTGCTAAGTTTCAGTAGTGAAACCACGTATACCTGTAAATGGTTCCATGCAGGGTAACACGTTTGTACGGAATGAGAGTAAATATATTTAATATATTTATGTAATGATTGACAGTTGTAACCCGGTCGCTACCATGGCAACATTTTTGCCGTTAATCGCAGTGAACAAGAAACATGAATCCCAAGAGTTTAATCCGTTTGATATGTATCTGCTGTTTTCGGCCAAAGACTGGTTAAGTGAGGCAATTTGAACTAAAACACAGACAGAGACGCTGTGTTTTGTTTATGTTCAGAGCGTCACAGTCGCGGTGTTGCCATGTTTAAATATTTTAAAGAGCTTTGCATTTGTTGTTTAGACTCTTCTTATGAAGCTGCATATTATAGTTAATAAAGTGAACAGTTGTGCGTAGTGGTTTTTTGCCTTATTACATGTATCGATGTGTAGGTTTATTTTGGGCTTTTCATTGCTTTCTGTTCTTTTCAACATTTTGATCTGGCAACACGGTCATTTTTAAGGCAGGGCTGGTGAGGCTTTTCATAAAGCATGAAAAAGCAAGCATATTCATGTGACTTTCTTGCCCCGCGCTTACAGAAGAGAGAGTCATATGATGCACGTTTAAATATGTCATTAAAGCAGAAGTTGTTCAGTTCGGTTACACACTGCGCAAATGTGGTGCAGACACATTAGTGAACTGTGCGTCTACAAAACGGGAATAAACACTTAAAATATAGCATTATGCACCCATGTTGTTTTGACTTTTACTAAACTGTCCAACCTTCTTATTAGTTACCATTGCAACAAGGGTACGAGCATTATTTAAACAAATATTATTTGTCTTATTGTACCTCTACATTCTTGCACATAAGGATTTTTATAAAATGCACAGCGTCCATAATCCTGTCTTGAAGCTGAAATGGTTGCTTAAATAAGGCCAGGGGTTTACTTCATTGTCTTCAGCAGTCCGAGTTCGATTGGGTTTCATCTTTAGGACAAGTGCACTAACTTCTCCATCTCCGTCGCTCTTCTAGTATTGACGTAAAAACTCTCGCGCCCATCATTCACTAGAGTAATTTCTGGTCACGATTTCTTCCTTGCAAATTCTTTTTTTTTACTCGGTAACGGATGAGATTTTAAATATAACGAAGTACAATACGTCACACAAATCATCCTTATGTACAAGTAAAATTACAGATTTTAAAAGCTACTTAAAAAAGTACAAGTATACAAAAAACCTATTCAATACAGCAACGCGAGTAAATATAATTCGTTACTTTCCACCAATGTGCATCAATGTACTGAAAATGCAAGTACTCTCAGCGAAGATATCTGATGGGAAAACTATGATACTTTGATATATAGCATGGTACTAAAATGAATATACCATGGTATAACAAAAATTCAACATGCTTTAACTACGTGGTATAACAGTTGTCTTTTTCTTTTTTCTAATGGGTAGCATTGGTAACGGGATGTAACAATATCAAAATCTCACTGTACGATAAAAGTGCACAGTACTATATTTATAGCAATATTTAAAATGACAAATGATGATTTGGAATCGTGCCATAAGCATCCTCTTTTCTTTATCCTCTAATCATAACTGTCGCTTAGAGGTATGAGTTATAGTATGAAATGGGTCAAATGACCTAAAAATCTCTTTTAAAGAATAAAATAATTGCACTACATGGACCTTGACAAAGGTAACATCTATTATTCTTTGTAAGATTCTCTATGGGC
Source organism: Triplophysa siluroides (assembly GCA_006030095.1). Taxonomy (NCBI): domain Eukaryota; kingdom Metazoa; phylum Chordata; class Actinopteri; order Cypriniformes; family Nemacheilidae; genus Triplophysa; species Triplophysa siluroides. The sequence continues at coordinate 4,915,881 of VCII01000093.1, forward strand.
CCGGAAGAGCTCTCCTCTCATACAGTCATGTGACCATGATAATATTGAGACAATTTTGATATTGAGATATAACACGGTATGGATAATATTGTTACATCCCTTATGGTAATAAAACTGAATTTGATATGTATTTGACAAAAATATATAATGAATAAAACCATTGTAGATTTTTCCAAAGCGATGTTTGTGGTGCTCCAAAGTACACTTAAAAACGATGGTGGTGTCATGGTACACGTTCAAAATACCATGGTACTTCGTTTTACATACTGTAGTTTATAATAGCCCAGGTACACAGTTGGCATAACTGTTCCCAATACAATGCAGTTATACCGGATGAAATTCATCACACACTCTGGCTTATTCCTTGAAATCTAATCTGAGGATAATTATGGATCTACTTGATTATCATAAAAGTGATTAAGATATTATTAGCATGCATGAATTAGCCTTTTAAATCACGGCACACATTATAAGAGAAGAACAAAGAAACTGTAATCTTATAGCAAACATTAGAAGCGAGATTATAAGAATAAAAGCTTTAATGTTGGCAAATTTGCTTTCACTTGAGTTTCACTCTGCCCCCCCCCCCCTGTAGTCAACCATCCACAAATTATACATCTAGACATGTTTTCTTATCTATTCTATTCTTATACTGTACATGTTGATAACCGCTGCTTATCAGAATGAGGTGAAATGGCTTAAACCTGGGTTTCTATTCATGCACATTGTATTCATTGGGCAGACGCTTTTATCCAGACTGACTTACAATGCAGTCACGTTGTGTGTTTTATCAGTATATGCATTCCCTGGCAACCTGTGACCTTGGCATTAAGGATAATGCTTTACCAATTCAGCTATAGGAAAGTTAAGCCACTTTGTTGAGCTATTCAGTGTCACTCCCAAGGGTGCACTTTTTCCATCCAACGGCACGTCAGGGGCAGTAATAGGTGAAATACTTACAGGCCACTACAATGGATGAATAATGCAAAGAATGCTAATTTATATCTCGTCCTTCATACAAACAGGCCAATGTGAGCAGTTGAAAAGACTTGTTTGACTTGACTGCACATGTGGTTTTTGGAAAGGTTGCACGCAGAGGGTTAAAAATAGGCTTGTGCTATATAGCTTTCCTGTAGCTCAGTGGTAAGAGCATGGCGTTAACAATACCAAGGTCGTTTGTTCGATCCCAGGGGATTGCACAAACTTAGAAACAAATGTATAGGATAATGCAATGTAAATCACTTTGGATAAATGCGTCGGCCAAATGCATAAATGTACATTTCTGGCAAACCTCATACTGCTCTTCAACATTTGTCTCCATTTTTTAGAAATAGCTAAGCTAACGTTGAAACAACGGTGTACGGTGAAGTCTTTGAGCAATCGCATTTTCCTTCGGGAACAACTAAAATCTAGGAATTAAGATGTATCATCCCGTAACCTGTACTTTTATGAACTGTGAAATAATGTTCGTAAAAATATACAGACCTGCCCAGAAAATAAATAAAAGGTGTCACAGTTGCTACTATCTACATACTCAAACTAAGATTTACGAAATGGGGTCGGATAATTTTATGCGTTATTAAATATACAAAAAAAAAGGACAGGCTATAGATCACTTTACAGCCGCACATATGGAAACAAACTCACTGCTAATTTCAGGAACCATTCCACAGCGTTATTAATGATACAGAGCGTCAAATTAAAATGATTTTTTGGCTTTAACAGGCTTTTTAGAAAAACACAATATGCTAATCGACCGATAATACGCTGCTTTATTGAAAGCGGAAAAAGGTGTTTCTATCTTAGAAGCAACAGTGCAATTCTTCAGTATGATATTTAAAATCACAGCTCTAAATGATGCCGGCTCTTTGAGCGAAGTAGAGAGAGGAAATCATTAAATGCCCCATCAGATAAAGGGCAGCAATTTCCTCTAATTACCAACCCAATCAGCACCATCAGGGGTAAAATGACTGAATCAATAGACATGAGTGTGGGCGGTTTGTTTACAAAGACCCGATCGAGGCTCTTGATTGGACAATGACACAGGAAGAAGAGAATAGACTCTGGAGACGGCAATAGACGTTACTCTGGATCTTATTGACAGCTTTGCAACGCTTTTGTTTGGATGATGAATCCTTTGTCACCAATGAGTTTAAGTGTTTTTGTCAAGATACACAATCTAGGGAAAAATATGAACATTTGCCATAAGCTGCACAATGCAACCATAGCTCACAATACAGTTTTCCCACTTTGTGAGCTTTGTTTTTGAACGTTGTAATTATATGTTTGTTATTCACAGTAATTATGAACATTTGTGCATTCGCTAGCAAAACAATTGTATGAAAGTAGGAAGAAAAAAGCAGTTTCCTGATCGAGCCATGTGTGTGAGTAAGCAGTGTTTAGAGCAAGTCGTGATTCGCTGATTCGAGTCATACGATGCTGTCTGGTGCACATGTAAATGTAGTCATTTATGTACTCACTGCACAGACTTGGACGTCTGGGATCTGAACTTCGTAAACTCCCCGGGTGCAGTCCACTCAGTCCCCAGCTGAAACACACAACAAATATATATTTTTTTTATTTCATTCATTCAAGTATTAGAAAAAGTTTAAGCTTTTGAACTCGTTGGAAGTGTGCAGGATCTGATAAACGCCTATGATCTGTGTTTGTGAAATACACATTTTAGGTATGCATGGTAATTTATTAAAAGTTTTACAGGGGTATAGCCTGGAGACAGTAAATACTTGAGAGGAACTTAAACTTCAGGTTCAGGTGCAAACCTTACGCGGACCATTAGGACAGGACAATTATTCAATTATTATTAATTAATTATTAATTAATAAATAACATTATTATTATTATTATTATGGGTAACACAATTACTACCACTACTACTTCTACTATTACTACTAATAATAATAATGAATAGTCAATAATTAAATAATATTTAATAATAATGATGATAATGATAGTAATAATAATAAAAATGTGTTTAATAATAACTATTTTTAAAATAATAATTAAATAATAATTAATAATAATTTTAATTATTACAATTCACCTTTTAGACATCAATGACGTAATGCTTATTGCCAAAAAAACTGGACATAAAATGTGAATTAAAATATTTTATTAGCTCAATTTTTACTGAATACAGACCTTCCGCGAGGAAAAGCCGTTTAGTTTCGGTTTTAAAGTAACAAACGGCGTTCAGACGTCACGAACGGGCAAATTGGTTAATCATTTGTAAATATAATGTCATATATGTTATTAAAAGACATATTTCTAATAATAAATATAATTAATATTTATTTTATGTAATATTAAACTGCCCCCTCAAATTATTTGCAGCATCCGAAATGCTTACTATAGCAGTGGAGAATGCATCAGTAAAGTACAAAATCTAGTGAGTTATCTCACTGTCTACTGTAGGCTATATAGGCAGCTACCTTTGAAGACAGCAGCAGAAATTGGTTGATTAGAAGCCTCATAAGTTTCGCAACACTCCCTTAACCACTTAAATAGTTATTTTCACATTTTGCGCACGTGAGATTCGACTAACAGACCGTTTTATTCCAAGAGTTGTTGTTGGTGAGTTGCTAAGCTAAAACGCTGAAAATACATAGGCCTATGGGCAATTTCACGCATTTTCAGCATTTTTTTTTTGCTTATCCGAGTAAGTCACTAGCTTAGCAAAATTCTAATGCCAAACTCTATGCACTATTCATGTGAGCGGCATTATTTGAGTTGCAGCTAAAACTTTTCTTCAAATCCCAAACTTCCCAACCAGACCTACAGGGCCAGCGATGCACTTATTTACCAAACCTCGGCAACTAATGAGAGCTCTCTCTGCAGTGATCCAAAATAAAATCTTCAGCGCTCCATCCCAGCATGCCTCTCTTTAATTGTCACGTGCAGAGTCTCTCTCGCTCTCAACGCCGCCGTGCACATCACGCATCGCTGTAATGAATCATAATGCCTCGTGGATCCCTGTTGCTCTCAAAGACGTCTTTCATTTTTCACACATGAAGTCTCTCAGATGCCCTCCGCTCTAATTCACCCACACATGTTCCTTGTTTCACAAAAAAGAGAGTGTTTACTTTCACACACACCTTGCCCCGACCATCAGGTGTGACACACGTGACTCGGCCAATGCTAATTACCTCCGTTGCCAAACGCAACTCCGTCTCTTGTGGGGGCTTGAGAACAAAGATGCGTTGTGTACTTGTGTGTGTGTGTGGCTCAGCGTTTGCCTCCAGTGGCTACAGTACATTTCCACTTGAAGGATGCTTGAGGAAATGTTTAGAGTATGAGGAAATGTTTGCTCCGTGCTTGCTTCGACGCACTTCGGCACAATAAATATCACGGCTTGTTAAGGAAAACTTGCTAAGAAAAAGATGCATCAAACAAGACAAGAAACGTTAAAAATAAGCCCAAGGAGAGACGCAAGGGGGTTATTCCACTAAAGTTTCCCCAATGAAGCTGTGCAAGGAAACACATTAGTGATACGATATAGAGAATTTTTTATTTATTTATATGGATGACTCCTTTTTCTGCATGAACTCCACTGAACATCCAACAGTTGAGCAGAAAATAGAGCGAACTATACATTAGCAGTATGTTTTACAGGTAAAGGTGAATGTGTAATTTTGCAATTTATAGCATCAACAACAGAATTACAAAAATAAGTATTTTTAACTTTGTGTAACATTGCACATTTAAGACTTGAAATTAGCATCACTTTCAAACTAGCAGTCTTATAAAAGTTACTAGCATGGTGGAAGTAACTTCAGTTAGTTCAACTACTGTATAGTCCAGCTGTCATTTTCATTAATACGAAGTTCGGTTTACAACAAGTGAATAACAAAAGGTAGTAAACATTTCTTAAAAATATATTTCGCATTATATTTAGCATGGTAAATGTTAGCCAATATGAACACAATGAGTGTTACAGCAACAAATAAACTAATAAAACATCCTAAATAATTAGGTAAATTAGCATTTTAATCGAACTCAATTAATTTAACTCAAAAAATGATATGTTGGACTTAATTTTCTTTTTATGTCCACAGCTTCCACAAAACTGGATTATGTTGAATTTAAGCAACATTAACTATTTCAGTAAACTTAAGATACTTACATAGCAATGTTTTTAGTCGAATTATCTTGTTTTTGCTTTAAATCATTACTTTGATTAAGTTTGATTGCGCTAAAATGTGTATTTTACACTAAACCAAAATAAAACAACAAAATTATCAATTTTTATTTATCTCGTCATTTAAAAAAAACGGTTCCCCGCCAAAGACGAGTTATTACAGCAATCAGTGTTTGTAGTGTTGTACCGCAGGTGGCGCTGTTACACACCTTTGGGAAAAAGTACAGAATCCCAGAACCTAGAACGTATATTTCTTATCGGTTTTCAATGATTGTTCTGAGTGTAATATGGGCGGAATCTTTGACAAAAAAGACCGCCCTGGGCGCTCCTCCTGGCTGGTCTCTTGGTCACGCTCCTGCTCACTCTGCTCTGGACTCTTTCATGCCTGCTCTTTCTATCGTCACCTCACCGGCCCTATGGACTCAACCCTACCGCCTTCCTGTTGGATAACCCTCGTCCGTCACCTGAGACGCCACCCCCCTCCCGTGCTGGTTCGGTGGAGTGCGAGGGGGGGAGTACTGTAACATCCGCTCCGTCCTCGTCAACCACACCCTGCACCCGAGCCATCTACCTGCTTCATCCGCTTACATTCACCAGACTTTTAACCCCAGGACTACATTTCCCATCATGCACTGCACCCCTCTGACATCATTGATCACCCCGCACCTGACTCTCATTGCACCTGAAGACGACTCCATGGACTCTATTTTAACTTTATGTTTTGTCTTGTCATTTGTCCAATATTGATGCGGTAATGTATTTTGCCGCGCTTATACCTTACCTTGGACTCTCTTCGTAAACCTGAACTTTGTCCCGTGGATGTTATTTGTTGGATTCTGTTTTACCCGTTTAACCCTGTGGATTATTATTTTGGATTTTACTCAATCACCTTTGATGTTTACTTTATTCACCTGGATTCATTAAATCACCACCATTGACACTCTAGTTTACTTGTGGCATCGTTCTTCTTGTGAGAGTTGTTACAGCAATACGAAACGAAAAACGTTTATGTTAAATAAATAAATAAGAAACAAATAAGTAAGGAATACCCTTTTTTTTGTGTATGTTGTAAAAATGGACAGTCACTAAAATGAATAAATTCCCAATAATACTTTTTATTATTGTATCAGTTTTCTCATGTATAATTAAAAAAATTTTATGTATATATATTTTCTTAAATAAAGTTTCTCTAAAAATGTGTTAAGTTTAAGTTGTAAAGTTGCTGTAAAGCAACACACAAGTTACATAAGAAACTCATTTCGTCTATCTGTGACCCTGGAGAATGGAAAGGGGGCAAACAGAAAATAAAGGACGAGTAGGGTCATTGCTATTATAGTGAAGAAATATACTGCTATCTAATGTCTTTTATGGCTCAGCTTTTTTGTTCCCAATTCATTCTCTATTTGTCAAGTAGCCAGCTCAGAATGGAAAGAAATCTTAACTTTAGCTTGCTAAATGGAGTACTGCCATGAGATTTTTCTTTAGTCAAACTTAATGTCTATATGCAATAACATTCTTTTATTATTCTTGGGTGGATTTCCCCACCTACATGTGACTGGAAAGGTCTGTCGGGATCGTACGCAGGAAGTCACTTGAAATTCCGGACAAGCTGTGAATCCTCACAGACAAATAGACGCCTCAGAGCCTCTTTGTTTCAATCGATCACGCGTCTCAGTGCCAGGATATCGAGTCCTTGGCGAGTCGAGCCCTTTCTCAGCCAGACGTAATCGATACCCTTGTAAACCTCAAATTCCCTAAACACGCTCGCAGGTATCTGGCCGAGGTGCTAATTGTGTTTTACAAAGCCAATGCTCTCATACGGATCTACGGATAAACAGATCTAAGGAAAAACACATCTGGGGAATAAATATAAATGAAATCCAGTAGCAGCAAGGCTCTCTGTGTGAGGAAATTGACACCCCTGCCCACTATAAAAATCTATAAAGCTGAAATCACTCATTTAATGACTACATTTTTAGCTTATATTTGGTGGAATAATTGGTCAAGTAGAAAATAAAGTTTATTTGAATATGTCATTTGCTTAGAAAAATGGTAATGTCAAACTTTGTGTAATTTCTATAATTACTATTGGCACCAACGGAATTGAAATTTGGGGACTGGACTTCCTCTCATGGCAGAGAAATTACAACTTCGACCTTTAGATCATTACGAACATAAGTAAAAATGTCATAAAGACTTAAAGGGGTCCTATTTTAGCTATTTTTCAAAGTGTTTATTATGTTTATGTTATGATTAAATTTTCTCAAAATGCTTTATGTATTACTTATTTCACCTGCGTTTTACACTGTCATCTCGATTCTCAGAAAACTGGCTGTTGAGATCCTGGTTCTATGAAGTCTATCCTTGCTAAAATATCTCTTATGCTGTGTTCAGACCAAACGCGAATGAAGCATTAAGCGCGAGTGATTTACATGTTAAGTCAATGCAAAGACGCGATAGACCTACTTACGGCGCGATTCGAACGTTCGCATGATTCACGCCATTCACGCGAGTTGAAAAATATGAACTTTGGTGAAAATTCGTGCCGCGTTAACCAATCAGGAGCTTGCTCTAGTAGTGAGGTGATTAGACGACGTTGCGAGCGGAGGCAGAAATCCGAAACAGGAGGACGAAATGGAGGACAAAATAATCTGTGATTATGACCATAAAGGACTTTAAAAAACACTAAGCCAGTTAAACTCCATGGTTTGATTGTCGGACAAAATGGCGAACAGCAACATGGGGTGCATAATATGTCAGGTGTCTGTCAATCAAACTCCAGGCAAAGGGTCAATTACCCAATCCGTTTTCTAGGGGGCAGGGTCAATGGAAATTTAGGAATTTGTGATGTCACTAACCCAGAACAAAGTTTGTTGTAGTGCCAATGAACCGTTCATTATAGTCAAATGTCAAATGATCTTTTAATATTTCTGTGACTGGCATTCCTGCACATTTTGACCAAATGCAGTAATCCAAGCATCCGTTTAGTGTGCACACTATAAATACGGCACAGTATGCAGCAAAAGTAGAAATAGTAGGCAACTTTCGACAGAAAAAAAACATAACCTGCTTTTTTAAGAAAATCTCTCCCGCATGATAATGATGTAATAAAAAGTAGAAAGTGGCTTTAGTAGAAATGTTGAAAGCCCTTGTATAATTTTTACAGCCTTTAAAATTAAATAGAGCACTTTGAAACATATGGGGTTGTAAAAGGAAAGCTAAAGTAGCCACACCTGGAGCACATTGAACAGAACAGTACATTCTGTGAAGTTAAAGAAGCATTCAAGCAAGCAATGTGACCAACCTGTAGCCAATAAGAGCCAATCTTAATCAAACTTACCTTTCCCACATAGGCCATCAGACGTGAGTTAAGAGGATTCTCATCTGAACTCAGCCAAAACTCTGAGTTATCATCAGAAGAAACTGCGAACTGAAAGTCTCCTGAACAAACAGAAACACACACACAGAAAAGATAAAATACAAATCAACATGAAATCTGAACTTTACTTTCTTACTACACGTTCCTGGTCTTACTGATGATTCATTGATGCATGTAACTCAATTAGAGCAAATAAATATTTGACTTTGTAATTTTTTCATGAAATATAAGCACTGGCTCCGCCTCTGAAACAAATTTCCTTTCAGCTGATGTCATCAAGACCTCTTACCATTAAAAATGTCAAAACAGTACTTTAATACAACTGATAATTTACTACTTCATTTTCACTGCTAAAACATAGTACAAATAATAATTTGGTATTTAATATAAAAGTAAATTTACCATCTTTGTAAGGTAGAATGTATCCAAATATTCTCAGACCGTAGTTTTTCCATTTAGGAGCCACTGCTAACTTCTTTACAGTAGTTCTTGTCTGAAGAGGCAAATATAAAACAAAATCCATAAACATAAAATACACAAGCACTTTATAGACAACAACATAAACTTGTCAACAAAACAATTTCCTCTGTGAGACCGGATTCAACTGCCTGTCATATATCTGGATGTAATGAGGTCGTTATTATAAAAATCAAAGAAATAGTCAAATCAATAAAGAGAAAAACAGATCAAATTATATTTTCATGACTTTCATTGTATATTATGCAGTATATTCAATATTAACATATAAAATAAAGCCCAAGTAAAAATGAACGCTTAAAGAATAGTGTTTGTAGGTGGTCTGAACATATGTTCAAGAGAAACATAGAATCCCACCAATTACCGGTTTACTGTATCCACAAATACAAACATAACCACCCACAAAGAACAAGGTTGAGATTTGTTGATACACATACCAAAGCCATACAGTATATAAAGTATTAGATTAGATTGCATTATACAATACAATACTAAAGATGACGTACAGACTAGTATTTAGCTAAACAGATCATTTCGGTAACATTTTACTGTAAGCCTTTATGCACAAGCCATTATAAAGGGTTAATAAAGGGTATGATGCATTATAATTGTTCATAATGTGTGCTGTAATACATTAAGTATTTATGAGACATAACAATACACCATAAGGTTCATTACAATGCATAATTAAAACATTAAAACTACTTTTATAATGCATTATACATATAGACTTTAAGTGTTTTTAAACAATTCCTTAGTTTACCCTAATCTTCATTAATATTTACCTTCTGATATTCTTGACTAGACTACCTATGCAATCATATGATCAATATACATATGCTCATATATGTCAGACATGAGCGCTGCTGAATCACATAACTATTACTGTAGATGATGTAAATATGAAATAACGTTGTATAATACACACTGTAGCTCTTTGGATGACCGTCAAATAAATGTAATTGATATACTACTGTACACAACAATCATGTATAATTACATATAAATTACATTATTACATACATTTCATAATTATATATTTGTGAGACTAGAATCATAACCCTAGGCTGTAACTTATAATGATTATTTCTTTCAGATGCAATGCTTTTCTCTTTCTATTGACCATATCATTTGTCACAACTCAACCACAATAACTAGGTTCGATGTGACAAAATAGTGTCAAACTATTCTGTGTCAATCTGAAACGTTTTACTCTAACCCCTGCTACTACAATAAGCTAGTATTATTTTGTCAGACACTTTCTTTGTATATCTCACAATAAGTAACCATGCCGACAGTGTGGTCTCAGCCATCTAAGGGGCTGTGTCCACCGAGGCATTTTTACGCGTCTGAAAACGCCAGACGCTTGACTGAAAAAGATGGCTGCAAGAGCTTATGAGCTAAGCATTGAACCCCAAATTGAGCATTTTTCAACTCTGGGCGCCTGGTCAAACACGAGCACAGAACCCGTTTAAAAAGAAGAAAAAACACAGGTGGACACAGCCCCTGAATGTTCAAGACAAACCGATCTACTGATGTTCACTAACCTTTATTACATATACAGTCATCACTGCACAGCTGAATATTTGTGCATGTTTGTCCACAAACCCTCACAAACACAATGGCTTTAGCTTCACACTCACGTGAGGGTAGAGAGGAAAATGCAGGTTCTTCCTGAGCTGAGCGACTGAGGAGCCACACCAGTCTTCAAACACGTGCAGGTTTGCTTGACCTTTGAACTGTGAGGAGGACAGAAGAAAAGGCGAAATTAAAGTGTGTGAGAAAACAAAAACAGTAAAGTAAAGTGAGCCATTGGTTGCAATTCGCAACCTCGCCACTAGTTGCTGCTAAAATCTACACAAAGAACCTTTACTAAACAAAGTCTTGTTTGTTATGCTAGTTAACCAAGGAAGTCTTGCTGGTTACGCGAATCAACCACAGACCGTAAAAAAGATGGATGACGTGTCCTAAATCACTTCCACTGAAGAAAAATGAAGCCAAAATGTTTTGAGATATGGCCACTGACATATTGCAGCAAAGACGTAATTTGAAGCGAGAGTCTGCGCTTATAGTGAGCGTAAGGTGGAGCCTATCAAGGTCCCGCTCATATTCCGGATGTCTCAATCGTAAATGAAGAAATCATGTCACCACGCCCCTTTTTATAGCATCTTATAACTAAAACCAAACTTATTCGAAAAACATACAGTACATTAGGGCTGCACCATTAATCATATTTTAATCATGATAACGATTTATGCTTCCCACAATTAATTGAGCATAATCCTTGTGATAAAAATGTTTTAAAAGCAAGCACAAAACTCCCCACAAGGTCAGAAAATCATCGCACAGCTTTGTATCTTTAAAATTGCCACTTTACAGGGAATAAAAAAGCAAAATATTTCTATATTCATTTTTTTTGCAAAACCCACAGACAAACATGAAGGGTGTTTAGATGATTGATTGTGTGCTTTATAATATGGTGTTGAGGAAGTTCAATGGCAGAAGATTATAACATATTCATTGGCTGTAAAGTATAGGCCTGATGAACGTGCTGAAGCGAAATTAAAAACCAAAGTTATGAACTGACAAAATAACCGTGTTTTTTAACTGTGATGAAAATTTTGAGCAAAATAATCGTGCAGGCCTACAGTACATACATGTAATTAGAACTCACAGAACCCACCTTTGGCAAAAATATACAGTATTTGAACTGCTATTGGATTTTTTTTTCTCTTGATGCCTATTCGTTTTACATGGAGAGGGCGGGGCTTATGACCTATACTGCAGCCAGTCAACCGGGGGCGATCAAATTGGCTTTGCTTCTTTCAGCACGTGCGCAGTACGCCTGTATTTAACTAAGAAAGTTTTGCTAGTTAACCTGAACTTTGGGGAAAACCAATGCATTTTTGTAGTAGTGTGATAGTAAACCATTAAGTTTGAAACTTCGTTTCTAGTAACAAACGACTTTTTCCAACAAGTTGTGGTGTAGTCTGTTATTATTGTGCTGTTTATTTATCACATTAAGTGAGCTGAGGCACTAATAAAACACATTTCCCTGGAATGTAATGTAATGGTCCAGATGATACGCTCTCAAACTGTTTTAAAGATATATGCATGCAGAACAGAAGAAACTATGAGTCATCTTGTGTTTATTTATTTGGTGAAGCTATTTATTGTACATTTATCTTCTCAAGACAATTAAATTTACCCAAAACCGACATCCTTATTGTTTTACATTGAGATAAATACTCCTCTGATGTTAAAAACAAATTATGTTGTCTGATGTAAGTGTATATTTAAAATGAGGAGTTTCTTTTGGTTGGTAGCTTGTAATGTTCTTTCCTTTGAATGTAAAAGTAAAAGTTGCAGTTAACTACAGTGAATTAGGATAATCTTGTACTTTAGGAATCTACAGTTTCAAAGAAGCTTCAACAACCCTGCCAGCAGCCCATGCTGGGACCAGCATCCAAAAACACGTGCTGATGTCTCTCCTGTGGAGCCTGTGCATTCCTGGTTTAAAAATACAGACTTGTCGAAAAACAGCAGTCATTTCTCTCAACTTTTTCTGCATTATCAGATTTATACTAGAATGACAGCAGAGACTGAGTCACAAGCTGGTGCTGATCCCTCAGAACAAGGGATGTAGGACTAATCCCCACATGACCGCTGCTGTCTGACCTCAGCTGGGCCGAACTGCCGAAACCACAGATTGTGATCCAGGCGAGAGTTCTGCATTAATAAAACATGACGGCAGTTTAGATGACTGGTGTTCAGGCACACGCTGTCCTGGAAGCTCAACTGAGCATCTAAAATCTGTGGAGTCAAAACAAAACACACACCGGAAAACATCTGTGGTGTTATAGCCCAAAGTTAAAGCAGATGAACAGATTCGAGCCCGGTAAAAAAATAACACGCCGCTTTAGATCACGCTTACTGCGTTCGCTTCTGATGGGGCACATCATGAAAAATAAGCATCAGTTAGCATGCGGAAGCCATGCACAATACTATGCCAACCCTCAGTTGGATTTTTATAGCATTGAATTAAAAAAGCGTGTGTTGTTATTTTATATTTTTCCGTTTTAACCCATGTTAGTCCTAGCCCGTGTTTAAATATGGATATTTCCCTTTTCTTTAGATTACATAAAACATTTCAATGACCCACTGCGTCTTCTGAAATTTTGCGTGCAAATAGTGGATACTTTCATATCCTATAATGCCACAAGAGCTGAAGAATTTCAAACTCTAGAAGTTGATAAATGGAGGAGAACGGCGATACTGGCAGATCTTATCAAGTGTTATTTGTGCTAGGAAAGTGTAAATTATTTTTGAGGTTGTTGTCGGTAAAATCAAGGATAAACAAACCCTACCCAAAGGACAATCAAAATATGAAGGCTGTAAAAAATCCTGCTAAAAACTGTTCTTTTATAGCAGATTGGTTGCCAGAAAATATTGTAAAATAACATGTTTTTTTTCACGTAAAATTATATGTTTTTATGTTTTCTTATGAATTTGCTTTTTCTGTAGTTTTATGTTTTTTAATCATAGTTTGAAAAAAACACAAAAGAACATGAAAAAGTGGGAGATTAAATCTGTAGTTTTTTTTCCAGTGTTATTGAATTTTTTGTACATACATATTTCTTACTTTTAATTTTGGCAAACTAACTCTGTGTATCAGCAACAGTGTATTCTCTCATATTTCTGAATTTGCACCAAATTGTCTGCACTATAAGCGATCTACAATAAAACTATCACTCGCATTTAAAATCAAAAGAGCACTCATAACACAACAACACATTGATGAGAAGAGCATCGGCAGTAAAGGCTGTGCGCTGCATGAGACAAACAAGTGGGCTAATATAGCTAAAATCACCTCTTATATCTGCCCTTCAATGTAAATGTATGGTGATTCTGTCAGACTATGTCGTGTTTATAAATCTGGATTTTAGCAGCAGTTAAAGTAACAGCTGGTTGGATTAAACACGAGATGTTATTGGGTCGTGTTTAGACACTATTTTATACTCGTGTTATGTCTGATTGTTCTGCGAAACAGATTTCAAGTGCCAAAACTAGACCAAACGCAAACTCCTGTGGGAAACACTGACTGTGAAATAAAAATTAAGTTATTCATTTGAATGCTTAATGTAAGGGTTTCTTTGTGTAAGGGTTTCCAATAATTTTTTGTTTTAACTATTTTTTTGTTAAAGATTACATAACATGAGATCATGAAAATGACATTTCAGGGCAGTGTGTAATGTTGCCGTGTTGCCAAGCATTCTGCCAAGTTGTAAATCCGAAGGTGAATGAATAACAGAGTTATTGGCTTGGAAAAAAGGGAGTCGACTCTGAATCACGCAAACGATTCGTCCCTAGTCTGATTCGCGAACCGCTGCGGATTTACGTCACTACATATAGTCCCCGCATACGTTTTGCTAGGACTGCCCGCGAAAACATCGCTCTTCCTCCCCAAACACTGTAGCTCGTGAGCCTCATTCGCGGTAGACCAATCGCAGAAGACTAGACCATCTGACCAATCACATCAGACTAGGCTAGCGGAAAGGAAGGGATTAGAGAGATGAATCGCACAACAAATCATTTGAGACTCAGTCAGTCAGAGGAATAACTGCCTATTATTACAAAATAATAGTGGTTTTACACCTTCTATCTACATAAACTTGTTGTTGAACGCTCCATAAACCAAAGTAGGACCTTAAAAATAACTAGTTATGTACTCTTTAACAACTCCAACAAACAGATGCGGCACACTCCTATCAGACAGCAGACTAAACACTTTTGTGTTTTATTTCTGCTGTTTGGTGTCTGTCAGAACACATTAGATTCTATCAGGCAGAAGAGAACCCTGAGTTATTGTTTATTTCTTGCCGTTGGCTCGCAAATGATTCCTTGCTTTTCCTCTGCGAATTCTCTAAATGCAATCAATAAGAGAATACACAAAACAGTTACATGTCACATTTGCACACACGACAGAAACTTGCAGAAATGCAATAAAGGCACCACGTGGTACAGGCAGCGAGGGAGAATCAATCGGAAGAAAGTTTCATTGCATCAGTGTCCAGCGAACCTTTTAACGCACGAATGGTTTCAACCATCAGACCTGAGAGGTCGGAGGTCAACCCAAGATTACAACTGTACGTTGAATCTAATAGCAAGGATTCATAAGTGACCTGGCTTGATGGTTGGCTTAGAAACCCGATTTGAAATGGCTGCTTTAAAAGCAATTCGTTTTCACATGTCTGTTTTTTGGTGCAAGGAACCTTGACTAATATTAAAATGTTCCTTACAATCTTCAAGGGAAAAAATGATGCAAAGTAGAATATGGTCTCTTTAAAAGCAGTGTTGAAAGCAGTGACCACATGGGGATCTAAGGCCATGTCTATTTCCATCCTATCCTGAACAAGTCACACCCTCAGGGAGGTCAACACCCGGCCTGAATTTCTGTTTAATGGCAAAATTAAACTTGCCACCATATAGGAATCATCAAAATATACTCTTTGTACACACCATGTACAACCACAAATGAAATTGTCAAAAACAACAGGCATCAACCTTATATAACTAGTTTTATTATGTTGGATTTAGTTATTCTCAGGCTTTCATTTGTGGTATGAGCTCTATCCTCTACCAGCCCAAAAACTAGGCCAAAGAGATTAACCATGTGATTCCACTACTATAAATAAACTGTATTTTCCATATGGTGCCATTCTTTTTACATGTAACCACAGATATTTTTGAGGGGAAGTTTGGATTAATCTCTTGGCAACTGCTTTAATAGTTTATATAATCTCCGGCTTTACGTGAAATCTCTTGTGCACTTTACAAAAGTGATTAATGGCTCCTGAAAATGCATTTAACAACAATTTAAAATATTAGTGAGCATCAGAGTTCAAGGCCTCATTAAAACACTGTATATAATCATTCACACCCAATATACAGTATACAGAACTCTATTCCCTATAGATTGTGAATATTCACTTTATATTTATTTATTTATTATCTACACAGCTTTATTACTGTATTTACGTATGAACGTTTCTGGTTAGTTTGTTAAAATACAAAGGGGGCCTACAAACTAACAGACGTGGACCTCAACTTTGAACAGGTTGACATTAAAACTGCTTTTGCATTTGCATGCTGTCAATCATCATTAACAGTAGTACTTATAAGAGGCTCTTTCAAATCCATCATTGAGTTTTTAAGTACAGATCTACTTCATTTTTGAGAGGCACTTAACACTGCAAAAAAACAACATGTTTTTAAGATCTGAAGCCCTGGACTGCTGATAGCCATTAGATCTTTTGGGAGATGCTACGGTTTCTCGTACAAGCACATTTGCTCTTTCATGAATACGCGCAGAAGCACACACACATAGCGCAAACCTTGGACTTCGGCTCTTGCCTGGACTGAACTCTCAAGTCATTTCTGTCAGACGATGTTTGATGACTCCATCTCTAGTTTAAGAACCTACTTCAGCATGTCTCTGCGAGAGCTCATTGATGTCACTTAGAGATGCATTGACAGACCTTCTGAATAAGCACCATCTCATCCTAAAAAGTTTTTGCACACTAAAGTATGTAATGTATGAATGACATCTGCAAAAATGTTTCCAGACCTTTTCCCAGGAACTAACTTCACAAGACATTTTAACCAAAAATAGTGCATGTATGAGGGAAGAGTATTTGTCATACAGCCCAAGGGATGACGGAGTCTTATATCTTATTATATCTTAGATCTAATTTTGTTAGCTGGCATTTCAAATAAAAGCCATTAAAATGTCTCCAAGAAAATTGGAAAACCAAAATAAAACGCATCTACAACAATGTAATTTAATACTCTCACACTTTAAATCAATTGTAGTCCAGCATTGATATCCAGAAATGCCATACATCAAATGGATTATTTGTTGTGCATTGCGTAGTTTAATGTATCCATTTATCGATCTCATGAGCGATCACTCATTTGTGCCCTTTATGATGTCATATGGGCTCATATTGAATGATGATAGCAATCAAACGCTCTCAATAATGTGCAGATGGAAACCATGCTGCCTCACCGTACCGACGACTAATGCATGACCTGTGTTTCAGAAGAATGAATTAGTCCATAACTCAGATTTAAGTTACATGGTGGGGTAGCACTGAACTTTGCCTCTTGTTGTGAATTATTTTTGCGTTTCTGGCATATTGTTAATATTATATTATTGGTATATTAATGATGTAAGGTAATACACACTGGAAGCATCTCATACTGTATGATTTCAACCATCTTTAATGTAAACTCAGTTTCAGTTGGTTGCATTCTAGAATATGTCAGAAAGCAATAAAGTGTTGTACAGCTATAATATTGCATATTTGTATGAACAATGGGGCTGGACACTTGTAATGTGTTGCAATTCATGTTTTTATCCTTGCAAAAGTGTTTTAGACAATACCAAGAGGAAAAACTTGAAAACATTTCTGTTATTAAAAACTTAAACTATTTTTTTTTCGGGGCAGAGGTTATGACTGTACCATGGGCGAACCGCTTAAGTCTAATGTTAATGAATAACGGAGGCAAATATGAGTTGCTGCCGAGAATAAAGAAGATCCCAGTGTGATTATGGGATACAGCATAAAAACAAACACATGTACGCAGTTAGCCAAAGCACAATCTGTTGCACGAAAACTAGCTGCGCGGCGGCAGCTTAACCACCCAAACAAAAACCATGGGCAAACCAGTCACGCGATTGAACACAACTGCATGCTGCACGGCGACAGCACAGAAATCAAACCGTAACGTAACACATTCTACCTGCAGACCTAGCCACAATCCCAAATAAAGAAATAACTGTCTTACATAACTGCTGGCCTGTGGACTTTTTTATTCTGGGTTGACGCTGCTTCAGCACGAGGAGGACATGTTCACTAAAACAAGTCTGAAATTAGTTTTGGTGCCATTTGGACAAGACCGCTCGTGACACTTACCTTCAATAACGCCGTGATGTTATGAGACACTTGTGTTGTCATTGTAACAGTAACGTTATTAAAACAAAAACAGTAATGTTATTAATGTTTTCAAAGGATATTTTACGGAATAGACACATTAATAAAATGTATTATATTTATATTTTATAAAACATGGTCATTTACGGAGTGTCTATTTACACAGAGAACGTTACAAATAGCCCGCCCAAGACAGCAATGCTTTTTGCTCTAACCGAAAATAGCTGTATGGATTGGATTAACTAGATGCTATTGATACTTAATACTTAATTGTAACTATTTGCACCTCAGTATTGTTGTGCATTAAACATTATTCAATAATAACAGTGTGTAAATCATTACATTTATACAAATTATTAAAGATATTAGCGATATTAAAGCCCTACACCCCTAACCTTACCCTAAACGTTTTGAATAAAAAAAATGTTAAGTCTTCAATTTTATTGAATACAAACGCGAGAGTTAGAACCCCGGCCTCCTGTGTCACGCTATACAGACTTTACACCTTACGCCACTGCAGTCATTGTTCCATATGAAGTCATTCTTCTCTATTCCAATCACATATTGGTGGGCGGACCTAGTGCAAATAGTCTCTACCTTTATTAATTTATCTTTCACACTGTTTCACTTTTTCTTTCGCTCGACGCCAGGGGGTGCTGCAGCCCCCGCAGCACCCCCACTTCCCGGGGCTATGGGGGAGTGTATCAAGCACAGAAATACTACATAATACGCCCAACTCGTTTTTTGGCAAGTTGACCATGTTAAGCATGAGAAGACAGCACGTTTAACATTGTGAAGAAGTCAGAAGTTGCAGGGCCGCTTTAACAGTGTTGCACATTCCCTCAGCACCTTCCCCTTTATTTTCCTCAACCTTCCATTTAACTGCAATTTAGCCTCCCTAGTTTTTTGCTTTAATTCTTTTAGCAAGAGTTTAACACCATGTTTATCTCCATTTAGAAAAGCAACATTTTTTTAGATTCAAACAGTGTTTTAGATCCTTTGTAATCCAATGTTTGTTACTAGGGTTTCACAGGAATAACACTGTGCACACAAAAATCCACATACCCAGAAATGGAAGCATTTAACATATCAACATCATTTCCACAGTCCTTTAAAAATTCATTCCAATCTGTAACTTCGAAACATCCTTTTAATGTTTCAGTGAAACCCAAGTCCCATACCTGAAAAGACCTGGTTTGCACTTTCTCAGTCTTTAGCTTTTGCTTATACCGAGGCAAGAGAAGAACATCATTATGATCAGATGAACCCAGAGGGGGACGTACCTTAGAGATGTAAGCACCAGGTATATATATCCAGTCTAGTTGCAGATGTGACATATTGCTCCAGGTTCGGCAAAAATGTTGCATCGATTAAAATCACCAAGCAGAAACACCGGCTGATCATTTTTAAAAGTGTCAGCAATGTTCTCAGCAGCAAGCATAAAATCAGGTCCCGGAACATATACCAGTATCACTGTAATTTGGGTAAATTCTCATGGAAGATAATGTGGATGAAAGGAAACCACCATGAATTCATAGTGTTTCCAACACTTGGTTTCCCTCAGCATAACATTCGTTGCCCATCTATTATTTATAGCCATGCAAAGCCCCCCAACAACTTGTGCAACGATAATCCTCATCATATCTGATTAACGCAGACAGCTCGTCAAGTTTATTCCTCAAAGATCCGACATTTGATTAGATGATGGCAAGTAAGGGCAGCCTACAGCCTCTTCTCCGAAGCCTCTTATGTATTCGTCGCGCCTGGCGGTGAAAAGGTGTTTACCGGCTTTGTCCATAAATACGAAACTTGTTGTAAAATCAACACCAGCAGACCCAGAATTATCCAAAAATCAGCCATCATGTAATAAATGAAACCCTTAAAACAAGACAATCAAACAAACATAGAGCCTGAGTCACCAGTCGCATGTGTAGCGTTGCGCCCAGGAATAAGCCACTTTAAAAAATATGTACAAATTAAAAATCAAGAGGGTTTAACATTTTTGTAATATCTTTTAAATAATAAATCTTTATTTGCTTTTTAGCAAACCAAATTACTGTTTTTTTTCTCTGAAGAGCAGACAACTTTTCAGTAAATCACTTTTAGTGTAAGGCAGGTCTTTGGTAAAGGGTTTTCCATTTAGTGGTATGAAAAAATGACTTTGTACAAACTATATGTAGCCAGAAATGACCGTTTATTATGCCCCAGCACAAAAAAATATCACTAGAGCACCATTTTTTCCCCAAGAGCCTTTTATATTTCTAAGAGAAATCCATGTATTCCCTTTGAGTATGTGTCTAAAAAAGAACATGGCCTTCACCTTTCAAGTTTTTTATCAAGTTTCAAGTTTATTTTATTATTTGTCACATACACAATCATACAGGGTATAATCAGCAGTGAAATGGAGGTTAGGACAGGTCCGCTCAATGGACAGTGCAAAAAAAAAAAGATAATATATAACACAGGAGCATATATTTAAATATAAGTAGGAATAATATTAAAGAAATAGATAATAAGTAAAAAACAATAAAAAATAAGGAGTAAAATGTGCAATGAACTAGAATGTGCAAAACAGTCTACTGTGGATTTAATAAATATCAATATAAACAGGGATGTGCAAGAGAAATGTGCAAACAGGTTGTACTGGGTATGTACACATAGCAGCAATGCGGAAGATGGATAATGATGGGTGTTACAGTTAATTAAATGAGTCCTGAGGATGTTATGAGACTGAGTTTAGGAGCCTGATGGCCTGAGGATAGAAGCTCCTCCTCAGTCTCTCAGTTTTTGCCATCACGCTTCTGAAGCGCTTGCCCGATGGCAATTTGATGAAGAGACGGTTACCGGGGTGATGAGTCCTTGATTATTTTTACAGCTCTGCTTCTGCAGCGTTTGAGGTAGATGTCCTGCAGAGAGGGGAGGGCAGACCCAGAGATGCGCTCAGCCTTCCCTCAGCTATTAAGAGTCCCATTGATCTAAACCCTTCGATACCACAGGAACTCTCTTTACTCCAAACGCATCTCCTGTCCCAAGCATAATAGCAGACCATGCCGGAAAAATGTCTCACAAAAAGCAGGTTAGTTGATGACACAGACAAACAATCTACCATCGCTCAGAATGACAAGCCGTGGCACCATTTGTCACCCAAAATCCTTCTGAGATGGGCTTCTGGAGACATGACGTGTGTCGCAATTGTGCGTCTGCGAAAATCAAATGTAGGTTTGCTCTCTGGAGTCGGTCTAGACGGTTTTATAGAAGCCACGTCGCCAGTGTTTAGTGTACATTGGATGGGTCACAATGGTCAAATAGTTGCCTAGACCAGTGGCAAATCATTCTGATCTTGGGGATATTTTAAGGCATTTTATGCCTCATTTGTCTGACACACTCAGTGTGTTACATCGAGCTGTTTGCTGATAAGAAGATGTTTTAACCTGAGTGTGTTAAATGAAGGAGACATGAAAACACATCAAAAAATGTGTAGATGCGGAAAAGCGGACAGAATTTGCTTTATTCGTTTGAGAAAAAAAAAACACTCACTAAAACTCAAAGGTATTCACAAAAGTCTGGTAAACTTAAAAAATTATGAAACACCAAGATGAAAAAATATAGTACTATACTTTAGTATTTACCCCATAGTAAGATGTAGTATTCTGTAGAATGTTACAGTAATTATAAGGGCTGTCAACGTTAACGCGTCAATGCATGCAAAAATTTTTCAGATTAACGTGTTAAAAATATGTAACGCCATTAACGCAACTTCCATTTTTCTGTCATCATTGTCTAGCGTTACATTATATAATCACGCTCTTATTCATATAAAGAACTATTTATAAACTATTTAGGCGCGATTTAAAATGCTTGTACACGTCCAGTATAGATTGAGTGCTTCTGGCTGTGGAACACTGCTCAATTATGACCTCCTATGCTCCATTTGCGACACTGAGACCCTGCAGGCGGTAGACCAATCACAGCAGACTAGACCATCTGACCAATCGGATCATAGTAGGGTGACTAAAAACAAATTTTCCAGTCCTCTGTGTTGTGTTTTAGGCATAGGTAAAGACTAACTAGTTTCTACTTGAGTTTCATATTATGATCATTTATCTAATCTTTAATTCATATGTGGCACTTCCTTACACAGTTGCACAGTCTTTCAACTCATCCACCTTAAAACAACCGCTACTACTACTACAATACATTTGTGCATTTGGCAGACGCTTTTATCCAAAGCGAATTTCATTGCATTATCCTATACATTTGTTTCTAAGTATGTGCAATCCCCTGGGATCGAACCCACGACCTTGGCGTTGTTAAGCCATGCTCTTCCATTGAGCTACATAGAGTGTTTCATATGAGTGTCCTGAGATTCCAGAGTTCTGTTAAATTCTGTTATCCAAAATAAAAGTATAAAGAAGACAAATTTGTCCAATCAACTAGAACATCACTTGTAAACTTGCTTGTTTTTGCTTATTAAACTGCTCTCTGCAATGCTCGATTCTGATTGGTTGGTAATTACATTCCAAGGGCTGTAAAGCCCCCTTGACATCTGTTAAAACCAATTACACCGCTCATCCAGGTACGATAGTCCAGGTTTATTCTGCGATAACAATCGGTTGGCTGTACATTATCTCTTACACGCAACATTGGATTAGTTCATCAATGGTGATCAGATTAATAGCCATTTTGGTGAATGTACACACCCAGTCAGACAGCAATCAAATTGATCAACAAACTTACAATAACCAATTGTAAAGAAGCCCATAGATATCCCACATATACTCTACTGACTCTGATCTTTCTGACTGTATCGTAATAGCCCAATGGAAGGTTCCTGTTGCACACAATTTTCTCAACTCCCTAATGACAAATAATGGCTTGAAATAACCACTGGCAGCGCTGTCATTTAGTGACAACTGGCCAGAGTAGGAGAGTTCTTCAAGAGGGAAATGGATAGTGTCCTCAAAGAAGGGAAAAACTAATGATGCTCGTCGCAAAAAAGGGACAAATGTGGAAAATGAATCAGAGCAGTGAGAGGTCAGAGGTCAAAGTCCTCGGTCTGACACACGGACCACAGCCATTACGGGTAATCTATAAAGAGCCATATATTCAAGACCGGTCGGGTCTGTAGTGCCGCTAATGGACTGCACCACCCATTACTGCTAATCCCTACTGTAGTCTTACACCTCCATCTCTCAACATGAAGGGTTCCTGCTCGGCCAAAAAAGGTTTGGTTAATGTGTGTCATTGGTTGAGCATGCAACCAATTACAACAGTTGACTTCCTTCTCAAAGCCAATAGCTCTGTGAGCAGACCCCTTTCCTTCTATCCAGCCTATACTTTCCTGTCCAATGTATTAACTGTCCTCTTAAATAAATAAATAAAAAGAAAAGAAAACTTTAAAGAACAGTTGACTTCCTTAAAACAACAAGAAATAACTCTGACCTTGTCAATGCATCTTTCAAATTTGATGTTTGCAGTGTTTTGAAATGTGTATAAAGGATGGCAATGCCTGCTGACTTTTTAAATACACAGTGATCATGAAAACAAGAAACATGAAAGCAGTGACAACATTTTTCATTAAAAATACTGCTAATGAAATTTGACAAAGGATGATCCAAGCACTAACAATGTTCTTATGCAAAGAAAAATGAAATATGACAATTACACTGAAAGAGCGGGATAAAAAACAACTCTGGTGAAATACGGTTGCTTTGGTGATGAAAAAAATACTTGAAAAATAAATAAATGAAATGCTGGAGCGTCATTCGTACATTAGTGTCTGTTTTATCGGCAAGGCCGTGAACATTTGCCTGATCTCATGGGCTGTTATTGGGCTGTCGATCACCTCTGCTCACTCCTAAAAATAACAGCCTGTGAGGGAGGTCAGGCAGTGACCATCTATTCACCCGTAAGCAACTGCGGCCAATGGTTTATTCAGTAATTAACACAGAAAAAAGTCAGAGGCGGAGAGGAAGAGCGACTGCTATCATTAAGCTGTGCCAGCATTATAAAAATATACCAACAGAATAAAAACTTTTACTACAAAAAAATAGTTTGAAAACCATTACAAAACTGATTCACAAAAATGGTTTAAGATCTCGAATGGAATTTGTTCATGTAGTGGTTACTTAGTCTAAATCATCTGAGACAACGTCAGATTTACACTTTGACACTGAGGGGGTGAAATGTATTAGCAGGTATTAGCCATAAAAAAGATTAAATCAAGTTAATTCAGTTGCAAAACTTTAAATCCTGTTTTAACAGAATTACTGCCTTCTATTCATATTTAAAGAGTACATAACATGAGATTGTGAAAATGACATTTCATGCAGTGTGTAAACTGTTGCTGTGTTTGAAAGTAAGTAGTCTGCCAAGTTGAAAATTCGAAGGTGAATGAATAAAAAAGTTATTGGCATGGAAAAAAGGGAGTCGAGTCTGAATCACGCAAACGAGTCGTCCCTAGTCTGATTTGCAATCCGCCGTGGATGTACATCACTACATATTGTCCCCGCCTACGTTTTGCTAGGACTGCCCGTGAAAACTTCGCTCTTGTTCCCAAACACTGTAGCTCGTGAGCCTCATTCGTGGTAGACCAATCACAGCAGACTAGACTATATGACCAATTTTAAAGAAATAATAGTGTTTTTACACCTTATGTACATAAACTTGTTGTTGGAAACTCCATAAACCAAAGTAGGACCTCAAAAATCCCTAGTTATGTACTTTTTAAACACAAAAATTCTATTCCATAACAGCAATATTTATATTCTATTCTATTCTATTCTATTCCCATTCCATTTAAATCTATTCTAGTCTATTTTATTTTATTTTCTATTCAAACAAAATTTTTTTGTTAATAAGGACAAAATACAGTAAATCCAGTGTTTAAGCTCAAATAACAGAACTATGTGCTTACAGGAAATGACATACAAAAACACCTGAAGACTGATTTTTGGTTGAGATTTTTTTACTTTTAATATATTTTTAGATTTATTTATTGAACAAAATTGATTGATCAAGGCAAAACTATTTATTCATAAATTTAAAGAGTATAACAGAGGATGTTTTTATTAAAAGGGACATGTAAATGACTAGCACAGTTGTTCTTAATTAAATCGGCAAATCCATAATGGCCGACAATCCCATTTAATCACAAGGTAAAGGTTTAATTACATAATCGTTAAGATTTGTTTAAAATTGAGCTGACATGCTATTCTATTTAAAACAAAACCTAGGTCAACAAATCCTAGATTAGCTCTAAACTCTGCGTAATTGAATCCTTATTTGTGTAACACACAAAAAGTTTCAGAAATGCTAATCTAGAACGATTCTCTGACTCTTATTGGCGGACAAATTGGACCAACAACATCATTAAAAGCCAGCTGGCCAATGTCTTATCATCAGCAACATTGTTAAATTATGACATCTGAATCTCAGACTGACCCGAATGAAACTGAAAGCTCTTCAACATCTGATCGTAAAACACTGCTCAGTCAAGACCATTCATAAGTTCTCTCTTATCTTAGAGTTCAGCTTTGACAAACTCATGTGTCATTGAACATAAAAAATTTGTCAAACATTAAGAAGTTTTCTGTTTAGTAAACATAAGCTTTTGAAAACATTTTGAATGTCCTTGCCCTCATAAGGTGGCTCATCTAACCCTCTTTATTCATCTGGTGTCCACTGGCTTCATTCAGAATATTTATATCATTTATCTGACTCATTATTTTGCACATTGTGGTTTGCTTCAGCAACAGAAAATGCACTCGGTTAAATCCTGTGCTTTCCTAAATAAGCAGCTTAGGAGAAAACCTTTTAACTTTATCTAACTGGGACGGTTATTACAGTAACGTTCCTTTTATGGAGTCAATTTAAACGTACAATATAAAATATCGTCCTTCCAACTTTAAGGTAGAGCAAATTGGGTCAAAGTAGCAGAAGTATATTGCTAACCAAAACGATTTGTACAAATGTGCTGGATGTTTTGTTGGTCACGCGGTACTATCTATAGAAATAGGATCATACTGTAGGTTTGTTCTTTTGCAAAATTGCATGTTGAAGAAAAAGGCCCAGTTCAGCATGTGCTTATTAAGAGCTTGAATTTGAGAAGCTTTGACTAGAGGGCTCGAGAAGTTCTCATTAACGTAAACAGCTGATTCGCTGAGTTAGAATTAAAGAATTAAAAGTGTTGTGGCTCTA
The DNA here is from genome assembly GCA_006030095.1 of Triplophysa siluroides. Lineage (NCBI taxonomy): Eukaryota > Metazoa > Chordata > Actinopteri > Cypriniformes > Nemacheilidae > Triplophysa > Triplophysa siluroides. Next base: position 4,942,087 of record VCII01000093.1, read on the forward strand.
CCTCTGGTTTCCATGGTAACTTCTTGAACTTCTGCATGAGGGACCTGAGGATTCTGGCTTGATCATGAGGGGAGACGGCGTTGGGCTCATCTTCCTGCTAAAGACAGAGAGAGAAAGTGTCATCTTTATATTCATTCATTTCCATAATTTGTTTTATGAATTTTATTGCACACTGTTGAAAAACAGGTTGAGGTGGTCTTTGTTGGTCTTCCAGGCTGACCATGCTGGTGTTTAGCTGGTTTCCTATTGGTCTCCATCTAAAACAGCACAGTTGGAAAAGCAGCTAACCACAATAACTGTATGTTCCATATTAATAGAGAAAGTGATGTTCACAACAACTGTCAAGAAGCTCATGTTTTCATATATTTTGCTAAATGCTTTTATATATTTTTCAGAAACATCACAATATTGCATTTCATTGCAGTTTTCAGTTGTATGCTCAAAGGTGCAACACCAAGGTCATGGATTTGATTTCCTCGAAACGAGCAAATAGATAAAACATAGCTGGAATGCACTGAATGTTGCTTTGGATAAAGTGTCTTTAAAAGCATTAATGTAAATCAAGTCAACACAATAGCAACATCTATTTGGCAACCAAGCATTCATATTTGCGGAAAATATAAGTACAGCATGTATTTTGTAAGAAAACATTAATAATAATTTAGAGATGCACCGATACACTGTAAATATATTCAATATTAATAGTCAGTATGTAGAATTAATAACATTCAGAAAGTAAAGAAATATTAATTTAATCTTCAGAATCGGTATCAGCCTACATCACTCTGGATAATCGGTATCGATAATCTTTTTTTAATTCCTGATTTTGTGAGGGAATTTAAATGTATTTAATAAATGAACAGACAAAAAGTGTTGGATGTGTTAAGCTGCATACATTTCTAGACTGTAAAAAACTCCACCAGCATCTATCTTGCCCTCCGTGTCCACATTGTGTCCATGCCCACAATTTCCCAACAAAGTCCATCATATGAAATTTAGTATCGTGTATAATAACTACATTTTTGGCATAAAACTGAAGTTGTGATAGTGTTTTCTTCCAAATTGTGAAAAATACACTATGGTTACATCAAAAAGGGTCAAACCTATCCGTTGAGTTAAATCAAATCAGAAAATGGTCTATATTTGACCCAACCATGGGTTGCCAGCATTTTTCATCCGCATTTTGTGCTGAAAACAACCAGCATGGGTTAATTGACCCGACCATTTTTTAGAGTGTATCTGAGTGTAAATAGCTTCTGCAATGAGAAAAATTTAATGAATCTATAATAAACGCTGCAATGTGCAATATACTGTAAATGAGAATAAACAAATTAGATTTTATGGTGACTTAGGGATGAGAAATGCAACAGGTCGTGTTTTGTTTCAGATTGCTCGAAAAACAGGAACAAAATCTGAAAAAAGCAACCCAGAGAACTCTTGGCAAAACATTTTATTTCAGTTATACGAAAAAAGCAAAACCCATACACGTTACAATGATGAGAAATTTGGGAAGCAGATGTTCTTGCAATGTACAAATGTGAAAATGCTAAACTTTTGATTTATTTTTTTATAAAAAAAAATATTTATTCATTTTGTTGTATTGAAAATAATAACACATTCTAGACAGGTTTTCCAAGCTAAAGTCTTTGTAAGAGGCCAATAGCAGGGACACAAACTCGTCTGTTTTGCTCTCAGTTCAATTCTCTTCATATTAATCTTTTTCTTCAACTACAGGGTATGTGTAACATGTCAGTGTGTGGCGTTAATTGAAAACTGCACTGAACCATTACAAAACCCCATTAGAAGTGGCTTGAACTCAATACTGTCAATGAGCAGTCACAGTAACTGTGGCATTTATATATTGTGTTAGTTATTATCTGCCCGGTTTGACAGAGGACAGCTGAAATGACTGGTTGGGTCATGACATCAACCTATCATAGTGCTCAAACTATTTCAGCAGTATATAGTATACTCTGGGTTGTTTTTTACCCATGGCTGGGTCAGATATGGGCAAACCTATACTGTAAAAATGAACTTAATGTGGCACCAAAGAGCCAACATAATAAATGTTACATCATCTTGTTATTTTCCTAATTTCAGTCTATTTCTGTAATTTTACATTTTTACCACATTTAACAAACCATTCTTTAAAATAACATTTTACTTTACAGAATGCTCTTTTTCTCTGGAGAAATATTTGAAACACACAAGAGATTCAACCATTGTTTTAATTTGCTCTTCATTTAATCCCATTAATGTCTAAGATAATAATTGATCGATTAAAGAGATCTCATCTGTTTTCATTCCCTGTAAAAATTGGTGTAAAATTTGCACACTTTACCTTTAATAATCAAGAAAAAGCAGAGAAATCCTGCAAGGTCAAGCCGCAATATATTTTCCTAACACACTGTCATGTATACCGCTCTCATTATTATTACAAGAAAATTCATCAAAGCAAAGCGTCTGGCTAGATCTTGATCTACAACCATCTTACTTAAAACATTTTTTAGCTTTATCTATTATTGCAATCACTGTAAATCCGACCTGAAGTCAGATCTCACCGCGAAACAAAGCGCTGAACATAAAAGAAACTCTGAGATGAATCCCAGGCATCAGAAAGTGTCTGAATGTACGAGCTCAGAATATTAATGAGGTTAATTAATTCTCCTTGTACAGGGGTAAACAGACTCCGTCTAAGAGCAGAAGGCCTGGGCGCATTTCTCACGTCCGATTATCCACCAGAACGACAAAACACGGCCCCTCCACAAATCACATTTTAATTTCGTCTGCCCTGCGACGAGGAGGATAATGACCTGCGCGATCTGTTTCATCAGTCATCTTTGTCTTTGCGCGGATGAACTGAGAACAGCAGCTCGCCGGAAAGAGAAAATATTTTGAGATGATCTATGCAAGGTTAATGCATTCATTAAACTTAGCAAGAATTTAACCATTTATGAAAATGCTACATGTTTACAAAAACTGGCTTCCCATACAACTTGTCCTTATTTTAGATTCATGCATGTCTCCAAAAGCAATATTTTTATCCAAAGCAATACATTTAATACAAGTTACAGGTTTTTATCAGTATGTGCGTTATCTGCTAATCAAACGCCTGATGTAAAGCTAATATATGGGTTGTGAGCATAATGTCTCTAAATAAATCTTTTTTTAATTCCTGATTTTGTGAGGGAATTTAAATGTATTTAATAAATGAACAGACAAAAAGTGTTGGATGTGTTAAGCTGCATACATTTCTAGACTGTAAAAAACTCCACCAGCATCTATCTTGCCCTCCGTGTCCACATTGTCCACAATTTCCAGTCCATCATATGAAATCATATGAAAGGAAAGATTAATACAGCAAACAATCCTTTGGGCAACATTTTCAGACAAAATATATCTTTGTCTTTTACTGTCATCCATGTGTTGTGTTGTCAGCATTCATCGTACAACACAGGCAGAAAACATTGTAGTAAAGTTTTCACTTAAGACCCAATGGCTATCAAGTTCATGAAAATTAAATTTTTCTTTTACATTAAGTGCAAGTGTTTTGTGGCACCACTGATAAATGATTCACACCATTGTCTTTAGAGACTAGAGAGTAAAGTTATACTGTAATATTCTCAATAATGGTTACAACTAGTAATGTGTCGACTGTATCCCACAATGCAATGCGCTTGATGAATTAACTTGACCTTCCATTTCAAGCGTGATGACCAAACCAAAAAACTTCTCGACTCATGTATAAGGCTTGCAAAAGTAATTTTTACCCAAAATTGCATGAATATCTTTAATTTATTTTTTAAGATGATAACCAGCATCCCGAATGAAACATGCAACCTAATGGAGTCATGTGACAACAATGTAGCATGCAACTTTCATTTATCACATATAAAGCAGAACACAGTGTATACTGTGCAGTATGCAGTATGCTAATATTCTCTTCTGAAAATAGAGTGCAGGTGCTTTAATGCTGTGAAAATTGCAGTTAATGATTATACACAAAGCCAAACTTAATCTTGTGTAACTAAACACGATTTTCTGCAGCTGACTTTGCTTCCAGCAGTCGCTCTGACAGAGAACCGACTAGAAACATATCCCTTCTTTATCACATCCGCATGAGGCCAAGCACAAGCACGTAATGTATTATACTAGGGTGACCATACATGCCATTTTTGCCGGACCCTTCCTGGCCAGAATATCGGGTGCGTCGTCCGGAGGTCGCATTTGTCGCAACCATACCGTTTTTAACTGAAATGTGAGAACCTCGGTGACTTATGCGGTGGACAAATGCGACCGCACCCGAGATCCTGGCCAGGAAGTGTCCGGGAAAAATGGCATACAGTACATGCGCCGCGTCCGTAATTGCCAACTTCCATACTATATAGTAGACGCTATACTGAGTAGCCCGAAACCTCAGTATGCCCATAACAATAGGCGAGAAATACCCAGATGGTCTACTACTTCCGCTGAGATTTGTAAGTGTGGATCGGATGGACACTTCTCTATCCCATGATGCCACGGGAGCTGAGCAACGTAGTAAAGTAAATCAAATAAATATAGCGGAAAACGTTAAGGCGGACGTCTTTTTAATGTAAGTGCCAATAAATGAATTTCTCGTGACAAAATGTTATGTTTTTATCAACACTCACGTACGCATAGGTTGTTGTTAATACATCATAGGTCAAAGAGCGTACGGGTCACATGACCATAAAACAATTTATTCATACTACTCCCACTCATACTATATAGAACGTTCTGTTTTAACGGTCGGTAGGTACTTATTCAAATTTAGTATGTACTGTCACAGTATGCGATTTCGGACGCAGCAATGGTCACCCTACCTATACTCTAGAACAAGAAACGAAATAGCAATTGTCTTCTATTTGATTTTTTGTCTCAAAATAGCAACTGTATGAATGCTAATCTATGTTAATGTGAAATCCAGAACTAAATAGCGGATTTGCTAAATTTTTGGTTTGTTCATTCAAATCTTGATACATAACACATTTGTTTGAGACAAAATCTAATTTAGATTTCATTTTGAGTTTAATCTATTTGTAGCTCCCTTTGACTTCAGTAAGAAGCATCATTTTATATTATTTTAAGGTTAAAAATAACAGTGACTAATGTGCAGTCATTAATTTCACAGCACATTCATTTATGCTTAATTGCATCTAGTTTTGCTTACATTTGACATTGGCATTGATTGACTTGAACGCTTTGAAGTCGGAGGCAGAGAATTTAAATACAAGTACTCTCACCCCCGACTTCACCTGTGGCAGCAATGGTGTCACAATTGTCCATAATTTCCAATGAGATCCTATCATAGAATTAAGTTCTATTACAACTTTAACCAACCAGCTTCTCCTCATCATCTCAGTTCAGACAGAAATGGTACAAACACAAGAGCATTGATTCTTTGCTATAGGTCTACACAACCTTGGTTTCCATTGACGCACAACATGCATGACACAAAGCTGCCACTTCAGATTCTGGATAGACTGTTGGAAAGATTATATGAAAGGCAAGAAATAAGAGGAAAATGCCTGGGTTTTAAAGCTGAATGTGAGGTCATGAGGATCTCCACCCAAAGCCGTCTTTGTAGCAACATGTTTTCTCAGTTATTTTTTGGAAAATCTTATTTAAGTGTTTATTTCTCAAAATTGCCTTGGTTATTGAACATGAAGGTAAAATATATGTGCAAGCGCTGACGATGTACTTTCACAGTTTGCAATAATAAATGTTACTGACGTCACAATGGGAAGCGTCACGCTACGTGCTCCTGAATGAATACATCTTACGTAAAACTCCTTGAAGCCCTGGGCAGTAAATACCCTTGCAAAAGAATAAAAAACACAAAGTCCCAAAAGATGTTCTATTTTCTCCTTTCAGCTCCTCTTTATTAATGCATGCTGCCTTAGAATACTTATTTTAGGGGAAAGTTCAGCATATCATCCAAATTTGATCTCAAATTCTCGTGTATTGCAAAAATCTAAACAATGTAAGGTTATGTAAGAATTATTGCTAAGCGTTGTATAAGCGTTGCTCTCTAGTGTAAGCTTGTCATTACTGATGCTTATACATGAGGCTAAAATAAAACGGCTTAATGAAGTGTGTTATTCATTTTCAATGCAATAATGCAGGCATCTTTGGCATGATATCAAATGACATCTACCTTACTTTGGGGTTGATCTGCCCAAAGTTTAGAGGTCAAACGTCTGACTTCGAGCGCTGTTCCAGACGTTATTTCCAAGTAAATTTCAAAAACCTCCAACACAGCTGTGTTACAATAAATAAATAATAATGTAGTAAAGTTGTTAAAACGTTCCACTAATCAATGTATGAATAGCGCTTTATGATAACCTTCTTAGGACGTTTTCTAAACATCTAAAATGTTTGAAAAAAAGTTCTACTAACATCTCCTGTTCATTTTAAAACTTTCAAACGTTGGCCAAAGTTCTAAAAACCTTTCCTGTTAGCTGGGATAAGACTCTCATCAGATTTGTTCAATAAAGAAATGAAACCACCCGAACAGCAGGTGCAACTTTCACAGCAGCACTCTTTCCAGCCCGCCGCTGACCTGGTGCCAGTCACGGGACAGTCATAACTGCGGGAGAGTGACAGGCCAGCGGGGTGGAGAAGGCAGGGTACAACGGAGGTGACAGAGCTAGCATATATGCTCGTATGAGAGACACCAGATCCCAAGCAGTCTGACACATCACAGCTGTCACTAATAATCCCCACATGCTCACAATGAGATGAAGCTCTGCTTTAGGTGTTTATGGTACAGTCTGGAAACCCTCCACTGAGTTTTGATGGGTTTGCTAAGGAACATATGCTAAGTCCTTGTAACAGTTGCTTGAGTCCAAATTTCAATTTGATCGCACCTCCTCCAGCTGTTCTGCGTGAAACGTGGTGGCTTTTCAGAATGTGTTAGTTTTCAACTGAATTAATGAAAACAGATAGTGTCTAAAACAGGCATGTCATCAGCCAAGGACAAAGGAAGACTGCAAGCACCACCCCAAAAAATAGTCTTTGATGTTACTAATTAAATGTTACATGATTAAAAACTGGCAACTGTTTGCTAAAAATATATATTTTTAACTTAGCAACACAAAAACAAACTATTATAATGACCGAATTCTGCCTGCCAATTTGAAAATATCAGTTCAAATGTTTATTAGTTTAACAGTCACCTAAACAATATTTAATAAAAAGGTTGATGCTTTGTGCAAATATCCTATGCTAATGACAAATAAGATGGCATTAACAAATGGCACCCCTTGAGTAGTTTATATTAGAACTACTTTTAATTTTATTGTAAACAACAATAATTAAACACAAACAGTAAAGAATACTGTGGCCTCAAGAGACTTCCAGGCACAGCCACTAGATCTAGACTAGCGCATCTACGTCATTCATCAGCGTTTGTCAGCATTAAAGAGTAAATATTCCTTTATTTTTAAGGTCTTATTTTGGTTTATATAGTGTCCAACAACAAATGTAGGTACATACAAGGTGTAAAAACAATATTCAATGCATTTATATAGACATTTACAAGATCAGCCATTTGAATAGTTTCAAGCAATTCAATCGCGGAATGGCCTATTTTAGTCTCTGTATAGATAATGTTATAATGATAATGTCAGGTCATGCCAAGAAGGAGAACCCAAACGCAGGCAGTGTGTACAAAAACTCAGAATTTGAACCAACCCAGTGTGGTGGGAGTCCATGGCTTCCCAATCCCGCGCTGCAGGTGGCCCTTTCCCGGCCCAGGACTGTCGTCCTTTCCGGGAATATGCCAGGGAAGTCGAGGCCAGGAGAGCTGCTGTCCCCGAGGTGTTGGCTTGTGCCTACCTGTGGGCCGGGATGGACGACCCCCCAGCGTTTAACGGAGCAGGAGGAACTGGTCTACTAGCCGTTCCCACAGTTAGTGGAGCGGCTACAGGATGGACAGAAGTCCTCTCGTTCCGGTCTGGTGTCCATTCCGGAGGACCGGGTTGTAGGCACCCTCACCCTGGGGGACTCAGCAGCATCCGCCTCGTCCGCTGCAGCCTCTCCACCACCGACTAGCCTCCTTGGCAGGCGTGGACGGAGAGAGTCGTGGGACTCCCCGTCCGACTCCTCCAGCACTGAGCAAGTCGTGCCCCCCCGCTTCTGCCGCCCTCCCACCGAACGGTCGAAGAAGGAGGGGGGCACGGTCCAGTCCGGTGCAGCCTGTTTCCAATCCGGTGTCCAGTCCGGTGCAGCCGGTGTCCAGTCTGGTGTCCAGTCCGGTGTCCAGTCCGGTGCAGCCGGTGTCCAGGCCGGTGTCCTGTCCGGTGTGTCAGCCGGCACTCCCGCCGGTGTGTCAGCCGGCACTCCAGCCGGTGCTTCGGCCAGCAGTCCAGCCGGTGACTCGGCCGGCAGTCCAGCCACAGCCGGCAGTCCAGCCGGTGCTTCAGCCGCAGTCCAGCCGTCCAGCCGGTGCTTCAGCCGGCAGTCCAGCCGGTGCTACAGCCGGCAGTCCAGCCGGTGCTTCAGCCGGCAGTCCAGCCGTTGCTTCCGACCGGCGTCAAGCCCTGTCCAGCCGGCCTTCCCACCGGCAGCCAAGACTGTCCATACCAAGTCCTCAGGGACTAAGACTGTGCCCCCCAGGACTTTCCCCGTTAAGCCCCCCAGGGCTTCGCGCTCACGAGCGCCACCCCAGTCCAAGACTTCCCCACCCAGCCCTACCCCTTTTGGACTTCCCCAAATGTACTCTTGTCTGCCCCCACCCCCCTCCCTTGTTTATTATTTTTATTGTCCCATCCGAACCCATTGATTGTTATGTCGTGTATGCCCCTTGTCTTGTTTGCCTTGTCGGTCTGGTTCTTGTCGTTGTCCCAATCCGTCTTGTCCTGTCTGTCTACCCTTTGATGAACACCTGGAGGTGTCCATTGAAGGGGGGGCTTATTTCATGGTTCCGCCATCTTGTCCTGTTTATTCTTGGTCCTGGGGCGGAGCCATGACATAGTCTAAGGTTCTTTGTAGAGAGAGAGGTTGGACCTTAGAGATCCTCTCACTCTCTCTCTGTCTCGTCAGTGTTTCCCGCCCATTTGTCTCATTAGCTTTCCCATTAGTGTTTAATCCCCAGCACCTGTTCCCTATTAATTATCCTGTGTTTGTTACCCTTTAAATAGTCCTCATGTCTTATTGTCTTGTGTCGGTCATTGCATTAACTTGTACCTTTTGTGTGAGATCCTTCCATGTCCTGTAATCGCTGTCTCTTACCAAAGTTAAAGTAAGTGTTTGATTAGTCTAGTGAGTCCTTGCCCTTGTTTCAGTTTATTTAGTATCCTGTCCTGTTTTCCCCCTCGTGGGTTTTGTTTTGCCTTTTTGTCTTGTTTTGTATATAATAAATATTCTGTTTAACCCCGTCCATGTGTCAGCCTGCATTTGGGTTCTCCTCTCCCCCAGTTCCATGACAAACTAAGCAAAACGAAACAGCACAGGACAGCAAACACAAGGGCATTAAATATGGTAACTAACAAGGGATAATAACACTAGGCAGGTGGAGGGGATAAGTATAGGCGGGAAGCTAGACGAGGAAACAAGGGGGCTGGGTTAAGACGCCACAGGGGAGCACATGGCTATCAAAACAAACAATGGCCATGTGCTTCCACACAAAACATGTGGGACTGTCATGATCCTGGCACAAGACTAGAAGAGACAAGACTAGGTGAGAAATTAGTTTCGTCCAGACGTCTCAACCAGCATAGGGATTTTCTGTATACGTTACAAAACGATGTTCAGTTCACCACTTTGACACAACACGCTTTTTTGAGTAACAAAACAGCTCTGGATACATAAAGACTCTCTGGATACATAAAGATAACTCGCAAAATTATGTTCTGAATGAATCGGTCACTCTGCATTTATAACAATAATAATAATACATTTATTTCAAAGCGCTTTACAGCAAACATCACAACAAGCGTGTGCATGCCGTAGAGAGTGTAGAAAGGATCCTGTTGGCCGGCTGTATGATGACTACGTGCACATCCCCAAACCCCCACCCCCCATTAAAATAAATAGAATTTATGCAATTTGCGCGGGTGATCCCAGTGAAGTAAAAAAAATATGGAAATCCGTATTTATGCGTAAAAATCACATCCCTGCTAAAACCTAGTGAGCTGCCAATGACATTGGTTATGTTAATACCATAAAAAACAGGTCGCTACCAACAGAATTGCATAACTAACCTGGAATATTTAAATTTACCTAAAAGTGCAGCTTTGTTTGATACTACACTTTGTACACTGTATATCTGCGTATAACTCTAAATGTATATTTGTTTTGGGACACACTAGAACACAGATTAGGCTGCGTTTATATTTGGCATTAACATGGGACAGGTATCTGGATTTTGTCCAAATACACATTGAAAAGACAAGTGTAAACGCGCTTCTGATCGGAATGTTATCCGATCAGCGTGTCCTGATCAAGAGGTAGTCGAGGACGCATTGTGATCGGATCTCAGTGTAATGCAAACGCAATCCAGACCGTTTATCTACATTTAACGGTGCAACTTCACAGAAAACACCACCCGCTGTCATTATTCTCTCATTTGTCCGCAGCCTGTCAGATTGCGCAGCAGATGACAAGTACAGCGGAAAGTTTACTCTTGCTCCCTAACATTGAGTCTTTCATTTTCCCACGAAATGATCTTCGATACTTTATAACAGTGTATCATTATTTGCAACCAACAGAGGATGTATGTCAAATCACACAAGATGTTTTACTTGATCACTTCAGCTTTATCATCACATACACTTTTTGTGACTGCCACGAACGGGTTTTACTCGCACACACAGCTCCAGCGGTGTTTTTAAATCCAGCATCATTTGTTTGTTTTCATGTCACAGACATGAATAGCAACACTGTACCAGCTTGTTTCTAACCTATGTGTGTGTGTGCGTGTGTGTATTTACTGTATAGCCTACGGCGTAATACACTCTCCTTAATGTATATTAAGAGGCCATATGACTGACAGGTAAAGCAACCAATCACGTCTCGTTTTGTGCCGCGTCCTGTTTAGAGGCATGGAAATGTCCCCGCAGTAACAGACCGATGTACATTCACGAATGTGTCAAAAGTTAACAGATCACCGAGATTGCATGTTAATGCCAAATATAAACGCACCCTTAGTGATGCGCGGATCAGGGTTTTTTCAAACATACATGTTTTTTTGTTTTTTTTTTATGACCCGCCTTCGCAAATAAAGTGACAATTTGTTTATCCGCCGCAACCCGACCCGGGTTTGCATCACTAATACAGATATCCTTAAAAAATGAAAATTCTTTCATTATTTATTCACACTCATGTTGTTCAAAACCTGTATATGACTCTTTTGTGGAACACAAAAGAAGATATTTTGAGAAATGTCATGCAATGGAAGTCAATGGGGTCCAATGATGTTTGGTTGCCAATGTGGTTCAAATTATCTTCTTTTGTGTTCTGCAGAAGAAAGAAATTCATATGGGTTTGGAATAACATAGTATGAATATTTGGCATATTTTCAAAGCTCTACAGGGGTACAGGCTTCCCATTACTTGACACTTGTTTTGACATATTCTTCTAAATTAATCATTTTCAATTATTAACGTCCACTGAATTTTATGTATGATTGTATTTCCATTTTTTTTGTCAATACAAGATCTGCCATGCTCTCCTGCAAGCTGACATTAAGAACCGTTTCAGTGTCTTTCAAACGCCCTACAGTGTGCTTCAGTTAGCTATAAAAAACTAAGAAATTTGCCATTCTGTCCTCGAAATTGACATTGAGAACTGTTTAAACTTAACAGTTCCATTTAAACAGTTTAAAAAGATCTGTTTTGTAAATTAATATACGTACAAAAATGATCAATATTAAACTTAGCCCGTGTTTACACTTGAATTCTTTTTCGAAGCTGCTAGCGTCTGTTTTACATTATAATCCTATGAAGTAAACAGTGTTTTCAAAAACGTCCTGAGCGCTTTTTTAAACGCCAGCTCCAGTGTCTTTTTCTGCAGCTCAGAGAGTCTTTTGAGGTTGAAAAAGTTCTACTTTTCTGAAAAAAAACCCCACCCAAATCATTATCCTTTTCTAACCATGACAGAGACCTGTCGTTTCCATTACAGCATGCGAGGAATGTGATTGGTCGAGAAGGCACCAGCTCTAAAAAATTAAATAGCGGCCGAAACGCCCGTTGGCGCGGATAGTTTTGTATAAATGTAAGTTTAATTTTCACTTTCAACAACTTCTGATTGCATTTCTAGCGATAAAGTAGTATTGTAGTTTTTAAATATGTGATTAGTTATTGCAAAGACGCTCTCTGTTTGTAATTCAAATAGACTTCCGTTACGCTGCCTATCTGTTTCTCTGGGCTGCCTTCTTGCACAGATGCTGACGACGAAGTTGTGGTGTTCAGCTGCTGTTTGTAACCAAGTGAGGGTTTTTTTAACTAAAAAAGCAGCATGGTCAACTTTTTTTCTCAAAAAATAAGTTAGTTGTGAACACGGGCTTAAACTAGAGATTTATACTGTGGCAAGATGGAGTGGCACTCCATAACACCAGTAGCCACGGAGCAGAGCGAGGGCTCAGACCCGGAGGTGTAATGTATATTGAAATATCAAAAATGTGTTTAAAAACCATATCCTAATTATATTGCGATAGTTATTGAATTATTGTCCAGCACTAGGTGAACAGTCCCTTTAGGGGACTTTAATATAGCATTCTTATGCAAAACAGTGTTGAAATGAACAAAGGCTTTGGCGACAACCTTTGGCATATGACAGGTGGCGATTGGATGAGCAAACCTCACTATGGAAGCCAAAATGCAATCAAATCTTCGGTCAATGTTTTTCTCATTCAGTCCATCGATTTGGATGCAGCCAAACTGAAACTCAATGGACATAATCTGCTCAGTGCTCATAAAGCCGGGCTCAACAGCGGCTCCTGGCACAGCTCTGGCCCGGATTTATTAACTCCCTAATAGGCTTATGGCTGCCACCCCATCACTGGCAATGACATTTTTGCTGAGCGGCAATCTCTTTCTTTTGAGGGCATGTTTGTATGAGCCAAGCTCCGTGGTGACTCCTCATTCTTGTAATTCACATTCCCTCTGGACAGGAAGGGGGAAGTTAAGTTCAGTCAAGATTTATCCAAATACCACATACACAACATACATGTTGTGGTTTTAAGTGCTTTTAAAAACAACCCTCTCTACCCTTTAATGATTTCCTTCTGGCCATGCGTGCATCACTTCAAATGTACGCGCTCGCCAATGTACGGGCAATTTATAAAAGGTCCCTACAATAAAAACTAATTTAGCCTTGGCAGTGTCCTTCTGACCACGTGGCTTGTAATTATTTTCCTATCTTGCCGTGCTCTGTTCATGCGGCTACAAGGTTACAGATGATGTGCACTCGTGGAAGCGCGTCTGCAAGCTACATGTGATGAATCTCATTATTACACTAAGAGGTGAGGATGACAATATGATGAAGGGTCGCCTGCTAGCGATGCGACTCAAGAGAGCCGCAAACACTGTGGACCTCTGTGACAATGAACGGTAAATATATATAATGTCTTCGGGTCCAATAACTGTACGTGTTTGCGTATAAAAATAAAGCATACTTACCTACTATTCATGCCATTTTTCTAGTATGCGGTATGCATGCAGTGCCTATGTGAATTTTTTTGCAGGTATTAAGTACCTGGATGACCTATTACTTTTGCCAAAATGTGCAGTATACAACCAGATCACATTGCATGGGATGGTATCCCACAATGCAATGCACCCAGTGACCTTTCATTTCCAGTGTGATGAATAAACAGAATATGATATCGATCACAAATTTTGACTAGTGCTTGACTTTGTTGCATTTATGCAAAAGAAAAGTACAGTATATGCATGTAATGCGGAAATCATGTTACAACAACATTGCATACTACTGTTTGAAATGTTTATCATTGCATCCTCCGATCATTTCGCATATTAGTTCAAGCAAATAGTTGGTAGGATACAGCATTTACTGCACAGTTAGCAGGATAAAGTGAAATAGGAAAACTGATCTCTTGCCGTAAGTGATTTTATTGCTTTTAATGCCCCCTCAGGTTCAATCAAACCATCAAATTAAATGTTATAATAACAAAAACAATTATAAAAAGGAAAAATAAATAATAAAAATATGGATTATAGATTATAATATAATTATCTTTTAGAACCTTTTTCTATCCATTTTTTATTAATAATAAAAACAATCTTATTATTATTACTATTAGTATTGTTATTATTATTACATTAATAATAATAACTATAGATAATAATAATAATATTGTTTTTATTATTAATTAAAAATGGATAGAAAAAGGTTCACAGGAAATAAAGCATACATTGACTTGTATATTGTATATTGACTAAGTTATTAATTTCTTGATCCTCTCTTGTATTTGACACAGCCGTCATTCTCCTGAGACTTGATTCTATAAGATTTGTACATCATTTTTGTTACATTTTTTGCCAAGCCTCCTTAAATTCCTCTAAACTGAGCTTCAGTTTACAAAGTAGTACAACTATTTTATGTTTTTAATAGATCTTTAATGGATCACATTTGGACATCACTTAGGCCAGGTCTGTATAGTTTTATACTGTACACTTTATGTGTTCATTAAAATCCACATGATTAAAATAAGAGAAGCCCTCAGAAAACCCAACACTGTAAACACATCAGTCTACACACTGTTCAACGTAAGGTCAGATCTCAGCACCGCCGAGCACGGGTTATTAAAAATACTCACGCTGTTCTGTATCGCTCGGCTGTAACTTCATATTGGCTGGCACTTGCTGCTGTGTGGGAGAGAAATTTATGTGGCATAGTGCAGAAAACAAATCTTTTGATACAAAATTACCCAAACCACCAGTAAGAGCATATATAATATATATATAATATGCAGCTTCTGAACATATTTGATGGTGCAGGGGTTCGTAATGAGGGGACATACTATACATTTCATCATCTTCACACTAAATAAAGTCCCCGTGAACCGGAAGTTGCGAATGTTTTTACTTTCATATTCTGACGCATTTTCGAGTGAAAAGGAATTTCAAATGAGATCATTAGTGGGCGTGGCTTGCGTTTTTCACTGCGAATTGATTGGATGTATAAAAACAGCTGTTGTGTTTTTAAATGAAACTTGCAGCAGACTGACAGTTGAAGGGGAAGAGTTATCGGAAACTCTGGCCAAGCAGTCTAATCGACGTCATTTATGATGTATATTCATTTCAGGGCGGAAGTGCATTTTCAGATTTTAACTGAGAATGATAAGGGGACATGAATTTTAAAAAGAAAATGATACACATTGATAAGCTATTCATTACAAACGCAGCAATATTTTTATAAAAAAATAAGATTTGTAATTTTTTATTCCACTGGGACTTTAAATGCAACTTGCCACAGAAATACTCACATGGGATATAATTTAAAAGCTTAAATATTAATATTTTAAAATTGTTGGCATACACGTTTAATAAGTGTTGTATAAAACTTGAAACAACTATTGTTACAAATTTCTCTTTATTTCATCACATTTTTCTGTCAGCTGAACACAGAGCAAACTCTGCCGGGCACGGCTAAGGTCATGAATATTAATTATGTTTTGTGACTTTACCCCACACTGATTGGCTGGAATGCAGACATTGTTATAGGGGAGCTCTAATCATAGTGAAATTACCGGTTAGCATTTGTCAACTGTTTGTCCACCGTCAAAGCAGCATTGTATCGATGTTACATTGTATCACTGTTACAAAAGTATTAACAGTTGCAACAACACCGTATGCTGTTGTTTTGAGGTTGCAGGTTGGGTCCGCTGACCCTGATTTTGACTTTGCCTTTTTGGAATTCACTGTTGTTTTCTCTGGGGTAGGAGTTATTTTTGCTCGGAGGCTTTACTTCTGTGATCGGTTTTGTCATGTTTTCCTGTTGTTTCAGGACTAACTTATTTCTTATTTTGATTTCTATACCCATCCAACTACAGTATGTACAGTAGTTTATGCAGGAAGCACACACTAAATAACTACAAATCTAGAACATTTGAGAATTGTGAGTATAGACAACTCAATTTGAGATATTCCGAGAACCCTACACTTGTCTTTTATAACCTCGACATAAAATAAGAATGATGTATTCTATATCTCACCAGGAACGATACTGCATTCACCTGAAAATCAGTCCAGGTGTGAAAGAGATTTATTCAAGCCAAACATTCTTGCAACCGGTCTGCTCTTTTTCCACTCGGACGACTGCAAATGGTGAAAATGTATGCTGGTGTCACATGAATACAACATTTAGATGACAAATCGCAGTTCAATAAGACCTCTTGCATAAAACCATCAAAAGGAAGCGCTAAGTGCTTTAAAAAAAACGTTAATTCATGAGAATAATGTTGGCAGTAGAAGAGCCGGCCTCAATGACACAGTCGAGTCCTGATCTCTAAAGAGGCACCGAGCTGAATGAAGCTTTTTGGCTGCGAGCAGGAAAATATCTGCGGTCGAGGTCTTTTCCTCTCTTAATATTCAAAGGCGTGTAATTACAAGGCATTACCCGGCCCAAGCGGTGATAGCGGGGTTAAAATCTGTGCGTGTGCGTAAAATGGAACGTACCATAGACCACAGCCAGGGAGATATCCAACGAACGTAACTTTTAAGAGTAGAACTCAAACAAACCAAGATTATCCAGAAACCGTCAAGGACCGCATTAAAGAAAACGCCATATTACATGTAGACCAGACAATGAATGAAAACACAGGTAGAGTATCAATAGAGAGTCTGGTTGATGAAGTAAATGCTGGTAGGTGGGGTGATAACAAACGAGGGACTGGTGAGGGAAACTGGAGGATTGTGGGAAGTGAAGTCCTTGGGGAAAACACGGGGAGAATGAGGGAACCGTGACAGTACCATCATCCGAATGTCTTTGCCATTAGTTTAGGCTGTGGAAGAGTCTATCAGGTGAGCAAAAATCACAAAAAGGGTATTCAAAAGGATTAAGGAGATGCTTTGCTCAAAATGTTTCGCTGTGCTGTGCCTATTCTTATTTATTTATCATGCCATTTATAACCAACTAGACTAAACACTAAACATAAGGAATAGTATCATATCATGAGTGTTGTGTTGACCATAATAAAAAGCATTTACAAAGCATTGTATATTTTTAACACATCACATACACAAGATTACATAAAAACAAGATTTTACTTGGTACAGAATACAGATGTAACTTTGCCAACCCTGTCATCTCTGTGTGAATACTTGTTGCTAATTTAAGGGGAAGACATAAAATTACAAAGTAAATGTTGTGGTAAAAATACCATATTTTAAACGTAGAATAAACGTGAGGAGGAGGTTTAAAACAACTGTAAAGGGAATGAGAATACAGAGAAAACACAAGGATTCTGACTTGTGAGCTTTTAAACAGTAGAGCTACAAAAAAAATGGTGTGTTTAAAAACAAAATAATAAAAAAGTTAAAGCTAAAGCAACCACAAAATCAGCTTGGAGAAGTTTGGCCCTGACTACATCACTGATTATATATATACAGAATATATATATATATATATATATATATATATACAGCCACGGAAAAATATAAGAGACCATTCCAAATTTGTATGTAATCAGCATTTCTAGATGTATTGTGGTCATAAACATACAAATATTAGAAAATACAGCATGTCAAAGTCCACCCTTAACCCCCACGCCTAAATATTTACATCACAGGGGCAAAAGCATGAAAACATACAAATCATATCATACAAATAGGCCAAAAACCCTTAAATATTTATAAATGTATTTAAAATGTGAAAATTACGAATTTAAACCAGTATGATTTCTATAGACTCAAGGTATTTGACCTGCTCAATATCAAACACATACACACGGTCCATCTGTCCTCTTCCATGACATATGTTCACTATTACTCATCACCCCACCGCAGAATACTCATCGACAGCTCTGTACTTGTGTATATCCCAAACCCAGCATGTACAAAAACGAACCAACACTCACTCCCAAACAAAACAAATGCTACCGTGAACATATGAAGCACGGACAGTTGACGTCGCTGTCATTTATTCAAAGTATATGGCCGCTTTCCCATTTATAACAATAGAAAAGCGTCTGCAGTCCATTTGTAGTCCGGGACAGAAGAACTAAGAGGCCGAGCGGGGGAAATCGATGCTTTTGCAGAGGAGATCAATCATGGGGCCGGCGGGCTGATAAAAATCAATGTGAAGTGAGGGCCATGGGTTGTTTTTCAATAGGAGACAGTGCATTATGTACTGCAACACACAGTGGCAATATAAGAGAAGGAGGTCTGGTGGGTTTCTCAGGAGGAGTGTGCAGGGAAGATATGACTTCTGACTATAAACTTCAAGCGAGACCGTATCTTAAACCTCACATCTAGGGACCACCCAACGCAACCGTGTGAGGAGTACAAAAATGGCTGAAATCGCAGTTCAAACCTTAAAAGAAAAAGTAATTCGATTTGATAACGTGTGCTACAAGAGGCAAGTATAATATTGACAATCAACCAAAAATAACCCAGCAGCTGTTTTTAGACCAAAGTCTTCAAAACTGTTTTCAAATTTTAATTATATAGCTTTGTATGATTTTCATTGTAACAAAGCAGAGTTTTCCAAGCCAACATTTAATAACTTTTCTGAAATCACCAATAACATGGTAGCTTTTATCATATATAAAATCTAAACCTTTACAGGTAAAAAGACTGTATGTTGAGAAACTCAGCTGGAGACTGCAGAGAATTACATAAGTCTAGGTGTTCTTAGTCTGTTGAACCCGCACCTTATAGTTAATAGCAGAAGTCGATAACAGCAGGTGAACTGAGCTTCATAGTTCACCAACCAGGGATGTGTTCAGTACGAGAAGTTGAAGTGAAGGTGAGTAAAGGTTTGGAGATGTTCTTTCTGTGTTTAGAAGCAAGAGTTGGAGGTGGATGCTTACTGAATAGTGCTGTGACAGTGAGACCTTTTAGGGGAGGACAAAAAATGAACCACTGACATTTCACAAACACACAGGTTTCTATAGACTTTTCACAGATATGTTGACTTTTTCATTGTGCAAACTATATATTGTATCCCAAACTTCAGACTCTCCTTAAAGGTCCAGTGTGTAATATTTAGAAGGATCTATTGACAGAAATGCAATAATATACATAACTATGTCTTCAGAGGTGTATAAAGACCTTACATAATGAGGTTTTTATTACCTTAGAATTAACTATTTCGATCTACATACACCGCGGTCCCCTTTTACCGAGTGTCACAATTCTGTCTGTATTTTCCCCGTTATTTTGGACTTTTAGTTTGTTTCTTTTGAGTTCCTGTTTCCTGTCCTATTTTGTAGTCATTTGTATTTGTTTTGTTCATGGGTTCCCTGTTTATTATCTCCCCAGGTGTTTGTCCCATTGTCTGTCCCATTAATTAATAGGCAATTACAGTATGATGTTGCACATCTGTAATAGTTGGTGTTACAGGAAATGGACAATTGTTTTTGTTATTTATTGATTGTATTGTTTTAGTAATGTACGTGTCATGCATGGATGTTGCAGCAGCCCCTTTACTCTAAATGAATTTCTCCTAAGGGAGACAATAAATACTACCTACCTACCGACACGGAATTCGTCATGTTATTTCTACAGTGGCCCTAAACGGACAAACTGCTCTACAGAGCGCATTTCATAAATACGTTATCTCCTAGCGAAAATGCAAAGACATGTTTGTCCTGTGTCAGCCCCCGTAGTGCTTCGAAAGGGAGGGGTGAGGGGTGGAGTCGTTGGTTGCAATTCGCAACCTCACCACTAGATGCTGCTGAAATCTCCTTACCTCCTAAAACCTAAGCCTTACACAACTCATTTAGCGTTTTTACATTTTCAAATAAGTATAATAATTTACATCGTCGGAATTTATGAATCAGACTATAACTATCCATATGGAGACAATGTTTCTTTATGATTTAACAGTGACTGATGTTAAAGAATTCATTATGAGTGAGGGTTATGGTCAAAAAAAAAGAGGTGTATAATTGGTAAGTACAAGTAGTTACCTTAAATCCTTGTTGTCTGAAGTACAAAGAGTAACAACGGTGATGCAATTGCTTATTACATTATGCATTTGACAGATGCTTTTATCCAACACGACTTACAGTGCATTTAAGCAACACAATTTTATCAGCGTACTTGTTCCCTGGAGTCGAACCAATGACCTTTACATTGATAACATGATGTGCTGTACCAAGTCAGCTAGGCTACAGGATATCACATGAACACTAATGACTTTAATAATTAAAAAAAAAGAATACATAGTCATGTAATGATTTTAATAATATAGCTTATCACTAGAACATAATTGCGTATAATCAAAAGCATTTAATGGGGTGTTAAACAATATCAAAATAGCATAAACTTTCTTAAGCTGCAGAGCAAAAACATGAAACATGCAGTCTTCAAAATGTAAGGAGAAAACTCAAAATGAAACACAATTGTTAAAGTACATGAAGAGTAGGGAAGTGAAAAATGAATATGGATGGTAAAAGTAAATTAATCTGGAATCTTGGTAAATGTGATGAGAAATGTTTGAGTTCATATCGAGATTATCAATAATTTTGACTTTTGGTTGAAGATTTAACAAATATGAACTCAGTTTGTGACATTGTTGAGATCTCTTCTGAAACTGAGACATTTGTGAGATTTCTTTGTCTTTTCTTAGACAAAATATCTGAGATCAAGAAGATTTAAGAAGAAGTTTCCATTTGCTCTCCATTTAATCTCATAATCTGGGTTACGTAAGTGATCAAACAGCATGATAAATACGCAAGAGATACTGTAAATAAATGCATAAACTGAGATTTCCGCATCAAATATTAATACAGCAGACACCCTTCATGTTGCTTGGCTGACAAATCTCAACATTTCTCATCTTGCTATACTTCTAGTACAACTTAAAAAAAAAACATCAATTCAATTCAATTTATCTCCCAAATCTACAACATATCTGACGATACAATTCAGCCATTTATCGTCATACAGTATATCCTCATACTGATGTGCATTGTTTAACTTTTTAACATTTGAAGTGCTTAAAACAAGCACTTCAAAAGACCCTTCACATCTTCCACAGTGCGATCATCAAAATGCCATTGTTAACCATTGCACCTGTGCCCCAGCAGAGCCTCCAAACCGCCTCACAGAAGATAAACCCCATAAGGCTGAGACCATCAGGACCATAAAGTAAACTGGTTTCAATGTCTCAATCCTCATGCTGGCCGTGAATAGAGGACAGACCTCTCAGGGGTGCCTGGAACACACTGAGCTTTTCATTCAAAGTCTAGTTGGAATCCATTTCCTCATACCGTCCCCCAGGAACATCCACATCTCTTCTAAGACCCATACTGCCCTTCCTTGGGTTTAACCCATTAACAGGCTTTGAGGAGCACAGAATAATGGTGAAATCTAAATTACAGAGCCGATCTGCCCTGGGGCCTAAAGCCTCCAGTGACCTTTGAAATAAGCCAAACTCAGGGACCCAAACTCCTCAATCTTAATGATAAATGTAAGAGTTCGGCATAATGGATAAAGGAATCAAAAGAAGCAGGAGGCAGAATATTCTTTTAGAGAGAGGGAAAGAAATTGAGAAGGGGGGTGAATGGTTCACTGTCATTGGTTAAAGATTTTCCACAGATCATTTCACTAGAATTAATCAATGGCTGCTTGATCTAGTAAAGGCCAGCATATTTTTTTGCCCTGCGGTATGAGGGTTTGTGTGTAAACAAGAATGAACTGACTAAACTGAATCGGCTGTAAACGCCATGAAAACATTTGGGAGGTGCAGTGTTTTTTTCACATTTTTATGATGTGGAATATACACGAAAGTAATATGTTGGCTTGTGTCTGATTCAGCAGATAGTTTGTTTATTTATCAGACTATAACTATCCATATGGAGACAATGTTTCTTTATGATTTAACTATTCTTTTACAGTGACTGATGTTAAAGAATGTTGCATTATGTTACTATAAAAAAGGTTTTAGAGTGTCTGAAAAAAATATCTATGTGTATGCAGTATTTGGTATTTTATCATACAATGTCTGCAACACAAACAATGTGGGACAAGTTACATGTTGTAGTTTAGTTAAATCCTTAAATCCTTGTTGTCTGAAGTACAAAGAGTAACAACGGTGATGCAATTGCTTATTACATTATGCATTTGACAGATGCTTTTATCCAACACGACTTACAGTGCATTTAAGCAACACAATTTTATCAGCGTACTTGTTCCCTGGAGTCGAACCAATGACCTTTACATTGATAACATGATGTGCTGTACCAAGTCAGCTAGGCTACAGGATATCACATGAACACTAATGACTTTAATAATTAAAAAAAAAGAATACATAGTCATGTAATGATTTTAATAATATAGCTTATCACTAGAACATAATTGCGTATAATCAAAAGCATTTAATGGGGTGTTAAACAATATCAAAATAGCATAAGCTTTCTTAAGCTGCAGAGCAAAAACATGAAACATGCAGTCTTCAAAATGTAAGGAGAAAACTCAAAATGAAACACAATTGTTAAAGTACATGAAGAGTAGGGAAGTGAAAAATGAATATGGATGGTAAAAGTAAATTAATCTGGAATCTTGGTAAATGTGATGAGAAATGTTTGAGTTCATATCGAGATTATCAATAATATTGACTTTTGGTTGAAGATTTAACAAATATGAACTCAGTTTGTGACATTGTTGAGATCTCTTCTGAAACTGAGACATTTTTGAGATTTCTTTGTCTTTTCTTAGACAAAATATCTGAGATCAAGAAGATTTAAGAAGAAGTTTCCATTTGCTCTCCATTTAATCTCATAATCTGGGTTACATAAGTGATCAAACAGCATGATAAATACGCAAGAGATACTGTAAATAAATGCATAAACTGAGATTTCCGCATCAAATATTAATACAGCAGACACCCTTCATGTTGCTTGGCTGACAAATCTCAACATTTCTCATCTTGCTACACTTCTAAGTACAACTTAATTGAAACATCAATTGAATTCAATTTATCTCCCAAATCTACAAAATATCTGACGATACAATTCAGCCATTTATCGTCATACAGTATATCCTCATACTGATGTGCATTGTTTAACTTTTTAACATTTGAAGTGCTTAAAACAAGCACTTCAAAAGACCCTTCACATCTTCCACAGTGCCATCATCAAAATGCCATTGTTAACCATTGCACCTGTGCCCCAGCAGAGCCTCCAAACCGCTCACAGAAGATAAACCCCATAAGGCTGAGACCATCAGGACCATAAAGTAAACTGGTTTCAATGTCTCAATCCTCATGCTGGCCGTGAATAGAGGACAGACCTCTCAGGGGTGCCTGGAACACACTGAGCTTTTCATTCAAAGTCTAGTTGGAATCCATTGCCTCACACCGTCCCCCAGGAACATCCACATCTCTTCTAAGACCCATACTGCCCTTCCTTGGGTTTAACCCATTACCAGGCTTTGAGGAGCACAGAATAATGGTGAAATCTAAATTACAGAGCCGATCTGCCCTGGGGCCTAAAGCCTCTAGTGACCTTTGAAATAAGCCAAACTCAGGGACCCAAACTCCTCAATCTTAATGATAAATTTAAGAGTTTGGCATAATGGATAAAGGAATCAAAAGAAGCAGGAGGCAGAATATTCTTTCAGAGAGAGGGAAAGAAATTGAGAAGTGGGTGAATGGTTCACTGTCATTGGTTAAAGAACTCCATTTTCCACAGATCATTTCACTAGAATTAATCAATGGCTGCTTGATCTAGTAAAGGCCAACATATTTTTTTGCCCTGCGGTATGAGGGTTTGTGTGTAAACAAGAATGAACTGACTGAACTGAATCGGCTGTAAACGCCATGAAAACATTTGGGAGGTGCAGTGTTTTTTTCACATTTTTATGATGTGGAATATACACGAAAGTAATATGTTGGCTTGTGTCTGATTCAGCAGATAGTTTGTTTATTTAAAAAATATTGACACGGAAATGTTTGTTTGGTTGGTGTGGAATTTGTCCCGCCCCTTCGACACCGTCATTAGACAGCTTGAAAAAACATTGACGAACCAAGACAAACAACTTGAACATTTTTCAACACACGGTGACCAGAGTAAAAACTGCAAATGTTCAGCATGGAGTGTTTGCTTTTATTTTGTAAGTGACATAATCGAAATTGATCAATTTTAAAATAAACTAAAAAGTAAACAAAACAAAAAAACTAAATAAAAACTAAAATCTACGTGAATCAATCGTGATAAGTCGCATGCCAAATAAAAGTGTGTTTACATAACATATGTCTGTGTACTGTGCATATTAATGTTGTATTTATAAGCACATACATGTATAAATATTTAGGAAATATTTACATGTATTTATTTATATTAACCAATATTTTGTATAATATATGAACATTTATTAATACAATAACGTTTTAAAATAAAAAATGAATATGCGCAGTACACAGACACATATTATGTAAATATAAACTTTTTGATGCGATTAATCGCAATTAATCGTTTAACAGACCGTTTTATTTGTGGGGTTGTTTACAAAGACCAGTACACGCTTCTTCGACGATGTGTGTAATGTAAAAAAAGTAAATTCCACAAACAGGAGCATAAACAAACATCTGCAATTCTGTGCAGAGGTCTACAGGAAGTTAAGTTTGGGTCACATAACATTTGATTATTTTCTAATTGCTGAAACCGTCAATACTATGACAAACTTTACTGAGTGAATCTAATGTGTCCCGACACAGTCATTAACGAATTACTATGACAACAAATAATGTCAAAATCAGGCTGAAATTGAGCAATCTGAAGCGGTCATTACAATTATGTGCCGTTACTGCATTATGTAAAAAAAACTAACCATGCTTAAGAAAATAAAAAAAACTGTAGTCCACTTTTAAAAACGCATCTCTCCTCTGTGTAGCTGTTAATCAGCTCAATGTGAAAATAAGGTGTATGAATAATGATCGGGTCATGCAGACGTTGCTTGGTAACCTTTCCGGAGCATCCGGTCAAGTAAGTTATAAATATCCATGACTCATGTCTACACAATACTGAAGAAGGATTTGTCAATTCACCTGCTGATTGGCACACGCTGAACAAGGTCATTCTTTTAGCCAACATGGTAACATTTAGTCATTAAATGGGTCATATGGCGCGAATACGTGTTTTTCTGTGTCTTTGGTGTGTTATAAGTTGCCCATGCATATATTAGACACTTAAAATTGCTAAAATTAAAGTGTCGGAACAAAAGATGCATTCTATCTAGAAGCGAATGCGAACCCAGACCTGCCTGAAACACCTCGTGTAACCACACCCCGGCGAATGTACGTCACTTCGTAACATGATTTGACTAAGACCGCCCAAATCTAAACTAAATCTGTAAATCTCACTGTATCGTATATTGGCTAATCATAGCACATCTCGCTTTTCAGAGCGATGAGCTTTGTAAAAAATCAGCCCGTTTCAGAGAGGCGGGGCAAAGAGGATATACAAAAATGCACAGTATGAAGATACAGCGTCTTTGAACCTTAAATCGTGTATACACATTGCATTAAATCTAAAACAAACGATAATATTCGTTTTAGCCGTGTCATTTGACCGCTTTAATGTTCATGAGCATAACAACAGCGCTTAACAACAGAAGATATTATTGCTAAACAGGACCGGGTCTTGAGGAAAGCACTTTCAGCCCAAATCCACATCAGCTGAAATTGAAATGTATAGTCTATCTTGTTGGTTCCATTTAAAAGCACACTTCTGATATAAGATATAATTCAACAGTTTTATTAGCAGAGAATATTATTTTTAAAGGGCAAAGGTGCCTTCTTGCCATGCAGTAGCCTATATGAAAATGTAGATGTCTGACACAGCTGCTGTAGAGACAGAACGTGCTGGTCCAGAGAGAAACACTGTCAGTTTTAAATAGATATTCAGAGACACACAGTGCTTAAGCTACATCACACATTCCAAAACAAACTTATGATGTAGACTGACAGATGTAAGAATGCTATCAAAAAATGTCACATGTGCATGTATTATAATATATTCATGTCATTAAATAGACAACTTGAGTTCTGATATCTTAGACTAGAGCTGTGTCTAAAACCACTCCCTATCTACTCAACCCAGTCACACGGGAATTCGTGAAATTGTCACGAAATGTAATCTATTAATTCGTGTTCATCAACAGGAATTTCCTCTTTTTTTCGTGTCACTCAGCACGACCTTTTTTCGTGTCACCACCACGACAATTTTTCATTACCATTCATTTTACATTCCGTGTGTATGTGCATTTATATATTTCTAACCTGATATCAAAAGATGTCGCAAATACTTTAGGAGTTGGCTAACCAACACCTTACCTCAATTCAAACCCTAAAATCACAGCCGCAAAGGCTAATTTAGCTAAAAATGCTAGTTTCACGAGGTGGCAAAGCAATGATGGCTCCCCTAACTCCGCCCCTAAACCTAACATCACTGCGGAAAAGTAATATCATAACAAAACATACGAATAAGATCCTAGGAAATAGGACTTCACACGAAAGAGCCACCTTGAAAAATAGGTATAAATTCCCATCAGATTGCGTTGATATATATTTATACAGATGAAAGATTAATGTACTTTTGATGGAAAGTCGTGCTGACTGACACGAAAAAATGGGGAAATTTCACAAATTCCTGTGAGACTGTGTTGATCTCCTATATAGTGCACTATATTGGGTGTCTGCCATTTTGTAGTGGTGTCCGAAGTTTAAAAAACAAATTTCCTCTAAACCATTTTGCAAAGCTCATACCACAATCAGAATTACAAACTTACAAATTGGTCACCAACCAATCAGAATCAGCAGAACTGACCTCACACTTTGCAGCGCTAGAACAACTAGTTAGCTAGCTAGCTTCAACAAGGATGCGTCCCAATCTGCATACTATCCGTCCCAAATAGTATTCGAAGTAGAATTAGGATGTCCCAAATTGTAGTAGGCTATGTTGAAATGAGTATTCCAAAGATTCCAGGATGCTCTACTACTTCTGGTAGAAATTCGAAGTTCAAAACGATGGACAAGTTAACGGCTAATATTACCCACAACACACTGCGAGAGGGCGGAGCTTAATGACGCTCCACTGTGTTAATAAAATTTAATAGCAGATGCTTCACTGAATTAACAAACGTAAGTATACAGTAAACATTACATAAGAAATAATGAAATAATTAATACTTAAATGCTAAGAAGAGCTGTATTTTGACGTTTGTGACTGTTAATGATCACAGTGTCGTCTAGGCAACAACGGCCACTTCCGTTTTGCGTTAGTATGTCCCAGTGCGTACATAGTGTCTTGCTATGTGCTAAAATGTATAAACCATAACAAAAACTGTACATATTTTTAGTGCATAGTATAAGTAGGCGAATTGGGACGCAGCATAATTGTTGTTACAGGTACGAATATAAAAAAAAAAGACGTTAAGTTAAAAATTAGTAATGAACATCAAATAGAGTTTATGTTTGAAAGTTATAGCATTTTACCCGTGTTTGTTTCTAGTAAAACAACCTCAGAATTTAAAAGATTAAGTTTAAGCTAAACCTGTTGACACACACATGACCTCACTTCCAGTCGGTGCAGCACAGTTAATAAAAATACAATTTAGCCAATTAGTCTGATCTATCTGAATGTAAAGCTCATTAAGAGGCGCCTCTTGGCCCAGTATGTGTTTTATTGACATCACAGCGGTCTGGCTCGGATATCGATTTAACGTGCCATATACATCGGCCGCTATATTGACTGCCTGTCCGGCTTCACGCGCCACTGATGGTGATTAACTAACAACTTTTACAGCCGTTTGGGTTTGGGGAAGACTCTTTATAGCAGAAGGCAAACTGAAAGCATACATTTATTTATTGGGTGGGCTGGTGTTGGTGTTGGCAATATCAGTCACTGCCAGGCTGACAGATGGCGTGACATGCCTGCCCCTCTGCCCGTAAAGAGCCAGCAAGGTCAGAGAGCTTGTTTTTTATGGCAGTGTAAGCAATTTCTAATTAAAAGCATGAACAGAAATCTTAATTTCCAGAAGCTTGGAACGGCTTTATTGTCACTACAAAAAGGAAATGAACTATCCCTGCAATTAGCGTACCTTATACTTTTGATATAAAATAACAAGTTCCTTGAAGAGCCAACAAACAGTCTTTTTGAAGTCGAAGACAACTAGACGGTGAGTGAGTAAACCTTTAATCTCAGCCTCGGGCTAATTATTTGTCCACCCTGAATGTCTACAGCTTTCAACGTCCTAAGTCGACTCCGAGTACATGACCTCTGTCGGCCTCACCGTCTTGACACTCATCTCCCGGCGGCCATTAATCCGACAGGAACGGTTTCTGAACCTGGTGACCGCCCTACGCTTCTCATAGACATTATACCAATCAATGGCGGTTTAGAGTTTAAGTGGGGCTATTACTTCTTTCAGGGCCCGCCGATGGCATCATTGCACATTATCGGTGGCATAGATTTGCAAGCAATTATAAGAAGAGGATGGAAGCTGTCTGAGTGGAAGCATTGTCGATTTGAGTGGAGACGGCAAACCTTTCGTGACGCTCGAGGGTTTTATTGTTCCGTCGGTCTGTGCTGTATAATGTGTCTTTAGTGGAAAGCTCTTCTGTAGAAGTTCTGGGTGGCTGTACTTCCGTCCTTTACCCTGAACACATTGACAGAAACGCTGAGCTCAGATACAAGGGTCATTTATATGGATGATACCAACAGGGACTTCCCATCCTTCATTCTGCAACATCACTTCCTTCAGCTGAAGAAAGGTCAGAGGACGAACGTGACATGACCTTTCTTTGCCAAAGTTGCTTGATGGTGCGCATAATGTAAAGGATTCGGGAACGTCACGAATGCATTATGGCTTTAAATGGTGCGTTAACAAATACGCCAGCTAGTCGAAGCACTATGCAGGAGGAAAAAGCTTTGAAAAAGAAACCGTGATGTCAGATTGTAAAAATGTGACTAAATGGGTAAACAAGTAGCTCTAGGCTTTTAAGCTATTAATTATCTCTCATGCAAGCCTGTGAAACGCACTGTCCTTACGTTAGTAGAGAGTGCAGTGCCATCTCTAATGACTGCGCCTGCGAGGCTGCACTACATTACAATTCACATTATTTCCTACATTCTAAATTAAGTTTTAGTGCTATATTGAAAAAGTTCATACAAAAACAACATTCGGAACACAGAAACCAGTTTAGTTCACTTTCCTTTGAAAGAAAAAAAGTACAAATCAAATCCAACAATAAAATAAATAAAAAATATTTTAATAAAATTAAATAAAAAAAATAATAAAAAATAATAAAATAAAATGTCAATGAGCAATGTACTTTTTTAGCATGGATTAATTATTTAAAAAATGTACTTAATAATCAAATTAACAACGAACAAAGATTAAGAAATGCTGTAGAAGTATTGTTTATTGTTGGTAAAATTTTGAAGTTGGTTCATTATACTAATGCATTAACTCATTGTTAACAAATACAACCATACCATCGAGTGTTACCAATAAAATAAAAATAATCAATTAAATAGAAAAATGTTCAACTCCCACTGTACAATTTCGATCCTCCTGCTTTTTCTAAGAAACCCGAAGAATATTTATGAAGCTCTTTCCATACAAATAAATATGTTTGCAATGACCATATTGTGTCTGCCATCCTCCAAAAAGAGCAAAAATATATATAATTTATGTATCATACATTTAGTTGTACGCTCATTATTGCAATGCATCATGGGAATAAGTGTGTTTAATAGTGTCCACTATGGTTTCAGACACCATTACAAAATGTCCGTCCCCTCGAACAGTGCACTATATAAAGACACGGACAATAAAATGGTGAAATATTCAGAATGTGTTAGAGGGTAATACTTGAAATATATGTAATATTGGCCTTCCTTTAATGAATCTGTTTAACCTTCTTTACATCCATTATGCAAAAAACATATATATTGTCCTTTATATCAAAATAAGAAATCACGTAGTATATTTGAAAAATATTTTTATATATTGAATAATACATAATGAATTGCTTCTTTTCATATATTGAAAAATACAAGCACTCGGATACATTATATAAAAATGTATTATTTCATAAACTCCATTGTATTTTCCAGTATATTCCCATATATTTTTGCTCCGGATGGGCCTTGCAAGCACCGGTATTTTCTGCAGGAAACACAAATCTAGTTCTCACTCAAGTGTGGTTTGGAACTGGATGCCACATGTCTCAGATACTTTACACACAACTGTCACTTTTGATTCCATAGACCCGATGGCACAAAGACACATGTGTCTCTCACACGACAACAAAGAAGTGGTAAATAGTTTCTGTAATAATTTATGACAGAGACATTACCCAACAGTCCACACACACACACACACACCTGTCCTCTCCTTGGAATAGCTAATGTTTCTAAAAGTTTTATTTTTAGGTACATAATAAAAAGAGACAGATATAGCAATTGCAGAAACTGAGATTATACAGAGATGTTAGAGATAGTATGAAGGCAGAGGTAGCGTGGGGATAAAGCAGAGAAAACGATAAAGACAGAGATATAGATAAAGACAGAAACAAAAAATTGAGATGACAGAGACAGAGTGGAGAAAGATAGCTTGAGTAAAGACAGACAGACAGACAGACAGTCGTCTCAGCAGGTGGATTTATCTCCAATCATCAGATAAGCTTGCTGATCACAGACAACCATCAGTAGACTGCCAACCATCAGATTTATCGTCGACATAAAAGAACAACTCTGCAAGAAATTTAATATTTTATGTCTAATCTACAAATAGACACACAAATGTTTTACACACTTCTGCTTTATTGAGCAGAAGAAAAACCGTATGGACAAAGTTTTCATTTGGTGAGGAGTGCGCGTGTGACATTGGGAACGTGAAGCCGAACTAAACAGCAGTTCGGCATTCACGGCACAGCACGGGCAATGATAGATTTCTCTCCACACACATAAATCACTTCACCAGCAGAGCATCTGTCACGCTTCTCTGTTTGTCCACATCATACTGCACAATCTCCATTTCATTATGACTTGACAAATCACTCCCTCGCAGGTTTCAGCCATTGAAATACAAATCCCATGAAATGGTGTGGCAAAAGTCATTTTCGTTTCTATGTTGGCATATTTCCTATTGAAACGTGAAGCTAGACTGAAACATATACATGGGAAATATAACTTTTATCACAGTTGGCACCATGTACAAAACAGCGAAGATACTGTATTATCCATTGTGAAGCATTTCTTACATCATTTACAGACCTACAATTCTGTATCTCTGAACAGCCATTTGGGTAAAGGGAGGTCTCGTTCCAGAGAGAATTTTATTGGACAAAAATTTAAATACAACCCTGCGGGGAATACAGTCATCATTTTTATAATGTATTCCCTGAGGACACGCTGTCAATTTTAAATACAGATATTTACAGGAAATGTTGTTGTTTGGGGCATAAATCTAACCAAGGCTTATGGCGTTATGTAGAAGAAAAAAATGCTGAGTAAGAAAATTATTTGGGAAGTTTGATTTCTTGGTCACTTTAAGGAGTTAGTTCACTGAATAATGAACATTTTCTGTGGATTTACTCAACTTTATACCACAAAATGTGCTTTAAAAAGTTCTTCGATGCCATAAAGAACCTTTAACATTTTTAAGAGTGCATGTAGCCGAGTTTAAAAAAAATAAAAGGTTGTAATCACCCAATTTATTAATGGACATCGGTTCCATACATTTAATTAAGCTTTTTAACATAACTTTTCTTGAAATTTAAAAAAGTTATGTTAAAAAACGTATTTAAATCCTGTGGAACCGATGTCCATGATTAAATTGAGTAATTCCCAAAAACTTTTTTTTGAGTGGGTTGTTAAAAAAAAAAATTCCAAAAAATTCTGAATTCTAAAAAATGCTGGTTATTTTTAACCCAGCACGGGGTCAAAAAGCCAATGGGTTAAATTAACCCAGCAATTTGGGTTAAAACAACCCCGCCTGCACCGGTGCTTAAAAGGTTCTTTACAGCGTTGCCATAAAGAACCATTCATTCAGTCAAAGATTATTTAAAGAACCATCTCTTTTTTGCTTTTTTAAGGGCTGCTCGTTATGACAAGAATCATAATCACGATTACTTTGGACAAAATTGAGATCCCAATTATTTAACACGATTACTCGTTAACTTTTAAAACAATTTAGAAAAATAATAAAAACTTGAATAAATTGTAACTGTTACGTTTCGTAAGACCTCAATATAGTCAGGAGTTGATTATTTTGAGTTGCCTGTATTTACTTTTCTGACTCTAAAAGTTACGGCAACCTTCATTTTATGAATTACTAAGGCTAAAAGTATTTTTCACTGTTCTACTGAAGACAAAATTGATCTTCAGGGGGAGGAAAATTAAAAGCAAGTGTTCATTTCACATGAAATATGCCTGTAAGCACACAATTAGTAGTGCAGTTTATAAAAATAAGAATGTTCTGCAATATAAAAAAATGTGCAACATTGTGGTCCATACATGATTTAATCTAATAGTGAGGGTGGATAGCAGATGGACTAGCTTGTGTTAGCTTGAGACACATGTGTGTGCTGTGTTTGAGATGAAAGGCGCTAAAAGCCAGACCCCTCTGATCTCAAAATCTCAAATCTGTTTCTGCTCGAAACTAATCTTCTATCTTTGTAAAACAATTATGATCAATTTAATTTGAAAGTATTTGCAATATTTTATAATTGCAACCAAATCATGAAGTATCACACGGCATTGTAAGGCCGACAAACCCTGGACATGTTTAAAGTTTCGAACTCACTGCGTTTTCTTCTTCCAGGCTGTTGCTGGCGTCTTCACTTTTCCGAAACTTGTCCGAGGATTGCGAGTCTCTCTTATGGCTTGTATCAGTTCCCTCCATCGGCCTCTCGCCATCTAAAAATGAGACAAAGACCACACATATTCACAACATTTCACCAGCAGCATTGTTAGATTGTATCATCGCCATTTATATTACATATAACACACTGCATGAAGTCATGAGCTGCTGTTATGGTGTCCCTTCTTTGCTTTCAATATAATCCTTAGAGAGAGATTGTGTTTACACCTGGATGGTTAAATACAAGTATTGGTTTGAAACATGCCTGAAAGCTTTTTGAAAAAAGTCCCAAGTTACAACAGTATGCTGGACTCATTTTATTATGTTAAAGGCTTTAACAAATGAATAAATCAGTCAGTTAGTTGATAGTCTTGTAGAGCCAAACCTTTGAGCAATGACCCTTTCAGGTACACTTTGGACAAGTTTAGTCTGGACAAAGACAATTTACACAGAAACAAACATTCTCTTTCAGGAAGTCTACTAAGAAAAATCAAATACGTATAAGATCTCTTAAATTATTGAATCTGAGAAGACCAATTGGAAACATCTTGCCTCTCAGATATTCTCCGGAAAAACAAACTATTTTGTTGTTTAACAAAAAGTCAATAATTTCACAACCAATGGAAACCTTTTCTGTACCGAATTTTTTAAAACACCACATTACTGAAGCTATGCAATCCACATTTTTTTAGAAATATTTTTTGTCACAAAGGGTTGAAATGACAAGAGGGTAAGTATATGATGATAGAAGTTTAATTTTGGGGTGAACTAGCACTTTAAGGTTAAATTAGTGATAAAAAAGCATTTGTAAAAAAAAATGTGGATTGCATAGCTTCAATTTCCTAAGCAATAAAAGAGAATACCACTAAGTAACCACTTGGCTTGACCCAGACATACAAGATAACTGCAAAATAATTCAAGTTTCCTCATAATTGCCATTTCACGGCCATCGGGAATTATTCAAAGCTAGTAAATATTCTCAACGGCCAGCTTCAGCTCTGTCACGTAGAAACCAGCGCCACTAGGCAACTGACACACTTCCGATGGATTATGGTGTTGTCCTCCATCGACCAACATTAGAAAATGAGGGTCACTCGGGCGTTGAGGAGCTAGAGGGATACATAGAGGTGTCATGAGATTCAAACAAGGAGAGGGAATATGAGGTGACCCGGCATACAATCCTACCAGACAGAATCTCCTTATGTAAAAGGAAACCGTATGTCAATTGTGTAAGCATTACTACTTGTGGTGTTATTCTGACATTACCACCTTATAAACATGAGTTTTAAAACATGAAGACATGTCACCCATAGAGAATAGAGCTATAAAATATAATAAGGAAAGGTCATTACAATTTTAATAACAACTACATGTGACCCCGGACCATAAAACCAGTCTTAAGTAGCACCGGAACATTTTTTGTAAAAGCCAAAAATACATTGTATGTAAAAAATTATAGATCTTTCTTCTGTGCCAAAAATGATTAGGATATTAAGTAAAGATCATGTTCCATGAAGATGTTTTCTTAGAAATTTCCTACCCTAAATATATAAACTTTATTTTTGTAAGTAATATGCTATGCTAAGGTTTTTTTGCTATTTTCAAATATTTGTTCTCTCAGCCAAATATTGTTCTATCCTAACAAACAATACATATGGAAAGGTTATTTATTCAGCTTTCAGCTTATAAAAAAATAAAAAAATTGACCCTTAAAACTAATTTTGTTGTCCAGGATCACATATGTGAATGCCTGTGCATAGATGTGTGTCCAAAAGAGTTTCATCATGACTTTAAGGATGTTTTATGCATTTATTATTGATGGCTCCATTCAAACTCTTGCAGTATGCAAATGTTCTGTATGCATAATAAAATACCCGGAATGCGCTCCACAAGAGATATTCTTTACATCCAAGACATTCTTAAAAATTTCACCTTTTGCGTTTTAAACGATTAGTGATAAATCATACTTGAACATGACTATGTGTACTGGATACAACAACAGCCCTCTTGTGACATTTTTTACCCAGCGTCAGGTACCAAATGTCTCAACATATGAAACGCAAATGAACAAATAACAACAAACAAGGACAATGTGCTGTATCTCAGGTATATGAACATGGTGTCATATAAGTGTCTGAAAACAGCAATTCTAAGATGCGGGGAAGCTGTCACAGACACCCCAGGAATTCACTTAACAGATTTCAAACACAAGGATGAGCTGAAGAACAGCTCCAGTCACAGCGTGAGTCTCACGATCCCAGAAGGCCTTTGCTGGTGCAGAACCGTGAACGAAACTGTGGAAATTCTGGATCATAGCTTTATGGTTCCATAACTAGACCTTGTCGTTTGAACTTAAAAAAACGGTACGTTTCAAAGTGATCTAAAAAAGTCATCTCACGTCCGGGACATTAAACAATGTTTAATTAATTCCAAATAGAAAGTCTTCTGTAAATGTCAACCTCCCAATTAAGGCGTATTAGCATCGGGCCACTAGAAGAAGTGACATTTTAACGTAAATACAATCAGCCGCTTTTCTCCCAAAGCACTGCATCTTTTGCAAATACTCATACTTACATATTCATGAGTTACGAAGTCGAAAACGAAATGGAATTTGCACTGTTGCATGTGATTTACCTTGAATCAACTCTGTGACCGTTAGTACCAAAGAAGCCCATGAAGGGACCTTTAAATAAACATTTACAGACACTTATGTGCCTTTTGGGGTCATGAGAACTTAGCATTTATTCGTATTTAATAAATTATAATATATACGATTATTAAATGTATAATAGCAACGTATATCAAATATTAGAAGTCAAAATATGCAGCTTTAGTTGTTGTATTGGTAAACGTTATGCTGATATTGAAAATGTTTCCCAGAATAGCAGAATATATGGGTTATAAATAGCTTGTTAGTTAATGTTGTTAGTCATGAGCCATGTTCATAATTCAAATCTACAAAATAAACCAACTTTTCTAAATACGTAGATCTAGATTAAAGGGGTGATATGACCCGGCCAAAACGAATAGTATCGTTTGTTTTAGATGTAATGCAATGTGTATACACGATTTAAGGTTCAAAAACGCTGTATTTTCCACATACCGTGCATGTTTGTATCTGCTCTGAAACACGCTGATTTTTAACAAAGCTCATCGCTCTGAAAAGCGAGGTGAACATCAGGTTCCAAAGCAATTGTGCTAACAGGTACGCCCACCTTACTTGCGTATACTATTTTGGGTGGTCTTATTCAGATCATACCAGGAACTGACGTAGATTTGTAGGGGTGTGGTTACACGAGGAATTTCAGGCAGGTCTGTGAGGATTCGCTTTTAGATAGAATGCATCTTTTGTTCGGACACTTACATTTTTGCAATTTTACGTGTCTAAAACATGCATGGGCAACTTATAACACACAACAAAGACACAGAAAAACACGTGTTCACGCCATAAGACCCCTTTAAAACATTTTGTATACACTATAGTAAACTGTATTGTAATTAGTAATTAGTAATATTTACTATGGTAAGACTCAAAAACACTATTGTCTAGGATTTTTTTAAAGTTTACTGTAGTAAATTAGGGTTGCACAGTGTACCGGTGCTACAGTAGCATCGCGATGCTAAAGCTTCAAAATACCCCCGATGCCTCACTATTTTTTTAAACGGTAGTATCGTAGTACCGTAGGTAATGTTGCATATGCGCATTGATTTCATTTAAACACGTACATCTGCCTTTTTGTGGTGTTTATCTCCTAAATGAATGTGTGTTTTGAATGACTCGGACAAGGTAATGATTCAAATTAGCGTTTTGAACGAGTTGGTTAAATGATTCACTAACTCATTGGAAAATGGACGCCAACTACTGGCCGTCTTAGTTCTGCATTTAAAGTAAGCCTAATGTTTCCCCTATATAAAGACTGCTGTATTAATGAAATTTGTCCCACATTTGAATAAGTTCCCACGTGAAAAATTGTCTAGTGTATTTAGGTTTTTACACTAGCGTTTTTTAGTCTTACCATAGTAAATATTTAAGTATACTACAGTATTTGCTACAAGTTATCCAATTACTACAGTTAATACAACAACATATTCTAGTGCAAAGTATAATACAGTTTACTATAGTAAATACAAAATGTTTTATCTAAATCAGTGTTTTTTGTATAGATTTTAATTATATGGCAAAGCATCGTGATACTACTTGGTATCGAGATACTTCAGCTGGTATAGTATCGTAAGACATGTTTATGGTACCGTGACAACCCTATAGTAAATACATTTTTCACATGGGAATTCATTCATACGTGTTACAAATTCCATTTATATATATTTTTTAAATAAAAAATGTTGATTTGACACTGCCAATAGGTGGCAGCAATTTTTACCGAGTCAGTGAATCATTCAACCGTTTCGTTCAAAACGGCTAATTTCTTCAAGAAGGAAGCAAATGTGTTGATGAATGACAAACTGAATCATTATCTTGTCAGAGTCGTTCAAAACACCGATTAATTTAGGAGAGACCACAAAAAAGCAGATGTAAGTGTTCAAATGAGCTTTACCGGGAATTATTTACGGTACTACTACCGTTTAAAAATAGAGCGGCATCGTGGTGTTTTGAAGCGTTAGCATCGCAATGCTACCATAGCACTGGTACATTGTGCAAACCTACTCTGAAAGAACAGCTTCTGAGCAATATACAGTAATATTTATCTGAGTTGTTAGTAATGGTTAAGTGCTGTTTATGTTTGTCAAATCATTACAATCAGATTTAAGGCACATTTCAACTGCACACATCAGTGCATCACATCAACTGTGCTTATTAGTAAAAAGTAACTGTGTCAAAGAAAACTTTTCCAGATCTTAAAATATGTATTATACATCAAACATTCCGTTGAATTTTAATGTATAAAAGCTTGTATGTTAGGCTATTTGGCAGAAGATTAAAGGAGTAGTTCACTTCAAAATTTGCAACCACTGACTTTCCATAATAGGAATAAAGATTACTTTGGAAAGTAAATAGGGGCGTTTTAGAAGTGAACTACTCCTTTAAGCATGAATTATTTAATAATTAAAAAATTGTTTTCCAAAATAATAGCTGTGGATGCATTAGATGTTTTGGGGTAAGCTGTGCCAGTGACTAAACTAACAGTGAGCCTTGACTCAAAGTATAGAAACCAATACTTTAGTCTTGTTAAGAAACATTAAAACATTAACAAAAGGTAACGGATGTCTTTGAACCAAAGCGAGCGCTGGCAAAGAGTGCCACCTTTTAAAAAATCATCAATGGTTTTCTTAGACATTTTCCAAGTTCTAAACAAGCTACATCAGACTCCGAGGAAACAACATTTCATATTTCCCTGCAACATTTATTAGTTTTTCCAGTCCAATCAAATGTTTTTTGCAAACTTTTATATCACAAATTGACATTGACACGTTGCCTCACGGCATTCAACTTTTCTTAATATTAAACCAACTACATTGCCATTTCCTTTAAAAACCCATATGGTGGAGCTGAAGGATTACTCAAAAAATAAGATTTGATTATTGTAATGATTGTGTTACGGTTTTTGCTTTTAAACGGCAATGATTTGCCTCAGATGAACACTGTAACCAATCACAGACACTCTTATTGAGCAATGCAGTAGCACCGGCCAATCAGAAGCATTTAAATCAAGTTTTTCTGCCAGAAATAACAACCCGATTATTAGGCATCAGGGGCCATTTAACAGAACTATTATTTCGTATGGCCATAAGAAGAATCAGCCAAACACAGAGATGAAAGAACGTGAGCAAATATTCGCTGGTGGTGGTGAAGCCCTTTGCCAAGAGCACCACCCCACCCCACTGCTTCTATTTCTAGGAGCAGATTCTGATAATGCGACGCAGCAGGCTGGAAGAGTGAGCTCCCAAAATCTCCTTAATTTCCTGTAATCTGGGTCACAGGCAACGGGCCAGGAATCCCGCTTTCCCCTGGGCGGTGTGCACCTCACTACACACACTAACACACAACTAACAGGCTCCACATAACACATGCTCCACTGTGTCCATTCACATCTTCACGGCCATCTAAGACGCATTTAAGAGGATCCGTTTGTTGCAGCGCTGATCTGTCGCTCGCTGCGTGGGGTTTTGCTATGGCCTTTGGACGAAGTGGATTAAATTAATTGAATATAAGAAGATCAAGCCAGTAAGCTTGATTAAATAATGATTAGTAGCTTGAAAACACTTTCGCTGCTCTGATGGAGGAATGGAGAAGAGATTTGCTTACGGAGAGAAACAGAGCAGATGTGTTGGTTGGTGTGTTCACGTTGGTGGCAAAATCGACAGGTGTGCCTGAGTAATGCTTGATCCTTCTCTTCCTGATGTCCTCCTCTCAGCTCCTCATCTTGTCCTATCATCTCTTTAACTTTAAATTTCTTCTCTATCCCTCTCTCTGCTATCATAATTTTTTGATATCCTCATATCATCTTCTCTCCACTTTTCATCGTCTGGCTCTTCTCGTCTAACTTCTCCTCATTTTTTGACTCATCTCTTATCATCTTTTGACTTTCCTCACCTCAAGACTTCTCATCTTTTGACTCCTCTCACCCCACGTTTCTCCTGATCTTTTGACTCCTCTCTTCTCATCTTTTGACTCCTCTCACCTCCACAGTTCTCCTCATCTTTTGACTCCTCTCAACTCCACACTTCTCCTCATCATTTGACTCTCTCTCCTCATCCTCCCTCTTCTCCTCATCCTCTCACCTCCACAGTTCTCCTCATCTTTTGACTCCTCTCAACTCCACACTCCTCATCTTTCTCTCACCTCTTCTCTCATCTTTTGACTCCTCTCACACTTCTCTCATCTTTTGACCTCTCTTCTCACTCCTCTCATCTCTCCTCTCACTTTCTCGTCATCTTTTGACTCCTCTCTTCTCATCTTTTGACTCCTCTCACCTCCACACTTCTCCTCATCTTTAGACTCCTCAGATCTCATCGTTTGACTCCTTTCACCTCTACACTTCTCCTCATCTTTTGACTCCTCTCCTCTCATCTTTTGACAACTCTCACCTCCAAACTTCTCATCTTTTGATTCCTCTCACCTCCACTTCTCCTCTTGTTTTGACTCCTCTCTTCTCATTTTTCGGACTCCTCTCTTCTCATCTTTTGACTCCTCTCACCTCTGCACTTCTTATCTCCACTCTTCTAATTTCATCTTTTGATTCCTCTTCAATCTCTGCTCTTCTCACCTTCTGACTCCTCTCATCCCCTCTCTTAGCATTCCTAACTCCTCACATCAACTTTCTTCTGCTCATCCTTTCACTCCTCCTCTCATTATCTTTTGACTCTTCACATGTCCATTCTTCATATTTTGCTTTCTATCACATCCTCGCATTATTTTTTTATCCTGTCATCTCCATTCCACTCATCTTCAGTTTCCTAACTTTCACCTTATTTACTCCCCATATATCTTTACAATTTCCTTATCTTCCCCTCATCTTTGATGAGTCATCCTTACTTAAGACTCATCTCTATTCTATTTATATGCACAGCTCATCTTTCCACTTATCCATGAAGGCAAATATATGATAATTTGATTACATATCAGTCCAGCTGATTCATTGCTAGCTGCACCCAACCCATTGCCTGGGAAAACCTGGCCAGGGAAAGCTAAGCATTTCCATCAAATTAAAAAAAAACACCAATCTGAAGGGCCGAGGCAAGATAAACAATTCCTACCCCACACACATTCGTCCTCTCACAGAGAAGAGGAAGTCTCTTCTGTATGAGACATGCACAGACACCCATACATGCGTACAAGCACCCATAAACACAGTAAGAGCCAAGGCAGTAGTTGGCGCACAGTGTTGGGTCTGTTGGAGCCCAGGACGCAGGGCCGGACTCCAAACACAGAGAATCAAGTCCAGCCTCTCATGATCGCACACAAAGACACCCATTTATCCACAGGACTCCACAGACACATGAGAGCTAGACCAGTGCTTGAACAAACACACATAACCATAT
Organism: Triplophysa siluroides; assembly: GCA_006030095.1. Classification (NCBI taxonomy): domain Eukaryota; kingdom Metazoa; phylum Chordata; class Actinopteri; order Cypriniformes; family Nemacheilidae; genus Triplophysa; species Triplophysa siluroides. The sequence goes on from VCII01000093.1 coordinate 4,983,111, forward strand.
TTCCCATGCAGTAAGACAGGTAAGAAAAGTGTTTCCCACATTTAGAAGGGAGGGATTTATATCAAGTTTTTTTTCACAACGCTTTCTACTTAGAATGTCACCCAAAGGTTTCTTGCACAAGATTATTATTTAGTTATTTCTAAAATGGAGTTCACACTTATAGTTTTAGCAACAAATCAATTACTAGCATCATCTATTAGAAATTATGGTTGCCGTTTTGAGACATTTTGTCCGATTTTGCGATATCAAACAGATCTATTTTCCTTTTATTTCAGAAAAAAAAACTATTTTTCATTGGCTCCTTATTATAAAAGACTGTCTGATATTGTATAGAAGATGCATGAGCGAGTCTGTGCTCGTATGTGCAAATAACGTTTTGTGGATAATGATTGTAAAAGGTGGATGAAACTATACAGTAGAGATAAACAATCTCCAGGCTCATGTGGCGGCACTGAGGTATTCTGGGGAAGTTAATTTTGCCCTCAAAAACATCAACCAGACATACGTAAGCGACCTCCTTAATCACAGAAAAAGACACTGTTTCAAATCTATCAAACTGGTAGGCGTTTAAATTAGCTAAATATTATCATAAGCTGTCAATAAAAGTCATCTAATCATGAACCTCAAACCCATCTCTTTTCTATTTTGAACTTTTTTTACAACTTCACACCCTAAACACGAAAATTGGTCTTTGACAAAGCAACACTAAAGTGATGGTTTCAATGAAATTCGACCATAATGTAAAAAAAAAGGTTTTACAAATGTAAAAAAGGAGACCAAAAATGTGGGGACCAAAAAGAGAAAATAGCATAAAGAGAGTACAAATAAAACAACACTGGTTTAAAATAAAAATAAAATGAAATAAGACTGAAATCAAAATGATAAATAAACATGTGTTGCATAAAATAATTGGCTTCAAACTATTCTTTGACCCAAAATGTAGGCTTGTGTGGTTGTGTCAATATAGAAATCAATTGTAAGTTGACACAAAGTGCTGTTTGTTTGTCGCAGAAATGCGTAGTGTTTCAAATCAAGTCATTTCTGACGGTTCCTGACAGTTAGGATGCTACCTCTGTGGGCGGTAGAAGCAAAACAGCAAAGTTTTAAAACACCTCACACCGATTCAGACATCTCCACAACTTTCGAGTGCTTATTAGTTTACAATTGTTTAAAATCTGGATTGTTTGCATGTTGACAACTTTTCACAAATTGGAGATGGACACAGATTGCACATTTCATGCATGTCATGACGGTACTGTATACAACAACAGCTGAAGCTATTAAAAGCCGTTTCTGACAATGATGTGCATCACGTCCTGATGTCAAGATGTAGATGCTGATAGCAAGTGAAATGCTAACCTGTCATGTGTCAAAACATCCGGAGTGCTTTGAACATGCTCCACCTCCAATATCTGACAAACATGAGGAACATCACTCCACTTAAAATGTTTTTAGATACAGTATCTTGTTTCTTGCTTCAGAACCGCTACGCTTCACACTGTTATTATTTGGCTTAAATTAACATATGGTCATTAAAAAATATTATGGTTAATAAGTTGTAAAACGTAACCTAAATAAACCTAAAATAAAGTTGTAATGTAAAAACATGTTGCCATGACATACTGATCACATTATTTTTCTATAGTGAGTACATTTTAAGTCTGATTATTTTTCTTAAAACTAAAGCCCATTTTCTTTATTTCTTTTTATGCGCATATTACATATTATATGTTATTATTCTATTCACTAAATAAATTAACCTGGTAAAGTTTTAAACCTTATTTTTTGCTTGTTATTTTATTTAAAAACAAATATTGAAAATGACAAAAAAATTATATTCATTTTATTCTTAATAATATATATATTTTAAATAAATAATAGCTCCTAATAAATTTTGTTTAACATCCCAAGCATCACACTCAATACTTATTGAAGGTTATGTATCTTTCTTTACTAACTAAAATCAGATGCTATTTTAAATAGTGCTTTATGACTTTTTGCTCGTCTCACTATGCTAACATGATCCTAGCTATAAGACGCACTGTGCAATTTCAGTTGTTATTAATGTCACACAGTAAAATAGTTAAAATTTGTTACAAATGGGCACGCAAGAAGACAGGAGAGGCTACACTCCAGGACTAAGCTTCAAAGCTTCAAAACTTCAAAACAAATTTTCTGGCACAATTTTATCAGAAGAAAAACTTAATCACCATGGTCATAGATTGTCTGACGGTGAACAGATAAAAGGTTACAGATATTTGACTAGAAATACATGAAACTATCAGCATTCTTAAAATGTAAGTCCTAGACTGCCAATCAAAGCCAAAATCAAGCAATGTGCTTAACTTAAAGTTTCAGTTTATTTTGTGCCCTGGATAGAAATCGTAACATCGTGATCGTCATTGAAAAGTAAAAGAATGGATAGTGATGTTCTGAAAATGGAGATTTGAATCACAATTGCCGAAGCCTCTCTCTATGCACGTCCAACCCCCAAATCCACGGTTTCTGGATCTGCCACCGGCAATTAGCGTTTGATTGCTGAATTGCTTGGAAACGGTCATTGTCTCCCTCTCGCTGATTACAATCATTTCAGAGTCACGCTGATGTTCTCATTGTATTGTATCAAGTGTGAGCAGAGAGACCTCAGAGCGCACTCAACTCTCTGGTGTTCACTGGTACAGGACGACAGAAAACGGGTGTTAAAAATAGCTCTCGTCATTGAGGTACGGAAGAATGTGGTCCAAGGTCAAATGAAGTCTTAAATTGGCACCAGGTAACGTGGCTGTTTACTGATGAGTACTGTATCAGAATTTAATCATTATTGTTTTACGCATCCTTATTTATATTTATGATAAAAATGTTAAAATAAATTTGCTAAAAATATTTAGCTTGCCAAGTAAAGTGATCTTGTTTAAGCGTTAGTTAGGTTGTCATTTTTGTCCTGTTTACTAAAAACAATGAATAGGGATGTAACGATTCACCGTGAGCCAATTGAGAATCTATTATAAAATGTGACGATTCAAGTCGGAATCGCAATACATGTTTTGAACAGCATGGGCCGCTGTGTTTACTGCAAAGTTGGAAACGTGGATTTGCTGATTTTTCTTAAACAATGGAAGAAAAAAAATCTAGTTAAAGAGACTTGTATTTTATTTTTTTTATTTGCATTGGAATTTGTTTTAAAATTTCAATTTAGTTTTGTTATTTGATATAAAAGATATTTTAATTTTACAAAGAAATGTACAGCATTTGAGAAATAAAAGGGCACTTGTTCATTTCAAATTTGTCTCAACTTTTTTTTATCGTATCGTGAGATCGGTATCGTGAATCTCATCTCGAGCTGAGTGAATCATTACATCCCTTACATTGAACAAAGTTTATTTTCTGGTGCATAATTATGACTGTCGTAGCAGGTGTTCAGACTCGCTCACACGCTTATTCTCTCTCTCTCTCTCTCTCTCTCTCTCTCTCTCTCTCCAGAGACTCTCCTCAGCACCTGCAGACAGCATCTGTCATGGCCGTCACACAGATCACATTATTAATGAGGTTCTGTCCTTCCACAGGCCCTGCTGTCACTGGACTTATACACAACCACACATCGGGCTGTCACGTGTTGAGGAACAGCATGGACTCAAACCTTGCAATATTGTCTGTAAAACACCTTCCTGAAAGCCCACTCTGTGGGTCCCCTTAGAAGTCTAAAATGTTATGATGCCAAATTTGTTTAGCAAAACTGTATTAAAAAAGCAAAAGCAACCAAACCTTGGTGCTTCACTATTCAAAAGTCACCACCACAATAATAAGGTGGTTGCTAGGGTGTTGCTATGAGGTTGTCAAGATGTTCTGGGTAGCATTCAGCAAGTTAGGGGGTTTCTAGGACATTACAAGGTAGTAGCATTGGTGGTTTCCAGGGTGTTCCTATGCAGTTCCAATGGTTTTGTGGTTGGTTTCTAGGGTGTTGCTACAAGGTTGTTAAGATTTTCTGAGTTACATTTAGTTTCTGTATGGGTGCTGTGTGTGGTTTCAAGGTCAGGAAGCAAGGGTGTTGAAGATAGTTGACAATGTGCTGCTATGCAGTTACAAGGTTGTTGTGGTTGGTGGCTAGAGTGCTGCTATTAGGTTGCTAAGGTGTTTTTAGTGTTATTTAATGTGTTGGTGTATGACTGCTGTATGTGGTTTCTAGGGCATTGCAAGGCAGTAGGAGGGGAGCTGAAGGTGGTTCACAGGGCGTTGCTATATAGTTGCATGCGTGTTGTGGTTGGTTGCTAGGGTGTTGCTAATAGCGCTAACGTGTTTTGGGTAGTATTTAACGTGTTGCTGTACAGATGCTGTGTGTGGTTTCTAGGAAATTGCAAGACAGTAGCAGGGGTGTTGCCAGGGCGTTGAGGGTGGTTGCCATAGCGTTGCTATGCAGATGCAAGAATATTGTGGGGTTTTTTTCATAAGGTTTTTATGGCACCATTTAAACTAGTGTTGCTGTATGAATGGGTAATGCATTAGGTTTTGAAGGTGGTTGCCAGGGCGTTGCTCATGCTATCAGTTGCAAGGGTGTTTTCGTTGGTTGCCAGGGTGTTGCTTTACCAGGGAGTGGCTTTTGCTAGGGTGTTCTGGGTGCTTCCCAGAATGTTGTGTGATATTCTAGTATCAGTCGCACTCATGTCCGCAGCACAAACAATGTGGGGTGACTTACTAAAGTGGTTAAGGTTTCATAATTACAGGTTGTATCAAATGCCTAAGTATAAGTATAAGTAATAACGGATAATAGAGATCATTAATTAAGTGGGCTGAACATCTTCAGCTTTGAATGAGAGTTTAAAGTGAGCATAGCAGGAACGAAGGAGTTCGCTCAAAGACAGAGAATTAACAGTACAGTCCCACCGCAGCATTCAGTGCATAAATGCCCACAGATATATCTTGCACTGGTTAAAGTGCAAGGCAGAACGGAAATCAATAATTCAATCTGTTACCAATGGCAACAATCCTCCAGATGGTCCTGTGCACCTTGGCTGGAAACAGATCAGCAGATCCCAAGAGCGATGTGTTTACTTCACCCAAACTGAATCTCTCTCTCTCACTCTCTCTGTAATGGACTAAAGCCCAGTACAATCTGTCCTTCCCCTGTGAATTCATCAGTTCTCGCCCTCGCTGCGACAACATGCTGGCACAGCCACGCCCGCTGAGCCCTCTTTACCTCACATTCATTATTCAGAGGTGGGGGAATTGATACCATTTTGTACACACTTGTTTTTCAAAATATTTGTCTTCATTGAAGAGATTATCACTTATTCCTTCCTGGACCTGAATGGTCCCTCAAATCATGCAAGTTGTTTTTACTATTCTAGTCAATTTGCGATACAGTTTTCCCTAGAAGTATAACAGAATAAAAATCCTCAGACTAACTTTGAAAGAGAGACATGAGCCTTACCTGGCGACCTGAAGCTCAATGATAAAACGTTGCATGTGCACAAAATGTGCATTGAAACATGCACACACAATTTTCTACGCACATATCGTGATTTAACAGAACATAGTACTAAAGATCATGGCTTGAAGCTTTGCACACAACATGCAAGCCCTTTTTTATTCCAAAAAATCTAAAATCTCTGCTATCCAGTACTATGCAAAAGTCTTGGGCATGTTAGTATTTTCACCCCACACATTTTTTTTAAGCCAGTGTGTCAGTCAGAAATATCAGTTTACATTTCCAAACATTCCTTTTGCCTTTATTTGTAATACAAATAATGCATTTTAACAAAAGTGCCTAAAATTTTTCACAGTACTGTAGATTTTGCATGTAAGTTTCTTTAAGGGGTCCTATGACACGGTTAAAACAAATATTTTTGTTTGTTTTAGATATAATGCAATTTGTATAAACGATTAAAGGTTCAAAAACGCTGTATTTTCCACACACCGTGCATGTTTGTATCTCCTCTTTGCCCCGCCTCTCAGAAATGTTACGAAGCTCATCGCTTTGAAAAGTGAGGTGTGCTATGATTGGCCAGTTAACCAGTGCGTAGTGATTGGTCGAATACTGCAAGTTTGTAGTGGAAATGTGAGGCCTCTTACCATATTTGGAACATCAGGTTCCAAAGCAATTGTGCTGACAGGTACGCCCACCTTACTTGCGTATACATTTGGGCGGTCTTAGTCAAATCATACCACGAACTGATGTAGATTTGCGGGGGTGTGGTACCACGAGGCATTTCAGGCAGGTCTGTGAGGATTCGCTTTTAGATAGAATGTATCTTTTGTTCCGAACCTTTAATTTTTGCAATTTTACCTGTCAAATACATGGGTAACTTATAACACACCAAAGACACAGAAAAACATGTATCCGTGCCATATGACCCCTTTAAGCGTCTTGGAGTCATTGCCACAGTTCTTCTGGATTTAGTCCATCTCAGTTTTTTCACTTTCTTCATGTAATGATAGATATTTCCTATGGACACATTACATTAAAACAAATAAACAACTAGTTAAAACCATTTTGGAGGTGAAAACGTGCCTTAGACATATAATGTACATTATACACTTGTATCTGCAGCATCCTTAAAACATGGCACTATCTGAATCCCAGACAGAAATAATCACCCATGACTAAGATTTCTACTGCCTTTGGCCCCCCGTGGCAAAAATGGCTAATTTGAGAGGGAAAGAAAGAGGAGAAGGGGAGAAGTTGGGGCGGGAGGTGAGCTAATTGATGTCTTATCCCCACAGAGCAGCTCTAGCCTGTCTATCATTCTGTCAGCTTGAATGCATCCCGGAGAAAAGACTAGACATGAAAAATAGAGGTCCTCTCCTTCAGTCTCGACAGACTAGAACAGCCCCTAACAGCTGGAAAAGCCATGAAGACAGCCAATTCTGCTGTAAGACTTCACATACCAGTCACCCAATTATGCTTCACTATATACTCCTCTTGAAGGACAGCGCTTGAAGCGCTCCACGCAACACACACATAACACTGCTGCTTTAGAGGTTCAATCGACTGAGAGCCTTCAAACCGCTGCTCCATTCACAGTACAAAATACAGAAAATGGATATCAAGACCTTCAAATGAATATTTAACTAAATTTCAGAATCAATAGAAAATTCTCTCATAATGTATTGACCCTCATCACCCTCCCGGTGTACATGACTTTTCCTCCTTAGCTTACACAAGCTTTTTTTGCAACCATCCAAAAAAATCTACAAATATCACTATGTTCCAGCATCAGAGATCCATTATAAAAGTAATAATTAAAAATCATCCAAGGGTTGGCAATCATCACAAAGCGCAAACTGTGCATCCTCTTTATAAAGTGCAAGTTTATATTTGTACTTGTTTATTTAAAGATTGTCTAAGTTAACAGACAGTGATTCAGTGGAATCAACATGTTTATCGTATGTTTATTACAGTGAGTGTGAAAAGCCACGGTTTTGTTTTATATGTCTGCAATCTGCACTTTAGTTTCTGTGATTAATGACTGTCATGTTACACCAAGCTTATTTGTCAGTGCTTTATGTTATGATAATTATTACATATTTACATGCCTGGAAATTTAACAAATCATTCAATATGCTAGTATGATTGAGGTAATTCTATAAAAATATGTCAATCAATTCATGCATCAACTAATATCATCTTAAACCTGGACTAAAGTTTATGGTCAATTTGTCTAATATTGCGTTGGCTACCATGATTTATTGATTTTCTTTATTAAATAATACAGAAGATAAGGTGCTTAAAAAATAATTGCATATTAAATCGCAACATCGCAACAATCTCGTTCAGCCCTACCACACATAACAGTAAACATTAAGAGGACAAGCTCAGCATGGTTCATAAGAATCTTATTGAGGCTTTACAATTCAAATCTAATTCTAATTCACTTTATGTGGCCTGTAGAAGTGATGAAGGCTGTCCTGTGTGATTACGTCTAATGAACAAACTGCTTCGAGCAGCTCTGAGGGAACGTTCAAAGGCGCCCTATAAAGGTGATGTATAATCTCTTCATGTGTTTACTCACCTAATCGCCTCGGTCGTATCGGTATTTATAAGGGCAGAAGGACAAAGGCGCATTTAAGAGCACTCGACTATAGCAAATGTTGTAATACTCGGCGTGCCAATGCAAATTTTGTGTGGGATGTGAGCAGGTGGTGAGACCAAGCTGTGGATTTGAGAGAGAGAGAGAGAGAGAGAGAGAGAGAGAGAGAGAGAGAGAGAATAACAAATGCTCGCTAAGGGCAGGCACTCAAATAAGTATTACTGCTCACAACTGCAGTGTAGCCGTAGGGGACGAAAACACTTCGTATTCATACATGCAAACAGATCACGCAAACGACAACAGAATAACTGGAGCCAAACAACGCAGCCTGGAGATGTTTAGGAGCAGTAACAAAAAGGGGAGAAACAGAAGTTTTATTCTTTTCCATTTCTTGTTTACAAAACTACATTAAATAAGAGCTATTTTAAGTAGGGCTGTCAAACGATTAATCACGATTAATCGCATCCAGAATAAAAGTTTTTGTTACATGTATGTTAAATACATGTTTATACCATGGTCAGTTTTAATACTCGATTCTGATTGGCTGGAAGGTGTGCATTAAAACCGTTTAATGCACAGTGCACAGGTAGTTCCAGTAACTTTGATCAACATTTTAAATTAACTGACGGGTGGTTCTTGGCCTCCACGTCATGCATTAAAATCTTTTAATGCACAGCTAACCGTGGATTATGCCTTCCATTTATGTCTGTGTACTGTGCATAGTAATTTTGTATTTATTAACACAAAAACATAAACATACATGTATATATATTTAGGAAATATTTAGATTTGTTTATTCTAGGGCTGTCAAAAGATTAATCGCGATTAATCGCATCCAGAATCAAAGTTTGTGTTTACATAATATATGTCTATGTACTGTGCATATTAATTATGTTTTTATAAATACAAACACATACACATGTATACTTATTTACTTTATTTAGGAAATATTTACATGTATTTATTTATATTTACCAACAATTGAAATTATATATAAATGTTTAATCATTTTTAGATTTTTCTTAAATAAATGCATGGATGTGTATATGTTAATAAATACCCAATTATTATGCACAGCACACAGATATATATTATGTTAACACAAACTTTTATTCTGGATGCGATTAATCGCGATTAATCTTTTGACAGCCCTAGTTTATTCATATTTACAAATAATTTTAAATTACATATTATAATTCTTATAGATTCATTCATATTAATATTTTTCTTAATGTATGCATGTAATTGTATGTGTTTGTAAGTACACAATTAATATGCAAAGTAAACACAAACTTTTATATTCTGACTGCGACTAATCGCTCGACACACCTATTTGCAATTCCATATAAAAACACCTGACATTTTTTGTTTTACGAATGAACATCACCTGTTAGATTTATTGTGCATCAATGCAAAGGATTGTGGGAAATTCAGTGAAAACTATAATAAAAAATAAAAAAACAGCTTTCAGAAAAGTTCTCGGTCGGCTTCAGGGCTTTGGTCTTAACTCGGCTTCTTCACCTCACATTTCACTTACGTTTAAAACTGAAGGGTGCATCCTCGGGCAAGGTGCCACTTTCCCTCACTCAATAAAATAAACAATCCCAAATCATTCATGTCTGGGAGATACAAGCTCTCAGACAGACCGCAGTATAACTAATGTAATCCCGAAGCATCTCTCAGGGTGTGAAAAAGCAAGCGGCCTCTTCCAGTAAGACGTGCTGTGAGTGTGAATGGCTCCACCGTTGAGAGACATTCAATTATTAGCAGCCAAAACTAATTACATTTAACTGCTGTTATCCAACAAGATTACAACAGACAAGAAACAAAAGTGCTGAGTTTTAGCTAATGGATGCCATTAATCTGAGGTCTTTGGCTGAGAAAAGAACCTTCGGTCTTTAGGAAGTGACAGGGTTTATTTGCAGCATTTTGTGCCTTGGCTTTGTTTGGGAGTTTCTTAGAAAAACACCTCATATGATACTAATCATTTCAACATCCTGTTCGGTTATCGTAGGACTTTCTGGTACTGCTTTCAGCCGATACCATCCTCTGAGTCTGAGAACTCATATCTGATAATAACAGGAATTGAATTTCCCCGAAAACAAATACCTAAAAATACCACAGCGACTGACCAAGTGTTGCCTTCATGATAACAGGTTTGATTTGCCACGTCCACCTAATCGCAGTGTGAAATACAGTATATCAACGAGAATTCTTTTCAATGAAGCCTAAAACACTGGCTGGGTGACAGATGTGTAAGTATACCTGTTCAACTGGAACCTCCCTCAGGGAGCATTACAATAATGGGTGCAGGTTTCCTCCTCTGGCATCTGCTGCTGTAAAATATCAGTTTGCGGCACGTCCCAGAGGAGAGAGTAAGTGGCTTTTCAGAGCAACTTACCGTGTGATTGAAGGCCATTGAAGTGTAATACTTTGTGATAGACTGGAGCTCTTATGTGTTACTGTAGAAGAACTGGCCACACATCAAGACAAATGGTAGTCATTGTTATGATACTTTTATTTGATTATTATTTATATATATATATATATATACAGACAATTGAAGTTTAAAAAAAAAAACTTTAATTTAGCACCGTATAACATGCACAAAGTATGGGAAAGCATGATAAACTAAGCTCATTGGTTATTATTGATTGCATCGAGCGGGCTGTTGAATGCTTCATTGTGATTGTCTGGCGAACAGTCTAAGGTTGTGCATTGTTTTTCAGGAACCGCACACCTTTAAAGTAGTTTCCGATCTTTCAACCACATTACAGTTTCATATCACTGCACCAAGTTTAACTGACTAACCATATTATACTGTAGCCTACTGTCCACACAGAATACAGACAAACAGAAACATGCAGGGTATCAATAAAATATACATATGCCTAATAACATTTGATTTGAGATTTACAAGCGATGAAATCTAATTGCACATTAGTCTTGTGTGAACTTTATGTCTTGCCTTTGTTACGTTCAGCTCTCAAACTGCAACAAAAGAGTGAGATCACACGCAGCACTTTAATAAATTGTTTCTGTAATAACTCGTTGGGAATATTTATCATATGCAGTGGGCGGTCTATCCATTGACTACTCCGCTTTTTCGACTCACACAATGTGGTTCCCAAACTTTAATTTGGGGAAGATCACTTGGCTGTTGCGGTGCATTTCACTCAAAACAGTTTATTCCTATGACAAACACTTTACTTGTTTACTGTTTTTGTGCTTGGACACTGGATGCACAAGCAAGAGCCGTGAGCCCAGATGATGCACGCATTTTTATACTGGCCGCGTTTCTGTAGTCGCGGCTTTCTGACTTCAGCAAATATAATTTATGAGTGTGAGCAACGGCGCATCCCGTGTTTTCACAAGTTTTATATGTTAATGCCCCTTATACAATACATACTTTCCGCAAGCATTTCTTATTTTCTTAAAAAAACGGGATTATTGGGATTATTATATGGGACAAGTACCACCCGCAAATTACGCCTATGCAACCAAACATTTATTTATTACTACAAACGAAATAAAGAAAGCGTGTTGGGCTCAGCTATCGAAATGCCAGGCGATCGGTCAAAGCCACGCCACACAGAAACATTGACCTGTGTCCAACAAGTATCAGTTATGCCAGACACACACCCCTCCAAACGACACTTGATGAAACACTCACACAGTCGCACAGACTAAGGACATCACCTCAGAACCAAAAGTAAAAAAGCAAAGCACTAAATGGCGCGTAAGCGTATTTTCTTTTCTCATATGGGAAACGCCGCTCACTAGCATGAAAAGCAGACGATCGTAGTGCATAATATCACGTAAAATAAATGGAGGCACATTTGGGAGTCGTAATTGTTTTTTATTGTATTTCAATGGGTTATGAGTTTAGATTCGTCTTCATATTTTTTTTAATTCTTAACTTAGTATAAAATAAGTACACAATAAATTGTTTAACACGATAAATCTGCGAAAACCCTGTACTACCAAGCTAAAATCAACAACTCTCCTGACCCTCGTACTCTTTTTAAAACCTTCTCTACTCTTCTTTGCCCACCTGCCCCCTCACCTCCATCTGAACTAACAGCTGATGATTTTGCAGCTTTCTTTGTTAAGAAAACGACCACCATCAGCAGTCAATTCTCTGCGCCACTGCCTCTTGATCACGCCCGACCCCTAGACACATGCTCGCTCCCCTCTTTCTCTCTACTTTCTGAAGACGACGTTTCCAAGGTCATTTCTTCTAAACACCCGACTACCTGCCCACTCAATCCCATCCCCACTCATCTCCTCCAGGCCATCTCTCCATCGGTTGTTCCCACTCTGACCCACATTATCAACTTGTCTCTTACCACTGGTACATTTCCCACACTCTTCAAAGAGGCGCGTATTACACCACTACTGAAGAAACCCACTCTTAATCCTGCACTGTTAGAAAAACTACAGACCGGTATCTCTCCTCCCATTCATTGCAAAAACTCTTGAACGTGTTGTATGTAACCAGCTTTCATCCTATCTCACCCAGAACAACCTCCTGGACAGCAACCAGTCTGGTTTCAAGAGCGGTCATTCCACTGAGACAGCGCTGCTCTCTGTCATTGAAGCACTGAGACTGGAAAGAGCTACCTCAAATTCATCAGTTCTTATCCTGCTGGATCTATCTGCTGCCTTTGACACTGTCAACCATCACATCCTCCTGTCGACCCTCAAGGCTATGGGTGTCTCTGGAGTGGTCCTAGAATGGTTCAGGTCTTACCTCTCAGGTAGGTCATTTAGAGTATCGTGGAGAGGTGAGGTCTCCGAGTCCCAACATCTTGACACAGGGGTGCCTCAGGGCTCAGTGCTTGGTCCGTTGCTATTTTCTGTATACATGAAATCCCTAGGCTCTGTCATTCGGAAACAGGGCTTTTCCTATCACTGCTACGCGGATGATACACAACTCCACCTGTCTTTTCACCCAGACGATTCGACAGTTTCTGCACGCATTTCAGCATGCCTAGCCAACATCTCGCTCTGGATGAAGGACCATCACCTGCAGCTGAACCTTGCAAAAACAGAACTGCTTGTAATCCGGCTGACACAAAGACTCATCACAACTTCTCTATTCAACTGGGCTCATCAAACCATCACACCCTCCAGAAAGGAAAACCTGGGAGTGGGTGGTCATCGATGATCAGCTTAACTTCACAGATCAGGTTGCCAGCACCGCAAGGTCCTGTAGATTCATCCTCTACAATATTCGAAAAATTAGACCCTTCCTATCAGAGCATGCTACGCAAGTCCTAGTCCAGGCCCTTGTTCTGTCCAGACTGGACTACTGCAATGCGCTAATGGCTGGACTCCCTGCTTGCACAACCAAACCTCTACAGATGATCCAGAATGCAGCGGCAAGAGTGGTCTTCAATGAACCGAAGAGAGCACACGTCACTCCTCTCTTCTTAAAGTTACATTGGCTCCCTATTGCGGCTCGCATCAAATTCAAATCCCTCCTCCTGGCCTACAAGTCCACCACTGGTTTGGCTCCCCCTTATCTTCTTTCGCTAATGCAGACGTATGTACCCACCAGATCTCTGCGCTCTGCAAACGAACGACGTCTTGTGGTGCCATCCCAAAAAGGTAAAAAATCGATCTCACAAACCTTCTCTGGATTGGTACCACTTTTGTGGAACGATCTGCCCGCGGCAACAAGATCTGCAGATTCTGTAGCCATCTTTAAGAATCGTCTGAAAACACATCTCTTCCGTCAACACCTTACCGATTAGTCCTGACTTCTATCTCTTTTCTACTCTTTTCTACTAAAAAAAAAAAAAAAAAAAAAAACTAACTTAACTTAGCACTGTATACTGTGGTAGGTTTTATGAAGCCAGTTTTATTGATTGCACTTTTTGTTGTACTTGCGTTGTCCGAAATGCTTCAATTGTTTACCCCATCTGTAAGTCGCTTTGGATAAAAGCGTCTGCCAAATGACTAAATGTAAATGTAAATGGGCAAAATTTCTACTGTATATAAAGCTGCAATCGTTTTTTAATAAACAAATACATACATGAAAGATCAGTATTCAAAAATGTCTCCTTACCCTTATGATAATTTATGATAATGATTTATAATTTGACCTGGCAGGTCAGAGTTTTTGTTTTTCAACATGTATAGATAAGTGTGGAAAGTAACCTGCAATTTTATGTTTCAAACAGAGATGGCGATAGAGAGGCAAAGATTACAGGTTGTCCCTTTAAGGAGACAATACATATACGTTAACCAATAACATCATAAACTAAACAGAAAAGATTTCCTTTTTTAATTGCTTCATTAGATCTTTAATAACTGTCACAACTCAAAATATATATTCATGTTATATATTTATGAAGTAATTCATTAATAAATATATAAAAATACTTTCCAAATTAAATGAATGTCAATTAATTTAAGGGATACTTCACCCAAAAAATGTTTATTCTGTCATCATTTACTCAACCTCAGATTGTTCCAAACCTGAATAAATTTCAATGTTTTGCTGAACACAGAAAGATATTTGGAAGAATGTCAGATCTCATCCCCCATTGACTCCCATAGTATTTATTTTCCCTACTATGGCAGTAAATGGGGGATGAGATCTGACATTCTTGCAAATTTCTTCCTGTGTGTTCAGCAGAACAAAAAAATGTATACACGTTTGGAACAATGGGTGAGTAAATTATGACAGAATTTTCACTTTTGGGTAAAATATCCATTTAATTTAATTTAGCATTCTGCTCCTTAGCAAATATAAAAAGTAGGTCAAATATATGTTTTAAACCATCTAAAGATAATCTGATCTAAAGCCAAACCCATTCCTGTCATCTGGGAGCCCGATCTTGGAAGAGCACAGTCAGCGTTAGCATTTTTCAGTTGATGGTGGTACATGTGTATGGGGCTAATCTCTATATGATTTAGCAGCTAGGGATCAATTTCAGACCCACAGTCTTATCTCAAGTCAATAATATGTCAAATGCAAAATAACAACTTTTGGTATGGACCTATGGCTTCTACCGAAACATATTATCACTTAACAACTTCAAAAGTTGTTAACTCAGTTGATAATGTACAGTACACATACACAGTGTGTTTGCTGTGACATGCCTGTCTGAAAAACAAACATAAATACGACAATGTGAGAAAAATAAAACACCAGGGGAAAGATGAATGTTGCATTGAATTCTGACAACAGCTAACTAACTACCTTATAAGTCATTAAAAGAAGATTGAAAGGCTTCACTGTGGGCGTATTTTGCCAACACCCACAGAGTCAAATATCAAAACCAACCAACAGTCATCAAAATGAAATCTGCTTTCTAATAAAGTGACATTCAAACACAAACATTCAGAATGGGATATTCAACAAGAAGCTCTTAATGTTTTACAAACAACCAGGACGGCAAAATCCTTCTTTCCTTATATGACAATTTGTAAGTTGTGGTAAATACCAGAACATGCGGATTGACCTGTTTATGTATTTGTAAATTGACAGTTAATCTCATAAAGAAATGTCAGAAAATCTAATTAAAGAAGGAATGAACATATATATTTGGTAACATATAATTCTCACAACTATAATGCCAAAATAACATTATTTCTGAAGTACTGCAGCGATTCTGCAGTCTGAGGTTCCTCTGAACACATGGGTGAAAGGCAATTTTTATTTGCTTTTATATCTCGAACAAATCTCACCTAATCAAATCCTTTAATAAACTTAAAGAGAACTCAGCTACATAGACTGAGATAAAAAAGCTGCAAAACATATCTAAAGTGTAAACAAGTCAGGCCTGTAAAATTCACAAAGTGGACGCATGCTGTATTTCACAACACACTTCAAAAACAAGTAAGCCCAAAGGTGTGTTACACCGTATCTACAACGGACGCGACCGGCGCGATGCGACACGACAAAAGACATTAGAAACGCATTAGAACCAATTATATTTTTTTATTTTGTCCACACCGGACGTGGTGGCCTGTCGTGACATTAGACAAGAGAGTTGATTCACTAACTTACTGTCACAAAACAACCAAACCTTTCTCCAGTCTTTTAACATGGCAACAAAGGCATGCCTTACAATTGACTTACTTTATTGGTCAAATAAACATCCAAATAAACTAGATAAAGTGACAATGACACACCATGAAACAGGTGGACAAAAAGCCAGTTCTGCTTCAGTCGTGTTTCCCTAAACAATTTTCAGAGCAGCGCACCTGCAGAGGCTTTGTGCAGAACAAATGTAAAACAGTGTTCCCCGAGGCCGTGTGCGGTAGATTAACCGCCACCGAATGTGATTTGTGTCGTCTCGGGTTTTCAGGGCTTTTTCTGATGCGCCTAAAGGCAGCTCAACCTTTTCTCTTCAAACAAAAAAAGGCTGAAAACGCCTCTGTGCGCCCATGTGCTTCTGTGCTCGCAAGTGTAAATTAAGAGGGGAGTTTCAAAGCAGAACGGCGCCGGTTTACCCCTGGTGGAGATGAGAGGGTTTGTTATTGAACCAAGCCTGAGGGGACGTGCTGTCAAATGGGCTGAAAGCTCCCCAGACCTCTGGTCTACAAAACGCGGCTTGCGGTAGCCTTTAAAAGGATGAAATTTTTAATGCTGAACCAAAGATTTGTGATTAATGCTCAGATGTCTGGGAGGGATGAAGCATCATGCTGATGGTGCTTGTGGAGGGGGAGCTTAAGAAAGGATGAGAAATGTGAAATCATTGTCAAGCATGTTTTGCCACGGTACAGCACAAATTGGCAAATTGCAGAAGTCAAGAGTAGTGGGATTTACAGAATGGTAGGCTACTCTTATTTTAACAGCTGCTGTGAGTGTTACCCATACCTATAGCACATGCTGAAAAACAGCTAAATAACTTAAAAGCAAAACTTTGCAGAAAATACTAGGGATGCACCGAATGTTCGGCAACCGAAACAAGCAAAAACAGCATGTTCGGTGTTCGGCATGACGTGTGATATGACCGAGCAGCAACCAGCGCAGAGAGAGAGAGAGAGAGAGAGAGAGAGAGAGAGAGAGAGAGAGAGAGAGAGAGAGAGAGAGAGAGAGAGAGAGAGAGAGAGAGACGCATGCTTTAATAATGCAGCAAATGCGTCTGCAGTGTGTGGAGCATTTTAAAGCACGGAATATTATATTGTCATATAATATTATATGATAAATAAAATATCATATTAACAACCAAAGCAGATTTCTGATTTCCAAACAGATTCTTAACACTGCTATTTCAGTTGCAACTTGTTAAACAAGTAAAGAACGTTTTTCATAAAATTTGTCGTAAACTTTTATATTTTTGTCGTCTTTTTTGCATGTTTGGCAGGGTGTATTAAAAGTTTATTCTACTTGTCTTCAGATCAAACAAACATTTACATTCACATTAAAGGATTAGTTCACCCAAAAATAAAAATTCTGCTATCATTCACCCTCATGTCATTCAAAACCTGTATATGATTCTTTCTTCGGTGCAACCCAAAAGGAGATATTTTGAGAAATGTCTCAGTGGTTGTGTCTATACAGTGGAAGTCAATGGGGGTCAATTTTGTTTGCTTTGCTTGCCAATGTTCTTCCAAATTTTGTGGGTGTTTTGTGTTCTGCAAAAGAAAGAAAGTCATACAGGTTTGGAATGACATGCGGGTGAGTAAATGATGAAAGAATGTTTTATTTTTGTGTTCCCTAGGTATGGAAACCCTGACCTTGGCATTGCCAGCACCAAACTTTATCAGGTGAGCTACAGAAACGCATCTATTAGTCATGGTAAAAATGCATGTAGTCTCCTTGTATCAAAGTTACTTTTTTTTTGTTGAACTTATCATAAAACATTAAATAATTACATTATAACCAGGCCAATTAACCAGACTGGAAACGAAGTCTGATTAAAATACTTTCTGTAAAATACTTTGTCAGCCAATCACATTACCTAATACAGCACAATAGCATAAAATGAATATAGTACAGGACCACAAAACCTGGAACCCAGAGCAATAGAACAATGACTCTACGTATTTTCTACATCCAGATGGGTCCACTTCTGAAGAAAGCCAAATTAAACCTTTAATCCACATTATCTGTTGGAAAGCATTAAAAACTGTGGAGGATCCCACCTGCTACGGGAACATCTTGTTGGAATCATAAAGCTTCAAGGAAAAAGTGCAGTCCGCAGATAAGGCATTAAAATAGAGACAACATGCTCCCAAAATTTCCAACGGACAGAAAATTGTGAATTTGATTCAATCCAATTCAATCGATGATTTACATACAAATAAATTTATGAATGGTTTACACCACAGATACAACAAGATACGTCCACAAAAATAGTTGAATAAGCATGAGTCAGTTCCCATTTTATTTTTGGGGCTTCATCAGGGCCATGCCCGCTCACGATGTATCTCTGGGTGGTGGGTTTTCAGGTTGATTTTAGCCTTGTGGACTTCTTTATTGCGACCATACCTTTTTGAATCAAAAACTGACAACATTGGACACTCTTATAGGCTTCTCGAAGGATCAAAAGTCTATATCATTTGTGCTATTTGCCTGAACTTTTAATGATTTTATTGATCCAAATACCAAGCTCTACCTTTGAGAGCACCATGTCACCTATTTCTGTGCATTCCTGAAAACTTGGGGCCTGTTAGCAATCAAAACCATTTGGTTGACATAACTGATCACTATCGAGTACATCTGACTGGCTGTCACCACTTCAAAGCCAAAGAAGGTGCAAGGAGCAAACCTTTAAGGTGACCTTTACACGCCCCGCCACAATAAAAGTCCACTCAAGCAGCTCCAAGCCTTTGATAATCGATTGTAATCCAGCCTCACCAAATGGATCACTTACAGTAAAATAACACCAACTTCAATGCGGCACATCTCTCCGCCAAGACATTGAAATACGATATACTATTTGAGCGAGAGACTGAGAAAGAGTGTGTGTGTCTGATAAAGGCTGAGAGAGCCTTATAACTGCTTTACATGTAATCTGAGCACATCTCCACTTACTGAAAATAAAAGACATTTTCGTAAGCAAGGAGGTGGCAACCTGTTTCTCTATGCATCTTCAGATCCATCATTACATTTATGGCTGTGGGATAAAAGTACGGGTATAAAATGCATTGAAGATGTAATTCAATAATGAATTAGCATGATTAATCCATCATATTCTATCCGAATGCAACACGATTGTATGGCCAGCAATGACAATGTAGTGTTCTTAATCTCAATCTATATTGTTCTAGACCTTAAAGCTGGAATACACTACAAGACTCCTGCTCAGATTTTGCCCAGATTTTCAGTCCAGACTTGTTGCAGAAAGTCTGCGCCAGTCTGCAGATTTTATCGCGTAGTGTTGGATGTTCTCTGTTGTTCTCTGCAAACTTTCAAACCGTCTGCAATTGTGCAATGTTTAGTTTTGTTCTTAATCTGTTCAGATTTTATAAATTCGTGCTGTGTATTCCATCCTTTAAACGTCAAACAACAGAACATTTCGCTATATTCATAATTTCTTATTACATCAATATAGGAATGGGCAGCACCGTCTACTGTAAAATCGGACTGATACAAAATCCGGCTTTATATAATTCTGATTGGCTACAACTTTGTGATGTCATATAGCAATTTCGTAAAGAGTACCGCAGAGATGACTTATTTTTGGATGCAAACCCTGAAAGTGAGATTTAGCAAGTCCGGTTCCATCGCTCCAAAGTCAATGTTTTTTTTTATAGTTTTTGGTAAACTGGCCTGAAATAAGATCTGTGGCTAACCAAAGATCTAAATATTTTCATGTTTTAATCTAAACACAACAGTTATAACCCGCTCATGATTTTTTTAAAGCTTTATTGGCCCGGTTTCACAGACAAGACTTAACTCTTTCAACGCCAAAGACAAGTTATTACGGCAATCAGTGTTTTTACTGTTGTACAGCAGGTGGCGCTGTTACACACCTTTGGGAAAAAGTACAGAATCCCAGAACCTAGAACGTATATATCTTATCGGTTTTTAATCATTGTTCTGAGTGTAATCTGGGCGGAATCTTTGACAAAAAATGTTAATTATCTCAGCTGTTTAATCAAAGTGATGCATTTTTTAAGAAACCTACCCCCATCTAAGGAGTGATAAAAAATGAACAAATGAAGATAGAAGAATACGTTTTTTTTGTGTTTAAAAGCAGAGACTCTGTTCTTTCATTTGACATATTGTTTGTCCATATATTCTTTACAAAAAATGTACTGTGAGCCATTAAAGTTGACAAACTGCGATGGCGACAAAGAGGCCAATCCTATGGACTGCCTCTTTTAAGCGACTACATCCTTTGGCGGGGACGTTAGACGTCATCGTGCATATAAATATTACAAATAATTCAAGATGGGCACAAATCTCTAAAATGGTGCATGGGGATTCATTTACAAACTGTAATGACTTACCAGGGAGCACGTTTTTAATAAAGTTTGAAAAAGTTGTCGGAGGCTTGGTGGTGGTGACATTGATTTCTAGCGACCGTAGAGTGGTCAGTTTATAGCATCATGTTAGCTTGTTACTTTTGTCGAATGTATTTAGGCTTTAAAAGTAACAAATAGTATGTGTGTGGACTTATCTTTGAGAATGGGATGAAATGACCAGATATTTCTGGCGCAAGTACTACTTTTCATGGGAATCAAACCCTTAAACTTAGCATTTCTAGCATGATGCACAACCAGTTGAACTATTGGAAATCTGTATCCTCACCGGAGCCATCCATTCAATATCAAGTGGAAAGCCTTTCAGAAAAGTGGAAGCTGTTATAGAAGCAAATGAATGCATCTGTTATTAAAATCAACAAGCACAGTTAAATCTGAAGTTTGGATGTTCATGTACTTTTAGGAATATTGTGTCATGATTCTGCCTTATCATGTCAGGTATTTCTTGTTCTTGTGGCAGAATCAGGGCGGGATCCCTTGTTTTGTGTGGAGAGAGACATTTTGACCGTTCCATATGCTCTCTCTGGTCTCGTCTCTGTTCCCGCCCTTTTGTCTCTTCGTTATTGATCGTTAATTAGTTCATGCCCTGCACCTGTTCCCTCCTGATTTAGATCCCTAAATAATGCCCTTGTGTTTTCTGTCTTGTTGCAGTTCGTTGTGTACTCATGCCTCGTAAAGGACGTAGCGTCCTTTCATGTCCTGGAAGTTTGGTCACAGTAAGTTTAGTCAGTGTTGTTTATTTGTCAAATGTTATCTAGTCTAGTTTATTTAGTTAGTGTTACTGTCAAGTTTGAGTCTTTGTATTTCCCCCGTTTTATTGTTTTACCCCCTTGTGGGCCTTTGTTTTGTCTTTTATAAATAAATCCTTGTGTGTGTTAACCCCTTCACTGCTGCCTGCAATTGGGTTCTTCCCCACGATTCACGACATATTGTGTATATTGGTTATTGAATTTGATTATACAAATCCATTATAGAGTGTGAAATGACAAAAACGCTTTTATAACTCATACAACCACTGTACGCGTCCTTTTAGAACGTTTCATCGGATGCACGTGCCTGACCCCCATGTAACCTCCGGTCTGTGTTTGGCTAGTGTCTAATAATATAACTATTTATATTTTATTTAATTTATGTTCATATTAATTAGTATTATTATATTTTACTGTATAACAATTGTAATAAATAAACGATTTGTTGAATTTTGTTTTATGTTTATTTTATTAAATAAACAATAGTTTAAGGGGTCTTGTAGTTCTTTTGCATTTAAAGAAACCGTATGGTTCATTGACATCTAGCGGTTGAGTTTTGTATCTCAGACTAAATTCTAAATATTGGAGAGACAAGTTTAGCCAAATAATGGCAGGGCTCTAGATTGCGACCAAATTTCTCAATGGTGCGACTAAAAAAAATCTGAGGTCGAATCGGTGCGACCAGCTGTTCAGCAGTGCGCTCCCAAAGCGCTGCTGGCAGGACGAACCGCAGTGAATACTAGTGTTACGTTTTAGTAGCAGGGAAACAGTGTGGATGCACGTGCAGGAAGTTCTATAATAAATCCACAAAGTGAGTCAAATCCACAATTAAACAAGGAACATGGCAAGGTAACACTAGCAGATTGAAGGCGTGACAAAAAACAACGATCGACAAAACAACTGAACAAAGGGGCAATATATAAACAGGAAAAGAGACAAACATGAAATAAGACACAGGTAGGGTTGTCACGGTGCCATAAACATGTCTTACGATACTATACCAGCTGAAGTATCTCGATACCAAGTAGTATCACCATGCTTTGCCATATGATTAAAATCTATACAAAAAACACAGATATAGATGAAACATTTTGTATTTACTATAGTAAACTGTATTATACTTTGCACTAGAATATGTTGTTGTATTAACTGTAGTTATTGGATAAATTGTAGCAAATACTGTAGTATACTTAAATATTTACAATGGTAAAACTCAAAAACACTAGTGTCTATGAGTTGTAGTAGTTTACTGTAGTAAATACTAAAGAACACTAGATAATTCTTCACGTGGGAACTAATTTAAATGTGTGACAAATTTCATTGATACAGCAGTCTTTATAAATGGAAATATTAGGCTTACTTTAAATGCAGAACAAAGACGGCCAGTAGGTAGCGTAAATTTTCCACTGAGTTAGAGAATCTTTTAACCAACTCGTTCAAAACGGCAATTTGAATCATGAGTCATTCAAAACACACATTAATTTAGGAGATAATGACCGCAAAAAGGCAGATGTAAGTGTTCAAATGAATATTAATGCGCATTTGCAACATTAACTACGGTACTACCGTTTCAAAAATAGAGAGGCATCGCGGGTATTTTGAAGCATTAGCATCGCGATGCTACCGTAGCACCGGTACACCGTGCAACCCTAGACACAGGTGAAACCAGTTACAATAACGAGACACAATGCATAATGGGAAATAGAGTCCTACAAACCACAAGCAGAAACAGAGCACTATGGCGCCCTCATGTAGCGAACCGAGGCGCCAGCAATAGGACGTGACAACTAGTGCTTTTACGCGCGGCGCTGCAGACACGGGAGTCGTGCACGAATGTTGAAACACGAATGTAGAAATTCAAGTTGTCTATGAATTGCCAGGCCGATCACTTTAGCTCACACTTTAGCACGCACATATTTTGTGCAGTTATTAGCGTGTTCAATACAGTAATGAAAACAGGTCACACCTAGGGTTGTTACGATTGACGATACTATCGTGTATCGACGATCCTCAGACCTATTGCAATATCTGATTCCCTAAACGATAGTTGGCTGTTTGCCAATATATGTTGCAAATCAATATTACAAACCCTCATTGCGCATTTTTTCATGCAAAAGAGCTTGCAATGCACGCGGTTTAGGCTTTACCTCGCGCCAGAGAGTTTATAATGTGCGGGCTTTGAGTTTTCAGCACACGAAGGAGCACGGCTCGGGCTTTTCCTCTCGCCAGAGAAAGTTTATAATGTGCGGGCTTTGAGTTTTCAGCGCACAAGAGAGCTTGTGATACACGCGGCTCAGGCTCTTCCTCGCAGGAAGTGCTATGCGCGTGTGGGTTTAAAACCAGTGCATGAGTTGTTCCCGTTTGGCAATCATGTAATAACAGCGCATGCGGGCATCAATGACGCATTTGGATGAATGATATTGACTTATTTATAGCAATAGTTTACTTTCTCTCATTTAAAAAGTTGCGGTGGTAAGTAACAATGTTGCCATTGCACTGAACTTAAACTCTGATAGAATGCTAATTTCAGTCACACATGAGCATTTTCTAGACACGAAAGCCTCTGTTTTTGTCCACAAATCCAGCTTGTCATATATAAATGCGTAATTGCCCCACCTCTTGATACTATCATATATCGGCGATCAAGGAATTTATGGGAATTATTTAGAAATTTTTGAAATTATTTTAACTATCATATAAAAACATAAATATAAACATTTTGTTTGGTTATAATCTGACATGCATGCAAACTATTACAGATTATTATTATTTTGACATTTTTGACTGATTTAAATATGAGTAGAATTTTAATTCTGAAAAAACTTAAAATATTTTGTTGTGGTAAACATATAAAAACTGCAATATTTAGTTGTGGTAAACATATTTTAGTGGTAATACATTTTTTACAATTCATGCAAATGAATAGACATAGGCTATATGAATAAATACTCCTCAATCAGTATACTTGCTAAAACAAACTATGACCTAATATATGCAATAATGATCAAACAATTTTAAGTGATCATCATTTAAACCTGCATTTAATTGTTTAAAAATAAAAATAGTAGTAACAAATCATTTTAATTATTCAAAAGATAATGATCACACATTATAAAAAATATTAGGCAGCACAAAATTGATGAAATCAGCATCATGTGTCACTGAAGCCTGGCATAATGGGTATGGAAATTTCACCTTTGCATCACAGAAATACATTAGATATTAAAACAGAAAACTATTATGTTTAACAATATTAATTTTTTGTTCTGTATTTTTATCAAATAAAAACAGGCTTGATGAATAAGAGACTTCTTTCAAAATAATTTAGAACAGTAATGTGTCCAAATCTCTGACCAGTGGCCTACTGTACTTCTGATGACAGAAAACTGGCTAGCAGAAAGAAGAAGTTTGAGTAGTTGTCAATGAAATGTGCAGGCTTACATTTAACATACCTGAATCGCTGGCTAGCATTAATTCCAATATATTCCCGTTAATTCCCATATTTTCCCGTTAATTCCCATGGAAAATTTCCAGCCTGGAAAATTCACGGAATTTTGCAACATGCACATTATATGTGTGAAATGATCACTTTATACACACACTCGTTTCGTATGACCTTTCCCATCAGCTCTTTTTGTGCCTGTAATCAACCTGCCACTCTTTTCTGACTCTTCCTCGGTCTTGTGTGTTTTTCTCACAACCTTTCATTCTGTATTCAAAGAGCCGCTGACTGCGCACCGTTGCCAAAATGGGATCAGTTTCCTTGGATTTCTAAGCTTAGCAACCTAAAGAGATAAACTGATCTGACAGTGTGACCACACCAGACACGGCATGCAACATTAAAAAAGTTAATTGCATATTGCTGTCGTGGCTGATGTTGACAAAAACACAAATTTATATAAATCTGGTGTGGAGACAGTGTGAGTTACGCAAATGCCTACACAAAAAAAACTGTAATTTTACAGAATTTTACTGTTTTTAACCGATTTTTACGTATTTATGAAATACGAGAGGGAAAAGCCAAATTACATTTTTGAACTAGATTTTTTTTACAATGAAATACAGTAAAAAAAACATTAAATAACAGAAAAGGACTGTGAATTTACAATAAAAACAGGAAAAACATAATTTTACGTGAATTCAAATAATTTTTCTGGTACCCAAGCTTTTTTTTACAGTGTATTGTTTTCGAACATTACTCTTGGGTGATTTTCTTGGGTAATGTCCTCTACTATAATTCAAATTAAATTAGTTTTGTTTTTGTGACAGTCAAAGATCAATTTTGGATGATAAAACAATATTTCTTATTTTTTACTTTAAGTAAACCATTCTTAAATAACCAAAAATAACGCAAACGATCTATAAACGGCCCCAAAGTGATTCGTACAGCGCATGTTAATAGAAACATTCGAGGCTTCAGCCCCCTTAGCCCCCCCAGCACTGCCCCTGGATGTGACTATCTGATATTTGATGTTTTGTAAAGTTGTTTGACAACAATTATTAGTTTTGCAATTTTGTGGGCAAAATTGACTGAAATGAAGGAAAAACTGGAAGTTTACTCTTATTTGGCCAGAACATACCATTTTATAACTTCTATAGATTACAACTCAAGATTTTTATTTTCTTAAAAGAATGGCCCGCTCACAACTTCGACACATTCCTTCACACTCGGTTGCTTAAAAAGACCCTTGTACACAACAACCGATCGCAGCTGGTGCACGGCTATATCTTGAACCACCCCCATGGAGCTTGTAATTGGGAATAAGGTGACCATTGTAAGCCCTGAGGTGAAAATAAACAACCCCATTTGGGCAAACATGCATTTCCACAGCCAACATCTCTGATTAAAATGTCACCTATGTCAATTTGTGAGCCCCTACAGCTTTTTAATTTTGCTTCAGCCGACTTGGTTTCGTGAAACTTTAGTTTCCACCAACACATAAGATAATATAGGACTTGCTCAGCCTTTTCTCACTTGAGTAATTCCAGAAATGGAAGAGAGAAGAGAGACATTTGTTTTTGGCGAGAGGGGTGATTTGGTGGCCCACTCAAAGGCTAGAGCGGTCAAACTGATGCTGAGGTCTCCGGAATGTGATTGGGGTCAGTTTGGTGCAGTCAGGGAGAGAAGCTAAACCAGAGGATTCTGTAGCTGTTAATGAGAAACAGCATCTTCTTTGGTGCTGTGCATAAAAGGTGTCATTGGGCGAGATTTAAAGTAATAGGTCATCCTAAAATGAAAATGCACTCATAACTTTTTAAATCTTGTGTGATGTATATGACTTCCTTTCTTTAGCTGAACTCAAACAATGCTTTGTAATGAAAATATATTGTCACTTTATGTGCACATACAAGTCCTCCGTATAGATTTCTTTTATCACGGATGTATGGGACCTACATATGTATATGAAGTGTACAAAGTGACAAATATTCTTGGACACACACAAAAAACAACTTGTGGTAACCTGAAAACAGGGGATATAGCCTAAACATCTGGGGTAGTATAAAGCTGGGAAAATTCTGAGAGAATTTTCATTCATGGGTGACCTATTCCACGTATCATTTTACTTCCAAGCGGCAGAATGGGAGTGAATGGGTGTTGACTTTTTGAAGCTCCAAAAAGTGCATCCATCGATCAAAGAACTGCTCTACATGGCTCTGTGGTCTTAACAAAGGTCTTCTGAAGCAAATCAATGCGTTTGTTTAAGAGAAATATCCATATTGACACCGCTATTAACGTTGATGTCTACCTTCCGTCATCTCTAGAATGCGTGTGAACTCTGAGAGCTTTCGTCACCGTCATTCTCTGGAAAAACAAGCCTCTGGTTCACGGGCATTCGAGAGATGACGGGAGCTATAGACACCAAAGCTAATAGCGCTAATATGTATATTTCTCTTAAACAAACACATCGATTTGTTTCAGAAGACCTTTGTTAAGACCACAGAGTCGTGTCGAGCAGTTATTTGATCAATGGATCAGGCATGTGATCAGCCAAGGCCAAAAAAGAAGGAAGACTGCAAACACCATCGCAAAACCCCAATCCCCCCAAAAGTCTTTAATGTTACTATTTAAATACATTACTTACATTATTTAAAACAGGCAACTGTTTGCCAAAAATATGTGTTTTTCCCTTAGCAACACAAAGCAAACTATTATAATTACCCAATTCTGACTGGCAATTTTGAAAATATCAGTTCAAATGTTAATTAGTTTAACAGTCACCTAAAAAACATTTAATAAAATAGGTTGATGCTTTGTGCAAATATCTTATGCTAACGTCAAATAAGATGGCATTAACAAATAGCACCCCTTGAGTAGTTTATATCAGAACTACTTTTAATTTGATTGTAATCAGCAATAATTCATACAAGAGACTTCCATACACAGCCACTAGATGGCGCAACTACGTCATTCATACCGCATTAATCCGCATGTAATAAAGGTATTTCCAAACGCTGCATGTTGTGGTTTTAGTTCATTTAAATGTATGCATTCAGTAGAGACTTCTTTTTAGAAATTAGACAGTGACTAGATCGACCCTTTGTACAGTTTCAAGCCACTAAATCGCGGAATGGCCTATCTCAGTCTCTGTATATACAGTAGATAATGTTATAATGTTAAAGCATATCATATAGACATCTCAACGTCCAGACTTTTTCTGTATAGGCCTACATTATAAAATGCTGTTCAGTTCCACCACGCACTTTTTTGGTTCTCTGGACTCTCTGGATACATAAAAGATAACTAGCTTTTAGAAAATTATGTTCTAAATGAAGCGGTTGCTCTGCATTTATAACAAGCGTGTGCGTGATATAGATAGCATAGAAAGGATGCTGTTGGTGGTCTGTATGATGACTACGTGCACATCCCCAAACCAACATCCCCCAATCCAGTCATAAATTAAAATAATCCACATTTTTCCAATTTATGCGGGTTATCCCAGCGGTCAAATAACACGGAAATCCGTATTTATACGGAAAAATCACATCCCTGATGCATTATTGTTCAAGAAGAAAACCATATTCAGTTAGGATACCTGAGGGTACACTGTAAACGTTTATGCTGTAGTTATGCAGCTAGTTGCCAGTAATTTACTGTAGATTTATATTTATCTAATTTATTGGCAACAGTTTGTCAAAAGATAAATGAATATTAAACATTAACAAGTCTTTATCTTTACAGAAAAAAAAAGATAAAACACCAGCCTCATGCAAAGCATACTGGGAACCAGAAATCCACATTTACATTTAGTCATTTTGCAGACGATTAAATGACTAAATGTAAAAGGTCAATGTGGATTTCTGGTTCCCATAATGCTTTGCATGAGGCTTTTATTTTATAGTTTTTTTCTGTAAGGATAAAGACTTGTTAATGTTATTCATTTATCTTTGAACAAACTGTTGCCAGTTAATTACATAAATGTAAATCTACAGTAAGTTACTGGCAAATTGCTGCCAGTAATACTGTAATTTCTACAGACATTTTTTACAGTGTAAGTAAAACATGGGGAAACTTTGATTCAGGTGTGAAGTACTGCTTTAAGTGATAAAGACATTGTTTTTAACATTTCAATTCAGCTCTAAATGTTTTGTTGGTTCTATTTGCTCAAACCTTCGCCTTCTGTAGCCCACTGTTAAAAAACTGAAAAGTGCTTCTAGTGTTGTTTACAGATTGCAAAATGGCCTATAGCTTACTTTCATAATGCAGCTGTGTGCATTTAAAATGATCCTCTGAATAAATGTAAAACAATTCCAATTAATTCTCAAAACTGTACACATTCACAATAACAATATGATTAAAGCCGCTATGAAATTTCTTTGAACCATTAACAAAAGCAACAACATCTTATGACAGAGTTTTGTTGCCTAAACTGAGGTTTGCAAGACATTCTCACAAGCATTTGGCAATGCATGTGGTAACAAATTCTGGTAATTCACGTCTAGTCATAGAGATGAGAATCTGGTTTATCTAAAGGGTCACTGCAGGCTAAACTTATAGCCTAGATACAAATATCTGCTTGCATAGAAAATGAGCAAAGCACACCAGCATTTGGCATAACTGAAACACTGTAGAGAAATATATTACAAGATTAAATTGAACTAAGTACAAGTGTGATGTTTCTTTCAGCATGCAGAATGAAGAGAGAAAATGGTACTATTACAGACTAATGCACAGCGGTAAGAGCATGACGCTAACAAGGTCGTGGGTTCGATCCCAAGGGGATTGCACTGTGCACATACATAGAAACAAATGTATAGGATAATGCAATGTAAGTTGCTTTGGATAAAAGCGTCTGCCAAATGCATAAATGTACATTTAATGAATAAAAGCTAGATGTATGTTACGCATTTCTCTTAAAGTGCCTCATTAATATAATGAAAATGTTAAATCTGTCAATTATTAAATACAGTATATTGGCTACTAGCTTACTAGACATTAAGCTTTCATCTTCCTCTCCTGACTCATTTTGAACGCTTAATTTGTCATCTCTATGAAACTTAATATGCGTAAAGAATAAGACACCAAGATATTAGAGCGTCAACCTGTAAATTAGCAGACAATGCGATGCTATACGTCATCCCTACGTGTAGATATAAGTATAATATTTTTACCTTTCCCGTAGTTAAAGTGGAGTTTGATGGATTTGCCCTGGTTGATGTGCAGGTACGTAAACCACACCGCGAAAGTAAGCAGCACCAGCAGCAGTAGAAGTTTGAACTGCTTTCTGATTTTCTTCACCGGGAATCGCAGCATCATCAGCAGCGGCGGCAGCGCAACGCGAATCTCAGCTGCTGTTTGCGCAACACTCCCGATGTCACAATATCATATTTGCATCAGCAGCAGAATCCGCACTTGATCGGAGGCTCCCGGTGTGACAGTGTCATATTTGCATCAGCAAGAGACTGAAATCGGACGCATTTTAAAACAAGCCTCGCGATGTCACGACGTCAAAATGTCGAGAAGCAGCAGAATCGGCTGCTCGTAAATTCAAACGCAAGGCTCGTCACGGTGTCATTTCTCAGAGCAATAGCAGTAGCAGCTCCTTTACTCCCAGCATCAGAATGACAGCACCCTCTTCTCAAAGACAAGACTTCCAATGTCTCATATTTGCAGCAGCTACAGAATGTAACTGTCTGATCCTCAGTTTGGCGCGCTTTGAAAACCTGATGTCATATTTCCTCGAGCTCAACAAGTTTCGTTGATGATGTCAAGCACAGTTTGCTCTCTTTCACAAAAGCCTTGTTTTTTTTGCCTCATAAAAACGTTGTGGTTGTTGTTCTTCATTTAAATCTCACTATTAAAAAGGTTTCACTGCTTAAAAAATATGAAAATGAGAATTTTTCGTAGGCGTCAAGGCAAAGAAAATAGCAGTCGGTTGTTAATCTCGTGAAAGCCGCTCTGACAGCAGTCCAGCCACTCCAGAGAGGATCATCCTCTGGATTTAAAGCTTTCGCCCAAGTGACCTGTCAACTCTTTCACTTCTAACACTGCTATTTGGCATTTTCTTAACAACAAACCATAAAACATGATGCCTTGTCATCACATGCCTAAGTTTTTGAGTTTCTCCCGTTAGAAGTCAAATGGGCATATTGTGCTGTGAGCCTGTGACAACTCACACAGCCATGGCGATAAACTTGAGCAACAAACCCTTCATATACATGACATGCTCCTATTATGACGGGAGAGTTATACAACCAATAAATGTGCAAATCCTAAATTGACACAATGCGAGGACACTTGAGACCAACTTTAATTTAGATCGATACGCATTTAAATACGCACGTCTGTTGGTTGCATTGATTTTGTATGCAACTGCAAATTGGAGCAATACACGACCGGTATCTTATCACATAGCCATATAAAACACTGCACCCAAATAAATGTTTTTTCATCACCAGCTATTGTTTTACCACAGCATAACACTAGTGAGTAAGAATAACCAAAAGTGAACGTTCACATCTCTCTTGTGATTTATAGGTGAACACTCGTGGAGCTGCGATGTCATGCACCTGCTAGTCCGTGAGCAACTTATTTGCTCTTGCTAAGATATTAAATCAAACGCACTTGCATCAATGACACGTCTTATATTAACGCAAAAAAAACATAAGCATGAAACAATAACAATGGTCTATGGACGTCCGTAAGCTCCCACACCGCTAGCTGCTTCTGACATTTTCAGTAGCGCGCTCCGCCACACAAACGCTTTGTTTCGCCGACGTGGGTTTGTGCATCAGTCTCTTCGATCCGCGTGGATGTTGTCACGCCTTTGGTGAGATTAACTATAAAGCAACGAGTCTCATAAATCCGACGGGCTCTGTTTCCAGTCCTGCGATGCGAGCGACTCCCGAGCCCCGCGTTTAACTAAGCATCCACGAAGCCGCCGGGGAGCGACGTTAAGAAGCCTACTATTGTACAGGCGCAGCTCATGAATTCATAATTAGGTAATGCTGAAGTTGCACGGCAACCTTTCCTGAGTCGCCCGGTCACTCGGCTAATTCATATTCACGAGCTCAGCCTTATCACCAAAATACAGCAGGGCGACTGGGTGAACGTCACCGTTACGTAGTTAATATTCATATGGCACTCCTTGACCATAGTAGGGGTTTTATGTTCGCTGCTGGGCAACCGAACTTGGGTGGAGCCGTTATGGGCAGCGACGGCGTCCAATCATAGGTGGAGTTTCAGCGCAAATGAATATTATTGGAATGGCTCCGGTGACGAAACGCATTCATTAATGGATAATCTTATGCTGCGATGATCTCACCTCGTCCCTTTTATTTCTTTTCAAGATTACAAAACGTGGGATATGGGATTAAAATAATAAAAATCATATGTATCATACGTACAACATGTGTGTGTGTATATATATATATATATATATATATATATATATATATATATACTGTATATATAAAATGTAGCCTAATAATAGGCTAATACAAAAGCTAGCAAAAATAATTTAACAAAAATATAGCTTAGGTCTATTTGTTTGGAAAATATCGTTTTCAGTGAACCCAGAAGTAAAAAATATATCTTAAAAATAATAATAATTAACATATTTTATATTTTAGTCATGAAACGTTTAACATTTCTCAATTTTTATACTTATTAGTTTATTGTTTAATTTAGAAAATATTTTCCATAAAATAATACAATAAAATTATATAACAATAATACATATATAATAATAATAATAATAATCCTCATCATATATCCTTGTATTATCATCATCATATTGGACTAGTATTTATAAAAAAAACATTTTGTTCTAAATTTTCTTATTTATTTAGTGTATCATTAAAACAATCTTTACCATAAAATAAAAACAAAATATATTTTTATAATCCTCATCATATTGGACTATGTTTTATAAAATAATATTTTCCCAATTTTTATATTTATTAATTTTGAGTGTGAAATATACAGCTACATTTATATATACATATATTGGTTACACTTCTCACAAAGTTGTCCATGTAATTCCTCACGGTAAAGGCTGGACTTGATTTTCTTCGGATGGGGTGTACACCTTACAACGTGAATACATCAAAGCCCATACATCTGCATTTCATAAGACATCTTCGGTCTGCGTATGCTTCACTTTGATCGTTTACCGCAGAATCCTCCATTGACTCATCCAACCTGTGAATAATTATGCTCCATTACAAATAGGCATGGAGCTATAAGCCGATCCAGAACGCATATGAGAAAATATTCATGGTTTCGCCAGCGGTGGTCTACTGTATTTTGTATGAGTAAAGCTGTTTGAGGTGAAACATCCACATTACGTTAATTTCTGACCCGTTAATGTCTTATTCAGTCCAGTCCCCCTGTGAGAGACCAAGGTCATGTCTAGTGAGATTGCAGGAAAACTAGCCTGAGCTGACAGGTTTGTATGGCTCGGGTTAATTAAAGTTGTAGCTGTCATCATAGCGGCGAGTATTATGACACAAAAACCCACAGGTGAAATTGAAAGCACGGTTGAAAGAGAGAGACAACACGTGTGGTACTGAGCAGAGCTCTTCCTACTGCCGTCGATTTAATTCCTCATAAAAGACACAGATAATCCAATGTCCTTTCCCTACTGTTTCTTTTCCTTACAAGTGTGACATTACAATAAACCGACCCTTTAAACGGAAATGTCAAGTGGATTAAGAGGAAGGCCTTTTCTTCACTGTTGATCTAAATCCAACACCTGTGCTATTTTTGCAGTAACAGGTGAAGCTTACTGGCCTTTTATTTCCTGAGTGACTCATTTTCCACTGCACATCCTACTTCACATCAAGGGATAAACAAACCAGGAATAAACATTTTGTCGTTGCGATATAAATAGATCAATGGCATGAATGATATTTGGGGGTTCTGTAACCATTGGTTTTTGGATTTTGTGTCTCTGTGTAAGTGCCACAAGAAAACAATGAAAACTGCCTTCTCTTTTTCAGGTTCTTTGTCAGAGCTCATAAATCTTTCACTTGCAGATGAAGGCACCTTGCACAGATTGTGTCCTCAAACTCTGTGTTGTTTGCTGGAGAGAGATACTGCAGTTGAGCATGTGTCACAAAGCTATAAGCTGCAGACCTTTGCTATACTTGGCTCTCAAACAAATACTTCTTAAGAATTGTTAACAAGATATGGAAAAAAGACACATATTACATTATTAGTGACCCTTAAACCTATTTCGACATTTATTAAAAACGCATAAACCACAAGATTATATTAAATATCAAACAAATGCTTGCTTGTCTAACATTTGAAAACAAGAAATTGTCCACAACAAAAAATCTGTTGCTTTATCAGTTCAAAACTTCGTTTTGTGAATCATTTATCTTAAATGTGCTTTGTGTAATATTTAGAAGGAACTATTGTCAGAAATGCAATATAATATACATAACTATGTCTTCAGAGGTGTATGAAGACCATTCATAATAAAGCGTTGTGTGTTTATTACCTTAGAATGAGCCATTTCTATCTACATACACCGCGGGTCGCCTTACATGGAATTCGCAATGTTTTTTATCTCCATCGGCAAAGAAGTGAAAACGTGACATCTTAGTCCTGTGAGAGCCACCGTAGTGCTTCGAAAGGTAGCGGAGCGGAGTGAGCTGTTGGTTGCAATTCACAATCTGACCGCTAGATGTCGCTACAATCTCCACATTGCTCCTTTAAAATTGTACTTCTGCTATTAAATAAATGGCACTTGGTTTAATGTTTTAGTTACTTTATTAAGTCTGGGTATTCTAAAGTATTATACTACTACTTCTACTCCTTTCTTAGAGACAAATGGACGTGGCATATTTGCTCCTCCCACTCATAATTAACTGATGGACATGAGAGACTGTTCCTCTGAGAGACTGAGGAATCTTAAGCAGGAATGTATTGAACTCACAACATGTGCCCACTAACGCCTTTCCAAACAAACAACACCGTTACTGTATTTCTGACGATTATATCATTACAGAAAGCTCCAAAGATATCCGATGGCCATTATTTATAAACGTTTACATTCTCCACTTTTGTACATTGCATAATACTGTGTGTATATTGTCACTGTATAATCTCCATATTTCATTATTTTTATTTTTTGCCAAAAAAATATTATTAATCACCCTTTATATTTGTCACTGAGATTTGCCAATAGTAAAACAGCAGTATTTAACAGTTTTTTCATTCCTTATAAAACAGCAAATTTGAACAACCCAGATTTCGGAAGATTCGTATCTACTGTAGACATAGACAATATATTATTTTAACATATTTTAAATTAAATCTCGCTGCCATGGGATGACCTAAAAACAGCCCGTCTCTAACTGTCCCTGATATTCTTGTCCCTATATATTCCACGGGTTCTGCCTTTATTGTAACTCCGAGATATTTGGCTTTCATAGCACCAGTAATAGCTCACTTCTCAGTAATCCTCACTAATTCCAATATCACTTGTGTCCGCAGCAGCATGGATGCGGTGAAGTTTTAAAACTTGGGGTTTGTTTAAATCCCTAACCGTGAGCAAAAGTAATTAAGATGCTTGCCTAGCTATCATCAATTATTACTTAAGATGTTACATAAAAGAATAGCATTCCACAAAATGCTAATGATGGGTTGGACATTTTTCCATACAGTCCAGAATCGGTCGGATGTTTTAATGGCCAGGCCCACTTGACCTTATTTGTCCATTAAACCTGAAGAGGAGTTGCGAGGCTTCATCATTGGATTTGGATGAATCAGAGAGCAGATCAGTGGTCTCCTCATCAGCTGACAAATAGTGGTGCAGAAAGTGCATTGAAAAGTGTGTAAGAAACAGGTAAGATGAAGTTTACAAAGTAAAAATAAAATGTTATTTGCACCCAAAATGTAGAATGATCAACATTGACCTTTATTTTAATATGAATAACAATATTTTTGATGTTGTGGTACCTCTGTGTGCTTTTTACTCGCATGGTTATTTTTAAACATAATATAGCCGGGTGTTTACCATACAATGTGATTAGCAAAATAACACAGCAGGGGTTTCATTTGCTGTTTAATCCCTCTAATGACCTAAATCATCAAGGCCATTTGCATGCAGCGTTTATTTTCCCATGTTTGAAGGTTTGCCGAAGTCTGTACGCCTGCACGTGTGGCTGACAATCCCATCAGCCCTCAGTCTTAAAATGAGGTAGAGCCTCTTAATCAGCTCAGGATGAAAAAGAAGCCCCATTCATACGCGCTCGTGTATTCCTGTCACATCTCAGGGAAGAGAGTGTGCAAAGGCAATAAAGCAGGATTTAGCTGGATTCAAAGCACGATGAGACTGTCAGGTACAAACGTTTATTTGTCCAGAGCTGCGAGATCTTTATATTCAGTGTAATTAAGAAACAGTGAAGGTAGTGGATAGACGTCACGTTTGCATGGACACAGCTGTGAATGCAACACCTGCTTGATGTTCATGCCTTTAGATTTTGGATTGAAAAGAGAGACGCGGTTTTAAAAGGTTCAATGATTTGAAAGAGAAAAAGAAGATTGTTTTGTAAAATGTCCCATGATCCAACCCTGGAGATATATTCAGAATGTCAATGTCTGTGTTTTATAAATTTAATGAATTCTAATGATTTCTGTCATATTTTGTTAACCATCAAAAGATATTCCCGCCTGATCTCACAGGAATTTGTAATTATTTCATGAGGTGGCTAGTTCGTAATGTATGATCATATAAATCTGTACGCAGTAAAAAAAGGTAATTTTACAGAATGTTTCTGTTATTTTGAACAGATTTTTTTTTTTTATATGGTCAAAAAACTTACAATTACAGAAAAAGACGACAAATTTACAAGAAACAAGGAGTGTTGGAGGAGTAATTTTACAGGGAAAAGCCGTTATTTTACAGTTTATTTCTATTTTACAGTTTATTTTACAGTAGGCTATATTTCTTTTTTTTACAGTTTATTTTTTAAATACGGTCAACAAACCTACAAGAAAAACAGGACGTTTTTTTAAATATATATCCTTATATCCTGTAATTTTACAGGATAAAATATTTCTGTTTCTCCAGCTTACAGAAAATTTCCGTTTTTTTTTTTACAGTGTATAGCTTTTATTGTTTACATTTTTTTTCTGAATTTCAATAAGTTTGTGTTGAATCTTCACTTAGATCATCGTGAATGCCTTCAACTCACAATAAAATGTATTCTGAGATGATTCAGCCCTCTGGATCCAGGATGGAAATGGTTCAGAAGTCCTTCACCTTTTGTAGCTCGTACACCATCACATGGACCAGCATCCATAAGGTGTCCCGGAGCTCAACGGTGGCTGATGGCAAGTCTTTAAAATGCTTAGCAGAAATGTAGATGATGATGAAAATCACATTTCAGAAAATGATGCACTAATAAATAAAAAATTGTGTGAAAAACTCCTGCACAACAAGCACCATTAAGCCCTGATATCACATTGCTTCAGCTTGCACTAAAATACGATGATCTGCTCAAAATTCCAGTCGTGTGACATTCCTTCTGCTTTCCTCGTAAATATGAGCGTTGCTCGGCTGGTTTTTCCATGCTACATCGAACACGGCAGATGTTTCAACAGCGCTGATTGAAATGATAGATTGTATGGAATAATGATAAACAAATGAAATGCAGCTACGTGCAGTGAACACAAAAAACAAAATAAAACTGGAAAAATAAAAGTGCAATTGTATACGTTTATGATGCATTTGTGTGTGCAATCATCACCCGGGTTTGAGGAAAATTCTCGACCAATCACAGCTCAGGAAGGTGGGCGTACTCATAGGCTTCATAGTAAGTGTGATTTAGGGGTCCTTGATAAATATCCTCGTTGGTCCTGAAACGAAAATCAGATCATTTGATTCTAGGAGTGAGTTTTTTATTGCTCAGAGCAGAGTTTGATCTTTGTCAGCTCAGACAATTTGGTTACAGTTGTGTAAAAATACAATTAATAATTTAAGTTTGGAACTAAAAAACTTGGTGTAGATTGTATGGATAAAATAATCTGGTTTTGTATAAATAAGACTTTTGATTGCAGACTTTTGAAGACTTGATCTCTGTTGAAACTCTAATACTGTATATAAGACTTTTGTGTGTCTTTTTCTCAAGTCATTTTCTTAGATGCAAGAGACAAAACGTCTTATTGCTGTCTACAAACAAGTGAGATCTTCTCTGTGATTTTTATTTATTATGCGTTGTCTTATTTATTTGTAAATTCTCAATATACATAATTGATAACTCAGTAAATAATATTTGACTTCTATTTGCAGGGGCTTCTTTCAAACTGAAAGTGACTTGAAATCCCAAACCCACAGTCACATGCCAGAGACAGTGGCATGCAAGTACTCGAGGGGGTTTATGTCTGTTTTGACAATATCAATAACATGCATGTAGGCTATTAAAGGTAAGAGACAATGACAAACCCTGTCACAGCAATTTTTCTATTCATATTCTCAAGAGAGATTCAAACAAACCCAGCTAGAGATCTATTTCCAGTACTCAATGTAATTTAGTTTGGCTTTTATTAAAAGTTACTCATTTAGGGATTATAAAATGTTATGTTTCTAATAAATGAGTGTGTTTTGCATTGTCACGAATTTTAGCTTGAGCCATTTATAACTCAACTTGTTATGAAATGATAATTAAAGTAGATGGTGAAATCACACACATCCAACCATCTGTTCAGAGACAAGACCGATATGTGTGCGAGTTACTCTGTAAATACTCTGCTGACCCCTGTTGTTCATAACTGATACTGCAGTTTTATAAAAAGGTATTTCACATCATTTCTTTATAATAAATGATAATTATACATACTTTTTATACTATGTTGATGTTTATTATTAATATATTATTATTATCTATTTAAAATTCTTATCTAATAATATCAATTAAAATTAGATAAGAAATTACATTAAAATATACATAATACATCTGACTTCTAATGAAATCTGATGCTGATGTGAATAAATGCACTGCTTCTAACCCTCATGGAGATGCCATATACTCTGTGTCATTGGTTGTCCTTGAACGTTAGTTTTTCGTATTAATTTGTTAAACTAATTGTGTTTTTTCACGTATGTTTAAATCACATAATGGAAAAGACAATCCATTTCATTATACATGAAGAGAGCTGCTGTATGAGAGCCAGTGAAACATAAATGAAGCCACATGGCCTACTCAATTTTTCTGAAAGAACATTTCCGCTCTCTTAATAAAATAATAATGGCTATAAAAATGCTGAAGAAAGCGAAATACTTTTGTCCTATTGGTTCCCATTTGCAAGAAAGAGACAACATCCCACTAAAAGAGTGTGAGAATTTAGGTTTTGCCTGTGTCCCATATATTGTGAGAAGTATATTTCAATATATATTGTTATTCTATATCCTGACTGTTTAAGATTATGATGTTTAACAAATATGAGTTATGTCTAACCTGTACTAAAAGGTCACCGAACAGTTCACCAAGAGCACAGAATGTTCCATACACTGAGAATAAGGAACTAACTACGTGATGTCTTTTGCTTATAATATTACTTCTGAGATCTGGTATATCTAACAATATTAATTCTGAGAATCTGGTATTTTTTCATGCCGTACCCGACTTCCTCTTTTATGCATTAAATATTATTAAACTTTGGACTCTGAATGAACTGCACTTCTGTGTCTGTGTCATTCTTGGTCTCCAGGATCCTGAACTTTGTGTGTTCCATCGACTAGACTCTTCAACCTTCTACTTAGTCAAAAGTAACAAACTTATGATAGGGGACAAAAAGTAATATTCTTACAAAGAGCCCAACACATAACCATTGGAGACCAACAGAGACCATTTCTATTTAAAGCAATTCTTATTACCAACCGAATTTCTGTAATATAATTCTTATAGATCA
Source organism: Triplophysa siluroides (assembly GCA_006030095.1). Taxonomy (NCBI): domain Eukaryota; kingdom Metazoa; phylum Chordata; class Actinopteri; order Cypriniformes; family Nemacheilidae; genus Triplophysa; species Triplophysa siluroides. The sequence continues at coordinate 5,022,701 of VCII01000093.1, forward strand.
GCAAGTAAGGCAAACATAGAATTTTGTTACACCTGCCTATACTGTGTTTGATATTATCAATATGTTTTCTGTTTTTATTTCTTGTACTCTTTAGATCCAGCACCAGATCTTAAAAAGAAGCTGCTGTATTATAGTGTTTAATGACACCCTTCCTCACATCCAGAAGCGTCAGTGGGAAGAGAGAGGAGAAGTGTCAGCTGACAGAGGAGGAGATGTTACAGATCCTCTCAGAAGCAGACAGGAGAGATTACGAGCGCATCTGCGCTGAACATGGCTCCAATGACTTCAGAGGAGTTGAAGAAGAAAGTCGATGTGGATGTGCGTGTCCCAAGCAAGATTTACTGCCATCCATAATGAACAAGTCTGAGATTTTAACATTTACATTTCATAGTAAATGGATTTGAAGATGTTGTGGCTGGTTGCTAGGGTGTTGCTATGTGTTTTTCACATTTCCATTAAGCATCTATGTGTGTTAATGACAATTAAAGTACGCAGGGGCGGCCTGGGATAAAAATTCAGCCCTGGCACTGTAGCCACACCAGCCCATTACCACACCCACCAACCCACCGACATGCGCAATCACTACTTACATTTGTGTACAGATGGTGAAATAACGTAAGCAGTAGCATGTAACAGATATTTAAACATTTATTGTATGTGACTGGCAAACAATGCTTAGTACTTTTCTAAAAACATACGTTTTGTTTTCTGCAAGCTCTCCGGCCTGCTCTGCACCTCTTGAGTACTCTGCTTCATTGATTTGCTTGCTCTTTTTCCTCTACTTGATGATGGGCCTGAGTGTCATCATTATCTGGATCACTGCTTGTACTAGGCTTTGCATCATATTACACTTATATAACAATTATAGGGGACCTAATTAATAAGATATACATTATATTAATCTTGAGTTTCTATAGAGTAGTATTGCATACTTCGTATCTACGAAGAGTCTTTAGTTTGATCACATTTATAAAAGACAGATACAGCTGAACGATTATTTCCGAAAAAAGGTGAGCAATGAATGCATGCAGACGGGGCGGAACAACAGAATGAGCACACAATACATCATGATTCCTGCATAACTGTTGATTCACTTTAAGTTTGTGTCGTGTACCTTATGCACGTACATGCCGATTGCCAACAAAACACAGACATATGACTAAATTTCACTAACCGCACGGGTTCATGTCAAAGGCATCTTTTAGCGCTGGGACGGCTCAATCTATCAGTTTCAAACGATCTCGAATACAAGTAAAAAATTATTATATGAGTCTTTTCTCTGTGGAACACAAAATAAGATATTTTGAGAAATGTAAAAGACAATGTTTTGTGTTTATACAATGAAAGTCAATGGTGGTCAATGTCATCAAAAAATATCCTTTTGTGTTTTAAAGCAGAAGAAAAATCATACAGGTTTAAAATGACATTAGAGTGAACAAATGACAAAAGAATTTTCATTTTTAAGTGAACTATTCTTTCAATATTTTGAACGAAAACAACAAACGAAAACAAACCCATACAGTTTCGGCATTAAAATATGGTGGCATGTTGATAACTTCATATCTCCAATCTCATCATACGACAACTAGTCACGAGACACAAAACAATGATGTTTAAAGTTGTGTGAAAAGAGTCCACCTGTCACGATCCTGGTCTGGTCGGGGTATTATCTGCACGTGGGTTGTGTTGTCAGTGTCAATGTCTACGTCATTCACCCCGGCCTCATGACACCTCCCATAAGTCTTGAATACTATACCCACAAGATATGATTATAATCCTCATGTCACCTCATAATAATACTGTATATTATCATTGTTTTGTTGAACAAAAGGAGCTACTCTTTTCACAATTACAATGGGTGATTCATACAGTTATGGAACAATAAGACCAGAAAAAGCAAAATATATGCTATCCGAAATATATGCTATACCGTATCATCACTTACGGTAATAAAATCTTCCTCAGGGGAATTTCTGTAAAATTACGTGTTTTTTTACAGTGAATAGCTATACAAATAATGTGTAAATTATTGAAACATTTCGGACTGAGTTTTGTTTTCAGTCAAAGATGATAAAAGTCTGCTGAAATCTCTCTCAAAGGGTTCTGCGAAAGAAAAACTCATTATATAAACAAACGTAAAGTGCACAAAAAAAGAAATAGAAAGAATTCATTAATGATCAAGTTTGCAGCTGTGTCATTGAGAACTAGAGGCTACTTTTAGTAAAATGTATTAAAAAATGGTCACACCAGAAAATGTGCCTCTTACCACATTATCGCTTCAGGGGCTTCTTAAGCAAAGTCAAACAGCCTCATAGATCATTAACACCAATAAAAGTTTTGTTCACATGACTGTTATTGTTGTAAGAAAATAAGTGCGTTGTTTACCCAGACAATCATCAACTTTCCTGTTTATATCACAGATAGGGTGCGCAAAAATACCAAACTTTGTAAGAACCTGAGGCGGTCACGTAATTGTACGTTACAAACATGTTCTGACATGCATTTAGATTAGATTAGATTAGATTCAACTTTATTGTCATTACACATATACAAGAACAGTGTAACGAAATGTAGTTTAGGTCTAACCAGAAGTGCAATTAGCAAGTGCAGGATATACAGTTTAATAAATACAGAATACAATATTAGGAAAATACTTTACAATGGGCATGTACTATGAAAATATGACAGTCGGTATGTACTAGAACAATATAAACAGAAGGCTATATACTGTGAACATTAATGTACAGGTGTTATGAACAGATAACAATATAGACTATACAATAGTGCAAGTGACTTGAGTGTGCATTAGTTACAGAGATTAGCTATTAAAGGTACGGTGCAGTAGATGAGTTAATGCAGTTATTAAGGTTACAGTGCAGTACATGAGTTAATGCAGTTATACAGTTACAGTGCAGTAGATGAGTTAGTGCAGTTAGTTAAGTTACAGTGCAGTAGATGCGTTAATGCGGTTATTAAGGTTACAGTGCAGTAGATAATGCAGTTATTGAAGTTATAGTGCAATAGATGAGTAGATGCAGTTAGTTATGCAGATGCAGTAATGCAATGGATTGTGTGAGGTTGGTGGTATGCCACAGTGCACCGCCAGTTATGAGAGTAGTCCATTAGTGCAAATGAGCATTCAGTGAAATATTCCTGGTGTGCAAGTGAGCAGTATAGAGTGCAAATGATGCTATGTGTGTGTAAACAGTCCGGTAGAGCAGATAACATGAAGTACTGGTGTGTACAGTTCAGTCATGCATGCCAGCCCTGTAGTGCAATGTCAACTATGTAATAGCAGCATTACAGTGTAAGTTATGAGGGGTAGTGGAATCAGTGGGGAGCAGAGTTCAATAATGAAACAGTTCTGGGAAAAAAAGCTGTTTCCTAGTCTGCTGGTTCTTGCCCGGAGGCACCTGAAGCGCCTACCGGAAGGCAGGAGAGTAAACAGTCTGTGAGCGGGTGAGAGGAGTCCTTGAGAATGCTGCGAGCTCGACGCAGACAGCGTTTCTTTTGGATGTCCTCAATGGAAGGGAGTGTAGTTCCTGTGATGCGCTGGGCTGTTTTCACCACCGCTGCAGTGCCTTGCGCTCAGCAACAGAACAGTTCCCGTACCAGACTGTGACACAGTTGGTCAGGATGCTCTCTATCGTGCAGCGATAGAAGTTCACCAGGATAGTTGAAGACAGTTGGTTCTTCTTCAGTGTCCTCAGAAAGAAGAGACGCTGGTGAGCCTTCTTGACCAGGCATGAGGTGTTGGTGGTCCAGGACAGGTCCTCCGAAATATGGGTCCCCAGGAACTTAAAACTGGAAACACGTTCAACAGCCATCCCATTAATGTGGATGGGGTCGTGTGTGCCTCCTTTCGCCTTCCTGAAGTCCACGATGATCTCCTTTGTTTTGGAGGTGTTAAGGAGCAGGTTGTTGTTTGAGCACCATGTGGCCAGGTGCCGTACCTCCTCCCTGTAAGCAGTCTCATCGTTGTTGCTGATAAGACCAATCACTGTTGTATCGTCTGCGAACTTGATGAAGGAGTTAGATCCATTCACAGGCCTGCAGTCGAGTGTGAAAAGGGAGTAGAGAAAGGGGCTCAGTACGCAGCCCTGTGGTACACCAGTGTTGAGGGTGATGGTGGTGGAGCAGATGTGGCCTAACCTAACAAGCTGAGGCCTGTTCGTCAGGAAGTCCATAATCCAGTTGCAGGTTGAATTGTTAATGCCTAGGTTTCCAAGTTTGATGATTAGCTTGGAAGGGATGACGGTATTGAATGCAGAGCTGAAGTCTACAAACAGCATGCGTGCATAAGTGTCCTTATTTACATAACACAATGCAATTTTGAGGTAAATCCACACAATTATTGCATTTAAAAACAGATCCGTTTAAATATTAACTGAAAAAGCAAGACTTTGTATTTGATAAACTAGCCAGACAGGAATGTTGAAGGTGCTGGTTTTTAATGCCCGGCTGCAGTTCTCTTTATGACCACTAGAGGTAGCCTTAGGTCACTAACTAGTGCACTTGTGGAAAATTCATATTCTACAGCCGACACAGCACAGGATGTCTTATCAGAATGCAGCTCACTAGCCAACCTGGACCGACCAAAAGCGGCTCTTGTCTTCAGAACACATTTTCCACACAGGAAATCCAAATCTCTGTGCCATACCCGAGAGGACAGACTGTCCCGTCATAGTCTTAGTTTGAATGGCTGTCAATGTCTTGAGCTGGCAAACTTATAAAACATAAAAGGTAGAAAAAAGATGAATGAAATGTACAGTTTAGCATATATATTGTGCATACAAGTCTGGGTTTCACAACATTACAAGTGCGTGTAATTCTGTACAAGCTCTGGTATCCGGTTGACTGCTTTGTCTGGTCACTGCACTGTTTAACCATGAATGTTGCTTGTAAAGTGATCTGGTGATCTGGCTTTTCATTACACACTCCATGATCCATTCCTCAGTGTATGTGTTGTGTGACATATCAGTTAACAACAATCTGCCATCATTTACTTAACCTCACCATTTCAAACATTTATCATATCAAAAGGAGTCATTTCACGGACAGTTCACCCAAAAAAGGAACATTCTGACTCATTTACTCTCGAGTTGTTCCAAATCTGTTTATTCATTTAGCAAACGCTTTTATCCAAAACGACTTACAAGTAGGAGAGCATTACATTTTGTCAACGCGATAAACAGTATAGTTTACAAGGCCATGTTACTAGGAGGATTAGAGCTGAAGTAAGCAAGGGAGAGAATAAACAACATGAAGGACAAATTATTTTTAGTAGGAAAAATGAGAATGGTAGTCAAAAGTTCCCCAAAACTGTTTGCTTTTCCACATTCTTCAAAATATCTTCTTTTGTGTTCAACAGAGCATTGACAATAAATTTTTCCTATGGTAGTCAATGGTGGCCAAGAACTGCTTGGTTACAAGCATTCTTCCAAATATCTTTCTCGGTGTTCATCAGAACAAAGACATTTATACAGATTTGTAACGGAGTAAATGATGACAGAATTGACATTTTTGGGTAAACTGTTCCTTTAACTGTTTCCTCCAAACAATGGAAGTTAATGGGGACTGTCGAGCGTTTAAAAGTGTGAATCATATCATAAAAGCTCATCTTAGGCCTTTTGTGTTCCAAACAAGAAAGAAAATCAGCTCGGATCTTAATAATGGATTTTTAGCATATGTTTAGGGGGTTCCACATAACAGAGACACATTTTCATTAGCAGAGCAGTACAGCAAAGCACTAGTCCAACCACAATAATGAGAAAAACGATACTACAGTAAGTAATGGTTTTCCTCAAAATAACAGCATTCTAGTAATGATTCAAAAGGTATGCAGAGTATTCTAAGCTACTCCAAAGTTAAGGACAAATATTTTTCCACAGATTGTACGCACAAGAACTGGTTATTTCAAATTGTATTAATAGCGTTTGTACATTTAAAAACAATTTGTATTGCAACCACAATATTTGTGTATTAGTGATTTTTTTTCAAAACTATGTTTTCTTGAAAACAGCAATTACTTTTTGCACTTAAGTAAATTACATTATGTAAGGTTGGAGATTACACAAAGGCTGTTACATGTTCTTATCACCAAGTGTGTTTTTTTTTCAAAACCTAATGTCCAAACATACTTTGAAGGTAATTTTATGTTCTGGTCCTAAATCTAGTGAGCTACCTATCAAGACAGCATTTTAGGGCCTTGTAGACTTACTCCCAATGCAAAAGGTGCCATCTAAGATGCTTCATTGTGGTTAAATTCTAAAACTGCATTGGTCTCTCAATTAATTCATCCAAAATAATGAATATGTCAGCAGAAATGTTAAGTCTACAAATAAATAATTATGTATAATAATAAAACTATTCACAAATGATTATTAATGCAATCATTTGTAATTATTTATAATAAATATATATTGCAAATGAATATAATAATGAAGAATATTAATAAAATAGGCCAAAAAGTTACTCAACATTTAATTTTACATTTTTTTAATTGTATTTTAATTAATATTTTCCAAAACAGCCACTTCTTATGGGCCATTATGCTGTCAGATGGAGTATACATTTAATCTGTGTAGACTTAATAAAATCACTAGGTTTTGAAACAGCATTCGAGTTGTACGCTATAATGCAAGCAAATCCTTATTTCGGATTAACACAGAAAAAGATATTTGGAAGAATGCTTGTAACCAAACAGTTCTGGGGCTACCATAACTACCATAGTATTTTTTTCCTATGATAGTCAATAGTGCCCCAGAACTGTTTGGTTACAAGCATTCTTCCATATATCTTTTCTGGTTAATCCGAATGTTGTTTGGAACAACTTGAGGTGAAATGTAATAAAACTGTATCCCAAAAGGGGGAATCATTAAGTTACAAATGGACATAAAGATTTAAATTTAAGGGGTTACCTAGCAGACAGTGAGACCCGGTGATTATCTTAACAGGACTTGAGTTTAATGATTTTTGTTTTTTACAACATCCTTAAAACATTTGTGAATTTTGAGACACAAAAGCAGAAGTAGGAATTAAGATCGATCAGCTTTTAGGACTTCCACTCCCTGTCCGGGAAACCTCCCCAGGCTGTTTCAATCTCGTAAAATGACAATTAAAACAAGGGAGCTTTCACTGGGGGTTAATTCTGTTTCAATTGGGAAAACACAACAATGGAGTCACATTGAACATTCTAACCCCCAGCCTGGAAAATGATCACAAAACATACAAGGGATGAAACATCTATTCCATAAGGCATCCACATCAAAAAACTCAGGCCAAAACCCTACACCAATACGAAATGGAATTTGAACAATCTGGGGGGGAACTTCCAAACCATTACTGATACAATGATTGTTCCATGAACAAAATGCGAAACTTTGGTCCATCAACATCAGACCTTCACAACACATTACTGAATTGTTGCATGACACACAGTCGCATTGCAGAGACGCAGTTTTGATGACTTTGCAAATCACGAACGCTCTTTTGACTAATCTGAAATGTTCTGCTGACAGGGTGACCACTGAAATAGGAACTTATGACACTTGGTCTTCCAAGAATGTGTCAAAATTCACCATTGCATTAAAAATAATATTTTAACACTATTATTTCCATTCTGACATCATTTTTACATCAATTATCCAATTTTTCCAAAAAAAATGTCAGAGTATTAAAAAAGAAAATACATAGTATGCTAGGTTTTGCTGTACTGGCCTTAATAAAACATAAAAAATCTAATCCTGCATTCACACCAAACACGAATTTAGCGATTTACACGAGTGAAATGCATACAAAGTCAATGCAACGAAAGTTCAATCCACGAGTAATTAATAATAAAATAATAAGAAATATAAAATGATGTCACCATGTAATAATAATAATAATAAAGTAAAAATTAAAAAATATATATTGCTTTAATTTTCGGGTAAAATTTGACCAGACTCAATGTTTTGAGATCTACCAAAATGTATACTTTCAATTGCAAAACACAGTACCAAACAAAAAAAGCAGAAAGACCTAAGAACGATTCGCACGCTGATTAAATGTTTGCACAAAAAATTATGTGAAATACGTTTTCAGGTGGAGAAAAATGTCATTGAGATGAAAAGTGAGTATAAAAATAACAGTACTGGCTTTTGTCTCATGATTAAAATCCCAGCAGTTCCAAAGATCAAGTTTTACCACAGATGTTGATTCGCCCACAGCATGTTTCCCACTTTCCCTAGACTCCCAACGAAAACACATAGTGGTTGGAAGCTCGGTACATATGTATCATCTGATATCACGCCCTCTTTAAAAACAATGTCTGATACTGTACACACAAAACAAACAGTACAACTAATACTTATTTGCTGTTTCCTTATACCATAGGTATTGAGCGATGCTGCTGACTTGGCAGAAACCTAAGAAAAAGTTAACAGACGCTGTTGTCGAATCGCCTCCCAAGAAAGTGACCTCTGTCCCTTGTTTTTCACGTCCTGTGTTTACAAACTTTGGTCACGTCGCATATCTCAGCATAGCATACAGGCCCAATGTACGCTAGAGGTGATGTCAGGCATTACGGACTGTTTGAAGCAAGACAACTACTCCAGCATATGTGTGCGCATGTAGGCATGAATGTTGTTACGAAATATAATAAAATCAACACTCGTGTCAATGACAGGATAAACATCAAGGCTCACAACTATGGCTCACGACTATGTGCATTGATTATCAGTACAGCAGCAATACTTACACTAAAATGTCAGCTTTAGTTTTAAATGGTTTTCGTTCTCTAGTTATGTCTGCTGGAAAGATGGACTAGGATGAGGAATCTGAACCACCTTGTATTGTTTGCTGGTCTATTCTTTAGCCTAAAAGTAGTTTCCAGGAAAAGACAAATCACTCGAGACTTTTTTGTTCTCAGGACGGAAGTGGCAAGTTATCCAAGGGTGCAAAGGAGTCGAAAATGGTAACTTGGAAGTACACACAAACCGTTGAAGACCAGAACTAGTTCATGACTCCAGCAAGTATTTAACATCTGGTCTTGCATCGTCTTAAACTTGCAAAATCTTGTCAGACAAGGGGAACTGGATATGGAACTAAACTTTCTGGAAGTGTTTTTTGAACCTTTACAGTGGCTGAGGACCTCAAGTCTTTGGGGGAAGTTGGTAAAGATACGGTTCCTCAGGCTCTTTTCCGAGACACATCGGCGTCTTGGCATTCCACCGCTGACAGGGCGATCAACATCTGCGCTGCGTAGTACGTGGCCATTATGATGGCTCGGGAATAGGGCACGGGGAAGCAGAACTTGTTGACGGCAATGGTGAGGTCGGACACCATGAAGAGGACGGCTCCGAGAAACGCCGAAAGTTTTGTCCAGGTCCAGAGGTCGTTGGCGAACTGGACGCCAGCAATGGCCCTCCAGCCCATGAATCCAATGAGAGCGACGTAAACCGCCACAAGGTAGGTAAAAGGACCGGAAAGGTAAGGGTAGAGGAGTGTGTAGCTGAGGCCTGAGATGACGGAGATGACAATACCTGCTCTCAAGTTGAGGGGCTTCATCCCAAATGCAGATGAGTAGAGAATGTGGGTGATGGCGAACATTAGCAATCCTGATGATGACAAATACACAATGATCGTGAGAATTTGACACGAAACCAAAGGACAGTAACCCTCATGTTATTCCAAAACTGTATGACTTTCTTCTGCAGAACACAAAAGAAGTTCACACTTACATATAATAGATAGGGAAGGATATGCGTGTTTTGCAAGCTGACCAAGGCGAGGGCTCCGAGTCAGGGAATTGGCCCTAGTCCGGGGTATGGCCCAAACCCAGACTATATCCCCCCCAGTTTGAGACTAAAAGATTGTAAGTGTGAAGAAGGGGTGGTGGAGGGATACTAGAAATCTGTCGAGGAATGAAGGTAAGACGCTGTGTATTTATACCCCTGATTGGATAGTTACTGAATGAGTGGTAGATAAGGCTGATTATCTGACGTGTTCCTCCCGAACTTTGTTAATAAAACCTCATATATTTGTAAGAATGTTGGTAACCAAACAACATTGGCCCCAATTGACTTTCATTATATGGGCACAAAACCGCTGTGACATTTCTTAAAACTCTGTTGAGTTTCACAAAAGAAAAGAGTCATAGACAGGTTTTAAATTACATGAGGGTGAATAAATTATGACAGATAGACACTTTAATAGCCTTTGTACTAGATACACAAGGGAGTATTTCAGTTTTGCTAATTGATGTTTGTTCAAACTGGTCATGGAAAACTTGTAGCTTGAGTAACTGCATGGTTCCCAAGGGGATCCTTGGGCAGAATGGCTTGTTCCCTCAACACAGAGCTAAAAAAAACTAATTCAACCTCTACACTAGAACAAGAGCTGCTGAATCAGGAATGATAATTCCGGGTTGGAACACAAATAAAAAAAACTAAATTCAGAATGGTAACTTGCATAAAACCAGATAGTCACCTTTTAAGAAATTAGCATAAACTCAATGAATTAGCAATTGAAGGGGAAAAAAAGTGCAATTGCATTTAATATTGATTCTCTCATAAATTGATTCTCTTATCATTGGCATTTCTTAAACATAGCAAATAATCTGGACGTTATCTTTACATCGTCTTTAATCCGAGTCTAATCAAATCCAGGCGACACAAATGATTTTACTCACCGTGACAAAAGTAGCCTTGCTCTTGCCAGATGAGAAATGCGTCACCCAAAGCTGAAAAAATAAGTCCTGCCAGGATTTTCCTGGCACTGGAGTGGGCACCCAAAAAGCTGATGCCATGAGCTAGTAGAAAGACCCAGAGACAAAAGATGGGCAGACATTTGATGAGGGCACTAAACCAGGAGGGGCTCGAGGTGGGCAACCACAGAACGAAGTACACACAGGTGGCTTTGAAGAAAGGCACAAGCTTCGGGCCTTCACTTTTGACCTGCACAGAAAGAATTGCATTTTAAGCATTGGTGGTGAAAATCATCGTCACTTCTGTAAAAAAGACCAACGTGGAGAGCATGTCAGCATTAAAAAAGACTCGGTACACATTTTTAATATCATTGTGCATTATTCATCAATGTTATTTCAATGTTTGTTTTCATCATCTTTCATCGACATGTATTACCTTGTTCTGTGTTTGTCATGACTGACATCACTAACACTTCTTGAGTTTCAACAGGTGACAGCGGTGTGACATGAGGAGGAACGGTTCTTCTCAACTGACTCCTGCTCGCCATTATAGTTATTATCAGGGCTCTAGACTAACTTTTTGCACTGGTTGCACTGGTGCGCCTAACTTTTCTTCTTAGGTGCACCAGCACAAAAGTCAGGTGCACCCAAATTTTCGACCGCATCGCATTTAACGCATTTAATATTTAACTGGTATTACCAGTTCACTTTTTTTTTAATGTCCATATAGGCAAAATTGACTTGTAAATGACTAACTAACAATCTGGTCAAAACAAAGTTCTTTATTTGAAGCACAAATCTACAAGAAAGGTAACTTACTGAGTGTTGGTGCTAAAGTGCTTCACTGAACTGAAGTTTAAACTTAAAAGATCTCAAGATAAATGGAACAGGGCTTGACATAACCTGGGAGGTTGATGGCTCCGTGTCAGAGCATTGCTTGTGATTTTCAGACAGATCAGGCCTTAAATTAACATTATTCACGAAAAAGTAGGGCTGCACGATTTGAAGAAAAAATCTAATTGTGATTTTTCTGACCAAAATTGCGATTTGCGATTTAAAATGCGATTTGACTACTATTTAAAAAAAAAGAGCTAGGTTTGTTGTGTTGGTTTTAACAGCATGCATCAAAGAAAGACCAAGCAAAATCACAACCTATTGTAACATTATCCCACTGTTTATTTAAAACCACTTACACTGTGGCCATTTTGTTTTAAATAAAGTTGTCATGCAAAAATGTCATGACAAATTAAGAGAATAACAGCAGTATCTTAAATAGTTAAATTAACAAGTATAAACAAAACCTTAAACTTTTAAGATCCCAAACACACTGTAAACAATTACAGTTATGTATGGCGTCTGTTATTTTGCTGTACCTTTGTGAAAATTTGTCGTTGGGTGTGCTTATTTCAAACGCGTGAGCAATTGAGTTTGCTTGGATGTCAGTTGTGGTGGTTTTTGCGACGAAGTGGGTTAATGTGGACTTTTTGGCCTTGCATTCATCATAGAATAGTCTTTGATACCTCTGCAGGTGTTGATAGAGATTGGTTGTGTTGTCTCGCGAGGTCGACACAGACTTCCAAAATAGTTCCAAACATAAGCGCTGCTTTTTCTTTTAAGTACCAAGTCGTCTGCTGCTGCAGGACTTTGCTCTTCAGCAGACATAACGTTACTTTGTTGCGAATTTGAACTGCTGCCCCCGTTCGCGCTAGCCTTTTCCAAATGATGTTCTTTGCTAATTCAAAAGCATGTACAGTAGAGATGCGCGGATAAGCTCAAATATCAACCGCATCCGCTGCTTCAAATAAATGATCCACCCGCCCGCACGTATAATTTTCTCTGATATAGATATACGCACCCGACCCGGACCCGATCGTCACTAAGTAGGCTACTCAGAATTTTTTTAGCACTGTCTTTGTCTGTAAATGGTTAAATCTAATCTTTCGATTTAGCACACACATGATGTACCATATAAGAGGTACCAGTCTTATGGCTTTCATATACATACAGTGCCTCACAGTCGTTGCATAGGCTACATACCTTCTTGATTCATCCTTGTTAATAACCACTTCGCTAAAACGCTCCCACACGGTACTTTTCTTTCCTACCTTTTGTTTTGTTTTTAATTCACCCTTTTTTAATTTCTCTCAGATCTGTTTTGCATTAATTTCTGCTTAAAGAAATAGACCGTCCTCTACCGCTGCCACGCGCGCATTTCTTTTAAATTACTGCAAATTTGCGCCTGATTAAAAATTAATTTAAAACATATTCGTATTTTTTGAGAAATTGTGTTAATATTGTATATTATATCATCCACCCGCGACCCACCCGCAATTAATCTGAATGAATTTTTTATTGCCCGACCCGCGGATCATCCGCAGCGCCCGTGGATTTAACTGCCATCCGCGCATCACTAAAGTGTTAAAAAGCTCCCTATTGGTTTAACGTAAAATTGCAGAACCAAACTGTCAAATACTACGTAGGTGGCTTTTATCATATTTAAAGCCTTTTGAATCGAAATAATCGCAGCTTTTGCGATTTGAACATCGCACCCGTTCAAATTGCGATTTCGGTTTAAAAACGATTAATCGTGCAGGCCTACGAAAAAGTGATAAATTGTTCTTTTCATCTTCTCTCATCATCCCCTGCTACATCCACTCTGTTTAACTGACGGCATTAGGCTGCCAACCTCTCTGTCTGACTGCAGCACACGCATTCACAAACATACACACCAGAGGTTGCGCTACATTTATTTATTGTGCGTCCTTTTGACTGACAGGCTCGTAAAAATCCGTCATTATCTATTATTACCCGTCACTATGGTTCAAGGTGGCGTTAGGTGGTAATTCGTATGTTAGTGACGTCATCACGCTGTACTTGCGTCTCGGAACTTGTTGTATTTTAATACAACCGAATGCCCAATAAAGCCGTTGTTATTTATATTCATTTTATATATTAAATAATTTAATGTTTTTGTTCATGTGTGATTAGATCTGGGAAAACCCAACGCATGGAGCAAATGTATATACAGTTTTTAATACCATATTCAAGCCCTTTCCAAATCAGTTTTTATTTTGCTCATATCTTGTGTATGTAACTAAAGTTATGGCTGAGGTCGACTGAAGCGCTATGATTTTCAGGAACGGAATTTTGAGAAAAACGTGTTTAAAGTGATGAAAATAAAAGCACAACAGTCCAGTATCACAAGAAAAAGTCTCTTTACAGTGGTAAGAGACTTACTCTAATAACAATTTAATAAAAAAACATTTCTTAGTGTTGAAGTCTATAAAAATACTGTACTAAACCGTTTGAATAAAACGAAAGTAAGGAAAATGGTGCAGCGCACATTTAAAGAACGAGAGCTCTGCCATTATCACTACACAAGGAAACTTACAAACATTACGGACAACAACTAATAAGCAGTGAAGCAAGTTTTACGTTGTTTATCATGTGCATATTGTCTGGACTTTTGATCATCCCTTGTATGTTTTGCGATCGCGTTCCGGCTCGCGTGAGCAGCGGAGCGGGGATAACGGGGATTTACAAATTGCGCTCATTATAATCCGCCAAAATGACGGACGGCCTTCAGATTTTTCCGTCATTAGTAAGAAAATCTGTCAATGACAGAGAATTTTCGGTTAACGCGACCTCTGGTACACAAATGTACAGGATTACCTGGACCACGGCCAATCAGAGGGGGGTCCGCCCTTCACCATCTCTGATTGGTTTAGACCACGATATGAGCCTTGTCTGTTGTTGAATCACAGGGAGACTTTATGTGTTGTGGAGATTTTTTTTTTCTCCCTCGAACGGCTGGTCGCACCGGTGCGACCTCTGATTATATTTTTAGTCGCACCAATGAAAAATAAGGTCGCATATGCGACCAAATTGGTCGCACTCTAGAGCCCTGTTATTATGATTTGTTTTAGTTGTATTTAGTTTAATTAATATTTTAAATTAGCTTTTATTCTTAGATTTTTATGTTTATGTTAATTTTGGTTAATGCTTTTGTCAATTGATTTGTTTATTTTTAATAAGATTAATTAATTATTATTTTAGTTGTATTTTATTATTATAATTTTAGTGCTTTAAACTTATTTCAGTTTATTTTTGAGGCAACAGTTTCATTTTTCATTTAGTTTAAGTTTTTGCAATAATTTGTAGGTCAATATTTTATTTGATTTCAATGAACAGAAACGTTTCCAAAATTGTCATTTTAGTAAACTAAAATAACCTTGCTGCTCGCACACTTTTCATGATCGAATACATTTTAATTATGTATGAATCTTCTTTAATACGAATTATGCTACTGGTTTATGGGTAATAAAACAACGCGTTAACATAATCCAAGTGTTTCAAATCCTTTTCCTTAAAGAGAAGTGCACATTTAAAACCTGTAAACATAATTACATCTCAAAAGCATACCAAACCTCTGACAACTATGTCAAAGTGAACATGTTGACATACATGTTGAACATGAACATTTGTTGTCGTAGCAACAAAGAGACAGGAAAAATTGGGCATTCCGTCTATCTTCGCTAAAAAATACATATAAATAAGAATAATAAGAATTTATAAACCTATACATTTGAGAGAAAGATATACATAATAGGCCAAGGGACAAAGGTCACCAGTAAGCCATCAAAATACTCAAACAGAAGCACATGGCTTTGGTAGTCTATGGGTCTTGTTGCACAATCACCCCAATGATTGTATGAATACAAAACCAGGTGATTCCAGAAGTGTTACTTCAGAGGTATGTGAGCTGTAGCGGTCACAAACACAATTTACAACATGTTTAATCATACAAGACAGTTGGCAAAAACAAGTCTGGCACATTTCTACAATGGCTTAGGTTTCTGGGTGGTTGCTAGGTCGTTGCTAAGTGAGCCAAACAAAGGAAAACCAACATCTATTGAGGTTGTCATGTTTAATGTCCATCAGGTGAAAATCCTAAATAAAATAATAAAATATAAAGTAGAAACCGGTCAATTTCTTTAACATTCCTAATATTTTTCTCAGTCTGTCAATGGGTCTTGGCTTCATCTTGGAATTTGTAGTTTGAGTCTCAGGCCATGGGGTAAGTGGAAAAAGTCTATTGTTAGCGTGTGTACATGTCAATCAGATTCTGAAGTCCCCCTGCAGTCTGAGAAAGGTCATGCTGAAATACAGAGACATTGAAATAAATAATGTGAGGAGATGCTGGGGAAATCACGGTATCGACCAAGTAACGTTCTCTTTATAATGCAGACTCTGAATGTGAGGTGATGGGGGTTGAGAGGCCTAGTGGTTAAAGATGTCTGCTAAATGACTAAATGTAAAGATGTTCTAGTGAATAAAGATTATAGGTGTGAATCCGCCAAGGGCATCCCATTAGCTATTACAAATCCGTATAGTAGGTGTGCTGTCAGTGAGCTATTACGTTAAAAAAACAAGCAAATGTATGGACTTTAATGGAAATGACAGCCTTATGTAGGCATTCAGGGACCAATACACGTACATATCATCTATATGCAATCCTTTGCAAGCTTTAAGCAAGTATTCACATTTATTATTATTATATTGTTATTTTAGTCAAATAAAAACAAACAAACAAAAAATACATTGATGATTTATCAGGATACTTTTTTGTCTAATCAGATGGGTTTTTTTTAATAGTAGGTCTCCTGGCCTCCTGCATATCTTTCATTTACAATAAAATGAATAAGACTGCTAGTGTGCTAGTACAAACATGTTGTCATCTGCCATCAAATAACGTTTTATATATTTCATCAAAATCTGAGGACATTTCGGACAGACAGAAATAGATTTGCTGAAACAGCAGCGTTAGATCATGTCAGCAAAACGAAAGTGCTGTCACTCTTATTGCCATAATGCGCGAGCCTGCATGAAAGAGGAATAAAGGTTTGTCACGAGTGTTTCCACTAAATAAAAGCGCTTTGAAAGCAGGAGAAAATAGAGAAACGCTGAGGATGCAAAACAAAAAAGTCCAGATGCACAAAGCCATGTTTAATAATAGACCATTTAAATATTGGGATGATCAAACCGCACAATTTATGATCCTATAGCACATGGTTTGTTGAAGTGAAGTAAACACGAACATGCTGTGGCCTTAATCACGTGCTCATTGTTATTCCTAAAATAAACAACTCAAGGATGCTTTGCATACAAAATTATAGCCTTTGTCAAATATTTACCGCCTTTGCATGTCTTTAATAGAAACAGACTATATACTTACCCACGTATGAACATACGTGTATATATCTATCTATCTATATATATAAATAAGCGGTTATACATCCATACATAATATGTAATCGAAATGACAACTTTCTTAACGTATGAGACCGTGCGTAACACGTGTCATGAATTGTATGACAAAATTATCAAACAAAATGTAGTTATAACGTGTTGAGCTCGAATACATTCAAACGGATATTTTGGTTTAAAAAAAGCTTCAATAAAGAGGAAACAGACTCACCACGGTGACGGGGGAGACCATCTTTGCCTCGGGATCGTTTGTGGCTTTTCTTCGCCAGCGGACAGATGAGCAGAGGAGCAGAGGAGTCGTCGTTAGTAAAGGACACGGCAGATTCAACGTCCCTTAATACGTGAGATATGTTTTTGTCTTGTGTTTTGAACAGGCCATCATCAGTGGGAGGAGAGAAATCAGATGTATTGTGGGTGGAGCCAACTGGTAAAAACAGATAGTGACGTCCAATCAAAATGCGCGGAACTTTTTACATTTCGGCGAGCCACAGCTTTATGATAAACACGTTTTATTAATCATTCATTATTTTTCTATACCGCATTTACGAGTCATGGACTGGTCATCTTTTATTATGGATATGTATTCCGATATTATTAAAATGCAAGATTTTACTATGGACAGAATCCAGTCAAGGATTTACTGAATTTACACTGCCACCCAGTGGCAGAATCTGAATAAATGATGCACAGGTCTCCATTTTCGCTTTTCTAGTTGCATTTTTTTTTTTAAAACCTCTGTGAGGTTTCAGTCAGTGTGCTCTATTTTTTTATGAAGTGCGCTTACAACTTACAATAAGTTAAAACCGACATGTATATTACAGTTATAACTGATATGTACGGCGAATTAAATTAAAATTGGGACACTCACTGAATTGACTGACATCTCAATACACCCTAACCCTAAATATACAACAAATAATAGAAAATCCATAGACAATTTTCGTTCTTGTGTTAAATTCTTACTAGTTTATTTTAATGTAAACATGTAATTTAAGCTGTATTTAAAATGATATATATATACATATATAAAAAATAAACACGTGTAGCACATCACCGGACGTGACGCATGCATTCAAACCGGATGACGTGGATTGGTTATTAGTGCTAGAAAATACACATCTCAAAGGAGGACTTCGTTTCCGCGGTGTTTTACAGCCTTTTCTTCTTCATATCGTTTGACACTTACGGCATCCTCTTACCTGTATCATTGAGCACAACGGAAGCGGTTCGTTTGTAAATCTGAGAGATCCACAGTTGTTTAAGGGTTTAACGTTAAATGTCCAACAGCTGATCCAACATGACGACCAGAAGCTAGTTGATTTAATCGAGGGCTTTCCCTTCCGCTTTTAATCCTCGCTATATAAAAGCATTGGGGGTTGGGTTATTTTGTTGTATTTAAAGTAACAAAAGCTCTAAAATCAGTGATTATCGGTTGCAAACGTGCTAGCTATTGGTGTTAGCTAAGTAACGTTAAGCTTTAGACAGCCGTTATGGATTTCGATAACGTGCTGTCCATCGCCACCCAAAATCAAGGGCCTGGCAGCGTACCGGTGAGTAACAACTAAAATAATAACGCAAAAATAATATAATTGCTTTTTTTAATTTCAAGATGGACAATTATGTTCTTGAGTAGGACCAAAAACATGCATGATTCATGTGTTGTATTACTAACGAATTGCAAAGCATGTCAGATTTATATAAAATGTGGTGATTCGTTTAAATACAGCAATACTTAGTTACAGCACCTCTGGTTACAGCTATCCATGTCACGTGGCCGGCTAAGGCTTACAAAAGTCCACTATGTACATAAACTAACTTTTACTCCTGTATTTTTTATAGAAACGGTACAGCTTGAAAACTGGGCCCCCTAAAAAAGATGTCAGAGTAAAAGGAGTCAATTCGGCCGCTGTACAGGCCTTTCTGAAGAAACAGGCCGTAGAGCAAAAGCACAAAGGTAAAATACTACCTCCCTTCCTACTGGTTGTGTTATTTCAAACCCACTGTAAATGAGCACTTAAAATTAAACATTGTCAGTATTACATTTTCTTTACGTGCATCTTTTCAGTGAAATTCTCTGTGACTTGTAATGAACGTTAAAGGGATAGTTCACTCGAAGGTTCTTTCATTTTCTCACCCTCATGTTGTTCGAAAACTGTACGGCTTACTTTTACAATGAAACAAAATATAATTTGAAGAACGTTGGCAACTTAACAACTAGGGCGAGATACGCAATGGTTACACGCAAGTACCTCGGTGAAAAGGCAATACCGAAAAAGTATGCCGAGGTTAAGATCAATGTCGCAGCATCTCTCCAGTCAGCAGAAAGAGTTGCCCATACCTGTGACGGCTGGACCTCCAGGGCGACTGACTCGTATGTCACCATAACATGTCACTATATCGGAAGCGACTGGACACTCGCGTCGCATGTTTTACAAAACCTTAATTGAATGGAACATTGCGGATAAAGAACCGGCTCTCGTAACGGGCTCTTGGTTAATTGTTTGGTTACCCAAAGTAAAAAGTAATTCCAAACATAATTGTATGGGTTCTACTGTCAATGTGTATGTGTATTTAACTAATGTAAGAGTTTCAGTTACCAGCATATATACTTAAATGTGGATTCCATGCCTGCAAAACTAGCATTTTCATCTACGTACTGACAACTAATCGATATTGAATTGAATCGAATTGAAACCGAATCGAAACCATAAAAATAAGAATCGAATCGAATCGCCAATTTGGTCGCAAAACCCAGCCCTATTAACAACACTGGACCTCCATTGTATGGACACACGTATACACACTGTGTGAGACATTTCTCAGTTCTACAGGAGTCATAACGTTTTGAAGGACAGCAATGGTTCTCAAACTTTTCAGATCAAGTATCACCTTAAATAAAATGAGTTGCTCCAAGTACCACCTAATGACCGACATAGAAGATCACACGAATAAAAACTTAAATTAATACTAGAGCTTTGAATCTATATCTTTACACCTCGTCCTCCGGTTCTAATGTGTTGTTGATAATAAAACACTTTTTATTTACCAGCTGTTTTCAAACTAAAGCACATGTTTTTTCAAGTTAGTCAGCACTTTTTCTGTAGTGCACTGTAAACAGTGCTCTGTAAATTACTTTTATGGGGGATTTATTGAGTTTGTGGGGACTTAAAGACAAACAATGTGGAAAGAATATTGAACACATTAGATAAACAAATACACATATACTTAAACATCAAGAGAACAGCTGTATATATCAAAATAGTTTTTTACACCTCACATGCAGCGTCTCTTGTCAATGCGAAAGCGTCAAAAATACATCGCGACGTGCGCTTCATTGATTTAACATCGAGTAGACGCAGACACGTGTTGAATTAGCACTTTACAGCAATAACAACAGCTTTTCAATAAAACGGCAGTTCAAGTGCAGAAATAGAAAATAAACTTAATTTGCACACAGCTCGTTTGAAGAGAGAGGGACTCACAAGCGCCTGTCTGCTCCCGCTCTGTGTCTGAGCTGCCCGTCACGCGCCTGAGTTAACTGTTACATCAACCAATGATAAATAAGCTATAATTCATACAACTATTTTTAAATTGCAGAAAGGCTGAGATGCGTTCCGTGTTTACCAAGCATGTATTAAACATTTGAAATTGTATTTAAAACATGAAATGTAAATTAAAGGGGTCATATGGCGCGAATACGTGTTTTTCTGTGTCTTTGGTGTGTTATAAGTTGCTCATGCATGTATTAGACACGTAAAATTGCAAAAATTAAAGTGTCGGAACAAAAGATCCATTCTAAAGGCGAATGCGAACCCAGACCTGCCTGAAACACATCGTGTAACCACACCCTGGGGAATGTATGTCACTTCGTAACATGATTTGACTTAAGACCGCCCAAATCTAAACGCAAGAGAGGTGGGCGTACTTGTAAAACTCATTGTATCGTCACCACCGCAGCCATGTCGCGGAGACGCTGTGATTCATTGCGAAAAGAAAGACTCTTTGTTTGCCCTGCCTAAAGATGAGACAGCTAAAAACAAATGGTTACATTTTATTTACAACACTGTTCCAGAAAAGTACAATCCGAATGTTCAAGTTTGAGCAGCGCATTTCACCAACGATTGCTTCACGAACGTGGGAGAGAGATTAAGACCGGCTATGCACGAAAGCTTTGGTTAAAAAGTGGGGCCATTACAACTTCGCTGGCGATTCAGATTTGCAGTCTGTTTGTCGTGTGTTTGTGATCTGCAAATGCAGACATGTGGGCAATGTGAAAAAAAGACAACATAAGTCGTAATAATGTTCCAATGAGAGGCAACAAAAAAATGGCAGTCGCGAAGAGACGTGGTGTAACACTGGTTGATCAAGAAGGCTCAAAGCTGTGGCAACTAATTTTGAACCTGGAGCTGTCAAAGTGGTGGTCTGTTTGACTTGCTATAGCCATATAAGCTATGTGTAAGTGATTTAGTTTTGTATTTTTAATTGTAATCAATTGTATTAATTTCTATGATATGATGCTTTGAACTCATTTATATAAAATCGTGTTTAGGGCATCACGATACTTCGGGATTAACCCTAAATATCGCGTAAATCGACTTGTCTAGAGCAATTATGATATCGGAAAATCTGCGATTATGTTTTTAAAAACGTACTTAATTGTCATGAAATTACCTGACAAGGCTTGAAGAACGGTGATAGAAAGATGCTCACAGGCTTTTCCTGGAACTACGTTTTTTTAGTGTACTTCTGCGTCCTGCGTGTAAGCCCTCTGGCTTTCAGATGCAGCGGCATTTAACCATACAAAAAAAAACGCAGACAACCGCCAAATCGTGTGCGGTTTATTTTCGGTTTATTTTTGATTGGTAGTTTCGCCCTAATGTGGTTTGGTGATGTGAGAAACATTACATTGCCACAGACCCCATGAATTACTTTAGGTTTGAATAAAAAAATGTCTAGCTAAATTCTTTAATTGTTGATTTTGAAGATGTCCCTATTAACTTTAATACGAAAGAGCAGTCGTTTTATGATTTAAAATGACCTATTTTGCATAAAAAGTCATACAGATTTGGAATAACATGAGGGTGAGAAAATATTGAAAATATATGAGACCCTGCCGGAATACTAGGCTCATCTAATTCTGAGACCAGCATCAAAGTTTGATTTCAATCTTTGACATGTTTGTTTATATTAAAGATATCAAGGTTGTGATTTCACAAAATGTTTGTTTCATTATGTACAATGATTTTATGTAGAAAATAGCAAATTACCAAAAATGGCTTGAGCTGTGTTTTCACATGTACGGTCACATATTGACTGAATGTTCAGAAGCATGGTTATATAATGTATATTTTTTACCTTAGAACTCCGAAGTAAGAAAGCGAAAGAAGAGCTACTGGCCAAAAGAGTAGAGCTCAAGTCGGACAGGAAGGCACGAGCAATGGCTTCACGGACCAAGGACAATTTCAGAGGTTATAATGGCGTCCCTGTTGTCGAGCAGCCCAAAAAGAGGCAGTCAAGGGGCGGCAGATCGGAAGAGCAGGAAACATCTGCCATGTATGATGAAGACAATTTTGACTATGACCCTACAGATTCGGAATCTGATGAGCCAAGCAGGCCGGTTAAGCCTCAGCCACGGGCTGACAGCTTCAGCACAGTCAACAGTAAACAGAAAAAACCCAGCGCTCCAGCTAGGCCTGCCCCACCACCAATGAACTTTGCAGACCTTTTAAAGCTTGCACAGAAAAAGCAATTTGAACCTGTCGAACTGAAACCGGTAAAGAAGACTGAAGAGAGGCTTAGAACTGCAGATGAGATTCGAGAACTCGAAATGGAGCGTAAAGTTAAGAAACAGGACAGAGGGAAGGATGTGAAACTAGACAGGAATTCAGGGCAAAAGGATGGCACATCTCAATCCAGCTCAAGTTCACAAAAGAAAACTGCAGATGGAGACAATAGAAATGGGAAGCTGGCCAAGTCAGCTGTGGATAAGTATTCTTCTAGCAATACCAGCAAAAAGCCAAAGCCTCAAAGCTCCAGTGAAAGAACTTATGGTTCTGCCAAACCTCACGGAGACAGAACCAACTTGGGCTCCTCGGCCACCTTAAATGGTAAACTTGCCATAAAGAACGGTGCCTCATTTCAGGCTAAACAAGCACCACCCAGACCTTCACAGGGCCAAAGGCCAACAACCTCAAGTGACCTTACCCCCAAAAAAGGGAATACTTCAGGACCTCAAGGAAAAACAAGTATTTCTGGGATTCGCAGTGGAGCTTCTACTGATGCAGGTAGATCGGGTCAAGGACCACCGAAAAACTCTGGGCAGGTAAGACTTGGTCAGAGTAACTTGGATAGAGGTGGACATCCTCAGAAACAGGGTAAACCAGGGGCCATACAGAGACCAGGGAGTGGTTTCCCACCTCGGCCTGGAAGCAACGGACTCGTACGACCTTCTTCTGGTGATTCCTTAAAACAACAAAGACCAAGTGGAAGTCTACAAGGGCAGCAAATTCCTGGTGGCTCCAGGGGCTCTTTAAACGGACCAATCAAGAGGGGAGGTGGTGTTTCTGGGAGACCGACAAACAGCATGGGCTCCGGCCCTGGAAGACCTCCGTGTACTGTAGTTTCAGAAACCATTTCCACAAAGGACTTTACACCAAGACCAGGGATGCCCCAAAGGCCTCCAGGACCCCAAGGGCCCAAGACAGTGATCGGCCCCACAGGCCACAGAATTTTGATTACACCATCAGGTAAGAGATGAACATTTCCGTAAGTCTTTGGGACAAAGATTTGCATCAGAATAATGGTTAGAAAGTATAGCAACAACACTTAAATGTTGTTCACTTGCAAGAATGATAGACAGGGGTGTGATGCAAAAATTGGTGAAATATGGTCGGTGGAAAAAGTCCTGTGGTTGACGCCCAACATATAGCGCCAGTGCGATTCCCGACTCAAGCATCCTTAGCTGAACCTGCTTCCCTATCTCTGTACTGTCCTGTCCAAGTAAGGTGTAAAAGCACCGAAAATATAACTTCAAAAACTTGTGAAGTATGAAAACACACCAACCACATGTCAAAAGGGCAAGATAAATCATATAATACAAATAATTATGTACATGGACATGGATTGAACAAAACTGTATTTTCCATTTCTGTTTTTAAACCCCACCTTGTCCCATAGACTCCCGTTAAAAGTATTTTACTGCCTTTTTTCTTCAATTATTTTAATCAATATGATGCAGCATTTTTTTAAATAATACTTTAAGTAGTGAGTGTTGGCATCATGGTTACCGCTTGCTTGTTTTGGTGAATGACCAAAGCTCTTCTGTTGACACATCTTGTTTTTATTTTGATCATAATTGGGGATACATGAAGAATGTGATCATTTTTAGACGTTTAGTCATAGTTGTGTTGTGTAGCCAGCACATATTGTTTGACTATGTGTCCTTACCATTTAATGGTATTCAAGTGATAGTCCACCCAAACATGACAATACCCCATAATTTACTCGCTCTTGTTATCCTAGATGTATTGTGCCGCCTTCAGCCAAACACAATCGGAGGAATAAGAATTATGAAATAAAATCCTGGCTTGTCCAGGATTGAAATGTACTCCTTTTTTTTTTAAGCACCAAAAAAGCGCATATATCCATCATAAAAGTAATCCATAGACTCCATGGCGTTATTCTCTTCTAAAGGAAAACGATACGTTTTTAATTCAAACTATTCATTTTTTGAGCTAACTTAGCCATGCTAGGTCACATTCGAATTTACGAGATAACATCTATACAATGTAACATAGATAAAGGGATACTTCACCCAAAAATGTTCATCATTTTTCATCATTTACTCACCTTCGAGTTGTTCCAAATGTGTATAAATGTATTTGTTCTGATGAACACAAAGATATTTGGAAGAATGCTTACATAACCAAACAGATCTTGTCCCCCATCGACTACCATAGTAGGAAAAATAAATCTTTTTTGTTTGTTCTGTTGAACACAAAATATGACATTTTAAAGAATTTAGGATAGCATGCAGTTCTGGGGCACTTTTGACTACCATTGTATTTTTTCCTTCTATGGTAGTCAATGGGGGGCAAAATCTGTCTGGTTTAAGCATTCTTCCAAATATCTTTCTCTGTGTTCATCAGAACAAAGACATTTATACAGATTTGAAACAACTCGAAGGTGAGTAAATGATGAAAGGTATTTTTGGGTGAATATCTCTTTAAAGAGAATTCTAGAACTTCAATTAATATTGCAGCACGCTGGCAATACAAATCACAACATTGAATCTCATTGGTTCTGAGACTTGAGTTGAGATAAGTAGAGTCAGTGTGCCGCCATTTAAATATGTAGTTATTTTATGACCCATCTTGGCTAAATACCCTTAAAAAAATACAGCTCTTTTACTCACAAATGGTATTTTTCATTTAGCATGACAAATATTAACAACCTTTAGTAACTGGATTACTTTTATGATGAATATGAGCTTCATCTGAAGAATGCAAGTACATACGCCAAGGAGTGAGTCGATTCATTTCTGGGTGGAGTACTCCTTAAAAGTAAAACCTTGTTTGTTTGTTTGTTTGTTAAAGGACCAGCACTGCCACCTATAACATCTAGCTATAAACGGAAAAATGAGGAGGAAGAAGAAGAGTATGATTCTGAAATGGACGACTTCATCGACGATGAAGGAGAAGATCAGAATGAAATTTCAAAACACATCAGGGAAATCTTTGGCTATGACAGGAGCAGGTAAGTTTATATTTAGTTGGTCTTGTATGAAAATTTAGTTGGTCTTGTATGATCCGATTTCTCATAGCCGTTGTTGATGTTCAAATCACCAAAAAAGACTCACCCCTACCCCCATCTTTCGCTTTCGTCAGCGCTCGGCTCGACTAATGTCCATCCTGTGCACTGTGAACCTTACTGCTGATTGGCTACAAGGTTGTTTTGGTACTCGGCCCGACTTTGTCTGAACAAGCATAATTTGGAAATCGGACACACCGCCGTTAAGGTCAGAGTTGTCAAGATTCTGATTAGGGATGCTCAATTCGGTTAATTTCCCTAACCAAGAACCGACACTCGTTTCCAAACATTAACTGATAAGATTTTAATAATAAATTGGAATTAAATAAAAATCAACGCTGCGTCTCATTTCGAAGGCGTCCTCCGGAGGTCTCGTTTGTCCGCTGCATGCGACATCCGGAGGATGCAGACTCCGAAATGAGAAACTGCTACAGTTGATGCGTGTCTGCGAGACGTAAAAACTACGAAACATTCTTTTTTGACATATTTATTTTGATATGCAAACAGCAGCATAACGAATAAATCAACAACAGCACCTACATTCTTATGAACACTTTTTGAACCTGCAGCGTTTTGGAAAATGGAGAAAAAATTATATAATTCCAAAGCATAGAATAAACCGGCAAGAAGATAACTTAAATAATTAACAAATTATAACAAAACGAAATTTCTGTCAGAATTTATTTTCATCAAATAAACTTAGAAGGCCTGCCTCAATCCAAAGCTTGGAGTTTTTATTTAATAAAGTAACATGTTTATGTGATGTGTGGACCGTTTGGAGCCTGTTGACAATTGGACCCGCGGCAGAAAACACCCTTTCAGAGAGCACGGATGTCCTGGGAATGCAGAGATAACGCCTCGGAAAGCGAGTTTCAGTTGCTTTCCACCAGCCAGGATTAATATCCAAACAGGGCATAAATGTGTTTTAGCTAAACATATATAAATCCGATCTGCTATACCCACCCAAAATACAAACATTTATTTATTACTTAATCATATTTCACATTTGTATTT
The DNA here is from genome assembly GCA_006030095.1 of Triplophysa siluroides. NCBI lineage: Eukaryota > Metazoa > Chordata > Actinopteri > Cypriniformes > Nemacheilidae > Triplophysa > Triplophysa siluroides. Next base: position 5,049,477 of record VCII01000093.1, read on the forward strand.
TTTCGTCATGAAAAAGAAGGGAAACCACGACTTGCGCCGTTTTCTTCTCCTTTCCAAAGCGCACGGGCGGCCGATGCTAAGCATCTATGAGATACGTTTATGTAAAGAATAAATTGATGGCTAGCACCAAAATTCCCTTGCAGTAGCTCCGCTATTAGCTTTGCTGATCTTCATTTCGCTGCGGTGTAGACACGGCAGGAAGACAATGTTACAGCGCATTGTGAGCGCGTTTGTTGCATGTCTACGTTAAAAACAACGAACTTGAGCAAGGCTGCCAGTGAAGCACTCCGTTTGGAGGAGTAAAGCCTTGACAAATGTTGCCTCAACAATCAGATGAATTACACTTGTTCAGTTTTGTCAAGCGACCTGCGTGATCAGTTTTGATTTGTCTCGAAAACGTTTCGGAGGGCATTTACACCTGGTCACATGCGTCTGCAAGAACTGTGAGATAACACGTTCAGCATATTTTTCTTTTACTATCCAGAAAACTAAAATCATGTATGATTTAAGTTATTTAAAAACGTATTATTAAATTATTATTATTAAAAAAATATTATTTAACTTAAAATAAACATACCTTTTAAATCGTTTAACTGATTATATTAATCAATCAAAAATGTTACTATCGGTTAAACGGTCAATATGAGCATCCCTAATTAGGATCCATTTTACACACGGTTCCTTAGACCACGTTCACATTGCCACCAAAATAAAAAAAATGTTTTTGCTCATATGCGAACCAGATCTGTTTACCGCATGACAGTGTGAACAGGACAAACCACATGTAATCTGATCTTTTTTAATCTGATCTTCCATAGGTGGTCCTTAATCAGATATATAAACAAGCCCTTGCACTGTCTACTGCATGTGAGCCGCACGATGCGATGCAACAAATGTTTTGAATCCTTGACTATTGAATCCGTTATAATAAGAAATTTTGCCACTGGATACGGTGCGATGCAATATGACAAACGCATTAATGGTGTCTTTTATCGCTATGCATCCACCACTCGCGTGCGTGTTGACACGGTGGTAAAACATTACATTTAGCAGACGCTTTAATCCAAAAGCGATTTACAAAGAGCTATAGCTATAGGTGTGTTCTACTCCATGCTGGGAAGTGCAAACCGGCATGCGCACAGCCCGAGAGCAGACTGCTCCGGGAATGCTCTAAAATCACACCGCAAGAACAATCCACTCAGCACCGCATAAAGTCAAACACATCCGTTGACTTGACCCTTGCTTATTTCTGTATGAAAGCATGCTGCCTGTTACGTGTTATTGTTGTTTTGCGCATGCGATTCAGTTCAAAACCATCACCAGTTCACACTGGAATCTGATATTGGCCACATTTAAAAAATACTGTGAACAGCTGAACAAAAAATCTGATCTGAGCAAAAAATAGGAATTGAGCATTAAAGGCTTGCAGTGTGAACGTAGTCTTAGTGTTCATTAATTGCATTGAGCTTTTTCCAGTCCATAAAATTTGGACTTGGTGGGATTCTAAAATTGATGCCAGTTTTGTATTGGATAATTGTCATAAAATGAAAATATTGATTTTGACAGATTTAAAGATGAAAGTGACTATGCACTGAAGTTTATGGAGAGCAGTTGGAAAGAACAGCAAAAAGAGGAAGCCAGAAGGTAAGCTGACAATTGCGTTACTACTGCAAAAATCATTCTGAGAAACTAGTTTGGTTCATCATTACCAAATCGTCACGTTATTTGCCTTTTTCTGCGTGTTTCCTGTGTTTGCCCTGCCCTGATTGTCTGGTCAGCCTGCCAATGGCAGTGCTTGTGGATCAGGAGGAGGAGAGACGAGAACTTGAGGATGGCCAAGAGAAAAATCTGAAATGATTGTGTTTGATAGACGGAGTGCTTCTGTCCTCAGGTGACTGGCGACCATTCCGTTCCTTAATGACATCTTTTTTTTCCCCCTGCTTCAGTTTACGTCTCGGTATCAAAGAAGACGAAGAAGACATGCGTCTGGAGGAGGAGGAGGAGATGAAGAAAAAGCAAGCGATGAAAGCGAAGCGGAGAAAGATTTAATTGAATTGACTATAATTCAGTGGTTGGGGATCATATACAACTGAGTGGAGAGGGAATGAAAAGCCTTCCTTGTGCCACAGACATTGTTACATTATTTATTTGAATGTCAAAGCAGTTGGAGCAGGTTGCACTATTAAAGCCCAACTGTCACAGCTGAGCTTCAGAGAACATAATATATTAAAATAATACCTGAGAATAACAATGGCAATTTTTTGTATCAGTAGACGTATGGAAAGTATATAATGAAGTTGCCTTACATTTCAAACACTAACTGCTTTGAAATCGGTCCTGAATTAGGGAGACTTTTTATTGTTTGTAATATTTAATTGCTGACAAGAGAGAAAAACTGCCATTTTTGCTATGTATTTTTTTGTTAAAGTGATTTGACAAGTATTGTGGTCCTGTCGTTTATTCTTTCTTGTTTCATTGGCTTAATTCAAAAATGAGCTCCCCTAATGCAAGTGATTTCGAGATGCTTTGTTTCTAACTTGGCAGCTGTTAGTCCACAAATCAAGAAATCTAAGTCATAATTTTACTGTATTAAATCAAAACACAAAGGGACATACGAGAATTACAAAACAATGAAGCGATATACATGTATATGAGGTAACCTATAGCTGCTGAGGGGCTAAGTAGCAGGGATAATCATGTTTGACGTGTTCCTTTCCATTAAATTCCACATTTATTGAAATGAAGAGCATTCAATATTAAACAGAACTGACGAAGACATTTAAGATTTAAAAACAAAGAATACGGTCAACAGAAAGTGAGCGTTCCCCGCTTGCTCACCCTGTCTTCACATGCCCATGAAACCAGAAAAATGAAGTCAGCTAAATACATACCTGAACCCCAGTGAAAGACCACAACCCAGAAATGCAGTTCCAAAATACAAAATAGAAGTCACATATAACGTGCACTTACATTCCAGCCCCTAAAATAATCATCAAATATGATCAAGAATAAACATATCCACATTGCATTATTGTAGATTAATTCTCATTTAAAGTATTTCATTAAACATAAAGGTGTGTGTTATAAGAATAAGATCTTGTTATGGGTCGACTGTTAAGTTTGGACTCCACTTCACTGACCTCGAACAATGGAGTTCAGAATTTTCCTTATTGATCGAATGAGTCTCTCCCATACTCCGTGGTGCGAACCGGTGGGGGATTGAAAGCCCATTTTATCTTTTGAAGAACAACATTGTTGATCTGATTTTGATTCTAATTTTGTATTGCCTCTCGTAATTCACTTTCAGCTCTTACAAAGTTTGTCCCATTATCTGAGCGTATTTCAGCCACTTCTCCTCGTCGAGCAATAAAGCGTCTTAACATATGAATGAATGAGTCTGTGTCTAGTGATGCAGCCATTTCGATGTGAACAGCTCTAATGGCTCAACAAGTAAAGATAACTCCAAAAGCGTTTTAAGGTGGTTCTCCTTCGCTTTACCTCAAAGGGGCCAAAACAATCAATTCCAACATGAGTAAAAGGAGATTTGCCTGGTAAGACTCGATCTAGGGGTAAATCAGCCATTTGTTGATGGCCTGCAGCTCCATGGAACCTTCTACATACTACACACTTTGATAAAATTCTTCTTATGGCTAGACCAGCTCCAGTGCCAACATGTAGTGTTTTCCAACTTGTCCCACTTGTTCATGAATGTGGCGCAGAATCAAGTTAGAAATGTGTAATTCTTTAATCAGTTCAATTGGGTGTTTAGCTTCTTCAGGTATCTCTGTGTTACCAAGACGACCACCAACTCTGATGATACCAGACTGAAGTACTGGATTAAGACTGAAAAAAGAACTACCCCGCTTGACTGTTCCACCCTTTTGTAAACTTGTCAGTTCATCATGAAATTTCCACTTGAATAGGAAGAATACAAGTAGTGACAGTAAAGTTTTAAGTAGGGCTGTGCCAAAATATCGATAAAGCAAAGTATCACTATATTTGTTTTCACAATGTTGTATAGACATTCCAACCTCTTCTATCGATTAGGCCTATGTTTTTTTAATTATGTACATACGGCCACTGTCTCAAAAGCAGTAGTGTACATGGTGCTCCAGCTTTCAGAGCTTTTGACGTGTGTGCACTTTTGTTTTAAAAATAAGCCAGGAAGTAATGAATCAGATAAAATAAATTCTGTTTGTAGGCGACTACTTGGCTATTGTGGTGCAATCCGCAAAAAATATCCCAGTCACTAACAATGACACTTGCTCATTAATTCACGCATTTATTATGTTTTAATGGTTGTGCAACCTGCAAATTTAGGCCATGGATGACATTTATACATTTATTTACATTTATGCATTTGGCAGAGGCTTATATCCAAAGCAACTTACATTGCATTATACTATAAACTTGTTTCTAAGAATGTGCAATCCCCGGGATCGTACCTATGACCTTACCACGCCATGCTCTAACCACTGTGCTACGGGAAAGCTCACATTCATTGTGATTTCACTGTTGTGCCCGGAGCGTCTAGACTAGAGCATGGATAAAACACAAGCTTATTGTGTTTGAACACATGCGTGTCTGGCGCGTTTAGGGCATTGATGAAACACACATTGTAATTTCAAAGACCTGATCATATAATGCACTCGGCGACCGCAAGTTGTATTTCAGCTTTTTTTTGCAATACAGCAATATACTGTACCGTGATCCATCTATTGTAATATGTATCGTATCGCGAGGCTCTTGCTAATACACTGCTCTAGATTTAAGTTGTATCTTCCTATTAATTCAATAGAATGTTTTGGGAATACCAACATGGCATTGCAGTGGCTTCAATGTTATGTCGTCATGAGAAATCCCGCTTTTTATTAGATCAGTGTTTATTTATTCAGCATGTGTAGATCTTCCAAAAGAACTGAATTGTTTTTTTTCAACAGTTACACAACCAAGTACTATATACATATACACAGTGTTAAATACATGTAAATAGTTAAATTAATTAAAGTTAAGAAATATATATGTATATATTTATATAAGATAATTACAAACAATACCACAGAATGAACCCATAAAACAGCACAGTTGTACCATGTAATTTAGCAATGGTCGGCAAATTAGACATAGTTATCTGGATATCACAACAAAAGCATTACCACTGTAAAAACATACATTTTTATCATATACCTTGAAAGGCAAATACAAATAACATTAAAAAATAAAAATATGATATTGGAAAAAAATAATTGTTCAGTCCCAAATTATTGAACAATATTACAAAGCACACTTTTTTACAAGTCCATTTCCTTTAATTGAAATTTCCCTCTGACTGAATGCATATCTTTTACATTGATTACACTGGACGAAAAACCATATTGCTACTAAACAGTATTGATAAGTAAACTCTCATAATTTTTTTTTTTTAAATGAATCACAACGTCCCTTATATCGGCATACAGAATTAAGCTGTCGTAGTAAAAACGTAGTGGAAGAAACATACAGGAGTTTGACATTTGTCTTAAATATGATAAATTATACAAATATATTCTTTGGTTAAGTCAAAGTAAAAAAATAAAAATCTCTTATTTAAAATATTACATCATTTTAATTTTCTTTAAAGTTTATCTATATATCTTCTTGTGTGTCATTGTATTGTTTGTATTGAGGAGAAATGTTACTTCTGTGCAGAATCACAGAATTACAACTAAATGTTGTATGTAATATCTATCATGATCACATTTTATGATCGTTTGACCATCTTCAATTTGCATTCTTAACTGGAAAATTTACATAGGTATGAAGGGCTCCTGGGTTCTGATAAATTAAGTCTACATTGGTTCCAGTTCTTGATCGAATCATGTCATTGGCACACTGCTGTAGATAAACATATTGAGCCTGTAATAGAAAATAGACAAAGACATAAAAAATAAGAAGTGTATAAACATCAGCAATAAGACCTGACTTAACTGATGTTTTCTCCAAAAGGAAGCATGTATGATAAGAAATTGACGGGGCCTAAATGAGATCCCTGTGGCACGCCGTATTTTTTATATGACATTTCGTAATGTTCATAAAGAGGACAAGGTTTTGACAAAGTCACGTACCTCAGTCTGCACCATGAAAGGCCTGTGCATTCGCATATCATGAACAATTCCATAGACGTCCACCATGCTTTCTCTTTCAATCTGGAAGATCAGGCGGTCGATCGCAATGAAGGTCCCTGTTCTACCTACACCAGCACTGGAGAAGTAGGATGGTTAGCAATGAAAAAAAGATTATTCCACATTTGTTGATTATATCTATGTTGTATGTCTGCTTACCTGCAATGTACTATAGTTGGCGAGTGACGAGAGTACTGGTCTATGTGTTCTCTCACCACATGTCTGAAGTCATTAAGAAGTTCAGTGCTCTGTGGAACTCCATGATCTGGCCACGCCGTGAAGTGGAATTGCCGTACATTGCGTTTCTCCGCTGTTTTCACCTGTTATTAGTCACATTATATAACACATTATATAAACTGTAAGGAATCATTTTTTACTGGATATAAGAAAGGATGGATGGATGGATGGATATAAAAAAGCATGATAGCAAGCAATATATCCATATATTTTATCCCATGTTATTCTGTATTTGCCATTTATCAAACTTGAAAATTGTCTAACTTTTAGTGCTTTTAAATGACTTGTTGAGGCCACTGAAGAAAAATCTGCCTCACATTTTTGACGCTAAAGTCTCGTATGGTCCAGCACTCCAGTGGTATCTCTGAGGTAATGGTCACAGATATGTTATGGTAATGACTAGTCCCAGATGGCCAGTACTTCTCACACTTGATCTTAAAAAAAAAGACAGAAAATGCAATTTAGCATACTCCACCTATAATACACATTGGGCCTCATTCATGAAACATTCGTAAATATATGAGTAAATTCTTAGTAATCTGCACGTAAAACAGATCTTCCCAAAATACTTCGTAAACGTCAGATTTGATAGTAAAATGTGTGTATGGCAATGAATTCCAATCATTCGTAAACAGGGCGCGCATGCACGCTCATTCAAAATTAGCATAATCCCCGCCTATGAATTAAAGATACGCAAATTACGTATCTAGGAATGCCTGAATCCACTAGGATTTTGGATAACGGATTGGATCAAATCTTGAAAATGTGTTTTTCAAAAGAAAAAACTGGTTACATAATCGGATTAGATCACGTAATCCAATCTTGGTTTTGATCCAGATCAAACCTTTAGTTTGGGTTTTTCAGAACTTTTTTGTAGGATTTGGATTACTTTGATCCAAAAAATCTGGATTAAACTGATCCCATCAGAAGGGTGGATTCAGCGTGGATTTCATGCCTAAAATGTAATGAAAACTTAAAAAATGTATAAAATAATACTATATTTGGATCATGCAGTATTTTACAAGATATCCTATTTATTCATAAGGTTTTAATTTTATTTGTTCATCCGTCAGGCTACAGTGATTAGGTAGGCTTTAACGTATTCAGCCTTTCAGTATAGGCCTACAGCAAAGTAGAAAGAGTTTGGCCTCATAAAATAATCCTCCAAACAGCTGTCAAAATTGACCAAAAACAATACATTTTATTCTGTCACTAATTGATATATATATTCATCACAATCGAAAATATTTTAGTTTTTAGAATATTTACTAGTGATGCATGCAATGATTACAGAATAACCAAAAAAATGCAAAGAATGGCAATCACTGATTTTTCCAAATCAGAAATAGTGAAATCAGAAATCCAAATCAGAAATAGTGTCTAACTATTGTTGCACGTCCTGTTTGCTCGTTCTGGCAGAATGCAGGAGGTTGGTTAGGGTCTCCAAGGGGCTCAGGTGCATCATTGTCAGCACAGAGAGGGACATTGCGCTTAGTAGCGATGTTGTGCAGGACAATACAGGCAAGGGTTATGTTGCATGCTTTCTGTGGTTCCGCTCTCAGGTAGTTAAGGCATGCAAAGCGCCTCTTAAGAACTCCATTTAAACGCTCAATTGCACATCTTGCTCTGCAATGTAGCATGAAGGGTGCCTGCATATTTGCTGTTAGAAAAGGAGTCATCAGCCATGGTAGGAGTGGGTAGGCACTGTCTCCTAATATTATGCCATCCGGTCGGTTGGTTTGGAGGTCTCTATATAGAGCGCTCTCCCTCAGGATGCGTGCATAATGGACAGACCCAGGCCACTTGACAACGCAGTTGGTGATGATGAGGTCAGCATCACACACAAGTTGGACATTGATGCTGTGCCTCCCCTTTCTGTTTATAAACTCCCATTCATTCTCACGAGGTGCTTGTATGCACATGTGTGCAGTCGATTGCTCCAATAGTATTGGGCATATTCCCCAAAAGAAAAAAGCTGCGCTTGGCCTGGGCAATCTGGTTGTCCTTTGGAAAAGAAACAAATTCATTGACCAGGCTGGCCAGTGCGATTGACACATCTTTCACCACATCACACACAGCTGATTTCACCACTCCCATATAGTCACCAACAACTTGATAGAAAGTCCCACATGCATAAATCGGAGAGCAATGAGGATCTGGTCTTCCACAGACAGACCATGACTCCTTTGGGTTCTGTGTTGAAGTTTTGGCCTGAGAGGGTTCACAAGGTACTCTATATCAGCCTTCCCAAAGCGAAACCGGACATACAGCTCCTCAGTGGTGTATTGCTCCAGTGGCTTGGTACGTTCAACATACACCCTTTGACGGTATCCTCTCCTGGCAAAGTGGTGGTGGCGGTGGACAACACCTGCCATTTCACTGTCTCTCTGTGAATCCTCTGAGAAAGGCTGATTTATATGGCTGTGTAGTTGGTCTTTTCAAACACACCTATTCCAACTGATTAGTTTTGGCTTGTGTTAAATTGAGGCAATTGGACCCAAGGCCTATAATTGATGAACAATGTTCATTATAGTAAAGCAACGGAACCATGGACTCAAGAAGCTGTAACTTCACTGCTGCTGAAACCAATGCACTACTAGAGGGTGTTCGGTGCCATTATGGAACAATAGTGGGAAGTTTTAATTCTGCTAAGGATACCAACAAAAAGAAAAATGATGTTTGGATTTTAATCACAGAAAATGTGAATGCCATAGGGTCTGGCCAGAGGAGGACCACAGACCAAATCAAATGGCGGTGTAAGAATCTTAAGGCCAGGGCAACAAAGGACCATGCTGAAGCCAAAAACCCACAAACAGGCAACAAGCCATTTAAGAGGGGAGATTACACAGATGTGGTCCTCGACATCATTGGAGGTGAGAAGTCGCAAGCTCTCCATGGTATTCAAGGTGTTGTAGGGGATGGCGAGCCTTGGATTGAGGAGGAGGAGGATAATCTGCCAGTTCCTCCTGAGGCTGATCCAGAGAGCGTATTTATATTGAATCTCGGCTCTGTTCCTGAGGACGAAGCTGGATCCTCATTGGTTGAGCCAGTGGTAGTTGCAACAGGATCTCAGAGGAAAGGCTTGAAGTGCCCTTCATCAAACAAAGATGATGATTACAAGGCACTTCTGCAAAAAGAGACTGAAAGGGCAGAAGCACAGCTTCGTCTGGCAGAGGAACAACTGACTCTGACCAAACTGCAGCAAACCAAGGCCAGACTTGAGATCCGCTCAGAAGGCTACGCTCAGACAAGCTGGTCTCTCCACATCAGATGAGGAAGTCTGAAATTATTGTGAGTATTTGACATTAAGTCTTTTTTTTTAATTCAATATATCTATACTTGATACTTGTTATAAATATCCTCAATGTACAGTGTTTGTGTATGAGCGGACTGCTGGAAGAGGATGGGGTGGGGTTTTTCTTGTTTTTAGTTTTTTTTTAAATGTGTGTGTTTTCATTTCAAATAAAAATAAACTTATATTGACCCCACACTGGCTATTCTACTTGTTGCTCTTTACATATCTATAGTTCTACATTGTGATTTCCTATCCTGTTTGAGCACTGGTTATCCAGCACTGGTTATCCAGATTTGGTGATCCTGAAAAGTTCCTATCCGGATCAGATTGATCCAATCCGATGTTGCTTTAAAAAACTGGCTCCAAAAGTAAGATGGATTACGTGATCACGGATCGCAAAAAAAGGATTACTAAATCCGGATCAATTTTATCCGGATTAAACCTTTTGAAAAACCGGGCCCTGGACTTCATTTTCTGGTTTGGCTACATTATATTGCATAATATACTAAAAGGCTATATGCTTACCAATAAATTAATCAATTAAACGTGTCCACCAAAGCGTTTTTAGCCAGCTAAAATAATACCTTGTGCTCTTCTGAAAACGACCAGCTGGTGGCGCCTGAGAACGCTTTGGAGGCACTGCGAGTTATTACGGAGATGCGTTGGTTGGTGTGATTTAAAATACCCGCAACAGTTAGCCTACTAGTATCTTATTTTAAAGAATATTACTTAATATGAAAATGCAGTAACCATTCATTTTAACTTCTCTTTTGTTGTGTGTGATTGTTGGTCAATGTAGTGTTTGTCCCGCCTTTTCTCCGCTGTGATTGGCTGTGTAAAGAAGGGCATTAACGAGCTCTGCATTTTACCCAAAGTTAAATAAAAAATTATAAAGGAGAGGGCAAAAGAACTCGTGAAATATCATTATGATACATAGTGCATCAAAATGCAGTGTCATCAGTTTGTCTAAAAGGATACAGAACGTTACGTGCGGTTTTTATGCACTATTTACACGTGCTATGGAGCAGGTGTACATTTCTTTCGTACCAACTAACATTTCGAAAATACAAATTCATGAATCTGAAAATTTACGTCAAAACGACTTTACAAACGATTTACACAAAAAATCTTTCTGCTCGTGTTTCATGAATGCGGCCCATTGTCACTTAAATCATATTCCCACCACTTGATAGGTTTTGATACGACAAATAATGTCTTAAGTCTCGAACTTACTCGTCCCTGCTCTTTGCATTTCGTCAGCATCACTAAGGTGCAGACGTTCTTTTCCCAGATCATTCTCCAGAATTCATTCACTGTGATGGGTAGCGGACCCTGAGCGGCTATAAACTCCTTTCTTGAATTGTAGCCCTGGCCACAAAAAGATTCATGTGAAAAGTAAATAACTTGGATTATGTTGACATGTTGTAATTTTGGAATATAAATGTATTTATATTCACCGGAATATAGTTGGCATTGATGTAGTCGTCAAAGGGGTTGCCACACATTGATAATTTAACTCTTGAAGCATCATCTTAAAAGGCAAATATAAGGCAAATAGTTATAGAAATATAATACGCTCTAAAATGAAACGGTTCTATAAAGCACTAAAAGTGGTTCTTGACTCGTAATCATAGGGGAACCACTTTTAGTGCTGTATAGAACCATATCTTGGTGCTTCAGTGGTTCGTCAGCGGTTCTTTGGGATGACTGAGGTGCTAAATAGAACCGCTAAAGAACCACATAGCACCACTTCCGTATAAAGAACCTGTTCAGCCCCTGTATGGCATGAGATATAGACAAAAGGTCAAACAGTTAAAACAGCAAAAAAGTTACGTGAAAACATGTTGTGTACTTACAAGGTAACACATCATTGTAGCGGTTCTTTGCCTTGTTTTCAATATCCAGTGCTGAATTTTTGGCCTGAGCAGTTCCAACAGTTTTCAACTCCTGCAATAATACAAATCACACCACTTTTTCACACCTACACATCATAATGTATGAATAAATTTGTATGTGACAAATCACATGTACAGATACATACATTAAAGCTGCAATACGCAACTTTTTTTGGTTAAAAACAATTATCGCGCAAGTACGTAAAAAATCAATCTTCAAAACGGTCCCCATACCTTCCCATTAATTTACAAGATAAGCTCACTCGTGATTTGCAAATTTGGTAAGATATGTAAAGTAACCTGCGATCGTATGTTTCAAACAGAGATGGCAACAAAATGGAACTTTCGGCTTACCTCATACTCTTCGGCGAAACCACAGTTGGAGTCTGCATGTTTCCTCCGAAAATACTCTTCATAATCTTCCAATCTTAAAGCAGTACTTTAAGAAAAGGTAAGGATGTTAGTTCTAAGTGCACACTACAGGACTGAAGGTTATTGCCCTAACCATTTAGACCGTGTTTAAAGACTATTTTAAAGAAACAAAGTTTCTAGTTTCTTTCTGTCATGTTGTTAGGAAAAACCCATGACAAATTTATTGTAGATCAAATGTGGCCAAACATCTGCGACAATTGATTCCTGACAACTAGCCGACTTATAGCAATGGTTTTCAAAAAGTAGCCCAAATGTATGCACAACATGAGCGTTTATTTGAAAAAAATAGTTTATTTTTGTGATCTTGTGATCTAGAGACCTCATCCTACTTTATATCCTCTTGTATTTCTGCTTGTTTTGTGATTATTTAAACATTGCATAGCAGTTTATAATGGTCCTATAGACCATTTCACAAGACATAAACAACCAGAAGCACGTTTCACACTGCACAAACGTAACAACAAAATACAACCAACAGAAGATTTACAAATCAAAATGTTAAATTAATATATATATATATAAAATATAATATAATATATAAGACTAATTCTTGATTTGAAACTAAGAAATAAATGAAAAAGGAAATGAATCTGGACCAGTGTTGTCTACGAGAAGTGCGCTGCAAATTCTTCATCATGGAGCTTCAAACCTATAAGCGATGATGGGTGACTACGTCTGGAACTTGATTCGTGAGGACAGTGTTAGTCATAAAAGGCAAAAAAGGCAGAAAAAATCGAATGTACACTTCTGAAGTTATGGACGACTAATTTTTAGTAACTGTTATGTTTAACTATTGTTTTGAGCTCAGTGCCAGTGCCTTGCAATTTCTGCGTACCATTAATAATACCGAAATGTATAAATGTGTGAAAAATGTTTTGGGATTTTTTACCGTCGATGGTAAAATTATTATGATTTTTCGTTTTCAGCATGTTAAACTTCATAAAGAAACAGTAAAAAATAAAGCGAAACACTTTAGAAACAAATTGTTACATTGTGCTATGGACATTAGACATGCATTGTATTGTGTCACTTACATTTTGCCTCTGGAAGAGAAAGAGAAAATTGAATTAAGTTAGTGTTATAAAATATTCAACTTTGAATGTTTATATTTAAAGACGAAGTTACAAAGGTACCTAATGTTATCGATTGGAATATCTGTAGGATTTTCGCTGGGTTTTGTTCGCCTGAAGAAAAAAAACATTTTGTGACCCTTAGAGTTCTCAACAAACATCACATGTTCTGAAATAGTAATAAAACAACTCACCTCCTTCTATAGATTAATAAAATAAAAATGATGAATATGATGAAACAGAGCAAACCCAGAGTTATGCCAACAATCATCCCAGTGTTATCTATGTGAAAAATATGGTAAAATAATGAATCATGCACTATGTCATTTATTTAGGAGGAGATATGTGTCTACAAGTTAACAATCTGCAAGAAGCAAAATAATATACCTGTTGTTTTAACTAAGATGCCTATTTTAGTGTTCATTTAATTGTTCAAAAACATACACACTCACTTGTAGGAGGTAAAGAAGTACTTGTAGTGACAGGGGGAACTATGGTAGTTACAAGTGCTATAAAACACAAATACACTTAATCTTATCATGTTATTCAAAATGTTTAATTTTTAACTGTACAATATATATATAATATTTAAATGTTCACCCAATTGGTAGTATTAAAGAACAATTATTAGTAGAAGATTCATTTAATACTAAAATGAAAGAATCTGTGTATACAATTCCTTTATACAATGACATTTCAATCTGAATTATTAGTAAAACCACATTAGTAACTGAATAACTATTAGCAACTATTAGCATAATATTCAGTTCCACTTTAACAGTAAACTCAGAACGGCACATCTATAATTTTAAACATATTTTAGTGTTCATTTAATTGTTCAAAAACATACACACTCACTTGTAGGAGGTAAAGAAGCGCTTGTAGTGACAGGGGGAACTCTGGTAGTGTAAAGTGCTATAAAACACAAATACACTTAATTTTATCATGTTATTCGAAATGTTTCATTCTTAACTGTACAAAATATATATAATATTTAAATGTTCACCCAATTGGTAGTATTAAAGAACAATTATTAGTAGAAGATTGATTTAATACTAAAATAAAATAAATCTGTGTATACAATTCCTTTATACAATGACATTTCAATCTGAATTATTAGTAAAACCACATTAGTTGTAAACTGAATAACTATTAGCAACTATTAGCATAATATTCAGTTCCACTTCAACAATAAACTCAGAAGGGCACATCTATCATTTTAAACCTATTTTTGTGTTCATTTAATTGTTCAAAAACATACACACTCACTTGCAGGAGGTAAAGAAGTGCTAGTGACAGGGGGAGCCATAGTTTCAATTGCTATAAAACACAAATACACTTAATCTTATCATGTTATTCAAAATGTTTCATTCTTAACTGTATAACTGTTTTTTTTAAATATTCACCCAATTGGTAGTATTAAAGAAATATTATTAGTAGAAGATTGTTTTAATACTAAATAAAATAAATCTGTGTATACAATTCCTTTATACATGACATTTCCTTCTGAATTATTAGTAAAACCACATTAGTTGTAAACTGAATAACTATTAGCAAATATTAGCATAATATTCAGTTCCACTTTAACAACAAACTCAGAAGGGCACATCTATAATTTTAAACCTATTTTAGTGTTCATTTAATTGTTCAAAAACATACACACTCACTTGTAGGAGTCAAAGAAGCGCTTGTAGTGACAGGGGGCGCTGTTGTGTTGCCAAGTGCTATAAAACACAAATACACTTAATCTTATCATGTTATTCGAAATGTTTCATTCTTAACTGTACAAAATATATATAATATTTAAATGTTCACCCAATTGGTAGTATTAAAGAAATATTATTAGTAGAAGATTGATTAAATACTAAAATAAAATAAATCTGTGTATACAATTCCTTTATACATGACATTTCAATCTGAATTATTAGTAAAACCACATTAGTTGTAAACTGAATAAGTATTAGCAACTATTAGCATAATATTCAGTTCCACTTAAACAATAAATGTAGAACGGCACATCTATAATTTTAAACCTATTTTAGTGTTCATTTAATTGTTCAAAAACATACACACTCACTTGTAGGAGTCAAAGAAGCGCTTGTAGTGACAGGGGGAACTCTGGTAGTGTAAAGTGCTATAAAACACAAATACACTTAATCTTATCATGTTATTCAAAATGTTTCATTCTTAACTGTACAAAATATATATAATATTTAAATGTTCACCCAATTGGTAGTATTAAAGAACAATTATTAGTAGAAGATTGTTTTAATACTAAAATAAAATAAATCTGTATATACAATTCCTTTATACAATGACATTTCAATCTGAATTATTAGTAAAACCACATTAGTTGTAAACTGAATAACTATTAGCAACTATTAGCATAATATTCAGTTCCACTTCAACAATAAACTCAGAAGGGCACATCTATCATTTTAAACCTATTTTTGTGTTCATTTAATTGTTCAAAAACATACACACTCACTTGCAGGAGGTAAAGAAGTGCTAGTGACAGGGGGAGCCATAGTTTCAATTGCTATAAAACACAAATACACTTAATCTTATCATGTTATTCAAAATGTTTCATTCTTAACTGTATAACTGTTTTTTTTAAATATTCACCCAATTGGTAGTATTAAAGAAATATTATTAGTAGAAGATTGTTTTAATACTAAATAAAATAAATCTGTGTATACAATTCCTTTATACAATGACATTTCCTTCTGAATTATTAGTAAAACCACATTAGTTGTAAACTGAATAACTATTAGCAATATTAGCATAATATTCAGTTCCACTTTAACAGTAAACTCAGAACGGCACATCTATAATTTTAAACCTATTTTAGTGTTCATTTAATTGTTCAAAAACATACACACTCACTTGTAGGAGGTAAAGAAGTGCTAGTGACAGGGGGAGCCATAGTTTCAATTGCTATAAAACACAAATACACTTAATCTTATCATGTTATTCAAAATGTTTCATTCTTAACTGTATAAAATAAATATATATTTTAAATGTTCACGCAATTGGCAGTATTAAATCATTATTATTAGTAGAAGATTGTTTTAATACTAAATAAAATAAATCTGTGTATACAATTCCTTTATACATGACATTTCCTTCTGAATTATTAGTAAAACCACATTAGCTGTAAACTGAATAACTATTAGCAACTATTAGCATAATATACAGTTCCGCATTAACAATAAGCTATGAAGGACACATCTGTGATATTCCTATTAAAGCAATTCTATAATTGTCCATAAGCAACAACTCTCACTTGTGGCTGTTGATGTTGGTATAGAAGTGCTTATATGGACAGGGGGCGCTGTGGTGGTGCCAAGTGCTATAACACAAACACACAATTCTCATGATGTGATTTACAATTTACTATGAACTTAAATATCCATCCATCCATCCATTGTCCGAACTACCTCGGGTCACGGGGAGCCTGCGCCTATCTCAGGAGTCATCGGGCATCAAGGCAGGATACACCCTGGATGGAGTGCCAACCCATCGCAGGGCACACACACTCACTCATTCACTCACGCACTCACACCCTACGGACAATTTTTCCAGAGATGCCAATCAACCTACCATGCATGTCTTTGGACCAGGGGAGGAAACCGGAGTACCCGGAGGAAACCCCCGAGGCACGGGGAGAACATGCAAACTCCACACACACAAGTCGGAAGCGGGAATCGAACCCCCAACCCTGGAGGTGTGAGGCGAACGTGCTAACCACTAAGCCACCGTGCCCCCCAACTTAAATATCATTTTATAAAAATGCCAATTCAAAAGCTAACATCATTGACAATATTGAACTATTCTGATACCAAAAGAAAATAAGTATGTGATTAAAACGAATACAATGACCTGCACACGCAATAATATTTCATTCTGTGGGCCTATAACAATAATTGTTAGAAACATTATTCCAATTTCAGTAAAATGTAAATTATTTTCTACAGTTAACTCAATTGTAGCTCTTGATGTTGGTAAATAAGTGTTTGTATCGACAGGGGGCGCTGTGGTAAGCGTACGACCTCCACGGTTAAATACGTGTAAGTGAATTGTGGTTTTCCGGTTTGCGTTTACATTTTTCCGTGCGTGCGCTTAATTACACTGTGAACTGGCTCTGTTCGTGTTTGTCTGTATACTGAGATAGATAAAGTCCCCAAGATCTAATAGCGAGTGGTGATCGAGCGGTGAAGCGAGACTGCCTGCAACATGAGAAGCAATGTGCTGTTGTCGAGAACAATGCTGACAAACAGACGCGGGCTGGCTTTATTGTATGCCCGTTGTACTAAAGTGATAATGTCCGAATTTGGCATATTCAAGAATGTATTTGTACACTGCATACGAAAGCAGCACACGTTCGCGTTGCTCTCAGCACATGCAAAAAGAGCGTCTACAGCACCACGCCAAAGTTCGTTTAACGAAAGTCATGCCACTCGGCGGCCTTTCGGACAGCTATTTCTTCCAATTTAATGCAATGGCAGTGGCGCACCTTGTTAATATATTTATCCATTGGTAAAAAAGTAACGAATTACAAATACTCAAATTACTGTAATTGAGTAGTTTTTTTCAGGAATTGTACTTTTTTAAGTAGTTTATAAACAGTGTACTTTTACTTGAGTAAATGTTTTGTGCATTATAGGTACTTTTACTGCGCTACTTTAACTCACATTGCCGTTGCTACTTTAAATGTTTAATTTTCATGTAATTGGCTAAGGAGAATAATCAGTCCCGTCACGTGACCCCGTCCTCTCAAATCGCGCATAGAAAACTTGCACACAGATTTCAAGACATCTGCTGCCAATTTAGTTGAATCATGGAGGACAAACGTGTGCGGCGGGCAGGGCGCATGTCAAACGGCGGTTTTGTGCACTTGAAAGTAACTGCGGGAAAGAGACACACTACGAAGGCTCCTCCGAGATATGGAGAAATATTGAGTTCATGTATCACTCCGTTCGCCAAGCTTCACCCAAACGGCTATATCATGAGATAAAATTGTCCATCTCTCTCCAAAGTTTCTACATCAAGTGCTCTGCCCTTATAAGGGAGTAGGGAACATATGCGATTGGAATGCATGCAAAGCAGTTTCACAAACCGTGCATTACCAGTCATAATGTTGTAAATATTATAACGTTCAGTTTCTTGCACAGTTCGATCGATTCGCTTAAATAAGATGTCATTACATCGAAAGAAGCCGCAAGGATTATTTGTTGCATCTATCTGAACTTTTAAAGACATGAACAATGAAAAACCATGGATCACAACTGCAGGTAAAAATCTTTATTGTTCTACCTAAAATAATGTCACATACTACATCTTGGATGGCTTGAGGTTGAGTAATTGACCAGCCAGCTCTTCTACAGATATGACTGTTTCTGCATTTTGGGGCCTAGTACACATGATTGAACAGTGTTGGAAGTGCATATGGTTTTAAACTGGAAAACTGAGTGACAGGACAACACATTGAATGGTAATTTTGTCTGAGTTGTATCCGGTTATATGCTTTAACAGTAAGGTAAAGATGTGTTTTGTTAAAAGTAGCTATTTTCTATATAAATCTCCAAATTTGATTATAAATAATTATTCTTAATCCATTAAATACCACCGCCTAAAAAGTAACTAGTTCTCTGAGTAGTTTTTTTGAAGAGTCATTTTTAACACCAGTACTTTTACTTGTAATTGAGTACAATTTCCACAATGTAAGAGAAGGCTACTTGTACTTAAGTACAAATTTCCAGTACTCTTGCCAGCACTGATATTATTTTTTGGCCTTTCCCGTTTACTTCGATTACAGCAATGGCAAGTTTTGCATTATTTCATTTTAATTACCCTGATGCGCGAAACCTCTTCAAGAAGCTTATTTTACTGGCATGTAGATGAATGGTAAACCAAAAACTGCTGTAAGCTGCCAGTGTAAATCTTAACATTTATTAAGTATACCAGGAGTTTGTACAAGTTGTTTTTTGCTTAAAGATAATAAAATAAGTCAAGTAAAATAAGTTTTTACTGTTCCTGTCACATAAGCATAAAACAATAAAAATAAAACTTTAATGTGCCGAAGCCATCAGAACAGAACCGAAAACAGAGGTTCGCATTGAACCGTGGGTGAGCTGTATAGAGGGTATCCATTGGCGTTACCTTCCCATGGGAACACACCCCCCTTGAGTGCCAGGACACGTTCCCCTGAACTTCAGTGGTAAAACACGCAGCAAAATGGCTGAGGAGAATAGTAGAAACAAAGAAACCGGGACTAAAACACCCAATTTTTTGCTGAAATAACAAGCGGCTGGACTTCGACGGCGATCATTACGGCTTTCCTACGACTTACAAAGGAATCAGGTATTCCTGGACAATGAAATGTTGCACGGAATTGTATTTCCTGATATTGTAAGCAGTCATTTTGCTAAGTGTTTTGCCACCCAGGAAGGCATGCTACGGCGTGCTCATGTGAAAAGGAACATCTATGCATACCCTCTATTGTTACATCCCTAGTATATAAACCATAATACTCACTTGTAGCAGTTGATGTTTGAGCTGAAGTGCTTGTATCACCAGGGGTTGCTGTGGTACTTTCAACTGCTATAAAACACAAACAATCAATTCTCATGTAATTTGTATTTCACTGTGAACTCTATTAAATTATATATTTTTATATGCATCCATAAATTACAGTATTACAGAATTCCTAGCGTTTATAATTGTCTATAAACAACAACTTGTAGCAGTTGATGTTGGTAAAGAAGTGCTTGTAAAGATAGGGAGAGCTGTGGTTCCCTTTCTGTCGGTCTCTCGACGTTGTGTCGAACCGACAGATGGGGTTCGCCCAGCTCTGACTACTTTAGAAGAGGCCAATGAAAATTGGTGAATGAAATTTGCATGCCGGGCTCCGCCCCTGGATATCCGGTATAAAAGGAAGCCGGCGTACTTCATTCATTCACCGTTTGTTCTTCAGAGCCATCGCTTATGAGTACAAACACTCTAAAAACTATACTTCAACTACATTGCCGGTTACTACAACGTGTGCAGCGGATCGTCCCTTCCTGCAGCGACCTTCCCCTGGGCGTTTCGGCGGTTCCAGTGGTGTCCGAGATTTTTTCCAAAAGGCCCTTTCCAGGGCCGGGCAATTTCTCCAGCACGGCATGTCCCGCTGTTCTCTTGGGTGCGGCACCCTCATCGAGGAGGGGGACGGACACGAGAGCTGCGTTAAGTGTCTGGACGTCCAGCACGCTGTGGCAGCTTTCGTTGACACATCTTGCCCGCACTGCGGGCAGATGGTCATTCAGACATTGCGGTCACGGGTCTTCCTCCGGGAACCAGCCACCACTTTGCTTGCTACCCGAATTGCGACGACGGTGGCCACGGCCCTGCTGTCCGCAAAGGCTAGCAGCGTTGGTGATATGGGGGCTTCTGCAAGCGTAAACCCGCCTGCTAAACGCTCACGGGCCGCTTGCACCCCACCTCACTTGTCTGACCGTCCCCTAACCGACGGTGGCATACCGTCCGGATCCTCAGACACATATTCGGACACGATGCGTGACGAAGATGAGATGTCGCTCGCAGCATCGGAGGGAGATTTGTTGGCATCCGACCCTGAAGACTCCGAGCAGCTCCCTCCCAAGGGGGGTTGAGCGCAGGAGGAAGCAGACGTCGAGATGTCGACCATGCTTACCCGGACGGCCACGAGCATTGGGCTGCAGTGTACTCCACTGCCTCCACCCCAGCGCTCGAGTTTCCTTCCTCCCTGAGTTTCCTTCCTCCCTGGGTGTTCCTCTCAGCTGCTCGCACACTCCACTGGACTGTGCTCGGCAGACCGTCCTTGCGTCTGGGTGGGACGCGAGGTCGAGTATACATGGGAGCCACCACCACTCTCAAGACGACAGTGTGTGCAGCTGTCTCGCCAGGCAGGTAAGTCGACGGAGCCAGTCTCTCCTCCAGGGCTCACCCCCCGTCGAGGAGAGGTTGGCTCCGCCAGCCGACGAACCACCCCCGCGGAAGCAGTGAAGCAGACCGACCCCTTAGTCCCCCTGTCACAGTCCCTGGGAGCTTGGCAAGAGCTGCCCACACTGTCTCTGTGGCTAGGGAGGACGGTATATGGCGTCCTCGTCAGGGGTAATACCCCTCGGGTTGATGCACATGAGACCGCTCCAACACTGGCTACAGAGTCGAGTTCCGAGGAGAGAGCGTGGCACACCGGCAGCAGGTGTATGGTGATCATGCCTCTCTGCCGACGTACCCTAACCCCCTGGTCTTCCATGGCCTTTCTTCGGATTGGGGTTCCTCTTGGGCAGGTCACAAGGCACGTCGTGGTGATGACCGATGCCTCCCTGCAGGGGTGGGGTGCAGTGTGCAACGGGCATATCAATTGCCTAGAGTTGTGGGCTGGGTTACTGGCACTGAAGAGGCTACGGCCTTTCGTGCAGGACAAGCACGTGCTGGTCTGCCTCGACAACACAGCAGCTGTGGCGAACATCAACCGTCAGGGTGGCATTCGCTCACGGCAGCCAACACGACTTGCCTGATGCCTCCTCCTGGTGAGTCAGCAGGTGACCCGTTCCCTGCAGGCCACTTATATCCCAGGCGACCTGAACCAGACAGCCGACGCGCTCTCTCGTCAGTTGATGCCTCGCGGAGAGTGGCGGCCCCACCCCCGCGCAGTCCAGCTCATTTGGATGCTGTTAAGGCAGGCCCAGGTAGCCCCCCTCGGCATGGATGCCGTTGCGCACAGCTGGCCGCGGGACAAGCGGAAGTACGCCTTCCCCCCAGTGAGCCTCATCGCACAGACTCTGTGCAAGGTCAGGGAAGAGGAGCACCAAGTTCTACTAGTTGCGCCGTATTGGCCAAACCGGACTTGGTTTCTTAGAGCTAATGGTTCTGACAACAACTCCCCCTGGCCGATTCCCCTGACGGAGGACCAGCTCTCTCAGGAAGGGCACGTTCTGGCATCCCAGGCCAGACCTCTGGAACCTCCATGTCTGGTCCCTGGACGGGACGAGGAGATCCTGAGTGGGCTACCCCCCTCCGTGGTGGATACCATCACTCAGGCTAGGGCCCCATCTACTTGGCGGCTTTACGCCTATACGTGGTGCCTCTTCTCGTCCTGGTGTCTCTCACGACGAGAAAACCCACGGAGGTGCTCGATCGAGATCGTGCTGTCCTTTCTACAAGAGAGACTGGAGACTAACATCTCCCCCTCCACGTTGAAAGTGTATGTAGCCGCTATCGCTACTCATCACGACTCAGTTGATGGAAAGTCTCTAGGGCAACACGACCTGATCACCAGGTTCCTAAGGGGCGTGAGAAGGCGGAATCCGCCTCGTCTCCGCTCCGTACCCTCTTTGGACCTTAATGTGGTCCTGGCGGAAGGTCAGGAGGTCAGCAGAAGGGGAGGGCTGTCTCCACACAGAGACTGGCACACTGGATCGTGGATGCTGTCACTGCGGCATACCGATCACAAGATCGCCCGTGCCCCTTGGCAGTGAGGGCTCACTCCACTCGGGGTATAGCCACCTCCTGGGCACTGGCCAGAGGCGCCTCTCTGGCAGACATTTTCAGAGCTGTTACAATAGATAAAAACATTCAGTGCTGCCCACAAAGTCAACACGATTCATTTAAAGACAGGTGGGTGTAAACCTCTTGTGGCAAGGGGGGCGTGGTTTGGCACGGTCTGCGGCGGAGAAGCGTGTCGGGAGAATGACGGTGAGTAAGCAGATCAACGCTATAGTGAAAACACCTGCTTCTCGTTCTAGTAATTGGCGAGGAGACGCTTTTAAGGCACGAAGGAGGAAGCGAGAGTTGAGAGAGAAAGCGGCTGGTAAACTGCGATACTCGGGAGCTACAGAGACGGTGCGTCCAGGATATCCCCGAGCAAAAGAGAAGCGACAACCAAGGGGTTGTAAAACGGACAGAGAGAACGGGTCCTTGAACCCGGAAGTATTATTGTTTTGAGTTAAAAATAAAAGTGTACGTGTTTCCCAGCCACGCCGACCCCGCCTCCTTTCTTCCACCATAACGAAGTTCATTACACTGGTGCCGAAACCCGGGAAGAAAGGAAGGAGCCGCCACCATGCAGTCCCCGACAGGATCGCCGTTTGCGGAGGTTATCTCATCACTCGCTGGTCTCCATCAGGAACATCATCAAGCCCTGGTGGGTCTTCGGGAGGATCAGGAGAGGCGTTTCCAGGCTCTCATCAAAGACCCAACAGGAGGACCGCGAGTCATTCCGGGGCTGGTTGAGCCAGGAGAGAGGCTCCTCCCCATCGGCTGCATTCCCGACGGTACCGCTGCACAAGATGGGAGCCCAGGACGAGCCGGAAGCCTTCTTGGACTTATTCGAGAGGTCCGCGGAGTTATCCGGATGGCAGCCGGACGCTTGGGCAGCCCGCCTTATCCCACTCCTGTCTGGAGAAGCCCAGATGGCCGCCCAACAGCTTCCGGTGGCGAATCTGCTCAAGTACGCGGACCTTAAGAAGGCAATCCTGCAACGAGTGGGCCGGACTCCTGAGCAGCATCGACAGCGGTTCCGATCCCTGGAATTCGGGGAGCGCTCCCAGCCTTTTGCCTTCGCTCACCAGCTCCGGGATGCCTGCCGCAGATGGCTGATGGCATCGTCGACCAGGTGACGCTGGAGCAGTTCGTGACGCGGTTGCCGAAGAAAACCGCCCAATGGGTCCAGTGTCACCGCCCGACGACGCTGGCCCAGGCCATCCAGCTGGCGGAGGACCAATTGGTGGCGTGCCCTGGGGTCGGCGCGACCCCATCATCTATTTCTCTTTCTCTCCCCCTAGAGTCTCCTCCACCTCTACCAGACCGGTGCCACTTCCCAGATCCAGGGGGAACTTCTACCCGCGGCCGGCGCCGCGAACCCGGTTCCCACCGGAGGCGAGACCATACGGAGCTGTAAGGTCCCCAGAGGGACACCCCCACCGGACGGGCAACGATCCACAGACCTCTTCCCTTTCGTCAGCCTCTCCTCGCCAATTCGGGGGTCTGCTTCCTGCCGCTGGGGCGGCGGGGACTCCTGGGCCGGCCTGTTGGCGTTGTGGGGATCCCGGACATTTTGTCGACCGATGTCCTATGATGGAGGTCGGTATGATGATCCGGGTTCCCGACAACCCGCAGGCTGCCCTCGGTCAGGACGGTCTGTACCAAATACCTGTGAGTATTAGGGGGGGTATATATCAGGCGTTGGTGGATTCAGGGTGTAACCAAACCTCAATTCACCAAAGCCTCAATTCGAGGACGAGCCGCGGGGTAAGACGGGGACGTGGTGAACTACCCCTTGGTGCCCTTGACCATACAATTCAGGGGACAAAATCATAGTGTAGAGGTGGCTGTTAACGAGCACCTCCGGCATCCGCTAATTTTGGGAACAAATTGGCCGTTATTTCCGACATTATTGGGACACTTATGTGCGGATGTTTCTGGGCGAAACCAAGTGCGATGGGGAGGGGCGGTCGCGCAGGTAGGAGAGGTGGAGCCGGGACCGCTGACAACGGCCCCAGAGGAACGGAGCGCTGTGGAGAGAAGAAATCTCTCCCAGGGCGATGATTTTCCTCTGGAGCAGTCTCAGGACGAGACGCTTAAACATGCGTTTGATCAGGTCCGCACGATCGACGGACAGCTTCTCCATCCTATGCAACCGCTGACCTACCCATATTTCGCTATTTTAAAAGACCGGTTGTATCGAGTGACCCAGGACACTCAGTCAAACCAAGATACAACCCAGTTGGTCATACCGAAAAGCCGTCGGGAAATGCTTTTCCAGGCGGCTCATTGTAATCCAATGGCGGGACACCTGGGACAATCCACAACTATAAATCGCCTAACGACCCGTTTTTTTTGGCCGGGCATTCACGAGAACGTGCGCAGGTGGTGCGCGTCTTGTCCTGAATGCCAGTTGGTAAACCCACCGGCCACTCCAAGGGCACCATTGTGCCCGCTTCCTCTTATTCAGGTCCCCTTCGAGCGAATTGGTATGGACCTGATCGGGCCGTTAGAGCGGTCTGCACGAGGACATCGATTTGCATTGGTCATTGTGGACTATGCAACCCGATATCCTGAGGCAGTGGCGTTGCGCAATATCTCAGCAACCAGTGTTGCGGACGCCCTGTTTCGATTAATCTCCCGTGTGGGAATCCCTAAGGAGATTCTCACAGATCAAGGCACGGCGTTTATGTCACGGACACTCCGCGAACTGTACGGATTACTGGGGATTAAAATGATTCGGACCAGCGTCTATCACCCACAAACAGACGGGCTGGTCGAACGTTTTAATCGTACGTTAAAAACCATGATCCGGAAATTCGTACACGAAGATGCCAAAAATTGGGATAAGTGGTTGGAACCTCTGTTATTTGCGGTCCGCGAGGTCCCCCAAGCCTCCACGGGGTTTTTCCCCCTTCGAGCTTCTCTATGGGCGCCAGCCTCGCGGGGTTTTAGACGTCTTAAGAGAGGCTTGGGAGGACGGGCCTTCCGCGAGTAAAAACCAAATTCAGTATGTCCTGGACCTGCGAACAAAACTCCATACACTGGGGCGGCTCTCTATGGAGAATTTGTTACAGGCCCAGGACAGACAAAGCCGACATTATAACAGAGGCGCCAGACTGCGTAAATTTTCACCGGGAGAGAAAGTGCTTGTATTACTCCCAACGTCCAGTTCTAAACTACTCGCCAAGTGGCAAGGACCATTTGAGGTCACACGACGAATAGGAGATCTCAATTATGAGGTAGTACGATCGGACAGGAGCGGGGGCACATCAGATTTATCACCTCAATCTCCTAAAAAAATGGAGTGAGGCGAACACCGTAATGCTGGCGACGACAGTGAGTAGAGTAGATGATCTCGGGCCAGAAGCGAACATCAAAATGCAATCTCTCGCTCTGGCTCCAGGGGGAGATCATCTCTCGTCCTCCCAGCTTACGGATGTTGTGAAGTTACAGGCAGAATTTGCAGATGTTTTCTCGCCCCTGCCCGGCCGCACGAATCTCATAGAGCACCACATTGAGACAAAACCGGGTGCGGTAGTGCGCTGTCGCCCATATAGGTTACCTGAACACAAAGAAATTGTGGTTCAGAAGGAATTAGAAGCTATGCTGGACATGGGAGTAATAGAAGAGTCCAATAGCGACTGGGCGAGCCCGATAGTTTTAGTACCGAAGACCGACGGCTCGGTCCGGTTCTGTGTGGACTATCGCAAGGTGAATGTGTTGTCGAAGTTCGACGCATATCCAATGCCCCGAATTGACGAATTACTTGACCGGCTAGGAACGGCTCGTTTTTATTCGACATTGGATTTGACGAAAGGATATTGGCAGATCCCTCTATCTCCCTTATCCAAGGAGAAAACAGCCTTTACTACGCCGTTCGGCTTACACCAATTCATCACGCTTCCGTTCGGTTTATTCGGAGCCCCTGCTACCTTTCAGCGTCTCATGGACCGTATACTCATATACAATCATATACAGTAATGACTGGCAGCGGCATATGCAGCACTTGAGAGCGGTTCTGAGTTCGCTGAGGGGGGCGGGCTGACGGCTAACCCGAAGAAGTGTGCGGTTGGGCGAGTAGAGGTAAGGTATCTGGGTTTCCACTTATGTCACGGTGAGGTGCGTACCCAAATTGATAAGACGGCAGCGATTGCAACCTCCCCGAGACCCAAGACCAAAAAGGAGGTGCGGCAGTTCCTGGGGCTGGCGGGATATTATAGACGGTTTGTGCCCAACTATTCGGACCTCACCAGCCCGCTGACTGACCTCACTAAAAAGGGGCACCAGATACCGTCCAATGGACGGAGCAGTGCCAGCAGGGGTTTACCCAGGTGAAGGCTGCTCTATGTGGCGGGCCGTTATTGCACTCTCCCGATTTTTCACTCCCTTTTCTGTTGCAGACTGACGCCTCAGATAGGGGCGTGGGCGCGGTCCTGTCCCAGGAGATAGAGGAGTAGGATCGTCCGGTGCTGTACATCAGTCGAAAACTGTCTCGGACGGAGATGAGGTACAGCACCATCGAGAAGGAATGTTTGGCGATCCGGTGGGCGGTCCTCACCCTCCGTTATTACCTCCTGGGGCGGGAGTTTACGCTCTGTTCGGACCACGCACCCCTCCAATGGCTCCACCGCATGAAGGACACCAACGCGCGGATCACTCGTTGGTACCTTGCTTTGCAACCATTTAAATTCCAGATGATCCACAGGCCGGGGACTCAGATGGCGGTGGCCGACTTTCTCTCTCCCGGAGGGGGGGGACGAGGCTACAGGCCGGATGGAGCCTCGGCCTGAGTCGGGCGGTGGGGGTATGTGGCAAGGGGGGCGTGGTTTGGCACGGTCTGCGGCGGAGAAGCGTGTCGGGAGAATGAGGGTGAGTAAGCAGATCAACGCTATAGTGAAAACACCTGCTTCTCGTTCTAGTAATTGGCGAGGAGACGCTTGTTGAGAGAGAGGAAGCGAGAGTTGAGAGAGAAAGCGGCTGGGAAACTGCGATACTCGGGAGCTACAGAGACGGTGCGTCCAGGATATCCCCGAGCAAAGAGAAGCGACAACCAAGGGGTTGTAAAACGGACAGAGAGAACGGGTCCTTGAACCCGGAAGTATTATTGTTTTGAGTTAAAAATAAAAGTGTACGTGTTTCCCAGCCACGCCGACCCCGCCTCCTTTCTTCCACCATAACGAAGTTCATTACACCTCTGAAAATGGTTTTGGTGTAAAAAACATTTATGTATTTTTAAATCTTCTGAAGGACATTAGTGAATAAAAAAATAAGATGTATAAATAAAACAATAACAATTTACACCAAAACCATTTTCAGAGGTTTACACCCACCTGACTTTAAATGACTGGTGTTGACCTCGTGGGCAGCACTGAATGTTTCTATCTATTGTAATAGTTGTGTATGAGTCTCTTGATTGTCCTCAATGTAAAAAGAGGAATCTCAACATCATACAGTTACTGCTGGACATGAGTCAAATATCCAGAAATGCTGAAAAAGCAAAGATTGTGGAGGACCTGGGTGATTGTTTTGAAGATCAGTGGACAGGCTTATGACTCATGACAAACAAGAAACCCTTAAACAACTATGACTAAACATAAAAAGTGAAAAAAACTTGCTCAGGGCAGGACTAAATAAAAAATAAATCTTAATTTTCATAAATCTTCTTATTTTGCAAAAGTTTCAGCTTTTCCAGATTCTGCAAGGGGTGTGTAAACATTTGAGCACAACTGTATTTTATCATCTAACATTGTTAATATAATCATTTACTCAATCTTGTCAGTGTAATATCAACATAAATCTTTGTATCAGTGTGGTAATTAAAATCTTTACATTGTTGGTATGACGCACACGCTAATGCCCCGCCCCCAATTAATTGAGTACTCATTTTACAAACCTGTCTAGTCCTTAAAATTTTACTGTAAACTACAAATGCTATTAAAATTAAGAGCATTTAACCATAATAAAGCACATCTGGACATGCTCAGTAGGACATAAGGACATGTTTACAATTAAAAATGTTTTGAATGTGATTTGAAAAAATAAAAACTATTGCCACAATTTACTGTCCAAAATTTAGCAATAAACTGGCAAGAACATGTGTACTTTTTCTGCCAAAGTGTTTATAGTTAATAAACACAACACTCACTTGTAGCAGTTGATGTTTGAGACGGAGCTGATGTGATTGTGTTGACAGGGGGCGATGTGGTGGTGTCAAGTGCTATAAAACACAAACACTTCATGTGATTTGAAATACCTTTTAGTGAACTAAATACAATTTATTTCCTTAAAGTGCAAACAAAAATAATAGAATTAAAGAAAATTTTGTGGTAGAAGATGGTTTTAGAGACTGAAATAAAATAAACATTTTCAGACTGTTCTATTCTAGAACAGGGGTTCTCAACCTTTTTGACTCCAGGGCCCCCCATTGCATTCAACAATATTCAAAGGCCCCCCTTCCACTCAGATAACCTCAACATCTCTACCCGATAAAATATTTTAGAGCTTAATGTTAACTGGAAAAACATGTATTAACTATAAAAATGGTAAACTCATTTTGTCTCATTTTAAAACAACAACAACACTCACTTGAAGCAGTTGGTGTTTGAGACTGAGCTGACGTGCTTGTACCGACAGAGGGCGCTGTGGTACTTTCAACTGCTATAAAACAAAAGCTATCAATTCTAATGATGTGATTTGAAATACGTTTTACTGTGAACTATATAAAATATATTTTCCTTCAAATGCTAACAAGAATGATCGTTTTAAATAAAATGTTGTGGTTTCAGATTAACATTGTCACTTATTTACTTACTTACACTACAATTTCATGTTAAAATCTCCTTTTATTGTCTATTCTATTTTTATTGACTATTATTGACTTGTCATTAACTATTAGTATTCAGTTTGATTGTTCTTTCCTAATTTGAATTTTATTGCATTTTCTATATTTTTTTCATATTTTTATTGTTCTTTATGTTGCCTTGGCCGTGAGCAAACAAAGTAAATGTTTTATTGTACCTACATATGACAATAAAGAATTTGAACTTGAAATAAAAGAAACATTTCCAGGCATGTTCAGAAGGACATATCATGATTACAATAACTGCAACATTTGGCAGACAATGGCTATTTAAGTGTTTATATAATTGTTCATAAACAACAACACTCACTTGTGGCTGTTGATGTTGGTAAAGAAGTGCTTGTATCGACAGGGGGCGCTGTGGTGGTGCCAAGTGATATAAAACACAAACACACAATTCTCATGATGTGATTCACATTTTACTATGAACTTAAATATGTTTTTATTAATATGCTAATTCAAATGCTAACATTATTGACAATATTTGACTATTCTGATACCAAAATAAAATAAACATAAGTATATGATTACAATGAATACAATGATACACACATGCAATAACATTTCATACAGTTTAACAATAATTGTTAGTAAAACTACATTAGCCGTAAGATGTAAAATTAATATTTTTTTACACTTAAAACACAACAACAACACTCACTTGAAGCAGTTGGTGTTTGAGACTGAGCTGACGTGCTTGTACCGACAGAGGGCGCTGTGGTACTTTCAACTGCTATAAAACACAAACACTCAATTCTAATGATGTGATTTGAAATACGTTTTACTGTGAACTATATAAAATATATTTTCCTTCAAATGCTAACAAGAATGATAGTTTATATAAAATGTTGTGGTAGGAGATCGTTTTAAATTAACATTGTCACTTATTTATTTACTTACACAACAATTTCATGTAAAAATCTCCTTTATTGTATATTCTATTTTTATTGACTATTATTGATTTGTCATTAACTATTAGTATTCAGTTTGATTGTTCTTTCCTAATTTGACTTTAATTTAATTTTCTATATTTTGTTCATATTTTTATTGTTCTTAATGTTGCCTTGGCCATGAGCAAACAAAGTAAACGTTTTATTGTACCTACATATGACAATAAAGAACTTGAACTTGAAATAAAAGAAACATTTCCAGGCATGTTCAGAAGGACATATCATGATTACAATAACTTTAATATTCGACACACAATGGCTATTTAAGTGTTTATATAATTGTTCATAAACAACCACACTCACTTGTGGCTGTTGATGTTGGTAAAGAAGTGCTTGTATCGACAGGGTGCGCTGTGGTACTTTCAACTGCTATAAAACAAAAGCACTCAATTCTAATGATGTGATTTGAAATACGTTTTACCGTGAACTATATAAAATATATTTTCCTTCAAATGTTAACAAGAATGATCGTTTTAAATAAAATGTTGTGGTTTTAGATTAACATTGTCACTTATTTACTTACTTACACTACAATTTCATGTTAAAATCTCCTTTTATTGTCTATTCTATTTTTATTGACTATTATTGATTTGTCATTAACTATTAGTATTCAGTTTGATTGTTCTTTCCTAATTTGACTTTAATTGAATTTCCTATACTTTTTTCATATTTTTATCGTTCTTAATGTTGCCTTGGCCATGAGCAAACAAAGTAAACGTTTTATTGTACATACATATGACAATAAAGAACTTGAACTTGAAATAAAATAAACATTTCCAGGCATGTTCAGAAGGACATATCATGATTACAGTAACTGCAACATTCGACACACAATGGCTATTTAAGTGTTTATATAATTGTTCATAAACAACAACACTCACTTGTGGCTGTTGATGTTGGTAAAGAAGTGCTTGTATCGACAGGGGGCGCTGTGGTGGTGCCAAGTGATATAAAACACAAACACACAATTCTCATGATGTGATTTACATTTGACTATGAACTTAAATATGTTTTTATTAATATGCTAATTCAAATGCTAACATTATTGACAATATTTGACTATTCTGATACCAAAATAAAATAAAAGTAAGTATATGATTACAATGAATACAATGATATACACATGCAATAACATTTCATACAGTATAACAATAATTGTTAGTAAAACTACATTAGCCGTAAAATGTTAAATTAATATTTTTTTACAATTAAAACAACAACAACACTCACTTGAAGCGGTTGGTTTTTGAGACTGAGCTGACGTGCTTGTACCAACAGAGGGCGCTGTGGTACTTTCAACTGCTATAAAACACAAGCACTCAATTCTAATGATGTGTGATTTGAAATACGTTTTACTGTGAACTATATAAAATATATTTTCCTTAAAATGCTAACAAGAATGATCGTTTTAAATAAAATGTTGTGGTTTTAGATTAACATTGTCACTTATTTACTTACTTACACTACAATTTCATGTTAAAATCTCCTTTTATTGTCTATTCTATTTTTATTGACTATAATTGATTTGTCATTAAAATATTAGTATTCAGTTTGATTGTTCTTTCCTAATTTGACTTTTCTATATTTTGTTCATATTTTAATTGTCCTTTAAGTTGCCTTGGCCGTGAGCAAACAAAGTAAACTTTTTATCGTACCTACATATGACAATAAAGAACTTGAACTTGAAATAAAAGAAACATTTCCAGGCATGTTCAGAAGGACATATCATGATTACAATAACTTTAATATTCGGCACACAATGGCTATATAAGTGTTTATATAATTGTTCATAAACAACAACACTCACTTGTGGCTGTTGATGTTGGTAAAGAAGTGCTTGTATCGACAGGGGGCGCTGTGGTGGTGCCAAGTGATATAAAACACAAACACACAATTCTCATGATGTGATTTACATTTTACTATGAGCTTAAATATGTTTTTATTAATATGCTAATTCAAATGCTAACATTATTGACAATATTTGACTATTCTGATACCAAAATAAAATAAACATAAGTATATGATTACAATGAATACAATGATATACACATGCAATAACATTTCATACAGTTTAACAATAATTGTTAGTAAAACTACATTAGCCGTAAGATGTAAAATTAATATTTTTTTACAGTTACAACAACAACAACACTCACTTGAAGCAGTTTGTGTTTGAGACTGAGCTGACGTGCTTGTACCGACAGAGGGCGCTGTGGTACTTTCAACTGCTATAAAACAAAAGCACTCAATTCTAATGATGAGATTTGAAATACGTTTTACTGTGAACTATATAAAATATATTTTCCTTAAAATGCTAACAAGAATGATCGTTTTAAATAAAATGTTGTGGTTTTAGATTAACATTGTCACTTATTTACTTACTTACACTACAATTTCATGTTAAAATCTCCTTTTATTGTCTATTCTATTTTTATTGACTATTATTGATTTGTCATTAACTATTAGTATTCAGTTTGATTGTTCTTTCCTAATTTGACTTTAATTGAATTTTCTATACTTTTTTCATATTTTTATCGTTCTTAATGTTGCTTTGGCCATGAGCAAACAAAGTAAACGTTTTATTGTACCTACATATGACAATAAAGAATTTGAACTTGAAATAAAAGAAACGTTTCCAGGCATGTTCAGAAGGACATATCATGATTACAGTAACTGCAACATTTGGCACACAATGGCTATTTAAGTGTTTATATAATTGTTCATAAACAACAACACTCACTTGTGGCTGTTGATGTTGGTAAAGAAGTGCTTGTATCGACAGGGGGCGCTGTGGTGGTGCCAAGTGATATAAAACACAACACACAATTCTCATGATGATTTACATTTGACTATGAACTTAAATATGTTTTTATTAATATGCTAATTCAAATGCTAACATTATTGACAATATTTGACTATTCTGATACCAAAATAAAATAAAAGTAAGTATATGATTACAATGAATACAATGATACACACATGCAATAACATTTCATACAGTAAAACAATAATTGTTAGTAAAACTACATTAGCCGTAAAATGTTACATTAATATTTTTTTACAATTAAAACAACAACAACAACACTCACTTGAAGCGGTCAGTGTTTGAGACTGAGCTGACGTGCTTGTACCGACAGAGGGCGCTGTGGTACTTTCAACTGCTATAAACACAAAGCACAATTCTAATGATGTGATTTGAAATACGTTTTACCGTGAACTATATAAAATATATTTTCCTTCAAATGCTAACAAGAATGATAGTTTATATAAAATGTTGTGGTTTCAGATTAACATTGTCACTTATTTACTTACTTACACTACAATTTCATGTTAAAATCTCCTTTTATTGTCTATTCTATTTTTATTGACTTCTATTGATTTGTCATTAACTATTAGTTTTCAGTTTGATTGTTCTTTCCTAATTTGAATGTTATTGCATTTTCTATATTTTTTCATATTTTTCTTGTTCTGTATGTTGACATTGCCGTGAGCAAACAAAGTAAACGTTTTATTGTACCTACATATGACAATAAGAATTTGAACTTGAAATAAAGAAACGTTTTCCAGGCATGTTCAGAAGGACATATCATGATTACAGTAACTGCAACATTTGGCACACAATGGCTATTTAAGTGTTTTTATAATTGTTCATAAACAACAACACTCACTTGTGGCTGTTGATGTTGGTAAAGAAGTGCTTGTATCGACAGGGGGCGCTGTGGTGGTGCCAAGTGATATAAAACACAAACACACACAATTCTCACGCTATGATTTACATTTTACTATGAACTTAAATATGTTTTTATTAAAATGCTAATTAAAATGCTAACATTATTGACAATATTTGACTATTGTGATACCAAAATAAAATAAACATAAGTATATGATTACAATGAATACAATGATATACACATGCAATAACATTTTATACAGTATAACAATAATTGTTAGTAAAATTACATTAGCCGTAAGATGTAAAATTTATATTTTTTTACACTTAAAACAACAACAACAACACTCACTTGAAGCAGTTGGTGTTTGAGACTGAGCTGACATGCTTGTACCGACAGAGGGCGCTGTGGTACTTTCAACTGCTATAAGACACAAACACACAAATCTAATGATGTGATTTGAAATACGTTTTACTGTGAACTATATAAAATATATTTTCCTTAAAATGCCTAACAAGAATAATAGTTTATATAAAATGTTGTGGTAGGAGATCGTTTTAGATTAACATTGTCACTTATTTACTTACACAACAATTTCATGTTAAAATCTCCTTTTATTGTCTATTCTATTTTTATTGACTATAATTGATTTGTCATTAAATATTAGTATTCAGTTTGATTGTTCTTTCCTAATTTGACTTTTCTATATTTTGTTCATATTTTAATTGTCCTTTAAGTTGCCTTGGCCGTGAGCAAACAAAGTAAACTTTTTATCGTACCTACATATGACAATTAAGAACTTGAACTTGAAATAAAATAAACATTTCCAGGCATGTTCAGAAGGACATATCATGATTACAATAACTTTAATATTCGGCACACAATGGCTATATAAGTGTTTATATAATTGTTCATAAACAACAACACTCACTTGTGGCTGTTGATGTTGGTAAAGAAGTGCTTGTATCGACAGGGGGCGCTGTGGTGGTGCCAAGTGATATAAAACACAAACACACAATTCTCATGATGTGATTTACATTTTACTATGAGCTTAAATATGTTTTTATTAATATGCTAATTCAAATGCTAACATTATTGACAATATTTGACTATTCTGATACCAAAATAAAATAAACATAAGTATATGATTACAATGAATACAATGATACACACATGCAATAACATTTCATACAGTTTAACAATAATTGTTAGTAAAACTACATTAGCCGTAAGATCTAAAATTAATATTTTTTTACAGTTACAACAACAACAACACTCACTTGAAGCAGTTTGTGTTTGAGACTGAGCTGACGTGCTTGTACCGACAGAGGGCGCTGTGGTACTTTCAACTGCTATAAAACACAAACACACAATTCTAATGATGAGATTTGAAATACGTTTTACTGTGAACTATATAAAATATATTTTCCTTAAAATGCTAACAAGAATGATCGTTTTAAATAAAATGTTGTGGTTTTAGATTAACATTGTCACTTATTTACTTACTTACACTACAATTTCATGTTAAAATCTCCTTTTATTGTCTATTCTATTTTTATTGACTATTATTGATTTGTCATTAACTATTAGTATTCAGTTTGATTGT
Source organism: Triplophysa siluroides (assembly GCA_006030095.1). Lineage (NCBI taxonomy): Eukaryota > Metazoa > Chordata > Actinopteri > Cypriniformes > Nemacheilidae > Triplophysa > Triplophysa siluroides. The sequence goes on from VCII01000093.1 coordinate 5,085,163, forward strand.
TCTTTCCTAATTTGACTTTTGAATTTTTTTCTATACTTTTTTCATATTTTTATCGTTCTTAATGTTGCTTTGGCCATGAGCAAACAAAGTAAACGTTTTATTGTACCTACATATGACAATAAAGAATTTGAACTTGAAATAAAATAAACGTTTCCAGGCATGTTCAGAAGGACATATCATGATTACAGTAACTGCAACATTTGGCACACAATGGCTATTTAAGTGTTTATATAATTGTTCATAAACAACAACACTCACTTGTGGCTGTTGATGTTGGTAAAGAAGTGCTTGTATCGACAGGGGGCGCTGTGGTGGTGCCAAGTGATATAAAACACAAACACACAATTCTCATGATGTGATTTACATTTTACTATGAACTTAAATATGTTTTTATTAATATGCTAATTCAAATGCTAACATTATTGACAATATTTGACTATTCTGATACCAAAATAAAATAAAAGTAAGTATATGATTACAATGAATACAATGATACACACATGCAATAACATTTCATACAGTAAAACAATAATTGTTAGTAAAACTACATTAGCCGTAAAATGTTAAATTAATATTTTTTTACAATTAAAACAACAACAACAACACTCACTTGAAGCGGTCAGTGTTTGAGACTGAGCTGACGTGCTTGTACCGACAGAGGGCGCTGTGGTACTTTCAACTGCTATAAAACAAAAGCACTCAATTCTAATGATGTGATTTGAAATACGTTTTACTGTGAACTATATAAAATATATTTTCCTTCAAATGCTAACAAGAATGATCGTTTTAAATAAAATGTTGTGGTTTGAGATTAACATCGTCACTTATTTACTTACTTACACGACAATTTCATGTTAAAATCTCCTTTTATTGTCTATTCTATTTTTATTGACTACTATTGATTTGTCATTAACTATTAGTATTCAGTTTGATTGTTCTTTCCTAATTTGAATTTTATTGCATTTTCTATATTTTTTCATATTTTTCTTGTTCTGTATGTTGATATTGCCGTGAGCAAACAAAGTAAACGTTTTATTGTACCTACATATGACAATAAAGAATTTGAACTTGAAATAAAAGAAACGTTTCCAGGCATGTTCAGAAGGACATATCATGATTACAATAACTGCAACATTTGGCACACAATGGCTATTTAAGTGTTTTTATAATTGCTCATAAACAACAACACTCACTTGTGGCTGTTGATGTTGGTAAAGAAGTGCTTCTATCGACAGGGGGCGCTGTGGTGGTGCCAAGTGATATAAAACACACAACACACAATTCTCACGCTATGATTTACAATTTACTATGAACTTAAATATGTTTTTATTAAAATGCTAATTCAAATGCTAACATTATTGACAATATTTGACTATTGTGATACCAAAATAAAATAAACATAAGTATATGATTACAATGAATACAATGATACACACATGCAATAACATTTTGTAGAGTATAACAATAATTGTTAGTAAAATTACATTAGCCGTAAGATGTAAAATTAATATTTTTTTACAGTTAAAACAACAACAACACTCACTTGAAGCAGTTGGTGTTTGAGACTGAGCTGACGTGCTTGTACCGACAGAGGGCGCTGTGGTACTTTCAACTGCTATAAGACAAAAGCACTCAATTCTAATGATGTGATTTGAAATACGTTTTACTGTGAACTATATAAAATATATTTTCCTTCAAATGCTAACAAGAATGATCGTTTTAAATAAAATGTTGTGGTTTTAGATTAACATTGTCACTTATTTACTTACACTACAATTTCATGTTAAAATCTCCTTTTATTGTCTATTCTATTTTTATTGACTACTATTGATTTGTCATTAACTATTAGTTTTCAGTTTGATTGTTCTTTCCTAATTTGAATTTTATTGCATTTTCGATATTTTTTCATATTTTTCTTGTTCTGTATGTTGATATTGCCGTGAGCAAACAAAGTAAACGTTTTATTGTACCTACATATGACAATAAAGAATTTGAACTTGAAATAAAAGAAACGTTTCCAGGCATGTTCAGAAGGACATATCATGATTACAATAACTGCAACATTTGGCACACAATGGCTATTTAAGTGTTTATATAATTGTTCATAAACAACAACACTCACTTGTGGCTGTTGATGTTGGTAAAGAAGTGCTTGTATCGACAGGGGGCGCTGTGGTGGTGCCAAGTGATATAAAACACAAACACACAATTCTCATGATGTGATTCACATTTTACTATGAACTTAAATATGTTTTTATTAATATGCTAATTCAAATGCTAACATTATTGACAATATTTGACTATTCTGATACCAAAATAAAATAAACATAAGTATATGATTACAATGAATACAATGATACACACATGCAATAACATTTCATACAGTTTAACAATAATTGTTAGTAAAACTACATTAGCCGTGAGATGTAAAATTAATATTTTTTTACAGTTAAAACAACAACAACAACACTCACTTGAAGCAGTTGGTGTTTGAGACTGAGCTGACGTGCTTGTACCGACAGAGGGCGCTGTGGTACTTTCAACTGCTATAAAACAAAAGCACTCAATTCTAATGATGTGATTTGAAATACGTTTTACTGTGAACTATATAAAATATATTTTCCTTCAAATGCTAACAAGAATGATAGTTTATATAAAATGTTGTGGTATTAGATTAACATTGTCACTTATTTATTTACTTACACTACAATTTCATGTAAAAATCTCCTTTTATTGTCTATTCTATTTTTATTGACTATTATTGATTTGTCATTAACTATTAGTATTCAGTTTGATTGTTCTTTTCCTAATTTACTTTTATTGCATTTTCTATATTTTTTTCATATTTTTATTGTTCTGTATGTTGACATTGCCGTGAGCAAACAAAAGTAAACGTTTTTGTACCTACATATGACAATAAAGAATTTGAACTTGAAATAAAAGAAACGTTTCCAGGCATGTTCAGAAGGACATATCATGATTACAATAACTGCAACATTTGGCACACAATGGCTATTTAAGTGTTTATATAATGGTTCATAAACAAAAACACTCACTTGTGGCTGTTGATGTTGGTAAAGAAGTGCTTGTATCGACAGGGGGCGCTGTGGTGGTGCCAAGTGATATAAAACACAAACACACAATTCTCATGATGTGATTTACAATTTACTATGAACTTAAATATGTTTTTATTAAAATGCTAATTCAAATGCTAACATTATTGACAATATTTGACTATTCTGATACCAAAATAAAATAAAAATAAGTATATGATTACAATGAATACAATGATACACACATGCAATAACATTTTGTAGAGTATAACAATAATTGTTAGTAAAAATTACATTAGCCGTAAGATATAAAATTAATATTGTTTTACACTTAAAACAACAACAACAACACTCACTTGAAGCAGTTGGTGTTTGAGACTGAGCTGACATGCTTGTACTGACAGAGGGCGCTGTGGTACTTTCAACTGCTATAAAACACAAACACACAATTCTAATGATGTGATTTGAAATACGTTTTACTGTGAACTATATAAAATATATTTTCCTTCAAATGCTAACAAGAATGATAGTTTATATAAAATGTTGTGGTATTAGATTAACATTGTCACTTATTTATTTACTTACACTACAATTTCATGTAAAAATCTCCTTTTATTGTCTATTCTATTTTTATTGACTATTATTGATTTGTCATTAACTATTAGTATTCAGTTTGATTGTTCTTTCCTAATTCTACTTTTATTGCATTTTCTATATTTTTTTCAATATTTTTATTGTTCTGTATGTAGACATTGCCGTGAGCAAACAAAGTAAACGTTTTATTGTACCTACATATGACAATAAAGAATTTGAACTTGAAATAAAAGAAACATTTCCAGGCATGTTCAGAAGGACATATCATGATTACAATAACTGCAACATTCGACACACAATGGCTATTTAAGTGTTTATATAATTGTTCATAAACAAAAACACTCACTTGTGGCTGTTGATGTTGGTAAAGAAGTGCTTGTATCGACAGGGGGCGCTGTGGTGGTGCCAAGTGATATAAAACACAAACACACAATTCTCATGATGTGATTTACATTTTACTATGAGCTTAAATATGTTTTTATTAATATGCTAATTCAAATGCTAACATTATTGACAATATTTGACTATTCTGATACCAAAATAAAATAAAAATAAGTATATGATTACAATGAATACAATGATACACACATGCAATAACATTTTGTAGAGTATAACAATAATTGTTAGTAAAATTACATTAGCCGTAAGATATAAAATTAATATTGTTTTACACTTAAAACAACAACAAACAACACTCACTTGAAGCAGTTGGTGTTTGAGACTGAGCTGACGTGCTTGTACCGACAGAGGGCGCTGTGGTACTTTCAACTGCTATAAAACAAAAGCACTCAATTCTAATGATGTGATTTGAAATACGTTTTACTGTGAACTATATAAAATATATTTTCCTTCAAATGCTAACAAGAATGATAGTTTATATAAAATGTTGTGGTTTAGATTAACATTGTCACTTATTTATTTACTTACACTACAATTTCATGTAAAAATCTCCTTTTATTGTCTATTCTATTTTTATTGACTATTATTGATTTGTCATTAACTATTAGTATTCAGTTTGATTGTTCTTTCCTAATTCTACTTTTATTGCATTTTCTATATTTTTTTCAATATTTTTATTGTTCTGTATGTAGACATTGCCGTGAGCAAACAAAGTAAACGTTTTATTGTACCTACATATGACAATAAAGAATTTGAACTTGAAATAAAAGAAACATTTCCAGGCATGTTCAGAAGGACATATCATGATTACAATAACTGCAACATTCGACACACAATGGCTATTTAAGTGTTTATATAATTGTTCATAAACAAAAACACTCACTTGTGGCTGTTGATGTTGGTAAAGAAGTGCTTGTATCGACAGGGGGCGCTGTGGTGGTGCCAAGTGATATAAAACACAAACACACAATTCTCACGCTATGATTTACAATTTACTATGAACTTAAATATGTTTTTATTAAAATGCTAATTCAAATGCTAAAATTATTGACAATATTTGACTATTCTGATACCAAAATAAAATAAAAATAAGTATATGATTACAATGAATACAATGATACACACATGCAATAACATTTTATACAGTATAACAATAATTGTTAGTAAAATTACATTAGCCGTAAGATGTTAAATAAATATTTTTTTACAGTTAAAACAACAACAACACTCACTTGAAGCAGTTGGTGTTTGAGACTGAGCTGACGTGCTTGTACCGACAGAGGGCGCTGTGGTACTTTCAACTGCTATAAAACACAAACACACAATTCGAATGATGTGATTTGAAATACGTTTTACTGTGAACTATATAAAATATATTTTTCTTCAAATGCTAACAAGAATAATAGTTTATATAAAATGTTGTGGTAGGAGATCGTTTTAGATTAACATTGTCACTTATTTACTTACACAACAATTTCATGTAAAAATCTCCTTTTATTGTCTATTCTATTTTTATTGACTATAATTGATTTGTCATTAAATATTAGTATTCAGTTTGATTGTTCTTTCCTAATTTGACTTTTCTATATTTTGTTCATATTTTAAATGTCCTTTAAGTTGCCTTGGCCGTGAGCAAACAAAGTAAACTTTTTATCGTACCTACATATGACAATTAAGAACTTGAACTTGAAATAAAAGAAACGTTTCCAGGCATGTTCAGAAGGACATATCATGATTACAATAACTTTAATATTCGGCACACAATGGCTATATAAGTGTTTATATAATTGTTCATAAACAACAACACTCACTTGTGGCTGTTGATGTTGGTAAAGAAGTGCTTGTATCGACAGGGGGCGCTGTGGTGGTGCCAAGTGATATAAAACACAAACACACAATTCTCATGATGTGATTCACATTTTACTATGAACTTAAATATGTTCTTATTAATATGCTAATTCAAATGCTAACATTATTGACAATATCATATTAACTATAAACACATCTTTGAAATGTCATAATGTGTATAACTATTAGGAGTGTAACCGTCATGAGCTGTCACAGGGAAAATTTCAAATCAAGTAATCATTCCTATGCCCTACTCCCTTCGAAGGGCAGAGCCCTTGTAGTTTACACTTTGGAGTGAGCAGGGTATTTGCATGCCATTATGTAGACGTTTGAAATGCACTTGGCAAAGGAAGCGACGTGTTAGGCCCTTTTCACAATGACGTCACTTAACGTCTGCCTTCTCGCAAAGGAGTGTATCATGACATCTGTCTTGCAACAAACAAGAAGAAGAAGTATTGCCGTTGCGCTGGAACTTAACAACAGTGACAGAACAGTTATTCAAGTACTTATCTTAGCACCTTCGCTAACACAAAAAGAAAACAAAACACTTACCTTCATAATCAAAGAGGTACTGTTCAACGAAGTATTTGTATCCGTTATCTATAGCTTTGATCTTGTAATAAGCGAAAATTGGTCCGCAAGATGTTGTACATCATCTAGCCGTATTTGTGGCAGCTGTGCAAGGGACTTGGTAAACTCCATTCTGAGGCGCTAGCGGAAGTAACGATACACTGCTTCGCGGCAGAACGAAAGGTGCGTGACGTCATGTGAAAAGGGCCTATTTCCTAACTGTTTGCAAATAAACACACATTTTATATATATATATTTTTTTTTAATATGCTCTATATAATACACCAGCTGATAATGAGGAAATGTTTCTTTCTTTTCCCACATCGTTTTGTCTTCTTTTTTTTTTTTTTTTATACCCTCATTTTTTTTTTCCCTTGTCATTTCGTTACATTCTTCGACTTTTTCAGTTTAACATAGTTATAACATTTTGGTGGTCAAATATTAAAACATGCACATATTGCATCCGGTATGTGTGCCTTTTCACAATATTTAATTCAAACGAATATCGTCTTTTTAATAAAATGTTATATTCCTTATAACGTTAGTTTACTCAAAAAAAATATTTCTGTCAATTTATTCACCTCCATTCCATCCAAGATGTGGGTGGCATTGTTTTTTCAAGAAGATATTTATGAAGATATTACCCTATTTATGAAGATATTTGGTTGAATGAATGAAAGTCAGATCAATGAAAGTCAAAAACTTTACAACACTCAGCACAAAAGTAATGCCTGCCCCTTGACGTTAAACTGGTGTATTATAAAGCGAATCAATCGGTGTGTGCAAGAAACTCAACGCTATTATCGAATCTTCGGGTGAATTCCAATCGCATTCATGTGACCCACGCACTTATAAGGACAGATCCTTTGAAGTGGAGGTTCATCAGAGGGGAGATGAACAGCTGTTTCCGTAAATATAGCTGTTTAAATCATACATAATGAATGCAGTAATAAAAACAACACCGTTTTCCAATGATCTGAGACAACAGTTCACGTGGTGTACCCTTCCTGCAGTTACTTTTGTCGGCACAAGATGCGTTTTGGTTCGCGACCAGATGTTTGCGCGCGAATCTGGTGCGAGACTTTTACCACACCCTTGCAGGTTTGGATGTTGCGGGAATGATTGGCATTTTTAGCACGGCTGGTTAATACCCAAGTGGCAATGTGTTCACTCCACAGTGGAGTAGGGCATATGAATGATGACTATATTTGGAATGTTGCCCCTGACGGTTCGATAAACATATGAAAAAAACCCTGATGTTTTGTGCTCAGGGTGTGGTTTCAAGCAAACATCTATTTCCAGTAGCAGAATGTTGAGTCTCGGTTAAAGAAGTTCTTGTATTGACAGGGGGCGTTGTGTTACTTTCAACTGCTATAAAACACAAACACTCTCTAAAACTACTGTATAAAACTATTTTTCATTTAAGTAACATGCTTACATGATTAACATTATAACAGAATTTATATTGTTTATAATTGTCCATAAGCAACAACACTCACTTGTAGCTGTTGATGTTGGAGAAGTGTTTGTAGTGACAGGGGATGCTGTGGTACTTTCCACTGCTATAAAACATTTCATTTATGTTTCCTTGTAAACTCTATAAATATATTTTTATTTAAACGCTCACATAAGTGACAGTATTAAAGACTTTTTAGTAGTGGAAGATTGTTTTAAATCTAAAAAAAATTATATTATAACAATTAATTATACAATTACTTTATTTCAGACTAAATTACAAGACTTATTAGTAAAATCACAATTGCAGTAAACTGTGTTACTATAAGTAACTATAAGCACAATATACAGTACCACATTAACAATAAACTGAGAAGGACACATCTATAATTTTCCTATAATAGCATTAATATAATCGTCAATAAATGCAACACTTTGTTGATGTTGATGTGGTACTATCAACTGCTATAAAGCACAAACACATAGTTCTCATGATGTGATTTGAAATACGTTTTACTGTGAACTATCTAAAATATATTCCTTTAAAAAATGTGTTATGCTCAAACATAATTGACAGTTCTTATTGGTAAGAGGTGGTGTCTGAGATGAAAAGAAAGCACTCACTTGTTAAGTTCTCCGCGTTTAGAACCTGTGGGAAGATGGGTTATATTATATTAATGTAACAGAGAAAGAAAGCATCCACATTTAAGCTAAGCCACCATCTTTATCTGGTGTTGCGTGGAGTTTTACTGTTAGAAATGTTGGTGTTTGTCGGGGGTAGAATTCACAGATGGACAATGAATGTGCTAAACTTGATTCAAGCAAAACCTCAAATATTCCTTCCTAACCACAGAAAATAACACCTTTATAAAACATTAAACTATCTGAATAGCACAGCAAGACTTGACGCAAACAAGATTTTGTAAAGACTTGATACCTGACTTGTTCAAGTATTACAAATTACAAATGAACAGCTATTCTGAAAGGTTTAGGAAGATTTATAAAGCTTTGCGTGTTATGCAAATGGTCACCACCAGTTTTAGTTTTCCTTCTTAAAGAAGCAATGTGGAGCTTTTAGTCTATCTAGTGGTGAGGTAGCGATTTGCCACCAATGGCTCATTCCATCGCTCACCTCTCCCTTTTCGAAGCACTACGACAACTGACCGATTTTCTTATCAGAACAACAATAAACGTTTACACACAACAGCAGAAAATTGTAACATATAAAACACTGTAAACCAGAATACAACAAAAAAGGCACTTTTATGATAAAACCGGCTAAGGACATTAAGGGGAAGTATTACATATGAACACCTCACCGCATAAAAAGAGAAGGGAAACTAGTGGTAATTTTAAGAAAGGCTTTTCCTCTTGATTTTTGAACACAAACATACAAAAAATGCTCTAAAAATCCCAGGTGAAACATTAATACTAATGAGTAAAGACAAATCCACAACTTCCTCATAATGAACAGAAAGATGTTCAAACTCCACACAGTCAAAGTAGGCTATTTAAGTTAAATAAATCAAATATTTACTATACTGTTAAATATAAAACTATCTGATCTAATTACACAGCCTCTCTTTAAAATTGTCACAAAGCCCACATGATGGCATCAAAAACATGTTCGCTTAAAAGTTTATTCATTGTTATATTGCACTGGGCAATGTTGGCGTCATGGACTCAAACATTTAAGCAAAGATAAATAAACATGATAAGAGAAAAAACTAATTATGATTTATTGACTATTTATTACTTTGATTTGTTTTTAATATTTAATAAATTAACAGAAATGTTATGCCAAATATGAGTAACATTGACTGTTCTTATCATATGGCCTCAGCAAAGTTTTGGAATTTAATGGTCAGGAAGAACTTCACCCAAAGCCCATAGTAACCATTTCCCATAATTTCCCTCTCCAGGGACATGTCGTCACTCTCTCACCCTTCACAATGCAGTTTCTTTACACCACCCTGCCCTACCTTCAGCTAAGGAAAGCCGTGGTTCGTCCCCTTCAAGGAAAAGAAGTGAAATAAAGACTGCTTATTGTTGCATAACATAATTCAGCATTATACTAAAAAACTGAAATCTTATCTTAATATAAGCTATATGATTGCATTTTAAAAATGTTTTTATTTTATTAACATTATGTAGCTATTGGTATGCAACGTTGGTAACATACAGAGACCAGCTGGATTATGTAATTCACAGTGCTTAAAGAGAGCGTTCAACCAAAAATAAAAAAAATATGTCATCATTTATTCATTCTCATATCATTTAAAACCTTTATGTGTATTTTCTTCTGTGGAACACGAAATATGATATTTTGAGAAATGTCTCAGTGGTTTTGTGTTCATACAATGTAAATCATTGGAGTATATGTTACCAACTTCCTTCAAAATATATTATTTTGTGTTTTGCGGAGGAAAGAAAGTCATACAGGTTTGAAATAACATGAAGGCGAGTAAATGTTGAAATAATTTTTAGACAGATAAGGCCACAGTGGCTTCCCAGAGATAGCAGCTGCAATGGCTTTTTGCTCCTCTATGGTCTCCGGCTCAGTCCTGACATCTGGGGCTTGTAGCATAAACTGCTTGGACTAGTCTTACAAGTAAGTCATCCAATTTATTTTACAAAACTGGGCATACCTTCTTTAAGTCAGTCAAATAAAAAGATACATTGGACTAATTAAAATCTAAAAAGTAAGACTTATTAGTCCTAACTAATTGCTAGTCAGTGAGACTGGTGGTTAAAACACAGTCTTAACTTAATGGCTATGTTTATGCATCTGGCCCCTGGCTTCACCTGGTGGCTTTCTGCTCCGCCTTGGCCTCCTCCCTTGTCTCCTACTCCACCTGCACCCCTGTGGTGGTTACCTGCTCTAATGGCACCACATACACAATTTCCACTATGAATTCAGACCACTAAAAATGGATGTCCTCTCAAATAGTGAACTATATTAGGTCATGGAGGCTATTTTGGACACAGCCCTTAATTGTAGTCCTGTGGCCCTGCCTTCTTTGTGTTCAGCTGTGTCTTTTAACCCCAGATTAGTCTATCTATACTTAAACCTGTGTGTTTCTTGTGTTCATGGTACAGTATTGTTTTATGTCATGGATGTTTCTTTGTTCCTGTTACCCCTGTTTTTGATTCTTTTAAGAAATATTTTTGCATTTGGATCCTGTTTCCTCTTCGAACTTTTCCTATCTTTAAAGTTTTGTTTTGTAACATTTTCAAGATTATTTCTATGTGTTGGTTTAATCCTTCAATTTACCACTTGTCAGTTTTAAAAGTACTTGCTTATCACCTACATTAATAAAATCAATACATCAGAATTATGGGGATAAAATTTGACATCTTTTCTGTTCAGTTCATTTGTAAACACGTTGAATGTTCAAAACTTACTTCCAATTAACATGAACACATGTTATTACAATTAGGAAATCTGCCATCGATTACTAATTATTATTCCAATGTCCACATGTGACCAAACATTAACCACAGACTGCATTCCTTTGAAACTATGCCACTTTGAAGGACACGAAAGATTATTTGGTCATGTAGCAGTATACGAATCAGTACATTTTGAACACAATTTCATGATTTTTCTATTCATCTCATTTTTGATCACAAGTAGTTCAGCTCAGGATAACATGAACATTAAGAAACATATAATAGCCTACTATATTGTACTGTTTTTGTATGTTTAAATACGGTTTCTTCCAGTGTTGAAATATAGGCTATGTGTCTGATTTGTGTGCATGACTTGGTTGATCGGAAATGTACGCACATATAAAAACTGGGACTGGAATATGATCTGTTAATTGGAAAACTGTTTTGAAAGACAAACAGACACATTTGCATGTTATCTAAATGCTACTTTATAACCACAGGCACATATGCGTTTAGAATGTCTTCACCCACAAACATGCAAAGCAAGCATGCAAATTTGTCTTGTTCATGTATCACGCCAACAAAGGATTGCTGAATTAGACTCTAATAAAATAATATCCCGAGCAGCCATGGATGTACCATTTTTAAACATGAAAGCAACAACTGTATCAAACAAAATAACAAACCTCGGTTGAAACACAATGCAGAGTGCTCTGTGCATTTGCTATTATTGGATAAACTCTTACAAGTAAAAGTTATTAACAGTAATGCCATAGAATAACTACTTTTGTTTTCTCAATGAACAATTTAGATAGTCCAAAGAGCCTTTTCCACTACGAAGAAACGTTTCGCATTTCTCACATTTTCCTTCTTCAATGTTGTAAAAAGAATTAGGCAATGACGACCCTTTTAGTCCGATCTAATAAAGGGAAATTAAAAATCTGGTGTTGGTGTGACAGAATTCTCTTCAGAAATCTGTATGATCATGATATTCCCCTGACAATGTTGCAACCATTTTGGGCTAAACCTATTGACCAGTATAAGACATAAGACAACTTCCTGTGGGGTGAGTGAAAGCGATGGCTGAAGTGTTTGAGTGGTGAGAATAACAGGAAAAGAATGATGTAAACTTCTTCAGGGTGGACTTTCTAACATCGTGCAAACCCGTAACAGTCTGGCCTGAGTCTCAGGTTCCGCTTCAGCTGAGCTACACCTTTACAAACGATATTTAATATCCTATTTCCTATTTCAGCACTTCAGGAAATTCAGTTTTACATCATGAGTTTTAAACTCAGGTCCTTGAATACATCTACAGGATATTTAAGACTATTTTAAAGGCGTATAGACGCTCTTTCAAGGGCAGTTTAAGTATGTCAAATAGTGCTTCAAGAAATCTCAGGACAGAAAGCTAAACAAAATATTGTCTATGACACACTATACACTGGCCAAGAGCCTGAATCATCTTTCAGCCTTCATAATAAACAATTAATGACCTAACCACACAGTTTTGTGTGGTTAGTACACAAAACTGTAAAATTGACATACAGTATACACACTATCGTCAAATTCAAGTGCAACTACATATTTGTCATTTCATTTTATGGCATTTTTATGTTTTAATACTGTTAACAAAAAAAAAAAGGGTATCATATTTATGACACCTGTTGTTGAACAAAATTTGAAAAATAAAAAAAGTTTAAAAATATGTGAATAAAACACAAAATAAACAGTATCATATTAAGCAAAATTCTGCAGAGAAATGCCAGTGAAGCATGATATGCAAAGAAGGCCAGTTTATAAGAAAACATCACACGATTCAACCCGAACTTTTTCTGAGAACTAAAGATAGTGCTTTGTCCTACGTCAGAGATCGACTCTGATGATAAATGTTAATCCAATTATGTTAAAATAACCAAGCGAACAAAATGATTTGGATTAATATTCTCGAGTGGATTGATTTTGGATTGTTCACTGCTTCAGTGTTTCTCAGAAAATGTATATAACTACATATAACTTCTCTTGTTTCCTCTATTTGTTTTTTCTATTTTATTTTTATTTTTTTATCTCCTTATTGTTTTCTTTAATGCCAATAGGGACTCCTGAGATAGGCGCAGGCTCCCCGTGACCCGAGGTAGTTCGGACAAGCGGTAGAAAATGGATGGATGGATGGATGAATTTTATCCCAATAAATTCAGCAATTGAATCTACAGAAAAGTATATTTCAGAGAGTAGTTCGTCACATTACCAGTATACATTAACAAAGTATCCAATTGTTGTCTTCATTAATTAATTCAACTCCTTATTGTATGTAGTCTGTATTAAGAAAAATAAACAAATATATTTCCTTTATGTAATTTACTTCATGCAGTGTTGTTTAAATGTCCAAACGCTTTCGAAAAGGCTTTAAACGATTGAAGCACGTTTAAAAATGTAGAAATGAGAAAGCAACAATTAACCATTAGGCTACTGTCTTGCGCTGGGAACAAAAACGGTAGACGATACAATACACAAGGATGCCCAGGTCGAGGGATGCTTTCAGTAACATCAGTAGAGCAACAAGTGCGCTTGTCATCAAACTCCACATTATAGAAAGTCGACTTACCTGAAGAATGACACAAAACAGAAGCGCCGTGCCTTTACATGCTGTTATCAAAGCAATACATCCCATTTTATTCTTATTTTAGTCCCGACCAGCGATGCTCATATCATGTTGTCATAGGTTTCAGCGCAACTTTTCACAACGATAAATATCGCTTTAAACTCGTTAAACTGGACGGTTTCAGTGATGTCTAAGCAGTTGGATCTCGTTTACTGTCATGGTTGTTAAATGTGGTGTTGTTAATGTGAACATTGTTAAAGTTCCGCCTCTGACCGCTTTCAAGCGTTGCAAAACTCAACGCTTCACTCATCGCTTCAGTGCATTAGCGGACGTAATGACCGCTATTCCGCCCCCCTCAAACTAAACAGGAAGTTAAATGTACCCTGTTACTGTAAATCAACTGTGTCCAAATATGTTGACATCCGAAATGTGTGCACTTTTGGTGGTAATGAGGAGACATTAGCACACTTATTTTCTTCTTGTAAACTGGTTCAGAAATGTTGGTTTGATTGGTTGGCCATAGCCTAAGGCCCCCATTTTTGTGCAACCTTTTAATTTGAAAGATATTATTTGTTATTATGCTAACCTGGTCAACTAATCTAAAGAATACATTTTAAATGTTTTCATTTTGTTTGGCAAATGTTTTATACATAAACTAAAATATTTGGGATCAAGCCCTATTCTGTCGCCCCTTTTGATCGAAGTAGACTCGCTGCTCAAGTCTTTTTATTTATCTGGAAATAAAAAAGATATTAGGTTGTTGAAGATGTATGAGAAAATCCATTCCTTCTTTTCTCGGACATTGTAATTTCTTCTCCTCTTTACATTTATGTCTATCGTTGTGTTTAATCCCTTTATTGACTTTGTTGTTTACATATTTGTCATCGAAAGTCCTTATTGTTGTCCTGATATATATATATATGTATATATTTATATGTTTTAGTACAGTCTTGTATATTATGCAATCTAAAAAAACTAAACAGGAAGTTATAACATCTATTTATTTTTTAAAGTACCACTGGGAATTTGAGAGACGGTCAGACTTCTTGTTACCTGTAGGACGCTTGTAAGAAAATCTGTTTGCGCACTTTACATATATTTAAATATAATTCCCATTACATCATTGTAATGTGTATAAAAAGTGTATAAAAAGAGAACAATTCCGATGATCATCACGCAGGGCTTGTAACAGAAGCCGGTGGCTTGACAGGTAAATTTAGGATTAGTTTGCGCCAACCCTGGGTTTAAGTTACCATGTGTAGCTCGGCTTTAATCGGTGTTCATCGGCAAGGTAATTAACCTGCTCCGGAGCAAGCTATGATCTAGAATCTAGATTAAAGATCTCACACCGAAACTGAACCAATCAACTGTGAGTCAATTTACATATAAATGACGCAACATTTTTTTTTTATAATGTGTAATTAAATAAAAATACTGAAATCATGAAATCAAATAATGCTTACTATATAGATAAATTTTGATTTAAGAGATAACATTTGCTGGTTACTCATATGAAATGTATTTATTTTACATTCTTTTATTGTACTACACACAATTTGTATTTCTTTGCATTGCATTTTTTACATTCTTGAGATGCAGAACATCTAGGAACACTTTCAGTTTCACTATATTAAGACATTTATCTTCTTTGTCCACTAAAGAAACCTTCTATTAAACAGCTAAGACAGACAAAACCATACATTGACAGGTGACATCACATATCTTTTAACACTGCTATTTTAATCCTTTTTTCTCAAATCAAGTTCTACTTAGAATCCACCCAAATAATATATCATACAGTATGCCTACATTTTAAAATGTATAAGACATTTTAATGCTGCAATGCTGCAATGCCTTTGTTATTGCCCAATGCATCTGTGTTTTGTCAGTGCTTGAGGAAGGTAAAGTAAATGGGGAATAGTACAAAACCCTTTGAATGAATTAAATATGCGACCAAAAATCTATTTCAAACTTCAATACAATCTTTCCTTCTTTGTTCTATGACAGGACTGTTTGATAGCCTGTTGGTGGGAGACAGGGGTCCTGTATGCAGAGGTTTTTGCTACCCTGACCACAGAACCCCTTCGATATGGCCCTCAGTCAAGTCAAGATTGAGACGACCCTGAGATTTTTAAATGACTACTAAGTTCACATACTGACATTTTTTATTTAGCCTTCTTTATTTAGGATCAGCCTCTCAAGTGTATTTTGTTCACATTTCTTCTGTAACCTATGGAGGTCGACACTTCAGTGTCAGGGAAAGGTTGTTAAATATCCTAGAACAGAGACACCAGTAACGTAAAATATAAATCTTCACATCACACGTGTGCCATAATGAATAGCACATTACAATTATCTCTTTAACTCTGTCAGAGCGCACAGATAGTTTCACTTCATCATGTGCTTCACCCTCATTCATAAAAGTAAACTATGGGTTACTAATATAAGGCAGGATATTTTCATCACACATACTGTATACACATACATCATTACATTACCGTAGTATTTACCTTATAGGATACTTCAGTAAATGAGTGTACTATGTAGTTCTACTATACAGCCGAAACAGTACCACTCCGTGGCTGTAATACATTTTTGTGTTACTAATATTTGCGCATAATTATTTCCTGAGAAACATAAAGAACTCCAAAGTCACTCGTTGATGTGCACACGCGCGTGAACTAATCTTAGCTTCTGGATCAAAGTTGAGTCGACAAAGAAACTCTGTGAGCTGTTTCACTGTGCCAACAAAGATCACATTGGTTTTGTCAACACAAAACTAATCCTGTAACCCTGAATTTGTTCAGCTATATTCACGGTACAGGCCCCAGGTCTGAAATGTTTATAAACATATTCGGTTATTGTTATTAAATATAATATAACATTACAATTCCCGCTTGTCCAACAAATATTTTAAAACATATCATTTTATTATAGCTGGTCACATCAACCAGTCCATTTTAGAGACTGTACTTCCTGTTCCACAGAATTTATTTGCACTGGATACTTCCTTCTTTCACAGCATTGGTCAAAGTGACCCATTCTGATGAAGATTTCCATAACTCCCACACAAAGGGTCTATCTGTGTCCGATAAATAGAATTGATGTTCAATTCTGCAAAATGAAATTCAACTATATTGAATTTCTGGCAGTACACAGTAGGATTTCTGATAAAAAAGAGTGATGTTTGACTCCAGATTGTTGGGACAAAAATGGTAGAATACAATGGGTGTACAGGATTGAAAAATGTCACAAGCTAAACTCATTTATCCGCAAATGTGTCATTATGAAACTATTGTTTACTGATTTGACAAACAATTGTATTTACTTTGCTTGATTGTGTTAATAATAAAAAAATAGATGTATAAGAAACGTCTCGGTTACGTATGTAACCTCTGTTCCCTGATGGAGGGAACGAGACGTTGTGTCGAGAACGACAGATGGGGTTCGCCCTTGAGAACCAATCAACTCTGACTACTATAGAAAAGGCCAATGAAATTTGGCGAATGAAATTTGCATGCCGGTCTCCGCCCCCGGATGTCCGGTATAAAAGGAAGCCGGCGTGCAGCATTCACTTACCTTTAGTTCTGAAGAGCCTGAGAGCCTCTCATGACTGCAGCAGAATACGATACGTGTTTGTGGCATAAAGGACACAACGTCTCGTTCCCTCCATCAGGGAACAGAGGTTACATACGTAACCGAGACGTTCCCTTTCTGTCGGTCTCTCGACGTTGTGTCGAGAACGACAGATGGGGTTGCCTATGGAAAACGCCACAACGCTGTATCGCGTCACAGTCTCTAGCGAAGCGACGGTAAGGCCTGGGCGTGTCAGCTCGATGCTTTCGCGAAACTGTAACCTTCCAGTGTGGTGGTCGGGGGGTTCCAGAGCTTTCTAGGAGAAAGATGGGAACAGCCCTGACCGGTAACCTTTCACGGACGGAGGCCTTAGCTCTCTAATGGCGAGAGGCCGTCCGGCTCGGGTTTACACCGGGCAAGCGCAACTTCCTTAATTAGGGATGCGCTGCAGAGGCCACCTCCTACCCGTGGGGAGGAAAATGGTGGAAAAGGTATGGTCTCGTCCTTGGTGGAGAACGCATGGAACGTGCGGGCTGAGTAGTTAACCGCGAGGTGGAGGTCCACCTGGGGAAGCTCATGGGTTACCAGGAGTGGGAACCATATCATGAGGATACATCAGACGGAACAGCCCACGGGGGGGGTGTTACAGGCGTCCGGTAGCACTAGGTCCGGTTAGAGCCAGGGGATGGCTCACATGTTATCCCGGCCTAAGGGGGAAGGCTGCTCTGCCCAGCCAACCCCCTGGTGGTGCTTGCTTAGTGATGGATGGAATGCCTATTCTTAACCAAGTGGTTGGGTAAGAAGGGAAGCGATAGGGTACCTGTCCTTAGCCAGAGTAGGTAAGGAAAAGGGTAGATAGCACACTGACCCAACCTCCTAGAGGGTGGGGTGATGCTTTCGCAGGCATACGCCCCGCCGGATGCCAGTCCTACATGTTGCCACGCAGGACGTGGGCTGACACCGGGTTTACGCGAAGGTTGTTTAACCCTTGCGAAGGTGTTTGGGCGTAGCCCAACCCGCAGCTCTACAGATGTCTGCTAGAGAGGCGCTTCTGCCAGTGCCCAGGAGGTGGCTATACCCCGCGTGGAGTAAACCCTCAGTGGGCATGGAAGAATCTGAGATTGGAATGCCATCGTAACGGCATCCACGACTCAGTGCGCCAACCTCTGCTTGGAGACCCTCTGCTGTCCTCCAATACAGACAAGGAGCTGGTCAGAGCTACTGAGGCCCTGCGTGCGGGACACAACACGGATGGGGTTGGGTCTTCCTCCCCGATGGGGAGCGCCTGCAAGTTCACCACTTCGCCCCGGAAGAGAGTAGTGGGAACTTTTTGTGCACGCATCCGGGCCTGGGTCTCAAGAAAACGTGAGAGTTACCAGGGCCGAATTCAAGGCAATCCGGGGACACGGAGGATGCTCGGAGGTCCCCTACCCTCTTGAAGGAAGCGAGCGCCATCAGGAGGGCCGTCTTACTCGGGTGAGGAAGATCGGAACCTCCGAGGGGCTCTTGGAGGCCCAGAGGCCCCCCCAGGACCCCTTAGGGTCCCAAGAGGGTATGGGGGAGATGAGGCGGGAGCCGCCCTCTCGCACCCCTTAGGAACCTGGTGACCAGGTCGTGTCATCCTAGAAACTTTCCATCAACTGAGACGTGATGAGTGGCGATAGCGACTACATACACATTCAGTGTGGAGGGGAGATGTTAGTCTCCAGTCTCGTAAGAAGGAAAACACAATCCTGATCGAGCACCTCAGTGGGTCTTTCTCGTTGAGAGAGACACCAGGACAAGAAGCGGCGCCATCTAGAGGCGTGTAACCGCCTAGTAGATGGGCCCCTAGCCTGGGTGATGGTCTCCGCCATAGAGGGGGAGTAGCCAACTCAGGATCTTCTCGTCCCGTCTAGAGACCAGACATGGTGTTCCAGAGGTCTGATCTGGGATGCCAGAACGTGTCCTTCCCCTGAGAGGGGAATGGTTCAGGGGGAGTCGCTGTCCAGAGCATCAGCTCTGAAGCCAAGTGCGGTTAGACCAGTGCGGTGTAACCAATAACACTTGGTGCTCCTCTTCCCTGGCCTTGCACAGTGTCTGTGCAAGGAGGCTCCTGGGGGGGGGGAAGGTGTGCTTCCGCCCGTCCCGCGGTCAGCTGTGCGCAAGGATATCCGTGCCGAGGTCTTCGGACAGGGAGTACCAAGCGGCCTGCGCGGGGGTGGAGTCGCCACTCTCTACGAGGCATAAACTGACAAGAGAGCGCGTCGGCTGTCTAGTTCAGTTTGCCCGGGTGAGTGTGGCCCACAGGGACCAGGTCACCTGTTGACTCCAACGCCCCGCCTGCGTGCCCGTTACACACTGCACCGCACCCCCGCAGGGAGGCGTCCGTCGTCACCACGACTTGCCTCGTAACCTGCCCTGAGGGACCTTAGTCCGTCGAGAAGTCATGGAAGACCAGGGGTCTTTCTTGGGAACGATGAAGTGCGGGTTGTAACCCACCGAACATCTTGGTTTGAGGGACGAACTCGATGCCTGTTTTCCAGAAGGGTGGTGACCTCTACCCGAAGTATGTAGGCGTCCCAGCCTCAGACAGAGGGAGAGATGATGCCCCAAAACTTGGGAGAGTCTCTGGCGAACTGGACCGAGTAACCAAGACGGACCGTCTGCATTAGCCACCGAGACAGTGTGGGCAGCTCTCGAGCTCCCAGGGACTGTGACAGGGGGACCAAGGGGACGGTCTGCTTCACCATTCCCATGGAGGGTGGTTCGATGGCTGGCGGAGCTAACCCTGTCACGGGGGGGGGACCCCGGAGGGAAGGTTGGCTCTGCCTACTTACCTGCCTGGCGGGACAGCTGCACGCACTGTCGGTTTGAGAGTGGTAGCAGCTGTCGTGTGTGTACGACCCTACGCCTCGCCAGGGCGTGAGGTCGGGTTTGCCGGGCACAGTCCAGTGGAGTGTGCGATCGGCAGGAAGGAACTCCCAGGGGAAACAGAAAACTCTTTGTGAGTGAGTGGGCGCCAGGCCCTGAGAAGGGCCCGGCTTTGATGACGAGGCAGGATCCGTCCCGTACCGACCGATCAGAGCCGTAGCTGTGAAGGTTGGGCCCGATGTTGTTCCCCCTGGGGTCTTCCCGTCAGTGTCACTTCTCGTGAGAAGTTAGCTGACGGGGTGAGGTTTCCCCCTCGCTCTCGACTTCCGGGGTGCCACCTGTGGGGGCACAGTAACCAGAGGCGATGTGGAAGGGGTCCTAGGCTGCCGGGAAACAGACATCACGTGAGATCTCGGAGGCTTGAGGGCGGCCGAGTCGCAGCGTGGTAAAAATGTGGCTAATCGCCACTGTCTGCTTCTTCACCGTCAAAAACTGCTGAGCGCAGTCCTCGACGGTGTTACCAACAACCCACCCTGCGAGACGGGTGCATCAAGAAAGCGGACTTTCTCGGTGTCACTCATCTGCGCAAGGTTCATCCGGGGGTGACTCTCCTGGACCACTTCCGTGGACATCGTCCGACCCAGGTCCCGTGCCGCCACCTTGGTCGCTCCGTAGAGCGCTGTCAGTTGCGGCACAGAAATCCTTCATTATACCTGGGTCAGCCTTACCCTCGTGGAGCTCTCTCAACGCCCTGGCCTGGCGGACCTGCAGGATGGCCATGGCGTAGAGAGAGGAGGCAGCCCGGCCCGCGGCAGCGCAAGGCTTCGGCACCATTGATGTCGAAGTCCTACACGCCTTGGACGGTAGGCGTGGCCGATTCTCCCCAGGTGGCAGCCGTCTGCGGCACAGATGCACCGCAGCCGCACGTTCCACCCGGGGGATCTCGACGTAGCCTTTGGCTGCCCCACCCTCGAGGGAAGTAAGGGAGCCGGAGCTGGTTTGACCGGAGCGGGCCGAGAGTGGAGCGCTCCTAGTTTTATCCTCATGCACACACCCGGGTGGGCGCGGTTTGCACCGCGCTTTCTGACATCACTTCAGCTCGAAGCTCGGATTCGTCATCGGATGCCAGGATGCTGCGTGTCACACATCGTTTCCGAGTGAGGATCTGCCACCGCCGGTGGGGAACGTTCAGAAGAGCGAATCGGGGTGCGATCGGCCCGTGAGCACTTGGCTGGCGGGTTTACGTTCGCAGAGTTCCCCATCACTAACGCTGCTACGTGGGTGGTCATCGGGGCCGTAGCCACAGATGTCACAGCCCGGGTAGCAGACGAAATGGTGGCTGGTTCCCGTAGGAAGACAGCCACCCGTGACCGCAACTTCTGAGTGACAATCCGCCCGCAGTGCGGGCAGATGTGTCAACGAACGCTGCTTCAGTGTGCTGGACGCCCAGACACCTAATGCAGCGATCGTGTCCATCCCCCTCCTCGATGAGGGTGCCGCACCCAAGAGAACAGCGGGACATGCCGCGCTGGAAATTGCTCAGTCCTGAAAAGGACCTTTTAGAAATAATCTCTATCACCTCCGGAACCGCCGAGACGCCCAGGAGAAGGTCGCTGCAGGAAGGGACGATCCGCTGCTCTACGTCGTAGATCCGGCGATGTAGAAGAAGAATTTGTTGAATTATTTTTGTTTGTAGTCATGAGCGAGGGCTCTGAAGAACAAAAGGTAAGTGAATGCTGCACGCGGCTTCCTTTTATACCGGACATCCGGGGGCGGAGACCGGCATGCAAATTTCATTCGCCAAATTTCATTGGCCTTTTCTATAGTAGTCAGAGTTGATTGGTTCTCAAGGGCGAACCCCATCTGTCGTTCTCGACACAACGTCGAGAGACCGACAGAAAGGGAAGAGATGTTCACACACATGTTTACTTAGTTTTGGACAAAAATAGCACTAATAAAACTTGCACAATACCCATAGGAATGACCATTTTACTAGCCTACATAAATATTTAGAAGTTCTGAAACTTTTTTTTCTGAGGTTTTGTTCACTGCGATGATAGTCAGACATCTCTTTAGATATATCTGTGTAAAGGGCCCTGGAGAGATGCCTTTGGGTCACTGTCCCATGTCTCCTGGGTGTGGGTGGTTCACTAAGGGATGTCATTATCCAGTTTCAATTAAAAACCAGTTCCTCCCTTCGTTGAGTGGTCTTTATAAACAAAGAATTCTGAGGGACAAACATACAGATCATATCATTACTCAAATTACTGCGATTCTTCCTCTTTCACACATCTCTTGCACGAATGTTATCTTCTCCAGCGGGTCTCTCACCTCATAACTGGTGTGATTGTTAAAGGTTTTGATGCTATCAGTCCTGAACAATCTATTAACCACAAGAATGGAATCTGTGCGGTAAAGCATAACTTCTAGACACACACTTTCAAGAGAAAGTTATTGATCTGGCCAGGACCTTTGTGCGTAAACTTCCTCATTGAAAATGAACATTGCACGGTACAAACCCGGGAATTAAAAGTTATGTCACGCCACCCGAAGGCCGTTGAATATTGGGCTTTCCTTCGATCATTAACTTGGTTTAACTGAGAATATTTACTTAGTTTTCTCTCCCTAAATACTGCTATCTGAGACCTTGTGGGAAAATTTATTTGCAGATGAATTTTGATCAGTACTATAATGACAGACGGATATATTTATCTACAATAGTTTTGAATGTTTAACCCATTAAGATGTGATAAAACTCGCATTTGCCAATCATCTGTTAACTATAGACAGGAATGTTTTATTTACAACATCTGGGCTGGGGAAAATGTACTTCATTTGCGGCATACAGTGTAATTGAATTATTCACCACCAGATGACAACATGTTACTGTACAAACTTTACCACTGCAACAGTCTTTCTCTTCCAAAAGAGGGCGCTATTCGATACGAACTTAAAGACTGTCAATATATCATAAATTTAGTCATTTCTGTATATTGTAAACAACAATTTAACTGTGCAAGCAGCCTAATATTAAATCCTAATTATTAAGCAAATTTTAACTCTTCAGAAATAATCAAATAAACTATTCCAATATTTATATTATTTATTTGCTTATTAATAATTAAATTTATGCATTTGGCCGATGCTTTTATTCAAACTGACTTACGGTGTATTGAATTTATGCATGTTTTGTATGTATGTATGTCTGCTGGGAGTCAAACACTTGACCTTGCATTGCTAAAGCAATGCTCTTTCAACCAACTTACAAGAACATTTTGTTCCCGTACAACTGTTTTCATTCAACTATAGAAAGTAACACTAAATATTCACCTCACGCTCAACAACTCTGGTTTAACCAGCGTCCAACGAGTGACCTACAAAGTGCGCACTAACCCTAACAGGCAGCTCTCTTTTAAACCTCCGTGTCCCTTTAATCTGCGGATCAGCGCGCTGACGTCAGCGAGCCCCCTGAGCCACGGGCTGCCATTGGCTAGCGGTGACGTCAGTGGCATTTTTTTCCCTCCTGAACCATGACCTCATCGTTAGTTCATTTATGGTGCCAAAGTGCACCTTCTGTTTTCCCGACTGCCTAATATCTACATTTGCTTATCTGTATATGCGGGCACGATAAACATCCCCGGATGCGGTTTACGCGGTTTGAATGGTTTCAGATGATTTTGTTCGCATATGTCAGTAGGACACGCTCATCCACAGTCATTAGTCTATACTAGAAGTGACGTCTATTGGCGAATGGCTTCGCATCGGAGCACAGTGCCCTACATGGAGACCAGCTGAAACACTCGGGATCGGGGGCAAACAGAGGTGAGTGCGGGGTATGAAAGGGGCGTATCGATATATGAGACCTTAGATTTAGCCGCGTGCGTGTCGGTTTATTTGATGATAGTGAAATAGCGACGATAGTTTGGGGATGGACGTACTGGCGCGTGACGACCACTAGTCGCCCGCTCATGTGCATCTCAATGACATTTAAAGAAGACTTGTATTTCATGTTTTTTGCAATTATTAATCGTCATTTTTTGCATGGTCGTCATTTATATCATGCATCTGATATCATATAAATGAAAGGAGAAAATGGCACAGTATGAAACGTTTCTCTTGTCTTGTGGGTTGTAATCGAAATGTTTACATGGCAGCATGCAGGCAGTGAGCTTTGTCTGGCGATTACCGCAGGCATCTGCATCATATTTATAAATATCACACATATTTCCCTCATATGATAATAAGAATGAGGAAGTAAAATATTTTTAAGATTTATTTACCAGATTTTTTTTGTTCATTCGAGCTATAGTTAACATTGATATCCAACAAGGGTATAGGTAACAACAACATAACGTATATAAGTATATTTATTTATAATTTTACAGCGGCCTTTATCATTTAATTATACGTTTCTGCTAATTCAGAATCATTTGTTTCTAATTATTTCTCAAGCACCTTTCACAATTTTGCATTGTTGCAAAGCAGCTTTACAGAAGACATATTGAAGAACAAATTGTAGACCTTAAGAAAAACAGTTTAGAATAAGCGTTTACCGTCCTGGTATGAAAAATAGGCTCTCTCGGGGTTGATATAAATTCAAACAACTACTAACCAAAAAAAATCTGATTTAAGTAGTTATTGGTTATTAGTGAAGGGCTTATATTTTGTAAACATCATCCTTAACAGATTGACAGATCTGTCCAATAGATAGATTTGTCCAATTACGTAATTCTGTGTACTTACTGCTTGTACTTTCCCAAGATTTCCTAATATGTTCTATGCAGTAGTTGTAAATATGAGTACACAGTGCCGTACTGCATCATCACTATAAAGAGAGTCCTGAAGATTAATGTGGCACTTCAGAGAGGTAGTATACATTACCCCTGTCCCTGTCCCGAGCGTTAATCTCAGGCTGTCAGGATTTTGGCCCCTAGAGAACTGTCTTTTGCTTGTAGTTACCAAGCCTATGCAGTCGATGTACAGGAATGGAGAACATGTTGCTGATACTTACTTGATGATACTGATACTATTGAGATACGGTACATAGATCACCTCAAAAGAAACACTTGTGAATTTGACTGCTCGAGATTTCTTTTCTTAACATTCTTTGATGAAATATACTGGTGATGATATCAATATATTTTATTTTTGTTAAAGGGAGAGTTCACTTAAAAGATTGATTCACCGTCATGTCATTTCAAACCTGTATGACTTTCTTTCACCTGCAGAACACAGAAGAAGATATTTTGAAGAATGTTGGTAATCAAACAACATTGACCCCCATTGACTTACATTATATGGACACAAAACCACTGGGACATTTCTCAAAATATCTTCTTATTTGTTCTGCAAAAGAAAAAGCCCCATACAGGTTTTGAACCACATGAGTATGAATAAATAATGACGGAATTTCTTGCTGATTGACTCATGTCAAATAAACCTAATTTATCACAACAGATGATGTCATTACGGTAATGATTAACAAATACATGCAGGGAACAATGGTCTGTATAAACACGTGTATTGCACCAAATAAGTGATGTCACCTGTGTAGTTAATGTTCAACCCGGATTAGGATATCATTTGGTTTCCGTTGTTCCCCATACAGTAAAATTTGTTCGCAGGTGCCGTGTGTTAAAGCGATC
Source organism: Triplophysa siluroides (assembly GCA_006030095.1). Lineage (NCBI taxonomy): Eukaryota > Metazoa > Chordata > Actinopteri > Cypriniformes > Nemacheilidae > Triplophysa > Triplophysa siluroides. The sequence continues at coordinate 5,111,148 of VCII01000093.1, forward strand.
ACTGTCACTTTAAACGCAGACGTGTGTTTCAAGGTGTATGTCAAACGTTGTACAGGCCTCTGTTTGTTTTGCTTTTGTTTAGCTTTCAACAACAAAAATTCCTGACCTTTTCAAGCACATTTCTAGCGTCATTTCTCGGCATGCTACTTTCGGAAGCAGTGTCAAATCCCAAGACATCAATAGATCATCCGTTTGTAATGTCTCCAGCTCTGGGACGAGAGGAATAGCCTCCGCAACTTCGCATGCCCAGTCACATTTCTCTTCGTTTTCCTTTTTAAGAGTCTGTTGCCATGGCAACTGCGTCATCTCAGCCCAACTCCACATCAGCATTTTTCACAGCTGTTTTTATCTCTGTTTCGAGGAAAATCAAGAAAATATCAAGGCGAACGTGCATAAGCATGCATGTTGATCAACATTGAATGGACGGCTTGCAACTAACATAACAAAGTGTGCCACACCTTGTCGCCTTGGAAACCACAATGCATGCGAGCACGTCAGGCAGGTGGCTGAATACTAAATAAAAGCGTGGTAGATCTCAGTTGGCGGTCAAGAAGGGATACGCACCTTCCCCTTTCCACATGCATGGTGTCAAACTGCAAAGCACAGCCTTGTGCATCCCCCTCCCCACGCCGCAACTCGCAGCCCGAGTTGTCAGGCAGAAGGAACGCCATTAGACACATGCGGCGTCAGCCCTTGTTATGCTCTGACGTGCCTTAACTCGGCTGCCGAGTTCTTCATCTCATCCTGCATGCTACGGGGGGCTATTGTCGTCTGATCGATCAGCCGAGCGCAGGAGAGGGTTTACTTTTCTTGAAGGTGTTGGTGTACATCCTTCCCGCAAAGAGATCAGAGTCATGTAAGGGTGGTAAGCAGGTTTTGTGTGTAATTCAGATCTGGTGAACTAGTATTGAGCGTCTGGTATTCTGCATGTGTTTGGCTGAGATGCTTATGGTTACGTACGGCGACTGGAAACTGATCAAAACAAAGGCATCCATATTGGGATGCTGATTGCGTGAGGCTGGTCCTCCGGTCGCTGCACAGCTTGTAGCTGCACTAGGTTTGTTTACGTGGACTTGAAAATGAGCCTTTCTTCCGGAAACTGATGGATGATTATTTGACTTCAAACTTGCAGAAGTTAAATACTGCAGATCAAATATAGATTGCATGTGTATGTATGTTGACGTTCTCAGACGTTCTGCTTTAATGTTTATTTTTGGATCCATTTATGTGAGACTTTATTTCCAACACAGCAAAATTCCAAATGTGGAATTCCAGAGTATTTATACACATACGTGTGTGCAGTGCGTGTATGCATCAATCTCTCCCTGCTGACTTCTGCATGGCGCTGCAGATATCTAAACGTTGCAGCATCACCCTCCCTTAATGCAGCAGCAGAAAGAAAGCAAGCTGAATCAGTATGAAAGTCTGAAAGTTTAAAGCAGCCAAGGTGCTAAACGGTAATAAATGGTTATTATTGTAAATCACAAATGAAATAAGTTATAACAAAACTGGGACTGTGGGAATGTTATAGCATTTCTGTTAAGTGGAATAAAAAAACAATACTTAATAAAATAACCTACAGTAGACTTATAAGAATTGTAATACGTTTTCAAACATTCAAATCAAAATTAAGTGCTTTTTTCACCGATCTTCAATAAAACTCACTTTTATATATTAGAAGTATATTAGCAAAAACAGATAACTCAGTTTGATTTTTTTTTCAAATTTTTTTATTTTTTATTGTGCATTCCAATTAATATTAATCAAACTGCACTTGGGTTTTTAAATTAAGTCACAACTGAAAAAATACTGCTAACTAACACAATAAAACACTATAAAAACATGATAACATAATAAAAAAGCATGATTTTTAAATAAAAAAGGAGTTATCTATTTTTGCAAATTAACTCTTTATATATATTCAGTATATTAGATGTACGCATGTTACATTTACTGTCGTTTTATTCTGGAAATACGGATCAAAACATTGAGTCATAGTGCAAGCAGTCAAAATTATTTCTGCAGTGGGAATGTCCCGCCCCCTGTATCACCCACTGCTGTTTGGAATAAGCAAGCAGAAAATGACATTCAAAGATGCAAAGTATTATTAAAGGGGTCATATGACACGGCTAAACCACATTTTATTGTTTGTTTTAGATGTAATGCAATGTTCAAATATGCTGTATTTTCCACATACTGTGCATGTTTGTATCTCCTCTTTGCCCCGCCTCTCTGAAAAGCGAGGTGTGCTATGATTGGCCAGTTAACCAGTGCGTAGTGATCGGTCGAATACTGCAAACGTGTGACGGAAATGTAATGCCTCTTACCATATTTGGAACATCAGGTTCCAAAGCAATTGTACTGACAGGTAACCCCACCTTACTTGCGTATACATTTGGGCGGTCTTAGTCAAATTATACCACGAACTGACATAGATGTGTGAGGGTGTGTTTACACGAGGTGTTTCAGGCAGGTCTGAGTGAGCGTTCCTTTTTAGATAGAATGCATCTTTTATCCCGACACTTAATTTTTTTAATTGAACGTGTCTAATACATGGGTGGGCAACTTATAACACACCACAGACACAGAAAAACACGTATTCACGCCATATGACCCCTTTAATGCCCATTGATACATCCAGTCTAAACATCCTGTTTAATAGAAAATTGGTGATTTCATGGCCTTTAATATATGATGTAGTGAAAAAGTTTATCGTAAGAAAGATTAACAAAAAATTATTCAAAAACGGAAGGAATAAAATGAAAATCTATAAATAAATGAAAGTAAATCTAAAATTGTAAATATTACAAAATGTGAAACTACTGACATTTTCGTCTTACAGTCTGGTGCTTAACAGACTGTTAGTAAAAACGTCTTATCCTGATCATCTGCTTAACCAGCAGTTACAGCTCAGCACCAAAACCTCTGCTGTCTTCGATTGTTACGTCATCTCTGCTTAGCCGATCACTAAAGCTATGCACAAAGCTGTATGTAGTTAGCAGGAAAGAGTTTTTATCCTTTTACAGAAACTCTTTATGTGAGACTGTTAGGTGTGGAGACACCTATCTAAGCTAAACAAGCAGAATTTGTCATTCAGTAGCACGTCTATCCGGTTGGAGGAGAAAGCTTATCTCCTTCCACTTTCACTTTTGGTGTGGTTAACCTTCCATTAGCAAGACAGAACAGGAGACAGCCAGCCAAAGCTATGTATTTTTTATGACTGGTGCGGAGTAGAGTTGACTTTGGAGGAATATGGTTGACTTGAGAACATCAAGAACATTTTTATATTTGAGTGAACTACTTTTTTAAAGGTCCAATGTGTAATTTTTTGGAGGATCTATTTACAGAAATGCAAAATGATATACATAACTATGTCTTCAGAGGTGTATAAAGACCTTACATAATGAAGCGTTATGTTTTTATTACCTAAGAATAAGTCCCCTTGCATGGAATTTGGCATGTTGTTTCTACAGAGCGTGTTTCGTAAATACGTTATCTGCTTCGGCAAAGAAGCGGAAATGTGACAACATTTTAATTCTGTGTCAGCCACCATAGTGCTTCGAAAAGGGGGAGGGATGGGTGAAGTGAGCTGTTAAATAGATGCTAGATTCGTCTAAATTTCATACACTGGATCTTTAAGATACACATTTTATTGAATGTGGAATTAGATATCGCTGATAATGAACAAAATTAATCACACAGTTACATTGAAACACCTTTGAATCATAGTGTCAGCCAAATGCCTGAAGTAAAAAATATGAAACATGTATTCATAGTGACCAGAATTTTGTCCAAAATTGTTACCATGGTAAATTTGTCCAACGCATTTTACTAGTAATACAGACGGTAATAATTGATAGATGTTTGTATAAAGGTTATGAATATTTAAATGTACTGTACTGTTGCAGTAGTTGCTCATGCGTAATGATTCTCTGTCTGTGGCCTTTTGCTCTGCGTGATGTAAATGTGTGGTGTGTTGATTGAATCTTTTGAATGTCACTTGAACTCTAAAGCAGTTCCTGCCCTTTCAGGCCGGAGCAATACGAAGCCAATTTCATACAGTCTCTCTTTCTGTACCTCACAGATGCCTGTCCTTCAGATGTACAAACTTAACAAAGGCACTTACATTGAATCCATACAACCATTTTCAGTCTGCTAAGTGGAACATTTAGGCAAAATGTGCTTCTTCAATAGCAGGATTATTGAAAAGACCATACTTGCAGCCGGGGCTAAAAATGGCACATTTCTCCAGTCTGTTACATAATCTGTATTGGCCACATCCTCTCTGGCTGTAATACAAGCAACATCAATATGTATCACATGTTTGCTGGTTTGCTGATCAGTTTTGACCTTCATTCTCATAAATACCGGTCTGTGTGCAAGGAACATTTTGGCATTTTGGCAAGTATAACTTGAATAAATACAGGCTATTTTGACTTTGTGTCATTGAACCTTACTCAAGGTCATGGAGCTACATTCAGATGTACCAATAATTTGAAAAACTAAAAAACATTTTATGTAATGAGAGCTTTAGCGCCCCCTGTGACAGTGCTGTGAATTGAATGTGTACTGTGTGAATTGCATTCCGACAGATTTTGGAACGCAACAACGTGTTTTTGGGAGAAAATACATTTACATTCATGCACTTGCAGAGAAAATGTTTAGAGCCTAAAGATTTTTTATTTGTGACATATTATTTACTTTTGATTTGGAACTAGCAGGAATTAGCTTATTTAAGGTATCTAGGTCTTTCTAGTAATAGACAAGAAGTGTTGGTTTACTAGTTTGTAAAACACTAACTGTTTTGTGCTTTTCCCCTTTATGTTCAACTGTGAGTTGTCTATAATACGGTCGCTTTTGTTTTTCTTCCCGCAGACAGCATGTGCACCTTCATGTGTGTCCGTGAGCCACTTCAGTGATTTGATCATCACTGATCCACCACCTCTGTCTTGGTCAAGTCGTGAGTAACCCTCATCCAGAGAGGGCTGGTGGATATTTCCATGGCAGGGGAGAAGAGCCGTCGCAGTTCCATGGATATAAAGCGCCTTGCGGGCCTGCTTCAGCGTGGAGCAGGTCGCTTGCTGGTCATCGACAGTCGGACGTTCTCGGAGTACAACGCCTCGCATGTGCACGGTGCCGTCAACGTCTGCTGCTCAAAACTTGTCAAGAGGAGACTTCAACAAGACAAGGTGTCGGTTACCGAGCTCCTGCAACCCAACGGAAAGGTCAAGGTATCAAGTGTGTGTTTGAGAGAGTGTGTGTGTAAGCAGAGTATGTGTAATGTTGTCTGACTATCAGGGGCATCGGAAAAGAGGTTGATGTCAGTAAGTGGACAAAGGCAACCTTTGAAGAGTTCGGTTTACAGATCTGTTAGTTTTGTGTGGACTTCACGACCATGTCTCTTCACAGTATTGTGTAATGAATTAATATTTACTCGTGAACACGCATTAAAGAGTCCCTGTTTTGGCACCAGCTTGCAACAGCTGAGGTCAAATTCATATGCATGTATTGTATTTGACATCTTATGGTGAATGATTTTGTAATTAGGTTTAGTTGTCACGAACCGTTGAGATGAAGAGAACGCCTGAGGACAGATCAGCAGTCTTCGGCTTGATGGTTGACATCTTCTGGCTAGCAGCTACCCTTGATCTTCTCATTTTGCACAACTCTAAATTTGGCAGACCACTGTAGGTTTATTGGTTATCAGAGGCTCTGAAATATGAGACTTGAGTTTTCCATGACTTCTGCGTCGAATATGACATCATTTTTCCCCGTCAGGCTGGCATGCCAAGTCTTTGTATTTTTAGGCACTCTGTGATAGTGACTCTTAGGGGGAAATCCAAGCACCGACAGATGTCACGTAAAACTCCATTTCATAGCTGATGAGGTCAATGTCGGAAACTGATCTGAGACGTTATTTTACACAGTACTTTTCTAAAATTGCATTCCCTTGCTATCAATCACGCCAATGCCTTACTGACACCACTTGTCTCTTTGATTGCTGATTCATGGATGTCATTTTTTGTGGGTTTCTTATGATAAAGTTCCTAACCTGTCATGCACACAGTCTATTTTGTGCTTTTCCAGTTCCTTCTTTTTAGGCGCAGCTGGACGTTGACAGAAGTAGGTGCAGGTGTTTGACTCCATTTTAAGAGATAACTCTTGTCTTGCGGGTTTGTGAGTAATAGGCCTCTGTTATTTCTGTTTGGTGAGATTGTGGGGTAGGACCTGTTTATCTGAACATTGACAATGCCTGAGTGTTTATTTTTGTAATATATTTTGGTGCCACTATTAAGGCACTTAACGACCAACCTTATTTAACTATTCGGGACAACCTTGGTCCTTATGTAAACCCTGTGTAGTTCTTTTAAAGCTGTATGCTCAAGCTGTGTCTGAGAAGTATTTTGTTGGCCCATAAACATGTCAGCTCTGGGCCTTTGTTTACTATTTGATTCCAAAAGAGAACAAAAAGTGGGGGCTTTGAATGTGATCTGCTGGTCAAAACCAGTGCCATCTGAACACAACAGAGTAGCACTGTTTTCCTGGATCACCCTTTCGCTATTTTCCCCATTTCTTTCCACAGCTGAGCCTAGAGGCTGTGTGGCTTTTATTATCTCCCTCAGATAACGCTCGTGATTAATGCAAGTCCTGGATAAAGCTGGAGCTATCTGGGTGTTAAGGGGGGAGGGGGGCGGGGATGGGGTGAATTCTGGAAACCCTTTGTTATTGGATAAGCATGACATCATAATCTTTAGTGCGGCCACTGGCAGAGCACTGGCTGAGCACGTGCAAATCTTCTACACGACTAACACAGGATTCAGACAAAACCCCACCCCCGTCAACCCCCAACTGCTTTGGACACCTGCCATTGGCAGAAGTTGTGGCATCAATGTGTGAGCTGAACGTAACGACAGCACTGCAACCAAAGGCCACCAGTGTGGGCCATTGTGAGTGTGAATAAAGGAAGGAAGTGAAAGAGGGCATTAATGGATGGGCAGCACACATCCACACTGAGATAATGCCTGAGGTCCCCCACAGCTCTGTGTTGGGCCCATTTCAGATTACATCAGCGGAAGGCAACATATGCACCCAGTTGCCTGGCCTGTGTTGTAAATGGGTCAGTGTTAAGTGCAGTAGATATGCAATGGTACAAGAGCAGGACTTCCTCCACAGTGACGAACTGCCTTGGCTTATGGTAATCTGTGCTGCTGAATGTTCCATTGAGCTGGTACTGACAGATGGCTCTGTGGTCGCCCAGAGCGAAGACAGATCTGAAGGGCATACAGATTCAACAATGGCCTAAGAAAGGAAGATAATTCTTTGCGACTTGACGTCATGGTTGTATCTTGTTATAATGCATAACTCCTTAAAGGGATGGTTCACCCAAAAATTAAAATGATTGTCATTTACTCTTAGTCACTGTCTAACATCTTTAATTTCCCATAAAAGTAGGAAAGCTGTAAAGGCTTGTAATAACATGAGGATGAGTAAATTATGAAAGACTTCTCATTTTTGAGTGAATTGTCCCTTTCAAAATCCACCCTTTCCAGTAATATTTGCAGATTGCCTCATATAACATCCCTGAGAAAGAAAGTAAAAGTATATGAATAGGGACTGGCAATGCAAACCATCTGAAACCACATTAATACACCAAAAGCCATGGAAATTACCCAACTATACTGATTTTGACTATGTTGCTGACTATGTAATGATATGTCTACTGAGCATGGTGCAAAAGGACAGAGCACATACTTGTCAACAGGTTAAATTGTTACAAATGCACTGGGTGAGAATTGAATGACACTTGTCAAATGTTCTTCTCACGGAGATATATGTGACCACACGGGCACAGTGAGGAGGTAAGAATAGAGATTGAATGTGTAATTTTTCTCGTATGCTGCTGATGTCACGGCATTCAAACCATCTACATATATTACAGATCTTGCCTTTGACTTTGAGACCATGCTGTGGCTCTTGGAAAATGTAGCTCTTTGACACGTTTGTATTTCTGGGTGACACCTAGCTATTACTGAACCTCTGTATAGCTTGGTTTGGTAATAAGTGGGTACCTAATTACAACCCGATAGCACGTACTGATGGGATTCTCTGGCTATATTCAGAACATCATAGTATTATACTCTGAGGATTACTGTTTCCCACAATGCAGTGCACTAGACTTCATTTTAATAGACTTCATTTTTTTAGGTGACAGAATGATGAGTTTGTTGGGATGATGTCATTCTGCTCCTAATAATATATATAATTTCCAATATGACTAATCATAAGGGGTTGATCTCATTAAGCCATGGCGTTGTGAAGTCATAAGCATAATTGTAGCAACATGAGTGTTGGTCCTGTATGTAACCCATGTTCCAGCAAACCATGCTTCTGAGAGACTATAATCCTCAAGTGATGATGTCACAGTCTGGATTTAGCTTTCATCCAATTAAGGTGGAACACCTTGTTCAGAAGGGGTGGGCCTATGAAGACGAGTAAAGAGATGAGGAGGAAGGCTAAGCCTTGTTTCATACTATCCCCTGTCAATCAAATTTCCTTGGTTTAATACCTTATCTAATAGCTAAGCTTCACTTGCATAATCCCTCAAGGTAAATGATAGGTAGGAAGTGAAAATGGATTTTTTAGGCCATTTAAACGTTCACAGTCTGTCGAGGCAGGCAGGCAGGGAATGCACGGTAATCTTCCACCAGAGTTCAACCTTCGGTGACATCACCTTTTAGGCAACCTGCCAATCTGAAAGCGATGTGCGTAGTGTACACACAAACGCAGACTCTCGTTTTCTCACACGCACACCTTCTCACCTTATTTACATTCTGATACAACCTGTTTTAGTTCGCTTTTAATAGTTGTGCTATAGACTGGGTGCTTTTTTAAATATTTTTGACATGTTTTGTGAATTGTGTATTGTGTTGTCCAAAGGTCATTAACTGTAACAAAGAAACTGTGATGATGTAAAAGATGGCATTGACCGAAGTTCACTGATGTGGTAAGCGCTGGGAATTAGGTTGAACACAGTTTGGAAAAATGGACAGGTTTAGAAAGATTTGGCCTTCTATTTAAAGGCACAGATTTATTGAGTCTATTTAAAGAGTAATATTAGTATAAGTATGGATTTGTAGCAGGTTTTCTTATTAGAGACTTTGGCAATATAAAATGAATATAAAAAAAAAATGTATGACCTGTGTTGATATCGAAGGAGGACAGGGAGTCTATAGCTGACGTCATGCTGATGTATACATTTTTGATTGAAAAAGTTGATTTCGGAAGTGACTCAAGGGGGAGCTGACAGTTATTTTAAGTGATACAAATATATAAAATAAATAAATAAAGTTTTGGGTCTGTTTTTATGTACATTTTCAAGTAATTACGTCCCGCCTGGGGTGCGCAACATTTGTAGAGGGGGCTCAGAACAAAAAAACTGTCAAAGGGCCCAGAATTCCTAGCTACTATATGCACATTATCCTATGGCAACTATTGCTTCTAGTTCCATAACACTCCTGTATTCCTATGTATCTCCCGCATTGTCCATCATTTCATTTTCTGCTTTTAATTTTCCTTTTTCTCCCTCCTGCTTCTCCATCTCTCCCCATCTTTCTCTTCAGTCACTGCCCTCGTTTCACGTCCACTCCCCTTTCTCTGTTTTCACCAGTAGTGCTCCAGCGTTGTAGTGAGTCATTCTGCAGGGGCTCTGACTGATGGTCATGTGATTAAAAACTGCCTGACAACATTGAGACCGCCAGACTCACGTGCAGCCGCACACAGCTTCTCGCTTCTGCAGCATCGCCGACACGCACACACAAAACAGGCACATATTGTATAATGCATGCTTTCTGATTTGATTGTTACGCATTCTTGTGAATACATCTGACGGATGTCTGTATGTTCTGATAGATATACAATACCTGTCTATTTCGAGGAGTGCTAAGGATGTTTTGAGGTGCATCTTTGCTCCTGACAGCTGCACACTCAACTAAATCATGACGTCATTAAATAGATCATGCACTTTATAAACCTGTCATGCATTTGTAGCATTTAGCAATTATGGTTAGCATCACTGCATTTAATGCATTGTATAATATGAAGTATTATGAAATAATTTTTTATTTTTTATATTAGAAAGGCTGATTTGGCCTTGGACATTTTCAGAGTTGGGTGATAACCATGGTCATAGGTTAACCAGGGAAATGTTAGCCCCCTCTTGTGTCGGGACTCTGTTCTGCATTTTTTGGGCATGCTTGTTAGAGGAATAGTTCACACAAAAATAAAAATTCTGTCATCATTTATTCACCCTCATGTCATTCAAAACCTGTATATAACTCTATATTCAGTGGAAACCCAAAAGAAGATATTTTGAGTAATGTCTCAGTGGTTTTCTTTCCGTATAATCGAAGTTAATGGGGTCCAATGTTGTTTGGTTATCAAAATATCTTCTTTTGTGTTCTGCAGAAGAAAGAAAGTCATTCAAGCTTGGAATGACATGAGGTTGAATAATTTTGTTTTTTGGGTGAACCATCCTTTTAAACGGAAATAGCGATAGAGATGAAAAGCTTGAAATAAATTTTGTATTTGTTACTGTATGTATGTGTTTTCTTTATTTGATCTAGTAGCTAATCTACTAGGCATGTTATAAAAATAAAGGCCTGTGAGACTAAAAAAGGAATCACATGACCTTTAAAAATGCAGCTTGTTTTTCCAGCTGCACTGATGCGCGTCAATGGCATCATGTGGCTGTGATGCACGTGTTGACAACATATGTTCTTGTGTCCATTTGTGCACTTCAGGTGGACATGGGCCGCCGACAGGATGTGGTGGTGTACGACCAGAGCACGAAGGACGCCGGTCAGCTCTCCAAAGACAGTTTCGTCAACATTCTCCTGAGCAAGCTGGACGGCACCTTCCACCGGGTGTCTCTGCTGACAGGTACAGCACATCGATATTTCATGTGTGTCATCAGCTGTGAAACTGATCAGAAATCATTCTGGGGCCCAGATGCGGTCGGGGTTAAATCTGTTGGAGGAGGGTTGGAATGGGACTGTTCTTGTTTACACCAGCAGATGGCGATTCTTACATCACAGATTCTGAAACACCCTCCCTCTCTCTCTTTTTCTCTCTCTCTAGTTTAAATTCCTCCGGCTGTGTTCTGTCTTACTTTTGCAAACAAATCCGAAGCCTTCATGAATAATATTTCTGTATTTGGCTGAAATGTTTGCCATCTCAGTTTATGAGGAAACGCATTGATGATATCATGGTAACTGTTTACACAGTTAATATGCACTGGTCCGACAAGAATCTCCTGCTGTCAATCAAATGATGTCATAAAGGAGCTGCTGGTTGCAGAGGCTCGTTCTTTCTTTGGCATGATGACACTGAGTCTTGACATATTCGATACACAGCATTTTCACAATCTTCTATGCACATTCTCTTTGCTAATTATTAGTTTAGTGTAATGGCATCTGTCACAGCAAAGTTTAGTCTTTCAAAGTGATGAGTATGTTGAAACCCTCATAGTAGGCAGTTTTCTGTGCCGAGCTTATGTTATTTTTTTCCACTCGCTTCTTACTAAGCCGCTTGATCCAGATATGTCACCACTGAAAAGCACCTCAAATTGGTTTCAGTCAGGATTTGGAGAAATTTCACCCATCCTGCAAATCTCAAATTATGCCTTTGCTCAAGTGTCTCTCACTTTAACGCCTTAAGACCTCCTCTGACTCACAGTGTTTTTGGTAAGCCTCTGAACCCCAAATTAGAAATCTGTCTCAACATAGAAATTTAATACTGTTATCTATCAAGCAAAAATATCCCACTTGCGTAAAAGGAGCATCTAGAGATGGTGGTGCTTATCTATAACACCTTAACAACCACCTACAATAACAACACCTTAGCAACCTCACGTTAACAACCACTCGGAACTCCGTCTTTAAAATGACTTTAAAGGGATAGTTTACCTTCAAAATAAAAAAAATCATTATTTACACGCCCCTCTTGTCATTTGTATGACTTTCTTTCTTCTGCAGAACACAAAAGAAGATATTTTAAAAATTGTTGGTAACAGAAAACCGCTGGTCCCCAATGACATGCATTGGTTTTGTGTCCATATCAATGGGGACCAATGGTTTTCTGTTACCAACATTTTTCAAAATATCTTCTTTTGTGTTTTGCAGAAGAAAGAAAATCACACAGGTTTAAAATGACCACATGGTGAGTAAAATATGACAGAATATTTATTTTGAAGGTGAACTATTCTTTTTTGCAACGTTTCCTGATTCCAACCCTCTCTCTTTCCCTCAGTAAGTCTGTACTATTATTCTTTAATAAAAGAGGCAGACAACTCTTTGGAAGATTTGTGGAAGACCTTAAAGTGATAAAGAGCAAATATTCCTGCCATATTATTGTTGGGGACATAAAAAATACTTTCGAAGTCATGACTTTGAAAATATTCCTTGACTAAATATGGCCAGGAAAAAGGCGTTGTGATTTGTGTGAAGACCAGAATAATACAAAAATGACAACAAATGGCTTTTGGCAGCATTGGAAGTCAGAATTAAAAGAAAGCTTTAGAGATAATGCAGCGTTACTGGATGCATTCAATCATTCGCAGGCATGCACGCTTTTTTTAAAGATGTTAAATGGATCATGTCACAATATTTCCATTAAAATAGGACACCATATTAACCACGTGTCCCATGTCATGATCACATGGTTATTGTACCTTTTTTCCACCTTTTTCCTCTTTCTTATCGCTCATTCACTTTTGCTTTACTTTGAACTCCGGATGCTGTCCCATGCTGTGAACTCACATGAAATGTATGTCTAGATTCTTTGTGTCTCCCACTTTGGCCAATTATTGTGTTATCTTAACCTCATTATCCCCCTGAGTCATCAGTAACCGGGTTAGGACGGCTGAAGACGTGCATCCTAATGTTTAGTACATTTGTCTGCCTACAAACCAACATTGACATATTGCAGACTCCTCTGGACATCTCCTTGTAACACATCCTATGCAATTTGTGCAAAGAACTAAGACCAGAATGCATTGTATTGAGCTCAGTGAAAGTTTTCATGTAACAAAACTGAGATAAATGTCTGTTCTAATCTTACATTTTATTTTTATTCGGCACTGAAAAAGATCAATAGAAACTCAAGTGCTGTCGAAAGCCACAGATTCAAGCAATATTTGTGTGTGCTGCGTAATTCAATATCCATTTGACTGGTTTTCAGTGGTTTGTCAAATCTCTTGAATGTTATAAATGAGGCACTTATGAAAGTCAGTTAGGATACTGCTTTTTAAAACATCTGATGTAGACAGTAAACAGATTAATAGGTTCTGGATCAGATACTCTGTTTGCGAGTATGCTTTTCATTATTTATCATATGTGAAAACATGCAGGGCACAGTAATATAACATGCCCACATACCTCGATGCCCTATTTTGCAACAGCGTTTTGTTGTAGTGACAGACAGGATATGATGTTATGAACAAGAAAGTGGTGATTGTAAGTGATAAACTCCAGAAGAACAGGAAGTTTATTACCACTTCCTGTCACTGTCGAGTTTTCTTTAGAATAAATTCTGCCTGGGTTTGATTGATTGCTGTTTATACAAAACTAAGAATTTAACCCTTGGTTCATTTTATGAGCTTTTTGCATAATGTCAGACATAAAACGACCATTTTTTCTGATCGGTTCTCAATCCCAGAGCCGCTGGTGCTTCACAGGAACTTATTTTTTAGAGAACTGTTGTGGAATTGGGAGAGTAGGCCTGTATTTAGAGTGATTGAGCAAATAAAAGACGAAACAAAATAAAATTAAAGATAAATTAGACTGATAGCTTTGTTTTTTTTCTTTTAAAAAAGCCTTTCAATAGATCTTGTGATAGTATGGTTATCGCAAATTCTCTCGGCCACAGTAACCATGTAGTGAAATCAGATATCAAGAGAGCCCTTGTAGGTACCAAAAACTAGTCCAAATTTGATTTTCATTTTTCATTTGATTTTCATGTTAGTCTTAGTAACATTAACTATTAATATTAACAAACTTACAATGTCCCAAATTGTAGTACTTGGATGCTCTACTATTTTCACTGTAAAAGATCTGCGCTGACTCCAATAGCGGAAATCACACTAATCATATACCCTACGGATATTATATCTCATTGCAAGTGGGAGGAGTTTAGTGACTACACTTGATCAATAAATTAAAATGATGTTTTAGTAAATTATTGAATTGAATTATATAGCATACATTGCATAAGAAATAACGAATCTAGAGAAGCTAAAATGCAAGGAGTTTATACTCTTAGGTATATATTTTGTTTTCTGTGACGTTACGGATTGGCATGTCCCAGTACTTGCATACTCCTTTGCCATGCACTATAATGTGTATACTTTTCCACAACAAAAACAGTACATACATTCAGGGCACAGTATATATGTGCGAATAGGGAGCATGAGTGTCTTCCGTGTTGACTGACATCAAATTTCTCCCCGCTGCCTGGCGAGTTGGCATGTTTTGTTTGGGACTGAAATATTTTGCGTGCTGTTGTTGAATTTGATCTTCCATCTTGGTTCACAGGCATCTCGTCCACGCTGTCCTTCCCATTGGAATGGTGCACACACACACACAAAACAGCCTGAAGCTTTCATACTCTACCCACAGCGATGTGGAATGTGTAAGTGTGTGTGTGTGTGTCCTACAGATGTTTTTAATCTCTGCCAAGCGGTTGCCATCTGCCTTATTTTTCTCGGCATAGCAGGACATGAAGTCTACTGGGTCACCTAAATGTTAGTCTCAGCCTCAGATGACATGACCACGGACCGCTCACAGTTCATTCCATGACTCTGATTGGACTGTCCTTTGTGCCATTCTTGACATTTGTAGTTGGAATTATTTCCAAAAACACACATCACTCCAATATAAACTTGCACACCATTTCTGACCCATCTGGCTTCTGTTTCCAGATGCACTAAATGATTTGCTGCAAAATGCATTCGCATTACAGCCGAACAGAATGATCTAATTTCCCTGCTCACTGTCTATAGTTAACACAACAAAGGAGAGAGCGAAAAAAGCGAATTATACTCGATTATAAGATGAAAGTTTTAGCTTGGCAAAGAACAGAGCGAGGGCTTTGTATTTAGCTGAATTCAGCTTTGTCTCGCTCCCTGGCTCCTATTATGCAACTGGGCGTTTCTAGCTGAAGTGTTTGTGTGTGTTTGCCAAAATGAGGTAATGAACAGGTGGTGACGTATTCGCTCTAAAACAATATCAATATATCCTTTCACTGTAAGCCTGCCCCAGCATGACGCTTTCTCTCAGACTCTAGACACGCCACGGTCAGCCAAAGCTCCAGTTTTACCGCCGGTTGAGGTGAAGGACAGGAGAGCATTCATGATTGAAACCAGCGCAGGAAAAGTCTGACGGCGTTCTTCAGAAAAACGTTTCCTATTATATATGCTTGACTTTAACTCATGTAAGCCCTGACTAAAATGTCAAAGTCCTTTTAAAAGTTGTCAAAAGCGTTTTAGGCAGAAATATACATTTTCCACAGTTTGACAGCCAAAGAGAGAGGAAGATTGGAAACTGTTTGGGGAAAAGTGATGAGGAATGGAAATGGGGTGCTGCGTTGCCGAACTGGAAACTGTGTTGCTTGTTTTGGCATCAAAGGTCAAGTTCACATTGTCATCGGTTAGTTTGAGTTCACTGTGCTGTTTACACTGTTTGGCGACCTCACAGCATCATCCAATGCTTAATTGCATAATGTTAATTCGCCTCAAATGGATAAATCTCTTCGTCAACAAAAGACTTCATGTGCAACACCATGGCTCTGATGCAAGTCAGAAATTATACAACAAAGAGACCAAAGCGAGATAGTTGATTGAGTCAAATTTAAAGATACCATAAATTGATCTCAAATCTCAAAAATAGCTTTAGAAAGCTAACGTCTGGAAGGTAATTCTGCAGACTTCTTGTGTCTGTGTAACCCTTGTCCATTAGCGTCTCAGGACAGCATGGGGATCGATGTTGTTATTGGGAAAAGAGGCCACTGTTGCCTTTAGGATGAAGTAAGCTCTCGAGGGACCATCTCGCCGCTCTGTTATTTTCAACACACACACAACTTGTATGTCTTTCTGATTAGAGCATGCCTCTATTTTTAGTTCAGGCTCCTGTGGTCATCACATCTGGCGCCAGTCGCCTACTTCAACACACGCACTCAGAGGCACAAACACACTACGCCGATTGGCAAAGGTCGAAAAGTTGACCTTTCAGTCTCCACCCTAAACCCTCGATGTACACACACACCGCTTTGCAGAGAAACGCCTGGGATTTGTCCTACATAAGGCCCGCTGCGATTTCGGCGGGTTTCTCTGTTCTCACAGACCTCAAATTATATGTGTTATGTCAATTCGGAGAAACAAGCTGAAGAAATGAAGAAATGTCAACGGAGAGGCCGGTGCCAAATACTTTCAGCATGACATGGACTACTTAACTTTACTCTCTTCTCTGCTACCGTCTCATTTTTCCGTCCTCGTTTGCACACACCCGCATGTTTTGCATCTACATATCTGCCTTCTATATTCTTCTTCTTCTGTCTTCTACTTTCTTTATGTTCTCCTCTTCATTTGCTCCACTTTTCCTTTTCTCCATGCTGTGCATCTGAACTCTTTGTCCACGTCTGCTGTTCAGTTTACAGAACAACGCTTATATCATTTCAGTTCTCCCTGAAGTCCGGTTACACTGTAATTCAAGTTCTCCTTTACCAACACAGTCATATTTCTATTTCTGCCATGTCTACCCTCAGTCTGAACCTTTGAGTTGGAATAAAACAGGATGTATGCAATTGTACTTTTAAGAAATCAATATGGAAATGACCTCTTTTGTGGTTGGCTAACCTCTAAGGGATTTGCCCTGTGTGTTCTGGTATCTTTGCACATCTCGTGAAAGTTTCCGGCATTGCATGATAATGCAACTGAAACATTTTGAACACATGTTTTGCTTGTGGATAAAATTCAATGTAAAATATTTCTTATAAATTGCTGCTGTCCTTGAAATCTCGAAAATCTTTTTGCCGTCAGTCAATTTTATTAGTCACCCCTTATGTGTTTCACTGGGTTTTGCAAATCTAACCAATACAAATGATAACAAAGTGCTCGTCACTTTGTATTTAATCATTTAAAGAATAAAAAGTAGTTTTTGTCAATTTTCTGAAAAACTGTGAATTTGGACATCCGAGGTTTCATAAGAACACCGACAAAATGGTTAATGTGATGGATTGGTCTGTATCTGAAGTTTGCAGTAGAGTATCAGTTCATGTCCAAGTTAAAACTGAAATGGATGAATAACACTCCTTAACACTTCACCTCAGAGGCTTTGCTTTTCGTTTCTTTTGTTGCAAGGGTTTTGTTGCTCTTTAAGAATGTAGTGAATTCCAGGAAGAGCAGAACACAGGACATACACGCTCTCACACAAACGAATGACGCAACTCGCCACTCATTTCCTGATAGAGGCCGGAGATCCTTCCATTCCAGCCTCAGCTAAATTTGGATTTCCAGCAGGGCCCCCGTGTGAAGAATGTTGGCTTTGTCATAATTTCGCTGTCTTATTGGTAGCATTAGGTACTGTATCTTATTTATCTCCCTCTCTGGCTTTCTCCATCTCCCCCTTTCCTTCTCACCCTTGCGAGCCACATCCTCCAAGTTGTGTAACCCTCTCCGGGGACTTCTATACTGGTTTACATGTGTCCATATGACATCATGGTTGTCCGGGGAGGGGGTCCTAGATTGCTTTCTTTCTCTGATGTTGGGGGGAAGGGCGGGGAACAGAAACCTCTGTATATAATATTATAAGATAAATCTAATTTTCTCAGTTGCGCTACCTAGCTAGTTTTCTACCTAAGAACACCGAACAGCATGAATATAGCTGATGCTTTGTTATACAACAAAAATTTGGTTCTTATATCGGTTCACATATACATGTATGTTAACAGCCCGTTGGTGCTTCTGCTAGATTTAAGAAACACTCAACCACATACATTGATTAAGTATGGCCCCCCCCAACAAAAAATGTAAAGGCTGAAGATTCTTTGTAAGCACTAAAGTACTAAAATTGTAATATTAAATAGATCTCATAACTGGCTCCTCAAATTATAATAGGTGCTGCATTATTTATTTGGACTCAATACATTTAAATGGTTTTATTTTTTAACTTGATATCTAAAATATACTATACAATGATTCTTAGTTGATGCATGTGAATGGGATTTACCGCAGTAATTTAGTAATCTGCATTGGATCGGAGTGATGTAAGAAGTCCAAGTTGCTTGTATAATAATAAATTCATCATACATTTAAAAATACCAGACCAGATTGTTCTTAGGCTTTGGCTGCATTAAAGATCTTGCAAAACATCAAATCTGTAAAACACATTCAAATCTGTTGAAACTGGCCTCCAAAAGAACATTAAACCCGGATAAACGGAGTCCTTCGGCTGTTGTAACATGGTTGATATATGGCAGACCTTGATTAATGACCTTGACCTCTGACCTGTAAGTTTCAGCTCAGTACTGAGTGACGGCATCCTGTTGAACACTTAGAGACTTCGAACATTTCCTGAAGCCTTGTTTATCATTTATTACGAATACTGCTTAACAGAGTGTCTGTACAGAATTTCTTTAACCTATTCTATTCCATATTCTATTCTATTCCATTCTATCTGATTTAAAGGAATAGTTCACCCAGTTTTGGGACAACTTGAGGGTGAGGAAATGATAGAATGTTCGTTTTTGGATGAACTCTCCCTTTAAGACTCAACCAATGCTGTTCTTTTCACCTCATTGCTTAGCTTGTTTTGGGGTTATGAGATGAAAAATATTGCATCCCTTCCATATCCCCAACCATCTAGAGCCATATCCAATATTCATAAAGAAACTGACGTCTCCCACAAAATCACACTCAACAGCTTATATTATAAATCATTATTTTGACAGCCAGTTTTAAACACTGATTTTTGAAGTACTTGCTCAATAAAAAATATGTCTCATTTTTGTAACAAAATGTTACAGATTGCAGCTTTAAAGCCAGCATGAAATGTTGTAACATAGCTGACGCCACTGTGTGAAGAATACAGGTTTGCCTTTTTAGCCTAAAGTGTGGTTACTTTTACATGATCTGGTAACGTGGGCTGCTGTACAAGTACGATACGAATAAGATACGAATAAGTGTATAAACACGTGCAGTAAAAGTAGAGTGTTTTTAGGCACGTGTCTGAATAAAGCACGTCAACAGGTGTGTGCAACAAGGGATGATTTATCAATATTAAAAATAGAGCTGCACATTTACAGTAGAGAGAAATATTTCTCTCAAACCGTGTATCAGACCTGGTTTTGACCTATAAGAGATGTGAACCTACAAAACACTCCTTTTTTTCCCTCATTCAGTTTTTGTGGCGGTAAAACAATACAGCAGCGCGTGCGTAGCATGTAGCATGTGCGCACAAGTGTCCTGTAGTGTTGTGTTTCCGTCTCTTTCCATGACTTCACTCATGGTTTTGTATACATGAGACAACTAGAGGCTTAATCACGCTAACAGATTCTAGCTCATTCGCAACAGATCGTGAGAGTGAAAGAGAGAGGCCCCATTGGGATCCATTTATATGATGTGCATGGCAAACTATGGCTCATTTTTGTGCTGTGGTTTTAACGCTGTTTTATCACAAATGGGGGGGATTTAGACACACTTAGACAGATATGCGTGTGTGAGCATTGAGTGATAGCTCTCAGCTCTCGACTGGAGGCTACATCACACCTCAGGCATGACAGCTGGGGCCCCGTAAGCATTACATCATTGACTGATGTATGCGCGGATCGCATGTCACTGGTGCTCGGACAACAAGAGCTATCAGCGCTGACCCCCTCCTACTAGGCACATACACCCAAATTCTTCACGAACAATCTAAGGACTCAAAAGCATGAAATATACAAAAACTATTGAATTAACATGTAACGCAAGCAACAGATCACATACTCAAAACATACACTACGTTTAGATGAACGTTTCTGGCAAATGCATAAATGTAAACGTAATTCGTAGAGCGTGGTGATAGAAATGAAAAATTAATTGATTCGTTTTCAGGGAATCTATATTATGACCAAATTTAAACCTTGAAATAGTCACAATATCATATTTTCACTATACGCTAAGGTGACCATACGTCCCCGTTTTCCGGGGACAGTCCCGGCTTTTGGTGTTCTGTCCCCAAGTGGAGCTGTCCCAGGAAATGTCCCCGTTTTACAGCACGTCCAAAACAACTAGAAAATACACTGAAAAAGCCCAATCAACATATCCTACGGAGTACCAGAACAACCATGTAGTGGTTATTTACACCAGCAGAGGGGGCAGTAAGGTACACTAATTACTTGGTCACGCGACGCTTAGCGATGAAGAATTTACGACGAGATACGAGAAGTGTCATCAAGTTATTATCAAATATCAAAAAACAAGAGTCAAAGTTATCGGATTCAAGGTACTAACTACTCATGTTAAATTAAAGTAAAACTGTTTGTATGTATTATATAACAGAGTCAGGACGGGGATTGTTTAGGATTGTTTTGCACAGAATTTTAAACTTCACCATTAAGTTCCGTCGCCACAACACAGAATCTAGTGATTCGCACACATACGCTGGTGAAATTACGCAGCGATATACACAAATAAAAATATTTATATTACTATTACATTCGCGGAAGGACATCTGTGCACAAAATGAGCCTAAAATGCAAATAAAAAACTTAATGTAAAGGTCCATTTCCATAGGCATAAAAAGTTATTTTAAAAGTTTTATTTACTGGTTGTAATAACTGTATACAGTTTGTAAAAAGGAAAATATTGGAGTTGGTTAGGATTATGTAAAGACAATTAGAGAATGTTAAAAAGGTAACAACATTGTCATATGTTTTTATATTTGTTATATTTTTGTAGTGTTATTGATTTTTGTGTTAATGCATGCAATAATGTTTTGATCATTTGCAATGGTTAGTATTTAATATTTTACAGTAGACTATTTTCCCAGAGAGTTTTGGTATATTCATCTTGAGTACCTATAGAGTAGTACTGCATACTTCGTATCTTCGAAGAGTATTTAGTTTTATCACATTTATAAAAGATAGATACAGCTGTACGGAAAATTCAGAAAACAAAGGACCTCCTGTGGGTGTGCGGGGGAGGAACTAAATCACAAGCAACTAATACATCATCGCATTGTCCCTGCATAACTGTTTGTGTTTTTTACATTATGCACGTACAAGCCGATTGCCAACAAAACACAGACATAAGACTTAGTTTCACTTACAGCATGCGGTTCATGTCCGGCATCTTTTAGTGCTGAGACCGCTCCATCTTTCAGATTCAAACAATCTTCAAATTGAGCGTTATATCCACTGTTTATATAACATCCATCACTTAAATGCGGTGAACAAACAAACACACCTCAACTTCTCTCACTATCGCAAGAGTAACGAGCTGCAGGCCCACAGCACAGCCAATCATGAAAGGTAAGGAGGTCTTCCTATCGCTCGTCAGTTGACGCGTGGGAGGGCTATTTCTTTCGCCTTGCCGTGGGCATGCTTTTCTGGGAGAATTGCCCAATAAGGGACCAGGAAATAGTGTTATGAAACGGATTTTCATGTTCGAAAAAAACTTTCCGAAACCTATATGAACGCTGGGGGAGTGTATCGAGCACAGAAATACTACGTCATACGTCCAACTCGTTTTTTTACAAGTTGACCATGTTAAGAATGAGAAGCATGTTCAACATTGTAAATAATTCAGAATGCATGAAACAGCGTTGCATCCCCCCTTTTTAATATTGGTTATTGACAAAATCGGTATATTGTTTCAAGCTACCTAAGTTATGCATTTGTCAAATGTCAATGAATATATTTGCGCACTACAACAGAATTCAATTTCAATTTTTTAAACACACCGTATGTCGCACACACACGCATGTTGGAGTCACAGCCGAATTGCATGAATGACGTGGTACCTCTGCTCACCTGTCAGACGATCCTGCGGTGTAGTGTGTCATAGTCTGACAAAGCTTCCTACTGCGCTTTTATAAGCACCAGCCAACCAACTTAAAGACTATAAAGATGTTTACTGCTAACAAACACTTGCAGGGAATTGCACACTTATTGGGCTCAATCTTAATGCTTGTTTCTATTGTTAGTTCTACTCGCTGAGATTTAAACTTGGATTTTCACTGGTCCTGCTACAAAAAAATTTTTTTTGAAAGTGTTCCATATAAAAGCTACAGTGTAACTCAATGACATACTTTCAACACACTCTTGAAAACAAACAATAGTGAAAAAACACATTGTTACTTAAGATGTAGTGGCGGTTCATCTGGCACACGTTTCTTCCAAAAAGAATCTTTTATCCAAAGCGACTTACATTGCGTTTTCCTAAGAAATATACAAACGCACACAAACATGTTAAAAAACACAATCGTTATTAATACACATACACAATAAAAAACGTAACATAGTGCATAATCGTAATAAAAAAACATACACGTAAAACGTATGTCCCCTACATTCATGTACTCAAACCTCTTCTGCAAAAATACTGTATACTAAAAAGCGTTAACTGTATCAAGTAAAACTTTACAAATAGGTTCCATTGTTAACCTTAGTCAACCATATTAGTTATTATAACAATGAACGACACTTCCGCAGTAATTACTCTTAGGTGTAGCAACGGCAGTCCCTAAAAAAGATCAGATGATGTTGTTTGGATGCTTAGAAATGTACATATGTCTATGCTGATGTTTTCAATGAGGATGTTTGCAAACATATTGCTTTGCAGCATACAGCAGTGCACATACAAAAATGGTGCCATATAGCATTAAAAGTGGTTCTTGGCTCGTACTCATGGGGGGGCCACTTAAGGTGCAATATAGAACCATAACTTGGTGCTTCAGTGGTTCTTCAGAGGTTCTTTGGGATGACTGAGGTTGTATATGGAACCGTTGAAAAACAAACATTACCGCTTCCGTATAAAGAACCTGTTATGCCCCTGTATGGTTCTTCACCGGTTCTATATAGCACCTCAGTCAGAACCAAGATAGGGTTCTATATAGCACTTAAAGTGGTTCCCCTATGATAACGAGCCAAGAGCCAAGAACCACTATTAGTGCTATATATGAACATTGTTTTTGGAGTGCATCACATTTGCTTCTTACAGTATTGTAACTGATACCAACATTAGAGACTTATTTATGATGTCATTTAATCGACAGACTTTTTAAAGTTTAATATAAATGTGGTTTATATATAACGTTAAGTGACAATTCGTGCATTTATAGAATTCACATCATTATAAATCTTCATAGTGACCATAAGTCAAAGAGAAAAGAACAAATTGCTTCGTATAAATTGTCGCCACATACATTACGTGTGTATTTGCAGTCTGGTTACGGCCTAAAAAATATCAGATTTTTTCATTTTTAGAAAAACATCAAGTGGGCCCCTAAGGTGGTTGCATATTTGCTCGGTGAGTAAGGAATGTGGTTGCATGCCTTACTCATGAGCCAGAATTTAGCTCAGACACAGAAAAAGAGAGACCCGGGGAAGCAGAGAGAGAGAGAGAGAAAGAGAGAGAGAGAGAGAGAGAGAGAGAGAGAGAGAGAGAGAGAGAGAGAAAGTAAGACAGAGGAGAGAGACAGGGAAGTCTGTGCTAACTGCAAATGAGCTCATTCACTCTAAGGTCACAGAGAGAGAGAGAGAGTGAAAAGGCGGGGGAAGACTTGAACGGAGGCTGTACAACAATAGCTATCTCCACTTTCAGTTGTTGCCACACAGAATAACATCGGGACGGATCCGTGGTGCTCCGGAGGAAAGACCACACACTTCTTTCTCCTTTGCGTCTTTTTCAGTTTGGAGACGCACAGTCAGAGCTTTTTTAGGATCTTACCTTTTTGTGTAGCCAGCGTTTTACGGACATATAATTTTGGGATTGCTATTTGGAGTGCAATCTAGTGCGGATGCCCCTAGACGTGGTCATAACCCCTCTGGAGAACTGCTTCTGGCCGGGGATCCAGCCAACAGACATGAGGCTCAAAATCAGAGTTCGCAAGATGAGGAAAGAACGCAAGCTTAGAGGTGTGTAGCATTTGTTGTCACCTGGACCGATAGGTGCTTTCCCAACTGTACCTGTCAAACACGTGGCGGTCCAAGAGCCTTTGATATGTATAATTATTTTTCTCAAGAAACTTGACATATTAAATGTAAATCAAGCATTGAAGTCATGTTATTGCAACTTAGTAGGATGTAAATTCCTTGGAGGTGCATGCAGCAGGCACAATTTATTTGATGTAAATCCCACATTGTACGTAAAGTAATAAAACAGCTTTGTGTGTGTTCACAGTTCCATGGTTCACAGCCTGTGCAATTTTGTACACATACCTGCGTGTATATACGAGTCATAGCAATTAGGTTATACTGATGTCACCAAGTAGAAGTTAAACAGTTGGACTTTGTCAAGCCATTTACTTTTACTGCCGTTACATCTGCAATTGCTTTGAGGCAGAAATGCAATAATTGTAACGGCGCCAACAGTTAATGATTCAATGATACGGGGTCCTGGGGTTTAACACTTCTAATCTGTCAAGCATGACACAAAGCGCCCGGAGTGATGAGGTAGCCACCAACCCCCTGCTGTTTTTTGTGTTCCTCATTGTGCGGCGTGCATGTGTGCAATGATGTCATCGGGCTCTTATTGAGATGCTAATAAGTATGTGTGTGTGTGTGTGTGTGTGGGACAGATGGGGGCTGTTCCTCAATGCCGTCATGTCTTCTGCATCTGGAGACTGAGAGCTTGTGTGTGTGTTAATGTGCATTGGTTTCATTCAGAGGCCCATCAATGCTGCTGGATGTAGAGCTGTGAATGGAGGCCTGTGTGAGAGGCTATAGAGCTCAGCTGAAAGGATGCAAAACTTGAGGGCTCCAAAAGATGGAGGTCAGGTGCCGAAGGACAATGAACTGATATCAAAGGCTGGAGTAAATGAACTCTGTGCCTCTGCATTATAAATCACACGTTGGGGAACAAGGTATCATAGCTGCTGTAGTATTTTCGATAGCTATCGCGCAACGTATGGCGAGGAGTACATTTTTACATCGCCACTGCAGTTGCAGAGGAAAACTTTTGTTTTGGTTTCTTCATGAGGGAAAGTTTATTGTGCTCGTCTAAAGGACTGAGGTCTGAAGCACATCAGAGAAAGAAGCTGGATGGCAAAACAAAGTTATGTAAGCTTCAGAAAAGGTTGGAGAGAGAGGAAACGTATGGCACATTGCCTTCTGGTCCAGCGCGAGACTGACCCTGGCACACTTCTCTTGCTGAAAACATTTGTGGGCACTTGCATGCCCACCGGTTTTGAGAAACGTCATCACTGCCCCGTTACGCAACTAGACAGTAAATAAAACTAATGTTTCCTAGGCCATATGAACGTAAGTGTTAACATGTGTCTGCGCATTCATCAAATACACTGCAGACCAAAATCTTACGTCTGTTTGAGGGGTTTTTAGGCTTTACGTTCTTGCATTTTCTTGTAGGCGTGCGTCAGTTTATTCAACTGTAGCAAGATTAGTTAGACGGAAGCTAAAGGTTTCCTTGTAATCCTAACTGTCACCACCGCCGCCCAGTTTGAAATGATAGCTTATGACCTCACTCAAGTATTTCCTCTCTTGGCTTTTCAATGGTGTGGCGCTCTACTTGTTCCTGTTTATCTTCAGTGGTCCAGAAACTCTTTTTAAGGAACCTTTATAAAGCACCCCTATAGACCTTTGAAACAAAAGACCAGGGCTGCGTTTCCCAAAAGCATCTTAAGCCTACGTAGATCGTAGCTCCATTGGTGCCATTAGATCTAAGATCAACTTAAGGTTACAATGCTTTTGGAAAACGCAGCCCAGGACATTATTACTGATCCTTGGAGACATGAAAATGGTCATCAAAGAGTTTTCTACTCTTCTTTGGGGTTGTGGTCTCGGTTTTAAAGACCTTTCCCTTTGAGATGTTTGACCTGTGAGTTCAAGGAATGGTTAGCTCATGGTTGTTTCCCTGTTTTGGCAAAATATGGAATGGGTTTTAACAGGCCTCAACCAACCAGTTACGAAGTGACTGTCTTAGGTGTTGCTGACAAATGCTGCAACACCAACCCTTCATGCAGTTACATCACTGTGTCAGTTAGCGTGGTTGGGGGAGGGTAACAGACATCCAGGATTTGATGTTTGTAATGTGTTTGAATATATTGGTGTGTGTGTGTTAAGGTGGGGGTGGGGAAGGTGCATATGAATCAATATGGGGGTTGTGCCACATTTGGTAGGCAGTCATTCATCTAATGCTAGTTTCGAGAGCGTATGGAGGAGGCACCAGGGGATCGTTGGTTCTGCTTGAGTGACATGCAAATCCCCCTTTCTTCTGTGCTGAGAGATGATGTCATTGCACCAGCCGTTGTCATTAAAAGCAGGAAACAGACAGGTTTCGCTCAAGCTATTAAAGGGCCAGGCTCCCCAATAAAACAATAGTGGCTTAGATAGTGAATCATGCGTTGATAAGAGGGACAGGTGTTCTTCTGTGTCTGTTAGTGCTAGGCAGGTGGCCTTACTGTTCACACTCAATTGTCACCCTTGTATTGACTCTGGATGATGTCATTCACCAACGCTCAATGTGGCTTTTGCTTCTCTTTGTTATAAACTTTCTTATCATCTCGGTCTTTATTTGCCATGACTCATTTTATTGACTTGTTTGGTTTAACACCCAGATCTGATTAACAAAGTCTCTGTTGGACTATTGCACTTTTTCCTGGCTTAGACAAAATGATGTCATGGATCCATGGTTGACTGCTGTGTGTGCACAATACCAGGGTTACAATGTCCTAGATTCCCATAGACCTCATCTGAGATTAAATACTAAACCTCACACTTTCCTATTAGCATTGGACAGTTCAAGACTTTATTTTCTCCACTGTAATTCCATTCTACGGTAGTGCTGCTTATAGACATAGTTTTGTGCATGTTTGCACATCTATGTATGCATTTATGGATTTATACCTTGTATTTGAGTGTTTGCATGTCGTTGTCTAGACACCCAACACCCTTGTGCTATGAATCAGGGGTTTGGTCTGCACCTGTGACCACCCTAATTCTTTAAGCCTGACGCAACTGTTCAGTTGAGGATATTAGGTCATTCAGGAAAAGGAGCTCCAGCACACAAATGCCAAAACTGGAGCCTCTTAAAGTGACAGGGTTCTTTTTAAGGCTGGCTGGCCATTGCTCACTGTCCGCTCTGTTTGTACATGCACTGACCTAGATTGTCACGTCTCATTCATCGTCTCATTTGTGGTTTGGTTAGCTATTGACAAATGATGTGTGACATCGCAATGTCCTTTGTTAGTACAATTACTGTATACAGTATATTTTTGACTAGATATATGCCTTTTGTAATTGTTAGATTATAGGACCCAAACGTTTCTAACGTTTCTTTGTGTCTTTCTTCAGGTGGTTTTGCAGCATTCTCATCCTGTTTCCCAGGCCTGTGTGAAGGAAAGCCAGTGGCTACTCTGCCCATGAGCTTGTCTCAGCCATGCCTACCCGTGGCAAATGTGGGTCCCACACGAATTTTGCCCCATCTCTACCTGGGCTCACAAAAAGATGTGCTCAACAAGGTGAGACTGGCTGTGGTTAGACCTTGAGATGTTTTTAAAGATCATCCAAAACAGGAGCACTTTATTCTATATTGACAAGTCTTTCCTTATCATTCATACATTGGTTCTTTGCATTCATAGGATCTGATGGCTCAGAATGGCATCACGTATGTGTTGAATGCCAGTAACACCTGCCCGAAGCCTGAGTTCATCTCTGAGAGCCATTTCATGCGCATTCCCGTCAATGACAACTACTGTGAAAAACTTCTGCCGTGGTTAGACAAAACCAACGAATTTATTGGTAAGAACCTTTTTCTCAATGCATTAGTATTCAGGACTGGAAATCCTGATTAAATGTGACTCAAAAGATTTAAATCACCCTGTGATAATATCAGAAGAACAAATTTGATCTTCAAAGTATATTTACAGAAATTATTAGTTTTTTTTTCTGGCTTGTGACTGAGGAAGTATTTGATTGTCTTGCTTGCTTTGTATTCGCTCACACATTTCCGATCTCGCTTTCAGACAAAGCCAAGGTTTCCAACTGCCGAGTCATTGTCCATTGTTTAGCTGGCATCTCCAGGTCCGCAACCATCGCCATTGCTTATATCATGAAGACAATGGGCTTGTCATCAGATGATGCGTACAGGTAAACTCACTCAGACACCCTTCAGCTTAAATTGCACGCTCTCAAAAAGCCATTCTCTCCTAGCTGTAATGTTATATCTCTTTCCTGCAGCATGTAAAACAGATCACATAGAAACTTGTAAACAATACCCGCTGTGTTCTAAACAAAGTTTTTTCATGGTCTCCACAAGCTCACATGTTGCATCTTTTGTTAAAGACGTCTTCCTTTCCATGTATGTCTATTTGTCCTTAGGCTAACCATTCTTACCGTTCTTGTATTTCTAGATTCGTGAAGGACCGCAGACCTTCAATTTCACCCAACTTCAACTTCTTAGGGCAGCTTCTAGAATTTGAGAAAGGCTTGAGGTTGCTAAAGGCTCTCTCCTCAGGTCAAGAGAACTCGGATCAGTTGAAGGAACTATCGGAGACTAGAGGGGAATCTTCCAGTAATCCTGAGAGGAGCCGTCTGGAGGCTGAGAAAGACAGTAAGGAGTTGGATGGCAAGATACCCTCTCCGACGTCCCTCCAGCAGGGTTTTAATGGCTTAAACTTGTCGGCAGAGCGTATCCTGGACACCAACCGCCTAAAGCGCTCTTTCTCGCTAGATATCAAATCCGTCTATGAGCCCAACCACTGTCCTCGCCTTGCACCTTCACATACCGAGGATGTACCCAAACTCTGCAAGCTGGATAGCCCAGAGGCCGGAGAAGCCAATGGTGTCTGCCAATATTCACCTGTTTCTATCAGCCCTGGTTTAGCTGAATCTCCAGGCCACTTTCCTGAGAGCAGCTCCCGACCACGTTCGCGGAGAAACAAGCACAATGGTAGCGCCGGAAGTTCACCCGTGCACATGCAAGGCCTAAATTTTGGACATTCACTCCCTGCACACAAGAGTCTTGATGACAATCTGAAGCCCTCCCTGCTGCTCAGCCTTCCCACCGTGGGCACCGGACCCATGTGGACCAAGCATAGAGATACCGTACAGGCCACCACTCCTGTGACGCCAACAGGCGAAGCCCCTTGGTTCTACAGCTCAGAGTCAATGAACAGCACTGGAGGTGGGGCGGTACACTTTCCGGCACTTGGGTGTAGCTGTCTCCCAGGACCGCGGGAGGCTGTGCGTCTGCGGGAGAAGGCAGGGGACCCACGGGACTCCAGGAGCAGTTGGCACGAGGAGGCTCCCACTTCCAGCGCTGCTGAAAAACAGTTCAAGCGTCGCAGTTGTCAGATGGAGTTCGAAGAGGGGATATCGGAGACACGTTCAAGGGAGGAGCTGGGTAAGATCAGCAAGCAGTCCAGCTTTTCCGGAAGCATGGAGATCATCGAAGTATCCTGACATCACCTGCACAGCCAATGGGGACTTTCACACACAGGCAGACAGGCAACATCTATAAGCAAGGATGATTGAGAGTGGAAAAGTGGAATGAGCATGGACAGGCTGTTGTTTAACACATTCAGAATAGTTCATAGGCTTATAGATACTGACTGGATCTCAGAAATGTTCAACAAACTTTTTTGGTCTTTTCAAGCCGGTGGAACCGGATGACTTTGCTTTTGTCTTTCTACTGTTTTTAAGCCATAGCCATCCCCAGATGACAAAGAGATGAGAATAGAGTTGTTGAATTCAACTTCTTGCTCTAGAAACACCCTCCCCAAATAATAAAAAAGCTTTATCAGCCTTTTGGTGTATTGAGAATCAAGTATGGCTGTTATGCTCACACTTGTTTCTTTTATTATGCCGCCCTGGACTCAGTGAAGTTACACCACAACAGCACAAGGAGTCAGCACAGACTAAGCCGTAGTGGAACATGCTTTAACTGGCTGAATGAAGACCTCTTTGTGCAGTGCTTTTGTCCACCCTGCTCCTGTATCCCAGCATTCATGGAATTCTGGAGGAGGAACCAGGCATGTCATGAAGGAAAAGCATTGTGGGTGTTTTCCCATCATGCTCTCTGTCCCTCTTTTGTTACCCAGATTTCAAGGTCTTGTCCTTCTGTGCCCAAGTGGTGATGCTCGAACTGTTGTGCAGCCCACGTTCCTCTCACTGAGCATGCTTTGAGGCTGCTGTTTTCCTTACAAATAGTATATAAACTATACACAGTGATTTCAATGGACCTGTTTTTGTCATTTTCTTAGTAACAGTTTTAATTTATTCTACTGGTTCATTCTGGTAATGAGAAATAATATAAAGATTGTGGATTTTTTATTTTTCCTCTTCTGTTTCAGTGTTGATCTTTCATTTACGAAAACACTCACCAGACCGATACGCAATTACAAGCAATATGTGTATTTACTTCTTTTGTTCTCGTTTTTGTTCATAAGGGTGTGTGGTTAATACCAGAAATGATCTGATGTTTAAATGCACTTTCTGTTGCTTTAAGAAGGAAGTTTTCAACGTTCTTATTAAAAGGGTACCACAATGCTTTACAAAAAAAAAATGTGTGTAACCATTGTACTGCAGTGTGTGTCACAAACTAAAGCATTTGGTATGGCTTTTGTTTGTCTGCTGGCTTGAATTATTAAAATACTTTAATCCAGCATGAATAATCTAAAAAAAATAAATGTATGATACCCCAGCATTATAAAATGAGCAGCCACTTGACTCATTTTGAAATTCAAGAATACGAATTTTGTATTAACAAGCACAGAAGACAAAACGAAGGGAAGAAATGACAGGGACTCTGAGGGGTTTGTCTGTGTCCCCCTTGTTTGTTCTGCATATTTATGACTTTATTTATTGTTTGTTTGGGTCTGATTGTGGGAGGATGTGTGGATGGATGATGTGAATGATTGACCCTTGCAGATGCTCATAGACAAGCATCATGGACAGGAGAATTGCCCCTAAACTTTTCATCCTCAACTGTGCAGACACATGAAAAAGTTCACATAGATGCATTTAAAACTCGGCCAGGCAGAATAGTGTCTGTTCTTGAACTAGTTGGTTCATAAACGTTCAGTAACTAATGACAACAGAATCTGCACTATAGTGACAATAAATTCTGCTGGCTTTTATATTCTGTCTAAGCTCTGAGGTTCCTCCTCATTTTCTCCTTTTTCTACTGTCTCTCTTTAGCGCTCTTATCTCTTTCCGTCCTTCACTCCATTCTCCCATAATCCTCTCTGTTAATCTCACATTTTCTGGCGTGCTCCAAAGTTTAAATGTAACAAAAAAAGGGTATGCGTGTGTGTGAATGGGATTGCCCTCTCGCTGGGAGAAAGTTCAGCAATTTATTTATGTCTATATGTTTCAGTTATAGCTTTTCTGTATGGCAAATCTTTGATCTTGTATTTTTGTGCTGCTGTAAGTTCCCTTTTTCCTTGTGCGAGACATTGTCTTTCCTTTTCCTTTCCTGTACTATATTTTTAAATTCATTGTTATCATTATTTAAAACATGTAATAAAAAGATGCAGGCTGTCCTTTTTTGCTGAAATTGTTAAATAGTTGGCAACTTTATTATTATTATTACGTGTGTGAATAGCATCGTATCAACAACACTAATTGATATAGGGATTTTTTAAAAAGAGAAAATCTTTATACTTTAGGCTGCTTGACGCAAAATACCTCAGGTTCTTTTGAAAGGCTTGTTCCTCCCCATGTACCCATTCTGTGATGATGAAACAAAATACAGACGTTACAAAATATGAAAAAGCTTCCAGCGATTTATTTTCGTTTGATTTGTGTCCTACTTGGCCCAATTGTGCAAGATCAGACACTCAAAACAGTGGATTTTTTTGTGGATTCACATAACATTATAATTGTTTAAGCATGCTGAACAATATTTGTTTAACACCAGGGTAGAGGAGTTTTGTCCATTTTAAGAAAAGGAAAAAATATTAAAGCTTGCTCTGTAAGCTAGGGCTTACACTAATGAGGGAACAGCTACAATTTAAACTCAAAAAGAGCATTTTTACCCACATACCGATTTATAAAATGCGAAGTGCATTAGATAAAAGCACCTGCTTTCTACTGGGATTAAAGATAGTATGGGAAAACAATGCTAAATCCAAATGTAAAAAACGCAACTGACTTTATAATCATCCAAATTTATAGCGACAATAGACTTATTGACATTCAAAGGGCAAATAAAATGCTGTTGGAGTTTTATAGTATTTCAGCACCATACATCTGCCACTTAGTAGAAGCTACTGAAGAATTTATACAGATCTTTCTTGATATCCAACAAAATTATGCAATGTAAAAAATGACGCAGACTACATTAAAAACAGGATAAACATGGTTTGTTTAGTGCAGTGCATTATTGGTATCAAGACTACCAAAACCATACAAAATGCACAAGATATTCAGAAACCCAAATGATCAGTTTACCTGGTATCACTGCAAAAAAAAGTGATTTTTTACAGATTTTTTTCATTTGCAATACTTTAAAAACGTAAAATTACAGAAAAGACTGCATATTTACAAGAAAACCTGGGAAAACATGTAATTTTACAGGGGAAAACTGGTTCAGATTTTCAGATATTTTGAAAAACGGACTGAAAAAAAGATTGTAAAATTACAGAAACAGGGCAAATTTACAAAAAAAACAGGGAAAATAATTGATTATATGTATATCCTTACATCCTGTAATTTGTCGCTCCAACTGACAGAAAAGTTCTTTTTTTTTAACGGAATCTTTTTACAGTGAGTTTACTGTTAGCAAGATTATTAAAACTGATTTTTTTTTGCCTTTTTATCTTCATCTGCGTTTGAAACAGAACTGTAGTTTACTTTACATAGTTATTTTTATAAAGTAAAACAACGTCAAACAGACATTTCATGTTAACTTGTACCTGACAGTGCTACTTATAAATCATTACTATAAACTTAACGTTGTCAATCGGGGTATACTAAAAATAAAAATGCTAGATTGTTTTTAACCAAGCGTTTGGTCAAAAAGGGACAAAAAAATACTTAGTCTTTTTTTCTTGTTTTCCAGTAAAAATGTAAAAAAATTCTTGAATCAAGATGCATTTTCTTGATGAGCAAAATGACCTAAGAAACATTTTAACATTTTATTTAGGTCTCCCACTAGTCTAATGTAAATTCTGTGTCTTAAAGCGAAGCCCAATGATAACTACTAAACCGTGTATTGTTGGTAAGACCCGCACACCTGACCTCTGTTGAAATTTCGCATGTACCACACATTTTCTGGAAGTCTCCTTCGAAACTCCCCCCATTGTTCTCCATAACAAACTTGTCTTTATGTAGTCTGTCCCCTTTGAAAGGTGACATGGAGAATGGTGGAAGTACAGAAATTCCCATCACGTGATTGAACACCCAGGTGCCCAACACACAGACACACACAACCAGACAGAGCTGCAGGGTCAAAGGTAAGAGTGCTAAGAAGAAAGACCTTCCATACGGCCAGAAACACAAGATCCTGTGGGAAAGGCATGACAAATTCCCCTCTTCCCACTCGAGAATACCATTCTGTTCCTGCTCGGCTTGGGAATTTTTTCATTTCCTTTTTGTGTAATTCAATGTCAATAGCGTGAATGAATGAAGGTTTGATTAACTCCAAGACCGTCAGATATGATGTAGAATGCGGGTGATGTATACACACACCTTGTGTAACGTGTTGAGTGAGTCAAGTGAGGCAGTATTCAGACTGCGTGTTGTGAAGAGATAATGACTACGGAAGGCCAGCTGACGATGACCGCATGATGACATGCACTCGACACAAAAGAGCCTCCTGTGTTCCTCCCTCACATCACCATCAAAAACCAACTACCCACCTTTCACATTGCTGCTGAGGCTAGCAGTCTACATCTATTCTGATTCGAAAGAACATGCATATTTTAACAGGGATGGGAGTACATTCAAAGTGTTTAGTTTAGTGATTCAAACTTAAATTTTGTCTTTAGCAAACATCAGCAATAAACAGAGTTATAGGAAATAACAAGTATATATTGCTTCATACATAAAAAAATATAGTTTATATATTATGGATGTGTATGTGTTAATGTTTGATGAGATTTCTAATTATGTTAATATTTTAATGCTAATCATACTGATCGGCACAACTTAATTATTAAAACAATATTAGGGACATTCATGCGATTATTGCAGATCAGCTTGTTGATTTATCAAACGCAATTTAATAAATCTCAGTTAATATTCAAATATATTACTATAGTAATATAAACAAATATATTTATATATTTTTTAACTAAATATCCTATTTATTCGTTTTAGTGTTCTTGTTAGTACAATTGTTAAATTGCTGTCATCTTACAAAGACTGCAGTCCAGAATCCACACTAACAGGAATGTCAATGTTAAGTTTCCTGGGTTTGTTTTAGTAAGAGTGACATGCAGATTTATATCGTGTGGTTATTAAATGGAGCCATGCGTTTTTTTTTTAAGTTGCCCTTCAAAAACACAATGATAATAAAGATGGCTCACATAAAATAAAAACGTTTCTAAATTTAACTTAATAAATTATATCAATTTCAAATGTTGCTTAGAATTTTTTTGTGAAACTGAAAAAAATGTGTGTGTTATTGTAAGCGGCCGAATACAAGAGTGAAAGGACGAGTGGAGACGATGGTTTCCAGATAGTCATGCCGTGTGCCAGAGCTCTCTCGGATCCCAGTGTTTATATATGGCAACTTATAAAACTCTTACATCATAACTGCAGTCCTTCTCAACCGTGTTTGCCGGAGTTGGTAGGTAACTTTCCGTGGGATTTCGTGCCGTTGCCTGTGTCCTCGGATGATCGTAAATTAAAAGCATCTGAAAATGTTTATTCCCTAACAGAAAAACCACAAAGATTCACCGTAACAAATTTATAAACCTCTGGTGCCAGGAAATTATTTTGTGCCTGTATTTAGACTCTTGTGACGTTGGTGTATTACGCCATTGGTTATTCTTTCTCCAATTATAGTGCCAATGAAAAATGTTTTGGCCTAATATATTTTCATTGCTAAAATTACCACTACAACTGATAATATAACAAACCCAATTAGAAAACCAAGTGACATCATGTAACGAAGGTCCGTGCAGGGAACACTCTTGACACGAAGAATACGAAAGGGGGTTCTTTAATGGACCAGGAGATCACAGGAGAAACCCGACACCATCAAACAATACAATACTGGACAGGGAATACAACGAAGGGGAGAACTTAAATACAACAGAGAACGAGGGATCAACAGGTGCAGGGGATCAACTAATAACGAGGAACAGGTGAAGACAGTTAAAGGTAAGGGAGCGTGTGAAAACGGCAGTCCATAGGGAAAACGTGGAAAACAAGGGAAGGGGCAAACGGAAGTGTTAAAGTACTCCCCCCTCCCGGAAGGCGCGTCCTCGCGCCTACGAACAGCAACCGGGGAGGGGGGGTGGGCGTCCTGGAGGCTCATGCGGGATACAAGGGACAGGACACAGGAAGCCTCCAGGATGGTGCTACCAGCACCAGGATTCAAGGGGTCCAAGAGAACGGCAGATCTTGCGATGACGACCGCTCGGGAGGCCTGGAGGGTGACGGCCGCTCGGGAGGCCTGGAGGGTGACTGCCGCAACTGGTGCCAGCCGGCCGTGATGTCCATGATTTAAAAAAATTATTGGGGGTGAGTCCAGGGACTCTTTGCCTTCTAGGAGGCCGGTCGGGACCGGTACGGAGACCACAGGGAGGCCGGACGGGGCCGGCTCGGAGACCACAAGGAGGCCGGACGGGGCCGTCTCGGAGACCACAGGGAGGCCAGACGGGACCGGCTCGGAGACCACAGGGAGGCCGGACGGGACCGGCTCGGAGACCACAGGGAGGCCAGACGGGACCGGCTCTGAGGCCACAGGGAGGCCAGACGGGACCACAGGCTTTAGCAACCGGGGAGCAGGCTTTGGCGGCTGGACCACAGGCTTTAGCAACCGGGGAGCAGGCTTTGGCGGCTCGACCACAGGCTTTAGCAACCGGGGAGCAGGCTTTGGAGGCTGGACCACAGGCTTTAGCAACCGGGGAGCAGGGTTTGGCGGCTGGACCAGAGGCTTTAGACGGGCTCCCTGTGGTTACTATCACCATCCTTCTAGTGATAGTAAGTCATATTTGTTCAAACAATCTGATTTACTTGTTTTAAATATATTTTTTTTTATATGAAATCTAAATTATACTTTTTATTCTTCTTTCAGGATTGTGCATGTGGCAGTGCAAAGAAAGATCCTGGGCCTAATCAAAAGTATCTTAATTTAAAAAAAGAATGTCCTAGGCTTGAAAGGAGTAGTTCACCTCAAAAATGAACATTCTGTCATCATTTACTCACCTTCTTGACATTTTAAAACTGTATGATTTCTTCTTCTTCTGCGGAACACAAAATAAGCAATTTTGAAGAATGTTGGTAACAGAAAACCGTGGGTCCCCATTGACCTGTATTGGTTTTGTGTCCATGCAATAGAAGTTAATAGCGACAAACAGTTTTGATTAATTTCCATTCTTCAAAATACGTTCTTTTGTGTTCTGCAGAAGACAGAAAGTCATACAGGTTTGAAATGACAAGAAGGTGAGAAAATGATGACAGAATTTTCATTTTGAAGGTGAACTACTCCTTTAGTGGGGAAATCACATGAGAAATTAAACTTCACTTGAGCTTTTGACATCAAGAAGTGTTGGTCTCCTGCAAGGTTTATACCTTTACATGTCACCATCTTTTAAAAAACATTTATGCTCCGGAAAAAAAGCTGTAAGATTGCTTTATTTGGGACATGCACAGATGTTTTTGTATAATATTCATATTGTTGGTCCTGCCCACTGGCGTTCAGTCTGAGACATGCGTACCTGTTTACAGTAGCGGCAATTACATGGACCACTGTTTTCCGATTTTTATAGTTTTTAAAGTCCAATTTGAATAAAAATGCTTCATATAAACACCCCAATCGTAATATGGCCAAAATTACATTCGGATTGTAAGGTGAGGTCGAAATGACATAATCATGTTATGAACATGCTGCTTTTTAAGAAAATGACTGTTGCATCTGTGTTTATCTTCATGTTCCTATACAATTCTCTTTACACTTATCGTTTATGAAGTGGTGCATCATAATGTTGAAACAAAACATAACATATTTTGAGCAATAAGTGGTGCTCTCATCGAAATTAGAGTTAACTTTTGTATAAAACTTAACCTTATGTCATGTAATGTTCAGTGTTTTCTGTAGCTCAGTTGTAAGAGCATTGCGTTAACAATGCATGGTTGTGGGTTCGATCCGAGGGGATTGCACATACCTATGTATAAATGTATAATATAATGCAATGTAAGTCGCTTTGGATAAAAGTGTCTGCCAAATGCGTAAAAGTAAATGTTTTGTCTAGGCCTGAGCCATTGAGGATGCAGAAAATGGCATTGCCAGCACAGTCATGGGATTTACACAATCTAAGGAGAAGGTTCTACAAAACCAGATGATGTAGGAATTGAGATCGAGGGCATCAAGGTTTTGAGTAACCGTGTCTAATAATATGCTCTTGACCAAAGCTTTCCTGATAATCTCAAGAACACATTTTTTAGGAGTTTATAACTCTTTAAATTTTATCTAAACTGTATTTATTAAAATTGAGTAGGACCAACTCAATAAAATGTTATTGAACGAGTCTGTTTTTGAACTTGAGTTCAACCAATGAATTGTGTTTTGAGTGAAAACAATTAAATTACATACTTTTGGAGAAGCACAATTTCTGTTGGTTCAAATGAATTCAGATTACAGTCTCTCTATTTAGCACCAATCAATAAGAAGCTGCTCTGTAGACATTGCCTCTTTTTAAATAAGCAGAACCAAATCTGCGTTCATCGATTTATTTTTCAGTATCAGTAATACAGTTATTTTGGGGAAAATGTGAATAAATGCATTGCTGACTGATTTAATGTGTGCCCCTACATTTTTTGCTTGCGCTGCTAAACTTTTCAGTCAGGGGCTACAGTGCTCCTCGTAAAAAAAGCAAGTCTGGAGCCCTGACTTGAGATGACCGAAACAGAACAGTGATTGTGTTTACACAACCTACAATATTTTTTGTGTGTAAAGGTGTAAAGATGTAAAGGTGACTTTTCTACAGTAGAACTGTAAAGAAGATTTTTAGCTGAGGTGGTGGTCCGTGGTAATTAGGGATGCACCGATGTATCAGCTGCAGATATTAATCGGCCGATGTGGATTAATTTAACACAATCGGTTTATCGGCAATAGCATGAAAAAGGCCGAAACCGATTGGTTTATTAGGGTACTTTGATTTCCATGAAGCGGACAACTCAGATGGAAAGTAGCAAACACGCCAGAAAGTAGTAGTGAACAGTTTATGAAATTCAAATTATTCTATGAATAGCGCTAATAATTATTCAGCTGCTGTTTAAATATGCAATCTGCTTGTTCTACGTGTTAATGAGTGGTGTGGTTTTATGTAACTTACTGTAGTGGACTTTTTAGCATCTGGTGGACGCGAACAAATAAACTTAATCATCGCTGCTCTAAAAGAGTTTACCTCCGGCGCATTTTACCGTTTCATTTGAGTGAAGCTGCTGTCAAACTAAGTCCGTCGTCAAAATAAATGTCAAGTTAACCTCATAACAAACCTGCTACTAAAAATGTACAAAACTAGTAATTAAATGTAAGTAGACTTAAAACAGCAAAAGAAAAAAAAACTAAAGATGTAAGATACTGGTTCATATTAACTAGTTAGTTGTACACCACAAAAAAAAAACACAGAATCCAGAAAAATAAAAACGGAAAAAATGGAATTTGGGAAAAAATCTAACAGAATTTAGGAAGAAAAATCATTTACATTTACAGTTACATATATGTATTCGGCAGACGCTTTTATCCAAAGCGACATTGCATTATTCTATACATTTATACATAGGTATCAAACAGATTTCATAGGTCCCTGGTTTATTAATGAACTGCATAGTTGGATGTCTGAATATCCAATTTATTTCTCCGAGCAAAAAATTACTGTAAATAGCAACAGCACAGACTTTATTTAAATATATTAAAGAAACGATCAATTTTCAGTCAAATTTGAGTTAATATTTTTAATAAAATAAATACTGGATAGCAAAAATAACCTTTGACGATTGTCATGTTTTCTTATTGTATTTTTATCTTAACTTACATTTACATTTAGGCACATTTACAGTTGTGCCTCTCTTAAAATGTTAAATGGATCCAATTCATGTTCAGTAAAATAAATTGAATGCAGAAAAACTAACTAGTATTGTATAGTACTGTATGCAATTGACCCATATCGGTATCGGAATCGGCCAATAGTTGTTTGTTAAAATTGGTATCGGCCCAAAAAAATCCTATCGGTGCATCCCTAGTGGTAATTCATAAAATCATTTTACTTTAAGACCTAGATTAAATTAACAGCAAATGTATTTTTTTAATATTTGGGGCGAACTAAAAAAGTGTATTCTTCAAATGACTCCAGATTACATTCATACAGATGGTGCTGCCATCTATTGGTGCACGGTGACATTGTCTTTAGGTGAATCCTAATTCATTTGTCATTAAGAAGGCCAAATTGAGGTCATGTATTATATAACATGCCCTTCCTCTCTCCATGCATCTTCTCTGGTCTTCTGGGATTTCATTAATGTGGATGTAAGGAGAAACCATTTGTACTTGTCAGGTGGGCCAGCTGTGCATGAATCACAGGTAGGGATGACTCCTCGGGCAGGCGCCGGCCCCTTAGCTCAGAGAAAGACGGCGTGTCTGGAATCAGAGAAGTGGGTATTGATTTGTACAATGGTTGCAAAGGCTAAAGGGAATCAACCTTGTCTGCTGACCAATGTGCACCTACGTAATGTAAAACACAGTCAGCAGTTATACCACATATGTGTCACTCAAAGGAAATGAACCGTGGTTTTACTACAGTAACCATGTTTAAAATACAGTACCATAATAAAATACAAATGGTTTGAAAATAACTACTAAACACACTTGTACTATAATCAAACCATGGTTTTATATTTCCCTTTCCTGTTGAAAAAAACAGCATATGCTGGGTTAGGTATGTTTTGATGCTGGTTCGACCAGCATTAAGGACAAGCTTAAACCAGCACCAACCAGCATCAAAACATACCAAACCAGCACTTGCTGTTTTTTCAACAGGGTTGTGGTGAACTTTAATAAGGGCAGGCCCAAATCTTTTATAATCCACATTCATCCCAAATGTCAGTCATACTTGTGAATTAGTTGCCTATGCCTACTTCAATTTTCGCTTTATACGTGTTTCCAGCAACTCTTCTCTTGAGTCTCATATAATTATGGGTCAAAGTGAAGTTTGTTCCAGTGTCCTTCCAATATCGTTGGAGCTATGTCAAGGTAGAAATGTCAATGTCGAATCAAATTCATTTAAGGTATAAAGTTTGTATTAAAAATTAAATTTATAATAAACTGTAAAGTAACGTTTCAATTGTTTGAGAATTAAACAAAATAAAATGTAATCTTACTGTTGTGAATGTTTTGCTAACGTAACACTAAGCACATCTACAGTGCCATCTGCTGGTTGGATGTAAGACTTTTCCCCCTACTTGACATGAACGTTGACAGCTTTAAAAAAAAATGCATTTGTAATTATGTAAATAGTTTTATTTAATAGTAATATTGTAAATAATACAGATACTAAATAAGCAAGATTATGAGAAGAAGAAATCAAAAGACACAACAATACTTAAAACGTTTCTATGTAAAAAGCAGCTGTTAAGCAGGATATGGTTTATTTTTTACTGCTGCTGAGATGAACAATTGACAGGCACGGAAGCGCCGGTGGGGGTCTCGAGTCTGTGTCAAAACCTAGCGAGTTGTCTACATAGACAGCATTATTATCTACTTTAAGCGCGTTCGGTGATAGGGTGTCTATTGTTGTTTAGGTCAGCTCACGAGGTTTTGAGACACCGCCCACGTTTACTTCCGGTAATTCCTAAAATAAAGCAGTAGCGGGGCTGAATCATTACTGCGATATACACACATGTTCTACACCGGCTGCATAGTCCTGACAGTTCTGAACTGATGTTGTCAGCTGTGTTTTTTCCAGAACTATTTAAGAAACATAATTTAAAGTCAAAGCTGTTTCAGAGGTCCTGTGCACATACATGTTGGACATTGAGATGTTGTAGCAACATTCAATAGAGAGCAAATCTAACCCTGGATAACGTTTGAGACAGCCGGTGGAAGTCATAGCAGAGCCGGCGTAGAGCAGCCCCTAACATCAGCATGGATTGGTTGATGGGGTGAGTTCAATTTTATGACTTTAGACACTTTCTATTCATTTGGATGCATGGTAATGAAAAGTTTGTATGTAAAATAAACAGAAAGTTAACCGCAGGAGCTTCGTGGAAAGTACATTGTTGTGAAAATGTTTTGACTCTGTCATCATACCTCCAAGTGTGAGATTGACAGAAAGTTTGCTGAGAAAACACTGACACTCATTTGAGCGTCTGTTGCTATTAAAGGCAAGAACGTGACAAGAAGTTTGGATTTGGTTTTCAAAGAAACTGAACACTGTCTATTGTCTGTTGAACTGTATTGACACAAATCAACCTGTATCATGATTCATGACTGATTTAAGATCCAGATTTGATGTTTCAGTTGTTTGTCCAGCTCAAAAGATTAGGATGTATAGGGTTCTGGTTACCGCTGCACAATGTGGTGGAATGAGAAGGTTTCTTAACTAGCTTCACCAGAAGGACCATGCTGGTCAAGCAGTCCACCTGCTAGAGAAAAATCGATAACTCAGTATTACCCCCGTGAATCTTCATGATCATTTGGATTTATTTTTGATAACACTGTCAAAGTTTGCTGACAAGTCTGTCAGAAGCATCCCATTGAACCACAGCGACACAATTTAATTTTTGTGTTTAGAATAAGTCTGACAATGAGACTGGTTTATATGTAAACATGGATTGATTAAAGGGATACTTCACCTAAAAACTAAAATTCTGTGATCATTTATTCACCTTCATGTCATACAAAACCTGTAAATGACTCTGGCTTCTGTGAAACACAAAAGAAGATATTTAGTGAAATGTCTCAGTGGTTTGTGTTCACACAATGGAAGTCAGTGGGGTCCAGTGTTGTTTTGTTATCAACATTCTTCAAAATATCTTCTCTTGTGTTTTGCAGCAGAAAAATAGTCAGAATAATATGACGGTGAATTATAAAATACTTAACATTTTTCTGTCAACTATTCTTTCAAAAAGTGAATATATACGACATGTGCATTATGCATGTGTGCACTATGTTTGAAAATTCTGTAGCTTCATGGTAAGGGTTTGGGAAGATCAATAAAAAAACATTTATAATAAATAAGTATGAAATTAAAGTTTGTGATTCTGACTCCAAAGGTGACAACGATTTAAAAGAAGTTCCCTAAATTTCTGTTGTTTTCGGCTGTAAAGATGTGATGCGTGTCTGCAGTAAGAGAAACCACACAGACTATGCTGACGGAAAGCCGAGCATGCTGTCATTTGGTGAAATTTAGTTTTAGACCTAGAAGCTATGAATAAGCACACACAAGCCGAATCATTTGCTAGAAATGTTATTTTAAGAGCGTCTCTCTGCTGTCTGTCAGTGAGAGGTTACGTGTGGCTTCTGGTTACAGCGAGTCAGGCTTTGTCAGGCATTCTTATGGGTTTATGCCATCATCCAGATAGTTTCACTGGCCATACATTTACATTCCTGACCCACTACGTATGGACTGCTCTTGCTGTTTTGGTCTATTGTGATCACATGATGCCTCATGTTAGTCATAGTTGGATGGTAGGCCAAAGTATCTTTTAGTATCTGATATCTTGCATAAGTGTAATTGTGGCAGTCTTTAAATCGAGTTTGTGATAAACGTCTGTAAACCAATAGATGCTAAGCCTGGTGTAACAACTAACCTAATGTGACAACATTTTTGAGTAATCAGACAGTATGTGGGGTGGGCTTTGAAAATGTCTGGGACTTGATTGGCCTTAAACAATGTAAAGTTATGATATTATTATTATTACACCTGGCTGTGATTATATCAGATTCAGCAGAAAATAAAAGTCATATCAGAAGAGGCAAAAATGTGTCCTTTGTGTAAGAACAGTGGCATTTATTTACATAGTCTTGTCTTTCACCTGGCTTATAAAGAGCAAGCCGGTTATTAAAGATGGTTGGCGTCCCTAATGGCGTGTTAGTTTAAGACTTTAAGGCAATTGGCGTCACACAGGGCACTTGACACACATAGGATGGAATAAAGAAGTTTATTTGAGTGGAGATTTCCACTATGTAGAAACAATACAGATTATAGAAAGGCCGGAGGGAAGGAAACGGTCTCCGCTGGGTGGAGGGAACCATTGTTTTTGAAACAGTGCTTTATGGAAACTGTATCACATCTTGGGGTAGCGATGACGCTTATGATGACTGTTCAACTTTTATAACTTTTAGTCTGATTTAACTTCTGAGTACACATGTCTTCACAATTTGTCTCCTGTAGAAACATTTGTAGGCAGATATTTGTTGTTAAAGTGTAACAGCTGGTATCAAATGTAAAGAAATGGCTATGATTTGCCATTTTAAGGAGTTTTGATGTTTGTGAATTCTGGAAAGGTCTTGCTCCGTCCCCTAGCACAGTACACGTTGTGTTTGGCACAGTTGTGTTCTTGCTTGTTTGCTTGAAAATTCTTTAGTGCAGAACGAACAGTGCCAGTAGATTTCAAAACAAACCAAAAATTGGGAAATATTAAAGGGACAGTTCACCCAAAAATGAAAATTCTGTCATCATTTACTCATTCTCTTGTCATTTCAAACCTTTATGACTATCGTTCTTCCGCAGAACACAAAAGAAGATATTTTGAAGAAAGTTAGTAACCGAAAAGCACTGGCACCCATTCACGGACACAAAGCCAATGCAAGTGAATGGGGGCCAGTTAACAACATTTTGCAAAATACCTTCTTCTGTGTGCTGCGGAAGAAAGGTCATAAAGGTTTGAAATGAAAAGAGAATGAGTAAATGATGACAGGATTTTAATTTTTGGGCAAACTATCACAAGGTGTTTAACTAGATGTTTTTGTGTTTTTGTTTGTAAGCATCTCTAGATTTTTATAGCTTTTAAATAATCAATTGCCAAAAAACCCTGGGCAAGCAAAGTTTTTAAATAATTATTAAATGATTACTTTTTATGTTAGCAACAAAAATCCCAGCTTCCAGTTTGTGAAATCAATGAAATCAGCTGTGAAATCAATGAAATATACAGTTAAAAAAAAGGCCAAAATCTCAAATATTTGTAGAATTCACAAAAAATATATAATTTATAAGTGTAGGCTATATAAAAAATATTTTAATTATGAAAGTTGTATGACGTTATTCAAATTAGAATTTGAATATAATTAATTACTTTT
The DNA here is from genome assembly GCA_006030095.1 of Triplophysa siluroides. Lineage (NCBI taxonomy): Eukaryota > Metazoa > Chordata > Actinopteri > Cypriniformes > Nemacheilidae > Triplophysa > Triplophysa siluroides. Next base: position 5,155,828 of record VCII01000093.1, read on the forward strand.
TTTTAAATAAACGTAAATAATATATGTATTTTTGGAGAAATTAACTGTTGGATTATTTGTATTAATAAATCCCAATGAAAAAAATGTAGAGTTACATTTAAGCTATTTTAAAGCAGGAAAAATGTTTTCACTGGAAAAAAATGTCAAATATGCAATTGATGGTCAATGAATAATGAGTATAATAATGAGTAAAATTATAAACCACAGGCGACACTTATTTTTTGTGACATTAAACCACAGAATTATTTTTTAGAGTGAATATGATGTTTTTATGTTTGACTGGATTAGATACAAATGGTAGCTGTTAGCTTCTAAATTTTACATTGTAGAAACGTCCGGTTTCGTTGTAATCTTGTGCCTCTCTTGTGCTTTTAACTGATAACCTCTTTTACCTGAAGTGATTCATAAGCAGTAGTAAATAGGGTTTATAGAGTCATTAGCCCTGTAAAGCAAACACCACCACACAAAGGGTCAATAAAACCTGCTTTGTCTTGAGATAGCTAAGGTATAATGTTGGGTCAAAGAGGCTCTTTAAAGCTGAGCGAGTCTATTAAAACCAGAAACTAGGGATGTCCCGATCACACTTTTTGTGCCCCCGATCCGAGTCATTTTATTTTGAGTAGCTGCTGATCCGAGCCCTATCCGATACTTGTATTTTCCGAGTGCTAGGTGGTTGGTGCACTTTACAACTAATTCAGACAGCAGGAAGCTAACATGTGATCTCTATCACAGCGTTACAGAGCTGAGTAGACTCGCTGTAATCCGTCCACTTTTTTGAGGGTTTGATATTAAATTGTTATTATTGCACAAAGCTCCGTTGCGAACGTCTTGTTGAATGCTCGCGCTGCAAGCGGCTGTTCCGATGCACATTTCCACACCGCAGACACAGCTGTCACAACTCGCGCTCGCGACCTTGTTATATAGCCGATCCCGATCAAGTAAAAAAATGCCTTGATCGGCCCCCAAACCCGATCTTTGCGATCGGATCGGGACATCACTACCAAAACCATTCATCAATATCATTCACAAATCTTCATTGTGATTGACTGTCCAAAGCCTGAGCCAATGAACGTTGGAGGGGTCATGCATCCTCCCTTTTTTAAGTTTGATTTAATTTGACCCTAATGTGCAAAATGTACATTTTAGTTGTCAAGGTGACCCATGAGACCATTGTGAAAACATCATCTTGTCCTTCAGCTTGCATGTTATGGCAGGCTCTCTATCAGTTTTATTTAAACATTCACCACAGTGGCCTGAATATCTTTATGGGATTTAAAGGCTTTTGAAATGCAAAAATAACAAAAGTTATCTGTATTACATTTTAATTTACAAATCTAGTTTTAATTTTAGTCATCTGCCAGTGTGTTGTGTGATTATTAATGGTAGGATTGCAATACATTCAGCCATCACACAGTAAGTCAAGGTCAAATCAGTTCACATTTCTGTCCCATTGGCACCAAGTCAAACCCTAACCCAATCCACAAATCCGCGGTCAGCGTGCTTGTCAGGCTAGAAGTTGCTGCATAGGTGCTGATGTCAGCAAAATGGTCCAACATAAAGGGTCTTAGACCAGCAGCTACAAAAAAATTTAAGTCTTAAAATAAACGGGTTAAATGGACAGATTTTTAGGCAATATCTCAGACTGTTCAAATTTGTTGTTCTAGAGAATTTCATTTGGTGTTTGCATGGTCACACATCCACAGCTTACTGTTTCAATCTTAAGTGAGTTTTATAACCCATATCCGTTCCCACTTATTGTGAAAATGAAACAATCTATTGCTTCTGAACTGAAAGTAACTTACAGGTTCCCAAGGGTGATAAAAACGTTGAGAAGGAAATGTTTATCACGTCTCTCTGCGGTTATATGCTGGTTTTTGAAAATAACATTTTCCATGCAGATTAGAAAGGTGCATTTAGTTATTCAAAATGTGAAAACCTTGTGTCTAGAAATAGGGTGCTTGCATGCTGTTTTTTGGCATGTTAACGGTAAATTACAGTAAATGTGAAGACTAGCTGTCAATATAATGCTTCTTTAAATCTTTGTAGCTCTTAACAAATTTTGCACCACTAAAATGGGAAGATGTATTTTATTTTATTATTTATTTTATAATTGTTAAAATTACCATTATAATTGATTATTACAATTGAGCACCATTGTGTATGCACATGGTGCTCAACTGGCAACAAAATAATGTCATTATAATGACAAAAACATAATAAACATAAAAACTTGCTGGAAATGTACTGAAATGTTTTTGAAAAAGTAACCTTTAATGTAAGGAACCTGGCCTTATTATTATATATATATATAATAATATATATAATTATTATACAGCAACACACCAATTCTGTTAAAAGAGGCAATAGCTTCAAATCATGTTACATTTTGACACATTCTTTCAGAATCTTCACACTTCTTTCTTTTCGTTTATTTCATGCTTGAAGAGTGTGCGTCAGGTTGTTGTTAAACGTCTTTGTTAAGATGTTCGGCAAACTGGGAAACTTCAACAGAAATGAATCATTTAATGGTTTTGATCCAGTTTATTCACATGTGTTTGGTCACAAAACAGAGCTGTGGGTTTTTATTGGTCTAACCATTTTTTGTCTTGAGTCAAGATACCCATCTTAAATGAAGTTTCAAAATTCTTCACGCACATGGTGGGAAAAGTACCGAATGTAACATTTTATGTTGGAGCTTTGGCCTAGTGGTTAGCAGAGTTTCCAGTCACCTCCCATCCTTTTGTCCTGGTCCTTTTTTCCTTTCTGTAGAAATGTGGGAAAAAACCTGTACAAGTTGTGCTGCTAAGACGAGCATCTATTGCTATTGCTCAGGATTTAAGTTGTGCTATGAACATGGATGAGACTTCAGGCAGCTTGTTGAAGACAAGAGTGCTGTCTCTTTCCTAAGCAGTACAACGTCAGAAGAAGAAAAACGGAACGTAATTTCTAGAAATTTGGTTTTGACTCCTTGCAATGTGCTTAAAACCACCAAAACCACCAATAACACTACAAACACCATTGCACCCCAACCAACTATTATGTTGCTGACTTTTGTAAAGCAAAACTTACTGCACATTTTGTTCAGAAAATCTACTGTAGTTTGATGGCATGTCCCAATTTCTACATTAGATGGCAGCATTGCATCCCCACCGATCATAACCAACATGTCTTAACTACTTTATTATATACCATTTCTGTAAAGGATATGTATTCACCATAAGCCCAATACCCATTTAGTATATAATAATATTAGTATCAAAATATAGAATTATTTCTATTATATTTAAATATATTTTAACATTATAAATTTGACCTATGCGGTTACAACATCTGCTGATAAGAAATCTGACTGGCTGGTCAATTTGTCTATGAGTCGCATGTCTATCTATAGTTACTGTAATTTCAGGCTACACCAAATTTGTATGTGTCTGCTGGTTCAATGTGACCCTGTTCATTAATCTAGTTGGTTTTTTCTGTGTATGTAAAGGGTGGTTGGATCATGAAGTACACAGACACGAGTGGAATGTTGTAGAGGAGTGAGAGAAAGACGACTGCTGTTATGACTCCACTGCTCAGACTCCCACTGATCTTAAACTAAAATCACATTCTTCATATTAGAGTAAAAAAAAGAGAGTCATGGTTGTACAAAAAAATAGATTTCTGGGGTCATCGCTACTTAATCGCTACTTAAGTTTATGATAATACAGCATATCCACCCACCATAAGTATGTCCATGGTGCACGGTTCGATACAATATGCCTTACAGTAGTAGAGTAGTGTCACGATATTTTGGACAAAACTTCAAACTGAAATTAAAATAACCAGTTTATTTCCAAAACAAAAACTATTTACAATACCATTTTTGTTGTACTGTACGTACAACTTGTTTTTGAATTGACAACATTCAAGGTTTAATTGAACCGTCTGTATGTCAATTTAAAATAATTGTATAGGTCTGTCACTGAGAAATAAACAGAATTTTAACATAATTCTGTTCTTAAAGTGATACTTCACCCAAAAATGAAAATTCTGTCATAATTTATTCACCTTAGTTGTTCCAAATCTGTATAAATATATTTGTTCTGATGAACACAGAGAAAGATATTTCGAAGAATGCTTATAACCAAACAGATCTTACTTTATAATTTTGTTCTGTTGAACACAAAAGAACACAAATTTTGAAGAATGAAGGACAGAAAACAGTTCTGGGGCACCTTTGACTACCAATGTATTTTATCCTACTGTGGTAGTCATAGGGGTCTGGTTATACGCATTCTTCCAAATATCTTTCTCTGTGTTCATCCGAACAAATTTAAACAGATTTGGAACAACTCGAAGGTGAGTAAATGATGACAGAATTTTTTTTTTTTTACTGAAGAAAGCTAAATCATTGGATACAGCTTCTTAAATAATAATAATAATATGTTATTTATATAGCGCCTTTCCAGGGCTCAAGGACGCTTTACAAATGAGGCAAACTGTAGTACAAATAGAACAGAACAGACATCAAGTAAAAACAATAAGAGAAGTATCAATCAGAAAAAGGTGAGTTTTGAGCAGAGTTTTGAATTCAGAAGTTATTTGATGTTATTTGCACAGCAGAGTGATCTTGGAAGTGAATTCCATAATTTGGGATCAACAATACAAAATGATCTACCCCCCATGGAGGAGAAGCGGTGTAAGCACAAAAACAAAACATTAAAGGGTTTTATTTGCAATACATATCACATATTTGTAGCGCAATGTATTGTGCCACAACTGTCATACTGTATGTTATAAGATAAAACTTCAACCATTTATTTCAAGTTAAGCATGGACCCGCTCACACAATAACCACATGAAGCCGGAAGATTTTGCAGTGCGTGGATAGAAACAGGTAGCAAAAAAATGACTGTTGTGGTTTTTGTTGCTGTTTGTTTTGGAGAAAAACTAAATCAAATGGTCCTTTTACCCCAGAGGCCACGAGCCCAGTTTACCCTACAAACATAAATCGAGAGAGTTACGTAAGTTCAACTTTCTGCACCAAATAGTTTATAGCGTCAAAAAATTTTGTGACTTTCCTGGCTTAAACAGCGTTTGGCTCAGTTCATCACAGCTCTGACTGTGCCTCCAAAACCTTGTTAAGGTAATGAGGTTAACAAGCTCACAAGCTCACAAACAGACAAATATCCAATGTTTTATATACGATCTATGAATTGTCCGAGCTGTTAGACAAAGGGCAGTGTGCTTCAGTCGAGGTCTGTGGGGATTGATTTGTTGGGCATGTGAGCCTTAAGGCAACATTTCCAAGCGGGAGGTCTGACATTTTTCAGCAAACACTTGCGTCACTCCGGCCACATGGCTCTTGTTAGGTCTGTGTAATGTAATTTGCTGCAGCAGATCGTAAGAAACAACAAAAGCTGAAAAGTATGGTTTTCTCAGTTAGATTTTACTTCATAGGTTGGGTTTGTTTATTATTAGGTGTATTTTGTTGCTCTTTTGTCTTTTTTTTCTTTACTATTTGTCAGCATATATTTTTGCCTGTGGGTTTTTCTCATATTTAACCAGTGAAAAATCCACACCATATAACTTTTTCTCATGGGTTGCCCCATGTGGTTGACAAGCGCAATGGGGTATATGCACACTGAGTGATGAAGTCCTTCTGCTAAAATCGCTTCCAGCCCTGTTACATCAGGTGGCATAGGGAAGAATGGCGTTTTGCATCAGGATGCACATTGGATTACGATCGACAACTTGATTCTAATTATTTCACACACTTCTGCGCAGAGAAGCTGTCAATCACAACTGTAGCATCAAAATACTAGCTAAAATCAAAGTTATTACAAAAACGGACAATTGAACATATATCAGCTACCTTAAATGATCAAAACCATCTTTCGGAATTTTTCTGTGTCATTTATCTTTTTATTTTTAGTTGCATTCATTTACATAGAGAGGGTGGGGTTTATGAGACCCACTCATAGACTTAATCATACTCTAGACTTGATTATATCTCACGGAGCCGATCTAACCAATATCGATATTATACCTCAAAGCGACGATGTCACTGATCACCATCTTATAACATGTACACTGCGCACTGCAGAAATCAGTCGTATAGCTCGTTATCGACATGGTAGAACAATCACCTCATCTACTAAAGATAGTTTCGTTAAGAATCTGCCAGATCTGACTCCCTTAATAACTTTGCCAATTAATACAGAATCGCTCGATGACATGACCAGCAACATGGGAACTATTTTCTCTAATACATTAGAAGCGGTCGCGCCTATGAAGTCAAAAAAGATTAACGAGAAGATCAAAGCACCATGGTACAATAGCACCACTCGCGGCCTAAAAAGAGAAACGCGTAAACTGGAACGCAAATGGAAACAAACCCATTTAGAGGTCTTTAAAATTGCGTGGATAGAGAGTGCAAACTGTTATAAAAAGGCACTAAAAGCCTCAAAAACCGAGCACCTCCGTAACCTCATAGAAACTAATAAAAACAATCCAAGGTTTTTATTTAGTACAATTGCTAAACTAACAAACAAACAGACTTCTCCTGACCTGGCTATTCCGCCACACCTTGGTAGCAATGAATTCATGACATTTTTTACAGAAAAAAATCGAAAAAATACGAGACGACGTAGTTAAAATCCAACCTCCAACTGTGTCTGATGAATTAGTACCAACCATCACCCAAAAAGAAAAGCTAGAGTGTTTTTCACCTATAAAACAGGAAGAGATTTAATTAAACTTATTGCAACATCCAAACCAACAACATGCTTATTAGATCCCATTCCAACTAAATTACTAAAAGAGTTACTACCTGTTGCAATTGAGCCCATTTATAACATTATCAACTCGTCAATTAATCTAGGCCATGTCCCAGGACCCTTTAAACTGGCTGTGATTAAGCCTCTTATCAAAAAAACAAACTTGGAAGCTATAGACCGATTTCAAATCTCCCGTACTTGTCTAAAATACTAGAAAAAGTAGTGTCCACTCAGTTGTGCTCTTTCCTACAAAATAATGACATGCACGAAAAATTTCAGTCTGGCTTTAGACGCATCATAGCACCGAAACTGCGCTCGTTAAAATTACAAACGATCTACTTATGGCATCTGATAAAGGTAACATCTCACTCCTAGTCCTGCTTGACCTTAGTGCTGCGTTCGATACTGTAGACCATAAAATACTTTTAGATCGTTTACAAAATTATACCGGTATTTAGGGACAGGCACTAAAATGGTTCCGATCTTACTTATCTGACAGATATCAATATGTCCATTTAAATGGGGAATCGTCTAATCTAACGCAAGTAAACTATGGATTACCTCAGGGATCGGTTTTAGGACCCTTGCTTTTCTCCATATACATGCTGCCCCTGGGCAACATTATTAGAAAACATGGAATTAGCTTCCACTGTTATGCAGATGATACTCAGCTATATATCTCTTCAAGACCAGATGATTCCTTCAAGCTATCCAAACTGGCAGAGTGCATCAAAGATATGAAACATTGGATGACTAGTAATTTCCTTCTTTTAAACTCTAACAAAACAGAAATATTACTTATAGCACCAAAGACTCGTAAACAGAATATATCAGATTATAACCTACAAATCGAAGGCTGCACTGTTACTCCGACAAATACAGTTAAAGACCTAGGCGTTATATTAGACAGCAACCTGTCATTTAAAAATGTCACAAAAACAGCCTTCTTCCACCTTCGAAATGTTGCCAAATTACGAAATGTTTTATGTGTTGCTGACGCAGAAACTCTTATTCATGCATTTGTGACCTCAAGACTTGACTACTGTAATGCTCTTCTTAGTGGTTGTCCTGCATCTTCAATAAACAAACTACAGTTAGTCCAAAATGCAGCCGCCAGAGTCCTAACCAGGTCAAGAAAATACGATCATATTACCCCAATTTTATCATCTCTTCACTGGTTGCCCATTAGGTATCGTATTGATTTTAAATTCTTTTAATTGCTTATAAAGCCTTAAAGGGTTTAGCCCCTACTTACTTAACTGAGCTTCTATCACATTACAACCCATCACGCTCTCTAAGATCGCAAAACTCAGGACTTTTGATAACACCTAGAATAACTAAATCTACAAAAGGGGGTCGAGCTTTCTCATACGTAGCACCTAAACTCTGGAATAGCCTTCCCGATACTATTCGAGGGTCAGACACACTCTCCCAATTTAAATCTAGATTAAAGACACATCTTTTCACCCAAGCTTTCACTAATGCATAGTAAATGAACAGCAGCTACGCTAATTATTTTCTTTCTGCCTTCGCCTCGGGATGCCCATCTCGAGGTAGGGAAAGCTCTGCCAGGCCCAGATGGACATCATATGCCCATCCCGACTTAGAGACTACGCCAGCTGCGGACTGACTGACCATCCCAGCTCCATCTAAGGCAACTCCATTTCCACCCAAGAGAAAGGCGACCATCCCAGCTCAGACCATTCTATCCCCAACCGAGAGCAAAGATGGAATACTTGTCACATTAATGCTAAAAGTTACAATGCTTGGTATTAAATGCTAAACTACATCACATGTCAGCAGTTTGAAGTTATAGCTGAGTTCAGTGGCCCTGATTGGGGGTTGCTGGGCTGATGTTCGTAGGGGGTGGGGGGGGGGGGCTCGTTGGTTGTGGTTGGGGGGATTCTATTTGTTGGGGCTGTGTGGGTCTGGATGGTCTTGCTTTGTGGTCGATGTCAGACAGCAGAGGAATAATGTTCCAATATGCCATTACTATTTTCTCTGGTTGTTCCTCTGTTTTTCTGGTGTCGATCGCGGAGTGGGACCGGGCTGGACGTGCATGGTTTCGGCGAGTGGGATTGCCTGGGTCGCGGGCGGTGGGCTCTCCCCCCCTTCCTCGGGGATGTTGCTCGGTGACTTGGTCGGGGTCACTGAGAGCAGCTATGACAGGTCAGAGGGGATCTGGCCCTCCCGGCTGAGCCTGGTTTCTCCCGAGGTTTTTTTCTCCATCAATCAATAAGGGAGTTTTGGTTCCTCGCCACAGCAGGGCAGTGTTGGCTTGCTCACCGGGAGACTGCATCTATTTATCTATTTATTAATTTATTAGATATTATCTATTAGAATGATCTTGCTTGTTCTATAAACACTATGCACTGTGCTGTGTTTTACCTCTGTGTTTTCTTATTTTGCTTCTGTAAAGCTGCTTTGGAACAATGCACATTGTGAAAAGCGCTATATAAATAAACTTGAATTGAATTGAATTGAAGTTTATGACCTGTACTGCAGCCAGTCACCAGGGGGCGATCATTGAGCCTAAAGCTTTACTTTCAGGTCTTCCGCAGGCAGGGAATGGGCGGGGCCCATTCGACAGCAATTGCTCAACATCTCAAGTTAACTTAATGCTCACTTGATATCATGCCAGGTCTGGGATACGGTGGGCCCTACGATACTCTCTATAGTGAATCGGAGTCTAGCAGTGAGGCGGGTGCCATAATTCAGAACTCAGACCCAGCTTTGTTGAACAATTACAGACCTTCTTCTATGGTTTTTTTTCTAGGGAAAATGCTGGAGAAGGTGTTTCTCAATCAATTATCGACTTATTTGAACAAGTATGACATCTTTCATTCTCTTCAGTCAGGTTTTAGAGCGCAGCTTTATACAGCTGCCCTTCTTAAGGTGACCAATGACTTGCTGCTGTCGGTGGATTCCGGAGATTGTACGGCGCTAGTTCTGCTTGATCTAAGCGCGGCTTTCGATGCAGTGAATCATGAGATTCTTCTCGATCACTTGAGTAAAACAGTTTGCATCTTATTTACAGGAGAGTCTTTGCAGTGGAAATAGAGAGCACTATTTCCACCTCTGGTCCTATCAGTTTGGGGGTTCTCCAAGGTTCCCTTTCAGTTGGTCTCTCGACGTTGTGTTGAGAGAAAGACTGGGGTTTGATCTTGAGAACCTATCATCTCCGAGAGGAATTAAAAAACGGCAATGAACTTGGCGAATGGCACGCCCACGCCAGTCTCTGCATACGGGTATAAAAGGAGATGGCGTGGCCCATTCATTCATCTTTTTGTTCTCTGAACCTTTTTATTGCCTTGGATATTGCCTTTTTAATTGTATTTTATATTACATTTACATTACATTTAGACATTTAGCAGACGCTTTTATCCAAAGCGACTTACAAAGAGTTTAGGAGCAATAAGCGATATGTCATACAGGAGCCATAATACATTAAGTGCCAATACAAAGTTACTGGTTTCAACAAAAGCTAGACCACTACCTGTTGAGAGAAAGGGTTAGTACTTTTTTTGTTTTTTATTGTCTGTCAAGTATTCACAGAAGAGATGGGTTTTAAGTAGTTTTTTAAATGTTGTGAGAGATATTCCTTAATGATACAGTTTTTGCCCTTATCTGAGACAACAGTTCACATGGTGAACCCTTCCTGCAGTTACTTTCAATGGCACAAGACATGTTTCGGAACGCGACCTATTGCGTGTGCAAACCAACTGCCTGTGGCTGTGCATTGCAGATTAGAACGTTATATATAACATTAAGTTTCTTTGACAGGCCGATCAAATCGCTTTATAAGATGTCAATATGAGCCGCGGGAATTACTTTTGTATTGAGTGTAGCAGCGTTTTGGACTTTCAAAGATGAAGTGTCTCAGGACGTGCATTTCTTGAAGCACACCTTTCTTAAAGCGGGCGTAACACACGTTTCATATTAATCTTGAGTATCTATAGAGTAGTATTGCATACTTCGTATCTTCAAAGGGTATTTAGTTTGATCACATTTATAAAAGATAGATACAGCTTTACGATTGTTTCCGAAAACATACAGCGCGTGCAGGGGGGAGTGGTAGGCTGAACCAAACATCAGTTTCACTCACCACATGCGGTTCATGTCCGGGACCTTTTAGCGCTGTTACGGCTCCATATATCAGTTTGAAACAATCTCCAAATCCAGCATTATATCCACAGTTTATATTACATTCATCACCCAAATGCAGTGAACAAACAACCACCTGAACTTCTCAAACGTATGCTCTCTCTCTCTCCTGCTTGCAAGTGAAAGTGATGTCTGCGCAGGCTCCTTCTCCTGCTCTCCTTGCGGCCGTGTGCCTTTCCAGGAGAATTGTCCAATAAGGGACTAAGAAAAAAATGTTACGAAACAGTTTTAAATGTTCGAAAAAAACTTTCCGAAACCTGTACGATTGTTGGGGAAGTGTATCGAGCACAGAAATACTACGTCATACATCCAACTACACAATACATCATCGCATTATCCCTGCATAACTGTTGATTCACTATAAGTTTGTGTTTGTTTACATTATGCCAACAAAACACAGACATTTGATGCAGTTTCACTTACTGCATGCGGTTCATGTCTGGCATCTTTTAGCGCTCGGACCGCTCCATCTATCAGTTTCAAACAATCTGCAAAATACAGCGTTATATCCACCGTTTATAACATTCATCACCCAAATGCTGTGAACAAACAAACACGCATGCACAGCTGAACTTCTATTACCCGAACAAAGCACATTGATGGGCGTGCACTATCTCAGCCTCTTGTTCTAGTTGATGTGTGCGTGTGTGCTGTTCCGGGGGAAATTGCTCATGAAAGGTATAAGGACCTCTGTTACGTAACAATGAGCCGTGTTTGAAAAAATCTTTACGAAACTTGTATGAAAGCTGAGGGAGTGTGTATAAATACTACGTTATTTGGCCAACTCGTTTTTTGACACTTGTACTTGAATCCAGCACGTTTAACAGTTTTAAAAAGTCAGAACGCATGAAACAGTATTTCACCCCCCCCCCCCCATTAATAAACTGTATATTGACGTTATATTTTTGTAATCATAGAAATTGTATTTTTGATCAAATGCAAATGCAGAACTTTGTCTGAAATGTTTTACTTTCTTCTCCCTTGAACGTTGATTTTGTACTTCCATCTTGTTCTAGAAAATGACATTTACCTCATACCCAAGTGATGGATGGTGCATGTGGGAGAATCGCTTTTGAGTTTTGTAACTCTTTGGCAGACAATGATGGCAAATCTGTCTCTGAAATTATATTGAGCATTAGCACTGCCAAGAACAGAGGGCTGTTGCCCTGTTACCTAGACATAGATTAAACAATCATGGATTCCAGAACATTTTGTAAATGTTTGTCCAGAGAAAGACTTATATTTACCACTGCACTGCAAAAGATTTTGCATGAAATCTAACCACTTCACTAGAAATGAAATGACAATATCCACCTGATAAACTTTCGGGGCCCTATTTTAAGGATCTAAGCACATGGTCTAAAGCAGTGGCGTTGCCAGAATTTTATTTTTGAGGGGGCCTGTCTGTAAATGAGGGGGCCATTATGTGTATGTATAGGTTTCCATCTATTAATACAATTATACACCCCTGTATTATACAGCTCATTTCACCATTATAGCAAACATAAACATAGCCTAGGGGTTCTTAATCTGGTCCTGCAGGATGGGAAAATGAGAACTGCGTTGGGCTGAAACTAGCAAAAACACTTGTGCCTTGCGCCACATTGCGCCCAGTGTACGTTAGGGCCCTCGTTTTCCAATATCTTTCACTATGTAAATATTGCTTCAATTTCCAGTTAGTTTCACTTTGGGTGACAGTTAGTTGACAAGCAGGATGCTGTGTTAGTCGGTCATGTGTGGGTGGAGCTTTGTACATCAAAACATACCACCTTCTTCTCCTGGGGCCTGTTTCAATAAGGAGATTCAGCCAACACCAAGTTAAAATGTGAACTCTTGAGATGCAAAACTTTGAATTTTTGGTTTCAGAACAGCTGATTTGAGTTAGGTCTATCAACTCTGGGTAGACTTGCATTTACATTTATGCATTTGGCAGATGCTTTTATCCAAAGCGACTTACATTGCATTGTATTATACATTTGTTTCTGACTATGTGCAATCCCCTGAGATCAAACCCATGACCTTGGCATTGTTAGTGAAATGTTCCAACCACTGAGTCACAGGAAAGCACAGGAAAGTTTAACTTACCTTGAGTTAAGCGCTTGCACCACAACTACGACAAGCCGTGATCAATGGAGCTCCGATGTTACAATTCACCATGGCAACGGCACCAAAAAAAGCAACATGGCAGCAGAAAGCAGTTGACTTTCCGCTCTGCATACAGTGGATTTACTAATGTGCTTTAATGTGTAAATGACTTCAGTTTAAATTGATAAAAAGATAAATGTACAAATAAACAAACAAACGAATCAGTAAATGAATGTGTAGAAAGGTTTAATAAAAGGAAGGAAGGAGGCGGGAACCGGCAAACATTTAAACATTTAATTTAAATAATAACAAAGTAAATAAACAGCCGGCATTCTGACATGCTGCCGCTCGGTCCTCAACCAGCCGGGGTTCTCTCCTTCGCGGTGCCTTGCAGTGGCCCTAGGCGCTCGGTGGACGGCTCGACCGTCCGCCCCCTGGTGGCCGGCGGTGGCTCCTCCTTTTGCGGGAAGTTGGTGGCGAGTTCCCCGTCCCCTGCTCCTCCCCCTTGGGCGGACGGACGCAGGCTCCGGCCTCTGGCGGACGGTGGCAACTCCCCCGCTCCCGCTTGGACGATAGCCACCCCACCTCGACCCAGGGGCGCGGCAGCAAAGGTCGCCGTCCTACCGAAGCTTTGGCGGCCCACAATGGCTCCTCCTCTTCTCCAGAACCACCGCTTCGGGCAGCCACTGGCGGACGCCCTTCGTCCGCGCTGCCCGAACTCTCCGGCACCGCAAGGCCACTCGGGCGGCAAGGACTCTCCGACAGCATGTCTCTCCTTCCTCCCGGGTTTCGGCACCAATGTAGAAAGGTTCAATAAAAGGAAGGAAGGAGGCGGGAACCGGCAAACATTTAATTAAAGAATAACAAAGTAAAATAAACAGCCGGCAGCACCTCACGAACGAGGTTCCAGGTTCTGGAATGCACCTATCTATGACGACATTGATAGGTTGAACACCACCTCCACAGAAAAATATCAACGACTACATCTCTAGCTAATATCACTGGTTCGCGCATGACAGAACCAGTGGCGCGGAACCAGATAGAGTGAGCAAGCAATAAACAAACATGCCGTTAAAGAAAGCTAAATATTGTGCCATCCCTGGTTGTGGAAGAATACAGTCGCTGCATAACCTTCCTTCGGATTCCGATATTAGGAATGCGGGTTAAATTGTATTTTTAAAGACGTTCCTGCTTATGTGGGAAAAACATTGAGCGTTTGTTTGTTTAATTTCTCCAAGGATTCCTTCATGAACAAGGCACAGGTCGACACTGAATTTGTGGAGAGTTTAAAATTAAAAAGAAGTGCTGTGCCTTTAATATTGGATCCGATAGGAATGGCGCAGCAATCTTATGTGAGAAAAACATTTTTGTACTATGCGTCACTATGCTTTGTTAGAGATCGCTTGATTTTTTTATTATTTCGTATTATTTTGGGTGCTGGGTGATATCCATAAGTCTCCCGTTTGTTTATTTATCATGGAAACTCTCGTAACATTTGAGACCCGCGATCGCTGTGATCTTTTGTCCGGTTCGCGATCACGGGTCTCAAATGCTGACAGGTACGGTCATATATCATTAAACGCAATACAAGTATAGGCTATACAAACTATACGCAAAGCCTTGCCATCACATCCGGGAAATAAGTCAGTAAATGTGAGTAAAATCATCCCGGGTGAATGCGTCACATGAAATACTGATGTGAGGAGGTCATTTATAAATCACAGGAGGTCTCCAAATAATACTAATGCCGCGTGTAAACTGTAAATGGTGCTAATGTGTAACCTAACGTTACGTCTCGAACCAAATTCACAGATGGCTCCAACTACACAAACTGCTATCCAATCAAAGCAGTGGGCGTTTACTTCCAAGTTTCTTCAATGCGGCACGACCATTAAAACCGAGCGTTTGCAGAGCTGGCCTCAAAACCTGGGTAAAAATAACTTATTGATTTTTATGTTTTTGGATGTAAAAACCATGCAAACGTCATAAGTAGACCTCATATAACCATATAAAACAATAAACAAGCACAGTTCATCAGACCTTTAAGTTCTTGTGTCAAAGTCAGACTGATCTTCGGTTAGAACCCTGCTCGGAGCAGATTTTGGGTAGTAATGGCTGCACGTCTAAATTAATTGTTTATTTCCTTTATCACTTTATCACTTCATCACTGCATTTGTCTGTATTTATTAATTTCTTTATTCATGCACTTTATTTACACACTTCATTAAGTCATTTCTTATCATCCATATAAAACTAACATTTGTGAAAACATGTAAGGGACATTTGTTTGATCAAAACGTGTGCCATGAATGACTGTATTAATGAAAAAATGATGAATGAGGTACACCACTTGCGCATTAAAAAGGGGGAGGAGATGGAAAGAAACTCTGGGTTTACCAAAGAAAACCTGCTCCCGACCAGGTTAGGTTCAGAGAGTAAGTTACTGTGATTACTGACTCTGAGTAAAAGTGACCTCTCTTTTAGAAACGGGCTTGAGTTACCCCGCTTCCTCGGGTTTGACATACCTCACATTCTGAAACGGAAAACCCAGAGTTTCCCTCATTTCAGGGTTAAAATACTCAGAGTTTTCCCTAAACCTACTTTCTGAAACAGGCCCCTCTGTTAAATTGTTTATGTAATGTAACGCACCTTTAGCTAGCTATAAGTCCTTTTCAATGTTTGTTCAGCATCCTGTTACTGACAACAAGAGACCAAGCCTTATTAATATTCAAAGTCACAACCAGATGCATTATTCTTACGAAACAATCTGGGCGTAAGGAGGTGTGTGTTAATCATTTATTTTGCATTGTAAATACAGTAGTCGGTATCGGAGGTACTGTATATGACTGGTTTGTCCCAGGGCTCTGATGGTTCTCGCTGAGGATTGTATATCACAGACTGCAGTCTCAATCAATATCTCAAGACACTGGCAGCAAACTGTAATTATAATGATGGTCTTGCCAACCAGCCAAGCTAGAATAACCAACAGAGAGAGAAACACATTCATCATATTCTGCCTGACTGCCACACAAGACCTGCACTGAGTTAGTAAGAAGCTCTTAGTAGACGTTTTCTCATCAAACTAAAAATATAAAATAAATCAAGTATTCCTTGATCAAAGGGCACAAATGCTGCAGATCGTACATCTTTAGTTCATACATTGTCTGTCTTGGGATGTATAGCAGTAACTTGTATATTATGTAGCTCATCGCTGCGCTCATATTTTTATGTGAAATATGATTGGAGAAAGAGTGTGTGTGCCCTGCGATGGGTTGGCACTCCATCCAGGGTGTATCCTGCCTTGATGCCCGATGACTCCTGAGATAGGCGCAGGCTCCCCGTGACCCGAGGTAGTTCGGACAAGCGGTAGAAAATGGAATGGAATGGAATGATTGGAGAAATGTCTTTAAATGAGCCATAAATAACACCCCAAACTGTCTTATAGAAACACTGTGGGGTGGTTTCCCGGACAGGGTTTAAGCCTAGTCCCAGACTATAATTTAAATGTTAAAGGTGTCTTGATCAAAAACCACTTGCTCTGACATATCTTAAAATATATCTGTATGATGGTTTTGTCTCAAGATGCACATCAGTAATGTTTTTTTGTAAAGTATGTTTTAAAAAAAGACTTGAATACTCAAATTTAACTAAGGCCCAGTCCTGGTATAAGATCATCCCTGTTCGGGAAACCGCCCTTGTGTGTCTTTACTGTTCTAAACAAGACTTGTGATTTTTGGCTAACTGGACAAAATAGGCAAAATTGTGCATAGACATACAGTGTTTAGCAAATTTATTAGAGTTATCTCCCAATGTAAGGTTTGTAGGAATGGTATTGAATTATTCAGATGCCCAATTACAGTTATTTGCTTTTATTACTTTTATTATTAATAGAAAAACAAGTTTTAATATTACAATATAACAATATTTGTGTTTCCTCTTTATTATGATGACTAGGTGGTCTGATACATTTAAGAACTGTACATCGGAGGAGGGACTCATAACATTTCAATCGGGTGTGATCTTTTCACTTGGGCTAGTTAGCAACCAGAATACGGCAGCATTGTAACAGTGAGTTTCGTGCGGACAAACAAAACCCTTGCCTTTTCTTACAGAAGTGAGGCAGTTGATTATGATGTCAGTCCATCTACTGTATATCATATTCTTTATGAAGTAAATGTTACTTGGCACTTGGTTTAGTCATTCTTGCATGATTCTTCACAGACAGTTGTATGGACAGCATTCACCAGTCTTCTATTTTTAGTCCGGCACTTTTAGTTAAGTGGAACCAGACAGTGTTGCTGTATTGGGTGGGGTCTCATGGTTTAGAGTATCTTTAAGCATATCTTTATCCCTATTTATATATATTCCCTATATATAACTACGTGGGAAACATCCAAGACGTAACACAGAATAATCCCGTGAGCTATACCGAAAATGTTTAGTTAGGGAACCTGATGGATGTTGAAACGTGTCTTTCTCAATAGTACACACAGACTAAACAAAATAAACAAACACACACAAATATGTGTCATCATACCTTATCGTGATATTGCTAAACTGTTTTTTATCTATAAACATCCAGTATGTATAAAAGTCGATCACGTTGATTGACAAGAGGCTATTTTGTGTCTCTTTTCTCACAACAAACATACTCCATGCTTTGTTTTCGCCACAAGCAGCTAAGGTCAGACAAAACACAATGTTTTATTGCCATAACTCCACAAGCACACAATGAAGTGTTGTTCGTCTCGCTCTCATCCCCCTGTCTGATTTTTTTAGGCAGTCCTACTGAGGCAAACGGACATGAGAGGCGGTCTCGTAAGCAATCGTCTTCTCTTTGTGTTTTAGCAGCTTACTGTAAAAACAGTCCGTGTGCTTTGCAGCCCGAATCGATACAGCTCTGGATTTCATCGTCAAACTTTTAAGGTCCAAAATGAGGTTTAAACGGAACGGTTCGTACACGTTGAATAGGTAAGCAGTTTATATTACCGCTATAAGGGGATCTTGGGACAAACATGCGTACGCATTGTACTCGAATGACTTGAATGCAAGTTTTTCTCTGGAAACAGTGCGAAGCGGCATCTTTCGTTTGTTTTAAACGCGTTGAATGTTACTTTTGTGGCGCGAGCTGCAATATTTGTAGCGTTCGCGTTTTGTTTCCATTGTTGCGTTGCGTTCAGTTAAAGCCACATGTGTTTCAGTAAGGTCACCCAGGACATTTGAATCACTCGTTTCCACTGTATGACAGACTCGGATAAATGCGTTTTGAGTTTAACACGACTGAACAAAAGCGGATGTTTTATTCAGGTCAAATAGGAGAGGCACCCTATCACCCACATGCGCCGTGATTTGGGAGTTTTCTGTTAGTTTTTAACAACTTCTCTGGTTTATACGTTAAAGGTGTCTCCCAACGAAACGTGGAAGTCTATCAGAGCGGCTTTTGACGTGAAATATAAGCTATAAATTCTGCTTTTAGGTGGGAGGGGTTTTGTTCACATTTATTTTGAGGGAACCGAAACAAACGCATAGCATCGTACGTTTCGACTGCCACCCCGCAACTGTTATTCATTGGTTTCAATGAGTCGAGCTTTTGGGGTTTGAGTGACCGGTTCATTCATGAACACACCATTAGGACACACGGCAAATGCTCTTTTTCTTTATTCAGTCTACACGTTAAATCT
This sequence comes from Triplophysa siluroides, assembly GCA_006030095.1. Lineage (NCBI taxonomy): Eukaryota > Metazoa > Chordata > Actinopteri > Cypriniformes > Nemacheilidae > Triplophysa > Triplophysa siluroides. The sequence continues at coordinate 5,174,516 of VCII01000093.1, forward strand.
CATTTATTTTCCTTTAAATTAAAGGGGGCTTTTTGATGTGTGTTTCATTCAGAATGTATTGCACTCACCATCACATTACATCATGCAGGCGCGTTTCCTCTCCCATCTTTCGCCACTGAGTTTTATCTCATTGTTACTTGGGTCTGTTTCTGATATTGGAGAGAAAACGATTTGGGAGAAAACAGTTGTACCCTACATAACTCTCGTGACAAAGGGAATGTTCTTATCGAAGGCGCTGTGGTCTCCAGAGGTTTTGCTCTGTAAACGCTGTATGCTGCTAGGGATTACGTCATCGAGTCTCAGAGAAAATCACTGTGGTTGCTGTTTTGTTAATGCATTGAAACTAAGGTTTGAGACAAAGGCGTGATGTCTTGCCGCTCTCTGTGGTTTAAGATTGACATAGTGGGTGATGTAATCTGTTCCTGAGGTAGTGTAATTGATAAGCTGGTATGCATATTTACAGGCACAAACGCTTGAAGGTTCTTGGGCATGCTTTTGTTTTACACAAACAGATCAGAACCAGAATTATGACATTTACATTTACATTGACAAGAATAAGATAATGTTTTAAGACTGTGATTTATTTACTTACGAATTACTCGTCCTCATTTCATTCCAAACCATTATGACTTTCTTTCTTCTGAAGAACAGAAACGTAGATATTTTGAGGAATGTCTCAGTGGTTTTGTATATATAAGTCAATGGGGGTCGATGTTATTTGGTTACCAACGCTCTTCAAAATATCTTCTTTTGTGTTCTTCAGAAGAAAGAAAGTCATAATGGTTTGGAATGAAATGATGACGAGTAATTCGTAAGTAAATAAATGACAATATATTGAAAATAAAAATAATGATGACATTTGACCAGTATACTTTCATGTGCAACGTCTTGTGCAATCGTTTTCATCTAATTGTATTTTTAGTAGCTTGACCACCATAGTTTCCTTATTTATTTTACCAACACAGTGCACTTACATCCATGTACCGAGCCACTTCGAGAGTATTTCTGTTGACGTTTTGCGTAGGCTGAGCATGGAGAAAATCCCTAAAGGCAACATTTGCTGGGGCTGTTCGGGCCCTTAAAAACTCCTGGCTGAGAATATTCCTGCAGTGGTCCGTCATCAGTTTGCAGCAAGTCTATTTGCCAACCCAGCGTTCCCGCCTCAAAGTCAGAGCCAACGAGAAAATGAGAGCGAGAGGAGAGAGAGAGACAGCAGCAGAATGAAAGAGAGAGAGAGAGAGAGAGAGAAGATGGGAGGGGGGATACTGTGGGTATCAGCAGACAGGAACACACAAGTGCTGAGCAACCGTACGTGCTGTGCTAACCCGCTGCGGACGTTTGTGATTGTTTGCTGACCGGAGTGTTGTTCTGTCTGCACCGTGCCAAGGGGAAATCGCCACCTAACAAAAGCTTCACTGTGTGTAGGCCAGCAACTGAACACAGAGCGGGAAACTAGAGAACAGGCGAGAAAGTCTGAGTAGAACAAGCTTGCGTCTCGCCGCAGTTCTGCCAAGAGTTCACGCTCTGATGGATGCCGCTCACCTGTAGGACATCTCGTAAATCCTTGAGTCAAGCGCTACGACAGAGCAATCTGATTGCTGACTTCACAAGCTGCATGGGGGTTCTGGTGTGTTGTGACTGTTTCTTCTACAGGTACTAAGATTGAGATGCTTCATCGTTTTTATACACATTTTTATTTATTTATGTCTGCATCCTTGTATAGTCTGTCTTAAGTTGTGGGTGTTCTTGAAGCTCTGCCAGGTTACTGGACATAGTGCGATCGGACACGTAAGGACACTTGGTGCCCGGGACATAATGGTAGTAAACTAAAGTTCAGGATCAATACTGCTCATGATGTTCTCTTTTTTTATGTGTGAGGGCTGCAGACCAATGTACATTGGGACAAATTGTTCCTCGCTGCTTACGGCAGACTTTGCCCTTTCAAATGTGAGGCTCGACCTCTGGAAATGTTAAGCAAGGGGGCTGTTTAAAAGTTTGTGCATGTTTTGCTTGTGAAAGTGTCGAGAGATATTTTTCCTCTTTTGCTTTACATGTGGTTGGAGTTTAATTGCAGTGTAATAGTATATATATATATATATATATATATATATATATATATATATATATATATATATATATATATATATATATATATATATATAACCAAGCCAGTGTTTTGGGGGATACTGGTCCCAGCCTTATATGCAGAGCTAACAGGGAACATTCTCAGAACTTTGGCAAACTTTCTCTCAAAATTATCAATATGTTCTTGTAGTAACAATAAAGAGATAGTTCACCCAAAAATGAAAACTCTGTATTAATCTACTCACCCTCAAGTTGTTCCAAAACTGTATTAAAATCTTTGTTCTGTTGACGACAAAAGTAGATATTTTGTGTGGGGAAACTAAACAGTTGTGGGGCGCCATTAACTACCATAGTAGTTTTCCCTTACTATGGAAGTCCATAGTCCCCCGATCTGTTTGGTTACAAACATTCTTCAAAATATCTTTCTTTGTGTTCAGCAGAACACCGAAAAGTACACCGGTTTGGAACAACTTGGGGGTGAGTAAATCATGACTGTTCCTTTGAAGAACATTTTATCAACATTATGTCTTGCTAAACGTTCTAAAAACATTGATATGATGTAAACCTTACATAGTTGGTGGAATTTTTAAAACGCAGACAATATTTCATAACTTCACGGCAATGTTAGCAAAACATTTATTGAACATATGTTGTTAGCTGGGTAATTAAATGTTAAGTTTGCTTTTCGCTGATTTTTTTTCTCGTTTGTTGTCTTTTGTCTGTCTTTTTTTATCTCCCTTTGTGTCAGAGCGCACATACGTTATAATTAGCCACTGTATCATAAATCTACTCAAAAGCAGAGCATCTAGTATCTTTTTATATGAACTTTGAGCAAGCAAACTGTTTAGATAAGAACTGTATACATTAAATAATGTTTGTTTTTCTCTAAGGCTATGTCCACACTAATCCTAATTGTTCTCTTCGTTTTGGCCTTCCGTCCGCACTGAGACAAAGTTTTTGTCAAGGAAAACTGAGCTTTTTAAAAACGCCCTCCAAGGTGTATACATTTTAAAACAACAGTTTTCTGGTTGTAGTATGGACAAGGAGAACTGGGACGTTTGAAGACGATAGGGTATTTTTCGCCATTTGATGTAGTCATGTGACCGAATCTTCTTACATTTCACGTATGCGCTATACATTGACCTCAGCGTTTTTAAACGTTTTAGCATGAAACGATGAAAACGCATATGTGTGGACATAACCTAAAGCGCAAATCATTTTTTTCCCCAAATAAAACAATGCTATGGTGTCTTGACAGTAGATGTGGTGATATATGTATATATCAATATATATGACATTTAAAGGGGTCATACGGCGTGAATACAAGTTTTTCTGTTTCTTTGATGTGTTATAAGTTGCCCATGCATGTATTAAACACGTAAAAATGCAAAAATTAAAGTGTGGCAACAAAAGATGCATTCTATCTAAAAGCGAATGCTCACCCAGACCTGCCTAAATAGCCTTGTGTAAACACATCCCCACAAATCTACGTCAGTTCGTGGTATGATTTGACTAAGACTGCCCAAATGTATACGCAAGTAAGGTGGGCGTACCTGTCAGTACAATTGCTTTGGAACCTGATGTTCCAAATATGGTAAGAGGCGATACATTTCCGTCACATGCTTGCAGTATTCGACCAATCACTACGCACTGGTTAACTGGCCAATCATAGCATACCTCGCTTTTCAGAGCGATGAGCTTTGTAAAAAATCTGCACGTTTCAGAGAGATGGGGCAAAGAGGAGATATAAATATGCACAGTATGTGAAAAATACAGCGTTTTTTAACCTTAAATTGTGTATACACATTGCATTACCTGTCATAGGACCCTATGACTCTAAAAGTCTAAATGAATAAATCTTACTAGGTTGCTTAGATTTTCTAGTTTACGTTGTTGGTCGTAACAGTCCTTATAGATGTTGATTTAAGATGCTTGCTTTCCAGAAATGTACGATTAGATAATCGCGCTTGTGTAATCAGAATGGTGTGACTTGCGATATATGCGCTGATAAGTCAAGGGTGTGTGCATGGAAACTATGACCACGACAAAACCTGGTTGAATGAAAATCACATCCATGCAATATTCACACCGTCTCAAATTTAGTCTTGCCAAACTTGTTTGAGGCGAAGTTCCAGCTCCCAAAATCCTGAATTACATCCTGTTTGGAAACATGTAAACAGACTCGCGTTGCTGTTATTTTCCATTTGAATGGTTTCTCAAATGTGGCCAAGTGTTGGTGTAAGATTTATAATGGGAGTAGTTTGTTATAGGACTGTAAATAATGTTTAAACCTATTCCAGCTCTGTCTGGTGTGTGCCACTATCTGCTAAGCCATCTGACTGGGACGTCTATTTAATCTGATGCGCTTGAATTGGTCTGTGGCGGCCAGCGGTTCCTTACTGTCTGCATTCTTCCCTCGCTTCGGGCAAGTGTCTAAAATGGGCCGACTTTTCAAAGCTTAAGTCAAAGTTCATGATCTTTGATTTTGAAAATTTTGACCCACTTGGTATTTTCCAAAATCATCAGTTCCTCAACAAGATGCACCTTAAGCAGTCTCAATAGATCGCACATCATGATCAAGTCTTATTTCCTATCTTATTGTTTTATTCAGTTGTCCAATGTTTTGATGTGATCATGGCACACAAACAAATGTAGTCGGATCCTCTGTAGCCCCCCTGGATTCCCTTCTCCCCATTGTCACGCCTCTTTCATCTATCGTGTGAAAATTACGCAACCGCCTCCTCCCACTGCGAAAGATCAAGCTGCGGTGATGCCTTTCTCTCTCTCTCTCTCTCTCTCTCTCTCTGGCTCAGCATCCCGAGCTGCAGCGCGAGCACCTGATAGTGCTGGCTCAGGGTACAAGCCCAAGGTCACTCCATTCATTCAGGCCTCCGCTGGACACACATCCATTTGTGAACAAAATATATTTTTTAAGTAAATCTAAACCATTCAGATTATACTAGTAATTTTAAAATGAATTAAACTCAATATTTATTCTTCTCAATTGTACTTTTTGTTACATAAATTAAATAAAGACTTATTGCACGTTAGTCAAAACACAATGAGCAAATCAGATGAGAGGCATCTCAGTACTGGCATTAGCACAGTTAATGCTCATTGAATGATGCAATACACATCATGGGCGCACTATAACCTCTCACAATCAAACCACATGTACTGTACAACTCTTCCAAACAATGGTACCCCTAAAACTCAAAAATACAACAAACTCTTCTTAATCTCAAAGATAAATGAACATTAAGCACAAACAAGTCTTTACTGAAAAACACTTGCAAACTGAACAAAAGGTCCATCATTATATGGTTTTGCGTTTTTGCTCAAATTGACCAATCAAACACTAAGTAAAGTCGACACGACAGTACTAAATTTTGTGTATAAATAAATAACATAACTTGTGTTAATGTAGTTACTTGCATTCTCTATGTACTGTGAGCAAGGATGGGTTTAGTAAAACTAACAACAGCGATAGTTCATTTTTTGAGTGAAGATGGTGTTTATTCTCGGCAGATGTGAGTTTTTTTATAATCTGTTGTTGTGACATTGATGGAGACTATCACGAAAAAAAGTCCACAACACTCCCACAACTTTGATAATGTTATAACAGGAGTGATACAGCAATGTTAAGCCCAGCTATATTTAGCCGTCAGGAGCTGGAGGAGAATTGCAAGGAGGAACGCAGTGTTGCTTATCGCTGCAGGTTCTTGTTACGTAACAGCCAAAGATTGCATTTGTCATCGATTTGGAGATGCCCCGGAGACTTTCTCGGGCAGGTATACTTTGGTTCTGGTGGATTCATTCAGTTGAATTTGATGGATGGATGCGCTTTGTGGACATGCAAACGTTTCGAAAGATATGTGATGTTTTCTCTATTTAACTCGAATCGCACACCTCAACATCAGGAAATGTATTGATTGTTATGCGAATAGCTTGTAGGAATAGTTCACCCAGATAGGAAAGATTTCAAATCATTTAGTGACCGTCGTACCATTCCAGATGTATATGTTTTCCTTTCTTCAGTTAAAAACAAACACATTTTTATAAATAATAAAATGTACGTCATGTTGTTTTCATATATTGGGGTCAGTATGGCGAACGGTTGTTTAATGATTGATTTGTTGCAAATCTATTGCACCACACATATCAGAACGATAGATACAAAATAAAAGTGACAAATTTCCTGTAGCTCAGTGGCAATAGCATGGAGCTAACAACGCCAAGGTCGTGGGCGCGATCCCAGGGGATTGCATATACTTAGAAATACTTAGTATAGGATAATGCAATGCAAGTTGTTTTGGATAAAAGCGTCTGCCTAATGCGTAAATGTTAATTGAAAATGTTCTTGCGTATCTCACGAACAACCAGTCTTTACAAACAGAAGAACCAATGAGACGTTCAGTGTTATAAAGAGGGTGAGTAAACAATGAGAGAATTTTTATATTTGAGTATAAGTGACCGTGCTAGACATATGTTGGTGTAATGGTTCTCGTGCACATCCATCATCAGAGAATTTAATGTGTTGTGTTTATCAAACATATTACAAAGGGAATTAACAGCCAGACAAAACACCCGTGCATCCAGACGTCAACACATATCAAGGTGTGTGACTCCCTCGATAATGATAGAGACTCATGATATTGTGCTTTAGGCTCATGTAAGGATTTTACCAACAGCCAGCTGATCTCAAAGCGAGTCATCTTAAATGGGTAATTCACCAAAAATGAAAACTCTGTCATCACTTACTCACCCCCAAATAAATGTCTTTGTTCTGCTAAACACAAAGGAAGATATTTGGAAGAATACTTGTAACCAAGATCTCATCCCCCATAGACATGTTTTTGTGTGCAGTTGTTTTGTAGAGACAGTAAACAGCATGTCTTTCTGATCTTTCGCCTGATTTTATTTTGACCTATTCACACTTTTCCTTCTAAAGCACATAAGCCCAGAAAATAACTATTGACAAAAAAATTCTAAAATGTTTTCATTGCTTGTTATTGGCCACACAGACGTTTCTGCTGTTGTGGATTCAAGATCTCCAGAGACGATATATGCTCTATAGAGGTCTAGCTGGATGCGTTTCTTTGAAATGCCCTCCCAGTACGGCAACCCAAAGCTGCTTACGGGATAACAGTTTCCATGAGCTTCGCACCTGTGCCAGCTGCTGTTTACATTTCCTTGGCCAATAGAAACGTGAGGTCGAGCCTGTCAAATGACAATATACCAGTTTTTGTTTTTCTCTAGAAGATTCACAAGCCCAGGTCGTTCCTGTTTCATTAAATCTGTTATGCTGCTGATTCATGTCTGTGAAGCTGTGTAAACTCCGGAAACACGGCAGTTTACGTGATTGGGGAAAAGCTGTAAGGAAAATGGGGGGCAAGATTGAGGAAAAGAAGGAAATGAGCTTTTAAGAAAGCGTTTAGGGGTGTGGAGAAGTTTTGTGTGGGTATGAATGCTTTACTTGCCAAAAATGTTAATTGCGTGCATTGAAACAATTTATACACATTGAGAAACATAACTTACATAAACATACATTAAAAAAGTCAATAGTTTATTGAAACATTCATTTTTGCATAAAAGAATCTGGTCTTTTCTGTAGAAGGTCTGATATAAGTATGTTTCTCTAAACTTTACATTATTTGTTTTAGTTTAATTTTAGTTTTTTAATTACGACGATTAGATTTGTTTTCCTGCATAAAAAGTATTTGCATATAATTATAATAATGATTTTCAGTGGCTTGATGTGATGTAATCACTTAAGCGCTGCCTTTATGTGACATCATGTCTTATCAGTGACTAATATTTGACCCCTCAAGGTCTAAAAATGGGACCATGAGACATCATTTTCTTCTCTTATGTGGTCCCTTTTTCTCTCTGAGACATGTTTTCTGTACAAACATAGAAGAGTCTAGCGATAAATAGTACAGTTTTTTTCCTGCCGGCTTGCACACAGTTTGTTGTGGATGCTTGCGTACATTTCAAGGTTATGATGACATTTGTTTATGACCCTCTGGCTCTTCTATCACTGTGTTTACAAAATATTGTCAAAACCTCTTATCTCTTTTGTCATGAGGTGTGCACTGCATTTGGTGCTTGCTTTAAAGGGACAGTCTTTCCTAAATCTTTTAGTCATCGTAAAACCTGGATTACAAACCTGGACAAAATATACAAATATTCACGAAACCGTTAACTCAAGACAAAATATAAGATTGTTTTTAAAATAAATGTGAGGAAGTTTGTAAGAATGTAAACCTAAGAACATAAGAGTGCGATTTCTTAAAACGTTCTTAAATATTTTCTTAATTTTTGTTAATAAAATGATATGCTTTGTCAATGATTACACTCGCTTGCTCGTGTGGTAACTTTATATGTTTATCTATTCAATAAACTTTATGTGTGTGTAACAAGCACCTCACATTCTTAGCCTATACTGTATATTTTAGAAAGATTTGTTAAACAGCTGAAATGTTAGCAAGTGTTAAAAAATGTATTATAATTCCTTTTGTGTGTAACTACGGCATTATATTTCTGACCCTCTACGTTTCGTGTCACTTTGTCCCTGAATAAATGTAAAAATGTTTTAATACGAAAAAAGCTAAAGTAAAGGAAGCTAGACCTTATCATTATTATATCAATATAAATATTCCTTAATGGCAAGTAAACGTCAAAATTATGATTCTGGCTCAAGAAAATACACGTCACATGTGAAAAAACCAAATTGAAACTATTGCTTTAAGAACAAGAATTGGCTGATTTACATGTAGGCCGTTAGCAGACCATTTATCCAAAGCACCTGAGGAAAACAATAAAGAGATTTACCATATGGGAGGCAATAATAGAAGGAGTACATTGAGAAAGGGTTCATGTTTTTTTAATCATTCCAGTCATTAAGTAATAAAAAGTATTAAGTTTTGAAGGATTGTCAAGATTTTGTTTTCGTGGCACATGTCCAGTTCTTTTGCCATAACTGAACATGTTTTAAAAAAACACTCAAGTATTTTTAAACCTCTTGTTAACAGACTTCTCTTCTCCAGTAGATGGCAGCATTCTCTTGTATTCATTGTTTACTTGTCCACCTTTTTATTTGTTATTTCATACCGCCTTGGGGTGGAGCTGGTGTTCAAAGTTCACCTTTCAAACACTCCCAAGTTTGCATCCCATTGTCTTGGAATTAAACATGTTTAATTGTTGCAGGATGTGGTGGCAGGTGGCACGTGTTAGCGTCCGTGCACGTTTGCGCATTACTCATGATGTCCTTGCATCATGCCGGTCCATGCTGATGATGCGTCTCTCATGTCCTTATCCTCCGAACAAAGACCTTGATTTGCTTTTCCTGCCTCAAACTACACGAATCAAAAGCTCGCCGGCTCTTTCAAAAGATGTCAAAACCCAATCCATCCCACAAGGGGGCCCTAGCTGACTTCCAAGGGGGACTCAAGAAAGATAAAAAATATTTTTTTATTTGACAAAATAAGCATTGAAATACATTAGAAAAACAAAACCAAGATGTTTCTTATTATTCTGCCATTTTTATAAGACATAAACGTTTTACCCATTAATGTTTAGCTCTAAAATATTTTATTGGGAAGAAATTGGGTAGAGGGGGGCTTCTAAATATTAGTAAATACAGTGGGAGGCCTTGGAGTCAAAAAGGTTAGAACCCATGGCCTAGGATAGGTTTTTAACATTATGAATTATGTAAAAAAAAAGTTACTTTAACCTAAGCTTTACCAATACTAGCTACAGAAACACTTATAAAGCAGTTAAGATCTCTGTCTTGAACTCAAAGTAAATCTTGGACCAGCATTGATGGCAGGGGGTTTTGTCTCCGGAACAGATGGAGCGGCGGTGAGTCTTGATGGTAGGTTTGTAGGTTTGTTTAGCCCGTATCCAGAAGTTTACCTGAATCATCTGACCTCAGGAATGTGGCGTGTGTTGTGAAGCCTTCAGAACATGCTACAACACGCATGCTTCTTCAACGTCTGCCTTTCTCTGGTTGTTCCTTTCAATTTCTCTCTTGTTTGCACAGTTTTCGTGAACTTCGCATCTCTAGGGTCATTTTCTGTTTTTACATACCTGGAATGCTAGATCTTTATTAGTAACGTTACCCTTTTGCATCTCAGTCGTTTTCAAAATCACATTCCTGTCTCTTGCACGATTCCACATACTGTTTATCACAGCCGACATAAAAATGAAATCTCGCAAGCAAGATTTATAACAAGCACAACGTTGAGCGATGTAGAAAGCTTTCATGATCCATAATTCATACATTTTACTTCATCCCTCTGACGCTTTTTCGGCTCCCCCGCTGCGGGTTTTCTTAGCCGGGAGCAGAGCGTGTTGGTGCATGCGGTCGCTCCCCTGCAGGAATGCATAATAGGATGCAGGACCTTGTTGCTCGTGGCATCTTCCAAGATCTCTTCAGAGAAGAGAAGATGCATGGTTGTTTTGCAACTTTGATAAATAAATCTCAATTCTCTGGTATATTTTTCAAGTTATATTAAGAGACAGGGCTTTTGTTAACCTTGCTGACCAGAACAATAGCAGGCCTGACTTGGAGAGTGTCACTTTTGGGAGTGTTTTCATGAAGACGTATCTCATGGCTCTTTGTAAAATCTCATTAATTCAGACTCCTTGAGCTACTTAAAGTCGTAAAAGTGATCATTTAAAACGATCAAAGTGGAAGTGTTGAAAAAAGTTCACACAGCATTTAACACATTTCTAGGAATGCAGCAGGGTTGTGTGTTGGTCTTATCTGTGTTGTTCATCTCGCGACGCCCCCGGCGTTTTGGCGGGCTGGATTACTCTGTTTGCTGTATGCTTTAGCTCCGGGCCTAATGTGCAGAGTCTGAGAGGATTTTTTCTGTTGGCTTTGTCTGAGAGGAATGTTCGTTACCTTTCTTACCGAACGAGTCGAGCGAGCAACGTGACCAACCATGTGATCGAACATGCTATGAAATTCAGTCTAAAATTATTGGTTTTGTTTGCTGTGTTTCGTTTTTTGGGGCCTTCTCTCATTGGGTGAGACTGGAAACATGGTTGTAAATGTTCATTACTATACTTATGCAATAATGTTAGTAAAATTGTTATAATTATATATTCACCCAAATGTGATTGAAAACCTGTTTATGACTCTTGCTTCTGTGGAACGAAGATATTTTGAGAAATGTTGCAGTGGTGTTTTTATGTACTTCCTTACAATGGAAGTCAAGGTGTTGTTCAGTCATCAACATTCTTCAAAATTTCTTCTTTGGTGTTTTGCAAAAGAAAGCCAAACAGATTTGTAATGACATGAGAGTTTAAATGATGAAAGAATTTCTATTTTTAGTGAACTATTCCGTTAAATATATTCTGTTCGAACAGGAAACACATCCTGTAAATGGATGACTTAATTGTGTTATCAGACACGGCAGATGTTGTTTTCATGTTATTTCAGTTGTCTGAATCAGGTTGTGAGTAAACGCATCACATGAAGTGTGTGGGATCAGACTGAGGTTATGGTTTGGTCTCGTCTGTCACATATCACTACGCAACTTCATTCCTTCGGGTGTCTTTCAAAAGCATTCTGACGTAATATGTGAACATTACTGAGGCGATATGCTATAATTTTAAATATAAGGAAGAAAGACGTTTCTAAATCTAGCATCTGTGGTTAGTGTTTTTAGACTACTGGAATTGAATTGTGACAAACTACGTCAGATCATGCTTATCGCATAAAACGTGGGATTTTATGACCTCCTACCATATATTTTTCTAAACTTTCCAGTGAGCTGTAAATAAAGATGCGTGGAGTAGCCAAAAACTCAAATCAACACTGCACTGCATGGTCACTTTCTGTGTCTAATGTGTTCTATATTTGTCTTGAGATTTGGGGCTGAGACATATGTGTTATGATATTTTATTTGATCAAATATTTAAAATCTGTTTTATTCCTCGGTTCTTTGTTTTACCATCACAGTCGAAGTAAAGTTGAAACTCCGCGCCTCTGTCAGGAATTTGTGTGTAGTTTGGCTTCAGGCAAAGTTGAAAAGTTGATTGTCGGGTTGATTTTTTTTGTTTTCTGTTTTTTTGACCTTCAAAATATTATGACCCATGAATAACTGTAAATATGTGGAACTGACATTGTTTCATCTCTAAAAACTACGCTAGTATGGTCAATTTGTATGGTGTTACTGTTAAATGTATTTGTATTTATTGGTACAGCTGTTCATTCTTTTATCAATAATTTTCTTATCTCTGTAATTTTCTGAAAAGAAAACGTGTAAATTGTCAGACAATATGATGTCATCAAACTAAAAGTGTCTTCTTGACAATAGTTACAAGCAAACTCAGTCGGATGCAGGTGACACCATGCCAGAAGGAAACGCAGTAGTGTCTGTTCAAGTGACACTACAGGAGTACACAGATCACACATCCCGCCCCCGAGCGCTTATGATTGGATGTTCTTTGGCGTTGTCGCGTTATGCCCCGCCTCTGAGCCGTTCTGATAGGCTGTCCTCTTCTGGGACGAAAAGTTTAGACCAAGGAGTTTATGATCACTGGCTGTCCCGACTTAAAAGATCAGAGCAAGAGAGAAAAGCAGCCGGTTCTCCGGACTCTCAGTCCACACTTTAACGTCTGTTTTAGCATTTCGGATATGCACTCGCAGAAAACTCCCAGAAACGGACTAAGCTGCAAGATGGTTCTTCAGGCGGTTGGCAAAGTTTTAAGGTAACGTGACTGGATTGAGATTTCGCTATTTGAGGCCAAATATAATAATAACTTGAACGTTATTTGGGTAGTTGGTAATAACAATACAGTCAGTCGATACGCGCATGCGTGTATAATTCAGGTATTTTGTATACGTCACGTTATTTTCGCATGCTCAGTAGTCGGTGAGTTAAGTGTAATATTAATTGCATTGCTAACCCATTTAAGGTATGATTGTCCGCGCAAAATACCTTTTCACTTGAAAAGCACGTTATATTAAAAGTAAACAGTTTATTTACCATTTGCACTTGATTTGTTACGTAATGACACCGTCATTATTCAAAACCGCGCTTATTGATGCACAATAATGTGTAACCAAAAAGCACGTCGAGCAGATCTCGCGCTTGTTCATAAATATACGCGAGAACAAATATTCTCAACCAATCAAACATCTGTAAACGCAATTTATTATTGACGTGCTACTCGTGATTCACGAATAATACGTCAGGATTGGTTGAAATATTTGCATATTATGTATATTCACCACAACCCTGTTGACTCGTCGCTCATTTACCTTTTTTTCGAAATCCCTGATAATGTGCTGCCGATATCTGAAATCAAACGAAATGAGGTCAACCTAATGCATGACATGATTGTATTGCAAATAAAGTGTGCACTAGAGAGGAAATCAAGTTGCATGTGAATTAGACATCTGTCTGTGTCAAGATGCCCCATATTTAATTCAAGTGGTTTGCAAGATAAAGCTGTAATTATATATCAGAGTTTATGCATCTGCTTCTAGTAACAAATGAATTGCAAACTTTGATTTTCTTCCTTTAGCTGCATTCATAAACCATGTGCTCCTAATAAGAATGAAGTTGTGAAATTCAGTTGAAACTAGTATGTGTGGGGGGTAGGCTAATTTACAAAGCCCCCCTCTGTTGTGATGCTTATGACCTCTCGTTGTACTGTCCCCATGGCGCTGTTACTGTGTTTAACACAATAATGTCATCTTCTCAATGGCTCTTCCTAGTTCTCACAGGCATGGAGAGAGTGTGAAGTCCTAACCTGGCCAGAAACTCGCGGCCAAATCATACAGCGTTTCAGCTGAATGTTGCTATAACAATTATATATGCATAAAATATTTTTGGTTTTTATTATTATTATTATCTTTATCTTAACATCTCTCTTAAGATATATAGAAGAATTGAATGTAATTGAAATTTAGTGTTGTTATTATACTTTTGTAGTAATATCTCTTGTTATTATATTGTTGTATTGGCCTTTATGTTGGCGTTTGGTTGACAATCCAACATAGTATTTATTTGAGTTAAGTTTAGTCAATGCACATCATGTTGAGAAAAATTGCATAATACTTTTTCCTTATTGGGCAGTTACATCCAACATTAGATATAATATAAAACTCTTCAAACTAATTTCATATTTTCCTACAAATTCAAGGCTTGGGGACAAATGTTAGAACATTAATATAATTAGAAATGCATTGCTCTCCAAAGCAAACACAATATCGAGTGATACAGATAATCTCGAAATGGCCAAATATTATGGGAGGGAAGTGTATCTACAGGGTTATTTTTCAAGCAGTTGGTTCACTGTAATTTAATGATCTTCACGTTTCGCGGGGGCTTTGAAATGTCCAGCCGTGTTCTTGGAGTATTGTTTGGGTCTGAATGATTTAGTGCTGTTTAGATGTCTTGGCTACAGATGCTTGAATACGATAATGTGTGAAGTGTGTTGAATAATGTTAAACTTCACGTGTAAATTCTTCTTTCCTTTGCCAAGATGCCTTTTGTCTGATAGAGGTTCAACTAGTCAACCGAATTAATATTTAAAAGAATTGCTGGTCAATGTCATTCCTAAAGCTTTTAGAAATGATAATAAACATATCAGGTGAGCTTCTGAGATGCTTCCAACACGCATTGTGTTATAGATGCACATCTTCACTTGGGTGTCTTGGAGTTAGGTTGATGTTCTTCATTCTTTAAAAGTCCAGGGTTTTCTCAATTGAATGTGAAAAACACCAAAAAATGGCAAAGGAATGCCTGGGAATAGATTTGCAGGATACAAAGCCTTTACGGCATGCACGTGATAACCTCGATAACCCACATTTTGTTGTTTTTAAACGGAAAACAGAATGTGCATCCAAAAAGTACATTGTTTTATTTGAGCCCTCCCAGCGTCTTGTAATTTTCCAGGAAGCAGCGTTTTTCATAAATTATGTGGCACAGGGCAAATTCTCAAGCCATTAGCTAGTTTATTTTAAGAGAAAGAAAAACTTTCTTGCTGCCAGCGTTACTCGCGCATACTCTGCATGCCCACTTACTTGAGTTTCCCGCAGATATCTTTGCCATAAAAGGCATTGTAGTGTTACCCTCAGACCAAGCCAAGGTTGTGACCGAAGACCTGTATCATTCACTCGGCTGGAGAGCGAGCAAACATCTGCGTTTGTTCTTCTGTTGTGTGTGTTGTGCTGTGCTGTATCTGTGTTTCTCAAACTAAACCCCAGTTTCTTCACAGACACCCTTACTGATTCAACACCAGTTTGTGAAAGTGCATTTCTGTCGACAAACTTCAAGACGCGCAAGTAGTCGCATTATGTTATAAATTAGTGGAGGGATGGTTTTGCACAAAGCCGTGCATTGAAGCTCCCGTGTCCCGTCAGCTGTGCCGATCCATCAAAGCTTCTGCGAGATGTTCAGATGGTTCAGTCATGAGCGTCCCTTTCAATCTCTCACCAGCTGGACCTGACAGCTGTCTGCTCGCTGGATTTACTTTCCCTTCATACAGGTCGATTCTTTATGATGATCCCAGATCAGCTGTGTAATGCTTATGGTCAAAGCTAATACCAGATCAGTGAAGAATGCTGGTTTGTTGTGGGTGGTTGCCGGGGTGTTGCTATGCAGTTGTCGTGGTTTTAACACATCGCACATTGTTGTCTGGTTACTAGGGTGTTGTGGATGGTTGCTACAAGGCTAATTCAAAAGAGCTCGGTCTGACTATGAGGTACTTGCACACTTTATAACTACGCAAACATTTTGTTGCCGTTTCAGTTATCTTTTTATTGCCGTTAACGTTGTAAAAAAACAATGATTAACTTAAAAGAGGATCATCCTTTTTGCTCTGTATAAAATTTTCGTCATATTTGGCTTTTCGATGTGATTGCTGTAAAAAGGAGCCGAGTTGTAAATTGCCTCATAGTGTGAATTCCCGTCTTTGTTTATCTTGTTTCCTGTTTTACACTGAACACAATGACTTATAAAGTTGAAGTTTACCAGTCTTCTCACACTCTCAAGTAATGTTTGATCTGACCGTGTTCCCTTATTAACCCTCCGTAGTCCTTAGCTTAGTTCAGCTTAGAGGTAGGCGGAATGGCCAAAAATCTATTTCACTTAATGAGTCATTTTATTTCACGTCAAAGATATATTTCATGAAACAATCTCCCATTATAATTCTATATCTTATTTTTAGATAAAAGATAGTCAATACATTTTTAGATAGATTTAACTAATTTATTTATTACAGTTCATTTAAATGCTCACCATAGTTAAAATGTAGGCAAGTTATGAAAATGTACTAAAGATGTCAAATCAAGTTCTGATAATCAGATGTATTATTTATTTATTTATCTTCTGGCTATATCATATGTATACAGTAGGAAGAAAGACAACATGTATAACAATGAAGTATGAATATGCACAAACAATGAGAGTACAGTATATGACTGGGGTTATAAACTGGTGTAAATGGGGTCTGGCAGGTCTTTATCGCTCTTCCCTCACTATTAGATGAGCGATTTTAGTGCGTTAGGTTTAGGTTTGTTTATTCTTGGGCTTGTTTTTGCACTGCGAGTCTCTGGTGACTTCTCACGCGTCTCCCAAAACTTGATTTAGAAGCGCGTCACATCAAAGCGCTCACGCTGCGAGCATCATTGCGCATTTCAACGCAAGTTTCACCTAGGCTTGCCTGAAGTTAAACTTTATTAACAGCTTTACAAAACAACCTGACTTCTAAAATACGTGTTGAGAATGAGCTTTTTTATATGCTGCCGCAAATCCCTACACGAGCACTGCGGGTGAGAAGAGCGCCGGACTGGACCGGATGACTAAACTACGGACTGAAAGAAGGTCAAAAGAATGTTTGATACGTTCATTTGTTACGGGTGGATTAATTAATTAGTTTTTTCAGAATAGCGCCCAATTTACAGAGCACCAAATTATTTACATTCCGCAGAATACACGGAATAGAAAAATCTCTTACGGTTGACATTTTATTCTGCAGTAACGGAATATTCTGTCACTCCGCCCAGCCCCAGTTCAGCTTGGGTTTGATATGGTTGATAAGATTTCCCTCTCTCCAAGCAAATCCAGCCACATCAAAACATTTCTTGTTTGCTTTTCAAAAGAATTGTTTATGGACTTTGGGCTCGGAGATAGTCCCTGATTCTAAACTGGACTACTGTGTGTAAAGAGGAAGTCATGAAGGTTGTAGCTAAAGCTTAAGAATGTAATGGGAGTCATAAACAGGAAATCAAGTTGAATTGGTGAATGAGTGGGGTTTTTCCAAGGAAAACAACACTTGTGAGGTTTTATGGAAGAGCATTATTAAAATATGAGGATATAAATTTAAATTTACACAGCCTATTTTATCAATAAGCAATAAATGGAGGAACAACAGCATCTGAATTCTTGATAATCTGTTATTGCCTGTTATTAGTTGTTTAATGCCCCCCTCCCGCAACCTTTGTCCCAGCCATCTGCAGGACCTACCACGACAGTGCGAATCTGACATGTACATGTAAAAATAGCACTGGAAGTACAAGTCTGTTTTGACACTCCAGTTTTAAAAGAACCAAAAATGTGGATTACCCTGAAGAGGCAGAGCTGTGGGACATAGAATATTCATTTTTGGGTGAATTATCTACTGTCATTATTTATTCAACCTCATTTCTGTGAAACACAATAGGAGATATTTTGAGAAATTTCTCAGTGGGTTTGTGTCCATATAATGGAAGTCAAAGGGGGCCGATGTTGTTTCAATAATGTTCTTCACATTATTTACTTTTGTGTCTCCAGACGAAAGACAGTCATACAGGTTTGGAATGACATGGGAGTAAATAAATGATGAAAGAGTTTTTTTTAACTGTCCTTTTAATACCAGTTCTCTTGAAATACCTTGGAGACTGGAGGGTGATTTGCTTAGGTCATTTAGCAGTTGTTGATCAGGTTAAATTTAGAGACAGATACATGACATTTTTCAGGTTGTAAAGTGTAAAGAGATTTTTCTGTTTGTTTTTAGCATTCTGACTTCGCAAAGTTGGCCCCTACAATGGCATGAGTTTGCACACAGTCATTATTTGTGCGATTCTGTTATGTCCCGTTTAAAGAAATTACACGAAATGTCGTCTCTGTCCACTCTGCGCATCTTATCTTAATGTGTCCTATGTTCTTTTGTCCTACAGGAAATCCAAAACGAAGCCCAATGGAAAGAAAGCACCCGCAGAAGAGAAGAAGCATTACCTGGAGCCAGAGTACACAAAAGTGCGACTCATGGACTTCGGCCTTAAGGATTTGGTTTCGCTTCCGACCAAAGAGATAGACCTGAATGAATGGCTTGCCAGCAATAGTGAGTACATAATCGAACGCTAAAGTCATTCTGAGTATTTGTTTAGGATTTTCAGGTTAGAGTCATTGTCTTTAAAAAACGATGCTTATTAAGTCAGGAAATTTTATGTGATTGAAATTGTAGGAGCTTGAAAACTCTTGCTCGTACCTCTGGTTAGGGATTTAAACAGACCTGTAACCCTCAATATTAAACATTGATGCATAGAAAAAGCGAAAAACTAAATATGTGAAAAGCATAAAGGCTTGCAATAAAGCAGATTTATAATGCAGATTTATAGACCTAAAGCAGCTCGTTGCCAGATCCTAGATCAGCATGCTTTCTTTCTGAAAAGCACCTGGCGACCCATCAAAGCAAAATATGAACCACATAGTAACGGAAATACCCTAGTAGCATCATGGCGGTGGGTTTGCTCGGACAAGCACGGGCACATTTTTTTTGTCAAATAGAAAAAGTTGTGTACTAACAGTTGCTGATGTAGTTCATCTGGAACAGCAGAATCTTGGATTTGAACCCCATAAAACACACACTAACTGATAAAAGCTTCTGCCAATTTTTTATGGAAATATTGATATATGGAAATATTGATATTATGGTGATATGGTGATATTATGGCGTCCCTTCGACATGTCACAGTTAACATCTACAGATTCCCTTAAGATAATATTACGAATGTTATCTCATGAATGTCTTTTCTTTATCCTATACAGCAACAACTTTCTTCAATCTCATCAACCTGCAGTACAGCACAATCTCAGAGTTTTGCACTGGTGAAACTTGTCAAGCCATGACGGCCTGCAACACGTAAGTTCTGTTTCTCTTTCGTTTCGTTTTCTGTCCATCTGTCTGACTTTCTCTTTCTTGGCCTGTACTGACGCGACACTCAGGACCTTCTGGTTACGGAAACTGCTTCTGGATCAGATCACACGTTCATAATATTTGTACAGCTTAAATTCCACACTTGAGATCTAAGCTTTAGAAATCCAGGTTTGTAGGTCTGAATCAAGTTCCCACATAACTGAATAGAAACTAACACACATTTTAATGAAGCCGGACCTTGTTTGGCTTTCAAATGTGTTTGTAACGAAAGAATACAAGTGAGCCATTCTCTGAGTTAGGGGTTTTGTTTTTTGTGGCGTAACCAATCAAATGCCTTTAGGATGTAGTTAAATGCTTTCACAGGCTGTTTGTGTGGTTTGGGAAGATCAGGGATCTGGACCAAATAACTAATACATGTGGCAGCTGTGTTGACCAGTTTAATGAAAGCTATGGACCTCTTTGCTATCTTTGTTTCTGTTTTTTTTTTAACTTGACCCCATTTATTAGTCTCATTTAAAGTAAACTAATCATGGAATTTAAAATGTTATTAGTAGTTTTGTTTAGTTAGTTTCCCATATATGTTTATTTGTGGACATTTTATATTTATTTTTAACGTAATTGAAACAGTTTAATTTATTAAGATAGTGGTTCTCAAACTGGGGGCCCAAAGATGGGTCCCGCGGTGGCTACAGCTTTTGTGGCATTTTATGAAATATAGAAATGTATCATAAGTTTTGTGCAATTAAACATCAGAGAAATAAGACCCCCAACCGAAATAATTAATGTTTCACCATTGTATAATTGAAGATGTCTTTGGTTAAATAAAAATTCTAAGTTTAAGATCGTAACACCGTGTCTACCGCGCTTGACAACCTGCTTGTTCTTAATGGGTTTGTCGGCTTGCGCCGCATCTAGTGTGGACAAATGAGAAATTAAAATGGGTTCTAATGTGTTTCTAATGTCGATTTTCTCGTGTCGTGTTGCGTCTGTTGTAGACACGGTGTAAGTCTTTATTTAGTGGGCCACAAAGCAATGCGACTCACACAAGGAAAACATTTGAGAACCACTTTTTTAAGATTTAGTCAAAAATGCCCCTAATCGAAGAAATCTAAATAAACTCGAGAGAAAGGCATAAAACTGTACAAAGTTGACTTTTAAAATCTTCACTCAACTTGTTCTCCCTGTTCGCCCGGAGCATCGGTTAGGTGTGAACTTCTCCTTTACATTACGACCCTGTTAAACCAGATTTGTGACTGTTCAAGTCAAATGTTAAAGGATGAGAAATACCAACACACTCAAAACGCAAACAATTACACATTCAGCCACGACATACCAAGAAGGGTGAGGATGGGTGTGCACATCAAAACAATCCCAATATTCCGTCATTGCAGGTTTTCATTGATCAATTACTGACAACGTGTTTAAAAGGAAAGGGAGGGACAGCGATGCGCAAATAGCCGTAATGCTGAATTGGTGTTATTGTGGAGTTGACGTAGAATTGTCTCGCAAACTTTTCACAAAAGTGTCGATGAGGTGCAGGTGTGAGATAATGTAGGTCATATGTAAAGACAGAAAGTTAAATGCAGCATGTGCATGAAATAATTTATTGTCCAGTGCCCCAAAAAAAGGCATAGAAATACCAGTTCTATTATGTTGAATAGTGATTTGAAGTGTGATGGAAATTACATTTGTTCATTGTTTGAGGGGAAAAGGGCAAAAATGACAATTCTGAAATGCTGTATGTCTGTGGTTCGAACAAATAAATACTAATAGCTTATGTAAAAAGTGACTTTCAATGGAGTTGTTTTCAATAGGTTTAGTTGTGATGGATAATTTTTTGCAGGCAGATTCATTACTTGCACATTTTTATAGTGAAATTACCAAAACTGGCAATCCATCAAATCATTGACCGTATCATTTCAGTTATTCAAAGACATTGAGAAACATGCTGGCACAGATCTCACCATTTGCCTGAATGGGATTATTGTACATGCATAAGTATTAGTTAGATTCACAACGCATTTGGGATTGTGAAATTAACCGCCAGTATTTAGACCAACAATCCACACTTAAAATCTGTAATTTGACTCAGTCGTTCATAGTTATTTGAGAACATAAGGGAACATGCTGGGACATTTGCCTGCTTGTCCATTGTAAGACAAGTAGCCTCTGTATTTGCGCACCACTAGGTTGTGGACGTTATTCCTGTTATACTTTTTAACGGTTGAGATCTTTCCCTCCCCTCATTCTGTTTGGCCGATCATCTACAAAGCGTCCACAGTTCAATGCATGTGAATTGGTTGGCGGTCAGTCGGTCCCTGCTGCAGGGTCAGTTATGCGGACAGTCTGCATTCCAAGAGATTTGTAATGTCTACAGCCCCTTGAACCCACGTTACCTCCCTAAACTAAACCCGCTTTAAAAGCGGTGGTAGCTGCATTGCAGGTTTTTAAACTCTAAACTGTTTACTTCGTCTTAATGTGTCTTTAAAGTAAAGTGGTAGTAAGTGAATTGTTGTGAAATTGAAAAGCTGTTTGTCTTCTCTTCGCAGTATATACTACTGGTATGACGAAAGGGGGAAGAAAACTAAGTGCACAGCGCCTCAGTACGTGGACTTCGTCATGAGTTTCGTGCAGAAAGTAGTGACGGACGACAAAATCTTTCCCACAAAATATGGTATAAATGCTGGTCACTGTAGAGATTTTATAGTCTCAAGTAAAATATCTTGAATCGGTGGCGTCCTTTAGTGGTTATGCAATGAGTCTGTCTTTTAAATATTTATAAAGTTGCTTTGATGTGAAATATAAATATAATTGAATAAATAAACGTAATTAACTTTTTTAAATTCTTCTCATCTGTATTTTAATCATTTTCAGTTATACGAAATAATGATTACCATGAATTTTTTAACGTAAACATTTTTTTTATCATTTAAAAGTATTTACATTTATTTAAAATTAAATAACTAAATAATTAAATATAATACACCTTAGATCAGTGATAGCCTCTAGTGTTCATAATAAGCAATGAGTCCTTAAGAAAACTATGGAAAAAGTTACCTTTCTTCTTAAAAAATAATGAATATAACTTAATTATTTTTTGTAATAGAATAGGAGCTTTTTAAACAAAACATTAAAAACAATGGCTCTATTTTGGTTTATAAATAAATAACATTTTAACAAATAAGTCATTGATTTTGAATTATTTATAAATATTTACAGTCATATCAAATGAATTAATTTAAATAAATGAAAGGAATAAAATAAAGGACTAAGAATACAAATATTTAGTGTCTTTAATATGTTTATATTTATGAAAAACATTTGAACAAATAAATAAATAATCATTAAATACTTGTATTCATATCAAATGATTGAATTTGAATAAATTAAAGGATATAAATAAATGAAACTAATTTGAAAAATAGGAATTACATTTAATTTAAAGCAAAAAAAAAAGATGTGTTAAATGTCTTTACAGATAATAATTTAGTTCAGTTCAAACAAATAGAAAAAATAAAAAACTGTAAATGTTTTCTGTTTCATTCCAGGCAAAGAATTTCCCAACTCGTTCGAGATCCTGATAAAGAAGATCTGCCGGTATCTGTTTCACGTGCTGGCGCACATCTACTGGGCACACTTTAAAGAGTCCGTAGCTCTGGATCTGCAGGGACATTTAAATACACTGTACGCACATTTCATCGTCTTTATCAGGGAATTCAACCTGGTCGACTCAAAGGAGACCTGTATCATGGACGACCTATCAGAGGTGCTGTGCACCCCCCTGCCCCCCCATACACACAATCACGTAACCGAGAGATGAGCCTGTTGTCCCGGCGACCGTACTCCTCGAACCGAGCAGAAGAGGGGGAAGATGATAAACAGCTCAAAGCCTCCGGTCTATGTTAAGTATATGGGTCGGTCCCCTCCATTGATATTTATTACCATCCTAATACGAACTGGTGGACAAGAGGGGACGGAGGTCTGCAGCATGCCAGCACAGATTGGTGTGAATATTTCCTCCAGGAAAAATTATCTGTCTACCTTGTTGTTTAAATAGAAACAGTTTGTACTTTTGCTTTATTCATTATTTTTGCGCATGTGCTCTCGGAGGTTGTGTTTTTTCTGTTTGTTTAAGGGAATGGTTTTATTGCTTTGCTCATCTGTGCCTTGGATATATAAGGTATGGTCTGTATTCAACAATGTTTAGAAAATGATGGGTGACCCCTGGCTCCCTCTTGTGGAGGGAGTAAAGTCACATACTGACTTACTTTTCATGTACAGCCTTATTTCACATAGTGACTTATATTCCAAACACCATATATTACCCATTTCTTTTTATTTTACCTCCTCTGGCACCACTTTTAAATTACTTTGCGTTTTTACGGTGGGATTTTTGTGTCACGCAAAGTTCGAGGTTTTCAAAATGTACCATGTTTAAGATGTACTCATTATCCATTCAAGATTCTGTTAAAGAAGGTATGATGGATTTGAGTGATGTTCTGGAGAAATATTGAACTTTTTTTTGCAGGTTTCTAGACAAGGACATAAGTGAAATCTGCATATCTGCTTGCTCAGAGATGCTGCAGATTGAGGCAAATAATTGTTGCATGGCAGTTGACTTGCTGTTGCAATGATTAGACAGCGCATAATCTGGTGTCAATTCCTGTTTTTTATTTCACTTTTTTAATTTATCAGCGATAATGAATATCGTGGCATCCCAAACATGTGGAACATGCACATTTTCCCTTTTCTTAAGAAATATATTGTAACTATATAAAAAAATCACAATAATTGCCTTTAGAGAGAGAGGATAGTCTTTCTCCTTTATATTTATTTTGACCTTTTTTAATCTATTGATGGAGTTTTTTTATTCTTGCTTTCTAAGTATTTTTAATTATCTAAGTTAAAAGCCACTTATTATGTTAAGCTCAGCGAAGTGTAATCGAATTAAAACAAGAAATGCCACTTTTTCTCAGTGTATGTACTTGTTTTATTCATTTTATATATATAAAACGGAACTGGCATATGTGACTATTTCTTGAGAAAATTAACCATGGTTTATCCTTTCTTGTAGCAAAAACATAATAACTACACATTTACTATGGTCTCGCCACAATAACTAGTTTAAATGGTAATAAAATAACATTGTTAGTTTTATACGCGTCTCTGCGTAGCTACGGCGTAGGTCTGACGCAGAAGTAAAAATGGCACTTTACTGACAGTGACTATGTCGCTAGTCTCTTGCTACAAGGTCGTTAGAAGGCGTTCCTAGCTTTTGTAGCTTTAGTAACATTTTGAAACAAACCGTGCAGTAATTGACTGACGGATAACGTTAGTTCCGACAATTTTAAAGATAAAAGTGGTCTCTGCTGGATTCAGTAAAACAGTTATAGAAGTAACACATTTATGTGATATTTGTAAACCACAATTTAATCGTTAATTATAATAGTGGTATAGCATTACGTAATCAATGAGAAATCATCATTTAATTTTTTCCTAATATTTCAAAGTGAACGAACGATGTTCTGATCATGTGCATTTCATTTACCTTAAATAATATCACGTTAGCGATGTTTGTATAACTATTTAACAAGCAAAACTATTGCTTGACAAGTGTGAGTTTTAACAATTCCTCATGACAATCGTTTTTCAACTCGAACCATCGATAACTGGAGCTGAAACGTTCCTGTACTCCACGTCAGGGACGGATTATGACAAAGGGCCCCGGGGCCAGTTACCTCCAAGGGCCCCCCTCCAACAATTTTCTGTTCTTTCCCTTAGCTGCACATTCACAGTTATAGAAAGTGAAAGTTAAGATGATCATGGGTATTCAAACTCTGCGTCAAATGACAGTGTTACGCAGAAAAATATTAAGCATGATTAAAGTAGTAAGCTTTCGTGTTTACATCGGTTGCATTAGGAATTGCTCACGATCGACCTAACGCCAAAATCTTAGACGTATGCGAGGTTCACGACATTAACTCATAAACTTTGTTGTTGCTGTTAACTTCTGACCTATTCGCAAATGTACACCTATCTGTGTACTGTGGGGACATCTTCTGGCCTCTTAACATGACGCGGCACAAAACGAAACTTGGTTGCTTTACCTGTTAGTCATATGGCCTCTTGGGCGGGCCTTGACCAAAGAAAGCAGCCAAAGTTCCCTCGAGACTATGAAGCCCAGGGTTCCCTCGGGCTCATGTTCTATGGTTGAGCTGCCAATCCAGTACCTCAGAGATGACTTATTTTTGCAGGCTAACTTTGACCGAAAGCCTGTGCATTTTTTTCCATAGACTTTTGGAAGATCGCAAAAACTAAGGTCTGTGATTAACAAAGGTTTATGATCTTTAAACGTTTTGTCTATCAAGATAATCTTTGCAAATTAACCCCACATTTGAAGCCAAAATACTATCGGGAGAAGTAAAAAGATAACAACATTTTTTGATAAACCCAATTTCTCAACCTATAAACAGACTTCACTTAAGGTCGCTCGATATCAACGTCACCACCAAACCTCCGACAACTCCTTTAAACTTTATTAAAAATGTGTTCCCTGGTATTACTCCCAGAATAAATGCACATCTATGTTTTGAGATATTTGTGTCAGTGTTGCATTATTTGTGAGCTTTATGTGTGCAATGACGTCTAACATCCCCGCCAGAGGAAGTAGTCGATTATAGCAGTAAGCCATAGCATTGCATATAGCATATAGCATTGTGTGTACGTGAAGTCCTAAATGCTAACTCGATTCTGGGGTTTGCATTCAAAAACACGTCATCTCTTATGTACTTAATAGTTCATCCTGCACTACCTCATCCTGGACACACGATGGAAGCCGTTCACTTTTTAGTGATCGTATACGTGTTTGACGCATGCATGTTTTAAGCGCTTCGGAAAGTTGCCAAGCAACTCCAGTATGTGCTCATTAATATTCATAAGATAAGGTTTGTAATCTTGCAACCCTGGCAACAAGTGCTTACTATTATTCACGAGGTTGCCCAAAGTAGCTGTAATTCGTAACCTTATAACAATCAGAAATCTTATCAAAATATCAAAAAGAATGCTGCTTTAAATGTACATAAAGAAACAATACAAACAAACTGGTTTATTTAAATAACAAGGCAAGCATAAAACAAGGGCATCGCGTAAACGTCATGCGTAATCTTGAACCATTTGAATAGTTTATCATTCAATACCCTGAGAGCTTTAATCAAACGTGCATAAATCGCAATAAAATATATTTCGATATTTAGAAATATACAAAAGTTTGTAGTGCATCCGTCCTTCTTAAAATTGAATGTCCTCTCTACATTATAATACCTGCTTTTACGTTGAATGTAAACACAAACAAACGTGTGGTGTTTGAATCTAAAAATACTTAACGCCTAAATTTATGCCACTTTGGTGTTTTGACGCTTCAGTCTTCTTCTGACGGGTGCCCCAAAACTGGTCGACTCGCGCGCCCTGAACCTCTCCATCCCTCCCTCCTCATCTAGCGTCCGCGCGCTGCAGCTCGGCGTGGGCACTTTAATCGTGTTTCCAAACTTTGAATAGTCCACAGCATACATCCCATCCTCTTCTGACACCGCGGGCGAAAACCTCTGCCCCCATAATATCTCTTCGGACAGGTAAGAGGTCCGCGCTTGGGTGGTGATACCGGTGGTCTCCACAACCCCTTCTAGTATAACGATCAACTCGATGTCTTCATGCAGCAAATCGTCAGCAGAGAGATCATACAAAGGGCTGTTTTTATCTATGGTGTGACTGATGATGAGAGGGGACACTAGAAAGATGCTGTTGGTGCCCACCGGGTTGTCCATCTGGATGTCTATCTGATCCAGCGGCACCAGTTCGCCTTCATTGGTGACTGTCTTCCTCACCACTTGCATGTGAACGGTTGCGCTTATGATCATACTTTTCCTCAGGTCACCGAGGCGAAACATAAAGCACAGCTTGTTGTTGCGGACCGTTATAACAGCGTGTTTGCTGAAGATGAGCGTTTCTGCGCGCCGGTTGGCTTGAGCCGTCTTCATAAAGATGCATCCTAGCATAATGGCATTGATCACCAAACCCACTATGTTTTGTATGATCAATATAATAATGGCTGGTAAGCACTCCTCCGTGATCATCCGTCCTCCGAAGCCGATGGTCACCTGGACTTCGATCGAGAACAGAAACGCAGAGGAGAACGAATGGATTTGCGTAACACACGGCACGAAGCGCTCAGGTTTCGCGTCCAGGTCTCCGTGCGCGAAGGCGATGAGCCACCAGATCATCCCGAACAGAAGCCAACTGCACAAGAAGGACATGGTAAATATAAATAAAGTATGAATCCATTTCAGATCCACCAGCGTGGTGAAAACGTCCTGCAGAAAACGGCCCTGCTCGCGTATGTTCGTGTGCGCAACGTTGCATCTTCCGTTCTTGGCGACGAATCGCGCTTTCCGCTGTTTCGTTTTGAATTTCGGTTGTTGTAACACATCTTCCGCCAATCGAGTCAACAAATAATCCTCGGGAAGGCCTTTTCTGGACAACATCGCTGGTCCATGAGACTATGGTCTCATTACATTAGTCCTAAAGTCCACTGTCGTCTTCGTCCTTGCGGTGGACAGCGCAGTTGCTGTGAGGTCCCGTGGGAGGATGCCACTTTTAGTTCTCCGGCTGCCGTTGCCAGTCAATTGCAACCGGATATATTCTCGCTCATCCTTAGATGTGACTTGGGTTCAGCACAGGGCATGCGTGCTGGGCGCGCTTTTAACTTCATACCTTGCGGCATTCGCAACTGAAATGATAAAGGAGCGCGAATTTTAAAGACATTACTGCATAATAATGTACTTAGTTCACCCCAAAATGAACATAGCCCAATTTACCCTCATTCCATCCCAGATAGGCCCCCTTTCTCCAGTTGAACACAAACAAATAAGCCTAATATAAATTGATTATAAAACATATAAAACATTTTCATAAAAATATTATATTTTTTGATTATATTGAAATATCTGATCTTATTAAGGAACTTAAAATTAAAGTAACCCAAATGACCTCAATGGCGTATAAATATGTTCTATAGCAGAAGAAACACGCATATTAATGTGTGAGAAAACAATTTAAATTTCATTGGTTTTTAGTGTCCTGTGACACAATATATCTTATCAGTCAGGCAAGAACCAGTAAGATATAATTTTTTTTCACAGTCCACTATGGTTTTGTTTCAGAAGACATTTATTAACCAACTGTCAATACGATTACTTCTATGATGGATGAATGCACTGCTTGGAGCTCAAGATATTGAGTCAGAAATAAGAAAATAAAATGATGGCATTTTAACCCCTTAAATACGATTCAGGTCTGTGGGATGATTTTTGATGTTTACCAAAATGATGCAATCCTTTTTTTTTCAATTTATATTTGTATACTATTTTATAGCCTTATATTTTAAGATAAACATGTTTTTTTAGCCATATTTACAAATATTACAGTCAATTGCAACCCGATATTTTTGCACACAACCTCAGATGTGCAGTAACAGTCTTGTGGTTTAACAATCATTAAAAAAAAAAATTTGATTCGACAAATTCCTATACTTTACAAATAGTTTAAGATGAATTATAGCATATCAGACTGTAAGTTTGATAGACAGCAGACAGTTGAAATAATCACAAAGAGAATTCTGATTATTATTTTATTAATAAATGATGAACGTTTTATGTACAAATGTGATAATGATAATAGCAGTAATAAATATTTATTCCTTCATGGTACAATTGCACTTTCAACAGAGGGTTCCTCCGACTCATTTGTCCGCTAGCACGAAGGAAGCGAACACGCTGTCCTCTTGATTGAGGAGAACCTCGGGTTTGTCATATTCCAGAATGACGCCCCTTTTCATCACAATCACCTGGTCTGCATTCAGGATGGTGTGTACGCGATGCTACAGAAGAACAAACACAGTGATGCGTTAAATCATAGGAGACCTTGTTGAATCCATAGTATCATTTATAAGCATTATGTCGTCTTTCTGCTGATGAGGGTTTCAAGTACATTTAGACTTTACTAGCAGTCTAGTAGAGATGACTTACCGCTATAGTGACCACAGTCCTGTCGGCAAAGGCAGTCATCACAACTTTTTGAAGAATGCTCTCCTGTAAAAAGAACATACAGTATATTAATTTCTGTCACTCTGACCCCGACTGTCCTCTGCTCTATTAAACTCAACCGGTGCACAGAGGCACGGTTCATATCCAAGAGATTTGAAGGCAGAGGGGCATTCATTGTGTCGGCCTCTTCAGAAGAGAAGATTGCTTGGGAACAGTGTGAAGTGAATCGAGGTCTTGGCCTCTGGGGATGTTCCTTTTATCTCTCGTATTCAATATCGCACATCTAAGCAAACACACACGCACCGTAGCCATGTCTATAGACGCAGTGGCCTCGTCCATGATCAGAATACTGCTCTTCCGCACAAATGCCCGGGCCAGGCAGAACAGCTGACGCTGCCCCTGGCTGAAGTTCTCCCCGCCTTCAGTTATTATTGCATCTGAAACACAAGAAGAAAATGTTTGAAAATGAATTATATCAGTAGTTCAGCATAATCTAGTAAAGTTTATGGCAAATTATTGATTTCCAGATTACATTTTTCTTATGTTTGTACGGCTGGTGTGATGTCATGAGGTCATGCGATCATTCCATGAATTTTATGCACATTTATGCTTAAAGGAATTGAACTATGTTAAGACATTAAACCTGTCAATTATAAAAAAAAAAGATCCGTTACCGGGTGGTTTTTCCTAGTGCAAATGTGATAAACACAATACTAGGGTGGTTGCTATGCTGTTGTTAGGGCATTAGGTGCTCAAATCTTCTTAGCGATCTATGAGATCTGACGCGTCATATCACTTAGAAAATTAATAGCAAACCTCAGTAGCGTATATAAAATGTTTTGCGAATCTGTTCAGTCTTACCAAGTCCTCCAGGTAGAGTTTTGACCACAGGTTTGAGTTGTGCGATTTCTAGCGCTTCCCACAGCATACTGTCTGTAGCTTTCATTTCTGGGTCGAGATTAAAACTGAAGGAAGGAAATGAAATATTAACAATTCTCTTCAGATTGTCCCAAAAAGTCCTGGAGTGCAATATTCAGGGTTTCTGCACGTTTTGAAATGGTAAATGTATGACTTTTTAAGACCTTTTAAAGACTTGTGGAAACCCTGGTATCGATGTTTAATGGAGCATTGCTGGTACTACGGTACAGTACACCAAAAGCAGTGATTAATAATAAATGCTCGTTCATGGTAGTCTTGTATTTATGATTTAGAGGGTCTAGAGCAGTTCAATGGTAAATCATCATGTAAATGCAAATCAAGCTTTAAAAGTTTAAGAATCAAGTTTTTTTATATAATGCAATATAAGCATATGAGTTAATGTGTCAAAACATGACAGTTAAATCACACATTCAGTATTCATTTAAACTCTAAACGGACTAGAGAGATTTACCGGATGGTTCCGCTGAATAAAAAGGGATCTTGGAGAATAATAGAGAAGCGAGATCTCAGCGTCTGAAGGGGCAGTTTTGCTATATCGATGTCATCAATGATTATTCGCCCTGGAGGAGAAACATCAAGCACAGATATGATGTTTAAAAGATAGAAACAGATATATATATATATATACATACTCTGATGAAATGAATGTTATATCATCATTAGTCTGAGCTGGATGGAAAAGTAATGAGTTTTACCCTCAAATGTGTCAACCATCCGGAAGAAAGCTAATGAGAAAGATGACTTTCCACTTCCTGTTCTACCACAGATTCCGACCTACAGATCAAGTAATTCACAGACAACTCATCCAATCGGTTTGTTCTTTTTGGATCAAAAGCAAAACATGATTTTCAGTGACATCATTTTACTAATATATATAATCCCCGTAATGTCAATTAAATAAAGTTTTTATCATAACATTTAAGACTTAAAGAGTCACTTTATGTTGTGGTTAATATCTAATAATCAGTCAGAAATGCGATGATATTTTTATACACATTGTTTCGATACAAGATTTGTAAAGGTTTCATTCCATACTAAAGATTGGTGGTGGTACCTTTTGTCCTGGGCTGATGTGAGCGTTGACGTTTTTGAGGACGGGTTTTAAGGTGCTGTCGTACCTTACGCTCAGATTCTGAATCTGAATCTCGCCCTGCTGAGGCCAACCTTCTGGAACATGATATGCAGCTGAGCAATAAAGAAAGTACAAACGATTTGTAGTCAAAAGATTGGTCAACCGAAACATTAATATTCGATATACAGATATTTGGCTTTTTTTTTTCAATAAGACATTTTGGTTTCATGAATCAGACTTTTGAAGGTGCAGAGGTCTACTTGGATGTAAAGAAGCTGTCTGACTGAAATATTTTTTAATCTTGCAAATGTGCACATTGTCTGGCTTTCAAAGCACTCATGTTAGATTTATGCATTCAGTCAGAATACATTTCAAAAAGCAACAGCTTGCTTTGAAAGTTAATAAAGCGACACGCTTTACTAGATTTAAAACCTCAATCTCAGCATATCTAAAGAGAAGAGATAAACAGAGAACATGGATGAGACAGAAGCTGAGGAAAACAGGACGAGACAGGCAACCCAATGCTGGTTGCATAAAACAATGCAAATGAGACTGAATGAAGCTGAGCGAATGTGGGTCAGATTTCGCATCATACTCACACAGCAAACCCTCATAGTTTTCAGGTTCTGTCTTCAGCAGAGCTTTTATTCTCTTCACAGCTCCAAGCTGCACCTCCATATCTGCCAGATTACGCACCATCCAGTTCAAATAGTTGGACACCTGATAAAATGATATATTGAGTATACGTATAAGACAAGGCACATCTATTTGAACGCTGCTTAAATTATAGTAAGTCATTATACCAATAACAATACACGCCTTAATCTGTTAAACTAATAATATTTTTTTATCATTGTTATGGTTTACTATAAAGTACAAATTTGTATTGTTTTATTTTAATCGTTATGTTGTACCATGTTGTAGGACCTTGAGTGTAAAAAAGGCACATTACAAATTATAATAATAACAATAATTATTAGTATTAACAACAACAACAACAACAATAATAATAATAATTATTATTATTATTAATATGCCTTTCTTACAATCAAGGTGCTACAACAATTAATAATAGTATTATTAATAATAATAATAATAATAGATACAAATAATAATAACATTGATAATATTAATATAACAACAACAATAATAATAATAATCATAATAAAAATAAAAATAATAATCAGAATTATTATTATTATCTAATGCATTTAAAAGCATCACAGTTTGAGCTTAACCATTCATTTCACTATGATTTCAATTTTTGGCATGCCATTATACCCAGTCAATATCACTTCATAAATGTATCAAAGTTATATGTGATATATGAAAAAAGCCTCTTACAGTTTGTGCTCTTACCATTAGGGCGTATGTGAGTCCCAGCCCCACCAGCCCAGTGGACAGATGATTGAACAGTGAATTGGTAATTGAAGCCACAGCTGCAATCAGGACTATACAGGCCCCAATGTATTCCTACACGAGAAAACAACATGAAACCTCCAGGTACTGTGTCTATGTTTTGTATTTATATTATCTGAAGAACTTGAACAGTCATTTATGTGATGAGAAGCTCACCATTCGAACCTCCAGCCAGCGGTTAGCCGCCGTGAGGAAGAGAGAGGCCATGTTATTGGCATCACTGAACTCTAGGAGCTTCTGTCTGAATCTAGCCTCATACCTACAAAAAAGTCACAATGACACATTTATAAAACAGAGCAATGTACACAAATATAGCTTTACATAGGACACACAATACACAGATGAGCAAACATTTAAACCAAAACCAATGCAATCAAAGATGTTATAAACAGGGTTTGTCGTGTACTGCTCACCTGAAAGCTCGGATGGTTGTGAGCCCTTCTACGGTCTCAGAGAAGTGTGA
Source organism: Triplophysa siluroides (assembly GCA_006030095.1). Classification (NCBI taxonomy): domain Eukaryota; kingdom Metazoa; phylum Chordata; class Actinopteri; order Cypriniformes; family Nemacheilidae; genus Triplophysa; species Triplophysa siluroides. The sequence goes on from VCII01000093.1 coordinate 5,207,754, forward strand.
CAGCAGAGGAAGCTGTGTGCTGTCTTCTAACTGCTGGAGATCTCTGAAAACAGACACACACATACACGTCACGTTTCTAAACATCTCGATATTTCCTAAATTTGCAGGTCACAATGCACATTTCTGAATGTCTTACAATTATCTTGGTTAAAATACTGGAAAAATTCATTTTGCTCATGTATTGCTACATGACATTGCACATTGTCATGTTGTAGGTGGTGTTTCGGATTGTTTACTTGGATGCGACTCTGAAGTATTTCTGGATGAAGTAACAGGCGATGGCCAGCGGTACCAAAACGATGAGAAAAACCGGAGTCACGTATGAGATCACACCAAGCGCTGACACACACAACAGCGTTGAGCGACTTAAACACTCCAGAGTCGCAGGAATGTGCTGAGAGAGAGAGAGAGAGAGTGAGAGAAAAAACTCTCTAAGAGAGAGAGACTTAAAATGTGCTTGATATGCTTTTAGTTTCTAAATATTCTTTATAAATGCAGTACTGTATATAATAGTGACAGAACACTGAAGAAATGTTTCATTATTGTTATATACCTGATCTATTACATTTGTATCGGAAGAGAAGCGATTTAATATGCTTCCCAATGGTGTCGTTTCAAAGAGCCTGAAAATGAAAAGAGAAAAATTCTTAAAACTTTAGTACAACTTATTTTTTTCTATTTATATGTTGACGACTTCATAAAGAAATAGTACACCAAATAAAATTTGGGCTGTCCATTAATTAATCGCGATAAATCAGATTCAGAATAAAGTTTGTGTTTACATAATATACTGTATGTCTGTGTACTGTGTATATACATTTTTTATTTATAAACATAATACACATACATGCATACATTTAAGTAATTTGTATATTTATATTTAAAAAATGTTTTTATTTATTTAATAATATATATATATATACAGTATATATATAATTTCAAATTATTGGTAAATATAAAAAAATACTTCTTATAATATAAAAAATATTTCCTAAATATACTATGTGTATGCTTTCGTGTTCATAAATCTAAAATTAATATGCACTGTACACAGACATATATTATGTAAACACAAACTTTTATTCTGGATGCGATTTATCACGATGGATCGTTTGACAGTGCTAGACAAAACAAAACAAAACAATACAAAACAATAATGCCTTTAAGAAAAAGCTAGCTAGATAGACAGCATATAACACTACACTGTTACCAAGATACTAAAAGCTGAAAACATTCTTTGCTCTGCTCAGTGAGCCGTTTATAAAATAATCAATAGAAAAAACAGTACAAAGCAATAATACAAGACATTACTTAAATGTTCACATAAACTCTCTTGCTCTCACATGCAGACACACAGACATTTACCACCCACATTACTGCATCTGATCAAATACAGACCCACATACTCAGTGTGACTCAGCTATCATAAACAACACACACAATACTACAGAAAGACATTTCGTGTTATATGTGATAAAGAATAACATGAAGTTTTGTACCTCATTGGGGCAAGTATAATGTTATTGAGCAGGCTGTGATGTAAATGTTTGGCCACGCGCAGACCCGTCCACTCCACAGCCACAGACGTGGCCAAACACAGCACAATTCCCAGACAGCACAGCACGCTGAACACCAGCAGATATGACGAGTGACTGAAACCCGTGTCCTGAGGAAAGACCAGTGACTAGAGTTCAGTGAACAGACAATTTTCATTATTTTGACAATTTTGACAATAACTATTTTACGAGATGGCAAATTTGTATGAATTTGTACAATCATTTTTTTACGTTTTAAATTTGCTTTGGTGCCAGTGGCAGTTTAAGGGGATATTTTTTTCATAAGTCATATGATTATGTCCAATTCACATTGAACAAATTCATACAAATTCGCCACCTCGTTAAGTAGTTGCGAATTCCTTTGAGATCAGGTTGTATGACCATAAACACTTCTTGTAAATAATAACTGTAATATGCAAATTAGCTAGCATCTTTATACAATGCAACACCAAAATGCATGAAGGGACAAACAGCTCATGCTTCCTAAACATAATACATTATACTTATTATTGTTCTTGGACAAATAAATAGTAAAATAACATAAAACATAACATAAAAGTTGGTGAACAAAAGTATGTCAGGCTCTTGTGGGTCAGACACCCTAAGAAATTAGTTCTCATTGTTTATGTCTTTTTTAATTGTAATTGTTGTAACTGTAGTTTTTTATTTAATTATTATATTCATCTATTTAAATTGTAAGAATTTGACATGAAAGTGAAATTATTCAAGATATAGAATAAATATTTAAGTAATAAAAATATGTGGTACTGTATGTCTGTGGTTCTCAAACTTTTTCGTTGTACGAACCCCGTACAAGTGCATCACTTTGCGCCCTCCCAAATAAAGACTTATCTTAAACTTAAAAAATATATCAGTTATACAATGCTGGAACATCAATTATTTTGGTTGGTGGTCTTATTTTATAGGTGGACCTATGTTTGATTGCATAAAATGTTATATCATATAATGCCACAAAATCTGTGGCCCTGCTGGATCCATCTCAGGACCCCCAGTTTGAGAACCACTCCTGTACGTAACCTTTTTGTTTTTAAAATGTGTAAGGTGGTGCCCTATTTTCTCCCCCTAAAATGTCTGTGCATGGCCCTTGCCAAATGAGCAGTTTTCAACCAATATTCAATTGTAATAAAAGTTTATATAATGCACATATGTCATATAATTGAATATCTTATTACATTTTATTAAATAAAATAAACACATAATTGTGTATTTTTCACAACATTTACGCAAAATATTTAAAATTTACTAAAGGGCAAAAATAAAGCTCTCTGGAATTTGGAAATGACACAGTGGTCAGTTATTGCACAATGGAAGTTATTCCAAAATGACTAAATATCAGATGAGTATTGTCCTGGTGGATAAATTAAAGAGAGAAATATTAGGTCGCAAATAAAAAATCTTACATAAACAATCTAGAAATACTACCAGAAACCTTGTAATGTTGCAAGAATTAAAATGTTTATTTTAATTACACGCCAAAACTAAAGACAGTCTTTCAGATTAATAATATGCTTTTACCTCCAGCCCTGGGTTAATGTTTCAGACTGCAGAAATAACAAACAGAAGGAAAATCAATCCGCCATTCAAGCAAAGACCAAAAGCCTATTCATTACCAAGCCAATCCAGAGAAGAAAATATCAATAATCTGTGAAACACAACCACTAATGAGTGGAAAACCTAAATCAGGGGATACGTCTACTTTATATTGCATGTGACGTGTGTGTGTCTTTAAGACAGACATTGATCAGACAGAGTGGCACGAGGGGTTTTCCCCTCTGATCGAGCCCAACCGAGGTTGATTTGATAAACTTTAAAGCGAATAGTTCCCTGTTCCCTACCCTGAGCTGACGGAATCTAGTTTCAGTGTTATCTGGCCTGTCACAACATGCCTCTTGGTCAGGGATGTCTATTAATAAATTCAAGGGTTCGCGTTTGGCTCTTAACACCCTGGCTTGCTATCCGCTGCAGTTTGTACGTATAAAAACCTCACATACATAAAAGACCCAACATATGTGAGAAATAATGACCTTGTAGCCATCAAAAAACCCCTAGCAACCACCTGGAAGAAGATCTCTACTTCCTGGAAACATGTTATAAAGCTTCTGGAACATCTTAGGCACTGCATTACAACATCCGGTCAACCTAGCAAAGCGCATAAACAGGCACCACAGTTTATCCAGAACATGTAGTTCACCTGTATTATCAGCATCTCTCACCTGGTCTGAGGAGCAGTTCCGCGAGACTGCGTCGATCTTGGCCGTGATGACTTTGGACGTCCAGTGTGCGAGCCAATAGTCGATGGCCACCATGAGGGAGTGTTTGAGGAGCTGGGACAGCAGGAGCAGGAGGAGCAGCAGGAGGCCTGCAGAGCTCAGATAAGTCCCACAGGATCTCCAGGGGATAGTGGCTCTGTGCCTCATTACACGTGACAGGTTGTCTTCATCGTCGCTCTCCCCGGATTCCTCTGGAGATATAAAACGGGAAAAACGTGAGGGAAAAACAACTCAGAGATTATATTTTGTTTGCGCATTGATACTACGGAACAGTTTTTGCTGCAGTCTTGTGTTTTTAAGCAAAACAGAGTCGCCCACAATTACGCATAACAGCATAACTAGACTACAGCCTACTGTACACTTTACACAGATTGTGAGAAAGTGATGCTTTAAAAGGAAACGATAAGCTGAAAATAGCTGACTGAAACACGATCAGAAACGGGCGCAGATTCAGTTGCACGGAGTCATCTACAGTTGCTGTGCCAAGTTTCAAACATGACATCATGCTGGGATTTTAAAAAACTAAGAGTAGGTGTATGCAGTGGAGAGAAAAAGTGCAATGAATCAGGGCCCAGTGCAGTGCAAAAGGGTACAATGCAGTGAATTAGAGTCCAGTGTATTGAATCATGATTCAATGCTTTAAATCAGGGTCCGGTTAGGAGAATCAGGGTCTCCTACTGTGAATAAGGGTTCGGTGCATTGAATCAGTCAGTTTAATTTGAAGTGAATCATCGTTCATTGCATTGATTCAGCATACAGTTTGAATCAGGGTCTAGTGTGTTAAATCAGGCTCCAATACACTGAATCAGAATTCAATGAAATGAATCAGGGTACAGTTAGTTAAGTGCAGTGAAACAGAGTCCTGTGTATTGTATCAGGCTTCAATGCAGTAAATAAGCAGGGTGGTCCAGGGTGTCTATAACAGCGAATCAACATTCAGTGAAGTGAATGAGCATCGAGTACAGTGAATAATGGTCTAGTGCAGTAATCCAGAATTCAGTGCACTGGAGTTGTGTATCATCATACAGAACTCAGAATATACTATGCAGAATTAATGCTTGTTAATGCTATGCTCTACACATTAGCTGCCATGTTAAGAAGGAAAGGACAGCGCAACCTGGCAAGTGCTGAGGAGACAGAAACATCTCAACATTCATTATTTAGTCCTTCCAGCAGATGGTAAATGTGCTCGCTTTCTCTCTTCTCACAACACAACTACAATCAGCAATGCTTCCCTAACAAACAGATAGCACATTAGGACTTTCACTTAGGGGCAAATTGCAATCGTTGTATACAACTAGGGTCTATTATACCTGTTGAGAGCACTACCATCTTAACGGCAGTTGCATCTGGCTCTGAAAGTAAACAAACTTCCCTGAAACCTTTTCTTGAGCACAAATTATGAGAACATTTTACACCAATTGTAACCTTTAGTCCTCATTTGTGACGTTAAAACAGTAAATGTCATTATTTGATCATATCGGGGAGGACTCCTTTGATTCAGTGGCAGAACCGGAGTATATTAAACTCGGGCTGAGGGCCAGTCATGTGGCCGTCGGCCAGTTTTCTGTGAGCTCTGATATACATACTAATCAGTTACTACAGGGCGTTATGTCCTTCTAGAGAACGTCAATGCCACTGTGGCTAATAAACGAAATCACTTTTATTCATTCCTTGAGGCTGCTTTAGAATTACTTTATAAGCTTTCAGTTCCACACTGGATGTTCTTACTCATAGCCTCTGTTTCTCTAGTTAATTGGTGCAAAACAAAGATTCCCAGATGGTGTCTAGGTTCTATCCTATGCAACTTGGAAATGGGAATTATGTGAGGATCTTATTCCCACAACACAGTTGATCACAGCAATCAACACTCAAAACGCTACACCGTGTCTAAACATTCCCATCTGTCAGTGGACACGGACAGGTGGTGAAAGTGGGCACCCAAACATCCTGGCATAGCTCGGACCAACAGCTTGGTCAGAAAGAAACAGCTATGGCGGAGGAAGCTCATGTGCATGGGGATGTTCCGGATGCTACCCCGGAAAGATCCTTTTACATGTGGAGAAAGATCTGCAGAGTAAAACCACTGCATATTGTTTTACTGCTGCAGTCAGCAGAAATCTTCCGAGCCCAAACAGGGGGTTAAGAGAATGTATTACTCCCTTAGAGGAACCTTAATGGAGATTTATGAGGATTCTCTGCAGCTTGCATATTTAACAATGCAACAACCACTGCCATTTTGCTTTTCATTATTTTTTTTATTGCATGTGGCTCGCAGAAAATAATACATTCTCTGTCACTGTAGTAAAAAGGTATGTCATAAATAAAACTAGAAACAAAATCTCCTATTAGTGTTTTGGTAAAGGTTTTTTCCTCTTACCATCCTCCTCCTCAGATTTCGGGGCTTCTCTGGAGTACATGGCTCGCCTCAGGTTCTTCCTTTCCAACACAGTTGTATTATCATCTACTGTCTCCTGGAAGATAAAATGGGGAGAACTGACAATTCTTATCAAGTGTGAACATGCTCTTTGTTGAATTGGTTTTGGGTACTTCAGAGAAAGAAAAATCAAAGTAAACTGCAAGTGAATCAGGCAAGTCGCGGTTCAGTTAACACACATGGATCTAATTTACTGTAGTTGACTGTAGATGATTAGTTCCACATATTTTCCATCCTTCTGCCCAAGTTGAAAGATGTGAACCAATACTAAAGGTGTTTGAGATCTTGTTTATGTGGTATGCACTATAGATACCAGAAGACTGTAGCATAGATGATGAACAGAAGTGGCCCCGAAATAGTTTTTTGGGGCACCCCAGTGTTCTTTACTTCCCAACTGTAGCTTGTAATACTGCTGCCTACTGGTGAAAATGTTTGTGATCTTTGAGACATTGGGAAGTCCATTTGCATCACACTGAGTTTGTCAAAGGGACATCAATAAAACATAATCCTGGCACAGTATTGTGGGATTTGTCCTGTTGGAAGTAGAGCTTGTGGAACATGAAAACATGCCCCAGTGCATTCTGAACCAGGAATCATGGCTCATCATTTATAAGATTGTGATATTTATAGGTATTTTTTTAAGAGCTCCAACAAAATGGGGATCATGACTCATAGGTATGAGGTGACAAGCTGTTGGAGATTTTGTAGGCCAATAATAGTTTAAATCAGTGATTCTCAACAGAGGGGCTGCAGCTCACAAGGGGGCCCCAGCTGACTTCTAAGGGGGCTTAAATATGACTAATAAATTTTTTTTGACAAAATGAGCAATGAAATACATACAAAAAAACTACAAACCAAGTGTAAACTGTTTCTTGTTTGACCCTTTTTATAATGAATAAACATTTCTATTCCTATTATGTCATGCTCTATAAGATTTTATTGGGTAGAAATTGTTCTACCCCACAAAAAGAGTTTTCATGAGTTGGAGGGGGATTTTTTTTAAATACAATGAGGTGCCTCGTAGTAAAAAAAGATGGGAACCCCTGGTTTAAATGTATTTCTGCTCAAAGAAACCAAGTGTAAAGACCACACTGTCAGTTCTGTTTGCCACTAGATGGCATCTCAGAGACTTCTGTACAGTAAATAGCGGACATTTGTTCTGTATTCCTGCCATTTATTCTCTGCTCAGTTTCCACTGTTTCTTGTGTGGAGATAAGTTTCCCAGTCTCTTCCCACAGCAACCAGTACCAGTAGAACTACCATATGTCATCAAAAAGGTCAAGCATTTACTGTAGCACCACAAACCAAAAAGTTCCCCGTTAAATAAATTGTGTGGCATCTCATTCATCTTCTGGAGATTACCTTCTCAAACTCGCGATCCTGTCTGTGCATCAAGGTCTTCCACTGCTCAAAGAGTTCAGGCTGAGAGTTCTGGATGTCCTTCAGGGTTCCCTCTGTCTGTATGCCGCCATCCTTCATAGCAATGATCTACAAACAAGACAACAAACATTCAGTCATCTTTCATTTATTCTCCCAACAGACCCTTGACACATAAAACAAAGAGGTGAACCCTAGAGAAAACCAACCAATCTGTAACAGTGAGCTGCACGCCCTGACAAATTAGAGTGGATATGTGTGATTCACACTGATTTCCTAATAGAGTTCAGTGACTCTTTTCTCTCAGGCCTCTATTGATTTATCAGGTGGCACAGGGGAGGATATTAATCACCTAAGTGAGAGATAGAGACAACAAGCTTTATTTATCTTAAATAACAATGAGGTTGAGGGTGACAACAAGCATCGGCTTGAGAGTGAATTAAAATACGAGTGATGTGGAATTGAGCAGACAGGTTTGACCTGATGTCGATTAGAATTTTTTTATTTGAGATTCAAAATGAATTCCAAAACTATAGAAGTTTTAAATGAATGCTGAACAGATATACCTTTAACACATAATAATTAAGAAATGTTAAGGTTGTCATGTCCAAGTGGAACATGTCCAAATTTTATGTGATAAACTACATCTGTGGCTATTCTGATGGTGCGATTTGGACACTTGTATGAAGTGTGAGTTTGATGTCCAAAAAGGATTTGGACCCATTGCAGATGTTTAATATATGTGATTACTGAAAATGAATAAAATTACTTTGATGGTTTGGTTGGTTTGAGCTGCAGTTTGATTACTGTCATTGGCAAATATCATCTAAATGGAGATTTAATTGATTTCCTTCTGTGGGCCAGATGGTCTGTTTTGCTCTATTCGATGCAATAATGAATTGTGCTATTAGGATTTGAAGGTGAATATGAATTTCATCCAAAGTACAAACATTAACACACTGCTGTATCAGGCTATGAAGTCATAGGTCCAGGATTGCTGTCTTTCTTGAGATCATTTTTAAACCTGCTCAACCAATTTATGATCAGTGTCACTTTCCTCTAAAACACACACATCCAAGTGGGCTTTTTACACTATGTTTGTTTGACACAAGAAACACGTCAAACTTGCACCTCTAACGCACAGAATTAAACATTAGTTTGCAATTTTTTATTGGACAAATTTATTTTCATTTATTGAGTTGCAAAAAACATTTGGTTTAAATTTACCATATTGCTGTATTATTACCGCACATAGAAAACAAAGCGTTATTAGAATTTATATTTAGTACACTAATATTTGTATTGGGGATCATACTTTTGGATTGTGGTTTAGGGATGCTGATCTAGCACTCAGAATCAGCCTGCAAGGTGCGAATTTATTCTGCACAAGTTTTCGCTGCGTTCGTCGCGTTACCTGTTTGCATAATTCATGTAGTGAATCTGGTGCTAAAAAATGCAGACCATGCATGCATTTACAAGTGGCAAACTCGCTGATTGGTAAGATATCCTTTTTTCTGGACAGAAAATTCTTGGCAATCGATATTCCTACACCAATTTAATGGTGAGCTTGAGTTTTTCCGATTTCCCTGGGGGAAAGACCTTTAATATGATTTATGTGTGTGCGTGTGTATGACGTACCCAGTCTGCATGAGGGAGATACTGGAGCTTATGTGTTACGAGCACTACTTCTCTTCTCCTCTCTCAACAGTTTGAGGATGCCCTCCTGCATCAGGTGATCACTCAGATGGATATCCAGCGCTGAGAATGGATCATCCTACAACACACAAAAAAAACCCATGTCATACATAAAAAAGTAGATAACAATATAATTAAAAAAATGAATATAAGCAGAACGTTTGTGTGTGGATTTTTGGGAGTATGTCTTGATCCCCACAGTGAAAAATGAAATACTGTATGATTGGTTGGGAGAACATTAGGATTGAAACAATTTTTTTGATTAGTTTATCTGCCAAGATAAACTTAAACTGTATGTTATGGAAGGGATAATTGGGTTGTTATCGCAGAAATATAAGCCCCTACAGTGTGATCAGTGTGTATCACACTGAAAGGGCTTATCTCGCGATAACAGCCAGCTGCTTGTACATTATCCCGCTTATTACACAGCTACTTGCCAAATGAGAAAAAGCTGGACATGAAATGTGAATTTGAAATATTTTATTAGCTCATTTTAACCGAATGCAGACCTTCCACAAGGAAAGAAACGACGTTCAAATGTCACGAACAGGCAATTTGGTTTAATCATTTGTAAATACAATGTCATACTGTTTATCATGTTATTAAAATACATATTTACATATCATTTGTCAAAAAAACCTGTCAAAATGATTTGCTGCATCTGGGTTACCGTGTGTTATCAGTTTTGAGAGGTTTTCTGGGAATAACGAACCTGCAAATGTCAATCGAGACAGGCCAATCAGAATCAAGCATTCCAACAAGCCGTGTTATAAGCTACAGGTCATGCTTTGAAAGAATCTCTATTCTTTTCTGGAAAAAGTAACCCACAATTCACTCAAAAGGCACAAGTAGTTTGAGAAGTATCAAAGTCCAGCTCGTCCATGGTGTTCTGAAGAAAATATTACTCATTTTAGGAGGTTGCATGCGAATCCTTAGAAAAACTAGAGGAAATAGGTGGACCTAGTCTGTTTAACTGACAAAAGGGCTATACAATTCTGACTTCATTGTCTAATCGTCTAAAAGTCTAGATTGGCAATATAAAGGACCCTTATCTAGCTTCCGCATTCGCGAAGCTGAAGTCGTCATAGTTGGGTAAACTTCTATAGACTACCACAAATATTTTTTTTGCATTCTCATTTGCTTAAATAGCAAAAGAAAAACTCAACAATAGTTCTAAACTACTTTCAACAACAAAAAAAAGAGAGAACTACTGTATGTCAAATTTACCGCGACTTCCATTGATGCTGTATAAGAAACACCCTTGCATTAGCATAAGGGGTTAAATTGGGATTCTGATTAATTGCGGGTGGGTGGCAGGTGGATGAGATCAGTCATTATACATTTCAAATATTAACTAGATTTCTCTAAAATACGAATGTGTTCTCAATGCATTTTTCATCATGCAGAGGCTAATTTGCAAGAAATGCTTGCATGTGGTGGCGGTAGAGGGGGGTCCATTTCTTGAAGCAGAAATGGAGGCGAAACAGATCCGAGAGAAAATTAAAAAGGGAGAATTAAAAACAAAACAAAAGGAAGGAAAGAAAGAAAGAAGAAAGAAAGAAAAGTGCCATGTGGGAGCGTTTTAGCGAATTGGACAAGGATGAATCAAATGCTGGGTGTGTAATATGCAACGACAGTGAGGACTAGAAAATGTGTGTGTGTGTTGTGTGATGCAGTGACAGAAACGGCGATATTCAAAGTCTGAAGGGAGTAAAGCCTGTGTTTATTTTATTAAGAAAATGTAGGCTAATCTGGCCAAAGACAAAGTTTTGTGTTATAAATAAATGTTCATTTAAAAGCATCATTCATCGTATTATTTTACTATCAGAGATTGGCAGATAAATTCTAGCGTCACTGAATCTGATAACATCATGCTTAAAACAAAGAGGTAGAGTAATTAAAATGACAATCGGGTGTCACTATCTATATCAGATAAAATTATACGTGCGGGCGGGGTGGATCATTTATTTGAAGCAGCGGATGCGGGTGACATTTTAGCACATCCGCGCATCTCTACTATCCATCTCAAATTACATAAATTTAGACGGCTTGGCCGGAGGATCCTGTCAGTCTGCTGCCAGTTTCATTTCAAAATCAAAGCAACAGCTGTATTTACACATCCAATCAATTCGCGGTGAAAAACGCAAGCCATGCCCACTAATTTTATCCTTTGAAATTCCTTTTCGATCACAACTTCCGGTTCACGGGGACTTCAAACTTGAGATTTATACTCGACGTTAGGCACGACAGAGTGCTGCCCCATAACAGCACACATCCGGGGAGCAGAGCGAGACGGTCAGCCGATGTGCCGGGGCTGTGCCCCAGACGGCCCCGGCCCAATTTAACCCCTGTGTAAAGGTAATATGAAGGTATATATGGTGTTATCAACGTACACACATAAAAAAAGTAATAAAAATAAAAAGTAAAAAAAACTTTGGAGGATTTATGGAGCTGATGACCGTTGAAACATGTCATCACAGGCTTGTGAATAAGGTCCATAGTCCTTGACACCAGCTCAGCCTGTGGCAATATGACTCATAGACAGACTAAGTTGTGAAAAGCTTCTATTTAATATCACACACCGATGCTCTGGAGTCTCAAATCACTGCCTCATGTGTATGGAAGCATCAGGACCTACCAGAAACACCACATTGGTGGTTTGATAAAGAGCTCGAGCCACACTGATCCTCTGCCTCTGGCCTCCGGAAAGAATAATACCCTAGAAAGAGAAATGAACGAATGATGGAAAAAAGTTAGAAGAAAGGTTGTAATAAAAAAAATTATTGGGGGACAGACAGAGGGAGTATAAGTCTGGTTCACGCTTCCGCCCATTTTGACAGGAAGTGGCCATCTAACTGACATCTAAAATGACCAACCGCAGCTTGTTTTGATTGTTCATTCATTAAAAGCAACAACAAAAACAATAACAGATCCGCTGAACATTTTCCGATTAAGTGTCTAAAACAAAACTGGCAAACTCAGCAATTTCATCCTTAAAAGCGATCATTATATCAATCTTGTGTAGATAATAAATGCAATGCCAGATTAAATGTTTATAAAATGACGATATTAAAAACCTGTGTTGCTTCACTTCCTCAAGTTAAAAAAAATCTGATAAGATCTTGCCAAGTTGAGAAAGTGTTTTTAGCTCTGTGAATAAACTGTAGACAGTCTGAGGTTGGGACTAGACACATAGACTGAGTAATGGGGATTGATGGTGTTGATTCTGCACTGACGGTCTTTAAATGAGGCAGAAGATTTCTCGCCGTATAACCAGAGAAGCTTTTACCACAGCGAGCTGCTTTAAATGTGAATGAAAGTAAACACAGGAGAGGGCATCCTGTTAAAAATTGCTTGGATACTAAAATATATTGGCATCAGTACAAATGTTAAAACGTAATATACATGTGAGTGAAATCAAAATAGCACATTATAAATAAATAATACCATATGTTGTACTAAAAACATTCCAGTTGGCTGATAATGAAATGCGTCACAATAGTCACATGGGCGGCACACTGACCCGCTCTCCGATGACCGTCTGGTCCCCTTGGGGCAGGATGTCAATGTCCGGCTGGAGAGAACACGCTTCAATCACAGCTCTGTACCTGAAAACATCAGAGGAATGAAAACAGCTGGCTGGACCCTTAACACCGTGTGCTTATCTAGCTGTATTACACTTTGAAATCTCAAACAGAAATGTCTGTAACAGAATAATATCGATTTCGGAATTATGTCCGGAGCAAGAACAACTGCAACAAACAGCAAGACTGACACAAAACAACAGTGTAATGTAAAGTCCTATATATTGATTTCACTATAATCAGCTGTGATTCGATAATACAATGTGTTGCGATAATGATGCACGATATTGTTATCAAGCGCACTTAAAAATAATATTTAGTCATAGCTTATCTGAATTGTTTAGATTTTTTGGAAGCCCATTAACTTCTCTTCTATCAACCGGTGTTTACTTCAGGAATTTTAGCTATTTATGTTTAATTAATTGTTTTATATTTAAACGTTTAAAGTGAAAAACAGGACAACAGACATTTTCCACATTTTTACTCCTTTCTTATAAAACTCAATATTGTGATTGTAATGAATCAGACTGATTCATTAATTTACCAGTAGTTATCGGATTTTATTTATTTATCGGAGCAATAAAAATGACGTAATTTTCACCCATATCGGCCAATAATTTATCGGTCCGATAAATTTTGTGCATCCCTAATTATAACATAATAATATAAAATATAGACATTTTACTGTTCCATACAGTAAACAAAGCAGAGTAAGTATAGTTTTGTTTTTAGTTGAATTTAGTTTTATTAATATTTTAAATTTGCTTTACTTTAGTTTTTCTTTATTATAATAACTTTAGTGCCTTAAACTCATTTCAGTTTATTTCTGAGGCAACATTGAACATTTTTCTACAATGTTTAGGCCAATATGTTATTTGATTTCAACAGAAACATTTTCAAAGTTTTAATTTTAGTAAACAAAAATTACCCTAAAACAAAGCTGTCTAAAGGCAAAATGATTGTCAAAGTTCAAGTCTTAAAGGTACATTACCAAAAACAGACTCATCTAGGTTTAGAGAGATGCAACAAATGGTCATGAATGACAAAATATGCTTATTGCAATAAATGTTAAATAACATTATAAATGGACTTTTAGAAAAAGACAACCCCTTTAACAATCTCTGTGTACAGACACTGTTGACCAGCTGCTGAGGCTCCAGGGAAGGTAAATATAGAGCGATTGTAAGAAGCGTTGGCTAGGAGCAGATACACACAAACTTAAGGACACATCTGTCTAATGACTGTTACTGAAAACTAGTGAGTGGAAAATGACTGAATCCGTCAGATGGAGAGTGAGGGAGTCTTTTGCGTTGACTAATGGCCTACAAAAGAGACAAAAGGTACGGCAAACACTTGACTTGTCTACATCACTAGGGCAACAAGATGCTGAACACAGGACAATGTGTACCAACAGCTCTTAATGGAAGGCCCCTGATGGGATATGGTGCCACATCTATTAGAGCTGGGAGATATACTGTGCCTAAAATGTGATATTATATAGTCATTGATATATTTATAGTCATTATACATCCTGTATGACTTCTATTGAGAAAGTAAGTGAGGGTCAGTTACCTTTGCTTTATTAATGGCATCTCAAAGGTGATGTTCTCGGCTAGGGTGGTGTTGAGCAGCCAGGGCTTCTGGGATGCGTATGCCACAGCACCTCTTTTCCTGTCAGAGGGGTTGCCACAACATCATTGATCTCCTCACAACACCAATGTTGCTCTTAAATATAAAAGAAAGGCTTGTTCAAGCTTTTTTAACTGATCTAAACTATAAGGGGCAGTTTCCAGCACAGGGATTAGTTTAAACCAGGACTAGGCCTTAGTTAAATTAGGATATTTAAATCGTTTAAAAGAACATACCTTATGAAAACGTTACTGGTGTGACAAAATAAACGCACTCAAATATTTTAAGATATGTCAATGTGAGTTGTTTACGATCAAGACACCTATACATTTTGAGTTAGTGTGGGACTAGTCTTAAACCCTGTCCGGGAAACCGCCCTGTAGCGAGGAAGGCGGGGCGAGAGCCGTCAGACAAAGGGGCGGGGCCGGTGGCGTGAGTGATGATGGATATCAGCTGTGCGCACACCGGCCCCGCATTACGACGGAGGAGAACGGAAGTAAAATGCCGGCAGCCACCTCACGGTCGACTGCCGGCCACAAGAACATAAATATAAATACAAACTTAAACACATGTCCGGGCCCGGTCCTCTCTCGTCTAATGTTCTGCCAGCTCGTCCTTTTATGCTTCCGTTCTCCTCCGTCGTAATGCGGGGCCGGTGTGCGCACAGCTGATATCCATCATCACTCACGCCACCGGCCCCGCCCCTTTGTCTGACGGCTCTCGCCCCGCCTTCCTCGCTACACGCCCCTACATCATCATTTTAAGATATTAAATATTGTTTTGATTGTCTCTTTCTGACTGCTATTAAATTGAAAGCATCTTTCAATTAAATATAGCAAATCGGTTAACAGAAAGATTATGCGAGTGCATTCAGGAATTGTACCTACAAAATGAGGTCTAATGTGGTGAGTGTTTGTGTGTGTGTGTCCACACCTGATATCCCCGTCTCCAGCTGCATCAGAAGGGCTGAAAATAAAAAACAAAACAAGATTCTCATTAATCATTTAAAAATGCTATTAGACAAATAAACTTCAATATTACATGGCGGTCTGGAAAACTTGATTCTCATTGCCCAGTTGTTGTGAAATTCCATAACCGCCTAAAACTAAAAACACACCGCTCATCCAGATACTGTAAGTCACCTAGAACTTACAAATAATTTACTAAATGTAATATAAAAATGCCATGTTAATAACATACAGTATTTGAGATTGTATTGAAAAAGAATTAATACCAGATTGCTTGACCGTCTTGTTTGTCTCTTCAGAACCTAACATTTGTGAGATTTGAGACATTTGTGAGATCTGAGATGCAGGAGACTTAAGCGAGTTTTTATTCGCTCTCCATTTAATCTCGCTGATGTCTAGGAGAAATAACTGCGATATTAAAGGGAACTTGAGTGAGCATCTTTCAGGAATATAACCTCTCAAGCATCGCCTGTGACCTCCAACATAGAACATTTCTCTCTGTACCCTGCAGTGCTACAAACCTGAAATGATGTTGCTGATGGGATGTAATAGGAGGCTGGATATATAGTGCTGTGTAATCATGTATGGGTCAATCGCTAATGCAGTGAAACTGAGCAAAGTCCAGCTTTAAATCATACTAACACAGAGTCTTAATGGTTTTGAACATGGATTGTCTTGTCATGGCATTCATGATTATTCATGGAGAACAGGAAAATGGTTTTAGAGGAGTTTTGTTTCCTACAGTGAATAGATACAGCGATAAAGCAATACTATGATATTGCTTCAAGTATTTCATGCAAAAGGTTTTCTATGTACATTTTCCCGTATTTCAAGTTGTTGCAAGAACGGATTCTGATCCGGCGCTTTCAAACCAAATGATCAGAGGAAAAAACTTGTATTAGATTGACCCTCACATACAGTATAATCAGAAAGTCCTAGGTCTGCCCTTTTGCACAACCCACACGTCTTTTTTCCTTTCAGTAAAACATGTCTTTCACGAAATGCTCTTTATTTTAATAATACACCTTATCTTCAAAAAGACAGAACAATAGCTGCCAGCGGCCAATTCAGTCCAATTGCCAAGAACAAGAAACACATATGTTAACTTAAACACCCTTGTTCACACAGTAGCCCATTGGGAAAGCACATGCTGTTTTATTGATGGCCAGAGGGATGTTAGTGCGTTTTATCACCGGCACCAACTGTCACTGTTCTACATCAATAGCCCCTGTGATAGCCACCAAAGAGCTCCCTACTGAGTTGAAGTATTTAACAGACAAACATATTGAGTCCATTCATTTCTGTAATGTCTATAGATAAGTGCGAGGATTACTTGCATCAACTATGCATGCAGTAAAGACAGTAAAAAAACGAGCATGGCCAGCATGATACCTTTCTCTTTCGTAAAGTTTTACGGGCAATTGTAGACGCTTTGTATTGGCAGCATGTACTGTATATACTTTATAAAACCTTTTGTTTATTCTTAGCCAGCGCGCTGCAGTGTTACTAAAATGAATGTGTCCCTGTTGAAGAAACCAGCATATGCTGGTTTGGTATGTTTTGATGCTGGTTTGTGCTGGTTTAAGCTGGTTATGTGCAGGTCCTTAGCTGGTCATGTGCTAGTCCATAGATGGTTTAAGCTGGTCAAACCAGCATCAAAACATACCTAACCCAGAATATGCAGTTTTTTTCAACAGGGATATGGTCTCATTTTCATTCCCAAATGTCTCTTCTTTAAAATATGACTGCAAAGGCTGGATGTAAAGCATATATTTTGTCAGCTTGCTCAGACTTATATAAGTCCATCCATATACAGGTAAAACAGGCGGCTTTCTGAACGTCATTAATTCAGACATAAAACCTGTTTCACAATCAGCAATAACCAAACTTAAGAGATCCGCCAGAGACTGTTTGGTTATTTGTTCGTCAGCTGGAAAAAAATAGCTTGAAAGTGATCCAAACGATATCGTTCTCTGTATCTTTATCTTTATCGTTATAGTTGTAATGTGAATCCTGCTATTATCATAAATTATTATTTTTTACTTTATTTTATTATTGTCCATAGTGTGTACAGTGCTTAAAAGCGCTTAGTAGATTTCCAAAACACTAGTGTTTTTAACCTTACTTAAAATAAGGTTATTATACTATAAAAAGTATAGTATACCTCGGTATTTACTCAAGTTTTTTCAAAAAGTAAATACTTCAGACTACTACAGTAATTCTAGCATACTATAGTATAATTATTATAATATACTATTGTAGGCTAGTTTTTTTTTCATGTGGGAAAGTACACCACTTAATAATAATACAATATTTTTTAATATTTACTCACCAAGGATACATGCAATGCTGCCATATATGTTGGCCCAAACTAATTTTACTGTGCTGCAAACCTATTATTATATATTATGATACACATCTACACGTATATTGACATTTTTGTTGAGATTTTGAGTCAATTTCTACAATTACCAACCACACAGGATGCACATAATGCTACAATAAATGACATACTGCATACATACAGTATATAAACAATTACAATTATATGATATTGTCAATGTGTTGTCATAGGGCTGAGTTTAGCTGAGAAGAAATACAGAGACCGAAACAACGCCCAAGCAACACTACCATAGTGAATAATGTCACAGGTGCACAGTATGACAGGACACACACGCACTCAATGTGTGTACACAATCATTAACATGCACTCAGCAGGATGTATTAAATGTTTGTGACTTCCCATTTAAATCTCATCATAAGGACAAGGCACTTACCTTTCATTTCCCTCTTCATCCAGAGTGGGTTGCCTGCAAAACAATCAACAAATAATGATTTATATCTCGACATGATAAGCATGTTGCATTGTATCTGGTAAATAGTTTTGAGATAGCTGATATCAAAATATATTACTGAATGAATTTCCATATTTTTGCATTTTCTATACGTTCTATCATTTCCAAATGATTTCAATTGATGATAAACATTCACATGATACCAGAATATTAAAAGGTTTCTGAAGGGACCCTGAGGAAACATTTCAGAACTCAGGAGTTTCGTACATTATCAAATGTGTCCCACACAGACACACACACAGGGGCGGACTAACAAGTAGGACATTCTGACAAAATCCAGAACGGCCGTCCCACCGACCAGGGGCGATTATAAGCGCGAATGCACGCAACGCGAACGCATTAGCGAGTCGGACACGTAATTATATAATGCAATGCACACGTTAGATACAACCCCCTCCCTCAACAGATTTGGAAGAGAGCCGATACCCTCAAACACCCAACCCAACCCCACACCACCACCCCCCGTCGACAGATTTGGTAGAGGGTCAATGCCATCAAACAATGCCACCCCCCCCGACCCCCGTCGACAGATTTGTTGGAGGGCCGATGTGTGCCGAATAATCTAGGGCCGAAAATCCTTCCCAGTCATCCCCTGCACACACAAGACAATTGTTGGAAGAATAAAGTGACAGTAGGCCTATACAAGTATATTAAAAGAGGGTCGCATAGTTCAGATAATAAAGTTTTATTAGCAAATATTGAGAAATGCACAGTTTGACTGTTGATATCTTCAGAAATGCTAAAGGAGACACATCTGAGATTATGGAGGAAAAATCAAATAAGCAAAAACGTCCCTCATTTGCTCTACATTCAATCTCATTACTGTCTAGAAGAAAGATCTGGGATATTAATAACATCTCATTTCTGACTTCTTTTTTATTGAGTTACTGAAGGTCAAAAAACGACAAACACACAAAATAAATATGTAAAGTGACAATGCAAGAATTGAAAGGAGCTCGGGTGTTGACAAACAAATTGACAAACAAACTATTGACAATCAAAGACACAATCTGCCTTGAAAATACAGTCAACAGGAATATAAAGATCTTTTCAGCTGCCTACAGGCATTTTTGTCCTGTGGTTTCGAAAGTGGACCACAAAACACAGAAAATACTGCAGCGCATCCACGTGATGACAGTTCTCCCCTCCAGCTTTGTAGTTAAGCTAGGACTCAACCTGTCCGTTTAAAGAATATTGCTGTGGACATCTCTGGTCGAACTGCAACATCTTAATCACCTTCAGTCGCAGAATTCCATCTCTTCTTGGAAAAAGAAAGGGAATGCTCAAAACTGATGCTGTTAAAATGGCTTTTTCCCTTGAGGGCCAACCATGGAAACCAGGTGACACGTACGGTTCCAAGAAAGTGAATAGACACCATACTGAGAGCTGTAATTAAACACTATGTGCCATTATGAATGATTGACATGTGTACCTTGCATGCAAAAAAAAGGTCACTACAAATTTTAATGTTCAAAATTAAAGTATAATACTTAATTCTGTGACTTTAGGTAACATGCAGTAGCCTAACACCCAGTCAGTGGGTTTTTTGCTCCGATGTAATAAACATTTGCTATGATGTTTCAATACTAAAGCCTGCTCTTAGAGTAGACTGCTGTTCAATGACATATTGCTGTAAGTCTAAATTTAGACATGACTACAGTAAAACGCACACATAAAAATTGAGAATTTTGTCCTACAGTAGGTGGGCATTCACAAGCAAATCCTGGGGTTAGTATGCAGTAGACCAAGCTCAATCTGACGAATGGTACAGATGTAATTTAAATTCAACATCAAAATGGACATATTTACTGACCTAATGCACGATTCATTGGTGCATGTTACTTTAAATGGCCTCAATCCCAGGTGTTTTCTGCAATGTAGAAATAGTCAGTGGTATCCCCAGCATGTGTCTTTCAAGTTTCAGCTCAAAACACATATCTTTCATTACAAGATGTTGAACATGACCATTTGAGGCTGCAATGGAAAACGCAGCGTTTTTGTGTGTGTCTCTTTAAATGCAAATGAGCTTCTGCTCCCCTACCCGTATGCAAAATAGGACATAGAGCGCCACACATGTGCTTTGGATGACATCAAGACAAGCAATATAGCGGAAAGCGCAATTACGTCTGTAATGCCCTTTCCAACCAAAACCATACACTAACTGCAATGAAAAAATCACCTTAAAGCTTTGTTCATAAATGCAAATTAAATGGAAAAGACAAAAACATAGATAGAACAACATATGCTGACCATTTGCTGTATGAAATGTTGGCCATTGATGATTAATCATGTGCATGCATATTACTAACAGACATAAACACGGATATAGGCAAAAACATGCATTCAGAGTACTTGTATATGACAGACAGGTATGTAAAGATCAGCAACCAGGTGTTCTTTCGTTGTGAGTAGCAATTTCTGCGTAACCTTATTGTCTTACAAATGCGCACTCTGTTTCTATCTGCTCTAAGTATTGTCGCACTTAAGACATACGAGAAAACACTGAACTCACTGAGAAAGACACTGCTATAACTTACTTTCGTTGTAATGAAATAAGCTTTATAGAAATAATGTCGGTCACAAGTCTTCTGAACCGATGGGCGCATTTGCGTTTTACCACTAACGTCACGACGCAGCACCTGTCTTTGGACCAATGTAAAGTCTCAGGATTAGCCGCGAACATGTAAACAACAGCCGCTAACATGCTAAACACATTATTTGAGAAAGGCGATTTAAAAACGATGTGTAAGAATTACTTCTTCCGGAGATGAAGCTTGATCGCGAACAGTTGGTATTGATCCACTCTTGAGAATATTTTTTTTGTGAAACCCTTGCTATACTGACCCGTGTTGACTCGCCGCGCCCCTGGGAGACGGAGATACATTCGGCGGAAGGCGACTGGCCGGAGCATGGTCTTCCGGGCGCTGGGCCACCCGTTCCTGGAGCTTTGATTTTTCAACCTTTCCGGCTACCAGGAGCTCTAGCTCCTGAGCTGGGGGACGCATCGACTTGCGGTTCGAATGCCCTGGCGGAGACCTTTCCAACGAGTCCTGGCTCGTTTCTGTAAGTCTTTCCGGGCCGGAGATTTGGACCGGTGAATGTTGGTTTGTTGATCCGGAAAAAGTGCTTCTTCCGCAAACACAGAGTTCTCGGCATCCCGCCCGGGA
Organism: Triplophysa siluroides; assembly: GCA_006030095.1. NCBI lineage: Eukaryota > Metazoa > Chordata > Actinopteri > Cypriniformes > Nemacheilidae > Triplophysa > Triplophysa siluroides. The sequence continues at coordinate 5,229,313 of VCII01000093.1, forward strand.
CATTCGATCCGTTAATAACTCCGGCCGCCAAGGTCGCAGCGGGACGAACCCGGGCTCGTCGGAAAGGTCTCTTCCCGACCTCCTTTTATGTTCCATTTTACATCCAACAACAGCACACGTTTGTTGTTTCTTAGACATTTTTTCGCTGGCTAGTGGCTACATCTGGTCTTGCCTGAAAATGGCTGACAGCGTGTCTCTGGCAAGGTGGGAACTACGCGCTCATAAAACGGAGTCTGTGAGCGGGCATGGGCAGGCGTAAACAATGTGAGATCACATTGTTAGGGTTTCCCCAACAGCCTGTTTTGTGTCACTGTTGTGGTTTAAAAGAGATTACAAAAAGAAGAATAGATGCATTTGTATAATTACATGTTGTTTATGCACACACACTGGCGACTCAATTTCTGGTAGAAAAACATTTAAAAGTGCATTTTCCGGGATAGCGGCCCTTTAAAGGGATTTTTTTGTGATCTTTATACAGAATGTATAAACTTTCTGCACCTCTAAAATTAAATTTCCTACCGATGATGTCACCAATCATCGCACGAGAATTCCTAACTATTTTACAAGGGGGTTCATTTGTATGAATTCTCATGATGCAAATGATGATTAATTGAAGTTGTCATGAATTAAGACATCAATTTTAACCCAAGCTTTTGTTATATTAGAGGGAAATTGTATTCAAGCGAACTGAAAACTCCCTTGTTACAGAAATTACAACTTTTATTGAAGCCAGGCCCAGCGAAAGCCAGGTCTTGGAATGCACCTATCTATTGATAGGTTGAACACCGCCTCCACAGAAGAATATCAACGACTTCTCTAGCCCCGCCCACTAGTTTGCTCATGACATAATTAAAGTACCACAAGTGGCGCGGAACCAGATAGAGGGAGCAAGCAATAAACAAACATGCCGTTAAAGATAGCTAAATATTGTGCCATCCCTGGTTGTGGAAGGTATATAAGGTTGTATATGTACAACAGTATAAAACAATAAACAAGCCCAGTTCATGACACCTTAACACCTCATGAAAATAGTAACACAATGAGATTGTATTGCCAAGTCCTCACATTTTTCAGCCTTTTCCCTCCAACTATCGTAGATCACATCCTGCTAGAATTTTTCATCACCCCTATTCCCAATGTATCAAATCAAACGAAAATAAAATTGGAAACAATTTGATTTAGGCAGCTAAAATGTATAACCAATTTTCTTTTCTGACTGATTATACATTTTGTTCCAGATGCAAATATAGCTAAATCCTTCAAATATTAATCTACAGTATTTTAAATGGAATCACGTTGTCTGTCCTAATCCCATTGTTATTTTAAGTAAACCTTTTAAACTGGGCTCAGCTGATTGGCCGTTGCTAGGGGTAACTGGCATTCAAACAAATGCTCCACAGCATTGTGCTTGACCCAGGGTATGGCTCTTCAAAAGAGGTGTCCATCAAATCAACATTGTAGTTACTAATAGCCTGTGTGACGGTATATGACTCATCTGTGAAGGGGGCTTGATATGACAGCTGATGAGAACACTGCAATTTCAGTTTGACCCCTGTAGGTCAGTCGTGACATGTAGTGTTGGGATTGAAGGGCCTCTAATGGGTCGACTTGTCAACTTCATATCCTCATTTGGTCTTGTTTAATGCATAATGGGATGTGCTTTGTTGTACTGGCATTTTATGGCATTTTTCTTGCAATGATTTATGAACTGACACCTTTTAAAGTTGAACAGGTGCTTCCAAAAAGCGCATCATGTGTGATGATCGGTAAGTTGCAGCAGCACAAGACATACAAAGATGAGAGGCATTAAAAACCTTTTTGTGAGTAAAATATAATGAGATTTTCAATCATTTTCTGAAGAAAACATGATAATCAGCTTCCTAGATGCCGGTTGGGGTTTGGATATGTGGGGGTAGTGGTTTGGAGGTTGTTGCTATGAGGTTGCCAAGCTTTTTGAGGGGTGGCTATGCCCTAGGGGGTTCGACATTCTGGTATTTGGCTTTTTGTATGTTGCTAGGATCCCTGTTTTAATGATTTTTTTTTATCAACCAGTCATAAATGTGATCGCTTAAAGAAAAATAAATACTTTCCTCTTTTCCTCTTTATATTCATATCACAGTGTGGGTTTCACACCAGGGTTTAGGAATACAACGATGAAAACACTTAACCCCTTAAATACAAGCCATAGGAATACCTGAAACTGGGTATCATTCTGCACATTAGCCACTCCTGCTCTGTCTCTTTATATGAATATTAAACCTTAATATAACGGCGACTTAGCCATTAGCAATCCCCCAAACATCAGACACACTATCGGCAATTTCAAGGTCTTTATGAAAGGCATTACTCATCAAAATCATTTCCCTGCACACTGTTAAGCACCTGGAGCACTCGAGAACAAAAGAGATGTCATTCTATGAATACACTAATCACTTCACAGAAGCAGAAGGATGAAGTGAACACTTCTGCCATCGATTTCAGTTTTTCAATTACCATATAAACCAAATAAGTGTGACCCTACAACACGGAAAGTGAAAAAAAATCTTTCAATAACAATTGTCTATTCGATGGCAAAGAATGCCACTGTTAAAAAAAAAATTAAGAGGGAAAGTTTCCAATAGCGACAAGCAATTCACTGCATCCAGAAAACTCAACATTTATACAGATTTAAAACAGCTCGAAGGTAAGTAAATGATGACAGAATTTTCATTTTTGGGTGAACTATCCCTTTAAAGCTGCAGTCTGTAACTTTTGCCTCAATATCACCATCTCTGGTTGAAGCATAAAATTGCAGGTTAGTTTATAACTTTTCTTAAAGTGGGTTTCCTTTAAGTCAAATGACATCAAACAGACAATTACAGTACCCATGGATTGTAACCGAAAGCTCAATTATTATTATTATTGTATGTAAATTATTTACAGTTTAACGTTGCAAATCAGTGGAAAGTGCGGTAGCGGGAACACTTGATTTTTTGCTTGTTTTTGCCTATTTTTTAGCAAAATAGTTATGAATTGCAGCTTTAACTTTATTGGACAACACTTAAGTACGACAGTCGCTTCTTACTTGTTCCATGTCACAGTGCCGGAAATCTTTTGCATTTCACCCAGTGCTGCCAGCAACAAAGATGATTTCCCACAACCCACCTGTCCGACTATCATAGTCAACTGACCTGTAGAGAGAATACACACCAATAAAAAACCAACAAACAGGGTTTCAAATCATAATGAATGGGTTCAATTGAACACCAAAAATACATCTGCATGTGAAAGGAATGAATAAACAGACAGAAATAAATAAAAATACCAGTCCCATCAATTTTGCATTTAAAACAGATTCATATATCAAATGAAAGCTCTCACTCTCTAGAATATCACTGTATATTTCACCAATCTACTACTTTAACGTATAGAATAATTGTCAAATTATTGTCAATTTGTTTAAATTTAGAGGGTTTCCTGTAAAATGAGAACAACACAAATTAATTCAACCAATAAACCAAATAACCAATGTATGTGGTTAGAGGACTCTTTTAAATTCAGGCAAAATATGCATCAGATTAAAACCTTTGTATGGGGAAAAACAGCTAGCATGTTCTTTAAAACACGTCATTTTGTGATTTACAGAAAAATAACAGTTTGGAACAATGGGTGTAAAAAGGACAGATCTCTGAGGTAAAACGTGTAGCCGCTTTTATTTAGATGTACATAAAAGAAGAGGGGGAAATGATGACTAGAAGAGCGTAGAACAGAAATGGGATCAGTAATTTCACATCACCTTTATCACAACCGTAGTTTAAATCTCAGAGCCCCTGTGATAACCACAATGCCACAGCACCTGCTACAGTGTCAATCTGATAGGACTCACCCAAAGGAATCTTTATTTCCACATTGGATAATGTTGAGGCTCCATCAGTCCAGCTGAAATAGCCATTTGTTATCTAAACAGAGAATATTTAGTCAGTTTATTTGTGTCCTCGCCTGCCGTTGTACTGCACGAGTACACAGATAAACTGTATTAATCTGACCTTAATGCAGATGTCTTCATCCTCCACAGCCAGTGGCTCGTCCTCCTGCTCGCTCTGAAGCCCAAAGCTGTTCCAGTCCTCTCTGACCGGATGCTTGCGGTTCACAACCTTCAGAGGCTGTATTAAAAGAATAAGAACGAACCATCAGCAAAGATAACTCATCTGTTTTTAGGAAAAGTGTGCTACATTAATGTAATGACTTTTTGATGTGGATAACTGCAGGGTATTTATTAAATGTTTGGTGCCATAAATCCAAAAGACCTAGAAATAGTTTGAAATGCTGAAAATGTCTGTGTTGACATAGTTTTCATTATTTTACTGTAAATAGGCAACAGACAGAATCTCATGTTGTCGACTGGACAAAAATGTCATAAAATCTCATCAGCCAATAATGTGTAAGCCAAGATCATGTGTGTTTTTGGTCAACATTAAGGCTATAAAACTAGAATGTAAAAGCAGAAGAATTTACAATTTACAATATAATTCATATGAAGATAAAGAATAACAGAAATTATGAAAAAAGATTACGTGAAATGACAGAAAAATGGGAGAAAAAGAAAATATATATATATACTTAAAATGTAAAAAACTATATATTTTTTATAATATATAATATAAATATATAATATATTTATTTTATTAATTTATTGTTTTGCTCTTGGTGTGTCTTTACCGCTAATATACTTTACTCACCAGGGCCTGATACCAGGCGTGATTGGTTGAGTTGGGTAAAATTGTTGCTTTGGGCTCCTGTTCAACTCCGATCTCATCACAGGAGAAAAACTCGCTCAGCTTCTGCACACTGGCCACAAGACAATGTGATACAAATTTATGTTTTTCTTTATCTGGACATCTTAATGTTTGATACAAACATTTATCTATGACCTGTTCTATATTTGTTGGCCTGCCATATTACTCTGAAATAAAACCACACACAAGAACACAAATTAAACTAGACCCAAGACTGATGCCTTCTGGAATGATGTGCATGGCTGAAAATGGATTATGTTGTAAAGACATCAGAAACAGCAGATGCCCTCAGTGTTGATCACAAGTGTGCAGTCAGAAATATATTGAGACAGGTGGCAAACGTGGGCTCTTTTGAACACAGCCCTGATCTATGACCTGTTCGCGAGCAGATACAGCCTTTTCTAAAATGTATTCCACATCAGTGGATTGATGAGATTGAACCGGAGGCACACCGACACACATCACTTCAGGGAAGTCTAACAGGGGAGCAGAAAAACCCACAGTGCCTGCCGGAGCCGAAATGATTTATCAGGCATTCATCTGAACCCTAGTGGTTAATTAAGAACTGTAAATCCTGAAACCTTTTTGTTGGTCGTATATCATGGTAATATACACAGCAATTCATGTCACAATGACTATTGTGAAGATAGAAATTAAGCTGTAAATTCCACTACAATGGGAAGGCTACAGCAGAGGGTATAATCTATGTTCTGAATAAAATTGGGGAAAAAAAGAAAACCTACACAAAATTAAAATACAATATATAATTGATTATAATAAAACATCTATTTTGGACAAAAAAATCTAAGACAACATTGCACATCACCATACCAGTATATATAAAAAATACCGAAAAGATTAAATCAAAAATAATTTCATCAGGTGAAAATTTGGTCAGTAAAAACTGGCCAATATTTTTGTTATGTAGTTTCAGATTTAAATAAATTGGCAAATATGTGTGTTACCTAATTTCTGTGCTTTATAGAGTAGTGAGTCAATAGCAAACATGCTAATGTCAAACCAAAGTCTGTTAATAGAAGTCAAAGCCACTAGATGGAAAGCTTGCAACCTTTAGCCAAAAAAGCGTAACGACTAATGTTGACCTGCAGGAAATGCTAACCTGCTGTTACAAGTTCTCCAAAAGAGGGTATGCACGTGATGCCCACTGAGTGGCAGATAGACTGAATGTGTTTACCGCTATCTGTACTGGATTTAGAACGAGATACAATTGTTGTGCTATTGATTGTACAAACAGTTTGAGCATGGAATCTGAGATTTCTTTTTAAAGACTGCCAAAAGATAGAAAAAAGCTAATGAATCACTGCAATTTGCTGAAACAAATGGAATACGGAAACCTGGATGTTTGCTAGCCATTTAATATCAGACCTGTTTTGTTAAACCATACCATAATAGTCCAACTCAAAAGAAAAGCTATAAAAACAACTCTACACGACCGCATTTTGTTATGGAATTCAGTACTGCCTACATCAGGCGTATAATAAATAGAAACTGTGGGATTATTCAAAGTGATTATTCAAGAGCCTCCAATTGTGAGCCATAGAAAGGCTCTTACAATTAAAGACCAGAATCATTCAGAAAGGGTGATAGATTACAAAGACTTTCAAACAGAGAAACCTTCAGTTTTTAACTTCAGTTAAAAGCCACTATCTTTCCTGGTTTGAATGCGGAATTAGACTTATCTCCATATTTATGAAATTATTATAATTCTGATTATTCTTATCAAGTTTTTTTTTATGTGATTGTAGTATGTAATTTTAAATGATGCTATTGGTCAACCCTATGATGATTGTTTTGGTTTCTCCTATTTTTTAGAGCAACTGATTATAACTACACCTGTGACTAATTTTGTACTTGACACACTCTGAGGAAGGCTGCATGGCCGAAATGCATCAGTGTGCAGTGTTTTAGTCATTTTTAATGTTTCTATAATGAGCCATGTTTGAATAAAGACGTTGTAACATTTTGGAACTGGAAGAAGTGCCTTGGATTAGCTTTTTTTTGACATATCATAATAGTGTTACCTACCTACTTTCTACACCTTTATATGTTGCGTAAATGAAAAGTTTCCTCTGCGTTTTATTTCTTTTAACATTCTAAGCAGATGTATTTCACACAAACTTAAAGATCAACTTATTGTAAACACCATAAACATTTAGAAGAGCAATGTAAATCTTGTACAAAAGAAACATCAGGAAATGCAATTCCGCGCAACATTTCAGTGTCCAAGGATGTAAGTCATAAGGATCACCATCAAAGTCTGACTACGTTTAATTACAGCAAATAATTGCGTGTTTTAGTCACGTTTTCTTTGTTTTTCCTATTGAAAGCAGTAATTTTGCTTAGTGTTTTGCCACTCAAGGGGCGTGTCCCGCCACTCAAGGGGGTGTCTCCCGTGTGTCCCGGCATGTTCACGTAGGTAATTGACATCAATGCATAACCTCTATTGTAAGTATTACAGACCCTCCCATCTCGGCAGCCATGTTTGCATCCGCTCTGGGCAGCTATTTACGTCATAGTTAGACCACATGCCTATCTACTTGAATGGGGGAAGACAATTACAGACGTAACCCTGACATGAATTGTAGCATACAGTTTAAATAACACTAAAAATCACTTTTTTTAAGCTACCGTGCGAACAGGCGCCCCCCCCCAATGAATTTTCAGTCTTTACTGACTGACGATTGGCTCTTTTTACCAGAAGGAGGGACTTCCTTTACTAGATCAGCTATGTTGAGCAATGCATTCCCTACCCACAGAGCCGGCCCAAGGCATAAGCGAACTAAGCGGCGGCTTTCTGTCATTTCATGTACTCTTGGGCCAATTCTTGACATCGTTTTTTTTATATAATATTTCAATGGATATCGGTAAAGATACAAAAGGCATTATTCATTGAAAAATTAAATATTATGTTATGTTATTATGTAAACAATATTATGGCACAGCTAGAGTATGACTGATTAACATAACTGAAGTTGCCCTTCCTCCCCATTCATTGTAATGGCTGTGGCACATTTATTTATCATCTTTTTCAAACTACTGGAACCGATTCTAAATGTTAGTTGCTACACATGGGCGCCTGTTAACCGAATTAAAGCCCATAAAAGGGTTTAAAGTCGGTCATCCATCACAGGTTTCATCTTGGTTAGTACATCACAGGTTTCATCTTGCTTAGGACAATGAATGTAAACAGCTTACATATGTTCTTGTGGTGTAGCAAAGGCTTTGTGGTTTAACTGACCTGACCAGGGCTTTGACGGTGGAGCGTACGACACTGGACAGCAGGAACAGAGGGGTAACCAAGATATGAAAGAGTGAGAGAGAGGCAAAGGCTACAGCGGGGGACAGGTCTGCATCATCAGACAGGTGCACATGAGCCACAAAAGTCTGAAACAAACAAACCAATGAACATCTTTCATGCATCTATTTCATCTACTCCTGCATTGACTGTTTTGTCTACTTGAATATTAGGACTGTATTAAAATCTTCGGAAAGAGGTTAGAGGAAATTGCTGAGGACCCTTTATGTCCTAATAAAATTAAGTTTAAACGTGATAAATAGACCAAAAGCCAATAAAGAACAGAAGAGTTGTTGTATACTTACAGTGAGTACTGCAGCAATGGGAATGGCTGTGTTCATAAATACTGTGAAGACAAAAAAAGCTAAATTAGTTAAATATGTTTCTATATTTATAGTGAATATTTTATTCAATATATTGCTGTCATTTGAGCATCTAGGAACTGTTCCAAATGTTGAAGAGAACATGCAATAGTACTTCAATACTACATTGAAGACTCTATAACATGTTCCCCCAATCCCCAGAAAATATGGGTTTTTAATAAAAATGTCTTAAATGTGTACATTTGCGGCCATTGAACTTCTGGACATAGTGCAACAAAACTGAAAACATCTTAAGATGTATTATAAAACACATTTGAAACAGCATTTTAAATATGTAATTCGCCTCTTGTATGATGAATTGAATTACACCACTACTTTTTTTTCTAGTGCCCATGTGAGCCTGCTATTTCATTAAAACATGGACACGGACATCAAGAATGATTCACTTGATTCATGAGACCTGACTTGATCTATTGATCTATTTCTCCATTCCCTCAGAACCAAAGCTCAGAGGTCCTGTTACACTCCATGAAATATTCTTACAACTCATGCACTTGCTCCTACAGTTTTGAGAGCACATATTCTTCCAAAATTATTGTGATTGAAAAAACTCCAGAGGGAACAAATGCACAGATTTGTTTATACACCACATGCAGTGTTGGGTAAGTTACTCTGAAAAAGTAATGAATTACTAGTTACTAATTACATATTCAATTCCATAATTAGATTACTGTACAAATTACTTTCTATATCTTACATCAACCTTGATTAGAATTGATTCTAGGATAGACATGAAATGGCTTGTGTAATTAATATACAAATAAATAATAAATAACTTCATAAATTATTCTTATTAACTGACCCAAGTTTACAAATGTGAGAAGGATACATTAAAGCATACATTTTAAAATTAGACTCCACATTTTTATTTAAATTCCTCTATTGAATATATAACACAGTATTTAGTTCAACTAGATTAGAAGTAACTGCAATTAAATGACAGAAAACATAAGAGTAATCCCCTACTTTACTTTTCAAGGGAAAAGTAATTAAATAAAAGTAACTAATTACTTAGAAAAAGGTACAGGACTGTTCAGAGTTGACTGAGTTTACATTCAGCTGTGAAAGGAACTCAACTCAACTAAAAAAAAATGGGCAGTCTTGGCCTAATGGTTAGAGGGTCGTACTCGTGACAAGAAGGTTGCCGGTTCGATTCTCAGGACTGGCAGGTATGGACTGAGGTGCCCTTGAGCAAGGCATCTTACCCCTTACTTGCTCCCCGAGCGCTGGAGTGTTAGCTGCTCTCTGCTCCGAGTGTACGTGTATTCACGACTTGCTGTGTGTGTGTTCACTACTCTCTGGATGGGTTAAATGCAGAGGTCACATTTCGGGTATGGGTCACCATATCTGACAAATGGGTCACTTTCAATTGAAAAATCGCACAGGCAAGTGAGCTTTTGCTGATTTCACTGGGATGCTATATCTGCAGAATTTGACTGGCTGCTGACATTATTGTTGAAACTTCAGTCTGAGCTTCAATCTATTAAAGTGCCGTGGCTGATTGGATCCCAGTGAACCCATTAAAATAAATGCAATTGACAGCCATTCATACATCAATTTGACTGACAATATCATCATCACAAATTCACACATATTATGCATATATGAGGACAGAAAAGACCACATTTATAACTCATGAAGGTCTGTTCAGGTGTAATTTAGCACCTGTTAGCTTAAGCCCCTATTGTCTTTTCAAATACATACAAATCTCTGTATTTTTTAACAGATTTTTTATTTATTTCAATAGAATCGACAAACCCGACCTGCGGACTAACCGCCACATGCTACTGCTGAACTGTCTTTGTTTTGAAATTTCTCTTTTTTTATGCTATAGCCCTAAACCCAAAAAACAGTTGTTTTCCCTACAGAACATCCCTGCTGGTTCGGTTAAATTGATTTGTTGAAATTGAACACATTTCCCATAATAGCCATCAGATATCGACATTTCCTGGCACCTAAAATGAGTTCACAAGTTCAACTCGCGACTGAAGCTTCAAAGAGCAGTTTGGCGAAAGCAGGGATATGTCTCCTCAGGCATCAGTATGATTGGTTCCTGGAGTCAATGTGATCTGGAGACATTGCCATCACAGCACTCAGCAGTAAACTATTTCCAAAATATAACTGCAATTCCTGTGATTGCTAGGTCATGCTGTGGTATCTTCTTAAACTGAGTTCCCTCTCAGAGAGATTTTTTATCTTGTTGTGGTGAACTGAGAACATTCAACAAAATTGGACCCTCTTTAGTATTGGGGTGGACAAATGTAAAGACTCCTGGTTTCTTTCGGGATGCTGTCCTGGAGAGTTTAGTTTCAATCCTAAATCCAACATATCTTTTTGTCGTTTTTGTGTAATCCTGAAGACTGTTCAGGTGTGTTTTAGTAGGACTGAAACTTCCGGACACTGAACCTTCAGGACCACTGTTAAAGTGATAGCTCACCCAAAAATGCCAATTCTGTCATCATTTATTCACCATCTTGGCATTTAAAACCTGAAAGACTCTTTCTGCTCCAAAACACAAAAGAACCCAAAAAAACAAAAAGCAGATGCACCCACTCACTTCTATCGTATGGACACGACCAATGCAAGTCAATGGGTGCCAGTTAACAACATTATTTTGTGTTCTGCATAAAAAAGAAAGTCATAAAGGTTTAAAATGACAAGAGGGTGAGTAAATGATGACAGACTTTTCATTTTTTGTGAATTATTGAAGTCATTCCCTTTGCGCTCGCGCCATGGCGGATTCACTATTTAACTAATTTCACTAATTTCCAAGAGCAAAGACTGGACGCTTCTCCAGAGAGGAAACGCATCTGACCCGCCCAGAGGTGCATTTTGTACTAACGCGCTCTTTAAATTAAATAAAAAATATTATAAGCATCTATATTCAGTTCCTCAAAATAATAACGCCGCAACAATGCGCCTGAAAACACCTCATTTTTAGACCGGCACTTCCACGAGCGCACAAATGAGCACAAATGCATTTGCTATTTAAACAACATGGTGCAGGACGGGAAAATGAGAACTGCGTCGGGCTGAAACTAGCAAAAACACTTGAGCTGCGTCTTGCGCCACATTGCGCAGAGTGTACAATAGGGCCCTTAGTTTTGCTTTTATGTGCTGTTTAAGGGTCTGTAGATGTGGCGTCAAATACTAAGACCAAGCTAAATCTACCCTCAGATTTCGGTTTTATTCTTATATCTTAATCCATTGCTCATGCCGACAGTTCTTACTGGATATGGAAGTGTAGAGAGCGAAGGTCTGTAGGCTGTTCAGCTCCTTTCCCCGGATCTCCTCCACGCTTGAACAGAAGATGTTCTCCCAGGCATACAGCTTCAATAGTTTGATTCCCCGCAGCAATTCATTGGTCTTCCTTAGACGCTCGCTGGAATAATCCTGAATGCCACATTTTTTTCATTCAAAAACAATACTATGTATTTATAATCTGCTGGGGTTTATTTCAGCAATGTAAACACAACCTTTGATAGATGTATTGACAAGCTATGGCTTTACTGCACAAATATCAGCCGTGTTTGAGTGAAATATATATTTGCACAATCGTTTGACCACCAGCTATTGAGATATGAGCTTGTCATTAAGCAGAGAATGTTAAATACTCACAAGTGTGCTTTTCTGTGCTTCCGATAGCTTGGTTGCCACAAAGTACTGCACAGGAGCCAGGAGGGTGATGACGGTGGCCCCTATCATGGCACTTATTCCCAGGAGGTAGTAAAGGAGGATGATCCCGACTATGATCTAGAATAGAGAGGAATCTTGACTTTATTTAAATATTGTTTTATATTTTATCTGGTATTTTTGCATTAGGACAAAGAAAATGTTATTGCAGTTTCAATTGGTGCAACTAGGGGTGCAAAGCTACACAGTTTACTCGTAATATAAAACAGAACACACTTCTGTGTAAATCGTCTGTAAATGTAAAATTTATGCAGATTCTCTATTTCAATGGGACAATCTGTGACCCTGGACCACAAAACTAGTCATAAGTAGCACGGGTATATTTGTAGCGTAGCCAACAATACATTGTATGGGTCATAAGTATTGATTTTTCTTTTATGCCAACAATCATTAGGATATTAAGTAAAGACCATGTTCCATGAAGATGTCCAACCGTAAATATATCTAAACTTTATTTTTGTGAGTGGATGCAGCAAAATCGCGAACAAAAATAGCCGGAAACACACTTACAAACTGCACTCCCTGCTGCCCCGCTCTTTGGGAATTACCCACTCAAGTTTGGTATCTATGTAAAGCTTAGAATTTCAGCTTCCAGCTTTATCTTCTCTCCACAACATCATTACAGCAGTAAGCTAATAGAGAGCATTAAAACAAACCTGTTTCTTCTAAGCAACGGCCATTTACTTAATATTTTAATTTTTTTGCACCCTCAGATTCCAGATTCTCCATTAGTTGTATCTCGGCCAAATATGGTCCTATCCTAACAAACCATACATCAATGGAAAGCTTACTTATACTCCGGCTTTTTCTCTTCCAAACTTGACCCTCTCATGACTGGTTCACAAATTCGCCTGCCCGTCAGTCTAGCAGATAATGGTAAACAAACTTAGCTTGTTGTCCTTGAAGCGGGGCTCAAACCCGAGGCTCGGTTCGAGCTCAAAGCTTAACCCCCCCGTAACGGAACTACAAATAAAAGAAAAATAGGAGGAGATGGGATGCCGGAAGAGCTGACGCTGGGGCGGCGCAGAAACTGCCGCTTATATACGCCCTAAATGATGATTGACGGGACTGAATGTTTAGGCTACTCCCGAACCTGCGTTTAGAACTTCATTTTTGTGGTCAAGGGTCACATTTATGTTGATGCGGACTTATGAACGTGTTACTGCTTCTGCTATTGTTTCATCAAAAAGAAAAAAAAAAATTATTATTAGAATAGATCATTTATCACCTATATGCTACCCCATTGATTTATTCTCTGTTCCAAAAGCAATAAAAATGACTTTGAAGGACGTGTTTTACTGTTCTACAGCCCAAATCCTAGATGGATTTCAAATCACACTGATAGCACTCAATAATGGAAGGAGAGACCTATGATGATTAATACAAGTCAATAAGACAGCAAAGGGAATCTTCAATATCGAACAAAAAGGAAGGAGCCTTACGGAACTAATCGAGGTTTGCACAAAGGCAACCACAGGGAACCCTGGGAGTAGTTTACTGCACGTGCAACGCTCAATGTTGTTATAATGACTTTGCAGTCTTCCTGATTATGTCACTAGCGAGCACTGTACCAGCTGTTCAAATATGAGAAATGATAAAAATACATCATAATGTCGCTATATATGACTACCCATTAAATGTTTGTGTAGTCAGGGAAAACAAAATAGATTTCGACAAGTGACACTCTATTTGACGTGACTAGGCTTTCCAATACAAAAAAAGTATTATACACTGACTAAAAATAGATCTTTTGAAGATATCTGACATTTCCTCAGTCTAACCTCAGGAGAACATTTGTTTGAAAGCAGTAGATGTGTGAGGGATACTGAGTGGATCTGACGTATTTTGCCTTTTTTTCCTTTTGCTTGGATTCCATTTGGTGCATCATGTCTTGGAAACAAAGAAAAAATTGTGACTATGAATAGGAATCTTAAACAGAGCTCTGGAACAATATAACAAGCCCTTCCAAATTTGCCGTTACTCAGCATTTCTACGTGTATCGGGGTCAGTGCATTCTACTGTTTGTTAAATTCCAACAAAAACAAACCTCAGGAATGACATAAAGTAACACAACAGCAATGTCAAAGACACAGGAAAGTTGTGATTAAAAATCAGGTTTATTCCGTCTTATATTCCTTTTCAAACTCTTCTTAAATACATATTAAAACAATGGTGTTGCTAAAAATGTTAGTTTCTTTGCAATATTCAAGATCTGCAAACATTGCATCTTTTTTTTTTGGTGAGTTTGTCCAGTTTTTATTTTTTGCAAACACACTAAATATTGTCAGTACTTCACAGAATAAAAAAAAACACTCCTTTAACTTAAACATGTAACTATAAATAAAACAAATGCACAGCTGTATAGAGAAACATCTTATAGTATTTCCTTCATAATATTATAGAAAAATGCAATATGTAATGCTAAATAATGCAATGTTCAATAAAGTTGAATCAGAAAGTTAAGAAATATCAATTTAATCTTCAGAATGGGTCTCGGCAGACATCACTCTGAATAATCGGTAGAGAAATTAATGATCAGTGCATCTCTATTAAAAACTGAATAACCAACACACATTTATAGGATGAGAAAGTATCACTGCAATTTGAAAGTGAAGAGCCATGTTTTACGGCTGCAGAACATTTAAAATTTTCATTTTTGTATTAATCTGTTATCGATCTGACTCTTAATAACTTTTTAAAATTTTGAAAAAAATTCAGTAACTGCAAATCAACGCAATATGGTTACTGCAATATCAACATCTGCAATATTTACATATTTGTAAATACATCTTCCTACAGTAGCCTAAACCCCGAGAAGCGTCTTTGTAATATAAGGCAACCAGTTTCCTGATTTATCCTCAGTTGTCAAACAATTTAGAGACAAAATTGCAGTGTAAGTAAAGACAACAGATAAAGGGTAAGGGTTCAAACCTATAAATTAATATCCAAGGGATGTGTTATAATGGTAAGGTTGCCATATATACACGCATATATACTTTGAGATGGAGTAACAGCAGCAGGTGGCAAAGAGGAGGGTCACAACAATGCAAAGCTCCTCTTTGTCACCTGGTACTTCTACTTCACCTTCCACCCCAGAAGTATGTATGTATTTGTGCCATGAGGTCAGGTGCACCTGTCTTTCCTTCAGTAAGACAAGTTTCAACGTGTATGCCCCACTTTTAATGTCCAGGCATGGGCATGAAACCTTCACAAACCTAATGACCTCTTGGCAATGCAGCTATGGGCCGATCCCCTATTGTCTTTCATACCTTATAAATCCCTATAGACTGACACAAGCTGTCAGACACTTTACTGCTGCTAACCTCTGTTTGCTATTTATATAATAGTGTCCCTGAGGAAAATAAGGAAAATACTTAAAAATGAAATTGAATCTTGTTTATATTCGTAATGCCTGGTGTTACTGTAATGCAATTTCAAGGCAAAGTTTTTTCCAAACACATACTGTAAATAGTTACTTTCATGATCTTGCTTGCTTAGCGTTTACTGAGTACAACCTTGCTAACTCGTCCTTCTGTGACATCATCCGCTGTTCATGTGGAGGTCGAAGCATGATGTATGTGTTGAGAGGTGCACTGAAGCCCTGGGGCGAGTCACGTGAAAGTGCCGTAGGGAATAGAAACGCAAGGTAAGATAACACTTACCTGAACTGGCATTGCGAACAGGTTGGGGCACAGGAAGAAAAACCACATCAGTTGATTGGTGTCTATGGCGACAAGGTTGCAAATCTGCCCCACTGTCATTCCTCCCATAGACATGTTGGAGGTGCAGAGGCGCATGATCTTATTGAAGATCTTGGTCTGGGAGAGGAAACAAACATTATTTTAAAGCTGCAAATTGTTACTTTTAAACTATATATCACCATCTCTGTTTGATACGTAAATTGAAGACTAATTTGCATTTGTGTCTTTAGATTGGTCGAATGAAATTAAACAGACAGTTCAAAAATAATAAAAAAACTACACAAATAAGTTAGGGATAGCAGAAGATACCTAAAAGCTCCAACTTAAAGGGACAGTTCACCCAAAGAAGACAATTCTGTCATCGTTTACTCACCCTTGAGTTGTTCCAAATCTGTATACATTTCTTTGTTCTGATGAACACCAAGAAAGATTTTTGGAGGAATGCTTGAAACCGTTCTTGGCCACCATTGACTCCCATAGTAAGAAAAATCACAATGGTAGTCAAAATTGCCCAAAATCTAAATATTTTCTTTTGTGTTCAACAGAACAAAGACATTTTTGCTACTATGGTAGTCAACGGTGGCAAAGAACTGTTTGGTTACAAGCATTCTTCCAATAATTATATTATTAATAATTATATTTTTTGGCTGAACTTTCCCTTTAAGATTTTGTAAAAATCTCTGATTTGTCCATGTATCTGTATATTCATTCATTTATCCATCCATTCATCAACACAACTGTTTAGGCTAGTGTTCAGATTGTAAAATGATTGACAGATGGTGGTTTAGACCTGTATGGCTCCTCTCAGGTTGATTCCAGTCTCAATGGCAACATAGTAGGATGCTTGGAGGAACGTTCTCTGGAGCAGCAGAGTGAAGAACAGCAGGACGGCTAGAACATATGCATTGGCGAGAAACTCCCGGGAGGAGATGAAATAGATTCCAAGATGCTGCACCTGAAACACACCAAACCGACAACAAACAGGTTAGCGGTAACCATGATTAGTATCTATGAAACAAAAGAACAAAACAAGATGTTTTGAGAAATGTCTCGGTTGTTTTGGAATACAATGGGGGTTAGTGTTGTTTGGTTATCAACATTATTCAAATTATCTTCTTTCGTATTCTGCAGAAGTAAGAAGGTCAAACAGGTTTGGAATGACACAAGTGTGAGTAAATTATAAATTATTTCTTATTTTTCAGTAAACTATTCCAAAAACAGTCATTTGTAGATTGTCTATTGCATTTTTAACCTGCGAAGTTACAGTAACTAGCCCAGAGCTTTAACTCCTACACCACAGAATCAAATCTTGTTAAAACGCCTGGCTTTTAATAATTCTGGAGGTTGAAATAGACATTGGATGTGTATTAGTTATATATTGGATGTGTAATAGAGACATGTTCGATGTGTATTTTTGTATATCTTTTTAAAAAAGCATATACATTCATAATAATAAATAATGACATACAATTCTTTATCTCAATCATGTGTTACAAACTAGGCATAACAAAACAGTTCGAGGTTTCTTTGTATTTTCATTCATGTCTTGCTAACACAGTCCCCATGTGGTGAAATGGATTACAATGTCATGCGATGATCCAAAGAGGCCGCCAGACAGCATGCTGTTCAACTCATCAATATTTGATGACAACTGCAAGACGATAAATGCTTTGTAACACAAGATGAAAATGTTACATGAAAAGACACACCCATGACCTTCAAGACACTATAAAATGGCTTGACAAGCAGTTCTTGTGTTGATGTAGTTCACATTGAAACAGAAAGTTTGGCCAGATATATTGATCCCATTTTAAATGGTCTTTAGATCCATCTCAGCCATAATGTTTGCTACTTGCAGGTGTTAGGCCTATTCGTGGAGAGACATTTTTATTCTAGATAGTATCTGATTGGACAAAAATCTACAGCATGATGAGTCATTGATATATTTGCTCTATTAAGAGAAAAGACTGTAAATTTAAAAACCTGCCAGCGGTGGAATCTGTCAGAATTTACGAGAACATTATTATGTAAATGGCCTCAAAGCTATCACACATGGACTAAAAGCCATTACTCACATTTTAAGAGTGTCTTAAACAGTGTCTTCCAATGCAATGAAAAAACCTGATTGCTTATTCTTGCCCTTGTCTGTGGCTGGTTCAGTTGTGTGAGTCCATAATATTACAGTCAATAAGACAGAAATGTTCTTACTGGTGATTGAATGGTGTGGTTCTCTTTACTGAGATGGTGCACGATGCCTGAGATGCACAGGGGGCCGGCAAAGCCAAGAAGATCCGCCATGAAACGATAAGTAATGCTGAGAATGAGGGGTCTTCCGAAGGCTTGGCGCAGGGCCGTCCAGATCCACCGTGATCCCTGGGGATGAGAGCCTTGAGGCCTCTGATAAAAAAAAAGAAATTTGAATTTGAAACCCCTAAAGTCTATCAACCGTTTTTAAAATCCAATTTTTAGGCTACAATTTGCACTTACATTTTTAGGTACAATAATATAATTTTTGTTGATGATATGGAGTGCGCCACTTTTTTTCTGTTCAAGTGACTTGTTTCTAATACAGAGTACAAAAAAACTGTAATATTCCAGCCCATTGCACATTTCAGGCACTATTTTAACGGATCTCAGCGCAAAGTCTAAAGCGCAGCATTAATAAGTAATAGGTGAGTTTTGGGCAAAACGTAAACCAATCAGAGTCTCATCTCCCATTCCCTTTAAGTGCCAGTTGCACTAGCGCCTTGGAGGATTCGCTTTGCATGGCAAAATTTGCAAGAGCAAGGACTAGACGTTCTCTAGAGAGGAAACGCATTCTGCTCATGCGCACAATGATAATATTTTACATTGTAATCCAATTATTTTAAATATGGCATGTTGGCGTACTTCTGCGCGTCCATAAGTGTATAATATGCAGAATGTACGCGCACTGTGCACCCGCCTATAGGTGCATATTACCAAAGCGCTCTTTAAAGGTCCAGTGTGTAATTTTGGAATGATCTAATGATAGAAATGCAATATAATATACATCGTCATGTCTTCAGAGGTGTATGAAGAGCTTACACAATAAAGCGCTATGTTTTTATTACCTTAAAATATGCTAATTCTATCTTCATTCGTGCCCTTGCAAATAATTCTTCATGTTCTGTCAGCGAACGTAGTGTTTCGAAAGAGAGGGGTGGAGTGAGCGGTTGGTTGCAATTCGCAACCTTGCCACTAGATATTATTGACTGGACCTTTAAATAACAAAAAAATATAGCGCCGTTGACTTTAGACCAGGTTTCAGCCGGTCAATGGCGCTGTCTATTTCAGTTGGCTTAAAATAGCAACGCGCCAACAATGCGCCTGAACAGACCTCGTTTTCAGACCGGCACGCCCCTGGGTGCACAAATGGGGGCAAATGCATTTGGTATTTAAACAACAAGGCGCAGGAAGTGAAAATGTATACTGCATCGGGCTGAAATTAGCAAAAAACACTTGAGTCACGCCTGGCAGTGCCTGATAGGGCCCTACATGTTTTTCTTGTTATTTTACATCCAACTTTTAAATTTGCTGTCTATTTATGTAATCCGTCATTTTTTACAGCATTTTAAAAATATGTGAAAATTCTGTGAAATAAAACCATTAAATCCCCCCAAAATTAGACATTTCTACAGTGAAGAGCTGCAATCATTTTATTTAATGTAATAAAATATCCAAATGTACGATTCTAAAATGTGTCTGGCCTGTCATTTATGTATTGTAAACCATGTGCTGTGGGCCTAAAACACTCTGAGCATAAAAATGAGTCTTGAGGTCTTTTAAACCCCTTGACCTTATATTAATTCCCATAAGATTTGCTATAAAGCTTGAGAAAGCATCGTTTTTAGCGGGGCCGGAGCTCAATGAAAGGTCAATCCGAATCTATTCCGAATTATAGATTTGTTTTGCCCCATTTATGCTGATATCTTCAGTAAAGCACTATATATGACAAACAGCATATAGTGTGACAGATCCTAAACCCTGATCTATTACAATGAAATGTCAATCATCTTCAGCATTTATCACAGCCGGTTTCAAAAGAACACGAGACGTGACTGCCAGAACTGTCACGTGACACGCTCTCTTTCAATATCCGTTTACCTGGAGCTACAGTAAGTGACCACACACACAAAAACGTGAGCGCACTCACAACACGCTCCTTATTTCTACGAGCACACAGAGATGCCGAGTGCCTTCACACCAGGATGGGTCGGGATGGCACTGTGTTCAAAGCAAGAAAAGCTAATTCTGGCCTCTTGTGTATTGACGAAACACGTGCACTCTCTAAGCATCATTTTATTTCACACCTTTCATGCAGAAATAGACTGGTGGCGCGCACTGATGTCTTATATCATTAGCATCAAACAGAGAAATCAAGACATCGCAAAATTCACAAAGAACAGACAAAAAGGTAATCTTTTTGGTAACTGGTAACGGTCAAACACGTTTGTCTGGTGCATATTTAGATTTAAAACGTGTTCAGAATTTTTTTTCTTGTACCTTCTGGACGTTAAAGGCCTCGCGGAGCTTCAGGTAGTTGGTAAGAGCTCTCATGGCGATGGGCAGCCTGCCAATGACCTTCAGATCGATGGGGCGTCTGTGCGCTGAGGTGATGAAGGTGTTCATCCACCAGTATGTGCTTTTAGAAAGCAGGTTCACAAACGGCTGGAGGAAACGCACCCCCAGGTCCTGTAAGTCCTCCGGGGGCTTGACTTCAGTGGCGTGAGCGAAAAACACATAGCGCTGTGGAAACACAGATTTTGTAAATGACAATATTAATCAAGACTATGAAAAAAACGATTGAGTTAAAAAAATAGAAATCATTTTTCACTCACATTTGTATGGTCTTTGTGAACAAGTGTAAAGCTTCTCAGTGATGTCAAAGTAACTGTTCATAAAATGAGCTACGGTTTGCCAATGATGATCACTGTTTTAATGTCACAGATTTGAGATAAAACCTGCTGACTTTCTGTTTCTTTGATTTTTTCAGATTCATTCATTCTGCGGTCACTATGATAAATTATAATGAATCAGTTTATTGCACACCGTCCATAGCTGATTCATTCCGGTGAATTAGTTGATTCCACATGGGCCAATTGGAGTTTTGGAAAGTAGGTCTAATAAGACTCCACAAGTTCCTTTATACGTTGTAGAATTTGAAAGTATGATTCATTATTGTGAACTGATTCAATCCAACTTTAATTTACAATATTTGGTTTGTTCTACATGGTTCTCTCTCTTGTGAACTGTAGCGTTTGAAAGGAAGGTTAATTCTAATGAATCAGTTAATTCCAAAAGGTCCAATTGGAGCTTTGGAAAGTAGGATTCTTTCTAATGATTCAGCTGAACATGATTGTAGTTAATAATTTTGTCCTTAACGCAATATGTATATCTTCAATGTTGCTCATTTTTAGTCTTAGTGTCATTGGTTTGTGTTTATGGTTCATGTTGTCTAGTCCTGGATTTATGGTTATTGTAGATCTTTGAAGTGACTTGTTCTGATTGGTTTATGGTTTCATTGTCTTCAGGTGTGAATTGTTAGTCTTTAGTCCTTGTGTGTGTAAATACTACAGTGTTTCATGTGTCTAGTGTTGGTTATTGAATGTATGTATATGGGTTGCCTAGTCATGTTTTCTGTCTCTCGTTTCTTGTCATGGATTATGGTTCACGTTTGGATTTATTAAAGACATTATCTGCACTTTGGGAGAAGGATCTAAGTGCAGATAATGTCTTTAATAAATCCATAATCCATAATTTCATGTTTTTGGGAAACATTCTTACAATTTGTGGTAGGGTAGCCCCAAAATACTGTAAAATATTGCACATAAACAATGGTATAACAGAAAACATGAAATCTTGCCGCTATGCTTATAGTCATGTCAGAGACCATGTCAGGTTGCATTTTGTCAGCACGATGCTAAACCGGACGTATGAATGTATTTATGGTATGCAACACGTATTTATGGCATACATAAAGTGACTTTTAAACAACAGAAACAGTACAGATTACTATAAGAGACCATTACACAAAAACAATCTTTCATCCCTTTGCATTTCTATTTAGCAAATCAAAGATTTAAAAAACTACATGTACAATTCATGAAAAATCACATACTGTTAAAAGATCTTTAAAGCTTCACACACGTACACACATACATTATTTCTTATGCAGGCAGTGCAATATTAAATCTAACATCTGTTCATCAATTCAAATAGTTAATTGAACTAGTGTTAATTAAATTAGTACAGAAATAATCCATTAGCGTTGATTTGCTTCTCACACAAGCATCCTTTTCTGGGAACACTCAAAACATCAGTCTTTCATATTATGTAAATTCACAAAGTCATAATACCTGTTTCTGCATAATCACATCGCAGATATTATAAAATGAAGTGCAATTTCATAATGATGAGTCATACACAAATGATTTATTAAATGCTTTCTATAGCAATTGTGATCATTAAACGCTGATGCACATGTTTAGAACAACCTGCCTTTGAATTCTCAAACAAACATTTTAGATGTAACACTTCTTTATCCTTCATGGAGTGGATGAGAATGTAAGCATTTTGCATTTGGCATATTTCTTTATTTGTGTTCGTTTTAGAGTAAACCCATGACCTGGCTTCTTAAAACAGGGATAACCAATAATATGGTCAACTACCGAAAAACATGCCGGCCATCCAGGATCACCAATTATTTTGTGAATCAGCACCAGACCACCAAAACCATCAAAAACCAGGCTGGAGGAACACATGATGGTCTAAACTTGTCATTACAGAAGACATGAGTAATATCCAAGGCAGCAGTTTAAATCAGTCCCAGACTGAACAGGGAAAGTTAAAGAAGTATTGGCCTATTTTGACTGTGTGTGTCAGTAGAGTGATCAAATAAACCCTTACCCTCCTCAGTATGACGTTGATCTCCACAGCCAGAAGCAGGCCATACAGAAGGGTCAGTAAGCCTGTGATCCCAAACCGTAGCTGTCTCAGGCCAATGCCATGCTCTGTATACTTGCCAAACTTGATTGTTTTCGTCACAAATGCCAGAACCCAGTAAATCAGCAAATCTGTAGAAATTATTTTTTTTATTATTATATTATGTATTGTGTAACAGAACAAGATTAAAAATACTAGACAGGGAATACATAGAATCGAAAATCCAAGTTCGATAGATAGGCCCATCCAAAGCAAGCATTTATTTTGGTTTCAACAATACAGTGTTTAATATTTGTGCTGGAACAAGCCGGATCCTGCATCTCCGAAATCCGATCCGGTGTTCTGCCGAATTTTGTCTATGACTCCCCTCTTTGAAACTGCTGGGGGATTAGCTAATCCTAACCCCTCCCCTCCCCACACCTAATCCTAACACCTAATGTTAGTGTGGAATGGGGGGGAGTCATTTTTAGGCACCACACCGGCACCTCATTTGGCAGACCCCGGTCCTCAAGCGGAATAGAAAATGTTCGTGCTGACATGTTGCATGCATGCATCAATTTCATTAAAAAGCACGTATAATAATTATAATGGCAATAACTATTTTATTTTGATAATGAACAGGCTGTAAAGTTTGAGATGCTGGAATATGGCGTGTAACACTGGCGCAACCGCCTAAACTGTAAATTAAAACGGCAGAAACGACTCTAAAACTCTTTGATGATTTTCAGTGGGTCAAACTGACTATGAGTACGTCATTAGATACTGCAAAGTTAGCTACTTTTAGGCACTTGCACTAAAAACATTTGTGCTTTTGCAAAATAAAGAAAACTTACTGAATGCGCTCTGTCATTTTATCTCCTTTCCAATTACATTACATTTATGCATTAGCCAGACGCTTTTACCCAAAGCGACTTACATTGCATTATCCTACACATTTATACATAGGTATTTGCAATCCCCTGGGATCGAACCCACAACCATGCATTGTTAACGCAATGCTCTTACCACCGAGCTACAGGAAAGCATTTCTTTTAACTTATTTGTGGAGGGTGCTTGTGTGTTGCGGTTGTAACGTCTTTAAGGTCTAGGATGAGATAGGTACGTGCACGGGTTGCTCAAGCTAAATAAGCTACAGAATTGAGAGAAAGTCACTAATTGATTGATCCATGTTTTTATATACAGTAAGTGTAAATATGTTACATTGACTGGTTCTCTTCTTTAAGTAAATCGTTTAAGTGCATTTTATTTTGTTTAAAGGGAAAATGTTAGGAAATGCATCTGGTTTGTAACGATCTTGTGAAGCTTTGCCTGTAAAGTATGACTGTTAATTGTTATCTAATGTTTGAATGTTTAGTAGGAGCAGGCAGAGTATTGACGTAACAGCTGCTTACTGCATGTTTCCATTCATTCAGGTACATTTATGATATTGTATGTTCTTCTATTGGGTGGATTCTCATCTTTGTGACTTGTTTTATAAAATATAAAATGCTGGTGAAGGGAGTGAAATGTTTTTCTGTTGGTTTGATGCCCTAATGCAGTAGTTCTCAACAAGATCCACTTTCCTGCCGAGTTTAGCCCCAAGTCTGATAAAACACCTGAAGAAGCGAATCAGCGACTTCAGGAACAGACACGCTCAACTTAATGTTGGGCTGCGCAGATTGTTTGGCAATTCGCATTAAAGTGCCGCGAGAGCGATTCAAATTCATATGGAGCAATCTGCACTTGAATCGCTATATCGGAACTTAAATGTCATACGCTGACAGATTTACGCAGCGCCGCATTAAGTTGAACGCATCTATTCCTAAAGACACTGATTAGCTTATTCAGGTGTTTTATAAGAGTTGGGGCTAAACTCGGCAGGAAAATGGATCTCGCGGGCCAGAGTTGAGAACCACTGCCCTAATGTCTTGTGACATAGGAGTTTTCTTATGGGTTAATGCATAATGGTGTTTAGGAGAAACAGACGTATTTCTTTTTCATTATTATTAATAAGTCATGGAATAATTTTGTTATGTACATGTGATATTGATTTTGGTTTTTCATTTAACATTTTTTTATTGTGAAATTGTTTATTATGCCTCTCCTCAGTCCGCATGAGGTCTGGGATGAGAGAGTAGGAGCAGGCAGAGAATTGACGTAACAGCTGCTAACTGCATGTGTACATTAATTCAGATAAAGACTTCTTAACCAGCTCAACATGTCCGGCTCCTCATTTTATTCACAAACATGCATCCACACATTCCGTTACTTCTCCCCACCCCACTAACTTGCCGGATCGCATCTCGGAATTGACAAATTAACCACTTGGTAAATATTATCATTCTGTTGTGCTTTAAAAACATTAGTGAGCCGTGCAGAATGTCAGCTAACTAACTGGAAAACCTGTTTGAATATAATTCACATTAATACTCGCTAAAAATAAATCTCAAATGTAGTTTTAGATCACCTTTTTCTAGAAATCTAATTTCCGAGGCATCTGAACAGGTTATGGCAGGGAATAATTACATTCCATTCTTCACACACACTAATACTGAAGGCGTCTGTTTCTGCTGCTTTTTCTCAGCACGCTCAGATTTAAAATGGCTTCTCACCTCATCACACCAGATGTTACGAGAGGAGATGATAAATGCAGTTAGTAGCTCTTGTAAGGGACCAGCTGCCCTCAAACACAATACAATATGATTGCAAGGCTTAATACTGCCGATGTGACTTCTTTAATACCTTGACAGCATTCAGAAGTTATTAAATAGAATATGTCAATCCAGCTGACTTGATTCTCGAAATGAAAACAGTGCTGGAAACCATCAAGCAGAAAACAATAATGTGCACTGCAATGCAGTCCCATGTAAGCAGTACTTGTCTGCTAAAGAAACATGCTTTTTCAACCCTATTGTAGCAAATGCATATTGTTATAGAAATGAAGTTACATCCACATAACACATTAATCACTATATTTCAAAAAGCAAACAGCAAAACAAAAATTACACATACTCATCAGTAGTTTGGGGAAGTTGGAGGTCTCTATGTTGTGATAGTAGACTATTGATGTGATGGCAGCCATGAAGGCCAAACAAGATGGCATATAGAGGTGCAGGTGAACTGACTGGTTAAACCTGAGAAAAGAACAAAAGAATGCATTATATTTAGAAAAACATCTTCATTTCAAACTAAAAAGTTTGTTGTTAAAGATACAGACAAAAATTTTGAGATAAGCCACTTACAAAGCGCTTTACAAGCTCGATTTTACAAGCTCGGATTACAAGCTCGACTCTCATTGGCTGCATTTATGCAACTGAAAGAGATAGAAAGAATAACAGATCTTACCCATCAGACACGATGCCTTCGGCTATCTCACAGACGATGACAAAGAGAAGGATGAAGGTGAGGATCCAGCGGAGATTGTGTCCGGGGAAGTGCAGCCATGTGCTGTGATGGATGTGCACCTTGGAGCTCTGACTTCCCCATCCTACAGTACAATGATTAAAAATCTGTACTCAGCTTGCTGGAAACACACATATTTCTCTCTATCAGAAACAGATACTGTATGCAGGAATCCCTGAGAAAATAAATCGTTTTTCCACACATCATCATTCCTAGCAGAGAAGCCGCAAGCAAAGATTTGTTGCTTATAAATTGGGAATTTACACAAATTGCGGCGTATCCATAAAAGCTAACGTGTGTCAAGAAAGAAAATGTGCTCTCTGAATTGTTTTTTTCGATATCAAGAAGAACAGGATATTAGGAACTCGGGGAATTGAATTCCAGACCAGCAACAACCCATACTGCATATTAAAGATATGTCATTGATTTTGGTTTTGATTCTCGAAATTTCTCTTTTTGCTGACAATTATCACTGAAATAGGTGTGCTGATGAATCACACTTTCTGTGAGGCTGAACAGAAAAAAGCCGATAACAACACTTGGAGACAGTTCTCTGTCAATGGCATGACTTGTTTGGTGGGACTAATTATTTGCACCGATTTTTTTTGTTTACATTTGTTTACTTTTGATCGCGATACTTTTATATCGTTTTGGTAAAAAAAAGTTTGCGTAGTAAGTTGACCAGAAACTTTGATGCTACATAATGTTGGTAAAGGTAACATTTAGCTAATATCAATATATCGACGAGAGAAATCAAAATGTAGTTGCTACAAAGTGTTTAAATTGTGGGTTACTTGATATGTCATGTTAGTTGATTCTGGGTGTCAGTGGCGCAATGTCAACCTTATCATAAAAAAATGTTTCCAAGGGTTTTCACCATAGATAGCGCAGATGTCAACGTTTGGTGGTTTAAATATGTGAGGTCTCTCTTAAAGGTCTTAAATGATTTTATAAGAATGATTTTAATAATCAGGTAAGTGCTGTTTCAGAATTGTCACATCCATATCCGCCAAAATGTATAATAGATGGGCACATTATTTTTTTTCTACTATTTTTACTTATTTGTTACTAGTTACAATTATAATCATTCCAAACCCACATTATCACTGCCAGAGCGGTAGATGGCTCTGTCACCAGGTTTGATGAAGCTGGCTCATCATTGAGTCATTGAGCGCATGCTCCCGCTCTGCCTTTCGCTCTGCTTCCTGCCAGCGCATCCGTGTGCTTAACTAACATATGCGGTAGAGAGAAGTCTCTGGGAGAAGGGGAAGCACAAGACGCAATCTGGGGCTGCGTCCAAATACCCCCACTTGTGGTCTTTGGACTTGACCACTTTCTAACCCGATGGGACACACTTAGCAAGTGCAAACATGTAACTTTATGTGGTGTTTTCAATTATGTTATAAAAACTCAGTTTTACATAACACATAAATCTGGAGATTTCACCAATAAAATGTAATATCTAATTATATAGTCAAGTCAGATTTATTTTTATAGCGCTTTATTTGTATTGTATCAAAGCAGCTGTACCCAAAAAACAAAAGAAAAACACGTGTTAGCCAAACATAGATTAAATAAAGATACTGTATAACCTTAAAAAGTAGAAGAATAACATACCCCTGAAAGCTTTCTGCAACTTCTCGCAAGACCCGAGCAAAAAGTCTCATGATTCATATCCAGAACATGATGCATGATGGGATACGCTTAGCCTTAATACCGCTCTTAATACTGCCCATTGGCATTTTTAAGACATTGGACACACTTGCCCTCTTCCTTCCTGTCACATGCACGCGCTCTCAAGTGGCCAAGACCGCAAGTGGGGGTATTTGGACGCAGCCTGTGTCTCCATGAGGGTTACAAAGCGTATTATTTTTCTTCCAATCACCAGTAAAACACAGCAAACTTGAAGCTTGACTGCTGGCGAGTCACCCCGAAACTCATTACAAAGACAACAAAAAACTTTTTTATATGAAACTGTTAATTTATCCGCTAATGTGAGCTGCTGCATAACGTGATATTCAACATAAGCTTCTTACAAAAGAAACCAGTGCTGTTTTAAAGGTTCTGTGTGTAAGTTTCAGAGGCCACTATTGGCGATGTAGGAAATTGCAACCTACAGCTCCGCCACCCCCCTCCCCCTCCCATTAGAGAAGCTACGGTTGCCGTTACAGGACAAAAGGGTTCCGTAAATGATAGCAGCCATTATCGGTGGTGTTGATAATTGCAATCTACGTCTCACAGGCGAACAACAGACTGAAGCTACGGACACAGGACAGAGATGTCGTCGTCTGAGACAGCATTACTCTCTGCTGTCTCAGACTTGCCTTTGCAAGTCAAGTGACGAGGTTTATTTACAAAGAAAAAAAAAATTTACTCTAATCGTTATAGTGAATATTATTGTTACTTGTTTAGCATTGTGTCAGTGATGTATTCGCTTATTTTGCATAGCATTTTTTGGCACGGTAACTTGGTTCGTAACTTACTGCCTATTGAAACCGCTTGGTAATGCTAAAGGCGTGTAATGTAACCGCGAAAGTCTTAGCAGACGTTTTTCTCATCATCACAGAGTCAATCAGAGGACTTTACACAGGTAGTAAGAGGGAGAGGAAGAGGGAGAGGAAGAGGGCGGAGAGGTAGGGGTGTGGGAGCTGCAGGCAGGGCGAGGAGAGGCAGAGGAGCTAGCGTTACCCGGGAGGACCGCACAAGAGTGGATGTAGAAAGAGAGGAACCCTCCAACGAAACAGGACAGCTGTTACTGAGGTTTGCAATGGTATTATATTCAGACCGGTTTACATAAAATGGCAGCGTTATTAACATCTCATCTCTGTGCTCATATAGCAATGCCATGGTTACGTTAGTCTGTAGATGTCTATATATATATATTAGTTCATACATACATACACATATATATACAGTTCACTTATATAGTGGAAATTAGACAAACTTACTGGTCCAGCAGAAAGCTGGCAACTTCGGCGTCGCTTAGCAAACCCTTGTCCTGCTT
The DNA here is from genome assembly GCA_006030095.1 of Triplophysa siluroides. Lineage (NCBI taxonomy): Eukaryota > Metazoa > Chordata > Actinopteri > Cypriniformes > Nemacheilidae > Triplophysa > Triplophysa siluroides. The sequence goes on from VCII01000093.1 coordinate 5,258,529, forward strand.
CAGTGCCCTCCATTTGGGAAAAGCCACGCCGATGTTTATTCGGGTTTTCTGCCGTTTTTTGTCTCGACTTCGCCTTGCTGCAACGTATTTTCTCTTTTTTGAACGAACAGATTGACGCTCTATCGGCTCTTGTGCAGAGTATGTGTGGTCCGCCATTATCGCAAATTTTGCTTCTTACTGCAACAAAGAACCGTTTATATTTCTAATAAAAAACACGACAAGTAAATGCTGTTGTTGTTCTTCCTCTTCTTCTGCTAATCCTTCTATGTAGTCGCTTTGCAAGCTGCCTCAAAACACAGCCGAAGAAGAAGAACTAGTCCCGTGCATCCTTCGATTTACGAAACGCGCTTAGTTTGTCCGTGTAGTGATACTATAGAAACATGGCTGTGCACATTGATAAATTACATGTAAGGGTGTGCCCGCGGTGTATATACATAAAATGGCTCATTGTAAGGTAATATAAACATTTCGGTTCATTTTGTAAGGTATTTCTTCACCACTCACAAAATAGTTTTGTATTATATATTACATATTGGTGAATAAATCCTTCAAAATCCTACACACTGTACCTTTAAGGTGCTCTTGTACATTCCTTTCCTTGTACTGCTACTACAGCCAAAGGAATTGTGAGTGTCCTTTAGGTTAAACATTTGAAATAATATAAACAATAGCATGTTCAAACTTCTAACTACATAACATCATACTTGTACTTTTACTATTAGTACTTGAGTAGTACATTTTTAAATAAACTACTTGCAATACTTAAGTACAAAAAATGTTGAATGCTTTAGTTTTTCCACTTAAGTGTGGTGCTTAAAGAGCACTTCAACTTCTACTCAAGTCACTCTTTGATAGAGCACTTGTACTTTTACTCAAGTCTGGGTCTCTAGTACTTTATACATCTCTGGTATTAATGCTTCTGGTTTGTGCATTTGAATTCAAATAAATCCTACAAGGTTTGTTGTCTCTCAAAAACGAATTTTTTGTCACATCCACAACGCATGTTTATTCTTTTTTTCAAAATAGAAAACGTATGTATAGACGGATATTTTTCTGATGTTTAGACTTTAGTAAATTATTAACAGATGGTTTAAAGTGTTGGTAACAAATACATTCTCTAAAAGTTTATGCAGTATGTCACATCCGTAACACGAAATGTCACACCAAACAGAATTGTCCAGTGGAGTCTCGTTTAGGTTTGACTCTTCTGGTGTTTCAAAAAGAGGTTCCTGTAACTCAATTCTCTGACAGGACGACAGCTTCGGCTTGCATTCAGTACGCTCCACAACTAAGGTCACGTTTGTTTATGTAACATTAAAAGATTCCCAACAGGTTTTTGAGCGCTATATTCAGCCCTCTACATGTGTGTACTTTTCCAAACCACATTTCTACCAAATCACTACTCAAGGACATATCAATTATGCATCGTTTCTCCTTGTAATGAATGAGTCCAACGTTCACAGTGGACTTTTTAAAGACAGCAATAATCTTTCAACTATTTAACCACACTGAATGGTGCTACATGGTTGCGAAAGGTGGAATATGTAAACTAATCTAAATGGGTTGCCTTCTGACCATACTTACTAGAACTAACTAGAAAAGTCTAGTTGGGTGTTTTGTTATTTCATTAGACACATGTTATTTCATTAGCTCACCTGTCTTTGACACTCACCGATGAAGAGTATGGGAAAGGTGATGAAGAGCAGGAAGACGTGTGGCACCAACGTGAGGGCGTCCAGGAAGCAGCCGTTGTTGAGGACGCCGGCATCCACGTTGTACGCGGCCGTGTTGTTTTCGTTGCCGCAGAATGCCAAGGACATGCTGGTGTCTGGTCTCTGAGGGGATCCGACAGAAGAAAAGACCAAGACAGAAGAAAAGCAGAAAGAGACACTCTCAAAGCATAATCTTTCCCCAGAGGAAAAAAAGACGGAAAGCGGCAGATGAACCGTTACATCCTTGCTGAAGGTGGAAGATGTGAGCACAAGTGAGTCACAGCACAGGTAGGGCACGATAACAGGTCCAGTTCTGCACTGGATCAGGACATCCGAAAAGCTGCTCGCCGACAGGGGGACGCCTGCATCGGATTCCACGGCTCACAGGCATGCTTTTAATAACCACTGCATCTTAATGCCACAAAAAAAAGCACCTCCATTCGAGCAGCAAACATGCACACACTGCAACACGGACAGGTTCTGCCTCTGCTGCGGTTTAAGCTCAGAGTTGACCTTGTATGAGGTTGGCTATATGGCGGAGTGTGTGTGTGCGAGGCAGAGAGTGTGATATGGAGAGAGAGAGAGAGAGAGAGAGAGGAGGAGAGGAGACAGCATGATGGAAGATGGGGGGTAGGGTGGGGGGAGCGAGCATGAGTGTAGAGACTCAAAGCATCTGAAGCCGACACGCACGTCACAGAGAGATACATGACTGGCATGGAACATGTTGGTGAGCGATGAACTGACACATGGGAATCAGAGGCTGTTCTAGTTCAGGAGCTGATGGGACGCTATGAGGAGGTGGAAGGAAAAATGGTTATGTATGTAACCGGGACATGCAGAGATGGGACCGTTTGTCAATGGACAATGCAGATATCAATATCTAAATACTAGTTAAGATGCAAAATAAAAAAAATATACAGTATGCGCAGTATTGTTTATTATTACACGGCTCGTTGGAGTGCTTGATCCTGATTGGACAGTCGTAACATTTGCAGGTTCGTTATTCCCATTCAAAACATATAACACACTGCAACCCGGATGCAGCAAATCATTTTGACAAATTAAAAATAAATATCTTTCAAAAACATGTGACATTTTATTTACAAATGATTTAAACCAAATTGCCTGTTCATGACATTTGAACGTCGTTTCATACCTTAAAACCGAAAGTAAACTGCTTTTCCTCGCGGAAGGTCCGCATTTGGTAAAAATTAGCTAATACAATTTTTCAAATTCACATTTCAAGTAGCCGTGTAATAACCAGGATAATGATTGTGTTCTTGAGGATAATAAAAAAGGTCACATACAGATGTACACTAAATACAGGATGCAAACTGAGGGACCAGAATCAAACATAGAGACTTAAGGGTGGGCACTTTTGACTTGGGTTGGTAAGCAACCTTCCTGCTACCACTTAAAACACCAAGTCCATGAGAACTTCGCCCAAAATAAATATTCTGTCATGAATTACTCCCCCCATGTTGTTCCACACCTGTATAAAATTATAAGAAATATATTTGGAAAAATGTCAGCAACTGACATTTCTGGGACATCATTGATTATCATTGTAGGAATTAGGAAAACATTTAATTGTAGTCAAAGGTGCCCTAGAAATCTTTACTTTCCTAAATGTCTCATTTTGTGTTCAACAGAACTTACTCTGGAAATCAACGATGCCCCAGAAATGTCAGTCGCTAACATTTTTCCAAATATCTTTTTTGGTGTTCAATAGAACAAATGAGAAAATTAATCATTTCAAGTTGTTCCAAATCTGTATAAATTTCATTTTTGACAGAATTTTCATTTTTTCATTAGGGTTGAGTATCCCTAAAAGAAAGGCATTGCAACACCCTGGCAACCAGCCAAAGTCTTTATTGAATTATGAGTTTCATGGTTGATTACTTAAAAAATCTAATGTTTGAATACGTTGAAAATATATTCACATACTCTACAACAAAACTTTTCTCGCATCATATAAGAATGGAAAAGATTATATGTGTTATATATGTGTTTACTGACTATTAAATGTTTAGGCAATTTTGGGGGGATCTCCAATACCACACCTCCTTGAAAAAGAACATGCTAATGACAAAAGATCGTCTGCACGAGCAGGGTGCATGGATGTTTATGCAAATACTTTGTTTGACAGGCAAGTAGAACATCACATGATTGGATTTGGATTTTGGATTTGGATTGGACGCCTGGCTTTCCACAAGAAATATTCAGACCACTCAACTTGGTGGTTGCTATCAGGATGTGAAGATACTTTCAACCATCAAGCAAAACAAATTCTATAAAGAGTTTCCGACACCTGCCTAAAATAGGCCTTTTGTGACAAAAAAGTGATTTCTGATTCAGACAAAGGTCATAGAGTCACATCTCTCTATACAATTCATCTGATCCCCATTGAAATTAGAGTTATATGGACACAACCTTGGCTTAGTTCCTGTCAGGCTCTAAAATAACAATCCAAAAATACAGTGAGGACTGTTGTATATATATGGGGAAGATGGTTAGATGTAAAGTATGTTCAATATGAAGTGTGTGTTGTTATATATATAGATACTGTACATACTGTATATAGTTATTATTTTGTCATTACATATTACAAATACTCTCTTCTTCTATCCAGGACGCATAAAAATGTTATAGCGCATTAAAGAAACGAGTAAGCATTTGCATCCACATGGAATGCCAGTCTGTGTAGCGAAAACATTTAAAATCCAATAAATCTGTAGCAAATTAAGAAGCAATCCCTCCACAGCATGATTTTATGATCTCACTACAAAGCAGGTGAAATCCAAAGGTTGCCTAGGTTAATGTGATACATGATATATAATGTGATATAGTTTCACTTCTAAAATCAAGAGAAAATACACTATTTTGCAAAAGAAAATAATTAGAAAAATGATCACATTGTCATTGCTTTACAGTAAATAAACGTTTTTCTCATTATGATGTAAAACGATTACATATTTTATAAATAACTTTTTAAGGTGGATTTAAGGTGGTCAAAATATAGTATACCATAGAACCAAGAGCTTAAAGCCTTGTGTTGTCGTATAACTACACAAGGGTTAAAGCATCATTTATGTTCAATCAATTTTCATCATGGGCACTCCATCCAATCCCCACAATGTTTAAAACCCTGTGCACAAACAAAACGCGTTCATTATGCCTGCAAAGCAAATGAGGAATGATTTCCGTGGTGAGCTGGTAATAGTATATTGATTTCATGGTTTTTTGGTCTCATCCTATGTTGAAACAGATGAGGCGTTCCATTGAAAGAACTGCGCATGCGCTGAACATCTAGCTATAGACAGCCGCTGAATTGTGAATTCTCTCAATTCTAGAGGTCTGTTCGTCACGGCCAACAAACGCGTTAAACTACTTAAAATGTATATTGATTTGGCACAAAGCAACATCGATTTAACTAGTATTTGTAAACCATTTGTAAAGGTTGCAAGATATTTATTTTGACGTGAATTTCCTAACAACTTCATGACAGTAGAAATGTATACAGAAGAAAACCAAAACGTTAGGTATACACCATTAAACAAACTCCGAACTAAATATGTACTGCTTTGTTTTCAATGTGTTTGTGAACGGACTTTCTACATCGCTATAACGGAGACAATACTGTCTGTAAGGAAAATTGCATACCGGTCTGTATCGTGTGATCATCATGTTGAAATTCCAGTTCTTCCCAAAACCTCATGTGATGATGTTGAATTCAGTCTAGGGATCTCCTTCTCAAAAATGAGAACTCACACGGGAATAGGTAAACAATAGCAAACAACTCATCGTGCCATATGGTCGGAGTCTATCCTCAGAGGAACTAACCGAGGTGCTGAAAAAATCCGTTAAGAGATCCGTCCGTGTGAAATTCCCCAACATCGATCTTAAAGTTGTGAGTGAGATCCAGTTCACCCAGTCGTCACGTAGACAGTAGACACTACGCGGCACGCGCAACACGAGGTCGATCACAGATCAAGCAGGGCAATGCAACTACTTGTCAGTCACACACACAATAGAAGATACGATACGCGTCTGCCATTGATTCTGCAAACTCGGTTAAATTACATAAAAAATAAAATTCCTTTATAAATCAATTTATACGACGCGAATCGAATGCATGTTGTATAGGCTGAAATTATAGCGACCTTATACTGTACAAATAGACAGAAATCCTATGACGGTGACCCGCAAATTCGACAGGTGTGGAATTGTGAATTGTGAAAATTGGCCAATGAGGACGGCGGTTGAGGATGTCGTCATCACAACAGAACAACAGGCTCAAAACAAAGAGCTCAAATTCATACACAACAGACCAGAGACACTTCACATGGACCTGAGGAGAAACATATTTTGTGGTGCAATAGCTTATGGCTTAAGAAGTGAATAATGCCAATTTTATTTACTATTAAATGCACCATAACATGTTGTAACCCAAGCCTATACCGAGAAAAAAAACTATAGGAGAACTAAAAAACAAACAAGGCAAAACAACAACAAACACATAAACAATACACATGTGGCAATGCAAATCCATTCTGTAGCAGGCTTTATACGTTTGCACAAAATAATTTAGAAGCCTGGTTTTATTAGCAAATCGAATACATTTTTAATTTGTAATATATTTTTCTCCTTTCATCTGCTTCCTAAAATGTATCTATTGCAATAGATTAATTTTATGGTGTTATGCAATAGATTAATTTTAGCAAGCAGATGAAAGGAGAAAAATATATTACAAATTAAAAATGTATTCGATTTGCTAATAAAACATTTAATATTTGCAGAAGCTTGTTAAAAACACCCGAATGCATTGAAAGTAAATTACACATAGGCTTCTAAATTATTTTGACCAAACGTATAAAGCCTGCTGAAGAATGGATTTGCATTGCCACTGGGGTTTATATTGATGTAAGTGTGGGTCTTAAAATGAATGCTGTGTATAAGATAAATAAAAATCAGATTATTTACATTTTATGTCCACAGATGAGAGGGAGGCCAAAGAACAAAGGGCTTTCATCAGATAAAAAAGAGGAAAGCAAATATACACTAAAGCAAACCTTTAATAAGCTGGTTGCTATATATGAAACCAATTTATAAACATGAAAGAACACATCACTGCACTGGCATTGGTTCTCAGAATGTAAAAAAAACCTAAACAAAAATGACTATCTGCTGCGACCAGCAGGTCAGTACTGGAAGTGCAGCAAAGTGCTATAAAGGAAAATATCTTTACATAGGCTACTCGCACGTGCTGTACATCCGCAAATGTCGAGCTGTGGTTTATTTAAGAAGTTTGATCCTGGGGAATAATTAGCATGTCTCATCTTGAATTTAGTTGTAGTAGCTACCAAAATGTGCTTTAATAGCAGCATGCTGTAGCAAAGAGGAACATCATAGAATCAATACTAGAGACATGACATGGAATGACAGCACAGGATTTCTAAGCACATCAAATGTCAATCATCCTGACAGCCTATGTGCATCTGAAAGACTTATAGCCTGCATCTGAAAGACATATAGCCTAGACGTACTGCCTTTCAAAACCATTATGTCTTGTATGTTAGCCTCAGGAATAAATATAGCTGACGTTTCAACACATAATAAGAAATATAGGGGTTCAATTACGGGGTCAAGCCCAACCACGGTCGAAAGGGAAATATTTTGGAAACGTCAGATGATCAGAATTTGAAGACCAAGTTTAATACGTGGGAAATGCTCTCAGAACACAATCGAATTGCTTCTAAGTTTTGACCACCGGGTAGCGCTGTCACCAAATTCCCCACTTCCATGTAAAGCGCTTTGAGTGCCCAGAAAAGCACTATATAAATGTAAGAAATTAGTATTGTTATTATTATTATTAAAAACAATTGAAAGTTTAAAAAAAGACACAATGGCATGTGTCGCATATATACAGTATATACTATATATATACTGTATATATACTGTATATATACACATACATACATGTTGTTTTCTTCAGGTTAAGATGGTTTAATTGGCATCAATTGATTTAAAGGGATGAAAAAGGATCTTTCAATTCACTGCCATTCACAGTTCTCATCATGGCTCGACCCAGCCTGAGACAATACACGTACAATATACAGATTATTAACAGTAATATTATAAACGGATAGTTCCCCAAAAATTCAAGCTTTGTCTTAATTTATTCACCTGCATTTCATTCTGTATATGATATTTTGAGATATGTCTCAGTACTTTCATGTCCATACAATGGAAGTCAATGGAGGTTATTCTGCTGAAGAAAGAAAGTTGAGACATCACTCTCTATCGCTCTACATCTCATCAGCTTTAAACTTTTGACACAGTTTAAGAAGAGGCGTTGAAGGAAATGTTCCGCAGAGAAATCTTCAGGAAGTGTGTTCTCTAAACAATCGAATGAGGGAATCATTCATAGTTTGAACAAAAAAACTATTGTTCTGTTAAGCAGAAAAGGGTTTGTCAGTTAAAAAAAGAGAATAAAGACTTTACAGATAATTGACTTTTACAATATAATGCTTTCTTTTCAGATCAATTGTAGTTACAATAAAACTAAAAAATATTCTCTGTTGATTTCATGCAATATACAGCCACATAACACAAATATTCATCATTCCATATTTCTATGAGTTTGTCTAAATGGTACATACAGCATAAGAAACCAATTAACTTGAGCACAAACATGTACGCTGCCACTTACATTACAACTGTGAAAACCCATGACCCCATTTCAGTCGGTCTACAGAACTTCATTATCACACTCATACAATTTTTTTGTATATTTACTATTTTTATAAAAAAAAAAACACGCACACAAAGTGAATGTTGAATAGACGACTAGCGCAATTTCCATACAGTAACGTTGGTTTTATACTTTACAGTTAATTTCTGCTTTTTTTACAAGACACTATTTTTAAGACTCTAAATTACACCAGCTTGTTTCCTTTCAATTAAACGTTTATGGAAGAATTTAGACACTTTTTTAAACACAAGAAACACTTATATTGCTACAAAAGCTTTAGGTTTTTTTAAATATAAGCTAACATGCATATAAAGAATCGCTAGAAAATATAATATAAAATACCGGTTTTACAACATTTACTCACTTAAAATTATATTATGTTCTGATGTCATGATTCTGCCTCTTCATGTCATGTATTTCTTAGTCTTGTGGCAGAGTCATGGCAAAGCCTTAGGTTTTGTGTGGGGAGAGACATCATATGCGCTCTCTCTAGTCTCGTCTTTAGCTCAGCCCCTCTAGTTCCTCGTTTAGCTCTCCATCAGTGTTTCATCCCCTACACCTGTCCCTTGTTAATTATCCTTTGTTTGTCTCCCTGTAAAATATCCTTGTGTCTATTGTCCTGTGCATGTTCGTTGTGCTTGTATGCTTGTTCCCGCTTGTTTGATCGTATGAGTATTGCGTGTTGGCCTTGCCCTGTAGATCTCGTTATCCTTGTAGATTTCCTTACCTGTGTATGTTTATAATTTATCTTGTCTAGTCTTGGTTTTTGCCCCCTCGTGGGAAGTCTTTGTTTTATTGTATACTGCCTTAGTTTAGATTTCCCCCATCGTGGGTGTTTTGTTTGTATTAATACATTCTTTGTTAACCCCTTCACGCTGCCTGCGCTTGGGTTCCTTTCCTGTCACACCCTGACATAACGAATAAGCCTAGTAGAACCCAGCAGGCAACAATGGACACTGGGCGGTCCCACCAAGCTTGCCTCCTCTGCAGTGTTCGCAAGGAGAACATGGACCTCGAGGACTATTTGGACAGGTTCCTGAGCGCCGCAGAGGAGGGGGTCTTCGGGGAGGTGGAACTGGCGGTGCTTTTTAACGCCGGTATCAAGAGCCCTCTTTCGCGAGCAAAGATGAGGGCGCTGAGACCGCTGGACTTTGGCGCCATGTGGCGGTACGCCACGTACCGTTCGGAGTCCAGGGTCTCAGCCGAACCCAGTTACTCATCTCCGCTGGCTGTGATCCCAGAGGGTCGTGCCCTGCAGATAGGGGTTCTGGGCATCGCCACACCGTCAGTCCTCGCCCCCCCCCAGGCCTCTGCACCACCAGCTAGTCTCTGTGGTCTCCTTGGCAGGCGTGGAAGGAGGGAGTCGTGGGAGCTAGCCGGATCTCCCAGCACTTCTCCGCAACGGGCCACCCGTGGGTCGGACAAAGAAGATGAAGCCCAGCTGGCAATCCAGCATGCACTCCAGCCGGTGATTCAGCCGGCACTCCAGCAGGGGGTGATCTTGTTCGTTGTGCTTGTATGCTTGTTCCCGCTTGTTCCCGCTTGTTTGATCATGTGAGTATTGCGTGTTCGCCTTGCCCTGCAGATCTCGTTACCCTTGTAGATTTCCTTACCTGTGTATGTTTATAATTTATCGAGTCTTGGTTTTTGCCCCCTAGTGGGAAGTCTTTGTTTTATTGTATACTGCTTTAGTTTAGTTTTCCCCCATCGTGTTTTGTTTGTATTAATACATTCTTTGTTAACCCCTTCACGCTGCCTGCACTTGGGTTCCTTTCCTGTCACACCCTGACAGTCTGAACTGTGGAAAAACACAAAGAGAACTATGAGAATTATAGTGCGAGAAAAATATGCTTTTTAAACAATATTGAAGTATTTTCTGAGCTCTTTATACAGTCCCAGAAGGACAAGGAGTGTGGGTGAAGTTGGTGGAGAGGGCCGATGGAGTAGCAGTGTTATCTTTACAGATCCATGTTTCAGTCAGTGCCAGAACATTGCGATTTGACTGACTGGCGAAGGCCGGACTGCAGTCTGTCTTGTTGACAGAGAGTGTTTGAAGGTCTTTTTTCTTTGTGATCTCACAAAGTTCTTTCTTTGGTGTTTTTCAGGCATCTTGCATTTAAAGGACATCTAAAATGAAGTTATATTATAATCATTTGTGTTCATTATTTAACTTCTTTTGATTATTGTAATTTTCTAAGTCAGTAATTGTTTTACTTTGATTCTTATCATTAGTGTTTGTGAATGTAGTGGACTTAACTTTGTCTTTGGATTTAATCAGCACAGAAGAATTACAGAATCCTCATGACTTAACACATATGTTTTAGTTAATATATACACTCTTAAGAAAAATGGTTCTAAATAGTTAAAAAAAGGTTCTTTGGCTTGTAACAATAGTAGAACCCTTTTTGGTGCTATATAGAACCCTTTTTATGAGATTCCATAAAGAACCCTGCATTTAAAAAAAGTGCTAAATAGAACCTCAGTGGTGCTATAAAGAACCCTATCTTTATCAGAAAACAGGAGGGGTTTTAATTTAGGTATTTTTTAGAGCTGTCAAAAGACCCAACCAGAATAAAGTTTGTGTTTACATAATATATGTCTATGTACTGTGCATTTTAATAATGTTTTTGTAAATACAAACATACACATGTATACATATTTAGGAAATATTTACATGTATATATTTATATTTAGCAACAATTGAAATTATATATAAATGTTTAATAATTTTTAGATTTTTCTTAAATATATGCATGGGTGTGTATGTGTTAATAAATACAAAATTATTATGCACAGCACACAGATATATATTATGTAAACACAAACTTTTATTGTGGATGCGATTAATCTTTTGACAGCCCTAGTCTTTTTATTTATTTATTTATTTTTTATAGATTTTATGATTTTCTTTTTCCATTTTACAGACATGTAATTCAAGTTATACTTATTTGTCATGCAGCATTCAATATATTTGTACATATTAACACCTTTCACAATTTTGCGAAAAGGTTAAGAAATACGTTTTAGCCCATTAGAAAAAGCACAAAAGCAGTAGAAATGTGAGAACAGAAATTTATAGAAACAAAAGTATATTTATAACCAGGAATATTATAAAAAAACATGATTACTATTTAAAGTTAACTGGTCAGCAAGATTATACATCAAGCAGTGCAGCCAAGAAGTCAGACAGGCAATACAATTATTTGTTATATATTGTATATATATTGTATATATTGTATATATATTGTTATGTTTTCTGTGTTAAGTGGCAGATAACTACATCGATGGCAGATAACTACATCGATTATTTTGAGTTTTTGAGTTTCTGACAAAACAAAAGTAGTGTCTGGCATGAGGCTCAAATTTGCAGGCCATGATCATCGCAGATTCCCACCCCTTTCCATCTATGGCTGTGGTCATCATCATTGAGCATCAGGCCGAACCAGAGCTTAGTCTGTCAGTATCAGGTGTTTTCAGGAGCCTGAAGATGAGACATGGAGACAAAACAAGCTGATGTTAGTGTATGTTAGGTCACTCTCATATGTAAAAATTATGTCATGGCAGAAGTTTGGTTGAGCTGACTCCTGCAGTATAAACATGTTTTTGCCTCAACTGTCAAAGTCAGAGCTCCAGTGGTTTAGAGCTTGGCTTATGATTCACCTGAAACAGAGACATGTATAAGTACTATTAAAACATCCAAAATTTCCAAAGCTGTAAATTGCTATCATTTTAATGTGGAAAGCATAGCAATTTAAAAGAAACATGAATATCACATCAAACATTAAGTATGACACAGTTGTCAGACTTCTGAGGTGAACTGATACTTGGTTAGCACAGCGTGAAAATTACCCGTCTCTTCCAAGTTCACTCCCAGCACAAGGTCATATACAAAACTCTGAAATATCAATAAATAAACCTAAATACAAGTTGTACAACATACTGTTGAAGAAACATTGAGATAATGTGCGTGAAAATATTTTTGAAAAATGGTTTATGGAAGTTCAAACAGTAGAAGTAAATAATGATTGATGCTAGGATAGTATTGTTAATATAAAATTAGTTTAAATATTGAGTAGAGTTTATACATTTTAACTATCGTAAATAATTGGTAAAGCAGATTCCCATAAATTATATAACCATAGAATATCTTAAATTACAAAACAGTCTGAAGTTTAACTGAGTGGTGTGTCAGTCTGCAGGCACCTCAGCAGGACTGTTAAATCAGGACTTTGATTCAGGACAAACAACCAGTCAGGAGGCAGCTTCATTCTTTTTGTGCCAGGGGCTTTCCACGCAGAGAAACAAAGAAGGGTATTTTGCATGTATTTTATGACCCCAGTCCCCTAGTTAATCAAGGGCATCATGTTTATGTTTATGTAGGCCACTGTGATGTTGAGAAAAGCACATTACACATACATGCACATATTAGAAATTCTTCCATATAGCCTACATGTTATTTTCTTGTTTTGATTTACAGTTCTCAATTCAAATACTTTTAGCGAAATTTGTATTTATCTTTTCCAAAGAGAGATATTAAAGGGGCGCTATCCCAGAAAATGCACTTTTAAATGTTTATCTACCAGAAATTGAGTCGCCAGCGTGTGTGCAGAAATGTGTTATAAATCCATCTATTCTTCTTTTTGTAATCTCCTGTAAACCACAACAGTGACACAAAACAGGCTGATGGGGAAACCCTAACAATCTGATCTCACATTGTGTACGCCTGCCCATGACCGCTCACAGACTCTGCCTTATGAGCACGTAGTTCCCACCTTGCCAGAGGTGCCATTTTCAGGCAAGAGCAGATGTAGCCACTAGCCAGCGACAAAAATGTCTCAAATGTGTACTGTTGTTGGATGTAAAATGGAACATAAAAGGAGGCCAGGAGGAGACCTTTCCGACGAGACGGGTTCGTCCTGCTGCGACATGGCGGCCGGAGTTATTAACTATTGAATGTCCCGGGAGGGACGCCGAAATTCTGCGTCCGAAGAAGAATCACTTTTTTCGGATTGACAAACCAACATTCACCGGTCCGTATCTCCGGGCCCGGAAAGACTTACAGAAACGAAACAGGACTCATTTCTAAGGTCTCCGTCAGGGCATTCGAACGACGCTGACCGCGAGTCAATGCGGCCGGAAAGTCGGAAAGGTTGAAAAATCTAAGCTCCGGGATCCGGTGGCCCAGCGCCCAGAAGAATATGCTCCGGCCAGTCGCCTTCCGCCGAATGTATCTCCGGCTCCCGGGGTCGCGGCGAGTCAACGCGGGTCAGTGTAGCATGGGTTTCGCAAAAAAAAAATATTCTCAAGAGTGGATCAATTACACATCGTTTTTAAATCGCCTTAATCGCCACAAGTACTCTGAATGCATGTTTTTGCCTATATCCGTGATTGTGTCTGTTAGTAATATGCATGCACATGATTAATCATCAATGGCCAACATTTCATATAACGTCTCGGTTACGTCTTTAACCTCAGTTCCCTGATGGAGGGAACGAGACGTTGTGTCAAACCGACAGATGGGGTTCGCCCTTGAGATCCTATCAACTCTGACTACTTTTAAAAAGGCCAATGAAATTTGCATGCCTGGCTCCTTCTCTGGATGTCCGGTATAAAAGGAAGCCGGCGTGCTTCATTCATTCACCTGTGTTCTGAGGAGCCTGAGAGCCTCTCACGACTGCTGCAGAGAGCGATACGCGTTGTGGCATAAGGGAACTGAGGTTACAGACGTAACCGAGACGTTCCCTTTCTGTCGGTCTCTGGACGTTGTGTCGAACCGACAGATGGGGTTCCCCTGGAAAACGCCACTACACTGTATCGTGTCACAATCTCTAGCGGAGCGACGGTGACAGGCCTGTGCGTGTCATACACGAGAGCTTTCGCAAAATTGTTACCTTCCATTGTGATGGTCGGGGGTCCCAGCACTTTCTTGGAGAAAGATGGGCAGGCCCTGATCGGTAACCTTTCACGTACGTAGGCCTTATCTCTCTTACTGGCGAGAGGCCGCCCGGATCGGGTTTCACCGGGTGAGCGCAGCTTCCTTAATTAGGGATGCGCTGCCGAGGCCACTTCCAACCAAGAGGGAGGAGATAGTGGATATAGACATGGTTTCGCCGTAGGGAAGATTGCATGGGACATGCGTACTGAGAAGTTAACCGCGAGGTGGAGGTCCACCTGGGGAGGTCATGGGTTACCAGGAGTGTGAACCATTCATGAGGATACATCAGACGGAACAACCCAGGGAGGGGGTGTTACAGACGTCCGGTAGCACTAGGTCCGGTTAGAGCTATCTGTGATAGCTCATATGTTGTCCCGGCCTAAGGGGGAAGGCTGCTCTGCCTAGCCGACCCCCAGGGGCTGCTTGCTTGGTGATGGATGGGATGCCTGTTCTTAGCCACGTGGTGGGGAAGAAGGGAGGCAGATAGCACACTGACCCAACCTGCTGGAGGGTGGGAAGGTGCTTTCGCAGGCATACGCCCAGCTGGGTGCCGGTCCTACACGTGGCCATGCAGGACGCGGGCTGATACCGGTTTACGCGGAGTCGCGAGGGTGTTTGGGCGTAGCCCAACCTGCAGCTCTGCAGATGTCTGCCAGAGAGGCGCCCCTGGCCGGGGCCAACTGGGACCGGGATGTCGTTGTGACGGCGTCCAAGGTCTGGTGCGCCAATCTCTGTTTGGAGACAGTCCTCCCTTCTGTCCTCTGAAACAGACAGAGAGCTGATCAGAGCCCTAAGCTCTGCATGCGGTCCAAGTAGAGGCGCAGCTGGCGTGCTGGACACAACACGAGTGGGGTTGGGTCTTGCTCCCTGATAAGGAGCACCTACAAGTTCGCCACCTGGTGGTGGGAACTTTGGGCACGTGGCAGGGTCGGGGTCCCAGGATAGCGTGAGACTTACCGGACCCTAATTTTAGGCAATCGGGGGACACGGAAAATACTTGTAAGTCCCCTTCCCTCTTGGAGATGAACGCCAACAAGAGAAGTGTCTTCATCGTGATGAGGAAGAGCAGCCTCTCTGAGGGCTCGAAGGGTCTGAGCCCGCCACGAGGGTACGGAGTCCACCATCACGCGCCCCTTAGGGATCCACTTATCAGGTTGTGCTGCCCTAGGGACTTCAGCCACTGAGTAGTGATGAGCGGATGCTGCAAACACTTTTAGTGTGGAGGGGGAGTGGTTTAGTCTCTAGTCCCTTAGGAACAGCCTGTTCCGATCGAGCACCTCCGTGGGTCTTCTCATCGAAAAGACCACCGGGACAAGAAGGGGCGCCACTTATAGGCGTACTGCTGCCCGGTGGTAGGGGCCCAAGCCTGAGTGATGGCTCCACCACAGGGAGGGGGGATAGCCAACTCGTCTCGTCCTGTCCAGGGGCCAGACATGGGGGCTACAGAGGTCTGGCCTGGGATGCCATACCGTGCCCTTCCCCCGAGAAAGCAGGTCTTTCGTCAAGGGAATCAGTCAGGGGGGAGTTGTTGTCAAGAGCATTAGCTCCAAGAACCAAGTCTGGTTGGGCCAGTAGTACTTCATGCTCCTTTTCCCTGACCTATAACAAGATCTGTGCAATGAGGTTCACTGGGGGGAAAGGTATCATTCCGCATGTCGCGCAGCCAGCTATGCACCAGGGCCTCCGTGCCGAGGGAAGTCTCGGAGGGAGTGCCAAAGCGGGAGATGGGTGGTGTTCAAAGAGGCGCCTGAGCCTGCCCGAACAGCACCCCGAGAGCTGGAGTGCGCAGAGGTGGAGTCCCCACTCTCCGCAAGGCGTCAACTGATGAGAGAGCGGTGGGCTGTCTGGTTCAGATTGCCTGGGATATGTGTGGCCCACAGGGAGCGGATCACCTGCTGACTCCAGAGGAGGAGGCGTCGGGCGAGTCGTTCGTACGCGCTACCCAGCACGTGTACAACTCTAGGCACTGATATCCCAGCGTAGGCGGGGCCTCGTCCTCGCCCCAATACTGCTTGCCCGTTGCACACTGCACCCTCAACCCTGCAGGAAGGTGTCTGTCGACATGTCTTCCCGAGAAAAGGTCTCCAGGAGGCCGTGCGGACGCGGGCTTTCTAACTGTTCCAAACCTGGGGTCCAGCACAAAGGTGTTCTCGGTCTCCCTGGGGTATTCCCTTGATGGGTAGGCGTGGCTTGGAGCCGCGCGCAAACCCAGGGTACCGCGGATTAGCGCTTGCAATAATCCTCATGTCACCCTCGGTGCTTGCCGGAGCGGACGGCAGGGCCGTAGCCCTGCGGTCACGAAACGGGGAGCAAAACAAGGTGGCAGCTGGTTCCCGGGGGAAGACTGCTGCCTGTGATTCAACGCAGTGCGGGCAGGACATATCCACAATGGCTACCTCAATGTGCTGGAAACCCAACAACCGAGGCAGACATCATGTCCATCCCCCTCCTCGATGAGTATGTTGCACCTGAGAGAACAGCGGGACATGCCACGCTGGAGAAATTTGCTTTTTTAGAAGGAAATTGCTTCTTCTAGAAAGATCTCGAACACTTCTGGCACCGCCGAGATGCCCAGGGGAAAGTCGCTGCAGGAAGCTGATCGCTGCACCACGTCGTGAGAATCCGGCGATGTAGATACGAGCAGTCTTGTAGTCAGGAGCGAAGGCTCTGAAGAACAAAAGGAGAATGAATGCTGCAATTCTTCAAATCAATTAATTCGCCAATTTCATTGGCCTTTTTAAAAGTAGTCAGAGTTGATCTCAAGGGCGAACCCCATCTGTCGGTTCGACACAACATTGAGAGACCGACAGAAAGGGAACAGTCCTACTCAAGTGATATTGCATTAATATTGTGAGCCATGATGATATGGAGCCATATAAAATGACTACGAGAGTGATAATGCATTTATACAACAGTTTGACGGCACGTGTGTAAATAAATCAGAAAAAACGTTGCATTGTGATTAAAACCCTCAGTTATTTAAAGGAACTTGGGAACTACTTACGCCACGAATTCCAGCCCAACATTCTGTTAAACGAACCTCCGTTACTAATTCCAAACTTCCTTAGCGTAGTCATAACTGAGAAATGATGAGGCAGAACGTGCATGTGAATGAAAAAGACAAAGACTGTAAAAGGCAACTCAACGAGAATGCGTTATTTCCATTGCATTGCAGTATTTTCCATTGTTTTTGCTGTAAGAGACACCATTACTTTTCCTACTATGGTAGTCAATAGCGCCTCAGAACTGAGTTGCTAACATTCATCCAAATATCTTTCTTTGTGTTCAACAGAACAAATCTGTTCTGTCCATATCACGAAGGAGAGCAGGAGCATAAGAGAACGAGCGACCGGACCGTCACTAAGAGAGGACCGGGCCCGGACACATGTTAAGTTGATTTATGTTTGTGTTGACGGCAGTCGTCCGTGAGGGGCTGCCGGCTGTTTATTTAAATTGTAATTATTTGATTAAATGTTTAAACGTTTGCCGGTTCCTGCCTCCTTCCTTCCTTTTATTGAACCTTTCTACAATGTCCTTCTGCAGGCCGAGTGAAGTAAGACAAGCACAGTAAAGCTGCGTAGCAAAGAGGTCGCGAGAAGCTAATATGCTCACTGAGGAAAGGTAGTCACGGTTTATATAGGACTATAGAGTTTATTGGTACACGGCAAATACACGTAGTCCAGTAGCTCAGTGGTAAGAGCATTGCGTTAACATGCGGTTGTGGGTTTGATCCCAGGGGATTGCAAATACCTATGTATAGGATAATGCAATGTAAGTCGCTTTGGATAAAAGCGTCTGCCAAATGCATAAATGTAAATGTAAACCAAGCAAAAAAGAGTGCCTGGGAATTCCTGGACACAGCTCAGTAAGCAAACAAAAGTCTGTGTGTAATCCAAGTCTGGATCCAAGTGTGGCGACTAAATCCAATTCTCCGTGTTCTGGAAGACAACGTGGAGAAGCGCGCACACACAGCTAGTAATCAAGACACGAGTTACAAACAATACATCGCCGCGGGGACTGAAAGAAAATGGGAAGGTTAAATAGCGGCGTCGGGAAAAAAAAACAGTGTGGGTGATGAGCAAATCAGCCTTGTGAGTAGTTTAACAGGGAAAAGGGGGGAAAAGCAACATTTGAGAAACGAAAACTAAAACAACCAAAACAACAAACATGACAGAGAATGAAACAGAAAGTAAGGAAATCACCTCATACTGGGATGTCATTCTTGGCACCAATCCAGATTTTTTCCATTATGTACTGTATATAAACTCGCATAGCTGAGACTGATACTGTACCTTCACTTGAGGATTATTCATTTTAAAGGTTTGTTGATATGCTCAATACATCAGTGTTTGCAAGGACTTTTTTCTTTGTGATCTCACAAAATTCTTTCTTTAGTGTTTTCCAGGCATCTTGCATTTACAGGTCTTGAACAAGAATACAATGGCAAAAAACACAGGTATGTTAAAATTTCATCAATTTCATCACAAATCAGTGTCAAATCATCATTTAACATCATATTTTGACCTCTACAGACATGATGCCCAGAGATCTCACAAACAGCCCAGAGTTTGTTCGGGAGCTTCTTCCAGCTGCTGAGCGTACAGCTTTGCTCTATCATCTCTCTTACCTCTGTTTGGCGAGTTTCCCTAAGTTGGAGAGGACTCTCAGACAGCGTGCTGTTGAAAATCAGCTTCTCTTTGTCTCCTCTGAAGTTCTTCTTCTAAAGGTAAGTCTCAAGATCTTATGGTAACTCAATTGTAATTGTTGTACTTATGGTAACGTAATAAAAAGATATAAAAAACATCATTCCTAATTCATGCATGAAAGGATTACCTGGTGACTGATTTATTGAATGGAATATATTTATTAAATGTATAATGTAGGAAGTATGGTGATTATTTAATGTGTTTAGTGGTACTTTTCTTTGTGGAGAAAATAGGAAGACATGCAGAAATTATCTTAAGATAAAAACTGAATTCTGACTATGGCAGCCAAGCTAATTCTCCTGTCTATAGTTATAGTTTCTGTTTTCTGATAAATTGATAAAAGTGCTTGGACTCCTACTAAATGGTTTAATGTAGAATGTATAGCAATGCATTTCACAGACTTTGATCTTACAGCTTATTATACGATCAATGTGAATAAATCAGGTAACATTTCTGTTGTCTTTTAGTGTGTGACCACAAGTGAGAATTTGATTTCCTCGCTGTTGCCCATGCTGAGGCTTAGTGTTGAAAATAATCAAACCATTTTGGCTGTGAAGTCTCTGGAAAAAGCAAAAGCATGGATCATTGAAATTGTTGGGAGAGTGAAAGAAATCATAGACAGGTAACCTAATCGAAAATATGAACTACAGTATATTAAATGTTTGTTGATTCACATGAATGTATACTACAAGTGTTACTGTATCAATAATGACAAAAGACATTATAATTGATGAATCCAAATGAAACTGTGATGAGCAAATTATTTATCTGTAATGTCATATGATCAGATATGAAAAACACAACTATAATGTGGCTTCAAGCACCAGTGATGTCATTCTTGAAAAGACAGAGACGGAAAAGGGAAAGGTGGAAACATCCAGTGAGATCCAGAGTATAGGGAAGATTATGGACAAGTTCCAAGATGACCTGAAGAAAATCTCTGAGAAAATAGGAGAAACTGAGACAAAGATTCAAGAAAAAAATGCAGAGCTACAGAATCACGTCAGCGATATTTGTCGTAAAAGTCATGGTTTGGGTATCCTGGCTGCAATTGTGCCCTTTATTGGTCCGCTTATTAAATCCATTTATGATACTTCAACCGCCCCTGGTGCGACTGCTAAAACCAAAGCTCTCACCAATGAATTGTCTCGACTCTCCTCTGAGAAATCAGACCTGAGAAACAAAGACTGGAACATCCAAGTTCAGATGACTGATCTGCAGCTAAAGTTGGCAACTTTGAAAATAAAACAGGGTGAGATTCTTTCAAATGCTTAAAGATGAACTCCTCAGATTGAAAGTTTGTTTAAATTAATAGATTCAAATAGAGCGATCAGTGATATTTTGGGTTTGCTTCGCATTGTTTCTCTAGGTACAATACCCGACCCTGTCCATCTGGGGGAGGTCCAAATGTGCCTTACTCAAATCCAAAAAATATTGATTCAGCTTCAGAAGTTTTGGATGTCAGTGGGGGAACTTCTGGATTCTCTGCAAAAGAAAACCTTTGTTGGAGAGGACATCCTTGAGATTGAAATGAATGAAAAAACTAAGAGCATCTTTCTGGATTCTATTGATATAGCAGAAGAGGTAAAGTAACATACAAGAACAGTAACTATCCTTTGGTAAAAATGATTTATAATGTCCCTTTGATTGCATAGCAACATGTAAATAGTGTTGTGATCATTTTTGTACCTCATTTGCAGTATTGGAAGAACTTTGGCCAAGGCTGTCTGACAGCAAAGGACATCTTTAGCTTAAAGTGTAAGGATGCATACAAGTTCCTGGAGTCCAGTCCTCCTGTAGACACAGTCGAGTGGAAACAAGAGTATGAGTCTGTCATGGAGAAGCTGAAGAACATAAGTCCTGATCCCTTATGTGAGGCAAACAAAGCTGCCATAACTGAGTAACATACAATACAATTTACTGATGGCTGCATCTTTAACCATAACATTATAATACTTATGAAATTAACTGTTGATAACAACTGTTCTGAATAACATGTTTCATTATATTTGACTTGTGTTTTCATGTTTAAAATATTAAAATGATAAAGAACACCCCCACTATTCTGTAAGTTAGTCATTGTTTTCTGTTCACCAAACTTATACCAAAACTGTGTATGCCTATATGTAGCCTAATGCTGTGGTTTATAAAGTTTGCCTCATTTATCTTTATTTATTTAGCTTGTTTATTACTGCAGTATTCCGTAAATCACGGTAAAAAATTAAGGTAATTACAAAATCATGTGTTTACTGTACATACAGAACATGTAAAATAAAAGTACAGTACTGTAGCCTAGATGCCAGTGCACATTTTCAATATAAAGATCAAGCCATTATTCAAGTTGTAGTCCACTACATATTTTAGAGCTAAAACAATATAAAACTTGCATACACATGCTTTCTAAAAATTCCTGAATGACTTAACTGCAGAATCTCACGTGAGCTCCACTGTCCTCACCCTGATTGGTGGTAGTAGCCGTATTGTGTTACTGCTTGTAGTGGAGTAGGCGGGGCGAGACCGTGAGTCGAGGCCGGTGAGTGAGTGTTAATGAGCGTCAGCTGTACACGCACCGGTCTCGTATCACGGTGGAGATTGGGAGCATAAGAGAATGAGCGACCGGACAGTCGAAGAGAGAGGACCGGGCCCGGATACATGTTAAGTTGATTTATGTTTGTCTTGTCATCCGTGAGGGGCTGCCGGATGTTTATTTACTTTGTTATTCTTTAATTAAATGTTTAAATTAAAGAATAACAAAAGTAAAATATAGCTGCAAGCAGCAATCATCGGGTTCGAGCGATTTAAGGCGTGTAATGTACGTTTGCAGTCGTCGACTAGGCTCAGGAATCGCACAGTAACACATCCACGACGGATGACACTCTCCCACACCAAGAAAAATGACAGAACTTGTCTGTAACGGTTAATACGGACCACGCATGCTTACACTCGTATACCAAAAACAGGCGTAAACCGATAATACTAAAGCGACGAGTGAATTGAACAAATTCTCATGTCTCTACGATGATTTTTTGCAGAGATATAGATCTTGCTAAACGGTTGCTAAGCTAACCTGTTCGGTTGCCATGGGTGTGGAATAGCACCTGTCAATTAATAACACATCAAACCACAAGTCAAACGAACCAAGCCCTGTGTTTCTATAATATTCTACTGCAGAGATGTTGGTCTGGCTAGTGTTGGACTTTATAGGCGTCCTTGCATATTCAAAAATTGAAGGGAGACGATTTCCAATGAAATGAGGTTTATTAACCAGATAACAAAAAATGCAGCATGCTGGGTTGTTGGACGAACACTCCTCTGTCCTCTCAAAAACCAACAACCCCCAAAGTACTGGTCACACAATATATATGGTATGTCACGACGATCTCTCTTCTGCAGGGGTCGGGGGTCCTCCCTTGTTTCCACCAATCACCAACTTCTGCTTTGTCCTTTTGGGTCCTGCAAAACAACATTCCACATACCTCCCCCACCCTTCTTACACATGCCACATACCTCCTGTTGCAAGCACCTTAATATCGCACACAGGCCCTCACTGCTTTCACAGTGCAGACCACACGTTGAATGAATGTATGAAACAAAAATATATAATTCACACCATAAGAAACACGCAATAAAATATGTAATAACAACAGTAATATCCCTCACTAGACGGTTGCTAAAATAATCTGTTTGGTTGCTAAGGGCGTGGCTTGGCAGCTGTCAATTGATAAAGAACAAAGCCATTAGCAAAAAAAGCAACTCCTGTGTCTCTAACAAATTCTATTGCAGATATATAGGTCTTTTTTGTTAATACAATGCACATTCTTTAAAAATAGCTTATTTTGTGTTCTGAAGAATTGATTAAAAAAAATACGACCAATTTAAATAGATAATTGATTCACATTCATGGTGTGCAACAATATTCCAGAAGGCCGTGCCATTTAACTGATGCTTATTTGGTAGACTCTGGTGACTCTGAAGGCCATTGGAGTACAGTGAGCTCATTGTCATGTTTAAGAAACCCGTTTGAGATCATTTGAGCTTTCTGACATGGTCCATTTTCCTGCTGGCAGTAGACATCAAAACATGGACATGGTTGGCAACAATCCTCAGGTGGTATGTGTAATCTAATATATCCCATACCATATATCCAATTGTTTCTCCCTTCTGATGCTCAGTTTGAACTTCAGCAAGTGGTGTTTACCACGTCTAGATGCCAAAATGGATTGAGTTTATGCCATGTGACTGGCTGATTAGCAATTTGATTAGCAAATTATGTATTTATTAAAGACAAGTTTAACATAGTCATTTAAATGTATGATATTTCACCTTTTTGGCTGTTGTGAAGGCATGCCTCTTCCTATGAGAATCACATGTTGCATGCTTGTTTTGTGTCATAATATGTATAATACTACTTAATGGCAAGTCAGTTGGATTATTTATTAAGGAGTAGCGACCTTCACCGTACTCGTTTCACGCTAATATCATAAAGGACCCTGTTATGGTCACAAAACTAAAAAAATGTTTTCAATGTTTTTGATGATTATTGACCTAGAGAGTCCAAAGAAATGCACTGTGGTGGAAATTTTGAAATTGCTTGAAAATCCTTGAACAAGTTTGCAAAAGTAGGTTTTTTACATCATCACCAATAACTCACAAACCATTTGATAGACATCAATGGTTCAAGAGGCAAAGTTGTTATGAATGAGAAGATCTATCGTTTGGTATCAATAATTTGTGTATTAGTCAAATGTCACGTGACACACAGTTGTCTATGCCACCAAAAGACATGAACATTTTGCCATTTTTACTGTTATAGCGCCACCTAGTGTCCAAACGCCACGTTCTTTTGTATGTGACCTCGGAGTGATGGTCTACACATATTTCCCGAGCCCCGTGATGATATGTTTAGCCGTTCTGGATTTATGGCCATTTAAATGTGATAGGCTCCGCCCATTTTTCAATTTTGGCGCCCCTAAGCGACCGTGAAAGGAAATTTCTACTTTTTTTCGATAATTATTTACAATCACTTTCCACAAAAGTCATCTGCATTGTTTTGGTTCCGATCGGTCGAAAAACCAACGACTAGTTTGCGAAAGTAGGTTTTTGACATCGTCAGCTATAACTCACGAACCGTTCGTTCAACAGAAGTTGTTCCAGAGGCAAAGTTGCTCAGAATGAAGAGATTTATCATATGATATAAATAGTTTGGGTATATGTCAAATGTCACGTGATACACAGTTGCTTATGGACTCCAAAAGCGTTATTACGCCCCCGGTGGCCGAATAAGTTCATATTTCTTACAGACCTTCAGGACCATGAGACGAATAAGCCCAGTGAGTGTCGTTTCGATCAGCCTTTGTTAACCCGGCCTAATGAGGGCTCAAACTTCATTGACCAATGGCGGCCATGTTTTTTGAGATACGCCAATGTCCTTTTTGACAGTCATGGGACATGACACAAAGACACACCATACCAAATAATAAGTCAATCGGGCAAACTGTTGCCTAGATATAGCCATTTTTGAGTTTATTCCTATTATAGCGCCACCTAGTGGCGGATCGCCACTTATTTTTTAATTTAACCTCAGACTGAGGGTCTACGTATATGTACCAAGCCCACGAAGATATCAAACGGTTCACGATTTATGGCCGTTATAGCTAAATATGCCACTTCCGGTTTGGACGTTTTAGCGCCACCTAGCGCCATTCACACTCCACAGAATTCAGCGTTGGTTAGGTTCCGATAGGGCAAAAATCCAGGGACTAGTTCATTTTTGAGTCGTACGTTTTTTAAGTTTTGAGCCAGTGATTACACTGATATAAGACACTTGGGTGTGCGACAAACGGTTTAGGGGCTACGATCAAAAAGGCGGTTTTCATCGCTGTAGCGCCCCCTATAGGCCGATATGGCTGGCTCCGTGTATCTGAGTAGCGACAAGGACTACTACCATCTGACCGAGTCTCAGCTCTGTCGGCCTTACGGTTTGGGCTGCAGTATCAGTTTTATGGCAGAATAAAAATAAGAAGAAGAATAAAAATCGGGCTTGAAACCTTAAAATCTTAACAAATACGATAGGTTTCTAGCCCTTCGGGCTCGAACCCTAATAAAAATCCTATCAAATACAATAGGTTTCAAGCCCTTCGGGCTCGAGCCCCTGCAGTATTTCTAGCCCTTCGGGCTCGAACCCTAAATATTACTACAAAAACGTCTCGGTTACGTATGTAACCTCGGTTCCCTGATGGAGGGAACGAGACGTTGTGTCGAAGACGACAGATGGGGTTCGCCCTTGAGAACCAATCAACTATGACTACTATAGAAAAGGCCAATGAAATTTGGCGAATGAAATTTGCATGCCGGGCTCCGCCCCCGGATGTCCGGTATAAAAGGAAGCCGGCGTGCAGCATTCACTCATCTTTTGTTCTGAAGAGCCTGAGAGCCTCTCACGACTGCAGCAGAATACGATACGTGTTAGTGGCATAAGGGACACAACGTCTCGTTCCCTCATCAGGAACCGAGGTTACATACGTAACCGAGACGTTCCCTTTCTGTCGGTCTCTCGACGTTGTGTCGAAGACGACAGATGGGGTTCTCTATGGAAAACGCCACAACGCTGTATCGCGTCACAATCTCTAGCGAAGCGACGGTAACAAGCCTGGGCGTGTCAGCTCGATGCTTTCGCGAAACTGTAACCTTCCAGTGTGGTGGTCGGGGGTGAGCTTTCTTGGGGAAAGATGGGAACAGCCCTGACCGGTAACCTTTCACGCGGAGGCCTTAGCTCTCTACTGCGAGAGACTTCAAGGAAGCCAACAGACTTCCTCTACTGTAGGCGGTGCGCTGCAGAGGCCACCTCCTACCCGTGGGGAGGAAAACGGTGGATAAGGTATGGTCTCGTCCTTGGAGGAGAACGCATGGAATGTGCGGGCTGAGTAGTTAACCGCGAGGTGGAGGTCCACCTGGGGCTCATGGGTTACCAGGAGTGGGAACCATCATGAGGATACATCAGACGGAACAGCCCACGGGGGGGGTGTTACAGGCGTCCGGAAGCACTAGGTCCGGTTAGAGCCAGGGATGGCTCACATGTTATCCCGGCCTAAGGGGGAAGGCTGCTCTGCCCAGCCAACCCCCAGGTGGTGCTTGCTTAGTGATGGATAGAATGCCTATTCTTAACCAATTGGTTGGGTAAGAAGGGAAGCGGATAGGGTACCTGTCCTTAGCCAGAGTAGGGTAAGGAGAGAGGTAGATAGCACACTGACCCAGCCTCCTAGAGGGTGGGGGTGATGCTTTCGCAGGCATACGCCCCGCCGGATGCCAGTCCTACATGTTGCCACGCAGGACGTGGGCTGACACCGGGTTTACGCTAGGGTTGCTTAACCCCTGCGAAGGTGTATGGGCGTAGCCCAACCCACAGCTCTACGGATGTCTGCTAGAGAGGCGCTTCTGCCAGTGCCCAGGAGGTGGCTATACCCCCCTCAGTGGGCATGGGAGAATCTGAGATTGGAATGTCGTCGTAACGGCATCCACGACTCAGTGCGCCAACCTCTGCTTGGAGACAGCCTTCCCCTCTGCTGTCCTCCAATACAGACAAGGAGCTGGTCAGAGCTACTGAGGCCCGCGTGCAGGGGATGGGGTTGGGTCTTCCTCCCCAATGGGGAGCGCCTGCAAGTTCACCACTTCGCCCCGTAAGGGAGTAGTGGGAACTTTTTGGGCACGCATCCGGGCCTGGGTCTCAAGATAACGTGAGAGCTACCAGGGCCGAATTCAAGGCAATCCGGGGACACGGAGGATGCTCGGAGGTGCCCTACCCTCTTGAAGGAAGCGAGCGCCATCAGGAGGGCCGTCTTACTCGGGGGTGAGGAAGATCGGAACCTCCGAGGGGCTCTTGGGGGGCCCAGAGGCCCCCCCGAGGACCCCTTAGGGTCCCAAGAGGGTATGGAGCGGAGATGAGGCGGGAGCCGCCCTCTCGCACCCCTTAGCAACCTGGCGACCAGGTCGTGTCATCCTAGAAACTTTCCATCAACTGAGTTGTGATGAGTGGCGACAGCGACTACATACACACTCAGTGTGGAGGGGAGATGTTAGTCTCCAGTCTCGTAAGAAGGACAACACAATCCTGATCGAGCACCTCAGTGGGTCTTTCTCGTTGAGAGAGACACCAGGACAAGAAGCGGCGCCATCTAGAGGCGTGTAACCGCCCCGTAGATGGGGCCCTAGCCTGGGTGATGGTCTCCGCCATAGAGGGGGAGTAGCCAACTCAGGAACTTCTCATCCCGTCTAGAGACCAGACATGGTGTTCCAGAGGTCTGATCTGGGATGCCAGAACGTGTCCTTCCCCTGAGAGAGCAGGTCCTCTGTCAGGGGAATGGGTCAGGGGGAGTCGCTGTCCAGAGCATCAGCTCTGACGCCAAGTGCGGTTAGACCAGAGCGGTGTAACCAATAACACTTGGTGCTCCTCTTCCCTGGCCTTGCACAGTGTCTGTGCAAGGAGGCTCCTGGGGGGGGGGGAAGGTGTGCTTCCGCCCGTCCCGCGGTCAGCTGTGCGCAAGGGATATCCGTGTCGAGAGCCTCGGACCGGGAGTACCAAGCGGCCTACGCGGGGGTGGAGTCGCCACTCTCTACGAGGCATAAACTGACAAGAGAGCGCGACGGCTGTCTAGTTCAGTTTGCCGGAGGTGAGTGTGGCCCACAGGGAACGGATCACCTGTTCACTCCACCGGAGGAGGCGTCGAGCAAGTTGTGTTAGCTGCTGTGAGCGAACACCACCCTAAGATCTGATGTACGCTACAGCTGTAGTGCCGTCCCTCCGGAAGGCCGCGTGGACGCGGACTTCCTCGTCGCGGGTCTCGCCTCCCCCGACGGGCGGGGGGTGAGCGGGGCCGCCTCGGACCAGCACGTGCTTGTCCCGTACGAGAGGCCGCAGCCTGCTCAGTGCAAGTAGCACTGCCCACAACTCCTGGCAATTGATATGCCAGCGCAGGTGGGGGTTCGCCCAATGCCCCGCTGCGTGCCCGTTACACACTGCACCGCACCCCTGCAGGGAGGCGTCCGTCGTCACCACGACTTGCCTCATAACCTGCCCTGAGGGACCTTAGTCCTTCGAAAAAGTCATGGAAGACCAGGGGTTTTGGTGCGTCGGCCGCAGGGCGTCATCACCATGCGCCTGCTGCCGGTGTGCCACGCTCTCCTCGGAACTCGACTCTGAAGCCAGTGCTGGAGCGGTCTCATGTGCATCAACCCGAAGACCATCAACCTGAAATGTTCCAGGCAGTTCAACACCGGCTGGGCGCGTACTGCGGACAGTTGCGCCGACATGGTGACAGAGTTGAGTTCCCTACCGAGAAAGAGGAAGCTCTGCCCTGGGGAGAGCTAGTCCTTTCCTCGGTTGACCTGGATTCCCAATCGATCTGGGTGCCGGAGCACCAGGCCCCTTGTATACATAACAGATCTCACGAGTGTGTCAGGCCAGTCGTTGAAATAGTTAAGTACCCGCACACCTTCCTCCCCTCAGGGAGAAAGGGCGGCTTCCACGATCTTTGTGAAGACCGTGGAGACAGGGACAGACCGAAAGGGATTTCAGGTCGATTGCCACGAACCAATCCTGACACCTGATGGATGTCAGGACGCGCCTCTGCGTGAGCATCCTGAGCAGCAGCTTGTGAAGGTGCTTAGTTCAGGGTACGCAGACCTCCGGGGCGCAACCCGCCGTCTTCTTGGGAACGATGAAGTGCGGGTTGTAACCCACCGAACATCTTGGTTTGAGGGACGAACTCGATGCCTGTTTGCCAGAAGGGTGGTGACCCCTACCCGAAGTATGTAGGCGTCCCTAGCCTCAGACAGAGGGAGAGATGATGCCCCAACTTGGGAGAGTCTCTGGCGAACTGGATCGAGTAACCAAGACGGACCGTCTGCCTTAGCCACCGAGACAGTGTGGGCAGCTCGAGCTCCCAGGGACTGTGACAGGGGGACCAAGGGGACGGTCTGCTTCACCATTCCCATGGAGGGTGGTTCGATGGCTGGCGGAGCTAACCCTGTCGCGGGGAGGGGGCCCCGGAGGGAAGGTTGGCTCTGCCTACTTACCTGCCTGGCGGGACAGCTGCACGCACTGTCTTTGAGAGTGGTAGCAGCTGTCGTGTGTGTACGACCCTACGCCTCGCCAGGGCGTGGGGTCGGTTTTGCCGGGCACAGTCCAGTGGAGTGTGCGATCGGCAGGAACGAACTCCCAGGGGAAACAGAAAACTCTCTGTGAGTAAGTGGGCGCCAGGCCCTGAGAAGGGCCCGGTTTTGGTGACGAGGCAGGAGTCGTCCCGTACCGACTGATCAGAGCCGTAGTTGTGAAGGTCGGGCCCGATGTTGCTCCCCCTGGGGTCTTCCCGTCAGTGTCACTTCTCGTGAGAAGTTAGCTGACGGGGTGAGGTTTCCCCCTCGACCTCGACTTCCGGGGTGCCACCAGTGGGGGCACAGTAACCGGAGCCGATGTGGAAGGGGTCCTGGGCTGCCGGGAAACAGACATGACGTGAGATCTCGGAGGCTTGAGGGCGGCCGAGTCGCAGCGTGGTAAAAATGTGGCTAATCGCCACTGTCTGCTTTCACCGTCAAAAACTGCTGAGCGCAGTCCTCGACGGTGTACCAACAGCCCACCCTGCGAGACGGGTGTATCAAGAAAGCGGACTTTCTCGGTGTCACTCATCTGCGCAAGGTTCAGCCGGGGGTGACTCTCCTGGACCACTTCCGTGGACATCGTCCGACCCAGGTCCCGTGCCGCCACCTTGGTCGCTCCGTAGAGAGCGCTGTCAGTGGCGGCACAGAAATCCTGCATTATACCTGGGTCGGCCTTACCCTCGTGGAACTCTCTCAACGCCCTGGCCTGGCGGACCTGCAGGATGGCCATGGCGTAGAGAGAGGAGGCAGCCCGGCCCATCAGGTGTCAGGATTGGTTCGTGGCAATCGACCTGAAATCCCTTTCGGTCTGTCCCTGTCTCCACGGTCTTCACGAAGATCGTGGAAGCCGCCCTTTCTCCCTGAGGGGAGGAAGGTGTGCGGGTACTTAACTATCTCAACGACTGGCCTGACACACTCGTGAGATCTGTTATGTATACAAGGGGCCTGGTGCTCCGGCACCCAGATCGATTGGGAATTCAGGTCAACCGAGGAAAGGACAAGCTCTCCCCAGGGCAGAGCATCCTCTTTCTCGGTAGGGAACTCAACTCTGTCACCATGTCGGCGCAACTGTCCGCAGTACGCGCCCAGCCGGTGTTGAACTGCCTGGAACATTTCAGGCAGACAGCGGTCCCCCTGAAACGATTCAGAGGCTCCTGGGCATGGCGTCCTCGTCGGGTGAGACCCCTCGGGTTGATGCACATGAGACCGCTCCAACACTGGCTTCAGAGTCGAGTTCCGAGGAGAGCGTGGCACACCGGCAGCAGGCGCATGGTGATGACGCCCTGCGGCCGACGCACCAAACCCCTGGTCTTCCATGACTTTTTCGACGGACTAAGGTCCCTCAGGGCAGGTTATGAGGCAAGTCGTGGTGACGACGGACGCCTCCCTGCAGGGGTGCGGTGCAGTGTGCAACGGGCACGCAGGCGGGGCATTGGGCGAACCCCCACCTGCGCTGGCATATCAATTGCCAGGAGTTGTGGGCAGTGCTACTTGCACTGAGCAGACTGCGGCCGCTCGTGCAGGACAAGCACGTGCTGGTCCGAGGACGGCACTACGGCTGTAGCGTACATCAGATCTTAGGGTGGCGTTCGCTCACAGCAGCTAACACAACTTGCTCGACGCCTCCTCCGGTGGAGTCAACAGGTGATCCGTTCCCTGTGGGCCACACTCACCTCGGGCAAACTGAACTAGACAGCCTACGCGCTCTCTTGTCAGTTTATGCCTCGTAGAGAGTGACGACTCCACCCCCGCGTAGGCCGCTTGGTACTCCCTGTCCGAGGCTCTCGACACGGATATCCTTGCGCACAGCTGACCGCGGGACGGGCGGAAGCACACCTTCCCCCCCCCAGGAGCCTCCTTGCACAGACACTGTGCAAGGCCAGGGAAGAGGAGCACCAAGTGTTATTGGTTACACCGCACTGGTCTAACCGCACTTGGCGTCAGAGCTGATGCTCTGGACAGACTCCCCGACCCATTCCCCTGACAGAGGACCTGCTCTCTCAGGGGAAGGACACGTTCTGGCATCCCAGATCAGACCTCTGGAACACCATGTCTGGTCTCTAGACGGGACGAGAAGTTCCTGAGTTGGCTACTCCCCCTCTATGGCGGAGACCATCACCCAGGCTAGGGCCCCATCTACGGGGCGGTTACACGCCTCTAGACGGCGCCGCTTCTTGTCCTGGTGTCTCTCTCAACGAGAAAGACCCACTGAGGTGCTCGATCAGGATTGTGTTGTCCTTCTTACGAGACTGGAGACTAACATCTCCCCTCCACACTGAGTGTGTATGTAGTCGCTGTCGCCACTCATCACAACTCAGTTGATGGAAAGTTTCTAGGATGACACGACCTGGTCGCCAGGTTCCTAACGGGTGCGAGAGGGCGGCTCCCGCCTCATCTCCGCTCCATACCCTCTTGGGACCCTAAGGGGTCCTCGGAGGGGCCTCTGGGCCCCCCAAGAGCCCTCGGAGGTTCCGATCTTCCTCACCCGAGTAAGACGGCCCTCCTGATGGCGCTCGCTTCCTTCAAGAGGGTAGGGCACCTCCGAGCATCCTCTGTGTCCCCGGATTGCCTTGAATTCGGCCCTGGTAGCTCTCACGTTATCTTGAGACCCAGGCCCGGATGCGTGCCCAAAAAGTTCCCACTACTCCCTTACGGGGCAAAGTGGTGAACTTGCAGGCGCTCCCCATTGGGGAGGAAGACCCAACCCCATCCGTGTTGTGTCCTGGACCGCACGCAGGGCCTCAGTAGCTCTGACCAGCTCCTTGTCTGTATTGGAGGACAGCAGAGGGGAAGGCTGTCTCCAAGCAGAGGTTGGCGCACTGAGTCGTGGATGCCGTTACGACGACATTCCAATCTCAGAATCTCCCATGCCCACGGAGGGGGGTATAGCCACCTCCTGGACACTGGCAGAAGCGCCTCTCTAGCAGACACCTGTAGAGCTGCGGGTTGGGCTACGCCCATTCACCTTCGCAGGGGTTAAACAACCCTAGCGTAACCCGGTGTCAGCCCACGTCCTGTGGCAACATGTAGGACTGGCATCCGGCGGGGCGTATGCCTGCGAAAGCATCACCCCACCCTCTAGGAGGCTGGGTCAGTGTGCTATCTACCTCTCTCCTTACCCTACTCTGGCTAAGGACAGGTATCCTATCCGCTTCCCTTCTTACCCAACCACTTGGTTAAGAATAGGCATTCTATCCATCACTAAGCAAGCACCACCTGGGGGTTTGGCTGGGCAGAGCAGCCTTCCCCCTTAGGCCGGGATAACATGTGAGCCATCCCCTGGCTCTAACCGGACCTAGTGCTACCGGACGCCTGTAACACCCCCCCCGTGGGCTGTTCCGTCTGATGTATCCTCATGATATGGTTCCCACTCCTGGTAACCCATGAGCTTCCCCAGGTGGACCTCCACCTCGCGGTTAACTACTCAGCCCGCACGTTCCATGCGTTCTCCTCCAAGGACGAGACCATACCTTATCCACCGTATTCCTCCCCACGGGTAGGAGGTGGCCTCTGCAGCGCATCCCTAATTAAGGAAGTTGCGCTTACCCGGTGTAAACCCGAGCCGGACGGCCTCTCGCCAGTAGAGAGCTAAGGCCTCCGTCCGTGAAAGGTTACCGGTCAGGGCTGTGCCCATCTTCTCCAAGAAAGCTCTGGAACCCCCCGACCACCACACTGGAAGGTTACAGTTTCGCGAAAGCATCGAGCTGACACGCCCAGGCCTGTTACCGTCGCTTCGCTAGAGATTGTGACGCGATACAGCGTTGTGGCGTTTTCCAAAGGGAACCCCATCTGTCGTCTTCGACACAACGTCGAGAGACCGACAGAAAGGGAACGTCTCGGTTACGTATGTAACCTCGGTTCCCTGATGGAGGGAACGAGACGTTGTGTCCCTCATGCCACTAACACGTATCGTATTCTGCTGCAGTCGTGAGAGGCTCTCAGGCTCTTCAGAACAAAAGGTGAGTGAATGCTGCACGCCGGCTTCCTTTTATACCGGACATCCGGGGGCGGAGCCCGGCATGCAAATTTCATTCGCCAAATTTCATTGGCCTTTTCTATAGTAGTCAGAGTTGATTGGTTCTCAAGGGCGAACCCCATCTGTCGTCTTCGACACAACGTCTCGTTCCCTCCATCAGGGAACCGAGGTTACATACGTAACCGAGACGTTTCTAGCCCTTGGGGCTCGAACCCTTGAAATCTTAACAAATACGATAGGTTTCTAACCCTTCGGGCTCGAACCCTAATAAAAATCCTAACAAATACAATAGGTTTCTAGCCCTTCGGGCTCGAACCCTAAAAATCACTACAAAAACCATAAGTTTTTAGCACTTCGTGCTCGAAACCCTAATAAAAATCTTAACAAATACAATAGGTTTCTAGCCCTTCGAGCTCGAACCCTAATAAAACATACAAATACAATAGGTTTCTAGCCCTTCGGGCTCGAACCCTAAAAATCCTAACAAATACAATAGGTTTCTAGCCCTTGGGGCTCGAACCCTTGAAATCTTAACAAATACGATAGGTTTTTAACCCTTCGGGCTCGAACCCTAATAAAATCCTAACAAATACAATAGGTTCTAGCCCTTCGGGCTCGAACCCTAAAAATCACTACAAAAACCATAAGTTTTAGCACTTCGTGCTCGAAACCCTAATAAAAATCTTAACAAATAGGTTTCTAGCCCTTCGAGCTCGAACCCTAATAAAACATACAAATACAATAGGTTTCTAGCCCTTCGGGCTCGAACCCTAAAAATCCTAACAAATACAATAGGTTTCTAGCCCTTGGGGCTCGAACCCTTGAAATCTTAACAAATACGATAGGTTTCTAACCCTTCGGGCTCGAACCCTAATAAAAATCCTAACAAATACAATAGGTTTCTAGCCCTTCGGGCTCGAACCCTAAAAATCACTACAAAAACCATAAGTTTTTAGCACTTCGTGCTCGAAACCCTAATCAAAATCTTAACAAATACAATAGGTTTCTAGCCCTTCGAGCTCGAACCCTAATAAACATACAAACAATAGGTTTCTAGCCCTTCGGGCTCGAACCCTAAAAATCCTAACAAATACAATAGGTTTCTAGCCCTTGGGGCTCGAACCCTTGAAATCTTAACAAATACGATAGGTTTCTAACCCTTCGGGCTCGAACCCTAATAAAAATCCTAACAAATACAATAGGTTTCGAGCCCTTCGGGCTCGAACCCTAAAAATCACTACAAAAACCATAAGTTTTTAGCACTTCGTGCTCGAAACCCTAATAAAAATCTTAACAAATACAATAGGTTTCTAGCCCTTCGAGCTCGAACCCTAATAAAACATACAAATACAATAGGTTTCTAGCCCTTCGGGCTCAACCCTAATAAAACATGCAAATACAATAGGTTTCTAGCCCTTCGGGCTCGAACCCTAATTTAACAATTTCCTGACTTCTCCGTCAGTCTCAACATGCGCCCGGTCGATCACACAACCTAAGAGTGAGTAATTCATGACAGAACGCTCTTTCCTCGGCAGAGTCCCCCTTTAACATTAAAATAGAAGAGTCAAGAGCCCATCTAAATTAAAAACTGGTCACAACAATGAAGGTTTATTGAAATTGATGATGCATACGAAATTTGGATTCAATGGTTCCTAGCTATCTATGTGTATCCGACTTGTTTCTTCCCCTCCTCAGAACTCAAGCCAAAAGACTATTCAGAATAAGTTCGTCTTTTCTTGTCTGGAAAATGTGGAACACTCCATGAGAAAATAATCCTGACCCATAAAAGCTTCTTTGGGTTTAATATTTTTCAGTGAGAAGAGAACAATGTCTAACTAACATCTAAACAAACAGTGCAATATATTTTTAAATGTATACTGTATTGAAGATTGTTATGGTGTTTTTTGAGAGTAATCTCTAGTCAGATCTTGAATGTTAACTGTAGATAACAGTCAAAATTCTGTGGAGGTGTTTTCAGTTGAAACGGGTGTCCGGGGTGAAAAATATATTGGCAATGGAAACCAATATTTCCTGTTGTTACAGTACATTAACCCACACAAATATATGTTTTCTAGAGAATATATTTCACAATCATTGGGAATAGATCATGAGGATAACATTCTGTGCAAATGTGTTGAAATTGTCAGCAGACAATAATGGTTTAAACTCGTATTTAAAGCAATTAAGTCCCTGTTAAGAAAATAATGCAGTTCTCCTCTGTGAATAGGCTCCTTGCCAAGTGAAAAAAACATGATTACTCTGAAAATTGTACAGGTTCTCCTATAAAGTATTAAGTCTGTGTCTTTAATGGTTTTGACACTTAAGAGCCATTTAAGATGATAATGTTTGATCAATTTTGCCAAACTAGCTGTTGGTTCTTTTCACATCCATAGCTTATTTGTTATAAAATGGACAGCTTTGGCTCTGTATGGACTAACTTGTTCCTTAAACTTTATTTACATTTACATTTATGCATTTGGCAGATGCTTAAAAGCAACTTACATTGCATTATCCTATACATTTATACATAGGTATTTGCAATCCCCTGGGATCAAACCCACAACCTTGCGTTGTTAATGGTGCTCTTACCACTGAGCTACAGGAAAGCTGTATAAATGATGTGTGATTTTCATAGACATACGACAAAAAATAGCCCTAAAAGAAAGCAGCCAAAATGTTAGCTAGCCTTATATTATAATAATATTTTAATCATTATTTAATCATTTTTATATTCATATAAAAATTCACAGGCAAAATCACCATAAACACACACACACAACAATAGTAGTCGGGACATTTAGACTTTCATTGGTTTTAAATAAGGCTTATGATTACATTATGCAGTAGTGAACCAATGTGAATGTAATGTAATGTAAATTCTGCAAAGTGTTTTGTCACAAACTCAACTGACAGGCAGTTATTGCCCCAAAAATATGCTTTGTTTTCTTAAAAGGTGCAGCTTTTAGTAAAGAGTTTTCTGTATGCTTTCGGATAGTGCGTGACTGCTTGTGTTATCAGAGGTGGCAATCATATCACAATGTCAATGTGAACCCCCATAGCCTTAGGAGAAACAGTTGAAACTACATAAACACTCGTCCATCTAGCTCGTGTTTACACAGTGGGAACATAGCGCTGAGGGATGGAAAAGCACATTGTCGAATAGCCAGGCCGGTCACAGCTATTCTCACAGTACACACATTCATTCGGTTATTAGCGTGTTCTATACAATAATGAAAACAGGTCACACCACAACAAAATATCCATTCACACAAATGCTCCTAAATATATTTTGTGGTCACACGGGTTAAATTTAGGGAGCATATGCAACTAAAATGCTCGCAATTTCGAGCCCAACAACCCATCATGCCAATTGTGTGAGGATATTAAGATCTCGTCAAACACTTACAATAACTAAATTTTTAGTTTATAAAAGTATACTTTCAAGTGTACTTTAACTGTAACAGTAGTAAACTTTAGAGTACACAACAAGTTTAGAATTACATCTCATTTTTTTCTACAACTATAATGCATGTAAACTTGTTGGTATACTGATATTTTAGTAGTTCAATACTTTTTGCACATGTTTAGTATATGAAAGTACACTTTGAAGTTTACTCTCAGTAAACTATAAATTAAGTAGTTTATATACTGCAAGTGCACTTGTTGGTTATCTTTAGGTGTACTGGTAGTTCACAAGTAGGTGTACTGGTAGCTTTCTAGTTCATTACTTGTAGCACAGTTGTCATTCATAAAGGTAGCCTACAATTGTTTTTTGGCTTCAAAAGTTACACATGTTGTTATAATTTGTTAAGGTTATCTTGATTGACAAAATGAGTAAATCATAAACCTTTGTTAATCACAGAGCTTATTTTTTGTGATCTTCCAAAAGTCCAAGGGAAAAATGCATAGGCTTTCGGTCGAGGGAACCAGCGAGGCACTTACTTAATACTATACCATGTACGTGAAGAAAGAATCTGATAAGCTACTTTCAGGTAAGCGATACATGCATGCACTTTTTTTAAGTCGAGTAACAATTGAGTAGTAATATTTCCTCGTATGAATCATTGAGAATAAGATGCTAATCAACAGAGTTTATATGCAAATGTGTCTTTACCAGCTAAAGTGTT
The DNA here is from genome assembly GCA_006030095.1 of Triplophysa siluroides. NCBI lineage: Eukaryota > Metazoa > Chordata > Actinopteri > Cypriniformes > Nemacheilidae > Triplophysa > Triplophysa siluroides. The sequence continues at coordinate 5,295,891 of VCII01000093.1, forward strand.
AAGAGTTTATTATCCATATTTTTACATGTAAAATGTCATTGATGTGAATAGAGTGAAGATAATGTTAATCACTGCATAGGCATAAATTGTTTATCAATATATCAAGTAAATGAGTGAAGACAGCATCTGATAAGATGTTCATGTATTGTACTTTGAGTTTCAGATCAAAGTAAAGGAATTATGAAGGACGTGAAGAATTTCAAAACATTCAGAAGTTGTTGTTAATACTCAGTTGTGTTATATGTTAAATGATGAAAGCAAGCATGCAGGTAAAAAACATTTAGGCATCTATGACTTGTATTTCTGTAGAAATATTGTAGAAGACAATGGACCTAAGGCAGTAAAAGTTTTTAACCATTTTTAAGACAAAATTCATTAAATCTATATTAAACAGTGTTATGGCTGGCATACTCATTTAACAACAGAGTAAAAAAAGAAATATAGTGAGAGCATTGTTCAATGTAACAGAATCATTGAGACATCAAGAATCGGTGTACGAAACTCAACAATGGTGACAATTAACAAAAGAAAGCTTCATGCTACAATTCATGGGTATCGGCAACAATATTCATTTTCCATGTTATGTTTCATAAATATCCTGGCTCTACATTGTACTCTGGTCAATGGTGACCAGATGGTGAATTAAAGTCCCAATGCCTTGCTGAAACTTCAGAAAATTCGTTCCCTAATTGAAAATACATACAAATTGATACACGTGACCCTGCCTGGGAAAAGCTATGTCATCTTTGATGATTTGCTATTTTTAAATAAAATCAGTCTACATAATGTAAAGAATATTCTTTGAAAAGATAATCTTGTTATGTTTATTGATTTTGACAGAGTAATGCCATGTTAAAGATTGGAATTATATTGAAATGTTGAATTAAAATCAAATGTTGTTTGTTATGATGTTTGTTATCTCAAAATTAGATTCTTAGACTTAAGTCTTCACAGGCAGGGTCACATGTGTGTGCGTGTTCCTTGTTTAGCTATATTTGTGAGGGCCTAATTTTCCTCAGTAACAATCATTTAAAACCACTTGTGAGGACATTTTACTGGTCCTCACTAAAAAAAATTATTCGGTCAAATACTGTTTTCCTTCAAATCTAATGTCTTGCACATCGTGTGATTGTCATGTTTAGGGGATAGAATATATCATAAGCCTTATTTAAAACCAATGAAAGTCTATATGTCCCGACTTCTATTGATGTGTGTGTGTGTGTGTGTGTGTGTTTGTGTGTGTGTGTGTGTGTCCCTGTGAATATTTATATGAATATAAAATAATAATGATGAAATAATGATTTAAATGATATTATATTATAATGCTAGCTAACATTTTGGCTGCTTTCTTTAAGGGCTTTTTTGTCATATGTCTATGAAAGTCACACATCATTTATAACCAGCAATGTCTGCTGACAATTTCAACACATTTCCCCAGAATGTTCTTCTCATGAACTATACCCAATGATTGTGAAATATCTTCCAAAGAAAACAAACCTTTGTGTGGGTAAATGTACTGTAACAAATAGAAACAGTTCCTTTATAATTTTTAACCCCAAGGCCCCGTTTCATCTGAAAACACATCTATAGAATATTGACTGTTATCTACAGTTAACATTCAAGATCTGACTAGAGATTAAACTAAAAAACACCATAACAATCTTCACTTCACAGTTGTAAACTTTTGAAAAAGAAAGCTTTATGCTGCAATGCATGCTGATAACATCATAGTACAAAACTTATTTATGACTCCCAGTATGCATTGTTAATCTGTATAAATTTATTGATGGTAATTATTGATGAGGTTTGTGTGATGAATGTTAATGTCCAAGCGTGGCCATCAAAAAAATCCCCATTTGTCACAATACTAACATTTGGGAACCATAATATTAATAGGATCAACACTAAAAAGCTTCTTAACTTTACCACTGATTGATACTTGTCATTTAAAGCAAACGACTGCATTTGGTGTTATTTGGTTTTGAAAACACGAGGATAAACTTAGTAACAACAGTGTGTTTTGTAACATTTTCAGATATGAATATGATAGTATTATGAAAATTGCATTTACTGTACCTCAAAGTCCGATAAAATAATTATACAAATAATAATAGAAAAATACAAATAGGAAATTTTAAGAAAACCTTTCAGATTTTCACTTTTTTTCTTGCACTCCTATGACTATAACAAACAAGTATGTATTATGTTACAACTGGCCTGGTGTGTTTTTATTGACTGAAATATTCTGAATGATTTATCTAATTATTTATTGTTTATTATTATTTAGATTTAGAGGTTTGTTTGGAGGAAAAGTAGCCCTACAGGGATTGATCTGGCATCATGAATTTCTTAGATAGTCAGTCTTAAAGTTTCAAAGCATCTATCTAATACGGAGGAGTATAAGGGCCAAGCAATAAGATTAAAGTCATTATAAATCGAGATTGAACCCGCAGTTTTTCGAGAACAAAAGCCTAAATAAAATGTTGAAAATAAAGTTGTTGTGTTTTGATAAAAAATTCGTCCAATTTTGAGGCAAGAACTCAAAATAAAATGTTGGGAATGAAGTCCTTGTTTTTCGAGAAAACTTGTTAAAAATTTCGAGGAAAAAGTCGAAATAGATGTAAAGAATAAACTCATTATACAAACCCGATTCCAATTTTATCACCAGCTGCCACTGCTCGCTTGATCTGTTATAGCCCTGATCATGGGGGGCTACCAGGGCATCACGTTGGAGACCACTGATATAGGCTACACGTGCCGCGGAGGACAACAGATATAAGAACTCAAATACTAACCAATGAATGTGCAAAAAAGTTATGAAATGACCCACAGGGTTAGTTTGGTTTCCTTTTAAAACAATGAGGAGACTTTTTGGGTGCAAAAAAACCCCAAAATAAATACAATAATATAGCTGCAAGCAGCAATCATCGGGTTCGAGCGATTTAAGGCGTGTAATGTACGTTTGCGATGACACTCTCCCACACCAAGAAAAATGACAGAAATTGTCTGTAACGGTTAATACGCATGCTTACACTCGTATGCAAAAACAGGCGTAAACCGATAATAACTAAGGGACGAGTGAAATGAACCATTTCTCATGTCTCTACGATGTTTTGCTGCAGAGATATAGATCTTGCTAAACGGTTGCTAAGCTAACCTGTTCGGTTGCCATGGGTCTGGAATAGCACCTGCTAATTAATAACACGTCAAACCACGAGTCAAACGAAACAACCCCAGTGTCTCTACGATGTTCTATTGCAGAGATATAGGTCTAGCCTAATGGTTACTAAGTTAACTTGTTTAGTTGCTATGGATGTGGCATGGCACCTGTCAATTGATAACACACTAAGCCACGTGAAACGAACAAAGCCCTGTGCCTCTATCATATTCTACTGCAGAGATGTAGGTCTGGCTAGACGGTTGCTAAGATAATCTATTTGGTTGCTATGGGCGTGGTTTGGCAGCTGTCAATTGATAAGTAACGAAGCTATTAGTAAAACAAAGCAACTCCTGTTTCTCTAACACATTCTATTGGAGATGTAAAGGTATTTTTAGTTAATACAATGCACATTCTTCAAAATAGCTTATTTTGTGTTCTGAAGAATTAATATTGATTAAAAAAATACGACCACCTTTAATAGATAATTGATTCACATTCATGGTGTGCAACAATATTCCAGAAGGCCGTGCCATTTAACTGATGCTTATTTGGTAGACTCTGGTGACTCTGAAGGCCATTGGAGTACAGTGAGCTCATTGTCATGTTCAAGAAACCAGTTTGAGATCATTTGAGCTTTCTGACATGGTCCATTTTCCTGCTGGCAGTAGGCATCAAAACATGGACATGGTTGGCAACAATCCTCAGGTGGTATGTGTAATCTAATATATCCCATACCATATATCCAATTGTTTCTCCATTTTGCTGCTCGGTTTGAACTTCAGCAAGTGGTGTTCATCACATGTGGATGGGAAAATGGATTGAGTTTATGCCATGTGACTGGCTGATTAGCAATTTGATTAGCAAATTATGTATTTATTAAAGACATGTAAAAGAAGTCATTTAAATGAATGATATTTCACCTTTTTGGCTGTTGTGAAGGCATGCCTCTTCCTATGAGAATCACATATTGCATGCTTGTTTTGTGTCATAATATGTATAATAGTACTTAATGGCAAGTCAGTTGGATTATTTATTAAGGAGTAGCGACCTTCATTGTACTCGTTTCAAGCTAATATCATAAAGGACCCTGTTATGGTCACAAAACAAAAAAACTCAACATGTTTTTGATGATTATTGACCTAGAGAGTCCAGAAAAATGTACTGTGGTGGAAATTTTGAAATTGCTTGAAAATCCTTGAACAAGTTTGCAAAAGTAGGTTTTTTACATCATCACCAATAACTCACAAACCATTTGATAGACATCAATGGTTCAAGAGGCAAAGTTGTTATGAATGAGGAGATCTATCGTTTGATATCAATAGTTTGTGTATTAGTCAAATGTCACGTGACACACAGTTGTCTAGGCCACCAAAAGACATGTACATTTTGCCATTTTTACTGTTATAGCGCCACCTAGTGTCCAAATGCCACTTTATTTTGTATGTGACCTCGGAGTGATGGTATACACATATTTCCCGAGCCCCGTGATGACAAATGTCACGTGTTACACAGTTGCTTATGGACTCCAAAAGAGTTACTTCACCCCCCGGTGGCCGAATGAGTTCATATTTCTTACAGACCTTCAGGACCATGTGTCGAACCAGCCCAGTGAGTGTCGTTTTGATCGGCCTCCGTTAACCCTGTCTAACAAGTGCTCAAATTTCATTGGTCGATGGCGGCCATGTTTTTTGAGATACGCCAAAGTCCTTTTATAAAGTCATGGTGCATGACACAAAGACACACCATACCAAATAATAAGTCGATCGGGCAAACGGTTGCGTAGTTATAGCCCTTTTCGAGTTCTTTGCGGCCAAACACCAAGTTTTTTTTATTGTGACCCCGGACTGAGGGTCTACACATATGGTCTGAGCCCCGTGTCGATAGCTCAAACGGTTCACGAGTTATGGCCATTTTAGTTAAATTTGCTACTTCCGGTTCAGACGTTTTAGAGCCCCCTAGCGACCCTGAATCGAAATTTCAACTTTTTTTTCAATGAATATTTACATTCACACTCCACAGAATTCATCAGCGTTGGTTTGGTTCCGATCGGGCAAAAATCCAGGGACTAGTTCATTTTTTTTTTATGAAAAGCAAATCAGCGGGAAAATTTGCATACCGGAAATTAAATCGGAGGTATACGTTTTTTAAGTTTTGAGCCAGTGATTACACTGATATAAGACACTTGGGTGTGCGACAAACGGTTTAGGGGCTACGATCAAAAAGGCGGTTTTCATCGCTGTAGCGCCCCCTATAGGCCGATATGGCTGGCTCCGTGTATCTGAGTAGCGACAAGGACTACTACCATCTGACCGAGTCTCAGCTCTGTCGGCCTTACGGTTTGGGCTGCAGTATCAGTTTTATGGCAGAATAATAATAAGAAGAAGAAAAATCCTAACAAATACAATAGGTTTCTAGCCCTTCGGGCTCGAACCCTAATAAAAATCCTAACAAATACAATAGGTTTCTAGCACTTCGGGGTCGAACCCTAAAAATCTTAACAAATACAATAGGTTTCTAGGCCTTTGGGCTCGAACCCTAAAATCTTAACAAATACAATAGGTTTCTAGGCCTTTGGGCTCGAACCCTAAAATCTTAACAAATACAATAGGTTTCTAGCCCTTCGGGCTCGAACCCTAAAAATCTTAACAAATACTATAGGTTTCTAGGCCTTTGGGCTCGAACCCTAATAAAAATCCTAACAAATAGAACAGGTTTCTAGCACTTTGGGCTCAAACCCTAAAACTCTTAACAAATACAATAGCTTTCTAGCCCTTCGGGCTCGAACCCTAATGAAGTCAAATGATAATAATTATTGTTTGGTGTGTTTCACTCCTTCCGATTATTGTGATTGTTTTTGACTCTTCTGCTATGTATTTCTATAATCATTTATGCCCAAACACAGAGGATGCCTACCTGACAAACCAGTGAAACCTCAGACCTCCTTTCCTCTATTCATATTCTTGAGTGCTTCCCCCTGCAACTGTGCTGAAATAGTGGGATTATAACAACTAGTCCTAAGTGAATCTAGTGTTTGGGTTTATTTCTTGCTCTGTAAAACGATCTTGATGTTTATAAAGGCAGAACACTTAATAAATAATGCATAAAAAGGTGGGGGCAAAATTAAATTTGTCCTTGAACAGAAGAATTCTTGTGACTTGACACACATGGCTTAGGTAATATACCATGGCAGACCAATAAAAGTACATCAACACATTTTGTTAAAAGTTTATTGTATTGCAATATGTTGATTTGAAAACCAAGATGTAAGCTATTAAATTTAATTTATAAAGCAACACTTTCAATTCGTATCTGCACAGTAAATGAATGCACAATAAGTGAAGGATGTGCAAAATATAAAAACTATCTTCTGATTTGCCATGGGATTTTCTGTTCACTGTGGTACCATAGACAGGTCCTCAAAAGAATGTTCTGTAAAGAAAAATGTTAAAAAATCAGATTTTTATTAAATGTATACAGAAACGTGAATAGCAACATGGCACTGCAATGGTTCACAAAATGTAAATGAAAAAAAAAGGCAAAGTTACTTAAAGACACAATACAGCAATTGCTGCAACGGGCCATTACTGAAAGTAAAGAACATTGTGCCTTCAAGCTAAAATGTTGTCACTGTCCATCTGTAGGCAACCAGGATGGATTATAGTCCTGTGAGACCCTACCAGCCTCTTTGAAGGGCCCAGCTTGTAGCAACTGTGAGACGTCTGAATAGTGATAAATTATAGAGCAAATACAATAAAAACAAATTCAGAAAGACCCATGCTAAAAAAAGACCAGCTAATGCAATGCTTTACCAATAAAGCACCATAGCCCTATCGGCCCATCATACATCCTGGTATGCACCCTTTCAAACAGACTCAGAATCAATCCTATACTGGTCATCCAGGCTCAAAGTCTTTTTTATGCATTCAGACAGTAGTGTGAAAAACATGCAACAGATCTCAAACTGTAGCACGCTGCTATAACAGACAGATCAAAGAAACACAAATCAATGCATGTGTCATGACATGTAACAGTCCCTTTGAACAACATCAATCAGAACTACTGCAGCTTTATAGACACAACATGTGAAACTATTTCATGTTTATTAAGTATCAACATCATACCAGAATATTTTTTGAAAATATTAACACACCAGGTTTAGGAAATCTTGGATTCGGCATTGACAAAGAGATTGTCACATGTACATGAGGCAAATGCTCATCCCAGAGGGATGCGGGAGGATTTGTGGGCTTTACCACCGAGGCAGTGGGCGATCAGGGTGTGGGATTGGGGGGTCGCATCTGAAGCATATAGCCCTGCCTGTACACAGGGGCACTGCCTTGGAAAACCTTATTCTTTGCAGTGGGTCTGACTGATGCTGCTTTAGGGCTAAAGACATACAGGAGATGACGGGTTCACTATTAATTTGCACAATTTATTTTTTATTATTTGGCACATCTGAGAATGGAGCACATCAGTGGCGAGGCTACGTAAGGGCCAGAGTGGCATTGGGCCTCTCAGATTGACAGCTGGTCCACCCAATCAAATGAGTCACAGGTCAACACAATCTCACGGCGAAAACATAACTATTTTACGATGAGGCTAATTTTAGCTAATTCGTATGAATTCATACGATATCATTGGTACATTTTAGTACAATTTGCTTTCGTACCAGTGAAGTTTGGGTTAGGGGCGGGGCTTCAGTATTGCTTCTTTCTAGTAATCGTACATTTTGTATGATTCACAATAGGGCTGTCACATGATTAATCGTGACTAATCGTTTGCAAAATAAAAGTTTTTGTTTACATAAAATATGTGTGTGTACTGTATATAATGATTATGAATATATAAATACATACACATACATGTATATATATTTTAAAATGTATTTATAATTTGTGTTTTATATAAATATAAATATTTCATATATACAAATATATTTTTTATTAAAATTATACATGGATGTCTGTGTTTTTATGTATACATAATTATTATATACAGTACACACACATATTTTATGTAAACAAAAACTTGTATTTTGCAAACGATTAGTCACGATTAATCATGTGACAGCCCTAATTCACAATGTACGAATTCATACAAATAAGCCACCTCGTCAAATAGTTAGGAATTCCTGTGAGATCAGGTTTGTTTCTTGTGACAAAAAAAAAAAATGTATTTAGCCAAGTTTTGTTATCATGTGATTGCAAATGTGCAATTTTGCCAACTAAAGAGATCAATAAACCACCCTTATAAAAATTAACCATTTTCCCTCTTTTTTTCTTGGTAAAACTGTATGATTTTATACTAGCATCATAAACTGTATTATGAGGAAGAATAAATATACATACACTTCATCTTCATATTCCTTGGGTGGGGACACTGCGATCACCAAGTCAATCCAGTCCTGCTTACGCACATAAAGAAACAAACACATCAAGAGTCTGATAAAGTCAAATATAATTGCCCTATCAAATGTAATCTCAAAAGTATTTTTTTACTCAAAACCGCACTTTTATGATTGCAGAAGACCGCATTGACATCAGCCTGGCTTGATAAATGTAACGCACAACGGTATAATATGTTGCAACACACAATTTTCTGCTTTAACGCTTCATCTATATTTTATGCTGCCTGATGAAGTAATTATAGCAACACATCATTTTTTGGGGGAGACATAAAACATTAAATCTGTAGGACTAGACTATTATACTGCATAATGGGGTCATTATTGAGGAAAAGATGCATAATTTTGTACAATGGAATGAAATGTAATAAGATATAAACTTAGGCGAATATAGATGTATGCATTATGAAAAAAATAAATGAAAGGACATGTGAGACGGACACAAAAATATGGTATTTTCATGAATGATGGAAATTTAAATAATGGGTAAATTTAAGGATAGTAGGTTACTATGAAGGATAAATAAGTATTATTATTATTATTATGTATTACTAACAGAAGTCACTTCCTAGGGTGGTTGCTATAGCATTGCTATGAGGTTACTAAAGTGCACTTTAGCACAGTAATTGTTTTTAGGATTGCTATCTAGTTGCTAGGGGGTTCTAGGTGGTTTCCTGCTTACTATGAATGTGCACATGCACTATTTCTAATGAGCTGTATTGTTTTCAGCTGTTTGTTCAGACCGGATCAACTGATTTAAATTGATGGGTTGCTTTTGTAATGAGTTACCCCTCCACTGTTCCAGGCTTGAGCCATTGAGGTCTGTCCTTCAGCCAAAGTCCCATCTGTCAGGATCTTTCCATTCACAGCCATGATCTCATCACCGGCCACAACCCCACCTGAGACAATACACACAGAAAAAACCCCAGATTAGCAATAACACTGAAACCCGCTTCGCCACTGCATGGGATGGCTAGAAGTGAAAATAATGTTGATCATTATATATAAATTGTTTTTGTGTAACTCACCGTGTTTATCTGCTGCACCTCCTTCATAGATGGACGACACCACAATCTTTCCCAGTGGGGAGTCAATGCCTCCCTCTATAGCCAGATCGAGCTTTCCATCCTGAGGAATACAGATGATAGAATAAAAGAAATCAAATGGCGCTTTGGCCCGATTGTTGTTTGTTTTTAGAAATGTTCAATCAAATTCTCTTGTTTCCTACTTTACCTTCTTGATTCTCAGAAGTCGCACATCTCTTCCAGCTATCTGATCAGCCGTGAACTGTGAACACACAAACACACAGCAAAGCTGGTATAAAGAAAATTCCACGTTGAGACACGTTGCGGGGATTTTTCAGACGATATTACAAAATTAGGAATGGCAAAATAGAGATAGGTGACAGTATAGATAACAGTAAATGTTACTTTTACCATTGAATATGGATCAAAATCATCCACATGTTTCTGAAATCCCTGCAAAACAAAAATGCGTTGAAAAAGAAAACAATGTTTGTCAAGATTGTCAAAATATTACATAATCTACATAGTATAGTATATACTAAGTATAGTACAAATACAATTGGTGAGGAAAGGATGGATTTGTTTGGTTGGATCATTGGTAGCTAGTTGGACCTTTCAATCCGTGATCACGTTTTGATATGATTATTAAATTAATGCCATTCCAGCCTAAACTCATAGAAATTTGTAACAATTTCACAATTGTAACGACCCAAACATGTGGCATACATCAAGCTTGAACTCCCAATGAAGCAACATGTCATAGAGGAGATCCTCTTAAAAACACACAGATACTACCTCGAAGTTATGCGATATATATAATAATATAATAATAATTGATTCTGCTATTTGTGCAGTATATACGATCCACTCAACAGCTGCTTTCAAACCAAAGAAGATGAAGGCATGATTGCAAGGGAACGACTAGGTGTGACTGAGCACACGTAGCAGGATAAGACTTAATCCATAAATCATGTCAGGAGGGCACTAAATGTAAACATAAATCAGTTTTGCCTGAAAAAGTTAAATATCCTAATCATACATGCAAAAGCACGATGTTAATCTAAAGATTACATCATACGATCATGTAAAATATCATCATTACATCAATTGAAAGCCTACTAGGTACAGAAAATAAGAAAACGCTACACACGTAGACGAAATTGCACCCTGGTGATCGTTCTTGTCTCTTTCTGTATTTTTTTAATGGGAAGGAAAGTGTTGAGCTCTAAAAAAATGGGATATTAGCTCTTTTTTATACATTTTGAATTGTTGTCCAACTGGAAGCAATCTTAGGGATGCATTTAACCAGTATCTTTCACTGAAATACTGCTAAATGATAAATAAACACGTCACATGCAGCACACACTTAGATGTCACTCATGGAGCAGGGTTTGACAGGGAGGGAGTCAAAAACACTGAAACGATGAGTTACTTGTTTCTTGGTGGATTTAAATGACATGTTGTACGTGACCATCCGTTTGAGCATCTCTTGGGGCTGAAACACACATAATTATAAGTGACTCTTAATAACACAACAAGCACACACACGCAAACACTAGGAGCTTACAGTATAAACCATCTCATTATAAGCAAAATAAGGTTTGTGTCAACATGTTAAAAAGGTCTATTAACTGTCTTTGAATTCAGTCGCTTGTGAGCTTCACAAATAGACTGATTGCCTGAATGCACTGAGTAACACTGAAATATGTTCAATTACGTACGGCTCGGTATTGATAGTGCGGGTATACAGTAATGGATCATTTGAAAGAAAAGCCATCTGGCCAGTTTCTTATCCTGCACAACACAAAAGAATATCTATTGAAAATGTTGGGAACCAAACAACATTGACCCCATTGACTTCCATTGCATGGACACAAAACCACTGATACATCTCTCAAAATATTGTCTTTTGTGTTCTAAAGAAGAGTCACATGTAGGTTCTGAACAACATGAGGGTGATTTGTTAAAATGTCCCTTTAATAGGTTAGTTTAAATCCCTATGAGTAAGCATGCTTGAATCAGCAAGCATCATTAACCCTAATAAATAATGTCTGAGGAGACACTTCATCTCAGTAAGGATCTTGTCCTCTCTTGCCATTCTTGTTAACCTCTTAAAATAACCACAAATTGGCAAGCGCCCATTCATTAAATTAAGGAGGCACAAGGACAGTCAAAGCGATTGGCTTTCCTTGTGATCTGATAGAGCAGGTCTGGTTGTCTTACAGAGGGAGCGACAAGCAAATCTAAATTTGTCAGGTTGACCAATCAAAGGCATTTTGAGTCTCTTTTTTGTGTGCAAAGGGTAAAGCTTTTCTGTTTTCTTCTCTCTCCTTTCTCTTCCTCTGTTTTTCTCTTTACTTCATCGGTGCAATCAGAGAGTATAAAGCCACAGCTTTGTGGTCCCTCTTGAGTCTCAAATACTCATTATAATCAGGGAGTCAAACAAGCAACAAGCAACAATCAAACATCAAATCAGTCAGAGCTGTGAAGACCTTATGCATGCATTTTTATCCCACAAACACGCACAAGTGCACGTCCTGTCTTACCATGGTCTCTGAGCGGAGTGTGGGTCTGTGTGAGGTCTGAGTTGGAAGCATGACGGGTTTGGACATGACATGGTTGACCTGTCTCCGTTGATTTGGAGGGCTAGGGGCTATTTGCTGTGCAGGGGTTAACGAAAAGGTGCATACACTTGACATCAGAATGCGCTACAGTTTTGTTTGTTTTAGGTATTTAAATCATGCAACACGATAGATGCAACACTCTGAAAAAGGCTGGGTTTTTTCAATCCATGGTTGTGTAATACACAAACAAACCCAATACCGAATATGTTTAAAGTTCTCCTGCTACAGCTATAAGTACCAAATGCATTCTAAGCGTAAAGAGGGGGCAAATCCAATAGCTCATTGTTAACATGACCTAAACTCACCAGTTGATTATTAGAGGTTGATATTCTGCTGGCATGAGATGTGTTTCTCATCACCTGGGCCACAACATAAAATGTTAAATGATCTAACAACAGCAGACATTAGTGACGTTCCTTAAGATAACCAAACCACACATCGTTATTCTTTGCAAACAAGAGGCTTAATCTTATCAGCTGATGTATTCTGAAGTTAATATTTACTAACTCAACGCACTCAAGGAATACTTACACCATACAGCATTGTTGGGGATTTATTAAATTGATGACTTGCTAAAATTTCAAACGTACCTCCCCAACACTAACATTCAAATGCATAATCGTCATCCCCATACGCTAATAAACATTTACTATGCTAACCTTCGGGCTGGGCGGGTGTGAGACATTGTTGTGGCTTGTGTACTCGAAGCCACCTCGCGGCCGGTAACCACTTTCACTAAACCTGCTGCCTTGTTCAGATAGACTTGGGGAACGAGGATAGTTGGAAGACCTTGCATGGTACTTGTCCTCCATGTGCATAGGGGGTGGAGGTGGGGGTGGAGGAGGTGGTGGTGGTGGAGGAGGTGGCGGAGGGGGAGGTGGCTGAGATGAAAACTGAGCCCTAGAGGAGAACAGCGGGGCAGAGGGGGGTCGCCGTGAACGACCTACTGAGGAAGGGGGTACCCTAGAAGCCGGTGGGGAGGGTGGACGCTGTGGAGCTGGTCTGGTGTGTTGCACTGGTTGATGTGTTCTGGGAGATGGAGGACGGTGGTTGGATGTGTGGTAAAGTCGGGGTGAGGGTGGAGGGAGTGGTAATGGGGGTGGAGCCTGATTGGATGTGGGTTGAGTTGGGGCTAGTCTTTTCAGAGGCTGTCTCAGACTCTGGTCCACCTCATCTAAGTTGAAGTCATCCAGGTCGGTGGTGGCCAGCTTCAGGCCTCCAGGGAATCTCCGCCTGGTGGGGCCGGTTGACGCCGGGGAACGTGTTGGAGACATCTAGAGATATATTTTAATTGCTTAGAACCCTTAACCAACAAACTTAGTTGAACTGGACTAGATGCAAAGAACAACACTCTGATAACTTTAACACACTGCATGATTCCTTCATTGGAACATGATGGTGTTTACCTCCGGAGATTCATTTTCCACCGAGGAGATTTGCTCTAGTCTGGTTTGACAGAGCCTCTCCACCCAATGTTGCACCTTTTCTGACTCTTCTAGATCTTCCCTCTCAGTCTCTGATACCTATTTGAGTTAGTAAAGCCACAATCAGAAATGGAAGCTATTGTATATCTTTTACATGGCAACCTGTTTATGCACTCTTGCAGTCCAAGAACAATTGGAAAGGGCACGTCAACACAATTATGACCTTATTTTCATTCAAACTTCACACACATGTGTATATTAGAACAATACATGGTAATAAAAGCAATTGTGCCAACCAGACAAAAGGTAAAGTGCAAAGTCAAGAACCCAACAGTACCTCTTGCAGAAGTCTGCTGATTTTCATCTGCTTCTCCCTTTCGAGTATATCTTCCTTTTCCTTTGCAAGCTTCAGCTCAAACTCCATCTCTTTTTTGTTCTTTTTCTCTGCCGGAAGAGTGTCAGTCTTGGACGTCTTCTTTTTCTTCTTTGACTCTTTTCCTTTCTAAATACCCAAAGTGATGGTTTGAGAAGACCTGGTGGACTTTATACCAGGACTAATCAACGCCGGTCCTGGAAGTTCACTGTACTGCAGGGTTAGTTCCAACCCTACCTGTCATTTTCATGTTCTTTAGGTACCGTAAATCCATTTCAAGTAAGACATTTAATTGAGCTTGTTTAGGTGTTGTTTAGGGTTGGAGTTTAACACTGCAGGATAGTGGTCTGTTGGGACTGCTTTATACCATGTGGACCAACTTCAGATGTCCATTCAAAGTCTTTATGACGAACAACATATCTCACAGTTAGATCTAACCAACACAGCACAACACAACATGCTTGCAGCACACAATGTACCTTCTTGAGTGTAGGCAACTTCCCTTCATAACGGTAGAACCAACCGAATGCTACAAGAGCAAGAGCAACGCTGTGAGTCTCACGCAAACACTCCAAATCATCAACCCTCCTCAAACCTTTCAAAGCTACCAAGATAAGATCCAACCAAACAAAATGAGAGGATAGTCTACACACATTTCTGTATGTACTGAGTGGCTCTTGAAAAAGGCCAAGTTTGTTAAAAGAAGTGCACGCCTGTGATGCCAGTATCTAGGTTGGCAAGCTATCACTCACTTCTGCTTCCTCCTCTTCATCTGAGTGCTCGGCGGCTACAGAGGTTGATGGAGCCAGGAAGGGACAGACAATGCACACCAGAAATACAAAGAGCACACAAAGAGAGATGATGCATTCCAAAAATAAATGCTCATCCGTTCATGCAAGGAAAATAAGTAATGCATTAGGAATGCCCTTTAATACTGTTTAAAGATCAGTGTAGATCTGTTGAGGTCCTTCAAACCACATGCACTTGAGAGGTTTAATGGGTATGTTGAGAACTTACATGAGGTTTTAGGTTTTGGTGAGGGTGAGCGGTGTGCCGGCGGTTTGGGGGAGGGAGAGCGGGACGGGGACCGTGAGGGAGTTTTGGATTTTTCCTTAGAGCCCCAGTCTTCTTCCCATTCTTTATGGTGTTTCCTCTCTGCTGCTTGAATTCTGCACGAATGCACGTAAAACATGTGATGCATATATAAAATGGAGAGTAATTGATCCTGACAAGACTGCTAAATAATTTTATTGTAACAGTAATAGTTGTGTTGGGTGAGCTTACCTCTCCATGTCTTTCTGATAGCGTTCCTCTTCCTCTTCAGTCTTCTGTGATATCTCCATCTTCCTCCTGCAAAATATTGCACAAATGAAAGAAGAAAATCTTTTGTATTCATGCATTTGTTGAAAGGGGTTTAAGAGTGTGTCCTTTGTGTTTCACCTGGTCAACTTTTGTTTCCAGTTTAGAATTGCTGCTTGTTTTGTCTGCTTTTGTGTATTCTTTGTGTAATCTCTAATATATTTAAGCATTGTCATGTCTAGTTTGGTAAGTGTTAAGGTGTGTTTTGACTAACATTCGTTCGTTCTCCTGTTGTTCTTTAATGATCTTGTTGGTCTCTAATGCCACTTTCTTCTGATGCATTAGCTCCTGTCTCTGAAGCTCATGTCGAGCTTCGGCCGCCAAGCGCTCCTCATCCGTCATAAACAGCTCGCTTCCCTGAAACACAAACATGCACACAAACACACACATGTAATCACATGTAGTTCCAGTCCTTAATGGGCTCTTACTTTTACACGTGTCCCCTGAGAGAAATAAAAGCTATGAGGTGGATCTTTGAGATTTTCTGATGTTCTGATGCTCTCAATGTACTTACAGCTCCAGTGAGAACAGTGATGGTCAGACTGCGGCTGCTCTTTAACACTCGCACTGCCTGGAAACACACATGTTTAGCAATAAAAACTTGGGCAGAGGAAAATTTAAAAACCATTTTGTATTTTAATTTTTGGTATTCACTTCTTGATGACTCAGGTTGGCAAAATCCACCCCATTGACTTCAACAATCTGGTCGCCGACCTAAAAGTCACACACACATTTGTATGTCACGGTACATTAAAAACAGTCAAACAGTCATGGTATAATACTATGGTTCAGAGGTAGGTCTGGTCTTTTTTATTCAGGGTTTGGTTACCTGTAAACCCACTTCTGCAGAGAGTGACCCTGCCTTCACATTGCTCACATAGATCCCTGGTTTCTGTGTTGGTCCACTTGATATGCTACAATACAGAGTCAAATCAATGGACGGATTAAGCTTTTATAGTACAGATATATGAGATGCTCTATGGAGTAATGGCCAAAAGTAATGGGGCCATTTGAATCCACCTTTGAGATAAGATTACAGTTTTTCTCAATCGCTTTGGCTCATTTCTCGAATTAAACTTTTTTTCTTAAAACAATAAGTTTGGGTCTCTGGACAGTTAGTTTCTTGTTCACATCAGACTTGCGTTTTATCGATTTAGGCAAATTGCATGTGTTTTGGCACATGTGTGCAAAAGGTAATGTACAATTCTCAACAACATGCACATAAACTAAAAGCATATAGCTTGTTGATCAAAACAGATTCGCTGATTCTCAATAAAACTTTCAATTTCTTCAAAACTTCTGAACATTCTTTCATCGCGTGAACCATCACATGCAAAATGATCCATTCAGTCATCAAAATCTGTAAGGCATGCATGTATATTCTGTGAATATCTTTGACATGGGAAATTTGTAATGTCCGCTAAATTGTCAAATTGTCTGCCAATTGCTGCAAAACACTAAATACCATCAACCAACCAATCAAGCAGATTTGTAAGCATATACTGTATATAGAGTTTGCTCACAGCACATCACTAGAGTTTCTTACTGAAAGGATTTTTTTCAGCATGGAGGTGGAAAGTTTACGACCATCGGCCACAAAATCAGAATGCTGCTTGTGAAGACATTACAGGTGATCACTGTAGGGCAGCCCTTCCCGGACCGGTAGGGAATTCGTTCCGGACCCGCCAAGTGCCAAACAAACACTCATGCAGGTTTATTGCAGGTTTAAACCAGTTTATTGCTGTTAGACGCGCCTCTTTTGAATTGTTTTCAGTTGGCAGAGAGCGTTTTGCGAGCTGTTTATGCACGTCGTGCGCTCCACGTTTTTACCGCCTTTAGCAGTGTTTATCTACTTCTTCAGGTAAAGCACGTAGATAAAATGTTGCTGGTACAGCCCCGCGTTCGCGTAGATTTGCTTTGCCGACGCAGCTCGTCTTTCTCTTGGTCTCTCTGTGCAGCGACTGGCAGAAACCAGCAGCACATTCAACTGACCGAACAAAATGCCGTTTCCAAAACTCTGTCCCGGTTACAGACTGCCTGGGCATATGAACATGAACATATAGTCGCCGGTCTGTGAATATTCGCATAGTTTGTTGCCCAGACGGACATTTGTGCTGCATGATTCACTAAAAGTTACATTGTAAGAAACATAAATACTATTTCATAAACATAAAATATGTATATGGAAATGGCTATTTGCATTTTGTTGTATAAAAATGCAGCACTGTATGTAACAGTTAAGACAGTAAACGCAAGTACGACTAGATGACGCCATGAATATGAGAATTAGCATATGAAGAGTTGATTTGCAAAACATAACTCATTCATAAGATCTTCAAAAACAATGTTTTTATTTTGCATTCAAATGAATATCAATGAAACTGAAGTTGGGTCAACCTCGTCCTCTTCCTTACCCACGACTGTGAACTTGTTACAAATAGCTTATAAATATTTTTGAAGTTAAACATGCAAATGTTCTATTAAATGATTGATTGGAAATGATTTAGGTCAAAGGGTGACCAAAAAGGGGGTTATGGTCCAATCAATACAGTTTCTTGTGTTTTGCAATGAAAGAACACAAAAACGCACTATTCATTTTTTGATTTGTAATTTGTAAACGTATAGACGGTTTTATCTGACGAATGTGCCTGGCCCAAGTAAACTTCCGGTCTGTGTTTGGTTATAATATATAGTATATAATTATATATATATTGAATTATATTAATCTTAACTTATATTTTATTGTATATTAATTGTATTAAATTACATTACTTAGAACCGTTATTGATTCCTTGTGGAGGTCTACCAGAAGTTAAGTTTGTGCCACAAAATGTTTGTTTATGTTGTTTCCGCTGAAACGTCTATATTACTGTAACAGCAGCATCAACAAAATATAAATTTGTCCCTCACCTGATTCCCATGCCTTTAGTGCCCACTAAACTGAGAAACACTTTCTTTTCCTTGATCTCTTTTCCTCCGATTGAAGTCAAACCAGCCACGCTGGTCTTCTTCTCCTAGAAACAAAACACAAAGTTCAAGTTTTAATGTCAGTGTAAAATAAAATAGCAAATGTACATATAACTTCATCTTACCCCTGACTCCGAAACAAACTGATCCACAAACTGCCACTTCAGAGGGTCTTCAGAGGAGCTGATTTTCAAATGGATTTAATAACAATATCACTAAGACATTCGACACATGTGTTTCCAATTTCCATATGTCTTAGAATGTTGCGTGTGGCATTGTGACATTAAAGGGATCGTTCACTCTAAAATGAAAATTCTGTCATAATTTATTCACCCTCTTGTCATTTTAAACCTTTATGACTTAATTTCTTCTGCAGAACACAAAAGAAGATATTTTGACGAAAGTTGGTAACCCCAACAGCACTGGACCCCTTTCAGTTATATTGTATGGACACAAAAACAATGCAAGTGAATTTCCAAATAACTTATTTTGTGTTCTGCTGAAGAAAGAAAGACATACAGGTTTGAAATGACAAAAGGGGGAGTAAACGATGACATACATTATATTTTTGTGTGAACTACCCCTTTGATAACATCAAATTACCTTTTGACAGGAATCATGCCCACATCTGTGAAGAAACAGTCACAATAATCAATAAACCCCCTCGATCGAATACACGAATAAACAAACACATTAGGTGTGACAAATCCCATGGAAGGTATTTCCACAAATGACTGAACTGTTAAATCAATCAAATGCCAATTGTGATTAATTCCCCAGGAGAATTACAGTTTATTAGCTTTAGCTCTGTGTAATAATGTCAGCTTTACAGATGATGAGTTACAATGGCGGTATGTGAGAGGGTCTTACGGCGGACTTTCAGAGAGACGGTCTTCTTGGTTTTGATGAGGTTGATGACCTCCTCGTGAATGCAGGAGGAGATGGAGTAGCCGTTAATGCGCACAATCTCATCGCCAACCTGAAGAGGACATACGTTTACCAAGCGCAAGACATAACTATGACTTTATCAACTTTAATTTAATATTAATAGCACTGTTGGGGCTTTAATAATACATTCATGATTTGGTGGTGTAGACTGCACTTATTGTTAGCTCAATGACAACATGTTTTCATTTGTAAATCACTTTGGATTAAAACATCTGCTTAAATGAATAAATGTACATCTAGTGCACATGCTTCAACACATGTATAATAATGTCTTATGTTTTAAAGTGACTTGTGTAATTTAATAGCACTTAAAATAATTGTTATATTAATTAAAACGAATGATAAAATATTCATCATTGCGTTCCTTCCGAAATCTCAGATTTGCTTTTTTACAGAAATGTAGAAAATGTATAAAAGACAGGAAAGTCGTTTTTAAATGACTAAATACTGTTGTCAGAGTTGCCAAGCACTGTCTAATAGCCTACTTTTAATTGACTTTTTATTTGCAAAACCCAGTGACAAACATAAAGAGGGACTGATAATAATGATTTAATGGCAAAAATAAAAATAAAAATCACAAAATATGAAGATACAGTACAAGGCTTCAGAGGAACAGCAGGTGAAAACATAAACAAGAAGCGATGAATAGGTCTAGTACGCCTCTTAGTGGTGAGAAGATGTATTGACAAAATGACAATTTGACATTTAAACACAACAAACAGCAGGCCCTTAATCTTCTTCTTGGTTTTTAACGGCAGCTTGTATCCATTAAGTTGCACTACCACCAAATGGTACATAATTATAGTTGCAGGCAAATATATAATCAGTTAATTGCATATCTTCTAAATTTTTCTGTGATTAAATTGTCAGATCGTTATTATATAGATAATACAAACAGGAAGTATTTAATTATTTAATTGCCCGCTGGATATTTTTTAGGGGCAAAAAAACGTCTGGGGGAGAAATGCCCCCCCCCAGCTCCCTGACAAACAGTTAGATTTGTAAGATTGGGAGAGATCATATTCAATTAACAGTCTTAATAAAGCAATATGACCATCGCATAAAGACTGTAAGGTAGCAACTGAACTAGAATGCAATTGAAAATATTTTTTTAAATAACAAGGCTTTTATGAGTTTATTGTCCTACCTGCAGCCCAACGTTTCCTGCTTGTCCATCTTTGACTGTCTGTGAGATAAAGAGACCACAGCCAAACTCCAGCCCACCTCGAACGCTCAAACCCAGACCCTCAGGGTGTGTGCGGTCCAGACGCACTTCCTTCAACTTTCTGCTCAACAGAAAATAAAACATTAAATAACACTTAACGCATATGAGGATTTTTTTAAACTAAAAGTCTTGAAAATATCTTTTAAAGAGTTGCAAAAGCCTTTAATCTGATGCTTATACAAACCTAATAGATAGATAGATAGATAGATAGATAGATAGATAGATAGATAGATAGATAGATAGATAGATAGATAGATAGATAGATAGACACAGACAGATAGATACAGTAGATAGATAGATAGATAGATAGACAGACAGACAGACAGACAGACAGACAGACAGACAGACAGACAGACAGATACAGTAGATAGATAGACAGACAGACAGACAGACAGACAGACAGACAGACAGACAGACAGACAGACAGATACAGTAGATAGATAGATAGATAGATAGATAGATAGATAGATAGATAGATAGATAGATAGATAGATAGATAGATAGATAGATAGATAGAGATAGATAGATAGATAGATAGATAGATAGATAGAGACAGACAGATAGATACAGTAGATAGATAGATAGATAGACAGACAGACAGACAGACAGACAGACAGACAGACAGACAGACACAGATAGATAGATAGATAGATAGAGATAGATAGATAGAGATAGATAGATAGATAGATAGATAGATAGATACAGAGACAGACAGACAGACAGACAGACAGACAGACAGACAGACAGGTAGATAGATAGATTTGCAAACGTTGTGGCTTTGCATGACCATCAACAATCGTTCCTTTTAGACGAGGGACGACAAGAGGACGACAAGTGGAACAGAATCCAGTTTTTCACGGCCCATTCTGCACATCAGACTCGGTTGAATAAACTTCGTCTCTCATAACAGCGTTCCGTTATCACGACTCACTGCGCATGAGAGACACCAATTACTCTCATTGGAGACGAGAGAGGGGTGGTTGTCACTCTATCTTCTTTACTCTCTTTCTCTTTTCAATGTCTTTTATCGCTCCATCTTTTTTTTCCCTCATCTGTTGTTCACACACATGATTTAATCACGCAAAAAACCTGTCATTATACTGTAATTCTCACCTGGATCTCTTGGGCGTGAGCTGGTCATATTGCACTTGGTGTTTGAGAGGAATCAGGGGTCTGATGGCATCAAACAGTGGAAGGCGTTTGGGCTCATTAATCACCAGCTTCAGGTCGCCGACCAGGACAGGCAGTTCCATTGATCTAAAGGGCAGAGCAGAGCAATTAAATCAGGACCTGATTAAGAGCAGGCGTACAGGCGGTCAGAATCACTTTGCGCTGCATTAGAACCGGATGAAATCAATAGCACAAGCTGCGTGTGTGTGGGATTTAATTTATTTTTCAGTCTCTTTTACTTTTTAAAGTAAAAAGTTTAAAGTAAGGTTTTCTAAAGCAAGCGAACCATATAACAACATAAATAGTCACAATACACGGGAGGTGAGCCATTATCAATCTGATTTTAAAAAATGCACAAAAAAAACCCAGACGTCTGTCTTCCATTGGTTGCCCATATAAGGTCAATGCTTATGAATCTAGAGGCAGCTGCTCTATGAATCATTGATATTTCACTCCTGACTCAGATATCAGAGACAATGGGATGTGAGAGATAGCTGCCCTTGAATGCAGGAGGACAGTGGAAATTACATGATCCAAGTCAATGTTACTTTCCATTGGATCAGGCCTCTTATTTCTGTTCAGTGGAGCAGTGACTGACCTGTCCAGCAGAGCAATGACGTCTTGACTTACACCTGAGATTACAAAACAGGACCTAAAGGATTGTTTTCTTTGTATTGATCAGTTCTTATAACTGATGATGAATGAACCATGAATGAACCATGCAGCTTTCCTTCGATAAACAGATTACAACAATTACCTGTTGGATTACCTGATAGGGAAAGTTCACCCAAAAATGAAAATTCTGTCATCATTTACTTGTTCCAAACCTGTATAAATGTCTTTGTTAAGATGAACACAAATACTTTTTATTTTATTTCATTGACTGCCATAGTAGGAAAAAATATTGTATACAGTTTTTTGTTCTGTTGAAGACAAAATTAGATATTTTGAAAAATTTAGGAAAGCAAAATGTTCTAGGGCCCCTTGGACTACCATTTTATTTTTTCCTTCTATGGTAGTTGATGATTTCCCAGAAATGTCAGATGCTAACATCTTTCCAAATATCTTTATTTGTGTTCAACAGAACAAAGAAATTGATACAGATTTGGAAAAACTTGGGCAGAAATGACAGAAATTTCATTTTGGGGTGGAGTACTCCTTTAATGTACATTTTTTGCATTATTTTAATGATGAATTATGTTGCTAGGGTTGTTAGGATTTTCTTTTTGGCTTACTTCCCTAAAAAGCACAGCCCACGTGATATTACCAGGGTCCCACCTTTACATCATTAAAATCCATGGTACTTTTTGCCCTTTTATCATGTAAATCTATTTCTGATCATGTACATTTTCCAGATAATATAATTCTCTTAATCTGTTAATCTTGTTTTCAAATTTTAAATATGTACTATATTTTATATTTTTTTGTTTATTTGTATTTGTATTATCAATCTATATAATTGTTATTGTAAACTATATGTGACCCTGGACAACAAAACCTGTCTTATTGGTAAATTTTTCAAAATTGAGATTTTACACCATTTGAAAGCTGAATAAATAAGCTTTCCATTAATTTGTTAGGACCAGACACTATTTGGCCAAGATACAACTATTTAAACTCTGGGATCTGAGGGTGCAAATCATAATACTGAGAAAATCGCCTTTAAAGTTGTCCAAATGAAGTCATTAGGATAGCATATTACTCGCAAAAAGAAAGTTTTGATATATTTACAGTAGGAAATTGACATAATATCTTCATGAAACATGATCTTTACTTAATATCCTAATGGTTTTTGGAATAAAAGAAAAATAAATAATTTGGATCCATAAAATATTTTTTGTGCTACTTATATATAGCATCATATATGTGGTTGTGTATGTGACCAATAAAACTTGAAACTGTTCTTTTGACATGCAACACAACCTTCTGGAAGTATCTGGCAAAATACTATGGGATATTCATTTCAGCACAACAGCTTTCAAGAAACCGTTGTCAAAACCAAAGACACACCTTCCATATACTTGCATTTTTAATAATAATATTTTTATACTGTATAACATCCTGTTTTAAATGGTTCACTTGCTCCCTAGTGGCCTTGTAAAGTCTTTATTGTTGGCTTTAAGTCTAAATGTTATGTTCCATCATTTGCAATTAGCTCTGGACAAAAGTGTCTGCTAAAGGAAGAACAAAATAATGATAAATGGAGAATCACAGCATTGACTTTCCTTGAACGACACATAATATAAAGTGAACTCACTGGTGGTACATGCGGAGAACATCATAGAGATAGTCCTTCTCAGCCTCATTATCAACCAATAACTCCACCTGC
This sequence comes from Triplophysa siluroides, assembly GCA_006030095.1. Taxonomy (NCBI): domain Eukaryota; kingdom Metazoa; phylum Chordata; class Actinopteri; order Cypriniformes; family Nemacheilidae; genus Triplophysa; species Triplophysa siluroides. The sequence goes on from VCII01000093.1 coordinate 5,319,899, forward strand.
GCCAACACACAAACTTCAATCAGATCATCATTAATAATCACAAAGTCAATCTCAATCACATCTTTACCTGGTGACGGCTAATCTGCTGCAGAAATGTTCTGAGGAAGCGTTTTGGCCAATCAATGATGTAACACATCTCTCTCTCTCACTGAGTGAGTGAGAGACTAAGACAGGTAAGGAAAATGTCAAAGAGAGATGTAGGGGGTGGAGCATCGATTGGTTGACTTTTGGGTTGTCGTGATTGGTTATATATGTCAGGTGGATCTTTTCCAGCATTGTGAGCAGCATTTGTACAGTTCTGCTCCACTGGACCTGTTATGTGCCTGGCCTCAGATAATGTCTTTTGTTAACAGTGTCACCTTACATAAGTGTATCGATGATACCGTTAGAATAACATAAATAAAAAATATCTATGACATTCTTATACTTATTTTTAAAATACATATTTACATTCTGAAAACATATTTAAATGATATATATATTTTAAATAATCAAAATTAAATGTGTTTGGCATGCGATTATTTAGTCACATTTAGATGTATTTATTTGGCAGATGCTTTAGTCAACACAGTCTGTTAAATGTCAACTACAAAAAATAAAATCTACATGTAATAAAAAAAAACCTGCGAGTATAAAGGTATATATGGTGTCATAAACATTTTTGACAAGGCAAAATATCCCTCCACCTTTGGACAACATCATATGAGAACTGAAATCAGCACTTAATCTCTAGCAATTCAAATGTAATGAACGATGGTCCAACAATATAACATGAACATATTAATAACAGACGAGGATCGAAAAACGCAAAGGTTTTAATTTGGCTTTTTTGAAGTGTTGCTAAGCTTTCCTTCCCCCATCTACAGGCAATTACAAGCCCAACAATAAATGCAGCAATCCTTTCCGCCTGACCACACATCTCTGTCACTTCATGTAACGCTGTGTGATAAACTGTCCATTGTGTGTCTCTGTCAGTCTGAACAGATGGTACGACTCTAATATTACACACACTTGGGAAGGTTGCATGTTGTTTAACAACACATTCATAGGTACAATATTTAAGCAAATTCTGTATCATTTTACAAAATAGAACACTAACATTAAACTATAACTTAGTGTTCTTTAAGCGTTAAAGTACCTTTAATAGGTTACCTGTTGTATAGCATGCTAAAGTGTCCAGCCCAGTACACCTGTCACCTGTTCAGCCAATCAGAAAAGCGTACGCTGGATGACGTCATTCTCTATCTTACCCTTCGACCTGAATTTATGCGCTTACTGGAACCTTTGCCTTATCTAACGCTGTAAAATTTGCATAATTCCTCATTTGATCTAAACTAATATATTAGTTACATTTTTTTACATGTTAGGTGTATTTTTCTATCTTGAAAAAAAAGCATCTTGAGCATTAGAAAGTCCAAAATATCAATCATGATGCTAGGTTTATCGCCTTTCTGTCCAAAAACAACAAGAACAACAACGGTCTCTATGGAAACTAAAACTGTCATTGTCGAAAACTAGTTTTACTTTCAAGACTTTAAAACGTTTAAAAAACATAGAAGTGGGCGAGTAAGGTATACTCTTCCGCCATCCTTGTCATTCTTGTGAGGCGACAATGTCTCGCAAAATAGTAATAGGGCGGGGGTGATAAATTAAAAGAACACTTTAAAATCTTACCTTATGTCGAAATTCCCTCGCCACTTTTCGCTCCATGGTGAACAGCAGTGTTTGTCAACGGTCCTGGCCGGTTGTTGTGCTCGTGCGGTAGTGGCGGGACGCGCGTCACTTTCGTGCGCTCTCGGTGGTGTACGAGCGCGAGCGCCGGTCAGAGGTCGATAATTGCATACCTACTGCTACTGCGGTTATCATGCTGCTAGATTTATTACACATGAGTTTATGGTTGCAATGCCAACTCAGAGTAAATAAATCCTTTAAAGCATATTGTCATGTACAGTGGCCCCAAACAGTAATAAACACAAGATGAACATAATGATAAATGCCATTTTATAAAAACACAATATTGGAAGAAATAAAATATTGATTTCAAGAAAAATATTTAAACAACAAAAAAGGACTTTATCACTTTACGGTGGTCAAAGTTGAAATATATATGAAATATGTCCATATTTTATGTAACATTTAATAAAATTACATTTACAATTATTTACATTAATTATTTCCCTTTCTTTGAGAAAGTGTTAAAGATCAATATTAAAATATTATTATATGATCCATCTATCACATAATAACAAATTTATTATATTTTTCATTGTGTTGTGCTATTGTGCCTTTAGGGTAAAAGTATGCCCCCTTTTGTATTTGTTTGGTAATGTACCATTTAAAATGTGCATAAACAGTTATGGTGTAGACAAAACAGGACCTCACTGCTTACAGTTTCTATCAGCTCCTATATGTTAGTGATATTAACATTTTTTCTTTGTTTTGTACTGCGTAATTGTAATTCACAGTATTTTATCCAGATTCTGTGTGTGTTCTACATCCCTGTTGTACAGGGGGGCTTAGCAATTATCATTATTTATCACCATGACAAAACATTAGGCCCAAAGACCACACACACACAGGATAATGTGTATGCTTGTAAGTGTCCTTATGGTTGGTTCGGGCATATTCTGCATGTGTGTGTGTGTGGTGTATGCTCATTTTCAGGGGAAGCAGCCAGGTTGGCCCCTGCTGGTTCAGCTGTTGGCAGTGTGGCTCTTGGGGGGTTCGAGGCCCGTCTCTGACCCAAAGGCTTATGGGGAGAGATTACAGCCTGAAATACTATCTCATCTACTCACCATCAAAACACACAGTCGCACACAACTTTAGAGGGCCAGAACAGAATATTCTGAGATGGAATCTCACACAAATCTTGCACAGATTGACTCTTAATATGACTTTTATTTCAAAAATGATCATTGGGGTTTAAAAAAGATGAAACATCTTCACACTAAAAATATACTGAAAACTCATCTTCCTTGACCACTTAACTATATCTTACAAATAAAAATATTTGCATATATCTCTCTTTTCTTAAAATCTTTGTGTAATGGCTTATATCTAAACGTTGTGCCTGAGACTTGTACTACTGGCACTTCTCGTGATTTGCCTTCTTAAGATGAATCACTTGTTGTATTCCCTAACTGTAAGTCGCTTTGGATAAAAGTGTCTGCTAAATGAATTAATGTGATTGTAAGTGACTTTCATTATAAATATATACGATTTTGCTACATCAGGAATAAATAAAAAAACTCTTGCATTCATTGATATGAAGGGTATTGGAACATCCTTTAAAATGGGATAATGTGAATCATCTGGTTTATACAAACTTGTGTTTTTGTCTATTTTTGCTTTACTTTCTATTCCTGGTAAAACGGGATTTACAAAACACATGCAATTTTTTTACTTACATCAATATTCTAATAATTTGCCTGTGCATGTTAAAATGTGCATAAACATGCCTAATGTAATCTTTAATTACATCATTAAAGCTAAATATATAAATACATGTTCTCTAAATTTCAACAAATGTTTTTTTTTTCTCTGCTAATAACTTTTTCTAGACTAGCAGATCATACTGTAATATTCAACATCCAACAATATTGATGCAAGCGCGATCATTAACCTCTAGGTGGCAGTATGGCAAAGCAGGTAATTTATACTGTCGACAGGCTGTACTGCTCCACTGGAGTTAGCAATGACTAGACAGATTTCCGTTGCTAATCGATTATGAATAGTTCACTAAAAATGAAAGTTCCCTCATATGTTACTCATTCCTGTATGCAGTTTTGTTTTCAGTTAAACACACAAAGAAGACATTTTGGTGAGTAGGCTAAATAAGGACTTTTTTATCATGATGTAAACTTACTTCACACGTTCTGCAATAAAACGGCCAAGTCCTCCTCGGCCTTATGTTTCATCTTTTTACTTTCACACATTATTTGTTTGTAACAAAGCTCAGGTAAACCGAGCAAAACACTCCCAAAGTGTTTGTCATTCCAGCCTCACAGGAAATTCAAATCGCGTAGCTGATGAAAGCGAAAAGGCAAATGTAGTCTAGCACTTCACAGCACGGATGATAACGCTTACTATAAATATTAAATTGTAAACATTTTCTTAATTAAAATGAACAGCACACACACACAACCATAACAATACAGATACCAAGGCCAATGTTGGCATCATCGAACAAAATTTAAAGGGCACGTGCTAAAATGCGAAACTGTATGCCATGAATGAACAGTTATTGTCCACACTGGTTATCATTATAGTTATTGTTCTCGGCCTGTACAATGTGATTTGAGTATATTATACTCAGAAAGCATCCACAACTACTTGTCCATAAACTACATTTAGATTTGTATCAAATTTCTGACATGAATGATGCATAAAAGTCACCACAAGGGTGCCGCTAACATTATTTACTGTAGCTATAGAGCTTGTTAATCGACGTCACGCCGCGTTGAATGTTGCGCCATCTTGGGAGGATGTCTGCTAGTTTGTTCAATGCATTGTTTTGTATTTCTTGTTTAAATGTCTCATGAACTGTGCTTGTTTACTGTTTTATACTGTTGTATTAGGTCTACTTATGACGTTTGCGTTATTTTTACATTAAAAAACATCAAAATCAATAAGTAATAGGATATTTTCTACCCTGGTTTTGAGGCCAACTCTACAAACGAATGGTTTTAATGGGCGTGCTGTATTGAAGACTTGGAAGTAAACGCCCACTGCTTTGATTGGATAGCAGTTTGCTAGTAAACTTAGTTGGAGCCTTCTGTGAATTTGATTACAGACATAAGGATACACATTAGCACTATTCACAGTTTTCGCACGGCATTAGTATTATCTGGACACCTCCTTAGGGTTGGGAATCGAAAACCCGAATCGTTTGGGAATCGAAAGGTTAGGAATCGGATCGGAATCGAAAGGAATAGGAATCGGATACTTGAAATACAAATTTTAATTCCTCTTATCAATTCCTGTGTGCATATTTTCAGAAATGTGCTTGTGTTAAATTGTGATAAAGCACAGGAACCACAAATTGACCACAGTTTCATTATAGTAACTACAGTTTAACCATGATTTAGTTAAGCTATGGTAATACAAATTGTAATAAATCAGAAAAAACATGGTTGCTATGTCAAAATGGTGCTCATAAGATATATTTTTTGCAAACCAGTCAATAAGCAGGCTAAAAGACCATACAGGTTTATATCTAAATGTTTTACTTCAACTGTGGAATCGAAGCTGGGAATCGATAAGAATCGGAAATTGATAAGAAGAATCAAAATCGGAATCGCTAAAATTCAAACCATACCCAACCCTACACCTCCTGTGATTTATATTGTTGTATAGTGTTTAATTATATATGACGGTACCTGTCAGCATTTGAGACCCGTGATTGCAAACCGGACAAAAGATCACCGCGATCGCAGGTCTCAAATGTTACGAGAGTTTCCATGATAAATAAACAAACGGGAGACTCCCGGTAACTTATGGATATCACCCAGCACCCAAAATAATACCTAAACCCCTCAAAACAGCCTTCATTATTCGCAAACGGTGGATAAAACCTTGAAAAATTATATATGAGCTTGCCAAATCACAGAGTTCCAGATTTGCACGGGCTTAAGATCACAGGCAACCTCTGCAATTAAAACAAATGACTAGAGGTCCCCAGGTACCACTAATCTTGTGTGAATAGTGCTCAGGGCACATCAAGTGATCTCTAACAAAGCATAGTGACGCATAGTACAAAAATGTTTTACTCATATAAGATTGCTGCGCCATTCCTATCGGATCCAATATTGACGGCACAGCACTTCTTTTTAACCTTTTTGCCTTGTTCACGAAGGAATCCTTGGAGAAATGAAAGGAACAAACGCTCCATGTTTTTCCCCACATGATCTGGAACGTCTTTTAAAATAAACTTTAGCCACGCATTACTGATGTAGGAATCCGAAGGAAGGTTATGCATCGACTGTATTCATCCACAACCAGGGGTGGCACAATATTTAGCTATCTGTAACGGCATGTTTGTTTATTGCTTACTTACTCTATCTGGTTCCGTCCCATTTGTGTTACTTTAGAATTGTCATGCGCGAGCCAGTGAGCGGGGCTAGAGAAGTCGTAGTTGATATTCTTTCTGTGTAGGCGGTGTTCAACCTATCAATATCGTCATAGATAGGTGCATTCCAGAACCTGGCGTTCGCTGGGCCTGGTGTCAATAACAGATGTAATCTCAGTAATAAGGGCGTTTTCAGTTCTGACACTTACATGACGTTCCAGTGAATATGATTCCCTCTTATATAACAAAAGCTCGGGTTAAAATTGTGATTTTAATTCATGCCTCCTTTAAATAGGAAATATAAATATGGCAGGTCGGTCTTGCTGTGTTAAAAACTGCAATAGCATTACGCAGAGTCGTTCAGGAAAAGCCCATGGTTCTTTCACTTTTGATATCTCCATATCATACAAAACAAGTAACAGTATATATCAAAACAATAACAGCAGCGGATTATGATCCTCCCAAGGTGGCTTTTTTTATTATTTGCCAAAACTAGTTATTTTAGTTTTAGTTTCGGTTTGTAAAATGCAAGTAACCTATTTATCACCTGCCAGGTGAAAACCATAAGCACACTAGAAAGGTAATAAGTCACACACGTTCCCTAGCAAGCACCACTAACTAATATTTCTCCCTATGTCGTAGTAACCCTATATATACGTACTTAAATATAGCTCTTATGGTATGTATTTTGTAATATGGGTAGTGATCTTCAGAGCGATTTTTCATTCGCTCATACCGTGAGTTGCTGGAAGTCTGCTGGTGGTTAGGAAAGGTGAGTCCTGAAGAGACGTGAGGTACAGTACTCTGTGACACACCCACAGTAACTCATGGTGGCCTGGATATCAAGTTCCTATACAAGGCAATTCAAAACCAGTTCATCCATCCGTCTTGCTGCGTGACAAATTAGGAGCTCTGTTGCCGAGCAGCAAAAAAATACTAATGCAAAAACAGAAATGAGTACAGGTTTTATGATAAGCATGTTGTGTTGATGATTAGCACATGTGACTCCAAACTTTTGCTCGTCTGAATAAATTCTGAAGCTAACAATGTGGATTTTTTTATAGTGTGATATGTAAGGAAATATTATCAAGGGAGAACATTGCACTGACAATGCAACGTGAGCCCTGACAATTTACACATGCACATCTCTGGTCATTTGACATTTGCCTTGATAGCACTATGTAACAGTGTTACTCAACAGCAAACACCAAGCATCTCAGTTCATGAAAAGAATACTTGCACACAGTGTGCTTCAAAGCATACATTCTACGTTGGTAATGTTGTAATATTTTCAGTCTTTAAGTTCTATAATTGTTCTCAATATTGTGGCTCAGTAACAGCCGACATGTTATATTTTAGAAAAGTCCACTATATGTAGACTATGTAAGCAATTTGCATAATCTTTGAAGGTAATTAGTTTAATAAAAGATGGAAATCCTCCATCCCCCCTTGAAATTTGGTCTCTTTGCCCAGCCCCCCACATTTATCACTGCAAAACATTACTTGTCAAAATTTTAGCTGCAGGTAGAGAAACCGGCTAATGATGAAAGTCAATGATAAGTGACAAGGTTTAAAAAGTATTAGAGAATGAAAAGTATCTGATGTAATCAAACGACACGCAAATATACATTTTATATGAAGTACCTCAGAGATGACATATTTTTGTAGGCCAACCCGGAAGTTAGCACCACACTGGTTCCCTCGCCCGAAAGCCTATGGATTTTTCCTATAGACTTTATGATGTTTACATGTTTTGTCTATCAATAATATTCACAAATTAACAAAACATTTGTTATTTGAAGCCTAAATACAATCGGCAGAAGTAAAAAGCTAACATGATGCTATAAACAGACAGTCCCTTGACACTACAGTCCCTTGATATCAACGTCGTCATCACCACCACCAAGCCCTCCAACAACTTTTCCAAACTTTATTAAAAATACTCATACTGAATGAATCTCCATCATCCACCTTTTTAAAGATCTTTGCCCATGTTGCATTATTTGTGAGAGTTACTGTATATGAGAAATGACGTGTAATGTCCCTGCCAAAGGACGTAGCAACTTGTTAGCAACCACCGTTAATAAGACACAAAAAGCATTAAATCTGGTGTGTGTTATGAAAACGTGAAAAAATTTCGAGGTTTTGTTAACCACAGATCTTATTTCAAAACACCCATTGTCTTTGGGCAATGGAACCGGAAGTGCTAAAGCTAACTCTCTTCCAGGTTTTGCAAACAAAAATGCGTAATTTCTGCGATACTCTATAACAATCAAATAGAGTATCAGAAAATAGTCTGGATACTTATAGGGATAAACCGAAATAATAAATTCTTGGCCGAAGACAAATAAAATGAAAAATTTGGCTGAAGGCCAAATATCGAATACCGAACATGTTTTTTTGCATTTCTTCTATTTATTTAACCAATTTTGTCACTATTGCACAAACTGAATAGTCCAAATGTGCTTTTTTATATCTTGTCTTGCTTTTCAATATAATCAAGAAAGTAACTTAAAGGCGGGGTGTCCGATTTCTCTCGCCATTGTTGATGTTCAAATCACCAAAACAAAACACACCCTACCCCTATCCTTCGCTTTCGTCAGCGCTTGACTTGACTAATGTCCGTCCTGTGCACTGTGCACCTTACTGCTGATTGGCTACAAGGTTGTTTTGGTACTCGGCCTGGGTCTAAACAAGCGTAATTCGGAAATCCCTGATCCCGTCTTTAAAATAAAATTTAAAAAAATTTGCCTTTACCCTAATTCAATGGTGTAACATTATATTAGGCCTATAACTGACTGCTGAAAGAATGTAATGTACTCTGTAATCCTACAACAAAATAGTGTGATGTCGGGAGTGGCGGGGCTTCAGACCAGTCGCGATTTCTTTAAGACTGCAAGGGAAGCTCAGCTTCCCCTATAATTGTCAAAAAATGAATGGTCAAATATATGTACTATTATGTTAACATTTTATTGACTAAAAATGCGTTAAACACGTTCATCTCGAACGAAAACAATTTCGTTCAGAATCAGCTACTTAGGTCGGCTGACTCGATTTCCTTCTCATTCATTCCCGTAGCGTACAGTGCATTACTCTGTTGAAGCCCAGCGTCCATTGACTTCAATGGGGCTTTTTAAACAGTTTTTTTCAGTGCTTAGAAACAAGACGGTCATTGGATAATGCTGCGATTATGTCCCGCCCACGGACGCTCAGCGTCTCTGGGATGAATGGAGGAGTGGGCTGGCCCGGACTCCGAGCGTCTGCGTGATGATTGGAGGGTCTGTCATCTCTTTTTAATCCACTTTTATGTCCTAAAACGCTCGTTTTTTGGGGTCGACAGCTTATAAAAACGTATTTCTTGTTTTTTTTTAGCTTGTTTGCTATACACATTGTCACATATCAGCTTTTAGACATTGTTTTTTTTTGTTTTTTTTTATAAATCATAAATGACAAGGAGGCGGCAGTTTCTCGCAATGCAAAGAGACGGTTGGTGTGGGCGTGGGCGTGGTGTTCAGATTATGACGCGTATCACTCTGTGTCTCCATTTCCATTCCCCATCGCGGATTTTGCATGTGTAGTCGAAAGACAAACTGCTGCAACCTTCATCGTATATTTCACACAATTTCACACCACATTCATTGTTTCAGTTTAACATAATTCCCACATTTCCTCCCGTTGAGTTAAATATATATATATATATATATATATATTAGATCGTTTGTTCATTAATTCATATAGTCTGAACTAGCCAGCTAGCAAACTGCACACGTAGGGTAAAAACTGAAACGTAGGGCAGAATTTACATATAAATAAATGGACAATTTTTATGATTTAGGCCGAAAATGAGCTTCCCCTCTTTAAAAGATCAGCAGCCGCCACTGCTTTAGACCGCCTGCTCCACATGTCTGAACTGAAGTACATCAAAGTTTTACCGACCGGTAAAGGTGCCTTTGTTTGAAAATTTACTCCTGTGCCGTAAGTCCTGTGCCGTGTCTTTCTCTGACACTTTAAAATGCTTTCACACACTGCCGACATGTTTACTGCAAATAATTTTGGTTGCCGAACATTCCCTATTATCTATAAATAATTTTATTTTACTAGCCTCCACGATATATGAATACTTAACATTGTGTCTAGTATGTTTATCTATCATAGCAGTGCAGTATATTGGACCTAACCTGATATAGTATCTAGAAATGTTTTTTTACATTTTACATGTTTTTCTTTGTTTCTCTGCCCAAAATGTAAATTTGCTTATACAGTAACTTTAGACGTATGCTTGATTCTGGTCCATAGTTTATGCAGCTTGGATTTGGGCGTTTGCAGCTTTGTTCTCTTGACTACTGTATAATCGTTTATTGCTGTAAATAATCAAAACAAAAAAACACAAAACTCCAAACCCAGTTAGATTACACCTTTTGCACTTTTCAGTTGATCTCCCATGATTCTCGTCCAACGTTTGGTGCAGTTTGAGAGAACAATGGCCATGTTGATGAGGAGACGTTCTCCCGCATGCAGCCGCATGCCGCCCCTTCACTGGCCTCCCAGTGGCCCATCCAGCACCCGCTGGGGTTGCACTAATAGGCAGGCGGCCGGGCTGCTGTTAGGCTTGATCCCTGCAGCTGTCAGCTGGCACACTCCAACCTCACAGAAATGACAGCTTTTGTCAATGCCAAATGCCTGCTGGGGGATGAGAGTGCCTTTAATCACTGAGAAGCCATGATATGGAGCGGATATCGATATAATGCTGGCATATTACCCACTCCAGTGTGCAACAACAAGTTTTGCAAGCCCTTTGTTGGGCGTGGGTGCTCTGGAGCTATTTGTTTATATTACTGTATGTTTATGGATTTGGTAGCTGCTTTTATCCAAAGCAAGATACAAGATACAGAAACATATTAGATTGCTTTTGCTATCAATCTTCTAACATGTCACATTAATTGATGATCACAAGCCAACACGATGTATGGCTGTCATTGTGGCAGTCACCAATGGGGGCGTTTGGTGACATCACGTGAAAGTCATTTTAGAAGCTAAGCAGCTTATTAACTTTCGATCAGAGATTTCTGAGACAATCTGTTTGCTTTGAATATTGACAAAAAGACCAGGAACATGTATTATGAGAGTAAATAGATCAATTTGCCATATACTGGGATATAGAACTTTGGCAGACCAATCATGTTGCCCTTGTGCAAGGAGTTGTGGGTAATATTAGCCGAAAAAGCATGCATACTATGCCAAACAGGCGCCACACAAATTATTTTCAATATGATTATTTTGGATGCACTAATCCTTATATGCAGTAGCAAACTATATAAGACCTATACTATGCAAATTGTGATTTTTTAAGAGTCAGGTTGCATAAAGCAGTTTGAAAAATGTCTCGATAATCCCTGTTGATTTATGTTCGAGATCGAAAATAACCATAAATTCACACCAGATCCATCTTTTAGCTTCTTTGTCTGTCAACAAATCGAGACTCTGCACAATTGGTCTAAATGGAGAAGTCACACCTGCAAGTATCAGGCCACATCACAGAGCGGCAAGCGTCTCTCTGCGTCGTGTTAATAGTCTTAACCTGAGTTCATGTTTCAGAGCAGGGGTCGTGGCAGTGGGGGTTTGGGGTGTATCTGTGCTTCTTCCAAGAGCCTGGATGCTGAACGGGGCAATTACTGCAGCTAAAAATATGACAGCATTTGTTTTAGTTAATGGCAAAGTTGCACCCAAGGCCAAACTCCGATGGCAAAAAGGAGATAGGGTTTCCCTGCTGACCATGCTGGATGCTTGGCATATATCGCTCGAGGGAGATGGGATGGGGAACTGGGGGAGGTGGCGATCTACCGAAGTCAAAAGTGTGGGCTTGAGTTACCTGCGTTATGAGGTAAACATGACAAAGCCAAAACACATGGGATTGGCCTTTTATATTTTATAGACCTCATCTAAGCAAAGATGTTTACGCCGTATCGATTTTCATTGAAGTAGACATCTAAATAACTAAATATCTTTGAAAACATTCATGTGTATTTTATTTTTTGCTTTATGTATTTTTTTAATGTATTTTGGGTAAATCACCGGAAAAAGGTTTGTTTAACAAAACCTCTAAATATTTTCATGTTTGACCCTTTGAGATAAAACACACCAGTTATAACCCGCATTTAAACCTCGTGCATACATCTCAATGCAACATGGACACAAATCTCTAAAAACGTAGACGCAGATTCATTCACGGAGTAATTACTTACCAGGAAACACGTTTTTAATAAAGTTTTAAAAGTTGTTGGAGGCTTGTTGGAGGTGGTGGTGATGCTGATATCGACCGACTGTAGTGTAGTCTGTTTAAAGCATCACATTAGCTTTTTAGTTCTGGCGATTTATTTATTATGTACATTTACATTTAGTAATTTAGCAGACGTTTTTATCCAAAGCGACTTACAGATGAAGGAAACAATGGAAGCAATTGGAACAACGTAAAGACAACAAATAGCATAAGTGCAATAAAAAAAACTGGTCTCGTATAGCCTTCCACAGTATACAGAGCTAAGGTTTTTTTTTTTTAAAGAGTAGAAAAGAGATAGAAGTCAGAACTGATAAGTCAGTTGTTGACGGAAGAGATGTGTTTTCAGAAAAAAAGATGGTAAGCCTACATGGCTTAAAGATGGCTACAAAATCTGCTGATCTTGTAGCAGCGGGCAGATCATTCCATAAATGTGGAACCGATCCCGAGAAGGTACATGAGAGAGATTTTTTACCTTTTTTGGGATGGCACCACAAGACGTCGTTCATTTGCAGAGCGTAGGGATCTGGCGGGTATATAAGTCTGCATTAGCGAGTAAAGATAAGGGGCTGCCAAATCAGTGGTGGTCTTGTAGGCCAGGAGCAGAGTATTGAGTTTGAATTTTATTATAGTAACAAATGTTGTGTTAATTTGTAGAGATGATCTTAATAGACAAAACGAGGGGAACCAGTGGGGCGCTAACTTAGATTAGATTAGATGATTAGATTCAACTTTATTGTCATTACACATATACAAGTACAGTGTAACGAAATGTAGTTTAGGTCTAACCAGAAGTGCAATTAGCAAGTGCAGGATATACAGTTTGAATAAATACAGAATACAATATTAGGGAAATACTATACAAATGTTCTATGACAATATGACAGTCGGTATGTACTATGGACAATATATACAGAAGGATATATACGTGAACATTAATGTACAGGTGGTTATGAACAGATAACAATTTAGACTATACAATAGTGCAAGTGACTTAAGTGTGCATTAATTACAGACATTAGATATTAAAGTTACAGTGCAGTAGATTAGTTAATGAAGTTATTAGGGTTACAGTGCAGTAGATGAGTTAATGCAGTTATTAAGGTTGCAGTAGATGAGTTAATGCAGTTATTGAAGTTATGGTGCAATAGATAGTGATGCCGTTAATAGAGTTACAGTGCAGTATATGAGTTAGTGCAGTTATTGAAGTTATGGTGCAATAGATGAGTAGATGCAGTTAATAGAGTTACTGAGTTACTAACAGTTATTGAAGTTATGGTGCAATAGATGAGTACATGCAGTTAATAGAGTACTGAGTTACTAATACAGTTATTGAAGTTATGGTGCAATAGATGATTAGATGCAGTTAATAGAGTTAAAGTGCAGTAGATGAGTTAATGCAGTCAGTAGATGAGTTAATGCAGTTATTGAAGTTATGCAATAGATGAGTAGATGCCGTTAATAGAGTTACTGAGTTACTAGTACAGTTATTGAAGTTATGCAATAGATGAGTAGATGCAGTTAATAGAGTTACTGAGTTACTAATACAGTTATTGAAGTTATGGTGCAATAGATGATTAGATGCAGTTAATAGAGTTACAGTGCAGTTAATAGAGTTACAGTGCAGTAGATGAGTGTGCAGTTATTGAAGTTACAGTGCAGTAGATGAGGTAATGCAGTTATGAGAGTAGTCCATTAGTCCAAATGAGCATTCAGTATAATATTCCTTGTGTGCAAGTGAGCAGTATAGAGTGCAAATGATGCTGTGTGTGTGTAAACAGTCCGGTAGAGCAGATACGTGAAGTACTGGTGTGTACAGTTCAGTCATGCATGGCAGCCCTGTAGTGCAATGTAAACAATGTAATAGCAGCATTAAGTTAAAGTTATGAGGGGTAGTGAAATCAGTGGGGGGCAGAGTTCAATAATGAAACAGCTCTGGGAAAAAAGCTGTTTCCTAGTCTGCTGGTTCTTGTCGGCGAAGAAGCGCTACCGGAAGGCATGAGAGTAAACAGTCTATGAGCGGGGTGAGAGGAGTCCTTGAGAATGCTGCGAGCTCGACGCAGACAGCGTTTCTTCTGGATGTCCTCAATGGAAGAGAGTGTAGTCCCTGTGATGCGCTGGGCTGTTTTCACCACCCGCTGCAGTGCCTTGCGCTCAGCAACAGAACAGTTCCCGTACCAGACTGTGACACAGTTGGTTAGGATGCTCTCTATCGTGCAGCGATAGAAGTTCACCAGGATAGTTGAAGACAGTTGGTTCTTCTTCAGTGTCCTCAGAAAGAAGAGACGCTGGTGAGCCTTCTTGACCAGGCATGAGGTGTTGGTGGTCCAGGACAGGTTCTCCGAAATATGGGTCCCCAGGAACTTAAAACTGGAAACACGTTCAACAGCCTTCCCATTAATGTGGATGGGGCTTTGTGTGCCTCCTTTCGCCTTCCTGAAGTCCACGATGATCTCCTTTGTCTTGGCGGTGTTAAGGAGCAGGTTGTTGTTTAAGCACCATGTGGCCAGGTGCCGGACCTCCTCTCTGTAAGCAGTCTCATCGTTGTTGCTGATGAGACCAATCACTGTTGTATCGTCTGCGAACTTGATGAAGGAGTTAGATCCATTCACAGGCCTGCAGTCGAGTGTGAAAAGGGAGTAGAGAAAGGGGCTCAGTACGCAGCCCTGTGGTACACCAGTGTTGAGGGTGATTGTGGTGGAGCAGATGTTGCCTAACCTAACAAGCTGAGGCCTGTTCGTCAAGAAATCCATAATCCAGTTGCAGGTTGAGTTGTTAATGCCTAGGTTTCCAAGTTTGATGATTAGCTTGGAAGGGATGACGGTATTGAATGCAGAGCTGAAGTCTACAAACAGCATGCGTGCATAAGTGTCCTTATTGTCCAGATGTGTGAGCACGGAGTGCAGCGCCATAGACACCGCATCGTCTGTGCTCCTATTGCTACGGTAGGCAAATTGGTATGGGTCTAGTGTGGATGGTAGAGAGTCTTTTAGGTGTGACAGGACCAGCCGCTCGAAGCACTTCATAACAATGGGTGTGAGTGCTACAGGGCGGTAGTCATTCAGGCATGTCGGGCTGGAATTTTGGGAATGGGCACAATGGAGGTGGACTTGAAACACGCTGGAACCACTGCTTGGGCGAGGGACAGGTTGAAGATGTCCGTGAAGACCCCAGCGAGCTGCTCCGCACATGCCCTGAGTACGCGACCAGGGATGCCATCTGGGCCAGCAGCTTTGCGCGCGTTTATCCGCTTAGTGCAGTGAAAACATCTTTGGAATTTAGTGTGATGATTGGGTGGTCAGTAGAAGATGTATGCCTGGTGGCGGGTTCCTTATTGTCTCTCTCAAGCGTGCATAGAAGTCATTAAGCTCACTCAGGAAGGCGGCATCTGTGGTTATGGGGATGGAGTGGTTGGGTTTGTAGTCACTTATGGCCTGGATGCCCTGCCATATGCGTCGAGGGTCAGAATTGGAAAAATGCTCCTCTAGCTTCAACTTGTAGCAGTGCTTGGCCTTTCTGATGCCCCTCTTCAGATTTGCCCTGGAAGTACTGTAGGCATGTTCATCACCTGATCTGAAGGCAGTGTTGCGTGCTTTCAACAGGAGGCGCACTTCCTTGTTCATCCATGGTTTCTGATTGGGGTATATGGTGATCTGCTTCTGAGTTGTGACACTATCAATGGTGGTATTGATGTAGTCCAATACAGAGGAGGTGTAGCTGTCTATGTCCGTGTGAGAGCCACTGGTTGCCTGAGAAGCAAACATACTCCAGTCTGTGTGTAGAAACCTTTCCTGGAGTGTGAAGTCTGCCCCCGCAGGCCACACCTTGATGGTCTTCACTGATGGCTTCACACGATTAATGAGAGGTGAGTACTTGGGGGTGAGGAACAAAGAAAGGTGATCAGATTGACCCATGTGGGGGAGGGGGGTCGCGGCGTAAGCTTCAGCCATGTTTGTATAGACATGATCCAAAGTTTTGTTTCCTCTTGTGTGGCAGGAAACATGCTGGTGAAATTTATTTTTACAACTTCCGGGTTGGCCTGTAAAAATACTTTCTGCACCACTCCATCATATCATTATAATATATAAAAATTGTAATGTATTCATATATTTGTCAATTATAAGGTATTAAAACTTAATTTATGCATTTTTTTTTAAATAAACTTTTGTTTATTTTGTTTATTTTTGTTAGATTCAGAGTCAAACTCTAAAACTCCAGTTGTTACTGCAATGCCTAACACTTTCTAAGTTGTTTTTTTTTATTGAGGAAAATTTAGCTATTTTAGATCAGTAACTGTGGCGGGAGTGGCGTAAAAGTTTTGAATGAAAAGTGCCTATATATCCTGAATTTGACTACCTTTTCTCTCAAATCAGTTGATATTTCACTAGTTTTGGCCATCGGAGG